>OU026153.1:225620331-228608642 GCA_907269105.1 Volucella inanis | reverse complement strand
AACCGCAGACGCTTAGTTTAGAAGATACAGCCATTTCAAAGTTTTCAAATTTTATCCGGCTATAATTAAAATTTTTTATTTTTGGTGCATAATATGACCCCCGCAGACGCTTAGTCTAGAAGAAACAGCCATTTTAAAGTTTTGAAATTTTAACCGGCTATAATTCAAATTTTTTATTTTTGGTGCAAAATATTACCCCCGCAGACGCTTAGTTTAGAAGATACAGCCATTTCAAAGTTTTCAAATTTTATCCGGCTATAATTAAAATTTTTTATTTTTGGTGCATAATATGACAACCGCAGACGCTTAGTTTAGAAGATACAGCCTTTTCAAAGTTTTCAAATTTTATCCGGCTATAATTCAAATTTTTTTTTTTCGTGCAAAATATGACCCCCGCAGACGCTTAGTTTAGAAGATACAGCCATTTTAAAGTTTTGAAATTTTAACCGACTATATTTAAATTTTTTTATTTTTGGTGCAAAATATTACCCCCGCAGACGCTTAGTTTAGAAGATACAGCCATTTTAAAGTTTTGAAATTTTAACCGGCTATAATTAAAATTTTTTATTTTTGGTGCATAATATGACAACCGCAGACGCTTAGTTTAGAAGATACAGCCATTTTAAAGTTTTGAAATTTTAACCGACTATATTTCAAATTTTTTATTTTTGGTACAAAATATGACCCCCCAGACGCTTAGTTTAGAAGATACAGCCATTTCAAAGTTTTCAAATTTTATCCGGCTATAATTCAAATTTTTTTTTTTCGTGCAAAATATGACCCCGCAGACGCTTAGTTTAGAAGATACAGCCATTGTAAAGTTTTGAAATTTTAACCGACTATATTTCAATTTTTTTATTTTTGGTGCAAAATATGACCCCCGCAGACGCTTAGTTCCGAAGATACAGCCATTTTAAAGTTTTCAAATTTTAACCGGCTACAATTCAAGTTTTTTATTTTGGTGCAAAATATGACCCCCGCAGACGCTTAGTCTAGAAGAAACAGCCATTTTAAAGTTTTGAAATTTTAACCGACTATATTTCAATTTTTTTATTTTTGGTGCAAAATATGACCCCCGCAGACGCTTAGTTCCGAAGATACAGCCATTTTAAAGTTTTCAAATTTTAACCGGCTACAATTCAAGTTTTTTATTTTTGGTGCAAAATATGACCCCCGCAGACGCTTAGTCTAGAAGAAACAGCCATTTTAAAGTTTTGAAATTTTAACCGACTATATTTCAATTTTTTTATTTTTGGTGCAAAATATGACCCCCGCAGACGCTTAGTTCCGAAGATACAGCCATTTTAAAGTTTTCAAATTTTAACCGGCTACAATTCACGTTTTTTATTTTTGGTGCAAAATATGACCCCGCAGACGCTTAGTCTAGAAGAAACAGCCATTTTAAAGTTTTGAAATTTTAAGCGGCTATAATTCAATTTTTTTATTTTTGGTGCAAAATATGACCCACGCAGACGCCTAGTCTAGAAGAAACAGCCATTTTAAAGTTTTGAAATTTTAAGCGGCTACAATTCAAGTTTCTTATTTTTGGTGCAAAATATGACCCCCGCAGACGCTTAGTTTAGAAGATACAGCCATTTTAAAGATTTGAAATTTTAAGCGGATATAATTCAAATTTTTTATTTTTGGTGTAAAATATGACCCCGCAGACGCTTTGTTTAGAAGATATAGCCATTTTAGTGTTTTGAAATTTACCCCGGGGGCTTTTAAAATTTTTAATTTTTGTATGCAAAATATGAGCAATTCAGACGCTTAGTTTATAAGATACAGCCATTTTAAAGTTTTGAAATTTTAACCGACTATATTTCAAATTTTTTTTTTTTTGAAGCAAAATATCACCCCCGCAGACGCTTTGTTTAGAAGATACAGCCGTTTTAGTGTTTTGAAATTTTGACCGGCTATAATTCAAGTTTTTTATTTTTGGTGCAAAATATGAGCCCTTCAGATGCTTAGTTTATAAGATACAGCCATTTTAAAGTTTTGAAATTTTGACCGACTATATTTCAAATTTTTTTTTTTTTGGAGCAAAATATGACCCCCGCAGACGCTTAGTTTAGAAGATACAGCCATTTTAAAGTTTTGAAATTTTAACCGACTATATTTCAATTTTTTTATTTTTGGTGCAAAATATTACCCCCGCAGACGCTTAGTTTAGAAGATACAGCCATTTTAAAGTTTTGAAATTTTAACCGGCTATAATTAAAATTTTTTATTTTTGGTGCAAAATATGACCCCCGCAGACGCTTAGTCTAGAAGAAACAGCCATTTTAAAGTTTTGAAATTTTAAGCGGCTATAATTCAATTTTTTTATTTTTGGTGCAAAATATGACCCACGCAGACGCCTAGTCTAGAAGAAACAGCCATTTTAAAGTTTTCAAATTTTAACCGGCTACAATTCAAGTTTTTTATTTTTGGTGCAAAATATGACCCCCGCAGACGCTTAGTTTAGAAGATACAGCCATTGTAAAGTTTTGAAATTTTAACCGACTATATTTCAATTTTTTTATTTTTGGTGCAAAATATGACCCCCGCAGACGCTTAGTTCCGAAGATACAGCCATTTTAAAGTTTTCAAATTTTAACCGGCTACAATTCAAGTTTTTTATTTTTGGTGCAAAATATGACCCCCGCAGACGCTTAGTCTAGAAGAAACAGCCATTTTAAAGTTTTGAAATTTTAAGCGGCTATAATTCAATTTTTTTATTTTTGGTGCAAAATATGACCCACGCAGACGCCTAGTCTAGAAGAAACAGCCATTTTAAAGTTTTCAAATTTTAACCGGCTACAATTCAAGTTTTTTATTTTTGGTGCAAAATATGACCCCCGCAGACGCTTAGTCTAGAAGAAACAGCCATTTTAAAGTTTTGAAATTTTGACCGACTATATTTCAAATTTTTTTTTTTTTGGAGCAAAATATGACCCCCGCAGACGCTTAGTTTAGAAGATACAGCCATTTTAAAGTTTTGAAATTTTAGCCGACTATATTTCAATTTTTTTATTTTTGGTGCAAAATATTACCCCCGCAGACGCTTAGTTTAGAAGATACAGCCATTTTAAAGTTTTGAAATTTTAACCGACTATATTTCAAATTTTTTATTTTTGGTACAAAATATGACCCCCCAGACGCTTAGTTTAGAAGATACAGCCATTTCAAAGTTTTCAAATTTTATCCGGCTATAATTCAAATTTTTTTTTTTCGTGCAAAATATGACCCCCGCAGACGCTTAGTTTAGAAGATACAGCCATTGTAAAGTTTTGAAATTTTAACCGACTATATTTCAATTTTTTTATTTTTGGTGCAAAATATGACCCCCGCAGACGCTTAGTTCCGAAGATACAGCCATTTTAAAGTTTTCAAATTTTAACCGGCGACAATTCAAGTTTTTTATTTTTGGTGCAAAATATGACCCCCGCAGACGCTTAGTCTAGAAGAAACAGCCATTTTAAAGTTTTGAAATTTTAAGCGGCTATAATTCAATTTTTTTATTTTTGGTGCAAAATATGACCCACGCAGACGCCTAGTCTAGAAGAAACAGCCATTTTAAAGTTTTGAAATTTTAAGCGGCTACAATTCAAGTTTTTTATTTTTGGTGCAAAATATGACCCCCGCAGACGCTTAGTTTAGAAGATACAGCCATTTTAAAGATTTGAAATTTTAAGCGGATATAATTCAAATTTTTTATTTTTGGTGTAAAATATGACCCCGCAGACGCTTTGTTTAGAAGATACAGCCATTTTAGTGTTTTGAAATTTACCCCGGGGGCTTTTAAAATTTTTAATTTTTGTATGCAAAATATGAGCAATTCAGACGCTTAGTTTATAAGATACAGCCATTTTAAAGTTTTGAAATTTTAACCGACTATATTTCAAATTTTTTTTTTTTTGGAGCAAAATATGACCCCCGCAGACGCTTAGTTTAGAAGATACAGCCATTTTAAAGTTTTGAAATTTTAACCGACTATATTTCAATTTTTTTATTTTTGGTGCAAAATATTACCCCCGCAGACGCTTAGTTTAGAAGATACAGCCATTTTAAAGTTTTGAAATTTTAACCGACTATATTTCAAATTTTTTATTTTTGGTACAAAATATGACCCCCCAGACGCTTAGTTTAGAAGATACAGCCATTTCAAAGTTTTCAAATTTTATCCGGCTATAATTCAAATTTTTTTTTTTCGTGCAAAATATGACCCCCGCAGACGCTTAGTTTAGAAGATACAGCTATTGTAAAGTTTTGAAATTTTAACCGACTATATTTCAATTTTTTTATTTTTGGTGCAAAATATGACCCCCGCAGACGCTTAGTTCCGAAGATACAGCCATTTTAAAGTTTTCAAATTTTAACCGGCTACAATTCAAGTTTTTTATTTTTGGTGCAAAATATGACCCCCGCAGACGCTTAGTCTAGAAGAAACAGCCATTTTAAAGTTTTGAAATTTTAAGCGGCTATAATTCAATTTTTTTATTTTTGGTGCAAAATATGACCCACGCAGACGCCTAGTCTAGAAGAAACAGCCATTTTAAAGTTTTCAAATTTTAACCGGCTACAATTCAAGTTTTTTATTTTTGGTGCAAAATATGACCCCCGCAGACGCTTAGTCTAGAAGAAACAGCCATTTTAAAGTTTTGAAATTTTGACCGACTATATTTCAAATTTTTTTTTTTTGGAGCAAAATATGACCCCCGCAGACGCTTAGTTTAGAAGATACAGCCATTTTAAAGTTTTGAAATTTTAACCGACTATATTTCAATTTTTTTATTTTTGGTGCAAAATATTACCCCCGCAGACGCTTAGTTTAGAAGATACAGCCATTTTAAAGTTTTGAAATTTTAACCGACTATATTTCAAATTTTTTATTTTTGGTACAAAATATGACCCCCCAGACGCTTAGTTTAGAAGATACAGCCATTTCAAAGTTTTCAAATTTTATCCGGCTATAATTCAAATTTTTTTTTTTCGTGCAAAATATGACCCCCGCAGACGCTTAGTTTAGAAGATACAGCCATTTTAAAGTTTTGAAATTTTAACCGACTATATTTCAATTTTTTTATTTTTGGTGCAAAATATGACCCCCGCAGACGCTTAGTTTAGAAGATACAGCCATTTTAAAGTTTTGAAATTTTAACCGGCTATAATTCAATTATTTTATTTTTGGTGCAAAATATGACCCCCGCAGACACTTAGTCTAGACGAAACAGCCATTTTAAAGTTTTGAAATTTTAACCGGCTATAATTCAATTTTTTTATTTTTGGTGCAAAATATGACCCACGCAGACGCCTAGTCTAGAAGAAACAGCCATTTTAAAGTTTTGAAATTTTAAGCGGCTACAATTCAAGTTTTTTATTTTTGGTGCAAAATATGACCCCCGCAGACGCTTAGTTTAGAAGATACAGCCATTTTAAAGATTTGAAATTTTAAGCGGATATAATTCAAATTTTTTATTTTTGGTGTAAAATATGACCCCGCAGACGCTTTGTTTAGAAGATACAGCCATTTTAGTGTTTTGAAATTTACCCCGGGGGCTTTTAAAATTTTTAATTTTTGTATGCAAAATATGAGCAATTCAGACGCTTAGTTTATAAGATACAGCCATTTTAAAGTTTTGAAATTTTAACCGACTATATTTCAAATTTTTTTTTTTTTTGAAGCAAAATATCACCCCCGCAGACGCTTTGTTTAGAAGATACAGCCGTTTTAGTGTTTTGAAATTTTGACCGGCTATAATTCAAGTTTTTTATTTTTGGTGCAAAATATGAGCCCTTCAGATGCTTAGTTTATAAGATACAGCCATTTTAAAGTTTTGAAATTTTGACCGACTATATTTCAAATTTTTTTTTTTTGGAGCAAAATATGACCCCCGCAGACGCTTAGTTTAGAAGAAACAGCCATTTTAAAGTTTTGAAATTTTAACCGACTATATTTCAATTTTTTTATTTTTGGTGCAAAATATGACCCCCGCAGACGCTTAGTTCCGAAGATACAGCCATTTTAAAGTTTTCAAATTTTAACCGGCGACAATTCAAGTTTTTTATTTTTGGTGCAAAATATGACCCCCGCAGACGCTTAGTCTAGAAGAAACAGCCATTTTAAAGTTTTGAAATTTTAAGCGGCTATAATTCAATTTTTTTATTTTTGGTGCAAAATATGACCCACGCAGACGCCTAGTCTAGAAGAAACAGCCATTTTAAAGTTTTGAAATTTTAAGCGGCTACAATTCAAGTTTTTTATTTTTGGTGCAAAATATGACCCCCGCAGACGCTTAGTTTAGAAGATACAGCCATTTTAAAGATTTGAAATTTTAAGCGGATATAATTCAAATTTTTTATTTTTGGTGTAAAATATGACCCCGCAGACGCTTTGTTTAGAAGATACAGCCATTTTAGTGTTTTGAAATTTACCCCGGGGGCTTTTAAAATTTTTAATTTTTGTATGCAAAATATGAGCAATTCAGACGCTTAGTTTATAAGATACAGCCATTTTAAAGTTTTGAAATTTTAACCGACTATATTTCAATTTTTTTTTTTTTTTGAAGCAAAATATCACCCCCGCAGACGCTTTGTTTAGAAGATACAGCCGTTTTAGTGTTTTGAAATTTTGACCGGCTATAATTCAAGTTTTTTATTTTTGGTGCAAAATATGAGCCCTTCAGATGCTTAGTTTATAAGATACAGCCATTTTAAAGTTTTGAAATTTTGACCGACTATATTTCAAATTTTTTTTTTTTTGGAGCAAAATATGACCCCCGCAGACGCTTAGTTTAGAAGAAACAGCCATTTTAAAGTTTTGAAATTTTAACCGACTATATTTCAATTTTTTTATTTTTGGTGCAAAATATGACCCCCGCAGACGCTTAGTCTAGAAGAAACAGCCATTTTAAAGTTTTGAAATTTTAACCGGCTATAATTCAAATTTTTTATTTTTGGTGCAAAATATTACCCCCGCAGACGCTTAGTTTAGAAGATACAGCCATTTTAAAGTTTTGAAATTTTAACCGGCTATAATTAAAATTTTTTATTTTTGGTGCATAATATGACAACCGCAGACGCTTAGTTTAGAAGATACAGCCATTTTAAAGTTTTGAAATTTTAACCGACTATATTTCAAATTTTTTATTTTTGGTGCAAAATATGACCCCCCAGACGCTTAGTTTAGAAGATACAGCCATTTTAAAGTTTTGAAATTTTAACCGACTATATTTCAATTTTTTTATTTTTGGTGCAAAATATTACCCCCGCAGACGCTTAGTTTAGAAGATACAGCCATTTTAAGGTTTTGAAATTTTATCCGGCTATAATTCAAATTTTTTTTTTTTCGTGCAAAATATGATCCCCGCAGACGCTTAGTCTAGAAGAAACAGCCATTTTAAAGTTTTGAAATTTTAACCGACTATATTTCAATTTTTTTATTTTTGGTGCAAAATATGACCCCCGCAGACGCTTAGTTCCGAAGATACAGCCATTTTAAAGTTTTCAAATTTTAACCCCCGCAGACGCTTAGTTTAGAAGATACAGCCATTTTAAAGTTTTGAAATTTTAACCGACTATATTTCAATTTTTTTATTTTTGGTGCAAAATATTACCCCCGCAGACGCTTAGTTTAGAAGATACAGCCGTTTTTTTGAAATTTTAACCGGCTATAATTAAAATTTTTTATTTTTGGTGCATAATATGACAACCGCAGACGCTTAGTTTAGAAGATACAGCCATTTTAAAGTTTTGAAATTTTAACCGACTATATTTCAAATTTTTTATTTTTGGTACAAAATATGACCCCCCAGACGCTTAGTTTAGAAGATACAGCCATTTCAAAGTTTTCAAATTTTATCCGGCTATAATTCAAATTTTTTTTTTTTCGTGCAAAATATGACCCCCGCAGACGCTTAGTTTAGAAGATACAGCTATTGTAAAGTTTTGAAATTTTAACCGACTATATTTCAATTTTTTTATTTTTGGTGCAAAATATGACCCCCGCAGACGCTTAGTTCCGAAGATACAGCCATTTTAAAGTTTTCAAATTTTAACCGGCTACAATTCAAGTTTTTTATTTTTGGTGCAAAATATGACCCCCGCAGACGCTTAGTCTAGAAGATACAGCCATTTCAAAGTTTTCAAATTTTATCCGGCTATAATTCAAATTTTTTTTTTTCGTGCAAAATATGACCCCCGCAGACGCTTAGTTTAGAAGATACAGCCATTTTAAAGTTTTGAAATTTTAACCGACTATATTTCAATTTTTTTATTTTTGGTGCAAAATATTACCCCCGCAGACGCTTAGTTTAGAAGATACAGCCATTTTAAAGTTTTGAAATTTTAACCGGCTATAATTAAAATTTTTTATTTTTGGTGCATAATATGACAACCGCAGACGCTTAGTTTAGAAGATACAGCCATTTTAAAGTTTTGAAATTTTAACCGACTATATTTCAAATTTTTTATTTTTGGTACAAAATATGACCCCCCAGACGCTTAGTTTAGAAGATACAGCCATTTCAAAGTTTTCAAATTTTATCCGGCTATAATTCAAATTTTTTTTTTTTTTCGTGCAAAATATGACCCCCGCAGACGCTTAGTTTAGAAGATACAGCCATTGTAAAGTTTTGAAATTTTAACCGACTATATTTCAATTTTTTTATTTTTGGTGCAAAATATGACCCCCGCAGACGCTTAGTTCCGAAGATACAGCCATTTTAAAGTTTTCAAATTTTAACCGGCTACAATTCAAGTTTTTTATTTTTGGTGCAAAATATGACCCCCGCAGACGCTTAGTCTAGAAGAAACAGCCATTTTAAAGTTTTGAAATTTTAACCGACTATATTTCAATTTTTTTATTTTTGGTGCAAAATATGACCCCCGCAGACGCTTAGTTCCGAAGATACAGCCATTTTAAAGTTTTCAAATTTTAACCGGCTACAATTCAAGGTTTTTATTTTTGGTGCAAAATATGACCCCCGCAGACGCTTAGTCTAGAAGAAACAGCCATTTTAAAGTTTTGAAATTTTAAGCGGCTACAATTCAAGTTTTTTATTTTTGGTGCAAAATATGACCCCCGCAGACGCTTAGTTTAGAAGATACAGCCATTTTAAAGTTTTGAAATTTTGACCGACTATATTTCAAATTTTTTATTTTTGGTGCAAAATATGACCCCCGCAGACGCTTAGTTAAGAAGATATAGCCATTTTAAAGATTTGAAATTTTAAGCGGATATAATTCAAATTTTTTATTTTTGGTGTAAAATATGACCCCGCAGACGCTTTGTTTAAAAGATACAGCCATTTTAGTGTTTTGAAATTTACCCCGGGGGCTTTTAAAATTTTTAATTTTTGTATGCAAAATATGAGCAATTCAGACGCTTAGTTTATAAGATACAGCCATTTTAAAGTTTTGAAATTTTAACCGACTATATTTCAAATTTTTTTTTTTTGAAGCAAAATATCACCCCCGCAGACGCTTTGTTTAGAAGATACAGCCGTTTTAGTGTTTTGAAATTTTGACCGGCTATAATTCAAGTTTTTTATTTTTGGTGCAAAATATGAGCCCTTCAGATGCTTAGTTTATAAGATACAGCCATTTTAAAGTTTTGAAATTTTAAGCGGCTACAATTCAAGTTTTTTATTTTTGGTGCAAAATATGACCCCCGCAGACGCTTAGTTTAGAAGATACAGCCATTTTAAAGTTTTGAAATTTTGACCGACTATATTTCAAATTTTTTATTTTTGGTGCAAAATATGATCCCCGCAGACGCTTAGTTAAGAAGATATAGCCATTTTAAAGATTTGAAATTTTAAGCGGATATAATTCAAATTTTTTATTTTTGGTGTAAAATATGACCCCGCAGACGCTTTGTTTAAAAGATACAGCCATTTTAGTGTTTTGAAATTTACCCCGGGGGCTTTTAAAATTTTTAATTTTTGTATGCAAAATATGAGCAATTCAGACGCTTAGTTTATAAGATACAGCCATTTTAAAGTTTTGAAATTTTAACCGACTATATTTCAATTTTTTTTTTTTTGAAGCAAAATATCACCCCCGCAGACGCTTTGTTTAGAAGATACAGCCGTTTTAGTGTTTTGAAATTTTGACCGGCTATAATTCAAGTTTTTTATTTTTGGTGCAAAATATGAGCCCTTCAGATGCTTAGTTTATAAGATACAGCCATTTTAAAGTTTTGAAATTTTGACCGACTATATTTCAAATTTTTTTTTTTTTGGAGCAAAATATGACCCCCGCAGACGCTTTGTTTAGAAGATACAGCCGTTTTAGTGTTTTGAAATTTTGACCGGCTATAATTCAAGTTTTTTATTTTTGGTGCAAAATATGACCCCCGCAGACGCTTAGTTTAGAAGAAACAGCCATTTTAAAGTTTTGAAATTTTAACCGACTATATTTCAATTTTTTTATTTTTGGTGCAAAATATGACCCCCGCAGACGCTTAGTTTAGAAGATACAGCCATTTTAAAGTTTTGAAATTTTGACCGACTATATTTCAAATTGTTTTTTTTTTTGGTGCAAAATATGACCCCCGCAGACGCTTAGTTTAGAAGATACAGCCATTTTAAAGTTTTGAAATTTTGACCGACTATATTTCAAATTTTTTATTTTTGGTGCAAAATATGACCCCCGCAGACGCTTAGTTAAGAAGATATAGCCATTTTAAAGATTTGAAATTTTAAGCGGATATAATTCAAATTTTTTATTTTTGGTGTAAAATATGACCCCGCAGACGCTTTGTTTAAAAGATACAGCCATTTTAGTGTTTTGAAATTTACCCCGGGGGCTTTTAAAATTTTTAATTTTTGTATGCAAAATATGAGTAATTCAGACGCTTAATTTATAAGATACAGCCATTTTAAAGTTTTGAAATTTTAACCGACTATATTTCAAATTTTTTTTTTTGAAGCAAAATATCACCCCCGCAGACGCTTTGTTTAGAAGATACAGCCGTTTTAGTGTTTTGAAATTTTGACCGGCTATAATTCAAGTTTTTTATTTTTGGTGCAAAATATGAGCCCTTCAGATGCTTAGTTTATAAGATACAGCCATTTTAAAGTTTTGAAATTTTGACCGACTATATTTCAAATTTTTTTTTTTTGGAGCAAAATATGACCCCCGCAGACGCTTTGTTTAGAAGATACAGCCGTTTTAGTGTTTTGAAATTTTGACCGGCTATAATTCAAGTTTTTTATTTTTGGTGCAAAATATGACCCCCGCAGACGCTTAGTTTAGAAGAAACAGCCATTTTAAAGTTTTAAAATTTCGACCGACTATATTTCAAATTTTTTATTTTTGGTGCAAAATATGACCCCCGCAGACGCTTAGTTTAGAAGATACAGCCATTTTAAAGTTTTGAAATTTTGACCGACTATATTTCAAATTTTTTATTTTTGGTGCAAAATATCACCCCCGCAGACGCTTAGTTAAGAAGATATAGCCATTTTAAAGATTTGAAATTTTAAGCGGATATAATTCAAATTTTTTATTTTTGGTGTAAAATATGACCCCGCAGACGCTTTGTTTAAAAGATACAGCCATTTTAGTGTTTTGAAATTTACCCCGGGGGCTTTTAAAATTTTTAATTTTTGTATGCAAAATATGAGCAATTCAGACGCTTAGTTTATAAGATACAGCCATTTTAAAGTTTTGAAATTTTAACCGACTATATTTCAAATTTTTTTTTTTTGAAGCAAAATATCACCCCCGCAGACGCTTTGTTTAGAAGATACAGCCGTTTTAGTGTTTTGAAATTTTGACCGGCTATAATTCAAGTTTTTTATTTTTGGTGCAAAATATGAGCCCTTCAGATGCTTAGTTTATAAGATACAGCCATTTTAAAGTTTTGAAATTTTGACCGACTATATTTCAAATTTTTTTTTTTTTGGAGCAAAATATGACCCCCGCAGACGCTTTGTTTAGAAGATACAGCCGTTTTAGTGTTTTGAAATTTTGACCGGCTATAATTCAAGTTTTTTATTTTTGGTGCAAAATATGACCCCCGCAGACGCTTAGTTTAGAAGAAACAGCCATTTTAAAGTTTTGAAATTTTAACCGACTATATTTCAATTTTTTTATTTTTGGTGCAAAATATGACCCCCGCAGACGCTTAGTCTAGAAGAAACAGCCATTTTAAAGTTTTGAAATTTTAACCGGCTATAATTAAAATTTTTTATTTTTGGTACAAAATATGACCCCCCAGACGCTTAATTTATAAGATACAGCCATTTTAAAGTTTTGAAATTTTAACCGACTATATTTCAAATTTTTTTTTTTGAAGCAAAATATCACCCCCGCAGACGCTTTGTTTAGAAGATACAGCCGTTTTAGTGTTTTGAAATTTTGACCGGCTATAATTCAAGTTTTTTATTTTTGGTGCAAAATATGACCCCTTCAGATGCTTAGTTTATAAGATACAGCCATTTTAAAGTTTTGAAATTTTGACCGACTATATTTCAAATTTTTTTTTTTTTGGAGCAAAATATGACCCCCGCAGACGCTTTGTTTAGAAGATACAGCCGTTTTAGTGTTTTGAAATTTTGACCGGCTATAATTCAAGTTTTTTATTTTTGGTGCAAAATATGACCCCCGCAGACGCTTAGTTTAGAAGAAACAGCCATTTTAAAGTTTTGAAATTTTGACCGACTATATTTCAAATTTTTTATTTTTGGTGCAAAATATCACCCCCGCAGACGCTTAGTTAAGAAGATATAGCCATTTTAAAGATTTGAAATTTTAAGCGGATATAATTCAAATTTTTTATTTTTGGTGTAAAATATGACCCCGCAGACGCTTTGTTTAAAAGATACAGCCATTTTAGTGTTTTGAAATTTACCCCGGGGGCTTTTAAAATTTTTAATTTTTGTATGCAAAATATGAGCAATTCAGACGCTTAGTTTATAAGATACAGCCATTTTAAAGTTTTGAAATTTTAACCGACTATATTTCAAATTTTTTTTTTTTTGAAGCAAAATATCACCCCCGCAGACGCTTTGTTTAGAAGATACAGCCGTTTTAGTGTTTTGAAATTTTGACCGGCTATAATTCAAGTTTTTTATTTTTGGTGCAAAATATGAGCCCTTCAGATGCTTAGTTTATAAGATACAGCCATTTTAAAGTTTTGAAATTTTGACCGACTATATTTCAAATTTTTTTTTTTTTGGAGCAAAATATGACCCCCGCAGACGCTTTGTTTAGAAGATACAGCCGTTTTAGTGTTTTGAAATTTTGACCGGCTATAATTCAAGTTTTTTATTTTTGGTGCAAAATATGACCCCCGCAGACGCTTAGTTTAGAAGAAACAGCCATTTTAAAGTTTTGAAATTTTGACCGACCATATTTCAAATTTTTTATTTTTGGTGCAAAATATCACCCCCGCAGACGCTTAGTTAAGAAGATATAGCCATTTTAAAGATTTGAAATTTTAAGCGGATATAATTCAAATTTTTTATTTTTGGTGTAAAATATGACCCCGCAGACGCTTTGTTTAAAAGATACAGCCATTTTAGTGTTTTGAAATTTACCCCGGGGGCTTTTAAAATTTTTAATTTTTGTATGCAAAATATGAGCAATTCAGACGCTTAGTTTATAAGATACAGCCATTTTAAAGTTTTGAAATTTTAACCGACTATATTTCAAATTTTTTTTTTTTGAAGCAAAATATCACCCCCGCAGACGCTTTGTTTAGAAGATACAGCCGTTTTAGTGTTTTGAAATTTTGACCGGCTATAATTCAAGTTTTTTATTTTTGGTGCAAAATATGAGCCCTTCAGATGCTTAGTTTATAAGATACAGCCATTTTAAAGTTTTGAAATTTTGACCGACTATATTTCAAATTTTTTTTTTTTTGGAGCAAAATATGACCCCCGCAGACGCTTTGTTTAGAAGATACAGCCGTTTTAGTGTTTTGAAATTTTGACCGGCTATAATTCAAGTTTTTTATTTTTGGTGCAAAATATGACCCCCGCAGACGCTTAGTTTAGAAGAAACAGCCATTTTAAAGTTTTGAAATTTTAACCGACTATATTTCAATTTTTTTATTTTTGGTGCAAAATATGACCCCCGCAGACGCTTAGTCTAGAAGAAACAGCCATTTTAAAGTTTTGAAATTTTAACCGGCTATAATTAAAATTTTTTATTTTTGGTACAAAATATGACCCCCCAGACGCTTAGTTTAGAAGATACAGCCATTTTAAAGTTTTGAAATTTTAACCGACTATATTTCAAATTTTTTTTTTTTGAAGCAAAATATCACCCCCGCAGACGCTTTGTTTAGAAGATACAGCCGTTTTAGTGTTTTGAAATTTTGACCGGCTATAATTCAAGTTTTTTATTTTTGGTGCAAAATATGAGCCCTTCAGATGCTTAGTTTATAAGATACAGCCATTTTAAAGTTTTGAAATTTTGACCGACTATATTTCAAATTTTTTTTTTTTTGGAGCAAAATATGACCCCCGCAGACGCTTTGTTTAGAAGATACAGCCGTTTTAGTGTTTTGAAATTTTGACCGGCTATAATTCAAGTTTTTTATTTTTGGTGCAAAATATGACCCCCGCAGACGCTTAGTTTAGAAGAAACAGCCATTTTAAAGTTTTGAAATTTTGACCGACTATATTTCAAATTTTTTATTTTTGGTGCAAAATATGACCCCCGCAGACGCTTAGTTAAGAAGATATAGCCATTTTAAAGATTTGAAATTTTAAGCGGATATAATTCAAATTTTTTATTTTTGGTGTAAAATATGACCCCGCAGACGCTTTGTTTAAAAGATACAGCCATTTTAGTGTTTTGAAATTTACCCCGGGGGCTTTTAAAATTTTTAATTTTTGTATGCAAAATATGAGCAATTCAGACGCTTAGTTTATAAGATACAGCCATTTTAAAGTTTTGAAATTTTAACCGACTATATTTCAAATTTTTTTTTTTTGAAGCAAAATATCACCCCCGCAGACGCTTTGTTTAGAAGATACAGCCGTTTTAGTGTTTTGAAATTTTGACCGGCTATAATTCAAGTTTTTTATTTTTGGTGCAAAATATGAGCCCTTCAGATGCTTAGTTTATAAGATACAGCCATTTTAAAGTTTTGAAATTTTGACCGACTATATTTCAAATTTTTTTTTTTTTGGAGCAAAATATGACCCCCGCAGACGCTTTGTTTAGAAGATACAGCCGTTTTAGTGTTTTGAAATTTTGACCGGCTATAATTCAAGTTTTTTATTTTTGGTGCAAAATATGACCCCCGCAGACGCTTAGTTTAGAAGAAACAGCCATTTTAAAGTTTTGAAATTTTAACCGACTATATTTCAATTTTTTTATTTTTGGTGCAAAATATGACCCCCGCAGACGCTTAGTCTAGAAGAAACAGCCATTTTAAAGTTTTGAAATTTTAACCGGCTATAATTAAAATTTTTTATTTTTGGTACAAAATATGACCCCCCAGACGCTTAGTTTAGAAGATACAGCCATTTTAAAGTTTTGAAATTTTAACCGACTATATTTCAAATTTTTTATTTTTGGTACAAAATATGACCCCCCAGACGCTTAGTTTAGAAGATACAGCCATTGTAAAGTTTTGAAATTTTAACCGACTATATTTCAATTTTTTTATTTTTGGTGCAAAATATGACCCCCGCAGACGCTTAGTTCCGAAGATACAGCCATTTTAAAGTTTTCAAATTTTAACCGGCTACAATTCAAGTTTTTTATTTTTGGTGCAAAATATGACCCCCGCAGACGCTTAGTCTAGAAGAAACAGCCATTTTAAAGTTTTGAAATTTTAAGCGGCTATAATTCAATTTTTTTATTTTTGGTGCAAAATATGACCCACGCAGACGCCTAGTCTAGAAGAAACAGCCATTTTAAAGTTTTCAAATTTTAACCGGCTACAATTCAAGTTTTTTATTTTTGGTGCAAAATATGACCCCCGCAGACGCTTAGTCTAGAAGAAACAGCCATTTTAAAGTTTTGAAATTTTAAGCGGCTATAATTCAATTTTTTTATTTTTGGTGCAAAATATGACCCACGCAGACGCCTAGTCTAGAAGAAACAGCCATTTTAAAGTTTTCAAATTTTAACCGGCTACAATTCAAGTTTTTTATTTTTGGTGCAAAATATGACCCCCGCAGACGCTTAGTCTAGAAGAAACAGCCATTTTAAAGTTTTGAAATTTTAACCGACTATATTTCAATTTTTTTATTTTTGGTGCAAAATATGACCCCCGCAGACGCTTAGTTCCGAAGATACAGCCATTTTAAAGTTTTCAAATTTTAACCGGCTACAATTCAAGTTTTTTATTTTTGGTGCAAAATATGACCCCCGCAGACGCTTAGTCTAGAAGAAACAGCCATTTTAAAGTTTTGAAATTTTAAGCGGCTATAATTCAATTTTTTTATTTTTGGTGCAAAATATGACCCACGCAGACGCCTAGTCTAGAAGAAACAGCCATTTTAAAGTTTTGAAATTTTAAGCGGCTATAATTCAATTTTTTTATTTTTGGTGCAAAATATGACCCCCGCAGACGCTTAGTCTAGAAGAAACAGCCATTTTAAAGTTTTGAAATTTTAACCGACTATATTTCAATTTTTTTATTTTTGGTGCAAAATATGACCCCCGCAGACGCTTAGTTCCGAAGATACAGCCATTTTAAAGTTTTCAAATTTTAACCGGCTACAATTCAAGTTTTTTATTTTTGGTGCAAAATATGACCCCCGCAGACGCTTAGTTTAGAAGATACAGCCATTTTAAAGTTTTGAAATTTTAACCGACTATATTTCAAATTTTGGTACAAAATATGACCCCCCAGACGCTTAGTTTAGAAGATACAGCCATTTCAAAGTTTTCAAATTTTATCCGGCTATAATTCAAATTTTTTTTTTTCGTGCAAAATATGACCCCCGCAGACGCTTAGTTTAGAAGATACAGCCATTGTAAAGTTTTGAAATTTTAACCGACTATATTTCAATTTTTTTATTTTTGGTGCAAAATATGACCCCCGCAGACGCTTAGTTCCGAAGATACAGCCATTTTAAAGTTTTCAAATTTTAACCGGCTACAATTCAAGTTTTTTATTTTTGGTGCAAAATATGACCCCCGCAGACGCTTAGTCTAGAAGAAACAGCCATTTTAAAGTTTTGAAATTTTAAGCGGCTATAATTCAATTTTTTTATTTTTGGTGCAAAATATGACCCACGCAGACGCCTAGTCTAGAAGAAACAGCCATTTTAAAGTTTTCAAATTTTAACCGGCTACAATTCAAGTTTTTTATTTTTGGTGCAAAATATGACCCCCGCAGACGCTTAGTCTAGAAGAAACAGCCATTTTAAAGTTTTGAAATTTTAACCGACTATATTTCAATTTTTTTATTTTTGGTGCAAAATATGATCCCCGCAGACGCTTAGTTTAGAAGATACAGCCATTTTAAAGTTTTGAAATTTTAACCGACTATATTTCAAATTTTTTTTTTTTTTGAAGCAAAATATCACCCCCGCAGACGCTTTGTTTAGAAGATACAGCCGTTTTAGTGTTTTGAAATTTTGACCGGCTATAATTCAAGTTTTTTTTTTTTGAAGCAAAATATGACCCCCGCAGACGCTTTGTTTAGAAGATACAGCCGTTTTAGTGTTTTGAAATTTTGACCGGCTATAATTCAAGTTTTTTATTTTTGGTGCAAAATATGAGCCCTTCAGATGCTTAGTTTATAAGATACAGCCATTTTAAAGTTTTGAAATTTTGACCGACTATATTTCAAATTTTTTTTTTTTCGTGCAAAATATGACCCCCGCAGACGCTTAGTTTAGAAGATACAGCCATTTTAAAGTTTTGAAATTTTAACCGACTATATTTCAATTTTTTTATTTTTGGTGCAAAATATTACCCCCGCAGACGCTTAGTTTAGAAGATACAGCCATTTTAAAGTTTTGAAATTTTAACCGACTATATTTCAAATTTTTTATTTTTGGTACAAAATATGACCCCTCAGACGCTTAGTTTAGAAGATACAGCCATTTCAAAGTTTTCAAATTTTATCCGGCTATAATTCAAATTTTTTTTTTTTCGTGCAAAATATGACCCCCGCAGACGCTTAGTTTAGAAGATACAGCCATTGTAAAGTTTTGAAATTTTAACCGACTATATTTCAATTTTTTTATTTTTGGTGCAAAATATGACCCCCGCAGACGCTTAGTTCCGAAGATACAGCCATTTTAAAGTTTTCAAATTTTAACCGGCTACAATTCAAGTTTTTTATTTTTGGTGCAAAATATGACCCCCGCAGACGCTTAGTCTAGAAGAAACAGCCATTTTAAAGTTTTGAAATTTTAACCGACTATATTTCAATTTTTTTATTTTTGGTGCAAAATATGACCCCCGCAGACGCTTAGTTCCGAAGATACAGCCATTTTAAAGTTTTGAAATTTTAAGCGGCTACAATTCAAGTTTTTTATTTTTGGTGCAAAATATGACCCCCGCAGACGCTTAGTTTAGAAGATACAGCCATTTTAAAGTTTTGAAATTTTGACCGACTATATTTCAAATTTTTTATTTTTGGTGCAAAATATGATCCCCGCAGACGCTTAGTTAAGAAGATATAGCCATTTTAAAGATTTGAAATTTTAAGCGGATATAATTCAAATTTTTTATTTTTGGTGCATAATATGACAACCGCAGACGCTTAGTTCCGAAGATACAGCCATTTTAAAGTTTTGAAATTTTAAGCGGCTACAATTCAAGTTTTTTATTTTTGGTGCAAAATATGACCCCCGCAGACGCTTAGTTTAGAAGGTACAGCCATTTTAAAGTTTTGAAATTTTGACCGACTATATTTCAAATTTTTTATTTTTGGTGCAAAATATGATCCCCGCAGACGCTTAGTTAAGAAGATATAGCCATTTTAAAGATTTGAAATTTTAAGCGGATATAATTCAAATTTTTTATTTTTGGTGCATAATATGACAACTGCAGACGCTTAGTTTAGAAGATACAGCCATTTTAAAGTTTTGAAATTTTAACCGGCTATAATTAAAATTTTTTATTTTTGGTGCATAATATGACAACCGCAGACGCTTAGTTTAGAAGATACAGCCATTTTAAAGTTTTGAAATTTTAACCGACTATATTTCAAATTTTTTATTTTTGGTACAAAATATGACCCCTCAGACGCTTAGTTTAGAAGATACAGCCATTTCAAAGTTTTCAAATTTTATCCGGCTATAATTCAAATTTTTTTTTTTTCGTGCAAAATATGACCCCCGCAGACGCTTAGTTTAGAAGATACAGCCATTTTAAAGTTTTGAAATTTTAACCGTCTATATTTCAATTTTTTTATTTTTGGTGCAAAATATGACCCCCGCAGACGCTTAGTTCCGAAGATACAGCCATTTTAAAGTTTTCAAATTTTAACCGGCTACAATTCAAGTTTTTTATTTTTGGTGCAAAATATGACCCCCGCAGACGCTTAGTCTAGAAGAAACAGCCATTTTAAAGTTTTGAAATTTTAACCGACTATATTTCAATTTTTTTATTTTTGGTGCAAAATATGACCCCCGCAGACGCTTAGTTCCGAAGATACAGCCATTTTAAAGTTTTGAAATTTTAAGCGGCTACAATTCAAGTTTTTTATTTTTGGTGCAAAATATGACCCCCGCAGACGCTTAGTTTAGAAGATACAGCCATTTTAAAGTTTTGAAATTTTGACCGACTATATTTCAAATTTTTTATTTTTGGTGCAAAATATGATCCCCGCAGACGCTTAGTTAAGAAGATATAGCCATTTTAAAGATTTGAAATTTTAAGCGGATATAATTCAAATTTTTTATTTTTGGTGTAAAATATGACCCCGCAGACGCTTTGTTTAAAAGATACAGCCATTTTAGTGTTTTGAAATTTACCCCGGGGGCTTTTAAAATTTTTAATTTTTGTATGCAAAATATGAGCAATTCAGACGCTTAGTTTATAAGATACAGCCATTTTAAAGTTTTGAAATTTTAACCGACTATATTTCAAATTTTTTTTTTTTGAAGCAAAATATCACCCCCGCAGACGCTTTGTTTAGAAGATACAGCCGTTTTAGTGTTTTGAAATTTTGACCGGCTATAATTCAAGTTTTTTATTTTTGGTGCAAAATATGAGCCCTTCAGATGCTTAGTTTATAAGATACAGCCATTTTAAAGTTTTGAAATTTTAACCGACTATATTTCAAATTTTTTTTTTTTGAAGCAAAATATCACCCCCGCAGACGCTTTGTTTAGAAGATACAGCCGTTTTAGTGTTTTGAAATTTTGACCGGCTATAATTCAAGTTTTTTATTTTTGGTGCAAAATATGAGCCCTTCAGATGCTTAGTTTATAAGATACAGCCATTTTAAAGTTTTGAAATTTTGACCGACTATATTTCAAATTTTTTTTTTTTTGGAGCAAAATATGACCCCCGCAGACGCTTTGTTTAGAAGATACAGCCGTTTTAGTGTTTTGAAATTTTGACCGGCTATAATTCAAGTTTTTTATTTTTGGTGCAAAATATGACCCCCGCAGACGCTTAGTTTAGAAGAAACAGCCATTTTAAAGTTTTGAAATTTTAACCGACTATATTTCAATTTTTTTATTTTTGGTGCAAAATATGACCCCCGCAGACGCTTAGTTTAGAAGATACAGCCATTTTAAAGTTTTGAAATTTTGACCGACTATATTTCAAATTGTTTTTTTTTTGGTGCAAAATATGACCCCCGCAGACGCTTAGTTTAGAAGATACAGCCATTTTAAAGTTTTGAAATTTTAACCGGCTATAATTAAAATTTTTTATTTTTGGTGCATAATATGACAACCGCAGACGCTTAGTTTAGAAGATACAGCCATTTTAAAGTTTTGAAATTTTAACCGGCTATAATTAAAATTTTTTATTTTTGGTGCATAATATGACAACCGCAGACGCTTAGTTTAGAAGATACAGCCATTTTAAAGTTTTGAAATTTTAACCGACTATATTTCAAATTTTTTTTTTTTGAAGCAAAATATCACCCCCGCAGACGCTTTGTTTAGAAGATACAGCCGTTTTAGTGTTTTGAAATTTTGACCGGCTATAATTCAAGTTTTTTATTTTTGGTGCAAAATATGAGCCCTTCAGATGCTTAGTTTATAAGATACAGCCATTTTAAAGTTTTGAAATTTTGACCGACTATATTTCAAATTTTTTTTTTTTTGGAGCAAAATATGACCCCCGCAGACGCTTAGTTTAGAAGATACAGCCATTTTAAAGTTTTGAAATTTTAACCGGCTATAATTAAAATTTTTTATTTTTGGTGCATAATATGACAACCGCAGACGCTTAGTTTAGAAGATACAGCCATTTTAAAGTTTTGAAATTTTAACCGGCTATAATTAAAATTTTTTATTTTTGGTGCATAATATGACAACCGCAGACGCTTAGTTTAGCAGATACAGCCATTTTAAAGTTTTGAAATTTTAACCGACTATATTTCAAATTTTTTTTTTTTGAAGCAAAATATCACCCCCGCAGACGCTTTGTTTAGAAGATACAGCCGTTTTAGTGTTTTGAAATTTTGACCGGCTATAATTCAAGTTTTTTATTTTTGGTGCAAAATATGAGCCCTTCAGATGCTTAGTTTATAAGATACAGCCATTTTAAAGTTTTGAAATTTTGACCGACTATATTTCAAATTTTTTTTTTTTTGGAGCAAAATATGACCCCCGCAGACGCTTTGTTTAGAAGATACAGCCGTTTTAGTGTTTTGAAATTTTGACCGGCTATAATTCAAGTTTTTTATTTTTGGTGCAAAATATGACCCCCGCAGACGCTTAGTTTAGAAGAAACAGCCATTTTAAAGTTTTGAAATTTTAACCGACTATATTTCAATTTTTTTATTTTTGGTGCAAAATATGACCCCCGCAGACGCTTAGTTTAGAAGATACAGCCATTTTAAAGTTTTGAAATTTTGACCGACTATATTTCAAATTGTTTTTTTTTTGGTGCAAAATATGACCCCCGCAGACGCTTAGTTTAGAAGATACAGCCATTTTAAAGTTTTGAAATTTTGACCGACTATATTTCAAATTTTTTATTTTTGGTGCAAAATATGACCCCCGCAGACGCTTAGTTAAGAAGATATAGCCATTTTAAAGATTTGAAATTTTAAGCGGATATAATTCAAATTTTTTATTTTTGGTGTAAAATATGACCCCGCAGACGCTTTGTTTAAAAGATACAGCCATTTTAGTGTTTTGAAATTTACCCCGGGGGCTTTTAAAATTTTTAATTTTTGTATGCAAAATATGAGCAATTCAGACGCTTAGTTTATAAGATACAGCCATTTTAAAGTTTTGAAATTTTAACCGACTATATTTCAAATTTTTTTTTTTGAAGCAAAAAATCACCCCCGCAGACGCTTTGTTTAGAAGATACAGCCGTTTTAGTGTTTTGAAATTTTGACCGGCTATAATTCAAGTTTTTTATTTTTGGTGCAAAATATGAGCCCTTCAGATGCTTAGTTTATAAGATACAGCCATTTTAAAGTTTTGAAATTTTGACCGACTATATTTCAAATTTTTTTTTTTTTGGAGCAAAATATGACCCCCGCAGACGCTTTAGAAGATACAGCCATTTTAAAGATTTGAAATTTTAAGCGGATATAATTCAAATTTTTTATTTTTGGTGCATAATATGACAACCGCAGACGCTTAGTTTAGAAGATACAGCCATTTTAAAGTTTTGAAATTTTAACCGGCTATAATTAAAATTTTTTATTTTTGGTGCATAATATGACAACCGCAGACGCTTAGTTTAGAAGATACAGCCATTTTAAAGTTTTGAAATTTTAACCGACTATATTTCAAATTTTTTTTTTTTGAAGCAAAATATCACCCCCGCAGACGCTTTGTTTAGAAGATACAGCCGTTTTAGTGTTTTGAAATTTTGACCGGCTATAATTCAAGTTTTTTATTTTTGGTGCAAAATATGAGCCCTTCAGATGCTTAGTTTATAAGATACAGCCATTTTAAAGTTTTGAAATTTTGACCGACTATATTTCAAATTTTTTTTTTTTTGGAGCAAAATATGACCCCCGCAGACGCTTTGTTTAGAAGATACAGCCGTTTTAGTGTTTTGAAATTTTGACCGGCTATAATTCAAGTTTTTTATTTTTGGTGCAAAATATGACCCCCGCAGACGCTTAGTTTAGAAGAAACAGCCATTTTAAAGTTTTGAAATTTTAACCGACTATATTTCAATTTTTTTATTTTTGGTGCAAAATATGACCCCCGCAGACGCTTAGTTTAGAAGATACAGCCATTTTAAAGTTTTGAAATTTTGACCGACTATATTTCAAATTGTTTTTTTTTTGGTGCAAAATATGACCCCCGCAGACGCTTAGTTTAGAAGATACAGCCATTTTAAAGTTTTGAAATTTTGACCGACTATATTTCAAATTTTTTATTTTTGGTGCAAAATATGACCCCCGCAGACGCTTAGTTAAGAAGATATAGCCATTTTAAAGATTTGAAATTTTAAGCGGATATAATTCAAATTTTTTATTTTTGGTGTAAAATATGACCCCGCAGACGCTTTGTTTAAAAGATACAGCCATTTTAGTGTTTTGAAATTTACCCCGGGGGCTTTTAAAATTTTTAATTTTTGTATGCAAAATATGAGCAATTCAGACGCTTAGTTTATAAGATACAGCCATTTTAAAGTTTTGAAATTTTAACCGACTATATTTCAAATTTTTTTTTTTGAAGCAAAATATCACCCCCGCAGACGCTTTGTTTAGAAGATACAGCCGTTTTAGTGTTTTGAAATTTTGACCGGCTATAATTCAAGTTTTTTATTTTTGGTGCAAAATATGAGCCCTTCAGATGCTTAGTTTATAAGATACAGCCATTTTAAAGTTTTGAAATTTTGACCGACTATATTTCAAATTTTTTTTTTTTTGGAGCAAAATATGACCCCCGCAGACGCTTTAGAAGATACAGCCATTTTAAAGTTTTGAAATTTTAACCGACTATATTTCAATTTTTTTATTTTTGGTACAAAATATGACCCCCCAGACGCTTAGTTTAGAAGATACAGCCATTTTAAAGTTTTGAAATTTTGACCGACTATATTTCAAATTTTTTTTTTTTTGGAGCAAAATATGACCCCCGCAGACGCTTTGTTTAGAAGATACAGCCGTTTTAGTGTTTTGAAATTTTGACCGGCTATAATTCAAGTTTTTTATTTTTGGTGCAAAATATGACCCCCGCAGACGCTTAGTTTAGAAGAAACAGTCATTTTAAAGTTTTGAAATTTCGACCGACTATATTTCAAATTTTTTATTTTTGGTGCAAAATATGACCCCCGCAGACGCTTAGTTTAGAAGATACAGCCATTTTAAAGTTTTGAAATTTTGACCGACTATATTTCAAATTTTTTATTTTTGGTGCAAAATATGACCCCCGCAGACGCTTAGTTAAGAAGATATAGCCATTTTAAAGATTTGAAATTTTAAGCGGATATAATTCAAATTTTTTATTTTTGGTGTAAAATATGACCCCGCAGACGCTTTGTTTAAAAGATACAGCCATTTTAGTGTTTTGAAATTTACCCCGGGGGCTTTTAAAATTTTTAATTTTTGTATGCAAAATATGAGCAATTCAGACGCTTAGTTTATAAGATACAGCCATTTTAAAGTTTTGAAATTTTAACCGACTATATTTCAAATTTTTTTTTTTTGAAGCAAAATATCACCCCCGCAGACGCTTTGTTTAGAAGATACAGCCGTTTTAGTGTTTTGAAATTTTGACCGGCTATAATTCAAGTTTTTTATTTTTGGTGCAAAATATGAGCCCTTCAGATGCTTAGTTTATAAGAAACAGCCATTTTAAAGTTTTGAAATTTTAAGCGGCTATAATTCAATTTTTTTATTTTTGGTGCAAAATATGACCCACGCAGACGCCTAGTCTAGAAGAAACAGCCATTTTAAAGTTTTCAAATTTTAACCGGCTACAATTCAAGTTTTTTATTTTTGGTGCAAAATATGACCCCCGCAGACGCTTAGTCTAGAAGAAACAGCCATTTTAAAGTTTTGAAATTTTAACCGACTATATTTCAATTTTTTTATTTTTGGTGCAAAATATGATCCCCGCAGACGCTTAGTTTAGAAGATACAGCCATTTTAAAGTTTTGAAATTTTAACCGACTATATTTCAAATTTTTTTTTTTTTGAAGCAAAATATCACCCCCGCAGACGCTTTGTTTAGAAGATACAGCCGTTTTAGTGTTTTGAAATTTTGACCGGCTATAATTCAAGTTTTTTTTTTTTGAAGCAAAATATGACCCCCGCAGACGCTTTGTTTAGAAGATACAGCCGTTTTAGTGTTTTGAAATTTTGACCGGCTATAATTCAAGTTTTTTATTTTTGGTGCAAAATATGAGCCCTTCAGATGCTTAGTTTATAAGATACAGCCATTTTAAAGTTTTGAAATTTTGACCGACTATATTTCAAATTTTTTTTTTTTCGTGCAAAATATGAAACCCGCAGACGCTTAGTTTAGAAGATACAGCCATTTTAAAGTTTTGAAATTTTAACCGACTATATTTCAATTTTTTTATTTTTGGTGCAAAATATGACCCCCGCAGACGCTTAGTTCCGAAGATACAGCCATTTTAAAGTTTTGAAATTTTAAGCGGCTACAATTCAAGTTTTTTATTTTTGGTGCAAAATATGACCCCCGCAGACGCTTAGTTTAGAAGATACAGCCATTTTAAAGTTTTGAAATTTTGACCGACTATATTTCAAATTTTTTATTTTTGGTGCAAAATATGATCCCCGCAGACGCTTAGTTAAGAAGATATAGCCATTTTAAAGATTTGAAATTTTAAGCGGATATAATTCAAATTTTTTATTTTTGGTGTAAAATATGACCCCGCAGACGCTTTGTTTAAAAGATACAGCCATTTTAGTGTTTTGAAATTTACCCCGGGGGCTTTTAAAATTTTTAATTTTTGTATGCAAAATATGAGCAATTCAGACGCTTAGTTTATAAGATACAGCCATTTTAAAGTTTTGAAATTTTAACCGACTATATTTCAAATTTTTTTTTTTTTGAAGCAAAATATCACCCCCGCAGACGCTTTGTTTAGAAGATACAGCCGTTTTAGTGTTTTGAAATTTTGACCGGCTATAATTCAAGTTTTTTATTTTTGGTGCAAAATATGAGCCCTTCAGATGCTTAGTTTATAAGATACAGCCATTTTAAAGTTTTGAAATTTTGACCGACTATATTTCAAATTTTTTTTTTTTTGGAGCAAAATATGACCCCCGCAGACGCTTTGTTTAGAAGATACAGCCATTTTAAAGTTTTGAAATTTTAACCGACTATATTTCAATTTTTTTATTTTTGGTACAAAATATGACCCCCCAGACGCTTAGTTTAGAAGATACAGCCATTTTAAAGTTTTGAAATTTTGACCGACTATATTTCAAATTTTTTTTTTTTTTGGAGCAAAATATGACCCCCGCAGACGCTTTGTTTAGAAGATACAGCCGTTTTAGTGTTTTGAAATTTTGACCGGCTATAATTCAAGTTTTTTATTTTTGGTGCAAAATATGACCCCCGCAGACGCTTAGTTTAGAAGATACAGCCATTTTAAAGTTTTGAAATTTTGACCGACTATATTTCAAATTTTTTATTTTTGGTGCAAAATATGATCCCCGCAGACGCTTAGTTAAGAAGATATAGCCATTTTAAAGATTTGAAATTTTAAGCGGATATAATTCAAATTTTTTATTTTTGGTGCATAATATGACAACCGCAGACGCTTAGTTCCGAAGATACAGCCATTTTAAAGTTTTGAAATTTTAAGCGGCTACAATTCAAGTTTTTTATTTTTGGTGCAAAATATGACCCCCGCAGACGCTTAGTTTAGAAGGTACAGCCATTTTAAAGTTTTGAAATTTTGACCGACTATATTTCAAATTTTTTATTTTTGGTGCAAAATATGATCCCCGCAGACGCTTAGTTAAGAAGATATAGCCATTTTAAAGATTTGAAATTTTAAGCGGATATAATTCAAATTTTTTATTTTTGGTGCATAATATGACAACCGCAGACGCTTAGTTTAGAAGATACAGCCATTTTAAAGTTTTGAAATTTTAACCGGCTATAATTAAAATTTTTTATTTTTGGTGCATAATATGACAACCGCAGACGCTTAGTTTAGAAGATACAGCCATTTTAAAGTTTTGAAATTTTAACCGACTATATTTCAAATTTTTTATTTTTGGTACAAAATATGACCCCTCAGACGCTTAGTTTAGAAGATACAGCCATTTCAAAGTTTTCAAATTTTATCCGGCTATAATTCAAATTTTTTTTTTTTCGTGCAAAATATGACCCCCGCAGACGCTTAGTTTAGAAGATACAGCCATTGTAAAGTTTTGAAATTTTAACCGACTATATTTCAATTTTTTTATTTTTGGTGCAAAATATGACCCCCGCAGACGCTTAGTTCCGAAGATACAGCCATTTTAAAGTTTTCAAATTTTAACCGGCTACAATTCAAGTTTTTTATTTTTGGTGCAAAATATGACCCCCGCAGACGCTTAGTCTAGAAGAAACAGCCATTTTAAAGTTTTGAAATTTTAACCGACTATATTTCAATTTTTTTATTTTTGGTGCAAAATATGACCCCCGCAGACGCTTAGTTCCGAAGATACAGCCATTTTAAAGTTTTGAAATTTTAAGCGGCTACAATTCAAGTTTTTTATTTTTGGTGCAAAATATGACCCCCGCAGACGCTTAGTTTAGAAGAAACAGCCATTTTAAAGTTTTGAAATTTTGACCGACTATATTTCAAATTTTTTATTTTTGGTGCAAAATATGATCCCCGCAGACGCTTAGTTAAGAAGATATAGCCATTTTAAAGATTTGAAATTTTAAGCGGATATAATTCAAATTTTTTATTTTTGGTGTAAAATATGACCCCGCAGACGCTTTGTTTAAAAGATACAGCCATTTTAGTGTTTTGAAATTTACCCCGGGGGCTTTTAAAATTTTTAATTTTTGTATGCAAAATATGAGCAATTCAGACGCTTAGTTTATAAGATACAGCCATTTTAAAGTTTTGAAATTTTAACCGACTATATTTCAAATTTTTTTTTTTTGAAGCAAAATATCACCCCCGCAGACGCTTTGTTTAGAAGATACAGCCGTTTTAGTGTTTTGAAATTTTGACCGGCTATAATTCAAGTTTTTTATTTTTGGTGCAAAATATGAGCCCTTCAGATGCTTAGTTTATAAGATACAGCCATTTTAAAGTTTTGAAATTTTGACCGACTATATTTCAAATTTTTTTTTTTTTGGAGCAAAATATGACCCCCGCAGACGCTTTGTTTAGAAGATACAGCCGTTTTAGTGTTTTGAAATTTTGACCGGCTATAATTCAAGTTTTTTATTTTTGGTGCAAAATATGACCCCCGCAGACGCTTAGTTTAGAAGAAACAGCCATTTTAAAGTTTTGAAATTTTAACCGACTATATTTCAATTTTTTTATTTTTGGTGCAAAATATGACCCCCGCAGACGCTTAGTTTAGAAGATACAGCCATTTTAAAGTTTTGAAATTTTGACCGACTATATTTCAAATTGTTTTTTTTTTGGTGCAAAATATGACCCCCGCAGACGCTTAGTTTAGAAGATACAGCCATTTTAAAGTTTTGAAATTTTGACCGACTATATTTCAAATTTTTTATTTTTGGTGCAAAATATGACCCCCGCAGACGCTTAGTTAAGAAGATATAGCCATTTTAAAGATTTGAAATTTTAAGCGGATATAATTCAAATTTTTTATTTTTGGTGTAAAATATGACCCCGCAGACGCTTTGTTTAAAAGATACAGCCATTTTAGTGTTTTGAAATTTACCCCGGGGGCTTTTAAAATTTTTAATTTTTGTATGCAAAATATGAGCAATTCAGACGCTTAGTTTATAAGATACAGCCATTTTAAAGTTTTGAAATTTTAACCGACTATATTTCAAATTTTTTTTTTTGAAGCAAAAAATCACCCCCGCAGACGCTTTGTTTAGAAGATACAGCCGTTTTAGTGTTTTGAAATTTTGACCGGCTATAATTCAAGTTTTTTATTTTTGGTGCAAAATATGAGCCCTTCAGATGCTTAGTTTATAAGATACAGCCATTTTAAAGTTTTGAAATTTTGACCGACTATATTTCAAATTTTTTTTTTTTTGGAGCAAAATATGACCCCCGCAGACGCTTTAGAAGATACAGCCATTTTAAAGTTTTGAAATTTTAACCGACTATATTTCAATTTTTTTATTTTTGGTACAAAATATGACCCCCCAGACGCTTAGTTTAGAAGATACAGCCATTTTAAAGTTTTGAAATTTTGACCGACTATATTTCAAATTTTTTTTTTTTTGGAGCAAAATATGACCCCCGCAGACGCTTTGTTTAGAAGATACAGCCGTTTTAGTGTTTTGAAATTTTGACCGGCTATAATTCAAGTTTTTTATTTTTGGTGCAAAATATGACCCCCGCAGACGCTTAGTTTAGAAGAAACAGTCATTTTAAAGTTTTGAAATTTCGACCGACTATATTTCAAATTTTTTATTTTTGGTGCAAAATATGACCCCCGCAGACGCTTAGTTTAGAAGATACAGCCATTTTAAAGTTTTGAAATTTTGACCGACTATATTTCAAATTTTTTATTTTTGGTGCAAAATATGACCCCCGCAGACGCTTAGTTAAGAAGATATAGCCATTTTAAAGATTTGAAATTTTAAGCGGATATAATTCAAATTTTTTATTTTTGGTGTAAAATATGACCCCGCAGACGCTTTGTTTAAAAGATACAGCCATTTTAGTGTTTTGAAATTTACCCCGGGGGCTTTTAAAATTTTTAATTTTTGTATGCAAAATATGAGCAATTCAGACGCTTAGTTTATAAGATACAGCCATTTTAAAGTTTTGAAATTTTAACCGACTATATTTCAAATTTTTTTTTTTTGAAGCAAAATATCACCCCCGCAGACGCTTTGTTTAGAAGATACAGCCGTTTTAGTGTTTTGAAATTTTGACCGGCTATAATTCAAGTTTTTTATTTTTGGTGCAAAATATGAGCCCTTCAGATGCTTAGTTTATAAGAAACAGCCATTTTAAAGTTTTGAAATTTTAAGCGGCTATAATTCAATTTTTTTATTTTTGGTGCAAAATATGACCCACGCAGACGCCTAGTCTAGAAGAAACAGCCATTTTAAAGTTTTCAAATTTTAACCGGCTACAATTCAAGTTTTTTATTTTTGGTGCAAAATATGACCCCCGCAGACGCTTAGTCTAGAAGAAACAGCCATTTTAAAGTTTTGAAATTTTAACCGACTATATTTCAATTTTTTTATTTTTGGTGCAAAATATGATCCCCGCAGACGCTTAGTTTAGAAGATACAGCCATTTTAAAGTTTTGAAATTTTAACCGACTATATTTCAAATTTTTTTTTTTTTGAAGCAAAATATCACCCCCGCAGACGCTTTGTTTAGAAGATACAGCCGTTTTAGTGTTTTGAAATTTTGACCGGCTATAATTCAAGTTTTTTTTTTTTGAAGCAAAATATGACCCCCGCAGACGCTTTGTTTAGAAGATACAGCCGTTTTAGTGTTTTGAAATTTTGACCGGCTATAATTCAAGTTTTTTATTTTTGGTGCAAAATATGAGCCCTTCAGATGCTTAGTTTATAAGATACAGCCATTTTAAAGTTTTGAAATTTTGACCGACTATATTTCAAATTTTTTTTTTTTGGTGCAAAATATGAAACCCGCAGACGCTTAGTTTAGAAGATACAGCCATTTTAAAGTTTTGAAATTTTAACCGACTATATTTCAATTTTTTTATTTTTGGTGCAAAATATGACCCCCGCAGACGCTTAGTTCCGAAGATACAGCCATTTTAAAGTTTTGAAATTTTAAGCGGCTACAATTCAAGTTTTTTATTTTTGGTGCAAAATATGACCCCCGCAGACGCTTAGTTTAGAAGATACAGCCATTTTAAAGTTTTGAAATTTTGACCGACTATATTTCAAATTTTTTATTTTTGGTGCAAAATATGATCCCCGCAGACGCTTAGTTAAGAAGATATAGCCATTTTAAAGATTTGAAATTTTAAGCGGATATAATTCAAATTTTTTATTTTTGGTGTAAAATATGACCCCGCAGACGCTTTGTTTAAAAGATACAGCCATTTTAGTGTTTTGAAATTTACCCCGGGGGCTTTTAAAATTTTTAATTTTTGTATGCAAAATATGAGCAATTCAGACGCTTAGTTTATAAGATACAGCCATTTTAAAGTTTTGAAATTTTAACCGACTATATTTCAAATTTTTTTTTTTTGAAGCAAAATATCACCCCCGCAGACGCTTTGTTTAGAAGATACAGCCGTTTTAGTGTTTTGAAATTTTGACCGGCTATAATTCAAGTTTTTTATTTTTGGTGCAAAATATGAGCCCTTCAGATGCTTAGTTTATAAGATACAGCCATTTTAAAGTTTTGAAATTTTGACCGACTATATTTCAAATTTTTTTTTTTTTGGAGCAAAATATGACCCCCGCAGACGCTTTGTTTAGAAGATACAGCCATTTTAAAGTTTTGAAATTTTAACCGACTATATTTCAATTTTTTTATTTTTGGTACAAAATATGACCCCCCAGACGCTTAGTTTAGAAGATACAGCCATTTTAAAGTTTTGAAATTTTGACCGACTATATTTCAAATTTTTTTTTTTTTGGAGCAAAATATGACCCCCGCAGACGCTTTGTTTAGAAGATACAGCCGTTTTAGTGTTTTGAAATTTTGACCGGCTATAATTCAAGTTTTTTATTTTTGGTGCAAAATATGACCCCCGCAGACGCTTAGTTTAGAAGAAACAGTCATTTTAAAGTTTTGAAATTTCGACCGACTATATTTCAAATTTTTTATTTTTGGTGCAAAATATGACCCCCGCAGACGCTTAGTTTAGAAGATACAGCAATTTTAAAGTTTTGAAATTTTGACCGACTATATTTCAAATTTTTTATTTTTGGTGCAAAATATGACCCCCGCAGACGCTTAGTTAAGAAGATATAGCCATTTTAAAGATTTGAAATTTTAAGCGGATATAATTCAAATTTTTTATTTTTGGTGTAAAATATGACCCCGCAGACGCTTTGTTTAAAAGATACAGCCATTTTAGTGTTTTGAAATTTACCCCGGGGGCTTTTAAAATTTTTAATTTTTGTATGCAAAATATGAGCAATTCAGACGCTTAGTTTATAAGATACAGCCATTTTAAAGTTTTGAAATTTTAACCGACTATATTTCAAATTTTTTTTTTTTGAAGCAAAATATCACCCCCGCAGACGCTTTGTTTAGAAGATACAGCCGTTTTAGTGTTTTGAAATTTTGACCGGCTATAATTCAAGTTTTTTATTTTTGGTGCAAAATATGAGCCCTTCAGATGCTTAGTTTATAAGATACAGCCATTTTAAAGTTTTGAAATTTTGACCGACTATATTTCAAATTTTTTTTTTTTTGGAGCAAAATATGACCCCCGCAGACGCTTTGTTTAGAAGATACAGCCGTTTTAGTGTTTTGAAATTTTGACCGGCTATAATTCAAGTTTTTTATTTTTGGTGCAAAATATGACCCCCGCAGACGCTTAGTTTAGAAGAAACAGTCATTTTAAAGTTTTGAAATTTCGACCGACTATATTTCAAATTTTTTATTTTTGGTGCAAAATATGACCCCCGCAGACGCTTAGTTTAGAAGATACAGCCATTTTAAAGTTTTGAAATTTTGACCGACTATATTTCAAATTTTTTATTTTTGGTGCAAAATATGACCCCCGCAGACGCTTAGTTAAGAAGATATAGCCATTTTAAAGATTTGAAATTTTAAGCGGATATAATTCAAATTTTTTATTTTTGGTGTAAAATATGACCCCGCAGACGCTTTGTTTAAAAGATACAGCCATTTTAGTGTTTTGAAATTTACCCCGGGGGCTTTTAAAATTTTTAATTTTTGTATGCAAAATATGAGCAATTCAGACGCTTAGTTTATAAGATACAGCCATTTTAAAGTTTTGAAATTTTAACCGACTATATTTCAAATTTTTTTTTTTTGAAGCAAAATATCACCCCCGCAGACGCTTTGTTTAGAAGATACAGCCGTTTTAGTGTTTTGAAATTTTGACCGGCTATAATTCAAGTTTTTTATTTTTGGTGCAAAATATGAGCCCTTCAGATGCTTAGTTTATAAGATACAGCCATTTTAAAGTTTTGAAATTTTGACCGACTATATTTCAAATTTTTTTTTTTTTGGAGCAAAATATGACCCCCGCAGACGCTTTGTTTAGAAGATACAGCCGTTTTAGTGTTTTGAAATTTTGACCGGCTATAATTCAAGTTTTTTATTTTTGGTGCAAAATATGACCCCCGCAGACGCTTAGTTTAGAAGAAACAGTCATTTTAAAGTTTTGAAATTTCGACCGACTATATTTCAAATTTTTTATTTTTGGTGCAAAATATGACCCCCGCAGACGCTTAGTTTAGAAGATACAGCCATTTTAAAGTTTTGAAATTTTGACCGACTATATTTCAAATTTTTTATTTTTGGTGCAAAATATGACCCCCGCAGACGCTTAGTTAAGAAGATATAGCCATTTTAAAGATTTGAAATTTTAAGCGGATATAATTCAAATTTTTTATTTTTGGTGTAAAATATGACCCCGCAGACGCTTTGTTTAAAAGATACAGCCATTTTAGTGTTTTGAAATTTACCCCGGGGGCTTTTAAAATTTTTAATTTTTGTATGCAAAATATGAGCAATTCTGACGCTTAGTTTATAAGATACAGCCATTTTAAAGTTTTGAAATTTTAACCGACTATATTTCAAATTTTTTTTTTTTGAAGCAAAATATCACCCCCGCAGACGCTTTGTTTAGAAGATACAGCCGTTTTAGTGTTTTGAAATTTTGACCGGCTATAATTCAAGTTTTTTATTTTTGGTGCAAAATATGAGCCCTTCAGATGCTTAGTTTATAAGATACAGCCATTTTAAAGTTTTGAAATTTTGACCGACTATATTTCAAATTTTTTTTTTTTTGGAGCAAAATATGACCCCCGCAGACGCTTTGTTTAGAAGATACAGCCGTTTTAGTGTTTTGAAATTTTGACCGGCTATAATTCAAGTTTTTTATTTTTGGTGCAAAATATGACCCCCGCAGACGCTTAGTTTAGAAGAAACAGCCATTTTAAAGTTTTGAAATTTTGACCGACTATATTTCAAATTTTTTATTTTTGGTGCAAAATATGACCCCCGCAGACGCTTAGTTAAGAAGATATAGCCATTTTAAAGATTTGAAATTTTAAGCGGATATAATTCAAATTTTTTATTTTTGGTGTAAAATATGACCCCGCAGACGCTTTGTTTAAAAGATACAGCCATTTTAGTGTTTTGAAATTTACCCCGGGGGCTTTTAAAATTTTTAATTTTTGTATGCAAAATATGAGCAATTCAGACGCTTAGTTTATAAGATACAGCCATTTTAAAGTTTTGAAATTTTAACCGACTATATTTCAAATTTTTTTTTTTTGAAGCAAAAAATCACCCCCGCAGACGCTTTGTTTAGAAGATACAGCCGTTTTAGTGTTTTGAAATTTTGACCGGCTATAATTCAAGTTTTTTATTTTTGGTGCAAAATATGAGCCCTTCAGATGCTTAGTTTATAAGATACAGCCATTTTAAAGTTTTGAAAATTTGACCGACTATATTTCAAATTTTTTTTTTTTGGAGCAAAATATGACCCCCGCAGACGCTTTGTTTAGAAGATACAGCCATTTTAAAGTTTTGAAATTTTAACCGACTATATTTCAATTTTTTTATTTTTGGTACAAAATATGACCCCCCAGACGCTTAGTTTAGAAGATACAGCCATTTCAAAGTTTTCAAATTTTATCCGGCTATAATTCAAATTTTTTTTTTTCGTGCAAAATATGACCCCCGCAGACGCTTAGTTTAGAAGATACAGCCATTGTAAAGTTTTGAAATTTTAACCGACTATATTTCAATTTTTTTATTTTTGGTGCAAAATATGACCCCCGCAGACGCTTAGTTCCGAAGATACAGCCATTTTAAAGTTTTCAAATTTTAACCGGCTACAATTCAAGTTTTTTATTTTTGGTGCATAATATGACCCCCGCAGACGCTTAGTCTAGAAGAAACAGCCATTTTAAAGTTTTGAAATTTTAAGCGGCTATAATTCAATTTTTTTATTTTTGGTGCAAAATATGACCCACGCAGACGCCTAGTCTAGAAGAAACAGCCATTTTAAAGTTTTCAAATTTTAACCGGCTACAATTCAAGTTTTTTATTTTTGGTGCAAAATATGACCCCCGCAGACGCTTAGTCTAGAAGAAACAGCCATTTTAAAGTTTTGAAATTTTAACCGACTATATTTCAATTTTTTTATTTTTGGTGCAAAATATGATCCCCGCAGACGCTTAGTTTAGAAGATACAGCCATTTTAAAGTTTTGAAATTTTAACCGACTATATTTCAAATTTTTTATTTTTGGTGCAAAATATGACCCCCCAGACGCTTAGTTTAGAAGATACAGCCATTTCAAAGTTTTCAAATTTTATCCGGCTATAATTAAAATTTTTTATTTTTGGTGCATAATATGACAACCGCAGACGCTTAGTTTAGAAGATACAGCCATTTTAAAGTTTTGAAATTTTAACCGACTATATTTCAAATTTTGGTACAAAATATGACCCCCCAGACGCTTAGTTTAGAAGATACAGCCATTTCAAAGTTTTCAAATTTTATCCGGCTATAATTCAAATTTTTTTTTTCGTGCAAAATATGACCCCCGCAGACGCTTAGTTTAGAAGATACAGCCATTGTAAAGTTTTGAAATTTTAACCGACTATATTTCAATTTTTTTATTTTTGGTGCAAAATATGACCCCCGCAGATGCTTAGTTCCGAAGATACAGCTATTTTAAAGTTTTCAAATTTTAACCGGCTACAATTCAAGTTTTTTATTTTTGGTGCAAAATATGACCCCTGCAGACGCTTAGTCTAGAAGAAACAGCCATTTTAAAGTTTTGAAATTTTAAGCGGCTATAATTCAATTTTTTTATTTTTGGTGCAAAATATGACCCACGCAGACGCCTAGTCTAGAAGAAACAGCCATTTTAAAGTTTTCAAATTTTAACCGGCTACAATTCAAGTTTTTTATTTTTGGTGCAAAATATGACCCCCGCAGACGCTTAGTCTAGAAGAAACAGCCATTTTAAAGTTTTGAAATTTTAACCGACTATATTTCAATTTTTTTATTTTTGGTGCAAAATATGATCCCCGCAGACGCTTAGTTTAGAAGATACAGCCATTTTAAAGTTTTGAAATTTTAACCGACTATATTTCAAATTTTTTTTTTTTTTGAAGCAAAATATCACCCCCGCAAACGCTTTGTTTAGAAGATACAGCCGTTTTAGTGTTTTGAAATTTTGACCGGCTATAATTCAAGTTTTTTTTTTTTGAAGCAAAATATGACCCCCGCAGACGCTTTGTTTAGAAGATACAGCCGTTTTAGTGTTTTGAAATTTTGACCGGCTATAATTCAAGTTTTTTATTTTTGGTGCAAAATATGAGCCCTTCAGATGCTTAGTTTATAAGATACAGCCATTTTTGAAATTTTGACCGACTATATTTCAAATTTTTTTTTTTTTGGAGCAAAATATGACCCCCGCAGACGCTTTGTTTAGAAGATACAGCCATTTTAAAGTTTTAAAATTTTAACCGACTATATTTCAATTTTTTTATTTTTGGTGCAAAATATGACCCCCGCAGACGCTTAGTTTAGAAGATACAGCCATTTTAAAGTTTTGAAATTTTAACCGGCTATAATTAAAATTTTTTATTTTTGGTGCATAATATGACAACCGCAGACGCTTAGTTTAGAAGATACAGCCATTTTAAAGTTTTGAAATTTTAACCGACTATATTTCAAATTTTTTATTTTTGGTGCAAAATATGACCCCCCAGACGCTTAGTTTAGAAGATACAGCCATTTCAAAGTTTTCAAATTTTATCCGGCTATAATTAAAATTTTTTATTTTTGGTGCATAATATGACAACCGCAGACGCTTAGTTTAGAAGATACAGCCATTTTAAAGTTTTGAAATTTTAACCGACTATATTTCAAATTTTGGTACAAAATATGACCCCCCAGACGCTTAGTTTAGAAGATACAGCCATTTCAAAGTTTTCAAATTTTATCCGGCTATAATTCAAATTTTTTTTTTCGTGCAAAATATGACCCCCGCAGACGCTTAGTTTAGAAGATACAGCCATTGTAAAGTTTTGAAATTTTAACCGACTATATTTCAATTTTTTTATTTTTGGTGCAAAATATGACCCCCGCAGACGCTTAGTTAAGAAGATATAGCCATTTTAAAGATTTGAAATTTTAAGCGGATATAATTCAAATTTTTTATTTTTGGTGTAAAATATGACCCCGCAGACGCTTTGTTTAAAAGATACAGCCATTTTAGTGTTTTGAAATTTACCCCGGGGGCTTTTAAAATTTTTAATTTTTGTATGCAAAATATGAGCAATTCAGACGCTTAGTTTATAAGATACAGCCATTTTAAAGTTTTGAAATTTTGACCGACTATATTTCAAATTTTTTATTTTTGGTGCAAAATATGACCCCCGCAGACGCTTAATTTAGAAGATACAGCCATTTTAAAGTTTTGAAATTTTGACCGACTATATTTCAAATTTTTTATTTTTGGTGCAAAATATGACCCCCGCAGACGCTTAGTTAAGAAGATATAGCCATTTTAAAGATTTGAAATTTTAAGCGGATATAATTCAAATTTTTTATTTTTGGTGTAAAATATGACCCCGCAGACGCTTTGTTTAAAAGATACAGCCATTTTAGTGTTTTGAAATTTACCCCGGGGGCTTTTAAAATTTTTAATTTTTGTATGCAAAATATGAGCAATTCAGACGCTTAGTTTATAAGATACAGCCATTTTAAAGTTTTGAAATTTTAACCGACTATATTTCAATTTTTTTAATTTTTGGTGCAAAATATTACCCCCGCAGACGCTTAGTTTAGAAGATACAGCCATTTTAAAGTTTTCAAATTTTAACCGACTATATTTCAAATTTTTTTTTTTTGAAGCAAAATATCACCCCCGCAGACGCTTTGTTTAGAAGATACAGCCGTTTTAGTGTTTTGAAATTTTGACCGGCTATAATTCAAGTTTTTTATTTTTGGTGCAAAATATGACCCCCGCAGACGCTTAGTTTAGAAGAAACAGCCATTTTAAAGTTTTGAAATTTTGACCGACTATATTTCAAATTTTTTATTTTTGGTGCAAAATATGACCCCCGCAGACGCTTAGTTTAGAAGATACAGCCATTTTAAAGTTTTGAAATTTTGACCGACTATATTTCAAATTTTTTATTTTTGGTGCAAAATATGACCCCCGCAGACGCTTAGTTAAGAAGATATAGCTATTTTAAAGATTTGAAATTTTAAGCGGATATAATTCAAATTTTTTATTTTTGGTGCAAAATATGACCCCCGCAGACGCTTAGTTTAGAAGAAACAGCCATTTTAAAGTTTTGAAATTTTGACCGACTATATTTCAAATTTTTTATTTTTGGTGCAAAATATGACCCCCGCAGACGCTTAGTTTAGAAGATACAGCCATTTTAAAGTTTTGAAATTTTGACCGACTATATTTCAAATTTTTTATTTTTGGTGCAAAATATGACCCCCGCAGACGCTTAGTTTAGAAGATACAGCCATTTTAAAGTTTTGAAATTTTGACCGACTATATTTCAAATTTTTTATTTTTGGTGCAAAATATGACCCCCGCAGACGCTTAGTTAAGAAGATATAGCCATTTTAAAGATTTGAAATTTTAAGCGGATATAATTAAAATTTTTTATTTTTGGTGTAAAATATGACCCCGCAGACGCTTTGTTTAAAAGATACAGCCGTTTTAGTGTTTTGAAATTTTGACCGGCTATAATTCAAGTTTTTTATTTTTGGTGCAAAATATGACCCCCGCAGACGCTTAGTTTAGAAGAAACAGCCATTTTAAAGTTTTGAAATTTTGACCGACTATATTTCAAATTTTTTATTTTTGGTGCAAAATATGACCCCCGCAGACGCTTAGTTTAGAAGATACAGCCATTTTAAAGTTTTGAAATTTTGACCGACTATATTTCAAATTTTTTATTTTTGGTGCAAAATATGACCCCCGCAGACGCTTAGTTAAGAAGATATAGCCATTTTAAAGATTTGAAATTTTAAGCGGATATAATTCAAATTTTTTATTTTTGGTGTAAAATATGACCCCGCAGACGCTTTGTTTAAAAGATACAGCCATTTTAGTGTTTTGAAATTTACCCCGGGGGCTTTTAAAATTTTTAATTTTTGTATGCAAAATATGAGCAATTCAGACGCTTAGTTTATAAGATACAGCCATTTTAAAGTTTTGAAATTTTGACCGACTATATTTCAAATTTTTTATTTTTGGTGCAAAATATGACCCCCGCAGACGCTTAGTCTAGAAGAAACAGGCATTTTAAAGTTTTGAAATTTTAAGCGGCTATAATTCAATTTTTTTATTTTTGGTGCAAAATATGACCCACGCAGACGCCTAGTCTAGAAGAAACAGCCATTTTAAAGTTTTCAAATTTTAACCGGCTACAATTCAAATTTTTTATTTTTGGTGCAAAATATTACCCCCGCAGACGCTTAGTTTAGAAGATACAGCCATTTTAAAGTTTTGAAATTTTAACCGGCTATAATTAAAATTTTTTATTTTTGGTGCATAATATGACAACCGCAGACGCTTAGTTTAGAAGATACAGCCATTTTAAAGTTTTGAAATTTTAACCGACTATATTTCAAATTTTTTATTTTTGGTGCAAAATATGACCCCCCAGACGCTTAGTTTAGAAGATACAGCCATTTCAAAGTTTTCAAATTTTATCCGGCTATAATTAAAATTTTTTATTTTTGGTGCATAATATGACAACCGCAGACGCTTAGTTTAGAAGATACAGCCATTTTAAAGTTTTGAAATTTTAACCGACTATATTTCAAATTTTGGTACAAAATATGACCCCCCAGACGCTTAGTTTAGAAGATACAGCCATTTCAAAGTTTTCAAATTTTATCCGGCTATAATTCAAATTTTTTTTTTCGTGCAAAATATGACCCCCGCAGACGCTTAGTTTAGAAGATACAGCCATTGTAAAGTTTTGAAATTTTAACCGACTATATTTCAATTTTTTTATTTTTGGTGCAAAATATGACCCCCGCAGACGCTTAGTTAAGAAGATATAGCCATTTTAAAGATTTGAAATTTTAAGCGGATATAATTCAAATTTTTTAATTTTGGTGTAAAATATGACCCCGCAGACGCTTTGTTTAAAAGATACAGCCATTTTAGTGTTTTGAAATTTACCCCGGGGGCTTTTAAAATTTTTAATTTTTGTATGCAAAATATGAGCAATTCAGACGCTTAGTTTATAAGATACAGCCATTTTAAAGTTTTGAAATTTTGACCGACTATATTTCAAATTTTTTATTTTTGGTGCAAAATATGACCCCCGCAGACGCTTAATTTAGAAGATACAGCCATTTTAAAGTTTTGAAATTTTGACCGACTATATTTCAAATTTTTTATTTTTGGTGCAAAATATGACCCCCGCAGACGCTTAGTTAAGAAGATATAGCCATTTTAAAGATTTGAAATTTTAAGCGGATATAATTCAAATTTTTTATTTTTGGTGTAAAATATGACCCCGCAGACGCTTTGTTTAAAAGATACAGCCATTTTAGTGTTTTGAAATTTACCCCGGGGGCTTTTAAAATTTTTAATTTTTGTATGCAAAATATGAGCAATTCAGACGCTTAGTTTATAAGATACAGCCATTTTAAAGTTTTGAAATTTTAACCGACTATATTTCAATTTTTTTAATTTTTGGTGCAAAATATTACCCCCGCAGACGCTTAGTTTAGAAGATACAGCCATTTTAAAGTTTTCAAATTTTAACCGACTATATTTCAAATTTTTTTTTTTTGAAGCAAAATATCACCCCCGCAGACGCTTTGTTTAGAAGATACAGCCGTTTTAGTGTTTTGAAATTTTGACCGGCTATAATTCAAGTTTTTTATTTTTGGTGCAAAATATGACCCCCGCAGACGCTTAGTTTAGAAGATACAGCCATTTTAAAGTTTTGAAATTTTGACCGACTATATTTCAAATTTTTTATTTTTGGTGCAAAATATGACCCCCGCAGACGCTTAGTTTAGAAGATACAGCCATTTTAAAGTTTTGAAATTTTGACCGACTATATTTCAAATTTTTTATTTTTGGTGCAAAATATGACCCCCGCAGACGCTTAGTTAAGAAGATATAGCCATTTTAAAGATTTGAAATTTTAAGCGGATATAATTCAAATTTTTTATTTTTGGTGTAAAATATGACCCCGCAGACGCTTTGTTTAAAAGATACAGCCATTTTAGTGTTTTGAAATTTACCCCGGGGGCTTTTAAAATTTTTAATTTTTGTATGCAAAATATGAGCAATTCAGACGCTTAGTTTATAAGATACAGCCATTTTAAAGTTTTGAAATTTTAACCGACTATATTTCAATTTTTTTAATTTTTGGTGCAAAATATTACCCCCGCAGACGCTTAGTTTAGAAGATACAGCCATTTTAAAGTTTTCAAATTTTAACCGACTATATTTCAAATTTTTTTTTTTTTGAAGCAAAATATCACCCCCGCAGACGCTTTGTTTAGAAGATACAGCCGTTTTAGTGTTTTGAAATTTTGACCGGCTATAATTCAAGTTTTTTATTTTTGGTGCAAAATATGACCCCCGCAGACGCTTAGTTTAGAAGATACAGCCATTTTAAAGTTTTGAAATTTTGACCGACTATATTTCAAATTTTTTATTTTTGGTGCAAAATATGACCCCCGCAGACGCTTAGTTTAGAAGATACAGCCATTTTAAAGTTTTGAAATTTTGACCGACTATATTTCAAATTTTTTATTTTTGGTGCAAAATATGACCCCCGCAGACGCTTAGTTAAGAAGATATAGCCATTTTAAAGATTTGAAATTTTAAGCGGATATAATTCAAATTTTTTATTTTTGGTGCAAAATATGACCCCCGCAGACGCTTAGTTTAGAAGAAACAGCCATTTTAAAGTTTTGAAATTTTGACCGACTATATTTCAAATTTTTTATTTTTGGTGCAAAATATGACCCCCGCAGACGCTTAGTTTAGAAGATACAGCCATTTTAAAGTTTTGAAATTTTGACCGACTATATTTCAAATTTTTTATTTTTGGTGCAAAATATGACCCCCGCAGACGCTTAGTTTAGAAGATACAGCCATTTTAAAGTTTTGAAATTTTGACCGACTATATTTCAAATTTTTTATTTTTGGTGCAAAATATGACCCCCGCAGACGCTTAGTTAAGAAGATATAGCCATTTTAAAGATTTGAAATTTTAAGCGGATATAATTCAAATTTTTTATTTTTGGTGTAAAATATGACCCCGCAGACGCTTTGTTTAAAAGATACAGCCGTTTTAGTGTTTTGAAATTTTGACCGGCTATAATTCAAGTTTTTTATTTTTGGTGCAAAATATGACCCCCGCAGACGCTTAGTTTAGAAGAAACAGCCATTTTAAAGTTTTGAAATTTTGACCGACTATATTTCAAATTTTTTATTTTTGGTGCAAAATATGACCCCCGCAGACGCTTAGTTTAGAAGATACAGCCATTTTAAAGTTTTGAAATTTTGACCGACTATATTTCAAATTTTTTATTTTTGGTGCAAAATATGACCCCCGCAGACGCTTAGTTAAGAAGATATAGCCATTTTAAAGATTTGAAATTTTAAGCGGATATAATTCAAATTTTTTATTTTTGGTGTAAAATATGACCCCGCAGACGCTTTGTTTAAAAGATACAGCCATTTTAGTGTTTTGAAATTTACCCCGGGGGCTTTTAAAATTTTTAATTTTTGTATGCAAAATATGAGCAATTCAGACGCTTAGTTTATAAGATACAGCCATTTTAAAGTTTTGAAATTTTAACCGACTATATTTCAAATTTTTTTTTTTTTTGAAGCAAAATATCACCCCCGCAGACGCTTTGTTTAGAAGATACAGCCGTTTTAGTGTTTTGAAATTTTGACCGGCTATAATTCAAGTTTTTTATTTTTGGTGCAAAATATGAGCCCTTCAGATGCTTAGTTTATAAGATACAGCCATTTTAAAGTTTTGAAATTTTGACCGACTATATTTCAAATTTTTTTTTTTTTGGAGCAAAATATGACCCCCGCAGACGCTTTGTTTAGAAGATACAGCCGTTTTAGTGTTTTGAAATTTTGACCGGCTATAATTCAATTTTTTTATTTTTGGTGCAAAATATGAGCCCTTCAGATGCTTAGTTTATAAGATACAGCCATTTTAAAGTTTTGAAATTTTAACCGACTATATTTCAATTTTTTTATTTTTGGTGCAAAATATGACCCCCGCAGACGCTTAGTCTAGAAGAAACAGCTATTTTAAAGTTTTGAAATTTTAACCGGCTATAATTAAAATTTTTTATTTTTGGTACAAAATATGACCCCCCAGACGCTTAGTTAAGAAGATATAGCCATTTTAAAGATTTGAAATTTTAAGCGGATATAATTCAAATTTTTTATTTTTGGTGTAAAATATGACCCCGCAGACGCTTTGTTTAAAAGATACAGCCATTTTAGTGTTTTGAAATTTACCCCGGGGGCTTTTAAAATTTTTAATTTTTGTATGCAAAATATGAGCAATTCAGACGCTTAGTTTATAAGATACAGCCATTTTAAAGTTTTGAAATTTTAACCGACTATATTTCAATTTTTTTAATTTTTGGTGCAAAATATTACCCCCGCAGACGCTTAGTTTAGAAGATACAGCCATTTTAAAGTTTTCAAATTTTAACCGACTATATTTCAAATTTTTTTTTTTTTGAAGCAAAATATCACCCCCGCAGACGCTTTGTTTAGAAGATACAGCCGTTTTAGTGTTTTGAAATTTTGACCGGCTATAATTCAAGTTTTTTATTTTTGGTGCAAAATATGACCCCCGCAGACGCTTAGTTTAGAAGAAACAGCCATTTTAAAGTTTTGAAATTTTGACCGACTATATTTCAAATTTTTTATTTTTGGTGCAAAATATGACCCCCGCAGACGCTTAGTTTAGAAGATACAGCCATTTTAAAGTTTTGAAATTTTGACCGACTATATTTCAAATTTTTTATTTTTGGTGCAAAATATGACCCCCGCAGACGCTTAGTTAAGAAGATATAGCCATTTTAAAGATTTGAAATTTTAAGCGGATATAATTCAAATTTTTTATTTTTGGTGCAAAATATGACCCCCGCAGACGCTTAGTTTAGAAGATACAGCCATTTTAAAGTTTTGAAATTTTGACCGACTATATTTCAAATTTTTTATTTTTGGTGCAAAATATGACCCCCGCAGACGCTTAGTTTAGAAGATACAGCCATTTTAAAGTTTTGAAATTTTGACCGACTATATTTCAAATTTTTTATTTTTGGTGCAAAATATGACCCCCGCAGACGCTTAGTTTAGAAGATACAGCCATTTTAAAGTTTTGAAATTTTGACCGACTATATTTCAAATTTTTTATTTTTGGTGCAAAATATGACCCCCGCAGACGCTTAGTTAAGAAGATATAGCCATTTTAAAGATTTGAAATTTTAAGCGGATATAATTCAAATTTTTTATTTTTGGTGTAAAATATGACCCCGCAGACGCTTTGTTTAAAAGATACAGCCGTTTTAGTGTTTTGAAATTTTGACCGGCTATAATTCAAGTTTTTTATTTTTGGTGCAAAATATGACCCCCGCAGACGCTTAGTTTAGAAGAAACAGCCATTTTAAAGTTTTGAAATTTTGACCGACTATATTTCAAATTTTTTATTTTTGGTGCAAAATATGACCCCCGCAGACGCTTAGTTTAGAAGATACAGCCATTTTAAAGTTTTGAAATTTTGACCGACTATATTTCAAATTTTTTATTTTTGGTGCAAAATATGACCCCCGCAGACGCTTAGTTAAGAAGATATAGCCATTTTAAAGATTTGAAATTTTAAGCGGATATAATTCAAATTTTTTATTTTTGGTGTAAAATATGACCCCGCAGACGCTTTGTTTAAAAGATACAGCCATTTTAGTGTTTTGAAATTTACCCCGGGGGCTTTTAAAATTTTTAATTTTTGTATGCAAAATATGAGCAATTCAGACGCTTAGTTTATAAGATACAGCCATTTTAAAGTTTTGAAATTTTAACCGACTATATTTCAAATTTTTTTTTTTTTTGAAGCAAAATATCACCCCCGCAGACGCTTTGTTTAGAAGATACAGCCGTTTTAGTGTTTTGAAATTTTGACCGGCTATAATTCAAGTTTTTTATTTTTGGTGCAAAATATGAGCCCTTCAGATGCTTAGTTTATAAGATACAGCCATTTTAAAGTTTTGAAATTTTGACCGACTATATTTCAAATTTTTTTTTTTTTGGAGCAAAATATGACCCCCGCAGACGCTTTGTTTAGAAGATACAGCCGTTTTAGTGTTTTGAAATTTTGACCGGCTATAATTCAAGTTTTTTATTTTTGGTGCAAAATATGAGCCCTTCAGATGCTTAGTTTATAAGATACAGCCATTTTAAAGTTTTGAAATTTTAACCGACTATATTTCAATTTTTTTATTTTTGGTGCAAAATATGACCCCCGCAGACGCTTAGTCTAGAAGAAACAGCTATTTTAAAGTTTTGAAATTTTAACCGGCTATAATTAAAATTTTTTATTTTTGGTACAAAATATGACCCCCCAGACGCTTAGTTTAGAAGATACAGCCATTTTAAAGTTTTGAAATTTTAACCGACTATATTTCAAATTTTTTATTTTTGGTACAAAATATGACCCCCCAGACGCTTAGTTTAGAAGATACAGCCATTTCAAAGTTTTCAAATTTTATCCGGCTATAATTCAAATTTTTTTTTTTCGTGCAAAATATGACCCCCGCAGACGCTTAGTTTAGAAGATACAGCCATTGTAAAGTTTTGAAATTTTAACCGACTATATTTCAATTTTTTTATTTTTGGTGCAAAATATGACCCCCGCAGACGCTTAGTTCCGAAGATACAGCCATTTTAAAGTTTTCAAATTTTAACCGGCTACAATTCAAGTTTTTTATTTTGGTGCAAAATATGACCCCCGCAGACGCTTAGTCTAGAAGAAACAGCCATTTTAAAGTTTTGAAATTTTAAGCGGCTATAATTCAATTTTTTTATTTTTGGTGCAAAATATGACCCACGCAGACGCCTAGTCTAGAAGAAACAGCCATTTTAAAGTTTTCAAATTTTAACCGGCTACAATTCAAGTTTTTTATTTTTGGTGCAAAATATGACCCCCGCAGACGCTTAGTCTAGAAGAAACAGCCATTTTAAAGTTTTGAAATTTTAACCGACTATATTTCAATTTTTTTATTTTTGGTGCAAAATATGATCCCCGCAGACGCTTAGTTTAGAAGATACAGCCATTTTAAAGTTTTGAAATTTTAACCGACTATATTTCAAATTTTTTTTTTTTTTGAAGCAAAATATCACCCCCGCAGACGCTTTGTTTAGAAGATACAGCCGTTTTAGTGTTTTGAAATTTTGACCGGCTATAATTCAAGTTTTTTTTTTTGAAGCAAAATATGACCCCCGCAGACGCTTTGTTTAGAAGATACAGCCGTTTTAGTGTTTTGAAATTTTGACCGGCTATAATTCAAGTTTTTTATTTTTGGTGCAAAATATGAGCCCTTCAGATGCTTAGTTTATAAGATACAGCCATTTTAAAGTTTTGAAATTTTGACCGACTATATTTCAAATTTTTTTTTTTTTGGAGCAAAATATGACCCCCGCAGACGCTTTGTTTAGAAGATACAGCCATTTAAAAGTTTTGAAATTTTAACCGACTATATTTCAATTTTTTTATTTTTGGTGCAAAATATGACCCCCGCAGACGCTTAGTTTAGAAGATACAGCCATTTTAAAGTTTTGAAATTTTAACCGGCTATAATTCAATTATTTTATTTTTGGTGCAAAATATGACCCCCGCAGACGCTTAGTCTAGAAGAAACAGCCATTTTAAAGTTTTGAAATTTTAACCGGCTATAATTAAAATTTTTTATTTTTGGTGCATAATATGACAACCGCAGACGCTTAGTTTAGAAGATACAGCCATTTTAAAGTTTTGAAATTTTAACCGACTATATTTCAAATTTTTTATTTTTGGTGCAAAATATGACCCCCCAGACGCTTAGTTTAGAAGATACAGCCATTTCAAAGTTTTCAAATTTTATCCGGCTATAATTAAAATTTTTTATTTTTGGTGCATAATATGACAACCGCAGACGCTTAGTTTAGAAGATACAGCCATTTTAAAGTTTTGAAATTTTAACCGACTATATTTCAAATTTTGGTACAAAATATGACCCCCCAGACGCTTAGTTTAGAAGATACAGCCATTTCAAAGTTTTCAAATTTTATCCGGCTATAATTCAAATTTTTTTTTTCGTGCAAAATATGACCCCCGCAGACGCTTAGTTTAGAAGATACAGCCATTGTAAAGTTTTGAAATTTTAACCGACTATATTTCAATTTTTTTATTTTTGGTGCAAAATATGACCCCCGCAGACGCTTAGTTCCGAAGATACAGCCATTTTAAAGTTTTCAAATTTTAACCGGCTACAATTCAAGTTTTTTATTTTTGGTGCATAATATGACAACCGCAGACGCTTAGTTTAGAAGATACAGCCATTGTAAAGTTTTGAAATTTTATCCGGCTATAATTCAAATTTTTTTTTTTCGTGCAAAATATGACCCCCGCAGACGCTTAGTTTAGAAGATACAGCCATTTTAAAGTTTTGAAATTTTAACCGGCTATAATTCAAATTTTTTATTTTTGGTGCAAAATATTACCCCCGCAGACGCTTAGTTTAGAAGATACAGCCATTTTAAAGTTTTGAAATTTTAACCGGCTATAATTAAAATTTTTTATTTTTGGTGCAAAATATGACCCCCCAGACGCTTAGTTTAGAAGATACAGCCATTTCAAAGTTTTCAAATTTTATCCGGCTATAATTAAAATTTTTTATTTTTGGTGCATAATATGACAACCGCAGACGCTTAGTTTAGAAGATACAGCCATTTTAAAGTTTTGAAATTTTAACCGACTATATTTCAAATTTTTTATTTTTGGTGCAAAATATGACCCCCGCAGACGCTTAGTTTAGAAGATACAGCCATTTTAAAGTTTTGAAATTTTAACCGACTATATTTCAATTTTTTTATTTTTGGTGCAAAATATTACCCCCGCAGACGCTTAGTTTAGTAGATACAGCCATTTTAAAGTTTTGAAATTTTAACCGGCTATAATTAAAATTTTTTATTTTTGGTGCATAATATGACAACCGCAGACGCTTAGTTTAGAAGATACAGCCATTTTAAAGTTTTGAAATTTTGACCGACTATATTTCAAATTTCTTTTTTTTGGAGCAAAATATGACCCCCGCAGACGCTTTGCTTAGAAGATACAGCCGTTTTAGTGTTTTGAAATTTTAACCGGCTATAATTCAAATTTTTTATTTTTGGTGCAAAATATTACCCCCGCAGACGCTTAGTTTAGAAGATACAGCCATTTTAAAGTTTTGAAATTTTAACCGACTATATTTCAAATTTTTTATTTTTGGTGCAAAATATGACCCCCCAGACGCTTAGTTTAGAAGATACAGCCATTTCAAAGTTTTCAAATTTTATCCGGCTATAATTAAAATTTTTTATTTTTGGTGCATAATATGACAACCGCAGACGGTTAGTTTAGAAGATACAGCCATTTTAAAGTTTTGAAATTTTAACCGACTATATTTCAAATTTTTTATTTTTGGTGCAAAATATGACCCCCGCAGACGCTTAGTTTAGAAGATACAGCCATTTTAAAGTTTTGAAATTTTAACCGACTATATTTCAATTTTTTTATTTTTGGTGCAAAATATTACCCCCGCAGACGCTTAGTTTAGAAGATACAGCCATTTTAAAGTTTTGAAATTTTAACCGGCTATAATTAAAATTTTTTATTTTTGGTGCATAATATGACAACCGCAGACGCTTAGTTTAGAAGATACAGCCATTTTAAAGTTTTGAAATTTTGACCGACTATATTTCAAATTTCTTTTTTTTGGAGCAAAATATGACCCCCGCAGACGCTTTGCTTAGAAGATACAGCCGTTTTAGTGTTTTGAAATTTTAACCGGCTATAATTCAAATTTTTTATTTTTGGTGCAAAATATTACCCCCGCAGACGCTTAGTTTAGAAGATACAGCCATTTTAAAGTTTTGAAATTTTAACCGACTATATTTCAAATTTTTTATTTTTGGTGCAAAATATGACCCCCCAGACGCTTAGTTTAGAAGATACAGCCATTTCAAAGTTTTCAAATTTTATCCGGCTATAATTAAAATTTTTTATTTTTGGTGCATAATATGACAACCGCAGACGCTTAGTTTAGAAGATACAGCCATTTTAAAGTTTTGAAATTTTAACCGACTATATTTCAAATTTTTTATTTTTGGTGCAAAATATGACCCCCGCAGACGCTTAGTTTAGAAGATACAGCCATTTTAAAGTTTTGAAATTTTAACCGACTATATTTCAATTTTTTTATTTTTGGTGCAAAATATTACCCCCGCAGACGCTTAGTTTAGAAGATACAGCCATTTTAAAGTTTTGAAATTTTAACCGGCTATAATTAAAATTTTTTATTTTTGGTGCAAAATATGACCCCCCAGACGCTTAGTTTAGAAGATACAGCCATTTCAAAGTTTTCAAATTTTATCCGGCTATAATTCAAGTTTTTTTTTTTTCGTGCAAAATATGACCCCCGCAGACGCTTAGTTTAGAAGATACAGCCATTGTAAAGTTTTGAAATTTTAACCGACTATATTTCAATTTTTTTAATTTTTGGTGCAAAATATTACCCCCGCAGACGCTTAGTTTAGAAGATACAGCCATTTTAAAGTTTTCAAATTTTAACCGACTATATTTCAAATTTTTTTTTTTTGAAGCAAAATATCACCCCCGCAGACGCTTTGTTTAGAAGATACAGCCGTTTTAGTGTTTTGAAATTTTGACCGGCTATAATTCAAGTTTTTTATTTTTGGTGCAAAATATGAGCCCTTCAGATGCTTAGTTTATAAGATACAGCCATTTTAAAGTTTTGAAATTTTGACCGACTATATTTCAAATTTTTTTTTTTTTGGAGCAAAATATGACCTCCGCAGACGCTTTGTTTAGAAGATACAGCCGTTTTAGTGTTTTGAAATTTTGACCGGCTATAATTCAAGTTTTTTATTTTTGGTGCAAAATATGACCCCCGCAGACGCTTAGTTTAGAAGAAACAGCCATTTTAAAGTTTTGAAATTTTAACCGACTATATTTCAATTTTTTTATTTTTGGTGCAAAATATGACCCCCGCAGACGCTTAGTTTAGAAGATACAGCCATTTTAAAGTTTTGAAATTTTGACCGACTATATTTCAAATTTTTTTTTTTTTGGAGCAAAATATGACCCCCGCAGACGCTTTGTTTAGAAGATACAGCCGTTTTAGTGTTTTGAAATTTTGACCGGCTATAATTCAAGTTTTTTATTTTTGGTGCAAAATATGACCCCCGCAGACGCTTAGTTTAGAAGATACAGCCATTTTAAAGTTTTGAAATTTTGACCGACTATATTTCAAATTTTTTATTTTTGGTGCAAAATATGACCCCCGCAGACGCTTAGTTTAGAAGATACAGCCATTTTAAAGTTTTGAAATTTTGACCGACTATATTTCAAATTTTTTATTTTTGGTGCAAAATATGACCCCCGCAGACGCTTAGTTAAGAAGATATAGCCATTTTAAAGATTTGAAATTTTAAGCGGATATAATTCAAATTTTTTATTTTTGGTGTAAAATATGACCCCGCAGACGCTTTGTTTAGAAGATACAGCCGTTTTAGTGTTTTGAAATTTTGACCGGCTATAATTCAAGTTTTTTATTTTGGTGCAAAATATGACCCCCGCAGACGCTTAGTTTAGAAGATACAGCCATTTTAAAGTTTTGAAATTTTAACCGACTATATTTCAATTTTTTTATTTTTGGTGCAAAATATTACCCCCGCAGACGCTTAGTTTAGAAGATACAGCCATTTTAAAGTTTTGAAATTTTAACCGGCTATAATTAAAATTTTTTATTTTTGGTGCATAATATGACAACCGCAGACGCTTAGTTTAGAAGATACAGCCATTTTAAAGTTTTGAAATTTTGACCGACTATATTTCAAATTTCTTTTTTTTGGAGCAAAATATGACCCCCGCAGACGCTTTGCTTAGAAGATACAGCCGTTTTAAAGTTTTGAAATTTTAACCGACTATATTTCAAATTTTTTATTTTTGGTGCAAAATATGACCCCCCAGACGCTTAGTTTAGAAGATACAGCCATTTCAAAGTTTTCAAATTTTATCCGGCTATAATTAAAATTTTTTATTTTTGGTGCATAATATGACAACCGCAGACGCTTAGTTTAGAAGATACAGCCATTTTAAAGTTTTCAAATTTTAACCGGCTATAATTCAAATTTTTTATTTTTGGTGCAAAATATTACCCCCGCAGACGCTTAGTTTAGAAGATACAGCCATTTTAAAGTTTTGAAATTTTAACCGACTATATTTCAAATTTTTTATTTTTGGTGCAAAATATGACCCCCCAGACGCTTAGTTTAGAAGATACAGCCATTTCAAAGTTTTCAAATTTTATCCGGCTATAATTAAAATTTTTTATTTTTGGTGCATAATATGACAACCGCAGACGCTTAGTTTAGAAGATACAGCCATTTTAAAGTTTTGAAATTTTGACCGACTATATTTCAAATTTCTTTTTTTTGGAGCAAAATATGACCCCCGCAGACGCTTTGCTTAGGAGATACAGCCGTTTTAGTGTTTTGAAATTTTAACCGGCTATAATTCAAATTTTTTATTTTTGGTGCAAAATATTACCCCCGCAGACGCTTAGTTTAGAAGATACAGCCATTTTAAAGTTTTGAAATTTTAACCGACTATATTTCAAATTTTTTATTTTTGGTGCAAAATATGACCCCCCAGACGCTTAGTTTAGAAGATACAGCCATTTCAAAGTTTTCAAATTTTATCCGGCTATAATTAAAATTTTTTATTTTTGGTGCATAATATGACAACCGCAGACGCTTAGTTTAGAAGATACAGCCATTTTAAAGTTTTGAAATTTTAACCGACTATATTTCAAATTTTTTATTTTTGGTGCAAAATATGACCCCCCAGACGCTTAGTTTAGAAGATACAGCCATTTCAAAGTTTTCAAATTTTATCCGGCTATAATTAAAATTTTTTATTTTTGGTGCATAATATGACAACCGCAGACGCTTAGTTTAGAAGATACAGCCATTTTAAAGTTTTCAAATTTTAACCGGCTATAATTCAAATTTTTTATTTTTGGTGCAAAATATTACCCCCGCAGACGCTTAGTTTAGAAGATACAGCCATTTTAAAGTTTTGAAATTTTAACCGACTATATTTCAAATTTTTTATTTTTGGTGCAAAATATGACCCCCCAGACGCTTAGTTTAGAAGATACAGCCATTTCAAAGTTTTCAAATTTTATCCGGCTATAATTAAAATTTTTTATTTTTGGTGCATAATATGACAACCGCAGACGCTTAGTTTAGAAGATACAGCCATTTTAAAGTTTTCAAATTTTAACCGGCTATAATTCAAATTTTTTATTTTTGGTGCAAAATATTACCCCCGCAGACGCTTAGTTTAGAAGATACAGCCATTTTAAAGTTTTGAAATTTTAACCGACTATATTTCAAATTTTTTATTTTTGGTGCAAAATATGACCCCCCAGACGCTTAGTTTAGAAGATACAGCCATTTCAAAGTTTTCAAATTTTATCCGGCTATAATTAAAATTTTTTATTTTTGGTGCATAATATGACAACCGCAGACGCTTAGTTTAGAAGATACAGCCATTTTAAAGTTTTGAAATTTTGACCGACTATATTTCAAATTTCTTTTTTTTGGAGCAAAATATGACCCCCGCAGACGCTTTGCTTAGGAGATACAGCCGTTTTAGTGTTTTGAAATTTTAACCGGCTATAATTCAAATTTTTTATTTTTGGTGCAAAATATTACCCCCGCAGACGCTTAGTTTAGAAGATACAGCCATTTTAAAGTTTTGAAATTTTAACCGACTATATTTCAAATTTTTTATTTTTGGTGCAAAATATGACCCCCCAGACGCTTAGTTTAGAAGATACAGCCATTTCAAAGTTTTCAAATTTTATCCGGCTATAATTAAAATTTTTTATTTTTGGTGCATAATATGACAACCGCAGACGCTTAGTTTAGAAGATACAGCCATTTTAAAGTTTTGAAATTTTAACCGACTATATTTCAAATTTTTTATTTTTGGTGCAAAATATGACCCCCCAGACGCTTAGTTTAGAAGATACAGCCATTTCAAAGTTTTCAAATTTTATCCGGCTATAATTAAAATTTTTTATTTTTGGTGCATAATATGACAACCGCAGACGCTTAGTTTAGAAGATACAGCCATTTTAAAGTTTTCAAATTTTAACCGGCTATAATTCAAATTTTTTATTTTTGGTGCAAAATATTACCCCCGCAGACGCTTAGTTTAGAAGATACAGCCATTTTAAAGTTTTGAAATTTTAACCGACTATATTTCAAATTTTTTATTTTTGGTGCAAAATATGACCCCCCAGACGCTTAGTTTAGAAGATACAGCCATTTCAAAGTTTTCAAATTTTATCCGGCTATAATTAAAATTTTTTATTTTTGGTGCATAATATGACAACCGCAGACGCTTAGTTTAGAAGATACAGCCATTTTAAAGTTTTGAAATTTTAACCGACTATATTTCAAATTTTTTATTTTTGGTGCAAAATATGACCCCCGCAGACGCTTAGTTTAGAAGATACAGCCATTTTAAAGTTTTGAAATTTTAACCGACTATATTTCAATTTTTTTATTTTTGGTGCAAAATATTACCCCCGCAGACGCTTAGTTTAGAACATACAGCCATTTTAAAGTTTTGAAATTTTAACCGGCTATAATTAAAATTTTTTATTTTTGGTGCAAAATATGACCCCCCAGACGCTTAGTTTAGAAGATACAGCCATTTCAAAGTTTTCAAATTTTATCCGGCTATAATTCAAGTTTTTTTTTTTTCGTGCAAAATATGACCCCCGCAGACGCTTAGTTTAGAAGATACAGCCATTGTAAAGTTTTGAAATTTTAACCGACTATATTTCAATTTTTTTAATTTTTGGTGCAAAATATTACCCCCGCAGACGCTTAGTTTAGAAGATACAGCCATTTTAAAGTTTTCAAATTTTAACCGACTATATTTCAAATTTTTTATTTTTGGTGCAAAATATGACCCCCGCAGACGCTTAGTTTAGAAGATACAGCCATTTTAAAGTTTTGAAATTTTAACCGACTATATTTCAAATTTTTTATTTTTGGTGCAAAATATTACCCCCGCAGACGCTTAGTTTAGAAGATACAGCCATTTTAAAGTTTTCAAATTTTAACCGACTATATTTCAAATTTTTTATTTTTGGTGCAAAATATGACCCCCCAGACGCTTAGTTTAGAAGATACAGCCATTTCAAAGTTTTCAAATTTTATCCGGCTATAATTAAAATTTTTTATTTTTGGTGCATAATATGACAACCGCAGACGCTTAGTTTAGAAGATACAGCCATTTTAAAGTTTTCAAATTTTAACCGGCTATAATTCAAATTTTTTATTTTTGGTGCAAAATATTACCCCCGCAGACGCTTAGTTTAGAAGATACAGCCATTTTAAAGTTTTGAAATTTTAACCGACTATATTTCAAATTTTTTATTTTTGGTGCAAAATATGACCCCCCAGACGCTTAGTTTAGAAGATACAGCCATTTCAAAGTTTTCAAATTTTATCCGGCTATAATTAAAATTTTTTATTTTTGGTGCATAATATGACAACCGCAGACGCTTAGTTTAGAAGATACAGCCATTTTAAAGTTTTGAAATTTTGACCGACTATATTTCAAATTTCTTTTTTTTGGAGCAAAATATGACCCCCGCAGACGCTTTGCTTAGGAGATACAGCCGTTTTAGTGTTTTGAAATTTTAACCGGCTATAATTCAAATTTTTTATTTTTGGTGCAAAATATTACCCCCGCAGACGCTTAGTTTAGAAGATACAGCCATTTTAAAGTTTTGAAATTTTAACCGACTATATTTCAAATTTTTTATTTTTGGTGCAAAATATGACCCCCCAGACGCTTAGTTTAGAAGATACAGCCATTTCAAAGTTTTCAAATTTTATCCGGCTATAATTAAAATTTTTTATTTTTGGTGCATAATATGACAACCGCAGACGCTTAGTTTAGAAGATACAGCCATTTTAAAGTTTTGAAATTTTAACCGACTATATTTCAAATTTTTTATTTTTGGTGCAAAATATGACCCCCCAGACGCTTAGTTTAGAAGATACAGCCATTTCAAAGTTTTCAAATTTTATCCGGCTATAATTAAAATTTTTTATTTTTGGTGCATAATATGACAACCGCAGACGCTTAGTTTAGAAGATACAGCCATTTTAAAGTTTTCAAATTTTAACCGGCTATAATTCAAATTTTTTATTTTTGGTGCAAAATATTACCCCCGCAGACGCTTAGTTTAGAAGATACAGCCATTTTAAAGTTTTGAAATTTTAACCGACTATATTTCAAATTTTTTATTTTTGGTGCAAAATATGACCCCCCAGACGCTTAGTTTAGAAGATACAGCCATTTCAAAGTTTTCAAATTTTATCCGGCTATAATTAAAATTTTTTATTTTTGGTGCATAATATGACAACCGCAGACGCTTAGTTTAGAAGATACAGCCATTTTAAAGTTTTGAAATTTTAACCGACTATATTTCAAATTTTTTATTTTTGGTGCAAAATATGACCCCCGCAGACGCTTAGTTTAGAAGATACAGCCATTTTAAAGTTTTGAAATTTTAACCGACTATATTTCAATTTTTTTATTTTTGGTGCAAAATATTACCCCCGCAGACGCTTAGTTTAGAACATACAGCCATTTTAAAGTTTTGAAATTTTAACCGGCTATAATTAAAATTTTTTATTTTTGGTGCAAAATATGACCCCCCAGACGCTTAGTTTAGAAGATACAGCCATTTCAAAGTTTTCAAATTTTATCCGGCTATAATTCAAGTTTTTTTTTTTTCGTGCAAAATATGACCCCCGCAGACGCTTAGTTTAGAAGATACAGCCATTGTAAAGTTTTGAAATTTTAACCGACTATATTTCAATTTTTTTAATTTTTGGTGCAAAATATTACCCCCGCAGACGCTTAGTTTAGAAGATACAGCCATTTTAAAGTTTTCAAATTTTAACCGACTATATTTCAAATTTTTTATTTTTGGTGCAAAATATGACCCCCGCAGACGCTTAGTTTAGAAGATACAGCCATTTTAAAGTTTTGAAATTTTGACCGACTATATTTCAAATTTTTTATTTTTGGTGCAAAATATGACCCCCGCAGACGCTTAGTTTATAAGATACAGCCATTTTAAAGTTTTGAAATTTTAACCGACTATATTTCAAATTTTTTTTTTTTGAAGCAAAATATCACCCCCGCAGACGCTTTGTTTAGAAGATACAGCCGTTTTAGTGTTTTGAAATTTTGACCGGCTATAATTCAAGTTTTTTATTTTTGGTGCAAAATATGAGCCCTTCAGATGCTTAGTTTATAAGATACAGCCATTTTAAAGTTTTGAAATTTTGACCGACTATATTTCAAATTTTTTTTTTTTTGGAGCAAAATATGACCCCCGCAGACGCTTTGTTTAGAAGATACAGCCGTTTTAGTGTTTTGAAATTTTGACCGGCTATAATTCAAGTTTTTTATTTTTGGTGCAAAATATGACCCCCGCAGACGCTTAGTTTAGAAGAAACAGCCATTTTAAAGTTTTGAAATTTTAACCGACTATATTTCAATTTTTTTATTTTTGGTGCAAAATATGACCCCCGCAGACGCTTAGTCTAGAAGAAACAGCCATTTTAAAGTTTTGAAATTTTAACCGGCTATAATTAAAATTTTTTATTTTTGGTACAAAATATGACCCCCCAGACGCTTAGTTTAGAAGATACAGCCATTTTAAAGTTTTGAAATTTTAACCGACTATATTTCAAATTTTTTATTTTTGGTACAAAATATGACCCCCCAGACGCTTAGTTTAGAAGATACAGCCATTTCAAAGTTTTCAAATTTTATCCGGCTATAATTCAAATTTTTTATTTTTGGTGCAAAATATGACCCCCGCAGACGCTTAGTCTAGAAGAAACAGCCATTTTAAAGTTTTGAAATTTTAACCGGCTATAATTAAAATTTTTTATTTTTGGTACAAAATATGACCCCCCAGACGCTTAGTTTAGAAGATACAGCCATTTCAAAGTTTTCAAATTTTATCCGGCTATAATTCAAATTTTTTTTTTTCGTGCAAAATATGACCCCCGCAGACGCTTAGTTTAGAAGATACAGCCATTGTAAAGTTTTGAAATTTTAACCGACTATATTTCAATTTTTTTATTTTTGGTGCAAAATATGACCCCCGCAGACGCTTAGTTCCGAAGATACAGCCATTTTAAAGTTTTCAAATTTTAACCGGCTACAATTCAAGTTTTTTATTTTTGGTGCAAAATATGACCCCCGCAGACGCTTAGTCTAGAAGAAACAGCCATTTTAAAGTTTTGAAATTTTAAGCGGCTATAATTCAATTTTTTTATTTTTGGTGCAAAATATGACCCACGCAGACGCCTAGTCTAGAAGAAACAGCCATTTTAAAGTTTTCAAATTTTAACCGGCTACAATTCAAGTTTTTTATTTTTGGTGCAAAATATGACCCCCGCAGACGCTTAGTCTAGAAGAAACAGCCATTTTAAAGTTTTGAAATTTTAACCGACTATATTTCAATTTTTTTATTTTTGGTGCAAAATATGATCCCCGCAGACGCTTAGTTTAGAAGATACAGCCATTTTAAAGTTTTGAAATTTTAACCGACTATATTTCAAATTTTTTTTTTTTTTGAAGCAAAATATCATCCCCGCAGACGCTTTGTTTAGAAGATACAGCCGTTTTAGTGTTTTGAAATTTTGACCGGCTATAATTCAAGTTTTTTTTTTTTGAAGCAAAATATGACCCCCGCAGACGCTTAGTTTAGAAGATACAGCCATCTTAAAGTTTTGAAATTTTAACCGGCTATAATTAAAATCTTTTATTTTTGGTGCATAATATGACAACCGCAGACGCTTAGTTTAGAAGATACAGCCATTTTAAAGTTTTGAAATTTTAACCGACTATATTTCAAATTTTTTATTTTTGGTGCAAAATATGACCCCCGCAGACGCTTAGTTTAGAAGATACAGCCATTTTAAAGTTTTGAAATTTTAACCGACTATATTTCAATTTTTTTATTTTTGGTGCAAAATATTACCCCCGCAGACGCTTAGTTTAGAAGATACAGCCATTTTAAAGTTTTGAAATTTTAACCGGCTATAATTAAAATTTTTTATTTTTGGTGCATAATATGACAACCGCAGACACTTAGTTTAGAAGATACAGCCATTTTAAAGTTTTGAAATTTTGACCGACTATATTTCAAATTTTTTTTTTTTGGAGCAAAATATGACCCCCGCAGACGCTTTGCTTAGAAGATACAGCCGTTTTAGTGTTTTGAAATTTTAACCGGCTATAATTCAAATTTTTTATTTTTGGTACAAAATATGACCCCCGCAGACGCTTAGTTTAGAAGATACAGCCATTTTAAAGTTTTGAAATTTTAACCGGCTATAATTAAAATTTTTTATTTTTGGTGCATAATATGACAACCGCAGACGCTTAGTTTAGAAGATACAGCCATTTTAAAGTTTTGAAATTTTAACCGACTATATTTCAAATTTTTTATTTTTGGTGCAAAATATGACCCCCCAGACGCTTAGTTTAGAAGATACAGCCATTTCAAAGTTTTCAAATTTTATCCGGCTATAATTAAAATTTTTTATTTTTGGTGCATAATATGACAACCGCAGACGCTTAGTTTAGAAGATACAGCCATTTTAAATTTTTAAAATTTTAACCGGCTATAATTCAAATTTTTTATTTTTGGTGCAAAATATTACCCCCGCAGACGCTTAGTTTAGAAGATACAGCCATTTTAAAGTTTTGAAATTTTAACCGGCTATAATTAAAATTTTTTATTTTTGGTGCATAATATGACAACCGCAGACGCTTAGTTTAGAAGATACAGCCATTTTAAAGTTTTGAAATTTTAACCGACTATATTTCAAATTTTTTATTTTTGGTGCAAAATATGACCCCCCAGACGCTTAGTTTAGAAGATACAGCCATTTCAAAGTTTTCAAATTTTATCCGGCTATAATTAAAATTTTTTATTTTTGGTGCATAATATGACAACCGCAGACGCTTAGTTTAGAAGATACAGCCATTTTAAAGTTTTGAAATTTTAACCGACTATATTTCAAATTTTTTATTTTTGGTGCAAAATATGACCCCCGCAGACGCTTAGTTTAGAAGATACAGCCATTTTAAAGTTTTGAAATTTTAACCGACTATATTTCAATTTTTTTATTTTTGGTGCAAAATATTACCCCCGCAGACGCTTAGTTTAGAAGATACAGCCATTTTAAAGTTTTGAAATTTTAACCGGCTATAATTAAAATTTTTTATTTTTGGTGCATAATATGACAACCGCAGACACTTAGTTTAGAAGATACAGCCATTTTAAAGTTTTGAAATTTTGACCGACTATATTTCAAATTTCTTTTTTTTGGAGCAAAATATGACCCCCGCAGACGCTTTGCTTAGAAGATACAGCCGTTTTAGTGTTTTGAAATTTTAACCGGCTATAATTCAAATTTTTTATTTTTGGTGCAAAATATTACCCCCGCAGACGCTTAGTTTAGAAGATACAGCCATCTTAAAGTTTTGAAATTTTAACCGGCTATAATTAAAATCTTTTATTTTTGGTGCATAATATGACAACCGCAGACGCTTAGTTTAGAAGATACAGCCATTTTAAAGTTTTGAAATTTTAACCGACTATATTTCAAATTTTTTATTTTTGGTGCAAAATATGACCCCCGCAGACGCTTAGTTTAGAAGATACAGCCATTTTAAAGTTTTGAAATTTTAACCGACTATATTTCAATTTTTTTATTTTTGGTGCAAAATATTACCCCCGCAGACGCTTAGTTTAGAAGATACAGCCATTTTAAAGTTTTGAAATTTTAACCGGCTATAATTAAAATTTTTTATTTTTGGTGCATAATATGACAACCGCAGACACTTAGTTTAGAAGATACAGCCATTTTAAAGTTTTGAAATTTTGACCGACTATATTTCAAATTTCTTTTTTTTGGAGCAAAATATGACCCCCGCAGACGCTTTGCTTAGAAGATACAGCCGTTTTAGTGTTTTGAAATTTTAACCGGCTATAATTCAAATTTTTTATTTTTGGTGCAAAATATTACCCCCGCAGACGCTTAGTTTAGAAGATACAGCCATTTTAAAGTTTTGAAATTTTAACCGGCTATAATTAAAATTTTTTATTTTTGGTGCATAATATGACAACCGCAGACGCTTAGTTTAGAAGATACAGCCATTTTAAAGTTTTGAAATTTTAACCGACTATATTTCAAATTTTTTATTTTTGGTGCAAAATATGACCCCCCAGACGCTTAGTTTAGAAGATACAGCCATTTCAAAGTTTTCAAATTTTATCCGGCTATAATTAAAATTTTTTATTTTTGGTGCATAATATGACAACCGCAGACGCTTAGTTTAGAAGATACAGCCATTTTAAAGTTTTCAAATTTTAACCGGCTATAATTCAAATTTTTTATTTTTGGTGCAAAATATTACCCCCGCAGACGCTTAGTTTAGAAGATACAGCCATTTTAAAGTTTTGAAATTTTAACCGGCTATAATTAAAATTTTTTATTTTTGGTGCATAATATGACAACCGCAGACGCTTAGTTTAGAAGATACAGCCATTTTAAAGTTTTGAAATTTTAACCGACTATATTTCAAATTTTTTATTTTTGGTGCAAAATATGACCCCCCAGACGCTTAGTTTAGAAGATACAGCCATTTCAAAGTTTTCAAATTTTATCCGGCTATAATTCAAATTTTTTTTTTTTTTTCGTGCAAAATATGACCCCCGCAGACGCTTAGTTTAGAAGATACAGCCATTTTAAAGTTTTGAAATTTTAACCGACTATATTTCAAATTTTTTATTTTTGGTGCAAAATATGACCCCCGCAGACGCTTAGTTTAGAAGATACAGCCATTTTAAAGTTTTGAAATTTTAACCGACTATATTTCAATTTTTTTATTTTTGGTGCAAAATATTACCCCCGCAGACGCTTAGTTTAGAAGATACAGCCATTTTAAAGTTTTGAAATTTTAACCGGCTATAATTAAAATTTTTTATTTTTGGTGCATAATATGACAACCGCAGACACTTAGTTTAGAAGATACAGCCATTTTAAAGTTTTGAAATTTTGACCGACTATATTTCAAATTTCTTTTTTTTGGAGCAAAATATGACCCCCGCAGACGCTTTGCTTAGAAGATACAGCCGTTTTAGTGTTTTGAAATTTTAACCGGCTATAATTCAAATTTTTTATTTTTGGTGCAAAATATTACCCCCGCAGACGCTTAGTTTAGAAGATACAGCCATTTTAAAGTTTTGAAATTTTGACCGACTATATTTCAAATTTTTTATTTTTGGTGCATAATATGACAACCGCAGACACTTAGTTTAGAAGATACAGCCATTTTAAAGTTTTGAAATTTTGACCGACTATATTTCAAATTTCTTTTTTTTGGAGCAAAATATGACCCCCGCAGACGCTTTGCTTAGAAGATACAGCCGTTTTAGTGTTTTGAAATTTTAACCGGCTATAATTCAAATTTTTTATTTTTGGTGCAAAATATTACCCCCGCAGACGCTTAGTTTAGAAGATACAGCCATTTTAAAGTTTTCAAATTTTAACCGACTATATTTCAAATTTTTTATTTTTGGTGCAAAATATGACCCCCGCAGACGCTTAGTTTAGAAGATACAGCCATTTTAAAGTTTTGAAATTTTGACCGACTATATTTCAAATTTTTTATTTTTGGTGCAAAATATGACCCCCGCAGACGCTTAGTTTATAAGATACAGCCATTTTAAAGTTTTGAAATTTTAACCGACTATATTTCAAATTTTTTTTTTTTGAAGCAAAATATCACCCCCGCAGACGCTTTGTTTAGAAGATACAGCCGTTTTAGTGTTTTGAAATTTTGACCGGCTATAATTCAAGTTTTTTATTTTTGGTGCAAAATATGAGCCCTTCAGATGCTTAGTTTATAAGATACAGCCATTTTAAAGTTTTGAAATTTTGCCGACTATATTTCAAATTTTTTTTTTTTTGGAGCAAAATATGACCCCCGCAGACGCTTTGTTTAGAAGATACAGCCGTTTTAGTGTTTTGAAATTTTGACCGGCTATAATTCAAGTTTTTTATTTTTGGTGCAAAATATGACCCCCGCAGACGCTTAGTTTAGAAGAAACAGCCATTTTAAAGTTTTGAAATTTTAACCGACTATATTTCAATTTTTTTATTTTTGGTGCAAAATATGACCCCCGCAGACGCTTAGTCTAGAAGAAACAGCCATTTTAAAGTTTTGAAATTTTAACCGGCTATAATTAAAATTTTTTATTTTTGGTACAAAATATGACCCCCCAGACGCTTAGTTTAGAAGATACAGCCATTTTAAAGTTTTGAAATTTTAACCGACTATATTTCAAATTTTTTATTTTTGGTACAAAATATGACCCCCCAGACGCTTAGTTTAGAAGATACAGCCATTTCAAAGTTTTCAAATTTTATCCGGCTATAATTCAAATTTTTTTTTTTCGTGCAAAATATGACCCCCGCAGACGCTTAGTTTAGAAGATACAGCCATTGTAAAGTTTTGAAATTTTAACCGACTATATTTCAATTTTTTTATTTTTGGTGCAAAATATGACCCCCGCAGACGCTTAGTTCCGAAGATACAGCCATTTTAAAGTTTTGAAATTTTAAGCGGCTATAATTCAATTTTTTTATTTTTGGTGCAAAATGTGACCCACGCAGACGCCTAGTCTAGAAGAAACAGCCATTTTAAAGTTTTCAAATTTTAACCGGCTACAATTCAAGTTTTTTATTTTTGGTGCAAAATATGACCCCCGCAGACGCTTAGTCTAGAAGAAACAGCCATTTTAAAGTTTTGAAATTTTAACCGACTATATTTCAATTTTTTTATTTTTGGTGCAAAATATGATCCCCGCAGACGCTTAGTTTAGAAGATACAGCCATTTTAAAGTTTTGAAATTTTAACCGACTATATTTCAATTTTTTTATTTTTGGTGCAAAATATTACCCCCGCAGACGCTTAGTTTAGAAGATACAGCCATTTTAAAGTTTTGAAATTTTAACCGGCTATAATTAAAATTTTTTATTTTTGGTGCATAATATGACAACCGCAGACACTTAGTTTAGAAGATACAGCCATTTTAAGGTTTTGAAATTTTGACCGACTATATTTCAAATTTCTTTTTTTTGGAGCAAAATATGACCCCCGCAGACGCTTTGCTTAGAAGATACAGCCGTTTTAGTGTTTTGAAATTTTAACCGGCTATAATTCAAATTTTTTATTTTTGGTGCAAAATATTACCCCCGCAGACGCTTAGTTTAGAAGATACAGCCATTTTAAAGTTTTGAAATTTTAACCGGCTATAATTAAAATTTTTTATTTTTGGTGCATAATATGACAACCGCAGACGCTTAGTTTAGAAGATACAGCCATTTTAAAGTTTTGAAATTTTAACCGACTATATTTCAAATTTTTTATTTTTGGTGCAAAATATGACCCCCCAGACGCTTAGTTTAGAAGATACAGCCATTTCAAAGTTTTCAAATTTTATCCGGCTATAATTCAAATTTTTTTTTTTGTGCAAAATATGACCCCCGCAGACGCTTAGTTTAGAAGATACAGCCATTGTAAAGTTTTGAAATTTTAACCGACTATATTTCAATTTTTTTATTTTTGGTGCAAAATATGACCCCCGCAGACGCTTAGTTCCGAAGATACAGCCATTTTAAAGTTTTGAAATTTTAAGCGGCTATAATTCAATTTTTTTATTTTTGGTGCAAAATATGACCCACGCAGACGCCTAGTCTAGAAGAAACAGCCATTTTAAAGTTTTCAAATTTTAACCGGCTATAATTCAAGTTTTTTATTTTTGGTGCAAAATATGACCCCCGCAGACGCTTAGTCTAGAAGAAACAGCCATTTTAAAGTTTTGAAATTTTAACCGACTATATTTCAATTTTTTTATTTTTGGTGCAAAATATGATCCCCGCAGACGCTTAGTTTAGAAGATACAGCCATTTTAAAGTTTTGAAATTTTAACCGACTATATTTCAATTTTTTTATTTTTGGTGCAAAATATTACCCCCGCAGACGCTTAGTTTAGAAGATACAGCCATTTTAAAGTTTTGAAATTTTAACCGGCTATAATTAAAATTTTTTATTTTTGGTGCATAATATGACAACCGCAGACACTTAGTTTAGAAGATACAGCCATTTTAAGGTTTTGAAATTTTGACCGACTATATTTCAAATTTCTTTTTTTTGGAGCAAAATATGACCCCCGCAGACGCTTTGCTTAGAAGATACAGCCGTTTTAGTGTTTTGAAATTTTAACCGGCTATAATTCAAATTTTTTATTTTTGGTGCAAAATATTACCCCCGCAGACGCTTAGTTTAGAAGATACAGCCATTTTAAAGTTTTGAAATTTTAACCGGCTATAATTAAAATTTTTTATTTTTGGTGCATAATATGACAACCGCAGACGCTTAGTTTAGAAGATACAGCCATTTTAAAGTTTTGAAATTTTAACCGACTATATTTCAAATTTTTTATTTTTGGTGCAAAATATGACCCCCCAGACGCTTAGTTTAGAAGATACAGCCATTTCAAAGTTTTCAAATTTTATCCGGCTATAATTAAAATTTTTTATTTTTGGTGCATAATATGACAACCGCAGACGCTTAGTTTAGAAGATACAGCCATTTTAAAGTTTTGAAATTTTAACCGACTATATTTCAAATTTTTTATTTTTGGTGCAAAATATGACCCCCGCAGACGCTTAGTTTAGAAGATACAGCCATTTTAAAGTTTTGAAATTTTAACCGACTATATTTCAATTTTTTTATTTTTGGTGCAAAATATTACCCCCGCAGACGCTTAGTTTAGAAGATACAGCCATTTTAAAGTTTTGAAATTTTAACCGGCTATAATTAAAATTTTTTATTTTTGGTGCATAATATGACAACCGCAGACACTTAGTTTAGAAGATACAGCCATTTTAAAGTTTTGAAATTTTGACCGACTATATTTCAAATTTCTTTTTTTTGGAGCAAAATATGACCCCCGCAGACGCTTTGCTTAGAAGATACAGCCGTTTTAGTGTTTTGAAATTTTAACCGGCTATAATTCAAATTTTTTATTTTTGGTGCAAAATATTACCCCCGCAGACGCTTAGTTTAGAAGATACAGCCATCTTAAAGTTTTGAAATTTTAACCGGCTATAATTAAAATCTTTTATTTTTGGTGCATAATATGACAACCGCAGACGCTTAGTTTAGAAGATACAGCCATTTTAAAGTTTTGAAATTTTAACCGACTATATTTCAAATTTTTTATTTTTGGTGCAAAATATGACCCCCGCAGACGCTTAGTTTAGAAGATACAGCCATTTTAAAGTTTTGAAATTTTAACCGACTATATTTCAATTTTTTTATTTTTGGTGCAAAATATTACCCCCGCAGACGCTTAGTTTAGAAGATACAGCCATTTTAAAGTTTTGAAATTTTAACCGGCTATAATTAAAATTTTTTATTTTTGGTGCATAATATGACAACCGCAGACACTTAGTTTAGAAGATACAGCCATTTTAAAGTTTTGAAATTTTGACCGACTATATTTCAAATTTCTTTTTTTTGGAGCAAAATATGACCCCCGCAGACGCTTTGCTTAGAAGATACAGCCGTTTTAGTGTTTTGAAATTTTAACCGGCTATAATTCAAATTTTTTATTTTTGGTGCAAAATATTACCCCCGCAGACGCTTAGTTTAGAAGATACAGCCATTTTAAAGTTTTGAAATTTTAACCGGCTATAATTAAAATTTTTTATTTTTGGTGCATAATATGACAACCGCAGACGCTTAGTTTAGAAGATACAGCCATTTTAAAGTTTTGAAATTTTAACCGACTATATTTCAAATTTTTTATTTTTGGTGCAAAATATGACCCCCCAGACGCTTAGTTTAGAAGATACAGCCATTTCAAAGTTTTCAAATTTTATCCGGCTATAATTAAAATTTTTTATTTTTGGTGCATAATATGACAACCGCAGACGCTTAGTTTAGAAGATACAGCCATTTTAAAGTTTTCAAATTTTAACCGGCTATAATTCAAATTTTTTATTTTTGGTGCAAAATATTACCCCCGCAGACGCTTAGTTTAGAAGATACAGCCATTTTAAAGTTTTGAAATTTTAACCGGCTATAATTAAAATTTTTTATTTTTGGTGCATAATATGACAACCGCAGACGCTTAGTTTAGAAGATACAGCCATTTTAAAGTTTTGAAATTTTAACCGACTATATTTCAAATTTTTTATTTTTGGTGCAAAATATGACCCCCCAGACGCTTAGTTTAGAAGATACAGCCATTTCAAAGTTTTCAAATTTTATCCGGCTATAATTAAAATTTTTTATTTTTGGTGCATAATATGACAACCGCAGACGCTTAGTTTAGAAGATACAGCCATTTTAAAGTTTTGAAATTTTAACCGGCTATAATTCAAATTTTTTATTTTTGGTGCAAAATATTACCCCCGCAGACGCTTAGTTTAGAAGATACAGCCATTTTAAAGTTTTGAAATTTTAACCGGCTATAATTAAAATTTTTTATTTTTGGTGCATAATATGACAACCGCAGACGCTTAGTTTAGAAGATACAGCCATTTTAAAGTTTTGAAATTTTAACCGACTATATTTCAAATTTTTTATTTTTGGTGCAAAATATGACCCCCCAGACGCTTAGTTTAGAAGATACAGCCATTTCAAAGTTTTCAAATTTTATCCGGCTATAATTCAAATTTTTTTTTTTTTTTCGTGCAAAATATGACCCCCGCAGACGCTTAGTTTAGAAGATACAGCCATTTTAAAGTTTTGAAATTTTAACCGACTATATTTCAAATTTTTTATTTTTGGTGCAAAATATGACCCCCGCAGACGCTTAGTTTAGAAGATACAGCCATTTTAAAGTTTTGAAATTTTAACCGACTATATTTCAATTTTTTTATTTTTGGTGCAAAATATTACCCCCGCAGACGCTTAGTTTAGAAGATACAGCCATTTTAAAGTTTTGAAATTTTAACCGGCTATAATTAAAATTTTTTATTTTTGGTGCATAATATGACAACCGCAGACACTTAGTTTAGAAGATACAGCCATTTTAAAGTTTTGAAATTTTGACCGACTATATTTCAAATTTCTTTTTTTTGGAGCAAAATATGACCCCCGCAGACGCTTTGCTTAGAAGATACAGCCGTTTTAGTGTTTTGAAATTTTAACCGGCTATAATTCAAATTTTTTATTTTTGGTGCAAAATATTACCCCCGCAGACGCTTAGTTTAGAAGATACAGCCATTTTAAAGTTTTGAAATTTTAACCGGCTATAATTAAAATTTTTTATTTTTGGTGCATAATATGACAACCGCAGACGCTTAGTTTAGAAGATACAGCCATTTTAAAGTTTTGAAATTTTAACCGACTATATTTCAAATTTTTTATTTTTGGTGCAAAATATGACCCCCCAGACGCTTAGTTTAGAAGATACAGCCATTTCAAAGTTTTCAAATTTTATCCGGCTATAATTAAAATTTTTTATTTTTGGTGCATAATATGACAACCGCAGACGCTTAGTTTAGAAGATACAGCCATTTTAAAGTTTTCAAATTTTAACCGGCTATAATTCAAATTTTTTATTTTTGGTGCAAAATATTACCCCCGCAGACGCTTAGTTTAGAAGATACAGCCATTTTAAAGTTTTGAAATTTTAACCGGCTATAATTAAAATTTTTTATTTTTGGTGCATAATATGACAACCGCAGACGCTTAGTTTAGAAGATACAGCCATTTTAAAGTTTTGAAATTTTAACCGACTATATTTCAAATTTTTTATTTTTGGTGCAAAATATGACCCCCCAGACGCTTAGTTTAGAAGATACAGCCATTTCAAAGTTTTCAAATTTTATCCGGCTATAATTAAAATTTTTTATTTTTGGTGCATAATATGACAACCGCAGACGCTTAGTTTAGAAGATACAGCCATTTTAAAGTTTTCAAATTTTAACCGGCTATAATTCAATTTTTTTATTTTTGGTGCAAAATATGACCCCCGCAGACGCTTAGTCTAGAAGAAACAGCCATTTTAAAGTTTTGAAATTTTAACCGGCTATAATTCAAATTTTTTATTTTTGGTGCAAAATATTACCCCCGCAGACGCTTAGTTCAGAAGATACAGCCATTTTAAAGTTTTGAAATTTTAACCGGCTATAATTAAAATTTTTTATTTTTGGTGCATAATATGACAACCGCAGACGCTTAGTTAAGAAGATATAGCCATTTTAAAGATTTGAAATTTTAAGCGGATATAATTCAAATTTTTTATTTTTGGTGTAAAATATGACCCCGCAGACGCTTTGTTTAGAAGATACAGCCATTTTAGTGTTTTGAAATTTACCCCGGGGGCTTTTAAAATTTTTAATTTTTGTATGCAAAATATGAGCAATTCAGACGCTTAGTTTATAAGATACAGCCATTTTAAAGTTTTGAAATTTTGACCGACTATATTTCAAATTTTTTTTTTTTGAAGCAAAATATCACCCCCGCAGACGCTTTGTTTAGAAGATACAGCCGTTTTAGTGTTTTGAAATTTTGACCGGCTATAATTCAAGTTTTTTATTTTTGGTGCAAAATATGAGCCCTTCAGATGCTTAGTTTATATGATACAGCCATTTTAAAGTTTTGAAATTTTAACCGGCTATAATTAAATTTTTTATTTTTGGTGCAAAATATTACCCCCGCAGACGCTTAGTTTAGAAGATACAGCCATTTTAAAGTTTTGAAATTTTATCCGGCTATAATTAAAATTTTTTATTTTTGGTGCATAATATGACAACCGCAGACGCTTAGTTTAGAAGATACAGCCATTTTAAAGTTTTGAAATTTTAACCGACTATATTTCAATTTTTTTATTTTTGGTGCAAAATATGACCCCCGCAGACGCTTAGTTTAGAAGATACAGCCATTTTAAAGTTTTGAAATTTTAACCGACTATATTTCAATTTTTTTATTTTTGGTGCAAAATATGACCCCCGCAGACGCTTAGTTTAGAAGATACAGCCATTTTAAAGTTTTGAAATTTTAACCGACTATATTTCAATTTTTTTATTTTTGGTGCAAAATATGACCCCCGCAGACGCTTAGTTTAGAAGATACAGCCATTTTAAAGTTTTGAAATTTTAACCGACTATATTTCAATTTTTTTATTTTTGGTGCAAAATATGACCCCCGCAGACGCTTAGTTTAGAAGATACAGCCATTTTAAAGTTTTGAAATTTTAACCGGCTATAATTCAATTATTTTATTTTTGGTGCAAAATATGACCCCCGCAGACACTTAGTCTAGAAGAAACAGCCATTTTAAAGTTTTGAAATTTTAACCGGCTATAATTCAAATTTTTTATTTTTGGTGCAAAATATTACCCCCGCAGACGCTTAGTTCAGAAGATACAGCCATTTTAAAGTTTTGAAATTTTAACCGGCTATAATTAAAATTTTTTATTTTTGGTGCATAATATGACAACCGCAGACGCTTAGTTAAGAAGATATAGCCATTTTAAAGATTTGAAATTTTAAGCGGATATAATTCAAATTTTTTATTTTTGGTGTAAAATATGACCCCGCAGACGCTTTGTTTAAAAGATACAGCCATTTTAGTGTTTTGAAATTTACCCCGGGGGCTTTTAAAATTTTTAATTTTTGTATGCAAAATATGAGCAATTCAGACGCTTAGTTTATAAGATACAGCCATTTTAAAGTTTTGAAATTTTAACCGGCTATAATTAAAATTTTTTATTTTTGGTGCATAATATGACAACCGCAGACGCTTTGTTTAGAAGATACAGCCGTTTTAGTGTTTTGAAATTTTGACCGGCTATAATTCAAGTTTTTTATTTTTGGTGCAAAATATGAGCCCTTCAGATGCTTAGTTTATATGATACAGCCATTTTAAAGTTTTGAAATTTTAACCGGCTATAATTAAATTTTTTATTTTTGGTGCAAAATATTACCCCCGCAGACGCTTAGTTTAGAAGATACAGCCATTTTAAAGTTTTGAAATTTTAACCGGCTATAATTAAAATTTTTTATTTTTGGTGCATAATATGACAACCGCAGACGCTTAGTTTAGAAGATACAGCCATTTTAAAGTTTTGAAATTTTAACCGACTATATTTAAATTTTTTTATTTTTGGTGCAAAATATGACCCCCGCAGACGCTTAGTTTAGAAGATACAGCCATTTTAAAGTTTTGAAATTTTAACCGGCTATAATTCAATTATTTTATTTTTGGTGCAAAATATGACCCCCGCAGACGCTTAGTCTAGAAGAAACAGCCATTTTAAAGTTTTGAAATTTTAACCGGCTATAATTCAAATTTTTTATTTTTGGTGCAAAATATTACCCCCGCAGACGCTTAGTTTAGAAGAAACAGCCATTTTAAAGTTTTGAAATTTTAACCGACTATATTTCAATTTTTTTATTTTTGGTGCAAAATATGACCCCCGCAGACGCTTAGTTTAGAAGATACAGCCATTTTAAAGTTTTGAAATTTTAACCGACTATATTTCAATTTTTTTATTTTTGGTGCAAAATATGACCCCCGCAGACGCTTAGTTTAGAAGGTACAGCCATTTTAAAGTTTTGAAATTTTAACCGACTATATTTCAATTTTTTTATTTTTGGTGCAAAATATGACCCCCTCAGACGCTTAGTTTAGAAGATACAGCCATTTTAAAGTTTTGAAATTTTAACCGACTATATTTCAATTTTTTTATTTTTGGTACAAAATATGACCCCCGCAGACGCTTAGTTTAGAAGATACAGCCATTTTAAAGTTTTGAAATTTTAACCGGCTATAATTCAATTATTTTATTTTTGGTGCAAAATATGACCCCCGCAGACACTTAGTCTAGAAGAAACAGCCATTTTAAAGTTTTGAAATTTTAACCGGCTATAATTCAAATTTTTTATTTTTGGTGCAAAATATTACCCCCGCAGACGCTTAGTTCAGAAGATACAGCCATTTTAAAGTTTTGAAATTTTAACCGGCTATAATTAAAATTTTTTATTTTTGGTGCATAATATGACAACCGCAGACGCTTAGTTAAGAAGATATAGCCATTTTAAAGATTTGAAATTTTAAGCGGATATAATTCAAATTTTTTATTTTTGGTGTAAAATATGACCCCGCAGACGCTTTGTTTAAAAGATACAGCCATTTTAGTGTTTTGAAATTTACCCCGGGGGCTTTTAAAATTTTTAATTTTTGTATGCAAAATATGAGCAATTCAGACGCTTAGTTTATAAGATACAGCCATTTTAAAGTTTTGAAATTTTAACCGGCTATAATTAAAAATTTTTATTTTTGGTGCATAATATGACAACCGCAGACGCTTTGTTTAGAAGATACAGCCGTTTTAGTGTTTTGAAATTTTGACCGGCTATAATTCAAGTTTTTTATTTTTGGTGCAAAATATGAGCCCTTCAGATGCTTAGTTTATATGATACAGCCATTTTAAAGTTTTGAAATTTTAACCGGCTATAATTAAATTTTTTATTTTTGGTGCAAAATATTACCCCCGCAGACGCTTAGTTTAGAAGATACAGCCATTTTAAAGTTTTGAAATTTTAACCGGCTATAATTAAAATTTTTTATTTTTGGTGCATAATATGACAACCGCAGACGCTTAGTTTAGAAGATACAGCCATTTTAAAGTTTTGAAATTTTAACCGACTATATTTCAATTTTTTTATTTTTGGTGCAAAATATGACCCCCGCAGACGCTTAGTTTAGAAGATACAGCCATTTTAAAGTTTTGAAATTTTAACCGGCTATAATTCAATTATTTTATTTTTGGTGCAAAATATGACCCCCGCAGACGCTTAGTCTAGAAGAAACAGCCATTTTAAAGTTTTGAAATTTTAACCGGCTATAATTCAAATTTTTTATTTTTGGTGCAAAATATTACCCCCGCAGACGCTTAGTTTAGAAGAAACAGCCATTTTAAAGTTTTGAAATTTTAACCGACTATATTTCAATTTTTTTATTTTTGGTGCAAAATATGACCCCCGCAGACGCTTAGTTTAGAAGATACAGCCATTTTAAAGTTTTGAAATTTTAACCGACTATATATCAATTTTTTTATTTTTGGTGCAAAATATGACCCCCGCAGACGCTTAGTTTAGAAGATACAGCCATTTTAAAGTTTTGAAATTTTAACCGACTATATTTCAATTTTTTTATTTTTGGTGCAAAATATGACCCCCGCAGACGCTTAGTTTAGAAGATACAGCCATTTTAAAGTTTTGAAATTTTAACCGGCTATAATTCAATTATTTTATTTTTGGTGCAAAATATGACCCCCGCAGACGCTTAGTCTAGAAGAAACAGCCATTTTAAAGTTTTGAAATTTTAACCAGCTATAATTAAAATTTTTTATTTTTGGTGCATAATATGACAACCGCAGACGCTTAGTTAAGAAGATATAGCCATTTTAAAGATTTGAAATTTTAAGCGGATATAATTCAAATTTTTTATTTTTGGTGTAAAATATGACCCCGCAGACGCTTTGTTTAGAAGATACAGCCATTTTAGTGTTTTGAAATTTACCCCGGGGGCTTTTAAAATTTTTAATTTTTGTATGCAAAATATGAGCAATTCAGACGCTTAGTTTATAAGATACAGCCATTTTAAAGTTTTGAAATTTTGACCGACTATATTTCAAATTTTTTTTTTTTTGAAGCAAAATATCACCCCCGCAGACGCTTTGTTTAGAAGATACAGCCGTTTTAGTGTTTTGAAATTTTGACCGGCTATAATTCAAGTTTTTTATTTTTGGTGCAAAATATGAGCCCTTCAGATGCTTAGTTTATATGATACAGCCATTTTAAAGTTTTGAAATTTTAACCGGCTATAATTAAATTTTTTATTTTTGGTGCAAAATATTACCCCCGCAGACGATTAGTTTAGAAGATACAGCCATTTTAAAGTTTTGAAATTTTAACCGGCTATAATTAAAATTTTTTATTTTTGGTGCATAATATGACAACCGCAGACGCTTAGTTTAGAAGATACAGCCATTTTAAAGTTTTGAAATTTTAACCGACTATATTTCAATTTTTTTATTTTTGGTGCAAAATATGACCCCCGCAGACGCTTAGTTTAGAAGATACAGCCATTTTAAAGTTTTGAAATTTTAACCGGCTATAATTCAATTATTTTATTTTTGGTGCAAAATATGACCCCCGCAGACGCTTAGTCTAGAAGAAACAGCCATTTTAAAGTTTTGAAATTTTAACCGGCTATAATTCAAATTTTTTATTTTTGGTGCAAAATATTACCCCCGCAGACGCTTAGTTTAGAAGAAACAGCCATTTTAAAGTTTTGAAATTTTAACCGACTATATTTCAATTTTTTTATTTTTGGTGCAAAATATGACCCCCGCAGACGCTTAGTTTAGAAGATACAGCCATTTTAAAGTTTTGAAATTTTAACCGACTATATTTCAATTTTTTTATTTTTGGTGCAAAATATGACCCCCGCAGACGCTTAGTTTAGAAGATACAGCCATTTTAAAGTTTTGAAATTTTAACCGACTATATTTCAATTTTTTTATTTTTGGTGCAAAATATGACCCCCGCAGACGCTTAGTTTAGAAGATACAGCCATTTTAAAGTTTTGAAATTTTAACCGGCTATAATTCAATTATTTTATTTTTGGTGCAAAATATGACCCCCGCAGACGCTTAGTCTAGAAGAAACAGCCATTTTAAAGTTTTGAAATTTTAACCGGCTATAATTCAAATTTTTTATTTTTGGTGCAAAATATTACCCCCGCAGACGCTTAGTTTAGAAGAAACAGCCATTTTAAAGTTTTGAAATTTTAACCGACTATATATCAATTTTTTTATTTTTGGTGCAAAATATGACCCCCGCAGACGCTTAGTTTAGAAGATACAGCCATTTTAAAGTTTTGAAATTTTAACCGACTATATTTCAATTTTTTTATTTTTGGTGCAAAATATGACCCCCGCAGACGCTTAGTTTAGAAGATACAGCCATTTTAAAGTTTTGAAATTTTAACCGACTATATTTCAATTTTTTTATTTTTGGTGCAAAATATGACCCCCGCAGACGCTTAGTTTAGAAGATACAGCCATTTTAAAGTTTTGAAATTTTAACCGGCTATAATTCAATTATTTTATTTTTGGTGCAAAATATGACCCCCGCAGACACTTAGTCTAGAAGAAACAGCCATTTTAAAGTTTTGAAATTTTAACCGGCTATAATTCAAATTTTTTATTTTTGGTGCAAAATATTATCCCCGCAGACGCTTAGTTTAGAAGAAACAGCCATTTTAAAGTTTTGAAATTTTAACCGACTATATTTCAATTTTTTTATTTTTGGTGCAAAATATGACCCCCGCAGACGCTTAGTTTAAAGGATACAGCCATTTTAAAGTTCTGAAATTTTAACCGACTATATTTCAATTTTTTTATTTTTGGTGCAAAATATGACCCCCGCAGACGCCTAGTCTAGAAGAAACAGCCATTTTAAAGTTTTGAAATTTTAAGCGGCTACAATTCAAGTTTTTTATTTTTGGTGCAAAATATGACCCCCGCAGACGCTTAGTTTAGAAGATACAGCCATTTTAAAGTCTTGAAATTTTGACCGACTATATTTCAAATTTTTTATTTTTGGTGCAAAATATGACCCCCGCAGACACTTAGTCTAGAAGAAACAGCCATTTTAAAGTTTTGAAATTTTAACCGGCTATAATTCAATTATTTTATTTTTGGTGCAAAATATGACCCTCGCAGACGCTTAGTTCCGAAGATACAGCCATTTTAAAGTTTTGAAATTTTAACCGGCTATAATTCAAATTTTTTATTTTTGGTGCAAAATATTACCCCCGCAGACGCTTAGTTTAGAAGAAACAGCCATTTTAAAGTTTTGAAATTTTAACCGACTATATTTCAATTTTTTTATTTTTGGTGCAAAATATGACCCCCGCAGACACTTAGTTTAGAAGATACAGCCATTTTAAAGTTTTGAAATTTTAACCGGCTATAATTCAAATTTTTTATTTTTGGTGCAAAATATTACCCCCGCAGACGCTTAGTTTAGAAGAAACAGCCATTTTAAAGTTTTGAAATTTTAACCGACTATATTTCAATTTTTTTATTTTTGGTGCAAAATATGACCCCCGCAGACGCTTAGTTTAAAGGATACAGCCACTTTAAAGTTTTGAAATTTTAACCGACTATATTTCAATTTTTTTATTTTTGGTGCAAAATATGACCCCCGCAGACGCTTAGTTTAGAAGATACAGCCATTTTAAAGTTTTGAGATTTTAAGCGGCTATAATTCAATTTTTTTATTTTTGGTGCAAAATATGACCCCCGCAGACGCCTAGTCTAGAAGAAACAGCCATTTTAAAGTTTTGAAATTTTAAGCGGCTACAATTCAAGTTTTTTATTTTTGGTGCAAAATATGACCCCCGCAGACGCTTAGTTTAGAAGATACAGCCATTTTAAAGTCTTGAAATTTTGACCGACTATATTTCAAATTTTTTATTTTTGGTGCAAAATATGACCCCCGCAGACGCTTAGTTCCGAAGATACAGCCATTTTAAAATTTTCAAATTTTAACCGGCTACAATTCAAGTTTTTTATTTTTGGTGCAAAATATGACCCCCGCAGACGCCTAGTCTAGAAGAAACAGCCATTTTAAAGTTTTGAAATTTTAACCGGCTATAATTAAAATTTTTTATTTTTGGTGCAAAATATGACCCCCGCAGACGCTTAGTTAAGAAGATACAGCCATTTTAAAGTTTTGAAATTTTAACCGGCTATAATTAAAATTTTTTATTTTTGGTGCAAAATATGACAACCGCAGACGCTTAGTTTAGAAGACACAGCCATTTTAAAGTTTTGAAATTTTAACCGACTATATTTCAAATTTTTTATTTTTGGTGCAAAATATGACCCCCCAGACGCTTAGTTTAAAAGATACAGCCATTTTAAAGTTTTCAAATTTTATCCGGCTTTAATTCAAATTTTTTTTTTCGTGCAAAATATGACCCCCGCAGACGCTTAGTTTAGAAGATACAGCCATTTTAAAGTTTTGAAATTTTAACCGGCTACAATTCAAGTTTTTTATTTTTGGTGCAAAATATGACCCCCGCAGACGCTTAGTTTAGAAGATACAGCCATTTTAAAGTTTTGAAATTTTAACCGGCTATAATTAAAATTTTTTATTTTTGGTGCATAATATGACCCCCGCAGAGGCTTAGTTTAGAAGATACAGCCATTTTAAAGATTTGAAATTTTAAGCGGCTATAACTCAAATTTTTTATTTTTGGTGCAAAATATCAAAATATGACCCCCGCAGACGCTTAGTTTAGAAGATACAGCCATTTTAAAGTTTTCAAATTTTATCCGGCTTTAATTCAAATTTTTTTTTTCGTGCAAAATATGATCCCCGCAGACGCTTAGTTTAGAAGATACAGCCATTTTAAAGTTTTGAAATTTTAACCGGCTATAATTAAAATTTTTTATTTTTGGTGCAAAATATGACAACCGCAGACGCTTAGTTTAGAAGACACAGCCATTTTAAATTTTTGAAATTTTGACCGACTATTTTTCAAATTTTTTATTTTTGGTGCAAAATATGACCCCCGCAGACGCCTAGTCTAGAAGAAACAGCCATTTTAAAGTTTTGAAATTTTAACCGGCTATAATTAAAATTTTTTATTTTTGGTGCAAAATATGACCCCCGCAGACGCTTAGTTAAGAAGATACAGCCATTTTAAAGTTTTGAAATTTTAACCGGCTATAATTAAAATTTTTTATTTTTGGTGCAAAATATGACAACCGCAGACGCTTAGTTTAGAAGACACAGCCATTTTAAAGTTTTGAAATTTTAACCGACTATATTTCAAATTTTTTATTTTTGGTGCAAAATATGACCCCCCAGACGCTTAGTTTAAAAGATACAGCCATTTTAAAGTTTTCAAATTTTATCCGGCTTTAATTCAAATTTTTTTTTTCGTGCAAAATATGACCCCCGCAGACGCTTAGTTTAGAAGATACAGCCATTTTAAAGTTTTGAAATTTTGACCGACTATATTTCAAATTTTTTATTTTTGGTGCAAAATATGACCCCCGCAGAGGCTTAGTTTAGAAGATACAGCCATTTTAAAGTTTTGAAATTTTAACCGACTATATTTAAATTTTTTTATTTTTGGTGCAAAATATAACCACCGCAGACGCTTAGTTTAGAAGATACAGCCATTTTAAAGTTTTCAAATTTTAACCGGCTATAATACAAATTTTTTATTTTTGGTGCAAAATATGACCCCGCAGACGCTTAGTTTAGAAGATACAGCCATTTTAAAGTTTTGAAATTTTAACCGGCTATAATTCAAATTTTTTATTTTTGATGCAAAATATGACCCCCGCAGACGCTTAGTTTAGAAGATACAGCCATTTTAAAGTTTTGAAATTTTAACCGGCTATAATTCAAATTTTTTATTTTTGGTGCAAAATATGACCCCCGCACACACTTATTTTAGAAGATACAGCCATTTTAAAGTTTTGAAATTTTAACCGACTATATTTCAAATTTTTTATTTTTGATGCAAAATATGACCCCCGCAGACGCTTAGTTTAGAAGATACAGCCATTTTAAAGTTTTGAAATTTTAACCGGCTATAATTCAAATTTTTTATTTTTGGTGCAAAATATGACCACACTTATTTTAGAAGATACAGCCATTTTAAAGTTTTGAAATTTTAACCGACTATATTTCAAATTTTTTATTTTTGATGCAAAATATGACCCCCGGCTATAATACAAATTTTTTATTTTTGGTGCAAAATATGACCCACGCAGACGCTTAGTTTAGAAGATACAGCCATTTTAAAGTTTTGAAATTTTAACCGACTATATTTCAAATTTTTTATTTTTGATGTAAAATATGACCCCTGCAGACGCTTCGTTTAGAAGATACAGCCATTTTCAAGTTTTCAAATTTTAACCGGCTATAATACAAATTTTTTATTTTTGGTGCAAAATATGACCCCCGCAGACGCTTAGTTTAGAAGATACAGCCATTTTAAAGTTTTGAAATTTTAACCGACTATATTTCAAATTTTTTATTTTTGATGCAAAATATGACCCCCGCAGACGCTTAGTTTAGAAGATACAGCCATTTTCAAGTTTTCAAATTTTAACCGGCTATAATACAAATTTTTTATTTTTGGTGCAAAATATGACCCCCGCAGACGCTTAGTTTAGAAGATACAGCCATTTTAAAGTTTTGAAATTTTAACCGACTATATTTCAAATTTTTTATTTTTGATGTAAAATATGACCCCTGCAGACGCTTCGTTTAGAAGATACAGCCATTTTAAAGTTTTCAAATTTTAACCAGCTATAATTCAATTTTTTTATTTTTGGTGCAAAATATGACCCCCGCAGACGCTTAGTTTAGAAGATACAGCCATTTTAAAGTTTTGAAATTTTAACCGAATATATTTCCATTTTTTATTTTTGATGCAAAATATCACCCCCGCAGACGCTTAGTTTAGAAGATACAGCCATTTTAAAGTTTTGAAATTTTAACCGACTATATTTCAATTTTTTTTATTTTTGGTGCAAAATATAACCCCCGCAGACGCTTAGTTTAGAAGATACAGCCATTTTAAAGTTTTCAAATTTTAACCGGCTATAATACAAATTTTTTATTTTTGGTGCAAAACATGACCCCCGCAGACGCTTAGTTTAGAAGATACAGTCATTTTAAAGTTTTGAAATTCTAACCGACTATTTATAAAATTTTTTATTTTTGGTGCAAAATATGACCCCCGCAGACGCTTCGTTTAGAAGATACAGTCATTTTAAAGTTTTGAAATTCTAACCGACTACTTATAAAATTTTTTATTTTTGGTGCAAAATATGACCCCCGCAGACGCTTAGTTTAGAAGATACAGCCATTTTAAAGTTTTGAAATTTTAACCGGCTATAATTAAAATTTTTTATTTTTGGTGCAAAATATGACCACACTTATTTTAGAAGATACAGCCATTTTAAAGTTTTGAAATTTTAACCGACTATATTTCAAATTTTTTATTTTTGATGCAAAATATGACCCCCGGCTATAATACAAATTTTTTATTTTTGGTGCAAAATATGACCCACGCAGACGCTTAGTTTAGAAGATACAGCCATTTTAAAGTTTTGAAATTTTAACCGACTATATTTCAAATTTTTTATTTTTGATGTAAAATATGACCCCTGCAGACGCTTCGTTTAGAAGATACAGCCATTTTCAAGTTTTCAAATTTTAACCGGCTATAATACAAATTTTTTATTTTTGGTGCAAAATATGACCCCCGCAGACGCTTAGTTTAGAAGATACAGCCATTTTAAAGTTTTGAAATTTTAACCGACTATATTTCAAATTTTTTATTTTTGATGCAAAATATGACCCCCGCAGACGCTTAGTTTAGAAGATACAGCCATTTTCAAGTTTTCAAATTTTAACCGGCTATAATACAAATTTTTTATTTTTGGTGCAAAATATGACCCCCGCAGACGCTTAGTTTAGAAGATACAGCCATTTTAAAGTTTTGAAATTTTAACCGACTATATTTCAAATTTTTTATTTTTGATGTAAAATATGACCCCTGCAGACGCTTCGTTTAGAAGATACAGCCATTTTAAAGTTTTCAAATTTTAACCAGCTATAATTCAATTTTTTTATTTTTGGTGCAAAATATGACCCCCGCAGACGCTTAGTTTAGAAGATACAGCCATTTTAAAGTTTTGAAATTTTAACCGAATATATTTCCATTTTTTATTTTTGATGCAAAATATCACCCCCGCAGACGCTTAGTTTAGAAGATACAGCCATTTTAAAGTTTTGAAATTTTAACCGACTATATTTCAATTTTTTTTATTTTTGGTGCAAAATATAACCCCCGCAGACGCTTAGTTTAGAAGATACAGCCATTTTAAAGTTTTCAAATTTTAACCGGCTATAATACAAATTTTTTATTTTTGGTGCAAAACATGACCCCCGCAGACGCTTAGTTTAGAAGATACAGTCATTTTAAAGTTTTGAAATTCTAACCGACTATTTATAAAATTTTTTATTTTTGGTGCAAAATATGACCCCCGCAGACGCTTCGTTTAGAAGATACAGTCATTTTAAAGTTTTGAAATTCTAACCGACTACTTATAAAATTTTTTATTTTTGGTGCAAAATATGACCCCCGCAGACGCTTAGTTTAGAAGATACAGCCATTTTAAAGTTTTGAAATTTTAACCGGCTATAATTAAAATTTTTTATTTTTGGTGCAAAATATGACAACCGCAGACGCTTAGATACAGTAATTTTAGTGTTTTGAAATTTTGACCGGCGGTTTCTAAATTTTTTTATTTTTGTTTGCAAAATATGATCCCCGCAGACGCTTAGTTTAGAAGATGCAACCATTTTAGTGTTTTGAAATTTTGACCGGCTACTTTTCAAATTTTTTATTTTTGGTGCAAAATAAGACCCCCCCAGACGCTTAGTTTAGAAGATATAACCATTTTAGTGTTTTGAAGTTTTGACCGGCTACTTTTCAAATTTTTTATTTTTGGTGCAAAATATGACCCCCGCAAACGCTTAGTTTAGAAGATACAGCCATTTTAGAGTTTTGAAATTTTAGCCGACTATGTTTCATATTTTTTATTTTTGGTGCAAAATATGACGTCCGCAGACGCTAAGTTTAGAAGTTTTAAAGTTTTGAAATTTTAGCCGACTACATTTCAAATTTTTTATTTTTGGTGCAAAATATGACCCCCGCAGACGCTTAGTTTAGAAGAAACAGCCATTTTAAAGTTTTGAAATTTTAACCGACTATATTTCAATTTTTTTATTTTTGGTGCAAAATATGACCCCCGCAGACGCTTAGTTAAGAAGATACAGCCATTTTAAAGTTTTGAAATTTTAACCGGCTATAATTCAATTTTTTTATTTTTGGTGCAAAATATGACCCCCGCAGACACTTAGTCTAGAAGAAACAGCCATTTTAAAGTTTTGAAATTTTAACCGGCTATAATTAAAATTTTTTATTTTTGGTGCATAATATGACAACCGCAGACGCTTAGTTTAGAAGATACAGCCATTTTAACGTTTTGAAATTTTAACCGACTATATTTCAAATTTTTTATTTTTGGTGCAAAATATGACCCCCCAGACGCTTAGTTTAGAAGATACAGCCATTTCAAAGTTTTCAAATTTTATCCGGCTATAATTCATATTTTTTTTTTTACGTGCAAAATATGACCCACGCAGACGCTTAGTTTAGAAGATACAGCCATTTTAAAGTTTTGAAATTTTAACCGACTATATTTCAATTTTTTTATTTTTGGTGCAAAATATGACCCCCGCAGACGCTTAGTCTAGAAGAAACAGCCATTTTAAAGTTTTGAAATTTTAAGCGGCTACAATTCAATTTTTTTATTTTTGGTGCAAAATATGACTCCCTCAGACGCTTAGTCTAGAAGAAACAGCCATTTTAAAGTTTTGAAATTTTAACCGACTATATTTCAATTTTTTTATTTTTGGTGCAAAATATGACCCCCGCAGACGCTTAGTCTAGAAGAAACAGCCAAAGTTTTGAAATTTTAAGCGGCTACAATTCAATTTTTTTATTTTTGGTGCAAAATATGACCCCCGCAGACGCTTAGTTTAGAAGATACAGCCATAAATTTTGACCGACTATATTTCAAATTTTTTATTTTTGGTGCAAAATATGACCCCCGCAGACGCTTAATTTAGAAGATACAGCCATTTTAAAGTTTTGAAATTTTAACCGACTATATTTCAAATTTTTTATTTTTGGTGCAAAATATGACCCCCCAGACGCTTAGTTTAGAAGATACAGCCATTTTAAAGTTTTCAAATTTTATCCGGCTTTAATTCAAATTTTTTTTTTTCGTGCAAAATATGACCCCCGCAGACGCTTAGTTTAGAAGATACAGCCATTTTAAAGTTTTGAAATTTTGACCGACTATATTTCAAATTTTTTATTTTTGGTGCAAAATATGACCCCCGCAGACGCTTAGTTTAGAAGATACAGCCATTTTAAAGTTTTGAAATTTTAACCGGCTATAATTAAAATTTTTTAATTTTTGGTGCAAAATATGACCCCCGCAGACGCTTAGTTAAGAAGATACAGCCATTTTAAAGATTTGAAATTTTAAGCGGCTATAATTCAAATTTTTTATTTTTGGTGTAAAATATGACCCCCGCAGACGCTTTGTTTAGAAGATACAGCCATTTTAGTGTTTTGAAATTTACCCCGGGGGCTTTTAAAATTTTTAATTTCTGTATGCAAAATATGAGCAATTCAGACGCTTAGTTTATAAGATACAGCCATTTTAAAGTTTTGAAATTTTGACCGACTATATTTCAAATTTTTTATTTTTGGTGCAAAATATGACCCCCCAGACGCTTAGTTTAGAAGATACAGCCATTTTAAAGTTTTCAAATTTTATCCGGCTTTAATTCAAATTTTTTTTTTCGTGCAAAATATGACCCCCGCAGACGCTTAGTTTAGAAGATACAGCCATTTTAAAGATTTGAAATTTTGACCGACTATATTTCAAATTTTTTTTTTTGGTGCAAAATATGACCCCCCAGACGCTTAGTTTAGAAGATACAGCCATTTTAAAGTTTTCAAATTTTATCCGGCTTTAATTCAAATTTTTTTTTTCGTGCAAAATATGACCCCCGCAGACGCTTAGTTTAGAAGATACAGCCATTTTAAAGTTTTGAAATTTTGACCGACTATATTTCAAATTTTTTATTTTTGGTGCAAAATATGACCCCCCAGACGCTTAGTTTAGAAGATACAGCCATTTTAAAGTTTTCAAATTTTGACCGACTATATTTCAAATTTTTTTTTTTTGGTGCAAAATATGACCCCCGCAGACGCTTAGTTTAGAAGATACAGCCATTTTAAAGTTTTCAAATTTTATCCGGCTTTAATTCAAATTTTTTTTTTCGTGCAAAATATGACCCCCGCAGACGCTTAGTTTAGAAGATACAGCCATTTTAAAGTTTTGAAATTTTGACCGACTATATTTCAAATTTTTTATTTTTGGTGCAAAATATGACCCCCCAGACGCTTAGTTTAGAAGATACAGCCATTTTAAAGTTTTCAAATTTTATCCGGCTTTAATTCAAATTTTTTTTTTCGTGCAAAATATGACCCCCGCAGACGCTTAGTTTAGAAGATACAGCCATTTTAAAGATTTGAAATTTTGACCGACTATATTTCAAATTTTTTTTTTTTGGTGCAAAATATGACCCCCGCAGACGCTTAGTTTAGAAGATACAGCCATTTTAAAGATTTGAAATTTTAAGCGGCTATAATTCAAATTTTTTATTTTTGGTGTAAAATATGACCCCCGCAGACGCTTTGTTTAGAAGATACAGCCATTTTAGTGTTTTGAAATTTACCCCGGGGGCTTTTAAAATTTTTAATTTTTGTATGCAAAATATGAGCAATTCAGACGCTTAGTTTATAAGATACAGCCATTTTAAAGTTTTGAAATTTTGACCGACTATATTTCAAATTTTTTATTTTTGGTGCAAAATATGACCCCCAAACGCTTAGTTTAGAAGATACAGCCATTTTAAAGTTTTGAAGTTTTAACCGACTATATTTCAAATTTTTTATTTTTGGTGCAAAATATGACCCCCCAGACGCTTAGTTTAGAAGATACAGCCATAAATTTTGACCGACTATATTTCAAATTTTTTATTTTTGGTGCAAAATATGACCCCCGCAGACGCTTAATTTAGAAGATACAGCCATTTTAAAGTTTTGAAATTTTAACCGACTATATTTCAAATTTTTTATTTTTGGTGCAAAATATGACCCCCCAGACGCTTAGTTTAGAAGATACAGCCATTTTAAAGTTTTCAAATTTTATCCGGCTTTAATCCAAATTTTTTTTTTTCGTGCAAAATATGACCCCCGCAGACGCTTAGTTTAGAAGATACAGCCATTTTAAAGTTTTGAAATTTTGACCGACTATATTTCAAATTTTTTATTTTTGGTGCAAAATATGACCCCCGCAGACGCTTTGTTTAGAAGATACAGCCATTTTAGTGTTTTGAAATTTACCCCGGGGGCTTTTAAAATTTTTAATTTCTGTATGCAAAATATGAGCAATTCAGACGCTTAGTTTATAAGATACAGCCATTTTAAAGTTTTGAAATTTTGACCGACTATATTTCAAATTTTTTTTTTTGGTGCAAAATATGACCCCCGCAGACGCTTAGTTTAGAAGATACAGCCATTTTAAAGATTTGAAATTTTAAGCGGCTATAATTCAAATTTTTTTTTTTTGGTGTAAAATATGACCCCCGCAGACGCTTTGTTTAGAAGATACAGCCATTTTAAAGTTTTGAAATTTTGACCGACTATATTTCAAATTTTTTATTTTTGGTGCAAAATATGACCCCCCAGACGCTTAGTTTAGAAGATACAGCCATTTTAAAGTTTTCAAATTTTGACCGACTATATTTCAAATTTTTTTTTTTTGGTGCAAAATATGACCCCCGCAGACGCTTAGTTTAGAAGATACAGCCATTTTAAAGTTTTCAAATTTTATCCGGCTTTAATCCAAATTTTTTTTTTTCGTGCAAAATATGACCCCCGCAGACGCTTAGTTTAGAAGATACAGCCATTTTAAAGTTTTGAAATTTTGACCGACTATATTTCAAATTTTTTATTTTTGGTGCAAAATATGACCCCCGCAGACGCTTTGTTTAGAAGATACAGCCATTTTAGTGTTTTGAAATTTACCCCGGGGGCTTTTAAAATTTTTAATTTCTGTATGCAAAATATGAGCAATTCAGACGCTTAGTTTATAAGATACAGCCATTTTAAAGTTTTGAAATTTTGACCGACTATATTTCAAATTTTTTATTTTTGGTGCAAAATATGACCCCCCAGACGCTTAGTTTAGAAGATACAGCCATTTTAAAGTTTTCAAATTTTGACCGACTATATTTCAAATTTTTTATTTTTGGTGCAAAATATGACCCCCCAGACGCTTAGTTTAGAAGATACAGCCATTTTAAAGATTTGAAATTTTGACCGACTATATTTCAAATTTTTTTTTTTGGTGCAAAATATGACCCCCGCAGACGCTTAGTTTAGAAGATACAGCCATTTTAAAGATTTGAAATTTTAAGCGGCTATAATTCAAATTTTTTATTTTTGGTGTAAAATATGACCCCCGCAGACGCTTAGTTTAGAAGATACAGCCATTTTAAAGATTTGAAATTTTGACCGACTATATTTCAAATTTTTTTTTTTGGTGCAAAATATGACCCCCGCAGACGCTTAGTTTAGAAGATACAGCCATTTTAAAGATTTGAAATTTTAAGCGGCTATAATTCAAATTTTTTATTTTTGGTGTAAAATATGACCCCCGCAGACGCTTTGTTTAGAAGATACAGCCATTTTAAAGTTTTGAAATTTTGACCGACTATATTTCAAATTTTTTATTTTTGGTGCAAAATATGACCCCCCAGACGCTTAGTTTAGAAGATACAGCCATTTTAAAGTTTTCAAATTTTGACCGACTATATTTCAAATTTTTTTTTTTTGGTGCAAAATATGACCCCCGCAGACGCTTAGTTTAGAAGATACAGCCATTTTAAAGTTTTGAAATTTTATCCGGCTTTAATTCAAATTTTTTTTTTCGTGCAAAATATGACCCCCGCAGACGCTTAGTTTAGAAGATACAGCCATTTTAAAGTTTTGAAATTTTGACCGACTATATTTCAAATTTTTTATTTTTGGTGCAAAATATGACCCCCCAGACGCTTAGTTTAGAAGATACAGCCATTTTAAAGTTTTCAAATTTTATCCGGCTTTAATTCAAATTTTTTTTTTCGTGCAAAATATGACCCCCGCAGACGCTTAGTTTAGAAGATACAGCCATTTTAAAGATTTGAAATTTTGACCGACTATATTTCAAATTTTTTTTTTTGGTGCAAAATATGACCCCCGCAGACGCTTAGTTTAGAAGATACAGCCATTTTAAAGATTTGAAATTTTAAGCGGCTATAATTCAAATTTTTTATTTTTGGTGTAAAATATGACCCCCGCAGACGCTTTGTTTAGAAGATACAGCCATTTTAGTGTTTTGAAATTTACCCCGGGGGCTTTTAAAATTTTTAATTTTTGTATGCAAAATATGAGCAATTCAGACGCTTAGTTTATAAGATACAGCCATTTTAAAGTTTTGAAATTTTGACCGACTATATTTCAAATTTTTTATTTTTGGTGCAAAATATGACCCCCAAACGCTTAGTTTAGAAGATACAGCCATTTTAAAGTTTTGAAGTTTTAACCGACTATATTTCAAATTTTTTATTTTTGGTGCAAAATATGACCCCCCAGACGCTTAGTTTAGAAGATACAGCCATAAATTTTGACCGACTATATTTCAAATTTTTTATTTTTGGTGCAAAATATGACCCCCGCAGACGCTTAATTTAGAAGATACAGCCATTTTAAAGTTTTGAAATTTTAACCGACTATATTTCAAATTTTTTATTTTTGGTGCAAAATATGACCCCCCAGACGCTTAGTTTAGAAGATACAGCCATTTTAAAGTTTTCAAATTTTATCCGGCTTTAATCCAAATTTTTTTTTTTCGTGCAAAATATGACCCCCGCAGACGCTTAGTTTAGAAGATACAGCCATTTTAAAGTTTTGAAATTTTGACCGACTATATTTCAAATTTTTTATTTTTGGTGCAAAATATGACCCCCGCAGACGCTTAATTTAGAAGATACAGCCATTTTAAAGTTTTGAAATTTTAACCGACTATATTTCAAATTTTTTATTTTTGGTGCAAAATATGACCCCCCAGACGCTTAGTTTAGAAGATACAGCCATTTTAAAGTTTTCAAATTTTATCCGGCTTTAATTCAAATTTTTTTTTTCGTGCAAAATATGACCCCCGCAGACGCTTAGTTTAGAAGATACAGCCATTTTAAAGTTTTGAAATTTTGACCGACTATATTTCAAATTTTTTATTTTTGGTGCAAAATATGACCCCCGCAGACGCTTAGTTTAGAAGATACAGCCATTTTAAAGTTTTGAAATTTTAACCGGCTATAATTAAAATTTTTTAATTTTTGGTGCAAAATATGACCCCCGCAGACGCTTAGTTAAGAAGATACAGCCATTTTAAAGATTTGAAATTTTAAGCGGCTATAATTCAAATTTTTTATTTTTGGTGTAAAATATGACCCCCGCAGACGCTTTGTTTAGAAGATACAGCCATTTTAGTGTTTTGAAATTTACCCCGGGGGCTTTTAAAATTTTTAATTTCTGTATGCAAAATATGAGCAATTCAGACGCTTAGTTTATAAGATACAGCCATTTTAAAGTTTTGAAATTTTGACCGACTATATTTCAAATTTTTTATTTTTGGTGCAAAATATGACCCCCCAGACGCTTAGTTTAGAAGATACAGCCATTTTAAAGTTTTCAAATTTTATCCGGCTTTAATTCAAAATTTTTTTTTCGTGCAAAATATGACCCCCGCAGACGCTTAGTTTAGAAGATACAGCCATTTTAAAGTTTTGAAATTTTGACCGACTATATTTCAAATTTTTTTTTTTGGTGCAAAATATGACCCCCGCAGACGCTTAGTTTAGAAGATACAGACATTTTAAAGATTTGAAATTTTAAGCGGCTATAATTCAAATTTTTTATTTTTGGTGTAAAATATGACCCCCGCAGACGCTTTGTTTAGAAGATACAGCCATTTTAAAGTTTTGAAATTTTGACCGACTATATTTCAAATTTTTTTTTTTGGTGCAAAATATGACCCCCGCAGACGCTTAGTTTAGAAGATACAGCCATTTTAAAGTTTTCAAATTTTATCCGGCTTTAATTCAAAATTTTTTTTTCGTGCAAAATATGACCCCCGCAGACGCTTAGTTTAGAAGATACAGCCATTTTAAAGTTTTGAAATTTTGACCGACTATATTTCAAATTTTTTATTTTTGGTGCAAAATATGACCCCCCAGACGCTTAGTTTAGAAGATACAGCCATTTTAAAGTTTTCAAATTTTATCCGGCTTTAATTCAAATTTTTTTTTTCGTGCAAAATATGACCCCCGCAGACGCTTAGTTTAGAAGATACAGCCATTTTAAAGATTTGAAATTTTGACCGACTATATTTCAAATTTTTTTTTTTGGTGCAAAATATGACCCCCGCAGACGCTTAGTTTAGAAGATACAGCCATTTTAAAGATTTGAAATTTTAAGCGGCTATAATTCAAATTTTTTATTTTTGGTGTAAAATATGACCCCCGCAGACGCTTTGTTTAGAAGATACAGCCATTTTAGTGTTTTGAAATTTACCCCGGGGGCTTTTAAAATTTTTAATTTTTGTATGCAAAATATGAGCAATTCAGACGCTTAGTTTATAAGATACAGCCATTTTAAAGTTTTGAAATTTTGACCGACTATATTTCAAATTTTTTATTTTTGGTGCAAAATATGACCCCCAAACGCTTAGTTTAGAAGATACAGCCATTTTAAAGTTTTGAAGTTTTAACCGACTATATTTCAAATTTTTTATTTTTGGTGCAAAATATGACCCCCCAGACGCTTAGTTTAGAAGATACAGCCATAAATTTTGACCGACTATATTTCAAATTTTTTATTTTTGGTGCAAAATATGACCCCCGCAGACGCTTAGTTTAGAAGATACAGCCATTTTAAAGTTTTGAAATTTTGACCGACTATATTTCAAATTTTTTATTTTTGGTGCAAAATATGACCCCCCAGACGCTTAGTTTAGAAGATACAGCCATTTTAAAGTTTTCAAATTTTATCCGGCTTTATTTCAATTTTTTTTTTTCGTGCAAAATATGACCCCCGCAGACGCTTAGTTTAGAAGATACAGCCATTTTAAAGATTTGAAATTTTGACCGACTATATTTCAAATTTTTTTTTTTGGTGCAAAATATGACCCCCGCAGACGCTTAGTTTAGAAGATACAGCCATTTTAAAGATTTGAAATTTTAAGCGGCTATAATTCAAATTTTTTTTTTTTGGTGTAAAATATGACCCCCGCAGACGCTTTGTTTAGAAGATACAGCCATTTTAAAGTTTTGAAATTTTGACCGACTATATTTCAAATTTTTTTTTTTGGTGCAAAATATGACCCCCGCAGACGCTTAGTTTAGAAGATACAGCCATTTTAAAGTTTTCAAATTTTATCCGGCTTTAATTCAAAATTTTTTTTTCGTGCAAAATATGACCCCCGCAGACGCTTAGTTTAGAAGATACAGCCATTTTAAACTTTTGAAATTTTGACCGACTATATTTCAAATTTTTTATTTTTGGTGCAAAATATGACCCCCCAGACGCTTAGTTTAGAAGATACAGCCATTTTAAAGTTTTCAAATTTTATCCGGCTTTAATTCAAATTTTTTTTTTCGTGCAAAATATGACCCCCGCAGACGCTTAGTTTAGAAGATACAGCCATTTTAAAGATTTGAAATTTTGACCGACTATATTTCAAATTTTTTTTTTTGGTGCAAAATATGACCCCCGCAGACGCTTAGTTTAGAAGATACAGCCATTTTAAAGATTTGAAATTTTAAGCGGCTATAATTCAAATTTTTTATTTTTGGTGTAAAATATGACCCCCGCAGACGCTTTGTTTAGAAGATACAGCCATTTTAGTGTTTTGAAATTTACCCCGGGGGCTTTTAAAATTTTTAATTTCTGTATGCAAAATATGAGCAATTCAGACGCTTAGTTTATAAGATACAGCCATTTTAAAGTTTTGAAATTTTGACCGACTATATTTCAAATTTTTTTTTTTTGGTGCAAAATATGACCCCCCAGACGCTTAGTTTAGAAGATACAGCCATTTTAAAGTTTTCAAATTTTATCCGGCTTTAATTCAAATTTTTTTTTTCGTGCAAAATATGACCCCCGCAGACGCTTAGTTTAGAAGATACAGCCATTTTAAAGTTTTGAAATTTTGACCGACTATATTTCAAATTTTTTTTTTTGGTGCAAAATATGACCCCCGCAGACGCTTAGTTTAGAAGATACAGCCATTTTAAAGATTTGAAATTTTAAGCGGCTATAATTCAAATTTTTTATTTTTGGTGTAAAATATGACCCCCGCAGACGCTTTGTTTAGAAGATACAGCCATTTTAAAGTTTTGAAATTTTGACCGACTATATTTCAAATTTTTTTTTTTTGGTGCAAAATATGACCCCCCAGACGCTTAGTTTAGAAGATACAGCCATTTTAAAGTTTTCAAATTTTATCCGGCTTTAATTCAAATTTTTTTTTTCGTGCAAAATATGACCCCCGCAGACGCTTAGTTTAGAAGATACAGCCATTTTAAAGATTTGAAATTTTGACCGACTATATTTCAAATTTTTTTTTTTGGTGCAAAATATGACCCCCGCAGACGCTTAGTTTAGAAGATACAGCCATTTTAAAGATTTGAAATTTTAAGCGGCTATAATTCAAATTTTTTATTTTTGGTGTAAAATATGACCCCCGCAGACGCTTTGTTTAGAAGATACAGCCATTTTAAAGTTTTGAAATTTTGACCGACTATATTTCAAATTTTTTTTTTTGGTGCAAAATATGACCCCCGCAGACGCTTAGTTTAGAAGATACAGCCATTTTAAAGTTTTCAAATTTTATCCGGCTTTAATTCAAAATTTTTTTTTCGTGCAAAATATGACCCCCGCAGACGCTTAGTTTAGAAGATACAGCCATTTTAAAGTTTTGAAATTTTGACCGACTATATTTCAAATTTTTTATTTTTGGTGCAAAATATGACCCCCCAGACGCTTAGTTTAGAAGATACAGCCATTTTAAAGTTTTCAAATTTTATCCGGCTTTAATTCAAATTTTTTTTTTCGTGCAAAATATGACCCCCGCAGACGCTTAGTTTAGAAGATACAGCCATTTTAAAGATTTGAAATTTTGACCGACTATATTTCAAATTTTTTTTTTTGGTGCAAAATATGACCCCCGCAGACGCTTAGTTTAGAAGATACAGCCATTTTAAAGATTTGAAATTTTAAGCGGCTATAATTCAAATTTTTTATTTTTGGTGTAAAATATGACCCCCGCAGACGCTTTGTTTAGAAGATACAGCCATTTTAGTGTTTTGAAATTTACCCCGGGGGCTTTTAAAATTTTTAATTTCTGTATGCAAAATATGAGCAATTCAGACGCTTAGTTTATAAGATACAGCCATTTTAAAGTTTTGAAATTTTGACCGACTATATTTCAAATTTTTTATTTTTGGTGCAAAATATGACCCCCCAGACGCTTAGTTTAGAAGATACAGCCATTTTAAAGTTTTCAAATTTTATCCGGCTTTAATTCAAATTTTTTTTTTCGTGCAAAATATGACCCCCGCAGACGCTTAGTTTAGAAGATACAGCCATTTTAAAGTTTTGAAATTTTGACCGACTATATTTCAAATTTTTTTTTTTGGTGCAAAATATGACCCCCGCAGACGCTTAGTTTAGAAGATACAGCCATTTTAAAGATTTGAAATTTTAAGCGGCTATAATTCAAATTTTTTATTTTTGGTGTAAAATATGACCCCCGCAGACGCTTTGTTTAGAAGATACAGCCATTTTAAAGTTTTGAAATTTTGACCGACTATATTTCAAATTTTTTTTTTTGGTGCAAAATATGACCCCCGCAGACGCTTAGTTTAGAAGATACAGCCATTTTAAAGTTTTCAAATTTTATCCGGCTTTAATTCAAAATTTTTTTTTCGTGCAAAATATGACCCCCGCAGACGCTTAGTTTAGAAGATACAGCCATTTTAAAGTTTTGAAATTTTGACCGACTATATTTCAAATTTTTTATTTTTGGTGCAAAATATGACCCCCCAGACGCTTAGTTTAGAAGATACAGCCATTTTAAAGTTTTCAAATTTTATCCGGCTTTAATTCAAATTTTTTTTTTCGTGCAAAATATGACCCCCGCAGACGCTTAGTTTAGAAGATACAGCCATTTTAAAGATTTGAAATTTTGACCGACTATATTTCAAATTTTTTTTTTTGGTGCAAAATATGACCCCCGCAGACGCTTAGTTTAGAAGATACAGCCATTTTAAAGATTTGAAATTTTAAGCGGCTATAATTCAAATTTTTTATTTTTGGTGTAAAATATGACCCCCGCAGACGCTTTGTTTAGAAGATACAGCCATTTTAGTGTTTTGAAATTTACCCCGGGGGCTTTTAAAATTTTTAATTTTTGTATGCAAAATATGAGCAATTCAGACGCTTAGTTTATAAGATACAGCCATTTTAAAGTTTTGAAATTTTGACCGACTATATTTCAAATTTTTTATTTTTGGTGCAAAATATGACCCCCAAACGCTTAGTTTAGAAGATACAGCCATTTTAAAGTTTTGAAATTTTGACCGACTATATTTCAAATTTTTTATTTTTGGTGCAAAATATGACCCCCCAGACGCTTAGTTTAGAAGATACAGCCATTTTAAAGTTTTCAAATTTTATCCGGCTTTAATCCAAATTTTTTTTTTCGTGCAAAATATGACCCCCGCAGACGCTTAGTTTAGAAGATACAGCCATTTTAAAGTTTTGAAATTTTGACCGACTATATTTCAAATTTTTTATTTTTGGTGCAAAATATGACCCCCGCAGACGCTTTGTTTAGAAGATACAGCCATTTTAGTGTTTTGAAATTTACCCCGGGGGCTTTTAAAATTTTTAATTTCTGTATGCAAAATATGAGCAATTCAGACGCTTAGTTTATAAGATACAGCCATTTTAAAGTTTTGAAATTTTGACCGACTATATTTCAAATTTTTTATTTTTGGTGCAAAATATGACCCCCCAGACGCTTAGTTTAGAAGATACAGCCATTTTAAAGTTTTCAAATTTTATCCGGCTTTAATTCAAATTTTTTTTTTTCGTGCAAAATATGACCCCCGCAGACGCTTAGTTTAGAAGATACAGCCATTTTAAAGTTTTGAAATTTTGACCGACTATATTTCAAATTTTTTATTTTTGGTGCAAAATATGACCCCCCAGACGCTTAGTTTAGAAGATACAGCCATTTTAAAGATTTGAAATTTTAAGCGGCTATAATTCAAATTTTTTATTTTTGGTGTAAAATATGACCCCCGCAGACGCTTTGTTTAGAAGATACAGCCATTTTAAAGTTTTGAAATTTTGACCGACTATATTTCAAATTTTTTATTTTTGGTGCAAAATATGACCCCCCAGACGCTTAGTTTAGAAGATACAGCCATTTTAAAGTTTTCAAATTTTGACCGACTATATTTCAAATTTTTTTTTTTGGTGCAAAATATGACCCCCGCAGACGCTTAGTTTAGAAGATACAGCCATTTTAAAGTTTTGAAATTTTTACCGGCTATAATTAAAATTTTTTAATTTTTGGTGCAGAATATGACCCCCGCAGACGCTTAGTTAAGAAGATACAGCCATTTTAAAGATTTGAAATTTTAAGCGGCTATAATTCAAATTTTTTATTTTTGGTGCAAAATATGACCCCCCAGACGCTTTGTTTAGAAGATACAGCCATTTTAGTGTTTTGAAATTTACCCCGGGGGCTTTTAAAATTTTTAATTTTTGTATGCAAAATATGAGCAATTTAGACGCTTAGTTTATAAGATACAGCCATTTTAAAGTTTTGAAATTTTGACCGACTATATTTCAAATTTTTTATTTTTGGTGCAAAATATGACCCCCGCAGACGCTTAGTTTATAAGATACAGCCATTTTAAAGTTTTGAAATTTTGACCGACTATATTTCAAATTTTTTTTTTTTGGAGCAAAATATGACCCCCGCAGACGCTTTGTTTAGACGATACAGCCGTTTTAGTGTTTTGAAATTTTGACCGACTATAATTCAAGTTTTTTATTTTTGGTGCAAAATATGACCCCCGCAGACGCTTAGTTTAGAAGAAACAGCCATTTTAAAGTTTTGAAATTTTAACCGACTATATTTCAATTTTTTTATTTTTGGTGCAAAATATGACCCCCGCAGACGCTTAGTCTAGAAGAAACAGCCATTTTAAAGTTTTGAAATTTTAGCCGGCTATAATTCAAATTTTTTATTTTTGGTGCAAAATATTACCCCCGCAGACGCTTAGTTTAGAAGATACAGCCATTTTGAAATTTTAACCGACTATATTTCAAATTTTTTATTTTTGGTGCAAAATATGACCCCCCAGACGCTTAGTTTAGAAGATACAGCCATTTCAAAGTTTTCAAATTTTATCCGGCTATAATTCAAATTTTTTTTTTTTTTTCGTGCAAAATATGACCCCCGCAGACGCTTAGTTTAGAAGATACAGCCATTTTAAAGTTTTGAAATTTTAACCGACTATATTTCAATTTTTTTATTTTTGGTGCAAAATATGACCCCCTCAGACGCTTAGTCTAGAAGAAACAGCCATTTTAAAGTTTTGAAATTTTAACCGGCTATAATTCAAATTTTTTATTTTTGGTGCAAAATATTACCCCCGCAGACGCTTAGTTTAGAAGATACAGCCATTTTAAAGTTTTGAAATTTTAACCGGCTATAATTAAAATTTTTTATTTTTGGTGCATAATATGACCCCCGCAGAGTCTTAGTTTAGAAGATACAGCCATTTTAAAGTTTTGAAATTTTAGCCGGCTATAATTCAATTTTTTTATTTTTGGTGCAAAATATGACCCCCGCAGACGCTTAGTCTAGAAGAAACAGCCATTTTAAAGTTTTGAAATTTTAACCGGCTATAATTCAAATTTTTTATTTTTGGTGCAAAATATTACCCCCGCAGACGCTTAGTTTAGAAGATACAGCCATTTTAAAGTTTTGAAATTTTAACCGGCTATAATTAAAATTTTTTATTTTTGGTGCATAATATGACAACCGCAGACGCTTAGTTTAGAAGATACAGCCATTTTAAAGTTTTGAAATTTTAACCGGCTATAATTAAAATTTTTTATTTTTGGTGCATAATATGACAACCGCAGACGCTTAGTTTAGAAGATACAGCCATTTTGAAATTTTGACCGACTATATTTCAAATTTTTTATTTTTGGTGCAAAATATGACCCCCGCAGACGCTTAGTTTATAAGATACAGCCATTTTAAAGTTTTGAAATTTTGACCGACTATATTTCAAATTTTTTTTTTTTGGAGCAAAATATGACCCCCGCAGACGCTTTGTTTAGACGATACAGCCGTTTTAGTGTTTTGAAATTTTGACCGACTATAATTCAAGTTTTTTATTTTTGGTGCAAAATATGACCCCCGCAGACGCTTAGTCTAGAAGAAACAGCCATTTTAAAGTTTTGAAATTTTAGCCGGCTATAATTCAAATTTTTTATTTTTGGTGCAAAATATTACCCCCGCAGACTCTTCGTTTAGAAGATACAGCCATTTTGAAATTTTAACCGACTATATTTCAAATTTTTTATTTTTGGTGCAAAATATGACCCCCCAGACGCTTAGTTTAGAAGATACAGCCATTTCAAAGTTTTCAAATTTTATCCGGCTATAATTCAAATTTTTTTTTTTTTTCGTGCAAAATATGACCCCCGCAGACGCTTAGTTTAGAAGATACAGCCATTTTAAAGTTTTGAAATTTTAACCGACTATATTTCAATTTTTTTATTTTTGGTGCAAAATATGACCCCCTCAGACGCTTAGTCTAGAAGAAACAGCCATTTTAAAGTTTTGAAATTTTAACCGGCTATAATTCAAATTTTTTATTTTTGGTGCAAAATATTACCCCCGCAGACGCTTAGTTTAGAAGATACAGCCATTTTAAAGTTTTGAAATTTTAACCGGCTATAATTAAAATTTTTTATTTTTGGTGCATAATATGACCCCCGCAGAGTCTTAGTTTAGAAGATACAGCCATTTTAAAGTTTTGAAATTTTAACCGGCTATAATTCAATTTTTTTATTTTTGGTGCAAAATATGACCCCCGCAGACGCTTAGTCTAGAAGAAACAGCCATTTTAAAGTTTTGAAATTTTAACCGGCTATAATTCAAATTTTTTATTTTTGGTGCAAAATATTACCCCCGCAGACGCTTAGTTTAGAAGATACAGCCATTTTAAAGTTTTGAAATTTTAACCGGCTATAATTCAATTTTTTTATTTTTGGTGCAAAATATGACCCCCGCAGACGCTTAGTCTAGAAGAAACAGCCATTTTAAAGTTTTGAAATTTTAACCGGCTATAATTCAAATTTTTTATTTTTGGTGCAAAATATTACCCCCGCAGACGCTTAGTTTAGAAGATACAGCCATTTTAAAGATTTGAAATTTTAACCGGCTATAATTAAAATTTTTTATTTTTGGTGCATAATATGACAACCGCAGACGCTTAGTTTAGAAGATACAGCCATTTTGAAATTTTGACCGACTATATTTCAAATTTTTTATTTTTGGTGCAAAATATGACCCCCCAGACGCTTAGTTTAGAAGATACAGCCATTTAAAAGTTTTCAAATTTTATCCGGCTTTAATTCAAATTTTTTTTTTTTCGTGCAAAATATGACCCCCGCAGACGCTTAGTTTAGAAGATACAGCCATTTTAAAGTTTTGAAATTTTAACCGGCTATAATTAAAATTTTTTATTTTTGGTGCATAATATGACCCCCGCAGAGGCTTAGTTTAGAAGATACAGCCATTTTAAAGATTTGAAATTTTAAGCGGCTATAACTCAAATTTTTTATTTTTGGTGCAAAATATCAAAATATGACCCCCGCAGACGCTTAGTTTAGAAGATACAGCCATTTTAAAGTTTTGAAATTTTAACCGGCTATAATTAAAATTTTTTATTTTTGGTGCATAATATGACAACCGCAGACGCTTAGTTTAGAAGATACAGCCATTTTGAAATTTTGACCGACTATATTTCAAATTTTTTATTTTTGGTGCAAAATATGACCCCCCAGACGCTTAGTTTAGAAGATACAGCCATTTAAAAGTTTTCAAATTTTATCCGGCTTTAATTCAAATTTTTTTTTTTTTCGTGCAAAATATGACCCCCGCAGACGCTTAGTTTAGAAGATACAGCCATTTTAAAGTTTTGAAATTTTAACCGGCTATAATTAAAATTTTTTATTTTTGGTGCATAATATGACCCCCGCAGAGGCTTAGTTTAGAAGATACAGCCATTTTAAAGATTTGAAATTTTAAGCGGCTATAACTCAAATTTTTTATTTTTGGTGCAAAATATCAAAATATGACCCCCGCAGACGCTTAGTTTAGAAGATACAGCCATTTTAAAGTTTTGAAATTTTAACCGGCTATAATTAAAATTTTTTATTTTTGGTGCATAATATGACAACCGCAGACGCTTAGTTTAGAAGATACAGCCATTTTGAAATTTTGACCGACTATATTTCAAATTTTTTATTTTTGGTGCAAAATATGACCCCCCAGACGCTTAGTTTAGAAGATACAGCCATTTAAAAGTTTTCAAATTTTATCCGGCTTTAATTCAAATTTTTTTTTTCGTGCAAAATATGACCCCCGCAGACGCTTAGTTTAGAAGATACAGCCATTTTAAAGTTTTGAAATTTTGACCGACTATATTTCAAATTTTTTTTTTTGGTGCAAAATATGACCCCCGCAGACGCTTAGTTTAGAAGATACAGCCATTTTAAAGTTTTGAAATTTTAACCGGCTATAATTCAAATTTTTTATTTTTGGTGTAAAATATGACCCCCGCAGACGCTTTGTTTAGAAGATACAGCCATTTTAGTGTTTTGAAATTTACCCCGGGGGCTTTTAAAATTTTTAATTTTTGTATGCAAAATATGAGCAATTCAGACGCTTAGTTTATAAGATACAGCCATTTTAAAGTTTTGAAATTTTGAGAGACTATATTTCAAATTTTTTATTTTTGGTGCAACATATGACCCCCCAGACGCTTAGTTTAGAAGATACAGCCATTTCAAAGTTTTCAAATTTTATCCGGCTATAATTCAAAATTTTTTTTTTTTTCGTGCAAAATATGACCCCCGCAGACGCTTAGTTTAGAAGATACAGCCATTTTAATTTTTGGTGCAAAATATTAACCCCGCAGACGCTTAGTTTAGAAGATACAGCCATTTTAAAGTTTTGAAATTTTAACCGGCTATAATTAAAATTTTTTATTTTTGGTGCATAATATGACCCCCGCAGAGGCTTAGTTTAGAAGATACAGCCATTTTAAAGATTTGAAATTTTAAGCGGCTATAACTCAAATTTTTTATTTTTGGTGCAAAATATGACCCCCAAGACGCTTAGTTTAGAAAATACAGCCATTTTAAAGTTTTCAAATTTTATCCGGCTTTAATTCAAATTTTTTTTTTCGTGCAAAATATGACCCCCGCAGACGCTTAGTTTAGAAGATACAGCCATTTTAAAGTTTTGAAATTTTGACCGACTATATTTCAAATTTTTTATTTTTGGTGCAAAATATGACCCCCGCAGACGCTTAGTTTAGAAGATACAGCCATTTTAAAGTTTTGAAGTTTTAACCGGCTATAATTAAAATTTTTTAATTTTTGGTGCAAAATATGACCCCCGCAGACGCTTAGTTTAGAAGATACAGCCATAAATTTTGACCGACTATATTTCAAATTTTTTATTTTTGGTGCAAAATATGACCCCCGCAGGCGCTTAATTTAGAAGATACAGCCATTTTAAAGTTTTGAAATTTTAACCGACTATATTTCAAATTTTTTATTTTTGGTGCAAAATATGACCCCCCAGACGCTTAGTTTAGAAGATACAGCCATTTTAAAGTTTTCAAATTTTATCCGGCTTTAATTCAAATTTTTTTTTTCGTGCAAAATATGACCCCCGCAGACGCTTAGCTTAGAAGATACAGCCATTTTAAAGTTTTGAAATTTTGACCGACTATATTTCAAATTTTTTATTTTTGGTGCAAAATATGACCCCCGCAGGCGCTTAATTTAGAAGATACAGCCATTTTAAAGTTTTGAAATTTTAACCGACTATATTTCAAATTTTTTATTTTTGGTGCAAAATATGACCCCCCAGACGCTTAGTTTAGAAGATACAGCCATTTTAAAGTTTTCAAATTTTATCCGGCTTTAATTCAAATTTTTTTTTTCGTGCAAAATATGACCCCCGCAGACGCTTAGCTTAGAAGATACAGCCATTTTAAAGTTTTGAAATTTTGACCGACTATATTTCAAATTTTTTTTTTTTGGAGCAAAATATGACCCCCGCAGACGCTTTGTTTAGACGATACAGCCGTTTTAGTGTTTTGAAATTTTGACCGACTATAATTCAAGTTTTTTATTTTTGGTGCAAAATATGACCCCCGCAGACGCTTAGTTTAGAAGATACAGCCATTTTGAAATTTTAACCGACTATATTTCAAATTTTTTATTTTTGGTGCAACATATGACCCCCCAGACGCTTAGTTTAGAAGATACAGCCATTTCAAAGTTTTCAAATTTTATCCGGCTATAATTCAAAATTTTTCGTGCAAAATATGACCCCCGCAGACGCTTAGTTTAGAAGATACAGCCATTTTAATTTTTGGTGCAAAATATTACCCCCGCAGACGCTTAGTTTAGAAGATACAGCCATTTTAAAGTTTTGAAATTTTAACCGGCTATAATTAAAATTTTTTATTTTTGGTGCATAATATGACCCCCGCAGAGGCTTAGTTTAGAAGATACAGCCATTTTAAAGATTTGAAATTTTAAGCGGCTATAACTCAAATTTTTTATTTTTGGTGCAAAATATCAAAATATGACCCCCGCAGACGCTTAGTTTAGAAGATACAGCCATTTTAAAGTTTTGAAATTTTAACCGGCTATAATTAAAATTTTTTAATTTTTGGTGCAAAATATGACCCCCGCAGACGCTTAGTTTAGAAAATACAGCCATTTTAAAGTTTTCAAATTTTATCCGGCTTTAATTCAAATTTTTTATTTTTGGTGTAAAATATGACCCCCGCAGACGCTTTGTTTAGAAGATACAGCCATTTTAGTGTTTTGAAATTTACCCCGGGGGCTTTTAAAATTTTTAATTTTTGTATGCAAAATATGAGCAATTCATACGCTTAGTTTATAAGATAAAGCCATTTTAAAGTTTTGAAATTTTGACCGACTATATTTCAAATTTTTTATTTTTGGTGCAAAATATGATCCCCAGACGCTTAGTTTAGAAGATACAGCCATTTTAAAGTTTTCAAATTTTATCCGGCTTTAATTCAAATTTTTTTTTTCGTGCAAAATATGACCCCCGCAGACGCTTAGCTTAGAAGATACATCCATTTTAAAGTTTTGAAATTTTGACCGACTATATTTCAAATTTTTTATTTTTGGTGCAAAATATGACCCCCGCAGACGCTTAGTTTAGAAGATACAGCCATTTTAAAGTTTTGAAGTTTTAACCGGCTATAATTAAAATTTTTTAATTTTTGGTGCAAAATATGACCCCCGCAGACGCTTAGTTAAGAAGATACAGCCATTTTAAAGATTTGAAATTTTAAGCGGCTATAATTCAAATTTTTTATTTTTGGTGTAAAATATGACCCCCGCAGACGCTTTGTTTAGAAGATACAGCCATTTTAGTGTTTTGAAATTTACCCCGGGGGCTTTTAAAATTTTTAATTTTTGTATGCAAAATATGAGCAATTCAGACGCTTAGTTTAGAAGATACAGCCATTTCAAAGTTTTCAAATTTTATCCGGCTATAATTCAAATTTTTTTTTTTTTTTTCGTGCAAAATATGACCCCCGCAGACGCTTAGTTTAGAAGATACAGCCATTTTAAAGTTTTGAAATTTTGACCGACTATATTTCAAATTTTTTATTTTTGGTGCAAAATATGACCCCCGCAGACGCTTAGTTTAGAAGATACAGCCATTTTAAAGTTTTGAAGTTTTAACCGGCTATAATTAAAATTTTTTAATTTTTGGTGCAAAATATGACCCCCGCAGACGCTTAGTTTAGAAGATACAGCCATAAATTTTGACCGACTATATTTCAAATTTTTTATTTTTGGTGCAAAATATGACCCCCGCAGGCGCTTAATTTAGAAGATACAGCCATTTTAAAGTTTTGAAATTTTAACCGACTATATTTCAAATTTTTTATTTTTGGTGCAAAATATGACCCCCCAGACGCTTAGTTTAGAAGATACAGCCATTTTAAAGTTTTGAAATTTTAACCGGCTATAATTAAAATTTTTTAATTTTTGGTGCAAAATATGACCCCCGCAGACGCTTAGTTAAGAAGATACAGCCATTTTAAAGATTTGAAATTTTAAGCGGCTATAATTCAAATTTTTTATTTTTGGTGTAAAATATGACCCCCGCAGACGCTTTGTTTAGAAGATACAGCCATTTTAGTGTTTTGAAATTTACCTCGGGGGCGTTTAAAATTTTTAATTTTTGTATGCAAAATATGAGCAATTCATACGCTTAGTTTATAAGATACAGCCATTTTAAAGTTTTGAAATTTTGACCGACTATATTTCAAATTTTTTATTTTTGGTGCAAAATATGACCCCCCAGACGCTTAGTTTAGAAGATACAGCCATTTTAAAGTTTTCAAATTTTATCCGGCTTTAATTCAAATTTTTTTTTCGTGCAAAATATGACCCCCGCAGACGCTTAGCTTAGAAGATACAGCCATTTTAAAGTTTTGAAATTTTGACCGACTATATTTCAAATTTTTTATTTTTGGTGCAAAATATGACCCCCGCAGACGCTTAGTTTAGAAGATACAGCCATTTTAAAGTTTTGAAGTTTTAACCGGCTATAATTAAAATTTTTTAATTTTTGGTGCAAAATATGACCCCCGCAGACGCTTAGTTAAGAAGATACAGCCATTTTAAAGATTTGAAATTTTAAGCGGCTATAATTCAAATTTTTTGTTTTTGGTGTAAAATATGACCCCCGCAGACGCTTTGTTTAGAAGATACATCCATTTCAAAGTTTTGAAATTTTGACCGACTATATTTCAAATTTTTTTTTTTTTTGGAGCAAAATATGACCCCCGCAGACGCTTTGTTTAGACGATACAGCCGTTTTAGTGTTTTGAAATTTTGACCGACTATAATTCAAGTTTTTTATTTTTGGTGCAAAATATGACCCCCGCAGACGCTTTGTTTAGAAGATACAGCCATTTCAAAGTTTTGAAATTTTATCCGGCTATAATTCAAATTTTTTTTTTTTTTGTGCAAAATATGACCCCCGCAGAGGCTTAGTTTAGAAGATACAGCCATTTTAAAGATTTGAAATTTTAAGCGGCTATAACTCAAATTTTTTATTTTTGGTGCAAAATATCAAAATATGACCCCCGCAGACGCTTAGTTTAGAAGATACAGCCATTTTAAAGTTTTGAAATTTTAACCGGCTATAATTAAAATTTTTTATTTTTGGTGCATAATATGACAACCGCAGACGCTTAGTTTAGAAGATACAGCCATTTTGAAATTTTAACCGACTATATTTCAAATTTTTTATTTTTGGTGCAAAATATGACCCCCCAGACGCTTAGTTTAGAAGATACAGCCATTTCAAAGTTTTCAAATTTTATCCGGCTATAATTCAAATTTTTTTTTTTTTTTCGTGCAGAATATGACCCCCGCAGACGCTTAGTTTAGAAGATACAGCCATTTTAAAGTTTTGAAATTTTAACCGGCTATAATTAAAATTTTTTATTTTTGGTGCATAATATGACCCCCGCAGAGGCTTAGTTTAGAAGATACAGCCATTTTAAAGATTTGAAATTTTAAGCGGCTATAACTCAAATTTTTTATTTTTGGTGCAAAATATCAAAATATGACCCCCGCAGACGCTTAGTTTAGAAGATACAGCCATTTTAAAGTTTTGAAATTTTAACCGGCTATAATTAAAATTTTTTATTTTTGGTGCATAATATGACAACCGCAGACGCTTAGTTTAGAAGATACAGCCATTTTGAAATTTTAACCGACTATATTTCAAATTTTTTATTTTTGGTGCAAAATATGACCCCCCAGACGCTTAGTTTAGAAGATACAGCCATTTCAAAGTTTTCAAATTTTATCCGGCTATAATTCAAATTTTTTTTTTTTTCGTGCAAAATATGACCCCCGCAGACGCTTAGTTTAGAAGATACAGCCATTTTAAAGTTTTGAAATTTTAACCGGCTATAATTCAAATTTTTTATTTTTGGTGCAAAATATTACCCCCGCAGACGCTTAGTTTAGAAGATACAGCCATTTTAAAGTTTTGAAATTTTAACCGGCTATAATTAAAATTTTTTATTTTTGGTGCATAATATGACCCCCGCAGAGGCTTAGTTTAGAAGATACAGCCATTTTAAAGATTTGAAATTTTAAGCGGCTATAACTCAAATTTTTTATTTTTGGTGCAAAATATCAAAATATGACCCCCGCAGACGCTTAGTTTAGAAGATACAGCCATTTTAAAGTTTTGAAATTTTAACCGGCTATAATTAAAATTTTTTATTTTTGGTGCAAAATATGACAACCGCAGACGCTTAGTTTAGAAGACACAGCCATTTTAAAGTTTTGAAATTTTGACCGACTATATTTAAAATTTTTTTTTTTTGGAGCAAAATATGGCTATAATTCAAGTTTTTTATTTTTGGTGCAAAATATAACCCCCGCAGACGCTTAGTTTATAAGATACAGTAATTTTAGTATTTTGAAATTTTGACCGGCGGCTTCTAAATTTTTTTATTTTTGTTTGCAAAATATGATCCCCGCAGACGCTTAGTTTAGAAGATGCAACCATTTTAGTGTTTTGAAATTTTGACCGGCTACTTTTCAATTTTTTTATTTTTGGTGCAAAATATGACCCCCGCAAACGCTTAGTTTAGAAGATACAGCCATTTTAAAGTTTTGAAATTTTAGCCGACTATGTTTCATATTTTTTATTTTTGGTGCAAAATATGACGTCCGCAGACGCTAAGTTTAGAAGTTTTAAAGTTTTGAAATTTTAGCCGACTATGTTTCATATTTTTTATTTTTGGTGCAAAATATGACCCCCGCAGACGCTTAGTTTAGAAGAAACAGCCATTTTAAAGTTTTGAAATTTTAACCGGCTATAATTCAATTTTTTTATTTTTGGTGCACATTATGACCCCCGCAGACGCTTAGTCTAGAAGAAACAGCCATTTTAAAGTTTTGAAATTTTAACCGGCTATAATTCAAATTTTTTATTTTTGGTGCAATATATTACCCCCGCAGACGCTTAGTTTAGAAGATACAGCCATTTTAAAGTTTTGAAATTTTAACCGGCTATAATTAAAATTTTTTATTTTTGGTGCATAATATGACAACCGCAGACGCTTAGTTTAGAAGATACAGCCATTTTAAAGTTTTGAAATTTTAACCGACTATATTTCAAATTTTTTATTTTTGGTGCAAAATATGACCCCCCAGACGCTTAGTCTAGAAGAAACAGCCATTTTAAAGTTTTGAAATTTAACCGGCTATAATTAAAATTTTTTAATTTTTGGTGCAAAATATGACCCCCGCAGACGCTTAGTTAAGAAGATACAGCCATTTTAAAGATTTGAAATTTTAAGCGGCTATAATTCAAATTTTTTTTTTGGAGCAAAATATGACCCCCGCAGACGCTTTGTTTAGACGATACAGCCGTTTTAGTGTTTTGAAATTTTGACCGACTATAATTCAAGTTTTTTATTTTTGGTGCAAAATATGACCCCCGCAGTCGCTTAGTTTAGAAGAAACAGCCATTTTAAAGTTTTGAAATTTTAACCGACTATATTTCAATTTTTTTATTTTTGGTGCAAAATATGACCCCCGCAGGCGCTTAGTTTAGAAGATACAGCCATTTTAAAGTTTTGAAATTTTAACCGGCTATAATTCAATTTTTTTATTTTTGGTGCAAAATATGACCCCCGCAGACGCTTAGTCTAGAAGAAACAGCCATTTTAAAGTTTTGAAATTTTAGCCGGCTATAATTCAAATTTTTTATTTTTGGTGCAAAATATTACCCCCGCAGACGCTTAGTTTAGAAGATACAGCCATTTTAAAGTTTTGAAATTTTAACCGGCTATAATTAAAATTTTTTATTTTTGGTGCAAAATATGACCCCCGCAGACGCTTAGTCTAGAAGATACAGCCATTTTAAAGATTTGAAATTTTAAGCGGCTATAATTCAAATTTTTTATTTTTGGTGTAAAATATGACCCCCGCAGACGCTTAGTCTAGAAGATACAGCCATTTTAAAGATTTGAAATTTTAAGCGGCTATAATTCAAATTTTTTATTTTTGGTGTAAAATATGACCCCCGCAGACGCTTTGTTTAGAAGATACAGCCATTTTAGTGTTTTGAAATTTACCCCGGGGGCTTTTAAAATTTTTAATTTTTGTATGCAAAATATGAGCAATTCAGACGCTTAGTTTATAAGATACAGCCATTTTAAAGTTTTGAAATTTTGACCGACTATATTTCAAATTTTTTTTTTTTTGGAGCAAAATATGACCCCCGCAGACGCTTTGTTTAGACGATACAGCCGTTTTAGTGTTTTGAAATTTTGACCGGCTATAATTCAATTTTTTTATTTTTGGTGCAAAATATGACCCCCGCAGACGCTTAGTCTAGAAGAAACAGCCATTTTAAAGTTTTGAAATTTAACCGGCTATAATTAAAATTTTTTAATTTTTGGTGCAAAATATGACCCCCGCAGACGCTTAGTTAAGAAGATACAGCCATTTTAAAGATTTGAAATTTTAAGCGGCTATAATTCAAATTTTTTTTTTGGAGCAAAATATGACCCCCGCAGACGCTTTGTTTAGACGATACAGCCGTTTTAGTGTTTTGAAATTTTGACCGGCTATAATTTAAATTTTTTATTTTTGGTGCAAAATATTACCCCCGCAGACGCTTAGTTTAGAAGATACAGCCATTTTAAAGTTTTGAAATTTTATCCGGCTATAATTCAAATTTTTTTTTTTTTTCGTGCAAAATATGACCCCCGCAGACGCTTAGTTTAGAAGATACAGCCATTTTAAAGTTTTGAAATTTTAACCGACTATATTTCAATTTTTTTATTTTTGGTGCAAAATATGACCCCCGCAGACGCTTAGTTCCGAAGATACAGCCATTTTAATGTTTTCAAATTTTAACCGGCTACAATTCAAGTTTTTTATTTTTGGTGCAAAATATGACCCCCTCAGACGCTTAGTTTAGAAGATACAGCCATTTTAAAGTTTTGAAATTTTAACCGGCTATAATTCAATTTTTTTATTTTTGGTGCAAAATATGACCCCCGCAGACGCTTAGTCTAGAAGAAACAGCCATTTTAAAGTTTTTAAATTTTAACCGGCTATAATTCAAATTTTTTATTTTTGGTGCATAATATGACCCCCGCAGAGGCTTAGTTTAGAAGATACAGCCATTTTAAAGATTTGAAATTTTAAGCGGCTATAACTCAAATTTTTTATTTTTGGTGCAAAATATCAAAATATGACCCCCGCAGACGCTTAGTTTAGAAGATACAGCCATTTTAAAGTTTTGAAATTTTGACCGACTATATTTAATTTTTTTTTTTTTTGGAGCAAAATATGGCTATAATTCAAGTTTTTTATTTTTGGTGCAAAATATAACCCCCGCAGACGCTTAGTTTATAAGATACAGTAATTTTAGTATTTTGAAATTTTGACCGGCGGCTTCTAAATTTTTTTATTTTTGTTTGCAAAATATGATCCCCGCAGACGCTTAGTTTAGAAGATGCAACCATTTTAGTGTTTTGAAATTTTGACCGGCTACTTTTCAAATTTTTTATTTTTGGTGCAAAATAAGACCCCCCCAGACGCTTAGTTTAGAAGATATAACCATTTTAGTGTTTTGAAGTTTTGACCGGCTACTTTTCAAATTTTTTATTTTTGGTGCAAAATATGACCCCCGCAAACGCTTAGTTTAGAAGATACAGCCATTTTAAAGTTTTGAAATTTTAGCCGACTATGTTTCATATTTTTTATTTTTGGTGCAAAATATGACGTCCGCAGACGCTAAGTTTAGAAGTTTTAAAGTTTTGAAATTTTAGCCGACTACATTTCAAATTTTTTATTTTTGGTGCATAATATGACAACCGCAGACGCTTAGTTTAGAAGATACAGCCATTTTGAAATTTTAGCCAACTATGTTTCATATTTTTTATTTTTGGTGCAAAATATGACGTCCGCAGACGCTAAGTTTAGAAGTTTTAAAGTTTTGAAATTTTAGCCGACTACATTTCAAATTTTTTATTTTTGGTGCAAAATATGACCCCCGCAGTCGCTTAGTTTAGAAGAAACAGCCATTTTAAAGTTTTGAAATTTTAACCGACTATATTTCAATTTTTTTATTTTTGGTGCAAAATATGACCCCCGCAGGCGCTTAGTTTAGAAGATACAGCCATTTTAAAGTTTTGAAATTTTAACCGGCTATAATTCAATTTTTTTATTTTTGGTGCAAAATATGACCCCCGCAGACGCTTAGTCTAGAAGAAACAGCCATTTTAAAGTTTTGAAATTTTAGCCGGCTATAATTCAAATTTTTTATTTTTGGTGCAAAATATTACCCCCGCAGACGCTTAGTTTAGAAGATACAGCCATTTTAAAGTTTTGAAATTTTAACCGGCTATAATTAAAATTTTTTATTTTTGGTGCAAAATATGACCCCCGCAGACGCTTAGTCTAGAAGAAACAGCCATTTTAAAGTTTTCAAATTTTAAGCGGCTATAATTCAGATTTTTTATTTTTGGTGTAAAATATGACCCCCGCAGACGCTTAGTCTAGAAGATACAGCCATTTTAAAGATTTGAAATTTTAAGCGGCTATAATTCAAATTTTTTATTTTTGGTGTAAAATATGACCCCCGCAGACGCTTTGTTTAGAAGATACAGCCATTTTAGTGTTTTGAAATTTACCCCGGGGGCTTTTAAAATTTTTAATTTTTGTATGCAAAATATGAGCAATTCAGACGCTTAGTTTATAAGATACAGCCATTTTAAAGTTTTGAAATTTTGACCGACTATATTTCAAATTTTTTTTTTTTTGGAGCAAAATATGACCCCCGCAGACGCTTTGTTTAGACGATACAGCCGTTTTAGTGTTTTGAAATTTTGACCGGCTATAATTCAATTTTTTTATTTTTGGTGCAAAATATGACCCCCGCAGACGCTTAGTCTAGAAGAAACAGCCATTTTAAAGTTTTGAAATTTTAGCCGGCTATAATTTAAATTTTTTATTTTTGGTGCAAAATATTACCCCCGCAGACGCTTAGTTTAGAAGATACAGCCATTTTAAAGTTTTGAAATTTTAACCGGCTATAATTAAAATTTTTTATTTTTGGTGCAAAATATGACCCCCGCAGACGCTTAGTCTAGAAGAAACAGCCATTTTAAAGATTTGAAATTTTAAGCGGCTATAACTCAAATTTTTTATTTTTGGTGCAAAATATCAAAATATGACCCCCGCAGACGCTTAGTTTAGAAGATACAGCCATTTTAAAGTTTTGAAATTTTAACCGGCTATAATTAAAATTTTTTATTTTTGGTGCATAATATGACAACCGCAGACGCTTAGTTTAGAAGATACAGCCATTTTGAAATTTTAACCGACTATATTTCAAATTTTTTATTTTTGGTGCAAAATATGACCCCCCAGACGCTTAGTTTAGAAGATACAGCCATTTCAAAGTTTTCAAATTTTATCCGGCTATAATTCAAATTTTTTTTTTTTTTCCTGCAAAATATGACCCCCGCAGACGCTTAGTCTAGAAGAAACAGCCATTTTAAAGTTTTGAAATTTTAACCGGCTATAATTCAAATTTTTTATTTTTGGTGCATAATATGACCCCCGCAGAGGCTTAGTTTAGAAGATACAGCCATTTTAAAGATTTGAAATTTTAAGCGGCTATAACTCAAATTTTTTATTTTTGGTGCAAAATATCAAAATATGACCCCCGCAGACGCTTAGTTTAGAAGATACAGCCATTTTAAAGTTTTGAAATTTTGACCGACTATATTTAAATTTTTTTTTTTTTGGAGCAAAATATGGCTATAATTCAAGTTTTTTATTTTTGGTGCAAAATATAACCCCCGCAGACGCTTAGTTTATAAGATACAGTAATTTTAGTATTTTGAAATTTTGACCGGCGGCTTCTAAATTTTTTTATTTTTGTTTGCAAAATATGATCCCCGCAGACGCTTAGTTTAGAAGATGCAACCATTTTAGTGTTTTGAAATTTTGACCGGCTACTTTTCAAATTTTTTATTTTTGGTGCAAAATAAGACCCCCCCAGACGCTTAGTTTAGAAGATATAACCATTTTAGTGTTTTGAAGTTTTGACCGGCTATAATTCAAATTTTTTATTTTTGGTGCATAATATGACCCCCGCAGAGGCTTAGTTTAGAAGATACAGCCATTTTAAAGATTTGAAATTTTAAGCGGCTATAACTCAAATTTTTTATTTTTGGTGCAAAATATCAAAATATGACCCCCGCAGACGCTTAGTTTAGAAGATACAGCCATTTTAAAGTTTTGAAATTTTGACCGACTATATTTAAATTTTTTTTTTTTTGGAGCAAAATATGGCTATAATTCAAGTTTTTTATTTTTGGTGCAAAATATAACCCCCGCAGACGCTTAGTTTATAAGATACAGTAATTTTAGTATTTTGAAATTTTGACCGGCGGCTTCTAAATTTTTTTATTTTTGTTTGCAAAATATGATCCCCGCAGACGCTTAGTTTAGAAGATGCAACCATTTTAGTGTTTTGAAATTTTGACCGGCTACTTTTCAAATTTTTTATTTTTGGTGCAAAATAAGACCCCCCCAGACGCTTAGTTTAGAAGATATAACCATTTTAGTGTTTTGAAGTTTTGACCGGCTACTTTTCAAATTTTTTATTTTTGGTGCAAAATATGACCCCCGCAGACGCTTAGTCTAGAAGAAACAGCCATTTTAAAGTTTTGAAATTTTAGCCGACTATGTTTCATATTTTTTATTTTTGGTGCAAAATATGACGTCCGCAGACGCTAAGTTTAGAAGTTTTAAAGTTTTGAAATTTTAACCGGCTATAATTCAAATTTTTTATTTTTGGTGCATAATATGACCCCCGCAGAGGCTTAGTTTAGAAGATACAGCCATTTTAAAGATTTGAAATTTTAAGCGGCTATAACTCAAATTTTTTATTTTTGGTGCAAAATATCAAAATATGACCCCCGCAGACGCTTAGTTTAGAAGATACAGCCATTTTAAAGTTTTGAAATTTTGACCGACTATATTTAAATTTTTTTTTTTTTGGAGCAAAATATGGCTATAATTCAAGTTTTTTATTTTTGGTGCAAAATATAACCCCCGCAGACGCTTAGTTTATAAGATACAGTAATTTTAGTATTTTGAAATTTTGACCGGCGGCTTCTAAATTTTTTTATTTTTGTTTGCAAAATATGATCCCCGCAGACGCTTAGTTTAGAAGATGCAACCATTTTAGTGTTTTGAAATTTTGACCGGCTACTTTTCAAATTTTTTATTTTTGGTGCAAAATAAGACCCCCCCAGACGCTTAGTTTAGAAGATATAACCATTTTAGTGTTTTGAAGTTTTGACCGGCTACTTTTCAAATTTTTTATTTTTGGTGCAAAATATGACCCCCGCAGACGCTTAGTCTAGAAGAAACAGCCATTTTAAAGTTTTGAAATTTTAGCCGACTATGTTTCATATTTTTTATTTTTGGTGCAAAATATGACGTCCGCAGACGCTAAGTTTAGAAGTTTTAAAGTTTTGAAATTTTAGCCGACTACATTTCAAATTTTTTATTTTTGGTGCATAATATGACAACCGCAGACGCTTAGTTTAGAAGATACAGCCATTTTGAAATTTTAACCGACTATATTTCAAATTTTTTATTTTTGGTGCAAAATATGACCCCCCAGACGCTTAGTTTAGAAGATACAGCCATTTCAAAGTTTTCAAATTTTATCCGGCTATAATTCAAATTTTTTTTTTTTTTTTCGTGCAAAATATGACCCCCGCAGACGCTTAGTTTAGAAGATACAGCCATTTTAAAGTTTTGAAATTTTAACCGACTATATTTCAATTTTTTTATTTTTGGTGCAAAATATGACCCCCGCAGACGCTTAGTTCCGAAGATACAGCCATTTTAAAGTTTTCAAATTTTAACCGGCTACAATTCAAGTTTTTTATTTTTGGTGCAAAATATTACCCCCGCAGACGCTTAGTTTAGAAGATACAGCCATTTTAAAGTTTTGAAATTTTAACCGGCTATAATTAAAATTTTTTATTTTTGGTACATAATATGACCCCCGCAGAGGCTTAGTTTAGAAGATACAGCCATTTTAAAGATTTGAAATTTTAAGCGGCTATAACTCAAATTTTTTATTTTTGGTGCAAAATATCAAAATATGACAACCGCAGACGCTTAGTTTAGAAGACACAGCCATTTTAAAGTTTTGAAATTTTGACCGACTATATTTAAATTTTTTTTTTTTTTGGAGCAAAATATGGCTATAATTCAAGTTTTTTATTTTTGGTGCAAAATATAACCCCCGCAGACGCTTAGTTTATAAGATACAGTAATTTTAGTATTTTGAAATTTTGACCGGCGGCTTCTAAACTTTTTTATTTTTGTTTGCAAAATATGATCCCCGCAGACGCTTAGTTTAGAATATGCAACCATTTTAGTGTTTTGAAATTTTGACCGGCTACTTTTCAAATTTTTTATTTTTGGTGCAAAATAAGACCCCCCCAGACGCTTAGTTTAGAAGATATAACCATTTTAGTGTTTTGAAGTTTTGACCGGCTACTTTTCAAATTTTTTTATTTTTGGTGCAAAATATGACCCCCGCAGACGCTTAGTTTAGAAGATACAGCCATTTTAAAGTTTTGAAATTTTAGCCGACTATGTTTCATATTTTTTATTTTTGGTGCAAAATATGACGTCCGCAGACGCTAAGTTTAGAAGTTTTAAAGTTTTGAAATTTTAGCCGACTACATTTCAAATTTTTTATTTTTGGTGCAAAATATGACCCCCGCAGACGCTTAGTTTAGAAGAAACAGCCATTTTAAAGTTTTGAAATTTTAACCGACTATATTTCAATTTTTTTATTTTTGGTGCAAAATATGACCCCCGCAGACGCTTAGTCTAGAAGAAACAGCCATTTTAAAGTTTTGAAATTTTAACCGGCTATAATTCAAATTTTTTATTTTTGGTGCAATATATTACCCCCGCAGACGCTTAGTTTAGAAGATACAGCCATTTTAAAGTTTTGAAATTTTAACCGGCTATAATTCAAATTTTTTATTTTTGGTGCATAATATGACAACCGCAGACGCTTAGTTTAGAAGATACAGCCATTTTAAAGTTTTGAAATTTTAACCGACTATATTTCAAATTTTTTATTTTTGGTGCAAAATATGACCCCCCAGACGCTTAGTTTAGAAGATACAGCCATTTCAAAGTTTTCAAATTTTATCCGGCTATAATTCAAATTTTTTTTTTCGTGCAAAATATGACCCCCGCAGACGCTTAGTCTAGAAGAAACAGCCATTTTAAAGTTTTGAAATTTTAACCGGCTACAATTCAAGTTTTTTATTTTTGGTGCAAAATATGACCCCCGCAGACGCTTAGTTTAGAAGATACAGCCATTTTAAAGTTTTGAAATTTTAACCGGCTATAATTAAAATTTTTTATTTTTGGTGCATAATATGACCCCCGCAGAGGCTTAGTTTAGAAGATACAGCCATTTTAAAGATTTGAAATTTTAAGCGGCTATAACTCAAATTTTTTATTTTTGGTGCAAAATATCAAAATATGACCCCCGCAGACGCTTAGTTTAGAAGATACAGCCATTTTAAAGTTTTGAAATTTTAACCGGCTATAATTAAAATTTTTTATTTTTGGTGCATAATAGGACAACCGCAGACGCTTAGTTTAGAAGATACAGCCATTTTAAAGTTTTGAAATTTTAACCGACTATATTTCAAATTTTTTATTTTTGGTGCAAAATATGACCCCCCAGACGCTTAGTTTAGAAGATACAGCCATCTTAAAGTTTTGAAATTTTAACCGGCTATAATTAAAATCTTTTATTTTTGGTGCATAATATGACAACCGCAGACGCTTAGTTTAGAAGATACAGCCATTTTAAAGTTTTGAAATTTTAACCGACTATATTTCAAATTTTTTATTTTTGGTGCAAAATATGACCCCCCAGACGCTTAGTTTAGAAGATACAGCCATTTCAAAGTTTTCAAATTTTATCCGGCTATAATTCAAATTTTTTTTTTTTCGTGCAAAATATGACCCCCGCAGACGCTTAGTTTAGAAGATACAGCCATTTTAAAGTTTTGAAATTTTAACCGACTATATTTCAATTTTTTTATTTTTGGTGCAAAATATGACCCCCGCAGACGCTTAGTTCCGAAGATACAGCCATTTTAAAGTTTTCAAATTTTAACCGGCTACAATTCAAGTTTTTTATTTTTGGTGCAAAATATGACCCCCGCAGACGCTTAGTTTAGAAGATACAGCCATTTTAAAGTTTTGAAATTTTAACCGGCTATAATTCAATTTTTTTATTTTTGGTGCAAAATATGACCCCCGCAGACGCTTAGTCTAGAAGAAACAGCCATTTTAAAGTTTTGAAATTTTAAGCGGCTATAATTCAATTTTTTTATTTTTGGTGCAAAATATGACCCCCGCAGACGCTTAGTTTAGAAGATACAGCCATTTTAAAGTTTTGAAATTTTAACCGGCTATAATTAAAATTTTTTATTTTTGGTGCAAAATATGACAACCGCAGACGCTTAGTTTAGAAGATACAGCCATTTTAAAGTTTTGAAATTTTAACCGGCTATAACTAAAATTTTTTATTTTTGGTGCATAATAGGACAACCGCAGACGCTTAGTTTAGAAGATACAGCCATTTTAAAGTTTTGAAATTTTAACCGACTATATTTCAAATTTTTTATTTTTGGTGCAAAATATGACCCCCCAGACGCTTAGTTTAGAAGATACAGCCATTTTAAAGTTTTGAAATTTTAACCGGCTATAATTCAATTTTTTTATTTTTGGTGCAAAATATGACCCCCGCAGACGCTTAGTCTAGAAGAAACAGCCATTTTAAAGTTTTGAAATTTTAAGCGGCTATAATTCAATTTTTTTATTTTTGGTGCAAAATATGACCCCCGCAGACGCTTAGTTTAGAAGATACAGCCATTTTAAAGTTTTGAAATTTTAACCGGCTATAATTAAAATTTTTTATTTTTGGTGCAAAATATGACAACCGCAGACGCTTAGTTTAGAAGATACAGCCATTTTAAAGTTTTGAAATTTTAACCGGCTATAACTAAAATTTTTTATTTTTGGTGCATAATAGGACAACCGCAGACGCTTAGTTTAGAAGATACAGCCATTTTAAAGTTTTGAAATTTTAACCGACTATATTTCAAATTTTTTATTTTTGGTGCAAAATATGACCCCCCAGACGCTTAGTTTAGAAGATACAGCCATTTCAAAGTTTTCAAATTTTAACCGGCTACAATTAAAATTTTTTATTTTTGGTGCAAAATATGACCCCCGCAGACGCTTAGTTTAGAAGATACAGCCATTTTAAAGTTTTGAAATTTTAACCGGCTATAATTAAAATTTTTTATTTTTGGTGCATAATATGACAACCGCAGACGCTTAGTTTAGAAGAAACAGCCATTTTAAAGTTTTGAAATTTTAACCGGCTATAATTCAAATTTTTTATTTTTGGTGCAAAATATTACCCCCGCAGACGCTTAGTTTAGAAGATACAGCCATTTTAAAGTTTTGAAATTTTAACCGGCTATAATTCAATTTTTTTATTTTTGGTGCAAAATATGACCCCCGCAGACGCTTAGTCTAGAAGAAACAGCCATTTTAAAGTTTTGAAATTTTAAGCGGCTATAATTCAATTTTTTTATTTTTGGTGCAAAATATGACCCCCGCAGACGCTTAGTTTAGAAGATACAGCCATTTTAAAGTTTTGAAATTTTAACCGGCTATAATTAAAATTTTTTATTTTTGGTGCAAAATATGACAACCGCAGACGCTTAGTTTAGAAGATACAGCCATTTTAAAGTTTTGAAATTTTAACCGGCTATAACTAAAATTTTTTATTTTTGGTGCATAATAGGACAACCGCAGACGCTTAGTTTAGAAGATACAGCCATTTTAAAGTTTTGAAATTTTAACCGACTATATTACAAATTTTTTATTTTTGGTGCAAAATATGACCCCCCAGACGCTTAGTTTAGAAGATACAGCCATTTCAAAGTTTTCAAATTTTAACCGGCTACAATTAAAATTTTTTATTTTTGGTGCAAAATATGACCCCCGCAGACGCTTAGTTTAGAAGATACAGCCATTTTAAAGTTTTGAAATTTTAACCGGCTATAATTCAATTTTTTTATTTTTGGTGCAAAATATGACCCCCGCAGACGCTTAGTCTAGAAGAAACAGCCATTTTAAAGTTTTGAAATTTTAAGCGGCTATAATTCAATTTTTTTATTTTTGGTGCAAAATATGACCCCCGCAGACGCTTAGTTTAGAAGATACAGCCATTTTAAAGTTTTGAAATTTTAACCGGCTATAATTAAAATTTTTTATTTTTGGTGCAAAATATGACAACCGCAGACGCTTAGTTTAGAAGATACAGCCATTTTAAAGTTTTGAAATTTTAACCGGCTATAACTAAAATTTTTTATTTTTGGTGCATAATAGGACAACCGCAGACGCTTAGTTTAGAAGATACAGCCATTTTAAAGTTTTGAAATTTTAACCGACTATATTTCAAATTTTTTATTTTTGGTGCAAAATATGACCCCCCAGACGCTTAGTTTAGAAGATACAGCCATTTCAAAGTTTTCAAATTTTATCCGGCTATAATTTTAATTTTTTTTTTTTTTTCGTGCAAAATATGACCCCCGCAGACGCTTAGTTTAGAAGATACAGCCATTTTAAAGTTTTGAAATTTTAACCGACTATATTTCAAATTTTTTATTTTTGGTGCAAAATATGACCCCCCAGACGCTTAGTTTAGAAGATACAGCCATTTCAAAGTTTTCAAATTTTATCCGGCTATAATTCAAATTTTTTTTTTTCGTGCAAAATATGACCCACGCAGACGCTTAGTTTAGAAGATACAGCCATTTTAAAGTTTTGAAATTTTAACCGACTATATTTCAATTTTTTTATTTTTGGTGCAAAATATGACCCCCGCAGACGCTTAGTCTAGAAGAAACAGCCATTTTAAAGTTTTGAAATTTTAAGCGGCTATAATTCAATTTTTTTATTTTTGGTGCAAAATATGACCCCCGCAGACGCTTAGTTTAGAAGATACAGCCATTTTAAAGTTTTGAAATTTTAACCGGCTATAATTAAAATTTTTTATTTTTGGTGCAAAATATGACAACCGCAGACGCTTAGTTTAGAAGATACAGCCATTTTAAAGTTTTGAAATTTTAACCGGCTATAACTAAAATTTTTTATTTTTGGTGCATAATAGGACAACCGCAGACGCTTAGTTTAGAAGATACAGCCATTTTAAAGTTTTGAAATTTTAACCGACTATATTTCAAATTTTTTATTTTTGGTGCAAAATATGACCCCCCAGACGCTTAGTTTAGAAGATACAGCCATTTCAAAGTTTTCAAATTTTATCCGGCTATAATTCAAATTTTTTTTTTTTTTCGTGCAAAATATGACCCCCGCAGACGCTTAGTTTAGAAGATACAGCCATTTTAAAGTTTTGAAATTTTAACCGACTATATTTCAAATTTTTTATTTTTGGTGCAAAATATGACCCCCCAGACGCTTAGTTTAGAAGATACAGCCATTTCAAAGTTTTCAAATTTTATCCGGCTATAATTCAAATTTTTTTTTTTCGTGCAAAATATGACCCACGCAGACGCTTAGTTTAGAAGATACAGCCATTTTAAAGTTTTGAAATTTTAACCGACTATATTTCAATTTTTTTATTTTTGGTGCAAAATATGACCCCCGCAGACGCTTAGTCTAGAAGAAACAGCCATTTTAAAGTTTTGAAATTTTAAGCGGCTACAATTCAATTTTTTTATTTTTGGTGCAAAATATGAGCCCTGCAGACGCTTAGTCTAGAAGAAACAGCCATTTTAAAGTTTTGAAATTTTAAGCGGCTATAATTCAATTTTTTTATTTTTGGTGCAAAATATGACCCCCGCCGACGCTTAGTTTAGAAGATACAGCCATTTTAAAGTTTTGAAATTTTAACCGGCTATAACTAAAATTTTTTATTTTTGGTGCATAATAGGACAACCGCAGACGCTTAGTTTAGAAGATACAGCCATTTTAAAGTTTTGAAATTTTAACCGGCTATAATTCAATTTTTTTATTTTTGGTGCAAAATATGACCCCCGCAGACGCTTAGTCTAGAAGAAACAGCCATTTTAAAGTTTTGAAATTTTAACCGGCTATAATTCAAATTTTTTATTTTTGGTGCATAATATGACCCCCGCAGAGGCTTAGTTTAGAAGATACAGCCATTTTAAATATTTGAAATTTTAAGCGGCTATAACTCAAATTTTTTATTTTTGGTGCAAAATATCAAAATATGACCCCCGCAGACGCTTAGTTTAGAAGATACAGCCATTTTAAAGTTTTGAAATTTTAACCGACTATATTTCAATTTTTTTATTTTTGGTGCAAAATATGACCCCCGCAGACGCTTAGTTCCGAAGATACAGCCATTTTAAAGTTTTCAAATTTTAACCGGCTACAATTCAAGTTTTTTATTTTTGGTGCAAAATATTACCCCCGCAGACGCTTAGTTTAGAAGATACAGCCATTTTAAAGTTTTGAAATTTTAGCCGACTATGTTTCATATTTTTTATTTTTGGTGCAAAATATGACGTCCGCAGACGCTAAGTTTAGAAGTTTTAAAGTTTTGAAATTTTAGCCGACTACATTTCAAATTTTTTATTTTTGGTGCATAATATGACAACCGCAGACGCTTAGTTTAGAAGATACAGCCATTTTGAAATTTTAACCGACTATATTTCAAATTTTTTATTTTTGGTGCAAAATATGACCCCCCAGACGCTTAGTTTAGAAGATACAGCCATTTCAAAGTTTTCAAATTTTATCCGGCTATAATTCAAATTTTTTTTTTTTTTTCGTGCAAAATATGACCCCCGCAGACGCTTAGTTTAGAAGATACAGCCATTTTAAAGTTTTGAAATTTTAACCGACTATATTTCAATTTTTTTATTTTTGGTGCAAAATATGACCCCCGCAGACGCTTAGTTCCGAAGATACAGCCATTTTAAAGTTTTCAAATTTTAACCGGCTACAATTCAAGTTTTTTATTTTTGGTGCAAAATATTACCCCCGCAGACGCTTAGTTTAGAAGATACAGCCATTTTAAAGTTTTGAAATTTTAACCGGCTATAATTAAAATTTTTTATTTTTGGTGCAAAATATGACAACCGCAGACGCTTAGTTTAGAAGATACAGCCATTTTAAAGTTTTGAAATTTTAACCGGCTATAACTAAAATTTTTTATTTTTGGTGCATAATAGGACAACCGCAGACGCTTAGTTTAGAAGATACAGCCATTTTAAAGTTTTGAAATTTTAACCGACTATATTTCAAATTTTTTATTTTTGGTGCAAAATATGACAACCGCAGACGCTTAGTTTAGAAGATACAGCCATTTTAAAGTTTTGAAATTTTAACCGGCTATAACTAAAATTTTTTATTTTTGGTGCATAATAGGACAACCGCAGACGCTTAGTTTAGAAGATACAGCCATTTTAAAGTTTTGAAATTTTAACCGACTATATTTCAAATTTTTTATTTTTGGTGCAAAATATGACCCCCCAGACGCTTAGTTTAGAAGATACAGCCATTTCAAAGTTTTCAAATTTTATCCGGCTATAATTCAAATTTTTTTTTTTTTTCGTGCAAAATATGACCCCCGCAGACGCTTAGTTTAGAAGATACAGCCATTTTAAAGTTTTGAAATTTTAACCGACTATATTTCAAATTTTTTATTTTTGGTGCAAAATATGACCCCCCAGACGCTTAGTTTAGAAGATACAGCCATTTCAAAGTTTTCAAATTTTATCCGGCTATAATTCAAATTTTTTTTTTTCGTGCAAAATATGACCCACGCAGACGCTTAGTTTAGAAGATACAGCCATTTTAAAGTTTTGAAATTTTAACCGACTATATTTCAATTTTTTTATTTTTGGTGCAAAATATGACCCCCGCAGACGCTTAGTCTAGAAGAAACAGCCATTTTAAAGTTTTGAAATTTTAAGCGGCTACAATTCAATTTTTTTATTTTTGGTGCAAAATATGAGCCCTGCAGACGCTTAGTCTAGAAGAAACAGCCATTTTAAAGTTTTGAAATTTTAAGCGGCTATAATTCAATTTTTTTATTTTTGGTGCAAAATATTACCCCCGCAGACGCTTAGTTTAGAAGATACAGCCATTTTAAAGTTTTGAAATTTTAACCGGCTATAATTAAAATTTTTTATTTTTGGTGCAAAATATGACAACCGCAGACGCTTAGTTTAGAAGATACAGCCATTTTAAAGTTTTGAAATTTTAACCGGCTATAACTAAAATTTTTTATTTTTGGTGCATAATAGGACAACCGCAGACGCTTAGTTTAGAAGATACAGCCATTTTAAAGTTTTGAAATTTTAACCGACTATATTTCAAATTTTTTATTTTTGGTGCAAAATATGACCCCCCAGACGCTTAGTTTAGAAGATACAGCCATTTCAAAGTTTTCAAATTTTATCCGGCTATAATTCAAATTTTTTTTTTTTTCGTGCAAAATATGACCCCCGCAGACGCTTAGTTTAGAAGATACAGCCATTTTAAAGTTTTGAAATTTTAACCGACTATATTTCAAATTTTTTATTTTTGGTGCAAAATATGACCCCCCAGACGCTTAGTTTAGAAGATACAGCCATTTCAAAGTTTTCAAATTTTATCCGGCTATAATTCAAATTTTTTTTTTTCGTGCAAAATATGACCCACGCAGACGCTTAGTTTAGAAGATACAGCCATTTTAAAGTTTTGAAATTTTAACCGACTATATTTCAATTTTTTTATTTTTGGTGCAAAATATGACCCCCGCAGACGCTTAGTCTAGAAGAAACAGCCATTTTAAAGTTTTGAAATTTTAAGCGGCTACAATTCAATTTTTTTATTTTTGGTGCAAAATATGAGCCCTGCAGACGCTTAGTCTAGAAGAAACAGCCATTTTAAAGTTTTGAAATTTTAAGCGGCTATAATTCAATTTTTTTATTTTTGGTGCAAAATATGACCCCCGCCGATACAGCCATTTTAAAGTTTTGAAATTTTAACCGGCTATAACTAAAATTTTTTATTTTTGGTGCATAATAGGACAACCGCAGACGCTTAGTTTAGAAGATACAGCCATTTTAAAGTTTTGAAATTTTAACCGGCTATAATTCAATTTTTTTATTTTTGGTGCAAAATATGACCCCCGCAGACGCTTAGTCTAGAAGAAACAGCCATTTTAAAGTTTTGAAATTTTAACCGGCTATAATTCAAATTTTTTATTTTTGGTGCATAATATGACCCCCGCAGAGGCTTAGTTTAGAAGATACAGCCATTTTAAAGATTTGAAATTTTAAGCGGCTATAACTCAAATTTTTTATTTTTGGTGCAAAATATCAAAATATGACCCCCGCAGACGCTTAGTTTAGAAGATACAGCCATTTTAAAGTTTTGAAATTTTAACCGACTATATTTCAATTTTTTTATTTTTGGTGCAAAATATGACCCCCGCAGACGCTTAGTTCCGAAGATACAGCCATTTTAAAGTTTTCAAATTTTAACCGGCTACAATTCAAGTTTTTTATTTTTGGTGCAAAATATTACCCCCGCAGACGCTTAGTTTAGAAGATACAGCCATTTTAAAGTTTTGAAATTTTAGCCGACTATGTTTCATATTTTTTATTTTTGGTGCAAAATATGACGTCCGCAGACGCTAAGTTTAGAAGTTTTAAAGTTTTGAAATTTTAGCCGACTACATTTCAAATTTTTTATTTTTGGTGCATAATATGACAACCGCAGACGCTTAGTTTAGAAGATACAGCCATTTTGAAATTTTAACCGACTATATTTCAAATTTTTTATTTTTGGTGCAAAATATGACCCCCCAGACGCTTAGTTTAGAAGATACAGCCATTTCAAAGTTTTCAAATTTTATCCGGCTATAATTCAAATTTTTTTTTTTTTTTCGTGCAAAATATGACCCCCGCAGACGCTTAGTTTAGAAGATACAGCCATTTTAAAGTTTTGAAATTTTAACCGACTATATTTCAATTTTTTTATTTTTGGTGCAAAATATGACCCCCGCAGACGCTTAGTTCCGAAGATACAGCCATTTTAAAGTTTTCAAATTTTAACCGGCTACAATTCAAGTTTTTTATTTTTGGTGCAAAATATAACCCCCGCAGACGCTTAGTTTATAAGATACAGTAATTTTAGTATTTTGAAATTTTGACCGGCGGCTTCTAAATTTTTTTATTTTTGTTTGCAAAATATGATCCCCGCAGACGCTTAGTTTAGAAGATGCAACCATTTTAGTGTTTTGAAATTTTGACCGGCTACTTTTCAAATTTTTTATTTTTGGTGCAAAATAAGACCCCCCCAGACGCTTAGTTTAGAAGATATAACCATTTTAGTGTTTTGAAGTTTTGACCGGCTACTTTTCAAATTTTTTATTTTTGGTGCAAAATATGACCCCCGCAAACGCTTAGTTTAGAAGATACAGCCATTTTAAAGTTTTGAAATTTTAGCCGACTATGTTTCATATTTTTTATTTTTGGTGCAAAATATGACGTCCGCAGACGCTAAGTTTAGAAGTTTTAAAGTTTTGAAATTTTAGCCGACTACATTTCAAATTTTTTATTTTTGGTGCATAATATGACAACCGCAGACGCTTAGTTTAGAAGATACAGCCATTTTGAAATTTTAACCGACTATATTTCAAATTTTTTATTTTTGGTGCAAAATATGACCCCCCAGACGCTTAGTTTAGAAGATACAGCCATTTCAAAGTTTTCAAATTTTATCCGGCTATAATTCAAATTTTTTTTTTTTTTCGTGCAAAATATGACCCCCGCAGACGCTTAGTTTAGAAGATACAGCCATTTTAAAGTTTTGAAATTTTAACCGACTATATTTCAATTTTTTTACTTTTGGTGCAAAATATGACCCCCGCAGACGCTTAGTTCCGAAGATACAGCCATTTTAAAGTTTTCAAATTTTAACCGGCTACAATTCAAGTTTTTTATTTTTGGTGCAAAATATTACCCCCGCAGACGCTTAGTTTAGAAGATACAGCCATTTTAAAGTTTTGAAATTTTAACCGGCTATAATTAAAATTTTTTATTTTTGGTGCAAAATATGACCCCCGCAGAGGCTTAGTTTAGAAGATACAGCCATTTTAAAGATTTGAAATTTTAAGCGGCTATAACTCAAATTTTTTATTTTTGGTGCAAAATATCAAAATATGACAACCGCAGACGCTTAGTTTAGAAGACACAGCCATTTTAAAGTTTTGAAATTTTGACCGACTATATTTAAATTTTTTTTTTTTTTGGAGCAAAATATGGCTATAATTCAAGTTTTTTATTTTTGGTGCAAAATATAACCCCCGCAGACGCTTAGTTTATAAGATACAGTAATTTTAGTATTTTGAAATTTTGACCGGCGGCTTCTAAACTTTTTTATTTTTGTTTGCAAAATATGATCCCCGCAGACGCTTAGTTTAGAATATGCAACCATTTTAGTGTTTTGAAATTTTGACCGGCTACTTTTCAAATTTTTTATTTTTGGTGCAAAATAAGACCCCCCCAGACGCTTAGTTTAGAAGATATAACCATTTTAGTGTTTTGAAGTTTTGACCGGCTACTTTTCAAATTTTTTATTTTTGGTGCAAAATATGACCCCCGCAAACGCTTAGTTTAGAAGATACAGCCATTTTAAAGTTTTGAAATTTTAGCCGACTATGTTTCATATTTTTTATTTTTGGTGCAAAATATGACGTCCGCAGACGCTAAGTTTAGAAGTTTTAAAGTTATGAAATTTTAGCCGACTACATTTCAAATTTTTTATTTTTGGTGCAAAATATGACCCCCGCAGACGCTTAGTTTAGAAGAAACAGCCATTTTAAAGTTTTGAAATTTTAACCGACTATATTTCAATTTTTTTATTTTTGGTGCAAAATATGACCCCCGCAGACGCTTAGTCTAGAAGAAACAGCCATTTTAAAGTTTTGAAATTTTAACCGGCTATAATTCAATTTTTTTATTTTTGGTGCAAAATATGACCCCCGCAGACGCTTAGTCTAGAAGAAACAGCCATTTTAAAGTTTTGAAATTTTAACCGGCTATAATTCAAATTTTTTATTTTTGGTGCAAAATATTACCCCCGCAGACGCTTAGTTTAGAAGATACAGCCATTTTAAAGTTTTGAAATTTTAACCGGCTATAATTAAAATTTTTTATTTTTGGTGCAAAATATGACCCCCGCAGACGCTTAGTTTAGAAGATACAGCCATTTTAAAGTTTTGAAATTTTAACCGGCTATAATTCAATTTTTTTATTTTTGGTGCAAAATATGACCCCCGCAGACGCTTAGTCTAGAAGAAACAGCCATTTTAAAGTTTTGAAATTTTTAACCGGCTATAATTCAATTTTTTTATTTTTGGTGCAAAATATGACCCCCGCAGACGCTTAGTTTAGAAGATACAGCCATTTTAAAGTTTTGAAATTTTAACCGGCTATAATTAAAATTTTTTATTTTTGGTGCAAAATATGACAACCGCAGACGCTTAGTTTAGAAGATACAGCCATTTTAAAGTTTTGAAATTTTAACCGGCTATAACTAAAATTTTTTATTTTTGGTGCATAATAGGACAACCGCAGACGCTTAGTTTAGAAGATACAGCCATTTTAAAGTTTTGAAATTTTAACCGACTATATTTCAAATTTTTTATTTTTGGTGCAAAATATGACCCCCCAGACGCTTAGTTTAGAAGATACAGCCATTTCAAAGTTTTCAAATTTTATCCGGCTATAATTCAAATTTTTTTTTTTTTTCGTGCAAAATATGACCCCCGCAGACGCTTAGTTTAGAAGATACAGCCATTTTAAAGTTTTGAAATTTTAACCGACTATATTTCAAATTTTTTATTTTTGGTGCAAAATATGACCCCCCAGACGCTTAGTTTAGAAGATACAGCCATTTCAAAGTTTTCAAATTTTATCCGGCTATAATTCAAATTTTTTTTTTTCGTGCAAAATATGACCCACGCAGACGCTTAGTTTAGAAGATACAGCCATTTTAAAGTTTTGAAATTTTAACCGACTATATTTCAATTTTTTTATTTTTGGTGCAAAATATGACCCCCGCAGACGCTTAGTCTAGAAGAAACAGCCATTTTAAAGTTTTGAAATTTTAAGCGGCTACAATTCAATTTTTTTATTTTTGGTGCAAAATATGAGCCCTGCAGACGCTTAGTCTAGAAGAAACAGCCATTTTAAAGTTTTGAAATTTTAAGCGGCTATAATTCAATTTTTTTATTTTTGGTGCAAAATATGACCCCCGCCGACGCTTAGTTTAGAAGATACAGCCATTTTAAAGTTTTGAAATTTTAACCGGCTATAACTAAAATTTTTTATTTTTGGTGCATAATAGGACAACCGCAGACGCTTAGTTTAGAAGATACAGCCATTTTAAAGTTTTGAAATTTTAACCGGCTATAATTCAATTTTTTTATTTTTGGTGCAAAATATGACCCCCGCAGACGCTTAGTCTAGAAGAAACAGCCATTTTAAAGTTTTGAAATTTTAACCGGCTATAATTCAAATTTTTTTATTTTGGTGCATAATATGACCCCCGCAGAGGCTTAGTTTAGAAGATACAGCCATTTTAAAGATTTGAAATTTTAAGCGGCTATAACTCAAATTTTTTATTTTTGGTGCAAAATATCAAAATATGACCCCCGCAGACGCTTAGTTTAGAAGATACAGCCATTTTAAAGTTTTGAAATTTTAACCGACTATATTTCAATTTTTTTATTTTTGGTGCAAAATATGACCCCCGCAGACGCTTAGTTCCGAAGATACAGCCATTTTAAAGTTTTCAAATTTTAACCGGCTACAATTCAGTTTTTTATTTTTGGTGCAAAATATTACCCCCGCAGACGCTTAGTTTAGAAGATACAGCCATTTTAAAGTTTTGAAATTTTAGCCGACTATGTTTCATATTTTTTATTTTTGGTGCATAATATGACAACCGCAGACGCTTAGTTTAGAAGATACAGCCATTTTGAAATTTTAACCGACTATATTTCAAATTTTTTATTTTTGGTGCAAAATATGACCCCCCAGACGCTTAGTTTAGAAGATACAGCCATTTCAAAGTTTTCAAATTTTATCCGGCTATAATTCAAATTTTTTTTTTTTTTCGTGCAAAATATGACCCCCGCAGACGCTTAGTTTAGAAGATACAGCCATTTTAAAGTTTTGAAATTTTAACCGACTATATTTCAATTTTTTTATTTTTGGTGCAAAATATGACCCCCGCAGACGCTTAGTTCCGAAGATACAGCCATTTTAAAGTTTTCAAATTTTAACCGGCTACAATTCAAGTTTTTTATTTTTGGTGCAAAATATGACGTCCGCAGACGCTAAGTTTAGAAGTTTTAAAGTTTTGAAATTTTAGCCGACTACATTTCAAATTTTTTATTTTTGGTGCATAATATGACAACCGCAGACGCTTAGTTTAGAAGATACAGCCATTTTGAAATTTTAACCGACTATATTTCAAATTTTTTATTTTTGGTGCAAAATATGACCCCCCAGACGCTTAGTTTAGAAGATACAGCCATTTCAAAGTTTTCAAATTTTATCCGGCTATAATTCAAATTTTTTTTTTTTTTTCGTGCAAAATATGACCCCCGCAGACGCTTAGTTTAGAAGATACAGCCATTTTAAAGTTTTGAAATTTTAACCGACTATATTTCAATTTTTTTATTTTTGGTGCAAAATATGACCCCCGCAGACGCTTAGTTCCGAAGATACAGCCATTTTAAAGTTTTCAAATTTTAACCGGCTACAATTCAAGTTTTTTATTTTTGGTGCAAAATATTACCCCCGCAGACGCTTAGTTTAGAAGATACAGCCATTTTAAAGTTTTGAAATTTTAACCGGCTATAATTAAAATTTTTTATTTTTGGTGCAAAATATGACAACCGCAGACGCTTAGTTTAGAAGATACAGCCATTTTAAAGTTTTGAAATTTTAACCGGCTATAACTAAAATTTTTTATTTTTGGTGCATAATAGGACAACCGCAGACGCTTAGTTTAGAAGATACAGCCATTTTAAAGTTTTGAAATTTTAACCGACTATATTTCAAATTTTTTATTTTTGGTGCAAAATATGACAACCGCAGACGCTTAGTTTAGAAGATACAGCCATTTTAAAGTTTTGAAATTTTAACCGGCTATAACTAAAATTTTTTATTTTTGGTGCATAATAGGACAACCGCAGACGCTTAGTTTAGAAGATACAGCCATTTTAAAGTTTTGAAATTTTAACCGACTATATTTCAAATTTTTTATTTTTGGTGCAAAATATGACCCCCCAGACGCTTAGTTTAGAAGATACAGCCATTTCAAAGTTTTCAAATTTTATCCGGCTATAATTCAAATTTTTTTTTTTTTTCGTGCAAAATATGACCCCCGCAGACGCTTAGTTTAGAAGATACAGCCATTTTAAAGTTTTGAAATTTTAACCGACTATATTTCAAATTTTTTATTTTTGGTGCAAAATATGACCCCCCAGACGCTTAGTTTAGAAGATACAGCCATTTCAAAGTTTTCAAATTTTATCCGGCTATAATTCAAATTTTTTTTTTTCGTGCAAAATATGACCCACGCAGACGCTTAGTTTAGAAGATACAGCCATTTTAAAGTTTTGAAATTTTAACCGACTATATTTCAATTTTTTTATTTTTGGTGCAAAATATGACCCCTGCAGACGCTTAGTCTAGAAGAAACAGCCATTTTAAAGTTTTGAAATTTTAAGCGGCTACAATTCAATTTTTTTATTTTTGGTGCAAAATATGAGCCCTGCAGACGCTTAGTCTAGAAGAAACAGCCATTTTAAAGTTTTGAAATTTTAAGCGGCTATAATTCAATTTTTTTATTTTTGGTGCAAAATATTACCCCCGCAGACGCTTAGTTTAGAAGATACAGCCATTTTAAAGTTTTGAAATTTTAACCGGCTATAATTAAAATTTTTTATTTTTGGTGCAAAATATGACAACCGCAGACGCTTAGTTTAGAAGATACAGCCATTTTAAAGTTTTGAAATTTTAACCGGCTATAACTAAAATTTTTTATTTTTGGTGCATAATAGGACAACCGCAGACGCTTAGTTTAGAAGATACAGCCATTTTAAAGTTTTGAAATTTTAACCGACTATATTTCAAATTTTTTATTTTTGGTGCAAAATATGACCCCCCAGACGCTTAGTTTAGAAGATACAGCCATTTCAAAGTTTTCAAATTTTATCCGGCTATAATTCAAATTTTTTTTTTTTTTCGTGCAAAATATGACCCCCGCAGACGCTTAGTTTAGAAGATACAGCCATTTTAAAGTTTTGAAATTTTAACCGACTATATTTCAAATTTTTTATTTTTGGTGCAAAATATGACCCCCCAGACGCTTAGTTTAGAAGATACAGCCATTTCAAAGTTTTCAAATTTTATCCGGCTATAATTCAAATTTTTTTTTTTTCGTGCAAAATATGACCCACGCAGACGCTTAGTTTAGAAGATACAGCCATTTTAAAGTTTTGAAATTTTAACCGACTATATTTCAATTTTTTTATTTTTGGTGCAAAATATGACCCCCGCAGACGCTTAGTCTAGAAGAAACAGCCATTTTAAAGTTTTGAAATTTTAAGCGGCTACAATTCAATTTTTTTATTTTTGGTGCAAAATATGAGCCCTGCAGACGCTTAGTCTAGAAGAAACAGCCATTTTAAAGTTTTGAAATTTTAAGCGGCTATAATTCAATTTTTTTATTTTTGGTGCAAAATATGACCCCCGCCGACGCTTAGTTTAGAAGATACAGCCATTTTAAAGTTTTGAAATTTTAACCGGCTATAACTAAAATTTTTTATTTTTGGTGCATAATAGGACAACCGCAGACGCTTAGTTTAGAAGATACAGCCATTTTAAAGTTTTGAAATTTTAACCGGCTATAATTCAATTTTTTTATTTTTGGTGCAAAATATGACCCCCGCAGACGCTTAGTCTAGAAGAAACAGCCATTTTAAAGTTTTGAAATTTTAACCGGCTATAATTCAAATTTTTTATTTTTGGTGCATAATATGACCCCCGCAGAGGCTTAGTTTAGAAGATACAGCCATTTTAAAGATTTGAAATTTTAAGCGGCTATAACTCAAATTTTTTATTTTTGGTGCAAAATATCAAAATATGACCCCCGCAGACGCTTAGTTTAGAAGATACAGCCATTTTAAAGTTTTGAAATTTTAACCGACTATATTTCAATTTTTTTATTTTTGGTGCAAAATATGACCCCCGCAGACGCTTAGTTCCGAAGATACAGCCATTTTAAAGTTTTCAAATTTTAACCGGCTACAATTCAAGTTTTTTATTTTTGGTGCAAAATATTACCCCCGCAGACGCTTAGTTTAGAAGATACAGCCATTTTAAAGTTTTGAAATTTTAGCCGACTATGTTTCATATTTTTTATTTTTGGTGCAAAATATGACGTCCGCAGACGCTAAGTTTAGAAGTTTTAAAGTTTTGAAATTTTAGCCGACTACATTTCAAATTTTTTATTTTTGGTGCATAATATGACAACCGCAGACGCTTAGTTTAGAAGATACAGCCATTTTGAAATTTTAACCGACTATATTTCAAATTTTTTATTTTTGGTGCAAAATATGACCCCCCAGACGCTTAGTTTAGAAGATACAGCCATTTCAAAGTTTTCAAATTTTATCCGGCTATAATTCAAATTTTTTTTTTTTTTTTCGTGCAAAATATGACCCCCGCAGACGCTTAGTTTAGAAGATACAGCCATTTTAAAGTTTTGAAATTTTAACCGACTATATTTCAATTTTTTTATTTTTGGTGCAAAATATGACCCCCGCAGACGCTTAGTTCCGAAGATACAGCCATTTTAAAGTTTTCAAATTTTAACCGGCTACAATTCAAGTTTTTTATTTTTGGTGCAAAATATAACCCCCGCAGACGCTTAGTTTATAAGATACAGTAATTTTAGTATTTTGAAATTTTGACCGGCGGCTTCTAAATTTTTTTATTTTTGTTTGCAAAATATGATCCCCGCAGACGCTTAGTTTAGAAGATGCAACCATTTTAGTGTTTTGAAATTTTGACCGGCTACTTTTCAAATTTTTTATTTTTGGTGCAAAATAAGACCCCCCCAGACGCTTAGTTTAGAAGATATAACCATTTTAGTGTTTTGAAGTTTTGACCGGCTACTTTTCAAATTTTTTATTTTTGGTGCAAAATATGACCCCCGCAAACGCTTAGTTTAGAAGATACAGCCATTTTAAAGTTTTGAAATTTTAGCCGACTATGTTTCATATTTTTTATTTTTGGTGCAAAATATGACGTCCGCAGACGCTAAGTTTAGAAGTTTTAAAGTTTTGAAATTTTAGCCGACTACATTTCAAATTTTTTATTTTTGGTGCAAAATATGACAACCGCAGACGCTTAGTTTAGAAGATACAGCCATTTTGAAATTTTAACCGACTATATTTCAAATTTTTTATTTTTGGTGCAAAATATGACCCCCCAGACGCTTAGTTTAGAAGATACAGCCATTTCAAAGTTTTCAAATTTTATCCGGCTATAATTCAAATTTTTTTTTTTTTTTCGTGCAAAATATGACCCCCGCAGACGCTTAGTTTAGAAGATACAGCCATTTTAAAGTTTTGAAATTTTAACCGACTATATTTCAATTTTTTTATTTTTGGTGCAAAATATGACCCCCGCAGACGCTTAGTTCCGAAGATACAGCCATTTTAAAGTTTTCAAATTTTAACCGGCTACAATTCAAGTTTTTTATTTTTGGTGCAAAATATTACCCCCGCAGACGCTTAGTTTAGAAGATACAGCCATTTTAAAGTTTTGAAATTTTAACCGGCTATAATTAAAATTTTTTATTTTTGGTGCATAATATGACCCCCGCAGAGGCTTAGTTTAGAAGATACAGCCATTTTAAAGATTTGAAATTTTAAGCGGCTATAACTCAAATTTTTTATTTTTGGTGCAAAATATCAAAATATGACAACCGCAGACGCTTAGTTTAGAAGACACAGCCATTTTAAAGTTTTGAAATTTTGACCGACTATATTTAAATTTTTTTTTTTTTGGAGCAAAATATGGCTATAATTCAAGTTTTTTATTTTTGGTGCAAAATATAACCCCCGCAGACGCTTAGTTTATAAGATACAGTAATTTTAGTATTTTGAAATTTTGACCGGCGGCTTCTAAACTTTTTTATTTTTGTTTGCAAAATATGATCCCCGCAGACGCTTAGTTTAGAATATGCAACCATTTTAGTGTTTTGAAATTTTGACCGGCTACTTTTCAAATTTTTTATTTTTGGTGCAAAATAAGACCCCCCCAGACGCTTAGTTTAGAAGATATAACCATTTTAGTGTTTTGAAGTTTTGACCGGCTACTTTTCAAATTTTTTATTTTTGGTGCAAAATATGACCCCCGCAAACGCTTAGTTTAGAAGATACAGCCATTTTAAAGTTTTGAAATTTTAGCCGACTATGTTTCATATTTTTTATTTTTGGTGCAAAATATGACGTCCGCAGACGCTAAGTTTAGAAGTTTTAAAGTTTTGAAATTTTAGCCGACTACATTTCAAATTTTTTATTTTTGGTGCAAAATATGACCCCCGCAGACGCTTAGTTTAGAAGAAACAGCCATTTTAAAGTTTTGAAATTTTAACCGACTATATTTCAATTTTTTTATTTTTGGTGCAAAATATGACCCCCGCAGACGCTTAGTCTAGAAGAAACAGCCATTTTAAAGTTTTGAAATTTTAACCGGCTATAATTCAAATTTTTTATTTTTGGTGCAATATATTACCCCCGCAGACGCTTAGTTTAGAAGATACAGCCATTTTAAAGTTTTGAAATTTTAACCGGCTATAATTAAAATTTTTTATTTTTGGTGCATAATATGACAACCGCAGACGCTTAGTTTAGAAGATACAGCCATTTTAAAGTTTTGAAATTTTAACCGACTATATTTCAAATTTTTTATTTTTGGTGCAAAATATGACCCCCCAGACGCTTAGTTTAGAAGATACAGCCATTTCAAAGTTTTCAAATTTTATCCGGCTATAATTCAAATTTTTTTTTTTTTTCGTGCAAAATATGACCCCCGCAGACGCTTAGTTTAGAAGATACAGCCATTTTAAAGTTTTGAAATTTTAACCGACTATATTTCAAATTTTTTATTTTTGGTGCAAAATATGACCCCCCAGACGCTTAGTTTAGAAGATACAGCCATTTCAAAGTTTTCAAATTTTATCCGGCTATAATTCAAATTTTTTTTTTTCGTGCAAAATATGACCCACGCAGACGCTTAGTTTAGAAGATACAGCCATTTTAAAGTTTTGAAATTTTAACCGACTATATTTCAATTTTTTTATTTTTGGTGCAAAATATGACCCCCGCAGACGCTTAGTCTAGAAGAAACAGCCATTTTAAAGTTTTGAAATTTTAAGCGGCTACAATTCAATTTTTTTATTTTTGGTGCAAAATATGAGCCCTGCAGACGCTTAGTCTAGAAGAAACAGCCATTTTAAAGTTTTGAAATTTTAAGCGGCTATAATTCAATTTTTTTATTTTTGGTGCAAAATATGACCCCCGCCGACGCTTAGTTTAGAAGATACAGCCATTTTAAAGTTTTGAAATTTTAACCGGCTATAACTAAAATTTTTTATTTTTGGTGCATAATAGGACAACCGCAGACGCTTAGTTTAGAAGATACAGCCATTTTAAAGTTTTGAAATTTTAACCGGCTATAATTCAATTTTTTTATTTTTGGTGCAAAATATGACCCCCGCAGACGCTTAGTCTAGAAGAAACAGCCATTTTAAAGTTTTGAAATTTTAACCGGCTATAATTCAAATTTTTTATTTTTGGTGCATAATATGACCCCCGCAGAGGCTTAGTTTAGAAGATACAGCCATTTTAAAGATTTGAAATTTTAAGCGGCTATAACTCAAATTTTTTATTTTTGGTGCAAAATATCAAAATATGACCCCCGCAGACGCTTAGTTTAGAAGATACAGCCATTTTAAAGTTTTGAAATTTTGACCGACTATATTTAAATTTTTTTTTTTTGGAGCAAAATATGGCTATAATTCAAGTTTTTTATTTTTGGTGCAAAATATAACCCCCGCAGACGCTTAGTTTATAAGATACAGTAATTTTAGTATTTTGAAATTTTGACCGGCGGCTTCTAAATTTTTTTATTTTTGTTTGCAAAATATGATCCCCGCAGACGCTTAGTTTAGAAGATGCAACCATTTTAGTGTTTTGAAATTTTGACCGGCTACTTTTCAAATTTTTTATTTTTGGTGCAAAATAAGACCCCCCCAGACGCTTAGTTTAGAAGATATAACCATTTTAGTGTTTTGAAGTTTTGACCGGCTACTTTTCAAATTTTTTATTTTTGGTGCAAAATATGACCCCCGCAAACGCTTAGTTTAGAAGATACAGCCATTTTAAAGTTTTGAAATTTTAGCCGACTATGTTTCATATTTTTTATTTTTGGTGCAAAATATGACGTCCGCAGACGCTAAGTTTAGAAGTTTTAAAGTTTTGAAATTTTAGCCGACTACATTTCAAATTTTTTATTTTTGGTGCATAATATGACAACCGCAGACGCTTAGTTTAGAAGATACAGCCATTTTGAAATTTTAACCGACTATATTTCAAATTTTTTATTTTTGGTGCAAAATATGACCCCCCAGACGCTTAGTTTAGAAGATACAGCCATTTCAAAGTTTTCAAATTTTATCCGGCTATAATTCAAATTTTTTTTTTTTTTTTCGTGCAAAATATGACCCCCGCAGACGCTTAGTTTAGAAGATACAGCCATTTTAAAGTTTTGAAATTTTAACCGACTATATTTCAATTTTTTTATTTTTGGTGCAAAATATGACCCCCGCAGACGCTTAGTTCCGAAGATACAGCCATTTTAAAGTTTTCAAATTTTAACCGGCTACAATTCAAGTTTTTTATTTTTGGTGCAAAATATTACCCCCGCAGACGCTTAGTTTAGAAGATACAGCCATTTTAAAGTTTTGAAATTTTAACCGGCTATAATTAAAATTTTTTATTTTTGGTGCATAATATGACCCCCGCAGAGGCTTAGTTTAGAAGATACAGCCATTTTAAAGATTTGAAATTTTAAGCGGCTATAACTCAAATTTTTTATTTTTGGTGCAAAATATCAAAATATGACAACCGCAGACGCTTAGTTTAGAAGACACAGCCATTTTAAAGTTTTGAAATTTTGACCGACTATATTTAAATTTTTTTTTTTTTTGGAGCAAAATATGGCTATAATTCAAGTTTTTTATTTTTGGTGCAAAATATAACCCCCGCAGACGCTTAGTTTATAAGATACAGTAATTTTAGTATTTTGAAATTTTGACCGGCGGCTTCTAAACTTTTTTATTTTTGTTTGCAAAATATGATCCCCGCAGACGCTTAGTTTAGAATATGCAACCATTTTAGTGTTTTGAAATTTTGACCGGCTACTTTTCAAATTTTTTATTTTTGGTGCAAAATAAGACCCCCCCAGACGCTTAGTTTAGAAGATATAACCATTTTAGTGTTTTGAAGTTTTGACCGGCTACTTTTCAAATTTTTTATTTTTGGTGCAAAATATGACCCCCGCAAACGCTTAGTTTAGAAGATACAGCCATTTTAAAGTTTTGAAATTTTAGCCGACTATGTTTCATATTTTTTATTTTTGGTGCAAAATATGACGTCCGCAGACGCTAAGTTTAGAAGTTTTAAAGTTTTGAAATTTTAGCCGACTACATTTCAAATTTTTTATTTTTGGTGCAAAATATGACCCCCGCAGACGCTTAGTTTAGAAGAAACAGCCATTTTAAAGTTTTGAAATTTTAACCGACTATATTTCAATTTTTTTATTTTTGGTGCAAAATATGACCCCCGCAGACGCTTAGTCTAGAAGAAACAGCCATTTTAAAGTTTTGAAATTTTAACCGGCTATAATTCAAATTTTTTATTTTTGGTGCAATATATTACCCCCGCAGACGCTTAGTTTAGAAGATACAGCCATTTTAAAGTTTTGAAATTTTAACCGGCTATAATTAAAATTTTTTATTTTTGGTGCATAATATGACAACCGCAGACGCTTAGTTTAGAAGATACAGCCATTTTAAAGTTTTGAAATTTTAACCGACTATATTTCAAATTTTTTATTTTTGGTGCAAAATATGACCCCCCAGACGCTTAGTTTAGAAGATACAGCCATTTCAAAGTTTTCAAATTTTATCCGGCTATAATTCAAATTTTTTTTTTCGTGCAAAATATGACCCCCGCAGACGCTTAGTCTAGAAGAAACAGCCATTTTAAAGTTTTGAAATTTTAACCGGCTACAATTCAAGTTTTTTATTTTTGGTGCAAAATATGACCCCCGCAGACGCTTAGTTTAGAAGATACAGCCATTTTAAAGTTTTGAAATTTTAACCGGCTATAATTCAATTTTTTTATTTTTGGTGCAAAATATGACCCCCGCAGACGCTTAGTCTAGAAGAAACAGCCATTTTAAAGTTTTGAAATTTTAGCCGGCTATAATTCAAATTTTTTATTTTTGGTGCAAAATATTACCCCCGCAGACGCTTAGTTTAGAAGATACAGCCATCTTAAAGTTTTGAAATTTTAACCGGCTATAATTAAAATCTTTTATTTTTGGTGCATAATATGACAACCGCAGACGCTTAGTTTAGAAGATACAGCCATTTTAAAGTTTTGAAATTTTAACCGACTATATTTCAAATTTTTTATTTTTGGTGCAAAATATGACCCCCCAGACGCTTAGTTTAGAAGATACAGCCATTTCAAAGTTTTCAAATTTTATCCGGCTATAATTCAAATTTTTTTTTTTTCGTGCAAAATATGACCCCCGCAGACGCTTAGTTTAGAAGATACAGCCATTTTAAAGTTTTGAAATTTTAACCGACTATATTTCAATTTTTTTATTTTTGGTGCAAAATATGACCCCCGCAGACGCTTAGTTCCGAAGATACAGCCATTTTAAAGTTTTCAAATTTTAACCGGCTACAATTCAAGTTTTTTATTTTTGGTGCAAAATATGACCCCCGCAGACGCTTAGTTTAGAAGATACAGCCATTTTAAAGTTTTGAAATTTTAACCGGCTATAATTCAATTTTTTTATTTTTGGTGCAAAATATGACCCCCGCAGACGCTTAGTCTAGAAGAAACAGCCATTTTAAAGTTTTGAAATTTTAACCGGCTATAATTCAAATTTTTTATTTTTGGTGCAAAATATTACCCCCGCAGACGCTTAGTTTAGAAGATACAGCCATTTTAAAGTTTTGAAATTTTAACCGGCTATAATTAAAATTTTTTATTTTTGGTGCAAAATATGACCCCCGCAGACGCTTAGTTTAGAAGATACAGCCATTTTAAAGTTTTGAAATTTTAACCGGCTATAATTCAATTTTTTTATTTTTGGTGCAAAATATGACCCCCGCAGACGCTTAGTCTAGAAGAAACAGCCATTTTAAAGTTTTGAAATTTTAAGTGGCTATAATTCAATTTTTTTATTTTTGGTGCAAAATATGACCCCCGCAGACGCTTAGTTTAGAAGATACAGCCATTTTAAAGTTTTGAAATTTTAACCGGCTATAATTAAAATTTTTTATTTTTGGTGCAAAATATGACAACCGCAGACGCTTAGTTTAGAAGATACAGCCATTTTAAAGTTTTGAAATTTTAACCGGCTATAACTAAAATTTTTTATTTTTGGTGCATAATAGGACAACCGCAGACGCTTAGTTTAGAAGATACAGCCATTTTAAAGTTTTGAAATTTTAACCGACTATATTTCAAATTTTTTATTTTTGGTGCAAAATATGACCCCCCAGACGCTTAGTTTAGAAGATACAGCCATTTCAAAGTTTTCAAATTTTATCCGGCTATAATTCAAATTTTTTTTTTTTTTTCGTGCAAAATATGACCCCCGCAGACGCTTAGTTTAGAAGATACAGCCATTTTAAAGTTTTGAAATTTTAACCGACTATATTTCAAATTTTTTATTTTTGGTGCAAAATATGACCCCCCAGACGCTTAGTTTAGAAGATACAGCCATTTCAAAGTTTTCAAATTTTATCCGGCTATAATTCAAATTTTTTTTTTTCGTGCAAAATATGACCCACGCAGACGCTTAGTTTAGAAGATACAGCCATTTTAAAGTTTTGAAATTTTAACCGACTATATTTCAATTTTTTTATTTTTGGTGCAAAATATGACCCCCGCAGACGCTTAGTCTAGAAGAAACAGCCATTTTAAAGTTTTGAAATTTTAAGCGGCTACAATTCAATTTTTTTATTTTTGGTGCAAAATATGAGCCCTGCAGACGCTTAGTCTAGAAGAAACAGCCATTTTAAAGTTTTGAAATTTTAAGCGGCTATAATTCAATTTTTTTATTTTTGGTGCAAAATATGACCCCCGCCGACGCTTAGTTTAGAAGATACAGCCATAAATTTTGACCGAATATATTTCAAATTTTTTATTTTTGGTGCAAAATATGACCCCCGCAGACGCTTAGTTTAGAAGACACAGCCATTTTAAAGTTTTGAAATTTTAACCGACTATATTTCAAATTTTTTATTTTTGGTGCAAAATATGACCCCCCAGACGCTTAGTTTAGAAGATACAACCATTTTAAAGTTTTCAAATTTTATCCGGCTTTAATTCAAATTTTTTTTTTTTCGTGCAAAATATGACCCCGCAGACGCTTAGTTTAGAAGATACAGCCATTTTAAAGTTTTGAAATTTTAACCGGCTATAATTAAATTTTTTTAATTTTTGGTGCAAAATATGACCCCCGCAGACGCTTAGTTAAGAAGATACAGCCATTTTAAAGATTTGAAATTTTAAGCGGCTATAATTCAAATTTTTTATTTTTGGTGTAAAATATGACCCCCGCAGACGCTTTGTTTAGAAGATACAGCCATTTTAGTGTTTTGAAATTTACCCCGGGGGCTTTTAAAATTTTTAATTTTTGTATGCAAAATATGAGCAATTCAGACGCTTAGTTTATAAGATACAGCAATTTTAAAGTTTTGAAATTTTGACCGACTATATTTCAAATTTTTTTTTTTTTGGTGCAAAATATGACCCCCGCAGACGCTTAGTTTAGAAGAAACAGCCATTTTAAAGTTTTGAAATTTTAACCGGCTATAATTCAATTTTTTTATTTTTGGTGCAAAATATGACCCCCGCAGGCGCTTAGTTTAGAAGATACAGCCATTTTAAATTTTTGAAATTTTAACCGGCTATAATTCAAATTTTTTATTTTTGGTGCAAAATATGACCCCCGCAGACGCTTAGTTTAGAAGATACAGCCATCTTAAAGTTTTGAAATTTTAACCGGCTATAATTAAAATCTTTTATTTTTGGTGCATAATATGACAACCGCAGACGCTTAGTTTAGAAGATACAGCCATTTTAAAGTTTTGAAATTTTAACCGACTATATTTCAAATTTTTTATTTTTGGTGCAAAATATGACCCCCCAGACGCTTAGTTTAGAAGATACAGCCATTTCAAAGTTTTCAAATTTTATCCGGCTATAATTCAAATTTTTTTTTTTTTTTCGTGCAAAATATGACCCCCGCAGACGCTTAGTTTAGAAGATACAGCCATTTTAAAGTTTTGAAATTTTAACCGGCTATAATTAAAATTTTTTATTTTTGGTGCATAATATGACAACCGCAGACGCTTAGTTTAGAAGATACAGCCATTTTAAAGTTTTGAAATTTTAACCGGCTATAATTCAATTTTTTTATTTTTGGTGCAAAATATGACCCCCGCAGACGCTTAGTCTAGAAGAAACAGCCATTTTAAAGTTTTGAAATTTTAAGCGGCTATAATTCAATTTTTTTATTTTTGGTGCAAAATATGACCCCCGCAGACGCTTAGTTTAGAAGATACAGCCATTTTAAAGTTTTGAAATTTTAACCGGCTATAATTAAAATTTTTTATTTTTGGTGCATAATAGGACAACCGCAGACGCTTAGTTTAGAAGATACAGCCATTTTAAAGTTTTGAAATTTTAACCGACTATATTTCAAATTTTTTATTTTTGGTGCAAAATATGACCCCCCAGACGCTTAGTTTAGAAGATACAGCCATTTCAAAGTTTTCAAATTTTATCCGGCTATAATTCAAATTTCTTTTTTTTTTCGTGCAAAATATGACCCCCGCAGACGCTTAGTTTAGAAGATACAGCCATTTTAAAGTTTTGAAATTTTAACCGACTATATTTCAAATTTTTTATTTTTGGTGCAAAATATGACCCCCCAGACGCTTAGTTTAGAAGATACAGCCATTTCAAAGTTTTCAAATTTTATCCGGCTATAATTCAAATTTTTTTTTTTCGTGCAAAATATGACCCACGCAGACGCTTAGTTTAGAAGATACAGCCATTTTAAAGTTTTGAAATTTTAACCGACTATATTTCAATTTTTTTATTTTTGGTGCAAAATATGACCCCCGCAGACGCTTAGTCTAGAAGAAACAGCCATTTTAAAGTTTTGAAATTTTAAGCGGCTACAATTCAATTTTTTTATTTTTGGTGCAAAATATGAGCCCTGCAGACGCTTAGTCTAGAAGAAACAGCCATTTTAAAGTTTTGAAATTTTAAGCGGCTATAATTCAATTTTTTTATTTTTGGTGCAAAATATGACCCCCGCCGACGCTTAGTTTAGAAGATACAGCCATAAATTTTGACCGAATATATTTCAAATTTTTTATTTTTGGTGCAAAATATGACCCCCGCAGACGCTTAGTTTAGAAGATACAGCCATTTTAAAGTTTTGAAATTTTAACCGGCTATAATTAAAATTTTTTATTTTTGGTGCAAAATATGACAACCGCAGACGCTTAGTTTAGAAGACACAGCCATTTTAAAGTTTTGAAATTTTAAGCGGCTATAATTCAAATTTTTTATTTTTGGTGTAAAATAGGACCCCCGCAGACGCTTTGTTTAGAAGATACAGCCATTTTAGTGTTTTGAAATTTACCCCGGGGGCTTTTAAAATTTTTATTTTTGTATGCAAAATATGAGCAATTCAGACGCTTAGTTTATAAGATACAGCAATTTTAAAGTTTTGAAATTTTGACCGACTATATTTCAAATTTTTTTTTTTTTGGAGCAAAATATGACCCCCGCAGACGCTTTGTTTAGACGATACAGCCGTTTTAGTGTTTTGAAATTTTGACCGACTATAATTCAAGTTTTTTATTTTTGGTGCAAAATATGACCCCCGCAGACGCTTAGTTTAGAAGAAACAGCCATTTTAAAATTTTGAAATTTTAACCGACTATATTTCAATTTTTTTATTTTTGGTGCAAAATATGACCCCCGCAGGCGCTTAGTTTAGAAGATACAGCCATTTTAAAGTTTTGAAATTTTAACCGGCTATAATTCAATTTTTTTATTTTTGGTGCAAAATATGACCCCCGCAGACGCTTAGTCTAGAAGAAACAGCCATTTTAAAATTTTGAAATTTTAGCCGGCTATAATTCAAATTTTTTATTTTTGGTGCAAAATATTACCCCCGCAGACGCTTAGTTTAGAAGATACAGCCATCTTAAAGTTTTGAAATTTTAACCGGCTATAATTAAAATTTTTTATTTTTGGTGCATAATATGACAACCGCAGACGCTTAGTTTAGAAGATACAGCCATTTTAAAGTTTTGAAATTTTAACCGACTATATTTCAAATTTTTTATTTTTGGTGCAAAATATGACCCCCCAGACGCTTAGTTTAGAAGATACAGCTATTTCAAAGTTTTCAAATTTTATCCGGCTATAATTCAAATTTTTTTTTTTTTTTCGTGCAAAATATGACCCCCGCAGACGCTTAGTTTAGAAGATACAGCCATTTTAAAGTTTTGAAATTTTAACCGACTATATTTCAATTTTTTTATTTTTGGTGCAAAATATGACCCCCGCAGACGCTTAGTCTAGAAGAAACAGCCATTTTAAAGTTTTGAAATTTTAACCGGCTATAATTCAAATTTTTTATTTTTGGTGCAAAATATTACCCCCGCAGACGCTTAGTTTAGAAGATACAGCCATTTTAAAGTTTTGAAATTTTAGCCGGCTATAATTCAAATTTTTTATTTTTGGTGCAAAATATTACCCCCGCAGACGCTTAGTTTAGAAGATACAGCCATTTTAAAGTTTTGAAATTTTAACCGGCTATAATTAAAATTTTTTATTTTTGGTGCATAATATGACAACCGCAGACGCTTAGTTTAGAAGATACAGCCATTTTAAAGTTTTGAAATTTTAACCGACTATATTTCAAATTTTTTATTTTTGGTGCAAAATATGACCCCCGCAGACGCTTAGTTTAGAAGATACAGCCATTTTAAAGTTTTGAAATTTTAACCGGCTATAATTAAAATTTTTTATTTTTGGTGCATAATATGACAACCGCAGACGCTTAGTTTAGAAGAAACAGCCATTTTAAAGTTTTGAAATTTTAACCGACTCTATTTCAATTTTTTTATTTTTGGTGCAAAATATGACCCCCGCAGACGCTTAGTTCCGAAGATACAGCCACTTTAAAGTTTTCAAATTTTAACCGGCTAAAATTCAAGTTTTTTATTTTTGGTGCAAAATATGACCCCCGCAGACGCTTAGCTTAGCAGATACAGCCATAAATTTTGACCGACTATATTTCAAATTTTTTATTTTTGGTGCAAAATATGACCCCCCAGACGCTTAGTTTAGAAGATACAGCCATTTTAAAGTTTTGAAATTTTGACCGACTTTAATTCAAATTTTTTTTTTCGTGCAAAATATGACCCCCGCAGACGCTTAGTTTAGAAGATACAGCCATTTTAAAGTTTTGAAATTTTAACCGGCTATAATTCAAATTTTTTATTTTTGGAGTAAAATATGACCCCCGCAGACGCTTTGTTTATAAGATACAACCATTTTAGTGTTTTGAAATTTACCCCGGGGGCTTTTAAAATTTTTAATTTCTGTATGCAAAATATGAGCAATTCAGACGCTTAGTTTATAAGATACAGCCATTTTAAAGTTTTGAAATTTGGCCGACTATATTTCAAATTTTTTTTTTTTGGAGCAAAATATGACCCCCGCAGACGCTTTGTTTAGAAGATACAGTCGTTTTAGTGTTTTGAAATTTTGACCGGCTATAATTCAAGTTTTTTATTTTCGGTGCAAAATATGACCCCCGCAGACGCTTAGTTTAGAAGAAACAGCCATTTTAAAGTTTTGAAATTTTAACCGACTATATTTCAAATTTTTTATTTTTGGTGCAAAATATTACCCCCGCAGACGCTTAGTTTAGAAGATACAGCCATTTTAAAGTTTTGAAATTTTAGCCGGCTATAATTCAAATTTTTTATTTTTGGTGCAAAATATTACCCCCGCAGACGCTTAGTTTAGAAGATACAGCCATTTTAAAGTTTTGAAATTTTAACCGGCTATAATTAAAATTTTTTATTTTTGGTGCATAATATGACAACCGCAGACGCTTAGTTTAGAAGATACAGCCATTTTAAAGTTTTGAAATTTTAACCGACTATATTTCAAATTTTTTATTTTTGGTGCAAAATATGACCCCCCAGACGCTTAGTTTAGAAGATACAGCTATTTCAAAGTTTTCAAATTTTATCCGGCTATAATTCAAATTTTTTTTTTTTTTTCGTGCAAAATATGACCCCCGCAGACGCTTAGTTTAGAAGATACAGCCATTTTAAAGTTTTGAAATTTTAACCGACTATATTTCAATTTTTTTATTTTTGGTGCAAAATATGACCCCCGCAGACGCTTAGTCTAGAAGAAACAGCCATTTTAAAGTTTTGAAATTTTAACCGGCTATAATTCAAATTTTTTATTTTTGGTGCAAAATATTACCCCCGCAGACGCTTAGTTTAGAAGATACAGCCATTTTAAAGTTTTGAAATTTTAGCCGGCTATAATTAAAATTTTTTATTTTTGGTGCAAAATATTACCCCCGCAGACGCTTAGTTTAGAAGATACAGCCATTTTAAAGTTTTGAAATTTTAACCGACTATATTTCAAATTTTTTATTTTTGGTGCAAAATATGACCCCCGCAGACGCTTAGTTTAGAAGAAACAGCCATTTTAAAGTTTTGAAATTTTAACCGACTCTATTTCAATTTTTTTATTTTTGGTGCAAAATATGACCCCCGCAGACGCTTAGTTCCGAAGATACAGCCACTTTAAAGTTTTCAAATTTTAACCGGCTACAATTCAAGTTTTTTATTTTTGGTGCAAAATATGACCCCCCAGACGCTTAGTTTAGAAGATACAGCCATTTTAAAGTTTTGAAATTTTGACCGACTTTAATTCAAATTTTTTTTTTCGTGCAAAATATGACCCCCGCAGACGCTTAGTTTAGAAGATACAGCCATTTTAAAGTTTTGAAATTTTGACCGACTATATTTCAAATTTTTTATTTTTGGTGCAAAATATGACCCCCGCAGACGCTTAGTTTAGTAGATACAGCCATTTAAAAGTTTTGAAATTTTAACCGGCTATAATTCAATTTTTTTATTTTTGGTGCAAAATATGACTCCCGCAGACGCTTAATCTAGAAGAAACAGCCATTTTAAAGTTTTGAAATTTTAGCCGGCTATAATTCCAATTTTTTATTTTTGGTGCAAAATATTACCCCCGCAGACGCTTAGTTTAGAAGATACAGCCATTTTAAAGTTTTGAAATTTTAACCGGCTATAATTAAAATTTTTTATTTTTGGTGCAAAATATGACCCCCGCAGACGCTTAGTTTAGAAGATACAGCCATTTTAAAGTTTTGAAATTTTAACCGGCTATAATTCAAATTTTTTATTTTTGGTGCAAAATATTACCCCCTCAGACGCTTAGTTTAGAAGATACAGCCATTTTAAAGTTTTGAAATTTTAACCGGCTATAATTAAAATTTTTTATTTTTGGTGCATAATATGACAACCGCAGACGCTTAGTTTAGAAGATACAGCCATTTTAATGTTTTCAAATTTTAACCGGCTACAATTCAAGTTTTTTATTTTTGGTGCAAAATATGACCCCCTCAGACGCTTAGTCTAGAAGAAACAGCCATTTTAAAGTTTTGAAATTTTAAGCGGCTATAATTCAATTTTTTTATTTTTGGTGCAAAATATGACCCCCGCAGACGCTTAGTCTAGAAGAAACAGCCATTTTAAAGTTTTGAAATTTTAAGCGGCTATAATTCAATTTTTTTATTTTTGGTGCAAAATATGACCCCCGCAGACGCTTAGTTTAGAAGATACAGCCGTTTTAAAGTTTTGAAATTTTAAGCAGCTATAATTCAATTTTTTTATTTTTGGTGCAAAATATGACCCCCGCAGACGCTTAGTCTAGAAGAAACAGCCATTTTAAAGTTTTGAAATTTTAACCGGCTATAATTCAATTTTTTTATTTTTGGTGCAAAATATGACCCCCGCAGACGCTTAGTTTAGAAGATACAGCCATTTTAAGGTTTTGAAATTTTAACCGGCTATAATTCAATTTTTTTATTTTTGGTGCAAAATATGACGCCCGCAGACGCTTAGTTCCGAAGATACAGCCATTTTAAAGTTTTCAAATTTTAACCGGCTACAATTCAAGCTTTTTATTTTTGGTGCAAAATATGACCCCCGCAGACGCTTAGTCTAGAAGAAACAGCCATTTTAAAGTTTTGAAATTTTAAGCGGCTATAATTCAATTTTTTTATTTTTGGTGCAAAATATGACCCCCGCAGACGCTTAGTTTAGAAGATACAGCCATTTTAAAGTTTTGAAATTTTAACCGGCTATAATTCAATTTTTTTATTTTTGGTGCAAAATATGACCCCCGCAGACGCTTAGTCTAGAAGAAACAGCCATTTTAAAGTTTTGAAATTTTAACCGGCTATAATTCAAATTTTTTATTTTTGGTGCAAAATATTACCCCCGCAGACGCTTAGTTTAGAAGATACAGCCATATTAAAGTTTTGAAATTTTAACCGACTATATTTCAATTTTTTTATTTTTGGTGCAAAATATGACCCCCGCAAACGCTTAGTTTAGAAGATACAGCCATTTTAAGGTTTTGAAATTTTAACCAGCTATAATTCAATTTTTTTATTTTTGGTGCAAAATATGACCCCCGCAGACGCTTAGTCTAGAAGAAACAGCCATTTTAAAGTTTTGAAATTTTAACCGGCTATAATTCAAATTTTTTATTTTTGGTGCAAAATATTACCCCCTCAGACGCTTAGTTTAGAAGATACAGCCATTTTAAAGTTTTGAAATTTTAACCGGCTATAATTAAAATTTTTTATTTTTGGTGCATAATATGACAACCGCAGACGCTTAGTTTAGAAGATACAGCCATTTTAAAGTTTTGAAATTTTAACCGACTATATTTCAATTTTTTTATTTTTGGTGCAAAATATGACCCCCGCAAACGCTTAGTTTAGAAGATACAGCCATTTTAAGGTTTTGAAATTTTAACCAGCTATAATTCAATTTTTTTATTTTTGGTGCAAAATATGACCCCCGCAGACGCTTAGTCTAGAAGAAACAGCCATTTTAAAGTTTTGAAATTTTAACCGGCTATAATTCAAATTTTTTATTTTTGGTGCAAAATATTACCCCCTCAGACGCTTAGTTTAGAAGATACAGCCATTTTAAAGTTTTGAAATTTTAACCGGCTATAATTAAAATTTTTTATTTTTGGTGCATAATATGACAACCGCAGACGCTTAGTTTAGAAGATACAGCCATTTTAAAGTTTTGAAATTTTAACCGGCTATAATTAAAATTTTTTATTTTTGGTGCATAATATGACAACCGCAGACGCTTAGTTTAGAAGAAACAGCCATTTTAAAGTTTTGAAATTTTAACCGACTATACTTCAATTTTTTTATTTTTGGTGCAAAATATGACCCCCGCAAACGCTTAGTTTAGAAGATACAGCCATTTTAAGGTTTTGAAATTTTAACCAGCTATAATTCAATTTTTTTATTTTTGGTGCAAAATATGACCCCCGCAGACGCTTAGTCTAGAAGAAACAGCCATTTTAAAGTTTTGAAATTTTAACCGGCTATAATTCAAATTTTTTATTTTTGGTGCAAAATATTACCCCCTCAGACGCTTAGTTTAGAAGATACAGCCATTTTAAAGTTTTGAAATTTTAACCGGCTATAATTAAAATTTTTTATTTTTGGTGCATAATATGACAACCGCAGACGCTTAGTTTAGAAGATACAGCCATTTTAAAGTTTTGAAATTTTAAGCGGCTACAATTCAAGTTTTTTATTTTTGGTGCAAAATATGACCCCCGCAGACGCTTAGTCTAGAAGAAACAGCCATTTTAAAGTTTTGAAATTTTAAGCGGCTATAATTCAATTTTTTTATTTTTGGTGCAAAATATGACCCCCGCAGACGCTTAGTTTAGAAGATACAGCCGTTTTAAAGTTTTGAAATTTTAAGCGGCTATAATTCAATTTTTTTATTTTTGGTGCAAAATATGACCCCCGCAGACGCTTAGTCTAGAAGAAACAGCCATTTTAAAGTTTTGAAATTTTAACCGGCTATAATTCAATTTTTTTATTTTTGGTGCAAAATATGACCCCCGCAGACGCTTAGTTTAGAAGATACAGCCGTTTTAAAGTTTTGAAATTTTAAGCGGCTATAATTCAATTTTTTTATTTTTGGTGCAAAATATGACCCCCGCAGACGCTTAGTCTAGAAGAAACAGCCATTTTAAAGTTTTGAAATTTTAACCGGCTATAATTCAAATTTTTTATTTTTGGTGCAAAATATGACCCCCGCAGACGCTTAGTTTAGAAGATACAGCCATTTTAAGGTTTTGAAATTTTAACCGGCTATAATTCAATTTTTTTATTTTTGGTGCAAAATATGACGCCCGCAGACGCTTAGTTCCGAAGATACAGCCATTTTAAAGTTTTCAAATTTTAACCGGCTACAATTCAAGCTTTTTATTTTTGGTGCAAAATATGACCCCCGCAGACGCTTAGTCTAGAAGAAACAGCCATTTTAAAGTTTTGAAATTTTAAGCGGCTATAATTCAATTTTTTTATTTTTGGTGCAAAATATGACCCCCGCAGACGCTTAGTTTAGAAGATACAGCCATTTTAAAGTTTTGAAATTTTAACCGGCTATAATTCAATTTTTTTATTTTTGGTGCAAAATATGACCCCCGCAGACGCTTAGTCTAGAAGAAACAGCCATTTTAAAGTTTTGAAATTTTAACCGGCTATAATTCAAATTTTTTATTTTTGGTGCAAAATATTACCCCCGCAGACGCTTAGTTTAGAAGATACAGCCATTTTAAAGTTTTGAAATTTTAACCGACTATATTTCAATTTTTTTATTTTTGGTGCAAAATATGACCCCCGCAAACGCTTAGTTTAGAAGATACAGCCATTTTAAGGTTTTGAAATTTTAACCAGCTATAATTCAATTTTTTTATTTTTGGTGCAAAATATGACCCCCGCAGACGCTTAGTCTAGAAGAAACAGCCATTTTAAAGTTTTGAAATTTTAACCGGCTATAATTCAAATTTTTTATTTTTGGTGCAAAATATTACCCCCTCAGACGCTTAGTTTAGAAGATACAGCCATTTTAAAGTTTTGAAATTTTAACCGGCTATAATTAAAATTTTTTATTTTTGGTGCATAATATGACAACCGCAGACGCTTAGTTTAGAAGATACAGCCATTTTAAAGTTTTGAAATTTTAACCGACTATATTTCAATTTTTTTATTTTTGGTGCAAAATATGACCCCCGCAAACGCTTAGTTTAGAAGATACAGCCATTTTAAGGTTTTGAAATTTTAACCAGCTATAATTCAATTTTTTTATTTTTGGTGCAAAATATGACCCCCGCAGACGCTTAGTCTAGAAGAAACAGCCATTTTAAAGTTTTGAAATTTTAACCGGCTATAATTCAAATTTTTTATTTTTGGTGCAAAATATTACCCCCTCAGACGCTTAGTTTAGAAGATACAGCCATTTTAAAGTTTTGAAATTTTAACCGGCTATAATTAAAATTTTTTATTTTTGGTGCATAATATGACAACCGCAGACGCTTAGTTTAGAAGATACAGCCATTTTAAAGATTTGAAATTTTAACCGGCTATAATTAAAATTTTTTATTTTTGGTGCATAATATGACAACCGCAGACGCTTAGTTTAGAAGAAACAGCCATTTTAAAGTTTTGAATTTTTAACCGACTATATTTCAATTTTTTTATTTTTGGTGCAAAATATGACCCCCGCAAACGCTTAGTTTAGAAGATACAGCCATTTTAAGGTTTTGAAATTTTAACCAGCTATAATTCAATTTTTTTATTTTTGGTGCAAAATATGACCCCCGCAGACGCTTAGTCTAGAAGAAACAGCCATTTTAAAGTTTTGAAATTTTAACCGGCTATAATTCAAATTTTTTATTTTTGGTGCAAAATATTACCCCCTCAGACGCTTAGTTTAGAAGATACAGCCATTTTAAAGTTTTGAAATTTTAACCGGCTATAATTAAAATTTTTTATTTTTGGTGCATAATATGACAACCGCAGACGCTTAGTTTAGAAGATACAGCCATTTTAAAGTTTTGAAATTTTAAGCGGCTACAATTCAAGTTTTTTATTTTTGGTGCAAAATATGACCCCCGCAGACGCTTAGTCTAGAAGAAACAGCCATTTTAAAGTTTTGAAATTTTAAGCGGCTATAATTCAATTTTTTTATTTTTGGTGCAAAATATGACCCCCGCAGACGCTTAGTCTAGAAGAAACAGCCATTTTAAAGTTTTGAAATTTTAAGCGGCTATAATTCAATTTTTTTATTTTTGGTGCAAAATATGACCCCCGCAGACGCTTAGTTTAGAAGATACAGCCGTTTTAAAGTTTTGAAATTTTAAGCGGCTATAATTCAATTTTTTTATTTTTGGTGCAAAATATGACCCCCGCAGACGCTTAGTCTAGAAGAAACAGCCATTTTAAAGTTTTGAAATTTTAACCGGCTATAATTCAAATTTTTTATTTTTGGTGCAAAATATGACCCCCGCAGACGCTTAGTTTAGAAGATACAGCCATTTTAAGGTTTTGAAATTTTAACCGGCTATAATTCAATTTTTTTATTTTTGGTGCAAAATATGACGCCCGCAGACGCTTAGTTCCGAAGATACAGCCATTTTAAAGTTTTGAAATTTTAACCGGCTACAATTCAAGTTTTTTATTTTTGGTGCAAAATATGACCCCCGCAGACGCTTAGTCTAGAAGAAACAGCCATTTTAAAGTTTTGAAATTTTAAGCGGCTATAATTCAATTTTTTTATTTTTGGTGCAAAATATGACCCCCGCAGACGCTTAGTTTAGAAGATACAGCCATTTTAAAGTTTTGAAATTTTGACCGACTATATTTCAAATTTTTTATTTTTGGTGCAAAATATGACCCCCGCAGACGCTTAGTTTAGAAAATACAGCCATTTTAAAGTTTTGAGATTTTAGCCGGCTATAATTCAAATTTTTTATTTTTGGTGGAAAATATGACCCCCGCAGACGCTTTGTTTAGAAGATACAGCCATTTTAGTGTTTTGAAATTTACCCCGGGGGCTTTTAAAATTTTTAATTTTTGTATGCAAAATATGAGCAATTCAGACGCTTAGTTTATAAGATACAGCCATTTTAAAGTTTTGAAATTTTGACCGACTATATTTCAAATTTTTTTTTTTGGAGCAAAATATGATCCCCGCAGACGCTTTGTTTAGAAGATACAGCCATTTTAAAGTTTTGAAATTTTAACCGGCTATAATTCAATTTTTTTATTTTTGATGCAAAATATGACCCCCGCAGACGCTTTGTTTAGAAGATACAGCCGTTTTAGTGTTTTGAAATTTTGACCGGCTATAATTCAAGTTTTTTATTTTTGGTGCAAAATATAACCCCCGCAGACGCTTAGTTTAGAAGATACAGCCATTTTAGTGTTTTGAAATTTTGACCGGTGGCTTACAAATTTTTTTATTTTTGTGTGCAAAATATAACCCCCGCAAAGTTTAGAAGATACAGCCATTTTAGAGTTTTTAATTTAATTTAGAAGATACAGCCATTTTAGTGTTTTGAAACTTTGACCGCCTACATTTAATTTTTTTTATTTTTGGTGCAAAATATGACCTCCGCAGACGCTTAGTTTAGAAGATACAGCCATTTTAAAGTTTTGAAATTTTAACCGGCTATAATTCAATTTTTTTATTTTTGATGCAAAATATGACCCCCGCAGACGCTTTGTTTAGAAGATACAGCCGTTTTAGTGTTTTGAAATTTTTACCGGCTATAATTCAAGTTTTTTATTTTTGGTGCAAAATATAACCCCCGCAGACGCTTAGTTTAGAAGATACAGCCATTTTAGTGTTTTGAAATTTTGACCGGTGGCTTACAAATTTTTTTATTTTTGTGTGCAAAATATAACCCCCGCAAAGTTTAGAAGATACAGCCATTTTAGAGTTTTTAATTTAATTTAGAAGATACAGCCATTTTAGTGTTTTGAAACTTTGACCGCCTACATTTAATTTTTTTTATTTTTGGTGCAAAATATGACCCCCGCAGACGCTTAGTTTATAAGATACAGCCATTTTAAAGTTTTGAAATTTTGACCGACTATATTTCAAATTTTTTATTTTTGATGCAAAATATGACCCCCGCAGACGCTTTGTTTAGAAGATACAGCCGTTTTAGTGTTTTGAAATTTTAACCGGCTATAATTCAATTTTTTTATTTTTGATGCAAAATATGACCCCCGCAGACGCTTTGTTTAGAAGATACAGCCGTTTTAGTGTTTTGAAATTTTGACCGGCTATAATTCAAGTTTTTTATTTTTGGTGCAAAATATGACCTCCGCAGACGCTTAGTTTAGAAGATACAGCCATTTTAAAGTTTTGAAATTTTAACCGGCTATAATTCAATTTTTTTATTTTTGATGCAAAATATGACCCCCGCAGACGCTTTGTTTAGAAGATACAGCCGTTTTAGTGTTTTGAAATTTTGACCGGTGGCTTACAAATTTTTTTATTTTTGTGTGCAAAATATAACCCCCGCAAAGTTTAGAAGATACAGCCATTTTAGAGTTTTTAATTTAATTTAGAAGATACAGCCATTTTAGTGTTTTGAAACTTTGACCGCCTACATTTAATTTTTTTTATTTTTGGTGCAAAATATGACCCCCGCAGACGCTTAGTTTATAAGATACAGCCATTTTAAAGTTTTGAAATTTTGACCGACTATATTTCAAATTTTTTTTTTTGGAGCAAAATATGATCCCCGCAGACGCTTTGTTTAGAAGATACAGCCATTTTAAAGTTTTGAAATTTTAACCGGCTATAATACAAATTTTTTATTTTTGGTGCAAAATATGACCTCCGCAGACGCTTAGTTTAGAAGATACAGCCATTTTAAAGTTTTGAAATTTTAACCGGCTATAATTCAATTTTTTTATTTTTGGTGCAAAATATGACCCCCGCAGACGCTTTGTTTAGAAGATACAGCCGTTTTAGTGTTTTGAAATTTTGACCGGCTATAATTCAAGTTTTTTATTTTTGGTGCAAAATATAACCCCCGCAGACGCTTAGTTTAGAAGATACAGCCATTTTAGTGTTTTGAAATTTTGACCGGTGGCTTACAAATTTTTTTATTTTTGTGTGCAAAATATAACCCCCGCAAAGTTTAGAAGATACAGCCATTTTAGAGTTTTTAATTTAATTTAGAAGATACAGCCATTTTAGTGTTTTGAAACTTTGACCGCCTACATTTCAATTTTTTTATTTTTGGTGCAAAATATGACCCCCGCAGACGCTTAGTTTAGAAAATACAGCCATTTTAAAGTTTTAAAATTTTGACCGACTATATTTCAAATTTTTTATTTTTGGTGCAAAATATGACCCCCGCAGACGCTTAGTTTAGAAGATACAGCCATTTTAAAGTTTTGAAATTTTAAGCGGCTATAATTCAATTTTTTTATTTTTGGTGCAAAACATGACCCCCGCAGACGCTTAGTTTAGAAGATACAGCCATTTTAAAGTTTTAAAATTTTGACCGACTATATTTCAAATTTTTTATTTTTGGTGCAAAATATTACCCCCGCAGACGCTTAGTTTATAAGATACAGCCATTTTAAAGTTTTGAAATTTTGACCGACTATATTTCAAATTTTTTTTTTTTGGAGCAAAATATGATCCCCGCAGACGCTTTGTTTAGAAGATACAGCCATTTTAAAGTTTTGAAATTTTAACCGGCTATAATACAAATTTTTTATTTTTGGTGCAAAATATGACCTCCGCAGACGCTTAGTTTAGAAGATACAGCCATTTTAAAGTTTTGAAATTTTAACCGGCTATAATTCAATTTTTTATTTTTGGTGCAAAATATGACCCCCGCAGACGCTTTGTTTAGAAGATACAGCCGTTTTAGTGTTTTGAAATTTTGACCGGCTATAATTCAAGTTTTTTATTTTTGGTGCAAAATATAACCCCCGCAGACGCTTAGTTTAGAAGATACAGCCATTTTAGTGTTTTGAAATTTTGACCGGTGGCTTACAAATTTTTTTATTTTTGTGTGCAAAATATAACCCCCGCAAAGTTTAGAAGATACAGCCATTTTAGAGTTTTTAATTTAATTTAGAAGATACAGCCATTTTAGTGTTTTGAAACTTTGACCGCCTACATTTCAATTTTTTTATTTTTGGTGCAAAATATGACCCCCGCAGACGCTTAGTTTAGAAAATACAGCCATTTTAAAGTTTTGAAATTTTATCCGGCTTTAATTCAAATTTTTTTTTTTTTCGTGCAAAATATGACCCCCGCAGACGCTTTGTTTAGACGATACAGCCGTTTTAGTGTTTTGAAATTTTGACCGACTATAATTCAAGTTTTTTATTTTTGGTGCAAATATGACCCCCGCAGACGCTTAGTTTAGAAGAAACAGCCATTTTAAAGTTTTGAAATTTTAACCGACTATATTTCAATTTTTTTATTTTTGGTGCAAAATATGACCCCGCAGGCGCTTAGTTAAGAAGATACAGCCATTTTAAAGATTTGAGATTTTAGCCGGCTATAATTCAAATTTTTTATTTTTGGTGGAAAATATGACCCCCGCAGACGCTTTGTTTAGAAGATACAGCCATTTTAGTGTTTTGAAATTTACCCCGGGGGCTTTTAAAATTTTTAATTTTTGTATGCAAAATATGAGCAATTCAGACGCTTAGTTTATAAGATACAGCCATTTTAAAGTTTTGAAATTTTGACCGACTATATTTCAAATTTTTTTTTTTGGAGCAAAATATGATCCCCGCAGACGCTTTGTTTAGAAGATACAGCCATTTTAAAGTTTTGAAATTTTAACCGGCTATAATACAAATTTTTTATTTTTGGTGCAAAATATGACCTCCGCAGACGCTTAGTTTAGAAGATACAGCCATTTTAAAGTTTTGAAATTTTAACCGGCTATAATTCAATTTTTTTATTTTTGATGCAAAATATGACCCCCGCAGACGCTTTGTTTAGAAGATACAGCCGTTTTAGTGTTTTGAAATTTTGACCGGCTATAATTCAAGTTTTTTATTTTTGGTGCAAAATATAACCCCCGCAGACGCTTAGTTTAGAAGATACAGCCATTTTAGTGTTTTGAAATTTTGACCGGTGGCTTACAAATTTTTTTATTTTTGTGTGCAAAATATAACCCCCGCAAAGTTTAGAAGATACAGCCATTTTAGAGTTTTTAATTTAATTTAGAAGATACAGCCATTTTAGTGTTTTGAAACTTTGACCGCCTACATTTCATTTTTTTTATTTTTGGTGCAAAATATGACCCCCGCAGACGCTTAGTTTATAAGATACAGCCATTTTAAAGTTTTGAAATTTTGACCGACTATATTTCAAATTTTTTTTTTTGGAGCAAAATATGATCCCCGCAGACGCTTTGTTTAGAAGATACAGCCATTTTAGTGTTTTGAAACTTTGACCGCCTACATTTCAATTTTTTTATTTTTGGTGCAAAATATGACCCCCGCAGACGCTTAGTTTAGAAAATACAGCCATTTTAAAGTTTTAAAATTTTGACCGACTATATTTCAAATTTTTTATTTTTGGTGCAAAATATGACCCCCGCAGACGCTTAGTTTAGAAGATACAGCTATTTTAAAGTTTTGAAATTTTAAGCGGCTATAATTCAATTTTTTTATTTTTGGTGCAAAACATGACCCCCGCAGACGCTTAGTTTAGAAGATACAGCCATTTTAAAGTTTTAAAATTTTGACCGACTATATTTCAAATTTTTTATTTTTGGTGCAAAATATGACCCCCGCAGACGCTTAGTTTAGAAGATACAGCCATTTTAAAGTTTTAAAATTTTAACCGGCTATAATTAAAATTTTTTATTTTTGGTGCAAAATATTACCCCCGCAGACGCTTAGTTTAGAAGATACAGCCATTTTAGTGTTTTGAAATTTTGACCGGTGGCTTACAAATTTTTTTATTTTTGTGTGCAAAATATAACCCCCGCAAAGTTTAGAAGATACAGCCATTTTAGAGTTTTTAATTTAATTTAGAAGATACAGCCATTTTAGTGTTTTGAAACTTTGACCGCCTACATTTCATTTTTTTTTATTTTTGGTGCAAAATATGACCCCCGCAGACGCTTAGTTTAGAAAATACAGCCATTTTAAAGTTTTGAAATTTCAACCGGCTATAATTCAATTTTTTTATTTTTGGTGCAAAATATGACCCCCGCAGACGCTTAGTCTAGAAGAAACAGCCATTTTAAAGTTTTGAAATTTTAAGCGGCTATAATTCAATTTTTTTATTTTTGGTGCAAAACATGACCCCCGCAGACGCTTAGTTTAGAAGATACAGCCATTTTAAAGTTTTAAAATTTCGACCGACTATATTTCAAATTTTTTATTTTTGGTGCAAAATATGACCCCCGCAGGCGCTTAGTTAAGAAGATACAGCCATTTTAAAGATTTGAGATTTTAGCCGGCTATAATTCAAATTTTTTATTTTTGGTGTAAAATATGACCCCCGCAGACGCTTTGTTTAGAAGATACAGCCATTTTAGTGTTTTGAAATTTACCCCGGGGGCTTTTAAAATTTTTAATTTTTGTATGCAAAATATGAGCAATTCAGACGCTTAGTTTATAAGATACAGCCATTTTAAAGTTTTGAAATTTTGACCGACTATATTTCAAATTTTTTTTTTTGGAGCAAAATATGATCCCCGCAGACGCTTTGTTTAGAAGATACAGCCATTTTAAAGTTTTGAAATTTTAACCGGCTATAATTCAATTTTTTTATTTTTGGTGCAAAATATGACCCCCGCAGACGCCTTGTTTAGAAGATACAGCCGTTTTAGTGTTTTGAAATTTTGACCGGCTATAATTCAAGTTTTTTATTTTTGGTGCAAAATATAACCCCCGCAGACGCTTAGTTTAGAAGATACAGCCATTTTAGTGTTTTGAAATTTTGACCGGTGGCTTACAAATTTTTTTATTTTTGTGTGCAAAATATAACCCCCGCAAAGTTTAGAAGATACAGCCATTTTAGTGTTTTGAAACTTTGACCGCCTACATTTCAATTTTTTTATTTTTGGTGCAAAATATGACCCCCGCAAACGCTTAGTTTAGAAAATACAGCCATTTTAAAGTTTTGAAATTTTAACCGGCTATAATTCAATTTTTTTATTTTTGGTGCAAAATATGACCCCCGCAGACGCTTAGTCTAGAAGAAACAGCCATTTTAAAGTTTTGAAATTTTAAGCGGCTATAATTCAATTTTTTTATTTTTGGTGCAAAACATGACCCCCGCAGACGCTTAGTTTAGAAGATACAGCCATTTTAAAGTTTTAAAATTTTGACCGACTATATTTCAAATTTTTTATTTTTGGTGCAAAATATGACCCCCGTAGACGCTTAGTTTAGAAGATACAGCCATTTTAAAGTTTTGAAATTTTAACCGGCTATAATTAAAATTTTTTATTTTTGGTGCAAAATATTACCCCCGCAGACGCTTAGTTTAGAAGATACAGCCATTTTAAAGTTTTGAAATTTTAACCGGCTATAATTAAAATTTTTTATTTTTGGTGCAAAATATTACCCCCGCAGACGCTTAGTTTATAAGATACAGCCATTTTAAAGTTTTGAAATTTTCACCGACTATATTTCAAATTTTTTTTTTTTTTTGGAGCAAAATATGACCCCCGCAGACGCTTTGTTTAGAAGATACAGCCGTTTTAGTGTTTTGAAATTTTGACCGGCTATAATTCAAGTTTTTTATTTTTGGTGCAAAATATGAGCCCTTCAGATGCTTAGTTTATAAGATACAGCCATTTTAAAGTTTTGAAATTTTAGCCGACTATGTTTCATATTTTTTATTTTTGGTGCAAAATATGACGTCCGCAGACGCTAAGTTTAGAAGTTTTAAAGTTTTGAAATTTAAGCCGACTACATTTCAAATTTTTTATTTTTGACGCAAAATATGACCCCGCAGACGCTTAGTTTAGAAGATACAGCCATTTTAGTGTTTTGAAATTTTGACCGGTGGCTTACAAATTTTTTTATTTTTGTGTGCAAAATATAACCCCCGCAAAGTTTAGAAGATACAGCCATTTTAGAGTTTTTAATTTAATTTAGAAGATACAGCCATTTTAGTGTTTTGAAACTTTGACCGCCTACATTTCAATTTTTTTATTTTTGGTGCAAAATATGACCCCCGCAGACGCTTAGTCTAGAAGAAACAGCCATTTTAAAGTTTTGAAATTTTAAGCGGCTATAATTCAATTTTTTTATTTTTGGTGCAAAACATGACCCCCGCAGACGCTTAGTTTAGAAGATACAGCCATTTTAAAGTTTTAAAATTTTGACCGACTATATTTCAAATTTTTTATTTTTGGTGCAAAATATGACCCCCGCAGACGCTTAGTTTAGAAGATACAGCCATTTTAAAGTTTTGAAATTTTAACCGGCTATAATTAAAATTTTTTATTTTTGGTGCAAAATATTACCCCCGCAGACGCTTAGTTTAGAAGATACAGCCATTTTAAAGTTTTGAAATTTTAACCGGCTATAATTAAAATTTTTTATTTTTGGTGCATAATATTACCCCCGCAGACGCTTAGTTTATAAGATACAGCCATTTTAAAGTTTTGAAATTTTCACCGACTATATTTCAAATTTATTTTTTTTTTTGGAGCAAAATATGACCCCCGCAGACGCTTTGTTTAGAAGATACAGCCGTTTAAGTGTTTTGAAATTTTGACCGGCTATAATTCAAGTTTTTTATTTTTGGTGCAAAATATGAGCCCTTCAGATGCTTAGTTTATAAGATACAGCCATTTTAAAGTTTTGAAATTTTAGCCGACTATGTTTCATATTTTTTATTTTTGGTGCAAAATATGACGTCCGCAGACGCTAAGTTTAGAAGTTTTAAAGTTTTGAAATTTAAGCCGACTACATTTCAAATTTTTTATTTTTGACGCAAAATATGACCCCGCAGACGCTTAGTTTAGAAGATACAGCCATTTTAGAGTTTTTAATTTAATTTAGAAGATACAGCCATATTAGTGTTTTGAAACTTTGACCGCCTACATTTCAATTTTTTTATTTTTGGTGCAAAATATGACCCCCGCAGACGCTTAGTCTAGAAGAAACAGCCATTTTAAAGTTTTGAAATTTTAAGCGGCTATAATTCAATTTTTTTATTTTTGGTGCAAAACATGACCCCCGCAGACGCTTAGTTTAGAAGATACAGCCATTTTAAAGTTTTGAAATTTTAACCGGCTATAATTAAAATTTTTTATTTTTGGTGCAAAATATGACAACCGCAGACGCTTAGTTTGGAAGATACAGCCATTTTAAAGTTTTGAAATTTTAAGCGGCTATAATTCAAATTTTTTATTTTTGGTGTAAAACATGACCCCCGCAGACGCTTTGTTTAGAAGATACAGCCATTTTAGTGTTTTGAAATTTACCCCGGGGGCTTTTAAAATTTTTAATTTTTGTATGCAAAATATGAACAATTCAGACGCTTAGTTTATAAGATACAGCCATTTTAAAGTTTTGAAATTTTGACCGACTATATTTCAAATTTTTTTTTTTGGAGCAAAATATGACCCCCGCAGACGCTTTGTTTAGAAGATACAGCCGTTTTAGTGTTTTGAAATTTTGACCGGCTATAATTCAATTTTTTTATTTTTGGTGCAAAATATGACCCCCGCAGACGCTTAGTCTAGAAGAAACAGCCATTTTAAAGTTTTGAAATTTTAAGCGGCTATAATTCAATTTTTTTATTTTTGGTGCAAAACATGACCCCCGCAGACGCTTAGTTTAGAAGATACAGCCATTTTAGTGTTTTGAAATTTTGACCGGTGGCTTACAAATTTTTTTATTTTTGTGTGCAAAATATAACCCCCGCAAAGTTTAGAAGATACAGCCATTTTAGAGTTTTGAAATTTAATTTAGAAGATACAGCCATTTTAGTGTTTTGAAACTTTGACCGCCTACATTTCAATTTTTTTATTTTTGGTGCAAAATATGACCCCCGCAGACGCTTAGCTTAGAAGATACAGCCATTTTAGTGTTTTGAAATTTTGACCGGTGGTTTTTAAAATTTTTTATTGGGTCTATAACTTAATTCGTGCTGTTTGCTAAGAGATGGCGTAACTTGTATTATTCCGTTGTTATTTTTCCATTGGAACGTGCGTTGTAAAGCTACTGTTATTGTACGTCATTTCAGTATATGTCATTCATTTGAAGCGTAAACAACAATAATTTTTTTTCACTAAAATATGTCGAACTTTGTGCCTTAAAAAGTCTTTTTGCGTGGAGTTCTTCTTCAATACTTTAATATGAAGAAATCTGCTGCCGAAAGTCATCGTATTTTAGTGGAAGTTTATGTTGAAATTGCGCTAGCTGAGCGAACGTGCCAAAAGTGGTTTGCTCGATTTAAAAGTGATGGTTTTGGCTTGGAAGACGATGACCGTCCTGGGCAGCCAAAAAAGTTTGAAGAACTGAAAAACTGGAAGCATTACTCCATGAAGATTGTTGCCAAAGACAAGAAGAGCTCGCAGAATCTTTGGGTGTCACTCAAGCAGCCATTTCAAAACGTTTAAAATCAGCTGGATATAATCAAAAGCAAGGAAATTGGGTTCCACATAAACTCAAGCCAAGAGACGTCGAAAGGCGGTTTTGCATATCCGAAATGCTGTTTAAACGCCACAAAAGGAAGTCATTTTTGCATCGAATTATTACTGATGATGAAAAATGGATCCATTACGACAACCCCAAGCGCAAAAAATCATATGTGAAACCGGCCAACCAGCCAAATCAACAGCAAAGCCGAATATCCATGGCGCGAAGGTAATGCTCTGTATTTGGTGGGATCAGATGGGTGTGCTGTATGGACCATCAATGGACAACGCTACCGAACACAATTAATCCGTTTGAAGAGAGCAGTAGCCGAAAAACGCCCGGAATATACGACTAGACACGAGGCGATAAATTTCGGTCATGACAACGCTCGGCTCCACATTGCTATTCCGGTTAAAAACAACTAAGCAGACGCTTAGTTTAGAAGATTCCTCCATTTTAGTGTTTTGCCTAATATGACCCCCGCAGACGCTTAGTTTAGGAGATACAGCCATTCTACTGTTTTGAAGTCTAGACCGGCTACTTTAAAAAAAAAATAAATTTGTGTGCATAATATGATCCCCGCAGACGCTTAGCTTAGGAGATACAGCCATTTTAATTTTTTGAAGTCTAGACCGGCTACTTTTCAAAAAAAATTTTGTGCGCTTAATATGACCCCCGCAGACCCTTAGCTTAGGAGGTACAGCCATTTTAGTTTTTTGAATTCTTGACCGGCTACTATTCAAAAAATGTTTTTTGTGTATGACCGTGCAGACGCTTAGCTTAGGAGAAACAGCCATTTTTGTTTTTTGAAGTCTTGACATAAACAAAAAATTTTGTGCGCATAATATGACCCCCGCAGGCTCTAGGAGATACAGCCATTTTACTGTTTTGAAGTCTTGACCGGCTACTTTTCACAAGTTTAATTAGGGAGCGTTTAATTAGGGGGATACAGCCAGCCAGGATACAGGGTTAGTGCTTTGAAGTCTCGACCGGCTACTTTTCAAAATTTTTTGTTTTATGCATAAAATAACACCCGCTGACGCTTACTTTAGAAGATACAGCCAATTTAATGTCTTGAAGTCTTGAGCGGCTATTTTTAATTTTTTTTTTTTTTTTTTTTTTTTTTTTTTTTTTTTTTTTTTTGTGATGCATTATGTGACCGCCGCAAACCCTTTGTTTAGAAGGTACAGGTACAGAAGATACAGAACATTTACTCCACGCGTTTGTTTTTAATTCATACTGTTGGACTATGTAACTTTTTACCATCATACACCAAATCTTTAATAAGTCATTCCAAAGTTACAACTGCAGTCCAAGTACATTTTTCCGCTTTAAAACTAGCAACTTCAAGCCTGTTTTTTATTCTCTCTTTTTCTATTGGCTTATTGCTCCTCATTACCCTTTCCTCTTAGTCCGTAAATCTCTGAACTTTTCTATGCCTAGATTAAAATACAACCAGTGTATAAGTTTTTAAGTTATTAAGTTAAATTGCAAATTAATTTAATCTACTAACTGCAAAAAAAGATTGCAATCTTAATGTGCAAACCTTTCCCTAATAAATTAAAACAAATAAAATGTTGATTTAGAATATTGGAAAGATCTGAGCAGCAGTTTACCTCAAATACTGATATCTATAAGTCAGATTCTTCACAACCGGCAGGTACAAAACTGAAAATAAATTGCAGGGTTGTTCAAGAGGAACAACATGTACTCTGAGAGTGTAAGAAATTGAACTAGATGGATGTAAGGCAACGAAAATAAACTGTTTTCAATATCAAAGTCCGAGAATAATGTTTGAACTACGATTATTACAAGAATAAATGTCCAAACTCAAAATGTTACTATCACTGCAAATATCGCTACAATCATTCAAATAGCAATACTATTGCAGTTTCACATTATTCAACCCAAATACCTCAAAATTTCTTCCACACAATCCGTGCTTGTCCCAATTCCAACAGCGTACCCAAAATAATTCGTCCAATTTCTCAAGCTATTACAACGTTCACAACCTAACAAAATCTAATAATCTGACAATCACAAAATGAAGTAAGGAACTTTCAACTAGTCACAACTGTTGCGACGATTATATATACGAGAATTCTCAAATCTTGCTAATGAGGCGATAATTGAGGCTACAACCGGAGGCTATTTCATAACCCAGGTCTAGCGGTTAATAGTCAATGCATGCAATACATCAATGTCTAGACTGCGAAGGAAAGCACCGACCACGTGTACCATATATGTTAGCGTGTACCACAGCGTTCCCGGCCGGGGTCCCGACGACCAGCCGGTGGTATGTACACGCAATGCATATCGAGAAACAAGAACCTAACTAAAAAAAAACAAAAGATTAAGTCTGCCAAGCGATTTGCCTTAGAGATCTTTGCGAACGACTTAATCACATCATCTTATCAATATGTATCAAATCGCATGCAATTGCCAATATGTCGGATAATGTTGCAACCCTATTTCCTCGCCAACAAAGTGAGGTACTTGTCGGTCAAATTCATCACGAGTATGCCCCATATCTATGATCACAAGCGAAGAATTGCTCAAAGCATGTAAACAGGTGCGCGACGAAAAATCACTAGGACTGGATATTGTTCCAAATAAAGCCTTAAAGATAGCTATTTTCAATACAACCGGACTTATTTGCCGAAACTCAGACAATGGTCACCCGTAATAGCTAGTGTCTCACATTGTTCTATCGCTATTTCTACCACCACTGCTTCATAGAAATCGCCAGTAACATCCCGCATTTTCAAACTTTTAACCGTTATACCCGTCTCGCTATGAATGCTCATCAGTACACCCACTTTCGGACTCTAAAATGCCGTACAACTTGCTTATGGAATGCCCTACGGAAAGCTCTATTTCCTAGTCGTTATAACTTGCAAACAGTTAAGACCAACGTATCTCGGCACCTCTTTTTCTTTCTCTCTAAGTTTCTTTCGCCCGCGTTGTGTGCAAACATTTTAAGGGTATAATAACCACTTGAGCGTGCGCCAATTATATATGTAAAAAAAAAAAATGTTTAACACGTGTCTTCAAGAGAGCGGTTTTCCTAACTCTTTGTAGCGCCAACGGCAAATAATCATTCGTATTATGGCCTTATTTGATTTCTTAACACAGTTCTTGAACGGATTATTCGCAATAAACTCTATCGGAACACCAAAGCGGTTTTCGAAAGTTACAGTCAACAGCCGACACAAAAAAATGTGATAACAACTAGAACTCGAAACGCAATACAGGACAGACGCTGGAAAGAAGTCACCAAGCCATCATAACTCTTGACGTGAAGAACGCGTTTAAATCGGTGAACTGGAAATAAATTATAAGCAATCTTAATCCAATGGAAATACCGAGCTATTTCTGTAAAATGATAGCGAGCTATTTCTCGTATAGAATCCTCCTCTATGACTCTGATGATGGTTTTAAAAAGTACGAAGCTACCGGGGATGTGCCACAAGGTTTGGTCTTAGGCCCGACACTATGAAACACTATGTACGATGAAATCTTACGCGAGATCTTTGTGTGGCAAAACGATAGAATAACTCCAGCTCTACAGTAACAAAACAATCGCAACTGTACGTCGCTAGTTAACCATAATAACAAGGGTCGCAACTCGCCGATCATAAAGCGGAAGCTGTGCTTATTACGAGTAGGATGATTCGCAAAACTATAACCATGGAATAGTTTCTTAACAATTTTTCAAGTACCTTCAAGTTATGATTAACAGTCGTCTAAGTTTTAAACAGAGCCTGGAGCATATACGTGAAAAATCATCGAAAACTGTGAATGGTCTTACAAGGCTAAGGAGTAATTTCGGAAGCCCAAAACAGAATAAAAGACTTGTTCCTGCTGAAGCTGCTAGAGCTTGCTAGAACTCACGTAGGCAGCGAAAATATGGTAAGATGAACAATCAAATCTGTAAATCGTCTTAGCGCACTGAAAGTTGCCAGTGCGTTTCGAACTGTTTCACATGATGTTATACTCGTCGTATTTTTAATGCTTCCTGTCGACATAATTGTTGACGAAATAGTAAGCCACTGAGGCAGCTGAAGGAGAATTTTTTTGTATGAATATCTAGTTGCTCAAACACCATCATGAGAAAATGAATTCTGTACAACTCGAAACATGCCGATCCTGCCTTGAAGACAACATGTGCAAACGCAATGTGAATTACCTAGCCCTGATCAGCCAAATCTTAAGCACTTTCAGAAAGCCCTTGCATCACCATCTGATGTCATTTCTTGCTCAGCTGTCACATTCTGCATTCAAGCATTAGAATTTAGCTTTTAGGACGCACAGCCAAATTAATGTCTAAGTGAACGACTGGACATTTTCTGTTAAGTCGAATGGTTAAGGAATCTCTCACGGTTAAAGATAAAAGTCACCAAATGCCTCACTGTCGATTAATTAGAATAAAAGAAACCCCCCCCCCCCAGTTGATCGCGCTAAGAGTATTTTTATTTGTATGTCCTTGCCCCAAGTTCAAAACAACCATGAGATTAAAAGCTTAGAGTTTAAAGGGTCTACTATAGGCAATTAGATTTTGCAAATGATATGAATTGCAAGGTGTGTTGCACTTAGTCAGAAAGTCATAACATGTGAGAACAGTCGTTTCGATGTATCTTAGAAGGTAGATGGGCAATCAGAAACAGCAGGTTTCAGAAATGGTTTCAACTATCGATTAAAACGAAGCACCTATAGTTAAAAATTTCACAGCTACTTCTGAGATTTTCAACGAAAAACACATATTGCAGATTCAGGTTCCAGGAGGTGAACTAAATCCCTCCATGCTACGAGTATCCGTAGAGCGGTCAAACTAAGTGTATTCCATGATCAATGTATCAGTTTTCAATCAATCAAATTCCTGGCACTAAGTCTTTGTGGAAGATATAGAAAAGCCATTATCCATCGGACGCAGGTTTCCATTAAAAAGCCAATTTCCTTGTACGCCGCCGCTTAAAATTGCATGACTGACCATCATAGACGTACGCAACCAAAGGGCTTCTTCGTCGTCGTTCTCGTCCTTCACAATCAGATAAAAGAATGATGAATGGCAATTAAACTGTTAGCTGACGTGCTTTTGTTGAATTTAGAATAGTTCAACCCCATTTCATAGGTACACCAGAGTGGCTTTCTCGTTCAGATGTTCGACTTGTTGTGCAAGGTGTGACCTAGCACTTGGAAATTGCAGTAGTCGCACCTAACAGCAGTCGTAGCAGCAGACTGGACTATAATTTGTCATAACCATCGCTTAAACAATTTTTTAGAGGAAATGTGGCCAAGGTATGCTATTTTCAGGTTGCAGTCCAATCGTTGAGGTGAAGTTTTTATTTTTATTTTTTTATTTTTTAATGATACCTGTCCGTGGGATTTTGGATGTTGGTGTTGCATTCTAGCGCTCTAACTGCCAATGTCGTGTATGGCAGTCAGTCAGGCAATTAGGAAATGGGTTTTGCCCGGTGATGGTGATTCAAATAATCGATCACACCCGGGTAACTGACGATGTTTAAAGTCAAATCCAGTTTATTTGCAGCACATGAGTGGTTATATTTTATTCAGGGGCACTAACATATGTTTGCCTTAGGTGAAGAGCTTTGAACTCTTCATAGAGCTTTGTATGATGTTGAATATGTTAAAGTTGGGGATTTAGAAAATTTATTTGATTTAAAAGTCTTACGAGTACTATTGCGTGTTTGCATGAAATTTGTTTATTTTTTTTTTTTTCTTTTTTTGTAGAAAGGTAGAATGAATCTAATTTTTCTGTTGTCAGGCAATGTTTATACTAGGTGAAGTGAAAAGTAGCGTCCTTGACCGCCAGAATGCGTTGCTACTGCAAAAAAAGATTATAGTGCCTTGAAGTCCGTTCATATTTAGACAGACATACCAAATTTCAGTGCGATGCTGTCTTTAGTTTTGTTTTGAAAGCTGATTTTTGTTGACGTGTTTGGCATCATGTTGAGTATGGACATAAACGATTTTCGTTCTCTCATAAAACATTATTTTTTGAGAGGCAGAACGGGGAAGGAAACAAAAGAAAAGTTGGATAAATATTATGGGGCTAATGCTCCGTCAGATTACACCGTGAAATATTGGTTTCGAAAGTTTCGTGGTGACCGCAACTCCACTACCGATCAAGTCCGCAGCGGCAGGCCCTCCGATGCGGTTACAGAGGACAATCTCAAAACATACATGGTGTTGGCTAACCGGAAAGTGAAGATGAGCGAGCTAGCAAATACCACAAAGATTAGTACTGAGCGCACAAGTCATATTTTAGGCAATATTCTACGCATACTCACTCCTGACCAAAAACACGAACGAGAGAGCACTTCGAAAGAGTGTTTGGACTTCCTGATGCGGAATCGGGCGGACTTTAGGCGTCGATTGGTTACTGTTGAACACCAGAGAACAGAATGAGGCACGAGTGCTCCAAAGCGGCCGAGGGAGGCTCGATGGAAAGGTTATGGCATCAGTTTTTTGGGATTGTCATGGCATACTCTTCGTGGACTACCTCGAAAAAGGAAAAACCATCAACAGCGAGTATTATTGTGCATTATTGGAGCGATTGAAGGCCGAAATCGCTGCAAAACGGCCTCACATGAAGCGAAAAAAATTTTTTTGTTTTTGCAAGACAATGCACCGGCGCACAAGAGCATCGCAACCATGGCTAAAATCAATGATTTACGGCTCCAAATGCTGTCGCATCCACCGTATTCGCCCGATTTGGCTCCCTCGGACTATTATCTCTTCCCAAACCTCAAAAGATATCTCATCAATAAAAAATTCAGCTTACGCGAGGAAATCATCGACGCCGATGATCGGAGTACTTTGCAGACCTTTCGGAAAATTACTTTTAGAACGGGATCAAGAAGTTAGAAAATCGCTAGAATAAGTGCATCAAACTAAAAGGGGACTATATTGAATAAAATAAAAAAACATTTAAAAAAAATTTTTTTTTTTCATTCAGAAGGGGGTTACTTTTTACCCACCTAGTACGTGTCGAGAATGCTAAGTGGCTTGGACTGAATTCATTTAAAGTGATCCAATGGGAAGTTGGAGCTATGTTACTCAAAACATAAACAATAAGAAAGAATTGGAAAATATTTCTCAAAGTTGAAATTCTTTTTCGTCCCACAATATATCGATTTGACAATCTGTTCTATCTAACCATGTCGAGGATAGGTTTTTCCGATAAAAGGCTGCAATATCATTTACTTTGTCCTATTGTATTCATATTACTTCGAATGTACTTCCTCACTGTTTGGAGAAATCTGTTGAGTAACCATCTTCTTGAAAAATATAATTTTTTGTTGGAAGGCAACTCAAACACACAAGAATACACAGTCGATGGCTTGTAGCCCATCATAGCACACTCAATTGGACAAGAACATTGAAGGGTAATAAGGAATGTTTTGCCCTCTAAACAGAAACGTTATTAGAATTATGTAAGGAATGCAGAGCGCGTGGTTTTCTGCAAGGCATACGAGTATAGAGGGTCGAGAGGTACTAGAAATAATTAATCCTCGGTACTCTCGACCGCAACAAAGACACTAATTCGATTTCAGTTATTCATACGACTTATTTTGGCGGTTAAGTAGGGAAGCATAGCCTGCACAACACTACGTCTGGGAACGAACTAAGGCTAATTGACTTTGCTGAGGGACTAAACATCACTATACTTTGCACACTAGGTACACGTCTTATGCAACTAACATCAAGTGCTGAAGACCAGTGGCATCGATGCCAAAAACTCGCACCTAATATGCTGGGTTTCATCAACTAACTCTACAAAACCAATGGTTTCCAGGGGGAAAAGAAAGAACATAAGAAGCGTGCGATCTAGGAAATAAAGAGATACTACTCCAGGAATAATGTTCGGGAGTTTTATCAAAAAACTGAAAAAACGTTTCAAGGCAACAAGACCCGAACAGAGATGAAGAAAGAACACAGTAATTGACCCACAGTCAATCGTGGGAATATAAAAAAAAAATTATTTTGTAGACTATATTTAACGGTGCCGATAACCAATATCCCGTCGTTGGGCAGGGTACTACGAGTAAAGACCATTCAACCTAGAGGTAGGTTGCCAAAACCAACTTTCGTTCTCAAAAATCCAAAAAACTGCACAACCTGGGTCTGACCGCTTACCGGCCGCTTACACCAACTCATTTCTAAGGCCTGGTCAAAAGAGTGTATGAGTGATGAAAGGAATCTCAGGATCGTTTCGATAGGGCGATCTACCACAAGAAAGGAAACTCTTATGTTTAGCTTATGTCAGTGTCGGTTACGACTTTACCGAGATCTTTGGTGTCGACAAAAGTTTTAGACGCACACTCACAAGGTGTCATGTGACTTATTTAACATCATACTTAAAATAATTGTGTGGAACTCACAATCACAATCCAACAAAAGTCTGTGAACGACTAGCATACGCCGGTATTAACGTGATACTAACATAATTTAATGGACAGAACCTCACAGTCAACATATAAAGCTTTGTGGTAGTAAGGATAGTAGTACCTTAGCTCTACTATAAATCTTTCCAACAACACTTCAGCAGAAATAAAACGAAACTCTTACCAATCGGTGTTTATTTGGCCCAACAAGGCAATCCTGGCTCTGTCCTGAAAAACTAAGAAGACCCTATATAAGACCTTGATCTTCCCAGTTCTACTTTATACCGATGAAGCATGAAAAAAATTCTTCCAAAGACGTTCGGTTTGTTTGTGTTGACGGAATTTAAATGAGCAGATTTAATAACGAACTATACTGCACATCATCTGATTAAGATAGGATATGCAGAGTCCCATGCTTCAACCCGCAGTTAGAGTATTCGAATCCAATTCGGACGGACAAAGCACTAAAGAAAGACATTGGCTAAGGTGGCGCACAGAAGTAGAAGGGGACCACAACCGATTTGGATTGTGCAACTGGAGGAAGTTAGCTACGGATAAGGCTAACTGGAGAGACTTGTTAATTAACACTCAGGTTCATCCCGAACTGTAGTGCTACCTAAGTAAGTAAGTACCTCTTTTACCAGCTACTGATGTACAGTGATTTAGTAAGCTTAAAGATAGCTCGATAGCGCCATCAATTCCTTTTTCAAACTTGACACAGCGTGCGCAAGATTTGATTCAGTTAAGGTTCCTTTGGAGCCCTGACTATTGCTTAAGAAACTCCTGAAACTTAAATCTATATGCTGACAACGAAGATAAAATGCAAGGGAAGTCTTTATCATCTGAACACAATCATTGCATAATAATCTATGTAATTCCTCATGAGTGTCAATCTATATTCTAGGACATATTCCCAATGATTCTTTGTAGGGTATTCATGTTTCGCTGGACTAGTTGGTGTACAATGGGTTATCTTCCGAACTATTGTCTACTGTTTTATAGAAAAATTTACGGCAAACTTCCGAAAATAAGACTTCAGGTCTTGGAATTCTATCTGCTTTCATTAATTAGTTAAGGGAGTCCAAACGTCTATTGGTCCCCTATTTACAAGTCCGTCGTCTGACTGATGTTCGAAATTTTCAACCAACCGTCACAAAATTCGCATCCAAATTAGCGCCTGTTATTTATCACTTTAAACCAATTATAGTACGTTCTTGAAAATTAAAACAATCCGTTGTTTGTTGACGTGTATTCTGACATGAGATGCGTTTTTCTGAATTTTGCTCCAGGTGAGAACAAGAATAACCACCACAAAGTAGTAAACCAAGTTTTTTTGTTTCAAATGTTTTCTCTTTTTTCAAACAAACAGTTGGTGAACTCATAGTTGTGACTGTGAATCAGAATATCCTGCAATAGCTCCGTCATGGACAATTTTTAATTGTATCAACTTTCTTTTGTGTTAACAACAAGCATTACAACTTTACAACCCGAAATGTGTTTTCAACTTTAGTTATCGTTTTACTCTGCCCCATGTCCTTTTTTTCATTTGACTAAACTTTCACCCCAGGGCAAATTCAAAGCTAGATACAAACACAATAACAGAGCAAGCAAAACGGACAGGAAAAAAATCATTGAAAACGGAATCAGTTACTACAAAAACATGGCATCCGAGCAAGGACAATGGTGTGAGTTTGGGCAGCAGCATCGACCGTATTACAAAAGAAAATCGCTTCATCCCAGTTGTCCTTTCGTTGGAATTTATTTTTTTTTTCATTTAAAAAATCGTGGCATGGTTTTTTTTATTATTATTATTAGTCGGTCCTCTTTAGCACAATCTTCTCGTTAACCCAGATTGAATAGTATGTACAACTTGTGCAGTAAAAAGAGATTATTCATTTAGGCAAATGGTGAAACTTCCGGTCTGCGTTCAGCAGGGCCGAATAGAGAGAGTTTGAATAAGTGGTAGAAGTATTGGGCAAATTAGGACATCGCTCGGAATAAGCCACTGTCCTTGCATTGCAATAAGTTTTCCGTGTCTTTCGTTTATTTTCTGTGATTCCTTCTGTCCTATGCATTTGATGCATTCTTTTTCAATGCTTTTTTCCGGCTTTTTTTTTTTCTCCTCTTGACCAATCAGAAAGTTTCCAAAGACAGCTTATTAATAAGAAGATATCTTTTAAAGTTACTTGTTTGTCTTGCTTGCTCTTTCGGGAACCTCTAAGGAATACTAAAATGCTCTTATGCAAAGCGCTGCACGGAAGGATAGATGGTAATGAAGTTTGGAGAAATTTAATTTTGGCAAAACTTAAGCCGACTTTTTGACAACTTTCTTTTTTTAATGACGAACAGTGTGTCATTTGGACTGTGCCAATACACCGTGGAACAGAAAAATAAAACAGGACCAGTTTGCTGTTTTGGATAATTGAAGCATAACACTCATGAGATGTTTTTTTTTTTTTTGATAGCTCAAACTGTAGATCTTTTAGGTATGTACAAACATGAAATCGTCCTGACCACCGTACGATTTAGGTCACCTCTCATCATTGGCTGTGTAAGCTCTTACGCGCCTCAGGAAGTACCATGCACCGACAAATGGTTGAATTGATTTTCTGTATTTTTATAATAGTACTTAGGGCTCACAGCAATCTTCCGGAAGTTGTTACGAAGGTTTTAAACTACCACTGCTCCTGCTAAGATGGCACGTTAGTCCGGGCTGGGCCAGCGTCTAAGCCAATATGCCTATCCAGCTAGAGTGGCTTTTTCGGGTTGCTGCTAGTAACGCACATTTTTTGTAAAACCTCCGACAGCACCTCTCTAGGGCCTCGATCAATTGCCTTTCGTCCTCATTTTTTTTTTTTTTTTTTTTTTTTCTTTTGAGAAGGGTATGTCCTCCCTTTTCTTCTTGCTCGTTAGCAGTGATTTCACTGGTCTTCTACGTTAAATGTTGGCGGGATAGGACAGTTTAAGGGTGACTGGATCTGAAAAGACCCTAAAGGTCTCCTATGATTAGAACTGTAAGACATTGAACTTCTCCACAATAATACGCCTGTTTTAAACTAGTAATGATGCGAGTTGATGTTGGCTGGTCGGAACGTTCGGACGCTGCTTTTAGTAACTCTTTGGGTACTCTGTTCCTGTAGCCTTTTGGGTCTTAAATTTAAACATCCAGACCAGAAGTGGGTGGCCGTGGCTCAAGTGGTAGTAGACGGGTTTTAAAATCGGGAAATTCGGTATTCGAATCCCAGCCTCGCCCAGAAGTCATGCGTTTTTTTTTTCAGTTATTGGGTCTATAACTTTTGCTAAAAGATGGCGTAACTTGTATTATTCCATTGTTACTATTCCATTGGAACATGCGTTGGAAAGCTACTGTCATTGTACGTCATTTCAGTATATGTCATTCATTTGAAGCGTAAGCAACAATAATTTTTTTTCTCTCAAATATGTCGAACTTTGTGCCTGAAAAAGTGTTTTTGCGGGGAGTTCTTCATTACTTTAATATGAAGAAAACTGCTGCCGAAAGTTATCGTATTTTGGTGGAAGTTTATGCTGAACATGCGCTAGCTGAACGAACGTGACAAAAGTGGTTTGCACGATTTAAAAGTGGTGATTTTGGCTTGGAAGACGATGAACGTCCTGGGCAGCCAAAAAAGTTTGAAAATGAAGAATTGGAAGCATTACTCTATGTAACTCTATTGTTGCCAAGCACAAGAAGAGCTCGCAGAATCTTTGGGTGTCACTCAAGCAGCCATTTCAAAACGTTTAAAAGAAGCTGGATATATTCAAAAGCAAGGAAACTGGATTCCACAGCATGTCGGAAATGCTGCTGGAACGCCACAAAAGGAAGTCGTTTTTGCATCGGATTGTTACTGATGATGAAAAATGGATCCATTACAACAACACCAAATGCAAAACATCATATGTGAAACCCGGCCAACCAGCCAAATCAACGGCAAAGCCGAATATCCATGGCGCGAAGGTAATGCTCCGTATTTGGTGGGATCAGATGGGTGTGCTGTATTATGAGCTGCTAAAACCAAGTGAAACCACCTATGGACAACGCTACTGAACACAATTAATCCGTTTGAAGAGAGCAGTAGCCGAAAAACGCCCGAAATATGCGACCAGACACGAGGCAATAATTTTCCATCATGACAACGCTCGGCCCCACGTTGCTAATCCGGTTAAGAACTATTTGGAGAACAGTGTATGGGAAGTCTTACCCCACCCGCCTTATAGCGCAGACCTTGCTCCTTCTAATTACCATTTGTTCCGGTCGATGCAGAATGCCCTCACTGAAATACGGTTCACATCAGAGCAAAATATAAAAATTTGGCTTGATTCATTCTTGGCTGCCAAGCCGGCGCAGTTCTTTTGGGATGGTATCCACAAATTGCCCGAAAGATAGGAAAAAGTCATAGCTTTAGATGGGCAATACTTTGAATAATACTATTGCACATGTTTTTCTTAAATAAACGTTCAAATTTTGAAAAAAAAAAAAAACCGCACGAATAAAATTTTTTACCCAATAACAAAAATCAATTAAGATGAGTAGTTGACTACAACAACAAATCCAACTTCTACTAACAATTTAGTCTCTCCCCATTAAATTTTGGATGCCACGTACCCATGGAGCGAAATAACCACTGAGCCCAAACATCCTTCTCTCTCTCCCTAAACAGCCTGCAGAGGTAATCCTACAAAATTTTCAACACCGATTGGGACTATACTATACTATACTTTGCTCATAGAGTTCATGAAAACCAGGAATTTTATTATGGTGGTCGGAGAATACCAATCACACCAGATGCAGTATCTGTAATGACTTGAAGAAAATGTAGCCCCTGGCCTTCTTTACTGAATGCGGACCACATAGGAGTTCTCGAAAAGTTATTGGAAACTCTATCATGGAAGTGTCTAGTAATCTCTAGCGACTGTAGCCACTCAACTAAAAACTTGTGTATAGTTGGCCCTCGGGATATTCGCATTCGAAAATTCACTGTGACAAGATAATGGTATATACTCGTATAATACCGAAGCTGTGTCTTGGGGCAGTCGCTAGCATTCACGACATTAGGCACTGTTGCGAGATTCATTAGTCTGAGCCCATTGGCGCTTAGGTTATGTTTCCCATCTGTGTCGCCAAGGATCTCCCTTCTTAAATTGATGCTAAAATGAACTTAATGTACGTTATTCTTTGAATATTTTTCGTACGTCTGATCGATGAGCACGTTGAAGCAATCTTAGACAAGTCGTTCTGTACCAGGATATACCAGGTCAGAGCTGCGCGTTGTCGTCATCACTTTCACAACAAGCATGGAAAGATGTTGTTACATATCACTTATGCCTATCACACTTAGTTAAACCATAGTACCCCGTCACGATGCCAGTAAGCAACCTGCAATCTTTCCCATTTCTCCTACTGACAGGCAGCAGGAAACCAGCTAACCTCTAAGAGATACCGAGAACCATTTCTTAGGTCTGCTGCCAAACAAGAGGGTCATCTGTAATTATGCTTATATGAAACCCTCCTGTCAATAGAAGCCCTAACCAAGGACAGTGGCAGACCTAACCTAGGTTCGGGTCCTGAAATAAGACCCAGTGAATTCTGACGTTTAAGTGCGTTCAGAAAAGTTTTGCATTCTCGAACTAGCTTGGAAGTAAGAAGATATTTCTGCAAGGCTTTAAGTACAGACTGGGATGTCGCTACAGAAGCAAAAACCTCGCTCGTCACAATATACGAGTAGCTTGTTGCATATGTATATATGTATATATCCGCTTGTAAGACAGAAGCAAGTGTGAGGAGTCAACGTTGTCGTCTTCCGGAAAGACACCAGCGCTGAATCAATCGGTTTTGGATCCGTGTAGACTTGACTACAGTCCTTCCTACCCAAACTATTCCTAAGTACAAGGCAAATCGATTTTGAATTTTTTGCACAACAAAAGTCATTTCATCAGATGGTATATCCATCCACAAAACTGTATTATGGTTGTACCAAAAAACACTTCTTTTTAAATGAAAGATAGCTTAAGAGTGCAACTAATGGTATGAATTTCAAGGGGAGGGAGATTCATGCTTCTTGGAAAGTCCACATGCAGCAAAGTGAGACCTCTTCTTTGAGTCTGGTAAATGAAGCAGTGATGTATTTTTCAAATGCTTGTTCCACCAGATAACAAATTCATATAATAAAACTGACCCAATCATAGCCGTGCAGATGCAAAACACCTTCTTGGTGATAGGTCAATGTCTTACCTTTGCACTGGCAGAAGGCAGGTAGGTAGGTCATCCAGGATGATACGGTAAATACATAGCCTCGTTGGAGAATTGAACGGTTTTGTCTTTAGCAAAAGATAAGTCAGACCAGTCTGTTTCCTGGTTTTGAGAGGATGAATTTAAAGCTTGCTGCCTGCTTGTTTGCCATCGAAATCCCATATTGACTGCAGGGAATATATGCAACCAGGATCCATTCACCAACATTGATATATGATCATAAATCTGCATTACGGGGAAGTAAGGAACATTTGCCTCTCACCCTGTTTAAAATAAAAGGCATAAGCACTTCGCTCTTGAAAGGTGTAATAGGGATACCATGATATGCATGTTTGTCGGCAGGAATACTATGTTTTTGAGAAAAAACTTATGAATTCAGGGACTTTAAAAATCTAAATGTGGATTGCCTTTGCCTTGATTGGCATGGTGTATTTTTTTAAAAATCGATCGATGCCCATGTTGAATTTCCCCATTACGTATTGTAGTTTTACAGCTCTTCGATAAATATGTTCCTCTAAAAAGGAAAGCTGTCAAATATACTAACATCAAGTGGTTAACCTCTGAAATTTTTGAGCTTAGAAACAAGCGTGATGTTGAATTCAAAAAAAGGAAAGGAAAGGCTCTGGAAAAACTCAATGAAAATCCGGTGTCTTATCGTGAAATTTTGTTCATTTCCGTATTTGGCTGATAAGCAACCCGAAGAGTACCAAGAGCTACCATTACATTAATTAAAAACAACGGTATGGTGTGGTTTATGGGCTGGTGAATTCATTGGTCCATATTTCTTCAAAAATGAGGCAAATCAGAATGAAATGGTAACCGTAATCGCGCCATATCAGGTCTTTAGGATGAAGCCATCTAAGATTGAAGCTTTGGAAGCCAACATTATTCGTGTTATTCGCGAGATATCAGTCGCTATGCTCGAACGAGTGGCCCAAAATTGGACCTTCGGAATGGACCACCTCAGACGTAGTCGTGGCCAACATTTACATGATGTTATTTTTAAAAGGTAAATGCCATGAATTGTTCTCTTAAGTGATAATAAAAATTTTAGGTTCACATTCAAATTTATGTGTTTTATTTTTTATTATAAACCAAACCTCACAATCAATCACCTTTTAGTTAACTCGAAGATTAAGGAAGCCAAACGTCGCTATATGGTATATCATGTCTGGATTTCGGAAACACCACAGCTGCACATCAGCTCTTTCAAAAGTATCCGACATGAGAGTTGCAATAGATAAGAAACAAATCAACCTTATCGCTCTCTTAGATTTTTTCTAATGCCTTTGACACCGTTTGTCATGAGCTACTTGTATCAAAACTGATTAACTTCTATAATTTCTCTATATCAGCTGCTTCTCTCATACGGTCCTATCTAAAAGACAACAAGCAGTTCGTGTAAGCAATGCTGTGTTAGATTATATTACAATTTCAGTATGTGTTCCACAAGGATCCATTTTAGGTCCCATACTTTTCGCAATTTTTATTAACGATCTTCCCAAAATCATTAAAAATTCAAATTTTCACATGTTTGCCGGCGATATACAGCCCTATTTAAGCTTTGAGAATAATCTTATTAATCATGCTACCTTGAAATTTAATGATAACCTGAAACGTATTCATTGCTGTGCAGAATAAAACTTTCTACAGCTTAACCCAAGGAAAACGAAGTGGCTTCTCATAAATAGAAATCCGTTACCCCTTATCAACGTTCCTTCAGTCTACCTTGGTAATGAACATATCGAATTTGTAAACAAAGCCAAAAATCTTAGTGTCTAGTTCAATACAATATTAAACTGGGACGACCACGTTTCCACGTTTGCTCAGTTGTGGAAAAAATGTACGGATGTCTTATAAATCTTTCCCAATCTCAAAGTTTCACACCAGTAAATACGAAGCTACTATTGGTCAAGGCCGTGCTCATTCCTCTGATAACGTATGCGGCGAAATTTTTTGTTGCACATGCACCTTTGCCAAGCGTAAGCTCAACTTTGCTTTTAAAAATGTTGTGCGATACGTATACGGCCTAAATGGTTTTGCTCATGTGTCGGCTTATGCCAAAAATATTCTAGGTTGCACACTTGACTACTGCACAATCTACTACTTATAGCTTTCAGCTAGAACTTTAGGTTTAATATAATTGTACCTCGTGTTGCTTATCAAGTTACTGTTCACGCCATTCGTCTTTGGAATTCACTCCCCCTTAATATAAGACGACTTTATAATACAAATAGCTTTAGTGAAATTCTCTTCCGACATATAGCAGACAACTAGCAGGAATACTGAATATAAATTTCACACCATACAAATATTTCATTTAATTGTTCAAGAAAGCTTATAAAAATTGTTTTGTACTCAAACTTATTTCAATGTGATGTTTTAGTTTAATCTTAAATCACTTATTAATTATATCACATCTATAGCCTAAAGAAGTTAATGGTATTTTATAAATGTCGTTGTTAAACCGTAATAAAAATACTGAAATTCTGAAACGTGTAGAGCCTATTAATCGTAAAGAAATTGTGTTCCATTACAGCAGTGCGAGGCCACACACAAGTTTGATCAGCCGAAAAAAGTTATTGAAGTTTGGATGAGATGTGTTACCACACTCACCATATTCACCAGACCTTGCGCTGTCGGACCTGCACTTATTTCGTGCTCTTCAGAACTCTTTGTGTTTAAAAACGTTCAGCTCAGATGAGGCTGTAAGTCAACACCTTTTTCAGTTTTTTTGCCTATAAAGACAGGTCGTCCTATGAACGCGGAATTATGCAACTTACTGAAAAATGGTAAAAGGTCATCGAACAAAACGGGCAATATATAGGGTTTTCCAATATGGACTTGACAACTTTAAATTTAATTTCTGAACACACTCTTTCACTAATCATCAAACTGTCACTGTCAGTTTATTCATTCATTTTCATCTTGGTAAAGTACACTAACGAACAACGTCTGCAAATAATAAAAATTTTTTTACAGATGTTCGGAGTCGGTGACTGCGACTTTAAGAGCGTTAACTCCAATTTTCAGTCGTAATTCTCGGTCTAGTAGACAGGCAATGACAATTGAGTCTACATATTCGTTGTGTGATGTTGCCGTGTGTGTCGAAAATATCGCTGCCGTTCAGACGTCCATAGGAAACGATCCAAATCAGTCAATACCACCGCGTTTTCAAGAATTGGGCATCGCTCAGACAACATTATGTCGTATTTTGCATAAGGATCTTGGTTTACATCCATACAAAATCAAGCTGAATCAAGAATTGAAGCCGATGGACCATTTGAAGCATCGTTCGCCGACTGGGCTCTGGAGAAGATGCGCCAAGATGATCGTCACGTTACTGTGAATGGTCAGCGTTATCGCGCCATGATAACTAATTATTTTTGGCCCGAATTGGAAGATATGAACTTGGACGACATATGGTTTCAAGACATGGGCCATTCGATTGGCCGCTTCGTTCGTGCGATTTAACGCCGCTTGACTATTTTCTGTGGGGCTACGTTTATGCCGACACGCCGACGACGTTGGAAGAGTTTAGAGCCAACATTGAACGCGAAATAGCCGAGTCGTTGAAAATTGGGTCCAACGAATCGACCGCTGCAAACGTGCCCGCGGTAGCCATATGAACGAAGTCGAGTTCCATTCATAAATGTTTTGATTGTACTTCAAGAAAATAATAAATTTTTTGAAATATCTCAAATGGTTTGCCTTTTATTTAAAAAAAAAGTTGTCAAGTCGTTATTAGAAAACCCTATATTATTACTTGATTTTGTAATTTATGAAAAAAAAAAAGATCTTTAAAAGATATAGAAAAATGCGTAATGACTTTTCCGACAACTCAATACAAATTATAGATTTGTGTGCGCTTATTATTAGATGCGCAACTAAGTTGTTTACGGAAATGCAACTTTATTGTGAAAAAATGGCTACAACTTTTTCCATAAAACGAATCAAACTATCTTTATATGAGCGGAACTGCTAATCAGCCAGACCATGTGCCATCGGACGGAACGAGTAATAATTGGACAGCGCAATTTCCTGGGAATATGGCGGGTGGGGTGGGACTTCCTATTTGAGCGTTTTCAGATAGGTTTTAACGGGTTTGGCAACGTAGGGCCAAGCGTTTTCATGCTGTAGAATCACTTCTTCGTGCGTCTGCTCCTATTGTGGCCATTTTTCGTGCAGTGTTCACCTTAATCGCATCAACTGAAGTCGATACCGTTCATCAGTGATTATTTCATTGGGTTTCAGCAATTCATAAAAAATATCATCGACCTGGACCCACCAAATACACAGCATAGCCCTCGCAGTGTGAATATTCATCCGAGCCGACGACGTAGTAGCATGACCGGACAATTCCCATGACTTTCTTCTCTTTAAGTTGCTGAAATAAATCTATTTTTCATCACTCATCACGATGTGATGAAGAAAACCCTTCCTTTGGGCCGATGGAGCAATTGTTCACAGGCGAAAAAACAACGCTCAACGTATCTTGGCTTTAAATCATAAGGAACTCAAGTTCCTTGTTTTCAAATCATTCCCAATGCATGCAATTTCTTGGAAATGGCTTGGCGGGTAACTCCTAATGATGAAGCAAACTCTTCTTGCGTTTGGCATGGATCCTCATCGAGCAATGCTTTCAATTCAGCGTGTTCGAAGTATTTTCACTTTCCTTTAAGCGGACGATCGTCAACATCTAAACTGTCAACTGTCTTTGAAGCGACGGAACCAATCACGACACTTAGAGCAGCATCTCCGTAAACTTTTTGAAGCTCTCGATGAGTTTCAGCTGCCGTTTTCTTCTAATAAATGAAGAAAATCAACACTTTTCGCAAATAATGATTATTTGGCACAAAATCAGACATTTTCACACAACCAAAAGTATACGACTCCAAAACAAAATCACTAATTGTCAAAAGGGTTTGCTTGCCATAGTTGAAACTTGGACCATGACGTTTTGGATATGTCAAATTCGACCAGCACTTACTGCTGGAGCCGTCTATTGACGACAGCGAGAACTTCGTTTCGCACCTAATAGAAAATGCAGAGGATATCAATGACAGATACACATGCAATTCATCATTCTGTCTCCGACTTTGGGGCCGACTGGTCACACTATGGTTTGAAAAAAAGCTTTCTCATAAGGCCTAAACTGCAGATTTTTCTTGAACAGCCGTCAACTCTGGCTGCCTAACTTTAAAGCGCACTCTTTTTAACTTTTTATAACACAACTGGGTATAAGCCATCGGTGCCAAGCGACTTGAAGCTATCAAAGGAAACAGCAACATGTTTAATGGCCTCACCTGTTACCACAACCGATTAGGTTGTGTTCTGGTTTCGACTCAGTAATTGCAGTCTGGCTGAGTTGCACCTTTGGCTTCACAAAGTGTTTCAATGTTTTGGCAAAAGCCTTTATATGTAAGAGAAACTTTCCGAAATCCGAATTAGCTTGTTATATTCTCTCTGTTTCGACCTCTAAAGATTCCGTATAAGTCGACTTATTTATAAATGTTTTTTTGTAGGGAAACTGAAGGAAAGGCTAATCTCCACGATTGTTTCCTCTCTAGACAAGTCAGTCCAAAATACGATGCTTAGTGAGGGTACAACTCAGGTTTTGAACAACATTCTCCAGCTTTTGTTTTATTATGAGATTAGGGGAGCACTATCGGACTTGAAAAGCTCATCCTCGAATCATATCCGGTAGGCTTCCGCTGATTCCTCCTCTTCATTAAGGTTGGAGTGACGCATTTGATTCCGAGTTCAATTTGACATGGAGACCTTCGATAGTACTTTCCAGGCGGTAGTACCTTGGGTAACGTAGAGTAGAATACTTGCTTACACTGTACCTTTCCTTACAAAAGTTGACTGAGGGCCAATATTGTGTAAAATTACGTTTGTATTTGCTACTCCCACAATAAGTCTTCTGAGCGTTAACATCCTGTATGGATATTAAGTGAAGTTTCGTATTCAAGATGCTTTGAAGTGGATAGTAATAAGGTGTTGCACCCAACTCAAGACTTTCTGCATAAGGTTTCCTTTCTACTCTCTATAGCAATTGGCCTAATGGTTGTCACAATTTTATGCATGTGGGCTTTTAAAAACCAGATAATCCAGATGTCGTTGTCCGTTTTTCGTTGTTTGCGGTCGTCAAGAGCCGTGATAGCCCTGGGTAAACTAGAGCCGCCTAGTCTCTCCACTTCACTGTCACTTCAATCCACTCCAGTCAGCAGTAGAGTGAATTACTTTATCACGCTTTTTCGTGTCGTTTATATATCCTTGAGAATAGTCTCGCTACAACCATTCTTTCCTTCTTAAGATATAAATTATCTCGACATAATGACTTAATTATTAAGTGTCCTAAAGTCATCACAACACCTAGATGCGATAAGCACTTATGACCATTTCAAGATAACTTACCCTTCTTAGTTGTAAGTCATGCATCAAGGACCTATCTTACTCACTTTCAGTTAACGATAAATTGTCATTATGCCAATAGTCTACTTCAAAAGTTAACTCAACCCAGCGCTTAATATAGTGTTTGGCATCGGAAACATCCATTAATGGCGATGTTCTCTCAGCCGATGACTTACAACATTTAGTGGTATCCTCAACAAGCCACATAACAAGCTTGTATGTTAGTTTATTCACATTAAGCGAGGAGACATGGAGAGAGACCCGACCAACCGGTAGTTGGCTAACATCACCTCTTCACAATATCTTCCATCACGACCTTATTTCTCAAACAACCTCTTCAGAACCAATTCTCAACCACCCAAAATACATGCATATCGGAGGAGCAAGCTTTCCTTCATTTGATTTGTTTTGAAGTCATGATCCTCCTCGTACCACTTTTCTGATTCTCCTCTGTCGTCCTGTGTGAGTACTGCCTCTTTACTTTTTCCATTGGTTATAACATAATTTTACTTTCAGCCATCGTGCCCGTGCCTAATCTCTACGACAAAACCGATGCGATGACCATTTTTCTCCTCGAAAGTCCTTCGAAAGAAGGAAATCCTTGCATCCGGCTCCAGGCTCTAGTGCCACAAACATTCCTTAACTATTATTTCTTTTCGCCTCGATTTCGGTAGGCGTCCTTGGCGAGACTATGAAGAAGCATTCTCATTCATGACCAGTGTGCCCAGTTAGGGTAATGTGAACAGTGGCAGCAGGACCTCACTCCATGCATTTATACATAACCATGTTGGGAACGATGCTCCATAAAGGAACAGCACAACCAGAGAAAAACCGAAAAAAGATTAATGCATGCCAAGATATTGTCACAAATGGAGGAGTAAATAAATTGCTTTCGGATCAGTTACATAAGCCTGATATATGGTTTTTTTTGGTAGAGGGCTTCCACTCAACATAGATGAAAGTGGTGTCCTTTTTCGGGTTCGACGAAGCCGCTTCCTTTCTGGTTTCTGAAGGTGAAGGATATTTATTTGCCGACCGATTTGCTTTGCCACAAAAATTGTTTGTGAATTGCGGTGAAAATATTATTTGGTAGAGATTGTGCGGAGGAAATGGAGAGAGTGGAAGCACTCGCCTACGTCCTTTCTGAAGGAGGAAATCGAATTTACAGAGATAATCAATGGTGGCGATGAGGCGAGCCACTTAAATGGGTAAGTTATGATTCAATTAGACGATGAAGTTGGTAGGTATCTGGATTTTAGGAAGGCAGGACATTTGTTTTGCCGGTCGCAGGGAATTTTATTGTTTTGCGTGGCATTTAAAAGGCAATAAATTGATTTATAGACTTTTGAGAGTGTTAATGGGTAATTTAATGTTAAAATGAGTCCTCCAGGCACCATTAAGCCAACGCTTTTATTTTTTTTTTTATTTTACTTCGGATTTCGGAAAGTAAATGAAGCGAGAAAATACTCTCCATATTGCTTAACTGTTAATTAAATCCTTCAAGATGCCGGCTCATAAAGTATTGTAGATGGAGTCTGAAAAAAACTTCACAAAGAAGTAAACATTCTAGACAATCCACAGATCGGAATCTCGTTACCCAAAATGGAAGATGGTGTTTTTTCAATTGGAATTCTGATGACATTAGAAGCACGAAGTCACACCTTCTAACAGGCTTTTATTTGCTTGGTTCACTTGGAAAAATGTCATCTGGTTGACGAAAATGTTGTTGCTCTTATAGCGCCGGGAATGAGATTCTTGCGACATCGTTTTTTATTGCCTTTTGCGAGTCTTTGATTTACCTAATGTGAGGTTGCATTAGGCGATCGTTATAAAATCTAAAAGTGTTATAGATGTTGATGGTCCTTCGAGCCGCTTTAGCCGGACTAGTGAAAAGTAAGTATCTAGTATTTACTTACAAAAAACAAAAGTATAGTGTAAAGTGATGACAAGTGCTGCAAGGTCAGTTGAGATCAGCAACCCTGAGATGAGATCAAGGACTTCGCGTTAAACCACCAATCACCGTTTATGGACCAATTACAAGAAAGATGCGGAATCCCAGTACTCTGTGAAATACTTTACAGAAAGAACTGGAGCAGATCAAATAGTACTGGATAGACCTCTCAATAAACAACGGACATTTGGAAGAGCTACTGTATTTTAGTCAATTTGAGGTAAGGTATCTCGACATTAAAGCAACGTTTAAAGCAAAATTGGATCACCTTAAAAAGAGAACGTAACTTTAATCGATGCTGTTACATACCAATGCCAACATTCAAGCATCACGAGTAGCAAGTTCAGGTCCAACTGCAGCAACACAATCTTTAAGTAGCCTATCAAAAAAACAGCTGACAACATAAAGTGTCCAGCAAGATTTAATTTGTTCAACCTTATCAAGAATAACTTCATCCGCGCTATTTACAACATGGATTTGAGTCGAAATACAGTTTACCTCGAATTTAAGTTGGGTTAATTAAAGGAATACTCGACAAATTTGGCGGCAATAAATGAGGATATAATGTCATCACTGAAGGAAGTTGATTACGAGCAGGTGTAAATACGTGTGTAGCAACAAGTTCATCTTAGAATGACTGGAGGAAGAGATGCTTTTGCGAGAATAAAGCAACTGTAGTACTTCAGTATAACAAAACCAGTTAAAACCTACCAGAAATGCAGCTCAAATCTCAATCGAAACACTTACTTAACTTACTTACCGAGTTTTCTAACGAGGTAGCCATCGCTGTACAGCTGGAATATGTCCGCTATTGAAACGCTGTTAATGTAGACGGGACCGAAGATTACTTGAAGAAATATAAAATAGGACTGGGATCTTTGTGTAAAACCTTTTTAGTTTCTTTTCAATTTATTCTTCAATTGCCTTCTAAGCGTAAAGAAGGAGCGATTAGCAACAGCGATTCTTTCCATGATTAACTTGAGTCGTTGTAGGATTTGTTTAAGTCCTTTCTTGACAATGCTGGTCTCAGGTTTTCATTACTGTTTTGATGATCTGTATCGGTTTGAAACTCTCGGGTTTTTTTCTAAAATCGGCTTTAACATGAAAATGCTTGACTTTCCTGGCCTAAAACTACGTTGATAGTGGCCTTTCAGGTTTGTTGTCGAAGGGTCTTAGAAGTTTACATAATATATACAACAAACAGGATTTTGCATGTGATGTTTTTGTTCATCAGGGAATCAAATAATACTAAGGGTGCATACCTTGGGCATACTTTTGTCGACCCAGATTTTAGGGACGAGTTGGTGGTTGCAATTCGTAGTGCAATTCAACCAATTGCGGAGGTCTGAACCAGTGCGTTATCGTGGTGGAAAAGCACTTTTTCTTCGCCAGATGTAGTCGTTTTTTTCTTCAAATCGGCCCAATAAATCGACGTTGTATGCTCCTGTGATTGTTTTTCCCTTCTCCAAATAGTCAACGTGAATCACACTTCGCGCATCCCTAAAAACGGTGGCCACCACCTTTCCAGTCTTCGCATTCTTTGGTTTTGGTTCAGTATTGTTTCGATTGCTTTTTGGTCTCTGATGTGTACAAATGAATCCATGTACACGACGGTCATGAAACGACGCAGAAGCTCTGAATAAACTCTTTGAACCAATGATAAACGGTTATACGAGAAGGTGAATGGATCCCATACACACCATCGAGAATGGGCTTGATTTCCTCGCAGGTTTTGCCACTCGAAAACAAGAATCGGATCACAGAGAGATACTGCTCTTTTTCCACGGTCGCAAAAAACACTAACACGATGTTTTGGAATGGGTGTCAAAACTAAACTAAGCGTCGGACTGTCACTAAATTTTTACAGGCTGGATAAAAGAGGTTATTCTAATGGATGATATACTCACTTTGGCTCAGTAGCACCACCTACCTTCCAATCCGGGTACTTATCAAATAGCCCTCGTATATGTACGGACATAGGGTCCGGCGGGCTTGTTACACTGAAACCTGGAAATGGCTGACTTAACTAGATCTAAATCGAATGGATGGAAATCTTGTCTGTTATCATCCAGGTTAAACGATTCATTCTGCCTGGGGATAAGATATTGTTTGTTATCTCCGTTTGAAATTCTGCAGAAATACTCGTAATGTCTTCAGATTTTCACCACCGGCTATAGTTCTACTATGACGGTTTCTTCTCCATCGACATGTTCGGTGTATTCTTTGTTAAAATATCCTAACTTCATTCTTCTGGTAGCACGTGTCTAAGGTTCGTACTCATTCTTTTTTCTTGTGAGGAGCCTATGTTCTTCGCTTCGTGTCTCCTCATAGGGCTAAAGAGCCATTCGTCCTTTTCTGCAGGACCGCTCTGTAAACGGCATTTTTTTTTTTTTTTAATTTGCCTATCTGCTTTCGACATCGAACCAGGATTTTATTTGTGGAGCGAGTTGAAATCCAGCACATGCTCTTTGGTAGTAATCTTCTCGAGGTAATAAGAGAGACACAATCGGAAAATGGCCTGGGGGTCTCTTACGATTGTAGCCAGTCATCGACTGAATTTCCTCACAATTGTTAGCTGGTTCTGAGCTATTGCGGAATCTGCATCCATATCATGGATATCATGGATACAAGAAGACGCTTGACAGAGTAGATGTGAGCTGCTTGGAACGTTCGGACTTCTAAAAATTTAGAGCTTGCGTCGATCGCAATATGAACAATTTGCTTAACAGTCTATTGGTCAGGAGGCAGTCAGTTCTCTTTATGGAAACCAAGGTGTGAACAAGGTATGCTGGCTATAAGTGCATTACACGTTGTAATGTAATCATTTTTCAGAGTCATCAACAGTGAATCATTATACTGGTTCGTTATATTTTTATGCCTTCCGTATAAGGTTGTAAGCCCCAGCGACTGATTCCTTCCTCGAATAGGACTTCCATTGGCAGTTGGACTTCATGTTATTCATGCATGATTGTAGATAACATGTAAATGCTACAGGATGCCGGCAAACCATATTTTAGACTTCTTATTGTTGTTGTAACGAAGTACTAGGCTTGCACATAGCCCTTAGTGCGCTGGTCCTGGTCCTCTTTATCACTGAAGTATTAAACTATGAAACACTGAGAAATTCCAGAATAGAGACATTGCCTATCAACACGCACGGTGACAAATACGAATATAAGTTAAAACGGGATGTATTATTTAAAGAGCTACTCAGCTTATTTTAACCTCCGGCAGCTAACGAAAGCTGGTTTTGTGTCAGATTTAATCGTATAACATGCTATTCTAGGTCAAAGGGCCGATTACCTATGGACCTATCCACAACTGGATGACAGAAAAATAGATATCATGTAACTTGAGACAGAGAGCCAAAGAAAAGGTATGCAAAGAAGGAATTCATGTGACAAGATATCCTTACAAAACTCCTGGAAAACAGTTAGTACAGAATTAATCACAACGGAAGCCAGCCTTTAAAGTATAAATAACGTTTAAATTTGCCCACCTTTCCCAAAATCCAACCTGTAGGATTGTGGCAAAAATCGTATCCTTCCCAAGTTGACAAAGGCCTCATCGATGGTTTATTAAAATGAAATACAACTGCCAACATTCAGTATAAGACACTTTCTTGTAAATTCGCGAATATATACGTATAAGCACGACTTTATCATCAAAATCATTTATTCTACTTAAACACAGTGAAAGGGAAAACAAAAGAAATAAAAACACTTAAGGAGCAATGCATTACAGTGGCAGCACTCACTCATTCACTTGAAGCGCCACGAAGAGGGCTCTTACACTACACCGTCTTCCCTAATACGCCGTCACTTTTCAACCAAATTGACAGATTCATTCACGAAATGATTATTGATCAGCATTCTGGCGAAACAACGCGACACACACAGCAAGGATACAGACAAATATCGAGGCAGTGGCAACTGTTGAAGGAGCCATATGTCTTCTTCGTCTAATATATGCAAGTGTGAACAATATCAATCAATCTCAGTGGCAAAGCCTTTATCCTTGCTTTAACCCAGGGGAGAAGCACACAAATACTTGTATCTCACAACCTTCGAATAAAGACGAACCGGTAAAGTCAAGTGTAGAGATGTGTAGCTTTTTATTACAAGGACTTGCTCAGCATAAGTACTGGCTTTTTATGCCTGCTCTATCTCAGAGCTGCTGCTATACAATCGATTCCTTTTCGGAATTTCAGAGAAATATGCTGAAGAGCTGAAGCTCTGTGAAGCCATGCACACCGACTACACCAAGTATTCAGAGTTAGTACACAGTACATGCCCCGACAGGAAGGATGAAGCTGCGAGTACATATATACATTATACATACAAGTATACTCGTATTTCTCTACTGGGATTTGAGAAAACTTCGAGGATTCAATTGAGAGAGCAAAAATAAAGTTAAATTCCCTCTACCTTCCTAGCCTGTCGTTCCTCCCACCATAACACGAGGTACGGAAGCAAACAAGGATTCAATATTTCTGCGCAAAATACTATATCCTTGAATCTGCATTCCGAAGGGTTTTATATTATTTCCGTGGCACGAACATATCTATTCTCGTGTAATCATATTCAATTGTAAATTCATTCAATCGAGGATTCCGGTTTCGATCCGAACAAGAGTGGGGTCTGCCGGTCGGTCGTCCATCGGTCTTGAGTCTTCCCAGAATTTTATTTCTTACTTGGCACGACACACACATGTCCTGCGGAATTCGGCACCAGTGCAAATTACTTTTGTTTTGTAATTTCATTCAATTCCATTTCATCCTAAGCGAATTGAGAACAATTATCATTAGATCCTCCAAGGATATAGTACTCACATGGTCCTAATGCATGCATGCCGCTGGAATGCATTTTCAATTCTTCGATTATTACTTGCAGCGACGTAGAGACGAGAAACGAGAAACATCAAAGGTTGAATACGACAACGACGATGACAACTCAATGGCATAACAATGGCCAACTTGTATTGACTAGTCATTTCCCTAGAGAAATCTACCAAAATATTTTCGTCCCTTTCGGGCTTTAAATTTTATGTCTTATACGTCTACATACAGATGTACATGGAATAAAGTACTGAACCAGCTCCAGGAGCTTTGCAATCATCACACGATACTGTGATAGAGCTACCATATGCGAACGTGCTGCATGCTGTACCATACGACTGGATGTCTCTTATTATTATTGGGGAGGGATTCGAAAGAGCAGCATTTTTATTGTTGCCCTAAACTGGGCAAATATTTGTCGAGTATTTGGTCGAGAAGCATTCAAGCATACTATGTAGAATTGCGCTCTGTGCAAGGTCTGTACATTATGAGAGGCGCAAGGATAATGTCAGCAATTTTGCAAACTTTTATACACCAAGTAGCAACAAAGCCGTTGATTTGAAACATTTACACAAAGCGGAAGGTGTTTATGTAGCGTACGGAATGGATTATGTGAATGATTCCCATTTAATCATTATGCTTTCTGTAATACTTTGCAGATATGCCACTCAAACCAGGAAGATTTTAGACGAACTACCTCACCATTGAACCTCGAAGTTTAAGCCTGCAATAGGAGCAAAGGATGTGAATTAAATGAAACGCTCTTTAACATCATCTAAAAACAGAATAAAGCTGTCAATGCTACACTGATGCTGCGCCATAGTACCTAATGATGAGCTCTGCAGATGATATGAAGACGGAAACTCGCGGTAGGATACGCTATACCAAATCAGCATATGGAATTGTCTGACATGAGGGTCAGCATTAAGCAATTGGTGAACGGTTTGCACTTTATAAGAGAACACCTTCAGATCTTACACTAAAATCCGACACAGCGGATTGTCATAGAGTGTAATCTTCGAAAATTATTAGAAGGAAGGAAGGAAGAGTTATTATGTTCAAAGTGGTACTGATATTTACTGTACACTGCCCCAACCCCCCGTTGACCGGACAGGAACTGCGTGAGGTAGCTGTTGCAGTTTCCATGTGCCCCAGTTTGTCCACACTTCTATAGAGAGAATTAACTTGTATGTCCAACGGCCTTTTGTGAGTTTATGCTATCTATTTTGCCACCTAGTTATTTTCTTCTCCTTTATCCTTTTTATTTCATGCGTCTCTACGTAATTTTATTGTATATCCTAAAGATCTCATCCGCGAGTATGTCGATGGGTACAATTCCAGCTATAACATACTCGTATGCTGCTTCATCCGATATTGTTCGAAAGCCACATATCGTCCTTAATGCTACCAGTCTGTATGCCGACGATAGTTTTTTTTTTTAGCATCCTCTCTAACTAGTAACGTGGCACAAACCGGGCGACGTAAAGCATAAACAAGTTTTTACTTTTCTAGTGTAGCCAGGCTGGCATAGAAAACATGTAGTGCAAACTGCAGTTTATTATTAAATATTACTCCTAGGTATTTTAGTGCTCGTTTAGCCGGAATTAGTTGGCCTCCAACCCTCTGCTCCAATTTGAAGCAGATTCTACTCCGATAATGTATTTGGTGACCGTTACAATAGCAATGTCATCAGCAAAATCTATTGTGAAAATTCCTCGTGACAGCGGCAGTCGCAGTACTCCGTTGTACATAATATTCCACAATAATGAACCTAGCACTGATCCCTGTGGTACTCCTGCAGAGACAGTGTAATATTTGATACCATCTTCTTTTTGATATTGAAGCTGCCTATTGTTTAGGCAGCTTCTTACTATCTTAAGTAAATAGCGTAGTGTATCCATTATAGAAAGTGCTCTTGTCATGGATAATCAGCTTACGAAGATAAAGTCATTCTTAAAATCAAGTGTTTCCACTGCGAAATATTCTATCGCATTAATCGCAATGTCTACTAACGCTTTTATGGCATCTATGGTAGACCATATGACATCCTTTTTCCTCAGACTGACAATAGTCTTTCGTAAAGGAAACCTCCCAGAATCTTGCCCAGGGTATCTAGAAGACGATTTGGCCGGTATGAAGATGGTTCACCTATTGGCTTATTTCCCTTTGGAAGGAATACCAAATGGTATTTTTTCCTTGTGTCAGGAGAAATTTCTTCCTTCAGACATCTCTGGTATGTTGTTATGAACAGGTCTGGTCTTTTTGGGACAGCTGCTTTTCCTTTTTTTTTTGGAATTTCGTCGGTCTAGACGCATTGTTATTGTCTATTTTTCTGCATGCATTGATCAGTTCGTTCGTTGATATCTTTAGAATTTCTTTTTTTCCTGTTAGCTTCTTCAATATAATGCGTAACAGGTGATCATTGTGGGAAAAGGTACTGTACAATAGATACTAGCAGAGTGAGACGTTATTTGTGAAACCCTTTAGCCCTTTACTTCGGCCATTACCACTATCAAGGGTTTAGACCAGCTTCGATACACAGGCGCCTGAAACATGTCGCTCTACTTTCTTTGATCGCACTCTAAAAAAATTAAGGTTTCCTTGAAAATCTTAATCTTGATCTTCTAGATCGCTAGATCTTTAGATATAGAAACGTTACCTTGAAACCGTTACGCCAAAATTTATCATTCCACCATTCCATTCCTCTTTGGAGAGCGATTCTTTTGGTCATTTATGCATCGCATGGTTTACCAACAATCCGTGTAAGCTGACTCGCCAAAATCTCTGCTATTCTGCTGCTACAACTATTAAATATTTCTTCAAACGTATCCTCATCACGGAGTTCGTCCTTCCATTTAGGACCTGTACGATTGGGTTGTTTCGTTTGTTTTTTCTCGTCTATGTTATCAGTATCACCTGGCGGTCAGTATGAGTATATTCCTTACTGACTTTTCCATTGTTATATCGACAATAGAGCCAACTTCCTTCTTACGGTAGGTGTTTGACCTGCCAACCCACTCCCAAGGACGAGAATGCTTCCAGTAAGGAATAGCCTCTTGGATTGGTAAACCTGCTACTCCAATCGGTTGCCTTTACATTCAAATTCCCTCCTATAACTATTTGATATCTTCAGCAAGGTTATCTAGCGTTTCCTCAAATTTTTCCATTGTCCAGCTTGTTCGTGCATAGTAGCTATAAAAGATAGCGTCATTGATTTTTGCGAGGACAAAACCATATCTATGAGTGTATGTTTCTTGGAATACCTGTTGCTGTGCTGTTGCTTCTGAGCTATCTCACAATGATTGAGATTTAGCTGTATGATCTACATTGGTGTCTTCTGGTCATAGCTTCCTTGAAAATCCGGAATCTATAGCACTGCTGCCAGCTACGTGTTTTGCGTCTTCCGGGTAAAAGAAATGCTTGCAATATGTTCTTCGGATCCGCATCTTCTGCATAATTTAGAGAGGTCTTCTTTGTTCGAGCATTGATTTGCTATATAAACAATTTCAGGTATTTGAAATACTTTTTTAGCAATACTTTTTCACGGATTCGGCAGATGACTCAGCCAATTTTTATCCGTCCGGCATCTAGCAGCTTTTTTGCATCTTCTGTGGTGAGATTTATTTCCGCCTATAGGGTGCCATCAAATGCCTTTCGCAAAGTCCATACATTGTCTAACGATAATCCTTCCAGTCCAAAAAGCGACATAATTGCAATGCTTATATCCTCCTCGACATCTTTTAGTTCGACAGTAACACGGTGCGTCAGAGTCTTTACATTCCCTTGAGACGCTAATGATTGGCTTATAGCGCCTTTCAACTCGGTTGCTTTTGTGCCTGTGTCCTTAAGGTGAAACAAGGGAACACATTTCTGCGTCCTTCTAATATTCGATACTGCTCGACTTTCACGGACGTCTTCGGCCGCAGCTGTTATATTCTAGGTTAAACGAGCAATACGTTGCCGACCACTTTCTGCGACATCTCTGCGACATCTCTGCGACATCTCTGCGACATCTCTGCGACATCTCTGCGACATCTTCTGTCTGCAATATAAATGTCAAAGCACATTATGGCACATTCACATTCTGGCATTAATTTTGCCCCACCTTGCATGTAGATTGATAGTAGATAGTGTATAGTGCGACTTTATGGTCTATTGTGTCTACGCTTACACCTTTGATGTATTTACTCTGACTTGATCATGGATATTCATGGATGGGCTCTAACATCCTCCAGACCAGTTTCTTCTATAAATGAGTAGTGGGTCTATAATTAATACATCTGTATCTACAATAATATTTGATATTTTTTATAAGATTCCAGAATATGGTCTGGGGTTTCAGGGTTTTTAGTGTAAAGTTTGGATAGTCTTTCAACTGCTATAGCATTATTTAATTGATTGACTTCATGACATCTTGTAGTACACTTGCCTATAGGCTCATGGTGTAAAGTCCTTGCCTGGTCTCTACAATCTCGAATCTTCCTGAGCTTCACTAGAAGTTACCTTGATTTTAAGATATAGCAATACTGGTATAGATACGTCAAATCTGGCATCGATATCGTAAGGTTAAACGTTTTAAATGGTACAAATACGAGTACTATTTGCGTGTTTTTACAGAGACTTGAAAAATTCATCTCAGCCAGAACTGGAATTAAGCCACGAACATTTTTGTCGCTTCGACTTTTGGTGATAAAGCACCATCCCAGTCCACCGCGTCCTGATGGTTTTCCGAACTAAACCGTGGTCGCGGTTGTCCAAAATCTTTTGTTGTTCCAGAAAATATCGATATGGATACCGCATTATTCGACAAGTCTGGTATGTTTTTGGTCCAAGGAAATGTGTAAGAAATTCTATCGCTGTACTTCAAAAGACATCTGTCATATAAAAACATGCCAAGAATAATGATTTTATGCATATAAGTCCGAAACTATACAACAGTCGACTGTATGGGGCTCTCAAGATGAATCGAACTCAACAAAATTTGTTCAGAAACGAAGAACTTTGAAGCCTGTTTTTTGGAAATATCGGACATGTCGGTACTATGTTAGAATATTAGATGAACGTAGAATGGTTAATTCGGAATGGTACACCACTATTTTGCTAGAAGTCTTTGGAAATTCTCCACCACGACAGTGTGGGCTTTCATAGGTCGGTTCAAACAAGTGACTTTCTAAGCACTCAAAACATCGCCGTCAAAAATAAATTTCGACCTTAACGTTTTTCGATGTCTGCAGAAGCGCTTGATGCTTAATGCGATAAAATAAAAGTGCTTCGAAAATTAATTCAAACGCATTCAAAAGTGCAGTGATATTCGTCGATAGTATTTTGAAAAACAAAAGCCACTTTATAAAGCAACTATGTGCGTATTGCCCTTTGTAGTGCACAGTCAAGCCCCTTTACTGAGAATCTGCCAGCAATGGTTAGTGTGGAACGCCCAGAAAACTGGATTGTATTTCCAAGTTGTTGCTCCATATACAAAAACATAAACCGTAACTTGATCAATTGATCTGAAATTTATTCAGAAAATTAAAAATACAAGTTAATTCATCTACTGTAAATCTATATTGTCCCCTTTAAAGTAATCCCCATCGACTGCAACACACTTATGCCAGCGCTTGATCCAATCCTCGAAACATTTTTTATATTCGGTTCTCGGTATGTCAATTAGTGCTCCCTGCGATTTTTCCATTACTTCCTCTCGGCTGCTGAAACGCGTTCCCCGTAGTGTTTTTTTTAACTCGGTTGAACAGAAAGAAGTCACAGGGAGCCAAATCAGGTGAATTCGGTGGCTGATGGATGGTATTTGTTGCATTTTTCGTCAAAAAATTATGAATAATAGTGGCAATGTGCGACGGTGCGTTATCATGGTGCATCCACGAGTTTTCTGCCCACAATTCGGCGAATTGCTTCACGCAAACTCATAACGCCCAAATAATACTCTTTGTTTACTATCTGGCCTTTTGGCAAAAATTATGATGCACTACACCGTTTTAATCCATGAAAACCGTGAGCATTGCCTTCTTTTTTGATTGAAAGCGACGTGGTTTTCTTGGTATCGGCTCATTTGGTGAACGCCATTCACTTCGCTGATGTCTGGATTGCGTGTCGTACTCATAATGATCCTTTTAAAGAATTTGGGATCTGATTCAGCCTCGCAAATTATCTTTTTTACGACGTCAAGACGGTCTCTTTTTTGCATGAAATTGAAGTCTTTTGGCACCAACTTTGCTGCTACACGACGGAAACTCAAACCATTAACCAAAATGTCTTGGATGGATCCATAGGCAATATTCAAGTTCTCCGCTATCTGTCTGATGGTTATCGCCACTGGTAAACGACCGTTTTCTTTAGAGAATCGTTGCCGAAACACTCTTCCAACATTTCCAACGTTCGCGCACCAATAAATCCGTTTTTTACGCAAAATTTAATACAAGTTCGTTGTTGCAAATTTAAAATTATTTCTAAAATTGTAAAAAAAATCGCCAACACACAAGGAGATAGATGTACTCTTGGCTACGTAACCTTTGCAAATGTCAAGCAAGAGAATGTCAACAACAGATGTACCAATTTAACGAAAAACAAACAGAACTCAAATCGGAATAATGGGAATGCCGCACGGTGACACCACCGGGAACTTTTTGATCAAGGTGGTATTCTTCTGCTAAACTTCCTCCTTAGAAACACTTTAAAGGGATGTTTCAGCCAAGGTGTTTACGGTGTCGCGATCTTTATTAGTAAAAAACTTAAATTAAGATGAATGTACAAAGGTGGTTTTGTCTTTATCTACGCGCCTGATGCTTCTCAATCCACGCTATTCATCTCAGAGCTCAATAGACTCTTTCGACTCAGATAAGAATTATTATATAGTCAGCGTGGATTTTAATGTCAAACATAGAGATTGGGGAAATCATGTATCAAATACTAGAGGAAACCTACTACTCAATTGGTGGGTTCTGCACATTGTCATGTATAGACTCGGTTTGAAAGCAATGGACAGTCCATCGTGCCCCAGATACAGCTCTTATTTGGACCTATTGCTGTACGACATACAGATACAACTGACTGGGAGTAATCTACAAACATTAAACTGTCTGCATACATTCGTGTACTGAAATAAAAATTTCTAACGAAATTGCGAAGCTAGAGGAGTTTGTTCCGGGCCGTTCTTACAATAACAGTGATACTCGCTGGACATGCTTCCCCAGACCGTTGACAAAACACTCTCCTCTAAATTCGCTCTACTCACCGTTCCATAGGAATATGTCTAACGAGGAGCTCGACATACGATGGAAATTATAATACCTCGGTATGAACACATACCCAACGAAGACCTATTGCGCAATGCTACCATGCAAAATTAAACTGCTGTCAAGACACAAAACTTTGTACAGGCAGTTTGACATAAAAAACTTGGAGGTTAGGACACTGAAGTCTCCAGATATTGATAAGGAAGAATTACAGAGCATCTGTATGTTTGTATTGGAACAACAGAATTCGGTATGTAAGTTTCAGCAACGCGAACATGCTGAAGACGACCTACGGTGTCCTAAAATTCTACGAACTACGGATAACGAACGAATACGGATTGCTGCAGGCATAGAGTTAGGTGAAGCCACAGATGATGATAATTTCTTTGTGATTGAAGATCCTCAAGAGAAGGTTAAGGCCATAGGCGCGACCTTTCAGGAAGTGTATAAAACCAATGACCATTGGTATAAATCACGACTTGGAGAATCTGCGAAATGACATGTCATTTGGCAAGTCGAGAGCTCGGGTTTCACTCAGTTCAGTGACGAGAATATGGTAAGTAATGTCATCGCCGATGAAGACATTCATCGGAAGAATTCCATGGGATCTTCAACACAATAAGAGGTAAAAAAATAAATGGGAATCGCTGGAATGCCGAACATTGTGCTTCGAAATCATCGAATATCTTCAACACCTTATGGTTAGAGGGACTTTTTAACAGGTTAACCAGATTGGCCATCAAGGTATGGTTAATTCGCCGATCTTAGTCAGAGTGTTTCAAGTCTTTGAATTTTTCTCATTCTTGTCAATGGTAAAGAGTGAGCCAACAGATGATGTGGATGCTCGCTGTCAACTACTGTCATTTTCTAGATTCAATGTAGTTGATCTTTTTAACAGCTCTCTTACAACCTTTGGCAAATTTTTTCATGGAGTCGTTTAGTACGCAGCAATTTTTGTTTTTTTTTAATTCTTATTACGAAAATGGGCCATCTGTAAAAGTAACATTTTGTAAAATTCGGTCAACTTATTCGCCCTAATCAGTCCAGAATTCGTGAATGATGAAGCGTTTTGAAGAAACTGGTTCGATATTAGATAAGACTCCATATCAGCATGCTTGACCAGCATGTATATACAAGCCAAAACATCACCACTGTGAGCGAAAGTGTTTTAAATCAGCCAGGCACCTAATTTCGTCGTCGAATTCAACAATTGGGCTTCACTAATGGAACTTTACGACGAATTTTAAAATTTGATCTTCATTTGCACGCACGTAAAATTCAAACTACACAACAATTGAAGCCCTTGGACCATCTATGATGTCGCCAATTTGTTAACTGGATGTTGGACAATTTGCCATCGAATTTAATATTATCCGATGAAGCCCATTTTTGGATGGATGGGTCACTTCTGGGCATCAAAAAATCAATGCATCCCAAAAAGGTCACCGTATGGTGAGGATTATGGGTTGGCGGCATCATTGGCCCATACTTTTTCGAAGATGAGGCTGGAGAGACAGTTACAGTGAATGGAAAACGTTACCTCAACATGTTGATGGGCTATTCTTTTTTTCCAAAATTGAATGAATTGCTTCTGGTGCTTCCGCCTACACAAGCCATCAATCAATCAATCTATTGCATACCAAAATTTAAGATCGCTTTATTTCGGTTAAAGGAAGGAAGTTGATTAGCCTTCAAAGTCTTGCGATTTGACACCTTTAGAGTTCTTCCTTTAGGATTGTTTGAAGAGTTAAATCTATGCCAATAGCTCAGCGACAATCCAGGATCTCAAACATAATATCCAAATTCAATTTTACAGGCAAGGGTCAAAGGCGAACCCAGAAAGGCGACTTGCTGTTTCAGCTACGCGAATCTGGTGACAGAACCAAGCAATTTAGGGGCATAATCGGCGAGAACCTGGGCGCAGAGGTGGAGATTCGCACTCTAACACAGAGATCCACGGTCGAAATCAAAGACCTCGACGAAGCCACAACTAGGAAAGACATTTGCGAAGCTGTAAAAGCCCAGTACAACATTGGGATTACCGAAGCAGACGTGCTCAGCCTTAAAAAGGCCCACAGAGGCACACAAATCGGGACAGTGGGGCTGCCGGCAAAGAAGAAGAATGCTTCAAGTGTCTGGAGTTCAACCACACGACGCGTCAATGCAAGAGAGAGCATAACCGATCCAAGCAGTGCAGAGACATAGCCAAAGAGTGCAAAAAGGCCGCATTATGCTTCTGGTGTAAGACAGTCACGCCAGAAAACGCCGGACACGTAGCAGGTAGCAACAAATGCCCGGTAACCAAGAAGGAACTAGCCAAATTAATATGATGAATATCGCCCAAATAAATTTAAACCACTGCGCAGGACAAACGGTAAGGGAGAAGAGGATCGACGTAGCCTTAATAAGTGAACCGTTCGAGCCCATAGATGGAAGCAGCTGAATAGACGAACCTGTGGGAACCAGGTCCTGCAGTCAGTCGGCCACCCGGCCGACCACTTCGTATCTGCAAAGATAAAAGGTGTGTACTTCTATAGTTGCTATGTGCCTCCCAGTCTACCACTGGCGGACTTTACGAAGCTGCTGGACGACATCGTAGCTGACGCGCGAGGGAAGCACCCAGTGAGTATTGCTGGGGATTTTAACGCCTTGGCTACCGATTTGGGCAGTAGGACTACGGATGCAAGGGGAGGAGCTCTACTCAAATCGCATCATTGGACATTAGTCTGGATAACAACGGTGCAAGGGAAACGTTTTGAAAGGCAGGGAGGGGGTCAATCATTGACATCACATTCGTGAGCAACTCACTACTGCGGTAATCAAATGGCGAAGACTATACCCACAGTAACCACCAGGCGATTTTATTTAACGTCGGCGAAGAGAAACGCAAAATGCGCCCCACTCTAACAGGTCCAAGGTGGAAGGACACGCTCTTCGACAAAGATATGTTTGAGGAAATGCTAAACACTAGCGCCACAGTGAACAATGGATCAGCGGAGGCCCTTTCGCATCAACTGATCCAGGTCATTACTACAGCGTGCGACGCAGCAATGCCCAGAAGTTCTGCCAGTAAAAGAGGCGAGGTCCGACGATCACATCCTACAAGCACGACGCAGGTCCCAGAGATCCGATTTTCAGGAACGGCTAACCACGTTTAAATTGGCGAGACGTGAACTGGAAAGAGCCATTAAGGAGAGTAAATCTAGGAGCTTTAGGCGGCTTTATGACGGCTCTGCGACGAGGCTGAATTAAACCCTTGGGACATAGCGTATAGAGTGGTGATAAAGAAGCTTAAAGGCAACATGTCTACACAACTAACCTGCCCGGCAATGCTAAGGACCATAGTGGAGCATCTATTCCCCAATAGGTCAACTACTATGGTTTCAATCACGAGGGAGATCAACATAGAACACATCCTGGCAATCACGTCGAAAGAACTGTTTGTAGCATGCAAAAAAATGGGAGACAGCAAAACACCTGGACCGGATGGCATTCCGAATAGGGCAGTCAAGGCGGCTGTTAAGATAACCCCGGAAATCTTTGTAACAACGATGCAAAGGTGCTGGAGGAGGGGATTTTCCCCACACCATGGAAACTACAACATGCCAATATGCCTGCTTGATACGCTAGGAAAAATCCTGGAGCGTATCATATTGTATATGGCAGACTGCTTGCGGTGGCGGAGAAAAAATGGAGCCCTGTCAGATCACCAGTACGGCTTCAGAAAATCGCGTTCTACCGTCAATGTAATAAAGGCTGAAACAATTCAGGGGAAAAGGTGGAGATGGGGGACAAAGAGATACTGTGCAGTAGTAACGCTCAATGTCAAAAATGCGTTTAACTCGGCGAACTGGTCGTTCATTAAAAGATCCATGGCCAGAATGGATATACCATACTACCTTCTGAGGATAGTCACGGACTACTTCAGCAACAGGAAGCTGTCTAACGACGGCGCTAAATACTACAGCGTTTCCGCTGGAGTCCCTGCAAGAGTCGTTCCTTGGACCTTACCTAGGGAACATTATGTACGACGGAGTTCTACGACTAACAAGTCAAAGTGATTGGCTTTGCTAACGATATCGCAGTGGTTACAGTAGCCAAGCACGTTTATGGCGTAGAGTCTGCCACGGATGAGGCAGTTAAATAAATAAAGGAGTGGCTGGAGTCTGCCGGTATAGAACTGGCTGCCCACAAGACTGAAGCTGTCCTAATAACCAGCCGCAAGACGGTGGAATATGCGAACTTCCAGGTCGGAAACCAGACAATCAGATTCAAAGAATACTTGAAGTACCTTGTAGTCATGATCAACAATAGACTACGCTTTAAAGCCGTAGAGTACTATAGTAAGAAGGCATCGCGGATGCAGGAAGCACTCTCCCGAATGCTTCCAAACATCGGCGGATCTGCAGCTATCATGAGCTTACAATCACAATCAGAGTAATCAGCGGCCTCCGAACTATCTCCGACGAAGCAGCCTGCGTTTTAACTGGGATGGTTCCCATCGACATCCTCGCGGATGAGATGCAGAGGGTGTTCCTTAGGCTACCCTCGAACCGGCAAGAGAAGAAAAGGATTTAGGAGGAGGAAAGGGCAATATTGACAATGCTGTGGCAAACCAGGTGGGACAACTCTACAAAAGGCAGGTGGACCCACAAGCTTATTCCCACTACAGAGTCATGGACAAAGAGAGCGAAGGGGACTGAAACTACCACCTTACACAGTTCCTGTTCGGGCACGGCGGCCATCGGAAATACCTCCATAGATTTGAACACGATAGTTCGCCCTTATGTCCAGGATGTCCAAATGAGGAGTAGGATGCGGAGCGTGCAGTGTTCTACTGCAGATGCTTTGCAGAAAATAGAGCAAACCTGCCAAGTCCAGATAATCTCGTAAGCCACATGACGGGATCAGAGGGCGAGTGGATGGAGATCTGCTCATTCATAGTGTGTGTGCAGAATGCGCTGCGAAGAGCAGAAGCCCTAAGAAGAGCCCAAGAGGCGGACTCGGAGACTAGAGCATAATTGCTCTTCGCGGCCCCGCGAAGTAATACCTAACGGCAGTCCCGCGGGGAGAGTGGTTGAAGAGTGCAGGATGTGGTTTAGTACTTAGGCGTATTCCTGACATCGATTATTCAAGTCTGCGAATCGTGCATGCTAGTAGCCCGGGTTACTAGTATCTTTAGAAGATTACACATCCTTTGGCGCAACCATAAAAAAAAACATTCCACACTTAAGATATATGCCACATTTTATTTACAATGGCAAGTTTTTTATCGACTGCTCTCAGGTTCTATCGACTGCGCATCCCTTTTCATCTCTTTTTCCTTCGACACCAATCCACATAATCTACATTGCCCTCGTCTTTTCTATCTATCTGCCCACCGAATCGCTTATGGCTCCAACGAAACAATCACCCGTATGCTCCGAAATGTCAACCCAAACCTCTATGTTTTTGACTTCAACCTGAACACTCCTCGTCTCAAACAAGATCTATAGCCTGGGTTCTTTAGTTCTCAAGTCTTTCTGTTTAAATTGGATTAAGCTTGTATTAAGACAAATAAGTGGGGACGTCAGCCCGCACTAAAATGAAATTTAATGTCGTGAAGTCCGAATTACGGGGAATATATCTCCCACAAGGGTTTCATAGGATTCCTCCTGATTCACCTTTTCGTGTTGTACTCTTGCCTCTCTCCCTTGAGTAGCTGACTTTCGCAAGCTCACCCTTTTCTCACCTTTTGCTTGGCTCTAAAACAGTTCAGGGGTAATATTGTCCCATTTTTCTGGATCCACTTCTTCATTATTGGACTTAACTCAATGCTTATCTGCCCTCTAGTTACTTCCTTAGTTTCAAATCCTTTACTTGAAGGAATGGTACCATGTTTGTTTGTCTGCAACTGCTAATCCAATAATCGGACTCACGTCGCTGCACTTCGGCTGTAGAACGGGAACGACACGCTATTTAAAACAAAAATAAGTCCTTACCTCCGACTAGACATCTGCTACCTATCTTCACCCAGTCTCCAGAATTTTAGATGTTTTCACTACTTGAGCTATTTTCAGTTACTTATTCCTTGTCTGAATTATGAGTATCCTGCCAGGTAAAACGGGAACTAAAGTTTGGCGAGACTTTTTCTATTTTTGGGCCATTGAACATACCAATAACTCACGGCGTTGTTCTTATATTTTTAACGTGGCTCTGAGTTCCACTCGTCTAAAGTTAATGCTCCATAAACAATTTGTTTGGCATCTGTAGAGCATAGCAAAGCCTTGGTTACTTTCCGGGGTGGCCCAGGATCAGAAAGGATCCGAAAAACAGCCGGTTACCGCTGACTGCAAGCTATTCAATAGTCGCGGAATTACAGGTTATCCTCAGGCCTGGAGATTTAAGAAGACTTAGTTCCAAGCCTTATCAATTTTTCAACCGGAATAACATTGTCATGGTCAGTGTACAGCAACTGGAATAATCCTCCCAGGAATAGTGCCCATTATAGCGCACAATAATCTTGCTATAGTTTTCCCGTGCCAAAAGATCTCGGTAAGCTGGATTAAACTTTCGTATATGCCAAGCCATCTATTATATGGAAGAAACCGCCAAGAATATCTAGACATTACCCCACAAACAGTGAAGTGACAATCAAACTAACTTTTTATCTAATCCAAAAGATAAGTACACCTTGTCTGATTTCTGTTCATGATTTTGAGGGAAACCAAAAAGTTCCTTGATATAGTTATTTGCTTGAGAGCATTCAGAATTTATGCTAACGTCTTCAGCTCTAAATCCCAACGCAATTCTAACTTTCTTAAAATGAGTCTTTAACTTATTTATTGCTTCCACTCTAAAAAAAAAAAAAAAATATTTTGGTTGTATTCCTTATACACAAATCCACAAATACAATTTATGAACCCTCCATGCGTATTAAAGATCCTTCACGACTCTTTTCTATATATTTTGATGTCTCCGACTCGTTATGATGTTTTTTCATAAAACGTTTCCTTTGCAATGTAATCGATAAAACCGTGCCATTTTCATGGGTAAATAAACAGAAAATCAGATTGTGGAAATTGATAATCAAGTTTATCGGCGAAACACTCAATTTAATTTCTTCGCCAGCAAAAATGGGCAATTTCATTGTAAGCATCTTGCACATAAGCGCCCACACTGACACTGACATACAATATACCATATACTCAGCCGTAGTACATCTCGAATTGCCAATAAAAGACATTAAATCTGCCCCCCCAAACAGTGCAATCTCATCTTCCAACTTCCAAGAATTCGAGCTGGTAGCTCCCCTGTCAAATCGATTCCTTTCACTTGAAGAGTACGCAATAAACTCATCCTTGGCAATCCTTTACAATAATATTTCTATTGCTACGAAAACAAGAATTGATGCGGCAATAAATGGTAATAAAATCTCCAAGCCCCATAATTCGTTCCACACAGCGTAACGAGCAACGGCCAACGGCCAAGAAGTAGCAAGTATTGCGTCAAACCATCCAACCAGTTTCACTACCAGTTCCAGTAGCTACAGCCAGACCAATCGACCAATTGGTTTAAACATAGAATGGGCAATATACACCAGCCTAATTGCGTCGTTACCACGCAATACCAGGCCAGCTTTGCTAACTCTCTAAACGACTACTCCCACTACCATCACAATCACCACCTCCACAACAATCACAAAGTGGCCACAACAGACAAATGGCCAATTGGAAAAATAACGTCTTCTCATACCACCTCCTTCACTGATCTTCGTGCAATATACATCTCCCTCAACCCTGGACCATATTCCGAGAGTATACGATTCCTCCTAGAATGAATGCGAAAATTTATTGGCACTTGGAGAACGGGTATAAAAGCGTCCTAAAAATCTTCAAATAATAAATCTGCTTGGGTACATGCCACAATTCTGGCCGTGGCATACTGCGTCACTTTCATCCTTCATACCACCACCGACCGCTGTAAATGAACAAATCCAGCATCCGCGTAGCATCGTTTATGAAGGAAATACCCAAAATACTCTAAGCGCCAGATGTGGGTCCTTTTTTGTTTCGACTTCAGTCTAAAAGGTACAACAAGGAAGTCAATTTTAAAAGCACCCAAGCTAGGTACAAATTTTTGTGTGTTTGGTTTGTGCCTTTTCCAGAATGTTTGGCGTTTTTTTTATGCACTCGGAGTTGCGATGAATCCTTGAGAGAGTACCTTGTAAATACACTTCATGTGAACTCTCTTCAAACAAATAGAAGTGAAGGATGGTGGAACTGGGAACCAGCATCCAGAAACTCGAAACCAGGAATGGATAACACAAAACCTGGCAACCCGCCCGCAATGAATTATGGATGGAGAAACGAAAATCAAAGGAATTTTTAATTCGTGGCCATTAGGATAATTTTGCAATTAATGTAGGGGGGAATGCCCCCGGAAAGTCTTTTGCTTTGAGGTGAGCTTAATGAAGGACCTAGATGCAGGATGTTCATAGCCAGTTTCGAAAGTAGAGAAAATAATAATCTCGGAATAAAGTGAATGAACTTAAGTGGATTTGTGCAAAAAAATTATGTACGCTAGAATGGAAAAAGCTTGGAAGTTGCTACTTCAGTCTAACAAAGTTGAGGATTTGGATCTGCTGTCGGTTAAGGTAGTTTATATTGAGGGGAAACTTTATGAAGACTGAGTTAAATCTTCCTCCGCGTGTTGGTGAAAGTACGGGGAATAATTGACTTCCAAAAGTGGAGCAATCAACTTGTGTGGTTTGCATGATTTTTATTGTTGACGGTGATGGGGTGACTGATCTCTGACAATAGAATAAGGGTGTTAATTTGATATCGATTTCTTTAAATTGTGAAGTCATGTTACCATGAGGATAAATTGAAACAGGTTGGGTGAAGTTGCATTTATATCTTCTGCTTGAAGATACGAATAAGGGTTAACTAGACGATGTAGATGTGTTCTGTTCAGATAGTGACGCTGAAGTATTTTATTTATGGTATATGCTACTCTGCTTTTATTTCGCGTTCAATGCAAATTTGATAAGTTAAGTTTTGTGATATTTCAGTTTCTGCATCATGAATTAAAACATTTGTGTGGGACATCTACTGCTGCAGTGGGTGCTATTTCTCCCACAGGGATTGCAAACTCAGACTATTTTATAAAGTTGGTGAGCGTATTTTTATGCCATTAAAGAGCTGCCGCATATATGGCAAGTTGCCTAGCATTTGCTGTGTACAAATAACACAATTGTGGCATTACAATACCCTGTTGACATGGCTAATGAGTGGATGTTGCCGGTGGATATCGTACATGATAATTCAGATGTAATTCATTTTTCATTCATACGCAAAGTGTATCGAGGATAATTGATGAGCTTAGATGTCTGGTTTTGGTTTTATTACTGACTTTATGTGTATTTCTGAGCCTTGGTTTGACCCAAAGATAGTGGGTGAAATATTGACTTATCACCTCTCTTTGATCTGTTATTGATCCAATAACATTTATTTAATCAACGAAAAAGCTAAGTCCATAATTGCTGTGCCAACTCGCTTTACTAATTTGCTAGAAATTATCGGGAGGTATTCTTTGGTTTTTTTACTACTCCAATTTTTTCTAGACATAACCCGACTGCTGCCATTAGTAGAGAACTATCGACGTGCAATTTTATAGACGTCAAGCATTAAAATAACGCAACAGCTTTGTCTTTCCTACCCCATCTTGCACAAAATATATATCAGGAGTTTTTTTTTATAATTATTGCGCGCTCAAGGAATTTGTATACCCTTAAAATGTTTCTATACAGCGGGGGCGAAATAAATTTAGGGAAAAAGAGATACCGATGTTCATTGTTCTTAAATGTTTGGAACTTATAACGACCAGCAAAACGAGAACTTGGCATGGCATTCTATAAGCGATATTTTAGAGTCTAAAAGTGGGCTTTAGCCTTATACATATATTGAGGCCAGATCAGAAGGGGAAAAGTATTCCTTACATCGCTTGAAGAAACCTAGACATTTCACAGTATTTTTGGCGACATCGAACACCATATGTAGTCATTCCAACGTAATGGAAAGTTTTTCGACTTCAACGATACAAGTTCCGTTCAAAGATAAAGGCTGGGTATTTAAATTTTGCTTTAATGACAGCAGACAGCATTGAATTTTGGAAGCATTAAATTCCACTCTGTTGACAGTTCTATAATTGGTTATGCTGTGAATTTTAGAATTTAATGAGCCGAAGAACATAGACGTGAGTCCGGGAACGAATATGAAAACAGAAAGTACTGGCGTCTGCAAAGGAATATATTGGATTAGAAGTCGCAATAAAGAGATTTGTTGTTAGGTTTCGATATTTTTCCAGAGGTGGTTGTCAAACTGCAGCCAGTGCATCCTTAACCAGTGGGTCTTAGTACGTGCTAGTTTTTACATTTAGTTTCACATCTAGTTCGTTACATTTAGCACAGCCAGCAACCACTCCAACGTTAGTGTTATGCCTTCATGTCAGAGTTGACGCCGACGGGATTTACATATAACTGCATACAAATTCCATGAAAAGACTTTTTAAGAGAATTGCCTCGCACGGAATTCGAACCCGCGACCCTCTGCTTGAGAAGTCTATGCATATACCACTACACCACGGTGGTGGCCGTGTTGGAAACACAACGAAGCCCTGGGGCACACCAACCGAATATTTTGTGAATATCAGACTTGAAACAATCCAAGACAACTTGAATTGAACGTTCTGAAAGGTTATTGCTTATCAATTGAAGAAAAGAGTCATTAATCCCAAAAGCAAGCATTTTCGACAAAAGAGCCTGATGGCAAACTCTGTCAAATGCCTTAGAAATATCTTGCTTTCTTCAGATTGGTGTAGACTTTTGTTCCATTTTTGGTGAGACATACCATCAGATCAACAGTGGACCTGTTGCTATGAAAACCGTACTACCGGTCATTGACAAGTTTTCGTATTTCGAGATATTTCATGATTTGACGGTTTATCAGCAGTTTGGTGACCTTGGAAAGAAGAGGAGTGAGGACTGTGGGTATGTGGGAAGAGAGGGAAGAAGATACACCTTTTTTAGGGGTGTTCTGGACAAATGCTCGGAAAGGGTTCTAAGGAGTAGGAATGATAAAAAAGCCTACGCAGTGGTTTTGTCAGCGTAGGAGAACACCTCTTCAGTAGAATTGGAGATATATCATCTGGACCACGACGCACATATAGATAGATATAAAGCACAATCTGGAAGTGTTCAGCTGGCCGCACACTGTGCAGTAAGCAGATTGGCCTTGTCTAAAGAGCTGAAAGCTAGAATGTCGTTGTAAATGAGTGTTGGGATGAAGGAACAGGCAGAATTTCTAATACTTTTGACGATCGACCAAAAGCTGTTAGTACCTTTGGGACATTGTAGTATGTTTTTCCTCAGCTTTTGGTCATATTGAACTTTCAGATGCTTAAGAAATACGTTGCAGTCATTCCTGGCTCTTTTAAACCTTTTTCGGTTTACCTCTGTCGGGTGTAACCCTGACAGCCTCTTTACAGTTCGAGTCGTACCGATCCTTTTCTTTTAGTTAGATACTCTTCATCTGATAAGGGATAAAGGATTTCTTTTCAAGTGGATCAGCAGCAGTAACCACGTCGTTGTGGAAGAAACATAACGACCAGTTAAAATTCCTAAAGAAGCTGTTAAATCCAATTCAATTAGCTTTCTCGTATTGCATTTCGACTCTTTTGGAAATCTATTTTCTAATTGTATGGAGGGTGTATGAGAAATTTGCTTATATGTCAAAATGGTCCGAGGAGCTTAGGAGTGACAACATATCAACAGCGTATTTGTTAGGGCTTATTTACAAGCTGGATCAAGTTGTTTTCTGCAGCGAAAATCTCAAGAAATCTTCCTTCGGGTGTTGTCTCTTCAGAATGTCGAAGCCAACCAGAGTTGTGTATATTGAGATCGCCCGTTATAATGATTTCAGTATGAGGAGAAAGGGATACAATTCTTTGAATGGAGTTAGACAGCGCATCAAACTCATTAAATTGAGTCGAATTGCTGTCCAGTTTCTGTACATAAAGCAATAGTGCATAATTTGCTTCGAATATGCAATTTTAACCACATTAAGTTGAATCCCGAAATGAACCGCGATTTAGAATTTGGTAAGTTACTTCACTGTTCATGTACCTGACGAGACCGTGGTGAGAAAAGTATACTGGCACTAGTTCGAAACCATCATCGTGATTTGAGAGCTATGGGCGGGAGTCTACCTGTGTTTCAGTAAGTGCCAAAATAGGTGGTCTGTATCTACAGACGTGGACGTATATGCAAACAGTGAAACTATTTGGCTTTCACTAGATTCATGTACGCATTGGTTTTGTTGAGCTCGGAAACTGAAACTGAAGCTCTATATCTGAGACCATTGACAGTAACAGTGTCTCCTGACTCATTTCGAAAGAAATAAGGTCCGATGATGCCGCCACGCCCTAAACCGCATCAAGCAGTCAATCTTTGTGGACGCATTGATGCTTGGCCGAACACTTGTGGATTGTGTTCCCTTCAATAATGGCAATTTTGATTACTGACATAGCCGCTAAGTCAAAAATAGGCCTCGTTCGAGGAGATTTTTTTGCCAAAATCGGGATATCCGGCCAACATTTCCAGTGCTCAATTAACAAACTCTCACCGTTGTCTATCGTCGTCCGGCTTCAATTCTTCTATAAGAAGAATCTTATACAGACGTAGACCCAAAGTGACTCTCTGGTGATGTCTTATTCAGCTGATCGGCGCCTAATCGACATTTCTGGGTCTTCTTCAATACTGGCCGCTACTTCGGCTATGTTTTCTTCATTTCGCACCAATCTCTGTCTGGTTGCTGGCTTAAGATCCAAAAGAGTGCACTCACGCACAAACTTTTCCACGGTGTGATGAACTGCCTGCACACTGAAGATAAGACGATGACATCGTTAAATAATTTCCGCACGTTCGGCAAGCGAAAAATGATGCAAATGGCAAGTCATTGACTCTAAGATGTGTTTTGAAAGCCATATAGAAAATTTGAGAAATTATTTTCATGAAACTCTCAGAAACTCGATTTTGCGGCTGGCTCGAGACTATCGGTAGTCAACTCTTTTGCCACCCACTTTTCTCCTAATAACCCTCCAAGACTTCTTGTCGTTGTAATGGTTTCTAACCGATCTAATGTCTTGCTTCCTGATCAATTATCTTTAACTGGTATGTCCGACCATAACTAAATCTTCTGCACGTACAACGTAACTTTTATCGTCCCTCTTCTTCGACATCATTTGAATTTAGAGACTTTTCAAGCATAGACAAAGCAGCTCTGCAATTTGATGCTGGCCTCTTATCTAGACACAATTGTTATCACTCCTCAAATGTGAATGACAAAGTAAATTTGCTGCAAACTTTGATATTAGACCTTTTCAAAAAACTGTCGCAATTCGTAAGATAAAATGTCATTGGTTCACGCATGAAGTCCACCAAACTATTAAAATACGAAATAAGCTGTATTCGAAATGGAGGTCGAGACCAACTGCTCTTAATTGGAATATCTTTTCTCGTGCGTGTAACTACTCCACCTCCATTACAAAAAGACCTAAGAAAAGATTTTTTATTTTCAAAATTAAAGCCTGAACAAAGCTCTAAAATATTATGGAACAATATGCGCTCAATTAGCGTTGGAAAGGAAGATGACTTACAACCGGTTTTGACTTTGATTTTGATGTCGTATCAGAACTTGAAGACTTAAATCGAATGCCATAGGAGCTGTTTTACAGCTTTGGTCAAAATTCTTGACGATATTAGGGTTAGTTTTGTCAAGTACTTCTTAACGGTGTTTTGCCTTCTTGACTTCTCGAAGGCTTTTCATAGTGTAGACCATAATGTACTATGTCAAAAACGTAGACTATATTTGGGCTATATTGAAAGTTCAGTGCGGCTGATTTTTAAATATCTCGTCAACCGTTATCAAAGAGTCGTTCACAACACCGCCTCGTCAGAGTTCCGAATTTTAATTGCAGGAGTTCCTCAGGGGTCTATACTTAGTCCGATCCTTTTCTGTATTTTTGTCAATGATTTTGAAAAAGTCTGTTCAAATTAAGATATCCACTTGTATGCTGACGATACCCAGATTTATATTTCGAGACTATTGGACTAATTGAAGACTTGTCTAAAATATACGTCTGGTCAGTAAGTAATTTGAACTCGAACAAATCAAAAATGATTTTAATATCAAAACACCACTTTGACCTGAACGGAATACCACCAGTATTCTCGAGCGACAGACATCAATTTTGTTGACGTAGCTACTAATTTGGGTTACAAAATAAATAGATCACTCTCTGCTGTTGACCACATAAATTATGTTGTTAGACGAATCTATGCTGGACTGCGTTAACTCTGGCTTTCTTCTTGCCTCATGCCTGTAGGCATAAATCTCAGACTAGTAAAACACTATTTCTGCCAATAATTGACTACGTTGCTGTTATCTATGCAAGCTTCATTATCTCTCGCATTCTTGATTCCTCGATGCAACCACACCTCATTCTACCATAACCCTGTTTTTGGCTGTACCCTCAAACAATTTCTCGACCTTAGATGTGTGTTTAAGCACAAAATTATTAAAAATAGATTCCCTGCATATCTGTTTGATAAGATTAGATTTTCTCAGTCTAAAAGAACATATAAGATCATCATACCTTCATATACCTATTTGAACTCATCACGCCTCTTCCTTATCCACGCTACCAGGTTTTGGAACACACTTTTTCTAAGCACTGAAACACCTTAAGCAAAAGCAACAGCTACTTCTCTGTTTTCTATTTTTCTTCTTATTTTCCTCATCTTTATTCTATCTTTCTTCTAATAACTTTTCCCCTACCTCCCCCTCTGTTCACCAATAGTTCTGCTGTATTTTTATTTAATTTTCTTTTCTTGGCTTTTTTGCCTCTGTTTAAATTTTATTATTTAACTCAAACTGTGAATAATTTGCATTATTTTATCTATTTACCTCTTCTAAAATTAATTGTAATTTACGTATTATAAAAATGAAATTGAATTGAAACTTCTGTTTTCTATTTTGGAAGTTTTCAGTCAAGTATGGAATCATAATATGGAATCATCGGCTAAGGAAGAGTTTACTTCAATAAAATTCAGCTTCTTTTGTTAATTCAAAAACATATATTGAAGAAAATTTGCAAGAAAACCTCGTTTTCATCATAGTTTTCCATTGTTCGAGGATGTAAAGATTCTTGGAGTCCATCACTTATACTGTTGGGAAGTGTTAATAATTTTCTTCACAGTTTACGAGGCGAATACAAATATTAAACAGAACGTACATATATCTGCAAAATTATACATTCAGAAGGCATGCATGCATTCCGTCATATACCAGTAAAGGAGCTACAAACCTGGGGGCACAAGGAAGCGTTTGGAATTCTTCAATTACATTCAGGAAAAACACTTTGCGGAAGACAAATTTATTGGCTGAATTCTATGGACGGATGGATGGATGAATTCACTAATTTACATACCTGAGCAGAAAGCAACCCCCACTCCATGAAACACTGAGCCTTTCAGCATAAGTTCAACGTCAATGTGTGGGCAGCCATGTTGGGTAACAAGCTGACAGGACCCTGTAGGCTTCCTCCAAGGCATAATTCCAATCTCCTCTACCAGAAATTTTTGCGACATAAATTACCGGAACTATTAATGTGTTATTCTTAACCTTTTCCTTCTTCTGCCTTATTACTGTTGATTATCGTTTTTCAATTACATTTTATGGCAATTGATAGTTTTGGGTGGTGGATTCTTACTCAAAGCTTTTCATTTTCACCTGCCAACCATTTCAAACATCTTGTAGCAAGTTAGGGGTTGATATAGTCCCGTAGGTTTTCAATCTATATGCTAACAACTCCTTTGAGTCTTTTGACCTCCATAAAACACATTGACTAACATATTTTTATCTTCCTTATCCACCAATATCTGTAGATACATTATAGAGATGTCGGATGTTATTACGAATTTATATGACATCAAGTGTAAAATAATGTGGCTGACCACATGGGAACTCAGTACCCCGCGTGTTGTTAACAAAACGCGCCACATGGGCATAGTACCCCGGCGTTAAATCCCGGACCCTAAAAATTAATTTGTATCGTTCCCTTGATAATAATAATAATAATAATAATGTCATAAAGGTTATCCTGAATTGCTGGTCCTTTCAATAAAAGATCGTTTAGGGATATATTGGAGGAAGTTTTTCCGCTACAATCAAATACGATCCTAAATAAATCCAGCCTATACACCACCTTGATCAAAAAATGTTGTTGACATTTCCTCTAAATCTTAGCATCACAGCTTGACATTTGCAAAAGTTACGTAGCCAAGAGTACATCTATCTCTGGGTGCGTTGGCGATTTTTAACAATTTTAGAAATGAATTTAAATTTACAACAACGAACTTGGAAATATAGAAAAAGTGTTTCGGCAACGATTTTCTAAAGAAAACGGTTGTTTACAGTGGCACGAGCGGTTCAAAAGTAGTTGTGAGTTAATCGAAGATGATGAACGCAGTGGCAGACCATCGACATCGAAAAACGACGAAAACATTGATGAAGAAGAAGAAATATTGGTCGATGACATCTGACATCCAAGACATTTTGGTTAATGAGTTGGGTTTCTGGCGTGTAGCAGCAAAGACCAAAAGACCTCAATTTCATACAAAAAAAGAGACCGTGTTAACGTCGCAAAAGAGATGGTTTGCGAGGCTGAATCCGATCCCACATTCATCAAAAGGATCACTGCTGAAGACAAGACGTGGGTTTATAAGTACGACACGCAATCCAGAAATCAGGCAAGTGAATGGCGTTCACCAAATGAGCCGATACTAAGAAAACCATGTAGTTCATCATGAATTTTTGCCAGAAGGCCAGATAGTAAACAAAGAGTATTATTTGGGCGTTATGAGTTTGCGTGAAGCAATTCGCCGAAAGAGACCAGAATTGTGGGCAGAAAACTCGTGAATTTTGCACCATGATAACGCACCGTCGAAGAGTGACATCATTATTCATAATTTTTTGAAGAAAAATGCAACAAATACCATCCAACAGCCACCAAATTCACCTGATTTGGCTCCCTGTGACTTCTTTCTGTTCAACCGAGTTAAAAAAAAACACACTACGGGGAACGCGTTTTAGCAGCCGAGAGGAAGTAATGGAAAAATCGCAAGAAGCACTGTACCGAAAACCGAATATAAAAAATGTTTCGAGAATTGAATCAAGCGCTGGCATAAGTGTGTTGCAGTCGATGGGGATTACTTTGAAGGGGACAATATAGACTTACACGAATAATTTTGTAATTTTCTGAATAAATTCCGAAATTTTTTTGATCAAGATGCTATTCGTACGAATTGATGAGGAGCAAAATATCGATTCAGTGAAACTCCATCTTTCGAGACAGCTTCCATATGTCCCAGACTCTCGTATTCCTCCATGAATAGGACATACTGATTTCGCACTTTTTCATTTTTCAGAACTCGCCTTTATGTAACTTAAGTTTCGAAACCATATCTGCGATAATACATAAAGTTCAGCTTTGATGCAGAATCTTACCAGGCTCGGGCTGGTTAAAATCATTTTCTGTCTCTTATGTAGACAATAGCAGTTCAAATTCGCCTTGCAATGTTCACCTGAAATAATAGCACTGATACAACTGATGTTTGTATTTGCCACAGTGTCTCTATCTGAAGCTTTTTCAGTTACCTGGTTCACTGTAAATATGAAAAGTAATCGATTAGGTATGTGACAATGACTAAATAGTGCACTTTCGCGAATTCACCTTCTTACTGAGTGAACTTTCCCCAAACATTTTATGCAAAGAACGTTCGGAGACTGGCAGCTCTGGACACTCGACTATACAATGCGTACCTAACTGACAGTATTCACACCAACCAACGAGGTATTGGACGACTGCTTCCTTATCATGTTTCGAGAATGACTGCGTTTATTACTATCAACTACTCCATCCCACTTGGCTTTTATATCCAAATCGACTCTATCTATGCAAAATGCAACCAAAATTAAAAAAATATGCCGCAATGTCCTTATAATCACATATACTAAACATCGCCGCAAGACGGGTGTTGAAATTATCTTCCAAATTTCGAAGATTAAAAGAAGAACACTTTGAGATACTTGCAACTTGTAAAATCCCATTAATGTACTCTTGAAACATCATCGCCTTACTATCAACCAAACCTTTTTCTTAATCGCTGTGTTGCTTAAGTGTAGTTTCCATTCGTCGGCCTTAGGATCTATGAAGCACGCTACTGTTTCTAGTTCGACCATTGATATGGACGATGAAACTCATATATTGGCATAAATTACAGCGCTGGCGGCCGACGAGTGTACAAGCGTCAAAATATATTCGCTGCTCATGTGTTGTAAAAAAATATATATATTCAGTGCAGTACAATGCAGTGTCTAAAAGAATACAAAAAAAAAATGAAGGTATCCTAACTCTGTCGCCCCTGTTCATGGTACTGTTGCTTGCACTTGGTTACTGCTGTTGCTGTATTTGTCATATGGCACGGACAATGGCTGAGAGCATGTAAGAATCGATGAATTGCAAGTGTGAATTTTGTTGGTGCACTGTTGCATTTTGTTGAAAGGGCATAACACCTACAAAAACTTGATTCGGTAAACCAACGTCAGAACTTTCACATGACAGCCTTGCATAGCATCGTTGGTGTTTGTGTTTTTTGTGTTTGTTTGTAATTTTGACAAGTGAATTTAGGATTAACGTAGCTAATATACGCGGGCTAAAAAGTAATCACTTTCTGCGTACGTTTACCTTTGTAAATACAGGCCAGCTGCTTTGGCATTTAGCGAAACACAGGTAGCTACCGACAACACTGTAAAGAGGCGGTCTGGGTTAGGGAAATGTTTTTTCGGTCTCACGGTCTCAGCCAACCCGGCTGAGAAAAACCGAAAAAAAGTTCAACGAGCCAGAAGAATGACGGAATGTTTTTCTCAAGCGTGTGAAATTTTATCATGACCAAAAACTGATGCAAAAGATACTAAATGTCCCAAAGGTAGTAACAGAATTCTTCAAAAATATTAGGTATGAGTTCTGCCTTATACTTGATTCCAACGCTCATTTATAACTGTTAACCCTTTCAAAGGCTAATCTGCTTGCTGCACACTTTGCGGCTAGTTCAACATTTCCAAGTTATGCTTTGCATCCGAATAAACTTGAGTGCGTCAAGTCTTCAATGGAACGAATCCACTTTCACACTCGTGTAGAAGCAAGATCAAGAAGCTAGCCCAAATGGTATATCTTTAACAAACAAAAGAACTCAGTGTTTGTTTCGCTTCATTGGTGGCATCCAACATTTAATGGGGAGACTAAATTATTAGTGGAATTTGGCTTGTTGTTGATTTCTAGTCTTGCTGTCAAAACCATTGCGTAGGCTTTTTGATCATTCCTACTCTTTATAACCCTTTGCGAGCAGATGGAGAACAGCATTTGTCCAGCTTGTCCCCCCCAAAAAAAAAGTATCTACTTCTCTCTCTTCCTACAGACCTATAGTCCTCACTCCTCTTCTATCCAAGGTCATCGAAATGCTGATAAACCGTCAGCTCATGAAATGTCTCTAAACACGAAAACTTCTCAATGACCGGTAATACGGTTTTCGTAGCAACAGGTCCACTATTTATCTAATGGCATGTCTCATCAAAAAGTGGAACCAAAGTCTACACCATTTGATAGAGTTTGTCATCAGGCCTTTTTGTCGAAAATGCGTGCTTTTGGGATCGATGATTTTCTTCTTCAATGGATTAGCAATTATATTTAGGAGCGTTAAATTCAAGTTGTCTTGGATTATTTCAAGCCTGCTGTTAACAAAATATTCGGTTAGTGTGCCACAGGGTTCCGTTCTGTTTTCGACACTCTTTTAAGTTTTCATCAATGATCTCTTGTCTGCGACTTCTAATCCAATATATTCCCTTGCTGACGATAGTATTCTCTGTTTTCATATTCGTTCCCGAACTCATGTGCTTGGTCTTCGGCTGTATAACGGGAACGGTAGCGTATTTTAAGCTCATTAAATTCAAATATTAACAGCATAACCAATTATAGAACTGTCAACAGAGTGGAATTTAATGCTTCCAAAATTCAATGCTGTCTGCTGTCATTAAAGCGAAATTTAAATACCCAGCCCTTATCCATGAATGGCACTTTCATCATCGATACTGACAAACTTTCCATTCTCGGTATGTGTGTCAGTGACAACTTACGTTGGATATCGCCAAAAATGTTGCGAAATACCAAGTTTTCCTCAAGAAATGTAAGAGATGTGGGGGGGACCTCCAGAATGCGCTGCTGCAGCAAAAAAGGTTATGATGCCTTAAATTCCGTTCATATTTAGGCAGACATGCCAAATTTCAAAGCGATGATATCTTTATTTTTGTTTTAACAGCTGATTGTTGTTGACGTGTTTGGCATCATATTGAGTTTAGACAAAAACGATTTTCGTTTTCTCGTAAAACATTATTTTTTGAAAGGCAAAACGGCGAAGGAACAAAAAAGTTGGATAAATATTACGGGGCTAATGCTTCGTCAGATTACACCGTCGAATCATGGTTCCGAGAGTTTCGTGGTGGCCGCAACACCACTACCGCAACTCCAGCCCGCAGCGGTAGGCCCTCCAATGCGGTTACAGAGGACAATCTCAAAAAAATACATGAAATGGTGTTGTCTAACCGGAAAGTGAAGATGAGCGAGCTAGCAAATACCACAAAGATTAGTACTGAGCGCACAAGTCATATTTTAGGCAATATTCTACGCATACTCATTCCTGACCCAAAACACGAACGCGAGAGCACTTCGAAAGAATATTTGGACTTCCTGATGCGGAATCGGGCGGACTTTTGGCGTCGATTGGTTACTGTTGAACACCAGAGAACAGAATGAGTGCCCGGTAATGGACTGAAGCCGGCACGAGTGCTCCAAAGCTGCTGAGGGAGGCTCGATGGAAAGGTTATGGCATCGGTTTTCTGGGATCGTCATGGACTACCTCGAAAAAGGAAAAACCATCAACAGCGAGTATTATTGTGCATTATTGGAGCGATTGAAGGCCGAAATCCTTGCAAAACGGCCTCACATGAAGCGAAAAAAAAAATCTAAAATCAATGACTTACGGCTCCAAGATGGCTCATCAATAAAAAATTCAGCTCACGTGAGGAAATTATCGACGCCACGGAGGAGTATTTTGCAGACCTTCCGGAAAATTACTTTTCGGACGGGATCAAGAAGTTGCAAAATCGCTAGATTTGTATTAATGTATCAAATTAAAAGGGGACTATATTGAATGAAATAAAAAAACATTTGAAAAAAAAAATCTGGCCTCAATTTATATTGTACTTATCCGCCCGAAATTTTAGTACAATATCCATTTCTGGTCAGGTACTTCTAAAACATCTCTGCACCTAGTAGATAGGATTCAAAACCGTGAGATAAAACTCATAGGTGATGCGAATATTACCCAGTCAATGGATACTCTTGAACACCGACGACTTGTCTCCTGTCTCACTTTTTTCTATAGCTACTTCCACTACAAGTGCTCCATTGAAATCGCCAGTATCAATCTGCCCCTTCAAACCCTTTTTTTTAACAATTCGCACTGAGTTTCTATTTGGTAAGTGAAACTGTATCTCAAACTGTTGTAGCACATTTTCGGTAAAAAATTTGGCCATTTAAAAGACCTTTACTTGACTTTTAAATGACTCCGCTCTTGCGATGCGGAGTTTTAAATTCTTCGATTAGTTCTTGGCAGAACTCTTAACAAGGTAGTCAAACAGTTCGAAATCCAAATTTTCTTGATATCCACATACTCGTCGAGCGTCGAACTTGTAAGGTCCAAAGTATAAGTTGTAAGACACTGAAATCTCTCGCTACCAGAAGATCGCTCTCTGTCCTAAGTCATCTTGATAAAGTGGCAACGTGTCACTTTATCTTACGCTACCTGGAGCTCTCTAGGGTTGCAGTTATTTGCTTTGTAATTGAAGCACCTGACGTCAGTGCTGGAATTTAGATTTCAGATCACAGTGATATTGCGTGGATATATATACATACATACATATGCGGCCAAATATAGCGCAGAACGATGCTTTATGAGCTTCCTTAATAGGAAAGCCGAAAGTGAGTACTTGCCCTCCAAATTGTTTTCATTTTTTCATCAAGAAGAACGAGCATTTTGCGTTTTAATTTTGTTTTTTTGTTTTTGACGAGGATAACAAGAAAAAAAGAACAGGAAAGTATTTCTCGACTTGTGAAAGCAAACAAGATAGAGAGAAGCTTAATTGACATTTATACGGCTGTTGTCACAATCAAGGAGGCATCCTGCTCCTCCTCAAAAACGTAGTGAAACAAAAATTTGTTCAAGTTTTGTATCATGTATTACAAGACCTCCACCTTCTCAGCGAGTCAAATTGCATGGTCCAACTTAGAGCAAACTCAAAAATCGAATAAGAAGTGGAGGACAGAGGAATGAAAGAACATAGACAAGAGTAGGTAGCACCCAAACCATCCGTACAGTACTACAATAATTCTTTTCGAATATTGTGCCTTCATGTAACGTATATATCTTTATTATCCTGACATGCACACATACGCGCTTACACTTTGGTAAACAAACCATAGAGGGACTCTACTGTAGCCTAGGGCGTAGTTATTTTAAAATGTAATTTCGTTCTATTTTCTTCTGTGTCTTTAATGGTGTGCGGCAGCACGTCTACTTTCCTCATAATGGATCTGACATGCTACGATTTCCATTCTCTCGCACCCACTCCTACATGCTACTGTTGCTACAGCTATTATTATTATTATTGTTATTATTATCCTGGTGGAGGAATGATGTTCCGTCTTTAACTTCCTGCTCGTCGTCGGTTTGACATAGTGTATGCGTGCGTGCAGAGGAAGTATGGAGTCCCGACTTTATGCCACAACAGATTGAATTGCAACATTGTGTGGTCCTTTTCTTAAAGCAAATACACGAGAGTACACAGCCAAGCAGGCTAACATTGTGCCTCAAGATGACTTAGTAATATACACTACTGCGACAGTCTAAGGACAAGTAGCCAGGAGGACATAGATATTACATCGGAAATACTCACCAACAAATTCATGGTTGATGAATGAACACATAGACAACAAGGATACGCTTCGTTTTTCATCAACAGTAACGAAGTTGCCCTCGAGGCCTTTTGTCGGTAAAGACAACAATGACTGTGTCTACGACGACGACTACCATGATGATGATGATGATGATGATGAGTAGGTATGGATACTACGGCGATGATGTCGACTTCTCTCTATGCCATCCAAGGCATATTGTTTGCCTTTTAGTAATAGTGTTGGTGATGTTAGCTTTTATTGAGAGGGAGTCAGAAGACACGGGACACGAGACACGAGACACGGAAGCTTTGGGAGGAAGTTATACCGATTCCGTCTCCTATGGATTGTCAACCCAGCAAGAACATGGTTGGCTTAATATTGTGCTTTGGAATCTTAATGTATTCATTTGTGCGACGAAATCAACAAAAACTGGCCAAGAATTAGGGGAGCAAAAAGACATACATATGGTATATACGGATAGGCACTGTCAGGTTCAGTGTTGACATTTGTACTACAATCGGAGTATTTTTTTGTACCATCGTTCTTTATACCAATTATTCTCCCTTTCGAGTTCGACGATCTAACTACTTTCGTCTAATTTATCAAAATCAATAAAAAAAAAATACTTAGTGGCCGGTACAGCATACAAGACATGCCACGAGACAACAGTGTCCCAATAACTACTCATGAAGCAGCTTGTAAGATTCTTGCACTATGAATCTGATAGCTACCTGTGTACAGTCGATTCAGAACATTTTCAAAATTCTAAATGTATACATGTCCAGAGGTCCAAACGTCAACTATGTCTCATTTCAAAAGTAGGCTGCGAGGCGCCTAGGGAAGGAAATCCACATTGGATGCATTAGCACGAGTAGTGTAGAAAAACCATGCTGATCGCAGTAACTGGTAGTTGCCTTCAAATCCGGTGGGGCTCCCAGAAAACGACGTTTCTGTAGACTAAAGCTTACCTCCGCTACTCAAAAAATGAAAATCGACAAATTCCTTGGTCTATTAATGGAGTTTTCAAAGGCTGCAACGACCCTTAAGTGAAAGCGAAACTGTACTCGATCGATAGTCGTCTATCTATGGCTTCATTTTGGTACAAATATCAGGGATGCACCAATGTAACTAAGACTAAGCTCACCATCAATAGCTTAACATCAAAGACATTCATACGTCTGCATGTAGAATATGTTGTATGAAAGCATTAACTCTCTGGAAGTCTGCACGTGGCAATTATGTAAGGAACAACATATCTGGTAACTTTCTCAGCTTTGCTGGCAATTTACATTAAATATTGACAAAATTTTCAATCACGGCATAATGGCATAAATGTAGCAGGATTTTGGTGTCTAATCCTGTCCTTCAAGGCTTGTTCGCATACATTTTGGAACTCAAAAAATACCAGAGAAAGAGGAAAAACAATTCATGGCATTTACTTTTGAAAATGACATCATGTAAATGTTGGCCATGACTACGTCTGAGGTGGTCCATTCGGAAGGTCCAATTTCGGGCGACTCGTTGGAGCATAGCGACTGGTATCTAGCGGATTACACGAGTAATGTTGGCCTTCAAAGCGTCAATCGTAGCTGGCTTATTCCTGAAGACCTTAGACTTTACATATCTCCAGAGAAAATAGTCCAAAGGTGTGATATCGCACGATCTAGGCGGCCAATTTACCGTAGCAAAACGTGCTCACCAAAATGTCTATTCAACAAGTCCATTGTTTCACGCGCTCTATGGCTCGAACCGCCGTCTTGTTGAAACCAGAGCTCACCGAGACCATGTGTTTGAATTTCAGGAAGCACATAGTCCGTTAATATGGCACGGTAACGGTTACTATTGACAGTAACATTCTGATTTGCCTCATTTTTGAAGAAATATGGACCAATGATTTCACCAGGCCATAAACCACACCATACCATTGTTTTAATTGATGTAACGGTACCTCTTGGTACTCTTCGGGTTGCTCATCAGCCAGAAATGGGCTTCATCACTGAACAAAATTTCATGATAAAACACCGGATTTTCATTGAGTTTTTCCAGAGCCCATTCACTGAAAATATGACGCAAGATTTAGTTGCCTGGCTTTAATTCATGCACAAGTTGAATTTTGTACGTTTTTAGGCTATGATCCTCACGTAATATACGCCAAGCCAAGCTGCTGAGAATGACGACGAATCAATTCGTCACGGTCTTCGCACACTCTCAGCTACAGCTGCTATAGTCTCTTCAGTAAGTGCTGGATGTGGTCTAACCGGACGAGTACCATCCACTTATGTAAACTGGGACACAAATGTACATAATATATAGGGTTTTCTAGTAACGACTTGACAACTTTTTTTTTTTAAATAAAAGGCAAACCATTTGAGATATTTCAAAAACTTTATTATTGGCTTGAAGTACAATCAAAACATTTATGAATGGAACTCGACTTCGTTCATATGGCCACCGCGGGCACTTTTGCAGCGGTCAATTCGTTGGACTCAAGCTTCAACGACTCGACCACACATTTCGGCCGAAACGGCCGCTATTTCGCGTTCAGTGTTGGCTCTGACCTTTTCCAATGTCGTTGGCGTGTTGGCATAAATCAATGACTTAACGTAGCCCCACAGAAAATAGTCAAGCGGCGTTAAATCGCACGAACAAGGCGGCCAATCGACTAGCCCATGTCATGAGATAACACGCTCACTATACTTACTCTTCACTAAATCGATTGTAGCATGTGCTGTGTGGCTTGTGGCACCATCCTGTTGAAACCACATGTCGTCTAAGTCCATATCTTCGAATTCGGGCCAAAAATAATCGATGATCATTAAGCGATAATGCTGACCATTTACAGTAACGTGACGATCGTTATCGTCGACGAAAAAATATGGCCCAATAACCGCACCAAACAGTTATTTTTTGTGGATGAAGTGGTGATTCATGAAGCACATTGAGCCAAAAATGAGCTTCGTTACTAAAGATGATTTTGCGATGAAATTCATCATCTTGGCGCATCTTCTCCAGAAATCAATCGGAGAACGTACGTCGCTTCAAATGGTCCATCGGCTTCAATTTTTAAGTCAGCTTGATCTTGTATGGGTGTAAACCAAGATCCTTACGCAAAATATAATGTGGTCTGAGAGATGCCCAATTCTTGAGAACGCCGTGGAATTGACTGATTTGAATCGTTTGCTACGGACGTCTGAACGGCAGCGATTTTTTCGACACTTCGACCATCCCGTTGTATCACTGACACGGCAACATCACATAACCAATACGTAGACTCAAATTTTTGCACCAAACTTGTTATTGCCTGTCTATTAGGGCGAGAATTACTACCGAAAATTGGAGTTAACGCTCTTAAAGTTGCAGTCACCGACTCCGAATATCTGTAGAAAATTTTTATAATTTGCATACGTTGCTTGTTAGTGTACTTTACCATGATGAAATGTTGAGTTCAGTGAATAAATCTTTGATGATTAGTGAAAGAGTGCGTTCACAAATTTAATTCAAAGTTGTCAAATCCCTATTGGAAAACCCTATACATGTTTTCTTTACCACAGAAAACGAAACCAAACGCACATCAAAACTAAATTCAATTTTTTGACACATCAACTTCCATTTCTTGTGTAAAAATGGACTGGATGGGGAAATTTTTTACTCTCTCTAGAAAGCGCTCGTTTGACATAAAATCCATATTTTTGGCAGACTTTCGTAGATTTTCGTTGTTTTATACTGTTTTGTACAGTTTATTTTGGGTACTGGAACACACCTAATATTACAGGAGGTAAACAATGACATAACGAAAATGTCAGTGACAGTAGGTGAACAACAGACCGCTTATGGTGCAAGCACAAGCAAAAACTCCAACTGTGCTTCCAAACCAGTGAAATTTTGTAGCCACGTTCATGCCATTATGTGTGAAATAGTTCATCATTCAAGCCTCATACAAGGTTGATCTAATTTTTGATGACTCGGTCCAATATGTGCGGCATTATTCTGGCAAAAGCGTATCGAATTTTGGCTTCGAACTCACCCAAAGTGGTTGGCTTGTTAGTGTTGACCAAGGACTTGAAAATAATCGAGTGGTACCAATTATGCATGATCGAGGTGGCCAACTGATTAACGCTTGTCTTGAGATGATACAGTCAAAAACAAAAAATTGGCCTACATCGCTCTATAACTAAGACCATTAATGGTACCGGTGTCTCCTTCCTCATTTCGAAAAGAATAAAGCCGGATGATGCTGCCATGCTATAAACCTCATCAAACAGTCAATGTCTTTGTGGATGCATTAATGCTTGGCCAAACACTTGTGGATTTTGTTCGCTCCTATAATGGCAATTTTGCCATAGCCGCTGAACCAAAAATGAGCCTCGTCCGAGAAGATAATTTTTTGGTAAAAATCTGGATTTCGGGCCAATATTCCAATCGCCCAATCAGCGAACTCACTGAATTGTCAGCACAATCTTATATGGTTGTAGGCCCAAATCCGACCGTAAAATAAGCCGGGTTTACTGTCTGGCGATGGTCAATTCAGCTAATTGGCACCGAACCGTTTCTGTGCCTTTCTATAGTTCGCACCAATCTCTGTCTGGTTGCTGGCTTAAGAGCCAAAAGAGTGTACTTACGTTTAAACTTTTCCACAATCCGACGAATTCGTGCACACTGAAGCCATGATGACGACAACTGAGCTGCAATTTCGTTAATATTTTTTTTAATAATTTCCGCGGCAAACCTAAGACGATGTGTGATGAAATGGCAAACCTTACTGAATATTTTGGCAACTGGATATCATTGGTAAATGTGACAGCTGCACATAATAATTTGAAAAACTATCATTGCTATCTAGTCACCCGTTACAATATAAGAGTAATATACGGTCTGTAACTAGTGTGAGACTAGCCATATCGAAGTCCGGTGTGCTAGTCTTTTATCCCCTTGATATTTTAGATAGGAAAATGGAGGGATAATATTACTTTCGGGCTTATTTGATTGCTGATGATAAGGCGGTTGAAGGATTATATCACTTTCGAATTGCGTTGTTTGTTGTTCTGATCGCACCGTCTCATCAACAGCATCCATAGGGAAAGAGATTTGGAAATTTGCTGTGATCAATAGAACATAATTATAATTGGTGATCTGGATGTGCGAAAAACTTCAAAGCTGGCATAGAACGACGCTATATAAGATGTTACGAGCGTTGCTGAGATCGGGCAAATTATAAAAAGTCAAGGTAGAGGTTTTCACAAAAAAAATAAGGAGCCGTGGTTAGATAAAAGTTTCCAAATAGCAAGACTGATTTCATTTGCTGTAGTTAGTTCATACCTTAAATACAGAAGCCCTTAAAAAAATGGCCAATCGGAAATTTAAAGCGGCGTACAGACAAAGTAGAAGAAATTACTTCTGGGGCACTGTAATAACTCATCGGAATTTTGGAAAACAGTCAAGTAACTTCACGAGGAAAGCTATGTAATCAACAGAGGTTTCAGCCCAGATACCCACTTGGAACATTTCAAAGGGTTATTGAACCAACCCATCAGTGTGCGGTCCCAGTTTCAAATGTACGAAGCAAGACATCAGAAACAACATCTTTGATGATCCTATTACCCAACAGAAACTAACGCAAGCGCTACTTTGACTGAAACATGGTAAGGCTGCAGAGTCGGATGGTATACTTACCGAATTTGTTAAGTACAGTACTAATGAGCTGAAGGACAATGTCGTCAGTGCATTCAAGAGCATTCTAAATCATGGGATAGTGCCAACTATCGAGGTATAGCATTCTTAAATGCATCCTACCAATTTTTTGCAACAATGCTACAGAGGCAACTTGACACCTGGGTAGTAAGCAATAAGCTTTGAAAAAAATTTCAGGTGGATTTTAGGTCTGGATACACAACAGTCGACCACATTTTTGTATCAAAAACCATAGCAGAGACCTTTCACAGAACAAAAAAGAAAGCTATACGCTTTTATTGTGGATAAGGCGGGCTTCGATTATATGTTTCACAAAACTTCTACGAAGATACAAAATCAAATGGAATGGTGTGAAGTGATGAGACGTTATCGGAATGGTTTAAAGCGGAGACAAGAACAAGACAGGGGTGTTTTCTAAGTCATACCCTGTCTTCGCTCTTTATAGACGATATAGAGGACTTCCTTCCGGGTGGCGTAGAATTTCCAGGAGTTCTCATTAAAGCCCATCTGTTTGCAGACGAAATCCTACCGTTGCCAATTCACCGGAATCATTGCAATTGATGATAAATCGATTACATAAGTACTGCAGATTATTGAGTCTAGTAGTGAACTTGGATAAATCCAAGATAAGAATATTCAGAAAAGGAGGAGGTAAACCTTCTCACGCACTATAGCAGGAAAAGAATAGGAGTAGTAAAGGAACATAATTATCTCGGAACTCTCTTCCCTAGTAACCTTTACATGAAAAGACATCTAAATGAGAAACTCATGAAATTTTAATTCGTTATACATAGATGTAGCCAAGGATAATTGCTTCAACAACTTATGAGGGTTGTCTGAAAAGTTTCCGACTGCAACGTAAAGATAGCGGCGCTCATCAATAAAAGCTTGTGAATGCTAATTCTGCATTTTTTGACGGTTACTTACCGAAGTTTTAGTCATTTTGGACGTGCAGTTTTTAGTTGACAGTCATTTGAGAGAGTCGATGTGAGTGTTTTTTGTGAAAATGGAAAAATTGAGTATCGAGCTGTTATTAATTTCTTGTTTTTGGAAGGCAATACCCCTACGCAAATCAAAAACGAGTTGGACACTGTGTATAGGGACTCTACACCATCATTTACCACAGTGAAGTTTGGGCAGCTGAATTTGAAGGTTCACCAAATGGTGTTACACGACCGTCGAATTAAAGTGAGAGAGATAGTAGAGGTTATGAAAATGTCCAAAGAACGTGTTTGTTACATATTAAATCAAGATTTAGGCATGAGAAAGCTGTCCCCGCTTTGGGTGCCGCGTTTGCTTACGTTAGACCAAAAACGTGTTCAAATGAACATTTCCAACGCTCTGTTGGCGCAGTTTTGGCGCCGATTAACTACTGTAGATGAAACCTGGATATACCATTATACGCCCGAAACAAAAATTCAGTTAAAACAGTGGACTGCAAAGGGCGAGCCGGCTCCAATAAAAGCAAAAACTGTTTTTTCGGCTGGGAAAGTGATAGCAACTGTTTTTTTGGGATAGTAAAGGAGTTGTCTTAATCGATTATCTTCAAAAAGGAAAAACCATTACAGGAGCATACTACTCATCATTACTTTCTAAGCTAAAGGCAGAAATTGCGGAAATACGATCACATTTGCAAGAAAAGAAAATCCTGTTTCACCAAGACAACGCGCCCTCTCACACCTCATCGGTTGCCATGTCGAAAATCTATGAATTACGGTTTGAGCTGCTTGACCATCTGCCTTATTCACCAGATATAGCCCAAACCAACTTCTTTTTATTCCCTTATCTAAAAACTGCGCTTGGAGGACAGAAATTTTCGTCAAATAAGAAGGTAATCACCCTTGTGAACAATTATTCTGCAGAGAGAAACGCCAAGTACAATACTATTTGGACGAGTTAGAGAGATGGAAGCATCGCTGGGAGAAGTGTGGTGTGTAGAGTTACAAGGAAACCATGTAGAAAAATAAATAAAAAAAAAAGAGAAAAAATGTCTTAGTGCTTATCCTAGTTTGCTTTAGCTTTGCCGCCCTAAGAACAACTGAAGGGTTTTCTAATAACGACTTGACAATTTTTTTTTAAATAAAAGGCAAACCATTTGAGATATTTCAAAAACTTTATTATTGGCTTGAAGTAAAATCAAAACATTTATGAATGGAACTCGACTTCGTTCATATGGCCACCGCTAGCACGTTTGCAGCCATCGATTCGTTGGACCCAATTTTCAACGACTCGGCCACACATTTCAGCCGAAACGGCCACTATTTCGAGTTGTTGGCTCTGAGCTCTTCCAACGTCGTCGGCGTGTTGGCATAAATAAATGACTTAACGTAGCACCACAGAAAATAGTTAAGCGGCGTTAAATCGCACGAACGAGGCAGCCAATAGACTGGCCCATGTCTTGAGATAACACGCTCACCATACTTACTCTTCAATAAATCGATTGTAGCGTGTGCTGTGTGTCTTGTGGCACCATCCTGTTAAAACCACATGCCCTCCACGTCTATATCTTCCAATTCGGGCTAAAAATAATCGGTGATCATGGCGCGATAACGCTGACCATTCACAGTGACGTAACGATTGTTATCGTCGACGAAAAAATATTGCCCAATAAGGCCGCCGGCATGCAAACCGCACCAAACAGTTATTTTTTGTGGATGAAGTGGTGATTCATGAAGCACATGTGGGTTTTCACCAAAAACGCATATTTTGCTTATTGACGAACCCATTGAGCCAAAAATGAGCTTCGTCACTGAAGATGATTTTGCGATGAAATTCATTATCTTGGCGCATCTTCTCCAGAACCCAATCGGAGGACGTACGTTGCTTCAAATGGTCCATCGTCTTCAATTCTTGAGTCAGCTTGATCTTGTATGGGTGTAAACTAAGATCCTTACGCAAAATACGCCATAATGTGGTCTGAGCGATGCCAATTCTTGAGAACGCCGTGGAATTGACTGATTTGGATCGTTTGCTACGGACATCTGAACGGCAGCGATTTTTTCGACACTTCGACCAACCCGTTGTATCACTGACACGGCAACATCACACAACCAATATGTAGACTCAAATTTTTGCACCAAACTTGTTATTGCCTGTCTATTAGAGCGAGAATTACGACCGAAAATTGAAGTTAACGCTCTTAAAGTTGCAGTCACCGACTCCGAATATCTGTAGAAAATTTTTATAACTTGCAGACGTTGCACCTTAGTGTACTTTACCATGATGAAAATGTTAAGTTTACTGAATAAATTGACAGGGACAGTTTGATGATTAGTGAAAGTGTGCGTTCACAAATTAAACTCAAAATTGTCAAGTCCCTATTGGAAAACCCTATACAATTTTCGATTGAAAGGTACTACTTTAATTGTAGTATTACAATTAATTGACATGAAAAGATCTCTGGAAACAATGCATCTGCAACTCCTTGGCGTTTGTCCCATTCAGGACACAGCAAGTGATATTCCGGTAGGAATTTCGACTCCTCGACTTCTCTGGAGGAAAAAAGAGCCTGAGATGCGCGCAATTGAATAAATAAAGAGGTGTAAGACAGAGGCCTGTAGAGATGAAAGAGACTTGTAGTAGAGTCGCAGTTAGTACTTCTGCCGACTATTAAACGAGAAGCATAACCCAAATCCTGGACGATAAAAGTCAAGGCATTCGTTCATGGCAAAAATTAAATGGCAATAGCAATATCCAAGCAATATCCTCTTCCCTGAGCATAGAACTTGTCGAGTTGTAGAGGCTAAGTAAGTTCAGTGAATCTCGATAAGCTCTCCAGAGGAGTCCCAAACTGCTCACTCCTTTTCTCCACCACCTTCCCAACCGCTCTTTTTTCCCCTGGGCTAGATCAAGGTGTCATACGACCCGTGCCGAGGATCAATCTGACTGAGGGCCTAGCATATTCAAAAATAGCTCATTCGCGAACGGAGTATCCGGCACCACAAAAAATTTGTTGGTTGCCGGGCCACAGAGACATTCTACGGAATTGTAGCGCCATCATAGGTGCCAGTACTGGAAACTTCCTTATAAGCAAGCATGCAAAAAGGCTTGGCGCCTTTACAAACGATTTCTGTAGAAGCTGCATGGATCCTCCACCTTTTTACATCCCCATCTCTCTCCCGAAGAAGAAAACTTCACTTACTGGCTTTCTTCTACAATGACTTAAACGATCTAGACGTTAACAATACTCTACGCTTCATCATAAACTCAAATTTATTCAATGAGTAGGAGGATGACAGATCCACGTTGCATCACAATGGGCTAATTTGCCAATTTGCCTAAGGGGGTTGGTCTTTCCAACAGCCACTTTTACCTGCCTACTAACCTAATAATCAAGTTTAAGCACAACAAACTATTTAAGGCGCCAACTCATTTGCAAGATTTAATCGGCAGATAATATGGCTGAAGGATGGAACCTCGCCTCCATTTACCCAATCCATAATTGTGCGAATTATAGAAGCATCTGCCTTCAAAGAGGAGATCTAACTACGAGCTCTACGAGCTGTGCAGTGATAATTGACCTGATCAGAAAAATGCACATTAGGACATGTAGAACGAATGAACACCAATGCTCAAGCCCGAAGAGTCTTCGATTGCAACCCTGGGAAACAATGAAGTAAATTAAGGTCTCGCTTTAGGTAGCGAACACAAGTGGAAGGGAATCCAACCAATTAGGACTGCACAATTAGAGGTAGTTAACCAGAGAGCGCGTCAACTGGAGAGGCCCATTGGTGACATCCTTTTATCTTATAGTAAATACTGTAATACTATTTTAGCAAATATGTTAATTGCAAATAGACGTTTCATCTCCCCTCCAGCTTTACACCCACGACAACTCTAATGATATTTTTTTTTTTTTTTTGATTTTGTTCATCAGAGGATGTACTCGTAGAAATGATCTGCAAAGGAAGCCAATGAAGGGCTGGGTGGTACGTAAAGAGCTATAACTGGACCAAAGGATAATGAAATGTTTTCATTTGAAAATTCCCAGAAAGGATATGATTTACAATTCACTATTTACCATAAATAAACACCGGAAAAGGGAACACTTTTATCCTCGTTTTCCTTTTAGTGTAGGCAAAAGCCAACCGAACCACCAGGACTACTTTCATTTTCCTTTCCTATGCATAGGCATCTGAATCGTTGCATTTAAAAAGAATACCAGTCGGGACTAAAAACTTTGCGGTTTCGTCCTTACAACCCGCTGGCTTAGTCAAAGAAGACTTGGTTTAATGAAAGATAAAATTCAAACAATTTCTTTGCCCTGTTTTTCCGAAAGAGAATGTGGGCAAGAGTTATGAAAACAAAAACAACAAGCAACTATCGATTTTACTCACTAGAAAGTGGCAAGGACGATTAATAGCATTTCACAGGACAAAAGATTCAGATTTGCTTGGTACTTCTTCATTAATTATGTAATTAAATCATTCTATGACTTTCGATACATAAAATTTTAATGGATGGGGAAAGATAAACTCCCGCCAAAATCGGTTCAACTATCGGTCTTAGTCTTGCTGTCAGCCTTGCTATCCCTTCTCTCTACAGAGGTCGATTGTTTTGGATTAATGGATGAAAAATGGTTTGCTATTAATTTCAATTAATAGAAAAAGGGTTTAATGGGTTCAAAGAACGAAAAGGGAATGACTCATTACTTAAACGATGTGAACGTTGTTTTCCATTGTTTTGGGTCTTTAAGATTGTAGCTGTGAAAACTTGAGTAGGATACAATTTAAAAGGGAAATACTTGTTTAATCGGTGAAACATTCAACGATTTCTAACATGAAATGGGTTCCTGAATGGTTAAGTCATGATAGAAAGATTCGAAATGAACTTAAAATTTAATGTAGAAATAATGATGAAATTCACTGTTACGACCTAGACTAAAGGTCCCGGTTCTTTACTCAGCGGATCAATTTTTCCGAGCGAATAGAAACATTCTTGTCAAAGGTTGACGATTTTCTAGGAGCGAGCAATATGAGCGAAATAACTTACATGTTGCAAGCTGGAACTTCGGCACAATATTACAGTGACGATAATATATTGTACGAGAGCGATCCCAGAAGTACCCGGCCTGACCAAGACATGGCGGTAGTTGTTTGAAAAATGTATTGGAAAGTACGGAGCCTATAAAGCATATTTTTCAAGTTTGAAAGCGTCACGTTGTTTAGTATTTGTTTGGCAGCCATCAATATTGAACGTTGTCAGTGAATTTTGTGAAAATGGAGAAAATTGGTCATCATTATGTGATACAATACTTTTATTTGAAAGGCCTCAGACCAACCAATAGAAAAGTTGAACTGGATTCTATTCTGGGTGAGTCTGCTCCTTCGTTGACAACAGTAAAATTTTGGGTTGCTGTGGTCGACTAAATGAGGTGACGACTCCAGAAATGGTGAAGAAAATTCACAAAGCGGTACTGGATGATCGTCGACTGAAAGTGCGCGAGCTAGCAGACATCGCATGTTATTTGAAAATTTGGACATGGGAAAGCTGTTTGCAAGATGGATGCCGCGTTTGCTCACACTCGAGCAATACCAGTGTCGTGAAGATGTTTCAATTGAGTGTTTAGAGAAGATTCACAGCACCAAAGCAAAATGGAACAATGGATGAAACATGGGTCCTTCACTTTACATCCGCGACAAAAAAACAATCAAAACAATGGATTCAAAAGGGAGAACCGGCTCCAAAGAAGGCGAAGACCGTTTCATCTGCAGGCAAGGTCATGGCGTCGATTTTTTGGGATGCGAGTGGGATAATTTTCATTGACTATCTTGAAAAAGGAAAAACTATCAACGGCCAGTATTATGCGAACTTATTGTAAAGTTTGAGCGAAGAAAACAAGCAAAAACGGCCGCATTTGGCTAAGAATAAAGTGTTGTTCCATCAAGACAATGCATCAGCTCACAAATCCGTTACTGCAATGGTCAAAATTAATAAACTAAGGTTTGAATTGCTACCTCATGCACCCTATTTGCCAGATTTAGGCCCCTCGGATTATTTTCTGTCCCAAACTTGAAAAAATGGCTCAGTGGTCAAAGATTTTCCAACGATGAAGAAGTGATGTCGGCAGTTAATGGCTATTTTGAGGAGCAAGACAATTCTTATTATAAAAAGGGTATCGAACTTTTTGAACATCGCTGGGAAAAGTGTACTATATAGAGCTGAAAGGCGATTATGCTGGAAAGTAAATAATTTTTTTTCCAAAACTTTTGTGTTTTCTTTCTTGGGTCAGGTACTTTTGGGACCGCCATCATATATAGTATTGTAGTACGCATTTAAGTTAACTTGTAGCGAAACATCAAACAAGGCACGCTACTTAAAATTACAAACGAAAACGTTTCCATTTATATCAATGAATGGAAAGAAATTAGAAAGGACTTGTCATTATCTTGATCGTTGACCAAGGAACATGAAACTGATAATTGAACACAAATCTTGTAATACTATTAGGCAGGGAGCAATCAGAAAAAGACATATTTTAGAGCGACTTCGACGCGTTTTTAAACAGAATAACAAGGGAGGAAATGATTTTATCTGTGCAGATTTGAACGGACATGTCAGAGAACTGAACTGTGAAAAGATGTACTAAACTACTGCAGTTTGCACGATCTTAATACACGATCTCCTCAAACAAAAAACGACAAACGACCTTTCGCGTATGCATGTGAGATGTTCGGATCGTTTACAGAACACGTGAAATCGAACAACTGGCGGTTACCCTGCACCATTACAAAGCAGATACTACTGCCATTCAAGCAATGGGATGGAATGGACCGATCCAAAAAAGTATAAAAAAATTTCATACGTTCTATGATGAAGTGGTGCGAAACAGTGCTTATTTGGATATGGACTTGCTATCGGTGGAAGATTTAGACTAAAAGTCTTAAAATCTGTGAGCGAACAACTGATAACAGACCGCATTAAAGCTTCTTCGCAAGCAGAAGTCTGATATGCGTGCACGTCTACCTCTACCGAGATAGATGGTTTTGTAAAAGATGGTTTCTACGTGCTCATCGATCAAACTTATTCGAACTTGACGATTTCAGCTAGGAATATAGATTATGCATAACATTACCTATGAGAAGAGACTTGGGCTGATCGACACCTTAACATTCACAAAGTGACCTGGCTATATCCTGATCAAAAAGTCTTTAACCAACTTGAGCACACTGCTATCGACACAATATATGGTTCCAATGTTTTGGATGTCCGAACATTTCGAGGAGCTAACATCAAATCCGATAACTACCTTTGTAGTAGCCAAGCAGTTGGAAAGGAAAATTTGTGCCGAATGACTACAATCGCAAGAGAACACAAGAGCCTTTTCTGATCGAGTCTTCCAAAATTTTTCGAGAGGTCCTGTGCTTCCCCCAAAATGCGTAGTAGCAACGAGCTTTGAAACCCTAATAAAGAGTGTCGACAAACATATAACGAAACAGGAAGCATAAAAAGCACCACTGTAAAGAAGGCTCGGAACTGCTCGCGAACTTTATGAGCAGAAAAGCACGCCACCGAGGCACTGGACAGGTGCTTCTGCACGAACGATATTTGAAAGTTCTATCAAAAAGCCAAAAAAAAAAAGTGTCATGGACACAAATCCTGAACAGAGGCATACAGAGATATGTGGTGGAATGTGATAGTAGAGTTACAAGCAAGGATAACTTCTACAGGTTTGGTAAGCCCGCCACCGACCAGAAATTCACCTTACGACAGACCTTGGAAAAGCCAAAGAGTTCCACACCTATACACATTGATTTCGAAGCTACATATGACAGCATCTATGCGGATGAACTTTATAGAGCTATGTCTACATAATTTTGGCATGTTTGGCAAGCTCAAGTCAAATGTAGATGGACGATTTTTCCAAAGTCTGTTCAGTTAACCGCGTACATAGATGCGATCGATGACAGAAAATCAACGCCTAAGACAAAACGTCACGATTGGCAACTACAACTTGAAGTAGTAAAAGACTTGATCTAGCTCGGCCCCACTATCAACTCCGACAACGACACCAGCATGGAAGCGATCCTGATCAAAACAGTCCTACTTTACGGTGCTGGAACGAAAGCGGATGAAAATGCTTAATGCACCATTGGTATTATATATGTATAGAAAGAAATAACGAGCTTGTACTGGCGCGTTTGCGGCGTCAAAGATGGGTTTAGGAGGTAAACGAAGGCAAAACAAAGTACATGTTGTACCTATAGATTATACTGGTATGCTGTTTACAATAAAAGGCAACCCCAACATCAACGGTTTGGACAGCACGCCAGAGTAGGGAATTATAATTTTGAAATGGTAAAGGATTTTGTTCACCTGGACTCAGGAGATGAATCATTCTTGCCATTCGCTGTTTATTTGCAGGCAGATTGACCTTGTCAAAAAAACTTAAACTCATAAGTATTGTTGCTTGCACTTGGCCACTGCCGTTGCTGTATTTATCATATGGCACGGGCAGTGACTGAGTGTATGTAACAACTGATACATAGCATTTTGCGAGTATGAATTTTGTTGAAGCATTGTTTCCTATTGCTGTAAGGGCATCACACCTGCAATAACTTGATTCGGTGAACCAATATCAGAATTTTCCTTTCGGTTCGGGAAATAAAAGTGGACATGGCAAATATGTACGGTCTAAAGAGTAATCACTTCATCGGATGAAGAGTATCAAACCAAAAGAGGCTGCCAGGGTTAGAAAAATATTTTTTCGGTCGTACAAAACCGAATCCAACAGGGGAAAACCGAAAAGTACAGAGCCAGGAACCACTGCAACGTTTTTCTTATACGTGTGAAATTTCAATAAGACCAAAAACTGAGGCAAAATATTGTACAATGTCTCAAAGGTAATATATGTAGATTGTTGATCGTTCCTCAAAAAGCTTAGAAATTCTGCCTCATTCTCCATCTTAGCGTATATTTGTAGATAAGGCCAATCTTCTTGCTACAAACTTTGCGGCCAACACAAATTATTCCAGATTACGCTTTGTCTCCGCCTGCACTTCAGTGCGTCGAATCTTCAGTGGGACGAATTCACTTTCGCACTCATGTAGTAGTAGCAAGAGTACTCAAAGATCTTAATATACGAAAATACAGATGGTAAATCTACTTTTTCATCAATCTTTATCTTGAGGACTTTTTCCAAGAAGATGGAAAACAGCATTTGTCCAGCCCTTCCCTAGAGAAGGCGAATTTTCTTCGTCGCACTTTCGTCCCTTTTTTTAAAGGTAATGGAAACGCCAAAAAACCGTCAGCTCATGAAATATGTTGAAACACAAAAACTGCTCCACGACCGGCAATACGGTTTTCGTAGCAACAAGTTCACTAATAATTTGAGTGCTCGCTCAACGAACCCAAGAGTACTCCAATCTGGCGAAAGCAAAATACTTGCACTTAATATTTCATAGGCATTTGACAGAGTTTGGCATCAGGATCTTTTGTAGAAAATGCATGCATTTGGAACACTTGAAGCGGAAAGTATTATTGGTAGATGGCAGGCAAGATATTACACATGGTTTACAGAAGATACTTGGCCGTGAATTAAAGCTCGTATTGTAGATACCCCAGCAGTAGAGCAGGTGTTGCAGTAGATCCGTTTACAAAATCACTTTAACCAACATCCGAAGAAAGATTAACATGGTTTCGTACACGTTCCGGATTAAACGTTGGAAAGAGCATTTCACTATGGTTCTTAACCGTGTATTTGCTAGTGGTGTGCATCAACGTCAAACAGAGCTACCCAAAGCAACAATTTCCTGATTTCGCACCTCCACTTCAAGTATAGTAAAGGTGAGACCGCTACCGCGATCAACGTGCCGTAGTACTACAAGACGGTAGGACTAGATGGTTTTCCCGCAGAACAGCTTTAACAGCATCAGCAGAGCTTTTACATCGTCTTAATGAAAGAGCTTGGGAGGCAGAAAGTTTCGCCGACATGTGGAAGAAGGAAATAACTGTCAGGCTCCCTAGCGAATGTAGTCTTATAGAGTGTGGAAACTGAAGAGTCATTTATATTCTTCCCGCAGTTGCTAAGGTAATAGCCAAAGCAGTTGTTGACCAAATAAAGAAACATCTAGTAGATATACTCGATGCCAAACAAGCAGGTTTCTGTTTTGGATCCTCATGTGTCGACCACATAAACACCCTGCGGATCACTATTGTACAATGCATTGAATACCGGTCACCGCTTCACATGCTGTTCATTGATTTGGAGAAGGCATTCGACAGTGTCAACAGACAGTTTATGTGGCTTGTCTTGCGCAGGAGGGGTATACCCGACAAACTAAAGGCTTTTTTCAAAGCAACCTAAGATGGGCCTCAATGTCATGTACTGCATAGAGAAAAGTTGTCGGAAGAATTCGAGATTCCAAGTGGGGTCCAATAAGGTCTCTGTTGGACTCTGACATCTCAACTTAAACATCTGGACTACGATAACGACGTTATTAACTCTCTCATTGGATTATACTCGTAGATCTACAACAATAATAAAGAAGGAGGCAAATGTCGTAGGTTTGGAGATTAACATTGTTTTGGCAGAATCATCAAACTCATCACCATTTTTTTTTTTTTTTTTGTACAATCCCGCGAGCGCCCCAAGGGGATATGAATACCCTTTTTATTGGCTTTTCTCCAGGGCGCGGGCGGATGGTGTAGTAGTTTGAAACTCAAGTGTATTAGGTTTCCATATTTTTCCCAGAGGTTGTCGTCAAACTGGACGGGACGAGCCAGTGCATCCTCAACCAGTGGGTCTTAGTACGTGCTAGTTGTTAGTTCGTTACTTTTAGCCCAGCCAGCAACCACTCCAACATCAATGTTATGCCTTCATGTCAGAGTAAACGCCGACGGGATTTACATATAACTACGTACTAATTCTATGAAAAGACTTTTTTCAGAGAATTGCCTCGCACGGGATTTGAACCCGCGACCCTCTGTTTGAGGAGACTATGCATAGACCACTACACCACGGCCACCCCCTAACATTTTTCCACAACCGGTAGAGATAATAGAGAGTTCCCAATATGTTGGGAGTATTGTCTCTGCAAACGGTGGAACCGAACAGGATATTGTCAACCAAATGGGAAAAGCAAAGTATGCGCTTGGAATGATGCCCATGTTATGACGAAGCAATGCAATCAACTTGAATTCCAAGCTACGACTGTTCCCTTCAAATATTGAATCAATGCTGTTATATAGGTGGCCGATACTATCATCACAAAAAAAAAAACTAAAAACGTTCGTTAATATGTGCCAACGTAACACCCTAAAGGTTTTCTGGCCAAACCGTATCTCTAACAAATATCTTTACCAGGGACCAGGTCAGGAACATAGGCACAACCGTCGAATGGCGAAAATTTCAGTGGATTGCTCATACAATTCGAAAAAGTCATAGTTTAATAGCAAACTACGCTATGCAATGGAACCCATCCATATTATAAGACGGTAGAAAACAGGTCGACCGAGAAACACTTGACGCAGAACATATGAAAAGCAGTCACGGCTATTGGAAAAGTGTTGGAGACAGTTGATACTCATTTGGAGTTATTTTCGAAAATATACCGTCTAGCTTCCTTTCACGACTAATGGCGGTTTTCGTTTGTTTTACTATGGTAACTTCACGAAAAATGTGAAAATAAGGATTTAACACAGATGTCATAGAAAAACATTTTAGGTAGATATAACTTTGAAGTGGTAAGAGACTTTGTCCATCTAAGATCTGCTATATGTTCTATAAGTAGGGTATACACCCTGCCTGACTCGAACTGCTCGAATAGCTCATTACCGTGATACTGGCAGCATTGCAAAACGCCATGGAGGTGGTCATAAAAAAACAGCAACATCGGCAAAAATGATTCGGAAAGTGAAGGCTCGAATTGAGAGAAATCCGCGTCGAAGTGGAAAAAAATGACTCGTGAGCTCAACATATCGTTGGGACACATACTGAAAAAATGAGCTTGGGCTCAAGTTCCAAAAAGCACAGGATTTTACACCGCAAAAGAATAAAGTTAGAGTCGAAAGAGCGAGGGAGCTGCTACGCTTGGTGAGTTGCCGAATTTGGTTTTTTCCGATAAGTCGCCATTTGTTATCGAGCAATATGTCAACAAACAAAATGACCGAGTTTACTTGCCAGAGAGGTCCTTCGAAAATTTACACCTTCGGACGGCCACCAGAAAGCAGGCAGCACCGATGGTGATGGTTTGAGCCGCCATAACCGCCGATGGTCGCTCTCCGCTCGTATTTTTGGAACGTGACGTCAAAATTAATGCGATCGTATACCATGAAACTGTCTTAGAGGCAGTATTGAAGCCTCAGTCGGAGACCGTGGACATTTCAACAAGACTCGGCACCGTCTCACAAAACGTGCGTCAACCAAGATTGGTTAAAAAACAATGTTCCACACTTCATTTCTTCGATACAATGGATTGCAAATTCTCCGGATGCAAATCCGTTGGACTTCTCTGTCTGAGGTATTTTGAAGGTGAAGGTTGCCACTAAAAAATACCAAAGTTTGGACCACTTCAAACAAGCACTTCGCCGGGAATGGGCCAAAATACCGCAGAGCCACTTGCGTGCAGCGTGCGATACTTTCTTTGGCCGTCTCAAGGCCATTTTTCGCGCCAAAGGTGGACATATTGAAAACTACTGATACAATTTCAAAATTGATGTATTTTTCAACATTTTTTGCTTTGGTACAGTAAAATTTATCAAAATATAAAAAAATTATAGCAATTTAAAAAGTTGCAGTTCGAGTCAGGCAGGCTGTATATCCTCTGTTCATCCCAGCCTACTCTGCGGCGTAAAGCATGGATATTGCCAAATATAAATTAAGCCTCCTCAGGTTATATGAGAGAAAATTATTTTCAAGTGGTCTTGAGTGAATGAAGTAGAGAATGCAAGGAGGAATTATATGGGCAGTACAGTCGCACAGACCTAAAAAAGGAATGCCCGTGACATATAGATCGAACAAGCACTAACTTAGCTTACGGAGATTACTATTTTATGATCGGGGTACATGGCGAGAATTTTACCTTCATGGTCTAATGGTCTCAGGCAATATTAATCAAAAGCTACTTTGACAAGTTCCACATTCAAAATTGTACAAAAGATGGGGCTCCCGCCTAATTGTATCCATATTAAAGGCTTCGCAGCCTGGCATACAGAGCAAAGCACTGGTCTTATCGTAACGGTTTTGAGCTGACGCCACCAAATGTTGCAACGATTTGACTAGTTAAAAGCAGCCGGTCATAGGTCTTGTTATCGGCAGGACCACCAGTAGTTCATAGCAGGACTTTAATTACTGCACCATGGGAGTCAGGAGTCCCGCTAATTTCGGTCCGAGCCTGAATTGTTAAGGTAGGCCCCATTGTGGGAGCGTCATGGTGCCTGTGACTTAAATCACGGGAAGGGTCCTAGACCGATTAGATATACATGTTCTCTAAATAGAACGTGTCAAACCAACAGTATGAGCAAGGAAATTTAATAGCTGAGTCGCAGTCGGTGCCGATGATAAAGGAAAAGGTTTTTAAATGGATTCGAATAGCCAAACTTACTGTCAGATGGAAATCACCACCCAATTGACTAAAACTTAATAAAGGTACTAGCAAAATCAACACTTAAGCATAGCAAGGTTGCCAAACAGAGGCATGTCAAGATTTTTGAGGCAGCAGGAGTAGAAAGAATGTGTTAGGTGTGCAACAAAGTTATCGCTGTTTTGTTTTTTCTTATGAAATACAACTTTACTGTGGAAAAATGGTTAGAAATGAGTCATTCAAAGCATTACAACTTTTTCCCATATTTCTGGCAGAGCTCGAATACCGTTACGGTGAAAGTGAAAGTTAGATCTATTAGATGCCGGAAACTGGATTTTTTCATAAAGATATGAATATTGTCTACTTAATATTATGTTAAAAAGAAGTATGACTGTTCGAAATTTTATATAGTTACAAAACGACATGTTAACTAGGTGTTTTGCAAGATGTGAAACGTGATTATGTCTTTTTAAAACGTATACATATCGAACAGTAGTATTGAAAGCCAATTGGAGTAGCCTTCTACTCTCGGATCCGTGGATAAGTACAGGAATTACTAACGTTTTAGCAAGTAGCAGTCTTATTTCGAGAGGAATAAACTTTTGAGCAGTATATAGGGTTCGTAGAATACCGTAAGTTTTTCCTACTAATGTATTTATGTGGTTGTTCCATGTAAGGGTTCTGTTGAAGACAAGTCCTAGATTTTTCGAAGACTCAACAAATTCAATTTCAGAGCATTAGGTGAGGGAAATAAGACAGATCTAACACTTTTTTTTAGAAATAACTTAACACATACACTTTGTTGAATTAAGTATTAGGCCACTTTTGAGTGACGAATCAGAAATTCGTTCCAGATCTTCATTTAAAACACTGACGCAATTTTCAATTAGGCCTAAGGAACAGCTATGATAAATTTTGATATCATCGGCATAGATATACAATATATGGAGAGCAATAGAGGCCCTACAATAGAGCCTTGGGGAACTCCTCGCGTTAGGAGAAGAAAATCGGAGAGGTTGCCGTCAAGTGACACGGCCTGTTTTCTTTCACTGAGATAGGATGATATTAGTTTAACAGCAGTGGAGGAATCGAGTGATTAACCATATCAAAAGCTTTGGAGAAGTCTAAGAGTACCAGAAAAGTAACATTGTCCCTATCTAATTTGTCTCTTATATTTTCTCTGACGTTCAGTAAAGCAGTTGTACAGCTGTGTTTAGCTCGGAAACCCGACTGTACTTGTAGCAACAAGTTACTTTCAATAAGGTAATAATTAAATTGCTTATGCATAATTCTTTCACATATTTTAGATAAAAAAAGGTAAGATGGAGATCGGTCTGAATTCTTCACCTTTAGAGCTCTTAGGTATTGGGATTATTTTTGCTAATTTCCATTCGCTTGGAAAGATTCCGGTCATAAAAACAGTATTAATGATATGAGTTAGAAACGGTAATAGTAACGGCAAGACCGCTTTAACAAAAATCGGATTTATCTCGTCGACACCTTCAGCATTGGACTTAACAGACAGAAAACTTACTACTATGTCCAATTCGTCTACCCTATTAAATACAAAAGACGTTTCAATCGGTAAAGAAGCATCCTCGAATGAATAGTTAACTGCTGGAGCATTGCAAAGTTGGTTTGACAAAAACGTTCAATTTAGTGCGTTGGAATCGATTGTGGTAGAATAAGTAGCTTTTTGCTTCCCGATTCCTAATGTTCGAATATCATTCCAAAGTTTATGACCACCTGAAGAAGAACAAAGTCGGTTGGAAAAGAATTGTGTCTTAGCATTGCGTATTTCACGAACAGCACTATTTTGTAGACTTTTGTAAGTTTTTCTACCCGAAAATGTTTCCATCGTCGATACGTCTCATCACGTTGTGTCATTAACACTCGAATTTCATTCGTTAACTAGGCTTTTCTTTGGTCTTTTACACTAAAAGTTTTTATTGAAACGTATAAGTCGAAAAGAAGATTTACATTGTTTTGTAAGAACTTAATTTGGTCATCTGGAGAGGTCATACAATAGATAGGGTTCCATGGAATCAAATGAATGTGTTGTTCAAGAGAGGGCATATCAACACTTTTAAAATCTCTGTATGTATTTTCAATATCATACGTCAGAAATAATAAATCATGCTTCGAAAAAGCAGGCGCAGAGATTTGCTCATAAAATAATACTTTGTCAGGATTATTTACAAAAAAGACATCTACTAGTGTATTGTAGGAGCTAGTAAAGTGCGTAGGGACTTGACAATTCACGGGTTTTGAATCAAACAATTGCATATTTTCAGTTATATAAAATCACCACAAACAATGACATTGCTTCCGCAAGTCGAAACCTCTTCCAAGACGTCGTTAATACAATAGGTGTCAAATCAATAAACCTATTTGGTCTATAAACAACACCTAAGCAAACACTCCTTTCGCCCCAAGTTATACATGTGAATAAATATTGAAAGGCAGAGTCTTTTGGCGGGCGACATCTTCGCCGACAGATTAAGCCCGTTCTAAAGTATATCGCAACGCCTCCACCAGTACGATCACATCTATCTGCTCGAAAAAGTTTGTATCCGCTTATATCATAGACAGCATCCTTCACATCATTATTAAACCAAGTTTCCGACACGCAGATTGCATCAACCTTTGAGTCTACAAATATGTCTTTAAATTCATCCAGTTTTAGGCCTAAGCTTTGCACATTCAAATGGCAAATCTTAAGACCGGAGTCATGATTACAAAAAATTATTATCATAGGTCGAACCATGTACTCTCTACGACTACCAACGGAACTCACTCTACTTTCATTACACGCAGATCAAGAACATAAATTTCCTCTTCCTTAAAGCAAGGTAAATTTATGAAAAGGGGCATTAGGGATAATTTCAAGCAAAGACAGTACAACAGTTAAAAAAGAAAGTAAAAGTAAGAAAAACAAAAACAGAAACTAACAAATGACACTATGTACTCGTTGGTGACGATCAGTATTGATTTGTTGTTTTATGCGTCTTATTCGGCAGGCGCCTAATTCGGCAGGCATTTAATAATCACTCATTCTCTACCAATATAGATTCAGCTTCTGCACTCTCTCTCACATAAACGGCACCGAAAAGTGTTTGCTGTACTTAAGACGCGTAGCTCCCTGGTATATGGAGCGGTTTTTTTTTAAGTTAGACTCCCGTACATATAGATGTTGTTGTTGTTTTCTGCTTTAATGTCTACGTCTTGGAGGTATAGCTGCCTATGATGAGAGACTCAGTTTTGCCTCTGTTTGGATGTGCTCTTCGACTACGGAATATACCTTTCAATGCCGGGGGCATATATTCGAAAAATTATGCCATCAGCTGCAATTTCTCGCCGTTCGAAAGCTTCACATCTCTTTTGGAGATCAGTCACTACCTCTTCGAGTGTGCATGAATCAGCTATTCGTGAAATTATCTCTTGTTCTTGCGTGTGTAGAGATTGGATGGACTTTTCTACTTTGTCAATACGAATCTCGACATTCTCTTGCCGTTCTTTTAAGCTTTTAAGAGATATATCAACTACTTTGACGTGCGAAGACAGCCTTTCTTCTATTGATGAAATTCGTTGAATTAAATCACTTCGCAAGGAACCTATTTTCGTGGAAATACGATTTGAAATTTCATCGAGTAGCTTAGCTAGTCGTTCCTCTAATTTGTTGGTGGATGGTGTTCATTTGTTGACGCTGCCGTCGATTGTTTCTCTTTTTCAAGATAAGTTGATCGCGTCTTTCCCGCCATTTTGCTCGTAAGAGTATGAAACAAAGAGATCGCGCTTGCAAGTTGCAACTTATGAACAGAAGTTAATTTGTTATTTTATTTGTATTTTCGATTTTTAATCAATATACAAATGTAAGAAATTATCAAGGTATGCAAACGGAACTTTTTTTATGTAACTCTTTACGGATCGCGTAGGTAAAAAAAAAAAATTTAAATGTTTTGCCGGACTCACTTTCAAAGCACATAATTCATTTTTTCGTGTCTCTGCTCGTATTGTGGTCGTTTTTCGCGCAATGCTCAGCTTAGTTACGTGAATTGAAGTTTATACCCCAACAATGTACCGACCTGGTCCATCATCGGCTGAGATGACGACGTTTTTGAGTCATTCCCGAAGCATGCAATCGTTTTGTTGCGCACCTAATACTAACTCATTTCCATGATTGGGCCAGAAAATGTACACAAAATACTTTCTAAACTGCGCCACATATAAATGCATGCAAAAGTTTGATATCATTTGTCAACCGTTCGGCTGAACCCTATCAGTAGGGTTATAAGCAGGGTAAGTCCACAATTGACCGCATATTCGCAATACGGCAGTTTCTAGAGATTACAAAACTACTTATGACAGTATCTATAAAAACCAGTTATACAAAGGCATGTGAAGTTACGGCACCTCTGTCAATGAAGATATGAAACGCTCGGTGCTATGTTTCATCTTGTTTCGCATGAATTCTCCTTTAATCTAACATCGAGTGAGTCGGGAAAGTTATAGTCATTATTCATATTCCAGAGGCAAAGGTCATCATAACATTATCTGCGAGAGATGTATAATCAGTTCAGAGCAGATCAACCAAACAAGAAGCTCGCAATGCGCCCCCTATCGGTTATTAGTTTGCAAAGATGTCCCTAAATAGCACCAGAAGTAGGTAGCGAATACGTCTCAGTAACAAGTTTGGAAGATTCTCGTCTGCAATGGTTCTTTTTGTAATTAAGTGAATCATCATAAGAAGACATTGATCCACATATATCTTCATTAGTGCAGTCGACTCCATAGAGTTGAGGACCATATTTTGGAATATAAATATCGACAATAGCGAGTCATCTTATGCTACGAATAACACCCACGCATTTCTCATTGTCTTGCGCCTTCCTGTGCCGTCCTTCGCCACTTGTGGGCATGACACTTTATGAGTACACTTTAAATGAGGACGGACTTATTCCTCAACCAAAAGGCAAGCATAAGAAGTTGTTCATACGTCATCATTGACTCTTACAGACAAATTTCGAGGTCAAAGGGTTCACACTGTGTTTTATCCAAATGTGTGATGAGCCTAAGCTGGTTTCCTTTCTGCAGAACAATAAGGTTTGCACCACGGATCCTATGGAATATATGGAATAGTTTACTCCAAAATAAAAGAACGAAAATTGCATCGAAAAAGGTTAGGTTAGGTATGTATTCGAATGATTCTTTCAAATCATTAGTTCAGCATATGAGTAAATCCATTGCAAACCCTTCTTCCTATTTACTTCACTGGGTTTTCAATAAAATACCAAAATCGCATGACAGATCGTTCATCATTCATTTGACTAGGAGCATCAAAGGATCACATCATCATCATCATCATCAACAATAGTAAAAATAACTCCCATCCATAACAAACGATTTCGTCTTCACAGCAAATTTTAACTCCACTTTTCATCATCTCTCATCTCCCACGAGAAATCGACCCGTAAACAACTTGAATGCGGTTCAACCCAAGCGATGATAATCCTTAAACCTGATAAGACTTTTACTAGAAAAGATGAAACACTATACGAAGCACTTGAACCCAGCCTCACACCCTCTATATGTGCTTTCGATTTTCACATTCAATTCAACCAGATACGAATTGAATGCGAGCAAACAGATCAGCTAAAGCATGAAGTGCAATCTGAAAAGGATACCCCAGGATACGGGGAATTGGATGAGGACTAGAAGGCTAGGAGATACAGGCAAGCGTGCCATGTGTTCTTATCGTGCTTTTACAACTTGAAAACTCTTAAAAACTTCCAAGCAAGAGTTCATATCTTTTTGATAACCCTTTAGCTATTAAGGTGCATTTCGTGAGAACTTTACCGAGTATCAACTAAACGGATAGCACACCATTTCGTAACTGCACAAAGAAAATAAGACGAAACTACTAGCAACTACCAGCAACATAGCACACACAAAGCACACAAACACAGCATGCTATGTGTGCAGAAAATAAAATTTCATTCATTTCCCACTCGTTCGCATTCATAAATCCATTACTTAGATACATCTTTTGCAATCAAGTGAGTCCTTATCCTCTTGAGATTCCCCCTAACCTAACATGCATGCCATGTTGTAGAGAAAAAAAAAAAATAAATAAATAAAAGTAAAAGTAAAAAGTAGGATAAAGAACGAGGATACCCACAAGCACAATGCGAGACGAATATTAGGACAGGAAGGAAGATTGTTGGCTCTCAACCTGAGAGACCGCACACAAATTGTGTACATTTCCTCGATTGATCCTCCTTGGTCACCGTTGATGTTGGTGGTTTTGATGATGGCACTAGAAAGACCAGGAATGCCAGACCTGTGATATTTTCCCATATTTCGGGATAATTTTCTTGTAGTGAATTGTCAAAAGTTTTTCAAAGGATCGCCGCTTTCATGCGATATAAATATTACACCGTGATTTATGTATTGCTCAGAGTTTCGAAAACATCTTCATTTTCATTCATTTTTAATGAATTGTACTTCTTTCTTCTAAATTTACTAGAAACTTACATGCTAACAGAAAAAATGTGAAAAATCTAGCTCAACATAACTTAACTTATTCTAACTTGCTGGCCCTCCAATCGGACGCCCTACGTTAAGCTACGTTTTTATTTTATGTCTCTCGACGTTTACTTTCGCATTAAAATAATAATTATTACTCATTAACATCTAATTAACCAGCAAAAGTTATAGTTCTGATCGACGGAAGTCGGCCGAAGCGATGAAATCCCCGCCGAGAAGCAACCCTGGTGATGGCTTTCCCAGCGCAGAAGACAAACAACGCAAGTTGCAGCTTTGGTGGACGGAACTTGAACGTCGCTGAAAAAGTTATCTCCACCAAAACCCCGAAACTCACCTCTATGGTACTTCGAATTAACATAGGTAGGCTTGCAATGACAACAATTTGAACGATGCTGAGTGCAAACACTGTGTCGATCAACTGTATGAGCTAGCCAAAGCAGGAAATGTTTGCATTCAGGCAGAGGATTACGGTATGGAGAATGGAACTCTTAGAGTGAAGTGCTCCACGCAGTAAGCTCTTGAATGGCTGAGCAAATCTGGGCCGAAAATCCCAAACATGGAGATCAAGACTTTCGAGGTCTTCAGAGAACCCAAACTGACGTGTGCTATCTTCTGGGTTTCGGGAAAACAAGGACGACATTTCTCTGTCGAGACCATTAAGTCTTGGTATGACTCACGTCCCTATATGCACCTTGGAAGGGTTAATTTCAACTTTGTCTCCAAATGAGTGCGGATAGAAGACGACCACCCCAGTACACATCTATTCTGTATACTCAAATCGACATTTAACATTCCAACATGGCTTTCCGTGTTGAATACAAAACGCCACATAATAATACCTACATCCATACAGGAACCATGGGTGTGAAATAAACGCATCTGTGGTTTCGGATGTTTAAGGGGTTTCACACCATTTTATGACGATCGATCGGTAAGACCGAGAGCTTGTTTTTATGTGCCGAATTCAAACGGAGAATGGCAAAAATTCGACGTTGCCTCTGCTTATTTTCCATATGATTCGCTACTGCCGCCACCACCGGAGGTGATAGTATAACTCATCGAATATTGTGATTCCAGAAAGATGGGACTCAGAACACCTTCTGGGGTGAGCAACGTGAGAGGTAATCATCTCCTGGATTTCATACTATCGTCTGACCTGGCTGTCAACAACGTTGGCTCACAGCTTACTTTTGTTACAAGAGTAAGGCAGCAAGTAATCAACTTAACATTATCCAACAGGTATGCTAAGGAGATTACTGACTGGAAAGTACTATCGGAGATCTCTATGTCAGATCATAGATACATCGAATTCAGAATCGGATGCGAGGTCTCGATCTTGCATAAAACCAACTGGACACGATTTAAGGAAGAGTTTTAAAAATACAATAGTGCTCCTCCTAAGCTCAGGACAAAACAAAAGGTTGAGGAAGCTGTTCAGAGCATGAACGACACCCTCGCCAAGTGTTTCGAAATGGCATGTCCAGTTACTAAGCAATCCTGCAGATCGCCAGTTCCTTGGTGGACCTGCAGTGTCTTCGTAAAGAATCCAGAAAACTTCTAAATAGGTCCCTTAAGACAAATTCGGAGAAAGATTGGAATCTTTACAGATCAAAGCAAAAAAAATTTAAAAAGCTTATTCGGACTTCGAAGAGCGCCTCTTACAAATCGAAACTATCGGTGAAACCAGTAGGCTCGTCAAGGCACTTAAAAGGAGAAGATCAACTAGGCTGGAATCACTCAGAATATCTGACGGTACCTATACCGAGTCGGAAGTAGAGACTCTCCGTCTCATGTTCGAGTCTCACTTCCCAGTTAAAACCTGATCAAAACCAGTTCACAACTAACTCCTATCAAAGAAGCTGGTAATGAGCTAAACAACACAACATGCTGTAGCTGGTATATCTCATCGGCTGTGGTGATGGATGAGGCTATCAAACATGCTGTTGCTTCCTTTGATTGCTCAAGTCGCCTGGCACCGATAGCATTTGATAGTTATGCTACAAAAAGGTATAGAATAGACTTTTCACTGCTAGCCTTGCATTGGCATACATACCGAATCCCTGACGAACGGTGCGAGTGGCCTTCATACCGAAAATCGGAAAGGATGACTACTTGCTCGCCAAGAATTTCAGACCTATAAGTCTGACCTATTTCAAGCTGAAAAGCATCGAAAGAATGGTTGAGATCCGCACTCGACAGGAAGGGTTACGTCTTGGGCGTTTTCATCGACTTTGAGAGTGCTTTTGACAACGCAACTTTCGCTAGCATGTGCAACTCGGCTAGACAACACGGCGTAGACGAGTCATTGGTCTGGTGGATTAAAGCAATGCTGGTGAATAGGACATTGGTTGCGGATGCTGACCGCACTCAATAGTTCTAACGTCTACGCACAAGCGTACGCGGATGTACTTTAGCTGTACTGTCTGTCGGATAGTGTCTAGCGACTGTCTGCTCCAAAGCGTAGGCAGCCCTAAACGTGATCGATGACTGCTGCACCAGTAATGGGCTTTCAGTCAATCCTCTCAAAACTGAGATTGTTCTCTTTACGAGAAGGAGGAAGCTGCCTGGTCTGACCCATGCTTAAAGGCATAACCATCCAATTCTCCAAAAAGGCTAAGTATTTAGGTGTCAATCTAAATAAAAAAAAAACTTGTCTGTATTAAACATGTTACGTCGAATGCCTCTTAGGCGTTTTTAACCTTCTGGCTATGCAGAGGAGCTATCGACAAGACAAGAGTCCTTTGGATCTACACGACTATGATAAAGCCAATTATATCCTATGCGTCGATTGTCTAGTGGAATAAGCTCTCGCGAAAATACGTAATTGCTGCTCTCACTAGACTCCAAAGAACGGTTTGTTTCGGATGCATGGGGGCTTTCCCTAACACTTCTGGCTCCGCTCTAGACGAATTGATGAATCTCCCTCCTCTTGATATTCATATCATGGTCTGCACCCTTAAAGCCTTATGGACATGCCGTCCGATGCAATGACACCGGAACTCCTGTTGTGGTAAAACTACGAAATCGACTTTATTTGTGCCCAGGACTGGCTTTTTCCAGAATCTGAGCCAGAAAAGGAATGCAGTCGGGTCATCACGGACGGCTCTAGAACCAATATAGGATGTGACGCTGGTGTCTTTCTGGAAGGCGACAACGTCATACGTAAGGGGCGAAGCATTTGCATCTGCAGCGACAGCCAAGCTGCGCTTAGAGCCTTGCCTTGCTGAACCCTCTTACGACTTCCAAGCTGGTTTGAGAGAGCAAGAGAACGCAGTCGGAAGGTTAAATTTAGTGACCTTGTCTGAGTCCCGAGTCACAATGGGATCACGAGAAAAGAAATCGCCGACGAACTTGCCAGACTCGGTTCAGAAGAGAGTTTTTTAGGACCCGAACCTACGTTGGGTCTGCATGCGTACTCTGTTATTCACCCATTGACAGTTGGCTCTCATACGAGCAAAACTGCAGATGGCACAGCTCCGCGGGATGTAGGCAGACCAAACGAATACTTTCCGACGTCCCTAGGAAGTCAGCGGCCTTTCTGCTGTCTCTCAGCAGGAAATACTGCAGGTTGCTTACTGGCGTCGTGACGGAACACTACAATTTTGCAAAGCACTTAAATGCTCTGGGCTAAATGATGCAGCATCCTGTGATGCTTGCTGTGAAAGTGATGACGACACCGTGGAGCACTATCTCCGTGAATGTCCGGCTTACTCTCGCATCAGGCTGCAGGTACTTTTCTCTGACTTGGTGGGTGCTGGTACTATAGGTACCTTCTCACTGAAGAACTTACTCATCTTTTTTCGAAAGACTGAAAGATTTCAATAAAAAAGTACTTTACAAGGAGTACAATGGACTAGTTCTTTATCTGAGTGCCCTGTTCCGACATTAAAAAAAAAACATCTAATTAAATTAAGAATTTATTAAGTATTTAAAAAATCATAGTGAATAAGCATTTTTACTTAAACTACCTACGCTAACTTATACTAAACCTTAAACTCTTTAGCCTAACTATACAATCTAACCTTACCTAATTGTTAGAAAACTTCAAGTTGTTAGCCTTATTGTTAGCTAACCCAACGTTGCTAACCTTAAATACCCTAAAACCAGCCTACCCAATGTAAATCGGCCATTTCCTGAACACAGCAAGGAAAATATCGCCCACTTTGTCTCGTGACTAGGCTATCCTGGACTCGAAGAAAACGATGAAGGAATCAGGTGTTCTTCACTCAACCACCAAATATTTTGTTGCAGCAAAACAACATCTTTTATAACGCGTTTTGAAACCGCTCTGCTAAACCTGAAACATTTAACGCTGCCGTATGCGACGTCTCTGTTGTAGTTGAGTCGTCCTTTACCAACTGCACGAGCTACGTGGAAGGTTAGCGCAGATAGATGGAAGATAAACGCAAACCTATCCTGTATCAGCCCTTTCATGTCAAAAAAAGGGAATGCTTCAGGGGGGACGAAGCCTTTCAAACGCACACTTTCATGATATAAGTAGTTTGGGTAGTAGACCCAATATATCAGGTTGTTGGACGAGGTCATTACTCTTCCAATATGCACTCTAGTCGATTTAATAGCGAAGTTGTCTACTCAAATTAGATTCGCCTTGTTGTATAGGACCCCAACGGAATAGAATTCTATGTACTCCGATTCTGGTGTTCTGTAAAGGTGAAAACAAACCCTAAGGCAAGCCCTCTCAAACACTCGAATCTTTTCTACTCGTATTATGATTGCTCTCACGTTAAATCACACAGGATACCCATATACCAGCATGGGTCGGAGGAGCGCCATGTAGCAGATAACTTTTACCTTCACATCGAGTTGGCTGCTATAAAACCGTCTCTTTGTAGGGGCAAAAGCATATTTGGTTTTGGCCAGAGCAGCATCTACATTCTTCTTGAAATATAGATATTGGTCTTGTGTGATCTCAAGGTATCTGATTACATTTCGACAAGCAAGTGCTGGCCATGTTGTCAAATGATCGAGAATTTTCGCCAATTCTTTCTAGTGTCCTTAAAGGCACCAGACAACGGCGTTCTAAACAGAATGGTTTCAGAGTTCTGAAAGTTGTGTTTCAACTTACAGTCAAAGCAAAATCGCCTAATTTGTTCGAAGTCACTTTCCAAAAGCATGTGGATGATCTCGACTTTTGGACCGGTTCTATACTTTGTCAAGTCGTCTACGTACTTTGCTATGCTATGGGGAAGTGAACATAGAAAATTGCTTGTGTGAATGTTGACTAAGATCGGCGAATTAACCACACCTTGATGCCCAGTCTGGTTAACCTGTTAAAAAGTCCCTCTAACCATAAGGTGTTGAAGGTCTTCGAAGCACAATGTTCGGCATTCCATCGATTCCCACTTATTTTTTTACCTCTTATTGTGTTGAAGATCCCATGGAATTCTTCCTTTGAGATTAACGGGGGTAAGGCGTCTTCATCGACGATGACATTACTTACCATATTCTCGTCACTGAACTGAGTGAAACTCGAGCTCTCGAATTTCCAGCTCTGCATGTCATTTCGCAGATAGAATTCGTGCAGAAGAACTCAATTCTCCAAGTCGTGATTTATACCAACGACGTCATTGGTTTTATACACTTCCTGAAAGGTCGCGCCTATGGCCTTAACCTTCTCTTGAGGATCTTCAATCACAAAGAAATTATCATCATCTGTGGCTTCACCTAACTCTATGCCTGCAGCAATCCGTATTCGTTCGTTATCCGTAGTTCGAGGAATTTTAGGACACCGTAGGTCGTCTTCAGCATGTTCGCGTTGCTGAAACTTACATACCGAATTCTGTTGTTCCAATACAAACTTACAGATGCTCTGTAATTCTTCCTTATCAATATCTGGAGGTTTTTAATTAAAGACTTCAGTGTCCTAACCTCCACGTTTTTTATGTCATTAAACTGCCTGTACAAGGTTTTGTGTCTTGACAGCAGTCTACTTTTATGTCGGTGCAATGCGTCAATGGTAGCATTGCGCAATAGGTCTTCGTTGGGTATGTGTTCATACCGAGGTATTATAATTTCCATCGTATGTCGAGCTCCTCGTTAGACATATTCCTATGGAACGGTGAGTAGAGCGAATTTAGAGGAGAGTGTTTTGTCAACGGTCTGGGGAAGCATGTCCAGCGAGTATTACTGTTATTGTAAGAACGGCCCGGAACAAACTCCTCTAGCTTCGCAATTTCGTTAGAAATTGTTATTTCAGTACACGAATGTATGCAGACAGTTTAATGTTTGTAGATTACTCCCAGTCAGTTGTATCTGTATGTCGTACAGCAATAGGTCCAAATAAGAGCTGTATCTGGGGCACGATGGACTGTCCATCGCTTTCAAACAGAGTCTATACATGACAATGTGCAGAACCCACCAATTGAGTAGTAGGTTTCCTCTAGTATTTGATACATGATTTCCCCAATCTCTATGTTTGACATTAAAATCCACGCTGACTATATAATAATTCTTATCTGAGTCGAAAGAGTCTATTGAGCTCTGAGATGAATAGCGCGGATTGAGAAGCATCTGGCGCGTAGACAAAGACAAAACCACTTTAGTACATTCATCTTAATTTAAGTTTTTTACAAATAAAGATCGCGACACCACCTTCTTTCATGGAGTTTCCGAAAACACTTTCTTGGCTGAAACATCTCCATAAAGTGTTTCTAAGGAGGAAGTTTAGCAGAAGAATACCACCTTGATCAAAAAGTTCCCCGATTTGAGTTCTGTTTGTTTTTCGTTAAGTTCTATCTTAGAAATGGATTTAAATTTGCAACAACGAACTTGTATTAAATTTTTCGTAAGAAACGGATTTAATGGTGCGCGAACGTTGGAAAAGTGTTTCGGTAACGATTCTCTAAAGAAAACAGTCGTTTACCAGTGGCACGAGCGGTTCAAAAGTGGTCGTGAATCAATCGAAGATTATGAGCGCAGTGACAGACCATGGACATCGAAAACCGACGAAAACATAGATGAAGTAAAAGAAATGTTGGTCAATAACCACAAATGACCCATCAGAGAGATAGCGGAGAACTTGAGCATTGCCTATGGATCCGTCCAAGACATTTTGGTTAATGGTTTGAGTTTCCGTCGTGTAGCAGCAAAGTTGGTGTCAAAAAGCCTAAATTTCATGCAAAAAAGAGAGCGTGTTGACGTCGCAAATGAGATAATTTTCGAGGCTACTTCCGATCCCACATTCATCAAAAGGATCATTACAGGAGACGCGACGTGGGTTTATGAACACGACATGCAATTCAGACATCAGGCAAGTGAATGGCGTTCACCAAATGAGCCGAGACCAAAAAAAACATGTTGTTTTCAGTCAAAAAAAAGCAATGCTCATGGTTTTTGTGGATTACAACGGTGTAGTTCATCATAAAGTTTTGCCAGAAGACCAGATAGTAAACAAAGAGTATTATTTGAGCGTTATGAGTTTGTCTGAAGCAATTCGCAAAAAGAGACCAGAATTGTGGGCAGAAAACTCGTGGATTTTGCACCAAGATAATGCACCGTCGCACAGTGCCATCAGTATTCGTAATTTTTTGACGAAAAATATAACAAATACCATCCAACAGTCACCGAATTCACCTGATTTGGGTCCCTGTGACTTCTTTCTTTCAATCGAGTTAAAAAACCACTGCCGGGAACGCGTTTCAGCAGCCGAGAGGAAGTAATGGAAAAATTGCAGGAAGTACTGATGGACATACCGAAAATCGAATATAAAAAATGTTTCAAGAATTGGATCAAGCGCTGGCATAAGTATGTTGCAGTCGATGGGGATTACTTTAAAGAGGACAATATATGTAGATTTAGATGAATAAACTTGTATTTCTAATTTTCTGAATAATTTTCGGGAAATTTTTAATTTTTTTCTTTTTTTTACAAAATCTAGATAAGATGTGCTACCGAAATTTTTTTTTTTCACTTTTATTTTCCAAAATTCAAATATATTTGCATTTCTTTCTGCGAAGCCTTTTGGCTTATCTGCAGATTATTTTTCAAGAGAAAATATTTACTTTAAATAAAGATTCTCTGTGTAATGGTTTAAATTAAAATTAAAGTTTTTGGAATTTAGATGGCCTGACATATAAGATTCAAAGTTTTGGAAATTAAAAAAAAATTAATAAATAAAGTTACAGATTCATATACTAGGTGGGTTAAAAAGTAACCTCCTTGGGAATGTAAAAAAAAAATTTTAATGTTTTTTTTTTATTTTATTGAATAAAGTCCCCTTTTAGTTTTATACACTTATTCTAGTGATTTTCCAACTTTTTGATATCGCCCAAAAGGTAATTTTCCGGAAGGGCTGCAAAATACTCCTCCGTGGCGTCGATGATTTCCTCGCGTGAGCTGAATTTTTTATTGATGAGCCATCTTTTGAGGTTTGGGAAGAGATAATAGTCCGAGGGAGCGAAATCGGGTGAATACGGTGGATGCGACAGCAATTGGAGCTGTAAATCATTGATTTTAGGCATGGTTGCGATGGTCTTGTGCGCCAGTGCATTGTCTTGCAAAAACAAAATTTTAACCTTTCCGACAAATCGATCCTTCCTCGGCCGCTTCGGAGCACTCGTGCCGGCTTCAGTCTATTGCCGGGCACTCATTCTGTTCTCTGGTGTTACCAGTTACCAATCGACGACTAAAAATCCGCCCGATTCCGTATAAGTCCAAACACTTTCGAAGTGCTCCCGCGTTCGTGTTTTTGGTCAGGAGTGAGTATGCGCGACACCCAGCGGCAGGATACCTTTTTCATATGCAGAATATTGCCTAAAATATGGGTTGTGGGCTCAGTAATAATCTTTGTGGTATCTACTAGCTCGCGCACCTTCACTTTCCGGTCAGCCAACACCATTTCATGTATTTTTTTTTTGATATTGTCCTCTGTAACCGCATCGTTACATCGTGGAGTTGCGGCCACCACGAAACTCTCGAAACCAATATTTGACGGTGTAATCTGACGGAGCATTAGCCCCATAATATTTATCCAACTTTTCTTTTGTTTCCTTCGCCGTTTTGACTCTCAAAAAATAATGTAATAATAAGTAATAAATAATTCATGCCAAACACATCAACAACAATCAGCTGTCAAAACAAAATTGAAATTTGGCATGTTTGCCTAAATATGAACGGACTTAAAGGCACCATGCTTTGCATGCCTTTGCAGTGGCAGCGCATTCTGGCGGTCAAGGAGGCTACTTTTCACTCCATCAGTAAATAGTTTTTTTTTTTTTTTTTTTGGTTTTATGAACAGATTCGTTTGTATCTGGTTGAATACACTTGAGACGCTATGCTGTAGTTGTCTCTTGCCGTATGCATTGTAGGTCATCGGAATTTTTAACATTACTTGGGCTCTTCTTCTTGTGTTCTGCCGATGATCTATCGTTTCTTTGAAGCGGTGGTCATGGTAATATTCAAGAGCAAGTGTGATTTGGAATATTTTTTGGACACTGAACACCTTGAAGCTTCTATGTCCTGTGTTTTAAAGATCTTGCAGCTTATTAATGAGCGTAGCTGATGCGTTATCCCATTCTAGTATGCCGTAACTCAGTTTTGACTCCACAAGAGCATAGTATACCTGTTTTTGTACTTCAAATGTGGAGTAGTATCCAAGGTACACTACGGCATAAAGTGCTTGCCTGAGATTGGAGCGGAGTTTCTTTATGTGCACATTCCATAAAAAATGGCTGTCGATGGTTACCCTAAGGTATTTTTATGTCTCGACTAATTTGATTTCTTGGTTCGATAGGACTTTTTGACATATGGTATGTGCCTTTTGAGGGTTACTCTCAGGTCAGTGGCTTTGTGGTGTGGTCCCCGAATGTGAATCATTTTCGTCTTCGTCGCATTTAAAATCAGGCCATTATCATGACATCAGTTAACAGCTTTATCGAATTCCTCCTGCATTGCTTGTAAGCTATTGACAGGACACCTATGTCTAAAGACTATCGCTGTATCATCCGCAAACGCGAATGGAATGCCGTTTGTGAAGACTCGCATTAGCTGGTTTGTGAAAAGTGTGAATAACAGGGGTCCTAGCTTTGAACTTTGAGGGACTCCAATTGGGGCAGTGATCTCTTTACTAAGGGTGTTCTTAATTTTAAATTTAAAAGTTCTTCCACTTAAATAGTCATGAAGCCAGTCGGCTAAGGTACACCTCTGATTCCAAGTCGGCTTAAAACTTCTATCAGCTTCGCATGATTCAGGGTAACAAATGCTTTGCGAAAGTCTATAATCATGACAAAGACGTGATGATTTTTGTTGACGCTTGTGTTGATTGTATTCGCAAATTCACCAAGGGCTTGCCCTGTACTTTTTGTTTTTTGGAACCCTTATTGTTTTTCATGGATTATCTTGCGGTTATTAACAAAATTTAAAATTCGCTTGACTACCACTTCTTCTATCACTGGCAGAATTGAAATCGGCCTATAATTTTGTACAGTGTTCTTAGCACCGCATTCGTAGATTGGTCTTACAATGGATGTTTTTAATATATTTGGTATCTTTCTTTCATTTAGACTCTGGTTAATGATCCTCATGATAATTGGAGCAAATACATCCGCAAGCATTTCAATGTCTCTCGTTCTAATGCCATCGATCCCTGCTGATTTGTATTGGTCCAGTAATGTTAAATATTTTATATACCTCTTCAACGCAAGTTTAATCTAAAAAGATGGAGTTGTGTACGGTTTTATTGATGTGCTTTGACGTTATGTTATCACAATTGTGGATAATATGAATCTTTTGTTCAGAGAAATATTTTGCATATTTATTTGAAAGTGCTGTAAAACATTTTTTCAATGGGAAGTTTTTCACAAGTACCTCGTGAAAAGGCTCCATGTTTTATTAGGATTCTTTCTAGCTTCATTAAATTCTTCTTTATAGAAGCTGAACTTTTGCCAGAAAATGATTTTATTAACTTTGTTTCATAATTTCTTGTAATCTGCTTCATAAGTTTTATTTAGTCTGTTGTTCTTCCATCTTTTGTAGAGCTCATATCTTTGTTTAATTTTTTCGCGAATGTAGGGCGTGATTCAAGGGCTTAGTCGGCTTTTACGTTTTGGTTTTTCAAGTATCATGGAGTTTTTATATATGTTCTGCATTGTCGTTAATAATTTGTTTTATGTTATCTCTACGTTTTCGTCAATCAATAGCGTCTCCCAATTTGTTAGGGAGAGTGGAAGTAGTGGTCAGAAACGTCGCTCTCGATGACTGCTGAAACTACTTGTCTATCGGTTAAGTTGACAGCTATACGGTCAATCAGCGTTGATGATCCTCGATTGAAATTAACCCTTGTTTCTTCTTTTATAACAATTATAAATAGTTTCTTGTGTTAATTTAATCATGATCCTGAATCGTAGTGTTCATGTCACCAATTAACACCATATATCTGCTTTTTACCTTGCTATTTGTTAGAGTAGGTTCCCAAATTCTTCGACGAAGTCTTTTATACTTAGTTCCGGTGACCTGTAAGCTGCATACAAATACTCTACTCTAGCTCCGATGCTAATTTTTATTCTGAGAGATCTACAGTATGTACTTATCGTATTTAATTCCTGAAAGTCATACTTTTTATCATTTTTTATATATAGGTTGATTAATCGTGTGGTTTGACTCATTTTTGAAGAAATATGGACCAATGATTCCACCAGCCCATACACCACCCCATACCGTTGTTATTAATGGATGTAATGGTAGCTCTTGGTACTCTTTGGGTTGCTCATCAGCCCACATACGGCAATTTTTTTTATTAACGTAACCATTGAGCCAAAAAAGGGCTTCTTCAGTGAAAATATGACGCGAATTCAAGTCGCCTTGCTTCAATTCTTGCACAAGTTGAATTCTGGACGTTTTTAGGTCGAGATCCTTATCGTCATGGTCTTCGCGTACACTCTCAGCTACAGCTGCTATAGTCTCTTCACAACGTGCTGGATGTGGTTTAACCGGTCGAGTATCATACACTAATGTAAACTGGGACTCAAATTCACGAATGATATTGGCAATAGTGGTTTCAGTAGGTCGATTATGCGCACCGTAAGCTCCTCGAATCGCACAAAAAACATTTCTCACAGAACGCTGATTTTCGTAATACAGCAGAACAATTTGGAGACGCTGTTGTGGTGCGAGTCTTTCCATGATAACTTGCCAAACGATACTAAAAACAAAATACAAAGCAGTAACATAGAAATAAAAAATATCCCTCCCAATCAAAACGAAAATCTAGGCGATATCGTAAAAGCAATTGGGAAAACCAATATTAAAGACACCGATATTGTTGACATATGGTATACAGAATAAAAATAAAAAAATACTGTGAGATCCACTATCATCGCCTCATTCTCATCAAATATTTGCAAACAACAAGCTATGAAACAGGCGCGATCAACTCGTCCCATTACACCGAAGAAGGTTATGCAAAATACCTACTTACCAGCAGAAGCAGTCCACGATGCCAATGTTTACATAAACAATCAGCTGACAAAGCAAAACAAACACCTACTTTGGATGGCAAAAGAGAAAGCAAAAGCGGAAAACTGGAGCTATGCATGGGAGAATGCTGGACGCGTGTTAACAAGGAAAAATGAAAACACTCCCTCGTTGCTAATAGGCACCGTAAAGGATGTGAGTAAAATCACTTGATTGACGGTGTATGTGTGATAAATTAGAAAAACATAAGCAATAGACGAAAATGGAAAACACCAACGGAAATGATAACTTGTTAGACGACGTAGATTATAGGGTAATACGTGGTTTTAGTGATAGCAAATTATATGAATTAAAAAAAACTGAACTTTGGTTGCTTATGTTTCAATATAAGGTCAATGCGGACCTTAAAATATAGGGTTTTCCAATAGGGACTTGATAACATTGAATTTAATTTGTGAACGCACTCTTTCACTAATCATCAAACTGTCACTGTCAATTTATTCAGTAAACTCCACATTTTCATCATGGTAAAGTACACTAACGAGCAACATCTGCAAACGTTCTCCGATTGAGTTCTGGAAAAGATGTGCCAAGATGATGAATTTCATCGCAAAATCATCTTCAGTGTCGAAGCTCATTTTTGGCTCAATGGGTTCGTCAATAAGCAAAATATGCGTTATTGGTCGGTTGAAAACCCACATGTGCTTCATGAATCACCACTTCATCCACAAAAAATAATTGTTTGGTGCGGTTTGCATACCGGCGGCGTTATTTGGCCATATTTTTTCGTCGACGATAACGATCGTCACGTTACTGTGAATGGTCAGCGTTATCGCGCCATGATCACCGATTATTTTTGTCCCGAATTGGAAGATATGAACTTGGACAACATGTGGTTTCAACAGGATGGTGCCACAAGCAACACACCACATGCTACAATCGATTTATTGAAGAGTTCATATGGTGAGCGTGTTATCTCAAGACATGGGCCAGTCGATTGGCCGCCTCGTTCGTGCGACTTAACGCCGCTTGACTATTTTCTGTGACGCTACGCTAAATCATTTATTTATGCCAACACGCCGACGACGTTGGAAGAGCTCAGAGCCAACATTGAACGCGAAATAGCGGCCGTTTCGGCCGAAATGTGTGGCCAAGTCGTTGAAAATTTGTTCCGACGAATCGACCGCTGCAAACGTGCCCGAGGTGGCCATATGAACGAAGTCGAGTTTGAAAAAAACTAGCTACACATCGCTAGCTACACATTTTTCCCATCTTTCAGGCAATTTATGGAATCTATTCCAATAAAACTGTTCGTCTTTTGAAGCAAACCAAAAAGTCACCCAACTTCCTCGTAGGATTCTAAGTGCTGCTCAGCTAATGCAGCTGATCATCGATGAAAACAAATGGTAATTGGAAAGAGCCTGGTGAATACGGCGGGTGAGGTAGCAGCTCCCATCCAAGTGCTTTGGTTGTATTCAGAACCAGTTTTGCTTTGTTTGCAGGTGCATTGTCTTGAAGCAAAATTATCTAGCCGTGTCTTCTAGCCCATTCTGGTCATTTTTTGATCAATGTACGGTTCACATTGATCATTTGTTTTTCGGTAGCGATATGTATTAACGGTTTCCTCAGGTTTTAAGAGCTCGTGCTACACCACACCTTTTTGGTCCCACCAGAACATACAGCATTGTCTTCTTGCCGAATCGATCTGGTTTTGCAGTCGAAGTTGATGGTTGTTCCGGATTAACCCATGATTTTTTTCGTTTAGAATTCTGAAAATAAGTCCATTTTTAATCGCCAGTAACAATTCGATGCAAAACTGATTTTTTTATCGTATCTTTGAAGCAAAATTTCTCAAGTGGTTTTTAGGTTTTCCATCTGTCTTTCATTCAATTCATGTGGCACCCATTTTCCAGACTTTTGGACCTTTCCCATAGCTTTTAAACGGTCAAAAATTGTTTGTTGTGCAACATTTAACATTTCTGCCATTTGTTTCTGACTCAAAGTGTCATCTTCATCCAATATTGTTTGCAATTCGGCGTCTTCAAGCTTTTTAGGCGGTCTTCCACATTCTTTATTTCTCACATCCAATCGTTATCTCTGAACCGTTGAAACTATCTTTTGCATGTTGCTTCTGATAGAGCATGATCACCATCACCTTGAAAAGCATTCGATGCGACTCTTCAGCACTTTTCTTCAAACGTAAACAAAAAATTAATGCTTTCCGCAAGTCATCACTTTCAGGTACAAAATTCGACATTTTTAACACGATGAAAAAATATGATGTTGTTTGCTCAATGACTTGATGTCATTGATGACATATGGCAATCAACCAAAAAAAAACCACATCCAGTACGTAGTGAAGAGACTATAGAAGCTGTAACTGAAAATGTACGCGAAGACCGTGACGAATCGATTCGTCGTCCTTCTCAGCAGATTGGCTTGGCGTATTCAACAACTTGACGTATTTTACGTGAGGATCTCGGCCTAAAAGCGTACAAAATTCAACTTGTGCATGAATTGAAGTCCCCCAAAATTTACATGATATCATTTTGAAAAAGTAAATGCCATGAATTGTTCTTTTAATCGATAATAAAAATTTTAAATTCACTTTCAAATTTATGTGTTTTATTTTACATTATAAATTAAAGCTCACGATGAATCATCCTATATATGTTAATGCCGCGACGCTATTTCAATATAATGAAAGACGTGGCAAACTGAGCTACTCAGTAATCGAGAAAAGACGAGAATAACGAGAGAAACGTCTTTTCAGACGCAAGAAGCACAAGGGGGTAACGAGCGAATACGAAGAGATCAAGTTGTTTGTTTCAAATTCGTTGATAAGACGATTCACTAAGACGAAAAGCGTAATCTAGTGATAGATGTCCAAAGCATGATGACAAGAAGTGCTTCCCGAAACTGCTGAAATGAAATGAACAATTCCGCTTTATAATTTGCAAAGTTCCCTACCAAAAAGACAAATCTACAAACTAAGGAGTACACAAACAGTACAAAGAGTATCAGGCTCTAAAAGCAGAGCTTGTGTAAGCTCATGGACATAGAGGGAGCTCCTGATATCTCGGACTTTAGATCGATATGGAACAAATCCTTCGTGGGAGAGCTGCAAATCCCATATTAACAACAACACGCTGCACCTAGAGATAATTAAAACAAATCCAGTCCATGAGAAAATTGATATCAGTACCGAAAAGAGCTGTCTTCATAGTCCACTCATAGCCTTCACGTTTTTGTCTGATAAAGCAGGGCTCTTTTTCTTTAATGACGAAACCTATTGACCTATAAGTCTAACTTCCTTTATACTGAAAAACATCGAGAGAATGGTCGAGATCCATGTGCGCAAAACCGCCTTGCTAATGCGTCCTTTGTCTGCGCTGCAATACGGTTACCAACGTGGAAGATCCTGCGAGATCCTGGCAGGCAGAATTGAAGGCGCACTCTACAAATAGAAAAACGCCTTCGGCATTTTCATCGACGGCTTCGGGCAGTGCAATGGAGCTATCGGCAAGGCATGGGGCCTGTCACCAAGAAGGGTCCTTGGGATCTATACGGCTATGATAAGTCCAATTATATATAATAAGCGCTCGCGAAAATACGTGATTGCTGCCTTTTCAGCACACCAAAGAACGGTGTGTCTCGGCTGTATAGGAGCTTTCTCTAGCACGCTTTAGGCGCTGCAGTCCAAAGCCATCTTCCATTTGAAAAGAAGTGGTCTTGGGTACAACACGCACTGGAGCTTTGATAACCTTGAGCGTCGGCTATCTTATGGACATGCCATACGATGCAATGACACCAAAACTCCTGTTGCGGAAAAAATATGAAATCGACTTTCCCTGTGCTCAGAACTGCTTTTGGCCAGAATCTGAACCAGCAAGGGCATGCAATAGGGTCTTCACGAACGGCTCCAAAACCAATATAGGATGTGGCGCTGGTGTCTCTATGGTGGATGATAACGTTAGAATTCACTTAAAGTTAGGAAAGCTTGCATCTGCCTTCCATGCGGAGATGTAAGCAATTATGATGGAAGCGAAATATATTGCGAGTAACCAGTGGAGGGAGCGAAGCGTTTGTATCTGTAGCGCCACCTGTCTTCCAATCCGGGTATTCATCAAACAGCCTTCTTAATATTTATATGTATCAGCATTTGTACACAAATCCGCTAGTCTAGATGGTATACATCCCTTTCTGCTGAAGAGGACTTCTTCCTCGCTGGCAAAATCTTACTCTTACTCTTTAGGACTCTTTCCGAGCAGATGAAAAACAGCACTTGTCCATTCCGTCCATTCCACTTATTTCCCTTCTTTCTAAGGTCATGGAACCGTCAGCTCATGGAATATCTCATAACACAAAAACCTATCAATCTGGTCCACTCAGGTCCTCTTATTTGTTGAATGTCTCTCCGCATCGTGGAACTATAGTCTACACCGATCTGGTGAAAGCAAGATAGTTGCACTTGATTTTTCAAAGACATTTGACGGAGTTCAATTTTTTTTCGACTCAAAACTACCTAACGGAACGTTGAATAACTTGGTTTCAAGTCTGAAATTAACAATATAAATGCTGATTTACTGGTGTCTGTTTCTGACACTCTTTTTAATATTCACCAGTGATCTCTTGTCTGTTACTTCTAATCCAATATATTCCTTTGCTGACGACAGTACCCTCGACTTTTCATATTTGTTCCCGAACTTACGTCTCTGCTTTTCGGTTGTAGAACGACTGATTGATATCCATACCATATACATTCTTGAATTGATCCACGACCTTTGTCAACAGCTCAACATGCCTACTGTAATGGAAAGTCTGTGGAAACGACTCTGCATTCACTTACTAGCCACACTGAACGGCCCCTACAATATAGTGACAATAGTCACTTTCCTGGACATAGAGGGTCCCTTAAACGTTAACATATCCGCAATCATGTAGAATCTGCAGGTAGACGACTCAATTAGCGATTTGATCTGCTTTGTGCTAAATAGCAGGATAATCAACTCCAAACTGGGGGGGGTTTCTGCTCAAAGATGTACGTACAGCAGATATACGCTGCAAGGCGGTGTCCTTTCCCCCCTTTCTGGAACTTGGTGGTTAATGAACTGACAGGCTGATTGCCTATGTGGATGACGTTGTTGTAACCGTATCAGGTAAACAACTTAATACGATCAAAAACTCCTTCAGCTAAATCTTAACAGATTAACCCGTTGGGCGCATTGCTTTGGATTGGGAGTAAGCTCCCATAAATCTGAACCTCCCTCAATCAACGATACCAGTCTAGTCTTCTGCGACACAGCAAAATATCTGGGTCCCATTTTTAAGAGGAAACGGAATTGGAAACCTAACATTCAAGAAAGCGTCAAGAAAGCTACAGTGACAGCTACAGCTGTAGTGAATAGATCTCTTGCAAAAAAGCCATTGGGAACAAATCGGGTCTTCAATCTTCAATTTGAAATACACAAAGGATATCCGCATCTTTTCAGATAGTCGGGCCGCTATCAAGTCCCTGTTCTGAGTATCACTAAATTCTAGAACCTTTCACTGCCAATCATCTCTTAGGCAGATGGCAGAGCAGTACAACCTCCACCTTTGTTGAGTGCCGGGCCACAGACACAATTCACTCTACCTATTCCACCAGAAAAGAGTAGCATCGGTATACCAATCGCTACATGCAAATTAATATTAAAGCTGGTTTCTAACAAAAGAACAAACCTTTGGTGGACCGTTGGATCAACATGTCTAGCGACCAAGCAGATCTAGCCAAATCTGAATCCATATCGCTCTAAGAGTTTGTTCTTTCTGAATATGAAACATCTCAGCGCCATCATACGTGTCATCCGCGGACACTGCCTCATAGGCAAGCATGCAAAAAAGCTTGGCAAAAAATATCTGCAGAAGCTGTATGGATTAGGAAGAGGAAGAGATCATGCACCACCTGCTCCGTACATGCCCAGCTCTCTCCCAAGGAAGCAAACTTCATTTAGGAGCCTTCTTCTACAACGACATAAGCGATCTAGAATATATAGACGTTAACAGAATCCTACGCTTCATCATAAGCTCAAAAGTAGGAGAATCACAGATCCACGTGGTATCACAATGGGCCAATAAGTGGATTGGTCATTCCAATAGCCACTCTTACCTAACCTAACCTAATGTGGGTCAATGACAACCTGCGTTGATGTAGTCAAAATGTCTAGGCTTCATCAGGCGATGTTATCACCTTCATTTGTGCACTAGAGGTTGACTATGGTTCCTTTTTACCCAAAGCAAGGTCTTATATCTTTTGCTGCAAATCTTTTCTCTGAAACAAGCCAGGGGCATTTTCGTCCGGCCTAAATAAACCGCAGTAGGGTGAAAGAATTTTAACAAAAAAATTCCTAGTATTATAATTCAGCATTCTCAAGGACTTCCCCCCATCCTATATTCCTTTTTTTTTTCTCCAAAATTTTCCAATAAACGTTTTCTAAGAAGAATGGAGGGATTCTGGTGAGAAATTTGACTAAACCAGGGAAGGTTCTGCGTTTTCAGATATCATGAGCTAATACTACAATAAAAAATAAAAAAAAAAGAAAAAGATTGTTGGTTATGAACATTTTCTCACTTTGACAATAATCTGACCAAGTTACTCTCAATTAGTAGATACCACAAGGCTCAAGGATTTTCATCGAAAATCACATAAAAGCCTTTGGACGGAAAAAACCCAAAGTTGTCTGGCATACTGTTAAAAATCTTTCTGCAACCTGTCAAAACAATGCACATAAAGCACGTAAACGTATTACTACAGATTATTTCGGAAAAAAAGAACAACGCAAAGACCACATCAAATTTTGTCTCGAAATATTGCTACAACATGTACATATGCATGTATGTACATCCTTGCGTTCTTCTCTCTAAAACTTTTCAACCTTAAAACCATCACGTCCTCTTTTCATTGCAATGTGAAGATAATTTATCTTTCTACCAGCCAAAGTTCGTTGCCCCCTTAAGCGATTATTGCCGAAAAAAGCCTCCGCAAACCCGTGAGCAATAGTAAAACCAACAAAAAACTGGCAGCACAGGTCTCATAACGCACACAGCTTGCTAAATTTAACCCTGTCACATCCTTTTTCGATAAATCATCAAATTGAATGCCGGCTATAATCCTTAAACTAAACATACGTACGTATGACTACAAATATGACTGAGTATAACTATGTGGCCGCTTTGGTGACTGTTAGCTCGTCTATCATACAGAATCACAACTTAAACTATAACAGGACATCTTTATCCTCTATTTTATCATACCTTCTACCCGCTACTCATTCCAAGGACGAAGAAGGCAAAACAAAAAAATACGTGAACGACCAACAACAAAAACAAAAAAGAAGAAAATCATTAAATCTAGTGCAAACTCCTAAATGACAAACAACAAGTTTTGCGGATAGGACGATGGCACGACAAGAATACGAGATCCTTCACAGGGAAATGCTGCAAAAATCCGCCACCCACTACCCGCTAGCCATCTACTCATCCCAACACACCCAATCGACCATAAGATGATGATTATTATTATGAGAAATGGAGTCACACTTTCATACAATCATAACGGGAATTTTTATTCTCAACTGAGATTTAATTTCAGATAACACACACCTGCTCAGCAGACACAGACAGAGAGAGCCAAACTCATGAAATCCTTTTTAGATCGCAACTTAGATTTGTTTTGTCGCACAGGGAGTGATAAAGACGGGCTTCTAGGGGGGCATACTCGCATTCGTTCAACATAGAACGTAGAATGTTGTGCCTCACCTCGATGACCCCTTGAAGGCACTTGAATACTTGGTGATGAATTCAACTAAGAAAGAGAGGTTTAGTTTGTATTTTTTCTTTTTTTCCTTTTTCGTTTTTTGTCGTCATCTTTCGGTGCTTTTGTTCGCAGGATAAACCACACACAAATAAACAAACAATTGTGCTGAAACAGAAGATGAAGAAAAAAACGAAAAGAACTCTCAAATCGTCCATCTTTTTTACTTGTGTAATCCTGTATGTCAGTGTTACCAGAGTTGAGATAAAAAAAAATCCCATTTTTGAGAGAAAAAAGTTTTTTTTTTTTTTAAATTGTACGCTCGTGAACATTTCCTTGGACGGCATCTCTAATTAATCACCATTTAGACTACGATATCGGATATAAAGGTGACCATCCCAGCAGACGTTTTGGGGACAACTATGAAATTTTAGGACCATGCGAAAAACTTGCGGATTAAATACATATATTACTGCAATCCAAGAAGTGCAGCTGATTGGAACGGGCAAAAAGCGTAAGAATAACTACGATGTCTACTACACTGACTGCTACAAAGAGGAAAGACGAAGTTTATTTGAATATAGGTTTGTTATTCCAGGGATACTTAGGTCAAAAGTCTTAAGCTTTTGCCATATTAACGGGCGTCTCATTTCGGAAATGTAAGACTGATTCGCATTCTTTACCCTACAGGCTGTAAGGATGACAACATCAAAGACGAATTTTATAACCTCCTAAGTCGAACATATACCTAGACCGTGCAACAGCTTTGACACCAAAATTGTGCTAGGAGATTTCAACGCAAGCCTGGGTAAAAAAGCCATCTTTGAGCGGGCCATCGGAAAGCATGGCCTGCATAATACCACGTCCGATATCAGCCAGCAGAAGGTTCGTACATCTCTGCATACACAAAGAGACTTGGCTATCCCCTGAAAAATCAACAGTCAACCAGGTACAAGAGAGCCACAAACCTTTGAACTAGGAAAGCTGCAATAGCAAGAGATCGCTAGGACTTTTGCCAATCGTGTTTCACTCAAGCTTTCTCAAAAATCGTTTAGCATCAATAGGAATGTTGTCAGTGAACCATTAGAGAAACCACTTCTGAAGTGATTAGTTTCAAAGCCCCTCCATAGAGATATATCTGATTTGACGAGGAATGTAGTCAGGTACATACAGTCCAACAAGAAACATATGAAGCGGCTAAGGACGACTATTACGACGACGATTACGAGCAAGAGCTTTCTGGGAAAGAAAAAGGAGTAAGAGAATCGTATGCTCGAGGAAATTGAGTTGAACATGCCAAAGCCGCAACTTCAGAAAAGATGGCTGCGAAGTTGTAAATGGACAACTTGTAGCAGATTCGTTTACAGTGCTGACAGTTTTGAAAGACTGCTTCTGCTGCGATGATGGCGAAAATACCGCTGTCAGGCAGAATGAACCATTCACCCTGGACGGAGACGACAGAGAATTCCGTCCCACTGACCTAGACGAAGTCAAGGTAGCAATATTGAAACTAAAGTCTAATAAAGGTAAAGGGGAGAGGTACCCATGTACATTGTTCTTAAATGTTGCAAGTATTTCATCAGCGAGTGATACGGCTTAGGAATGGATCACGATATTAAGTGTGCATCCGAAAGTGGACTTGAGGGTAAACTGATGAGTCTTTACAGCGAGAAGGGTGTTAAGGTTGAAGGGCGAAATGCTACTGTGAATTTCATACCAGCACTGATGGCGAAAATAGCGATAAAACAAAGTGAGGCACGAGATAATTCGAGAGTGTTTATTGACTGAGTTATATATGTAAGCATCACCTATGAGTTTGAATCCTATCTAGCAGGAGTGGTGTTTTAGGAGCACCTGATCAGATGTGGGCACTGTACTCCAATTTTGAATGAATGCCTTATATATTAAGGCCAGATCAGAGGAGGAAAAGTATATCTTACATCGCTTGAGGAAACCTAGATATTTCGAAGAATTTTTGTCAAAATCAAATTGTCATTGACACAGATACCAAAAATGGAAAGTTTTTCTGTTTCGACGATGCAAGTACCATTCATGGACAATGACTGGGTATTTAAATTTCGCTTTAAGGGCAGCAGGCAACATTAAATTCTACTCTGTTAGTGGTTCCTCAGTTATGTATGCTGTAATATCAGAATTTAATGAGCTTAACTACGCTGCCGTTTCCGTTTAACAACTGAAGAGCAGGGACGTGAGTCCGGGAACGAATATGAAAAGCAGAGAGAACTGTCGTCAGCAAAGGAATATATTGGATTAGAAGTAGCAGACAAGAGATCATTAATAAAAATTAAAAAGGTGTCGGAGGCAGAACGGAGCCCTGGCGTACACCAGCATTTATTTTATGAATATCAGACTTGAAACCACACAAGACAACTTAAATTGTACATTCCGTAAGGTAATTGCTAATCCATCGAAGAAGAAAGTCATCTATCCCAAATGCATGCATTTTCGACAAAAGAGCCTGATGCCAAGCTCTGTCAAATGCTTTAGAAATACCAAGTGTAACTAGCTTGCCAGCCACTTTACATTTCCCCACAGAAAGTAATCCAAAATGTTGCATCACACAATTTTGGTAGCCAATTCATAGGCCTATTACACTAAATTATATGCTAATTGAATATTTCCTTCAATAAATAGATGAGAGTACGCGCTGTATGTTTAGCGTCAACTCAATGTTACATTGATATAATGGCTTGTGGATTTCTTTTACTCCAAATGCGGCAATTTTTCTAGTTGCCATAGGAATCCAATTCAATGAAGATCATCTTACTTACTTTATCTTACACCTACAGTCGAAGGTGGACCTAGGCCTCAACCAACAAACGCATCCATCAAGCTTGATCTTTAGCTAGCTGCCTCCGCGCCATAGAGCAGGACTAGGATTAATAAGGCCTTATATAGGGTCACTTTTGTAGTTCGAGAGAGGGCTTTGCTAGTCAGTGGCCTTGTGACCCCAAAGAAGCTGAGTTATTCTTCGTTTCGTTGTCTGAATTGATAACGGAGCCTAGGTAGACAAAGTCCTCAACTACCTCAAAGTTGAATCTGCCGAGAGAGTGACTTTCTTTCCGAGACGTCGGTGATGGGTATTCTTTCTTGTCGACTTGCTCTTGACCTCATTGATCGTTAAACCCACCTTAGCCGCTTCCCCATCAACACTCGCATCACGCTGTCAATATCATCGGCATATGTGAGTAATCGAACGGACTTTTGAAAGCTTTGTAATGTTCTTTCAAAAGTGATGTTAAAGATATCGTATGACAGCGTATCACTGTGTCTACATTATTTTTTGACAACATTCTCCATCTTTATCCTGCACAAACACAAGTTTGGCAGGCATAACAAAACTAAAAATTACTCTGTATAGCACGCCTCTATAGATGCTGTTTTAGCGGCCTTAAAAAAGAGGAATAGGTGGTGTGTTTCGATTTGGAGCTCATGGGTTTTTTTCCAAGATCTGCCATTAATGTGAGTATTTGGTCGATGTTGGACTTTCCCGACCTAAGGCCACACTAATATGGAGCAATCAGGTTGTTGATTAACGGCCTTAGGCGTTCACACAATACGGCAAATAGAATCATGTAGAAGACGTTAAGAAGACTGATGGCTCTGTACTTAGCGCAGTTCAGAGGATCTCCTTACTTGAGGATAGAACAAACAATGCTGAGGTTCCATTCATCGGGTATATTTACAGATGAGTTGGTGTATGTTCCTTACTAAGTCAGGCAATCCGGTCCAGCAGCTTTGTACGACCTAAGCTTAGGTATGGCTACCTGCACTTCATCTAGGTCGGGTGGAAGGGATTTTGGGTCTGTATAACCTTTTTTTACCTTTCTTTTACCTTTCCGTAAAATTTCCCAACCTCATTTCTGAAGCAGCATCTCTCAATTTTCTCGACCACGCGGTACTCATGCTCCTTCTTTTCCTCTTGAGAAGCCGGTGTTCGTTTTCTTTTCTTCTGCCTGTAGAGCTCGTTAGGAGCTCTATTCCTTCTACGCATCGCTTGTATGCCTCTTTATTAGATGCATATACTTGACGGTACTTGTTATCAAACCAGGGTTTCGTTGTGCAAACCAAGTCAAACCATCACATCAGAGGCGGATCTTTGATGGCTTTTTGGCAATAGTGTCACTGGTATTCGATACTTGGTGCTAGAGGCATAAGACCTCTTAAGAGATTAAAGAAGACTCGATTGGAAGAGGATTTGACGACATCAAACTTCCTCACCATATTAACTTGTCTTTGTGATGTTCGGAATATGGTCTCTCTTCCTAGCTTTGCATTAAAATCGCCGAGGACAGTTCTACACTATTTCAACAGCATCCAACCATGCGACAGAGAGTACACCAAACAATTTTAAAATCCTTGTGTGTGACGTTAGAATTGTTAATGGCGTTAGGCGAGGAAGTCAACAACCAGTAGTTAAGACACGCAATACAAGTTCACCTCCGCTATTACAGTTGACTTTAGTCAGCATCACCAACCAAGATTGCGATCACTACCATAATCCACCAGGCAAGCGATTCGAGAAAACCATGTTGTCTGTCACGACAAAAATAATGCTGTCAAAAGGACTCTCTCCTGTCGAATACACATTCAATTCTGCCGATGTCAGATATCAGCTAGGATGGGTTGCATCATGGTTATGAATGGCTTCCGATCTGGTTACCCGAGAATTGAGGTTGGAACATGCAACTAAGAGTCACTGTTTTCGATTAAGGATATGATAAGATTCTGTGTTTGTTCTCAGCCTGGCTGATCTGTTTGAGGTTGAGCTTGGAGTTGACTGAGATAATATGATTCGGTACTGGAGTAAAACTACACATGCTAAAGCACATGACAACAAATAACGATCTAAGTGACTTTGGTGACAGTTAGTGGACTTCCGCAGTATTAACGACCAGAACATTGGAGGCATAAGATTAGTTGAGTCTAAGCTTAAAGGAAGGGAACATTCAATCAGATCAATAATATTGCATCATCCTTTCAAGAACTGTCTTCTAGACATTCGAAACAGATGTACAACCGGCATCGGACATCGCGATCACAATTTCATGTTATCTTTTATACATCTGCGAATAGGAACTGCTCAAACACGTTCAATGTCGACAGGGTCAGGGCTGTCTAAGTGCGCTAACAATTCAGAGACCATCTTGCTTTAGAAGCAGAAATAATCAGAAGCACAATGCAAGAAAAGAAGCATGACCACTTGACACACTCAATACATTTTTGCAAATGGTATGCGTAACATACGTCAGTAAAAGACAGAAAAATCATCACACATTGCTATGGGCAGACACCTGGAGAAGGATCGATGACCGTACAGCATTTTGCTGCAGTCTCAATATCGCATAAAAAAGAAGGAATTGCAACGTTATGTGAGACATGAAAAATGTTAATGTATTGACTTACTAGCATCAATAGCGGTAAAGCCATCAGGCATGTGCCTGACAGCATTGGTGGTCAAAAATCCAAACAATACCAAGTGGAAAGTTTGAAGGGTTACTTTCGGTATTCGGATGAGGATCGGTTCACCGGATGAAGAGAACAAATTTTTACAGTCCTTAACTACTAAAATGATGACAATGACACCTCGGCGGAAATCATGAGATAAATCACTCGTGCTATTTGCTGCATCTTTGGCTAAGCACACAATTAGAACGTAAAGTCCTTTCTCGAGGAAGCAAAAGGACATTATACAATACACTTATTTTCACAGTTCTACTTTATGGCGTATAAGACTGGACAGTGTAGAAAGCGGATGAAAATACTGTCGGGCGCCTCGAGTGAAAAGTTCTTCGGGTAATTTTCGGCTCCGTGTGGATCGAAGGAGTATACCTAGACGAGACGTTTCAACATCGCACTGTACAGGCTGTACAGCTATTTATGCCGACCTCATTAGAAAAGCTAAGATAGTCCGACTTAGATGGCTAGGTCAACTTGAGTGTATAGATCCCAGCGTATCAGCCCAGAAAAGGGACCTCAGCCAACTTCGTGCTATCCCAACTGTAGCGCAATCTAAATCGCCGATGTACACAAGCTGGAAACCTTAAAAAAAAGAAAATTGTATCTGAAACAATATGGACAATACTACATATACTAAGAAGAAAGTGACAGTGGATTGGACACATCCACCTATGCTTTACGAAATTTGCCATGGGAAGGAATATCCTCACCCAAGCAGACAATTGAGTAGAACAATGGAGAAGGTATTAATTTCCTCGGAAATCAGTTGAAGGTTGCGCGGTGTTAAAGAACTGCAGAAGAAGATCACAATTGAACCCTGTTAAAGGAAAAGTGCCATTGATTAATGACAATTTGAAGATTTTCTACTTCCTATTTAGAAGCCAAAGTAATTAACTAGAGTCAGAGATAAATCAGTCAGAGGTACTATTAGACACATTAGGTAAAGCCAGAATCATTAGAAACAGGCGCTCAAAAGGCAGAGCAACGATAGCCAGGGATTCTTATTTCAATATCAATGCGTAATGTTGAGATAGCAGACAACGACTTCCGGATAATTGTCTGTAAAGCAGAAACAGCAGTTCTGAAAGACGGAATGCTGTCGTACCCCTGATAATACACCCTGACTGACTCGAACTGCAACCGACTGCTATAATTTCCAAACCTTTCATTACTGTGAGCTCAAATTTTGACACATGACAGATAATTTTATTATTTAAACGCCTTTTAAACGATTTGCGTTTAATTCGCGGTGGAATTTAAACGTGATAGTGTGATTGCTTTATATTTGGCTGGAAAACTACGAGTAGCTATCATTAGAGCCCTCTAGCACCTCAACGTGAATAAATCATTTGTGTCTCGAACCATAGCTTTGCAGCAACATCGGCAGAAATGGTTCGGAAAGTAAAGGCTCAATTGAGCGAAATCCGCGTCGAAGTGGAAGAAAAATGGCTCGTAAGCTCAACATATCGTTCGAACGGACGCAACACATACTGAAAAATGAGCTTGGGCTCAAGCCATTAAAGTTCCAAAAAGCACACGATCTTACACCGCAACAGAATAAAGTTAGAGTCGAAAGAGCGAGGGAGTTGCTACGCTTGCACGAAAGTGGTGAGTTGCCGAATTTGGTTTTTTCCGATGAGCAAAATGTCAACAAACAAAACAAACAAAGTCCTTCGAAAATTTACACCTTCGGACGGCCACCAGAGAGCAGGCAGCACCGACGGTGATTTTTGGACCGTGGCGTCAAAATTAATGCGATCGTATACCGTGAAACTGTTTTAGAGGCAGTATTGAAGCCTTGGGCAAACAATCATTTCAACAAGACTCGACACCGTCTCACAAAGCACGCGTCAACCAAGATTGGTTAAAAAACAATATTCCACACTTCATTTCTTCGACACAATGGATTGCAAATTCTCCGGATGCAAATCTGTTGGATTTCTCTGTCAGGGCTATTTTAAAGGCGAAGGTTGGCACTAAAAAATACCGCAGAGCCACTTGCGTGCAGCGTGTGATGCTTTCTTTGGCTGTCTCAAGGCCATTATTCGCGCCAAAGGTGGACGTATTGAAAACTACTGATACAATTTGAAAATTGATGTATTTTCCAACATTTTTTGCTTTAGCACAATAAAATTTATCAAAAAATAAAAACATTTTAGCATTTTAAAAAGTTGCAGTTCAAGTCAGTCACCCTGTAGTTCTTTTGTTACCAAAGTGATATAATGACGAATGGGTGCTAGCAAGAAGATGACCTACGTCTCAACCCCTTTTAAGCACGAAGTAGAAACAAGCCGCTACAAAGATTTGAACAACCACCCGGAAATCCACCCCGGAAGTGAAAAAGCTGAAACTTCCTCACCCATTTGAACGTGCTATAAATTCCCAGCCCTAAACAATGTAAATCTAATTTTCTTACTTAACTACAAAGACCCTTAAAGAAGGATACCTATTTGCGGCCAACTTTCTGACCGTGGAATTTGCATGTACTCATATCATAAATGTATCCTCTTTCACTGTTAGAAAAGGCAAAACTCCAGACAAACCTAGAAAAAGCTACTCTAAAACATGTGATATTTCAGTATTGAATGCGCGGCATCAAAAATTCAAAGTGTGCGTCTCCGTAAACAATCATTTAAATAACCTTCTGTTGAATTTCCTGTGAAAACACAATCCGAGCAAAGCCCACACTGCAACTCCATTTAAATTCCTTAAATGCATTTCGTGGACACCAACAACGATACTTGGCGCTATGTTAAGCCAAGCCAAGCCGGCTTCACTGTGATTCAACATCATATTAAACCACTCGCTGTTTCCTTGACCTCACACGTTGCTCGAATACAAAAAACAAAACAAACAAAAAAACAAAAACAATGTTGCCACCACCACTAGGGCGTACGACTCGTCCGGATGTTACAGTTCAGTGAGTATTCAATTCGATTTAACGCAACATAGTGAGGATGGTCCAGTGTCCTGATTCTAGTGTCCAGATTCTAGAAGTCTGGCTGCCAGTTGGCCTGTCAAAAAGCCACTGGCCAGGATACGAGAACAACGCACGTAATCAGTCGACTTTGGACTTTATTTTACCAGAACCCACCCAACATTCAGACACATACTCGTCCACCATCATAGGCTGGGTGAGTTGAAATGAAAGAAATCGGAACCCACAAAACCATAGAGAATATTCGTTCATTTGTCCTGGTATTTCAGACTTGGGCCGGTTCGGCAACAATAAATAATTGTGGCATGGCAATCACGTATTAAAAAGCCAAAATTGTTCAGAGGCACGTTCACCTTTTCAATGTCGAAACTGAAATACATACCACCGTTGGGATCGTGACACCATCATCGCTACCCTCAACCGACTGTCGCTTTGTTCATCGTCTTCACAATGGAATAAAACTATCAATCTGGTCTACTCGTACAATAACACCAACAACATCAACAACAAAAAAACAAAAACAACAAAACCAGCCTCGCAGTACATTGGGGTCATGCTCATGCAAAGCATTGCCATCGTCAGCGTAGAGCCAACTTCTCATATCTTAAGCCGCGACACAGCTGCTGGAAAATTAAAGTGTAACTTTGCTTGTGATGTGGCCTCAACAAAGGATTGCCATTAAAGCACTTACCGCGAATGAAAGAGGAAATGGCACGGAGGTTAGTCGCTGGAGGCATGCCTTAAATCTATTACAGGCCTTTGTAGCGATTTTCAAAAGTCCGATAAAATTTTATGACATCATAAATTCCGTTGTAATTTCGCCTTTTTATGTATTTATTTTCGTCTTGCGTCGTTCGTCGTTAGTCATTCACCATCCGTCGCACGTCGCACATTACACGTCGTACGTCGTCCATCGTTTGTCGCTCACCGTCCTACGTCTTTCGAATCATTGCCCTTCGCCTGGTTTTTAAATAGCCTTCAAATACGGGAGTCCTTTTTTGCAATTGTTGTCGTTGTCGTGTGCGCCGACTTGTGAAACAAGGAGGCGTCGAACCTGGCAGCTGTTAAGCTTTTGAGTGAATAACAATTAGGGTAGTATATTTAGAGCAGTACCATTAAAAGGATGTTGAAAGTTGTAGGTGGAGAAGACGAAGGGTAAGTATGACGGAGAGTAACCTGATGCTGATTGAGTTTAGCGTTGAAGGAAAATTCACCGATAATCCTAACAACAGGTTGTTCTTTTTTAACGAGGACATTTTATAAGACATTATAACTTAATTAGATGAACGGATATCTACGCAATTAAAGTTACAATGCATGGAGTATTCTTCAAAAGCATCCTTAAAGATTGTAAAAATACAAAAACAAACAGGCAGTTATGTGTTGAATCAACTTATCTGGTCAGTTGTCTTCGCCGCCATGGATTATTCGATATCGATTGGGGTTCACTACAAGTTTTTGACGCGTTTTCCTTTTTATTATTTTGTGTTGAAGGTGGACACTGCGTGAGGTAGAGCTGGCTATCCAGCGTACCGCTGTAAGGCACTCTCGCTAAGCTTACTCTTACTTAATGGGCTTCCCACTCTGCCTGAGACACTGCAGTCTTCCATCATATGCGATCCCGACCAAACGCATCGCATTCGCTTTCTCCTTAAAACGGACTTTCGGGATTCCTTGTCGTCTCGAACATGGCATTATTGTCCATTCACTCGATGTGGCCGAGCCAATATAGTCGACGTACAAGGTGTGTTCAAAAAGTAAGGTTACTTTTGAAATTTCGCGGGCAACGTACATTCGAATATTAACAGTTTCAAGTACGAGTACATAGCAAACTTAGTTTATTTTTGACAGATAGAAAGCTTAAACGTGTTTTGGTGTGCTCTGTGATTTTCAATTATAGGTACTTGACAACTTTGAATTTAATTTGTGAACGCACTCTTTCCCTAATCATCAAACTGTCACTGTCAATTTATTCAGTGAACTAAACATTTTCATCGAGGTAAAGTACACTAACGAGCAACGTCTGCAAATGATAAAAATTTTCTATAGATATTCGGTGTCGCAACATCATCTTCAGTGACGAAGCTCATTTTTGGCTTAATGGGTTCGTCAATTAGCAAAATATACGGGATTGGTCGGGTGAAAACCCGCATGTGCTTCATGAATCACCACTTCATCCACAAAAAATAACTGTTTGGTGCGGTTTGCATGCCGGCGGCTTTATTGGGCCATATTTTTTCGTCGACGATAACGATCGTCACGTTACTGTGAATGGTCAACGTTACCGCGCCATGATCACCGATTATTTTTGGCCCGAATTGAAAGATATGGACTTGGACGACATGTGGTTTCAACAGGATGGTACCACAAGCCACACAGCACATGCTACAATCGATTTAGTGAAGAGTAAGTATGGTGAGCGTGTTATCTCATGACATGGGCTAGTCGATTGGCCGCCTTGTTCGTGCGATTTAACGCCGCTTGACTATTTTCTGTGGGGCTACGTTAAGTCATTGATTTATGCCAACACGCCGACGACATTGGAAAAGGTCAGAGCCAACACTGAACGCGAAATAGCGGCCGTTTCGACCGAAATGTGTGGTCGAATCGTTGTAGCTTGAGTCCAAAGAATTGACCGCTGCAAAAGTGCCCGCGGTGGCCATATGAACGAAGTCGAGTTCCATTCATAAATGTTTTGATTGTACTTCAAGCCAATAATAAAGTTTTTGAAATATCTCAAATGGTTTGCCTTTTATTTAAAAAAAAAAAAAAAGTTGTCAAGTCGTTATTAGAAAACCCTATATTAAAAAAATGTAGCAAAGAATGTGCTCTAAAATATTTGAAATGTTGACAGTGGCATACAGTGAGTCCGCTGTAAGTAAAAAAATGTTAACATGTGGTACAAGCTCTTCCAAGTTGGCCGAGAAGATGCCAATGACTAATCTCGCTCTGGACGCCCCAGCACATCAACAAAAGATGATAACGTCGAAGCTGTGAAGAAAATTGTTTTGGAAAATCATCGAATTACCATAAAAGAAATTTCTGAGGATGTTGGCAAATTGGTCGGCACGTGTTGTGCAATTTTTTTCTGATGTTTTGGGCATGAGACGTGTCAGCGAAGTTTGTTCCGAAAATTTTAAGCTTTGATCAGAGGTCAATGATGATCCTGACTTGCTCAAAGGGGTCATAACTGGTGACGAATCATGGGTGCATGGTAACGACATCTAAACCAAAACTCAATCATTTCATTGGAAACACCTAGGAGAGCAAAGACCGAAAAAAGCAAGCCAAGTTCGATTAAATATCAAAGTTTTGATCACTGTTTTTTTATTACCGTGGTGTAGTGCGTCAGTTTTTACCTCAAGGTTACGCGGTCAATAAGGAGTATTACCTTGAAGTTGTCGCCGTTTGCGAGAAGCAATATATAATAAAAGATCCGGAATTGTGGAAAAACAATTCATGGTTTTTGCATCAAGATAATGCACCTACTCATTCATCATATCTTGTGAGAGATTTTATGGCCAAAAACAACACGACAATCAGCAACTAAATTCACCGGATTTGGCCCAATGCGGCTTTTTCCTGTTCCCAAAACTGAAGAGACCTATGAAAGAACGGAGGTTTGTAACGATTGAGGAAATAAGTTCAAGGCTATACCAAAAAGTGCATATGAGAAGTGCTTCGAGTATTGGAAAAAGCGTCGGCACAAGTATATTATATCTGAGGGGGATTACTTTGAAGGGGACAACATAAATATTGATGAATAAATAAATCTTTTTTTATAAAAAATATATTGTAAAGTCCCTTTACTTTTTGAACACAATATGTACGTCCACATCTGGATAAAGCTTATTGTGTTCGTGGTTGTATCTTCCTCTCCATTTTTCTTTCGAAAGAGTCCAGCTGCAGTTCTTCCTTTGTCCTGCTTGTTGTCTAGCACTCGATGCCATACAGCAGAACTGACAGGCTAAGTCTTTTGTAAAGCATACTTTTTGTCCTTTGAGTTTGGAATTATGAACCCAATTGTTTTGCCAGACCGAAATAGCAACGGTTTCTTAGGGTAGTTCTTCGTCGGATCTCCACTCGAATTTCATTCGTAGAGTTCACGTTTACTCCGAGGTAGATGAACTCCTTAACTACTCGAAACTATTGGGGACAGATTTTCGTTTGTTTGGTGATAGCATGTACTTAGTTTTGTCCTCGTTTACTTCAAGGCCAACAAATTTCGCCCGTCCTTCAATCGCCCTGAAAACCTCTATCACGGCATGCTGGGAAAGACCAATAATGTCAATATCGTCCGCATATCCCAGTAGCTAAAAGGACCTGTTAAAGATAGTGCTTTCCGTGTTGACAACTGCCCTGCGCACCATCTGCTCCAAAATGAGATTGAAGAAGTCACATAGTAGCGCATCTCCTTGCCGAAATCCAGTGTATGTTTGAAATATTTAGTTCGAGGAAGCTATTTCCAAATTGCACATTGAAGCGCGTGTTTTCCGGATCAATTTTGCCGGGATCCCGATTTCGGCCTGACAATGAATACTATCATATACGGCTTTGAAGTCGATGAATAGGTGGTGAGTCTCGACCACGTTGAATAGGGCATTAAGCAGGGATATGCCTCGATATTTCTTTCAAGACATATGATCGCTTTTTTGTAGATGGGGCATATGGAACTAATAGCCCAGTCATCGAACATGCTTTCTTCCATCCACACTTCCTGCAGCCTTCTTGCTTACTCTATTCAATTAAATCTAATTTCTTTAAGTTGGCGCTCTAAAGGTCTAAGGTCGCAAAGTATGTGCACCGAAATAATATCCGTGGACGGGTGAGGAATACACGAATTTTCTGTTTTGGATGCTTAACAGGTTGTACACCGGTATATGATGAGCAATCGAAAAGACAGAGAACTTGCCATTACGACAGTTTAGTTTGCCTATGGTTCGGTATACAGGTACTGTATTTGAAGAAGGAAGAAAGTTAGCATCGAAGAAGCTGTTCCTACTATAGTAACAAACTGAGAAGGATCCGAATGGATTCCTATTCGTCCGATTCGTTACTGCGTATAGTAACTAGAGCTGTGTCCATCCACTTTACGGAAGATTTCGTAGAAATTTCTTGGTTAGCGAGCTTATAAGATACATTTGGTGCAAAAATTAAATCCGCTTGACCATTGTATTCGTTGTACGTTCGGTAAATTGGTCGAAAACAACATGGCTATTGATCCTCATTTTAACTCCCAAAATTTTGTTTGGCGATGAGGCTCATTTTTGATGGTTGAGTGCGTTGGAAATAGGGTAGGCACAGAGAGATATCAACGTGGTGATGTCCAGTGTTGGAACTGTTTCTACACATCAATTGTGCTTATTTTGCCCCCAAATGGTCACCATCGGGTACTCAGCAATCAGCAGGTAATCAGCAGGCAAAAATAGCAACACTATAAATGGAACAGCACATAAATTCCCCAGATGGAATCAATGGTAAAAATGGTGCAAATCCCGAAATAAAACAAAGTAGACCTTATCTGGTCTACTCCGACATATAGTATTTGGAACTCGGGTCAGTAAGGATTTCCGAGACTAAGTCAAGGTCTTGGAAAAAGATGAACCAAAGGCAGCGCTCACCTCCCCGAACGAGTTACTGGCTTCGGTGTAACCGACCCTTTGTCCTCGGGGTATTTATAATTGGACTGGTCCACCAACTTAGTGGTTGTGCCAACGTGGTAACTGCCCGGCCATGGAATACAAACTTAAGTTACGAAGAAACAACAAGCCATGGACAGATCTACTGTTGACAACCCCTGCAAACGAAATAATGAAAGCGAACTTCGGATCTGTATGTGGAATGTTAGATCCTTAATAGGTCAAATGTAGCCGAACAACTTACGGAGGAACTGGACTACTACAAAGCATATGTTACCACCATCCAAGAAATGCAATGGAGTGAGCCTGATAAAAAGAGAGTGGAAAACTGCGACATATATTATGGTGATTGTTGTCGAGGGCAAAAGCAGCGCCTATTTCGATGCGGATTTGTTGTTAGAGGCAGATTTAGGTAAGAAGTCTTGAGTTTCTGGCATGTTAATTAGTGCCTCGTATCAATTCGTTTTAAGACTAAATTTGCCAACATTAACCTTATATGCGCGAACATCCCTACTATTCGACTTTGCGTTTGAAAAAACAGTATCGTAGCTAACACGCTACGATCCCACATCTCGATCTCATAAAGGGACTTGGAAATCTCCTGATGAACCAATCATTAAACAGAGTAACCTCATTGATGACCGACGTAAGGCACTTCTCCAGTATCATGATATGGACAATTACCTTGTTCTAGTCAAGGTAGGGTTGCAGATATCCGAACATCACAAAGGTAAGCTAATACTGTAAGAATGTTTGACGTCGAATGGCGTCTCCTCAATCTCTTAAGAAGTCTCGGATTTGACGACGAGTGCCGGCAACTGCGCCAACATCAGAGGCATCAGTCTGCTGTTTGTCTAGAACCTGATTTGTGCATAATAGTGTAGCTTCAGGCCAAGAAAATCCACCATCGACACAAATATTCACACTACGGCAGTTCATGAAAAAAATGCATGAGCCTCAAATCGATAAACACCACTTATTCCTGTATTTTAAGGCCGCTTATGACAGCATCTATAGAAGCGTGCTATTACGAGTAATTCAAACAACGACACCAGCGATCTCAGCGAAGAATAACTCTTGTCAATCGCGTTTTTCTTAGGCTAGGAAGGCAGTAAACTAACAAAGCCCTCTCTCGAACAACAACAATGACCCTATATAAGACCTTAATAAACCCAGTCCTGATATATGCCACAGAGGCATGGACTTTATCAAAAATGATTAAGCGCGCTCTTGGTTGCTTTAAGTGGGAAATGGGGGAGGAAATACAACAACGAACTGTACGGGATGTACAATGATATCGACTTAGCCAGAAGAGTGAAGATTCAACGACTGAGGCGGCTAGGTCATGTAGAGCGGATGGACAAAAGTTCTGAAAAGTCTTCAAAACCGTCCCCGAGGGACAGCGCATCAGATGAAGACCACGGATCATTCGGCGCACACAGGTGTAAGGGGACCTAAACCAACATAGCGTGCGAAATTGAAGGCATCTGGCTATATGTAGATCAAGCAGGCTGTTGGTTGAGGCCTAGGTCCACCCCAGCTGCAGGGTCGCCTTAAGTAAGCAAGTAAGTAATACTCTCTGTCGGTTTTCAATCAATTCTAACTGAACCTGACTGAATCTGACACATCTTGTAAAAAAAAGCAGTGGTGTCACTTCTTCTAATGTCGCGCCCGAAACTTCCAAGAGACTGTCCATTTTTCGGGAGTGCTGGGTGTAACGACTGAGCCTTATTACCGAGAAGGGCCTTCTAAATCCACACGACCCTGATAACACCTATTCAATCCTATGCATCAGTTAAGTAAGAGAAAAAGGTTTTACTCAACACGTCACTGCTGCTTTCACCAGACTCTGTAGAGCTATTTGTTTTGGCTGCTTGGAAGCTTTTTTTTGAGCTCTGACGCTGCTCAAAATGCACCGATGTCATCTATATCTCACTGATATTCACACATTTGGCTGTAACATGAAAGATATTTTCCGGCTGAAAATACACGCCGACTAGTATTTGACTCCGATCTGATGTAAAGACGTCGGAATTGCATTTAAATACGACATTCCCTGTACTCAGGAATAGTTTCGGAACCTAGGCCAGAAAAGAAATGTAGTCTGGTCTTAATGGATAATCCTAGAAGCTTGCTTCTTTTTTCCAAGCAGAAACATACAAGGTCTTGTTGGCAATGAACTATATACGACAACGACAACCACATTGCGGTTAAAGCCTTGCCGAAATCTCTTACCATTTTAAAGTGATTTCGAAAATGCAAGGCATTTCTGAATGTCATCGGCCGCAATGAGATCACAGGAAACTAAATCGCCAATTAACTTGGCAAGTAAGTCAGATGAAGACTTCTCAGAATATGAACGTGAATTCATAGGTAGGGCTTCAACTGGTAACTAGGCTCCTACCGAAGGTGGGATAAAGGAAGGAAGGTCGTACGCCTGTTGCCTCTTTTAACACTGAATTTAAGATTCTTGAGTCTTGCTTGATTGCTTAAATTGGGAAAATTAGAAAATTAGTTCCCCGATGAAATTCCAGACAGGGCTTGGAACAGAAGTACAACTATGGGGAGCACGATTCTCTAGAATACGTGGAAACCAAACCAACGTCTTTTAAATGTCAACGCAGAGTAGACTGAGAGCTAGAGTATAGTTTTCCAAAGCTTTCTTAAATATTGGCTGTTTTCAGCTAGTTTTCAATCGTCATCCATTTATCCCTTATACCTTATTTCTAACAACCTTCAGGCCATTGGCTTAAAAGTTTAATATCCAAATGCAATGCATGTATAACCAGCTTTAGCATTCATGAAAATATTGGCAGAGAAATAGACTTTTATGGCATTTGCACACAACCGATACACACAATCAGCCGATAAATACGATAAATAAAATTGACAAGAAACTAAATCAGCTTTGCTGTCATCCTGTCACGATGAACGCACCATCACATTACGCGGGACAGAGCAGAAATAACCTGACCAAGCCCAGATCGAACCCATTAATTTTCACCGATGACGTCGTGTCGAATTGTTCACCCCTGAGAACATCGCTTTCGTGTGACCTTAATTAGTTTTTCCTATCAAAATAAATTCGAAAGGGTTCCTCCAATCCAATGTCTCAGTCTCGGTCTTGGTCTCCTTGGTCTCACCTTAGTTGCTATACCCCCGTAACTCCTTGTGTTTGGCCTGATGTTACAGGGGTTGTTGCTGTTGATGTGTGGGGTATTATGAGCTGCTGATTATCTTTATATCATGTCGTCTAACGCCACATGGGAGTCTATTAAGTTTGGATTTTCCTTTCCATTTGGTTGCCACCCTTCACAAGGGCACTTGCGTGCTAAAAATGAGTTTTCCGTATTTTTACTTTTTTTTTTTTTTTTTTGTTCATCCGTATCCTTTACGGGTATCTCGGTTGGTTGTAGGGGAAGAAGAAGGTCTATTGATAGGAGATGATCCCTAAAATACAAGAGGGTGGGTTTTGTGTTGATTCTGTGTGTTCTCGTTAATTGATTGGCTTATTGGATTAATTTTTGATCAAAGCTATTACGGATTCTTTTGTTTAAAAAAGTGAAAAAATCCCCTCAAATCGTTTTGGGTTGAAGGTTCTGTTTTTTTTTTTTTTTTTTTTTATTATTAAAAAGCCAGGAAGCAGGTCACGTGTGCAAATACGTACAAATTTGGGTCATCGTGCTAACTAAATTCTGAAACTTAATTTTCATGACAGCATCGATTTTAAATTTCCGATTTTATTAGATGACTTTGCCATGACTATGGTGAAGCAATGGTACGCTATTTTTAAACGCATAGACGTCCAAAAAATGAATGATGAAGACTAAATATATCATATCCCCTTTAGATTCCCAGACTACATAGAGCATCTGAGGATTAACACTCCAAGCCAACAAGTCAAGGCAAACCATTTGAGATATTTCAAAAACTTTATTATTGGCTTGAAGTACAATCAAAACATTTATGAATGGAACTCGACTTCGTTCATATGGCCACCGCGGGCACCTTTGCAGCGGTCGATTCTTTGGACCCAATTTTCAATGACTCGGTCACACATTTCGGCCGAGACGGCCGCTATTTCGCGTTCAATGTTGGCTCTGAGCTCTTCCAACGTCGTCGGCGTGTCGGAATAAACCAATGACTTAACGTAGCCCCACAGAGAATAGTCAAGCGGCGTTAAATGTCTTGAGATAACACGCTCACCATACTTACTCTTCAATAAATCGTTTGCAGCGTGTGCTGTGTGGCTTGCGGCGCCATCCTGTTGAAACCACATGTCGTCCAAGTTTATATCTTCCAATTCGGGCCAAAAATAATTAGTTATCATGGCGCGATAACGCTGACTATTCACAGTAACGTGATGATCGTTATAGTCGACGAAAAAACATGGCCCAATAACGCCGCCGGCATGCAAACCGCACCAAACAGTTATTTTTTGTGGATGAAGTGGTGATTCATAAAGCACATGTGGGTTTTCACCAAAAACGCATATTTTGCTTATTGACGAACCCATTGAGCCAAAAATGAGCTTCGTCACTGAAGATGATTTTGCGATGAAATTCATTATCTTGGCGCATCTTCTCCAGAACCCAATCGGAGGACGTACGTTGCTTCAAATGGTCCATCGTCTTCAATTCTTGAGTCAGCTTGATCTTGTATGGGTGTAAACTAAGATCCTTACGCAAAATACGAAATAATGTGGTCTAAGCGATGCCCAATTCTTGACAACGCCGTGAAATTGACTGATTTGGATCGTTTGCTACGGACGTCTGAACGGCAGCGATATTTTCGACACTTCGACCAACCCGTTGTCTCACTGACACGGCAACATCGAACAACGAATTTGTAGACTTAAATTTTTGCACTAAACTTGTTATAGCCTGTCTACTAGGGCGAGAATTACGACCGAAAATTGGAGTTAACGCTCTTAAAGTTGCAGTCATCGACTCCGAATATCTGTAGAAAATTTTTATAATTCGCAGACGTTGCTCGTTAGTGTACTTTACCATGATGAAAATGTTGAGTTTACTGAATAAATTGACAGTGACAGTTTGAAAGAGTGCGTTCACAAATTAAATTCTAAGTTGTCAAGTCCCTATTAGAAAACACTACAGATGTACATCTAGTCGCATTTTGAGCCTGTTGTGTGATCCATGAGGTCCTCCGGACTTTGCAGGCTTGTCCTCTCTTCCGTGAAACGTCTTTAGTAAAACATAGTATGCCTCATGTCTACCTCCTCGCTTAGACATTCCAAACACAGGGGTGAACTAGCCTACCCAAATCTAAGGAGCTGCTAGTCGCCCTGCCACAGTTCGATGACTAGAATTAGCTTGTATGCCCACCTGGCTGCTGATGCTGATAGGTCCTTGTCTTTCATCATTTAAGTCAGCTGCCAGTTCGATAGTCGCCTATGCTACATGGTCTGTACCTCATTCGCGAGGATCTAGAGACACATACGCCGCTTTTTCTGAGACTGTTCGAAAGTCGTTGATAGTCCTAATTTCAGCAATTCTGTTCGCTGTTGATAGTTTTCTTTAAACTCTTTCACCTCTAGTGCATCTGCCGATAGCGGAACATGATATAGAAAACAAATTTCTCCATCTAGGGCTACCGACGTTCGGTATAATCCTAGAGGGTGTTTATTGCATAAGTGATGTATTCTTGCTCATGTACTCGTCGTCTTATGCCTTAAAGAGCAGTCTGTAAACGAGCAAAACAAGGACTGTTTTTACCTGATTGTTTGCTTCCGAATTAAAAAGTTCGCATACTCTATAGTCTTATGATAGATTATTAGTCATAATCGACACAATCGTGTGATCGACTATTTCCAGACTCCAACCAATGATTGATCTTCTTCAGCCTCTTACGTGACGGACTCTATCTCGTGGATGTGCTTCGGGTAACTCACTTCTTCGGGTATCTTTAGTCCCAGAGCTCCATTCATTATATTCCAAAGGAAATGTCCACGGACCTACATCTACGAGTCTCCTGCGGAAACGCTATATAACCCCAGCGTCTGTATGGTACTTAAGGTTTCTGTCCCTAAAGTAGTCTGTGGTATGGTGTATCTATTTCGGTCAAGTATCTCCTAATGTACGACCAGCCCGCCGAGTTAATGGCACAATAATTCTTCGTCTCTCTACTATCCCCTTATTGCCAACGACGGTGGATTTTCTAAAGCCATACTGATGGTCTTACAGAACTTCGTTTTTTTCTGCCATCACAAACAACTTGCCATATATGATGTGTCACTAAGATATCAAACAGATTTATTGAGCGATACGACAAGGGCTCTTCAGCTTGTTTGTTCTACTCTTGGCTCCTTTGCATTGTCGATATATTCAGAGCAGGATACCTGCACAGCAGAGATAAACGGTGACTTCCTCTTCTTCTTTATCTGTGCAGTTGCTGCAAAAATCGTTAAAATCGTAGTTGCCAATTAAGCAATGGCCATTTCATAGATAGGATACATTCTGTCTATGACCCAGATAGACAATTAGTTAAGCCCTTCTGACCACCTATAATTAGTCTCACTTATTGCATCCAGGTTGAGCACGAATTTACATTTACCAAGTGAGATTCCTACAAATATATCTTAGTAATCGATTGTACGAGTAATAATAGTTTTGGAATTTCTGGCGAGTAGATGGGCTTCATAAATTTCCAGCAGATCTCAATGTCCACCTACCGAGCAAATGTGGGTTTTGAATTATTCGGCCCTCCCGTTAAGAGATAAGCAACTACCATTGACGTTGTCACAACTGAGTGCAAATCCAGAATATACCATACCCTTCCCTTCAGTCAACAAAAGCCTCGACAATGCACTACAATGGATTGGTTTTTGCCAGCAGCATCCGCCGCAATATCACTTGCATAGGCGACCACCTCATAATTTTCCTTTTCCAAAAATCTAATTAGTTCATTGACTACAATGTTTCATAAAATGGGAGAGTGAGAAGACAACCCTGCGGTATGCCTCGACTGACATGTCTCCGAACTAAGAATTCTTTGTTATGAGCAGCTGATATCGACACTCTTAAAAGAGTCTAAACTCCCATAACTGTTAGTGCTGCTATTATCACTTCTACTTTGAGATTGCTGAAGGCACCCTCAGTTCCGGGAAAGGCCTTTCAATTTTGTATTCTATTGTATGAGGACTATTTCTACTGATTTAGCCTTGCAGCATGTACAAGAGTATGCATAAGTTTTTCCGGTTTAACTAAGAGATGGCGCCAGAGAAAAGTATTAATTTGACACATACGTCATTTTGTTCGTCTGACATTTAACTACAAACACAAGCAAGTTGAGTTCGCCAAAAACTAGCGTCTTTGTTGAAAGCGGCTAGCGGCTGTTGAAAGTCATCGTTTGCTTGTATAAACATATGGTGAACACGTTTCATCAATTAGAACAAGTGGGACATGATTTCGACAATTTAAAAGTGGCGATTTCAATGTGAAAGACAGTGAGCTCTTTGGTAGACCAGTAAATTGCGAGAACGAACAATTGCAGGATGATGACCCAACTCAAACTCAACAGCAATTAGCAAAAGCATCACCTATATCAAAAGAAACAATTAGCAGACGTTTACGAGCAATGGGGAAGATCAATAAACTCGGTCAAATCGAAAATCGCAAAGCCACTTGTGAAATGCCGCTTCAACGGGACGAAAGGAAATCAATGTGACGGCTGTCAAAAAATGGATCCGAAGAAAAAAAAAATTGTGGCTTCCACCTGGCGAAGCCGGTCCTTCAACAACAAGGTCAAATCGCATCGGCAAGAAGACATTGCTCTGTGCCTGGTGAGACCAGAGCGGTATTGTGTATGATGAACTCTTGAAGCCCGGCGAAACCGTTATTACATAACGCTATCGCCAAAAAATCATTAATTTAAGCCACACATTAATCGAAAAATGACCGGAATGGGCCAGAAGACATGGCAAAGTGATTTTATTACAGGACAATGCGCCGTCTCACACAACAAAACTAGTGAAAGACACCTTGAAATCGCTTGGATGGAACATCCTTCTACACCCGCCGTACTTCGCAAGCTTGGCGCCATCTGACTATCACTTCTTCGCATCAATGGGGCACGCGTTCGCAGAGCAGCACTTCAGCGATTTCGAGTAAATTGGAAAATGGCTCGACGAATGGCTTGCCGCAAAAGACAAGTACTTTTTCTGGCATGCTTAAAAGATGAGCGAAATGTGTAGAAGCCTATGGCCAATATTTTGAGTAAAAAAAAATATCAATTTCGGTAGAAAATTGCATAAAAAAAAAAACAGAAAAAACTTATGCATGCACCTAGTACTTGTATATGGGATATGTTGAGGAATCAACGAAAGGTAAGCAGTCTGTCGAATATCTTCAGAAGACTTAATGACAGTCTAATAGGTCTTAAGTCATTGGGAAAACCAAGGGAGGTTTCTCCTGCTTTAGGTATAAAAACCAAAATAACCTCCGTCATTAACCAGTGTTATACCAGTGTTTAGAATCATTTCTAGCCATGGGGAGGATATCGCGAAAGTTTTTTGGATTCCAGTAGAAAAAATGCCTTCTGGTACCAAGAACTTAAATAGAATGACACTTCTAAACGTACAGGTGATTGATGACGTGTTAACATTGTATTTATTGACGTGAGGTGACTCCCAGTGATTCCATGTAGCCTGTAGAGATTCTCAAGAGCACCCCAGAATATAAAACTGCAGTAGAAAATTAATTCGATTTAATTCGAAACCACGAGTATTTAGCTTGGAGTGGCTAGGTTTGGTGGGAGAACTTTTTCGAAGTCTGGAAACCTCGAAGGACTTAATCGAACCTTAAGTTCGATTTCGAAAGATAGAAGCTTTTCTGGTAGATTTCGCACTATCAAAGATCGGTGGGCTTTCCTTTATTATACCCTGAAATGTAGCGTTTCTCTGGTATCTTTTCGGTTTGCTTGCTTCTAAGCGCGATAATAGGGCTGGCTTATTGCTGAGATCAACGACTCGACCAATTGGTCCAGATCATAGTTTCAAACTCGGTTTCTAATGGAAGGTTGTTTGGAAAGAGGATATAGAAAGGAAGATATTAATGATCTGGTTCTAAGGGGAGTGGTCCACAGAAACTTTTAGCCCTTAAACATATTGTAAAACTACACAGGCTGTACTACTCATGGATTTTGATCCCTCAGAGATCTCTTTCTTTGTGGACAGTCAAGTAGCCATAAAAGTTTTGGCAAATGAAACCACCAAATCAAAAGAGGTACTAATATATCTTTAAAGAGCCTGGGAATCCAACAGAGTGGATATCTGCTGGGTACTTGGACACACAACACATAAACATACCAATTGGAACACTAAAAAGCTAAATGGAATTTATAGCCTTGGAATCATCCAGCCAAGCTAGGATCTTTAGGAGTGAATGTGTCATCTCATTTTCCCCTCCTTGAACACAACAAAAAAGACTTTCGTATCGCTGCAAGTTTCCCAACTGACGACAAGGAAATAGAGAATATCACACAGTTGCTGTACGATTGCTCTAACTACCAAATACGCCGTGCCAAACACCTGGGTTACAGACTTTTTTGAGAACTTGAGGATGTCAGCAAAACATTATTAGATTTGTTGAAAGCTAGGTAGGTCGGATTCAGTTATATTGCCCTTTATTGCAAAGGCTAAGGTTTCTATTCAAAATTAGATTAGAAAGCAGCTTAACACTCAGGTGTATTAGATTTCGATATTTTTCCCAGAGGTGGCTGTCAAACTGGACGGGACGAGCTAGTACATCCTCCTCAACCAGTGGGTCTTAAGTACGTGCTAGTTGTTAGTTTGTTAAATTAAGTCCAGCTAGCAACCACTCCAACATCAGTGTTATGCCTTCATGTCAAAGTTGACGCCGACAGGATTTTCATATAACTACGTACAAATTCTATGAAAAGACTTTTTTCAGAGAATTGCCTCTCACGGGATTCGAATCCGCGACCCTCTGTTTGAGGAGTCTATGCATATACCACTACACCACGGTCACCTCTCGTAACATCCTAAGATAAACTCAGTGTGATGAGCAATTAGAGTCGAAGGTCTACAAGCTGCGACAGTACAGTAATTTCTCAAGCGAAGCTCTAGTTTTGCCAGAAGTACATATCTCATATAGGGTTACCCAACAAGAGGTGTCATTTTTAATTAATAAAACAGTCCTAAATTTTTATTAAACGTAGTAATATTTTTATTTTAATCTAAAATACAAACTCTAAGGTTAGTTATAAAGTACAAAGTCTGGCTCGACTTTGCCTAAAAATAGTCATTCTTTTGATGAAATTTTTCATCACGTTTTCACATAATTGCGGCTATATTTCACGAATAACACCTCTGATATTTTCTTTTAGTACATGAATCGTTGATAGAGCATTAGTTCATATTTTTTCTTTAACATAGCCTCAAAGAAATAAGTCTAATGGCGTTGAATCGCACGATTTCGGTGGCCAATTGTAGTCTCTATTTCGAAAAATTGCGTGTCAAGAAAATTTTTCACTCAATAGAACCATTGTTTCACCAGCTGTGTGGCATGTGACACTGTCCTGCTAAGAAATAGACATCGCCTATGTTCATAGCATCAATTTCAAGTAACAAAAGGTCAGTGAACATTGTTCCATAATGCAATCCATTCACTGAAATGGTCGCACTAGTAACATTTTCGATGGCACCGCCAGCCCAAAAACCGCACCAATCTGTCACTCGTGTTGTGGACGAAGAGGTTATTCCAATATTTTTTGACAATTTTGTTTGTTTACGTACCCAGACCTCAAAATTATTTGTTTGTCCTTTCATTCCATTTCTTGTCCATTCATTTTCAGCACCCAATCAGCGAAAGTACGGCATTGTGCGTCAACTGGTGGCTTCAATTTCTGTGTCAACCAGACCTTTCAAGCATGTAGGCGAAGATATTTATGCAAAATGCGGTTCAAAGTGGTTCCGGATAGACACAATTCTTGTGATCGCTTCAAAACGAACTCATCTAGGTTTTCAATCACACTCTCCACTACGGACCAGCTGCCTTGGCACTTAGTGAAACACTGACAGATCCCCACCCACACCTCTCAGCACCGTTTGATTTGAAGCTGGCTCGCTATGAGCTAAATTTCATACGTGCGAATCGATGTAGGTTAAGAAACTCCATCATAATGTGATCCATGTTCCAACCAAAAACTCAACTTCAATTAGTTAAAATTCCATTTCCGTAAGTAAGCCATCCACTATTACTTTATTTACAGAAGCCCCAAACTGGACAGCAATTCGATCTTTAACGAGTTTGATGGGCTGTCTTACTCCAAACAAGGAATTGTATTCCTGTATCCTCATACTGAAATCGAAATTAAGGGCGATTTCAATATACACAACTCTGGTTGGCTTCGACATTCTGGACAGGCAACACCCGAAGGAAGGTGTATTCAACTTGACCCAGCTTCTAAATGAACCTCCACGTATACTAGACGTGGGTGGTCATACTTGAACTTGAACTTATTTTAAACTTTTCGCCCTAACAAATACAAGGTCAATGTGCTATTCCCTCTAAGCTCGTCGGACCACTATGTCATATCAACTAATTTCTCATACATCAACCACACAGTTAGAGAAAGGATTCCTAAAAAAACCACATAACAGCTTCGATATGGATGCTGCTGCTGATATGATCACAGAAACCATTTTCTTTGAAATGAGATTCTTTATCCCTAATCTGATGAAGAATACCAAACCAAAAGAAAAGGCATTTCCAGATTGTGGTTTGTCCCTGCTTTCACTTGACTGCGTCTAATTTTCAATAAGACGAATCCACTTTCGCAATCATGTAGTAGCAAGAGTAGGTATTTAATGATCTTAACATAGAAAAATCCACTGGTCCAGATGGTATACCTCCCCTTCTTCTGAAGAAGTGTTCTTCCTCGTTGGCAAAACTACTGCATAAGCTCTTCCATCAATTCTACACTTTAGGACTCTTACCGAGAAGATGGGAAACAGCATTTGTACAGCCCGTCCCTAAAACGGCGAGTCTTCTTCTCTCTCCTCCTACAGATCCATTGCACTTACGTCCCTTCTTTTCAAGTTCATGAAATATCTCCAAACGCAAAAACGTCTGAATGACCGGCAGTACGGTTTTCTTAGCAACTGGTCCACTGTGACTTGTTGGCATGCCTCACAAAAAAGTGTAACCAAAGCGTGCATCAATCTAGCGAAAGCAAGATATTTCTTAGGTATTTGACAGAATTTGGCATCAGGTTCTTTTGTCAAAAATGCATACATTTGGGATGGACGACTATCTTGTTCAATGGATTCGCAATTACCTTTCATAACGTTCAATGACTTGGATAGTTTCAAGTCTGATATTCACAAAAGAAATGATGGTATGCCCTTGGGTTCCGTTCTGTCTCCGACACTCTTTTGAATTTTCATTAATGATTTCTTGTCTGCTACTTCTAATCCAATATATTCCTTTGCTGACGACAGTACTATCGGTTTTTCATATTAGTTCCCGGACTTACGTCCTTGCTCTTCAGTTGTAAAACGGGGACAGCTGCGTATGTTCAGCGTATTCTGATATAAACAGCACCGCCAATTGCGGAACTGTTAACAGTTCCAACTGAATTTAATGCTTCCAAAACACAATGCTGTCTCCTATCTTTAAAGCGAAATTTAAACACCCAGTCGTTATCCATGAACGCTATTTGAATCATTGACAACGTGTGTCACTCTAGAACGACTGATTGATATCCATATACCATCTACTGTAAAGGAAAGTTGGTGAAAATGGCTCTGCATTAACTCACTACCCACATTGATTATAGTGAGTACACAATAGTCACTTTCCTGGACATAGAGGGTTTCTTAAACGTCAATAAATCCGTAATCACGACTGCCAACTCTGCAGGTAGACGACTCACTTAACGAGTTGATCTGTTTTATGCTAAACAGCAGGATAATCAACTCCAAACTGGGTGGGGTTTCTGCTAAAAGATGTGTCAGCAGATGTACGCTGCAAGGCGGTGTCCTTTCTCCCCTTCTCTAGAACTTGGTGGTTAATGAACTGATAGGCAGATATTCTTAACAGATTAACCCGTTGGGCGGATCGCTGTGGATTGGAAGTAAGCTCCCGTAAATCTGAACTTGTCCTCTTTTCCAGGAAATATAAAATTCCAATCATAGAACCTCGCTCAGTCAACGATACCAGTCTAGTCTTCTCCGATACAGCAAAATATCTGGGTCCCATTTTTAAGAGGAAACCAAACTGGAAACCTAACAATCACAAAAAAGTCAAGAAAGCTACAGTGAAAACTACAGTTATAGAGAATACATCTCTTGCAAAAAATCCATTGGGAAACAATGGAGTCTTCAACCTCGTCTAACCCACTGGCTATACTTCTTGGTTATAAGACCGATACTCATCTATAGCATAGCATACTTAGACAATGCAGTCAACTGCCGCAAACTAAGCAAAGTCCAAAGAACAGAATATCTGCCTTTTCTGAGCCCTACGTACTACTCCTTCCGCAGCACTGGATATTCTGTTTTACTTAATACCACTCAATATCTTCAGCAGGTAAGTGGCTATGACTGCAGCTTCGCTAATATTCTTAATATACTAGGAATCCTTACAGAGAACATCGATTACACTATACTCGAACTTTGACAAAGACTCTCATGTAAGCTTCCCCTCTAAATCCTTCTGGGAGGAAGATCCTTTCATTGATGAGTCAATCCACTTCTACACAGATGGATCTTATACTAATAGCGGGGTTGGTGGCGGTGTTTTATCAGTTAAACTTAATCTAAGCCTATCCTTCGGTGTTTCAAATCACTTAAGCGTGTTCCAGGCGGAAATTTTGGCGATTAAGGAAGCTCTGTCCAGGCTTCCTTGGAATCTCTCTTGTACGCCGATCATCTCTTACGGAGATCCCAGAGCAGTTCAACCCTCACTTGGGTTGGGTGCCGGGCCACAGAGACATTTTAGAGAATTGTTAGGCCGAAGAACTCGCAAAAATTGGAACCTCGCTATGAATGCTCATCAGTATAACTTCAAACCCACTTTCGGAGGTACACTGATCATGATGCGTTCCTAAGCCGTACAACTCGCTTATGAATTAACCTCCCGAGCTCTCTATTTCTTTGTCATTATAACTTTCAAACATTTAAGACCAACGTACACCGGTATCTCTATTTGTTTGCCTCTCTAATTTTTCTTCCCGCACGCTTTGTGCAAACATTTCAAAGGTACTCAAGCGTGTGGTAATTATAAAATAAAAAATAAGTACAGAACTGAGAAGTATCACAACCCGCTTCTGAAACAAGGCTACGAGTAAGTATTTAGGTGTTATACTGGACAATAAACTTCTTTAGACTAAGCATGTCACATTGAAAACTAAGAAGGTGCTAGCGAATTTCTGGCAATGTAAACGAGATTTCGGCAGGACATAGGGCTTGTCATCCAAGAGCGTCCTCTAGAGTTTTGATGACCTTTCGCGCCGACTGCCTTTTGACTCTGCTCTTATGGTCTGATGCAACAACTTTCCCTCTGCTCAAGAAAGGTTTCATTCAGAATGTGGGCCAGGAAAGGATATAGTCAAGTTTTCTTCGTGGAAGGCTCCAATACCAATTAAGAATGCGGCTCTGATGAGTTAGATTTCGACAACGACAACGTTAGATGTCACAATAAAATAGCAGGGTTCCATTATGGTGTTAGTTAATCTTTTTACTATCAGGCCAACTAGGTCTACTGCTGCTTTTACCTCAATGCCCACAAAATTCCTACTCACATCACCCTGGTTTCTCTTTATTTTGTCAATGTCATCTCTATATGCTAGAAGTTGGCAGATTTTTGGAATAATGCTTCTCTGATGCCGGTTTGTTAGTTGCCTACAATATACTAACTTTCAAATGCGATCTCAAAGAAGTCACATGACAGCGCGACGCCCTGTCTGAGAACCTTTTAGGTGATGTTTCTTACCACTTTGACAGAGCAGCGAGAGTTTTCCATCGATATCCTGCACAGTCTAAAAAGTTTGGCAGGGATGCTTATCTCTGTATATAGTATAAGCAACCTTAAAATCAATGTAGAGGAGGTGGGTCTTCTCCAAAACCTGCCGTAGAGTGAAAATTTTAATGGATTTACCAGGTCTGAAACCGCGCTGATATGGATCAGATGGCTTACGATCGGTTTAAGACGTTCACATAATACGACAGCAGGATCTTAAATAAACGTATACCCCTGATATCGGCACAGTTCAAGTGGTCCCCTTTATTCATAACCAGGTAGACAATGATCTGATTCCAATCAGCGTGAATGCGCTCCTGTATGTCATCCAGCTGTAACAAGTTCGGCGGCTAAATTGTCGAATCCAACGGATTTGTAAGATTTGGGTTTAGGTATGGATATCTCCACTTCGTTTTGATCAGGTGAAAGGTCGTTCTCGACGCCTTCGTTCGGATAGAATGGTGTATCCTGTATCGCTGTTTAACAGTCCGCAGAAGTGGTTCTTCTGAATTTTTAGAAAGACCTGTGTCTCAACTGCGATGTTTCCTTGGTCGTCTTTCCGGGCTTCGCCTCTTTCTACCTTTAAGTCAAATTTCCGAACCTCACTCCGACAGTAGCATCTTTCGATCTCGTGTCTATCGACATACTTTATTTTCCTTCGAAGAAGTTTGTGTTCGATTTTTCTCCTCTCAATTCGGCTGTCGTGCTTGCGTGTTGTGTTTCACTGTAGGCTTTTTGTTTGCCTGAAACTGCACGTCGGTGTTCATCGTCACACAACGGGCTTACTTGTTTGTGGTCCCGTTGTAAAATGTAACATACCAGAGGTAGTATATGTGATGGTCTCCTTGCAACTTTGCCATTGATCCTGCGTACTTGATGTTGTTAACATAATATTGTGAGGAAAGTTGAGGGAGACGCGGTATTCAATCTCCTCACAATGCTTATCTGGCGCTGAATTACCTTTGATAGACGTATTCTTTCTTTGGCTATTACTGGATAGTGGTCCGAATCAATGTTGGCACTTAGAAATGTCCGAACGTCTAGAATACTTCCTTTCGTTCACCTCAATGTGACCAATCTGACTTATGATCAATAGAACTCCATGTGCTCTTGTGGTACGGCGATGTTTCTTCCACCTGCAAAGCCGATCAACCTAAGCCCGTTTTCGAATATAATGTTGTGCAGTCTGTGTATACCTATAGGGCGTTACTAAGCCTTCCTTTTCCATTTTGGTCAAAGTCATCGAGTACAACTTATAGGTTCTCTCTACGAGCTCGTAGAAGCCTTCATTGATAGCGTCATCGTGTACCAAAGTTTGTCAACCGAACGTCCAAATTCACACAGGTAAACAAGATCAGCTATGAGTTATATGTTTGGTACCACAGGGAAGTAGTAAAAAAGTTTGCCCACCAAAAACTAAATTAACCAAGTCTTGATTAGGTCCCAGCTCACCCGAGTATGACTTAGGACTTAGGTACTCGGCACTGATATGATGGATGATAGATGGTACTGCAGTAATTTTATCACTGAAGCTCTAAATCATTTAGCGATTGAACATTCAAAGAGAACAGTGAATTGACTTATCCATTTGTAAGCAATGAGTCAAATGTAAGCACGGTCAATCATTGTTCAGATCTGTCAACGTCATTTCAAGTGAACTAAAATTTCTCCCAACGACTTTTATTCGAACTTGCATTGAAAAACTGTAACCAAATATTTGAACCATTTAAGAGCCCCTCTATACATGTAGATGTCACCCGAAGCATTTGAAAGAATAACGAACAAAAACTCAACGAAATCCGAATTAAAGTGCAAAAGAGACACAACTAAAACAAAAATCCCACAATCGTGAATGGGTCAATTAAATGGCGTTATCGCTCGTCAAACGCCAACTATCGGGTGTCGGCTGTCAATCCATTTCCATCGAATTCGTCGCCCTAAAACCATCAAAAACGTCTCGAAAACTCTCAAAAACATTCTTTAACATTGTCACACTCATTTTTCATCGATTTCAGTGCGCTTTTCATTGATTACCCACGCAATCCAGTCATCAAAAAAAACTTGTGTGTTTTTGTTTGGAGCATTTTTATGGAAAAGAAAACTTTGAAATTGTGTGTTTCTCTTTTCCACTGAAGGGTAAACCTTTCCCACTCCCACTCTTATAGTGCACTAATTGAATTTTTGTTTTCTGGTTCTTTTTTTCTCGCTCCTACATCGACCGACAGTTCTCAGTCGAGAACGAGAACGAGAAGCGAATGTGAGTGTCCGGTAGTCTCCGCCGCCGTGTTGTATCGTCGCTTCGTGAGGGTGAAGTTAAATTTAAAAAAAAATTTCGTTTGTTTGTAAGTGGCGAGAGACACTGTCAAATTTAAGAAGAAAAATTTGCAAAATTTACAAAATCAACAAATTTGTCATCCGAGGCAGCAAAGTTGAGAAACTTGCTCAATATCCTTTTTCTCGGTGGCGAAAGGATTTTTTTCTTGTTGGTCGTTCTTTTTTAATTCACTCTGTGAAACCGTAGAGCGAATGGGATAGCGATAAGGTATTGTGTGTGCGTGTGAAAACGATGTAAGTGTTCAGAGACGTAGTCTGGAAAAAGGGTTAGTCAAACCCCCCGCGGTAGCCGTTGCTTATATCCTTAAAGTGCGGATTGTGAATTGTTTTGGATAATTGGCCAAGTTTCTGTCAATTTTCGTGTGTCCTTTTCAAAATAATTGCGAAAGTGCAACTGCGGCCCATGGTATAGTGTGTCTACAAGGGAACGACGAACACGAAGGATACGCAGGACAACCAATAGGAGTTTGTTCTTCGTAGATCTACACACACCGACCGGTGAGTAATGAGGAAGAAAATCAATAAAACGAGGATTTCTTCTTTTTTTTCGTTTTCTTTCACCCCCTGTTCATAGGTACAATCATAAAGGGATTATTACTAGTCATATGGGCGTCAAACAGGGTGTTTTTTTCCCCGTTTTCGTTTTCGTTTTCAGGAAAACAATAGCAAAAGTCAAAGAACGAAAAGCCCAGAGTGGGAGATAGCTAAAGCAGACGCAGTCATATCTGTCATCATTGGTGGCGGCTGGCGGGTGCATGACTGCGTACATTTTGCATAGAAATCGCAGACGCCTTGTCTGGGGGTGAGTGCATTACGATGACGATGTTGATGACGACAATGACGACGATGGCTGAGCTTGGTTTGGATTCGTTTGCTCCGATGGATAATGCTGCTGCCAACTCTGTGTGGTGTAGTGTTGGTTTCTCCCCTCTGATCGGTCGGACGTAAAAGGCGAAAAATAGCAAATCACAGCCAAAAGCGACAGCAGCAGCCGCAACATAAACAGCAGAAGCAGCAATAGCAACGACAGTGAACTAAGAATCGATTTACGAGCCCACCAGCCCGACGGAGGACGATGAGACGAAGTTAACATTAGAGAGCAACGTTGGCAACAATCTCAACGGAAATGCACATTTTAATGGCAGTGTACTTTTATTCCGTCTCTCCCCCCCCCCTCCTCCTGACTGAAGTCTCGAAAAAAAAACATGACTCCTCGCTCGTTATTATCATTCCAATGTCGTGTCTCGTGCTGCTAGTGCTATGACTACCAGCTAGGGATAGATTTCGTCGCGCGAATACCACATTACGGTCGTACCAAGTCCATTTGATAAATGATGTTGGTGTGTGCGCTACACGACTGCAATGGACAGCACAAATTGGAAAAGTCAGTTACCCAATTAGGATTTAATCGATATTCTGGATTGCCACATTGCTTGACTGCTTCGGACTCGAGTTTGGCCTCAGATTCGCATTGTAATTCGTTGTGCGAGAAGTTCTTTTTATGAAGGGCATTTTTGGTTGTCCAATTCGCATCTGGTTTGTGAGGTTTTGTTTTCATTTGGATTCGGTGGCGATTTACCATTTTATAGGTGTCAGATAGATTTGAATGGAAATTTGTGTGACTGCCTCTTTAATTCCTTCCGAAGGATGAATAAAACATTTCATCCTTCCATTGGGGCTTTGTATCGATGGCGTCCGATCGGAGTAAAATGCATTTATGATGTCAATCCTTAAACCTTTCAACTAAATGGAATCACAACTGCCGGTGCCTTTTTATATTTCCAAATGAACCTTTGGATTTGAGTTAGAAACCGATATGAGGCTCTTTTTATAAATGTTCCTCGATCTCTGAGTCTTTTATTGTGGCCAAAGTGCGCCGATACATCTTTTCCGCCTGATTTCTAACGTTTTCCTTGTGAGGCATCGGCAATTGAGACTGTGTGTCAGTACTGACCTACTTCTTTCACTAACCTTTGGAATATGTAATGCACATAGTTATGTACATCTGTTTATACATTTTTCTCCCACGTGTAATTGATGTAATTCATGGGTTTTAGTACGATTCTACGGAATTATTCTGGATCACATCATTGAATATGGCAGCTACTGTCAGTTTCGCAATGTGAAAACTTTCCCTCATACGACAGATCGATGCCCAGCTGTTAAGCATCGCAGATACTCGGTGTGCGCGAAGCCTTTTGATCAGAGTCATGCCGCTGTACAGCCGGTATACTTCTGTACAACGAAGAACAGCCAGAAGAGCTTTCATCCGGTATTGAGTATGTCTACGGCTCTAGAGAGTGAACACAGGAATTTTCTGAGATAGTGCATTTGCTGCTCATTGTCTTCTTAGCGCACAGAGACAGCAATTGACAAGAGTTGTTAGCTACTTAATCTCCATGTCGGTATCCTTATTGGACATCACTGCACAGCCGACTTCTTTCCTGACGAAGTTGGCGTTGGCCATTCTTTTTGGTTGATATAACTTTTACTATACGGAAGACCCATTTTTGTTGCTTCTGCCTTTATGAGATGTTGACCAGGCCTATGCCTTGTAGTTGGCAAGGTTCTATTCATTGGGCATGCGTTCCTCCGAACAGATTTTACAGATGCATACACAACATCCAGTTCTGGGAGTTCTATTGCTGATTCCGCTGCATTTCGACGTGTTCATCGATCCGCCTCCAGATGTCTGCTGTCGGACGAGTGCTCTTGCTTCTTCACTTTCCATCCAGCGTGCTCTTAACATAAAAACATTTTTTACAACGTTCCAGTGCTCTAAGGAACGAAGCTGCTGATTATTTTTGCATTTTTGACAAGCAAGGGATTCCGATGCCTGCCGGTACTATACATGGGTCCGCATGGGAAGTTGGATTTGTTGCCAGTAACCGATGCTTTTGGAAGACATTTAGTATCTCCCAGAACACCTGTCTCTCTCAATTCCGATGCAAAGTCCACCTTTGTTACGGACGTCTTGGATGCAGTATGTAAAACGTCGGTTAATGACCGATCTACTTGCTTCCGTTGATGTTTCATATCAATCGATACCCAGCTGATCTGCTGGCAATCCTTGTATTCAAACAGTGTGACATCGAATAAGTCAGAACAACCTTCGCTGTTGACATTCCTGGTGTGCCCGTGAATCGTGTGTAATCACGATCATGAATTAGTGGCTGCGCTCGTTATGCTTTAGATATTATCTTTGTCTGTTTGCCTTGTAGCATCATCATATGGGTTCATGTTAATACACTATCTTCATTCACTCCTTAAATCGACATCCAATAACAAATCCGCAGCAGATTTTGCAGTTCCTGATCGTTTTTGTTCAATCCGTCCCATTACATTTCTTGAATGGCGGGCTTATATAAACATAAGGCTCTAGTATCTGCACTTGTTATTCGATTATCAGAGGCTCTTGTTGTTTTTACCACAATTTCGTGAGTCCTCGGATTTGACGACATACTACCTGTTATGCAACAGAGATCACAAGACCTAACAATACTTTGACTTCGAAAGTTGTTTAATACTGAACCACGTGGTATTTACACCGAAGGTAAGTAAACGCTGGCACGATTTCTCAAAGGATTTGAAGCCAATTAGTTTAACCTCCTTTGTACTTAAAATCATAGAGCGTGCGAAGCATTCTAGGAGAATCATCGCGATCCAAAAAACCACGCCTACCTCAAGGGAAGGTCCACGGGAAAAGCTTTCCACGAGGTAGTGCGTGGGAACAGTCTAACAATAATTACACTACAAAGAACTAGCCTCCTTTCTATACATAGAGGAAGCCTTTCATAACGTACACACTGAAGCTATTCACAATCCTCTGATCGAGCTATGCTAGTCGAGTCTATGCTCAGAAAAAGAATTATTTAGGTAACACTAGGAAACAGTTACTTAACCAAATTCGCCCATAGAGGAACACCACAGAGTGGCGTTATTTCTCCTCGACTGTGGCTAATGGTTGTGGCTTGATGATACTTGTGTCAGGGAAGTTTCCCTCCGTGATAAGTGAAATCATGGAGGCTCCTCTAGACAAGGAAAACCTGAGAAAAACTGGACTGGTAGTGAGTACCAAAGCCAAAATATCTTATTTTACCCTTCCCTATCTAATGGCCAGCTGCTCATACTATCCTCCAGCACTAGGTATCTGGGTATCACACTTGACCCAAAATTGAACTTTGAGCAAAACATCGAACATAAAGTAAAGATGGCTCCAAAGTCAGTATAAGCACCACTGGCGCATTGAGATAGGCTCCAGCGGACGTCCTTACTATGCTTCTGTATACCTACAAACAAAAAATACAGCACTTTGCAGAGCAGTCAGACTCATGTGGATGCTGGACTGCACGGCCTTACGGCCACAACAGCATCCTGAACTCCAAACGGCATGGTCATTTTTCCAACCGACTACATCACACCCAAATTAAACTTCAAGAAAAACTTTTACGTAGGATTTCCCGGCAGAGCTCAGTGAAAGGTAGACGAAGCAGCAAAGAGGGTACTCAAATCCCTTGAGCGCGCGTTATTTATAAAAAAAAGTACACCGATGGATCAAAGACGAACTGTGGTGTGGGGTAGCCAGTGCCAACATTGAAAATATCAATATTAAAACGCTTGCCGGCAATCCGAGAATTTTGCATGTAAGATTCAACGCTGTTCACATAGGTAGCCAGCCGCTGTCAAGGTTATTGACTCAGCTACCATATCCTCCAAACTGGTGCAGAAGTGCTGGAAGGAGATTTAAGGTCACAGTAACATAAAAGGAAATGAGCGTACCGATAAACTCGCCAGCACCGCACGGCTCACTCGTGGCAAGAATCCACATCCCGGTATTAGCGGTTAAACGACAAATCCATCTCTAATGGACGGTGGCCTTCTGCATGAAGTTTTTGAATGATATGACCCACTTACGATAACAGTAGGTCGGGTGGCCGTGGTGTAGTGGTATATGCATAGACTCCTCAAGCAGAGGGTCGTGGGTTCGAATTCCGTGCGAGGCAGTTCTGTGAAAAAGTCTTTTCATGGAATTTGTATGTAGTTATATGTAAATCCCGTCGGCGTCAACTCTGACATGAAGGCATAACACTGATGTTGGAGTGGTTGGTAAAGTTTGACAACCACTTTTGGGAAAAATATCGAAACCTAATACACCTGAGTTTCAAAATACTACACCAACCGCCCGCGCCCTGGAGAAAAAGCCAGTAAAAGGTTATTCATGCGCGCGCGGTATTAAAAAAAAAAACATCAAAACAAAAAACTCCCAAACAGAACCCGCCCAGATATCGCCAGAATCACGGGGCATTGTCCAATTATAGACCATGTGGCCAAACTAGGTACGAATATCCCATACAACCCTCACTTCCGAAGTTTCGGGAACGAAAATGAGAAGAAAGTGTTCCCCCATTGCGTCTGCAAACGTCCGTCACTAGCAAGAGCCAACGCATTAAACCAACCATTATTCGATGACCATAATGACATCTCGTGTAAAGAGAGATGAGATCTAATTCGTTTACTTAACTTCACAGGCTCGATCTAGGCACCGACTCACTCACGACTAACGATAAGGCACATTCTAGAGCTATTTGGGTTCATGCTGAACCGCTACCTCTGTTTACCTCACTGTTACGTTCACATAATCTTGTGAGACTTGCGGTGACCTGCTATTTGTGACAATACTGCAGAGTACGCCTGCTGATTTTCCCAAATGGCTTCTTGTTATGACACCACTGAAATTAAAGTGAGTTTAAGCGGCATTTTTCTGTTGCGAAAGACTACGGAGTTTGTTTGCCGTTAAAACCACCCCACTGTGCGATATTGTCATCGCTATTCCTTGATTGCTGAAACCTAAACCTGCATCGGGAGTTGAGTTTGTTGACAATGCAATTATTCAGTGTACGTAGAGCCAATTAATTAACTATTATCTTCAAGTGGCCTTATCCTATTTGTGAGCGTTGTCTGAATTATCTTAGCTCTTTTGCGGGCATATATCATAGATGAAAAGTCGTTCCGTATGGGCTCCTACAGTTAAAAATCTCGCGACATTAAAAAGCATCGGGCTTTAAACACTGCTTTGGTGCACTTCAACTTGGTTGTTAAGTTATTCCTGAATATCACGTAACAATCTTATGTAAATCTCGGGTATGCCATCCATATAACATAAGATCTCTTCAAACTCCGTCGAACTCGTTCTGTATGGATCCTACGTCTTCATATGTCGACCTGCCTCTTACAAAGCATTCAATGACATGAGTTTTGACTATATTACCCCGTCGATTGTCTAGAACTCATTCATATATTTTCATTGTAACTGAATTTGCCTTAATCGATCGGTAAATGTTTCACTAGATGGTGTTGGTGTTCATTTACCTGGAAACGCTAATCTGATTGTATCAAACGAACACGTATTTGAAAGGCGACATGTCAAGCTACATTTTTTGTGCAGGCAGCTGTGTAATTCGTTGCTCGTGTTAAAAGTTAAACTGATTTGAATATGCGTGAAATATATGAAGAAATACGCTATGTGAAGCTTTTTTACTATAAAAAAGGGAAAACCGCTGCAAAAACATGCCGAAAAGTTTGTGCAGTTTACGGTGAGAATGTTGTGAGTGAGTGTTCAATTCTGTTCCGGAAATTTCGATATAAAAGATGCACTTCGCACTGGTCGGCCTGTCACTGAAAAAGTGATGAAATTTTGCAACTGATGAAGCAATACCGGAACGGAAGCTGTCTGGAAATAGCGGAGGCACTAAACATCAATCGTATGACAGTTTTTAATCATCTAAAACGAGCAGGCTACTAAAAGAAGGTTGATGTTTGGGTGCCACATGAATTATCGCAAAGAAATTTAAATTGACCGAATAACCATCAGTGAAACGCTTCTGAAACGTAAAGAAATGAAACCATTTTTGAAGAGATTCATTACGGGCGATGACAAATGGATTAAATACAAGAATATCTAACGTAAGCGATCATGATCAAAGGCCGGTGACCGACCACAAACGACTTCAAAGCCTGGATTGACAGCAAACAAGGTTATGTTGAGTGTTTGGTGGGATTGGAAGGGAATTTTCTATTATGAGCTGCTAGAACGTGGCGACTCGACCGTTTGAATGAAGCTTTCAAGAAAAAAATTGGCCAACCGAAGAGCCGCTGAAAATCACTTGTCCAAGTTTTTCGCTGATAAACCACAAAAGTTCTACATTGATGGAACTATGAAGCTACCCGGAAAATGACAAAAGGTCATAGATAATAATGGCCAATATGTAGTTGAATGAAATTGATTTTGAACAAAGAAAATGTTTTTTCAAAAATGTTCCAAAAAACCGCGGATACTTTTTATATGACCCGATATTATAGATTCAGGGTAGGAACACTGATAATTTTTATAAAAAAGATTGATGTAGACCTTACTTTTCAGATGGGCTTGTCCAATTTGAGGATTTGTTAGAGGAACAGCCGACTTTACCAGCGGACATGACAACATGGGCTTAATTCATCATATGGATGTGTCAAACTCTTAATAAGTGAGCTCTGTAGGAGCTATTCCATTCGGACTGCTATCAGGGAGTTACCATTACTCCTATCTTCTGCGACAATTTGACAATCTTTGTGGATTTTCTGTACAACATTGTGAAACACGGTGAAAGGCGGATATTTCTTCTGTCAAAATGCATCCATATAAGATGGTTTTAAAAGCTTGGTTTCTGTATATCCGAATCTGTATTCTTTGTAATGTTGAATCCCAATGAACCCATTTTATTAGAAGTGTATTGTTGTACGAGTTAACATTCCAATTTACTGTACTTTCCTCAGATACACCATCTCAGCGTGGGTTATCTGTTTTTGCTTTCTTTTTCTGGTTTCATTGAGAGACTTTGATTAGGGTAACATTGTTTAGTTTTCAATTGAGTTACTTTTAGTACGCCCCACGCAACCACTTGAGTTCGTATCAAGGATTTTGAAATCGGAAATTACTCCAGAAGTCATCCTATTGACGTGGGCTACTGACCCAAATTCACTTCAAAGCTTGTTTCATATTTCTTTGTGAATATATATCACCATTTTGAGGGCAGTGAGAGTTACATTGAAGTAACTTTAATATTTTATACACTGTATAACTGTAATATACAAACAAGCATGTCCTACAAAATTTCTTGATATAGTTTCATCCTTTGGTTCTATATTTGAATTAAAAAAAAAAAAATCACGGCACCATTGAACCATTGAGCAAAAGCAACTTTACTCAGCAAATATGAAAACACCTTGCACAGTTGGTATCATTTGTTGTGTCTACATTCATGTCATGTACTCCTATAAAATCCTGTCGATGGTGGGAAGACATCTGTTAACAAGTTCCCGTAGCCGTAGCTATCGAATGATAATTTTTGTCACGTTTTAACTACGTACTGAAAGAAAGTAATCCACAGTAGAATATTCAAAAGCATGGAACTTGTTTTTGTATCTAAAGGTCATATTAAGTTTTTTGTTTGTCTGTTTTTGTTTTGAAATCATTTCCTCGGAGGTTAGAAACCCCCTTACCTACTTATACTTAACAGTGGAAGGACTTATGTCAGCAAATTGAATTTTTTATGAGATCTTGGCTTAGTAGGACATGGTAGTTGATTTTGGAGTTTGGAGTTTGGCTTGAATAGCTGAAAATGACATCAAGGCATATAGTAATATTTCAAAAATACTTTGAGACATGTGACAATTAAAGGGTTTTTCATTAGCTAAATTGATTCCCAACCTGAGGACTGTTCCTAATTGGCTTTCTATGTCCCTCGAACTTGATCAGAGCTACTATTTGTTCAAACTCAGTTTCTTGATACTTAAAACAGAGTTTTTACTGTATTAGTTGCCGTAATCATGGTGGAGTGTACTTTCACAAATTACGCGAATCTTTCAGTTTTCATGCGCAAATTCTGACTCAAAACGAGCGTCAAAAAGGTAAACAGCTACGCATCTTCATGTCAGTATCCAAACTGAAAGAAGTGACATGTTCTGTTATAAATGGCACCGTGAAGGTCTTACCACATTCGAATTTTGGCGGAGTCTGAACTTCGTCCTGATTTGTATTTATATGACCTCATTTCTTGTTATTGGAAAGCTACCTTTTTTTTTTTGAATTAACCTGCCACTTTAAAATAAAATAAGTTTATAGCCGGCCTTATGTTGACTTGGAAATCAAGGTAGATGAAGTATCTTTTCACTTGTATCTTTCCTCCTAAGGCAAAGTCTTCCTTCAGCTCGTTGTATCTCTGTTATGGATTCCAAAGCACTCGGGACCGCAATCGTTCAGTCGCACAACATGCCTTAGGCATCGAAGACGATCACACCATCAAGGTCGTTGTTTACAACCAATGGAGCTCGTCTTCTCCAAATTCTGTGTATCATCCGAAGAACTTTTCCCTTAAAGCAAAGAACGCTGACAACACAATAAGAGAAAAAATTCTAGAAAAATTGTAACTGGTCGCTATGTTTGCTCGATAACGACGTTGATGCTGCTGCTGATTGATTAACAGTCCTATTCTCTTTGTAATGAGATACTTCATCCCTCATCGGATGAAGACTTTCAACACATAGAAAAGACGTAGTATGGCCCGTGCTGTAAAGATACTATCGGAGTTAGAGAAATGCTTTGTCGGCCTTAGAAGACCAACTCGCCAGTGGAAAACCGAAAAAAGTTTTAACGAACCAATAATGAATGCAACGCTTTTGAACTTCTAAGGCGTAGTAACAGGTAGTAAAAATTTTATTTTTAGACGTTCGTCAGATTTATTTCTCGTTCTCCATCACAACATTCATTTATAATGGCATTCCAGCTGTCAGCTCTTTAGACAAAACAAATTTACTTGCTCAACACTTATGTCACGTTTTTACCTAGGGTCGATGAATTTGCTCTTCAATATATCAGAAATTACCTATCGTAACGTTCGTTTCAAATTTTCGGTTTTAAATCCGATGTGCACAAAATAACAAAATAAATGCTGGTATGCCCCAGGGCTCCGTTCTGTCTCCAATACTTTTTTTCTAATTTTCAAAAATAATCTCTTGTCTGCTACTTCGAATCAAATATAATCCTTTGCTTACTCTATGCTTTTCATATTCGTTCTCGGACTCATGTCCTTTTTCTTCGCCTGTAGAACGGGAACGGTAGCGTTCGTTAAGCCCATTAAATTCCAATATTAACACATTACCAAATAGCAACGAGGCTTGCTTCTTCTTGCGGATTCGAAGATTTTCCGGACCGGAGCATTGGTGTCCATCCGCTCTGCATAACCCAGCTACCTCAGTCGTTGAAGCTTCACTCTTCTGTCCAAGTCGATATCGCTGTACAGTCTGTATAGTTCGTCGTTGTATCTTCTTCTTAATGTGTCTATGCAGGCGGCACCGAAAATCACCCAAAGAATCATCCATTTTTGATAAAGACCATGCCTCTGCGGCATAGGGATTATGCGGATTATTGCGGTCTCTTTTGTTGTTCGAGAGAGGGTTTTACTAGTCAATTGCCTTTTTTTAGCCCAAAGAAGCAGCGATTGGCAACAATTATTCTTCGTTTGATCTCAGTGCTGGTGTCGTTGTCTAAAATGATAGCGGAGCCTACGTAGACAAAGTCCTTACCTTGATGGTGACATTCTGTCCAACTGACATCGGTGTTGGGCGTCCATTCCTGTTGACAGTATATACGCACTTGGTCGTGCCCACCCATCTTCGCAGATTGCGTCTCAATACTCGCGAAAGCGTCACTGACATCACGCTGCTTTCCTCCAATTATGTCAATATCATCGGCGTACGTGAGTAATTGAACAGACTCTAGAAAGACTTGTCTAAATCCTTTTATGACATCAAAAGTGTGAGCGAGTTCTATACCGAACTTGATTTAGCAGAGTGCATTCTCCATCGTCATCCTGCACAAATAGACGAGTTTAGCAGGGCTGCCAAAACTAGACGTAGATCTATATATATCTAATACAGGCTTTGTCCAGCAGGTCTTGGAATTCTTCCTTGGATTCGAAGTCCCCGAATATGATTTTAGTACCAGGCTCTGCTTAGCAGTTCAACGAATTCTTTGTTGACAAGTTCATCAGCCTCGTCGACATGGGAGTATTTAAAATTAGGCTGAGTTTCTAGATTGTGTCTGCCAGGCGATTGTTTATCGGCTTAAAGCCGATATGCTAACATAATCTTACTTTGCTGGGATCGCAGTTTTATCTGGTTGGAGATGTATAATACAAACAATTGCATATTCGCAGGTCATTGGACGCCCCGGGACATTTGTACCCAAGGTATCTCTTTCACACTCTTAACTAGACATATTTTAACATAACATATGTGACGGCATCTGTAAGGCCAGGTTTCTTTTAAAACACCTGGAACAAGGTGTTGATCAAAGCTGACGTCATTAACACAGTTCGAATTTTTGAATCATCATTTCTTTCTCAAGAACCATGCGAGGCCTCTGAGGTGATTTTTGGCCGAATGTTCTATTATTTCGAAGTACCGCTTATAAGTATTTAAAGGCGGGTGGGCAACAACCAGTGTTTGATCACTTTTACTTGGAGGTTAAATAATATCATTGCTACGTAGTCAAATGTACAATGCGAGGCATCGCCAAGTAGATGCCCCTCCAAGTTCTTTAGGCATCACTTTATTACGTTGACTACACTTACACCGAAACTTAAGTTTGACTGTAATTTACAGACTGGTTACTTCCCGAAATTTAATTGTAAATAGACCGAAGCGAAGAAGTTCCAATCAAACCATGTCGGCAGCATCTAGGGCATCAGGCAAAATATATGTTTTGTGCAGATGAAGTATAATGAAGCAGAAGATATAAGTCATAACAACTGTTCCTGGTGAAAAAAGACGCCGGTTTGCTCGTGATGGTGACCCTTAAATGCAAAAGGAAAATTGTACTTAAGTTTGGATTTAGCTAGAGGTATCTTTTCTCCAATAAAGACTTTATTGCTCACGGTATTCTTAAATCCGTCCCGTTTATTGCTATTAAGACTTCATTTACTTCAGAAAAGGAACGCAGTATTGGTTTTGAAACTCTAACTAGAAGATAATTTCGGCCTTGATATTGGGAAAAATGTCTGGAAGAATATAGACTTCGACAGTTCGACAGCTACAGAGCTTTCAAGTAGACGGGACTGTTGTTTATAAACATGTTTAGTGGCCTATTTTGGCGAACACTGGAAACCTAAGTAATTTATTGCGGGGAACGTGTCTTTAAATTTTAATAGACAGCTACAAATATTTTATTACATACACAACTGGCTGGATTTGATGACACCTTTAACAGCTTTGAAAACAGAGATGTATTTCTTTATTTCGTTTCATTTACCATATATCGATTTTCTAGGAATTTCTGCGGCTTTGTCGACGTCCCTAGTCAACCGATATATCAACCAAATGAGTCAAGTACGAATACTCAGGTCGTGACAGTAGCAAAATCGTTGCAAAACGGAGCTACTTCTGATTTTTTTGAAACCACAATTATTTTGTGAAATTGTATCTTAGCTCTGACGAAAATCTTGAATTCGATTTCATTATGACAGTTTCAAGTGATGAGTCTCACCAGGGTTTGTTTCTTTTTGAAGTACTCGATACCCTAAAGAAGTCTTCACTTCGTTTATGTCATCAGAAACACCTTCTCTCAGGTAAAAAATGGTATACGAGTATTCGTACACGACTATTTGACATGTGGACTTTATCCAAATTATGTGCCAACTTCAATGTTTCCCACTCCATTCTGCATTTGACTTGTGGAAAAATGTAAAAATACATCACCACCAGCAAATCGAAAGGCTTTCCCCAACTCCACATGAATTTATATGAGCAACTGCATGCATGTCCAACATATTGCGATTGTCTGTAATTGCATCGGCAAGTGAGGCAACTCCCCGTGGCGTGCGATGCCAACCAAAGACGACATCAATATGCTATTTCCAGAAGTCAGGTAAAAATAGAATCCTTACAAGCGTCCTCTTGTACGCCTACACCCCTGTGGTATAGGTTTCTTGTACCTCTGCTAAGACGTGACATTTTCCAAAAAAAAAAAAAAATATTGAAAACCAAAAGAAAAATATCACTCACTTTGCGGTGGAAAAACTTAAGGGGTTCTCAGTTCCCAGCGAGTGGCACTTTAGAGATCGTTTACAGCGAAAGACATGCACAATAGGAAATTTACTGCCGATACTTGAGCACTCCACAAGAATGTTGTTACCGAACAGCAAGACTGGGAAAAATCAAAAAAATTCTGGGGAAATAGAAAAATAAAGAAAACGGAAACTAAAAAAAATTTAAAATCTCCTCCTTCTCTATATTTAGCACAAAAAGCTTTCAGATTCTATTTAAAGCGACTGGCCGACCGAGGTGATGATTCGTACTGCAGTACATAATTCCATTCTAGCTTTGATTATCTAATTTGGTAAGGAAGCAGGAAAGACTAAAATACAAAATTGGGTCAGCTCCAGTGCAGTCGTTTGTCAAGCCACAACAAGAATATTGAGATAAAGGGAGAGCCCTGGGATAGTTTGATTTATGGCTAAGGGATTGCGATGTTTTTCATAGTCAATGTGCCGACCGGCAAATGAAGAAAAGTCAACGTACAGCAAACGACGCAGAGGCAAATTGAGTAGAATTCATGGATGGATTTTGTGGAGCCGAAAAGCATGTGAGAATTCATTTTAGAATAGCTCTGTGCCCATGAAAGTAATACTTTTTAGAGTCCATGTAGGTAGTACGGTTGCACAAAAAAAAAAAAAAATGCATTCAGGATTTTATTTTTGAAACCATAGAAGGTGAACTCTGAATGTGATGACTGCAGCTAGTTAATGTATCTTAGCCACGATTGCTATACTCGGAATGGGGAAAGTTTAAACTGCATTGAGGGAATAACCTTTAACTCCTTCGCTCCTTTAAGGGAAGCATTCTTCATCAGTTAATGTATGCTGAGTTTATTAAAGAATACTTAATACCTCGCACAAATTATGGGCTTGCACTATTTAAATATGACATATACGAGTACTCTTAAATGTATATGGTATGTGAGGTGACTCATAATACTAGCTGTAAACTTATTGACTAACAATAGACACTCCCAATGACTGGACACTATGGATATCCCTACACTCCATACGTGTACTATGTACGTTGTAGTACATTGTATAATACAACAGTAGATATCCCATATTCAACTGCTGTAATCAATCTTCTACACTCATTCGGGATAGTGGAATGTGTCGACAAGAGTAATTTTTGCATTAAACTCATTTTAATATAGTTTCCTAACTAATGTAGCAAGATACGGAATTTTTCAATGATGAAGTGCCTGCAGTGCCAGTGACAGCACCAGCTCAACAGATACTAATGCCTGGAATCTGATTCAGACCTTAGCCGTACGTCACAGAGATGTGCTCTGTTGCTCCCGCACACCTATGAAGAAAAAACGTTGGTATGAATCGACCCATTTAGGGAAATGAATTTTAAAAGATTGCCTGGTTAAATATTACGTACGTCCTCGAACTCTGTGAACAAGTAGCCACCAAAAGTCTACATTCTTTTGTTTGAACAATTCTTAGTATCCGCTACAATATAATGACGCAGTTACCTGTAATATGGCTTAGTCTAACTATAAAATTAGATATCTTTTTGGTGTCTCTTTTGGTGTCTCTTTTGGTGTCAAGTTAGGCCCATCATGCACTTGATCCACTGGTGCTTTCCTCTATGGTAAAATGCTTAGTTCTACTTTGACGGAAAAAAGGTCCTGTAAATTATACAGTGTCAATCCTTTTCTCGTTAACTCATTAATACCATCATTGTATTAGTTATTATCATTAATAGATTCCTGGCTGCCTGACCACTCAAGAATATTTATTGCAGCAGTTGAAAGAATTGATTCTGAAAGGGCGGTTATCCCCTTCTGTCCTGTCGTCCATTTAAGAATCATCGGTAAGTAAGTCAATGGTTGGATGTTTATTGAGGTGCCGTGTAAGAGCGTAGTGCCTTTGTACGACACCAGGTATTCGCCTAAAGTTTTTTCTGTTGAGGGACAGAACGCTAGAGTTTCACGCTCGAACCTACAATGTTGGTTTAAGCCCACGTCAATCCACAACCCCCATTCTCATACATTTGACCATATTGGATAATCCTCTTTCAAAACAGTACCAATTCGAAACCATCGTATTGGCTAGACTTCTCTGTTGATTAAGGGTGAGGTTTATCAAAAGCTTCAGCCAATCTTAGAGTCATGGCGCTCTGTAGCATTTGCTACATCTTTGGGTTTTCCAACACCTCGTGCAGCAGGGCCACAACTCAAAAATATGCAGTGTGTATACCACGACTGTGAGGCTAAATTTTACTAATGGATTAGCCGTTTTGTGGTTTGTACACGAAAGACGGACTCAACCAGTTCGATAAAGATACAACAGGCTGCCTGTATAAAAAAAAACTGACGTGGGGCCTGTCACCGAGAGCTCTGGGTCTACACGACTATGGTAAGGCCAGTTATATCCTATGGAACGGTCTGTCTTGGCTGTATAGGGAATTCCCCTAACACGCCTGACCTACGCTTTACTAGATGGAGTGAAAAGTAACCTCCTTGGGAATGAAAAAAAAAAATTGTTAAATGTTTTTTTATTTTATTCAAAATAGTCCCCTTTTAGTTAGATACACTTATTCTAGTGATTTTCCAACTTCTTGATCCCGCCCGAAAAGTAATTTTCCGGAAGGTCTGCAAAATACTCTTCTGTGGCGTCGATGATTTCTTCAAGTGAGCTGAATTTTTTATTGATGAGCCATCTTTTGAGGTTTGGAAAGAGATAATAGTCCGAGGGAGCTAAATCGGGCGAATACTTTGGATGCGTCAGCAATTGGAGCCGTAATTCACTGATTTTAGCCTTGGTTGCGATGGTCTTGTGCGCCGGTGCATTGTCTTGCAAAAACAAAATTTTTTTTTTGCTTCATGTGAGGCAGTTTTGCAGCGATTTCGGCCTTCAATAGCTCCAATAATGCACAGCAATACTCGCCGTTGATGGTTTTTCCTTTTTCGAGGTAGTCCACGAAGAGTATGCAATGACAATCCCAGAAAACCGACGCCTTAACTTTTTCCGACCCATCGAGCCTCCCTCGGCCGCTTCGGCACTCATGCCGGCTTCAGTCCATTGCCGGGCACTCATTCTGTTTTCTGGTGTGTAATAGTGGATCCAAGTTTCATCAACAGTTACCAATCGACGCCAAAAGTCCGCCCGATTCCGCATTAGCAAGTCCAAACACTCTTTCGAAGTGCTCCCGCGTTCGTGTTTTTGGTCAGGAGTGAGTATGCGCGGCACCCAGCGCATCTGCTAGCTTGCGCACCTTTACTTTCCGGTCAGCCAACACCACTTCATGTATTTTTTTGACATTGTCCTCTGTAACCGCATCGAAGGCCTGCCGCTGCGGACTTGTTCGGTAGTGGAGTTGCGGCCACCACGAAACTTTCGAAACCAATATTTCACGGTGTAATCTGACGGAACATTAGCCCCATAATATTTATCTAACTTTTCTTCTGTTTCCTTCGCCGTTCTGCCTCTCAAAAAATAATGTTTTATGAGAGAACGAAAATCGTTTTTGTCCATACTCAACATGATGCCGAACACGTCAACAACAATCAGCTGTCAAAACAAAATTAAAGACAGTATCGCACTGAAATTTGGCATGTCTGCCTAAATATAAACGGACTTCAAGGCACCATAACCTTTTTTGCAGTAGCAGCGCATTCTGGCGGTCAAAGAGGTTACTTTTTACTCCACCTAGTAGATAAATGAATCTTCTTCCCCTTGATATTCATATGAGCTGCATTCTCAGAGTCATTTCCCGTTTAAAAAGAACTGGTATTTGAAGCTTTAATGTCCTTGCTGTCTTTTGGCTCTGATCTGGATTATGCAGAACTCCTGCTGCAAAGAAAATGCAAAATCGACTTTCCCTGTGCCCAAGACTGGTTTCGGCCAGAATCTGGGCCAGGAAAGGAATTCCAAAATCGATATAGGAGGCGGCGCTGGTATCTTTCTGTAGGATGACAACATTAGATTTTACTCCTCGTTAAGAAAACTTGCGACTGTTTTCCAAGCGGAGATATACCATACGCAATCCTAAAGGCAACGAACTTTTTTGTGAAGAATCGGAAAGGGGCGAAGTATTTGCATCTGTAGCGATAACTAAACATTACTGAACCGTCTTACGATTTCCAAGCTAGTTCAAGAATGCTGGACATTACTAACCGCTGTCGGATGGCTGAATTCACTTAAGTTAATCTTGTGTGGGTCCCAGGTCACAATGGAATCATGGGAAATGAAATCGCCGATAAACTTACCAGGAAAAGTTCAGAGGAGAGTTTTTCAGGACCTGAACTTACGTTGGGTTTGCTTGCATCCCCAGTTAAGGCTCGACAGTTGGGTTTCATATGAGGCATACCAAACGAATGCTTCCTGACGTCTCCAAAAATTTAGCAGCCTTCCTGCTGTCCGTCAGCAGGAAAGACTGCAGGTTGCTTACTAGCATCTTGACGGGGCACTACCCTTTTGCTAAGCACTTAAATTTGCTGGACATAAGTGATACAACATCTTGAGGCGCTAACTATGAAAGTGATGACGACACAGCAGAGTACTATCTCGGTTAATAACCAGGTTATGCATCAGACTGCAGGTACTAGGCGTTAATGTGGTGGGTGAAAGAAAGTCGAAAGACTGAAAGATTCTATTAAAAGGAACTTACAAGGAGTACAATGGACTAGTTCCTTGTATGAGTGCTCTATTCCGACTGAATAAAAAAAAAGAGATATGGCGGTCTACTCACTCTACAATGCGGTCCTGCTAATAAGCTGACCTTCAATCATCTGAAATCGACCTCAACATTGACTTCAATCATCTGATTCCAGAGAGGAACCTGTGGGATCAATACGAAATCATTCTCAGTAGCTCCATCTCCATCAGACAGTCTAAAAGAATTAACAACGGTGTCGCGAGGGCTGGAAAGCCATTGCATACCATAAATCCTCATTTGTTTGACTTACTACAAGCTTAAACTAACAAAAATTAAGGGTTAGGAAATAAGGGAATGGTGAAGGAGATATAGTTTGAGACAAGAAGTGTTAAAATGAAATCCGTTCACATAATTTTGTTTTAACGTCTTCCAAGCCAAAGTTTAAGCTTTTCATCAGGCCGCTGCGTTACACAACATGAATCCAATAGCTTCGTCTGATATTGCAATATACAAGCAGTGATTAGATCATTATCTTGGAACAAGGTAGTCACAGACTGTCCCATATCCCGCACAAGATCACACTCTGTTTGTTTCCAGAAAAACACTGATTCAAGGTTCAGTAAGCCGTCTCTTCAAGGTTTTGAAACACCCGCATGGTCGTGTTGGGTTGGTGAAAATTTCCTTGCAAGTTTGTATTTTTGGAGAAAGATTTGTGCATATGAATATGCACATCAAATATGAGATTAACTACAATATTTTGCCCTGAATGATAAGAAAATGCGTCATTTTTGGAATTCAAAGCCAACGTTTCCATAGAAGATGTTTCTACAAAAAAGAAAAAAAAAAACAGTATAGGGTCAAAAAGGCAACCTTGTGGCATCCCCAGTTTTAGTGATTTTTCTGCTGATTATTAAGGATATTCATCTTCTTTGATGACTACTTTGCTCTAATAATTCAAAACTAATTTTCACCAACGCAGGTATTTACTACTATGTGGAGGTTTAAGTCAAATGTTTGACCTAGTATCTTAAATCGATAAATTCGGAATATTAATTTAAAATTTGTCTCGTTTTTGTTTATTTTGTTACCATTTTAGGAGCGCAATTTGCATGTTTCGAAGCCATTTGCTATCAAATTTAGCCTTGACAATGGTAACTAGGTTATCGTCATGACTATAAACATTTTTTGACACCATGATTAGTTTTTTTCATAGACAACCAGAGGTGAGTTAGATGTTACTTTCGTGTGGGAGAGCTATTAGATACTGACACCATTATAGATACCCAAACCAAAGTAGGTATTCCCTTTGAACACAGCTCTAATCTAGTTCATATTTGCATAGATGTTTGGTATATTTGTAAAGTCACAAAGAGTTGACAGCGTTGAAGTCATTTGTCTTATGAAGTGACCATTCATCACTGACCATCCACGCCTCTGGTACAACTAATGATGCTGTTGCTCAATAGCCTTAACGAAATGTTTATATCATCATCATTCTTCGCTTAACTCCTTAAGTTTTCTCATTACTCATCTCATCATTTGCCATAATCTTCTATCGGTTATGTCACTTCATTCGCCCCACAATTGCACACCTTTATGATTCATCATTTATCTGCTCAAAAGTCATCAGCAATCAGCATGAGTAATAAACACTTCCGCAACTCAAATCTTAATTTCACTGCAATCTGCAATTCGTCACTTAAAACAAGAAAAAAAAAAAAAAAAAACAAAGTGCAAACAAAAGATCTTTCTGAAAATAGCTTCATAGCACATTCACCAATTTGCCAGTTTGCCGGTTTGTCATGTAATTCCATTTCACACACCTCCTCAACGCTGCCGGAATTTTCCAATTAACATACGCTTGATATCTCAACGCTTTTCCCCATCGTACACACCTTGGATCTATCCATGTTACACTTTCATTCGTATCTAAAAATCTGGATGATTCGTAGTATACCGAGTTACTCGTACGTAATTGAAGTGTGCATCAACGAATTTTCTCCCTCATATCCGTTGCTTTAAAGAATTTCTCTGATTTAAGAGGTCACAGATAAGACTCGTAGAATACTCTCGTATCCGTAGTTCTTTTGCCAAAAGTATCTGCAAATAATTGAACTGTAAGAGCTAAATAGAGCTCTTAATGTTGCTGTTTCTTTAGATAACTATTCTTGAAGTACAGAACACATAGTACCTACCGTGTCGTTGTGTACTTAATATATTGTAGAGAGAATACTCCACTTCTGCTTCGTACTTATAGCCAAGAGGATTTAATTGAAATAGTTCACCCATTTCTATCTGCGCTGCAATACAACTTGGTGCCAGTGAAGAAGAACTTGCCTAAGAACTTGCTTTTTCTTTCTAACCAGCATATGTGCAGAGACAAGAATCGTACATATGTCTGGGGTTAATACAATTTTCACCAAAGTTCTCAAAACCCTAATTAGTTTTTCAGTTGAGAAGGAGGTTTGTAGAGATTACCAAGAAAACGAATGTACAATTGGAAAATAGGGCGCCAACGTGTGTCTCTTCTTGGAACTGTTGGAATTGTTTTAGTTGCTGGAGTTTAAACTCGTGGGAAAGGACTTTTGATGGCTTTGCAAAAGTATCTTTTAAACGAATAGAGAGGAGAATATGGGTAAATGAAGCATGTATGTAACTAGAAGAATTTAAATGTAAGACATCTTAATGTATAAAGTACTTAAATACAATGATTTTGCGGGGTTTCGAGGATTATTAGGCTTAATTTGGTAGTGCCCGACATTTATGAGCATACGGTTTATTTGCAATTTTATTATTGTAGAGCTATTCTGAAGTATTATGAACCTTTGACTATAACTTATGAGCAAGTAATAGGTGTCTATCAATTTGCCTCATCTCATATGCACATGTCTACGGTCTCGTGGATGCTAAATTTTATCTGCGGAACGGTCAATTCGGAATAGTATGGCAGCATTTGTTTGCCAGGAGTAAGGAAAAGTAACAGCCGAACACAGATCATTCTCCACGACGACAATGCGAGCTGACACAGGTTGGCTCAAACTTGGCTTTTTGAGCAATTTTGCCACCCAATGATTTTTATTTATTCGACGCCTGAAGAAGCGATTGAAACGTTTAAAATGCCTGTTTTGGAGTTTCTTTGTTAGGAGTGGAAAAGGTGCTTCGAAAATTGATTTAAACGCATGCAAAAGTGCTCTGATCCTCATGGAGAGTATTTTAAAAAACAACAAAGCCATTTTCTGTGATAATTTTTTGTTTGTACTTGTTTTTTCTCAAAACCTACGTTGTATTGTAGTTGCTAGAGTATGTATCAGGTGTAACATAAGTATTGCGCGATTTTTGAATGTCTTCCTTCATTAGAAAACACTACCTCTCACACAACAACTTCTTAATGCCGTCACTAAAAAATTCTGTGGCTTCGACGAAAAAAAATACCCCAAGAGCCTATTGAACATCACGCCGACGTCTAAAATTGTTCCCATCAAAGAAGTTTTGCAGTCTTCGGAACAAGTGGAAATCTGAAGGTGTTAAATCTAGAGAATAAGGCGGATACAACATATTTTCCCAACCGCCAGCTGTTTTAAGGCGATCATCATCCTGATGGAATAGGACACTTCTTCGATTAATAAATAAAACTGTCCGTTTCTTCTCTAGTCCTGGCTTTAATCTGCACAGCTGTTGTGAGTAGTCTTCTGCTCATTTTACCATACAGACATTAAAAGCTTGAACGAGTAAAGTCCATCTCTGGAATGTAGTACTGGTCCGTCTCCTCCACTAAGTCATTGGTGCCGACGTTTCATGTTATTGTAAAGAACCCACTTGTCATATCGCATGACGATCTGGTCAAAAAAAAACCTCCCGATTGTGACGCAGCAGAGACGCATAGCAAGCTTCGATGGGTGTGGCACCCATTTTCCTAACTTTATGACACTTCCCATATTTATTAGCTGTCGATGGATGGCCCCTACTGTAACAGAGGGATTTCTTTCGACGGTGGACCTCAGAAGCTCAACGTTTAGTTCTCCTGGCCTACCCGAACGAGATTCACCCTTTAGGTCAACATTGTCATTACCAAACTTTTCAAACCAACGCCTACACTTCAACTCGCTCCCCATACACATTTTGGATATCTCTTGTGGCTACACTTTCATTTTGGTTTTTCCGGAACAAAAACAATAAAATATGCTGTTCTGATACATCCATTTCAAAATGAGCAATACATTCAAAATAAACCAGGACTAAGTAATTCAAACGGCCTGCGTTAAAAGTTTCTTTAAAAAAAAAAAAATTGTTCCTGTGTTGGTAGAACATCACCTATTTTGACGCTGAATTTGGACGCTATCTGCTAAATAATATGTTGTTAGCAGCCAAAGACATTGGTTAATCATAAGTGCTATCGAAGATTTTTCCTATGGAAAAAAATATTGAGCAAAGAGTTTATTTTTAATTCTGTGTTGCGAACGAAATTCATTGTTCGAATGCATTGAAAATGTTGAGGAGGCTTTAATATCGAGAACAAGAGCATTTAGGTGATATGGAGAGCGGTTAAGTTATTGAAACTTACCTCATCTGAAACGGCCTGCAATGGCAGTTATTGAAGAAAGCATAGACTTGTTTAGAAAATTGGATTCTACATCACGATAATGCACAATCCATCCATCCATCCATTCATCTTTGTGAGCGATTTTTTTTTTTGCCAAAAACACTCAATATGATCGAGCAAGCACCGGATTCTCCAGATAAGGCAATCTGTGACTTCTTCGTGTTTTCGAAAGGCAAATTACCCTTCGTGGGACCCGTTTTGAGTCGATTCAAGACATAAAAGAAAAGGGCGATCCCAGAATATACTTGTAAAAAATGTTTGGATGGACTGTTCGTTGGAAAAAATGTAGCGCTTCAAATTGAGCCTATTTTGAAGGAGACAAACAAATGTTGAAGATTGATGGATTTGTGTTGTTTTTATCGACCCAGTTCCGGTTATATTTTTACAAAATGTATATCCCACATACTAATTTCAATAACGGTCTTAGCATTAAATTGATTTTCTGCATTCTATTGCGTATCATTGCTGTAACTAAAGAGTACAAGGAAGATGGTATAATTTTTGCAAATGGCGTCGTACGTCAATCATGTTTGACATTTGTGAACAAGACAGCTGCAGTGTATAAACAGACAAGCAATGGTGTTCTATACTCCGCAAGAGCATAGATTTCCTAATCGATCGTGTCGCGCCAACTGGGCAAACATTCCGGCGCTTAGCTACTCGACTCCAACAGAGTGAAACCACAAGAGATCATGCAGGGAGTGGCCGCCACCGGACTGGTCGTTCGGCCGATTGTGGATGTCGCTGTAAACGAAGAAACATCAACCAGACGACGGGCCACGCAATTGGGCATCACCAGACGGACCCTATAGAAAATTTTAGTGAAAGACTTACACATGTTCCCCTACAAAGTGCAAACAGTCCATCAGTTAATGCCTCCTGACCGTCAGTAGCGTGTGAATTACTGTAAAACCATCCTCAATCTCAACAACGAAGTGGACTATTTTGTGTCGAAAATCATCATGAGCGACGGGTGGCCATTTACTGAACGTCATCGCTGAGCTACTGTCAAGTGCAGTTCGTCGTGGTCATTTACTTAAAAGGCCGCGTTCATATTTATAGAGCAATTATTAGGTCGAAAAAGGGCAAATTTTGGTGAATTTCATCACTTGTATCAAAATCTTCGCAGATATCCAGACCGATTTTGGCAATACTGTCGTATGTCAGTAACATCTTTTGATTTGATCAAACTTTCCGCGCTTATTTTCTCATTGTCTTTACTTCGTCGCTCAGCGATGAACTAAAAAATTAAAACAGATTCGATTGTAAAGCGACGTTGCTCTGTCACTTAGCGACATCGCTCATCGCTCAGCGATTGCATGGTCACCCCAATACGATTTCATGTGTTTTAATTTTTTTGCGTCGCTCGTCGCTCACTGCGTGGCCGCAGCCTTCAGCGGCTACGTCAATAAGCAAAATCTTCGTTTCTAGGGCACTGAAAGTCCGCGTGAGATGCACGAAGAGCCATTACATCCACTCAAAGCCACTCTGTGGTCCGCATTCAAGCGGGAGAAGTAAACGGGCCGTATTTTTTTGAGAACGCCATCGGCAATACGGTCACTGTTACTGGCCATGATAAGCGACTTCTTATTGCCGGAATCGGATGAACGGGGCTTGGTGAACATGTGGTTTCAACAAGACGGTGCAACCGCATGCATAGCACGAGCCACAATGGATATTGTGAAGGAAGCGTTTCATGGTCGCGTATTCTCCCGTTTAGGCGATTTGGAATGTCCAGCAAGATAGCCCGATTTAACCATCCCAGACTTCTTTCTTTGGAGCTGCTTGAAGTCGCAGGTTTATGCCAACAAGCTTCAGACAATTGCAGTCCTTAAGAAGAATATTCGACAGGAATGCGAACAGCTATCACCGGAAATCTTGTGGAAAGTCATGGAAAATGCGATAAAACGGGCACCAATGTATATCAACACGGGCGGCAGCCACTTGGCGGATATCATCTTTTCCACTTAACGGAAAGATTTCCAGCACTCAAAATTATTTTTTTTATTTTTTTATTTAGTAAAAAAGTAATTCAAAAACAAAATTGGACGGTTAATTTGGCGCCACCTTGTATTATATATATATAAAATACTCGTATGTACTTTAGAATTGATTTCACAAAAATATAGGCTTTGGGCCTGCTATTGTGTTTCATGTTGTCAATCCTGAATTTTGTCACCAGGTCAGCTATGATTTGACGGAGATATTTCAAGGGGTTTTGCTATCGAATCCAATGCGAAACTTGATATCAAAGAGTATTGAGGCGCTTACAACTGGAGCTACTTCCAATTCGACGCATCGATAACTATAGAGCTACTGCTAATGCGTCTATTGATTTTCCGGTTGGGACTGGAAAGCTCTTCGATGAGATTGAACGTTTGACCAATGATGTTGGCGCTTCTTTTTCTTCTATTTAATTTTTAGCCAAGTCCACTTTGCCTGGATATAAGATCAACAAATGTTTCTTACAACACTTTTTTCTCTTTTGAATAAGGAAATATTTAGTATGCACAATATATGTATCTACGTTTGTATAGGATCGTAGATACAAACAAATTCAATTTCAATACTAAAACGACACCAATGACCCTTATTTTTATACAACAAACCAACACTGATATGAGCCGTGCGAGTAAACGTATTCTTAGATGTGCTACTTTACTTTTCTTTTTTTTTTCCGACGAATGTGACTACATTTCTTATGCAAATCACATGCATGTTCAGCATGACGTCTGCTTGATTTCCGAGAATATAACGCTCCAATCCACGATTCCTGTCAGTGTCACACAATATTCTTATTGTGTCGGTGCGACTTACAGTGCAGATATAATAAAAACTGCTTAGTGCGCACGAAATCCAGTTGCACTCACCCAAAGTTACATTGTACCTTATCCCCTTCGATGCTAATTAGCTTTCCAGTTGCAATGTTTTTTTTTTTCAACTTGCCGTTGAACCGCAAAATCTAAAAGGGAAAAATAATAAAAATGAAAAAAAAAAAATCAATTACACCACTCTAAGGTTTAGACTGCCTTTTGATGGTGGGTTGTACAAGTATGCCTTCATGTTCTGAATCTCAAATGACTTAATGACGTCGAAAGATACTCGTACTCGGTGAACAGAAACAAGCTTGGTGCATTGAAATGCAAAGCGTAAGGAGAGAATTAAGTTTTTCATGAATTAGATGGAAACTTAACGAGGTCAATGTCAAAAGTTTTACCCAGAAGGTTGACTTTAAACTAAAGGGCTGTTGAAGATAACTAACCAAATAGGTTTACGTTTAGCAAGGAGCGCTACCAAAAACTTTATTTATTTTAAATTCATAAAAGAATGACTCTTTTTTGAGGATACCAAAACTTTTTTTTTACAAAAAAAAAAAGAAAAAAAAAATGTATAACCTGAAGTCGTCACGCTCTTATGCATTCGGTCAAAGCGTCACCCATAAAAATATTTTAGCGTACCTACGTTATGCAGTAGGTTAGGGGCCTTCTCGGCGCCAAATGGTAGTCTGGCACACATTTCACCTCATACGGGAGCTTTATTTTTAGTTCTTGTTGGCTTGATTATGGTCATTAAAAAAACTTAAACTTACATTACAGTCTGCGCTGTAGAAAATCAGGTCACAAACCAGTCAACTTGTCCCATTTGGGTTTGTTTTCATGCTATGTTGTGTCACCTTTTGTCCAGTTTTATTTTACATAATTACTAATTCTTTGTGTAAGTTTATTTTTGTCTGAAACAGTGACATGTTGGTCATTAATAAGCGTATTTAGTGTCGGAGCGCGGTTTTACAATGACCACAATGACTTGTATTCTGTCTTAAACAACTTCTGGAACTCATAGAGTCTACAATCCGTATATAACGAGAGACACGTTTCATTATATTGACCTTACAAAGGCTTGGACAATTTTTTTTTCTGATTTCTTTTGTTTGCATGGGCTTGCATGGCAATCTGGTATTTTAAATAGCAGTACATCCCGCAGGAGGACCTGTCTCCATTTAGCTTGATCTCTAAAATAGTCTTATTTTCCAGGATGAGTATCGTTTATATCATAGAAGACGACGGGAAAATATTCCTTATTTTCGGAGAAGTCATATGTTATACCCAGACCGGAAAATTAAGATCTTCAAATCATAGAGGAAAATTTTAATCATGCTGTCGACTGTTCAAACTCGAACTCTCTTCCCTTATGAATTAAAAATGAGACATGATGAGTCTTTGGCAGCGAAAAACATTAATGACACATTTAAGGATGTCGCGGGAAACGAACGCAACTTTCGATATTGATTTGCTAAGTTCCATTCTGAAGACCTGAAAATTGACGACTATATTTTAAAAGCTACGGTAGATGCAAACCCAACAAAAACGGTGCAGGACATTGCACAGAACATCTGAGAATTTCCCATGATAATAGCTCGGCACCTATCTCTAATAGGAAAAGTAAAAAAAAAACTCGAAAAGTGAGTACCCCATGAACTGAACGAATCACAAAAAGTACGCCGCTTATAAAGCTGGACAAGCACCAAAATGAACCGTTTTTGCACCGTATAATCTCGTGTGATGAAAAGTGGATTTTATACAACAATCGTAAAAGATCTGGGGAGTACTTGGATGCAGAGAAAAACCAAAACTAGGTTTTCATTCAGAAAAGGTTATGATAACAATCTGGTGGACATCAAAAGGACTAATTCACTTTTTATTCCTGCAACCAGGGGAAACGATAAATTTAGTCAAATATTGTGAAGAGATCAACATAGTGCATGCGAAATTGGCTGAAAAGTAATTTTCGTTTGCAAATAGAGGCATTGTCTATTTCTTGACAATGTTAGGATCGGATACATCACGCGTAACGCTGCAAAAAATGCTACAAACGGGATTTGAAATTCTTCCGCATCCACCAGACTATCCTGATGTTTTTCCAACAGCCTATCACCGCAATCTGATATCATTTTGTCGGCAGAAGGCATGACCTTTTAAATATGAATATCAGCTCCATCTGCCCAATTTTCAAGAAACGCGACCCTACGTTTTGATAGAATGAACGAGGCATATCACTGCTTAATGTGGCCATTTGCGCCACACTTATTTCCACCTTCAACTACGGATTATGGCCTGGAAAAACGACGGCAGATCAGATCTAAATTGCAGAAAATTTTAGAAAATACCAAGGATCGCATAATCGATTCTACCTATCTCTGTATTGGCTTACAAAACACGACGAGCATTTATTACATCGAGCTATGCAACGGCCGAATTCAGTATTCCGAGATAACTGCTCCGGTTTTGTAGAAACAGAATCTTTTCAATCAAGACTGTCAGGTATGATGATGTAGGAAGTCCATACAACAACCATGACGATGTCGGCATTCATCTCAGCGCGGCGTTATTAAAGTTTTTACGTCATTTGAAGTGGAAGCTAAAAAAGTTGAGTAAGAAAAAAAAAAAAAAAAAGTGAGTAGGTACATCCTGTCGACTGAAAGCCGATCCATGGAACATAGTCTATAACATTTTGAGGTAGTAAGAGAGTTGTCATTCCTTTACCTCAGAGCAGTGCAGATCCCACTCTATTGCTAGTTCGTTTTTTCCAAACAACTACGAATACAGTCCAAACTCGTAACTTAAAGGACCATGATCATGCTCTATAAGACTCTTACCGTCGTGCTCTATGGAACTGAGTCCTGGACATACAGAAAGACAATGGAGAAGAATTTGAAATACTTCGACAGAAAATGTCTACTTTAAATATGTGGTTCTGGCTGTCATGAGGCTGAATAGTTCAGACATCGACTACACAGCCTTTGTCACTTGAAGTTATTCCTGGTATGTGAGTTACAAGAATACTGTAGGTAAGAGGATGTTTCACGCAGAAAATTGAGCATGAACCTTTGATTTATAGATCAAGCTAAGCCTGGAAATCTTGGACTGAAAAGGCTGGAAGACGGCGCCAATTCCGACTCTCAAAATCAGGATCGCTGCTCTGATAAGAAAATATAGGGTGATTCATCGTGAGGTTTGATTTATAATGTAAAATAAAACACATAAATTTAAAAGTGAAGTTACAATTTTTATTATCGGCTAAAAGAACAATTCATGGCATTTTCTTTTTGAAAATTATATCATGTAAATGTTGGCCATGACAACGTCTGAGGTGGTCCATTCGGAAGGTCCAATTTCGGGCGACTCGTTCGAGCATAGCGACTGGTATCTCGCGGATTACACGAGTAATGTTGGCTTCCAAAGTGTCAATCGTAACTGGCTTATTCCTGAAGATATGAGACTTTACATATCCCCAGAGAAAATAGTCCAAAGTTGTGATATCGCACGATCTAGGCGGACAATTTACCGTAGCAAAACGTGAAATTAAGTGCTCATCAAAATGATTTCTCAATAAGTCCATTGTTTCATGCGATGTGTGGCTCGTCCGTTAATATGGCACGGTAACGGTTACTATTGACGGTAACATTCTGATTTGCCTCATTTTTGAAGAAATATGGACCAATGTGTCCACCAGCCCATAAAACACACCATACCGTTGTTTTTAATGGATGTAATGGTAGCTTTTGGTACTCAAATACGATAATTTTGTTTATTAACGTATCCTTTGAGCCAGAAATGGGCTTCATCACTAAATAAAATTTCACTATAAAACACCAGATTTTCATTGAGTTTTTCCTAAACAAGATGTTGGTGTTGCCAAGTAGAGTTCTGGTCAAACAGTTCATAGTATGCTTTAATTCGGGAGGTCTAATTTCTGATGGCTTTATCGCATAAATCTGCAAATTAATTTTTTGCTGTTTATTCGTGTAGAACTACGATTTATAATAGACCCAAAGGAAGAAGTCTAAAGGCGTCGCACGATCTCAGTGGCTACTTCACGTCGCCGCCGCGCAAAATAGCCGTACCCTCAAATCGCTCATGCAAAATGTCTATCGGAACCACCTGTCGTCGGTATATATATCATCCAGTTAAGGCTACAAGAAATTGCTTACCATCGATCCGATACGGACCGATGATTCCGCTAAACCAAAATCCGCACCAAACAGTGACTTTTTTGGAAACATTTTATGCCGGTGTATCGCGTGTGGATTGGTATCGTCCCAAATCCTATAATTTTCCTTGTTCATACATCCATTCATCCTAAAGGTGATTTCTTTTGGCGAGATTTGAATCAACTTCAAAAGTTCAACGTTGTTCAACTCTATAACCTTTCGTGGTGATTTGCCATACCGTAGTGAACAATTCATAACAAATTTGACGTTGTTTGATGTTATTTTGACAACATGACCACTTTTACATAACAAATTTCGAGCGTCCGTATTGAAGGGCTTTGTAGATGCTTAATTTAATGTTTCTTTGTCCTTTCCTCCGAGGGGCTTTAGCAGACGGTATGAATCTGGCATTGTGCAATAGATTGCCCTTGGCTGAAAATTTTGTCCGGGATTACTCCGTGACATTGGACGTGATTAACGACTTCCGTTGTCATTTCTATGTCGGTCTCTGAAAAATATTTTGTATCTTCTCGTAAGCTGCACGAGCTTCGTTTAAGTTGTGTCGTAATGCTTAAGGAAAAAGTCCCCAATCTGTATCTTACATTTTTCGTCGGCGGGAGCTCATCAGCCAAAGCCATAATGAAGGTATTTCTTCTGGAGAGTCGCTCTGTTTAGCTAGAGTTAGTCTTTTCGCAAAGTTTTCGCAAACTAGTGACTGAGGTATCTGCTGACCCTCAAATCCTCAGAAGAGCATAGATGATGGCTTTGGTCTTCACTTCAATGGATGTGCCTTCTTTACCCAAAAAAAAATATTTGAATTCCCTTTTGTGTTGTGATGTCTATGTGGCCCAACAGGGAATAAAGAGAACTCTCGAGTGTTTGTAATATATTTTGTATGCGTATTAAGAATCCAAATTTGATTTTCTATTAGCCGCTCTTATAATTTTGTAAGATGACACAGTGTTTGGCCTTAAATCTTTTAATTAGTGAGAGGTCTTCCTGTTTTTTGACATGAAGTTCTCAGAATACTGGATGAAAACGCGCAGAAAGCGGTTTGGGAAACTGCATTATTTCTAATGGACTCTTTATCGTTGAGTTTTAGAAAACATGTAGAATCGTCTGTCTTAATCCTTTTTTGGCGATCGTACTGCGAATAAATAATCTCATTTCCATAAAAATGGATGGCCTTAAAGTCGTGCTCATTATATTTTTCGTATATCGTATTCTCGTATGGTTGAGTAGCTTATAAAAATAATCTTTGCAAAAGTCGTAGTTCTCCTCAGGGAGCATAAACCTGTCGCCGTAGTTATGGGGTGGTGAATTAATCCGCCTCCACGTATTTTCTTAAGAGGCCTAAATTTTTTTTTTTTTTTGTTATCTTGCACGTAAGCAACAAATCGGGTTCTATGCTGAAAGGAATTTACTTGGAAGAAAATATCGTGCGTCTTTTGTTGGAGAGTGAATTTTATATAATTCTTTCTTCTACATGATGGTGCGTCGACTTGTTTAAAACCTTAAACACCACCTGGAGCGGCGAGAATTCTCCATAGTCATCCTGCACAACTGGATGAGTGTGCATTGATGTCAAAACTTTACATGGCGTCGTATAGCTCGTCCGATTTGAAGTCGACAAATAGATAGTGAGTGTCGACCTGTAACTCCTATCGATGGTGGATTTTTCTGGCCTGAAACCGCACTGATATGGACCAACTCTGTTGTTCGTTAACGGTTTTAGATCCTCACATAACACGGCAAATAAGATCTTATAGGCAATATTTAAGAGACTTAAAGGTCAAAACAGTCAAAAGGGTCTCCTTGGATAAACAATGTTGAGATTACATAATGCGGGCATGAGCCCACATCTTACTCATGAGCTAGTGCATATTCGCAACCAGATCATCCCCAGCTGTTTCAAACAGCTCTGAAAACAGCTCATCTATGTCAGCAGCGTATTTATACTTTAGCTTCGATATTGCTACATAAACGTCGCCTAGGTTATGGAGACAGACAGAACTTTGCCATCATCACTCTTACTAGTTGTCAACTTTCATTTTTGCGGACTTCTGTTCTTGGTTTGTAGCCTTGGCATGTTCATTTTATTCTCTGGTAAAACTTTCGAACCTCTTTATCTTTCCGATATACCTGTGCTCTCCCTATTTTTCTGCTCGCAGGGCTCACGAGCAGCTCTCGTCCTTCGATTTAGCACAGCTTTATGCGCCTTTTGTTTGCAACATGTACCATGTAATATATTGATTCAAGTCGATGTTGGATATTCGGAAAGTTTTAACATGAAGATTGCTGAAGCTGTGTCTGACGTCGATCAGATTCAACCAATCAATGATCAATCTGGTTAACGGTTGATTTATCGACTGATAATGAAGTCCGTTTATGTGTGTGGAGACCGTATGCTGTCTATTAAAAGATTACGACCCTTTTTACCAAATTCTAAAAACTGGAATCCTCTGTCAGATTTTGTTTGTTTCCTTATCCAGCTTTACGTTAAGATATCCTGCATACGAGGGCGTTCCCAGAAGTACCCGGCCTGAAATATGACTGTATAGGAAAGTACGCATTCTATAAAGCATATGTTTCAAGTTTGAAAGCGCCACGTTGTCTAGTGTTTGTTTGGCAGCCATCAATATTGAACGTTGTCAGTGAATTTTGTGAAAATGGAGAAAATTGGTCATCGTTATGTGATACAATGCTTTTATTTGAAAGGCCTCAGACCAACCAATATAAAAGTTGAACTGGATTCTATTCTGGGTGAGTTTGCTCCTTCGTTTACAACAGTAAAATTTTGGGTTGCTTTGGTCGACCAAATGAGGTGATGACTCCAGAAATGGTGAAGAAAATCCACACAACGGTGCTGGATGATCTTGGACTTAAAGTGCGCGAGCTGGCAGATATTGTAGGCATTTCAAAAAGTGTGGTACATCCCATATTATTTGAAAGTTTGGACATGAGAAACCTGTGTGCAAGATGGGTGCCGCGTTTGCTCACACTCGAGCAAAACCAGTGTCGTGAAGATGTTTCAATTGAGTGTTTAGCGAAGTTTCACAGCAATAAAGCAGAATTTTTACGCCGTTTCATAACAATGGATGAAACATGGGTCCATCACTTTACACCCGAGACAAAAGAACAATCAAAACAATGGATTCAAAAGGGAGAACCGGCTCCAAAGAAGGCGAAGACTAAGTTTTAAATTGCTACCTCATGCACCCTTTTTGCCAGATTTAGCCCCCTCGGATTATTTTCTGTTCTAAAACCTGAAAAAATGGCTCAGTGGTCAAAGATTTTCCAACGATGAAGAAATGATGTCGACAGTTATTGGCTATTTTGAGGAGCAAGACATTCTTATTATAAAAAGGGTATCGAACTTTTTGAAGATCGCTGGGAAAAGTGTATAGAGCTGAAAGGCGATTATGTTGATCGCTTGCTTGCCGAAAGCTTAAAACTTAAGTCTCTCTCAATTAGCAAATTCACATCCAAATAATCTTTGTATTCCTTCTTTGTATAAGTTGCCGTAGCAGATGAGGCTTTTTTCGACTTTTTAAAAGTCTTATCCGTTGCAGTTCTTGGATTCCTGTGATATCTGCTTCATAGCAGTCTAATGCCTCCGCTAGTGGTTCGTCAACAGGTGGTCAATTAAAGGTTCAAACATTTCATATGCAAAACCAAAATTTATTGTCCTTAAAAGGTCTTTTGAGGTCTTTAGTATTATATGGGTTTTTAGTATTATATGGGTTCGTGTCCGAGTCTGTTGGTGGCCTCAGAACTCTGAGTTCGCAACCATCCAGCAAATTCAACGGTCTCGCCAGAAATCTCTTCTGAGGTTATTGGAGTAATCGCTTTGGGATATTCACGTTGCTAATGCATCAGTCTCTACTCCAAGCCGGGGTCCGAAAACGTCAACATCGCTCTAAAGGAAGGTGTGAAAAAAGTAACTCAAACTGGATAGATCCGTGGATGACACCGTTGATACGTCATTGTTGACACCTCGCAAGGTTTGGGCACCCTACCTACGGTATCTAGGTACTAGGCTCTCACGTGTAGGTGAGAAGAGGAGTTGATGGGCAAGTCTCTGTCCGAAGTTTCCACGCTTGTGACTTCATTAAATGCTTGACCATCATTTGAGATCTATAAAGACATGACTACAGCGAAAAACCAGCAACGAAGGGAAGTTTTCTGCTCTTGTTCGTAGTATCATTTGATCAGATTCGTACGAGACCCCTTCAGGAGAACAGAAAGAAAGCTTACTTGTTTCCTCTTAAGTATAGGACTACTCTGGCGTTGTGAGAAATTGGCCAAATTACTATAATTCACTTAATCTTTCTTTTTTTCTTGAAGATTTGTTAGATGTTTTTACGATCCATAATGATCTCCAACTTTGTAGCACGGTCACGGTCTACAAGTCTATTATAAGAAATTCTCATGAAAACACTTCCTGCTAGTTCAAGGTTCACCTAATGAGATCCCAAGTGAGTAGAAATATTCTTCTCCTCTTTGAATCATCATGATTAAGTTTATTAACTCCGTCTCGGACTTGCACTGAAGATGGCATCAGCTTGCCCTCTGTTATCCCATTAATGTACGGATACGTCTTGGAACCGATACGGTCCAAGAAATTCGTTTCGTCTACGATAGATACACCGCATCTGGCTATAAGATCACTCACCACCTTTACAAGAAAATTACAGGTTACCTTGTACTTTTTGTACTTTGACTGGGGAATAATAACAGTTCCGTTCTGATTTTCTTCTCTCATAGGAACTGATTCGCAATGGGCTTGTTATTGGACACATTGGTGTCGTAGTTGTCGCATCTTTATCTCAAATTCGAATGTCCCAATTGGTATTTGGTAGTTGGTCCCATTAGTACATTCAGTTCTTTGTAGGAAGACAGATGTCATGAATAGATAAAACCCAACACTTTCCCTTAATTACTGGCTTCTAGAGGGAAAACCAAGCAGAAAACCGTTCTCCTTGTTTAAGTAAAAGCCTCATAGGAGCGCATTCAAACAGACAACAATGCTTATCTCCTTCCTTCCTTGTTCTTTGTTTTATTCTTAGATAGAAAATTCTAAAAAATGAAAAATGAATCGACAATGAGATATGAAAGTTTTCTTATTCTTGGTTGATGTTTTTGTGTTGGACTTGTGCTCGTATACTCGTGGCGCAAAGCGTTTAGCTGAAGCTTTGAGCTCTCCACATGAATTATAAATGAGACCTACATATGTTTATGTGTCTGCTTGTGGCCGGGGGTAACCTCATTTATCCCATGTTGTTTCCCCCCTCTTGATAAAACATTAAAACCTCATATTCTCATTATTAAGCATTAAGCTTTAAAAAACGCGAATGACTGACTTGTTCCTTTTGATGATGGGGGGTTGCTGATATAGTAGTGAGCAGAAAATAGGGAAATAAGTATGTATAACTACACAGATAGAACTTGTTGTTGCTTATTTCCTTTATTCACAACAATGGTGAATTGTTAACAACTGCAATAAAATCTGATGCCAAGTATCTACCTATGTACGAGTACTTACAAAGAGGTAGAAGGGGACGCTCATCAGATTGTTAAGTGACAGCCAGACATAATTGTGAGCTCTCGGTGAAATGATTCCATTTCGTTTCGATTTGGATTTTTATTATTTGTTTTTCTGTTGTACTTTAATCTTCCTGTAAATGTTGAGATCTTAAAATGAGTTCTTTTCAAGTTTTCCCTCTCGGATTCAGTGTTTTGTAGTCAGAATTTGATGCACACTCAATTGAGTTTCGGATTTCATTAGTGCTGACATAGGCGAATTCAACGCAAAAATGATTTTTGTTGTTTTCTTCTATTTTGCCAGCAGTGAAAAGAAAGAATTGCGGAATATTTGGGTTAGGAGGATTTTGGATCTTCACGAAAATGAGGTTTTTTAGTTTTTGTCTTAAATGCCGTGACTTGAGATGTCAAAGATACGTATTTTTCCACTCAATCACTTAAGGATGGGATGTGAATGCATTGGAAATTATGTTCAAAATGATTGTGCACTTATCCGACAATTGGTAACTACTGGGGCGATGTCTAGCGGAGATTAGGTTGTGCATCTTTTAATTTGTCATCAAACTACTCCATCGAACGTGGAGCTTAAGAACATATTTGCGTAAGAAAACCACATTCATTGGAATCTGAATAGAGGGAACCAGATAATAGGCAGCCGCAGAAACGTAAACAGTCGTTTGTTTTTATGGAAATAGCGCTCCACTTAATATTTATGGTTATTTTTCTATGAGGAATTTTTTATTACTGCGCCAACTGACTCTTTAATCTTTTGATCTGGAATTATATAAGCCGGCCGCTACGATTTATGAGGAATCGTGTACCTCAACCTTAAGGCGCCGCTTCACGGGTATAGTAAAAGTCAGGGTTAAAATGGCAAGGGCATGCTTTATACTGGAATACGCCGTTTTAGGGCTCCAATTTGCAGAGACCTTTGACTACTATCACGCAGATATCATCGCCATCCAATTCGCTTACATGAGATTAATATCCGCCCTTGTTCTTGGACAACGCCACCAAAGAATTTTTCTAAGAGCTCCATGGCAAAACATGAGCAATGTCCGAAGGAAAGGATTATATCTCTGGTAGGATAGTGGATAAGCATAGCCTATACGACAACACATCTGGCAACAGACTGAGGCTGGCGGGACGAGGTTTGACCATAGCATGCACACCCTTTCCTATTCTCAATATACACAAGGGAACAAGGTAGTCTCAGGTAAATTTCATGAAACAATAAATCGAATTGATCACATTGCGGTAGATGTGAAGGCATGCCTCTAGTATTCTGGACGTCCGACCATTCCGGGCAGCCATTATTGACAAACATCGATCCCTATCTTGTTGCACTCAAGGCGCGAATGCAAATGTCTAAGCGGGAAAACAAAAGTGATCTATTGTGAGAAGAAATAACGTAAAAAAGCTGCAATCGCAAGAGATCACCAAAATCTCTCAACAACTCCTATGCCGCCAACATCAAGTACCGAAAACCAGTTGCAAAGTTGCCAACGTGCGATCAAAGACGCCATAACTGATATGCTGGGTTTCATTCGACCTCCACCAAGAAATCTCTGGTTTGAAGAAGAATGCCGGCAAGCACATGCAGCTAAATAAGAAGCTGCAATCGGAAGACCGCCAGCATCAAGTAGCAATGTGCGAACAGAGACTCCACAACTGTTATGTTGGGTTTCACCTGACCACCTTCAAGAAATCCCTGGTTTAAAGAAGAATGCCGGCAAACACATTCAGCTAAACAAGAGGCCTACAAAGTGGCGCTGCAAAGAAGGACGAAAGCTGCTCGTGAACTCTACGAGCAGAAGAGAAGGGAAGAAAATTGACTTCTCCAGAAGAAGAAAAAAGAAAACGAGAAGCGCGCAATCGAAGATATTGAAAGGTTGTACTCCAGAAATATTGTACGAAAAATTTGCCGACGGGTAAACAGAACGTGTCAAGGCAAGAAGACTCATTCAGAAGCTTGTAAATATGAAGAAGGAAACCTTGTAGTAGAGTCACAGTCTGTGCTAATAATGTGGAAAAACTTTTTATGCAGACTTTATAACTGCCCAACATTACGTCGAAAGAAAGGATAACATCCGTTTCCGTCCGCCTGACGAAAACGAAGTAAGGATAGCAATATGTAAGCTAAAATCCAACAAATCAGCGGATTATCGGCCAAGGTAACATATATATCCCAAGTTGCTGGAAATGACCTTGTGACGAGCATTCACCAACTCATTTCTCGGATCTTGTTAGAGAAGTGTATGCCTGACTTGCAACAACGAAGTAATAAATCTCCTCAACCTCACGTATAAGATCTTACAGGCCATATTATGTGAACGTCTGAAGCTCATTCCCACCAACCTGATTGGTCCCTATCAGTGCGGTGTCAGACCATAAAAGTCCATAATCGACCAAATCTTCACACTCCGGCAGTTCCTGGAAAAAACTCAAAAAGTCAAAATCGATACCCACCACCTTTTTTCATGGATTTTAAAACCGTATATGACAATATTTATAGAGGCGAACTTTATAAAGTCATGTCTAGTTTTGGCACCCATTCCAAACTCGACTTTTTGTGCAGAATGATTACGGAGAACGTTCGGTTCTTCATTAAGGTCGGTAACGACTAAACCGAGACCTTTGATTTCAAAAAACTTGTAAATAAGGTCGTGGGACTTCTTTAAAATCTTACTTGAAACAATTGTGCGACACTCACAAGCGAACATAGGGTTTAGGGATAAATAAGGGCAAATTCAAGTATAAGCTGTTATTAGGAAGCTTACACAACATCGACGAACTGAACAGGATATCACAGTCGACACCTAAAATTTCGAGGTAGCAAGACACTTTGTTTATCTTAGATCGCTATGAATTCTGATAGCAACAGGAATTAAGGGAGGAATCACCCTTGCCAATCGCTGTTTTTTTGGACTAAGAATGCAATTGAGTAGCAATGTCGTATCCCGAAAAACTAAGGAGACTCTATATAAGACATTGATCATCCCAGTCCTACTTTATAGCGCTAAGACATGGACTCTATCTACAGCAGATGAAGATATTCTCGCAAGAAAAATCCTTCGGAAAATATTCGATCTTGTTTGTGTTGACGAGCTTTGGTAGAGAAGATACAACGTGGAACTATACGAGCTTTACAGATACATCGAGCTAGGCAGAAAACTGTGCATCAGTTGCCTGAGATAGCTAGTAGATAGAATGGACAGCAATGCGTAGAAAGGGACCTCAACTGATTTGCAGGGCGCAAGTGGATGCAGTTAGGTAAAGACCGTTCTAATAGGGGAGGCTTGTTATTTGGAGCCCAGGTAGTAGCCACCTACATAAGTAAGTAAGTTTACTTCTGAATGAGACTCTATTTCCCACATCCTTATTGAGTATTAAGACATGCTTCAAAATTCCACGAGGATCTCAGTTAGTTAGTGGCCCTACATTTTGCAATGATGTTGGGTATTAGCTCTTTTTAACTAGCCCTCCCTTGAACTAGTTGCCTTTTCTTCAACGCATGTTTCTGTGCTTTCCTGATGTAGAGTTTAAAACTCTGCATGCTACTCGTACTACTATTAAGTAGAAGTCAGATTCGACTGATCACAGGTGAGCACCTGATAACCATGAGCATAGTACAAGACAATACATGGAAATTGTGCAACGAGGACGTGGAAACATCAGAATACATACTATGTGACTGCAATAGTTTAATCTAAACACGTCAACGTTACATAGGTAAATTCTACCTCAGACTTATCTGCCTTTCTCACAAATTGCGCAATCATAGATAAGCGCTAAATGGAGGACATCTCAAATCTCTCACATCTCTCACATCTGTGGCCGCAGTGATCTAGGATTCATTATACCACCTCCCACAATATTCTAATCTAATTTATGTTAAGGCCGATGTCTCTATACCAAAAAAGTCGGATATTTGGGTACTTTGCAGATGAAATTATTAAAACTAATTTCCAATTGTTATGTTGTCAAAGCTACTAGTTGTCAAAATATTCAGTAAGGTTTGCCATTTCATCATGCGGAGGCTATTCTTCGCACCGGGGAAAATTTTGAGCGTGAGTATACTCTTTTGGATGGTAAGCCACCAACCAGATAGACATTGGTGCGAAATGACGAAAACACTGGCCAGTATTGAAGAAGACCCAAAAATGTCGATTCGATGCCGATCAGCTAAATTGGGCATGGCCCTGCTTATTTTGCAGTTGGATTTGGTCCTACATCCGTATAAGGTTGTGCTAACGCAACGAACCGAACGACCATGAACAACGTCGTGAGTACGCTGGTTGGGCACTGGAAATAGTGGCCGGAGATCCGGATTTTGTCAAAAAAATCATCTTTTCGGTCGTAGTCCATTTTTGGCTTAAAGGCTATGTCAACAAACATAATTGACGTTATTGGAGCCAACAAAATTCACAAGTGTTCGGCCATGCATGAAGGCATGCACAAAGATTGACTATTTGGTGTGGTTAATGGCATGGCGGCCTCATTGAACCTTATTTCTTTCGAAATGAGCAAGGAGACACCGTCACTGTCAATGGATTCAATTATAAAGCGATGTTAACCGACTTTCTGTGGTCAGAGCTCGACAACATCGATACATCCGAGCTGTGGTTCAAACAAGACGGCACTGAAAGAGAAATTTGGGGACTTGGTCATCTCACGGCGAACGTTCATCAATTGGCCTCCGCGGTCATGAGATTTGACACCACTTGATTATATTCTCTGAGGCTACGTCAAGTCCTTAGTCTACGCTAACAAGACAACCACTTTGGACGGGCCCGAGGCCAAAATTCGTTACGCTATTTCCGGAATAACGCCCAACATATTGGACCGAGACATCAAAAATTGGACCGACCGCTTGAAATACTGCCAGCGAAGCCGAGGCGGTCTTTGGAATGATGTGTCATTCCACATATAATGGCATGAGCGTAGCTTCAAAATAAAGCCAGAATCAATTTTATATCTCACCCCGTTTTTGTTTTATTTAAATATGTTTTCCTGTCGTTTTCATCTGGTCACCCTTACTGATTAAAAACTTACCTTGACTGACTATATGTTTATTCACTTATTCAGTACACTATACACTTACTAAATTTCTTTTTTATTGAAAGCTATACAAAATGACCACGTAAGATAGTTTTCACTTTACTAATAAATATACCACCGCTACGCAATTGTCCATATTATAAATATAATATTGGGTCTATAACTTGATTGTGCGGTTTCTTAAGAGATGGCGTAACTTGTATTATTCCATTGTTATTACTCCATTGAAACATGCGTTGGAAAGCTACTGTCATTGTATGTCATTTCGGTATATGTCATTCATTTGAAGCGTAAACAACAATAACTTTTTTTCACTCAAATATGTCGAACTTTGTACCTGAAAAAGTGTTTTTGCGGGAAATTCTTCTTCATTACTTTAGTATGAAAAAAACTGCTGTTGAAAGTCATCGTATTTTGGTCGAAGTGTATGGTGACCGTGCGCTAGCTGAGCGAACGTACCAAAAGTGGTTTGCACGATTTAAAAGTGGTGATTTTGGCTTGGAAGACGATGAACGTCCTGGACAGCCAAAAAAGTTTGAAGATGAAGAACTGGAAGCATTACTTTATGAAGAAGAGCTCGCAGAATCTTTGGGTGTCACTCGAGAAGCCATTTCAAAACGTTTAAAAGCAGCTGGATATATTCAAAAGCAAGGAAATTGGGTTCCACATGAACTCAAGCCGAGAGACGTCGAAAGGCGGTTTCGCATGTCCGAAATTCTGCTGAAAAGCCACAAAAAGAAGTCATTTTTGCATCGGATTGTTACTGGTGATGAAAAATGGATCCATTACGACAACCCCAAGCGCAAAAACTCATATGTGAAACCCGGCCAACCAGCCAAATCAACGGCAAAGCCGAATATCCATGGAGCGAAGGTAATGCTTTGTATTTGGTGGGATCAGATGAGTGTGCTGTATTATGAGCTACTAAAACCGGGTGAAACCATCAATGGACAACGCTACCGAACACAATTAATGCGTTTGAAGAGAGCAGTAGCCGAAAAATGCCCGGAATATGCGACCAGACACTAGGCAATAATCTTCCATCATGACAACGCTCGGCCCCACGTTGCTATTCCGGTTAAGAACAATTTGGAAAACAGTGGATGGGAAGTCTTACCCCACCCGCCTTATAACCCAGACCTTGCCCCTTCTGACTACCATTTGTTCCGGTCGATGCAGAACGCCCTCACTGAAATACGATTCACATCAGAGCAGAATATCAAAAATTGGCTTGATTCATTCTTGGCTGCCAAGCCGGCGCAGTTCTTTTGAGATGGGATCCACAAATTGCCAGAAATATGGGCAAAAGTCATAGCTTCAGATGGGCAATACTTTGAATAATACTATTGTACATGTTTTTCTTAAATAAACGTTCAAATTTTGAAAAAAAAACCGCACGAATTAAAATATAAACCCAAGTTTGCTGGTTTCAATAAATGCCCACATCATCTTAACTAAGAAGAAAGACAAGCTTACAAGCAAATTCATGTTCGAGTGGCGAGTGTAATATGTAACGCTTATCAGCGTTATTATCATTTCCTTTGTGGGCTTATTTTAGTCCTTAGCACCATTCTACAGAAAGCTAAATTTTGGATTAGTAAGGTGAGTGGGATTAGATCGCTCCCACGTAAAAAATTGCCTTGCTTGCATATGTAGTCTCCAGCGACCACACTCATCTTTATTGCCCTGCTTTTACAGCACTATGTATCCACCTGGTCCCATGCAATACAGGCTTCCATGTTATATTGCTTCTTCTCCAAAGACCACATTTTTGTTGTTGGCCTGACCACCTAATATGGATATCTCTATACAGACTCCTACATTCAAAATTTGTTGAAAGGCAAATGGAAAGGTGGCCATTTAAATATACGACACTCAGCACTAATCTCTTTGCTACCCGCCAAAAAAAACGTGCCTACATAGCCTTAAAATTAAAACGCTAATTTGCTTTGCGGCGTAGTTCTCTGATTTTACTACGTTAATCCAAAAAGTTAATTTATTTCGATAGCGAAACACAAATACGACATAGATGACGGGGAAAGCCAATCGTATTTTCTGTGATCACCTATTATTCACAAGTTCAACGGAATCAAACAACCAACCTATTAAACATGCCTTGTTCATAATGTAGTCAGTAACCTCAGTATGACAAGTAGACATCGTAATTAGTCTTAAAACCTTTCTCATTGTCTTGTTTCATCGGCCAAGATATCACATAAAAACGGAACCTAAAAATTCCCCATCGATGACAGAACTTTGGCTGGAATTACAACCAAAAGCGATGAAAGTGTTTCTGTGAAAAGATAACCTTCCACTTACTTTCAAATGTTCACTCATTGTAAGTGACAATAAAAGTTAATCGCCTTCGTGATAAGAGATAAGACGCCAACACTAAAATCAACGCCAACGCCACTGGTATACTAACACTATACCTCTTGCCATTTCTGTGGCACAAAAAGTGAACGACTTCTTACGACACCTCGTACACCCGTACACTCATTTCAGTTGTACCTGCTTAGCAATGCAATGCGTCAAGAAGAACCAAAAATAGCTGCCGCCTATTACTTAATTTCATTCGCAATCCTTGTGTAGGAGCACTTGTATAGGAAGTCAGCTTTGTTTGGTGTCAATCTATTGCCTAATAGCCACCCCCAAAATGGACTGTCATGGTTCATTGTAATTCCATGGCCAACTCTCAGTCACTCAGTTCGATGCGGTGCGAAGGAAAACGTACAGCAAAAGCTCGCGCTTTCTGACAGCGCCAGTGACAATTCCACTGACAGTACCATAGAGTGACGGTAGCAATGTGTACAAGTAATAGCCGCGCAGAAAGACTCGGAGAGACGACTTTTAGCGCTAACTGTGCAAGCAAGCTAACCAAGAAATGTGGTTGGGCTCATTTCCGGTTCAATTTAAACCTAACACGAGCACGTTTTGGAACTCAGCTACTAATTGTGCAGAAAACGGTGATTGATATCGTAACTTCTGCTACTTTTAGATGATTGCAGGAGATTGGCCCGTTAAGTGTTAAAATTTGTTACGTTATAGTGTTGTGAGGAGTATGTCGTCTTCGTTTGTTTCCATGTTTACTTTCAATTATCGCAGTCACGTTAAAGTAATATTTTTATGGTCGGCGTTAGCTGACTTTTGCTTCGAAATTGAATTGGAAGTCAGTAGTGGATGTGAGTTTGGCCTTTTGGTCTAACAAGAGCTTCCTCCTACCTAAGTACGTCGGTAGGTGCTACCTATTTTGTGTTGAAAATGCTTAAGTTCTTTGTTACCATGGGGAGGTTGCATGTGACAACCGTGGGATTATATTGTACTTTGAACTTCATATGCATACACAGTCGGTTGTGGGCTGTTAGATACGTTTCCAAGTACCAGAGTGTGCTTTTGCGTAAAAAATCTGAAAAGTCATGAATACTCTGCTCGTACTACGAGTATAAGCTGTTTTGAATTGTGTGTGCAAATTGTGCAACATATTCGTAGCTGCTACTACACGAAGCTGTAGAATCAAGTTTTTTGCATGACGGAACAATTTAAATGCGGTACAGTACTTGGAAATGCTTTTGAGGTCTTATGAAGAATTAAGTTGTCGGTAATTAAGGCAAAGCAAGCCATGTACAAACCGAGTCAGCGACTTCTGAATGAATGCAGGTTTTTCAAATAAAGGAGTCTGGCTTACTGCAAAATGAGTGGAGAAAAAAATTTTTTAATGAAATTATTTACTTCAGCAAATGCCTAAACGATTCCGCAAACTATATTGGTATTCGTTTTTGTGGCAGACTATTTGCCGTCATCAATTGACTTTGAATTACCTATCTTAAAAGGTATTTTCCAATTTGTTAAGTGCGGGCCGAAGAGGAGGATTGTGATGTTGTTGTGTATTCAGAACGACAACCTTTGGACCGATTTGTGCTGTTTAGATTAAGCTAGTTTGGCCAGCTACATAATTATACATATATACTATCTGCATCCTTCAAAATAAATCGATACATTCATAAAATGCCAAAATGGATGGATGGATAGATTCGCCTAGCTACGTAAATTCCCCGGACGCTCTTATGTTCACTTATGTTCATCACAAGATGCTTAACAAAATCATAATGTACCGTCACAATTTCAGTAACCAGCTTGCAGTCTTTCTTACTGATGGACAGCAGAAGAATCGCGGGTCTCTTAGAGACGAATAAAAGCATTGCTCATATAAAACCCAAATGTCAAAAGAAGCCCATGAGAGGTCGCAGACAGTCTTAACGCAGATTTAGCCCCGAAAAGCCTTCTTCTGATCCTTACATAGCAAGCTCATGGCGTTTCATTTTCTGTGATCCCAATGTGACGTGTGAATCTTGTATTATCGAACTAGTATCCCTACATACGCAAATGCTTCACGACTTCCAGCAATTCTTCACGATATAATTCACTGTCATCAACAGTGCGTATATCCACGCTTGGAAGACAGACGTAAGTTTTTCTAACGAGGAGTGAAATGTAACGTTGTCTTCCGACGAAGAGCTGAATACTTTGCTTTAATGGCAACGATTCTGGCCGAAACACTTCCCGGCACAAGTAAAGTCGATTACGTATTTTCGCAGCAAGAGAAGTTCTAGCGTCTTTCTATCATACCGCGAATGGTTACCAAAACTTCAGTGTGTGTTGAAGCAAAGACCAATCCGACGTCTCGACGACTGAAGTGGGCCGACAACATCCACGTCTCAGAAGCTATATTCTTCGCAACGGAGCTTGAATGCTATGCGGCCGTTTTGTCGATCGCGCTAGTCTAAAATGGTTGATGGCACACATAAATCTGTTTGGTCGATGACCAGGTGAAGCCTGAAAGTTCAAGGCTTCGACTTCGAGACCGAACATAGATAGGGTACCCTGAACATAGTGCCCGATACTCTCTCACCCGACCAAATGGAAGAGCTCAGTACCCAATCCGATGTTCTGCAGGTTGACTTCCATATTTTTCGTCAGAGGAATACGAGAAGTTGAAGAAGATCGTGAAAGAAGAAAAAGACCGACTTCCAGACACATTTCAGACGAATTTGTGGATAAACGAATTGCCATACAGACAGGTGACCCAATTCACAATTAGACTTGACTTGAAAGTTCAAGGCTTCGACTTCGAGACCGAACATAGAGAGGGTACCCTGAACATAGTGCCCGATACTCTCTCACCCGACCAAATGAAAGAGCTCAGTACCCAATCCGATGTTCTGCAGGTTGACATCCATATTTTTCTAAGTACTAGGTGGAATGAAAAGCAACCTCCTACCGCCAGAACGCGCTGCCACTGCAAAAAAGGTTATGGTGCCTTAAAGTGCGTTCATGTTTAGGCAGACATGCAAAATTTCAGTGCGATACTGTATTTAGTTTTGTTTTGACAGCTGATTGTTGTTGACGTGTTTAGCATCATAAAATTGCTTTTTGAGAAGCAAAACGGCGAAGGAAACAAAAGAAAAGTTGGATAAATATTATGAAGCTAATGCTCCGTCAGATTACACCGTCAAATATTGGTTTTGAGAGTTTCGTGGTGGCCGCAACTCCACTACCGATCAAGTCCGCAGCGACAGGCCCTCCGATGCGGTTAGAGAGGATAATGTCAAAAAAATACATGAAATGGTGTTGGCTGACCGGAAAGTTTAAGTGCGCGAGCTAGCAGATACCACAAAGATGAGTACTGAGCCAATACTCCATATTTTGGGCAATATTCTGCATATGAAAAAGTTATCCTGCCGCTGGGTGCCGCGCATACTCACACCTGACCAAAAACACGAACGCGAGAGCACTTCGAAAGAGTGTTTGGACTTCCTGATGCGGAATCGGGCGGACTTTTGGCGTCGATTAGTAACTGCTGAACACCAGAGAACGAACAGAATGAGTGCCCGGCAATGGACTGAAGCCGGGACGAGTGCTCCGAACGGCTGAGAGAGGCTCGATGGGTCCGAAAGGTTTTGGCGTCGGTTTTCTGTGGTTTTCATGGCATACTCTTCGTGGACTACATCGAAAAAGGAAAAGCCATCAACAGCGAGTATTACTGTGCATTATTGGAGCGATTTAAGGCCGAAATCGCTGCAAAATGGCCTCACATAAAGCGAACAAAGAGCACAAGAGCATCGCAATCATTGCTAAAATCAATGACTTACGGCTGCAATTGCTGTCGCATCCACTATATTCACCCGATTTGGCTCCCTCGGACTATTATCTCTACCCAAATCTGAAAAGATGGTTCATCAATAAAAAATTCAGCTCACGCGAGAAAATCATCGACGCCACGGAGGAGTATTTTGCAGACCTTCCGGAAAATTACTTTTCGGACGGGGTTAAGAAGTTGGAAAATCGCTAGAATAAGTGTGTCAAACTAAAATAAAAAAAACATTTAAAAAAATTTGTTTTTCATTCCGAAGGTTGTTACTTTTCACCCAGCACATATGTGTTTTTAAAACCAGTAAGGAAGGCAACAGAGGTAGAGGTAGTAAAGTATTTAGAGGAAGGCCTCTTTTATGTGTTTGGTGTGCCCGAGTATGTTCATTCGGGTAAGGGCATTAGCAATTCCGAATTGTTTGCTAATTTCAAGAAAAATATGGCATCAAGCATGCTCGAAACGGGCTCTTCTCTGCTCAAGTTAATGTGTCAGAAAGGGTGAACCTTTCATGCATGCAACGTACATTCGATTACCGATTTTCTTTTTTATTTTTGCTGTGTTGCTACACATATCCCGAACATATGTTTACAAATTCAAGTACATAGCATACTTAGTTTGTTTTTGACACATAAAAAGGTTAGACGTGTTTTGGTGCGCTCTACGATTTGCAATTATTATAAAAAATGGAGCAACGAATTTGCAAAATATGGAATTAAGTGCTCTAAAACAATTAAAATGTTGACAGTGACATACGGTGAGTCTGCTCTAAGTAAAAAAAACTGTTTACAAGTATTACAAGTTCTTCCAAGATGACCGAGAAAAAACCGATGACGAACCTCACTCTGGAGGCCCCGGCACATCAATAAAAGGTGATAACATCAAAGCTGTGAAGAAAATTTTTTTTGGAAAATCGCCAAATTACCATAAAAGAAGTTGTTGAGGCATATCGTTCGGTTCATGTCATGTCACCGAAGTTTGTTTCGAAACTTCTTAATTTTGATCAGAAGATCATCGTTGTTTGTGAGAGATTTTTTAGCCAAAAACACGACAATGCCTCAGCCACAATATTCACCGGCTAACGCTTTCCTCATCTCAATATTTACAGAAAAACATATCAGTTAGGCGCATTGTATTCACAAGGCAATACTCCTTGGCTGTGATGTGATGTTTACGATGCCAAGAAGTCGTCAAATATGCCGTAACTTATGGGCTGATTTTCACCTGGTCGCTCCCACGAAACTTCTGGTATCTGGCGGGCAATTACATGATTCAAAACAACTCATTTACGAAACTGTTTTGTCGTGGCACCTCACAGGCAATAAATTTAGGAACATCGATTTCTTCGGACAAAAAGATCGGAAAATAGAGAGATTATTCTTCAACAATGTTCGGAAAAGTGTCGGAATGAGGTATAACGAATCACTCCACCTGGGCGATGGAACCCTAGACTTTCGACATTCCGGCTTAAGTAAAGGTATATTGCAATATATAAAGTTGAGTAAAAACAGGTCTTTAAGGCAGCAGTAGATAATTTAAAAGAGCACACACTAACTTCCAACATTCGGTCAGAGAAAAAAGTCTTTTCTGTCGTGGACTCCGTGCAATATCAGTGTGGTTTTAGTCTCCGTTAGTACATCGGCAAATTCGTAGAGCAAATCGAAGATTTACAGATCGATACTTACGTCAGCATGGCAGTATAAAGGAGCTTTTGGCAAGTCATAAACAGCTATGACAGGATCAATTATATCTTATATCTGTTGTTTGGTGACACAAGCTCTCACGAAAATACGTCATTACTGCTTTTAACAGACTCCAAGAAACCGCTTGGCTCTGATGTTAGAGGCACTGATGAATCTCCCTTCCCTTGGTAATTATATCATAGGCTGCACTTTCAAAGCCATTTTCCTTTCAAACAGAAGTGGTCTTTGGTTCAATTTGCACTAGAGTTTTGATAACCTAGTCCCTCGACACCAAAACTCCTGTTGCCGAAAAAATACAAAGTCTAGTTTTCCTGTAGCCGGCTGTTCACGGATGACTCCAAAACCAATTAAGGATGCGGCGCTAGTGTCTTTCTGGAGAAACAAACGCAACCTTGATGACTACGAGCCAGTTTGAAAATCCAAGATTTAACTGAAGGCAAGCAGAAGGTTGAATTTACTGAGTTTTCTCTGGGTCCCAGGTGATAATGGGATCACGGGAAATTAAACTGCCGATGAACTTGCTGGACAAGACTCAGCAGAGAATTTTTCAGAACCAGAACCTGCATTAGGACTACCTGCGGCCTCGGTTAGGGCTTCCATTGATAGTTGTTTTTGTGTTTATATGAGTGTAATTGCATATGAAATGACTCTCTTGGTTGCCACTAGACCAAAGAAGTTCAGCGAAGTGGAAAGAATGTAGCCTTTTTCCTGACGTCTCGACAGGCAATACATTTTTGCTAGGGACTTAATTGTGCTGGGTGAAAGTGACACAACAGCCTATGACGATTGCTGTGAATGTGATGGTAACACCGTCGAGTTTTTCATCTGTGAATGTCCGGCTTACCCTCGTATCAGTTTGCATATCGACGCTGACATGGTGGGTGCTGGTACTGTGGGCACCTAATCCTGAAGCACTTGATCATCTTTCTACGAGAGACTGGAAAATTTCAATCAAAGTTACATACAAAAAATACAATGGACTAATTCTTTGGCTGAGTTCTCTGTTCCAGGAAGACGTTTGATGAGACCTTCATGACCATTATTATGACGATATCTGATGAAGATGACATTGTTCGATTCGAACACAAGATTTGTCAAGTGAGTTTTAACCTCGATTGCTTAAGCTGCTTTTATACAGTGGCATCGACCTTTTCAGAGAAGTGTGCATCAGTGAGTTTTAGCCTGGATTGCGTTAGCTGCTTATATACAGTGGCATCGACCTTTTCACAGAAGTGCACATCAATGGCCTGAGATTGAGATGTAGAGCGAATGGATATCAACACTCCGGTCCGAACAGGATTCAATTCCTACTCGGCGGATAATGCAGTATATAAGAGGAAGACTCTGCCTAAAGTGGTGGTAACGAGTAGAAGGGAGCTTTGAGGTAGTTGAACAAAGACCATTCTGACTGGGGACGTTTATTGCTTGAGGCGCGTGTCCACCTCGGACTGTAGCTCCGTCTATAGTAATAAGAACTGCAGGGCGTATGTCTTATGTACAAGTCTTTAAGCTAAAAGGGCATTTAAGTAATAGATTTTTCAATAATCCCAGTTTCCTACGTACATACAAACACAAAAACATCGACTCTTAGAAATAAAGTTAGAGTGCATGGTCCAGGAACTTGCATGAACAGACTTAAGTTCAGATAATTTATCAGTCCAATTCGGAAGCAAGTGAGTTCTCATCTTTGTTGGTGCATGTAAGTGGAAAGGGCTCAGTTTGCTTACTGTGTGAAGCTGGTAAGTTCTAGCTACCTACCCAGCTGACTGGTAAGGTATGTTGGTTGAGGCTCAAGTCCACCTTGGAATGTAGCGGCATCTGAGAAAGAAAAGTGATATACGACTAACTAAATCGAAATTAATTCCACGTGGATCATATACATACATATTTCTTTGGAGAAGAACATCTTTGTTAATTTCTCGTCCTTATATGGTATTTCGACCTCTGTTAACTTTTGGAAACTATACGTAATTGTAATTCCTAATTGAAATGTCCACATTTCCTTATTAACAAAAATAAATAATAAATTCTCTTAGCCCCGTTTTCTAATGGAAATCTGTTGAATTAATTTGTTTGTGTCTCAAAGCACTAATCTCATAAACAAGACCCTCCCATCATCGCAAAATCTGTTTTCTTTCTTTTCACATTATTTCCTCTTAATCTCCATTGTTCTTGGAAAAAATCCCTCAACAATTACGATTACCCAAAGAAGGAACAAAAAAAAAAGAGGAAAAAAAAAGAACCAAAACACTATCTCAAGGCTTAATCCTCCAAGCATCGACCGCGAAAACAAAGACAGACGAAGGCAGCGCGCCAAAAGACCTCCAAGCAACGCTCTCTCTTGAGTCAACGCAAGAAACAAGCGACCAACAACGGCACTGACCTTTAAAGCCCCCTACGCAATTTTATTAATTTTAACGGCACACTCTAAACCATCTTCATCCACACCATTCCGAGCCAACTGACATTTATAATTATCAAAATAAAAAAATATAAAAAATAAATTAGTAAAGCAAAAAGCGATTTAAAGCATTTAATCACACTATAGCGCGCTCGATTTAAATGCGCGCTAAAGTTCCCTTTAATACGCCTCTCTGGCAAACGATTTTACTTTCGTTGTAATCGACGCAATTGGCGCCCCGCCATCGCCCCGGGTGTTGTAGGCGAAGGCGATAAATGTTCAAAAAAATACGTTACTGCGCACCGTCGAAATCGAAATTGAAAGTGTGGCCAAATTGTTTTTTCACTTTCGGCTTCGTCCATCAACTGGCTTAGGCCTGGGCCTATGGCCTTTCCGCAATCAAAACAAAAAAGATACGAATGTCGTTGTCGTATTAATTATGTGAAACCTTTTTGCTTCAGCGTATACAATATTTTCTGGATGACCTTTTCCAAATGAGGATGAGGATGACTGACGATTAATGATGTAATTTATGGAACACAAGGCGACAATTGTTCCAAAATTTGATGTGGGTTGTCGGCAATTGATGTCAATCTGAGGAATGACTCTTTTGACAAATTTAGTTGACCCAATTCCAATTCCAACTCCAGAAACGACAATTGCACCCCATTTGGGCGTATTCAGTTGTGGAGCGTGTAGTTCAGACTTTGTGCCGCATCATCGGAAACAAATTACTCAGATGAAAATGTTATCAATAATTGATTGGATGTCGCGGCTGGCAGTTTCAATTCGGAATGTTGAAGACCAAGTCATTTCCGACTAGTGAAAGACCCCGACAACTCGAGAGTACGTAATCATACTCATACCCGCACTCATAGACGTATCTGCAGATGCTTTGAAGTATTATCGCACAGATGGTTTAAGAGTTGTTCGCTTTTTGCGTATCTATGAGAACTATTTGTGATGACAGTCACTACTGCTAGCTACTCGATTTTGAAAATACCATAAAAAAAAAAAATCGAAATTATTTTGAAAGTGTGATGTAATGATAATGAATTATACAGAGAGTGTAGGGCTTCTTCCAACTACTATCCAGGGCTAAAGAGTGAACAAGAAATTTCGGCCTTCCATCGTGTCTTCCATTTCCCCAGCCCGCCTGCCTGCCGCAACGATAAACATCAGCACTCTGTGTTTATGTGAACGAAATAAATTGCTTTGGGAAGCAATGAGCAGGGCAAGCAAGAGGGCGTGTGACTTGTGCGAGTAAACCTCTTCCTCTGTCCTTCTGCAATGATCGTTGAATTGATGGCGTAATTGTGACCCTAAAAAAAGAACCAGACCCCCTTCATCGACGGATGTTTATAATGGTGGAACATTTTGTAAAACAAAAAAAGAGAAGAAGTAAATTAAAAATAAAATTGTTTTGTTAATTGGTCGAGTGACAATTTGTTGTGGAAGTTTTTTTTTTTTTTTGGAACAGACTCCTATAGGTTTGATTATTTCATGGCTGATAAGATTTGGGCTGGGACTTTAATTTATAATTAGAGATGGAACGCACTGTTTAGGAAGTTTGACAGTCAATTTGGGTAGAAGTTAAAAAAGTAGTTGAGATGGCAGTGTGTTGTGGATTTTGGATTTTGGGCAGTTTGAAGTTTGAAGAATGGTAATGTTTTCACAGAGTGACATCATTCGTTTGGAATTGCATTTCTTGGCAATTTTCTATCTATGCAGATACTGCTGCAAATAGCACTTTGTATTCTCAATTAGATTAGAGCAACATACTCGTAGTTATGATACACCAGCAGCTAGTCCAGTTGTAAGTAGACTAACTCCAGCTACTCTAAGTTTAGAAGTTAGTTTGTTCGTTTGTGGTCATACTTCAGAAAACATGTCTAATTTAGCATTAAAGGAAACGGGGTTGAGTTTGAATCAAAATAAAAGTATGGTTCATTATATCTTGAATATAATTTAAGGCGTATAGCTTCCTCGGCTCTTTTTCTTTTTTGTCGAACCGCATTCAATTTTGTCACGCTAAATTGAGCAATTGGCTTCCATGGCCTGAATAGTTTGCTTTTTATCGGCATACACCTAAGTTTTTATGTAGCCCCACAAGAAGTAAGTGAGTGGCATCAAATCGCACGGTGATGAGCGATATCGCACATGTCGCCATCCTGCTAGAACCACATATGATTCTTGTCAATGTTGTCTATATGTGTATACCACCTTAATAAAAAAATAAAAAAAACGGATTTTTTTACAATTTTGGAAATGGATTTAAATTTGCAAGAAACTTATATTAAATTTTGCGTAAAAAAAAAAAACGGATTTAATGGTGCGCCAACGTTGGAAATGTTGGAAAAGTGTTTCGACAACGATTCTCTAAAGAAAACGGTAGATTACCAGTGGCACGAGCGGTTCAAAAGTGGTCGTGAGTCTAAAGACCTCAATTTCATGCAAAAACGAGACCGTGCTGACTTCGCAAAAGAGATTTGCGTTTGGGAAACGCGTTTCAGCAGCCGAGAGAAAGTAATGGAAAAATCGCAAGAAGCACTGATGGACATACCGAAAACCGAATATAAAAAAATGTTTCGAGGATTGGATCAAGCGCTGGCATAAGTGTGTTGCAGTCGATGGGGATTATTTTGAAGGGGACAATATATGTAGATTTAGATGAATAAACTCGTATTTTTAATTTTCTGAGTAAATGCTTTTATATATTTTTTATTTTTTATTTTTTTGATAGTTTTTGCAATTGTTATATTTAAGCAGCTGTTAAAGTAACCAATCACACTCAACTGTCAAACTATATAGTAAAGTTTGCCATTTCCAACTCAGTTGTAAATACGCAACGTGAATTTCGTCGTGAGGTTAGTCGTCATCATGGCTTCAGTGTGCAAGCAATTCGTCGCAACGGGGAAAAGTTTGAACGTGAGTATACTCTGTTGGATGTTAAGCCACTAACCAGGCAGACCTTGGTGCGAAGTGACGAAAACATAGCCGACGTAGTGACTAGTATCGAAGAAGACACAGAAATGTTTATTCGGCGCCGATCAGCTGAATTGGTCATCGCCAGAAAGTCAACGTTACTTTGCGGTGTAATTTGGGCCTACATCCGTATAAGACTGTGCTGACGCAAGAATTGAAATCAGACGACCATAGTCAACGCTGTGAGTTTGCTATTTGTGTGCTGGAAATGTTGGCCGGAGATCCGGACTTTGGCCAAAAAATGATCTTCTCGGACGAAGCCCATTTTTGGAATAACGGCTGCTATTTCAACAAGCAAAATCGCCGTTCGGCAAATCATCGGACCTATTTTTTTCGAAAAGAGAAGGAGACATCGTTATCTTCAATGGCCTCAGGTTTAGAACAATGTAATCGATTTCTGTGGTCAGAGCTCGACAACATCGATATATCCGAGCTGTGGTTTTAACAAGACTGCGCTACAAGTTATACAAGCGACGCAACGCTTGAAGTTATGAAAGAGAAATTTGGCGACTGGGTCATCTCACGGCGAGCTTTCATCAATTGGCCGCCGCGATCATTCGATTTGACACCACTTGATAAATCACATATTAAACCGAGTGATCAAAAATTGGACCGACAGCTTGAAGCACTGCCAACAAAGCCGAGGTGGCCATTTGAATGTTGTGCTATTCCGCACATAATGGCATGAACGCAGCTTCAAAATAAATCCAGAATCAGCTTTATATCTCACCCCGTTTTTTTTTTTCGTTTCAAATCACCCTTAATGAGAAGAAATCACCAGAATGTGTTTTTGGGACCGTGACAGATAAAACACTCGTTGTACATCCCTGATCCATTTTACACCAAATCTATGCCTTCTGGGCTCGTATATCACACTCAGTGAAGTAAGTTGCACTCACACATATCCTTCGAGGTGAATTGGATGTCTGCTATGATATGGTATTGTACTATTTGTCAACCGAATTTTAAAGTTGCTTAGCTGGCTATGCAAATGCAGATATCTCTGGTAAATAGCACATTCAATTTCAACCAAAAGAGAGCCTATATCCAATGGCTTGGAGGGCGAAATCATATACTATGCATTGCTCGATAAGTACACCTTCTCGTATACGTTGATTCATTTGAATTCATTAATACATATAACATGTATATGGATGGGCTCTATGCTCGGAAAAACCTTACCCGCCCAGTCTTCTCTGCGTGAGATGCAGTACTGAAAACATTTAAATTCACTTTCACGGGCTGGCCGTGGTGTATGTTAGTGGTATATGCATAGACTCCTCAAGCAGAGGGTCGCGGGCTCGAATCCCGTGCGAGGCAATTCTCTGAAAAAATCTTTTTATGGAATTTGTATGTAGTTATATGAAAATCCCGTCGGCGTCAACTTTGACATGAAGGCATAACACTGATGTTGGAGTAGTTGCTGGCTGGGCTAAATGTAACGAACTAACAACTAGCACGTACTAAGACCCACTGGTTGAGGATGCACTGACTCCTCTGACCACCTCTGGAAAAATATCGAAGCCTAATACACCTGAGTTTCAAACTACTACACCCGCCCGCGCTCTTGAGAAAAAGCAAGTAAAAGGGTATTCATATCCCATAAATGGGATTATAAAAAAAAAGCAATCCTGCCTGCTAACATCGCATTTGAGGTAACCTCAAAGATAGCCCAGTCTAGTCTACTGTGACGAACTACAGAGCTAGTCAGCACGAGCCAGAACACAGTGGCTACACTGGCAATGAATGAGCAGCAGGAAATAAGGGATCTATCTCAATATTTTTAATTCCAAGACTACCTAGCAAAATGCACATACTTACTTACTTACTTAGGTGGCGCTATAGTTCGCGGTGAATCTGAACCCCACCTAACAAGCCTCTCCAGTTAGTCGCGTCTTTAGCTAACTGCCTCCAGTTGCGCACTCCAAGTCAGTTGAGGTCCCCGTAAAATTGTGCGTGCCACCTAAGGTGAAGTCTTTTTCTACTGCGTTGTCCCTCCGGGTTAGATTCGAAGACCCTGCGCGCCGGACTATTGGTATCCATTCGCTCTACATGTCCTAGCCATCTCAGGCTACTGATGTGCAGTTTTCTGACAATGTCGATGTCGTTGAACAACTCGTATAGTTCGTCGTTGAACTTCTCGTCCAAAACACGTCAACGCAAACGGGAATGAATATTTTTGAAAGGATTTTTTTTTCGAAACTACTGAGAAGATATGTTCATCCGCTTTTAATAGAGTCCTTGCATCGGTGTGATAGGACTGGGATGGTCAAGTTCTTTTATAGAGTATCCTTAAGTTTTCGGGATAGGGCCTTAGAATTTATAGCAGAGCCAAGGTAGACAAAGTCCCCTACTACCTCGAAATTATAGCTTTTGACTATGACATTCTATCTAATTTGTCGATATTGTGTATCCTTTGTTGACCGACGCTTTGTAGAGGTCTTGTTAAGCTGCATGTGCTTGCCAGCATTTTTCATCAAACCAGGGATTTCTTGTTGGTGGTCGGTTGAAACCCGGCACATCAGTTGCGGTGTTTCTAATGGCACATTTGCAACTTTTCCACTGGTCTTCGGTACTTGATGTTGGGGGCATAGGTGCTGTTGGTAGATTTCGGAATACGCGTTTGGCGAAGTTTTTAGCGGTATCTTGCGATTACAAGTTTTCAACGTTATATCTTCTCACAACAGTTCTTATTTGTTGTGGCGATAGAAAGATCCACATTCACACCTTGGCTGTAATTATGTGGTGATTTGAGTCACTATTGCCTGCCCGGAACGTCCCGGACGTCCAGAATACAATGTTATTTAGCGTTTGATAATTCGGAGACGGTGTGATTGAGATTAGGATACCGTGTGCTTGCCATAGTGATATTTTGTCCCATCGTAAAGTCATTAAACTTAAAACCGTTGCCAGACATAGTGTTGTGTAGGCTATGCTTACCAACTATCCTATCAAACCCTTTCCGGCAGTTACCCTGATCACCACCAGGAAGTTCATAAGATTAGCACTTCACTACAAGCTGGGGTGTTCCGCTGCTGGCCTAATCCAAGCTCTAGAACATTCGTCAATTTCTCTTCATTACTCGGTGAAAGCTTAAGGGACCATTCAAGCCAACAATCTTTTGCAACCCCCTTTCCTTAAAACAACAAAATAACCTCTACAACCAGATAGAAGTCAGATACATAATAACCGGACACTGTAAAATCAAAAACAATCTTATGACTGACGCAGAGGGAGCTACTGCCCACCCTAACTAAATTACATATATCAAAGTGGACCTAATCACGACCCAGCACCTTTCTATTTTGTGAATTTTCTTCCGAATGTGAATGCTGAAACAATTTTTTTGGGAGAAGAAACCTAAATAATATCGTTATAAAATTTCAGAAGCCAAAATCAGAATCAGAGACCATAAAAACCACTGGCAGGCCATGTTGTTCTGTTGCGAAACCAAAAATATCCTCCTTCCGTTGCCATTCATTCGAATGTCCAACAGTCAATCATAGAAACCACTCATCAATTAAGACCGAACCCCGCACGCCTGACCTCACTCTTTTTCTTTCAGTTCACTGAATACAAAATTGAAATACCACCACTACAGCGCCAGCTCTAACCTCAATTCCATTCCATGTAGGTACACAGGTAACTCTTTTTTTCCTCTCCAAATAGCACCTAAAACGTTCTTGTTCCATATGTGAGAGTTGTTTCCTCGTGTCGCTCCGTTCGTCTGTCTGTCAATAAAACAGACAACATCGTTACGCTGTACATTTGTGTGTGCTTGACAACAACTCGGAAGCGCCACAAATGTTCAATAGGCCCCAACCGCACACTGAATGCATGACATGCAAACCAAATAGCAGCAGCACCAGCCACACTGGTAGTTACGCTCTTTTCTAAAGAATAAAAAATAAAAAGTCGGTCGACCTACTGACTAACACAAAGCAGATCCCTTTTCTATGTTCAAATGAAAATCCATCCACACACATTCTCTATCGCCTGCTACAGAAACTGCCACCCCCAAAACGACGCCCACTTCAATTGGGGTAATAGAAAAAAATTCAAAAAGAATAAAAAATAAAAAATAAAAAAAAAAATAAACCCTACTATGGAAGTCGTTCTAAACGAATCCGAGGTCGGATTTCTTTTAATTAGTCTGCCCGAATGCGAATACGAATACGAGTGCAAGAAACTGTTCTAGAAATTCTTGAAAAAAGTGCTAGAACCACCGCCAGTGCTGCGTCATTGACGACGATAGTGGGTGTCGTTAGAGTTGTTGAATGGTATTTAAGTTTGAAGGACAAAGAAAAGGATAAGTACCTACATCCTGTCAAGTGGCAACTTGCACTTGTACTCGCACCATATGTTAAATGATTTTTTATGGCTTTGTGAGGAGAGTAATCCTCAGTGAGAGTGTTGTAATTTGCGGGTATGAGAATGCATTTGTGCTCCTAGAATCCTTGAAGTCATTGTTCATATCGATCGAAATGGAGTTCCTAGCTAAATGTCAATGGCAGTCGTATTAAAAGGTTCAATGGTTTTTCGAGGCCAAAAACCATTATTCGCTGATATTCTGTAGCGATGTAGTCGTATATGAACACACTGAAGCTTCTAACTTCAACGCTCTTTTTCCAAACTATGTTAGATACTTTGGCTATGCATACATTAAGGCGATAACTGGTGATTTAGTCTGGTAATATGGGATGTAAGGGTCAGACAATACAACTGCGCCTTCAATAAATCTCTAACTTAAGCCAGAATACACTGCTAGCACATGCTTTACTAGTATGAGCAAAAACTGTCTCCCGGTCGGAGGGGAGCTGGCTTATTCCTGAAGACCTGAGACTTTACATATCCCCAAAGAAAATAGTCCAAAGGTGTGATATCGCACGATCTAGGCAGCCAATTTACCGTAGCAAAACGTGAAATTAAGTGCTCACCAAAATGATTTCTTGTTGAAACCAGAGCGCACCAAAACCATGTGCTCGGAAAGCACATAGTCTATTAACATAGCGCGATAACGTGAACCATTGACGGTAACATTTTGATTTGCCTCATTTTTGAAGATATATGGAGATTGAGATGAGATGATATAAGAAATATGATTCCATCAGCCCATAAACCACACCATACCGTTGTTTTAAATGGATGTAGTGGTAGCTCTTGGTATTCTTCGGGTTGATCATCAGCCCAAATATGGCAATTTTGTTTATTAACGTGTCCATTAAGCAAGAAATGAGTTTCATCACTGAACAAAATTTCACGATAAAACACCGGATTTTCATTGAGTTTTTCCAGAGCCCATTCACTGAAAATATGACGCAAATTCAAGTCGCCTGGCTTCAATTCTTGCACAATTGAATTTTATACGCTTTTAGGCCGAGATCCAACGCCAAGTTGTTGAATCCGCCAAGCCAAGCTGCTGATAACGACGACGAAGCGATTCGTCACGGTCTTCGTGTACATTCTCAGCTACAGCTGCTATATGGTTGTCACTTCTACGTGCTGGATGTGGTCTAACCGATCGAGTATCATCCACCTATGTAAACTTGGACTCAAATTTGCGAATGGTATTGGGAAAAGTGGTTTCAGTAGGTCGATTATGCGCAGCGTAAGTTCCTCGAATCGCACGAAAAACATTTTTCCCAGAACGCTGATTTTCGTAATGCAGCTGAACAATTTGGAGACGTTGTTGTGGCGTGAGTCTTTCCATGATGACTTGCCAAATGATATTGAACAAAAATGACAAAACAGTTTGATAGGAGTCACGCGTGATCTGTCAAAAAAAGCCTATTGAAAACCAAACCTCACGATGAATCACCCTATATATGCTGACTGTACTCAATATGTAATGGTGGGGGTAAACAGAAGTGATCCACTGATATGGTGCATGTTGGTCGACACACTGCATGACACTCTCAATAGCTTTGACGTCTTCGCTCAAGCATAATATGCAGATGTTACATCTGTGTGTTTGATCATGCCTAGCGACTGTCTGCTCTAAAGGGCAGATTATATGTGATCGACGATTGATGCACTAGAAATTGACTTTGAGTCAATTCTTTCAAAGCTGGGACTGTTATTTTAACGAGAAGTGGTAAGACGACTGTCCTGGCTTAATACATTTAAGTTGTCTAAAGAAGGGGATCATCTTTGATAACAAAATTCTAGAGACGAAAAATATTGCGTCGAAGTCTCTAAGACGCTGTCGACCTTCTGTCCGATATTCATGGGCTTCACTCTCAAAGCCAAATTCTGGTAAAAACGAAATGATGATGATGACCTGACCTTGCGCGCAGACTGTCCTTTGTCTCTAGTCTGATTGAACTCGGAATTGAATTTCGTTATGCCCAAGAAAGGAATGTTTTCGGTCGATATCTTCAAAACTTTTTAATTTTACGACGCTGACGTCTTTCTGGAGGATGACAACATAAAATTTCACTCCTTGTTAGAAAATCTTGCGTTTTTCTTACAAACGCAATCCTGATGAAAACGAACTATGTGTATTGTGAAGAATCGATGGAGGGGGCGAAGCATTTGCATATGTAACGGCAGCTAACCTTCGCTTAGAGCCCTGCTGGCCCCTTTCAATGTAGATCACAGGATATGAAATCGCCGATAAACTTACTAGGCTCAGAGGAGAGTTTTTCATGACAAGAACTTTCTTTGGGTCTGCGTCCTCGGTTAGGACTTCTATTGACAGTTGGAATTTATATGAGCACAACTGCAGATGGCAGGACTCCACGTTACCGGCACCAAATTAATGCTTCCTGATGTTTTTAAGAGTTCAGCAGCTTTTTCTAACGTCTCTCAGTAGAAAAAACTGCAGTCTGCCCACTAGTGTGACGGGGCACTACGGTTTTGCTAAACACTTAAGCAATAGTTCTTTGTCTAAACGCTCTGTTCCGATAGTTCAACTGCTTTCTGGAAAGGTAAAATGCCACTAGTCTTCAATCAAATGCCGGCCGTCTTCCTTCAAATTATCAACACCGATATTGGGGCATTGGTAATTGGGTTACGCTACAAAAAGCTGGGTTAAGACTACCGGAAATTCCAATAACATAATGGCCATCTTGCTCGCTTACCGTGAGCAGACAACTCATCTACAACGGCAATTCCACGTGATTGGACACGTGAACGACATCATGCATCATGTACATCCTTCGTTGTAGTGGAAATCGGTTGTTGCATGGTGGCTACTATGCATCTGAAGCTACTCCGTCCATCTTATATATATCTGAGTTCGAGTTTTCGACTTCTACACGGCAAACACAAAGGTTTGGAAAATAACACACCAAACACTAGAGAGAACCTACTTCTATTCATGAGGTCAGCACAGGCTCGGTCGGAAAGCGACGGATAGTCCGTCGTTTTTTAGACATGGCTCCTAGGTTTTTCTGTTCTTTACACAAATATAATGAGGAGAAGTTTGTTCAAAGGTATTCCCACAATAATAGTAGGAAAAGCTTTTGATCAAAACAACTTTTTCGCAATCGGAGATACGAAAGTAAAGGACGTGAGGACTCCGGTTTCGCCAAAACCAATCACAAAAATATGACAAATAATGTCATCGCCTACAAAGATCATTTGAGAAGTGCAAAATCCGTGCGAATCGATGGAATATCTAACATTGTGTCTTGACATCCGCCACTATAAGCGGTGGACAATTATACTGCCTTATTTAATAATACTCTGAATAATTCCCGTTATCCCGAAGACAGCGATGGTGTATCCTATTCCCGAAACACATAAAAACCATTCAATTTAAGCAATCTCCGATCGATTAGGCGTTCAAAAAGCTGACTACTTATATAGTGGAGGACAAAAAAAGCGAGGTCAAAAGATCGATGTTTTTAATATACTCTTACAACGTGACTGAAAAAATATAGCGATATTGCCACGACTGGAAGTTAAAGAACAGCGTTCAGAAGTCAGAAACTTTTCTTTTTAGGACACCTTTGTCCTGACTCACTTACCAGAAATAACTGGCGAAAGTATTCCGTCGTAGCACCTGCTATATCTATATTTTAACAAACATAATACACATCCTGTCAAAATATAACCAGGACTAAGTCATTCAAACGGTTCTCATTGATGATTTCTTGAAAAAAAAAAAAATATTTCTTACAACTGCGATCTGTATTGTGACGCTGAGTTTGGACGCCACCTGTAAACAAGTTTTTTGTCAGTAGCCAAAAGGTAACTATCGGAGATTAAAAAAGAAAATTTGCTGAGATTTGCTGAAGACGATCCCGGAATACCGCTTCAAATGGACCCTTTTTTGAAGGAGACAAAACAAATTTTGATGAATAATTGATTTGTGATGTTTTTGCTGGACTCACTCCAGTAGATCTTGCTTTAATCAGTGCGAAAGGAAATTTTGCTCTTACAAAGTGTCTGTGTCTTATAACAACCAACTCCACTGAAGAGAGAAAGTTTTCTGCTACATGTCTCTAATGCGACCTATGCCTGCATAATTCAACGTCAGAGAAAGTTTATTAGAAAGGGTTCGGTTGTTGAAAAGAACAACTGGTTCCAGCAGGACGGAACAACCGCTCAAACAGCTCGAGCAATGATGGAGGTTTTGAATCATCAATTCCGACGCCTTGTTATCTCCTGTTTTGTCTAATCTTTTCCTTTTTCTCTTTGTGCTTTTTGCAGTCTCGCGTTTACCACAACCAACCCCAAAAACTTGCAAATCTTGAAAGTCAACATTAAAGAAGAAATCACCAATTTGTAGCCAGGTGTTTTGCGAGCAACAATTCAAAATGCCATCAAATGAACACAAATGTGCGAAAGCTCAGAACTATGTGGGTCTTTCTAAGTCATGACTGACTAACGTACATTGTCTACAATAGATTGGATTGAGTGATGTTGATAGGTATGGTATCAATGAAATTACATACCACATCAGCGAAAAATAACTGCAGCCTGACACTCACAAAAGGGGTTCTCCCCAATGTCGTCATCGTTCCCATAGTGATTGTCGCACGATGTTGTCCCACTTAGGCCTAGCACACTAAGATGCAAAGCAAAGGTACAGAGCTCCGCGATACCAGTCGTTTCTATTGATGGACAACAAAAAATCGCTTATGTGTTAGCGAAGTCGTATCGCGTATCGCGGCATCACAGAGAGTTATGTTCATATTAAACGCAATCGTCAATGGAAGCCCTAACACCTTGGCTACCAAGTTCTTAGGCGTCCTTATTTCCCGTGATTCTATTGCGACGTAGGACCCAAACAAGACATGATAAATTCACCATTTCGACCGCGTTTGTAGAAGCTTTGATTTCTTGAATTAGCTTGGTAGTCGCGAAAGAGTTCCATCAGTCCTTAACCACATCTTAGAGCCCTACTAGAAAACCGGACTCCATTCCTTTCCGGTCTTAGATTCTGACCGGAACCATTCCTGAGCACAAGGAACATTTCGTGACATTGCATTAGACGAAATGTCTGTAAGACCGGAGTTAAAAGTAAGTTGACGCACGAAGACATTAAAACTTGAATGCGCCAAAGACCATTTACTCGTTTGCTTAGAAGACGTAATGATGAAGGTTTTGTATTGGCTTATTCGTTCCATTAGATAAAGTTTCATACTCAACTCTACGGTAAGCCCATAAAAAAAGCGTTTGACAAAAACTGATCATCGCTTAATCTCCAAGTCAACGTCGATGTGCTTACTAAAGCTCAACTACTGTTGATGATATTATATCTTAGGAACCGGGGTCTTGAGCGACAACCATCATGCTTCTCCAGCCAAGTCAATCCTAAGCTATCTGCCAGCAGTTTCGCACACCGGATTAGTTGAGAACCCCTTCAAACATAGTGCCCCACCTTATAGCACAATAGGTAATGTGATCTTCCTATGCTGCATTTTCCCAATGGGGTTGGATTCTAAGATCATTGGCCTGGACTACTCGTGTCCTTCCGCTCTGCATGACCTAGCCATCTGAATCACTATCATCAGTTCTTGAGAGCGTCCATAACTTTTCGTCTTTTAACCAGACACGATGAGGGTCTGTATAGCATATTCTTCGTTGGTCATTAATCTATTTGGCCAGATGGAATGAACTCTTTGTGGACATTACCCTTGGAATCGTAAAAGTACATCAAAGTTGTCTTCACTTTTGACTTCTTCAAACGAGATCTTTTGGGTTTTAGCTTGTCTGGCGTCTTCTGGTCGCCTTTTTGACCCTTCGACACAATGACAAGATCATTATCTGTCACAATGTTGTAAGGGAAATTTTTGTACTTTTTGGCCTTCTTTGATGGTGTCCTTCGAATGATGAATTCTGGCCAAATTTTGCGTGAACCTCCTGACACAATATATTTAATGCTTCTATGTCATGAAATTTAAACAGTAAATCAGTAAAGGATCTGCCTTTCTATTGCATGTAATTGCCACATACATGGACTCAATAGAAATTTTTTTTTTTTTTTTTTTTTAATTATGTTTACTTTGGAACGGACTTTGTATTGCTAAATTTTGACTGAGGTGTCTGTGTTTGTTGGCCTTTCTCTAACGAAAGCATGTGTTACGAACGTAATGTTTTTTTGCTTTCGTTAGTATGTCTATGCCGAGATCTATTATGTTGTGTTGGGGTCTATCATCAACTTTGTCTAGATTTTACAGATGAAAAGGTTCCTTCTTCTCACCAGATCCTATCCTCCAGCTTTAAAAGCCCGAAGACTATGCCATTGACTCTTGCGTATTTGTTGAAGTGGAATCAGGTATTTCTATATTTATTTTAATTTGGTCGGTTTGACGGTATGTAGTTGGCTGGTTAACAGTCTTCAGATACACAACCAACACACCGTAACACGATGCTTAGCTAACAGCCCCCAGTTTTGAGTACAAATCTGGTAAGGATTCTTTTTTTTTTTTTTTTTGTAATTTGGGTTGTTTTCAGACGAATGTTCAGCTTTGATTACCATTTTTTGTTTTTTTTTTTCTGTACTTGCTTTGTTTAAATAAGATTAACAGATGTGGACGAATAGGTTAACAGCCTTGTCAAAAGCATTGTTAAACTATTTAAAATCCTCAAAAATGAGATCGGCAAATGCTCTGAGAAGTGATGCAACTGTTACTAGAGGTGGCTTATTGAAAATTTCTAAATAATTCATCATTCATACCTATTGGACTAAGGCATATGCACATTCGTTATGGTTGGGCCAATCTCTTATACAAAACTGTTACTCATACAAGTGACTCATGCAAAGCTAAATCTGTTTGAAAATCGCTGATAAAGTCTTGTCAATTCCCTGAAATCATGTAAGTCTCTCCATCACCTCACAACAAAATTTCTCAGTTAAAGAATCTGCTTTAAAGCATAAAGGGAATCCTTTTAATGGGTAGAACAGACTTATTTTCACTTGAGAGAACACATAAGCACAGACACGATTTCGACTCTGTTCTGAGGAGCTTTCCAATCCTAAATTAAATAATTGGAGCCACAACAAACAATTGGTTCTAACATCAATTTAGCTGATGCTCATTGTGTCAACACTTACCCAATCCAATCAGCCCTAACATAACACTCGGGCTCGTCTGGATCTGCTACAAAATACCAATACTAAGTTGGTAGCAGTCAAACTTAGTTACACGCTCGTATGCACAATCTACTTACATGCGCCTTGCCAATTTGTCATGCGACCTGGGCACAGATTAAATCACAATTCAACTTCTCAATTGCTTTCCCATTTTTGGGGAATTCATTTTGAATATGCAAATTTGCGTTTTCTATCCGCCAACGAAAATTAGTCATCATCGGAGCTATTACTCATACTATGTAGAAAAAAAAAAAAAAAAAACTAGATACACTGCCACAGCGTCAGAAAGCCATGTGAAACGACGTCAAAAAAGGCAATTTACGATGGCGATTAATTAATCAGGTTCGCCTTTAGCGCGCTCTGAGATCCAATCAAATCCAATCCAATTCAACCGCATGTCCAACCGGCCCGAGCGACTGACGCGACACAGTCAATTTATTTATGAATGCGAGCGTACTTTTTAAATCAACCCGCGAAAGACTGGCTTTGTTTACTGTATTCGTGTATTCGTAGAAAAGATACACATTTCCTGCGGCATTTTCATTGTAGTTGTGTTGTACGATAGTGTGTACTGGATGAACTGCTTTGGATCTGACTGTTTACTTCTTGGATTAACATGGACGGCAAAGAAATTCTTGTTTAACCACATCTGTCACATTGGCAAAGTGTACATATCCGAGTATCTGGATATATTTACAGATGGAATGCAGCTGTCAGGTTGCTTCTGTTGGTAACAAATGATTTTGGAAGGAAGACAAGTTTTGTATGAATAGGTACGAGTGCTTCTTTGTTTGAGGATTTTTGTTGATCCATCTTACCTCTCGAATGTCCTTTTTTTTTATTTTTGCTTAAGCTGAAGTGTACACTTTTCTTCCAATTGTGTATTTGTGTCCTTTGCAGGAGTTCCTTTTTCTGTCTCTATCTATGTGCCTCGAACAGGTGCTGGGAAGTGCAATTTGTCTGTCTTTCTTTGTATAGTTTGATGTCTTGAGGTGAACTGAAGCATGATCCAGGTTGAAAGTAGGATAATCTGCTTTGTTGTTTTGCTAGTGATTAATATCAGAGTTGAATGAAATTGCTCTCCAAATGGTCTTGAAGAAAGATTTTCATTTCTCGTTTCCGGAAATGAATTACGAATTGAAGTTAATAAATTATTTTAAATTTATTTTTCTTTCTCTTTCAGGATATCTCGAGTAGAATCATAAGAGGATATGAATTGAGGTAAGCAATAACAATTACATACATACAAGTATATTCGAAAATTCGTTTCTTAACGCCTCTATAGCCCAGGAATTGTTCATGTATCAACTAAAAGGCTTGTCTCTAAGTTGGAACTTACTTTTCAAATAATGGGATACGAAGATTTTCAATTTATTTATTTTAATTAAATATTTGCGATGGGCGATATGTTTAAAATAAAGTTCACATGTAGAAACAAAACACTAGACATCAAATAGAAATTGCCGGCTTTCAGCGCATCTATTCATTTTCTAAAAGGCGGATACATTTGGCGCTTTACCAGACCTATATGTGTACAATATGGGAAGATTACTTTTTCGAGATAGTTAGATCTAATGGGTGTTTTTACTTGCCATTTACTTTAATGTACATAAATGTTGCCCACAACTACCATACGTTTTAAATGGTAAATACGGAGAATCCAATTTTGAATCACTTTTTCGAGTATATTGGCTGGTATCTCGCTAATAACACGTGTAATGTTGTCTTTCAATGCTGCAAGTGACGCTGGTTTATCGTCATAGACGAGTGATTTGAAGTATCCCCATCAAAAATTCTCTAAAGGCATCAAATCGTAAGATTTATCCGGCCAATTGTCCTGTCTAAAAGGAGAGATAAATTGCTCATCGAAATCATTTCTCAATTGGTTCATCGATTCGCGTGCTGTTTGACTTGTAGTGCCGTCTTGCTGGAAACACATGTCGAACAGGTTTAGCTCGTGCATTTTGGGCAAAAAAAGTTCGATATCATGAAGCGATATCGGGCGCCATTGAAGATAATGTTATTCTCACGGTCATCTTTGAAAAAATACGGGCCAATGATTCCACCAGACCATAAACCGCACCAAACAATGCATTTTTCCGTGTGCATTGGCAGTTTTGTTTATAAACATACCCGTTCAACCAGAAATGAGCTTCGTCGCAGAACACAATTTTTGCGACAAAAAATTGGATATTCCTCCAGTTTTCTGAGGCCCACTCCCCGAAAATTCGACCCTGTGCCAGGTCGTTCGGGTTCAGTTCAAACCTTGCACGAGCTAAGGTTTCAGACCAAGATCCTTGAGTAAAATCTTCCACGTATTCCAGTAACACAATCGCAATTGCTTCGAACGACGACGAATGGACAAATCCCGGTTTTCATTAATACTAGCAGATACAGCTGCAATATTTTCCCTTATACGCAATCTACGCATATGGGTTAGTGGCTTGATGTCCAATAGCGTAAAATTGGTCACTATGGCTTGAATTGCTTGCTTAATAGGTCGATTATGACGACCGAAAAATGACCGAAGTGCGTGTATAACATAATTAAATTTAATAATTTGTTAGCGTTGTTCGGGTGTAAGTTTTTCCACGATGAAATGGCAATACTAATTAAGCATGTTTGGCTTTAACACATGTCACGGATCACGCGTCAGCCATCAAAAATAAAACACTGAAATACGAAACAGAAAACAATATTACCCTTTAGTAGTTCGCGGCTGGCTTTGAATACTGTAGCGATTACCTCTAAGCTATTCCAATCCCGAAAATAGTTCTGAACCCCGAGGTTATGGTTTAAAACTTTATAAATGTTACCTACTTAGCTTTGTTAGCTTTGCCTTTGAAATAACTCTCCCGCGATGAACCTTCAATGATTAGTTAGAATGGTTGGTTAGAAGTTCCTGCAGTGCACTTCCTAAGTTTGTGTTTTGTATGTAAACTTCGTGTGCACATCGGCCCAGTCTAATCGATTCGGCGAAATATGAAGGTTCCGTTTTCTGAGGTTTATAGCAAATTTATGGAGAAAACGATGACTTGCCTGTGATAATATTTTCAAGACATCCCAGTTTCCATGTATAACATATAGTTTGGCGTATTTTCTGGCAATCGGAATATTTTCTTTAGAAAGTATCTAAAGGTACCAGATTGCCCACCTTTGTGCCGCATATCACATGATTGAGTTTATGACTGCTTCAATTGCTTTACCATATATTTTACACTCGGTGCGAAGTTATCTTTTCCCAAGATCTCTTTCCAGTTGCAATTTATTGGCCTTTTGATTCATTTAACTTCCTTCGAAGGTCCATTGACCTTCGTCCATCATTTATTGCGTAGCGTTCGCATCCGTTCCGAAAAGTCATAACTCTTTACTTGTTGGCCTTAAGTTGCAAGTTCCATATTTGGGAATATTGTTGCAGTTTAATTATGTTGGTTTCTAGTATGTTTGGTGTTTCCACGAGTATCACAATTTCGTCAGCGTAGACCAAGAGATTTATACGTTATCAATCGAGAAATATTCCCTCAGGGAGCGGGAGATACACAACAAAGTCGTCCAGAAAGATTGCGAACAGAGAGGGCTCAGCGGACATCCTTGCTTCACTCCAGATTAAGACTGAAACCAGTGACAAAATGTTTCCATCTCAGACCGTTGCGGTGTAATCTTGGTACATTTTTATTTTTATAGAACTCTTAGTACTTTTGTCGAAACTCTCAGTTTAAAGAACAGAGCTTTCATGTTGATACAATCAAAAGCCGTTCTTTCAGTTCAAATAGTTCAGCTTATAATCTTCAAATTCCATTTTGCTTCAAAATTCGATTCCATTCTCTAATGGTTCAGTCTTCTGCTATTCAAATATGAAAATCTTCTGCATTTTAAATATAGATGACGCTGTTCACAGTTAAAACAGTACATTATTAGAGTCGCCATCTATGTGTCACTCTTTTTAAACCTCCTATTTTTAATTTCGCAGTTAGTCGCTAACAAATCGTTCTCTTGATTAGAGTGAGCAGCTTCTGATTGAATTGCTTTGTAGACATCGTTCGGCCTCATTTTGAATGAAACCGCTTCCAATGAGTACTTTGTGGATGCCTTCATTCCACATATACGCTACCTGCTTCAGACCGTAAAGGATCTTCTGTAGTTATTATAGGATCTCATCTCAACCCTAAAGGTTTTCTGCCATACGGCTATTTTACAGGCGCATAAGTTTGATCGTAGTCTTGTCCGTTTTACTAGCTTTGAATCTCTTGTTCCAACGCCCCATCTGGTGAAGTAGTACATATACGAGTATGTCTCAATTTTTCATTTATTTGCCTGGAGGGCCGGATATACTCATCCTTATGCACGCTATCATTTGCGGTGAATGTCAATCTGAAGTTTCTGGGTCTTTTCCAAGTTCTGCTGTAGTGTACATATTTAATCGATGGTAGACTTTCTTGGCCCAAACCCGCAATTGTATGGACAACGTAAATTTTTCATTTATTTATCTAAATCTGTATTGTCCCCTTCAAGGTATTCCCCATCGACTGCAACACACTTATGCCAGCGCTTGATCCAATCCTCGAAACATTTTTCACATTCGGTTTTCGGCATGTCCATCAGTGCTTCCTGCAGTTTTTCCATTACTTCCACTCGGGTGCTGAAACGCGTTCCCCGTAGTGGTTTCTTAACTCGATTGAACAGAAAGAAGTCACAGGGAGCCAAATCAAGTGAATTTCTGCCCACAATTCTGGTCTCTTTCGACGAATTGCTCCACGCAAACGTCTCATAACGCCCAAATAATACTCTTTGTTTGCTGTCTGGCCTTCTGGAAGAAATTCATGATAAACTACGACATTGTAGTCCATGAAAACCGTTAGAATTGCCTTCTTTTTTAACTGAAAACGACGTGCTTTTTTTGATCTCGGCTCATTTGGTGAACGCCATTCACTTGCCTGATGTCTGGATTGCGTGTCGACCTCATAAACCCACGTCTCGTCTCCAGTAATGATCCTTTTAATGAATGTGGGATCGGATTCAGCTTCGCAAATCATCTCTTTTGCGACGTCAACACGGTCTCATTTTTGCATGAAATTGAGGTCTTTTGGCATCAACTTCGCTGCTACACGACGGAAGCCCAAATCATTAACCAAAATGTCTTAGACGGATCCATAGGTAATGTTTAAGTCCTCCGCTATCTCTCTGATTGTTAATTTGCGGTTATTGACCAACATTTCTTTTACTTCATCAATGTTTTCGCCGGTTTTCGATGTTGATGGTCTGCCACTGCGTTCATCATCTTCCATTGACTCACGACCACTTTTGAACCGCTCGTGCCACGGGTAAATGACCGTTTTCTTTAGAGAATCGTTGCCGAAACACTTTTCCATCATTTCCAACGTTCGCGCACCATTAAGTAAATCCGTTTTTTACGCCAAATTTAATACAAGTTCGTTGTTGCACATTTAAATCCTTCTAAAATTGCAAAAAAAATTTGCAGGCTTTCATTCTACCTTTGTAGCCCTAATATGTTCATTTTGTTCTCTGATATAGCTGTCGAACGTCTTTCCATTTCTCGTGGTCTTTCTTTTTATTCCCGAGAAGCCTGTACTTTTCTTCTTTTCTGCTCATAGTGCTAGCGAGCAACTCTTATCCTTCAATGCCTCACAATTTTATATAATTCTTGTTTGACTCCATGTACCTGCCTACATTCATCAGAGAACCAAAAGTTTCTTTGTGGTGTCACTTTGAAACTAATCACATTAGGAACCGCTTCTCTGATGGATTTTCGACCACACTCTCATTGGTAATCTACAGGTTGTGTTGGGGGCTAAGATTTTGAGACAGCTTGAGATTAACGCGGTAGGCAAAGATTTTAGCGCTTTTGCGATTGCAGTTTTTCGACGTTGGTGGTGTTACTTGACTCTGTTGTGCCTATGATATTCGTTCTTGCACCCTGTCTACAAGATAATAATCTCATTGTTGGCTTCTCGGAAAGTTCGGACTCCCAGAATGTTGGAGTAGTCTGGCGTGATGGTTGATTGATCAAGAAATACCTAAGTCCCTTTATGGATGTCTGAATCACATGCTGGCTATTAACAGATTACGCCTCCATACAAATCGTTGGTGTTTTCCGATCAAAGAAAGCTCTTTTACCCAGCCTTGCGTATAGAATTCGTCTTTGATGCTACCATCCTTACCCTCTGTAGGTACATAAACGAATATCAGGCTTTTATTTCCGATTTAGGCTTTACTGCAGACTGTTATGAGGCGTTTGCTTGCATGCTGAAAGCTAGAAACTTTTTACCTAATACGTTACTCCCTCGAGTAGCACATCCACGTCGAAATAAGCGTTGTCTTTCTTTGTCGCTTTTTGCCCGGCCCTTCTTAGATTGCAGTAATTTATGCTTTATAGCAATCTTATAGCCTTCGGGAGTTGTTCGGCAGCATGTAATTTGTTAAAGATCCAAACATTCCGTGTTCAAAACCGAAATTCGTTGTGCCTAAAACGTTTGCTAGTGTCGTCAACATTATATCAGCCCGTATCTGAAGTTGTACGTTGTCTCAGAACTGTAGGGAAGATAATCCGGCTAAAAAGCATGTTGCCAGTAGCCTTCCTGAGGTTTTGAAAGACGCCTGTGCCTTATTCGTGTTTCTTGAGCTGCCGGGTCTATTCCAAGGTCCCTTTATACCTGGGCATCGAGTAGCTCAAACTGACTAGAATCATAAACGCGCCTGTTAATACATATATGGGATTCCTCCGTCGCCGACCTGGTAAAGGAGAAATGCCCTAATGCTAACGCTCTGGGGAAAGAATACTGGGAATAAAAACATAGATCGGCAAAAAAAATTTACACTTTGGTCCAGACATGTTGTAGCCCAGAAGACAACGTTTAGAAGAAAACCTCGAATTTGATGTTTTGATGATGGGTATACGAGTATATAAATCCCTTAAACAATCCGGGGACATAGGGCGTCAACAACGCCTGCGCTGTCTTGTTGGGAGTTCTGCAACAAGTTTGAGCTCTCTCCAACTCATTCCTAAATAGCTCGATTCCTTCTCGACTGTCCTGCGCCATGTATGCCTGTTTGCGAAGATAGTTTTATAGCGAAGTACGCCATTCAATGGATGGGGTGTGTCCAATCCATTGCCACTTTCTCCTCCGTATAGTAATATCAATAGGCTCTTGTCCCATTCTCTGATAAACCTATGCATTAGAGATACGATTGGGCCAAAAAAAAAAAACTCAAGATGATTCTTAGACATCTTTGTACGAAGGTTTGCGGCTTGCCTGTGGTAGTGGTGTCCACCTACCAAGTACTGCACCCATATACAATACGATTCTACGTTGGAACGAAATAGTCGCAGCTTCGTTCTTAAGCTAAAAACATTGCTTTTCCAGATTTTGAATAGCATTCTGAATGCAGCCTTTCCGATTCTGCTAGACCAAACTTCTTAAGTATAGAAATTTGTCAACTTTTTCGATCTCCTGTCCGGCCATGTTAGTTGAGCGCGGGTGTTGTTGGAAGTGCTAAGGGCTTTCGTTTCGACTGCGTTAATTTTGAGTCTCACTTTGTTCGCCTAAGCTTCCAGGTTGTGGGCCATCAAATGCAGGTCCATTATTTGATGTGAAAATAGACAAACATTGTCAGAGTAATCAAGGTGTTTAAGGTAAGATGTCAGTGTCCATCGAATTTCACAATTGCCTTCCGTCACAGCTGCATGGAGTACATCGCTGATAACGACCATAAACAATAGTGGTGACAGTATACAGCCCTGACGTACTCCACTTTCAACTTCAAAATCCTCATACATCTTACCAATGTGCAAAACGAGACACTTACCACCTCGTATGTCTCGCACTAGTAGAAAACAAAACCTTAACCAATTTGGAACATCCTGAGCTGAATGTTACCTATTTATAGAGGGTTTTCTAATAACGACTTGACAACTTTTTTTTTTTCAATATAAGGCAAACCATTTGAGATATGAAACATTTATGAATGGAACTCGACTTCGTTCATATGGCCACCGCGGGCACGTTTGCAGCGGTCGATTCGTTGGATCCAATTTTCAACGACCTCGGCCGCTATTTCGCGTTCAATGTTGGCTCTGAGCTCTTCCAATGACTTAACGTAGCCCCACAGAAAATAGTCAAGCGGCGTTAAATCGCACGAACGAGGCGGCCAATCGACTGGCCCATGTCTTGAGATAACACGCTCACCATACTTACTCTTCAATAAATCGATTGTTGCGTGTGCTGTGTGGCTTGTGGCACCATCCTGTTGAAACCACATGTCGTCCATGTCCATATCTCCCAAGTCGGGCCAAAAATAATTGGTGATCATGGCGCGATAACGCTGACCATTCACAGTAACGTGACGATCGTGATCATCGACGAAAATATATGGTCCAATAACGCCGCCGGCATGCAAACCGCACCAAACAGTTATTTTTTTGTGGATGAAGTGGTGATTTATAAAGCAAATGTGGGTTTTCACCCGACCAATAACGCACATTTTGCTTATTGACGAACCCATTGAGCCAAAAATGAGCTTCGTCACTGAAGATGATTTTGCGATGAAATTCATCATCTTGGCGCATCTTCTCCAGAACCCAATCGGAGAACGTACGTCGCTTCAAATGGTCCATCAGCCTCAATTCGTGAGTCAGCTTGATCTTGTATGTGTGTAAACCAAGATCCTTACGCAAAATACGCCATAATGTGGTCTGAGCGATGCCCAATTCTTGAGAACGCCGTGGAATTGACTGATTTGAATCGTTTGCAACGGACGTCTGAACGGCAGCGATATTTTCGACACTTCGACCAACCCGTTGTCTCACTGACACGGCAACATCACACAACGAATATGTAAACTCAAATTTTTGCACTTAACTTGTTATTGCCTGTCTACTAGGGCGAAAATTACTACCGAAAATTAGAGTTAACTTAAAGTTGCAGTCACCGACTCCGAATATCTGTAGAATTTTTTTATAATTTGCAGACGTTGCTCGTTAGTGTACTTTACCATGATGAAAATTTAAATGATTTAAATGATGAAATGAGTTTACTGAATAAATTGACAGTGGCAGTTTGATGATTAGTGAAAGAGTGCGTTCACAAATTAAATTCAAAGTTTTCAAGTCCTTATTGGAAAACCCTATAGAATCAAGTTTGAATGCAGGGCATTTAAGAAAATTAAATAATTAATGACTGATGACAGTGGCATTCGCCTCAAAGTAAGGACGAAACTACGTCTTTTATATTTGTTTTGCTCAAGAATCATGGTTTCCATGGCAGGCAACTCTTCAAAGTCCTCTTCCTTTATTTAAACTAACCTTTGAAGACTTTCCCTTAAGCAATTTATTTTACTTCCGTTTGATCTTTTAAATTTTTTATATCCATTTCAATGGATCCTATCCTATAAGGATACTATCCCTAGAAACCTCTTCCGTAATCTGGGTGTCCTTTGATCTTTCTAATTTTCTAGTTTCTTTTTGGTCGCATCCCTTAATATCATTATACCAACATGCGCCACGCAACAATCTATTGTATAACGTAAAAATAGGGTTGGGATATTTTTGAGTCGAAAACAATCACCACCCCTTTCGGTGTAAATTGATATTCGCTTCAATGAGTTTTTAGCATATGGACTATGACTGTTTATAATTCCATTTAAAGCTCTATCTATTTCACTTTACTCTGATGGTCTGTGGATACGAGTACTTTGCTGTGGATATTCATAATTGGATACGATACAATTTGTCTCCACTTAACGCTTCCCTATAAGTCTTACGCAATCATTTAGCACTTTATAACATACATGGTAATATAAAACTTAGAAACGCGAAAGCGTCCTTTCAACACGCTTCCGATATCCCACAATACTCGTATCACATCTAATTAATGTAATTAGGCCTGATAGAGGAATGAGATAATTTCTCAATAATTATCACCGGGTAAAGGGGGAAGCGCGCGTTCTCATTTCACCATAGCTACGAGTATCGATCCATTACGCCAATTAAATTCAAGAGCGTGGGCGAGATATTAGTATTGAAAGTATTTCAGCCTCAAAGTTGAGGTCAAAAGTGATTGGGTAATGGCTATCTGGAAAATTAGATTTTCCTCTGATGAAGATGAAACAGATCGTTTATTTAGGTGGCATTAACTTTAGCTTGTCTTTCTAAGTGAGGACATTATTACCTCGCCTTCCGTCTGCAATGAAGCGCGTTCGTTTATTTTATTTACTTTCTCTTTTTCTTATTTTTGACAACAAAAATTCATAAACATTTTCTTCAGCTGCCGCCAGTTTTGTGCGCCAAATGAGAACATATCCATTGTGGTTGGGCTGGGCACAAGCTGTGAAGGAAGACGTTAATTTACGACTTGGTAGTCGTATAATCAAATACTGGCCCTGATCCCCTTTGGTGCTGGATGCTGAGCATTTTTCAAAAGTTCAAATTTGGTTTATTTTGTTTAATTTTCTTGCGTCGTAATAGGCACTTTGGAATGACGTGCAGACGGATAACTTTGGCGGCGTACGAGTCATATAAGTTTTTGATTTTCGCAAATGGAATATGTCGAAGATTGCTCGGTGATGGGGGCGTAATGGATTTTGAAGTTGATTGTTGGAATTTTTGGCAGATTTTAGACAGAAGTGAATTGGTAATGAGAACAGTTTTGTTAGATTTTTGTTTGAATTATTGAATTTTTAATATTCATGTGCTTACGTCTAGACACTTGGGTTTTGTACAATTTTCTATATATTTTGGAAGAGATTATATACCGATCTAGTGTTTCTATTTGCAGTCACAAATTTAGTGAACATTGGTAAAGATCGTCGTCTCTGCAAAACAAATAATATTCAATGCGACGGCGATGTAGCTGTATATTACAATTCGTTGGTCCAGAGGACTTCAGCGTCGCCCCTCTCGGTAGGAAACAATATTTTTCGGGCTTCAACGTTGACATTCATTCCATATACGTATCTTACCCAAGCGACTGAATTGCAATTTTCTGAGCAAGTCATTTGTTTTCTTACTTTCTTACTAAGATGACGCTACAATCCGGGATGGATCAAGGCCTCAACTAATATGCCTCTTCAGCTAGCGCCGTCTTTTTCCAGCTGAATCCAGCTGTGTACACATAGTTGTATTCCTATATCCTCATACCGAAATCGTAGTTACACAATTCTGGGTGGCTGCGACATTCTGGACAGACAACGCCCGAAGGACGGTATGTTGAGATGAAAACAAGATATTGATAGTCATATCGCCAACACCCTGGAATTGTTTCTAACTTCACATTCTGATAAGCGCTCTTTTGAAGTGCGCTCCCCTCTAGGCTCGTCGGATCATTGTGTCACATCAGTTAATTTCTCGTATACCGACCACACAGCTAAAAAAAAAGATTCCTAAAAGAAATTAGAACACGAAAAAGCCAATTGGAGCGGACTTAGCACCTTCTTTAAGAATTTTAACTGATCGTTGGATGCTGCTGCTAATATGAGCACGGAAACTGTTCTCTTAAGAACGAGATCCTTTATCCCTTATAAGGCGTAGTAGGATCCGATCTGTAAAGAGGCTGTCAGGGTTAGAGAAATGTGTTTTCGGTCCTTCAAGACCAACCCGACAAAGGAAAACCGAAAAAAGTTTAAACGAGCCAGAAATGACAACAATGTCATTCCTAAGCGTGTGAAATTTCAGCACAACCAGAAACTGAGACAAGAAATACTACAATGTCGCAAAAGTAGCAAAAACTTTTGGTCGTTCGTCAAACAGAAATTCCTTCATCCTAACGCAGCACTTTCGCAATCGTATAGTATAGTGACATAACCACTGCATAAGCTTTTCCATCGATCCTACTTTTTTAGGACTCTTTCCGAGCAAAAAAATACAATTCAAGTTGTCTTGGATGGTTTCAAGTCTGATATATACAAAATAAATGCTGGTGTGCCCCAGGGCTCCGTTCTGTCTCCGACACTCTTTATTTTCATCGGTGATCTCTTATCTGCTACCTGTAATCCAATATATTCCTTTGTTGGCGACAGTACTCTGCTTTCCATATATCTTCCAGGTTTCCTTAAGCGATGTAAGAAATACTTCTCCCCCTCTGATCTGGCCACAATATACATATAAGGTATTCATCCGCCCAGAATTGGAGGACAATGCCCAAACCTGGTGTTCCTTAAACATCTCTGCACCTGCTAGATAGCATTCAAAACCGTGCGATAAAACTCATATCTGATGCTTATATAACTCGAACACCGACGTAATGTCTCCTGTCTCACTTTGCTTAATCGCTACTTCCACCACCAGTGCTGAATTGAAATCGCCGTCCTTTCAAACTTTCAACCGTAACACTCGTATTTCTATGAATGCTTATCCTTCAAGCCAACTTTCGGACGTTTTCTGATATCGTGATTGGCTCCTTAGCCGAATTCAGTTGATTGTGGAAGGCCCTCTTGAGCTCTCTATTTTCTTGTCATCGCAATATTCAGACATTTAAAACCAATGTACATCGGTACCTATCTGTCTTCCATTCCTTCGATCGCGCTGTTGTAAACATTTTAAGGCTACTTTAACCCCTTAAGTGCGCGCTATTTAAAGAAAAAAGGAATGGAGGATCCCTCGTAAAACACACATTACGATCTGCAGTGAAAATATTTTTTTGGCATTAAGATCACCTTAATATTGCTCGTACGTTTTGTCAAGAAGCTCGTCGAAACAAAGAGTGTTTCTTTGGCTTTTTCCGTTTTGTAGACTTAAGCAAATATCAAGCTGATGATGGCGAATGTGCATTATTGCAAGTCTTGCGCCCACATGCCAGTCAAGACATCTTGCCTTAGTCCAAGACGCTCTTGTCCATTATCCGTCGCAGCATGCACCACAAGAATTTTAAAAAATTGTCGAATGCACAGGCAAAGACTTGCTTTAAAAATTCACCATTTTCTGTGTTGACTAAAGCAGGACATGCCCTCTAAAACGAGCGATAACTTGTCTTTCAACAGGTTGAGGTCTTTCAGCTGGTTTCATATGGTAAAAATGTACCAACTCATACTGTCCAATTCACAAATATTAAAAAAGTGTTACAACCAACACATCCTACTTTCTCTTTTATATTTACTTTCGAGTTCGATTCCACTAATTTTCTTACAACGTTATAGCCACGATTTTTATTCATCTGTAGTCGTTTTATTACTCCGAAATTCTTGTTCGACTGCAATTTATTGTTTTATTGGCACCAGTCATCTGAATATCTTTCTCAACTTGAGTCATCAAGCTCTGGTATCCGTGGCAAAAGAATGCCAGATATAATGAAGTTTTGAGATTTCTTTAAAAGAAATTTCTTGATGCTACTCGTGACAGATAGCAAATATTTATGGGCTCTTGATGAAAATTAAAAAGCCTTGAAATATGAAAATTCCATACTCCGTACTCTAATTGACTTCAAGTGGAAGATGACAACATTTTCTCGTATTACTCTCAACAAAAGGCATTTGCATCAAGTGTGACAAATGTGTATTGCTCTATCAAGCTAAGCACAAAAGTGATTACGTCTCTGCAACGCAAATGGCGAGAAATGGTTCTATAGCTGTGATTTATCATACTTGAGCAGATATACTAGCGTCAAAAGATATTCTCAGATACTTTTCTTTTGAAAGGGCGCGCTTGAACTGCGACATATGTAAAAGATGAGTAATGAATGTAGTAATCTAGATTTGTGTAGGCGATGTTATACTCGTATCGATTGGAAAACATAGCATACGATCTTTGCATTTGGGATATATACCAGCAGCAACTTTAACAACTTAGTGTTTCTTGATTTTTTTTTTTTTAAATGGCGCGCGCTCAAGGGGTTTGAGTACCATTAAATTTTTTTTTTTTTTATGCACACAGCGCGGGCCAAGGAGAATCAAGAAGGAAGAAAAGAGAATTACCGATGTACATTGGTCTTAAATGTTTGCAAGTTGTAATGAATAGGAAATAGAGAGCTCGAAGGGCATTCCATAAGCGAGTTGTTCGCCCCTAAAGTGGACTTGGGGGATACTGATGAGTGATGAGCATTCAAAGCGAGTGTTACGATTGAAGATTTAAAGGGATGGAATGCTACTGGCGACTTCTATGGAGCACTAGTGGTGGAAGTAGCCAAAAAACAAAGTGAGACACGATACATTTCTCCGGTGTTCAAGGGTGTCCTTTGAGTGAGTGATATTAACATAACTTATGAGTTTGATCCCACGGTTTTGAATCCTTATCTAGCAGGTGCAGAGATGTTTTAGGCGCATCTGAGTAGATGTTTGCATTGTACTCTTATTTTGGCGATTGAATGTCTAATATATTGAGTCCAGATAAGAAGGGGAAAAGTATTTCTTAGATCGCTTGAGGAAACCTGGACATTTCGCAGCATTTTTGGCGACATCAAATGGAGTAATTCCAACGTAAGTTGTCATTGACATATATACGTAGAATGGAATGTTTTTCGGTTTCGACGATGCAAGTGCCATTTATGGATAATGTCTGGGTATTTAGATTTCGCTTTAATGACAGCAGACATCATTGAGCTTTAGAAGCATTAAATTCCGCTCTGTAGATAGTTTTCCCCCAATTGGTGATGCTGTTAATATAAGAATTTACTAAGCCGAAGGGCAGGTATGTGAGTCCGGGAACGAATTTGAAAAACAGAAATTGAAAATGAAAATTAAAAAAAGTGTCGGAAACAGAACGGTGCATTGGGAATTGGACACACCAGCATTTATTTTGTGAATCTCAGACTTAAAACGATCCAAGACAACTTGAATTGAACGTCCCATAATGTAATTTCTAAATTATTGAAGAATAGAGTCATCGATACTAAAAGCAAAAAAAAAACGATAAAATCCTGAGAATTCTGCTTTCGCTAGATTTCTGCCAGTCATTACATTTGATGTTTCGAGATATTTCATGAGCTGACGGTTTATTGGCGTTTTCATGACCTGGGACAGAAGTGAGGTGGAATGGGTCTGTAGGAGGAGAGAGAAAAAGATTCGCTTTTTCTAGTTACGAGCTGGACAAATGCTGTTTTACATCTGCTTGGAAAGAGTCCTAAAGAGTAGGTTCGATGAAAAAGCTTACGCAGTGGGTATTGCCAGTGAGGAAGAACACCTCATCAAAAGAAGGGGAGATATACCATCTGGACCAGCGGATTTGTGAATGTTTGGATGTTTAAGTACTCTTGCCACTACACAAGTGCGAAAGTGGATTCCCTCCATTGAAGACTTTACGCATTTAAGTGAAGGCGGAGCACTATCTAGAAGTGTTGAGTTAGCCGCAGCAGTAAACAGCAAGCAAATTGCCCTTGTCCAAAGGGCGACAGCTGCAATGTCATTATAAATGAGGCAGAAATTCTATTATTTTCGACGAACGACCAACAATTCTTACTACCTTAGGAACACTGTTGTATTTTTTGCCTCAACTGTTGTTCGTATTGGGACCCGCTTAAGAAAGACGTTGCAGTCATTTCTGGCTCGTTTAAACTTTTGTAGGTTTTCCTCAGTCGGGTTGGTCTTGCAGGACTAAAAAAACATTTCTGTAACCTTGATAGCCTCTTTACAGCTCGATACGCACCATGCCTTTTCTTTGAATACTCTTCATCCAATGAAGGATATCCATCTAGCCGATGGATGAAATCTCATTTCAAAGAGAATAGGGTTTGTGATCATATCATACGACCAGTTAAAATTCCTAAAAAAAAACTGTTAAATTCGCTCCAATTGGCTTTCTCGTATAGTCCGACGAGCCTAGAGGGAAAGGCACATCAACAGTGTACATTTATCAAAGTGAGAGGTTTAAAACAAGTCCAAGGTGTTGACGGTATGAGTATCAACGTCTGGTATTTGTGTGAGCTCATTTACAAACTGGGTCTAGCTGTTTTCCGCAGCGAAGTTCTCAACACACCATCCTGCGGGTTTTTTCTGTCCGTAATGTTGAATACATCCAGAATTGTGTATATTGAAGTCGCTCGCAATTTTAGTGTGAGGATACTGGGTAACAATTTTTTGAATGGAGTCAGACAACGCATCGTACTCTTTAGAGGACGAATTGATGTCCAGTTCAGGGCTATAAAGCAGTGGTGTATAATTTGCTTACGGAAATGGAATTTTAACTCCAAGAAGTTGAATTCCAGAATACGGATCGAATTGTGGTGGGGTTTAGTAATTTACGTCAATACGCACGTAAATGGCGAGACCGCCGTAAGACACTAGTTCGTAGCGAGGTAGCTTCAGATCAGAGTGATCCTCTTTTACTTTGACTTTCGACCTGTTTTTTCCACTATACGAGTATAATTTTTCTTTCGTCACTTAGACTTAAAATTATTCCTGATGTTTTTTTTTATGTTGAAGGCAGTAAGCCTGGGTCTTGACAACTGTTGTGGGTTGTAGGTGTTTCATCTACAAAGGGGATTCCAGACCGTCCATCTGGCTCCAGGCGTATAATCCAAATCACATGACCGTGTTCAGACTATTCCAGGTCATCCGCCTGGCTCTGTCTTTTCCTGAGGGACCTACTGGTTATCACCGCCGAGAAGTGTAAAGCGGAATTAGAAGAATCCGCAAATACGTTCCTCTAAAGGGACAACGGACATAACAGAAAAGGCGAATTCCTTGTCTCTACTCAAGGCTGGTGACTACCCATCAGGGGGGACAGAACAACACACGGGACAAGTTCGCGCTTTTGTAGCAGGCCGCCCGACTGTTCTGTTGGTGTTTTCGACGGTCCGTCCTACCTGTTTGTGTTGTTCTTTCAAGATAATCTTATCTCAGGATGCTGGAAGAACTTTTTTTTTTTCTTTTTTTTTTAAGAACTTATAATGCCTGAGCACGTGTTAAGTTTTTATGAAAATGGAACAGAGAGAGCAAAAAAGATTTTTATGTTTGGCTCAGTGGTTATTTCGCTTAATGTTTATTATTAGTGTAATTGTTGTATTCTAGGCAACCAATCAGCTTGCGTGACTTCAGTTGCCTGAAAAAAGAATTTCTTTCATGCACGGTGATATTAACCCCGAACCGTCTGATTTGGAAGCCAATACACCATCACATAAGCCATGGCCACCCATCCACCCAACTATTTAGAAGAAATGAGGACGAAGGTTTTCACTGGAAAAGACTCCAGTTAGTTGTGGTAAATTTTACCGCAGCAGGCTTGGAGGTGATGAATTCAGGTCGTCTTTTTTTCATTGTCCTGTTCAATTTCTGTAAAAAGGTGCGGTAATACGCTGCTGGCACATCTGTTCAACATGGGACTCGGTCTGTCAAGATGATTTCCTGGTAAGCAAAAGTCTCCATCTCCTTGACTTATAATTGCGTTCGCCGAATTTTTTTGTGTCGGAGATAGGATGACACTGACATATGCTTGTCCGAAACTATTCCTTAACCTCTTACCGCATACGAAGCCATATTTGGACTCCGAAGTTTATGATTTTTCTAAAGGCTTATTTCATAGATCATCACAAAAAACTAAATTAGATTAAAACCAGAGTTTCATCGTAAAACGGACCGTTAATAACATTACAATTGTGATCTGTCAAATATAGGGTTTTCCAATAGGGACTTGACAACTTTGAATTTAATTTGTGAACGCACTCTTTCGCTAATCATCAAACTGTCACTGTCAATTTATTCAGTTAACTCAACATTTTCATCATGGTAATGAACATTAACGAGCAACGTCTGCAAATTATAAAAAATTTCTACATATATTCGGAGTCGCAAAATCATCTTCAGTCACGAAGCTCATTTTTGGCTCAATGGGTTCGTCAATAAGCAAAATATGCGTTATTAGTCGGGTGAAAACCCACATGTGCTTCATGAATTACCACTTCATCCACAAAAAATAACTGCTTGGTGCGGTTTGCATGCCGGCGGCTTTATTGGGCCATATTTTTTCGTCGACGATAACGATCGTCACGTTACTGTGAATGGTCAGCGTTATCGCGCCATGATCACCGATTATTTTTGGCCCGAATTGGAAAATATGGACTTGGACGACATGTGGTTTCAACATAATGGTGCCACAAGCCACACAGCACACGCTACAATCGATTTATTGAAGAGTAGATATGGTGAGCGTGTTATCACAAGACATGGGCCAGTCGATTGGCCGCCTCGTTCGTGCGATTTAACGCCGCTTGACTATTTTATGTGGGGCTACGTTAAGCCATTGGTTTATGCCACCAACCCGACGACGTTAGAAGAGCTCAGTGCCAACATTGAACGCGAAATAGCGGCCGTTTCGCCCGAAATGTGTGGCCAATTGAAAATTGGATACAATGAATCGACCGCTGCAAACGTGCCCGCGGTGGACATATGAACGAAGTCGAGTTACATTCATAAATGTTTTGATTGTACTTTAAGCCAATTATTAAATTTAGCTTTTTTTGCTTTTTTTCTCACTTTTCCAAATTTGCCATACGTGGCTTGGTGTATATTAAGGTTACTTTTATTATACATATATACACTCATGATGATGATCTTTATTCAGTTCCAAAAAAAGCACAATATCATACCCGAGTCTGACTCTGATTTTTCTGAAGAAGACGACGCACCTTTGATAAATTTACAGTCAGTAACTATGTACATCCAAATCCAGAGGATTACGATGTTAACAACTGAATTCTCGTGCAGAAGTTTTCAAGTTCTTGTTTACAGCTGATATGATTAATTTTATTACTGAGCATTCTAACCGCAAATCTGTGCAAGACTATGTCAACGATCACGAAAGACGGAAAAATCTATAGTAATTGTCATCTTTATGTCCTGTGTGAAGTAACCGGCAGCGAGGAAGTATTGGTCAGAAGAAATAGGGGTGTCGCAAGTTTATGAAAAAATAAAGTGTAACAGATTCGAAGCTATCAATCGATTATTACATTTTAATAATAATGAGACTTTTGTACCCCGTGGAGAAGATGGCCATGACAAATTATTTCAAATTCGGCCTTTATTAGATATGATTCGTGGGCTTTTGAAGTTGGTCCCTAAAGAAGAATATTTAGCCGTAGACGAACAAATAACCCCTACCAATTGTCATCATGAATTAACCAAAATAACTTAGCTAAATCTCACAAATGGGGTTACACAAACTAAGCCCTGATTGGCGTTAGTGGCTTTAGCTATGACTTCGACATCTTGACTTGAGACCAAAGCAGTTCGTACACTTCAGATGCGCCAGATCTTGGCTTAAGCTCAAATGTAATCACTCCATTGACATTCACAGTTCCACGACATCAAAACTTCAAGATTTGTTTTGATAACTGGTTCAACAGCCCAAATTTTCATGTACTAGCTGGGGTGAAAAGTAACCTTCTTTGGAATGAAAAAAAAAATTTTTTAATGTTTTTTTATTTTATTCAATTTAGTCCCCTTTTAGTTTGATATATTTATTCTAGCGATTTTCGAACTTCTTGATCCCGTCCGAAAAGTAATTTTCCGCAAGGTCTGCAAAATACTCCTTCGTGGCGTCGATGATTTCCTCGCGTGGGCTGAATTTTTTATTGATGAGCCATCTTTTGAGGTTTGGAAAGAGATAATAGTCCGAGGGAGCCTATGGTTGAATATGGTGGATGCGACAGCAATTAGAGCCATAAGTCATTGATTTTAGCCTTGGTTGCGATGGTCTTGTGCGCCGGTGCATTGTCTTGCAAAAACAAATTTTTTTTCGCTTCATGTGAAGCCGTTTTGTAGCGATTTCGGCCTTAAATCGCTCCAATAATGCACAGTAATACTCGTTGTTGATGGTTTTTCCTTTTTCGAGGTAGTCCACGAAGAGTATGCCATGACAATCCCAAAAAACCGACGCCATAACCTTTCCGAGTTTCCTTCGGCCGCTTTGGAACACTCGTGCCAGCTACAGTCCATTGCCGGGCACTTATTCTGTTCTCTGGTGTTCAACAGTTACCAATCGACGCCAAAATTCCGCCCGATTCCGCATCAGCAAGTCCAAGCACTCTTTCGAAGTGCTCTCGCGTTGGTGTTTTTGGTCAGGAGTGAGTATGCGCGGCACCCAGTGGCAGGATAACTTTTTCATATGCAGAATATTGCTCAAAATATGGCGTATGCGCTCAGTACTAATCTTTGTGGTATCTGCTAGCTTGCGCACCTTCACTTTCCGGTCAGCCAACACCATTTCATGTATTTTTTTGACACTGCCCTCTTTAACCGCATCGGAGGGCCTGCCGCTGCGGATTGATCGGTAGTGGAGTTACGGCCACCACGAAACTCTCGAAAGCAATATTTGACGGTGTAATCTGACGGAGCATTAGCCCAACAATATTTATCCAACTTTTCTTTTGTTTAATTCGCCGTTTTGTCTCTCAAAAAAATAATTTTTATGGGAGAACGAAAATCGTTTTTGTACATACTCAACATGATATCAAACACATCAACAACAATCAGCTGTCAAAACAAAACTAAAGAAAGTATTGTACTGAAATTTGGCATGTCTGCCTAAATATGAACGGACTTCAAAGCGCCATAACCTTTTTGGCAGTAGCAGAGCATTCTGGCGGTCAAGGAGGTTACTTTTCACTCCACCTAGTATATCTTTACAAAAGCGGCTTACTTCCCTTAGGAACTGTGCGACTCAATCGTGTGTCAAACTCAAATATGCCTACAGAGAAGAAACTGAAGAAGCGAGGTCGAGGAAGCATGGAAGAAAAGGTAGCAGTCTTAGATGAAGTAAAGTTAAGCCTGGTTTCCTTTTTATGATTTTAAGCTCGCGTTTCCAAACATATGTGAAAGTCAGGGAAACTTGTTATTACAAAAAAAAAACGTGGTCGTCCATCAAGTAGTCTCGGAACAACCGACATTCAGACGGAGCGGCACTCCCTCTGGTTTGCCTGACTCTTCAGTATCCTCGAAAAATCCACGACGTCTGACAACTATTCCAATATTGTTCCAAATTTCGTTTTTTCACATTATGTGAAATATTCAATGTTTTTTTGTGCTAAAATGACAAACAGAATTGTTATAAAGAATTTCACAAAGTTTAAGTAATTGCATACGAAGCCATATATGGCTTATATATGTAAATTATAAAATATAAGTAAATAATTTTTTTTTTCAGTTTGATCTCATCATTTAAGGTTAAATTAACACATTTTTGCAAAAAAAAAAAAAATTTTTGTTTCGTCTCTTTAATAATTCATACGGTTAGAGATTAAATCCAAACAGTTTCGAAATTTAACTTGAAATTCTTTGGTCTTCCCTAGTCTAAACATCAAGTCAACGATTTGTTGAGTGTGGTTGTGTCATACCTGTTCCCTACTCATGTTCAATATGATTATTCCACAGGTTGAGTAACGTGGATTAATAAAATGACTTCTCGTACAAAATTATACGCTCTGGAGTTACGAGTAACTACAGCTGCTGTTTTCATCACGAGACTCTTAGATTTCGAACCGTCATTAGCCATCAGGCTTGGTGTAGCATGAATATCATGTTCCGAAGCACAAAAGGTCGAAATCACTTGTTGACAAATAAAATTATTTATTAAAATCCTTGTCTCCCAATTTTATCGATCGAGCCTTTGCTCCTTTATCAATTTCGAGGTACTAAAACGTGCCAAAACATCTGAGCTACAAGCCAACAAATAAACCGAAGGGGTGTCAAAAGTGCCACTTGACATTTTAAAACACAAAAACATACATGCTGCATCTGTAAAGGACTTGTGTGAGCATAATAAAATTTCCAAAACAACGCGTGTTATCCCATTTCATTAGAACCCGAAACATTTATGGCTCCATTTATGCATATTTCTGGCTTCCAAAAAACGGTTTCTATGATTCTATGAAAGGAAAACAAATAGAATACATGCACAATACATTCCTTTATATGGCCTCATTAAACAATAAATGAAAAAAAAAAAAAAAATATTCGTAGATGAAATTCACACCCACAACTGATAAAAATTATTGAGGCAAATCAGCAATTTAACAGTACCCGCCATCGCAATTACAACGAAAAGGCGCCACTTATCAAAAAGCCACGCTTTGAACGAGTACTTGTACGAGTATTTACACAAAAGCAATTGGAACTCATGACTGTATCTACTTTGAATTTCTCTATTTTATTCACCCCACAAAAGGAAACCACCAACCATTTTAGAAATTGAGATCAACCAACCCCCAGCTACCGTCATCATCTGACACACATGTGACTCAAGTCAACTTGATTCAGAAGCGTGGCACCCCAATTTGTTTTTTGTTTTTATTTTTCTGAAAAATTCAGCACATGTTTTGCCCGACGGATGATTTACTTTCACATTACAAATTAACGTATTCAATTTATGTTTCATTAAACATTTAAATTAATCTCCACTGTTTCATCCAGCGAACGAGTACGAGTCTAGGGTAGGGAGAGTAGATATATAAATGTATGTCTCTTAACCCCAGTGAGTGTCTGAAAGGAGTTGTAGCTGGCGAGCTCATACTATATAGAAAGTCAAATCAAAGAGGACATTATGTCATTTAGCGCAAACATAACCCAAATCAAGTGGAAGAACTGATAGCACAAGTGAGAGCGGATGTCTGTCATCACAGGCAGTAAGCAAAAGTAGCAGCAGCACAACATCGACATCGACATCGACGACATCAGCATCCGAAGGAGGAACAGGATTTACCACCACCTTCTATTTGACAACGTTGTCTAATGTACTAAATAGCCAGGGAGAAAAAAGAGAATAGAGGAAAGAAAAAGAGGATGTGGAAATGAATGGGTGAACCGGGAAGGAAGATGGAACGAACGACATAAATCGGCCGGGTTAGAACTTCATTGAAACTCCTGAAATCATTCACATGTCGTTAAATATCATCGGGGTGTGAGGCTGAGAACGAGGATAATGGTTAGAAGCTTTCACGTTCAGTATAATCCCAACTGCTGCCACTCAGAGTTGCCGATGTGTTTTTCTTTGGATGAAACCATAAAGTTTGAAGAGGTATATTTTGGATGTTCTCAGGGCGGTTTCTCATGAATGTGGCACTTTCTCATAATGCACTTAGTTCGTGTTCTGTTATGACCTAGTAAATCTTGGGAATCTCACTCGAGGAAATAGTCTTTATTGATGATCATTCAACTCAATACCGAGTTATTCCCTTGGTCTGTAATGGCTTCTTAACAGACTTTTCGACATTCTTATTGCCATCGAAAGTGAAAAGAAGCCCTGCATGAAAACTACCAATGCTCCAGTCATGGTATGGTGTGACAAAACGGAGGCATGACAAAGGCCATCCTACACTGCGACCAGATTGATCTATTGTGTTTAACACTTTCAGGAATTGGATCAGCCTTTTTTTTTCAAAATGGACTTCAAATGGTTTTCATGGAGAAGATACGAATATATGGCATGTTTGTTTGAAAATGTTTCACGTCTACGTTGCAGTGGCGTACAGTTGGTGATGTGCATATGCTAGTAGAGATGATTCCAAATCAGACCAGGTTTCAGACCAGGAAAATCCAAAATCGACCAAATCTTCACATTCCAGCATATTCTCTAAAAACCTCAAGAAATCAAATTCTATCTTTTCATCGATTTTAACCCTAGACCCGTGTACTTAAAAATTTCTAGTTTCCGTGTAGTTAGGCACTGAGTGCCCACAAAGGTTTTTTCAATGATTTACCTGATTAACATCTGAAATAAACATTGTTACCAAAAACTTTTTTTGTTTTCTAATTTATTAAAAAAAGTTGTATAGAATATTATAAATAACATGAAAAAGAGTTAGAACTAAATCTTGCGAATTAGGTCGTATTTCGTTTCTTTTCGCGCTTTGCTGGTGGTTCAAATGTAGTGGATGGAAGCGAATTGTCATCAAAATGATCATTTTCTTCAATTTCCCCAAAATCGTGTGTGTTTTTACCAACGAAGCATTTTTCGCACACTCTGATGTAATGTTTAGTGCAAGTTGCAGTATTGCACATATCACAGACTGCTGTAGTTTTATTGTCTTTTTTTTTTTCTATTTTACATGTTTCACCACGTTGTTTCACGTTATTTTTTCGAATTTCGGGAAAATTTGTAGAATTTTTTATCTCGTAACCAGTTCTGAATCCAATTCTTTTAAAAACTTCTTCCTCTTTTCTGACCTCTTTTTGCTATTATACCAATAAGGCTGACAGATATCAAACATCCTATAAGATGCAACCCATGCACAATCTAAAAGGTTATAAAATAACGTAACTGGCCACCGATTACTTTTCCGTTTGCAGGTATAAACTATCACCATACGGTCAAAAGTGTCAACTCCACCTTTGCTTGAATTGTAATCCATAATAAGGGACGGTTTTTTGGAGACTTCATCAATTTTGTCTTCATGAGTAGCAGTTGACAGAATAAGAAATTTTTTTTAGTCTTACTGGAATAGATGCACAGTTGCATACACCGGGAGTAGCAAACGATTGTGGAAAATTTCTCCCTTGTTCGTTTGAAAATTTGTTCGGTTGGTGTAAACTCTTTAGGCAGTTGCGGCTTGTTGGATTTTATCGTACCAATGGTAGTCGTATTTGTACTTATCAGCTTCAAAGCTAATGGTACCGATGTGAAATAATTATCTGTTGTATTGTTGTAATTATTGTCTAAATATCTCTGTGCCAATCTAATGACAAGTTGATGCGATATCTCATCAGAACGACTATCACATGGTTGCTGGTCGATATAAATCTCACCTTGAAGAGAATAGCTGTTTGCAGAGTCCACAATCCAAAAAAATTTTATGCCATATTTTCCAGGTTTATTTGGTATGAATATTTTGAAAAGAAATCTTCCCCTTGTGCCGACCAATTGTTCATCAACTGTGAGCTTCTTCGATGGTTCATAAAACTCAACAAGATTCTGCTGAAAAAAATTCCAAACGTACCTACGGAATTGATGAAACAAATTATGTGCCAAACCTTTCAATCAAATAATCTGTTTTGTATACCTGAACGCAGCCAGTTTGTCCGTTTCAAGACGAAACTCTCTGGTTCTTTCATCATCAAAACGTATAAAACGTCGTATTTGTTCAAACCTTTCCAAAGACATAGCGGCGCAGTAGAATGCCATATTAGTTTGATTGAAAAGGTCCTTCGCTTCCACTCTATATGCTTTTTCAGCAGCAGCATACAACAAGATGGCAATGTAGGTATAGATTTCTTCTTCAGATGTGTCATACCATCTGCACATATGCTTTGGGTTGCTGGACAAATGTTTCTCTTCATATGTTTGCTTAGCTTTTCTGTTTGTTTCAATAACAATATTTTTTATAATATTTGGGGAACCAAAAGATTTGAAAGCGTCAGCTTTTCCCGAAAACATTTTTGAACATTTTGAAAGATATCTCAATCTTTCATTGTGTTGCATGATTGTTCTTTTGGCATGGACCACCAAATATCACTGAATTTTCTATTCCTTGCTACATAACGCATACCTCTGTTAGGTGCAACAGAGTCTTGTTCTTCTTCTTCTCCTACTTGCCCATGCCGACTGCAATGCTGCTGCTGTCTTTCTGCCTCCTGTTCTTCTTTCATATCAAAATCCGCTTGCATAACGCTGTAAAGCTGTATTTGGATCACAATTCGGATCATCAGCATCCGAAAAATCTCAATCGTTGTCACTTTCATCATCTGATTCATTTTGTTCAGCTACTTCACCTTCTGCATCTAGAGCAAGTCGAGAGTAATGTTCATCAACGAATTCCTGCTCTGCTACAGTTAATTCTCGATTGCAACATGCGTTTAGCAAGTAAAGAACGCGATCCATTATAGTATCCAAATAAATACAAACTTACTCTAGAATTTAGTTTAGAAATGAAAATTTTCAAAAACCAAAAAGCACGTTGATAACAGCAACGATAGCACCAAAACCACTTGTTTGCACAAACTAATTATTTGTATCGGTGTAAAGACATGACAAGTCAAAGTAACGGTCGTCTCTGGGCACTGAGTGCCCAAGTACCCAATTTTGATTTATTTCCTTTAAAGTCTTAATTTATCTCTAATATCAACTTAAATTATTCAAAAATACATTTTTGTAATCCTTAATACTCTTATTTACGTACGTGTATGTCTATTTGGCAAGGTCCAGTGTAAGAAATATATATACACTTTCGATCATAAAAACCGCACCACATCAAAATGATTGAAAAATTGTTAATAACTACGATAATAATTTTTATAATGAAATGAAATTTTTATTGAGTACTCCGCAATAGTTTATAAGTATTTCTATCTAATTTCCATCTATTTATTGAATGTTTGAAAAAAAAATTGGTTAACAAAATCAAACGATACATATTTTATGTATGTGTATATAGATATGCCACTTTTACCAAAAAATTATCAATACCGAGTTGCTCCTCCTTTGGCGGTTATAACCGCTTTTATTCTAGAAGGCATCGAGTTTACTAGAAGTTCAGTAATATCCCTTAAAATTTCAGTATTCCATACATATTCCAGAACTTCATTTAGCTTTTTTTTACTCTCTGGTTTATATTCAGCCACCTAACGTCTCATTACATGCCACAAGTGTTCGATTGGGTTTGAATCGGGCGAATTAGCTGGCCAGTCTATTCTGGTAATTCCGAGGTCATCAAACGTTGTCTGGAGCTTAAAATTATTGAAAGACTCTAGTTACTTTTTTGTTTATTATTTATAAAGTAGACATCTAGAAGTTGATTTATAACACCTTACTTACGGATTTGGCGCGGTGGCAAGGTACAGAATCATCTTGAAAAATGCATTTGTGTAAATGCACGAATGATGCTGTTCGATTGCTGGTACCAAAAACTCCCTTACTACTTCTCCATACTTTTGAGCGTTCATAGTTTCATTAACTAAGTGCAAAGGGCTCAAAACGTAAAAAGAAAAACATCCTCAAACCATCTGGCTTTGAGGAAACTTCACTGTTTTGACTATGCACTCGTATTTGAACCTTTTACCTGCTGACCGTCGAACGTTTGGCAAATTGTCGGCACACAACAAATTAAATTTACTTTCATTGGACCATATCACACATCGCCAATCATCCTACGTTCAATCTTCGTACTTTTTTGCCCACGTCAAGCGAGCTTTTTTCATTTTTGTAGTTAAGAGAGGTTTTTTCGCTGGTCCTCTTCCATATAAACCTATCTCCCGTAGCCGTCGGCGTATGGTTTCGGCGCTTAGATCAACTTGATGAAATTCACTCAGCTCTGCTCTTATACGGACAGCACTTTTAAAGCAATCTTTCATGCTAATTCGTTGTAATACATTGTCCGTCTTCTGGGTTGTTTTATGTTTTCGTCCCTTGCGGTTTTTATGACCGCAAGTGTAAATTAGAATTGAAATTTAAACTGGGCGCTATGTGCCCAGTACACGGGTCTGGGGTTAAGGCCGCACGTGACAACATTTATAGAAACGACCTATACATATACTCGTAGAACCATGAGTAGTCTTGGAATCCCTGTCAAACTCGTTCGTTTATGCAGAATGACGATTGAGAACGCTGGCTCCCTCGTAAAGGGTAGATAGACGACCTATCCGAGACATTTGATGTCAAAAAACGTTTTAGACAAGGTAACGCGCTGTCATGTGATATCATTGTTCCGATTTGAGTTGTTTTTTTTTTTTTTTTTTTTTTTTTTTTTTTTTTTTTTTTTTTTAAGTTGACAATCCCTCTAAATCTCAGCGTCATAGCTTGACATTTGCAAAAGTTACGTAGCCAAGAGTACATCTATCTCTGTGTGTGTTGGCGATTTTTTACAATTTTAGAAATGGATTTAAATTTGCAACAACGAACTTGTATGGAATTTTGCGTAAAAAAACTGATTTATTGGTGCGTGAACGTTGGAAATATTGGAAAAGTGTTTCGACAACGATTTTCTAAAGAAAACGGTCGGTTACCAGTGGCACGAGCGGTTCAAAAGTGGTCGTGAGTCAATCGAAGATTATGAACGCAGTGGCAGAACATCGACAACGAAAACCGACGAAAACATTGATGAAGTATAGGGTTTTCCGATAGAAACTTGACAACTTTGAACTTATTTTTTTTTTTTAGTAAACTCAACATTTTCATCATGGTAAAGTACACTAACGAGCTACGTTCTCCAAATGGGTTCTGGAGAAGATGCGCCAAGATGATGAATTTCAGCGCAAAATCATTTTCAGTGACGAAGCTCATTTTTGGCCTAATGGGCTCGTCAATAAGCAAAATATGCGTTATTGGTCAGGTGAAAACCCACATATGCTTCATGAATCACCACTGCATCCACAAAAAATAACTGTTTGGTGCGGTTTGCATCCCGGCGGCGTTATTGGGCCACATTTTTTCGTCGACGACAACGATCGTCACGTTACTGCGAATGGTCAGCGTTATCGCGCCATGATCACCGATTATTTTTGGCCCGAGTTGGAAGATATGGACTTGGACGACATGTGGTTTCAACAGGATGGTGCCACAAGCCACACAGCACACGCAACAATTGATTTATTGAAGAGTAAGTATGGTGAGCGTGTTATCTTAAGACATGGGCCAGTCGATTGGCCGCCTCGTTCGTGCGATTAAACGCCGCTTGACTATTTTCTGTAGGACCACGTTAAGTCATTGGTTCATGCCAACACGCCGACGACGTTGGAAGAGCTCAGAGCCAACATTGAACGCGACATAAAGGCCGTTTCAACCAAAATGTGTGGCCGAGTCGTTGAAAATTGGGTCAAACGAATCGACCGTTGCAAACGTGCCCGCGGTGGCCATATGAACGAAGTCGAGTTCCATTCATAAATGTTTTGATTGTACTGCAAGCCAATAATAAATTTTTTGAAATATCTCAAATGGTTTGCCTTTTATTTATAAAAAAAAAACTTGTCAAGTCGTTATTAGAAAACCCTATAAAAGAAATGTTGGCCAATAACCGCAAATTAACCATCAGAGAGATAGCGGAGGACTTGAATATTGCCTTTGAATCAAGACATTTTGGTTAATGATTTGGGTTTCCATCGCGTAGCAGCAAATGCGTTCACCAAATGAGCCGAAAAAAAGAAGGCAATGCTCACGGTTTTTATGGATTACAACGGTGTAGTGCATCATGAATTTTTGCTAGAAGGCCAGACAGTAAACAAAGAGTATTATTTGGGCATTATGAGACGTTTGCGTGAATCAATTCGCCGAAGGAGACCAGAATTGTGGGCAGAAAACTCGTGGATTTTGCACCATGATAACGCTCCGTCGCACAGTGCTATCATTATTCGTAATTTTTTGACGAAAAATGCAACAAATACCATCCAACAGCCACCGAATTCACCTGATTTGGCTCCCTGTGATTTCTTTCTGTTCGATCGAGTTAAAAAATCACTACGGGGAACGCATTTCAGCAGCCGATGGACATACCGAAAACCGAATATAAAATATGTTTCGAGTATTGGATCAAGCGCTGACATAACTGTGTTACAGTCGATGGGGATAACTTTGAAGGGGACTTGTATTTTTAATTTTCTGAATAAATTCCGGGAACTTTTTGAGGTGGTAATTTCGAGTTGGTAAAGGACTTTGTCTACCTTGGCTCTGTTATAAGATCTGCCAACAACACCTCAGCAGAAATAAAATGAAGAATCACTCTTGCCAATCGCTATTTCTAAAAGAGGCTAAAAAGGCAATTGAGTAGTAAGACCCTATCCCGAAATTAAACTCTATATAAGATCTTGACTATCCCAGTCCTATTTTACAGGGCTGTAACTTTGACTCTATCGAGAGCGGATAAAGATATCCCCAGTCGTTTCGAGAGAAAAATCCTTCGAAAAATATAAAATATAAAAAAAATAAAAATATTCGGTCATCATCATCCCAGATTGAAGCGCCACCTAAATAAAAAAAAAATAACAGCAGTTGACATCCCTGTTGAAGTTATTACCACAGTTGGCGATTCTGGCAACTACCAAAAATTTACTTTGGGATATCTGATGGCAGTTTGACGAAAATTTCCAGGAAACCAATTGGATTATCTTGTTTGAAGTGATATGCGCGATGCACCTTGAGTGCTTGTATGGTTGCTTCCTTTTCGATTGCTGCATGAAGCGCTAGGTTTAGTAACATCTCCCTGCAAGAATTTGGGGGTAGTTTTCATAGACCCCTTAACGACAACGTTGAATTTTGCTCAGTTGTAGTATGGTTAACTTTTGCTTGGTCATGCGCTACAACGCTATCGCACCATATAGTATGATTGGCTTCGTCATTTGATTATACAGCCAGTATATCAGGGGTTGAGGCCCCATGTCCCATATCTGTTTTGTGGTTCATAACTTATAAAGCCTTATTTTTTGTATAGTTGCGGTGAGGTTCCCAATTAAATTTTGTTTAATCTTGTGTTACACGTTGATACTTATGCTCTTCCTTTAAACGCACCACAGTCCCATCTACTCGTATAAACAGGTCGGAGAAGTGTTTTCTTCTGAATGGAATAATTGTTGTTTCGTTGGGATTAATTGAGAGCCTCTCTATAACACCAGTTCCAGATAGTTGTTAGGCCATCTCGTACGTGATCCCTGATGGTAATCGCAAAATAGGAACAATAGGAACAATTATCTAGGTTAAAACGTGACTGGGAAACCAACAAGTTATCCATAAATATCTGTAAACGAGAAGTAAAACAAGTCTAACGTAAGTCCTGACACAGTTTCTTTGAAAGGATCATCAGCACAAGTGAATTTTCTATACTACGGAAAGTGCTGTTAAAAACCACACGAGTTTCACGAGTACTTAAGTGAGGAAGTACCTTATGGTACCTTAGTTGACTCTGGGGAAGAATCTTTCGACCCGTTAAATTCACCGCTACAGACCAAACCGCAAATGATCTGCGACAAAAAGCTCAAATGGGCAGTTTTCAGATTCAAACCTTGCAAGATAATGGTCCGAATTGATGTTAGCTGCTCGGAAAAATCCGGCATCCAAAACACTGGAAAAGTTCCTTGCGTTGATCACATTTTATATTTGAACCTTGCAAGACACCACGACCCGATGGTTTCTTTCCTTTACAACTACAAAATGTTTTCAGGGTGCCAGGAACACTTTTTTTTTTTTGCTTCATTAAAACTTGTTAAATTTTCGGTTCAATACCCAGAGCCTTGACTAAGATCTCCCGTTTGTTCTCGAAGAATCCCAATCTGCTCTCCATCTTCACATCAACTCACTACACTCTATTTATAGGCCATTAGCAGGTCAATCGCTCTTAAGGCGTATACAATTGCTGCGCGTTCTTTTATATATGGTATAGAGTGATTCATCGTTAGGCTTTTTTTGACAGATCATGCTTGACTCCTATCAAACTCCTATGTCATTTTTGTTCAGTATCGTTTGGCGTCTCCAAATTGTTCAGCTGTATTACGAAAATCAGCGTTCTGTGAGAAATGTTTTTCGTGCGATTCGAGTAACTTACGGTGCGCATAATCAACCTACTGAAGCCACTATTGCCAATACCATTCGCAAATTTGAGTCCTCGTATACATTAGTGGAAGATACTCGACCGATTAGACCACATCCAGCACAGTGAAGAGACCATAATAGCTGTAGCTGAGAGTGTAGGCGAAGACCGTGACGAATCGATTCGTCGTCGTTCTCAGTAGCTTGGCTTGGCCTATTCGACAACTTGGCGTATTTTATGTGAGGATCTTCGCCTAAAAGCGTACATAATTCAATTTATAATACAAATGGTAAAAAAGACGTACAGAGAAAGAGAGCATTTCGAATTTTGTATCTGGATTTAGATAGAAGATATTCCTTTACAATCAATTGACGGCAAGTGGTAGGTGTTATACTTAGGTACCTGCCATGAAGGCTCAATCCTATGAGTACTTCTTTGTACGAGATATCAAACCAATGCATTGATCAGCGCCTTACGAGTAGTACAAATACCACCACCAGTACCGCATGTACCTTTTGTACTCTTTGATGAAGGGTTAAGGCCTATCTATGTTAATACCTAAGTCATTACATGACACCCGGTTACAGTGCAACTCCACACCAGCTATAGCATGCTGCAACCTATTTTGGACCATGAGACGTCCAAGCTCCCATCGTTATTACCCTACCCACGATTTAGATATAAACCACAACCACCACGATTTCCCACCAGAGGGCCTACCTCAACAGGCCAATTGGACGGCCTTCACAAGATGCAGCCGCGGTGGCCATACGCCCTAAATTGTTTTCAAACACTAAATTCAATTAAATTCAAGTTAATAAAGCCAAAATATTGCTCATTTAATTATTATTTCTAATAAAAGTTCTATACTTCTATAACAAAAAAAGCGGTTGCGCTCAAAATAGTGCTCAATGTTGTTGAAATAAAAGAGAAGGCCGAATGTCTAACTAGTGTTAGGAGACCACTCTTATTCCTATGTATAAAGGCAAAACCGTCACGCGAAACTGTAACTGTAAGTTACAATTTAGGAATAGTTACGTAATGTCGCATATCTATAATGATAGAAATTTTCAATTATATAATCCCATTAATTGTAACATCATTTAAATGTCCTTCACGTCCTTTCATAATTCGGCCGATATTCCAGCAAATTAACGTCTGAAGTTTCTGGCTTGTTGGTATAGAACAGGAACCCTATATAGCCGGAAATAAAAAATTCTGAAGATGTAAATTCGCATTAGCAGTTCTCTCAATTAGCAGGACATTTTTGGTGATATGATCACCGAACTTTGCCTTCAATAAGTCGAATGTGAAACGAGCAGTGTAACGAGTGATACCGTCCTGTTAAAAATACATATCCTCCCAAGTCTTCCAGTTTCCAAAAAAAAAATTATACCTCCAAGATAGAAACCGCACCAAACAGTTAATTTGTTCGTATCCAATAATTTCTGATGAAACACTTCCTGCTGTTTGTTTAACAAAAAAAAAGCGCCTCGTCACTGAGGATCCGAACTTCTTCCGTGTCTTCAATGGAGTCCAATCAGCAAAAGTTCGGCGTGCACGATGGTCAATTGAATTAAGCTCCTTAAGTCAGTATGATCTAATACACAGGCCTATAGCCAGTTCTTGAGAATGGCGAGAGTTGGATTGTTTGCGGTCTTGATTTACCGGCTCGCCTATAGCCGCAGTATTCTCTTAATTTTTGCCGTTTCGCTATCTCATTGGCACGATAACATTTAGAGTGAATAAATCGAGTTCGCTTATTGGAAACATTATAACGACACGTAACGTAACCCCACCTAGAATTTTGATTTGGATGAATCGTAAACGTTGTTGAAATTGTTGACCTTTCCATGAGTAAATGCTGGACAATCACAATCACAAATCGAAAAATGGTATGCATTGGTTTAGAGAATCACTTTTTTAAAAATGAGGTGCACCTAATGGTGTAACCAACCAGGTCAACAAACGAGTACGACGTGATTCAAAGTTTTGGGCGAAAGGTCTGTCCATTGAAAATGTTGGGTCACTCAAATGTAAAAACATCACCAAGCTCGCAGCTGCACTAACAATTCGATCCAAAATACAAGAAAAATTTGGTATGGTATTATGGTATGGTGGTATTATGGTCCACAAATTTGATAAACCTCACAAGTGACATAGTACTAGAAAAGTAACCTCCTTGACCGCCAGAATGCGCTGCTACTGCAAAAAATGTGTTGGTGCCTTGAACTGCGTTCATATTTAGGCAGACATGCCAAATTTCAGTGCGATACTGTCTTTAGTTTTGTTTTGACAGCTGATTGTTGTTGACGTGTTTGGCATCATGTTGAATATGGACAAAAACGATTTTCGTTCTCTCATAAAACATTATTTTTTGAGAGGCAAAACGGCGAAGGAAACAAAAGAAAAGTTGGATAAATATTATGGGGCTAATGCTCCGTCAGTTTACATCCATATTTTGGACAATATTCTGCATATGAAAAAGTTATCCTTCCGCTGGCTGCCGCGCATACTCACTCCTGACCAAAAACACGAACGTGAGAGCATTTCGAAAGAGTGCTTGGACTTGCTGATGCGGAATCGGGCGGACTTTTGGCGTCGATTGGTAACTGTTGAACACCAGAGAACAGAACGAGTGCCCGGCAATGGACTGAAGCTGGCACGAGTGCTCCGAAGCGGCCGAGGGGGGCTCGATGGGTCGGAAAGTTTATATCGTCGGTTTTCTGGGATTGTCATGGCATACTCTTCGTGGACTACCACGAAAAAAGAAAAACCATCAACAGCGAGTATTACTGTTCATTATTGGAGCGATTGAAGGCCGAAATGAAGCGACATGAACTGAAAAAAAATTTTGTTTTTGCAAGACAATGCACCGGCGCACAATATCATCGCAACCACGGCTAAAATCACGCGAGGAAATCATCGACGATACGGAGGAGTATTTTGCAGACCTTCCGGAAAATTACTTTTCGGACGGGATCAAGAAGTTGAAAAATCGCTAGAATAAGTGTATCAAACTGAAAGGGGACTATATTGAATAAAATAAAAAAACATTTAAAAAAAAAAATATTTTTTTATTCCTGAGAAGGTTACTTTTCACCCCACCTAGTAGCTATGTCAATACGTAAGAGAAAACAGAATGAGATTTTTTTTTATTTATTTGTAATGCATGCTAATAAGTGAAAAGACCGATTGTACAAAAAGTACAATTCAATTTTATTATACGAGTACTTTAAGTTTACGATTGCTTAAGATTAATAAGTTTTAAAATTAACATATAGAAAAGCAAGTAGTTTTCAGAGTCCCAAAAAGGAGAATGACTTTGATAGTCAAATCCGTTAAAAGGAAAAGTGGTCTACCGCAAGACGAAGAGCACAAATTAATTAACTGCACAGTCAGGTGCAGAATTCCATGGCTTTATAAATCCCGCGACTGATGTCGTTGCTTAAGGACCTTCAACATCACCAATTTGCTCCAGAGCGACAGAGCTCTTATAGGGACCTAGAAAAAGTCGCTTTAATTTGCAATCGGACGCAAATAAGATCCGCTTTATAGTAAACATGTCAATAAAAAAAATATAAATTTGCCATTTTCCGTTTTAGATTATATGATTTTCTAATCTAACCTTGCATCTTATGGATTTGATCTCTGGCTTTTGCCCATAACATATTTATGCGTCTTTCTAACTCAACTACCGTTTCCTCGTGAAAAATTTTCGACAGTGCCACATCTTCTTTTTGTCGCATCCTTACCCACATGAGAACTTCAAAACTTGACGTGTTGATCGAACGTGGAAAAGTTGAGTTCAAAACATGGACATTGAACATGGTCTAGTTTCTCTTCAGTCAGTTTTTTCAACATCAGAATGACAATTTGATGTATCCTTTCCACTTGTCCATTTGAACGCGGTACGGTATGCATGTGGTTATAAGATGATGACATATATTTTCGGAGTTTTAACGCCTGTGAAGTAAACGCCGTTTCTTTGTCCGATACGATAGTTTTACGATTTCCAAATACTACTTGTAGACTTTTTAGCTTATTCAGAACCTACGAATACGAATTAAGAAGTTCATAAATTATAGAAAATATATATTTGTAATGCTTACTAGTTGTTGTCATAGGTCCCAAGTAAACCACGAGGTAAACACAAAGAGGCACTTCTCCCTTAGGTTTAAAAAACCCTCCTTTTAACCCCGCTTCCTTTCCGCTAAAATGCAGGAACCAGATGAATTTATTCAGCGCAAACCTTTGACATTTACATTTTTTTATGAAGAATTCTCGGATGAGAATATTTTCCATTTTCTTGGAATCTATATGTTTCGTACACTGTGCGAATGACTTCAGTTTGCATGCAATCAGGAACGACCAACAAATTTTCTCCTTTAATCTGTTTGTACAAAACGCCATTTACTACCAAATAGTCATCGTAGCTTTGATCGAATCATTTCATTTTTGTCGATTTCTGATGAATTTTTTATTACCGGCTCTGGAAAAAATATTGGGTTCCTTAAAAGTACATCCTCTACGGTATAATCAGACTCTACCAGAAACATAGTCCATCTTGCAATCTTCGGTGACAAATCCTTCTTCTTCAACGCATCACAGTTCGTAATCAGCTTTAAACTTGCCAACTACTACTATCTTTTAGTAGTTGATGCCTTTTTGCTCATAATATAAACAGGGTGGAGATGTTTTTAATGGCTGCAACATCAATACTTGCGTTACCGAATTCGGACCGAAAATTTGTAGAACTATGTTTGACGAAAGTAAATTTTATTAAATGAGCCACGGCTTGTTTTTGCTCCGTACCAACATACCGATTATTTTGGTAAAAATTTTCTAAAAAAATCCGTTCCAAAAAGCTTTATACCGGCTTTACATTAGAGGGTTCTGGAAAATTTTGTACTGCCAAAATCTTACCATCCCCCAGAAACTCTTCACATTACTTTAGAAATTTGCTCCTTTCATTTTATCCAACTCGTTCTGCGTTGCTGTATCCAATACCATTTTCAGTCGCTGCATGCCTTCTTTCCCCTAGCTGGGAACGATAAGATTATCCATATACAAAATTACTATTTTTTGTTCCACTTAATCCTTGAAAACGTAGTTTATATGGTATATCGCTGAAAGTTACTCATGCCAAAACCGGGGAAAAAAGGATTACACCGAGGCGAAGTCCTTCAGACCGGTCACCCTAACATCCTTCCTGTTAAAAACAATGGAAATTGTGGTGGTGGACTGTATGGAGAGTACACCGCTTAAGATGTATATATATATATATATGTTAAATACAAGGGCGATAAATATTCAGAAATTCCACCTACACTGTGGAATATCACTGTGGACTCTCTTCTCGACGGACTTGAGACAACGGGCATTCACACAGTGGGATATGTCGACGACATAGCAATAATAGAAAGAACAAATTCATAGACTTCACGGCGGATATCAAGAGGACTGCACTCAAAGTGGTTGAGCGGTGGTGTCTGGAACAAGAGATCTCCATTAATGCGGAGAAAACAGATCTAATAATCTTCACTAGGAAGAGGAAAAATCTGGAAATTCACCCCTTAACACTTTTTGGATCGCTATAACAACGACCAAGAATATTAAGTAAAACGTGTATGGGGACAGAGGTGGGGACTCTCTCCCAGGTCAGCATACTGGATGTATACGATGATTACTAGACCCATTATCTCCTACACTTCGGTTGTATGGTGGGCGAAAGCTTCCCAGAAGACTGCTAAGAAACATCTGGATAGGGTCCAACGTTTAGCATGTTTAGGAATTACTGGTGCAATTCGCACAACACCAACATGCGCATTGGAATGATCTTAGAGATTTTACCGCTAGACTTATTTATTAAGAAAACAGCGGCCCTAACAACACTTCGTCTGCATCGAGATGCGAAATGGCACAATAGGGGTATCATCAAATTTATACAGGAGGATCCTGGAACTTGTCAAAAACGAGAGAAGGGAACTGAACATGCCTATGGATGGTATAAGAAAGGTGCGTTTTATGTAAAAAAATCACAACTCGTATTGAGAATGGATTACTTCCAGAAAAGAGGAGTGGTGAAATCGTAATTTTCACAGATGGATCCATGATGGATGGCGGAGCGGGGGCCAGTATCTTTTCAGAAAATCTGGAACTAGCCCGTCACATTAGCCTCGGGAAGCACACTTCGGTATACCAGACTGAGATGATTGCTTTACTGCATGCGTTAGATTACCTGCCTTTGAGTCAGGTGGAAGGAAGAAATATCCTAATAGCACTGGACAATCAGGCGGTGATTAGATGCATGGAACGTATAACCATCACAACATCATTGGCACTGGAATGTGTATTCAAGCTCAATAAGTGTTCATCAAAAATCAAGTTACACTGACTTCGGTACGAGGACACATAGGGATCGACGGCAATGAAAAGGCGTACTCACTCGCAAAATAGAGGTCAACTGAAAAGTTGCTGGAACCAGAACCATTCTCTTCAATTGGTAGAGGCAGAACACCCGAGAAGATGGTCAACCGTGGAACAATGTATACAAGCTAAAATGGGAATACAATGGCCGACCTGCTCCACTCAAAGAAGGGCTTTAGGCATGAGTCGAGGAACATTGAAATAATAAGGAAGATGGGCCTTAGAGAGGATGGTACTAGTAAGCTATGCCTGGAGGAAACTGAGAAATCGGCACATATATTTTGTCATTGTCCTGCTTTGGCTGGCAAAAGAATGGGGATCTTGGGAAAACATTGGGTCGAGACCCATTGGATGAAATAGAGCTTACATGAACAGATGCTAACGTTAACACTAGGAATCGAACCCAGGGAAGAACTCTGGAGATGTCCAGAGAGTCTCTGGGTAAAGTTTAAAGTGGTAGAGAGACGAAAAGAGAGCCGACAATGGTGGTATGATTAGAGTATCTCTCGAAAATTTATATATATACTCATGCCAAACAGAGTTCGCAGGAACTCATATTAGCCCTATGGAGTTACAAACACTGTAAATTTTCCTGATCCTTCTTCCATGGAGACACGGAAAAATCCATTGTGTAAGTCCAAAACTGAAAATATAGGCGCACCTGTAAGTTGGTCCAGTTGATCTTCAATCAGAGCCATTGGAAAACGATCTTTTTCAATGTTTTTGTTGAGCTGCATGCTCATGCTCATGCATACAGACTTCCGTCTTTTTTTTTTCTGAACAACACCACAAGACTAGCGAATTCTGAAGTACTAGGTACAATTATTCAATCGTTTATCTCTCCTTTGGTGCCAAGCGTAGGGGTCTTAAATACACAGGTGATTCATCAGTCAATATTATTTTCGTCTGAATAGGTGTATCAACATTCTTCTGTGAACAATATCATTCGATTAAACTTTTAATTTCCATTACCTCGGAGGTGCTGAGCTCTCCATCTATGTCGCTTTCTTCTATGTAGATCACGTTCATAATTTCCTGCATATTGTCTTATGTCCGTTCGGAATCAAGATTCAATTTCGAATTTAAAAAGAAAAGTCATCTACCGCAGGACAAAGTGTAAAAATTAATAACCTACACAGTCAGGAGACTTGTTATACTTCATTGGGGAACGACCTGTGTACGTCGCCCAACATGCAGACACATCAAGAAAATGCCTTAATAATGCCTTAATAATGAAAAGCGAAGAATAAGAAGAACAGATGTTGTACTTTGACCAACCATGTCCTAGGATCATGATTCCGACTCATTTGGACTACCAAAAGTAAGTCTCAACCAGAGACCATATTTCTGGAAACAGACCTAGATAACGCAACTGATAGCTTTGAAATATGTTAAAGTGTCCCGAACATTCTTCGAATATTGAAATGAGCTCCAAAAACCCACCCTTAACTTAACCATGATTGAATACCCCCATATATTGTTTGTTACCCTATCTTCTCTGAGCTTGTTGTATTATGTTTTCAAACAAAACACTACGTTCACGTTGAATCTCATTTGTCCGACCCCTTTTTATATTTTAGTTCCAGCGGCAACCCTGCTGCTTTAATGGTTCTTGCTCATTCATGGGAATTAGGGTTCAGCGACGCCATTCATTTGAAGAGTATTTCATTTCCTCAATCCTGCTACTACTCTTAGTCTTCCCCTTTCCTGCTTATTCTAGTCAGTTTGGGTGTTATCGATTTTATTTGCCCAGCAATTCGTTTTGAATTTTGCACCATTATCCCGTCCTGAATCGATCAAGAATTGAGTCCTGGTACATTTGCCAGGCAAAGCAATAACTACCCTGACTTTGCCAATATATACCCTTCAAATGGCTGACAAATTAACCTTGTTGCTGCATGGGTATACTCGTCTATTGAGTAGAGGGTGGCTCAAATGAATTCTGGGAAAATTTCAAACAAACCATCGTCAGAGGATGGATTATTGCGAACACATTCGAGTGCTCGTTTCGATATATCCATTGAATGAGTCTGCGAATTGCCAATTGGTAAACATTGAATGGGAAATTGATTTAGGTCTGAGGCAGTGATGAGTGAGTGCTAGAGGATCGATAAAATTTGTTTTAATTTTCCAGTTCGTTGGTCACTCTTGCAGGAAAGAGAGAGAGGGACTTCGTATGAAATGCGTGTCTTTTCATCGAGTGGCCTTTAAAACAATTAAGAACAACAATGAAGTGAGCAAGGAACCAAATTAAAATGCAACTAACAACAAACATGCAAATTGTAGTTAAATACGGTCCTAGAAGTCCGGCATCTATGTAAAAAAAAAAATAAAGAACAAACAAACGAACGAACCAAAGGGTTATGTTTCCTTGTTGGTAAAACATTTTAGTTGGAAGTCTAATCGAGCACCTTTATTTGGCAGTCATCCAACTAAAAGAGTCTGAAAAGGACAAGCTTTTTGGCTCTTTACAAAATTGTTACTATGCCCTTATTCTCCTATTTGTCATTTTAAATGCCTTGAAGCCTACTTAACTGCCTTTACTTTGGCTTATTCTAGACATTGCTGAATAGTAATGACCAAAATAAAGTTCAGTTACTACTTATCAAGAGGTGAAGCGAAGTTATCTTGAATTGTCTATGCTGGATTGACCTACGAATACCACTCAGAATTTTGTTCCACTAAATGCTAGTCTCTCCTGCATGTCCAAGCAGTCGGATTTTCTTTCTTTCATATAATGATGAGAAAAAAAAAATAGAAAAGGATTTTCTCAGTGCACAACCGTAGCTCCCACGTTTAGTTACTCATAAGATAGTTAGATAGAGAGATAAATAGATAAAATAATCGTAGTTTATTTCTTATAGATAAATTACAATCTTACAGCTTACAGCTTAAAAGCTCGTCCAAAGAGGTTGGCTTGTAGCGTAGTCTAAGGACTTGACGTTGCTCCAGAGCAAATAATCGAGTGGTGTCAAATCGCATTGTTGCGGTGGCCAGTTGATGAACGCTCGCCAGTCGCCAAATTTCTCCTTCACAATTTCTAGCGTTGCGTCACTTATGTGGCATGTAACGCAGTCTTGTTGGAACCTCAATCCTCTATACTTCATCGTTCTATGAGGGTTACGTTGTCTCCCTCCGCAATTCGAAAGAAATAAGGACCGATGATGCCGCCATGCCATAAACTGCACCAAACAGTCAATCTTTGTGGATGCATTGTTGCTTGGCCGAAGATTTGTGGATTGTGCTCGCTCCAATAACAGCATTTTTTCTTGTTGACATAGCCGCTGAGCTAAAAATGGTCCTCGTCCGAAAATATGATTTTTAATCAAAATCTGAATCTCAACAGAGTCAACATTTTCAGAGCCGAATTATTTAACTCACGGCGTTGTCTATGGTCGTCCAAATTCAATTATTGCGTCAGTACAATCTTATACGGATGTTCTAGGGATGCCCAATTCGACATTCGACATTTCTGGGTCGAAATGTCGGCGGCTATAGTTTGGTCATTTCGAACCAATGTCTGTTTGGTTGGTGGCTTAACATCCAAGAGAATGTACTCAAGCTCAGAGCGACGAATTGACTACACGCTGAAGCCATGATTATAACTGAACTCGCGACAAAATTCACGTTGCGTGGTTACAACTGGGCCGGAATTTTGAATTTCGATTTGAATTTCGGAAAACGATGCGTGATGAAATGGCAAACCTCACTAAATATTTTGACAGCTGGATGTTATTGGTAACATTGACAACTGCTGAAACATATTAATTGCAAAAACTTTCATTGCTATCTGGTCACTCTCTTAACTTAGCTTGGTGCTCTATTGAATAATCTCAAATCTAAGATTGTTCTCTTTATGAGAAAGAGGAAGCTCACTAATATGATTTATCCTGAAAAACATCGCTGTCCGTTTCTCTACGAAGCTAAGAACTCGAGCGTCATCTTAGATAACGAATTACTATATAATGTCGACGATCTTTTTTTATTATAATTTTTATATTCCGGGATATGAATACTCTTTTACTGGCTTTTCACCAGGGCGCGGGCGCGTGGTGTAGTAGTTTTGAAACTCAGGTGTTGGGTTTCGACATTTTTCCAGAGGTGGTTGTCAAACTGGAGCCAGTGCATCCTCAACCAGTCTCAGTACGTACTAGTTGTTAGTTCGTTGCTTTTAGCCCATCCAATAACCACTCCAACATCAGTGTTATGCCTTCATGTCAGAGTTGATGCCGACGGGACTTACATATATTTTCAGAGAATTGCCTCGTACGGGATTCGAACCCGCGACCCTCTGCTTGAGGAGTCTATGCATATACCACACGGCCACCCACCGTGTAATGGAGCTTTCGGAGCTTTTCGACTTGTCTACCTGAAGGCTTCTTTGAATCTATTGTATACTACCATGATAAGACCCATTATAACCTATGCGTCGATTGCTCGGTGAAATGGAAATATCTCACTTCTCGGCTGCTCTTTATATTCATATCACGGATTGAACTCTCGAAGCCATCTTCCGTTTAAAAAGAAGTGGTCTTAGGCACAATATTCTGGTGTTATGGGTATCTCGTGTAAAGCAATTGCACCAACACTCCTGTGGAAATTCGAAATTGACCGAAACGACTTTAGCCAGAACTAAAGCTATCAAAGTATGAATGGCTCCAAAACCGATCTAGCATGAAGTGTTGGTGTCTTTCTCTCCGGTTCATTGGCCATTGCTGTTAGGACTTCCATACCTCTTTTAAGCGGAGGCTAACGTAATCCTGATTGTAATGATGTATATTGTGAAGAATCGATCAACAGCCAAACGCTCGTTTTGGAAATATCGAAATATGCCTTGGATCGATCTTATTTGTGAATCATGCAAATGATATGTAAGCAGCGCCAAACCAAGTGTTAAAGGCAATCAATATATTTGCCCAATATATTTGTAATCAAATTTCAAATCGTCTTTGACACAAACGATAAGTCCACTTTGCCGTACTTTCTGCTCAGTATCACACCCTTAATCCAAAGAAAATATTTCTTTATCTAGGCTTTGACTGTGCTGACATTACCATCAATCCAGGTTACTTACACCAGATACGTAGGAATAAAGCAAACTATTGTATTATATTAAATTACATGTTCCCTTGATCTTAAATAAAATAAAACAAAACCAACTCTTGGGTATATCTTTGCTTTTTCAACCCAACAGGGTAGAACCAACTTTTTACCTATTTGTACATAATCTTAATGCAATCCATTTATGCATAATCCCATCAAACCGCAAACCAAACCCGGCATATCCAATCATCGTGCACTCCATTGCCCATAAGTCGTAGCAATAACCCCTAAGAACTAGTTTAGTTGACCTAATTAAGAGGCATAAGCCTTTAAGCTCCACGCTATGTACCCATACACATACGCCATCGTTGTCATGTGCACGCGTAGTATTCCTGACGTCAAAACAAGTCCAAAGAATAAATGGATTACAAGTTTAATACCTACCTCTCTCAACGTTCCGAGGCTAACATCATATCTAAGTCTTTCTAAATGGATCACTCTATAAGGTACCTGTCATTTCCTATTTTACAACCTGCGTCCGACACACAATGCCATTCTTGATAAACGATCTAAACCGGCCGTATTCCCGTACCTCGATACAGTCAAACTCCAATGAAGTGGTTTCGGATTCGGATTCCAATTCGGATACCTTTGGCAATTACAATACCTTAAGTGTGGACACAAGTTTAACTCCACAATGAGACGCCAGCCAGTAAGGAGAGTTGGTCTGTGGACTAATTCCTTTTTACCTACTCGATTTCACTTTCACTCGCTTCATGGGAAATCCACATTTGTTATGGGAATCTGAATGTTATTGTTCCATTTAAACGAATCATTAACATCATCTTCAGGCACGTGAATTGCTTGGTTGGCTGTTGCTGCTTGGTCATCGTTGAAAATATTTACATTGTCAGGGTGGCGATGATTGACACCTTAAAGAGCTATTGTTTGCCCTCAGCCACGGTCGGGACTTGTTCGTTCACACATACATAGTTTTCTGTGTGAACATTGCAGGGAAATCCCAGCGAAATGAATTTGCAAATATTTGTTATATTATTTTGCATTTTGCTTTGGTAGTGTTGGTACGACAGATAGGAACATTGATTTTCTCGGGGAGATACTCGTATTTGCTTTTGTAAAGAAAAGTAAACCTCACTCGCAGATGTTTTATGAAAATGGGAAACCGATGAAAAAATGAATATTTTCTCTCTTAAACAAATATTTGTTATATAACCGAGAGATTTGAGAAAATAAAGGGTGTCCAGTGGAAAATTTATAAGGTGTCATCAGGTGTTTATTCACATGCTCCAATGCTTTTCATAGTACTTATCAATATACGGTTACGTTGGCTGACCATTGACTGTATCGCCAGATTCGGTCTCATTTTTAAAGAAATAAGGACCGAGGATGGCACTAGCATGTAGACACACCAAAAATTCCACTTCTGTGAGATTATTTAAGTCTTATGCGTCTCTTCTGGATTTACTCACTCATCCGTCCCGAAACTAAACGGTCAAATCAGCATTGCTGGGCAACAAGCCATGAGGTGTGACCAATCCATTGCCATACTCCATGTCTATAGATTTCTTGCCTTTAATCGCATGGAGTTGATGGTTCGATATACGGTTTTGGTCAGAAGACTCGTAAGATTTACAGGGTTTTTTTTTGTGAACTATCTTTACCATTTTTAGTACTAGACCATCGGAAGCTTCATCTCTTTCTTCATCTGTGTTTCTTCTCCGACACTCTTTTTAATCTTTATTAGTGATCTCTTGTCTGCTATTTCTAATCCAATATATTCCTTTTCTGACGACAGTACTCTCTGCTTTTCATATTCGTTCCCGGATTCACGTCCATGATCTTCGGCTAAAGTACGGGAACGACAGCGTATACTAAACTCCCAGCCATTGTCCAGGATTGGAACTTGCATTGTTGAAACCGAAATATTTTCCATACTGGATATGTGTGTCAATGACAACATAAGTTGGAATCCTCTAATCTGGCCTCAATATATAAGGCATTCATCCACCCAAAATTAGCTGTCCGGCCTAACTTACCTCCAATCTTAATGGGTACAAACATTGCGGAACGAACCCCAAAGGTCCTTGCATTGAATGTAACTTCACTGATAAGGATCGAACTAAGAGCCACGCTGTTCAAGTTACTTACAAACCACGTCCCCTATGTACTTTTGGTAAGCGAAATTAATCTTACCAAAACACACAAAATGAGGCACAGAAGGTATACCAGGTGTACCGGTATGAAGTGAAAATAAAACACTAATTTTTAATGGGAAAGTAAAAAAACATTTTATTCAAAGTATTGGCCATTTCTAGATACACATTCTTCCCATCTTTCAGTCAATTTATGGATTCCACGCCAATAAAACTGTTCCTCTTTTGAAGCAAACCAAAAAGTCACCCAATTTTTGACTCCTCGTAGGATTCGAAGTGCTGCTCAGCTAATTCGTGTCCAATCGATGAAAACAAATGGTAGTCGGAAGGAGCCAGGAGCAGCTCCCAGCCAAGTGCTTTGGTTGTATCCTGAACCAGTTTTGCTTTGTGTGCAGGTGCATTGTCATGGAGCAAAATTACCTTGCTATGTCTTCTTTTGATCAATGCATGGTTCAAATTGACCATTTGTTGTCGGTAGCGATCTGTATTAACTTCTTCCCCAGATTTTAAGAGCTCGTGCTACACCACATCTTTCTGGTCCCACCAGAACATACAGCATTGTCTTCTTACCGAATCGATCTGGTTTTGCAGTCGAAGTTGATGGTTGTTCCGGATTAACCCATGATTTTTTCCGTTTAGAATTCTGAAACTAAATCCATTTTTAATCGCCAGTAACAATTCGATGCAAAACTGATTTTTTTATCATATCTTTGAAGCAAAATTTCACAAGTGTTTTTTCGGGTTTCCATCTGTCTTTCATTCAATTCATGTGGTACCCATATTTCAGTCTTTTGGATCTTTCCCATAACTTTTAAACGGTCAGAAATTGTTTGTTGTGCAACATTTAACATTTCTGCCATTTGTTTCTGAATCAAAGTGTCATCTTCATCCAATATTGTTTGCAATTCGGCGTCTTCAAGCTTTTTTGGTGGTCTTCCACGTTCTTCATTTCTCTTATCAAAATCGTTATCTCTGAACCGTTGAAACCATCTTTTGCATGTTGCTTCTGATAGAGCATGATCCACCATATGCCTCGACAAGCATTCGATGCTTTCCGCAAGTCATCATTTCGGCATTTTTAACACAATGAAAAAATATGATGTTGTTTGCTCAATGTCTTGATGTATACTAAATATGTTTGACAGGTGCCACAGTAACAAAACAAAAAAAAAAATTAAGACCCGTTTACAATAAATGTTCCCTATCGAGACATTTGGCGCTCACTTCATATCGGTACACCTGGTAAAATAATATGAAGAAACCGACCCAACTTTATATAGGGTTTTCTAATAACGACTTGACAACTCTTTTTTTAAATCAAAGGCAAACCATTTAAGATATTTCAAAATTTATTATTGGCTTGAAGTACTATCAAAACATTTATGAATGGAACTCGACTTCGTTCATATGGCCACGTTGGACCCAATTTTCACCGACTCGACCACACATTTCGCGCTGTTTCGCGTTCAATGTTGGCTCTGAGCTCTTCCAACGTCGTCGGCTTGTTGGCATAAACCAATGACTTAACGTAGCCCCACAGAAAATAGTCAAGCGGCGTTAAATCGCACGAACGAGGCGGCCAATCGACTGGCCCATGTCTTGAGATAACACGCTCACCATACTTACTCTTCAATAAATCTTGTGGCTAAGCTTGTGGCACCATCCTGTTGAAACCACGTGTCGTCCAAGTCCATATCTTCCAATTCGGGCCAAAAATAATCGGTGATCATGGCGCTATAACGCTGATCATTCACAGTAACGTGACGATCATTATCGTCGACGAAAAAATATGGCCCAATAACGCCGCCGGCATGCAAACCGCACCAAACAGTTATTTTTTGTGGATGAAGTGGTGATTCATGAATCACATGAATCACCCGACCAATAACGCATATTTTGCTTATTGACGAACCCATTGAGCCAAAAATGAGCTTCGTCACTGAAGATGATTTTGCGATAAAATTCATCATCTTGGCGCATCTTCTCCAGAACCCAATCGGAGAGCGTAGCTCGTTAGTGTACTTTTCCATTATGAAAATGTTGAGTTTACTGAATAAATTGACAGTGACAGTTTGATGATTAGTGAAAGAGTGCGTTCACAAATTAAATTCAAAGTTGTCAAGTCCCTATTTGAAAACCCTATACAAGTAGGTGGTGTTGCGGTCTTCATAAGAAAAGGTTTGAGATTTAAAAGAGTGTACATCCATGTCCCGTCTATACGCCTGAAGCTACTCAATTCACGTTATTTATCTCAGAACTCGAGACGATTTTTCGATTCCTAAGGCTGGAATCGGGGGAGGATTATTTTATAATCGGCAGAGATTTAAACGCCGAACATAGAAATTGGCGAAGTAACACACCATACACACGGATAGTCTGTCGTTTCCCATATACAGCTCTTATCTGGATCTCCAGTTGTTCGACAAACAGATACAACTGACAAGCACGAACCAACAAACTATTAACTGTCTACGCATTTTCGTGTATGACAGCGATCATATCTCAGTATCGAAATAATTCTTCGGAATTTGAGGAGTTTGTTCAATTCCAACTATTATATGTAGTAGGGCACGTTGGACACACTTCTCTAGAACATTATCAAGAGCTCTTAACTCGAACTCGCTTTACCCACCATCCAAAAAAAATCTGTCAAATGGGAAGATTAACAACCTTAAACAAATGGACGAAACCATAACACAGATAGACAGTATGATATCTCGATATTAGCACATTTCCAACGAAGACACTTTCCGCAACGCAACTATTGGCGCACTGCACCGACACTAAAGTAGACTGCTATCGTAAATAAAAAAATTATTGACAGACATGACACTAAAATCGTCGATCAAAAACCTCTAAACCTTAATAAAAGAAAATTTCAGAATTTTTTTAAGTTTGTATTGGAACAATAAAATTCGGACTATAAACACCAGCAATCCGAATATGTCCCCGCAAAAAAAATAAAAACAATATTTCGGAGGAAAGATCAAAACGAACTTCATTTTCTAAAGATCGCCGAACAAATACTGTTAACAGCAGGCATAGATCCAGAAGAAGCCATCGATGATGACAAATTCTTACTGGTCGAACATCCGCAAGAGAAGGTAGAGGCTATTGGTGCGTTTTTCCAGGAAGTGTAGAAGGTGAATGATGTTATTGGCCCGAACCTCGACCTGGAAAATCAGGTTCTTTTACACAATTCCCACCTTCGAAATGATATGGGGAACTGGCGATTCGAGAACTCGGGATTCGAAAAAATATGGCCGATAATGTCATGAAAGAGTTTCAAAAAATCTTCGAATCACTTAAAAGTAAGAAATCGGCGGGAACCGATGTGATATCGATCAATGTACAACGGCATCTCCCAATAATATAGAAGCAGCGGACATGTACACCACCCTGTTTAATAATTCTCTGAATAATAACCACTATACAGCACATTGAAGACAACGGTATTTGCAAAAGGAAAAAACATGCCGCGTCTAAATTGGTATCTGATATCCAGTGGAACAAAGCCAAGAAACACTGCACCGGAGTCGTCTGCCTGATTGACTTGAAGAAGGCATTCGAAACCGTATGATAAGAAGGACTACTCTACAAGCTGAACAGGTTGGGCATTTATTCTGATCTCTCCATTAGACAGTTCATCGTGAAGAATGACAATGCGGCTTCTGCTGGAACATTTGTTATTAAAAATGGTCTGCAACAAATTGCGTTAAATTCGCCAATCGTATTCACCACTACATGCCATAGTGTACGCTATGATACGTACGGCTTGATCGTGTACAGATCAGGTAAAAATTGAAGAGCATATTTCAGAAGGCGGAAACCATGTTTTTTTGGACATTTTTGTGTAGGGCTTCGGCGGATACCAGAAACAACTGACAAAAGTTTTCGATCGTGGGACAACACGGTCAGCTACTCGCTTAGGACCTACCTAAGGGCTTGCCTTAACTTGTCAGAACACTAGAGTCGGAATACATAAAATTCTATCCTAATGAAGTCTTAAGCAATAGAGCGAACCTAATAAGAGTGAACAATTTTGTCATTAAATTGACTCAAAGGCACATTGCAAGAGCAGTGACATCATCAAACAACCTGATCTCCAGGGCTTATTACCAAAATTATATGTTTCATTAGAGAGTACGTTATGACCGCTTTATTCCTCCAGATATAAAAGCTCTGATCCAGGACAGAGAAGCGGTGCCGCTAATCCTCCACGTCGCACATGGGAAGCCGGAACGTCTCTGATTCAGTAGGACTGTAGGGAGTCGCGACATGAGGAATGTTGCTCAGCAGCACCAATAATTTGTGTGGCTTGTTGAAGAAGAGGAAGCTTCATTGTCGAATTCCTTTAATACAAAGTAGTTTCATTAGGGAGCAAAGCTGGTCATACTAGTAAAATAAAGGATAACCCATGCAACAATCAAAATTCCGGATATATTGCATACATATAGATAGTATAAGTAGATTAAAATTCGTTTTTTGGTTATTTTTAGGTAGTTTACAGGTTTTAATTTCAAGATTTTATACAGAAGTCCATTTACTTAGTTTTTTTTTACATTAGGTGGGCAACTGCTCAAGATGTCAATAGATAGCTACAGCAGTAACTACTGGTCGATTTTGACATATCCAAAACGTCATCATTTAAGGGAAGTGTTGATTTTCTTCTTTCATTCGAAGAACGCTGCGGCTGTAGCGCATCGAGAGCTCCAATAAGTTTACGGAGATGCTGCTCTAAGTGAAAATGTGCCGTGATTGGTTCCGTCGCTTCAAAGACGGATAATCCTCTATAATCCTCTCTATAAGGATCTGTGCCAAACGCAAGAAGAGCTTGATTGAGCATTAGGAGTTACCCCCCAACCCATTTACAAGCGATTGCATGCGTTGGGACTGATTAAAAACAAGGAACTTGGGTTCCTTATGATTCGAAGCCAAGAGACGTTGAACGTCGTGTTTTCGCCTGTGAACAATTGCTCCAGTGGCAAAAAAGGAAAGGTTTTCTTCATCGCATCGTAACGTGTGATGAAAAATGGATTCATTACAGCAAGTCATGGGGTCGTGCTTTTACGTCGTCGGCTCGGTCGAAAATTCACGCTGCGAAGGTTATGCTGTATATTTGGTGGGACCAAGTCGGTGCTATTTATTATGAACTTTTGAAACCCAACGAAACCATTACTGGGGAACGGTATCGACTTCATGCGATTGAACCGAGCACTGCGCGATAAACGGCAACAATACGAGCAGAGGCACGAAAAAGTGATTCAACAGCATAACAACGCTCGGGAAACGTTGCTGTCCGATTATTACTTGTTCCGTTTGATGGCGCATGGTCTGGTGATCAGCAGTTCCCCTCATATGAAAACATCAAAAAATGGCTTGATTCGTGGAAAGCCTCAAAAGGTAAACATTTTTACCGCAACGGTATTCGAACTTTACCAGAAAAATGGGGAAAAATTGTAGATAGCGATGGCAAATACTTGAATTATTCATTTGTAATCATTTTTTCACAATAAAGTTGCATTTTTATCAAAAAACAGCGATAACTTAGTTGCGCACCTAACATAAAAACAATTGTTTTCATACTCTTAATAAATATAGGGTAATTCATCGTGAGGTTTGATTTATAATGTAAAAGAAAACACATAAATTTGAAAGTATACTTAAAATTTTTACTATCGGTCAAAAGAACAATTCATGGCATTTACTTTTTGAAAATGATATCATGTAAATGTTGACCATGACTACGTCTGAGGTGGTCCATTCCGAAGGTCCAATTTCGGGCGACTCATTCAAGCATAGCGACGTATCCATTGAGCCAGAAATGGGCTTCTTCACTGAACAAAATTTCACGATAAAACACCGGATTTTCATTGTTATTCCAGAGCCCATTTACTGAAAATATGACGCGAATTCAAGTCAAGTTTGAATTCACAAGTTGAATTTTGTATGGTTTTAGCCCAAGTTGACGACGAATCGATTCGTCACAGTCTTCGCGTACGTTCTCAGCTACAGCTGCTATAGTCTCTTCATTACGTGCTGGATGTGGTCTAACCGGTAGTATCGAGTATCATCCACTAATGTAAACTGGGACTCAAATTTGCGAATGGTATTGGCAATAATGGTTTCAGTAGGTCGATTATGCGCACCGTAAGTTCCTAGAATCGCACGAAAAACATTTCTCACAGAACGCTGATTTTCGTAATACAGTTGACCAATTTGGAGACGTTGTTGTGGTGTGAGTCTTTCCATGATGACTTCCCAAACGATACTGAACAAAAATGACAAAGCAGTTTGATAGGAGTCACGCGTGATCTGTCAAAAAAAGCCTATTGAAAATCAAACCGCATGGGGAACTGTAGTTAGAATAAGAAAATTTTAAGTTAATTAAGGTAATTCTTAAGCATTTTTTTTTTTTGTCGAGAATGTAAGAATTAATGAATTAATTGAAACGAAAATGCATTTAAAATGAAAAATTAATGACATCAGCAAAGTTTTGGCCTTGCAAACGAGCTGATCCAACATAGTTTGGACTGTAGAATCGTTCTTAGATTCGTAAATTTAACTAACAAGCAGCACACCAACAATGAAGATAACTTATGAGAAATATGTTAATAAAGCAAGATGAAGAATAAAATCTTTTTTCCTTGAGGAAAAGCTATCTATGTTGTAATACTTTCTTTTATCCAAAATAACATATATCTTTTTACCACATAAACACAAAAAGCTTCTTCTTAAAATCCCATTTGTGCACGCACCACTTACTCCACTCATTCATCTAGAACTACTCCATAGCATCTTCTTTATTATTCGTCTCAAAAACTCGTTGAACTTTTAAGTAATAGAAATTTTCAGAACAAGGAAGCTTTTGTCTAGACTCTAGACTAACCAATGCTAACAACCTCTCTCTAATATTTTCGAAGTGGATTTTTCGATTTTTTGCTTATGAACACAAAAAAATGAACAAAAGAATATTTTTTTCGTTTACCTTATAACACATCGATTCCCCGATTCCTCGATTCCCACAGTACCACGAGTAAGCACTTCATTACATTGGGTTTACGACTCCAACATATGCAGCCGTCAAAGTAAAAGGGAAATTTCGCAAGTTTCACCATGTGTTACCCCCATGGAACATGGAACCATCGCATCGCCATTGAATGAAAAAGGTTTCAAAAACAAGCAAAACCGAATCATTTCAAAATGTTCCCCACATCAAAGATTTATCGTTTTTATTTATTTATTTTTTTTTTTTTTTTCATTTCAACTAAAAAGAGGAAGTTCCCTTTCGCCACTACACCACTCTGTTCCATGAATACATCATCATCAGCATCATCATTCTCGTCAACAACAACTTCACATCATGCGCATAAGAGTCAATATCAGCAGAAAAGAATAACAAAATTAAACTAATAACGGAATAAAGCACCACTCTTGTTGTGCTTCATCAGGAGAAGTTCATGGAAAGTTCTTGATTCTGTGCTGGCTTTCTTGATTTCGTTTTCGTGTTCGTTGTCGTTTTTGGTCGAATCTTAGTTCCCTTTAGTTGCCGTGTTCTCTGTGTTCTCTGCTGGTTTATATGTTTTGTTGCTCCCCCAGGTCATCCAATTATGTGGAGCAAGACTGCCTAGATGAACATAAAAGGCCCACTATACGGTCATCTCTCCTTGAAAGGGAGGGAACACTATGTACACCAGATAGAAGTGCAATAGAGAGAAACATTAGCAGTAGGAGTAGGAGTAAATTAAAACTATTTTAGACTCTCCTATAGAAACTTAATCTCATTTTCCTTTCTTTTCTTTTTTTAATCTATTTTCAGAGACAAGAAAAAACTGGACAAGTGAGCTTCACCAAAAAACAAAAAAGATGTGATGACTGAAAAGCAACAAATATAGAAACTTATATCCGAGCAAGAGAAAGAACAAAAATTTATATCTCTATAATGTCCAAGTTACCTGACAACGATAATCTTCGGAATGACATCTACGAGAACCTGCCATGCCAGGCGATGTTTAACGAATCGGTGCGGAAAATCAACAAGACGACGACAAACAATTCACTGTTGTTGAACAATTGCAATCAGAATAGCCATCGTGGGAAGCATTCCACACATTTATCCACAAAAGAGATGCTCTATGCTACACCCCTACGCAAGTCAGACCGATATAGAAGTGGTGAGCGTCAACGTTTCCAACGAACCTCAGGAAGTGGTGGCAGCAGTAGCAATGACATTGATAAAAATGAAAAACTATCAAATCTGATGGAGTATAAGTTACTCAACAAGGAGAAGTGTCGCAATGGGAATCCCGATGATATGGACAATGCAATGGATGTTGTCGCTGGTGATGCTGGGACATCAACTTCACTGACAACGACTGCCAATCAATTGGAGGATCGAAGAATTTTAAATTTCCTGAAGGACACCACTCAAATACACAAAAAAATGGAAGTTGTCGGTAGTAGAGAGAGAGATTGTCCAAATGCGAGTTTTTCCTGCTTGGCCCGAGAGGAACACTTTGCCAATCTGGTGCAACAGAATTTTAACATCGAAACCACTGGTCTTGTGGTCGATCAGCAGTCAATTAATGGTGCAGAGGAAGACGAAAACGAATTGCCAAACACGATTGACCATCAACGGATGGATGAGGAAGATCAAGTGCTACCAGTGACTGGTGAAGAAACAGTTGAGAATTTAGAAGTGTTTATGCACAAAAAGCTATCACCCGACAAGGAGGTAAATGGTATCATTGCACCAGTCATAACGGCGGGACTAACTAACCGACCAAACTCAGTGTACATTCATCGAGAGTGGGTATTGAAAAAAATCGCCTTGTGTTTAGAACAACGCAATGCTGGAAAGAAGGCTATTCCGGGACTCTTAGGCGCTGCAACAGGTGCAAAGAATGAAGTTGGAGCTTCAGCATATTTGTCAAGATCTAAAGCAGCCGGAGCGGCTTCAATGTACCACGGTTGCTTAGTATTAGGATCGAATGGTTCTGGAAAGACATCTATATGCCAAGCGATCATGAATGGCAACTCAGGAACAAAAGGTATCCTAAATAGAAAACTACTTGCCTGTTACTTGATTAACTCACAGAATCCAGAATGTCATAGTCTGAGTTTATTCATTCGAAAGTTCGTTCTTCAACTACTCAGTCATTCCAGTCTTATTCACAAGGAAGACAGTGAACGTTTGATTGAGGATGGCTTGTTGTTTTTAAAAAAGGAAGAACAACAAATGGAGTCAAAGCTTGACGAGGCCATGAATAATATTTCTTTGGAGGAAAATGCCGAAGAGATTCTCATCGCTGAACTAAAGAAAAGCGTGGAGCAAGATGACTTTCATGCATGTCGAACTTCTACAACCAATCAAAAAAAGTCAATGATCCGACAAAAGTCAGCCCCATCTCCCGAACAACATCGTGTGTTAGACGTTAAGAATGCCTATTCAACTCATCCTCCATCGACTTCTGCTCATAAAACATCCAAGGCTGATAACAAAGAAAAAGAGAAGGAAAAGGAAAAGGAATCAGATGCGGCAAAATCAAGTCCAAGCAAGAAGATATCAAAGATTCCAGTAGCTATAAGTGCCAGAGTTCCTGGAACACCACCAAAGACAAACAGTAACTCCATTCAGCAGGGTGGTGGTGAAGGTATCGCCGAAGTTGGTGAAGACGAAATGAAAGATGAAATCGCCGCTGCAATTAACGAAGATGAACAACCTGAAACTGAAAAGCATACCAATGATGAAGTGCAAAATCTAATCGATTTTAAAGAGACTGATCAAAATGAGTACTCTACCTCTGGAGACATTCAATCAGATGCAGCAGCCAATATTCCACCACCTTTGCCGAAGCCTAAAAGTTGCCGTACAATCATAGCTGATGGTTACTATGAGATGTTGATTTCGAATCCGGAAATTTTTGAATGCCTCAATGTTGATAACATCGAAAAGAATCCAGATGAGTGTTTTAAAAAGGCGCTGCTGTTTCCTCTTTTAGAATTGACACCTCCAAAGACTGCACTGCTACTCTTAATCGACTCGATTGACGAAAACTACATAAACGAAGGAAATCTGATCTCAACTCTAAAAGGTCGATGTTCGACAACTCAAAAGAGTAGAAATGTTGCCGAACTTCTTTCAAATCATATTCATCTCTTCCCAAAGTGGCTTTTCCTTGTATGTACAACGAAAAAGCAAACCAAACACATTACAAAGATGTTCACAGGCTTCAAAAAGATCACTTTGGATGATCTTCGTAAGAGCCACGTTGTCAAGGATGTACAAGAATACATTATAAATCGTCTGAACTCGGATTTTAAAGACAGCATAATGCTGACAAAGGAGATCATAGAATCCTTACACCAACTATACATCAAATCGAACGGTTGTATTTTGTATCTGGAAAAAGTTCTAAACGGCATCAAAGAAAATTTCTTTTCATTTCGCGAAATTAAGCTGATTCCATGCACTTTAAACGGTCTCTACTTGTACATCTGCCAGAAATCATTCAACAAGAAGCAGTACTTAAAGATTCGTCCGGTGCTGAATATACTCTTAGCATCAACTGGTTTCGTCGATAAGTTATTCCTGTTCAATTGTTTACGAACTCACAACTACACTATAGATGCAGATGAGTTTGAAAAACGATTACTACTGATGAGAAATATTTTACTGTATGACAGCGGTCAGAAACGTGTGAAAATCTTTCACAATTCATTCAGCGACTGGCTTGTGGATGTTAAATTTGCTACGAAAAAATTCATCTGCGATGTAAATGAGGGACATGTCATGATTTCCATGTACTACATGCTAATTAGTGACACACTCTGTGCAAATAGTGTAAGAAAATTCGTTTACCATCTAATTAAATCCGGAGAGTATCTGACCAGTCGAGAGATAAATCTTGATTTGATTTTGATGCTATTGGAGTCAAGAATTAATTTAAACGACTGCTTCTACACAAATCACCTTAATTGCTGTTCGATTTGTGAATTAGAATTTAAGAACGATGCAAACTTTTTGCCAAAGACCCGAAATATGCTGGAGAGATTTTTAGGAAATGAATTAAATGAAGAGTTCTCGACGTTTTTGTGTGATTTCTTCAAACCGAGTTTACCAACTGATGCAAAAATACTGAAGCTTCTTATCGAAACGGGTATCAATAATGCAGATTCACAAGTAAGTACAATCTTTGATATTAAAGATGTTTTTTTTTTTCAGATCGTGTTCTTATGCTTGGAATTATTTGAAAATCAACGAAGACCCAAGTTCTGGGGGGATACTAAGTGATTTTACTTTCATTTATTTAATATTTTTTTTACTACTTCTGCTATGTTGTCAGAAAGTGTATAACACATGGGTTGAAAAGCCAGCAATTTTTGCAAAATTCAACTTTATTTATCAATATAGTTGCCTTCGAGGGCGATGAAACGATTTTTCAATCTCTCGATACCAGTTTTGTAGTACGATTTCGGTTTAGCCTCAAAATAGGCCGATTACTTCTTCATCGGTCTTAAATCTTTTTCCGGCGAGCATTCTTTTGAGGTCTGCGAACAGCAAATAGTCACTGGGGGCCAAATCTGGAGAATACGGTAGGTGGGGAAGCAATTCGTAGCCGAATTCATTCAATCTTGCCAAAGTTTTCATCAACTTGTGACACGGTGCATTTTCTTGATGAAATAGCCCTTTCTTTTTCTTCAAATGCGGCCGTTTTTCTGCGATTTCGTCCTTCAAACGCTCCAACAACGCAATGTAATAGTCGCTGTTGATAGTCTGCGGCTTTTGGAGATAGTCGATGAAAATTATTCCATGTGTATCCCACAATACGGATGCCATAACCTTGCCAGCCGACTGTGGAGTTTTTGGTCGTTTTGAACGAGGTTCGTCGCCTGCTCACCACTGAGCTGACTGCCGACTTGACTGTGGTGTGAAGTGATGGAGCCAAGTTTCATCCATTGTTACATACCGACGCAAAAATTCGGCTTTATTGCGGTTGGACAGCTTTAAACACTCCTCTGAATCATCAACAGGTTGTTGTTTTTGATCGACTGTGAGCAAACGCGGCACCCATTTTGAACAGAGCTTTCGCATGTCCAAATATTCGTGTATGATATATTCAACACGCTCTTACGATATCTTCAGAGCCTCAGCTATCTCGATCAACTTCACTTTACGGTCATTCGTAATCATTTTGTGGACTTTTTTGATGTTTTCATCTGAAACAGCCTCTTTTGGACTCCACATCATCTTCGGTGCTTGTATGACCACTTTTAAATTTTTTAATCCACTTGCGAATGGTTCGTTCGGCTGGTGCAGAGTCCGGTTAACACTTATCAAGCCACTTCTTTGCTTCGGCTGCATTTTTTCCCATCAAAAAGCAAAGATAAATCAACACACGAAATTGGTTTGAATCCATTTTTTTCACAATAGTAAAAGTTGCTTCACTCACAACGCTATATCTCGAGAACTAATTGTCCGATAGCTGTCAAATTTATACACGTATCTTTTGAAGCTTGTATCTAACTGAAAATTTAATTCAAGTGGCGCCCTCTCTTAGAAACGGCACTGACTTTTCAGCCCATGTATTAGGATTTCGTATGATGCTTTTTGCTTTCCTTTGCTACATTAAGAGGACTTCCAGGCTTTCGTCAATCAATTCTACGATAAATTTAGACTACCCAGTAAGCGTTTTACAAAAGTTCAATTTGGAGCTTAGTATACAACACCACTGGCAAAGTCGTTTATACGTTTTATTTATCCGTACATATAGATGTATTTGTATTTGAATTTCCTCACCTGGATTAACAATGTAACAAGTTTTCTTCTTCGTTATTGTCTTGCTGAGAGAATTTTTAATGAAACGTTTAAGTAGCAGTCGTTCGTAATAATACCTTTTTTACTGCTCCCTTGATATCTATTAAAACGTTTGCAGAGGATTTATTATACCCGACCGCATTTGGGGTTACCAATCCAACTCTTTGTGGAGGGTAAGAGGTCATTTCAGGAGATTCACTTGAATGGAGTGTATTCGAGTTGGTTTACATTGATCTTTTCAATCAATTAGGCAGTATTCATCAGAATTTGAGGGTGGTAAGAGAAGCGGTTTCAGATAAACTACTTTAAATTTGTGCAAAAAAGAAAAAATGTAAGGGCACGCTAATGTAATGCAGTAACAAAGTTAAATCCTTTGTTAAGACATTCTCGGTGTACTCCATAAGTGTTCAGTAAATAAGATTTTATCCAAAAACATTTTCTCCATTTGAAGCTGTAAATTCATTTATTTCTTAGTGCCATGGGCTTCAACATCCAATTAGCAAACGAATGTCACAGTGAATAGTCAATTGGCTTTACATAGTTTTCTGTTTCTGAAAGACAAGATCAGCATATCGGAATTTGTTAATTAAAAGTCTCCATCATGTGGTAGTAAGAGTAGACTTTGTGAGCAGAGAATAATTAACACTCGGAATTGTTTATTTTATGTTGCATATAACTATCAGAAGACAAGCCGATTGTTTATGTTGGTGGCAATTGTTTGTGTATAGACTAATCAATTTTGACCGTTTTTTGCTGAAGAGTTTATGCTTTGAATTGAAATTAGACATGTTTATGGGTTTGCATTTATAACAAAACATCGAATGTACAATACGTGCGTAAGCACATCTGTTCCGTTTAATCATGCGTTGTGCTTGATTTAACCGCTCATGTACTATCACGAAATAAATACCCAGTATCCGTCGAATGTGACTATTTCTCAGTATCATAGATATTTAAGTGCATTTAACATCCGGTTTTTTGTCTTCTAAGCTGCGCGAATTTATACACTGCTTTTTGTTTCTCGCTTCTCGCTCCTCCAGGCAAAGTTGCTGCAACATGCTTATGATAAGTTCACTTGATGTCACCGACATCATAATTATGAATGATCTTGGTGTAACCTCATCGCTTAATTTTCTTTTAACAAAATTACTAATGTCCAACCGGCATTCCATCAGATAATGTTTACAATTCTTGACGCCTTCATAGTGCGAACATTATGGTGTTTACATATGTATTGGGTCATATAAGAAGTTTCCGCGATTTTTTGTCACTAGATGGTGTTTGTGTCCATTTATCTGGAAACATTAATCTGATTGTGTCAAACGAACACGTGTTTGAAAGGTGACATGTCAGGCTACATTTTTTGTGAAGATAGCTGTGTAAATCGTTGGTCGTTATACTGAGTTGAATATGAGCGAAATATCTGAAGAAATACCCTATGTGATGCTTCTTTACTATAAAAAAGGGAAATACGCTGCAAAAACGTGCCGATTTGTGTAGTTTACGGTGAGAATGCTGTGAGTGAACGCGGCACCCAGGAGTGATTTGTTCGGTTTCGTTCCAGAAATTTCGATGTAAAAGATGCACTTCGCACTGGTTGGCCTGTCACTGAAAAAGTCGATGAAATTTTGCAACTGATAAGGCAAGACCGGCACGGAAGCTGTCTGGAGATAGCGGAGGCACTAAATAACAACTGAATGACAATTTTGAATCATCTTAAACGAGCAGGCTACTCAAAGAAGGTTGATATTTGGGTGCCACATGACTTATCGTAAAGAAATTTAAATTGACCGAATAACCATCAGTGAAACTCTGCTGAAACGTAAAGAAATGAAACCATTTTAAAAGCGATTCATTGCGGGCGATAAAAAATGGATTAAATACGAGTATATCCAAAGCAAGCGACCATGGTCAAAGCTCGATGATCGACGATAAACGACTTCAAAGCCTGGATTGAGGGCAAACGAGGTTATGTTGAGTGTTTGGTGGGATTGGAAGGGAATTTTCTTTTATGAGCTGCTAGAACGTGGCGAAACAGTCAATTCGATCCTATACTCTGCACAACTTGACCAACTTGAGCAAAGTTTTCAAGAAAGAGCAACCTAAATTGGCCAACAGAAAGGTAGTTGTCTTCTATCATGACAATGCTAAGCCACACACATTTTTGATGGCCCAGAACAAATTGATGGAGCTTGGTTGAGAAGTTTTGATGCATCCACGTTATAGGCCGGATCTTGCACCCTCTGAATAACATTTTTTTGGTCTTTGCAAAACTCTCTTGATTGTAAAAAATGGCCGACCGAAGAGCCGCTCACTTTTCCAAGTTTTTCGCTGATAAACCACAGAAGTTCTACACCGATGGAATTATGAAGTTACCCGGAAAATGGCAAAAGGCACTTGATTGAAATTGATTTTGCATAAAGAAATTTCTTTTCAAAAATGTAACAAAAAACCGCGGACACTTTTTATATGACCCAATATATTATTGAACGTACTCCCAAAAGCATCTATTCCCTGAGAGCAAACACGTAACAAAAAAACATATTTTCAACTGGGCCACATCTCTATATTGAGTATAATCAGGATAATCATATGTTTTCATTTTCCTGCGGTTTTAATGTCCCCGCCATTACTTAGGTTTCGAAATCATCCAGAAAGATTATTCTGATCGCAGAATCTACAAAAGGCGCATCTTACTCCCAACTATGCTTCGAATATGTGCATTGAATAGCTCCTTATGTATAGCCTCGACCGGTTGCTGGTGACTATAATAGGGACGCGTATGAATTGTTTGATTTGCTCACAATTTGCCAGAAAATCTCTAAGTGCCTGCCTTATTCCTGTACCACAACGCCAGAGTGCCGATAGTGCCTGAAAAATTGAGCCCCACGCTCATATTTTTGACGGTTTGACTTCATTTTTCGGACCCTTGTTCTAGCATATTTACAAGAACGATAACTGCGAAGTCATAAGCATATCCGATGTCTATTCTTGGCATTCTACGCTACGCACGCCATCATCAAACCATTCTCTTACTGAAGTAGCTGCCTACTATTGTTAGCAGATAGTAAGCTACTAGAATGTGCAGGCTGATAAACGATCGCATTAACAGCTTCACGTAGTGCAGTAATGATTTCTTCAAATTTATCTTGCTTTTACTTATTTTTGAAGCCGAGCTGTCGGTTGGAGCGAACGGCCTTTTATGTAACGGGTGGTCCAAATATACAAGTTTTTTTTTTTTTTGAAACATGTTATTTTGGTACTGAGAGCTCCTTCCCGCTCGAAATCTTGACAATCATACTTCCGCAGATCAGAATCGGAAGACGCTTGAACAAAGTTGAATGATATTGCACATTTATTTCAAAAATTAATGCTGTGTTGCCCAAACAGTGTGTTTACTGAAAAGAAGTTTTGGCCGAAATGAAGCTTGTGCAAAAAGTTCGTGAGACTGGCTGCTTGCGGACAACACTCAAGGTCCCCATCGTCGTACGGTACGAACCCACAAGAGTGTTTCCTCTGTGGCCGAAAGTGTTCGACTCAATCCAAGAACATCGCCATTGATCTCAACAACTCAACATTTCATGCACCAGCCTGATGAGAATTTTGCATAAAGATCTTGGATTATTGCCTAACAAAGTCCAATAGACTCAGACGAGGTGCATTTTTATCTCGACTGCTATTTCTATATTTCTGGAGATCAGAAAACCCGCAGGTGATTGTCGAGAAGCCAATGCAAATGCGAAGAGTGACAGTTTGGTGCGATTTTAGAGTGGCGGCATCATTGGCCCATTTTATGGTCCTGCTGGAAAAGCCATTTTGGTCAATGGTGAGCGCTACAGAGTCTTGGTTACCTAATTTTAAAAACATAGACTTGGACGATCTTTGGTTTCAGCATAATCGCGCGCCATGCCACAAAGCCCATCAAACAGTAGATCTTTTGAGCGCTAACTTTGGTAATCGTGTTATCAGCCGCTTTGGCGATGTCAATGGGCCGCCTCGAAGCTGCGATTTGACCCTGTTAGACTTTTTTTTGTGGGGTACCTTCAAAGATTAAAGTTATGCGGACAATCTAGAAACAATTCAAGCCTTTTAAGCAAATATCAAATATATATATAAGAGCTAGCAACAGTCAAAAAGACCTTGGGAAATTGGCTTTATTCCATAACTAAAGGGAATGTTCGATCTTTCTAAAAAAAAAAAGCCATAACATACCAAAAATAATTGATTTTTGTTGATTTTATTTTATTTTTTTTTAAAGAATCTTGTACTTGGACCACCCTATATATGTTTGCACAAAAAATTCCCCGAAATTATTTTTAAAATGATAAATACAAGTTTCTTAATTGAAATCGACATTGTCATCTTCGAAGTAATTGCCATTGACTGTAACTCACTTGTGCCAGCGTTTGATAAAGGTCCCGAAACATGTCTGATACTCGATTTTCGGTATGGCTTTCAGTGCGCTTAGCTATTGTATTTTTCTATTACCTTCTCTCGGCTATTAAAACGCGCTCCCAGAAGCGGTTTTTAAGTCGACCAAACAAGAAAAAGTCACATGGTGCCACATAATCAAGCCAATGCCATTGTACACATGAATTGTCTTTCCACAATTGAGTCATCTTCTTGTAAATTGCTGCACGTAAACTTCTCATAACGCCCGATGCACAACACCGTTGTAATCCCCTTTTGGACTGAATACCATGTTGCCTCTTCAGTCTTGGTAAATTTGAAGTACGCCATTTACTCACTTTATGTCTGGTTTGCGTACTTATTAATCCACATCTCGTCACCAGTAATAGCAGTAGGCTTGACGAATGTTGGTCTAAAAGCATATATTTTGCAATATGGTGTTTACACCCTGCTTGTTTTGCTATAAACTCAATTCAATTCAGCATCAACAGCCACACGTCTCAAGCTTAATTGATTGTTCAAATGCCGCACATGGATTAGTCATCTCTGCTAAGTCTTTGATGGTCTATTTGGGGTTGGCGACCAGTGACGGAAATCCCAAATATATTAAGCGTCACACATTGGCTATTGAGGCAACTTCTTGTACTTCTTGTACTTCTTGTACTTTTTCAGCACTTTCTAAATTGTGTGAAGCGGTTACATCGCGATGACGGTTTTCATTTCCACTGCAGGCGAATGTTGTCACGGTGACATCATCCTTCTTGCTATAGAATCTACTATTGAAAATCAGGTCGATGCTGTCGAAGATATGCTTGTTGCTTCGGTTGAGTAGCACTATATCGAGGCTACCAAATATTTCTTATAGAAGCTCGCCTCTTCTATTTATCGTTGTTTTATTCCACTCAGCAACCTATGCGTTACAAAAGTTACAATACCTCCAATCTAGGTATTAAACTTCAAAACGTTTGAGTCATAATGAAATTTTTCCAGTGCTGTAATTTTTCTTGTCTGCGACGATGTTCTGGCTAAACACCCTCTAATTGGAAGGAAACATGGGACTTTCGCCTCATTCGGGCTCCAAGAAGATAGCTTTTCTAGAAGAAATTTATGACGAAGCAATTAGCTTGGCGCACACATGTTTATCAGTTGACATCCAACTGCCCAATTGGAATTTTTTTAGGTTCAAACATATTATAGCCTAGCCGAAGAAAATTAATATCATATGAACCTACAAGCCCTCTTCAACTTCACTTTTACGAATGCATAATGTTCGCCATCACCTTAATGAGAACCTCTTTGAAGGGACAAGTTTTGTTGCCCAAAACGTACTCATCAAAACGTCTACACCCAGCAAATACGAGAAGCGGCTTTACTGCTTACTTAATGCATAATTTCATTTGTTTTTGCAACTTCTTCTCATTTCTTTATTGTCAGGTCCCTGAAGAAATTGGTCAACGGTTCTGAAATCATTTTATCTATTTCCAATGTACCAATGCAATTGTTAATGTTATCATTATTGCTCTCGCCTATCTTCAGTTAATAGATGCTAGTGAACGTCGAAGCAAGATCTTGTGCTCAGATATTACTGTCATTTCTTAGAGCATTCCCACTCATCAAAAACAGTATCCAGGTTATTTATCATTACTTAGCCCCCGTCGCTCTCTAGCGCGTACGAACTCTGCTCTAATCTTCAGATCTATCTAGCTCCATTTGTAATATATTTATGTATTGTTCTTTAACGTTTCCATTCTTACAGACATCTTGTGATTCCTCGCTAATGTCGCCGGAACTCTCAGAAAAATCACAAAATATCGACTTTGAGCTCGCCGATCTTCTGTTGTCAAGCGAAAAATCGTGTTTAGTTGAAACACAACGTCCGACAAGCCCATCAGAGAAAAGTGAACCACCGCATCCGGATAGTCAAGATGAAAACAACAGCACATTACACCAATTATCTGATTCGAACAGGATTGAACTTCATAAGGGTAAGGCACTGATACACATTCTTGCCAACGATGGCAATCACCAATTATTAGAACGAGCACTTAATGCCTGTAAAGGTCCAATCGATCTGGAAATCGAGGACTATAATGGACAAACTGCACTAAACATTGCCTCACGAAATGGTCATTTGGATGTTGTAAAGCTTTTGCTAGCTTTCACACAGCCTTCCACCGATGGAATTGGACGCTTAAAGCGTATAGACGTTAATCATGCTGATCGTGATGGCTGGACACCACTTCGATCAGCATCATGGGGAGGCCACACTGAAGTTGTTAAATTACTTATAGCACATCCAGGATGTAAAATAGATCTAGCTGACAAAGAAGGTCGAACAGCACTTCGAGCAGCAGCTTGGAGTGGTCATGAGGACATTTTGAAAATTCTCATCGAAGCTGGCGCTGATGTGAACTCTGTCGATCGACAGGGAAGAACTTCATTAATTGCCGCCTCCTACATGGGTCACTACGATATTGTGGAAATACTCTTGGAAAACGGCGCCAATGTGAATCACCTCGACTTGGACGGGCGCAGTGCACTGTGCGTCGCCGCACTTTGTGGCTCATCGGGCTATAGTAAGGTTATCTCTACTTTACTGGAACATGGCGCCAATACAGATCAACTCGACAACGACGGAATGTCGCCACTACTTGTGAGCTCATTTGAGGGAAATGCTGAAGTATGTGAATTACTTTTAGAAAACGGTGCAGATCCCGATTTAGCTGATTTCATGGGTCGAACTCCGCTTTGGGCTGCCTGTACTGCTGGTCATGCAAATGTCGTAAAACTTCTGCTATTTTGGGGTTGTGGCATTGATTGTATGGACTCAGAAGGGCGCACAGTTTTAAGTATCGCTTCAGCGCAAGGAAATGTTGAGACAGTACGTCAACTACTAGATCGTGGCCTTGATGAGACACATCGAGATAATGCTGGTTGGACGCCTCTGCACTACGCCGCATTCGAGGGATTCCACGATGTTTGCCTGCAATTACTTGAATCTGGTGCCAAAATTGATGAGTGCGACAACGAGGGTAAGACCGCTCTGCACTTGGCGGCACAAGAAGGACGAGATAAGTGTATTCAATGTTTGCTGGAAATTCATAGTTCATTTATTGATCAAAAAGCGCACGATGGCAAGACAGCATTTAGATTGGCCTGCATTGAGGGTCACTTGGATTGTGCTCAGATTTTGTTAAGATACGGCTGTGATGTGAATTCTAAGGATGCAGACTGCAGGACAACTTTATATATTTTGGCGCTTGAGAATAAAATTGATGTAGTCAGGTACCTGCTTGATGTTACTGATGTTGATGTAAATATACCTGATAGTGAAGGTCGAACAGCATTACATGTGGCGGCTTGGCAAGGCCACGCCGATATGGTAAAACTGTTAATATCAATGGGTAATTTCTCAAAATAATTTTTTTCTCAATTAAAATAAACTAATTGTTTCTATTTTATTATTGTTAGGTAACGCTGATGTCAATGCCATGGATTTGGAGTGCAGATCGCCTCTTCATTCTTGCGCCTGGCAAGGTAATCACGATGTTATGGGTATACTGCTCTATTTTGGTGCCATGGCTGATCATGCCTGCAAACAAGGTGCCACAGCGTTGGGTATTTCTGCCCAAGAAGGCCACGAAAAATGTGTTGCTATTTTACTGAAGTACGGCGCCAATCCCTATAAATCCGATCATTGTGGCCGTACTCCTATTAAATTAGCAGCAAAATCCAATCGTAGTAATATACTCAAAATTTTCGAGAGCTATACAAAAAGTAAGATGCGTCTAACTCGGTCTCAAATTTCCCATTTTTAACCCAAAACTAACTAAGAATTAATTTTCCTTCCCCATCTGCCAGCAGATGAGTCTAACAACATTGATCCAACGAAATTCCATCCAAGCATGCTACGATCACCGGATAACCCCCCACCACAAGGATTCCTACCGCATCAAGTTACACAGTCTGCTGTTGTTGGCAATAGTAGTCTCATGATACCAAACAATAATAACATGCAACCGCCGAATATCCTGAATGCATCCACCTCCACGCACAGTAGCAATAATTTCTACGAGAATACAATGCAATCCGACACGAGCAGCCTGCAGAAGCGCAAAAGTGTAATATCTAGTCAGTCAACGGGCAGCAGTAATGAGGTAAGTTTCAGTTTCAGCGTAATGTTTTATTAAATGGACCCTCCAAGCTGATACAAATGGTGGTTTTGCGATTTAATCCATTTCAGCAAGCACCGCTTTCATTTACACAGCAACTGCAACGGCAAACAAAGCTTAACTCACGAAACAATCCCTTTGTGCAGAATGCTCCCATTGTAAACACCAAATATCCCAAAGGTCATCAAAGACATTCGCAGTTACTACCAGATTTAAATGAACATCAAATCAATATGGGTAAGGATAAATTTACTTTAAGCATCACTAAATAAGGTACTTGTGTGTTTGATTGATGAGCTTTCCCTGTGATTTACTCGTATCTCATCGTCGATGTCTACAACAAGTTTTGATGCTGACAGTATTTTGTATTTAATTTGATTACTGTCATATAACACACGCTTCTTGCAGCAATTATCAGAGAATTTGTGTAGGTCGCGTCAATTTTCGCGATTGTCATTACGTTTTCACGAGATGCTCGTTTACTCGTACACACAAGTAACGAGCAGTAAATCTTATCATCAGCATAAAATTTATATTGAACATCCCTTGGAGGAAAACGTGTAAATTTTGTTATTTCTCTTTTTTCCTTTCTCTAATAGCAGCATCAAATGAAGCAGACATGTACGATATGGAATGTATGTCACCACTCTATGCTACACCCCCACATTCACCAAGCAGTGAACTCAGCTCACCAGGGCAGCTGCCATCGATAAATGCATTCGAAGAAATCGGTGGTGCTACGAGTGGTAATAATCCATTAACAGGCAGTACTGGTGGAGGTGGCAGTAAAGCTGGATCCACAGATAATCATTTCGCTCGCGATACTCACATGAGGATTATTCTGGGAAATCTAAAGGATACCAGTCAATCATCATCAAAGTAAGTTTTCTTTTTAAACTAGTTGTGAAATTGGACTTAGATACTAGCAATGGACGTTGGTTTTTTTTTTAACATTTCAGGTTTTTTATAATTTTTTTGTTGTTTTTTAGCTTAAGAGCTACTAATATACGAGTATATGGTATATCTTGCTTTGTACTGTAAAAAATAATGTAAGTGATTTTTTTCGCCTTTAATGAGCATCTGTAGTTGGGTATACTCCACATTTCCACTTGAGGTGTGGTTTTTATTGCATAACACATGAATCAAACCAATACATATTGAATGAATGCATTCTGATTAGAAAACTTCTTTTTACTTTACCTGTTGTACTTATTTTCCTGGACCATCAATTAAGACACCCACTCGACGGCTCGATGACAGCAAAGCGCAGGTACGGCGTTATATCATACCAATTGCAATTGCAAACTGTCATTCCCTTATGTTCCCTAGTCGACTTGCCCGATGAAGGCCAAGTTTTCTGTCCACCCCGAGACTGACACATAGATGGCTAATTTGATAAGACTCCAACGAAGTGGCGATCGCCGCAACTGAAGCGTATTTTGAAAGGCTGGATAAATCGTTCTACAAGAAAGGCATATAAATATAAGAGCGGCGCTGGAACACTCTAAAAGGAGACTATGTTCATGAATGCAATTGAATTTTATTTGTTAATCTTGAACTACCTACCATCTTAAGTAAAACAATGCTGCCGGACTGGATGAATCAACTGACGAGCTATTTAAGGCAGCAGAAGCTAACTTCGGAGAAAGCATATACCGACTCGTTTTCAAGATTTCGTCGGAGAAAATTATGCCTGATGAATGGAACTCCTAACCATAAGAAAGGAAACCATTTTGACTGCGCCATTAATCTCCTTAATACGATGTCTAAGCCCTTGTCTGCCTCATTTTGCGAACGTTTAAAACCATTTACAACAATCTGATTGGCTCCTATCACTGCGATTTTTGGGTCATTGGTGGTCCACAAATGACCACCTGTTTACCAATTCCAAGATCGGATATGACATTATCTGTAGAAGTGAACTATACAAAACCATGTCCAGTTTTGGTGTCATTTGCAAACTCGTCAGAATTACGTATGATCATATTGATCAAATGGTGTACATATCTCGCCTTCTTCTGAAGAGGTATTGTTCCATCCTGGGAAAATCGCAGTAGTTAAATAATGTTAAGGACTATTTCCGAGTAGATAGAATACAGTATTTGTCCAGCTGCTCCCAAAAAAAGGTGAATCTCCTGTCATCATCGTCCCGTTTCCGTAGCAACCGGTCCAATGTTGTTTCAATGACATACCTAGTCTAATAACAAATACTGATACAAAGAAAAACGTATTCCAAATAAAAACGCCCTGTTATTTTTAAAAACAAATTTATACTTTTTATTTGTCAAATCCCTAGCTACAAGTTATGGAAGAATTCATCCGAAGTGGCCAGCACTTGCCTTAAAGCACTATCTGAGGCGTACTGGCCAATCATCAATCGCATTACGGACCTCATTTATCGGGAAGTCGGGCTGTCGACAGCCCGGATAAGGGCTCGCTTCAAGGACTCAATATTTCGGTGACAGACCACAACTTGTAATCCAAAGTGTAATGAACTACTGATGATTATTTTCAGCAATGATGGCTTCTATGTCCAAGGATATGCAGATGACATTGCTATCCTAATCAGAGGTAAATTCGAAGACTGAATGGTGCACCAAAGTTGGCCTTAAAGTCAATCCCAAGAAAACCACCAAAGCTCAACAAAATATAGAGACAAGCCTGTGTCTGTGCAACTGGTGCAATGAAAACCGCACCAACAGCTGAGCTTCAAGTTATCCTAAGCATCCCACCGCTTCTAGAACTCATGAAAGAAGCAATGGTAAATGCCTACGTGCTCATCACAGAAGATGAATCAAATTTCAAATAATTTCATACTGAAATCCTTAATGAATTTAGGAAAAACGAACTACCTGGAATACACTTAATAGATAGATGTCTACCACCGCATTTGAAATAAAATCAAAACTGGTCTGGGATTATCTTTAACTCCTTCAGCTACTGGCCACCACAATCAAAGTCCATCTGATTTGGGTGCTAAGACATATCGGATATGAAGGCAATGAAAAAGCAGACGAACTAGCCAGAAAAGGATCCGCATCTCGACACTTGTGTCAACGCATTTTCAAATCCTCGAAGCACTTCTCATAAGCACAGCTTTGAGCTCTTCAAGCGATGCTGTTTTCATAGGTCTCTTCAGTTTTGGGAAAAGGAAAAAGTCGCACGGGGCAAAATCCGGTGTTATGGTAGCTGAGGCGTGATTGTCGTATTATTTTTGGTCAAACAATTTCTCACAAGCAACGATGATCTTCTGTTCAAAATTAAGAAGTTTCGTAACTTCGTTGACACACGTTTTATGCCTAAAACATCCGAAAAAATAACTTCTCTTATGGTAATTTGACGATTTTCCGAAACAATTTTCTTCACAGCTTCGACGTTATCATCGTTTGTTAATGTGCTGTGGCGTCCAGAGCGAGGTTCGTCATTGGCATCTTCTCGGCCATTTTTTACACAAAATTTTTTTATAATAATTAAAAATCGCCGAGCACGCCAAAACACATCGAAAACTGTGAACATATGGTATGTTCGGGACGAACTCCTCGAAAAGACGTTAAAATCGTACTAGGCGACTTTAACGCTGGAATAGTAGGCAGAGACAACATCTTTGGTAGGACATTTGGCATACACAGCCTACATGACAACAGGGGACATGGCTGTCCTCGGATCACCAAACTGTCAGCCAAATCGATCACATTGCGATTGACACAAGGCAAGCCTCCGGTATTCTGTTGGTCCGAACTTTCCGAGGGGCCAATATTGGCTCGATACTGGAAACACTGCCAGAAAGCCATCATCAAGGCCGCGACTGATGTGCTGGTTTTTACCCAACCACCACCACAAAACCCCTGGTTTGATGAACAATGTCGACTATCAAAAGCGGCAAAACAAGGAGCGTATAAAGCGGCGTTGCGAAAGAGGACTAGAGCTGCTCGTGAGCTCTACGAGCAAAAAAGAGGAGGAACATCGGATCCTCAGAAAGAAAAAGAAATAGCGTTAGAAACGTGTGATCGAAAAAATTAAGTGATGCTACTCCAGGAACAATGTACGGAAGTTTTACCAAAAGGTAAAAAGAACGTGCCAAGACAGAAAATCTCGTACAGAAACTTGTAGAGATAATGAGGGAACCTTATACTAGAATCACAGTCGGTGCTGAGAATGTGGAAAAATTACTTCTGCAGATTCTATAATGGCGACGAAGACCAGAATCCCGCTGTTAGGCAAAACATACCACTCAATACAGGCGATGATAAACAAAACTTCCGTTCGCTTGATCAAAGCGAAGTACGGATAGCAATATCCAAGCTAAAGAACAACAAAACTGCGGGGCCTGATGGTCTACCTGCCGAGCTTTTTAGAGCAGCTGGAGATGACTTGGTAGAGAGCATGCACCAACTCATTTCCAAAATTTAGTCAGGTGAATGCATGCCTGATGAGTTGAATCTCAGCATCGTTTGCCCGGTTCACAAGTAAGGAGATTTCTTCAACTGCGCCAACTGCTGAGGTATCAGTCTCCTTAACATCGCATACAAGATCCTAATAACCTGACTGGCCCCTATCAGTGCGGTTTTAGGTCATGAAAGTCCATCGTCGATCAAATTTTCACACTATGGCAGATCCTGGAAAAACCCCAAAAGGTCCAAATTGATACCCACCCTCTTTTCATCAATTTCAAAGCCGCGTACGACAGCATCTATAGAGACGAGCTATATAGAGCCCCATGTCTAACTTTGGCATCCCTACAAAACTCGTTCGATTGTGTAGGATGACGATGGAGAAAGCTCGCTGCTGTATCAAGGTCGGTAACGACCTTACCGAAACCTTTGATGTCAACAGAGGATTTAGACTAGGTGACGCGCTGTCGTATGACTTTTTCAACATCACACTTGAAAGAATTGTGGAAACTCACAGGTCAACACACAAAACACGATCTTTCAAAAGTCCGTCCAATTACTAAAGTACACCGATGATATTGACATAATTGGTAGAACACAGCGAGCTGTCACTGGTACGTTTGCTAGTATAGAAACGGAAGCGGTTAAAATGGGTCTAGCGGTCAACGAGGGCAAAACCAAGTATATGCTGTCAACAGACGAGGCACCCAACATCGTAGAATCGGACAAAACGTCACGATAGACAGCTATAATTTTGAGATTGTGAGAGACTTTGTCTACCTTGGCTCTGCTATAAATTCTGACAACAACATATCAGAAGAAATTAAACGAAAAATAACTCTTGCAAACCGCTTTTTCTTTGGGCTAGGAAGTCATTTGAGTAGTAGGGAACTGTCCCGAACAACTAAGGGGATTCTGTATAAGACCTATTATTCCAGTTCTGCTTTATGACGCTGAAGCTTGGACTCTATCTAAAGCGAATGAAGATATCCTCGGCTTTGGAGAAGGGGATTCAACAACGAACTATACGAGCTGTAGAGCGACATCGACCTGGTCAAAAGACTGCGAGTCGGTCGTTTAAGATGGCTAGGACATGTAGAGCGGATTGAAACAAATGCTTCGGCACGTAGAGTTTTCGAGTCTAACCCGGAGGAACAACGCAGTAGAGGAAGACCTCGCCTTAAGTGGCGCCTGCAAGTCGAAGGGGACCTCAACCGACTAAGAGTGCGCAACTGAAGGCAGTTAGTTAAGGACCGAGCTACCTGGAGAGGCTTGTAGTTTGAGGCCTCGGTTCACCCCGAGCTGTAGAGCCGCTTAAGAAGAATATTCCATTTGCATACCTTTTGTCATTCCTTTTCCCATCATAAAGGTGGTCCGAAGTTGTTTAACATTTTAGTTACCTCTCTCCACCCAGTTTTTGTGCCAGCCGTTTGGGAAACACTGCTCTTGAAATTCGTTTCTAATAATTATTTTCCTTCATTAATTCCACCAACCGTAGAATTTATTTGGAATTTAATATTTTTGTCCTAAAAGAGTGAGTATTTATTTAAATAATGTTTATTTACACTACTTGAGTTAAAACACAAACAAAACTTAAAATTTGAGACAATTTTCACTGCCAGTCGTTTGAAAAATCTTAGCCGAGTCCATTTGTCGGTAAACTTGTAGTTTTGGCTAATAGGTTACTTCTTAACCCAAATAATATTGCCCATCATTACTTATGCTGAGGTTATCTACTATATAGCGCCCTAAATTTATTTTACCAAAGTAAACTTCAAATAGCACTCAATGATGCTGCTCGCTCTGTTTACGGTCTTTGAACATACGACCATTAAACATTCCAAAAAACTACTCGGTTGCTCATTGCTCATTGTAAAGAATTGTATATTTTTACATAAAATTATATACAGTAAATCTTCATCGTATTTGTTTAACAAACTCGTCTTCAATCGTTCCACAAAAAATATTAATATTACTCCTTTTCCTTTTCGCTGCCAATACCTAAATACCTTTCGTTTATTTTTCATCCATTCTGTCAGACTTTGGAATTCACTCCCACCGCGAAACAAAGTAATTCTTAACCCTACAAACTTTAGAAGTGTAATTCTCATTTACTTTTCTTCCTCAACAACCCTAAACTCCCATCCATCCATCTTATTTTAAGCCATAAGCAACCTATTTTAGATCTAAGAATTTTTTTTTTTTTCAAAATTTGAACGTTTATTTAAGAATTTCTGGCAATTTGTTGATCCCATCCCAAAAGAACTGCGCCGGCTTGGCAGCCAAGAATGAATCAAGCCAATTTTTGATATTCTGCTCTGATGTTCCGGCGTTCTGCATCGACCGGAACAAATGGTAGTCAGAAGGGGCAAGGTCTGTGCAATAAGGCGGGTGGGGTAAGACTTCCCATCCACTGTTTTCCAAATAGTTCCTAACCGGAATAGCAACGTGGGGCCGAGCGTTGTCATGATGGAAAATTATTGCCTCGTGTCTGGTCGCATATTCCGGGCGTTTTTCGGCTACTGCTCTCTTCAAACGGAATTAATTGTGTTCAGTAGCGTTGTCCATTGATGGTTTCACCCGGTTTTAGCAGCTCATAATACAGCACACCCATCTGATCCCACCAAATACAGAGCATTACCTTCGTGCCATGGATATTCGGCTTTGCCGTTAATTTGGCTGATTGGCCGGGTTTCACATATGATTTTTTGCGCTTGGGGTTGTCGTAATGGATCCATTTTTCATCACCAGTAACAATCCGATGCAAAAATGACTTCCTTTTGTGGCGTTCCAGCAGCATTTCGGACATGCAAAACCGACTTTCGACGTCTCTCGGCTTGAGTTCATGTGGAACCCAATTTCCTTGCTTTTGAATATATCCATTTTGAAATGGCTGTTTGAGTGACACCCAAAGATTCTGCGAGCTCTTCTTGTGTTTGGCATCAATCTTCATAGAGTAATGCTTCCAGTTCTTCATCTTCAAACTTTTTTGTCTGCCCAGGACGTTCATCGTCTTCCAAGCCAAAATCACCACTTTTAAATCGTGCAAACCGCTTTTGGCACGTTCGCTCAGATAGAGCATGTTCACCACAAACTTCCATCAAAATACGATCACTTTCGGCAGCAGTTTTCTTCATATTAAAGTAATGAAGAAGAAGTCCCCCCAAAAACACTTTTTCAGGCACAAAGTTCGACATATTTGAGTGGAAAAAAAATTATTGTTGTTTACGCTTCAAATGAATGACATATACTGAAATGACGTACAATGGCAGTAGCTTTCCAACGCATGTTCCAATGGAATACTAACTATGGAACAATACAAGTTACGCCATCTCTTAGCAAACCGCACGATTTATAGACCCAATAATATTTTGTTATTTACGATTATTATATTGTATCGAAGTAAGTACTAAAACAAAAAACATTGAAATCTTATTGTACACCCCATTTGTATTCAATAATAATTGAAATGAAAAAAGTCAACTCTACTCAACCTATCTTTGACTTGCTGCTAAATAAACTCTCCCTGAAGACTGCCGTTTACTTTTACTACTCCTCACGTCAAGTACTCCCACACCATAGCACTTAGCAAAATTGTTATTTAGGTTTTAATAAAGCAGAATAAATCAATCCAGAGCTGGCCAGGTCCTAAATTCAAAATCCATTTCTAAAGCTGAGTGTCCTATCCGCATAATTAAAAATATTGTTTATCACAAACAGAAACAGAAGAAGTAGAAAGTAATTTAAAACTCGTGTATTAGCATTTTTTTTTTTTTTTTTACAATGATTTAGGTACATATATGTATGTTGTGACACATTTTTATAATAAATTGTATTCTTTGAAATTTTCAGCAACAAATCAAAACGTAGTGGCATTGCTACAAATCCAGCAATGCGAATGATTCGTAGTCGATTCGATTCAGCAGCTCAACTCATTCGACGAACTAATAACATGTTAAGCATCTCTTCAAGCAGCAATCAGGGTTCTTCAAGTATTGGAGTGAAATCGGGAACTTTCCAGTGGCGTAAAGAAAGTCAAATGTAAATGTTACAATATCCTTTTTAATTTTTAATTTATCGTTAAGACGACATTTTAACTGTTTTCTGATTTTAATTCGTTTTTTTATTTATGTTTTTATAATTTTGAATTAGAAACACAAACTGATAAAAAAGTGTTTTTGTGATAGCTCAAAATTTGTTTGTTTTCCTTTAGTTTTATTTCTACACATGTATTTATTTGTTTTTGTTTTTTTTTTTTTTGTTTTTACAAATATTTTTAGTTTACGTTTATGTAATTCTAATTTAAAGTTTGAAGTTTTCTTAACCTTGCACTTACGAGTAGTTAAGTTATCATCTTTTTCATTGAAATAAAGTATAGGCAACGATGATATGAAACAAAAAATAAGTAAGCTATAGCATGTAAATTGAATTTTTCGTTTTAATCGTTTTCTTTTTTGTTAGATTTCTTTTTAATTAACTCTAACAAAATATACGTATTCTACTTAAAGTATACAAAAAAAAAAAAAAAAAAAAAAAACTGATAAATCAAATAAAAAATAAAAACTTTAAATAATAGAAGAGATACTCGTTAAATGAAAAGACCAAATGTTGAAACATTCAAGCAAAACTTAATTGCACCGAGTAGAAAAGATATATATATATATATATACAACTATATTAAGAGTATATTTCGATTATCAACACATCAACAAAGTTTAGAGGCCTACATTTAAACATAAAAATAAACAATGAAACAAAAACGTTTAACATTAAAGTAAAACAAAAATAAATAAATAAAAAAAAAAAAACAACCAAGTTAAGCATTAGTCGAACAATTAAATTAAATTAACATAACATAATTATTTAATCAAAATGAAACGTAAACAAAATGAATATCTAATTTAAGTAATTTAAATTTCGATAGTAGTATTTTTAAGTTTATAAATAAACATAATTTTATTACATTTTACATTTTATTTTTTATTTAATTCATTCAATTTAAGCTATTGATTAATGCAAGAAAATTTCTTAAATTATATTCATTCAAAAGTACTGATTTAAAGAATAAATGGAATAATAATAAATAACATCAATTAAACAAATGATTTCTTTTTTTTTTCAATTGTTAACCATAAAACATAATCGCATCTATGTGCATTTGGTATAAACAACTAAAATTCAATTGAGTTGATATTAATGTAAGGACTTTTTAAAATAACACAGAAGTCGGTCTGCTTTTGATATAGTTTAACCTATGATGAGGATACACTTAAATTGGTTTAAAAGTCTTACATAACAAAGTACAGTGACCTCTTCTTAACTTAAAAACTTTGCGAAACACAAATTTCAAATATGGATAAGGCTTTAGACTTATTTTATAAATCCGCGGTTTGGTTAAGTTTTTAAACTAGTTATAGTTATTATTTAGCCATTAAATATAAATGGGCTGACAAACGAACAATTGTATCTCTAACGAATTTTTAACTCTAATTCTTTGAGGCATTTTAATTTTTCGCTTTTTTTTTATTAACATATTTTGCACATTTTTTATTATCATTTAATTTTTCTATCTTGTTTTTAATTATTTGAAATATATTTACCCCTTTACAAAATAATTGAGTCCCTTTCCGCCTACTGTATAATAGCAATGAGTTGTGGTGAAAGTAGTGCATCTTACGTGATTAGATTGAAACGATTAGATTTTTCGCACAATGATCAACGTTCTATGTAAGCAAAAGACATGGTAATAAATTTGTCATCAAATGAACAAAGCTTATTCTGCAACATTGATGAGCAAAGACACTTGTTTGACCGTTCTGATGTTAATGTTGTTTGTGTTTCGGAAAAACGGTTTCTAGCCGGGTGAAGTGATAAAACATACCGCATAGGTGGATATAAGAAACCCTATCGAGCTGATAGGCACCAGTAGATGAGATGGTGAAGATGCAATCTATGTGCGAGAAGCTATCAGCTTTAAATTTAAATGATAATCTGGTTTGATTTTTTTTTTTTTTTTTTTTTTTTTTTTTTTTTTGAGATAATTTCTAGGAAAGAAAATCTTTTAATAAGTGATATACAGTAGTGTGCAAAACATTTGCAATTTTTTTCAAATGCGATAACATCCTTTATTAATTGCTCTAAAGAAAGAATTCTAATGAAATTTTCAGTCAAAAGTATTACTTTTTTTTTATAATACCGCGCGCGCACCAAGGGAATATGGATACCCTTTTACTGGCTTTTCTCCAGGGCGCGGGCGGGTGGTGTACGTTACATTTAGCCCAACCATCAATCACTCCAACATCAGTGGTATGCCTTCATGTCAGAGTTGACGCCGACGGGATTTACATATAACTACATACAAATTCTATGAAAAGACTTTTTCAAAGAATTGCCTCGCACGGGATTCAAACCCGCGACTCTCTGCTTGAGGAGTCTGTGCATATACCACTACACCACGTCCACCCCACTTACTGTTTAATACTTAAAATGAAACAAAGAAATTTAAAATATGTACTCATGATACTTTGTAAAACATAAAGAAACGAGTTTATTCATTTTAAGGCTGTGCAAAACATATGCAAGTTTTTTTTTGTTCATCAATATTTGGTCCAAAAACCATTGTTTCTAATAACTTCTGCACACCTTTTCGGCATGGAAGCAATAAGGGAGTTTGTTAACTCACTGGGAATTTTTTTCCACTCATCCTTTAAAGCTTCATAAAGAATCTTTTGCGAAGTAAACCGTTGCCCCTTTATCCGCTGTTTTAGGATTCCCCATAAGTTTTCGATTGCTTTTAAGTCGGGGGACTATGGAGGCCAATCCAAAACATTTGGATTGAAACCTTCATAACAACGCCAACTCTTCCTCAGCGCATGGAAGCTTGACTGTGTCTAAGATGTCCTTATACACAAAGCGATCCATTATTCCAGTTATTTAGTGTAAGTGACTACATGCTTGAGCCGAGAAGCATCCCCAAACCATAACGGAACCGCCCCCATGCCTTAAAGTAGCGCGGATGTTTTCCCGATTTAACCGTGTACCTGGCTTTCGGTGAACGTAACAAATACCATCGGTCGATAAGATATTAAATTTGCTCTCATCGCTAAATAAAACGGTTCTCCACTGTGTCAGAGACTAAATTGCTTTCTATTGCACGTTTACGAACTGTGCTTGCATCGATTGATAAGTTGAGGTCCGTAACGATTGCAGTTGAAGACCGGAAAGGGTCTTGACGAATAATGTTGATAATTTTTTTATCAGTTTGCATGTCTGTTTTTCGGGGACGACCACCAGAATGAAGCGTTGCAATTGATAAATTTTGTCGGAACTTTGTAATTATCTGGGAAACAGTCGATTCGTGAATCTTAAATCGTCAGCCATCTTTCTTTGCTTCGATCCGTTTTTAAAAGCCTCAGCTACCAGCTCCTTTGTTCGGGTATCGTACTTATTGCCAGCCATTTTCTCAAGTGAAAACTGAATAAAAAAAACCTGCCTATGAACATAATTTATTTGATAAAGAACACTATTTTACTAACCTGATCTGAATATCTTAGAAGTTAAAACAGAAATGAGGGAAAAATAAAAAACTTGCATATGTTTTGCACAGCTGCATATTTGGCAAGCTGTACTTTTTTCCGTTTTTATTGCTGAGACCTAAGAGTGTACTGTCAGTAATGGATTTATCTTTAAATTCTTACATATTATCCTTCTTTGTAAAGTTAATCAAACAAAACGTCAAGAGAAAAAAAAATTGCAAATGTTTTGCACACTACTGTATATAGGCCATACAATGACATTGACCTCTCACCTTTATGATACTCTTGAAACATTATCTCTTGACTCTCCAAATGAACGCAATGTCATTAAGGGTTTTAGAATGTCTAACTTGTTTCCAGTAGACACAGCAAGATCCACTCGTTTCCTCAGGGATTCAACCAATAATGTGCTCATTTATGACCAACTCCAAGCTCCTGCTTTTTCTCACCATGATCTTATATGTATACCTTAATTATAACTTTCATATTAAGATTCTAGGAGCTTCCTTCGTATACTGTGATTTTAACCACATTGACTACTTCTGTCTAGTAGTCTAGTCAGCCCCACAGAATATGTAGGAATAGGTTAAATTAAGTTAAAACAGGGGTATGATGGATATCCCATCACACAGACAACAGGAAAGAAACTGAACCCTATCAAGAATTTATCTTCAATCTCCACAATCTCCCTGGTGAAACATCCAACTTTTTTGCAAAAGCCAAGAAGTCTTTTAAAGTTCGTGCCGTCTATTTCCCGTAGATTTTTGAAAAAGTATTTCCTATCCACTTATTCACTTACCTTTATACTGCAGTATCCTAGCACCCAACATTGTCTTACCCGGTTCTAACTGCATAATGCCTTGAACAATATGCGACAGCCCCCGAATATATCAGAATTGATGTTGGTCGATTCCATTGCCTTAAGTGCGGCCTGACCGATCTCATATGCATTAGCGCAGTCCTCAGCTGAGGACAGCCGAGGACAGCCAGACCCTCTGATTGAAAGATACTGCTTACGTCCAGTGGTCTTATAGACACACTTAGTCCGAGGTCTTCTGAGAAGATACCAGAATTTGTTCCTTCCTCTGTTTTCGAGGCGTTTGATTATTGCATTTTCTTCTTAGTCCTCCCTCTTCGTATATACTCGTATTATATCATACGGAATGTCCAAGTCGACCAAGGGAAGAATTTCATCCTTGCCGTATTAGAAACTGCTGCTCTTGAAATGACCCAAATTAGTGAGTCGTATCGCACTGTTGCCAGGAAGTTTTTTTTTGTCTATAAATCAAGCGGTGCAGACAGGTGTCCAATGCCGCCGTAGGGGTGGTACGGAGTGCATCTGTAATGACTATGGAAGCCGTTCTTTAAACCGCCTCTAATTTTCCGTAAACCGTTTTCTTGGTTGTTGCTTTTCACCATACTAGTGGGCCATATGTAAGTATGGGTCTTACCACCACCATAACCAGAACATCATAGCAGGTTTTAAGCCACAAATTTGTTTGCCCAGATTTATATCCAGATACTTCACGCTGTCCGAGAGGGACAATTCCACTTCGTTGAATTTTGGGAGTCTGAATTGCGGTATCTTGTACTTTCTGTTAACAAAAAATCAGTTTCGTTTTGGAAGGGTTGGCATTGAAACTACACCTTTTTGCTCAAGTGCTGATTGTCTTCAGAGCAACCTCCATAATCTTGCTTTAAATATTCAAGTATGGTATTTTCCCGTATTCCCATTGCACTAAGCTTTTTAACCGTAGTGTTGCCACCCGTCGGCGTACGTTTTGTTGAATTTTTTTTTTCAAAAAAGGTTGTTCAAAACCGCTAGAGGCCGCTAGTTGCAAATGTAGTTCTCGGTGAGTTTTTTCAACGAGTCCTCGTCGCATATCGTTGAGATATTTATCGAAAGGCAGTCTCCTATAATGCCAAAAATTTCTTCAAGGTTTACTAGCATCCTTCGGAATTCTAGGTCGATCTGAACTCAATTTATAATGGACGATCTTGCTAAGAGAAGGTTATATTTTTCGTGCCTCACCTTTGGTATAGAAATCGTGTAAAGGAGAAGCGAACCGTTAGTCTAGATGGATGGTGATCCATACTCTGTTGCCTGAATTTCATTGACGTATGGCAAAGTCTCAACTTCGCTTACGATTCTTTTGATCCCCGCTCTGTTGAACAAGTTGGTATTGATGAGACCGGAGCCTAGTCAGTCTATGGACCTCGCCCGTCGTTCTGCTTTGTTGAAGGTGGGGTCCGATTGTTGAACTTTCCCGTTCGATGACTTGTTCATGACTTCGATCAGGTGCTAAAACTATTCCAATATAATTTTTTCTTATTTCTTATTTTTTATTAGCTATAATTCAGATGCTTCCCTTTCCCCTTTTTTATTATATTTTTACCCTAACACGAAAGTTAACCAAGGTTTGATAATTTATTCTCGATTTTCTATTAAAGTATACGTCTGACGGCTTTCTCTTAGTAACAGAGTGCACGATGTTATTGTATCTTCCAATGGCTATATTCATTAATTCTTTTGGCCGTAAGCCCTTGTACTCTGCCTTTAGACATCGATAAATCTTCAAAATCGCGGAGTGAAGTCGTTCCACCTGCCCATTTACGATGAACGGGTGCTAGGTAGAGCTTTATAACTTACATCCGTATGAAGTTGTTATGATTGGGCTGAGGATATTTCGCTCGTTATCTTACCGGTACCTTAGAAACTGTAATGTAGGATCTTAGTGATTTCATCCATTCAAATTTCGAAAACTTATCAATGCAATTGATAAATCGTTCTCTCTGTACCTCCACGATATCCATGTGAAATATTTCACAGGGTATGATGGTACGGGAATCGGTTGGAGTTCAGGGCTTTCGTGCCTATGGTATTTGTTGGCCTGACAGCGTATTTATTAATGAGGCTGTTCATCCTGGGAAAATAATATCGCTCTAGTTAGTGTATCTTATTCTCCCTAGCGTTTCTATGTGCCCTTCTGTGTTCATCACGAATAAGTTGCCATAGCCTGTTTTCCTTTTTACATGAGGCATAATATGTAGTTAACGAAGTTGCCTATGTAATCCCCTTGCAACATTCTATTGTAGGGTTCTGGAATTTTTAAACCATTTATCAAATTCGGTCTTAGTTTTGCCTTAAGAATTTGTATCAACTTAGCTTCATCTGGAATTTCACCAGCGACATAATGTCGAGAGAAGCCAGGATGAAGTTTTTAGCTGCCCGTATAATAATTTGGATCCAAAATACATATGGTACATTGATAGGGGCCTTGACGTGTTTAATCAAATCTGAGCTGCCGCGCTGTTTCAGTTTCGCTAGCTGAATCTGTTGAGACTTCTGACTCCGCAGCTGTTTCCGTTGAGGAATCAATTAAAACCCGGAGCAATAAAAGTACTCAAATCATGAGGTTTCTTATGATGTTTGTCATAGTAGGTTTTAGTTAGTTCTTGCATGCGAATAGTGTTTTTACTTGCTTGCTGCCTCAGCGGTTCTAAATTGCTCGGCCCTAGAGCAACTACATTCTAATCCAAGTTCTTTTAAATTTTGTCGTTTACTTTCTCCTTTTGTGCAACCCCAAAAAGCAGAAAATTTGGACTAGAACCTGGAAAATTATTAACGGTGTTATTAATAGCAAATTCCACTTTACGTAAATGTTTTGTTCACACATGGGAGTAAGGCACCTGTTCACACGTTCCGCCTGCCTGGTAGCGATCTTAATATCGTATGTTGAACACAATGTTTCTCACAAAACGAAAAAACTCTTCGGAACTAAAACAGCTTTTTCTATCTGAAATTAGTCTGTTTGGTTTATTGTAAGTTGAAAAATATGATTCTAAGCACTGAATTACTTCCCTGGTACTTATATTTCTGAAAGCATAAAGTTTAGTGTATTACGAAAATTCGTTAACGACTAAGAATATGTGCTTTTTACAGGGCTATAATGGTCAACGTGAAGTGTGTCAAAATGCTTATCTTCCTTTTTTACCATATCGTGGAAAGAAATGTACACACTTTAAGGAATTGCTTATGTAATTCTTAATTTTGGATTTCATGCCGGGAAACCAATATGTTTTTCTTAGAAAATCATAACACTTATCTACTCCGGTATGACATAACTCTTCATGATGTGTTTGTATAACATTTCTTTCCATCTGACATGGGACATAAAAACAAATCTTGCCATCAATCTTGTGATATGGTATACTAAGCCATTTAAGAGTTTCGTTCCCTTTTCTTCTAGCTTCCTAACTAATCTTTTCACTACATGATCTATTTGCTGTTAAGCCGCTAGTACATACTCAAATGGATCCGGTTCAACGACCAAAATATTGTAGCACCTGCTGAGAGCGTCGACATGTCTCATTCTGACTATCTCTGTTTTTAATGACTTAATCGTAATCCTAAAGCTCTAAGGCCCATCGCGAAATTCTTGGATTGATCATTTTTTTATTAAGTGTCAGAGCAAGTGCCCTACAATTGGTAATTACTTTGAAATGAATCTCGGTCTCAACGCATATATTATTGCTAAATATTAAATATTTCTAATTCGTAGAAGTGATTTCTGGATTCCTGAGCACTGGCACGTTTTGAAGAGAAGAAAACCGGATGGGAACGTTTATCCAAATTCGAAACTAGATGCATCACAATTAACACATGGGCTGAAAAGTCAGTGCCGTTTTATAGTAAAACACAAAATTTTTCCAAATTTCAACTTTATTTATCAATATAGTTGCCTTCGAGGGCGATACACTGATTGAAACGATTTTTCAATCTTTCGATACCAGTTTTGTGGTACGATTTCGGTTTAGCCTCAAAATAGGCCTCTGTTTCGGCGATTACATATTTATGGGTTTTAAATCTCTTTCCGGCGAGCATTCTTTTGAGGTCTGCGAACAGGAAATAGTCGCTGGGGGCCAAATCTGGAGAATACGGTGGGTGGAGAAGCAATTCGTAGCCACGTTTGCCTTCGTTTTCATCGACTTGTGACACGGTGCATTGTCTTAATGAAACAGCACTTTCTTTTTCTTCAAATGCGGCTGTTCTTCTGCGATTTCGTCCTTCAAACGCTCCAACAACGCAATGTAATAGTCGCTATTGATAATCTGCCCCTTTTGGAGATAGTCGATTAAAATTATTCCATGTGTATCCCAAAATACGGATGCCATAACTTTGCCAGCCGACTGTTGAGTTTTTGCTCGTCGCCTGCTCGCCACTCAGCTGATTGCCGACTTGACTCTGGTGTGAAGTGATGGAGCCAAGTTTCATCCATTGTCACATACCAACGCATAAATTCGGCTTTATTGCGGTTGAACAGCTTTAAACACTCCTCTGAATCATCAACACGTTGTTGTTTTTGGTCGACTGTGAGCAAACGCGGCACCCACTTTCAACAGAGCTTTCGCATGTTCAAATATTCTTGTATGATATATCCATCACGCTTTTTTGATATCTTCAGAGCCTCAGCTATCTCAATCAACTTCATTGATTTGCATCGGCTGCATTTTTTTCCATTAAAAAGCAATGATAAATCAACACACGAAATTGCTTTGAATCCATTTTTTTCACAATGACAAAAGTTTCTTCACTCACAACGCTATATATCGAAATCTAATCGTCCGACAGCTGTCAAATGTATACACGTATCTTTTGAAGGTTGGTACTAACTAAAAATGGATTTAATTCAAGTGGTGCCCTCTCTTAGAAACGGCTGGACTTTTCAGCCCATGTATTATAAATACTAAGTAATGGCGCATCTAATAGTTTTTCTTCAACGATTCAAAAACCTTTAGCTCTTCTTCCCCGAAACTAAACTTCATATCCTTTTTTAAAAGATCAAACAACGCTTTTGAAATTGACGAGGAATCCTTTATGAATTTTCTAAAACACGACATTAATCCTAAACAGGAATGTGTACTCTTGACATTAGTGGGTATAGGAAATTCAGTAACCGTCTTCAAAGCACTTAAATTCGGACCAATACCGTTACCAGAAACTTCATAACGTATATACGTTATCTTATTGAACATAAAAAGACTTTTGTCATAACGTAATTGCAAATTATGCTCTTGAACAACATCTATTACTTCCTTCAAAATTTGAAAATGTTCAAGTTTTGTTTCTGTTGCGACAAGTTAATCGTCCATGTAAACAAGCACAGTTTTCCAGAACTTATTAAATTTTTGAACAACATGTTTATGTACCGCTGAAAAACGATTGGAGCATTTTTGAGCCCAAAAGGCATGCGCAAATGTTCAAATTGTTCTAGAGATGTTATGGAAGTATATTTGACAGATTCTTCAGACATTTTCAGATGATGGAAGCCACTTCTTAAATCTGTCAAGATAATCATCGATTAGAGGAATGGGAAAATTGTCTTTCGGTGTCACTTTGTTAAATTAACGATAATCTACGCAAAGACGCAAAAGGGTGAAAGGTGCGAAAGTGTGAACTGCATTTGTGAATAATATTATTTTTAAATAAATCTTCAACGATTTTTTGGAGTTCTAATCTATAAGCATAAGGTAATCGTCGAGGCACAGAATTAAAAACACTATTCTCATATGTTAATACAATTTCAGAGATAAAGATATTTCGCGCAATCAAACTTTCTATTAATTTCTTGTCACCGTATGTTAAATTTTCATTAATTTTTAAGCAAGCCGATTTGTTACAGATTTCGTTTACAAAATCTCCACTTTGGTAGCCATTCAAGTCTTTAGCTTTAATAGAATCGTTTTTTTCTGCTTCTACAATAAGTTTTATATTTGTTTTTTTTTTTATATAAAAAATCACATCCCAATGCTATCGCGTTTTTCACTGTATCATTTTTCACAACAAATAAACATACATCAGTACATTCACTTTTGACCTTCACTTTACAAAATACATTTCCCAACATAACTATCTTAGAACTATTGATACCTACATAGTCCCTGGTTCTGGTGTCAATCATTGTCATCAAATGCAACTCCAGAGTCACCTTGAAATTCGTATTCTAGAACACTATGAAAATCAAGCAAAAAATATGTTTGGTCCTCAGCTTGTGTCACAGATTGTTGAACCATAAGAACGGATGTTGGTTGTGGACAGTCCTTTGCCATATGTCCCTTATGTCCACAACGAAAATAAGAAGCTTTTTCTCTTCGAGGCTATAGAAAATTAGTTGAAATGGGTCCAACATCGTAAAAAGTTTAAACACTTGATTGTGGTCTTATTATTCGTGCGTGAATAGCTCATATTTCATCTTCTCGTATTTCCTCAGTATGACCTTCAGTGATACTATTATATTTGTTGAAGATAGAGTGGGGAATCTCTTGATGATATAGTTTATAGCATCGGCTTTTCGATATCAGCGAATGAAGCTGTTTCTTGCATCGAAAGCTCATATTGTTGAAAGGTTTAATCGTTGCGCTTTCTTCGATTTCGCATCATGTTGTGAACGTCTTTAGCAGTAGCACATTCCTCAAACTCTGTTTCATTCAATTCAGCCCAAAAACGACGTAACGTGGATCTTAGAAACAACTTTGCTGTTCCTTTCACCAATCTTTTGGCATAAACAAAGCTTTCTGGCTCACTTAACTTGTATAAAATGTTGGAATCATCAAAATAGCTGATCCATTTAGTAAAACGGTAATTGTCATCTCCCGAGAAAATTGGCATGGTATCTTAAACGCCACGGAATGTATATGACGAATGACTGTCTTTATTTGGATTGTTAACTCAATTAACACAATTTCACGCAATTGTTCCAATCTTTGTAAAACAACAGTTTCCGTCGCTCTCACCATCGTTAACACCTTCACAAGCACTAGGTGGGAAAAATTCTTCCATTTGATCATCATGAAGTACAGCTATTCCTTCGTCAAGGCGCATTCTCAACGTGGCTTTTAGTCCAGTCGTGGCCACACCCAATTCAGCTAGTTTAGTTTTCAATTCGGACACAGTCGCATTTAATTCGCAAAATTTTACAGCGAAAAATGTACTTTTTTCCCACTTCTGAGAATTATACGCCGCTCATTCCATATACTAGGTGGGGTGAAAAGTAATGTTTTTTTTATTTTATTCAATGTAGTCCCCTTTTAGTTTGATACACTTATTCTAGCGATTTTCCAACTTTTTGATCCCGTCCGAAAAGTAATTTTCCGGAAGGTCTGCAAAATATGTTACTCCTCCGTGGTGTCGATGATTTCCTCGCGTGAGCTGAATTTTTTATTGATGAGCCATCTTTTGAGGTTTGGGAAGAGATAATAGTCCGAGGGAGCGAAATCGGTCTAATACGGTGGATGCGTATTGATTTTAGTCATGGTTGTGATGATCTTGTGCGCCGGTGCATTGTCTTGCAAAAACAAAATTTTTTTTTCGCTTCATGTGAGGCCGTTTTGCAGCGATTTCGGCCTTTAATAGCTCCAATAATAATACTAATACACAGTAATACTTGTAACCCATCGAGTTTCCTTCGGCCGCTTCGGAGTACTCCTGTCGGCTTCAGTCCATTGCCGGACACTCATTCTGTTTTCTGGTGTGTAATAGTGGATCCAAGTTTCATCAACAGTTACCAATCGACGCCAAAAGTCCGCCCGATTCCGCATTAGCAAGTCCAAACACTTATTCGAAGTGCTCCCGCGTTCGTGTTTTTGGTCAGGAGTAAGTATGCGCGGCACCCAGCAGCAGGATAAATTTTTCGTATGCAGAATATTGCCCAAAATATGGCATGTGCACTCAGTACTAATCTTTGTGGTATCTGCTAGCTCGAGCACCTTCACTTTCCGATCAGCCAAAACCATTTCATGTATTTTTTTTGACATTGTCCTCAGTAACCGCATCGGAAGGCCTGCCGCTGCGTACTTGATCGATAGTGGAGTTGCGGCCACCACGAAACTCTCGAAACTAATATTTGACGGTGTAATCTGACGAGCATTAGCCCCACAATGTTTATCCAACTTTTCTTGTTTCCTTCGCCGTTTTGCTTCTCAAAAAAATAATGTTTCATGAGAGAACGAAATTCGTTTTTGTCCATACTCAACATGATGCCAAACACGTCAACAACAATCAGCTGTCAAAGCAAAACTAAAGACAGTATCGCACTAAAATTTGGCATGTCTGAATAAATATGAACGGATTTCAGGGCACCATAACCTTTTTTGCAGTAGCAGCGCATTCTGGCAGTCAAGGAGGTTACTTTTCACTCCACCTAGTAGATAAAAGTGAAACACTCAAGACATCTTCTCGCTATGATGACTTTATTTCGACTGACTTTATACGATTAATATTTGTTCAATACAAAAATAGGAGTAAAGTAGTTGAGATCAGGAAAGGCTAGGAATTCGGAGGATGCAGTAGGGTTTTAAGATCCTTAAAAGCCCTTATTTCTTCATCAATCAGGTCTTGGGGGGTATTTGTTTAGATTGATTTCTTTTAATTTGAGAGATTTCCCCTAGTGTAGTCTCAAACGAACTTTCTTTAATAGAATGTAAGGCTCCTGAAAGTTGTTAGCTCCTTTTTGTAGTGTTTGGTCGCATGCCATCCGGTATGCTAACGCAAACAAGGATGTTATCTTGCGTTCTCATGAAGTGTTTTCTCAAGATTGACCTTCAGGTTTGCTTCCTTTATCCTAGTTAGTATGGTTTTCACGTTTTTCAAATGACTTTCCTCACTACCCCTGAATATAATGATGTTGTCTATATAAACATAACAGATCCTGGCTATGTATTCTTTTAAGACGTGCGTTCTTCAACGAGAAGGGTAGCCTGAGGAATTCTTCTTTTCCATTCATCGTGGAAAATGCTGTCATATGGATGTCAGGTGGTTTCATCGCAATTTGACGGAATCCGAAAGTTAAGTCGAGAGTAGTAAAGTATAATACTTTGCCTTACCAAGGCTTGATAATATTGAATTGATGTCTGGTATTGGGAAAGCATCAGATATAGGCACGGCGTTAAAGCGTCTATAGTCAATAGCATACGGTATTGCTTTTCGCCTGAAGGCTTGATTTTCTTAGATGCAACCATATAGGTGAATTATAAGGGCTCTTTGAGGGTCGGACGATTCCTTTCTTCAAAAGCTTCATTATTTCTTTATCTACTTCTTTCCTTAGAGGGGCTGAATAAGGATAAATTTTGGCGTAGATGGATTCGTCGATACTTGTTCTTATCTCTGCTCACACAGTAGCTTGAAAAGTTTCACTGTGAGGTATAGGGCCATAAAGAAAAACCGATCTCACAAGTTTACTGCTTGGCCTAGCTGTTTAGACTGACTACTTACCTTCAATGCTTGCCAGTTTGAAGTAAAAAATTTATCTCGCAAGTACAAAAGACTTCTACTACACTGTCATTCCATGCATTTGAATCAATTAGAAGGATACAGGCCATTCCGGCCTCCTACTTTTAAATGCTCTGACACGTCTTAACAAATGTGAGTGTAACTTCGAGAAAATTCGTCGGATTGACATGACATTTTCTGTGTGTGTACATAAATGTATGGTTTGTACAAACTCGTATAACTCCTTTGAGAGAGAATTCTCTCGATTTTTGTTTTATAAGTTCAAAATTTTAAAGCAATTTATATAAAGGGTGTCGAATTTCCATAGTCCAGCTATTCCCTCTTTTTGTGGACTGGGGTAAATGTCTAGTTAACCACGTTTCGGATACTCTGTCACACATGTGACTGCAGATTGATTATAAAATATGTTTCTGCTCTGGTAGCATGTACAAGTAAGTCTTGCAATTCCACAAGAAAACTATAATTTTGAGTCTTTTCCTACACATAAATCACTTAAAAGTCTCTACATTAAAATCAGCTTTTTCACGCTTAAAAACAAATATTTACTTTTCTTTCATAAAACTTTACCGAGTTAACATAAACAAAATGATATTATTACAGGTCCCTAAAAAAAAAAAAAAAATACAATTTACACATGAAATAAAATAACACACAAAAAAGAAAATTCAAAATATATTTTAAGAAAAATTATAATCAAAACGAATTTTTAGTATTAACTAAGCAAAGCAAAAATATAAAGAATACTGAGGAAAAAAAAAACAAAAAAAGATACAAATCAGGAGAAAATGATAAGCAATTATTTTGTTAGCTGATTTTTAGTAGCATTTAAATGCTTAAGAACAATTTAAATAAACTTCATTCATTTGCATTGAATATTATAAATTAATTTTATTAAGAAAACAATTTGAGAGAAAAGAAAATCCTTTCCTAATCCTAATGAAAACAGTTTTGCCAAACAGAAAAAAAAAGAATTAGTTATTGTGTAGAAAAATAAAAAAAAATAAAATAAAATTATTTAATTTATTTACAAATTCCTTATGCCTTGATACAAACACACACAATACACCTCGACACAAATTAAGAATACAGGTTACGAGTAAAGTTAACTTGAAAAACTTGTAAAGTTGTTATAAAATGTGTAAATTTTCTCGTTTTAATTCGTATGTTTAACGAACCGTTTTTATGTGTACATTCTTTGAATATCCTTCCATCCCAAAAGTACTACTAGTTTTGAATATGATACAGATGAATATCTGTTCATAGAAAGCATTAACGAACAAATCAATGTTTAGGGAGAATGTTAAATGCTAACCTGAAAGTAAATATGAACTAGAAATGGATCAAAACGAAGTAAGGTCCTTTCGTTAAGCAATGAACAATATTAACATTTCAAATATTTATTTATTGCAATAAAAGGATATGAAAAATTTTAAAAAGTGTTTTGCATTGATTTTTAAAGAAATCGTGATGAAAACTGGTTGCTTTCGGATTACAAAAGCTGAGCCAATACTTCAAAGGGGAGGTGTTGATTTCACTTCAAGTATCTCTTACCTCTCGAACATCTTCAACCGTAGAACCTATATTGCATGCCGAAAAATTTAGTTCTTTGGAAAGTCTGCTACGGGAAGTTCATATTGTAAGCATATTAAAAAAGGGTGACCGGTGACCAGATAGCAATAATAGTTTTTCCAATTATTATGTTTCAGCAGCTGTTAAAGCTAGCATGACATCCAGCTGTCAAAATACGAGGGCTGTTTAATGACTTCTCGGATTGGAAGATAGATGGCGCTACCAAGAAAAAAGAGCGGTATCGCTCCCTGATCCGATTCTTGTTTATGAGTGCAACCGTTTACCAACCGTTTACCAATGATTCGCAAAAATTCGCCGTGGAAGCAAGTCGGTTTTTGATGAATCCCGCCCAGATGGCCCATAAACGGTTACCACAGAGGAAACCGTAGACAAAATCCATGATCTTGCAATAGCGAACCGCCAAGTGAAAATTCGCAAGTTGGCTTAAATGACAGCCGTCTCAACTGAACGAGTTAGCCATATCCTGCACCAGATTTTGGGCATGAGAAAGCTGTCCGCGCGATGGGTGCTGCGTTTGCTTACAGCGTAGAATTGCCTAGGCCTGTTTAATCGAAATCCGGAAGAGTTTCTGCGTAGTTTCGTGACCATCGATGAGACATGGGTTCATTGGTACACACCAGAGACGAAATAACAATCGAAACAATGGGTTTTACCAGGTGAAAGTGCTCCAAAGAAGGCGAAGACCGTGCCTTAGGCCAGAAAGGCAATGGCCCCCGTTTCTTGGGACGCGGAAGGTGTGATCTTCTTTAACTATTTGGAGAAGGGAAAAACAATCACAGGAGCATACTACGTCGATTTGAAGAAAAAACGACCACATTTGAAGAAAAAAGTGCTCTTCCACCATAATAACAAATTGGACCCCATCCTCCGTATTCTCCGAATTTGGCTCCCTGTGACTTTTTTTTGTTCCCAAACCTTAAAAGATTGCTCGCCGGAAAGAAGTACCGGTCAAATGAAGAAGTCATTACCGCCGCGGAGGTGTATTTTGCAGTCGTACTATACGAAGGGGTTAAAAAAGTTGTAGTACCACTGGGAAAAATGAAAAATAAATTGTCAAAACCTAAAAAAGTTGCTTTGTCAATCCAGGTATTCATCAAACAGCCCTTGTATGTAATCGTATCTTGTAAGGTTTGCCATTTTATCATGATTGTTTTACGCCTGCCAAGCGTGCGAAAATTATCAAAAAACATTATCAAAATTCCAGTTCAGTTGTAAATACGCAACGTGAATTTCGTGGTGAGGTTGGTCGTCATCGTGGCTTCAGTGTATACTCTTTTGGGACTTACGCAACCAGACAGACAGAGAGGAAGACAATAAATGTCGATTTGGCGCCAATCACCTGAATTGAGCACCGTCAGAGAATCTTCCCGGCTTATTTTGTGGTTTGATTTACGTCTACATCCGTATACGATTGTTCTGCCGCAATAATTGAAGCCGTACGACCATATTCAGCGCTGGAAATGCTGGCCAGAAATCCGGATTTTGGACAAAAAATCATCTTCTCGGACGAGGCCCATTTTTGGGTTTGGCTGCATCAACGGTTTTTATACAACATACAAGCGACGCAACGCTCAAAGTTGTGAAGGAGAAATATAGCGACTGGGTCATTTCACAGCAAACGTTCACTAATAGGCCCCCGCGATCATTCACACAACTCGATTATTTTCTCTGCAGCTATGCTACAAATCCTTTGCCTACGCTAACAAGAAAACCACTTTGGACGATCTCGAGGCTAAAATTCGACATGCTATTGCCGAGAAAACCCCCCACATATTAAACCGAGTCATCAAAAATTGGACTGAGCGCTTGAAGCACTGCCAGCTAAGCCGAGGCGGCCATTCAAATGATGTGCTATTCCAAACATAATGGCACGAACGTAGCTTAAAAATTAAACCATAATCAATTCTATATCTCACACAGTTGTTGTTTTATTTAAATTTTTTTCCTATCGTTTTTATCTATCCAACACCTTATACTTTATACCTTTCCGTAAAACTTCCGAATTCCATTCCAGTAATAACATCTTTTAATTTCCTTGACCACGGGCTCCTCATGCGCCTTCTATTTTCTCCTGAGAAGCCAATGTTCATCTCTCCTCTCCTGCTCGTAAGCAGTTTTAGTCCTTTTATGCAGCGCTGCTTTGTATGCCTCTTGCTTAGCTGCATGTGTTTGCCGGGGTTTCGTTGTGGTGGACGAGTGAAACCTAGCACATAAGAGGCGGCATCTCTGATGGCTTTGAGCAAAGTTTACACTGTCCTTCGGTACTTAATGTTGGCGGCATAGGACCTCTTAATAAATAGATTAAGGGATACTCGATCGGTAAAGGACGTCAAACTTCCTTACAGTATTAGCCTGTCTTTGCAATATTCGCAATACCCGTAAACGTGCCTTGGATACAACAAGGTAATGGTCCGAGTTGATGTTGGCCCGTCGTTCGGACATCCCTAATACTGGAGCAGTGGCTTGCGATGATTTCAATGTAGTCAATCTGGTTGACAGTTGATTGATCAGGAGTTCTCCAAGTCTCCTCATGAATATCGAGATGTAGGAACCGCGTGCAAGCTACGACAATGTTTCACTCCGCTGCAAATTCGATTAACCTGAATCCGTTATCGGAGATGACGTCGTGCAGGCTATGCCTTCCGACAGTACTACTAAATATGCTCTGTCTACCAAGATTCATATTAACTCGTAGGTCTTGTCCAAGAGTTCGTTGAAGTCATATTTCTCCTCTGTGGGGTCGTGCGCACATATGAATATGAGGCTAATGTTGAAAAATTTAGCATTAATACGAATTATAACGAAACGCTCATTAAAATGTAAGAAACTCAAGACTTCTTACCTAAGTCTGCCACTAACAACGAATTCACATCCAAATAAGTACTTCTTTTGCAGTATGTCGTAGTTGTTCATCCTCTTTTAGTTCGGCCCATCACATTGCATTTCTTAAATTGCGGTAACATATGGTAGAAGATGTTTCTCTTGCACAAAGAAGAACTAATTTTTACCAACCTGATGTGTATCACTAGTTAAGGACTACTTGAAATTCCAAAAAATTCCCAAATAGATGGATTGGAAGGAAGGCATTTGCCTGTAAGATCACCAGATTTGATAAAACGCATTCTTCCATTAACTCGAATAATACCCTGTCCAGAAATGGACACAATTAAAAATCTTGCTGCTTTCTCGCACATATCGGTTTGCTCTCAAGTCTGCAATCTCTTCAGAATATACGCTGTTTTGATCCTCTCAGCTTTAGTTCTTACTCCTGTTAGTACTCGAATATCCATAAATTGGAAGGCGAACGCTTGTCCAGGATGATACTTCTCTTGACCAGTGGTGTGAATTTCAACGAACATTTTCAACTCTTCAGTTGTAGTACCCACGACTACCTCTTGTGACCAGTTTTCCAGCGATGATTTCAAAAATGCTGGTCCATCGAACCATTCTTTTTTATTTTGTGGCCTTATAAGCATAAGTGGGAATCCATCGCTAGTCTGTAATGTCGGTGAGCTCTAGTATTTCGCTAACTCGGATTGATACATAGTTTTGATACCTCCGATGGTCAGATCTAGGTCAATTTAAATTTTGTTTCAGATATTAAATCTGTTTCGAGACTTTTCTTCGTTCCGCCTGTCCTGTGCTTCAACGTGCTTGCACTTCTTCTACCTTTTGTCCGCATTCTTTTGCAACGCCCATCGTCTAACTCAAAACACATTTTATTGCTTTTTCCATTTCATTTAGACCACGCAGGTGTACGAGTATATTGAATTAGAAGTAACAGACAATAGGATCGTTAATGAAAAGATTATCCAACTTTTCGGTGAGACATGCCATCAAATTACCAGTGGACCTGTTGCTACGAAAACTGCTCTGAGGTTTACGTTTTTCGAGATATTTCATGAACTGACGGTTTATCAGCGTTTTTAGAATTGGAAGGGAGAAACGTAAGCAATGAGTTTGTTTAAGAGAGAAGGGACGCCTTTTTTTAGGAACAAGCTGGACAAACCGTGCTTAAAAACTCATATTTCACGTCGTCAATATTGTACAGTCAACTTACACCCTCGAACACCGATGTTATGTCTCTTGCCTCACCTTATTCTATCATTATTTTCAGTACTAGCCCTCCATCGAAATTACCAGGAGCATTACGGCTCTTCAAACTTTTAACCGTAATACTATACCCTCAAGCTCACATTCGGACGTACTCTGAAACATGGTAATTATTTCCTGAGCCGTACAAATCGTTTATGGAATGACCTGCCAAGCTCATTATTCCTTTATCTCTCTTTTTATTTTCTTGGCCCGCTGTGTGCAATCATTTTAAAGTTATTTAAAATCCATTGGGCGCGCGCCCTGATAGAGTAGGACAACTCTGATAGAGTGGTACTGATGAAAAAAACTTACACAGTCGTTTTGCCAGCCTATAAGGTAAATTTGTGTATATCAAGGTCTTTGCCAACTTACACGAGTGGAGATATGACGCAATCTGGAAACATGGAGCTTGCTGCGAAATGTGCGGAACGCTGCCCTAACTTTGGGCAGCTAGGGACATTTTCTACGTATGAACTCTAACAGTTACTAGCGCTGAGATCAACTCTATCTCTGGCTTTTTTGTTTTTCTTTTTTTTTAAGGAACTTTTTGTTAGATCTCTTTTATCCCAGTCTATTACGAACTCTTTCAAGAATATAAGACCGCCCTTGGTTGTTTTAAGAGAAAAATTCTTCGGATAATCTGCACAGAGGGCGGCGATACCGACCTAGTCAGAAAAGCCTGAGTACAACGACCAATAAGATTTGCTGGGGTAGTTATGTAACATATATAAACAAAAAGGCATAGACAAACCTTTATTTGACATTTTAATGAGTCCTGTTCGTCTCTTGCACAGCATGCTGCAACAGTAATGTACAATATATTTAACATATACTAGGTGGAGTGAAAAGTAACCTCCTTATCGACAGAATGAGCTGTTACTGCAAAAAAGGTTATGGTGCCTTGAAGTCCGTTCATTTAGGCAGACATTCCAAATTTCAGTGCGATACTGTCTTTAGTTTTGCTTTGACAGCTGATTGTTGTTGACGAACGGCGAATTAAACAAAAGAAAAGTTGGATAAATATTGTGGGGCTAATGCTCGTCAGATTACACCGTCAAATATTGGTTTCGAGAGTTTCGTGGTGGCCGCAACTCCACTACTGATCAAGTCCGCAGCGGCAGGCCCTCCGATGCGGTTTCAGAGGACAATGTCAAAACACCACATGAAGTGGTGTTGACTGACCGGAAAGTGAAGGTGCGCGAACTAGCAGATACCACAAAGATTAGTACTGAGCGCACACGTTTCAGTACTTTTGGGCAATATTCTGCATATGAAAAAGTTATCCTGCCTCTGGGTGCCGCGCATACTCACTCCTGACACGAACGCGAGAGCACTTCGAAAGAGTGTTTGGACTTGCTGATGCGGAATCGGGCCGACTTTTGGCGTCGATTGGCAACTGTTGAACACCATAGAACCGAATGAGTGCCCGGCAATGGACTGAAGCCGGCACGAGTGCTCCAAAGCGGGCGAGGGAGGCTCGATGGGTCGGACAGATTATGGCGTCGGTTTTCTGTGATTGTCATAGCATTCTCTTCGTGGACTACCTCGAAAAATGAAAAACTATTATATATATGCGAGTATTACTGTGCATTATTGGAGCGATTGAAGGCCGAAATCGCTGCAAAATGGCCTGACATGAAGCGAAAAAAAATTTGTTTTTGCAGGACAATGCACCGGTGCACAAAAGCATCGCAACAACGGCTAAAATCAATGACTTACGGCTCCAATTGCTATCGCATACACCGTATTCACCCGATTTGGCTCCCTCGGACTATTATCTCTTTCCAAACCTCAAAAGATGGCTCATCAATAAAAAATTCAGCTCGCGCGAGGAAATCATCGACGGCACGGAGGAGTATTTTGCAGACCTTCTGAAAAATTACTTTTCGGACGGGATAAAGAAGAATCGCTAGAATAAGTGTATCAAACTAAAAGGGGACTATATTGAATAAAATAAAAAAACATTTAAAAAAATTTTTTTCTTCATTCCCAAAGAGGAATGAAAAGTATATTAGAACGTGTGGGACACCAGTACTCCAGTCTGAAGTATTTTCGAATACACCCCAGAGGAAGCACTTTGTGAAAAGTTTGGATTAAGCGGATTATAAGCTATTAGCGTGGTCGTGGTAGATTCAATGCAAGGCAAAGTAAGAAAAGGAACCAACAATATTATGTAGAATTAAATATGCGTTTTAACAGGGAAACGGGATAAAACGATAAAACGATTTACATTCAAACAAAATTAATTAATAATAAATATAAAAAAAAAAAAACAACAACAACATATGTATGTACCTTGCCTAGCCATAAATACTGAAACGCCCTGTATTAATTTATGAAGTAAAGTACTTTTAATAATAATTCAGTTTAAGCTAAACTTTTACAGTGTCAACATATAGTGGGTTGATAAATAGAATAGAATTGCAGACTGGATACGAGTCAGTTTTAAAAACCTTGCTGCCGATACAAATCAGCCGGACTTTTATTTATCGAACTATTTAAAGATTCACATAAACCGGAGGGATTAATGACCGTCACAGATTGAGACGTTCGCGTTTAGTTCAAACAAAAAATGCTGTCATAACGATGAGTGCTCAAATTCTCCGGAATCCCCTTCGCAAGATGATCTTGGACTTGGAGAGTGCCGCAGATCTACAAGACATTTGCTTACAGTAGCATTAAAAAGAGCGGAAATCGCAAAGAAAAAGCATCTTGAAAAGATAGCTTCCCTTTTCATTTCCATGTGAAGTTTTAATTCTATTTAATATTGGGTCTATTGCTAAGAGATGGCGTAACTTGTATTATTTCATTGTTATTATTCCATTGGAACATGGGTTGGAAAGCTACTGTCATTGTACGTCATTTGAGTATATGTCATTCAATTGAAGAGTAAACAATATTTTTTTTCACTCAAATATGTCGAACTTTGTGCCTGAAAAAGTGTTTTTGCGGGGAGTTCTTCTTCATGAAGAAAACTGCTGCCGAAAGTCATCGTATTTTGGTAGAAGTTTATGGTGAACATGCGCTGGCTGAGCGAACGTGCCAAAGTGGTTTGCACGATTTAAAAGTGGTGATTTTGGCTTGTAAGACGATGAACGTCCTGGGCAGCCTAAAAAGTTTGAAGATGAAGAACTGAAAGCATTACTCTATGAAGATTGTTGCCAAACACAAGAAGAGCTCGCAGAATCTTTGGGTGTCACTCAAACAGCCATTTCAAAGCATTTAAAGGCAGCTGGATATATTCAAAAGCAAGGAAATTGAGTTCCACATGAACTCAAGCCGAGAGACGTCGAAAGGCGGTTTTGCATGTCCGAAATGCTGCTGGAACGCCACAAAAGGAAGTCATTTTCGCATCGGATTGTTACTGGTGGTGAAAAATAGATCCATTACAACCCCAAGCGCAAAAAATCATATGTGAAACCCGGCCAACCATCCAAATCAACGGCAAAGCCGAATACCTATGGCGCGAAGGTAATGCTCTGTATTTGGTGGGATCAGATGGGTGTGTTGTATTATGAGCTGCTAAAACCGGGTGAAATCATCAATGGACAACGCTACCGAACACAATTAATCCGTTTGAAGAGAGCAGTAGCCGAAAAACGCGCGGAATAAGCGACCAGACACGAGGCAACAATTTTCCATCATGACAACGCTCGGCCCCACGTTGCTATTCCGGTTAAGAACTAATTGGAAAACAGTAGATGGGAAGTCTTACCCCACCCGACTTATAGCCCAGACCTTGTCCCTTCTGACTACCATTTGTTCCGGTCGATGCAGAACGCCCTCACTGAAATACGGTTCAGAGCAGAATATCAAAAATTGGCTTGATTCATTCTTGGCTGCCAAGCTGGCGCATTTCTATTGGGATGGGATCCACAAACAGATGGGAAAAAGTCATAGCTTCAGATGGGCAATACTTTGAATAATACTATTGTACGTTTTCCTTAAATAAAAGTTTGAATTTTGAAAAAAAAACCGCACGAATTAAATTACATACCCAATACAAAAGGGAGAATTGAAAGGCAATATTAATTTAAATTTAAATTATCCAAAGAAAGAACAAATAAAACAATCCAATTCTATTTCATAAATGTGGAAATATATTTTGTAGAGGTAATTTAATTAGTTACATGTCTTAAATATTTCTAAACTTTTAGCTACAATTTTAAGTCTACTTCACACAAATCACGATAACAGAAGAAAAATAACATTTCAGTTTTCTACAGAAAGTAAAAAGGACACATAATTAACTCCGAAATACTACATAGACTCCATCTGCATGCTGGAATTCAGTTCTTCATTGGTGTACAGCTTTGAGAATAAATAAGCTTCGCCTATATTTTCTAAGCAGCAAATCATCTGAAAACAAGTATAAAAACCAAAGTTAATAAATATCACTTTTAAAAGGTCCCTACAAGTGAAAAGGTGATTGAATGTCCAAGCTGTATACTACCAAAAAAGATAGACTTGAATCTTTATGGCCCTAATAGCTCAGCTAAAGTTTTAGCGTACCAAAACAATAGAAATTTTCTCTTGCGATTGAAATAGTCTCCTCTGGAATAGAATAGTCCAGAAGAAAATAGCCATCGCGGATATGTCACAATGCAATCGATATACATAAACATAAAACTTACCAATACTTCAAATAGATCCATAGTCAAACTCCTTTCGGCTCAAGTCATCACACCTAACCGAGGGAATTTAAAGTGTGCTTCTTCTATGCTTTATAGAAAATACCATTACGCATTTATTGAGATTATTAAATATTGAATCAATCAATATATTGGCAAAAATAAAGTAAAATATAATACACAAGTTGAGAGCACAATGCAAGAGTATAAATACAAAAATACAAAATAAAATAAAAACTTTAAAACTGTTTAAAAAAATATATAAATGTGTAAACATAAAAGCTTTTATTGTGGAACTCATTCCACCATTATTTCATATTCAGAGACTTCTTGGCACATTTTATTGAATTCATCAGCAAATCTATTTAATTCAGCCTAGAAATAGTAAAGGAACATTGTTAAGGTTTTGAGCTTTGTGATCAAGAATGCAAAAGGATTACCTTTCGCTCCTCCTCCTTGGGATCCCTTCTTCGACGTTTCTTTGGCTTCAATTTATACTCTTCACCGTCTTCGTCTTCAGATGGATAGTCTATGAAATAATTACGATGTGATCTGCCATGCCTTCTGCTGTATGATCGCCTTGGTTGCTGTAACAAGAAAGAATTAGTAACAATTCTGTTTAAAATTTTCATATTCGAGAAAAACGAAAGAGATAGAAATACCATAGATAGATGTATAGGGTTTTAAAATAGGGACCCGACAACTTTGAATTTAATTTGTGAACGCACCCTTTCACTAATCATCAAACTGTCACTGTCAATTTATTCAGTAAACTCAACATTCATGGTAAAGTACACTAACGAGAAACGTCTGCAAAATATTGGGTCTATAACTTAATTCGGTTTGCTAAGAGATGGCGTAACTTGTATTATTCTATTGGAACATGCGTTGGAAAGCTACTGTCATTGTACGTCATTTCAGTATATGTCATTCATTTGAAGCGTAAACAATAATTTTTTTTTCACTCAAATATGTCGAATATTGTGCCTGAAAAAGTGTTTTTGCGGGGAGTTCTTCTTCATTACTTTAATATGAAGAAAACTGCTGCCGAAAGTCATCGTATTTTGATGGAAGTTTATGGTGAACATGCGCTAGCTGAGCGAACGTGCCAGAAGTGGTTTGCACGATTTAAAAGTGGTGACTTTGGCTTGGAAGACGATGAACGTCCTGGGCAGCCAAAAAAGTTTGAAGATGAAGAACTGGAAGCATTAATCTATGAAGATTGATGCCAAACACAAGAAGAGCTCGCAGAATCTTTGGGTGTCACTCAAGCAACCATTTCAAAATGGATATATTCGAAAGCAAGAAAATTGGGTTCCACATGAACTCAAGCCGAGAGACGTCGAAAGGCGGTTTTGCATGTCCGAAATGCTGCTGGAACGCCACAAAAGGAAGTCATTTTTGCATCGGATTGTTACTGGTGATGAAAAATGGATCCATTACGACGACCCTAAGCGCAAAAAATCATGTGTGAAACCCAGCCAACCAGCCAAATCAACGGCAAAGCCAAATATCCATGGCACGAAGGTGATGCTCTGTATTTGGTTAGATCAGATGGGTTTGCTGTATTATGAGATGCTAAAACCGGGTGAAACCATCAATGGACAACGCTACCGAACACAATTAATCCGTTTGAAGGGAGCAGTAGCCGAAAAACGCCCGGAATATGCGACCAGACACGAGGCAATAATTTTCCATCATGACAACGCTCGGCCCCACGTTGCTATTCCGGTTAAGAACTATTTGGAAAACAGTGGATGGGAAGCTTTGCCCAGACCTTGCCCCTTCTGACTACCATTTGTTCCGGTAGATGCAAAACGCCCTCATTGAAATACGGTTCACATCAGAGCAGAATATCAAAAATTGGCTTGATTCATTCTTGGCTGCCAAACCGTCGCAGTTCTTTTTGGATGGGGTCCACAAATTGCCAGAAAGATGGGAAAAAGTCATAGCTTCAGATGGGCAATACTTTGAATAATACTATTGTACATGTTTTTCTTAAATAAACGTTCAAATTTTGAAAAAAAAACCGCACAAATTAAAATATATACCCAATATAAAAATTTTCTACAGATATTTGGAGTCGCAAAATCATCTTCAGTGACGAAGCTCATTTTTGGTTCAATGGGTTCGTCAATAAGCAAAACATGCGTTATTGGTCGGGTGAAAAACCACATGTGCTTCATGAATCACCACTTCATCCACAAAAAAGAACTGTTTGGTGCGGTTTGCATGCCGGCGGCGTTATTGGCCCATATTTTTTCGTCGATGATAACGATCGTCACGTTACTGTGAATGGTCAGCGTTATCGCGCCACGATCACCGATTATTTTTGGCCCGAATTGGAAGATATGGACTTGGACGACATGTGGTGCCACACAGCACACGCTACAATCGATTTATTGAAGATTAAGTATGGTGAGCATGTTACCTCAAGACATGGGCCAGTCGATTGGCCGCCTCGTTCGTGCGATTTAACTGTGGGGCTACGTTAAGTCATTGGTTTATGCCAACACGCCGACGACGTTGGAAGAGCTCAGAGCCAACATTGAACACGAAATAGCGGCCGTTTCGGCCGAAATGTGTGGCCGAGTCGTTAAAAATTGGGTCCAAGGAATCGACCGCTGCAAACGTGCCCGCGGTGGCCATATGAACGAAATCGAGTTCCATTCATAAATGTTTTGATTGTACTTCAAGCCAATAATAAAGTTTTTGAAATATCTCAAATGGTTTGCCTTTTATTTGAAAAAAAAGTTCTCAAGTCGTTATTAGATAACCTTATAGAACAGAATGAAGATTAAAAAGAATGCTGTAGAGGATTTTTTTTCAAAATTAAGCTTGAACTATGCGATACTGGATACCCACTTTATAGGTAGCTTTCCATTCACGGGCAGTAACAACCTTAGTAGAACTACCGTAGCCGCGACTAAAAATCATGATCTGATTACAAGAGACAAGCTGCTTAGCTTTATACCATACAAGTCTGCTGGTTTGGATGGTATAATACCTACAGAGCTACGGAAGTCAGCAGATATTATTCTGCCAGCGCTGGAGAATAGGAGCTGCGTAGAAATGGTTAAGATTCTCTTGTCATGAAGAGATGTACTATATTCGCATGTTTCATGTTGCATACGATTATCATTTTTCCTTCTGAAAACTCTTGAATGTGTGATTGATATCCATACACGATCTATAATTAATCCACGATTTTTGTCTACGACTCAACATGCCTACTGTAAAGGAAAGACGGTGAAAACAGCTCTACATTTACTGGCTAACCATATCGAACAATCTCTACATTATAGAGAGTACACAATGGTCGCGTTTCTAGAAATAGAAGGTGCCTTTAACAACGTCGTCAACACATCCGCAATCACGGCTGCGCAGTCAACTCTGATAACATATGACTTGGAAAGTTGATCAGTATAATGGTAAATACCAAGATAGCGGAGCATATTGGGTGGGGCCTTTGCTAAAAGATGTGTCATCAGAGGTAAGCTACAAGGCTGTGTCCTTTCACCCCTTCTCTAGAACTTAGTGGCCAATGAACTGCTGATGTACTTAGAAGCGTGTGGTAGCAGGGTGATTGCATATGCGGATGACGTTGCTATAGCCATGTAAGGTAAGCATCTTAATACCATTAAAGAACAGATTAACCCGTTCGGCGGATCAATCAACGGTACAAGTTTAATCTTCTCAACCCAAATATCGGGATCTTATTTTTGACAGGAAACTAAACTGGAAACTTAATATTCAAGGAAGAGTAAAAAAAAAAGCTACAGTAGATCTATTCTCTTGCAAAAAAGCTATTGGAAACAAATAGGACCTTCAACCTTGCATTACCCACTGGCTATACGTTTCGGTTATAAGACCGATACTCACATACTGGGTGGTCAACTGCAGCAAACCAAAACTAAGTCCAAAAAACAGCATGTCTGTGCATAAGCGGAGCCTTACGTACCACTTCCTGCGTAGCGGACGGCCTTAAACAATGTAGTCAACTGCTACAAACCAAGCAAACTCGAAAGAACATCATCTCTGTGCATAAGCCGATCCTTACGTACTACTCCTTCTGTGCCACTAGATATTTTGTTTCACTTGACACTCCTCAATATTTTCAGCCGGCGAATAGCTGTGTAAGCGACTGCACAGTGAACAAATAAATTATTTGGCGATGTTGATTCATCGTGAGGTTTGATTTATAATGTGAAATAAAACTCATCAATTTGAAAGTGAATTTAAAATTTTTATTATCGTTTTAAAGAACAATTCATGGCATTTACCTTTTGAAAATAACATCATATAAATGTTGGCCACGACTACGTCTGAGGTGGTCTATTCGGAAGGTCCAATTTTGGGCGACTCGTTCGAGTATAGCGACTGGTATCTCACGGATAACACGAGTAATGTTGACTTACAAAGCATCAATCGTAGCTGGCTTATACCTAGAGACCTGAGACTTTACATATCCCCAGAGAAAAAAGTCCAAAGGTGTGATATTACACGATCTAGGCGGTCAATTTACCGTAGCAAAACGTGAAATTAAGTGCTCACCAAAATGATTTCTCAACAAGTCCATTGTTTCACGCGCTGTATGGCTCGTAGCGCTGCCTTGTTGAAACCAGAGCTCACCGAGATCATGTGCTTGAATTTCAGGAAGCACATAGTCCGTTAACATTGCGCGACAACGGTTACCATTGACGGTAACATTCTGATTTGCCTTATTTTTGAAGAAATATAGACCAATGATTCCACCAGCCCATAAACTACACCATACCGTTGTGTTTAATGGATGTAATGGTAGCTCTTGGTACTGTTCGTGTTGCTCATCAGCCCAAATACGGAAATTTTGTTTATTAACGTATCCAATGAGCCAAAAACATCCCTAAACAAAATTTCACGATAAAACAACGGATTTTCATTGAGTTTTTCCAGAGCCCATTCACTGAAAATATGACGCAAATTCAAGTCGCCTGGCTTCAATTCTTGCACAATTGAATTTTGTACGCTTTTAGGCCGAGATCCTCACGTAAAATACGCCAAGTTGTCGAATATGCCAAGCCAAGCTGCTGAGAACGACGACGAATCGATTCGTCACGGTCTTCGTGTACATTCTCAACTACAGCTGCTATATGGTTGTCTCTTCACTACGTGCTGGATGTGGTCTAACCGGTCGAGTATCATCCACTTATGTAAACTGGGACTCAAATTTGCGAATGGTATTGACAATAGTGGTTTCAGTAATTCGATTAAGCGCACCCCCAACATTAGTTTTACAAAGAGATTCATGTAAGCACTCTCACTAGATACTTCTGGGAGGAAAATGCTTTCATGGATGACAAGTCCACCGACTTCTCTTCGGATGGATCCAAGACTGTACCACCAACTGGTAGCGGGGTTGGTGGCGGCGTTTTTTTTTTTTAGATAAGCTTAATCTAACTCTCTTCTTCCGCCTTCCAAATCACTAGTTCTAGGCGGAAATTTTGAAGATTAAAGAAGTCCTATCCTGGCTGAAGAAAAACATAATATGTGCAAGGGATATCCATATATTGGGTCATATAAAAAGTCTCCGCTGTGGTGTTGTTGTCCATTTATCTGGAAACACTAATCTGATTGTGTCAAACGAACACGTGTTAGAGAAGTGACATGTCAGGCTACATTTTTTGTAAAAACAGCTGTGTAATTCGTTGCTCGTGTTCAAAGTTATACTGATTGGAATATGAACGAAAATGAGTGATGGTTTTTTACTATAAAAAAGGGAAAAACGCTGCAAAAACGTGCCGACAAATTTGTGCAGTTTACGGTGAGAATGCTGTGAGTGAACGCTGCACCCAGGAGTGGTTTGTTCGATTCCGTTCCGGAAATTTAATGTAAAAGATGCACTTCGCACTGGTCGGCCTGTCACTGAAAAAGTCGATAAAATTTTGCAACTGATGAAGCAAGATCGGCACGGAAGCTGTCTGGAGATGGCAGATGCACTAAACATCAACCGTATAAGAGTTTGGAATCATCTTAAGCGAGCAGGCTACTCAAAGAAGGTCGATGTTTGGGTGCCACATGAATTATCGCAAAAAAATTTAAATTGACCGAATAACCATCACTGAAACGCTGCCAAAACGTAAAGAAATGAAACCATTTTTGAAGCGATTCATTACGGGCGATGACAAATGGATTAAATACGAGAATATCCAACGCAAGCGATCATGATCAAAGGCCGGTGACCGACCACAAACGACTTCAAAGCCTGGACTGACGGCAAACAAGGTTATGTTGAGTGTTTGGTGGGATTAGAAGGGAATTGTCTATTTTAAGCTGCTAGAACGTGGCGAAACGGTCAATTCGATCCTCTGCTGTGCACAACTCGACCGTATGAATGAAGCTTTCAAGAAAGAGCGACATGTCTTCCATCATGACAATGCTATGCCACACACATCTTTAATGAACCGAACCAAATTTACGGCGCTTGGTTGGGAAGTGTTGATGCATTCACCGTATGACCCGGACTTGACTATCATTTGTTTCGGTCTTTGCAAAACTCTCTTGATGGTAAAAAATTGGCCAACTGAAGAGCCACTGAAAATCACTTGGCCACCACATAAGTTCTACACCGATGGAATTATGAAGCTACCCAGGAAATGGCGAAAGGTCGTATTGTAGTTCAACCTAGGGTGAGTGCCGGGGCACAGAAGCATTCCAGAGAATTGTACGGCCGGAAAAACTCGCCAAAATTGGAACCATTCTACCTATCTACTCGAAAAAGGTAGCATCAGTATACCAGTCAGCTACGTGCGAATTAATACTAAAGCTTTATGCTGATAGAAGAACAAACCTTACCTTCACCTACTTTATACACACCCAAGTTATGCTTTATATTTGTTGGGATTGAAAGGGAATTGTCTATGATATTCTTCCGCATAACCAAACCATTGATTCCGATAAGTCATGCTCCCAATTGGATATATTGAAGGATACAATTAGCGAAAAACTCCCGGAACTGGTTAAACGCATGTTTCAGGATGTTTCACTTTAACCCTTGTATTCATCTGATCTTGCACCTTCCGAATACCATTAATCCCGGTCTCGGCAAATCTCAGAGAAACTTGTAAAACCCAGTTGAAGCAATTCTTCAAACAGAAAAATCAAAAGTTCTACGGAAATTCTTATGAAATTGCCCGAAAGGTGGCAGAATGTGGTGATGCATGCATATATTGTATATGACCAATTGAAGTTTTTCCTTACAATAAATATTTATACTTTATTTGCAACCAAAACAAAAAAAAAAAAAAAAAACCAAGGAAACTTATAAAAAACTGTAGTCGGGATAGTCAATGACCTAGAACCCATGAGAGGATAGATCCCTTTATCGTTGATCAAATATATTTAATGGAAATTGGTACACTTACCTCTTGATTAAATGTTGTCTCCGGTTTCGAGTCCTTAAACAAATCAACAGGGCTATTCATGTTTTCGTCTTGGCTATTATCATATGCCAATTCGCTTTGCTGTTTTTCAATCATTGTTGAACATAACTGCTTCATTGTTAATTGCCTTCGTCGTTCATCATCAAAGACAGGCTTAATGCGGTAATTGTTCTTCTTCGCCGTAGTTGTAGGTGGAATTTGAGGTCTCAACCTTCGTAACCGCTGCATTTCTTCCTTCAAATATTGCTTTCTTGAAACTGTTTCTGTAACATTTACATTATCGTCTTCAGTGTCCGACATGTCTTCGTCAAAACCGAACAAACCAAAGTCGGCTGACTTACTGGATTTATCTTTATTGGTATTTTCTTCAGAAGTTTTGTTGGCTGTTTTATTTGCAGTATTGTTCGCAGTGTTGTTTGCCGCGTTATTTGATGTATAGTTTGCCGTATTGTTTGATGTATTGTTTTCACTTATGTTTGCTACTTTATTCATGGCCAGTGGCGGTAGGTGAACTACATCAATAATATTTATAGTCTTGAGAGGACTACGATAGCTTAGCGCTCGTCGAACATTTAAAGTGTTTTGTGTTTGATTTTCGTTGGCGGTCACTTTTATGCTGGGTGGTGGCATGTTCTCCATATCCGAATCATTCGAAGAGAATGATGATAGAGATTTTGATTTTGATTTATTTTTTACTGGGGTCGAAGGAATGTGATCTGATGAGAAGGACGGCAAGTTATCTGAGTTGCGGCTAAAGTAGAAAGGTTTAGGAAGACTATTATCGTCCACTCGCCAGGGCGATGAACTTCCAAGAATTGGAGAAAACTGTGATGTACTTGCAGGCGCTAAGAATGTCCTATTTGGAGTGGATTGGCCAACAATTTTTTGAACCATTGCAAGCAGTTCTCCTTTGTTTTGAAGAGGTTTTCTTTGTGGTGTTTGATGACTTTTGCTTGCTTGCTTAATCATGGCTGATCGGGCTAACTCACTGAAACCGCCTTGATCAACTCTGGGTTCATCGTCAAAAAACCCATCATCTTCGTATTGCAGTTGATCATTGAATGTTACAACATTTGTCTCTTTTAATGGATGTTGCCTGGTAAGAGGTTTCGATTGAACATTGTTTTCGATTTGGCTGGTTGTTTTCTTTGTAACTTTTCTTCGTTTTTGTTTTGGCAATACCATCTTTCCCGTTCCTTTCTTAAGCTTGGCAACAGTCACTTTTCCGGTTTTAATCATTTTTTGAATAACATCTGCTACTGGATCCACGTCATCGGATGATGATTGTGACAGGAATTCATAGACACTGTCTCGTTTTCTTTTTCTTCCGCTGGTCCTTGTGGGTTTTGGCACTTCTGCGGGTTTCGGATCGACAATTGATTTTTCTTGACGAGAGTGAAAGAATTTCTTAGTAGTGGTCGAATTCGCTGTACTGAAATTAGTTGGAATGTTTTCCACATCATCATTAATATTAGAGGAAGATAGTATTTGTTCAATCAGGTCGGAATTGTTCAAAAGATTTTGAGACCTTGATGAAGGAGAAACAGGATTTTCTGTCACTGAAAAAGAATTAAAAATTTTTTATCAGATACAAGTATGTTATGTGTGGAAATATACAGAACAACATACAACACACGATTACTTTAAGCCTCTTGCAATACTCATATGTTGAGTGTCTTTTGGCTCACAGAAATGAGGAAAAAATGTTGTCGTTCATAAAGACTCAGTAAGGGAATTTGAACGGTCTTAGGCTGTCCACGAGGGAAAGAACATCTACAGACAATACATATCAAACGCCAACATATGTATAATAAGCACTTACTCCATGGGCCGCTCGACAATATATACGAGCGAAAATCTTAGCATGAAGATACAGCCGTTCTAAGCAATTTAAACGCCGGACAAGATCATTTATTGCAGTGTAGGAAAGCATATGATAGTATGGTACGCACCATAGTAAGGACCCCGTATTCCCACCAACAAAGGGCTAACCGAACGGATCATAGTGTGATCAATGCAAGACATCTTCAGTATTAACAACATTTGAAGTTTACAATTGGCTACACCGACTGTGTTACTGCAGTTTGATTCCGGACATTCGTGACAAAAAGAAATTACTGCGACAAAATATGTCAAAAAACCACAGAATCATAGGAGACTAATAGAAACTTTGGTACTCGTACTGTAAGCGCAATTATTATCATAAACACTTCAAAATACTTTCTAGTTTTCTGTTGACCAAAGATATAAATGTGTTCTCCACGGCCCAGTGAAATAATAGCGTCATCTGAAAATTTCTTCGGAAATTGCGAAGTAGAGGGGACAAATGGCGAGCTTCTTATACCACAAAACAGGATTGGTGTCGGTTAGTCTGTAGCCCAGCGAGCCACAACCGTAAAAAAATGTATTACTCCGAAACGCCACAATAAGACCTTTGGCTACCGACTACGGACAACGAAGATCCTCAACTTAAGCGAAGTTTTCACAATGTATGTATTATATCGTGGACTTCTTGGTTCTGAGTGAGACAAGATTGTTGGATGCTAAGGAATACCACTCGCCCACAAAAAGCACCGTCTTGATGGACTCTGAGCCGCTTCAAACCGTTCAGAGATTCGATATTGACGGCCAGATTTCAGAGTATGGTAAGAAAAATTATCATCACCCAGTGTTATGCGCCAACGGAAACAGCGACTGAGGACCAAAAGGACAATTTTTGCAGTCAGCTTGGCGCTGCATGCAACTCAACGCTTAACGGGGACATCGTAATCGTAATGGGAGATTTCAACGCTGAGGTAGGCAACGACAACACAGCGCTCGAACACGACATGGGAGTTCACAGCCTCGGAAATCTTAATGATAATGGGGAACGGTTTATAGATTTCTGCAATACCAACCGGCTAGTCATTGGAGACACTCTGTTCGAGTGCAAGGCCTGCTACAAGATCATCTGACAGGCAGCGAACGTCGAACCAAATCGACTATTTTGAGACAAATCGACGTTTGAGATGTCCAAAACAAACGTGGGTTGGATATCGGGATGTATACTATACGCCTTCGTACTGCAGCCGTCAACAGCAAGCGCTCAAATTTGCTTCGAGTTACCAGGTACTACTATACGCGTGCAGTACTTGGAAGGTTACCAACATTGTCACTCGAAGACTTTATGGATTGTTTAGCCGATCTCCAATGAACAGCATTATCTGAGAACAGGTTAAGAAATTATAGACATCACCATACGAAGGAGGAAGTGCCAATGGATTGATCACTACTTACGGCGTAAGAACGGCCCTATTGCAAAATACGCCGTCAGGTAAAACAGCAGGGCGGCCTAAGCAAACATGGTGAAGAACAGTCGGAGAGGAATCGTGACTAAGGAAGTAATTATATGCACTCTTTCTCGAGTTTTGGCTGTAATTTGAACTTCTAACGTACTTTTTATCAAATCAGGTTCTATCACACCACTGACACACCACAGCTGGGTCATTGGTTGTGATGTCGTCAACCAACATAGTAAAGAACTGCTCCACCGAATTAGGAACTAACGCAGAACTTGCTCGATCTTTCGACTTCGACTTCAATGACATTTTCGGTAGATTGGGTTGAACCGATAGCGGAGTAGCTAAGAGGTTCAAGCTGTGCTCCCAATAAATGTCCGCATAAAGCTGTAGCTACAAACAGCAAATATCATAGTTCTGGTTGACAGTCGGTGTGAGTGAGAAGTAAGAAATCAGTTGGAAGCAATGGCATACCGAACAGTTTGCTACGATATCTCTCACTAGAAGTGGTAGACATGTAAACCACCCTGTTTGATATTGCTTTGGATAATGCCCACTATCCAGCGCAGTGGTATTCCGAAAAGGGAAAGAGACACGTAAAATCCGGGAAAACTTCGGTCGATAAGTCTCCTTCCGAATATCAGCAATTTATTTGAAAAAGTGATCAATAGAGTTGTGACTAACTGAGTTAAGGACGATAACGAATCCCATTTTAAGGCGGGGCATGATATCTCACTTACCGCATCTAAACTGATATGTGATATCCAGTGGAAAGAAAGCAAGAAAGCAAGAAAGCAAGAAATATGCCCACCATCGTGAAGAATGGTGATGCGACTACTGCTGAAACATCTGAAACATTTGTCATTAAAAAATGTCCGCAACAAGTGATCTTTTGAGTTTACTTCCCCATGCCATAGCGCACGCAGATGATTTGATCACGTACAGATCAGGTCCAAAAGTCGAGGTCATTAATACGCTCTTACAAAGCGACTTTGATAAAATAAAATTATCAACTTTCGGAAGTCGGAAACCTTTCTTCTTAGGACGCCTTTGTCTGGGGTCTCTACGGATACTAAAAGGAACTGGTAAAAGTTTTCGATCGTGGACCAATCTATCGATATAGACCAATATCTATATATCAAAGAGAATGATGCTGCTCTGGCCAGAGTCAAAGGTGCTTTGCCCTAACAAAGAAATTGAGATACTGGCCTCATCCATCCGGCCCTCACACGGAAGTCCCGTGTGATTCAACGTGAGAGCAAGAGAGAGGTTTGATTTTCAATAGGCTTTTGTTGACAGATCACGAGTGACTCCTATCAAACTGCTTTGTCATTTTTGCTCAGTATCGCTTGGCAAGTCATCATGAAAAGACTCACACCACAACAACGTTTCCAAATTGTTCAGCTGTATTACGAGAATCAGCATTCTGTGAGAAATGTTTTTTTCGCGATTCGAGGAACCTACGGCCTATTGAAACCACTATTGCCAAAACCATTCGCAAATTTATGTCCCAGTTTACATTAGTGGATGATACTCGACCGGTTAGACCACATCCAGCACGTAGTGAAGAGACTATAGCAGCTGTAGCTGAGAGTGTACGCAAATACCGTGACGAATCGATTCAACATCGTTCTCAGCACCTTGGCTTGGCGTATTCGACAACTTGGCATATTTTACGTGAGGATCTCCGTCTAAAAGCGTACAAAATTCAACTTGTGCAAGAATTAAAGCCAGGCGACTTGAATTTGCGTCATATTTTCAGTGAATGGGCTCTGGAAAAACTCAGTGAAAATCCGTTGTTTTATTGTGAAATTTTGTTCAGTGAAGAAGCTCATTTCTGGATACGTTAATAAACAAAATTGCCGTATTTGGGCTGATGAGCAACCCAAAGAGTACCAAGAGCAACCATTACATCCATTCAAAACAACGGTATGGTTTGGTTTATAAGCTGGTGGAAACATTGGTCCATATTTCTTCGCGCCATGTAAACGGACTATGTGCTTCCTGAAATTTAAGCTCTGGTTTCAACAAGACGGTGCTACGAGCCATACAGCGCGTGAAACAATGGACTTGTTGAGAAATCATTTTGGTGAGCATGAGATTGACGCTTTGTAAGCCAACATTACTCGTGTTATCCGTGAGATACGAGTCGCTATGCTCGAACGAGTCGCCCAAAATTGGACCTTCCGAATGGACCACCTCAGACGTAGTCGCGGCCAACATTTACATGATATCATTTTCAAAAAGTAAATGCCATGAATTTTTCACTTTCAAATTTATGTGTTTTACTTTACAATAGGGCGAAACTAGTGACAATTTCGTCATTAAGTTGATTCGAAGGCACATTGCTAGAGCACGACGAACAATCTGATCTTCAGGGCTTATTAGCCCAATTATCTATATCATGAGAGCGTGCGCTTCAATTGCTTTGGGCCCCCAGAGGCGTTGCTCAATTTTTATAAAAAAGAGCTGATCCAAGACAAATTAGCGGTGCCGCTGATCTTTTACGTCGTTCGAACAACTGCGTTGTCTTCGGTTCAGTAAGACAGTAGGGAGTCGCGATCTGATGAGTGTTTCTCGGTAGTACGAGAAATTTTGGGGGCCTGCTAATGGAGAGGAAACTTCTTCGTCGTTTCCTTTTAGTTAGGAGTAGGTCCATCTAGGCGCAAGGTCGGTATGCTTAATTTTTAAGCCATGTTACACAGTCTAAGTAGTTCCAGTAAGTTTTTAAGTTAAAAACAAAAGAGATATGTACCTAACACTTCTATAAAAAAAAAGTTTTTCTGAACGCATGTAGAAAACTGAATTCACTGAGTCAAGTTTGTTTCCAGGTCAGAGTGAAATCTCGGGAAATGAAACCATCAATGAACTTACTGTACAAGGCCCAGTGGGAAGTATCTCACGAAACTCCACTAGGATTGCTTGCGTCCTTGGTGGAGAGCATGACACCACCATATCGGAAGACCAAACATTTTTTTCCCGACGTCTCTAAGAGGTCAGCGATTTTCCTGCTGTCCCACAAAAGGAAAGATTGTAGACTGCTTACTGGTATCGCAACTGCGGTTTTACTAACCACCTAAGTCTCCTATGAATAAGTGGCACATCCTGCAACCTCTGCTGTGATAGTGATAACGAAAACTTGGTGCATTGTGTGGGTGTCTGGCCTATGCACGCGGGCCCTTGGTGCTGAATTGATGAATGCTAGTACTCTTAATCATTTAAGCTTTTTCTTATCCTTCAACCAAAGACTTGGAAAGGAATATAGGATAACAATGCTTTTGCTTTGTTTGAGTGCTCTGTTCCCAAACGAAAAGAGAACAATAAGGACACTTGAAAACGATTGATAGAAAACATACCTCAGCTGAACTGACTGAACAGAATGTAGCGTAACAAACAAACCTGGCGTTCTATTGGGTGACAATCGACTGAAACGTATTTTCATCGTCATAGCCGTTCAATAGGCAAGCTTTGCTCTGGAATCCTCGGAAATGAATGAATCAACCAAAAAGTCAATAGCGAAGCAGTTGAAAAGCTGTGACAAAGACTCAAGTACAATCACCAGAAAGGTATCACAAAGTAAAGAGCTTTGGTTTAATCAGAATAAGTTTCATAGAATAACTATGACAACAGAGACAAAAAAAAACTTTTCAACTTACCAGTTTCGTTCGACTGATTTTGCCTTTCCACATCCTTGCTCTCTTCCAGTGACATCTTTATATTTTTCCCACCATTCTCTCCAGTCCTATTCAACACTGAATGTTTGGCTTGTGAGCGCCTTTGTGGCACATCTTTTCCTGGAGTGCTAATCTTTAAGCTAGACACAGATTCGACTGTTTTATTCAAAAGATCTTTCCACGTTGGAGCGCGTTTGGAACGATTCTTCTCGACCTCATTATCGGTTTCAAATTCCGCTGAACTAGAGTAACCATCTTCATCATCGATATTAATTCTAGACGTACGTAAAGGTTTTTCGGAACAGACACTGTCCTCACAGCAGGTAATCTCGATTAGTGGCGACAAGCGGCGCTTTCCCGCTCTCAAGGGAGTGTACTTTTGAAATGCATTTCCCATTGTGTCCTCTGCGAATTTAGATGGCGTTTGCTCAAAAGTCGAACTAGACCAATCGGCCTGGAGGCGCTTAAACATTGAGTTATCTCCTGTTTTGTTGCGACGATCGGAAATTGAATAAGTAGTCTCATTAGCAGCTAGCATTTCCCTTATAGATGGCGAGCGATTCACTCGGACTAGCAGATTGTTGCGTTTTTCTAGAGTCGATTTGCCTTCATTTGTCTCTACTTTCCGTAATCCGACAGATCTTCTACGGCGATGGGTTATTGTTGACAAAAATGGGTCTTGAATACTGACCTTTGAGACCATATTTTTTATTGTAGGTGAACGTGATAGTAGAACGCGAACACTGCTACTTCTGTTCGTATAGCTCCTTTCCGGACTTGTACTTGATGAAGTGCTTCTGGGACGGTTCTCATTTGAAACTTTAACTCTCTTCGGTTCTGAAAGGTTTTTAGTAGTTTTTTTGGATTCAGTTCGTGTTCGTTTAGCATTTTCCTTTGATTCATTCGACTGCTTGTTGTTCCTAGTTTTGTCAGTTATAGATAATTTCTTAATTTTATCAATGTCTCGAGTCCTATTTGTGTTCCGATTACCAATATCCGCTAAAATGGGACTTGGAAGGGCCTTTACTGCGAAGCCCCCGAAAAACTGTGCAAATTTAAGATTTGGTTTTGCCAATCTTCCACTGCGCGAAACATGTTTAAAATTGTTCTCCTTGGTCACAGGTTGTCCAGTCATTGGCGTCGAAGTGCACTTCGACATATTACCCGAAGGAAAGGGCATAGCTGCTGGGATTTTACTTGAGGATTTTTCAGCCTTGCGAGGTCCCAACCGACCTCCGGTTACTTTTTCTTGAATTTTCCTGGTAAAAGGTGTTACTGGAGCTAGTTCACTATTTTTTGCTTTAGTTACCCTCCCATTCGATACTTTATTCTTTACTGTAGTTTCTTTCTTCTTTTTGGTCATGCTTTAGGTAATTTTTTTATTTATTTTCCTTTTCGTAGGAGGAACGATTTCCCGCCCAAATTGGGTCTTGTTTTTGTTTTTATGAATATCAACAAAAATATAGGGAATTTGGAAATTTTTTTACCACATGCACTCACAAATAATAGATAAATAAATTTTACTGGTTTTTTACAATTGATACACTGAAATTTTCAAATACTTTTAAAACAAACGCGCAGTTTCTGCGTAATATGAGTACCATTACACTTTTAACTTTTCAAAATGGCATGCGTTGGTATGCGTCGTCTGACCGACATCTTTAATTACGTGTTTTGAAATACCTTCGTTAAGTAAATTCGAACTTAAGGGAGGGATTACACTATCCAAGTTACAATAAACAGAAAATTTAATTTTCGGGTTGAGATTGGTTAACAGATATTACATTACAAATTGCACTAATTATGATTGCGTTAACAAGAATAATTAAAATTAATTTATATTAAAAGGAAAGCAACTACGTTTGTGGAGTATCATGAGAAAGAACTCCACCATGGATAAAAAACCTAATCGAGGATTTGGTAATGCTAACGTAATTACAGATGCTGAACAATTTTTTTCTGCACAGATTATACCATATAATATTACATGTTTCTCTATAATCACAAAACGCAAACAAAATAAAAATTAGTGAATAATGGTTCAAGGATATATCCACTACAAGGGACTTTTCACAGTAAGTTCTGATGTCATTGTAAGCAGTTAGGATAAAATTTACCGCTGCATTGAGCCTTGCAATTGGATCGGTCTAATGTTAAGCTCTTCGGATTTGGATTGGCTGTTACTAGTAAGTATTCTTACTCAAGTGCAATAGTTATATATTATCATACTTGTAACACTACATTTCCTTAACCTCGGAAAGTAACTCCTAACAGATGAAAAAATCATCTAAGATAGCTAAAATGGGTTAAGTTTGTATTCACTCGAAGAATCTTGAATTTAAACGATCTTCATTCGTGGCATTGTAATTCAATCGTTCTACATGTTCTTGTCAATTTAAGTGACTAATATGCACTTTCCGTGAACGAGGTGGATGATGATATCTTCTCCTTTAAAGTCCGTTAACGCCGATTAAACTAGGATTCATCCGATTAATGTTGTGTTCAAAAAGACCAATGATATCTTCATATAAAATTGAAGCTCTCCGTGATGTAACCAATAATTTTATCGGAGCCCCAAATATGCGAAGATGTAAAAAACTACCTTATCAAAAGAGCTAGGATGTGCAACAGCCGTGAAAGTCATTTGGGTAATGTTGTTTGTTATTTTTAATGGCAAACCTTCTTCTATCTACTAAGACAAAAAATTTATTTATCAAGTTTTCTTGAGAAATTAAAATGAAACCTTTATTTGGAAAAACCTTCATATGTTACAGTTTATCATTATGGTTATATGACACTTTCTGGATGTTCGGCTGATCGTGATTTGTTCCAGAATCAAACATAAAATGGGCAAACCCCGGCAGTCCGGGGTAGATCAGGCCCTTTCCAGCTATCGCCTTCTTTTGCCAGCTGCCTCCAGTACCGCACACGAAGTTGGCTGAGGTGCCATTCTACTTACGTGCTCCACCTAAGACGAGGTCATACTCTACTGCGTAGTCCTTCTGGATTGAGGTCGAAAAATTTTGATATCTATCAGATCAAGGTGTCCTAGCCATCCAAGCCGGGTTATCCGAGTTTTTCTCACGTGATTTTTCGCATGATTTCCGCGGAGGCGTCATTCTCGGAGTTGAAAGTGGAACAGATGTAAATGATGTGCCTTATTACGACAAAGTTGAAACTGCGTATAATGATGTTTTGTCCTAGGCATCGATCTTGTGTGTACCACTTTGTTTTCCTTCGTTTACTGATAAACCAATCTTTGGCGCTTCTGTTTCAACAGTCGCAAGCGCTCTATTGCCAGTTCGCTGCCTTCTTTCCATTATGTCAATGTCGTATGCATATGCGAGATCTTGCCTCGGAAGTCTACTTGTGAGGTTCACACAATTATTTGAAGAATGATCTTGAAAAAATCACATAAAACCGCATCCTAATCAAATGAGAATGGCATAGCTCAGTACAGTACTGATAGATGCTCATTAGGTAAACTGTACCCATTTGGAGTTCCTGTTTTTTTTTTTCTAGGATCTACCGTAATTTGATCTATGGCGGTATTTACTGTTTTAAAACTATGCTGATAGGGCCGATCAGAATACTGACAGAGGGTCTTAGGCAGACAGGATTTTATATGCGATGTTGAAGAGATTTATTCCAATGTAGTTGAACAGCTAAGGGGCTGATGTTCCATTCGTCCACCCAGATTATGGAGATAAGTTGAAGTATAATCCATATCCAATCATCGGATTCAGCGACTTTGTTAGAATCAAGCTTCCTCATAATGGTTCGCTTGCATTCCACTAGTGGTTTGTCCGGTTTGCAGTCTGTTGAAAGCCCGAATATTCCACGCTCTGATCATAGTCATTTAATCGTTTGCCAGGGTTGTCAACAGTCTTAGCCTTATCCTGCTTCACTTTTTGTTTTATTTCTTCCGTATAACTGTGTAAATAACTGTGTAAAGTTAAAACAATCACAATTAATGTTTTATCATAGTAACAACTCCCGACATCACCACATTGACGCGAATTAGTGCCTATTATTACCGTTGAACACTCAACCACCTTAAATTATATCTGTTTGCAAAAGGATTTTATAAAATATTGCAAAATTCAAACAGACCGAACATATGGTATATGAAAATATATAAGAGCTCAGGTTAAAACTTAATCCCATTGATTACCGTGAATGAGTCTAGCTATTTCGCTCTGAATGCATTCGATTCATAAATTCGTTTTTAGAGCGCTTTCCCTGCAAACGAGTACATTTCTATACAATTTGAAGTTTTTAATTTTCAAAAAAGGACCAAACTCTGTCTTTTGTTAATAAGCAAACAAGTTCTTAAACGGCTTAGTATTTCTCCTACTCAAAATATGGAAGAAAACACTGAAGATCTTAGTTCGCTTTGCTACGAAGATGACTTAGATTCTGCAGCTGATTGTTCACATATGAGTGGTAGGAACAGAGTCAGAACTCTGAAAATCTGAGTCTAAAAACCTTACCAATTTTACAAATTACTTTAGAATTCCTTCCGGTAACTGAAGAGGAATCAAAGTGGACGCCAACGACCATCAATTACCTGCTGGATGAGTGTCTAACAAAGAAACGCGACCTGCACAATCCACGACATCGTCGCAGTAAGTTTTTTCGCGAAATAAGCGATCGATTAATTGCACGAGGATTCTTCTTCCAATCGAAGACGCTGGAAAGGAAGTTTCACAATCTAAAGAAGCACTTTGTCCTCATTTGTCATAATAGAGAGAATGGGATTACATCTCCAGACAAGCCGATTACTTGGCCATACTTTCAGAAAATGATGGGAATCTTTGCAGAAGAACTAGAGATTGATGATGCTCCTACAATGGCTTCCTTGTACCCAGATCCACCGATGCCGAAGAAGCGGGCAATGTTACAACTCCAAGAGGAAGTGGAATTGAATGGTGAAGCCGATCTTGAAACCGAATATGATTACGAAGATGATTCAAACGATGGTAAGTCTCGATGTTTGGTTTTTTTTTTTTTTTTTTGTTTTTTGTTTAATATAAGACTTTTGCTTCAGGTGAGGAAGAATCACGTTGGAAGCATGAAACTGTGCTGGCGTTTCTCCGTGAATGCTGTAGAAAAAAGACCGAACTATGGAATCCCAATGTGCGGCGTCGCGAGATATTCATTGATATACGACACAGACTGAAGGCGAAAGGGTACAACTTTTTCCAGGAATCTCTCGATAGAAAACTGCGCAACATGAAAAAGCATTTTCAAGTCATCGTTGAGAGTGCGCGGGAGACGGGAGCAGATGGTATTAAACGACGACGACACATCACATGGCCCTACTTCAATTATTTGAAAGAACTTTACGGCATTGAGATGGAAAGGGAAATTAAACGAAAGAAGGGAGTCTGGAGTAAACGATTGGACTCAACCAGCGAACCCTCCTCAACGTATTATCCCATAGCACCAAAGGAAGGCAAACATGCAAACGAGGGTCCCATTGCCTTTCAAATGTTGAATAATGTGAACTTCCCTCATAAAATGGAACAACTGTCCGATGTGGATGAAGAAGACGAAGAAGGCGACATCTACGACGAGCGCCCACCACCAAAGGTACGCAAAGTCGATCGCGACGAATCGACTTCAGATAACTCCGTAGACATAGCGCACTTTGCAAAAGTTCGAAGGAAAATTCCAGAGAAAGAAGTTCAAATTAAGGAAGTCGGACCGGAAGGGCATAAATCCACCACCTACATCGGGGAAAGACTGCAGTTTTCCCTGGACATACTGGCTCTCGAGAAACGGCGTACTATTGTGGCCGAAGAGATGCACAAAGAGCTCATTGCCTCGAATGATATTTGGCAAAAACGTCTCGAGCTAAAGCGCAGTAAATTAGCTTACCTAACCGCACGAGCGAAGCGGAAAAAGAACGGTTTGACGTCAAAGTAAAAATCTACTCGTGTGATATCCCAGATTGTGTATTCCTTATCAAATAAATTCAAACAACGACAGCAGGTAGTTTCTCTTCTGCAGGCCATCTGCGTCTTCATCTGAAACAGGCGGGTCTTCGTCATCATAATTGAGGAACAGATTAATGTCTTCTTGGATGATTTCTTCTTCGTCATCGTCTACGTCCGTGGTCAAAATGTGATTGTGGAGGATAATGCAGGAACAAACCATTTTATTCGCGAGTTCCGGTTTGGATGTGTCGAGGTAGGTAAGTCTGCGAAAGCGAGCAATAAGCAGCTTTAATGCCTGTACTACGGTAGTATTCGCTTTGTATAAGCATTCATTGAAGAGCATCTGCGTGTCGGTGAGTGCACCTTCATTTGTAAATGGTATCACCAAGTTCTTCATGGGCGGGTAGTACGAATTGCCCACAATGTGATAGTCCTCTGGAATTAGATTTTGGATTTCTTTGTATAGTGGACTCCGGCGGAAGACTCTCTCTGTATACAGACACCCAGGCGCACCGACGTAAACGTCTGTGAATATTTTCTGGTGATCGCAAACAGCTTTACAAAAATCAAAAATAAATCATTTACCCGAGAAGTACTTTGAAATAAACTTCCTCACCTTGTAGAATGATTGAATGTGTATTATTTCGATTACAGTAGATGGAGCAGTGTGCTGGTTTCTTGATGAGTATGTGACAGCCTTCAATAGCGCCGATAATTCCAGGTACGTATCCACCAGTCCGCGGTTTGAAGCCCTATGTGAAAACATCTTGAAACATCGTTTGGTTTGAAAGATTTTATTGCATCTACCTGTTCAATGTGTGAAAAGATCGTTTCGGATGGCCAGTGGACGTAGTCCTTGAACATCAAGCACAAACCATCGATAATCTCGCAAAAATATTGGTAAGCAGCGCCTTTTGCGAAACCAAATCTTTGGCCCACGGCACAGAAACTCTCCCGTGTGCTCAGCATCCAAATGGCGAAGAGAAACTTTTTCTCCATGTTGTAGATCTTGACTTTGTTCCCTAGATTATCGATCATTCGCGCAAAACAACTGCGGCTCATGCGAAAGTAGAAACGAAATTCACTTGGTGTGTATACTGGGATGATTTCCTCATAGAAAGCGTTGTCCTTGGGTATGCATTGGCGTCGGATGCCTTTTGAGTTTGTTTTGTCCGGGCTTTCGACGTTGTCTGGTTGGTCTTGTTCAGAGAACGGGATCTCATGTTGGTTCTCGATTTGACTTACTAGGAGTTGGACAATGTCATCTAGGAAATGAAGTTGAGTTTAGCTAAGTAGTGGAATGAGATAGGACGCGTATCATACCGGGATCAGGTACAGTGCTCATTTTTTGGGAAATTGAAAGTGGAACGACTTTTTGAAGACAAGTTTTCCTGCAAAGCGAAATCGATGGCAAACATCGGTCTAAAAAAAAAATAAAAGCGAATAACTGTCAATTTCGAGGTTAGTCATGGAAAGCGTTCAAAGTGGGTGAAAGTGATAGAGAGTGTGATTTTTAACACCCCGTTTTCATTGCTGCTTTTTATTATAATAAAATTGGAAATTGTTATAAATGAAATTGGAAACTCGAGTGGAAATGAATAATGTGTTCCAGCACCTTTTGTGTTGGATGGACAGGCGCTAAGTAGCATCAATTTCGCAACGGGCGATGACCAACATCTGATCAAAATTAATTGCGCGAATTTTATCTTATCGCGGTGATTGCCGGATAATGATCCTGTCATGCTGGATTTTCCTGCTAAACCTAGACTTAATTGCGAGTATTGAGCAAGGAGATAATACTTTCATATTTGAATAGTAGCAGAAAACTAGTGGAGAGCCCAGAATGTTATAAAGAATACCAATGCCATCCAAGCAGTGACAAAAGCGGGACCAAAAACTAGCTGTGATTACTACAGGGAACAGAAACAGTGTTTATTTGGGGGTGCATTTGTTGTAAACAACAGACTAAGGCAAGAAATGTTGAGCATTCGGCACGTGATCGAAGATAGCCTATCCTATTTACGATTGATTTTACGAGCTCCCTGGTAAAACTTAAAAAAAGTCTAATGTATAACTTCTTTGATAACAAGCGTGCGCTCAACATATTTCGTGTACAGATGTCTGGACACAGGGCAAATGAAAGAAAATTGGTGAAGAAAGAAATTTAAATTTTAACAGCTGTTGTTTGAAAATTAAAAGTGCATTGGAGTTTTGTTTATTAAATTTTCGGACAGTACTAAAAAATCGTTTTAGATAGAGTTTGTACCTAATAAGTGCATTTGCACATTATTATGCCCATATCCCTAGATTTTAACTGATGGCTTCAACTCAAACCCTCCTGCGACAATCTTCGATAAACTTGATGGAATATTTGCCATAAGCAAGTATTGCGTCTCAGATTTGCCACAAACTTCAACTGAAAACCAAGCACAAGCATTTTAAAGCTAACTTGACTCAGAGTCTAGTACTAGGTCGAACACACATTTTCACGATGAGAAGCCCTGTGGCATTCCATCGTGTGACGCTTCTTCTACTCTAAGAAGACCTCGAAGACTGTCTGGGCTGATGTGTTTCGGCAGGTATATGTACATAAATTTAGAGGAAGAAAGCGAAAAAGTCAAGGAATCGGTGAAAGAATGTCCAGTAACTTAACACTCAAGAGAGTTAAACTACAATTAAAATGCTGGAGGACTTGTTAAGTTTTCCGGAATATTGGATAGAGAGAAAGATGTTTGGGCTCAGTGGTTATTTTCCTTCATTGGTGGCATCCAACATTTAATGGGGAGACTAAATTATTAGTGTAAATTGACTTGATATTGTATTCAACAACCATTCATCTCACAAAATTTCAATTGCCTGAAAAAAAAACAGTGCAGTGCAATTAAAAAAAAAAAAAAAAAAAAATATTACACAGTGCGAGTATCCCACCTCTCCCGCTTCTGGCCTTAGTATTGCTGCTTGCACTCGGTCATTGCCGTTACTGTATTTATCATACGGTACGGGCAGTGACTGATGGATAGCGGGTTGTGTGTAAAAATTTTGTTGGTGCACTGTTTCATATTGTTGTAAGGGCATAACACCTACAGCAATCCGATTGGGTAAACCATCGCCAGAATTTTCACTACGCAGACCTGCTTAGTATCGTCGGTGTTTGTGTTTTCTGTATTTGTTTGTAATTATGACTAGGAAATTCAGAGTGGACGTAGCGAATAAAAGTGGCCTAAAAAGTAATCACTTTTCTGCGTACGTCCACGTCTGTAAGTAACGAGCAGTTGTTTTGGCACTTAGTGAAACACAGGTAGATCTCCGCCCACACCTCTCAGATCACTCTGATCTGAAACTACCTGACTACGAACTAGTGCCACTATTCTTTCCCCATCGCGGTCTCGCCATTTAGGTGCGCAGTGATGAAGCTTACCAAATTCCACCACAAAGTAGTCCCTGTTCCAATCTGGAATTCAATTTCATGTGGTTAAAATTCCATCTCTGTAAGCAAATTATCCACTACTGCTTTATTTACAGAAGCCCCAAACTGGACAGCAACTCGATCTTTCAGGAGTTTGATGCGCTGTCTGACTCTATTCAAAGAATTGTATCCCTGTATCCTTATACTGTAATCGTGATTACTTCGACATTCTGGACAGACAAAACCCATGGACGGTGTGTTGAGATCTTCGTTGCGAAAAATAATTTAACCCAGCTTGTGAATGAGCCCACACTAATACCAGACGTTGATAGTCATACCGCCAACACCCTGGCCTTGTTTTTAATTTCCCACCCTGACAAGTACTGCGTTGATGTGCTCTCCCCTCTAGGCTCATTAGACCATTGTGTTATATCTGCTAAATTCTCGTACACCCACCACACACTTAGAGAAAATATTTCTGAATGAACCGTATGGCAATACTAGGAAGCCAATTGGAGCGGACTTAATAACTTCTTTAGGAATTTTAACTGGTCGTTATGTTTCCCCGATATCGACGTGCATACCGCTGCTGATATATCAGGGTTAGAAAATTGTTTTTTTCGGTTCTACAAGACCAACCCGACAGAGGAAAACCGAAAAAAGTTTAAACTAGTCAGAAATGACTGCAACGCAAAAAAATTTGTATTTGTCTAGCTCGTCCCTAAAAAAGGCGAATCTTCTTCTCTCTGCTCCTACAGATCCATTGAGTCCCTTTTCTCCAAGGTCATGGAAACGCTGATAAACCGTCAGCTCATGAAATATCTCGAAACACGAAAACTTCTCAATGACCGGCAATATGGTTTTCGTAGCAATACGGTGATTTGATGGCATGTCTCATCGAAAAGTGTAACCAAAACATACAACAATCAGGCGAAAGCAAGATAGTTGCACTTGATATTTCTAAAGCATTTGACAGAGTTTGGCATCAGGCTCTTTTGCGAAAATGTGTGCTTTTGGGATCGATGACTCTCTTCTTCAATGGATTAGAAATTACCTTTCGGAACGTTCAATTCAAATTGTATTGGACGGCTTCAAGTCTGATATTCACAAAATAAATGCTGGTGTGCCCCAGGGCTCCGTTCTGTCTCCGACACTCTTTTCAATTTTCATTAATGATCTCTTGTCTGCTACCTCTAATCCAATAAATTCCTTTGCTGATGACAGTTCTCTTTACTTTTCATATTCTTTCCCGGATTCACACCAATGCTCTTCGGCTGTAGAACGGGAACGGCATCGTAAATTCCGATATTAACAGCATAACCAATTGGGGAACTATCAACCAAGTCTAATTTAATGGTTCCAAAACTCAATGCTGTCTGCTGTCATTAAAGCGAAATTCAAATGCCAAGCCAATCCAATATCCATGAATGGCACTTGCATCGTCGTAACTGATAAACTTTTCATTCTCGGTATGTGTGCCAGTGACAACTTACGTTGGAATGACCACATATTTTATGTCGCCAAAAATGCTGCGAAATGTCTAGGTTTCCTTAAGCGATGTAAGAAATATTTTACCCCCTCTGATCTGGCCACAATATATAAGGCATTCATCAGCCCAAAATTGGAGTCAATGCCCACATCTGGTCAGGTGCTACTAAAACATCTCTGCATCTGCTAGATAGGATTCAAAACCGTGCGATAAAACTCATTGGTGATACTAATATCAGTCAATCAATTGACACCCTCGAACATTTTGTTTTATCGCTATTTCCACAACCATTGCTCCATTGAAATCGCCAGTAGCATTCCGCCCATTCAAACTTTCAACCGTAACAACTGTCTCACTATAAATGCTCATCAGTATACCCTCAAGCCCATTTTCGGACGTTCTCTACAATATCGTGATTCTTTCCTAAGCCGTAAAACTCGTTTATGGAATGCCCTGCCGGCCTCTGTATTTCCTGGTCGCTATAATTTACAAACATTTAAAAACAATATATATCGGTACCTGTCTTTTCTTCCTCCCAAAATTTCCTTCGCGCCGATTATAAAAAAAAAAAAAACAGTCCGATTGGGAAGCCCATACACTACTACTTGAGCCAGGGCCATATTTTAAAGCTTTCTAATCGTGACAGTATTTTAATCGACAAGGAAAGAAAATAAATAAGTCGCCACAAGGATGGGCTAAACCGTAAGGCAATCTATCGAATTCCCATACTTAAAATCATTAGTCTCACACATGCTGGCAGTTTTAATAAAATGTCAAACTATTACAAAGCCTCCCGTAAAATCGATAGGAGGAAGATCATGGAAAAAGAAGGAACCCGATAAATCCATGAATACTCCATGAATACCTCCACCTAATGTCTAAAGAACACGACCTGATGGTATAGTAAGACCTGTATTCACTTCACCATCGCAAATAGATCCCGAGCCTGAGCCTGAAAATGTTTTCGCATTCATGCGACACTTCCTTCAAGAGCTGAAAAACGCGGATTACATCTGTAATACCAGCCCACCATGTAAAGCCACATGGACATCCTCGCTGCCACAAAAAAACGTCGGAATTTGTAACCCGACGCCATCTGTCCTACGTGCAGTAAGACTTTCTTAGACGAATGATGTATTCAACGCCATTTACAGGCATACCTAGACCATCGAGCAAACCTGAAACGACAGCAAATTTATTCCAATTCCTAGTTATTAAAGTTCAAAGAGCCTCATTACCAGAGGATCAATGTGCAGAAAATTTTCTCACGAGCAATTGCGAAGAAAACTGCTTAACATAGTCAATTGGTGTAATCAGTAGCATAAATGTCGTCAAAAGTGTCGCAAATAAGGTATTGTGTTTCGTTTGCCAATATCGCGAGACCCGAACCATTTAATCCGGGGGATGAAAGCCAAGATTTTTGTCCATATTGTGCTGAATGGTGATAGAGTACGCAACCTGAAGCGTTGACTGGAAGTAATACTTGGTTCATCATATTATTTATGATATGATTACTCATGCCTCGGCTTAGAACACGAGAAAAAAATTCCAGCGGCCACATCTTTGATTGGTTTGTTTTCTACTCTGTCTAAAGGCGTCCCAAGGAGAATCTATATTCCGCTTAGTTATTTGAGTATTAGAAAAGCTAAAACAGTATTCAAGATATCCATCTGTCACCAGACTTGATGGTCGTTACCATCCATCAGGTTTTTCTTTTAAATGACGCGCTCAAGAACTGGACCTTAAAAAACTTTAAAAAAAAAAAAAAAAAAAAAAAAACGCAATTGGAGACGACCCTCGTTAAACCGCTCTAAATGGAAAGCATTGGTTGAGACCTAGGTACATCCCAGGCTCTAATGCAACCTAAAGAAAATCAATATATTCTTAAACAATTTTATGTGAAGCTGTGTTTCGAGTGACTGGTGAGTGAGAAAGGACTCCGACAAGTCCATTGTATTCCTTCTATGTTCCTTTTAATCAAATTTCTGTCTTTCGAAAAAAAAGTGAGCTCTACAGTGATGAAGTGCCTACGGTATCATCACTCACAACGTCAGCGCCGAGTATCTGAAGCCATATGCTCAGCGGACTTAAGTCACGACGCCAGTAAATAGCCTGCAGCGTTTTCTACTTAGGTACAGTAGGAAAGTTGCCGACCTCTTAGATACATCGAGAAGCATTCCTGGAGTGTTATGCCATCTGCAGTTTTGCTAATATTAAACCCAACTCTCAATGGAAGTTTGAAGCGAGGGCGCAGGTAAACCTAACGTAGGTTCGGGTACCAAACAACTCTCCTCTGAGGCTTGTCTAGCAAGTTCATCGGTGATTTCATTTCCCGAGATCCTATTGTGACCCAGACAAAACTCAGGGAATTCACCTTTTCGTCTGATTTGCCTCGCCCCCTCCATACATTCATCAAAATATATATATTATGCATATTTTTGTTTGGAAGACAGGCAAGTTTTCCTAACGTTATTGGCCTCCAAACACACCAGCGCGTACTCCTTGTCGAGTGCGCCTTCAATCATCAATCACATTGCATCTTAGACAGAGGATGCATTCGCAAGGGAATTTTGCTTACATGAACATGTTATTTTAAGTGCTCTTCAACATGTAGGAGGTCCACTTAATAGGTCTGAAGCTCCCGGCGAGAGTGAAGTCATATTTAACGATTTTAAGTATAAGGGTTAGTCTTCTATATCTTCTGATCTATACTTTTTTGTAGCATAACTGGATATATGCCAACGGTACCAGGCGACTTGAATCTATCAAATTAAGTAACAGCGTTTTGGATGATCTCATCCATCAACACAATCAGCTTGGTTGATAGGCGCTGGATAAGGTTTTGGGCTTCAAGCATGAGACAGTGATTCCATGCTTTCCACTCAGTGTCATCAGGTTTATCTGAGTGATTCTAGTCTAAGTGATGTTCATGTTTTGAAAACATCGACTAGCCTGTGGGTTTTTCTCAGTGCTTCATTTTTTTCACGAGTCTTGTTCTGTAGAAATACAAACCTTTCTCCAAAGTGATCTTAAGCGACTTGCCTAGAAATGTTCTTGTTTCATTACGTTGTCGCTGAAAATCTTTGTAATGTTACGGAGCTCCTGCAGGATTGTTCCTAGCTTAACACAACAGATCAAAGTACTTGGTAAGGGACCGTTCAGATTCTGAACAGCTTCCTCTACATTTTGTTCTGAGCTTATGTGGTTTAAAGCGTTTCCGGCTAGTTTTCTGTACATTCCTTCTCTTCAACAAGATCAAGGCCTTGTCTTCGATTCTCACTTTGGTGTACCTATAGGCTGATATAATGCCTACGATAGTACTCTCCAAACGGTCATCTCCTTAGCGTAATTTTGGAGAGCGTTAAATCGATTACTTGGTGTCTTATTTTCGTATCAGCATTGACTAGTCGCTTAGAGCGAACGTTATTGACGATAATATGAAATCGACTGGTACTAGTCTTGTCCAATAAGTACGCCATAGTACTCTCTGGCATTTGTTGTAACTTATACCAAGAACATATCATACCCTAAGAACTGAAGAAATCATTATTTACTTATCAAATGAAAACAAATATATAAAAGTTTATTTTCTTACAAAAACTATTAAAAAATGCTGCTACACTATCACATGTCTTAACCTCAATATAGAAATGCTACAAAGCCTGAACATTGCCTACACCTTTCCAGCCACAGCTTCCTTGAAGAAAGCCTCACAAGCTACCAGGCATTGATCAAAAACCTTTTCAAATGGAGCTTCTCCCACAAACTGAAAATGATTCAATCATTTAGTTTTAAAAACTGATCACTAAGCCATTTCCTCACATAATACGGATCCTGAATAATGCGATCTGAACCCTCTAGTCCAAAATCTCCCAACATTAGTAATTTTGCTTTACAATCTTTCGGTGCCAATCGCCGCAGATGTCTCATATTATCCTCATCCATGCCAAAGATGTAATCGTATTCTTCAAAATCTCTTGGCCGAATTTGACGTGCTTGATTTGAGTACTTCAGACCATGTTTATTCATGACACTCATGGCACGATGGTCTGGGTTGCTTCCCGAGTGCCAGACACCTATGGCCGCACTATCCACATGCCATTTTTTGTCGGCACCTGCTTTTTGGATGATGTCCAGCATAATGGCTTCTGCGATTGGCGACCGGCAAATGTTACCTGTAAGTAGGAATGTGTAACGTTTACAAATGTAAGATACAAATTGGATTAAGGTCTTGCCTAAGCAAACCATTAAAATTTGTTTTCTGTCACCCATGGTAGAGTTTTGAAGTTGGAATAAAATAAAAGTAAGTTGTGAACAATTGTTTTGGAACGTAAACAAGTGGTTTTTGCTTGGCAAGTAGTGATAACTGGCAACTTGACAATTGGTTACTGACAGATCTGCGTTTGACATTTCGTTACGTTAAGTTTCAATAACAGATAGTAAAGAAAAGCTCATTTTAAATTCAATTGTGAATTAAAGCTTTCGCTTTCAAGCTGTTTTATTTGAATAAATTACATTTTCATGAAACTTTCATGCGAGATGGCTAAATTAAAAGTGTTGTTTGGATGTAGACTTATTGTAAGAATATTCGGCTATTAATGGTCACTGACCTTAAGCCAATAAGGGAACGCCTGGTCGAGTTTCGCATCCATCCCACACTGGAAAAGATCAGCTTTAGATATTGTTTAAATGCCCCCTCAGACATGACAAGTGACTACTATATCTAGCAAGAAATTTATAACTTTCTGGATGGAGGTTATGCAAAGGACGATGTCGAAAATGTGCTTTGAGATTTCGCTGCCAAATTTGCCTGAATAATCGGTAGACAGGGCCCTGGTAGGCAGAAGCTGCAGTCTAATTGATTTTGCATCAGCTGGTAGTTTGGTTAGATGGAGCAATAGATTTCCAAGAGTATTGATTCTTATTTTTTTAATATGGGGCGCGCTCAGGGGATTTTGGTTAAATGTTAGCACACAGCGTGGTTCAATAAAAGTTAGGGAGGTACATATGCCGATATACGTTGGGCTTAAATGATCGCAGATTTCAATGAATAGGAAATAAAGTGCTTGGCAGAGCATTTCGTAAGCAAGTTGTACGGCTGAGGAAAGAATCAGGATATTTTTAAAGTACGTCCGAAAGTGCGTTTCAGGGTGAACTTCTTTTGTCTGCTATTGTCTGCTAGATGCCGAAAGAGAATGTCACTGAAACTATCAGTGATAATAAGTCGTCTTATACCAAGGGTGAGTTGCTGAAGCGAATGACACGGACAAAAAGTTGTCGTTTAAAAACATATATACTCAGGTTTTCGCATAAATATTGGACCTTTGTCTGATTATTTGTAGTATTATGTAGAAAATTGATTGAACAGTAATCTATGTACATATTTTAAATAGAATAATTAACGATTAATATTATTGAAGGTAAGATAAAATTTACTTACTTAAGATGGCGCTTCAGTCCGGGGTGAACCCGGCCTTCAAACAGCTCGATTTTTAACTAGTTGCCTGAAGTTTCGCACTCTAAGATGTTTGAGGTCTCCTTCTATTTGCGTGCGCCACCTGAAGGCAGTCTTCCTCTGCGCTGTCCCTCGGGGGCGGATTCGAGAACTTTTCGTACCGGAGCGTTGCTGTCTATCCGCTCTACATGATCCAGCCAGCTCAGTATGTGGATTTCATTCAACTGGTTGATGTCGATGTCCTTCTCCACCCACCGTCTATGCAGACGGAACCGAAAGCACTCGGAATATTTTTCTGTCAAAGCAGAGAAGTATACCTTCCATTTTTGATAAAATTCATGCTTCTGCGCTATATAAAGGACTGGGTTTACTAAGGTATTATAAATTGTCACTTTTGTTATTCGAGAGAGGGCTTTGTCAGTCAATTGCTTCTTAGGCCAACGAATCAGCGATTTGTAGGAATTATTCTTCGTTTGATCTCAGCGTTGGTGTCGTTGTCAAAATTGATAGCAGGTCCTAGGTAGACCAAACTACCAAAGTAGTATCTGTAGGGGGTGACGTTCTTTCCGAGAATTCGGAAAGCATATATTTGGTCTTGCCCTCATTGATCGTTAAGCCTATCTTCGCCGTTTCTGCCTCAATACTCGCGAAAACGCCACTGACATGTGCGAGTAATTGGACGGACTTTTTGAAGATTGTGCATCTTGTGTTGGCAAGTGAGCTTTTTTTTTTTTGACATCAAAGGTCTCGGTGAGTTATTTACCGACCTAGATGAAGCAGCGTGCATTTTTCAACGTCATTCTGCACAAATGGCAGGTATGCTCACGGGTCTTTTCTAAGATGTGTCGGAGTATGAACATTCGGTCGACTGTGGACTTTCCTGGTCTTAAAGTAGATAGCAACTTGTAGGCAATGTGAAGAAGGCTTAGGGTGTACTTGGCGCAGTTCAGTGGCTCTCCTTTCTTGAAGATCGGACAAACAATGCTGAATTTCTATTCATCGGGAATACATTCGTCCGACCATATTTTACAGATGAGTAAGTGTATGCTCCTTACCAAGTCATCGCCGGCCGTTTTGAAAAGCTCATTGGTTAGGCCGTAAGCTCCAGTAGATTTGTTGGACTTCAGCTTGGATATGGCTATCTTTACTTCATTCAGGTCGGGTGGACGGAATTGTTCGTCTATTTTTGGCTCATTCTACCTGACAGCAGTATTTTGTTCGTCATCGCCGCTATGCAGTCCACACAAATGCTCTTACCAAATCCTTAGCATCGACTGCGACTCTACCACAATGTTTCCTTGTTCGTCTCTACAGGTATCGGTTTGTGTTTGTGTCCGTGGCAGATTTTTCTTATATTTTGATCAAACTTCCGAATCTCATTTTCGAAGTAGTATCTCTGGTGTTCGTGTCTCTACTTCTGCTCGTAGAGCTCGTAAGCAGCTCTAGTCCTTCTATGCAGTGTCGCTTTGTATGTCTCTTAACCGGCACTAATTGTAAAACCAGGAGTTTCGTTGTGGTGGCCAAATGAAACAGAACACATCAGAGGCGGCATATCTGATGGCATATCTGATAGCTTACATTTGCGATGTTTTGGATATCCGCGACCGTACCTTGGCTACAACAAGGTAATGGTTCGGGTTCGATTCGAATCCGTTATCGAAGGTGACGTCTTGCAGGCTTTACTTTCCGACAGTACTACCAAAGATGTTGTCTCTTCTCAGCTTTGCATTAAAAACTCCGTGTCAACGGTATAGTACATACGTCCTTATCCGGTCCGTATCCGAGGCTTGTTGTTGCTTCGTAACTTAACTTTCCTTTCCATGGCCGGACATTTACTTCGGCGGTACAGCCCCTAACAGATCAAGCAGATGCGATAAATCAATATTATTAAAAAGTCTATACACAACGCCTAATAGTCATGTTAACAAAATAATACTGTAAAGGATAATCGGATGATGATTCTAATAGGGGATCTATGGTTCAATCACCAACTATTATATGAGGCATTGTTTTTAGAAAGATCTCCATTGATATCAACCCTTATTGTTTTCGAAACCGTTAAGACAACATTAATTGAACGTTCCGGCAGATTTTTTCTAATCCGTTGAAGAGGAGATTCATCGACCGTAAATGCACGCCTCGTGCAAATGAATGACTACCAAATACCTTCGACTGTTATGAAGCAAATATAATAGCTATTAAACAACTGCTGGAAATTGCTTCCACTTCTCAATTTCGAAGTGCTTGGAGACCCGTTTTAAAGCCATTGGCCAGGTTTTTGTCTTTTTTAAGCTCTTATACCACTGATTTATTTTCTGAAGTTTTCGGCACTCTCTTGATGGAAGTACACCAATATGAAAACATGTTGTTGACGTCTGTGGTAGGCAATTGCATATTGGAGAATTTGTCATTCAGGCGCTCTCTGTAGTCTCTGGCTATTTCCGGTGTGCGTAGGCGTCCAACGTTGAACCTCCTTTTTGGATGTTGTTTCAGCTTTCTTTCATTTGAAAATCGAGCTCTGAATCGGTCTGCCACTAGATAATGGTCAGAGCCGACGTTTGCTCCTCTGAATGTTTTAACATCCAGGATATATGATGAGTGACGTGATCGATTTGGCGGTCGGTTCGACCATCCGAAGGTAGCCAGGTTGCTTTGTGGAGTCGGAAGTCGTTATCTGTTAACTTGTTATGAAGACTGTAATTCCCGACCATTTCGTCATGATGTTCTCCTCACCGATTCACCTCACCTTGATGGGTTCTTCAGCCCCGTTGGTAGGGGCATCCTAATATGTGTAACCTTTTGGAATAGCTGTAATAAATGCCGCAATCTGTTCTTTTTATCATTCCCGATCCTATCGATTGCAGTAATATCTGCCCTATACTACTTGAGGATAGTTTCCAGGTTTCGAGTTGTCCCTAGGGTGTAAAGAGTTCTAACGTTCCAGGAGCATACTCTCAAATATTAGTCGATCTTCGCGCCGTGTTGTCTTGTGTTCATTCATGACATTTGTGTTTTTTACGTGAGTGGGTCGTCATCTCACAGCACAACCGCCATTCTGGTCAGGGAGAGATCGCTGCATGCAATAGTTCACTAGCCAGCGGGTATAGGAGTAGCTATCCAGGGGCGCCACGAGGATGCTGCACGTCAACATGTCAATCAGTGCCAAGGATTGTTTTGGCCTTTGCCGTATCGAAGGCAATCAGGAACTTTACCCTGTATGCTTTCTTACACGTACCTACATACGAGTATATTCATAAATATCTTCAGAATGTAGATGTTCCACTTTGGTGTCCATGGTATAGGTATAGATATGTATGTACATTGTGTATACTGTAGAAAACTACATCAAAAGGTTTCAATCTATTGGAGGTTACCTACTTTTACTTCTTTTTAATTTCCATAACCCATTAGCTGTACTATCAATGGAAAAAAAAGCATTTGAAGGTTAAAACGATAGATTACCAGAGCCCAAATGAGTAAGCCATGCTTACAATCGAAGGTAAAAGCTCAAGAAATGGGGGCCCGAACCAAGAAAAGTGATTGTATTAACAAGACGACAAACCTGACGCATATGTACTTGTATCTATGTTCTCAATGTTAATTGCTGCATGTGACATTCCACATTCAACACAGCATGCTGTAGTTTACATTGTTACAACCAGTTTCATTGTTTGCTGCTGCCACACCTCTTCTACGTACGGATACGTGTGAGCAACAAATCAATTTCCCCATTATTAGTGTTGCACAAGAATTCTGAATGCCTCTGCTTGGGCTAAGCTCCCTAATTACCAAAAAACATTACGATCAGTTATGGACTTTAAAAAAAGGCCAAAAAAACAATAAAATCCATAAAAAACTGTCGACGTCGACACATTTTTCTTATCTTGGCACACATACGACCCACGTAGTCGTCGTCATCGTTGGTCGTCGGTAGGTAGGTACTCACCCCGCCTAGAAGAAAACAGTCCGTTGGCAAAATACCAAAATACCAAAATACCAAAGCCAAATCCAAAAGCAAAAGCAAAAGCAAAATCAAATCCAGCGCGCGCGAGAAGAGAAACCCAAAAGCCTGGCCTAAAACTTGTTAATTCCCATTCCAAACACAAATACGTAAACACGAAAAAGTTAAAAGTTTTCGCTGTAAACACTCTTAGCCTTTGATTCTTAGTTTAGTGTGTGCAAATAAACGAGTAAGTGACGCATCAAAAGTTACACAGGCCAACAAGAGAGCGTGGAATGTATTGAGATACAAATTAAGATGGGATTTGGGTGTGGAGTAGAGGCAAACGAATATCGATATTCATTTTAGCCAAGACAATTGGTTTCTTAGCAGCATGTTGATAGGAGTTCATTTCCAGCTGAATGGTTTGTGTCAGAGATAAAACAAGTATGTATCTATACATAGCTGTTTCACGACTTTGGATTTGTTTGGACGTTGGTCGCGTATAGGCTCACACGCACACTGCGAAGCCTAATTAAAGAATGTTTCGATGCATTCGTATGGTAGGTGCACTCATACGTACATTGTGAGTTGATGTCATTTGAATAATTATTGCAGATGCTGTCCAGTGTGTACTTGTTACCAGCGAGAGGTAGGAATTTAGGTATGAATGTCAGTCAATCTCACAGTAAATAGTGTCATTACTCGTTGCACCGTATAATTCCGTAAATTTAGGGTAAATGGTGTTGTTGTCTTTACAAGGGATGACTTAGGTCAATAAAACTTTATTGATGTTGTTCCCGAAAAGGATTCAAATGGAAAAGAGGTCCGTAATTTTTATTATAAGCATTTCTATGGTTTTAAAAACCTAAAACTCTGTCTAGACAGCAGATGTGAAATGCAACATAAGAGATATTGTATTTAACCGGTTAATGACCCATAAAAACTAGGGTTTTCTAATAACGACTTCACAACTTTTTTTTTTAAATAAAACGGAAACCATTCGAGATATTTCAAAAACTTTATTATTGGCTTGAAGTACAATCAAAACATTTATGAATGGAATGGCCACCGCGGCCACCTTTGCAGCGGTCGATTCGTTGGACCCAATTTTCAACCACTCGGCCACATATTTCGGCCGAAACGGCCGCTATTTCGCGTTCAATGTTGGCTCTGAGCTTTCCAACGTCGTCGGCGTGTTAGTTAGTTAGTTAGTCAATGACTTAACATACCCCCACAGAAAATAGTCAAGCGGCGTTAAATCGCACGAACTAGGCGGCCAATCGACTGGCCCATGTGTTGAGATAACACGTCCACAAGACCATTTTCTTTCATCGGTGAATGCATGCAGGTAAAAGTCAAACGGTGCCAAATCAGGCGAATACGTTGAGTGGTTGACAGTTGAAATTCGATTTTTAGCCAACAAATCGGTCACAACGGCCGATCCATGAGATGACGTATTACTGTGCAACAAACGCACGCACAAACTTATTTCTTTCTGCGCCTAATATTTGCCAAAATACCAAGATAGAATGTGCCTTGAGAGTTTGGCCCAGTTGAAACGAACTCTGTGGAGAATGCCCTTGGAATAGTAAAAGCAAGTCGACATCGTTTTCACTTTTGACTCTTCCAAACGAGATTTTTTGGATTTTGGCTCGCCTGGCGCCTTCCACTAGGCACTTTGCCGCTTGGTTTTTGGATTATATTGAAAACACCACGTTTCATCACCGGTCACAATGTTGTAAAGGAAGTTTTTGTTCTTTTTGGGATCCTTGATGATGTCCTTCGAATGTTGAATTCGACTCATGTAATTGCCAATAACCGTAAATGGCCCCACTAGAAATATCTATTTTTAAAAACGTCCAGTTCACTTGGAAGCGGACTTTGTATGCCTCCTGCTTTGATAAAAGTACCCACCGGCATTCATCTTGGGCTTCTTGTTGTTGGTCGGCTTGAGAAAATTAGCACATCTAAAGCATTTTTGATGGCGTCTTATAACCATTACCAGTGTCCCTCCGCGCATGATACTAGTGCTGCGGAATTATGAGAAGCTTTTTGAGAATTACGGTCTGAAAATGTTCTAACAGTTTCTTACAATGCTGGCAGTAATCTCCGGCCCGTAGGAATGTACGGGTATCTAGAATACAGTACGGGTCTGTGCTTTAATCAATCTTGCTTGTAGTGTTTTGATCAAGAGACCCACATGTAGCTTTGTAAATATTAATGCGAAGTTGCTACGACGGTATTCCATCCAGATTGTGTCGGCTTCCCCATAGAATGTCGTGATAGGACCTTCTGCCAAAGGTGTCCTCCTTCCTATTCTGGCATTAAGGTAAAAAAATATGTCATACTTAGGATACTGCTCGTGGGTTTTCGCTCGCTTATATGTGTAAAGTACATAAACGCGATTGCAATTGCCATAGTAGATGCACCAGTTATAGGGATTCTTCTCATATCCGTTCATGGTATTTCTTGATAGGCGATAAAATCAGCCTCATAGGCCTCTGACGTTTCAACTATGTGAATGTTCGGGAATAGCTAGTGTTTTTACAGTCCCGACATTCCAAATATCAGTTTTACATGCACCATAGCGTTTTGCATATGTGTGTGGCCAGTATTTTCTAGTTTCAAGTACAAAGGCTCTAAAACTTTTTGCTTACGATTGAGCCTTCCTGACAGTCTTAGTCAGAGGCACCTTTGTTCATATTTAATCTTCCATATCCTAAGTCGAACCGCATTGATGACTTATAGAATGAGCTTTAGAGAATCTACCTACGTAGGGTTGGTCTAATAGTTGGACAACAGGAGTGTTGTGTTATCTTCAATAAATCGATTGCAGCGTGTGCTGTGTGGCTTGTGGCACCATCCTTTTGAAACCACATGTCGTCCAAGTCCATATCTTTCAATTCGGGCCAAAAATAATCGCGGATCATGGCGCGATAACGCTGACCATTCACAGTAACGTGACGATCGTTATCGTCGACGAAAAAATATGGCCCAATAACGCTGACGGCATGCAAATCGCACCAAACAGTATAATAAGCATATTTTGCTTATTGACGAACCCATTGAGCCAAAAATGAGCTTCGTCACTGAAGATGATTTTGCGATGAAATTCATCATCTTGGCGCATCTTCTCCAGAACCCAATCGAAGAACGTACGTCGCTTCAATTCTTGAGTCAGCTTGATCTTGTATGGGTGTAAACCAAGATTCTTACGAAAAATACGCCATAATGTGGTCTGAGCAATGCCCAATTTTTGGATCGTTTGCTACGGGCGTCTGAACGGCAGCGATATTTTCGACGCTTCGACCAACCCGTTGTCTCACTGACACGACAATATCACACAACGAATATTTAGACTCAAATTTTTGCACTAAACTTGTTATTGCCTGTCTACTAGGGCGAGAATTACGACCGAAAATTGGAGTTAACGCTCTTAAAGTTGCAGTCACCGACTTCGAATATCTGTAGAAAATTTTTATAATTTGCAGACGTTACTCATTAATGTACTCTACCATGATGAAAATGTTGAGTTCACTGAATAAATTGACAGTAACAGTTTGATGATTAGTGAAAGAGTGCGTTCACAACTTGAATTCAAAGTTGTCAAGTCCCTATTGGAAAACCCTATATATAACATAATTTTCACATTTTTGACGATGCCGAGAGTTTGATTGACAACAATCTGTTGACCCTTCTTCAGAAGTTTGTACAATGAAACTACAACACCTTAGATCACAATTGAAAAAGAAGCATTTATAATCATTAATATTATCTGTGGACAACTTATTTACTTTGGTGGCGCTATTGTCGGGAGTGAACGTAGGCCTCAACAAACAATAGTTAGCACGATCTCTTGTCAGCTGTCTCAATTGGGGCAGGTCAAGTTGGTTGAGGTCCCCTTCCACTTGCTTGCGCCACCATCTTAAAGATATTTTAAACAAGTCACATGACAGCGAGTCGACTTGTTTAAATCTTGTCCATTAACGCTACCAATGGAGACTGTTAGAGCGGTAGGAATTTCCCTATCCGTTGAATGCTTATATACTGGCACTAATGCTCTGATTTTATGGTCGTCAATCTCGGTTGGAGATGAGTGTCTTCAAACGAAAAATCACCAGGAAGGATTCGGGTGAACCAATTCTATTACTGGCATTTTTCCACAACATTTCTGCGGTAAGCTTGCCTCAGTTGCTTTCTTACCTTTTTTGACCTTACCACCTAATCGCGAAAATTTTTTATTTTATTTTAGGTTAAGTGCTCAGCCAAAGGTGTCTTCTTTCTTGTGGATCGAACAAACGATGCTAAGATTCCATTTATTAGGCTTAATTTCCTCTGGCTATATCTTACAGATGAGCTGGTTCATGTTCCCAAAAAAGTTATCTCCAGCTACCTTAACTCCGTCTAGATCAGAGAGATTGAATCCTCTGTCGCCTTGATCCAGTGTAGACTTTGACTGACAGCGGTATTGCGACCATCATCGCAATTACACATTCTCAGCACTGATTGCGACTCTTTTGCTAGTTGTCCATGTTTATCTTCGCAGGCTTCCATTCTAGTTTTGTGAAAATGTTTACAGATACTCACTAGTCATTGTATCACAACCAAGGAATATATTCCTTCGGGCTTCTTCTACGATAAAATTTTTCTTGGCTTTTTGGAGGATGTTTTGTAGACCAGGACCTACCTGACTAGTTTCTTCTTTTTGGAAATTGGCTGAAGCGTATGGTACTGTGTTGCGTTAGCAAGATTCTCGAATTAGTATGGTCAGAAAGATAAACTTTCTGAATGAGGACTCCCGACTAACCAATATGGTTTTAGGCTGAAAATTCAACAATTCATTTCCTGTTGCAGTTCCACAATGATGTTACCCGCGGACAAGAGCATAGCTCTTGTATTTTGCAAGGCATAGACTGTGTGTATTAAGGGTTTGATCTTAAATTTAATTCAAGGTTGGTTTCTTTTGATATCTGGTAAGAATTATTAACAGATATTTAACTAACAAGTTCCAAGTCTTTAATTCTGGAATACAACAGGGATCAATGTTAGATATAGTATTTTTTTATGTGTTAGCTGCCGACTGCACGACGCTGCTATGCGTCGGCGATTCCATCGCCTATGTGAGCTCCCTTTCTCCGGAGATATTAGCAAGAAGAGTTTAAGATCAAACTAAATATCTCTGGCACTTAGTAATCGTGTACTTAGTGGGAGCTGGAATTCAATAGCAGTAAAACGGAGCTGATCTATTTTAGTAGGCCTGTGAAAGTTATTAGTGGAAGAATGAGGATGTAGAGCAAGAGTTTCTTCCAGACGGTACAATTATTAAATTTCCTCCTCAAAACCTTGTTAACGAAAACGGTACCAAAAATCATTCGAAGAATTTTGCCTTTGAAACGGCCAAGGATATCTTCATTCAGTCTCGCTAAAGTTTATGCATCTTCACCAAAAAGCAGTGCTTCTTTACATACCCTTATTACGAATATGCATTCAAGAAACAGCAATGGGAAAGAATTGCTCTTCGTTTGATTCCTAATGGGATGTCATTGTCACTATCGACGTAAACAAGTAGCTGTACAGATTTTTGGAAAATTGTGCCTTGGGAGTTGATTTACGAGTTTTGCACAATTTTCTCAAGTATTATGTTGAAAAAGTATAATGACAGCACACTACCTAGCTTGAATCCTTTTTTGACATCAAAGACCTCGGAGAGATTGTTTCCGATCGATGAGTGTTCTCCATCAGGACGCATAATATGATGAGTTTGGCTGGGATATCAACGCCAGGACATAATTCTGTATAGCTCGCCTCTTAATGTGGTCTTAAAATAGATAAAGGGTTGTCCGGTATCCTTCTGGACTTCTTGATTTTTTTCAAGGATCTGTTGTAGTGTAAACTTTTGGTCAATTGTATACTTAACCGGTCCAAAAATACAGTAGTAGGAGGATATTTTTCTACCCGGATCCAAATATCGTTTTTTCTTTTTTCATTTTACAGGATCATCTACTGTCCTTATTTAACCCTTTTAGTTGCTTCGTAGCAATAGGATTTTTACGTGGGGGGCAGTTAATCATACTCACAATGTCCAACCTGAAGAACCAGGTCTTCCTAGAACTCTTAGAAGATGTGGGCGGACGTTCTGGAGCCCTGATCCCTTTCAGCGATATGAGAGCTGTCATCATTTTGGAAAGAAGTTAACTCCAGTGACACAATCTTTCAAAAGTCTCTTCATGACACTGACGTAATGGTGAAAACACAGCGAGCTGTTACTGCAGCATTTGCAGCTATGCAGGCACAAGCAGCAAAGATGGGTTGGTTTAACGGAGGAGATACAAAGTGTATGGTCAACAAAGAAGTTGTGAGTCTAGAGAACAACTATTAAAAAAATGGATCGCATTTGATGAAAAACCCTTTAGTACTTGCTCAACACTCGCCTTTTTAAGTTCAACAAGAAAAGTCCGATTAACTTAGACCAGTTTTAACTTAGCCTGTCATGAGTGTCCTATACTTGGATTGATGCATCAGCGCAACAATCAATTTCGTAGCGAAGTGCTTATCTTACCTCCCAGTGGTGGTGACAACCAATTAATGGCCTCTGATAAAAATGGATTCACTGTTGGCGACCTTAGCAAATGCTTAAAGGCCAACGACCTTCGGATTTCCACGTGTAATGTTCGAACCTTTAATAGCCAATGTGCAGCCGAACAATAAGCAGATGTCCTTGACGGCTGTCACGCAGATATCGCCGCTATCTAGGAAGTGCGTTGGAGTAGGCCGGGTATAAACAGGATGAAAAACTGTCATATACACCCTAACTGACTCGAACTGCAACCAATTTCAAACTGCTGTGAGCTCAAATTTTGACACATGACAGATAATTTTATTATTTACAAGCCTTTTAAACGATTTGCGTCTCAGTTGTGTTGAAATTTTTTTATCTGCAATGGAATTCAAACGTGATAGTGTGATTGCTTTATATTTGGCTGGAAAACCACAAGTAGCTATCGTTAGAGCCCTCCAGCACTTTAACGTGAATAAATCATTTGTGTCTCGGTCCATAGCTCGTTACCGTGATACTGGCAGCGTTGTAAGACGCCATGGAGGTGGTCATAAAAAAACAGCAACATCGGCAGAAATGGTTCCGAAAGCGAAATCGAAGCGGAGTGAAATCCGCGTCGAAGTGGAAGAAAAATGGCTCGTGAGCTCAACATATCGTTCGAACGGATGCAAAATATACTGAAAAATGAGCTTCGGCTCAAGCCATTGAAGATCCAGAAAACACACGATCTTTAACCGCAACAGAAAAAAGTTAGAGACAAAAGAGCGAAGGAGTTGCTACGCTTGCACGAAAGTGGTGAGTTGCCGAATTTAGTTTTTTCCGATGAGTCGCTATTTGTTATAGAGCAACATGTCAACAAACAAAATGACCGAGTTTACTTTCCAGAGAGGTCCTTCGAAAATTTACACCTTCGGTAGCCCACCAGAAAGCAGGCAGCACCGACGGTGATGGTTTGGGCCGCCATAACCGCCGATGGTCGCTCTGCGCTCGTATTTTTGGACCGTGGCGTCAAAATTAATGCGATCGTATACCGTGAAACTGTCTCAGAGACAGTATTGAAGCCTTGGGCAAACAATCATTTCGGTCGGAAACCGAGGACATTTCAACAAGACTCGGTACCGTCTCACAAAGCGGTTAAAAAAACAATGTTCCACACTTCATTTCTTCTACACAATGGATTACAAATTCTCCGGATGCAAATCCGTTGGATTTCTCTGTTTGGGGTGATTGAAGGCGAAGGTTGGTACTAAAAAATACCAAAGTTTGGATCACCTTAAACAAGCACTTCGCCGGGAATGGGCCAAAATACCGCAGAGCCACTTGCGTGCAGGGTGGAATGCTTTCTTAGACCGTCTCAAGGCCATTATTCGCGCCAAAGGTGGACATATTGAAAACTACTCATACAATTTGGAAATTGATGTATTTTCCAACATTTTTTGCCTTGGCACAATAAAATTTATCATAAAATAAAAAGATATTAGATTTTAAAAAGTTGCAGTTCGAGTCAGTCACCCTGTATAAAATGCTGATAGCTATAGGGAAAAGAATCAGCGCTACCATATGCTGCAGACTTAGCCAAGAAGTCTTGACGTTCCGATATAAGTAAACGATCGTATTATGACAATGCTTCCATGCCTCTACGGAAGACAAGGACGACGCCATCAAAGAATGTTTCTAAGAGCTCCTCGACAAGTCATATGAGCAGTATCCGAAGTATGACGTTAAAATCATACTAGGCCATGAAAGGAAAGGAAAGCACACGACTTCCTCATTTGGCTATTATTTTGTGAAAGACATTAGTCATACCTCTTCGGGCAACAAATATTGAATCTGATCACGACCTTGTTGCAGTTAAGCTGCGGATTTATCAGGCTCCATAACGAAAAAGAACTGCTGTGAGAAGATATAACGTAGAAAAGCTGCAATAGAAAGAGACTGCCAGAATCTTCGCCGAACGCGCATACCTAAATCTCTCAACGACTCCCATGTTACCAGCATCAAGTACCGAAGAGCAGTAGCAACCCTGCAAACGTGCCATCAGAGAGATCGAAATTGTTGTGCTGGGTCTCACCCCGACCACCACCAAGAAACCTCTGGTTTAATGAAGAATGTCGGCAAGCAAATACTGCTAAGCCACAAGCTTACAAGGCGGCGCTACAGCGAAGAACGAGATCCGCTCATGAGCTCTACGAGCAGAGGAGATTTTCCATCGGCTTCTCCAGAAAAAGATAAAAGTGTGCGAGAAGAGCAGAGAGAAGAAGATATTGAGCGATTGTACTCCAAGAATAATCTTCGGAAGATTTACTTACAGGTAAACAGAACGTGTCAAGGCAAGAATACCCGTACAGAACCTGTAGAGATGGAGAAAGAAACCTTGTAGTGCAGTCACAGTTAGTGCTGAAAAAAGTTTTTCTGCTGACTGTATAACTGCGAATAAGACCAACATGCACAATAGACCATTCAATTTAGAATGTGAAAGCCAAAAATTCCCTCCATCTGATCAAGATAAAGTAAGGATAGCAATATCTAAGCTGAAATTCAATAAAGCAGTTAGATCTGATGGCTTTACAGCCGAGGTATTCAAAACTGCTGCAAATGACTTGGTAGAGAGTATGCATCATTTTATTTTTCAGATCTGGTCAGAAGAGTGTGTGCCTGATGAATGGAATTTCAGTATCGTTAACCGATCCACGAAAACGGAGAACGCAGATACAGATACAAGATCTTAACCGCCATATTGTGTGAATGTCTTAAACCCTTCGCCAACATCCTGATCCCTATCAATGCGGTTTCAGACCAGTTTTCGGTTTTCTGGAAAAACTCGTTTTCAAGCATTATGATAGCATTTTTAGAAAAGAGCCATATAGTTCTATGGCTGGTTTTGGCATCCCTGCCAAACTCGTCCGTCTGTGTAGAATTACGATTGAGAACGCTTGCCGCTCGTCAAGGTCGGTAACAATTTAACCGAGACTTTTGATGTCAAAAAAGGTTTTAGACAAGATGAAGCGCTGTCATCTGACTTCTAAATATTCTGTCCCATTTACATTGACGGGCTTTGGGAGAAAAAATTCAGGAAATAACTATAAGAGCTGTACATAGACACTGACCTTGTTAGAAAACTGCGCAACAGTCGCCTAAGATGGCCACGACATGTAGATCGAATGAACATCAATGCTCCGGCCCACAGAGCCTTCTTATCTTACCTGAAGGAAGAACGCAGTGGGTGAAGACCGCACCCTAGGTGTCGTGCACAAGTAGAAGCGGACCTCGGAGTGCACAACTAGAGTCAGTTAGTTAGCTAAAGACTGGACTAACTGAAAAGGCTTGTTAGGTGAGGGCCAGGTTCACCTCGAACTGTAGAGTGATTAAAGTAAGTAAATGTCGTAGTTAGAGTGTGTCGGTTTGTGCAGGCCTAAAGATACCCTATTTCGGAAAAAATTTTACAGATGTTCAAGCTTGGATGAGAAGCTTACTCTATTCGAAGATGTGGGACGCTGTCATAAATTGAAATATTCTGTGAATTATCATACTAATATAGTTTGAATCGCTTTTGAATTTGATTCTTCAGTTTCGATTCAAAAGTGACAGGCTTTTTCTTACAACTTTTTGCCAACATTTTTATTTGTTTTAATTTACATTTGTAGTCGCCTTTGTTTCCTCAAAGATAACACGTTCAAGTACACAAAAAAAAAACACACACACATATTTACATTCTTGTTCATAGATACAAGTACAAACATGTATATCTCATTTCATGACGAACTAAGAGCAAACAGCATTAAAGGCCTTAGTAAGTCAATATTTGCCGGCAGTGTTAGAATTCTTAGAAAATGAGTGCATCCCCTTCTAAGTGTGTACACATGTACTTGTAAACATGACCTTTATGCATTCAAAGGCTGATTGTTTATGTGAGTTCTAGAGTGAATTCCTTGGCCCTATTTGCCACTCAAAATTCAATGTTTTATTAAAATAAGAAATCGGCATGTAAATTTACAAACCGCAGATTAAACGGATAAACAAATTCTTAAAGACTTTCTAATTCTGTGTAAAAGCTTCGAATCTAAAAGTAAAATATCGAGACAGAACACAGGCATAGCATATCCCAAGTAATATGGTCCATCACACTTTGCCGATTTTACATACTCGTAGAAGGGCACTTTGTAAAGCCATGTATGATTTACATACTTTCCACTTTATTCATCAGAACTTAAGCTCACACATTTATAAATGTAAACGCTCATTTGTGTGCCTGAAATTCTATTAGGATTCATGAGTATCCTGTTCCACAAAATGCACACACTTAGGGTAACATGGCAGGTGAGTGATTGACTTAAAGGACGATCAGATGCCATGTTTATCGTCGATATCTCTAGATTGTTATGAGTCCTCCGGTCTATGCAATACTCTATACATGCATACTGCTACATACGTAAGTAAATCCTCTCCCTTATTTCTAGATATGATTTGATTACTGCCAAGTCTTCCTTGCTCTTTTTGTACAATTTTCCAGCAACAGCAGTACCAGCATAAACATTGTGAATATTCAGTTGTTTACGTTGCACAAGCATCCTGTTTATTATTTTGTTAAACCAAGACATTTTGAAGGATATGTTAAAGCAAAAGTCACCTTAGATTGAAAAGTTGACGTTGGAAGGTGTACGAGTATTGCTGGGTAAACAGTTCGACAGTTCGATTTTGTCAATCTAAACAAGAATGAGAGATAAATTCTAGGAGTGAAATAATTTAAGATGACCATGACCTGGGAATAACCATCTTAAAAGAACTAAAATTTCCCCATCATGACTAGGCAGAATATTGATTGGTTCTATTAGAACTTCTAATAGACCCATGTCTTTAAACTTTTCTAATTTGATGGCGAGGCAAGCAATCAAGAAAACTCCACAACAATCCCATGGGGATTTACTTTAATTTGTTCAGATTGTGTTCTTTTTTCAGATTTCCGGTACATGCTCTCCCACGACACGATGTGAGGATACGTAAGTTAAAAATATGACGGACTAGGGGAGAATAACGTTTGGGCTAATTGAAGAAAGGAAATAGTCTTTGATGGAGCCGTCAGTTTACAAAAAAAATCTTTAAAATTGTATATTAGTCAGCGGATTATCTTACATTTAGGTGACTGGTGATTAATTTGTCGAAGTTTAATATTGCATTTAGGACGGCATATATTCATTCCAAGCCAAGGATAAAAATTCACGTCCAATATCGCCATAGATTCGCACCCACATTACATACAAGTGCTATGCACTCTCGAGTCTGAAGCAGAATCATAATAAATGAGCAATTCCGAAAGGTTGGGCTCGCACTGTTTGTTCAACTAAACCACTTGAAGATTGGTGAGTAATTGACTTCAGATGGAAAACAACGATTTTATGGAACAAACAAATAAACATAACATCGAGCCTTTCGTTATGTGTTCGCTTTTGACCCTTCCACTCGAAATCATTTTCATCGAGACACTCGAATCATGATTAGGAAAGAAATTGAGGATGAACGACTCAGGACTATGGCTATAATGAAGAAATGACTTTAACAGTCTCCTGAATTAACAAACTTAAGTAAGTGCGCCTTCTATTTGTTCTTATCAATTGCATCCGAAGCCTTTTCCTGATCAAATATTTTTTCCGATTTAAATGAAATGTGGAATACTTGTTGCAATGCAATGCAATTTATTGAAACCGATTCTTCTTTTGATCTGACCCCAAGAGTCATGATGGTACTGAAAATCGCACTTCATAATTGTCAAAAAGGACAGCTAAATTATTCCAAAGTCGGCAGGTAGCTATTAGGTTTGGGAGTTGTTGCGACAGTAACATATGTACATAACACATGGGCTAAAAAGTCAGTGAAGTTTTATACAATAGTAAAACAAAATTTTTGCAAAATTCAACTTTATTTATCAATATAGTTGCCTTCGAGGGCGATACACTTATTGAAACGATTTTTCAATCTTTCGATACCAGTTTTGTAGTACGATTTCGGTTTAGCCTCAAAATAGGCCTCTGTTTTAGCGATTACTTCTTCATCGGTCTTAAATCTCTTTCCGGCGAGCATTCTTTTGAGGTCTGCGAAGAAGAAATAGTCGCTGGTGACCAAATCTGGAGAATACGGTGGGTGGGGAAGCAATTCGTAGCCGAATTCATTCAATTTTGCCATCGTTTTCATCGACTTGTTACACGGTGCATTGTCTTGATGAAACAGCACTTTCTTTTTTTTCAAACGCGGCCGTTTTTCTGCGATTTCGTCTATCAAACGCTCCAACAACGCAATGTAATAGTCGCTGTTGATAGTCTGCCCCTTTTGGAGATAGTTGATGAAAATTATTCCATGTGTATCCCACAATACGGATGCCATAACCTTGCCAGCCGACTGTTGAGTTTTTGGTCGTTCTGGACGAGGTTCGTCGTCCGCTCGCCACTCAGCTGACTGCCGACTTGACTCTGGTGTGAAGTGATGGAGCCAAGTTTCATCCATTGTCACATATCGATGCAAAAATTCGGCTTTATTGCGGTTGAACAGCTTTAAACACTCCTCTAAATCATCAACACGTTGTTGTTTTTGGTCGACTGTGAGCAAACGCGGCACTCACTTTGAACAGAGCTTTCGCATGTCCAAATATTCGTGTATGATATATCCAACACGCTCTTTTGATATCTTCAGAGCCTCAGATTCGTAATCATTTTGTGGACTATTTTTATGTTTTCATCTGAAACAGACTCTTTCGGACGTCCACTGCGTGTATGACCACTTTTAAATTTTTTAATCAACTTGCGAATGGTTCGTTCGGCTGGTGCAGAGTCCGGGTAACACTTATCAAGCGATTTCTTTGCATCGGCTGCATTTTTTCTCATCAAAAAGCAATGATAAATCAACACACAAATTTGCTTTGTATCCATTTTTTCACAATAACAAAAGTTGCTTCACTCACAACGCTATATCTCGAGAACTAATCGTCCGACAGCTGTCAAATTTATACACGTATCTTTTGAAGGTTGGTAGTAAATGAAAATGGTATGGATTTAATTCAAGTGGTGCCCTCTCTTAGAAACAGCACGGACTTAGCCCATGTATTATATGCTAACGTATATGCACATATGAAAATGGTTGTACCCGTACGAACCAGATCAGCATATTGATTATAAATCAATGTCTTGCAGTCTATTTTAATCTAAATAATTCCATTTTAGAACACAATGTTCCATAACAAGGAAGATATTGTTTTAAGAGAGCCTCTCCGTTTTCCAATCCCCATGAGTCACCCAATTTCTAGCAATATTGAGATACTCTGATGATATCAGTCAACTTATGTAGCGATTATTCACTGTACTGACCAAACTTGGTCTTATAACTGAGTAGACTCGGTCTGATACAGTTAGCCTGCCAAAAGAGATACCGGATGATTTTTCCATGGAACAGCAGATAGGTTTTATATTTTTCTCTTAATTATCGGCTTAAGGTAGCTCACTTGAGAAATTTTTCCCGAAAACGCAATGCATGTTCTAAAATCTAGAATCTAGATCAAAGTCGACATTGATGTATTCTACTACACGCTTCTCTTCATTAATTTGGGTACCATGTAGTGCTTAGAGGTCTCGCTCCATTAGTCAATTTTGAACTGAAATTGATTTCACCATACTCTTTGACCAATTGATTCCGGAAAGGATCAATCCTCAAGAACCTTATCTCCATCTTCATCGGTAGAAGAAAGCATTAGATTGGCGGCCTTATCTGAAGGTCATCACCTAACTTTGGTTTACTAACACTGCAGCGTCTCCCCAAAAGAAGTCTCAGCCAAGCAGCAATCTGATCGTTCCCCATACCTCTTAACGAGACAGCAAAATCTCTGATCTATGAAAATCTCAGGTCAATGTCCCTCACACTCTACGAATTGCATCACAATGGACGTATAATAAGTTCTCAATCTTTTGGATCTTAAATAAGGACCACCTAACCTAACCTAATTCAAGGTTATGGAAAAATGCCAACCGAGACACCGAATCATGTTCATCATACCAACTGGTGCAGCAGTTAAACCGATATAGAGGAGTACTGAATGCATATAACTGTACATATGTATATACATAGGATGTTCCATATAATTCGTCGAAGATTTTAATGGGAGATTCCTTGACATATTTTGAGAAGAAACCCGTAGTGTTGTAGGTCGGAAGTGCATCGCTTCCTTAGGTAAGAGTGGTTGTTGATGAAACCAACCAACTTAAGCCTAATAGTCCATTGTGATGGCCCGTGGATTTGTTATTTTACTCTTGAAACCATTTTGAGCTTCTGATGAAGCGTAGGAGACTGTTAACGTCTATATTTTTTAGATCGCTCAAGTTTTTCTAAAAGAAAGATCTCAAAGAAAAAAAATCAAACTGTTAGAGTGATTCAGATTCAGCTTTAGTCAGATTTGTTTCCTCCCTAGAAATGTTGATCCAGCTGTCCATCATAGGTTTGTTCCTCTATTAGCATCCAGCTTTAGTAACACAATAGTTTGCACGTAGCAATTGGTACACAATTCCCTGTGCCCCAACACCCAACAGAGGTGAAAGTTAAACTGCTCTGTTATCTCCCAAAGAGGTGATCGGCAGTTAAGAACTATTTTATATTAAAATTTTGTGTGACTGAGTCCAGGGGTTTGATGGCGCCCTGACTATCCGATAAGATGGGGATACTTCTTGCAAATATCACAGTTTTCTTCAGCCAGGACAGGGCTTCTTTAATCGCCAAAATTTCCGTCTGGAACACGCTACAGCGATTTGGAAGGCAGAAGGAGAGGCTTAGATTAAGGTTTTCTGAGTAAACATCGCCACCAACCTTGCTATCAGTTTTAGATCCATATGTGTAAAAATGGATTGACTGTCCTCCATGAAAGCATCTTCCTCCCAGAAGGATCTAGAGGGGAAGCTTACATGAAAGACTTTGTCAAGGCAAAGTTCAGGTATAGTGTAGTTATCTGTTCTCTGTGAGGATTTCTGGTATATAAAGAATATTAGCGTGACCAAATAATTATTTGTCCATTGTGTACTATAGTTGCTTTAAGGCGAACAACTCCGATCGCTGCTACTTGTCTGGAAGTGAAACAGAATATCACCTGCCGAGGAGGGAGTAGAGCATAGAGCTTCACCTACGCATAGACATGCTGTTCTTTTTACTCTCCTTAATTTGCTGCAGTTGACTGCAATATCTAAGACTGTCCACTGTACATATTTTTTATCAGTTTTATAGGGGTTTACTCCCAATCCACAGCAATGCTCTCAACGGGTTAATCTGTTAAAATTCTCCTGAAGGAGGTTTTTAATGGTATTAAGATGCTTACCTGAGACGACTATAGCAACGTCATCACCCTGCGTCCAACCGCCAGGTCTCACCCAGTTCGGAGTTGATTATCCTGCTATTTAGCATAAGGCTGATCAACTTTCCAAGTGACTCATCTAGCCACAGAGTTGACAGCGCAGTCGTAATTGTGGATGTGTTGAAATTATACCCTTTATGTCCAGGAAAGCAACCATTATGTACTTTCTTTATTGTAGGGATCATTCGATGGGGCTAGCCTCATCAATGTCGAGCAGTTTCCACCAACTTTCCTTTACGGTAGGTATGTTGAGCTGTTGATAAAAGTAGTGGATCAATTTTAGATCGTATATGGATATCAATCAGCCGTTTTACGGTTTTCAGAAGGAATGATGATAGACTTATGGGTCTGAGGTCCTTTGCGACAACATGAAAGCATTTTTTGGCCTTGAGAATGAAAACTACATTGATTTCTCTCCATAACAGTGGAATGTGGACCAGTTCTATGGTATACAGCTTCTAATTGTATTCTTAAGCGTAGGCAGGATAATATCTGAAGATCTTTGTAGCTGGGCAGGTATTATATCGTCCGGATCAGTAGACTTGTATGGTTTGAAACTATGCAGCGCCCAAATCACCTTGTCCCTAGTAATAAAATCATGAATTTTGGTCACAATGGCAGTAGTCCTGTTTTGGTTTTCTACTGGCCGCGAATTGAGAACTACCTGACAAGTGGGTGTCCAGTAGCAGGTTGAGAGATTCATCGCTTGAGATTGTCCAAGAGCCGTTGGTTTTTTTCAAAACGCATCATAGGATTTGTAACATAGAGAGGACTTTTTTTAAGCCGCGATGCTTCGAAGGTTTCTGTTATCTTGTTACAGAATGATCTCTAGGACTGCCGTTTTGCCTTCATCAGTTCTTTTTTTTTTATATATTTTGAAGAATTCTTTGAATGAGTCCCAGTCAGTCACTTTTCCTTCGCTTGTTGCTAGGTTGAAAAGTTTTCTGCAATCGTTTCTAAGTCGTCCCGGTGCTGATGCTCGCCAGTGTCGATTTTCAACCTTTTCCTAGGTTGAATAAGAGGATAGAAAGCAGCCATAGCCTGGGTGAATTTCTTGACTTTTATGTCAACTTGACTTTTATGTCAAGATCGTTGGTGTCTCAAATTCAGAGGATAGTATTTCTGACAGTGTTTCTGACAGTATTTCTCTGTATTTTGGCCAATCAGTTTTCCGATAAATCCGGAATGCTAGTTGGCTGGGAGGAACATCACTCAGGCTGAATTGGATGCATCTGTAGTCTGAAAATTAGTGTTTAGACGATACCAACAGTGTTTATTAGCATTTGATGATGCCTATGATGAGAAGCCTTCCAGCTCCGAGTACTACCATTTCTAGGTTATCACCATTAAGAAGACCCACGTGATCATGCCGATACCAACCAGTAGGAGCCTTTGGCAGTCTCCAGTTTATGTTATTAACTGTTATGTTGGGGTCGCTGAGATTAAAAAGTGGAACTACATTAAAACTTCTTTTTATTAATATAATAGAGCGGATCGTATACAGGTTTCCCAAGCCCACGAACTACGCTTTCTACGATCCATTATTTCTGATCTTTTTTTAGTTTGTCATCGGAACAGAACGACGGCTTAGTTTTCGCCTTCGGATGAATTGGAGTCATCGCTATCCATTTCAGGAAAGGATATCGACGCTCCAAGATCTAAGGTTGAATTTGCCATTTCAGATAAAGCAGGAGGAGGTTGCTTATCAGTATCCAGCTCAACCTTTTTATAAACCTTAGGTGCATTGCCTCGAAGCCGAACCGAAGCATGCCTTTAGTTTGTGCTAGAGGGTTAAGAGATTCCTTATTGATCACAATTAACGCGCATCTATAAGGGCCCGTTAGTTCTTCCAGCTTCCCGACTTTCCAATTATGAAACGGGTAGGTCGGGTTGCTGTGTCTGATGATCTCAAAAATGCTTTCTGGGGAAGGGGGCTCGGCTGGGATTAAGGTGCGGTTTCTAAGTCTGCTAGCGATATCCCCCTTGCTCACGACCGCGAGTTTTGCATCAGGCCAAAGGATGATTTTTTTGCTTAAAAATACTTAAAATTTTGATTTTTTATCAATTTTTTTTCAAAAAATATCTCATTAACTCCCTTTTTTTGCAACTTTGAAACGTGTGCCTAGTATTTGTAAACAAAATAGAAGTGCAGGTCATTTCATCTCAAGTCTGTAGTTCTTAAGATACGACCCAACTTGTTTAAACTATTAAACTAAAAAAATGGGGTATACGACAGCCCTATAAAATTAACTAGTTCACAGCTGCTTTGGATTTTTTTACTCGTAAAATTGACTTATTTTTGCACAATGTAAATTCAATAACTTTTTTTTAACGAAAAAAGGTTCATTTTATGACTCCTAAGAGGGGAAAAAGGGACCACATCGTGGCCATCTTTGAGGTCAAAAAAATTACAGGTCCCTTTCCTGAAAAAAATCAAGCAGATCCATTATGAAACATCATAATATAGAAAGAATAAAAAATTATTTGCATAACTTGTTGGTAGTTTTCAACTGAGATATTGACGTTCAATCCATAATATCCTCGATGATGGACTATTCAACTTAGGAAGACGCATACATGGTTAATACGTATGGTTTCTGCTACGATAAAGTTCAATGAGCGAGATTGAAATATTTGAGAAGACACCCTGATAGGACTGCTTCAAATGACAGGGAATTTATTAGAACAGTTTCCAAGTTAAGGGGGACAGGAACAACTTGAAAATTGTAAAGAGACTCACATCCTGCTTTACAGAAGGCGTTCGCAGTTACGAAGACGTTATAAGCGTATTTATTACGTCAGCAACCATTCAAATGCCAGTTTTAGGGAACTAAGCAGGACTTAAATCTGAAGAATTATACATTCAGCTACAATTCGATGATTCAGAGAAGCGTTTAGAATTCTGCAATTATATTCTGTAAAGACACTTTGTTGAAGACAACTTTATGAACGGAGGCCCAATTCACCAAGGATGTAATCATTGTAATTTCCACAATATATATATCTGACTAGAAAGTAACACCCACTTCATGAAACATAGAGTTTTTCAGTATAAGTTCAATGTCAATATGTGGGCAGGTATATTGGGTACTAAGCTGATGAGACCCTATCGGCTTCCTACAAGGCTCAATTCGAATCTTTACCTTGAATTTTTACGAAACAAATTACTAGAACTATTAGGTGATATACCATTGCAACAGAGAACAACATTTGTATACCAGCAAGACGGCCCCCCGTATACTATGGCTATGCAGTTAGACGTTGTTAGACATACCGCCAATACCCTGGATTTGTTTTTAATTTCTCTATTACTTACTTAATGGGCTCCCGACCCGTGAAGAGTCTCTGCATGAAAAACTGCAGTCTTCCAGAACCAAGCGATGGATTGGTCTTTAAAACGGAGGTTCGGTCTTTCTTGTCGTCTCGAACCTGGGTCTGGGAATCGGAGATCCTCTTAACTGAAGAATTATTGTCCATTCACTCGATATGGCCGAGCCAATGAAGTCGACATATTTTGGTGTTTTTGGACTACATCCACATTTTGATACAGCTCATAGAGTTCGCGGTTGTATCTTCTTTTCCATTCGCCCTCCTCGTACACAAAATCGAAAATCCGTCGAAGAATTTTTCTTTCCAAGGAGCCCATTATCAGTTCTTCCTTACTGCTTATCGTCCAGCATTCGGCGCCATAAAGCAGAACTGGCAGGATTAGGGCTTTGTAAAGCATACTTTTCGTCCATCGATTTAAGAGTTTTTAACCTTGAGATCTCCACAAGGGTGTCATTTGTAGAGTTCACATTTACTCAGAGGTAAGTGAACTTCTTAACTACCCCGAAATTGTTGCTATCAATGGTGAAGTCTTGTCCTAGGCGCTGGACAGATGCTGGTTTATTTGATAGCATGTACTTAGTCTTGTCGTCGTTTACTTCAAGGTCAAAAAGTTTCGTCTGTTCTCCAAATGCCTCTTATCGCCGTATAGAACTCCTGACGATGAATACTATCATATGCGGCTTTGAAGTCGGTTAAAAGACGGTGAGTTTCGATCTGAAATTCGTTGGCCTTTTCCAGAATTTACCTCAGTGTAAAAATTTGATCTATATTCGATCTGCCGGGCCGGAAGCCATACTGGTACGTGCCGATTATTGTGTTGCAGAACGGTTTGAGACATTCACACAGTACGTTAGATAGAACCTTATATCCGACACTATACAGGGATATTCCTCGATAGATCTTGCAATACATAGGATCGCCTTTTTTGTAGATGGGGCATATGGAGCTGATAGTTCAGTCATCGGGCATGCTTTCTTTCACCTATACCTGGTTCATGGTTTAGTGCATGCACCTCACTAAAGCATCCCAATCGTATTTGAAGAACTCCTCTAGCAGGCCATCAGAGCCTGCGGCCTTGTTGTTCTTAAGCTTTTTTTTTATAGCTAAGCCGATTCCTTCTATATTGGTTGGTGAAACTGGTTCTTCCTTGACTGGATGTTGGTTCTCTTTTTTCCTACCCTACATGGTGTCCATTTAGCAGCTGCTGAAAATGTTGCTTAAACATATCTATTTTCCACTTTGCGTTTGGTGACTAGGTTTAATGCGCAGTTTGGAAGACCCTATGTTTCGGTCTTGAAGCCAGCCGCCAGTTGCTTGGCCTTCTTGTAAAACCTCTTTGTTGTACAGTCTTGAACTCTTCCAATGATGCCGTTTTTAATTCTTCAATCGTTGCAAATCTCAGTCCGTCCGTAGGTCTCTTCAGTTTTGGGAACATGATGGTCATAGTCATGATTCGTCACCAGTTATGACCCTTTTGAGCAAGTAAGGGTTATCACTGACGTCATTCAATGATAATGCGAAGGTTCTTCTGATCAAAATTAAGAAGTTTTGGAAAAAATTCCGCTGACACACGTTTCATGCCCAAAACATCCAAAAAAGTTAGATGACACTAGCCGATGGATATGCCAACATCCTTAGCGTCTTCTTTTATTTTCAAAACAATTTTCTTCACAACTTCGACGTTATCATATTTTGTTGATGTGTTGGGGCGTCCAGAGCGAGGTTCGTCATTGACATTTTTCTGGCCATCCTGGAGAGCTTGTAATACTTGTAAACATTTTTTTTGTATTTTGAGCAGACTCACCGTATGCCACTGTCAACATTTTAAGTGTTTAAGAGCACTTGATTCCATTTTTTACACAAAATGATGCAAATGCTTTGCTCCGTTTTTTATAATAATTGAAAATCGCCCAGCACACCAAAAAACTTCTAAAATTTCTATCTGTCAAAGGCAAACTAAGTATGCTGAATACTGGAAACTGTGAACATTTGTTGGGGATATGTGTACCAACACAGCAAAAAAATAAAAAAAATTGATAATCGAGTGTAAGTTGCCAGCAAAATTTAAGAAAAAACGCCTTAATTTTTGAAAACACCTCTTAAACATTCATCAACATAACATGCGCTCGTGTGCTTAGGCATCTAAGAAAATGGTCAGAGTTGACGTTTGCTCCTCGGAATGTGTACAGGTCGAGGATGTTAGATGCGTGCCTCTCATCGATTAGCACATGGTCGAGTTGGTTGGCGTTTGACCGTCTGGAGAGCACCAGGTTGCCCTCTTAGCTTTGGAAAACTAGTGCTACTTATTAACGTATTACAAGCTGCTGCAAAATTGATTAGTTGGTAGCCGTTGTCTGTTGTCGTTTCGTTGATTCCGTGCTTCCCAACGAACCCGCCAAAGATGTTTTTCTTCCGATTTTAGCATTGAAGTCCCCGAGCAAAATTTTGACATCACACTCCGGACAGGCTCCATTCGCACCATCCAGGAGGTCATAAAACTCCTCCTTGATAGGGTCTTTAAGCCTCGTCGGTACGTGCGTATGCACATATTAGGCTTATGCCGAAGATGCCTTTGATGCGTATCACAGCTAGGCAATCACAATCATCCCACGATGTATGCGCATCATAATACATGAAATTTTTTATGACAGCTTCAATAAATATTGTAATTTTTCCTTTTCACCTTATCTGATCCTGTCTTGTACCGCATGAGGACAGATTCAAGTATTTTGAGTAGCACCTGGCGTATACAGTGTTCATATTCTGTTCTGGGTCTAGTTGGCATTTGAGGAGATTCACTATCCCAGGCTGGTTGTGTCTCTTCATAAATATTTTTTTTTTTACATGGTCGAGAAGTTACCCCGGCGGCACAATCCCCAACCTGGAGGACCAGACCCTTGTTTTAACCTTAGTACAGCAGGCCGGATATTCCGATGCCAGTAACCCACTTCGTGTTATGACGGCCGCCGTTTGCTCATTAAGCGTTCATCCGCTACCAACTCTTTTCCAACACCCTGGCTCAGTATTGGAGTTCCCTATAGAACTTGTATCCGGATATGTGGAAGCAGCTCATATAGCAGCACTTTGTTGTCCAGCCTAACTGAAACTGTTGATTCCATCTATGTAGAGAATTCGTCCTCTGCCGTCTGGAACAAGAAGAATTGGCTAAGTGAGAATACATTTCTCCCCATCCTCTCTTGTCCGTTGCCACCAACGACCTTCCAAAAGGGTTGGTTACCCAATCTCCAGTCGAGGTACTGGGCATCCACCCACCAACGTTGAGGTGAGGGTAGGAGTTGGTAGTGAGAGGCTAAGTGAGAACGCTTGTGTGCTCATGGCATCGCACCATGACCCTTTAACTAGCAGCAGTCGCTCACTATTGAGATATAAACGACATCGTTGTCTTGAGAAAAAATCCTCTGTTACCATCTCTATTTTGACATCCCGGTTAGTGGGTGGCCGTGGTTCAAGTGGTGGTGTACTGGTTTCCAAATCGGACGGTTTGGCGTTCAATACCAGCCACGCCCAAAAGACATTCTTTTTTTTTAAGCCAACTAAAATCATGACAGATGAATTGCTTCCTAGAATACAACACCAAGTCAATTTACACTAATAATTTAGTCTCCCCATTAAATATTGGATGCCATCCATGGAGCGAAAAAAACTACTGAACCCAAAAATCTTTCTCCAGTACATTCACACCAATTTGAGTGTTAAGTTCCTTTAAACAAAGATTGTCGGTATCTTCTTCAACTGAAGCTGAAAATATGTCGATGGAACTGAAATAGGACGCCGTTGACTGCTGTCTAGGAATTCTCCCACTGTTCGTATGCTTGAACAAAAAAATATATAAAAAGTAACATACGAGTACATTTCCTAAAATGCACTTGGCAACTCATTTGTCGGATACGAAATTCCGATGTTCCAGATGCCATCGTTTGTATCTAAACATTTTGCCGCATCGTTTTCTTAAAAAAACGCAAATGCATTTCCTCAGAACATGTATCTCCCCACACTAACTATCTGGTTTCTACCACAGCCTGCAACATATTGCAAAGCATTTCATTCAATGGTTTTGTTGTGTTTGTGTTAAACGAAAAGTGGCGGCATAGCATAGCACCACACAGCAGGTTCTCCGTTGTGTCTCGCTCTGCTGAACGACCTGTACCTCGGTGTCTATATTCTCCAACATCTTTCATTGTGTGGGTGCATTTTTATGCGCTTCCAATGGATTAGTGTGCGTTAAACCGATTGAATTCAATTCAAACGTTTGTTTTGAAAACAAGTTTTTAAAGTAGTTTTAGTCGTGCTATCGGAGTTGTTGGACGTCCAAAGCCAACTTCAGCGGACGTGTAAAAATCCGTTAAAAATTCAATTTTCATTCGGTTTTATTGTTCTTTTATATTGTATGTGTATATATCATCAGTGTTTTATCTACTACTCTCCATAGAGTTTAGTGTAAAAGAAGATATATATAAAAAATAAAAAAAAAAAAAAAAAAAAATATTCGTTACTAATCGTTTTAAGCTGTGAGTACGAAATCGAAACGAGAAAATTTGTCCAACATTTCTTTGTAGTTGTAGTTTCTGTGTTCATCTCAGAGTCAATGCAAACAAGTAGTATCTATGGAAATTAGAATTGTAGATACGTATATAATGGAATAAAATTTATTTCAAAATAGCAAGGGGAGAAAAGTGAGAAGCAGAAGAAGTTAATAAAAAAAAAAGAAAAAAAGAAAAAAGAAGTGTGACAAGTGCAAGTGTATCTAAACAAGTTTGTTGAGCCTGAGCGTCCATCTACCAATTCTGCATGTAACACAGATAATGCTCGTCGTAATATCTAAAAGTTGAATTATCTAAAGCCATTGGAATTTCTCTTTGTGCCTTGTGTTGTATCCGTACGAGTATTTTGTCTCCAAAAGAGGTAGAGGTCGAAAATAAAAAAAATTATAAAAAAGTCAAAAGTCCTCTTCATAAGTAGTATTCGTATTTGAATTCCTTCGTATCTATCATTCGTGTTGTTTCCTTTGCTTATATTTTGTTTTTGGATTACTCATCATCGAAACATCGAAAACCTGTGTACGGGCATAGGATCATCATATCGAAGAAAGGTGAAGAAACACCAGCAACACCACAAACATCGGAAATCCCAGAAACACCAGATACGACGGATACACCAGAAACGAACAAAATCACACAAGGAAGAAATCCGACGAACGAAGAAAAGTAATCAGGCGGTGGTCGGTTTTATTAGGATACAAACGAAATTAACCAGCAAAAGAAAGTTCAGTCAGGTAAGCGCGGATGGATATACTCGTACATGCACATGTACGAAAGTAATTGAGGAATTTGTATCTCAAAGATATAAAGTCAGGATGTGAGGTTTTTCTTTTTTTTTTTTTTCTCACTATACACTTAGAGAGTTAGGTCAGTTTTTCCTTCGCACGCACACTAGTTTATATGTGCATGGGCACGAGTATAGTTGCAGCATGTACGAATGAGTACGAATATATTGTAATGGCGTTTTCATTTGTATATTTGTATCTGCGGCTATCTAAAACAGGTAGAGCTACATTTCAACAATCGATTCGACTTAATTGCACGTGTTACAATCTCTACTTGAGAAAAACAATTCAGCATTTCAAATGGCACCGAGGTTGTTCTTTTTTTTTTTTTTTTGAGTTCATCAGTATCTCAAAGATAGTCACTCATATGAGAGAGCTAGTGCTTGACAGAGGTACAATATATGACTTCGTACTATGAAGGTTGTTGTTGTTTTAAAAAAAAAGAAGTAACGGATAAGGGAATAGAGGGAGTCTTTTGGTCCCCTTTCTAGACTTCTACCACTACTTCATAGGTACTCTTGTGTGGTGAGTTTTAACCAGATGAATCTATTCGACTTGGAAATAGTTCTGAAGTTTTAAGGTTTCCTTTTTACTACTCAATGTATCTTTGTTGGAGGCTTGGGTGCTGCTGTTGATGTTGAATACTTTTTTTTTTTGTTGCCTAACTAAGCATATTTGTGTCGTGATTCAACAGGTCGACGTATTACGGATACCTATAGTCAATCTTTCAGATAGATTTTTTATTTTTTCACTTTAGTTTTATTCTCTCGATGGTGTTAGGATTTTTCTGGGTAAAAACCGCATTCGTTTTAGTGGTCGATAGATCGTGGTGGTCAGTTTGATTGGAAACTTAAACCGCATGAATAAGCAAAAGATGATTGTACTCGTCACACTAATGTGTATACAGTTATGGCTGTGGTGGATTGTATTTCATTTTTTTTTATTTTTTTTTATTTTTTTTAAATAGTTTGCACTTTTTTTTTGTGTAACTAAAGTGGAGAATATCTGATTTCGCAGTTTGAAATAAATAAATTGTGCGATAGAGAGGAAATTTGGCTGAGAATTGGCGGTCAATACCTGTCACTTGAATGGGAAAGTTAACGAATTTGAATTGTTTTAGTCATTTTGGAGAGTTTTGGAAGAGTAGCTCTGATTCTCATGACATTAGTCAAAATACAAGACTGCGTACAAGTCCCAACTCGTTTTCCAAAGGAGCTTTAGGCTACTTACTTAGCCCCTCTAGCTAATATGATCTCTCGCCAGCTTCCTCTAATACCGCAAAACTTAATATTGGTTAATACCACTTGAGGCGCCACCTCGGATGCCGTCGTTCTCAGCTGCGCCGTCCCTTTAGGTTAAAATCGACGGCTCTCTTGGGTTGAATTGAGGCTTCTATTTGCTAAATATTGCCCTGCCATCTTAGATGTTGGATTCGTAAACGCTTGACGAAACCGCTGTCGATGTGCAGCCCTCGGTTTGAAATTCACTCACAGTATCTTTCTCTCAAAACGGCCAAATGTTTCTTCATCCTGCAGACAGACAGAGTCTCGCATAAAGCAAGTTTTGCTTCATGAAAGAGGGCTCTGTTACTCAATTACCTCCTAAACTCAAGGAAACGGAGATTGACAAAAGCTAAAGCGTCTGATAACTGCACTATTTTAGGTGCTATTTTAACTTAAAAGCCAAGATAGATGAAGTCCTTCACTACCTTGAATTTATAACTGCCAATGGTAACGTTTTGGCCAAGTCTTCGTTGGTGTGCGTCCTTTTCTGATCACAGCATGTTCTTTGTTTTGCCTTCGTTTACTATCAGATTCATTTTAGCAGATTTACTGATGGCTCGCTGTGTTTGACCAATCGCAATATTTCAAGTTATCCTGCCTCTTTTGGTGGCTGGTAATTGCTAAAAAAGACACATTCCAGACAGACATTCGTCTAAAAACTTTCTTTGTATTGAATGCCTTAGTAAATTTACTATCGACCTTGATGAAGGAGAATTCTCGATAATCATGCTGCACAACCTGACAAGCTTGGCAGGGATGCCATAACTAGACATTGCTCTGTATAATGCTGTCGGACATAGCTTTAAAATCGAAGAATCGGTGGGGTGTATCGATTTCAAGCTCACGGGTTTTTTCCAAGATCGGCCGTAGTGTGAATATTTGGTCGATGGTGGACTTTTCTGGCTTAAAGTCACTCTGATATGGGCTAACCAGCTTGTTAGACAAACGCCAAATAGGATCTTGTAGACGATGTTAAGGAGACTGATGCCTCTATCGTTGTAGCAGTTCAGAGGTCTCCTTCCTGAGGTTCCATTCATCAGGAATATTTTAATCCGACCACATTTTATAGATGAGTTGGGGTATGCTGATTACCATGTCATTGCCTGCTCTTTTGAATAGCTTGGTAGTCAGGCCGTTCGCTGTAGCAGCTTTGTTGAAATTAAGTTTAGATGGGTGGAATGATGGGTTGGTCTGCATACATCGTAAAGATATAAAGGTTCATTCTACCTGACAGCGTTATTTGATTCATCATTGCCGTTATACAGTCTAATGAAATGCCATTTTCAAATGCTCCGCATTCCTTGTTCGTCTAAACAGGCTTCGGTTCGGGATTTGTATCCGTTGCATGTTATTTTTTACATTTTAGTAAAATTTCTCTGATTCCTGGAGTAATTTTTTAATTTCCTCGACCGTGCGCTTCTCATAATCTTACTTTTCTCCTGAGAAGCCGGTGTTCGTCTCTTCCCTTCTGCTTGTAGAGCACGTGGGCAGCTCAAGTACTTCTATGCAGCTCCGCTTTGTATATTTCCTGTTTGTGTTTGCGGGAGGTCGTCGTCAAACCAGGGTTTCGTTATGGTGGTCGAGTGAAAACCAGCACATTTGAAGCGGTAATGTTTCCACTGGACTTCGATACTTAATGCTGACAGTATAGTACCTCTTAAGAAAGTAAGCGAGACTCGATCGGAAAGGATTTGGCGATCACTTGCGATTGTAGCCACCCAACGTCAATACAGGAAACTCAAGACTTCTTGCCTAAGTCTGCCTCTAACAACAAATCCGCATCCAAATAAGTGCTGTGTTTTGCCGTCGGTAACAATTGCCGTCGTTGATGTCTTAGATTTTCATCTTTTTTTTGTCTGGCCGATCGCATCCCATTTTTTGGATGGTGGTAATATCTGTTTTGCAGCAGTCCATGGTCTTCGTTAGTTGTTCGGCTGCACGTGTCCTATTAAGGGACTTAAAATTCCACATGGAGATCCGATTGTCCTTGTTTCGTTTGCAGAACTTGTTAACAGTAGATCCGTCGGTAACCGCGGCTTGTTGTTACTTCGTAATATAATTTTTTTTTTCCATGGGCGACCAGTTACCCTGGCGACACAACTCCCAACCTGAAGGGCCAGTCCCATTGTAGATACATCCAACATCTGTTGGAGCGAAGTTCCGGGATGTGAGCGCTGCCGTTGGTCCATTATGTCGGAATAGCTCGTATAAGGTCTTATTTGATTTATTCCGGGATTTTACTTCACCGTTGAGTCCACCTGCTTATAAGTTTGCAAAGTCGATTCCAGATGGACAGGTGGGGGTAAAATAAGCACAATTGGTGTGTAGAAACAGCGCTGGGCATCGCCAGGTTAAAACCGATCAGTGTCTACCCTACTTTCACAGTATCCAACCACACGTCTGTCACACATTCATTCATATTTTGAAAGAAAGTTTCAGTTAACATGGTTGAGTAACGATGTTCACAATCTACAATATTGGCTCCGGCCTTAAATTGACAAAAAAAAAGAAAGAAAAAAAAAAAAAAAAGACTCGCATGACACAGTATAACTCGTCGCTTTTCTGCTGTCACACTCGGTTTATATGTATATATATATTTTTAAATAAGTGCGCGCTCAAGGGGTTAAGGTACCCTTAAAATGTTTGCACATAGCGCGGGCGAATTTTGGGCTTGTCACTTGGGAATGTCACTGTCACGACGCCAGTAAATAACCTGAAATTTTTTCTGCTAAGCGACAACAGAAAGGCCGCTGACTTCCCAGATACGTCGGGAAGCATTTGTCTGCCTGAATGCTGGGAATTTACGCCATCTGCAGTTGTGCTCATATGAGACGCAACTATCAATGGAAGTGATCCTTTGTTACCTGGAACTCAGACAAGGGTGACTCGATTTAACTTTCCGAGAACGTGAAGTGATCTCTTGAATTCTTGAACTAGCTTAAAAGTCGTAAGAGCTTACAGCAATGCTCTTAGCGCAGCTTGGCTGTCACTACATAATGCTTTGTCCCCTTCACCAGTATTGCGTAAATCGAGGCTTGCAAGTCAGATGCAAGCTTTCCTAACCTTAAGTGAAATCTAACGTTGTCGTCCAAAACAAAGGCACCAGTGCCACATCCTATATTGGTTTTGGAGCTGTCCGTAAGACCCAACTGCATTCCTTTCCTGACTCAGATTCTGGCCGAAATCAGTCCTGGGCACAGGCAAAGTTATTTCATAGTTTTCCAGCAATAGGAGTTCTGGTGTTATAACCTCGGACGGATGTCCATAAGACTAGAGTTATAACACAGCTGACACGCAAAGTCATTAAAGCTCCAGTGCGTATTGTACCAACGGCCACTTCTTTTTAAACGGAAGATGGCTTTGAGAGTGCAGCTTATGATATGAATATCAAGAGGAAGGAGATTTATGAATGCATCTAAAGCGGAGCCAGGAGTGCTGGGGAAAGCCTCCATGCATCCGGGACAAACCGTTCCTTGCAGCCCGGTAAAAACAGCAATCACGTATTTTCACGAGAGTTTATTCCATAGGATGGCTATGGAGGAGCCGATGGCTCTTTTGCACTGCCAGAAGGCCGATATCACCTTAGAGGCTTTCGACGTAAGATTTTTTGTTCAGAGAAGTTTGTTATTCAGGACCCAAATACTTAGTTTCATTGGAGAATCGGATGGTGATGCTTTTAAACACTAAGGCAGATGAGTAAGCACTCGTAAAGAAAACAACATCAGTTTTGAGAGGATTGACTGAAAGCGTTTGGGGATGCCTGCGCTTTAAAGCAGATGGTCGCTAGACACGACCCAACACAGTACAGCTACATCATCCGCGGGCAACCACTGATTACCCCCGCCATCACACATTGAAGCATTGCTTTTATGCACAAAACTAGAGTTACGAGCACACATGCCGTCAAAAGTTGCTCTGTCGAAAGCAACCTCAATGTCGTCGATGAAAATGCCCAGAATCTACCTACTAGATTCTGAAGCGCACTCTCGCAGGATCTTCTACGTTGGTGGACGTGTTGCATCTATGCTTTTCACCATGAAAGAATTCAGAATTAAACTCTTGGCGAGCGAGTAGTTCTCCTTTCCGATTTCCGGTATAAGGGCCACTCTCATTATTCGCCAGAGTGCCAGGCTAGCAGTGAAAATTCTCTTCAAAGTTGCCAGCAGCTGGTCTATAGTCTTTTGTAATATAATTGGGTTATATCATTGGTTTCAGGCGACTTGAAGCTATCAAAGAAAGCAACACTACGTTTAATGGCCTCATCCGTCACCACAACTGATGAGATATACCAGCTACGGCGTGTATGATTAGGTTTCCTAGAAAGTGAGACTCAAGTCTGAGATGGAGAGCCTCTGCATTTGATTCAGTATAGGTACTTTGAAATGTTCTGGGTGGTTCCAACCTGATCTTCCCCTTTTGAGGACTTTGACCAGTCTACTAGTTTCACCGACAGTGAAAACAAAAACAAAACGCACTCTTCGTAGTCGGAATAACCCTCTTAAAATCTTTTTGCTTCAATCTGCAAAGATTCCAATCTTATACAAAATTAGTCTTAAGTGACCTGTTTAGAAGTTTTCTGAATTCTTTACGAAGACGCTGCAGGTCTGCGTTCCACCAAGGATTGCTTACAAGTTAGCTGAACATGCCATTTCGAAACACTTGGTGGGGGTGCCGCTCATGAATAGCTTTGCACACCTAATTTAATTTAGTCCTGGTTTATGGTTCAAAGTATGGCCGTCATAGGATCTTTAGAGAGAAAATTTTTCGGGTGATCTTCTTATGAAGAAGAGGAAGAAGGTACAGCGACGAATTTCTGTGCAGCGAAATCGATTTAGTCAAAAGTCTATGAATATAACGACTATGATAACTGAGATATCTAGGGCGGATGAACAGCAGTGCTCTGGCTTGGACAATCTTCGAATACACTTCGAAAGGATGATGAAGAAAAATAATATCTCGACTCTAATGGAGCACGGAAAATGGGGAAGAGCCTTATCCAACGCGGCGTGCGTAACCCGAAAAGCTACAATAGGTTATCATCGAGCTGAATGGAAGAGCTTGTTGGTTGAGGTCTAGATCCATTCCGGGCCAATGTTGTGCCAAATAAAGACCACGTTAGTTTCATAAGGGTGCATTTTGTCACCTCTCCCTTTCATTAATCAAGTGTATGCAACCGAAATGATATAGCGGTGAAGGAAAAAGTGTAAGTGGGGGACACCCAGAACCTCAGAGGAGACTCATTGAAGTTTATATAGGGTGATTTATCGTGAGGTTTGATTTATATTGTAAAATAAAATACATAAATTTGCAAGTGAACTTAAATTTTTTATTATCGTCTTGTTGAAACCAGAGCTCACCGAGATAATGTGATTGAATTTCAGGAAGCACATAGTCCGTTAACATTGCGCGATAATGGCTACAATTGACGGTAACATTCTGATTTGCCTCATTTTTGAAGAAATATGGACCAATGATTTCACCAGCCCATAAACCACACCGAACCGTTGTTTTTAATGGATATAATGGTAGCTCTTGATACTCTTTCGGTTGCTTATCAGCTCAAATACGGGAATTTTGTTTATTTACGTATCCATTGAGCCAGATATGGGCTTCATCACTGAACAAAATTTTACGATAAGACACCGGATTTTCATTGAGTTTTTCCAGAGCCAATTCACTGCAAATATAACGCAAATTCAAATCGCATGGCTTCAATTCTTGCAAAAGTTGAATTTTGTACGCTTTAAGGTCGAGATCCTTACGTAAAATACGTCAAGCCAAGCTGCTGCTCACACTCTCAGCTACAACTGCTATAGTTTCTTCATAACGTGCTGGATGTGGTCTAACCGGTCGAGTATCATCCACTAATGTAAATTGGGACTTAAATTTTCGAATGGTTTTGGCAATAGTGGTTTCAGTAGGTCGAAGGTTTCTCGAATTGCACGAAAAATATTTCTCACAGAACGATGATTTTCATAATACAGCTGAACAGTTTGGAGACTTTGTTGTGGTGTGAGTCTTTCCATGAAAAAGCCTATTGAAAATCAAACCTCACGAAGAATCACCCCTTATTGAAGGTTGAGGAGCAAGTCTTCGAAATGTAACAATTTAAGGGCATTCTTTCATGGATTTTTCATTTGAACGTATTCTCGGATTCGACGTCCATAACATATTCCATCAGTTAGATGTTTACTGGGCACACAGAGGATAACACGCTGATCGTTTTAGATGATTTGGAGTAGATTTGGAAAATTGAAAGGGTTTCATGAACAATCCGGCGTTATTCGTCTACCGTTTAATGTTAACTCAATCCTAGCTGCTCAATCCTAAACTTAAAATAGAAAAATGGATCTTACATGTGAACATCAGTAATATACGTTTATAAGGCACATAATCACATCATATCATCATGGTGAGTAGAAGGAAAAAAATCTAACAGTTCTTTCGTTAGTCGTTAGTCATTGCATGGACATAGCTCTTCGTTTTCTTGCAAAAAGGTAATCTTTGCATCTAAGAATTACAATTGCAAATTCGAGTTTACTAATCTCCTGATTCAAATGAGAACCAATATATCACCTGAGTATGTTAATCTTTTGCGTTCCAAGTTACATTTGACTACGGCATACGTCAATATGGCGTTCGAAAGACAGTTGAATAAATAAAGAAATAAATTTCAACAGTGTTATCGATATTGAACAGGGTGTTATGAATTAATATTTCCAGTAGTAGATACTGTAAAAACCCATTCTAACTCTCAAGATGGAGTTGGATTCGGGCTGATTAATACATTTCATCAAAACTTATTTGTTACAACATGAAGATACAAGCAAAATAATTAAAAAAGTGGAGAATGTGGCGTAATTAAACAACCTTTGCTTTACGCAATCGCCACAATGTTCCTATAACCATCGGTTATTTTAGTGAGTTATCATCACAACCAAATTGTGATTCTTTAAAGGTAAACGATCGGGTTATTATGCGAAGAATTGTTAGTCACCATAAATAGAGACACTCTTAATCATGAAATATGAGACCGAAAACAACATCGAATCAAACTTAAAGCGGAACCTAATTTGGGCTCACTCGTGTTTCATTTTGAATTTGGTCTCGCATTCCGGTCACTCTTTTGGTTTCGGTTGGCTTCAACAAATATATGTTAAATCAGCGATTTTCTGCTTCGAAAAATTAATATATAATTTCGTCTGCTGTTCTGTAGGAAAATCATGCAATTACAAGTTTTAGTGGTATTGAGAGTGGCGCAGTAATTAATGGTTAGAGCAGGAATGTAAATTATTAATTATAACGAGCTACTTTCGCATCGGAAGTATGGATGTTCTCTGATCTCCCATATACATATTTTATTGTGTGATAATTAAAAAAAAAAAAAAAATACCTCACACAGTAGTGAGATATCCTTGATAAGATACTGTTCGACGATGGAGACGTGATAACTGGATGTAACTTTGCTCAAATTGTCATGGTATATGTAGATAGTTATAGTGTTGAAAAATCTTCGCACAAAAAACAATTCAATTGACCAACGAAGGACTCTCCTGCTTGGTGATGGTTCGTTAAACTTCAACTTGCATCTCCTTGTAGTGCTACTTCTTGTAGTGATTCCTCCGAAAATCTCAGACAGAAGGGCCTGTTCAAGTTCAAATACTCGCATCCGTAAAAACCTTAATATATTGCATCGAGCTGGACTACAATGCCTCAAATATGGACAAATTCTTTGATGACAATCTTTGCCTATCAAGCAAAGATAATGATAGGACTCTGGAACGTAATGACAGTTTTGGACTTTTGGAAAGATAGTGCCAAGACCCCAGATTCCTCCAATTTTAGGGGGAGCTCAACTGTTATAAAATAAAGCAAATAAGATGCCTCGACGCAAGAGTGTATCAATTCTTAAATATTCGTATAAATAGTACTATCTCAATTTAGCACGGAAAACCAGTTGCCTTCTAATTTCAGTCCTGTTGTATGTGTTATTCTAAATCTTTACCACACTTTGATTCATATCATAGAAGCTATTCAGCCACTGAATATTGCCGAACGGATTCCACAGTAGAGTAAGAGAAGTCCCCATCAATGCTTCGATAGAAGGTAACGCAATTCCGATCCAAGGCTGTGAAAAACGCTTATTTGATTAGTCGAAGGAGTGCTATCTATATGAAGCAAAAAACATAAAACGTGACAATCCGTCTTGGATCATACAGTATTTAAAGCTCGTCAATTTGACCCGAAGAGGAAGGACATCCTATAATGCATAGAACCTAGTGAAGTGTAGCGTAGTATGACAAACGAAAACTCATGAACGCCCAGAGAATGCAAGTAGTAGATTTGATAGCAGAAAAATCTACTATAAATGACCACAGGATAATGGCCAGCAGAATAGTACTCAACATCCAATAAGGGGTGTGGATGTAACCTTGCTGATGCCGAATTTGCATCAATTCAGGAGATAGCAAGATCAGGAAGAGCAATTTGCCGTGATGTGGACGCGAAAGAGTTATCCGTTGCAGCAAATTCCCCGTGACAAGGCATGAAAGCACAGATCTTTACTTCAATTAAAAAAAATTATCCAGGTTGATAGCATTCCTGCCGTGCTTTTTGTCGGCCGATGGCGAGACAGAATTCTCAATATGGCCAGCATCCTTAGTATTTGCTCACTTAGAAGGCGCTACAGTTCCGGGTCAATCTTGGTCTCAACTAACAAGCCCGATCCTTGGCTAACTGCTTTTAGTTGAAGCATCCTACAGGCATTACAATTCGCAGAAAGAAGTGAAACTCTTTTTCAAAAGATGTCAATGAATGCCTGCGCTTACGGGGAGTTTAACGTACTACCTCCTCCTCCGCGGCACTAGATGTTCTATTTCACTTGACACCTTGACTTGGAGAAATAAATTATTTGGCCATACTAATAATCTTAATACACTAGGAATCCTTCAAGAGATCATCGCCTCATTACTGGTTTGACAAAGGCTTTCACTTAACATTCCCCTCTAGATCCTTCTGGGAGGAAGGTGCTTTCAAGTCTATCAACTTCTATACGGATGGATCCAAAACTAATAGCAGGGTTGGTGGCGGTGTTCAGATAAACTTAATCTAAGCATCTCCTTCCGCCTTCTAAATCACTGTAGCGTATCGCAAGTGGAAATTTTGGTGATTAATGAAGTCCTATCCTATCTGAAGAGAAACGTGGTATCTGCAAGGGATATCCGCAACTTTTCGGATAGACAGGCCGCAATCAAATCTCTGGACTCTCACAAAATTCTAAAACATCCCTTGACTTCCGGTCCTCACTTAGGAAGATGGCAGAGTAGTTCAACTTTTTTGGGTGCCGGGAACAGAGACATTCTAGGGAATTGTAGAAACAACGAACTAAAGCTGGATGCTAATAGAAGAACAAACCTTAGATGGACTGTTGGATTAACATGTCTAGCGAGGAAACAAATCTGGCTAAAGCTGCATTGAAATCGCTCTAAGAGTTTGATTATTCAAAATAGAAAGCATCTCAGCACCATCATAGATGTCATCATTAGACACTGACTTATAAACAAGCATGCAATAAGGTTTGGTTTCTTCAGAAGCTGCATGGACAAAGAGGAAATGAGACAATCCTCCACCTACTCTTTACATGCCCAGCTCTCTCCCAAAAAAGAAAACTTGTCTTAGGAGCTTTCTTCTAAAATGACATGAGCGATCTAAACAATATAGACGTTGACAGTCTCACACTCTTCATCAGAAGCTCAAAATGGTTCCAATATTAGAACGATCACAGATCCAAGTGGCATCACAATGGGTTAATAGGCTGAAGTCTCCATGAAGCCGTTCGCATCAACTTTCTGTATTTTGACTTTGTGTAATTCACTACAACGAGTTAGTCATTCCCGACAGTGATTGATCCTAGAATACTGGAGTTGTGTCCTGCACCGATCTCAATGTAATCAGTTTAGTTGATTGGATATTGTCAGGCCTCTTTGTTGATGTTGAGGTGTGGAAAGCACTTTTTAGCTTTGATGATATTTTGGCCCGACGCGATTTTAACGTCGTACTTAAGACATATTCCGTAAGTTTGTTCGAAGAGCTCTTTCGTATAATATTTGACAAAGTGGAACCTTTTATTGACGTATGGACACATATGCAACGTGGAGTGACCAGATAGCATTGATAGTTTTTCCAATAGTTATGTTTCACCAGTGGTTGAAGTTACCAATGACAACCAGCTGTCAAAATATTTAGTAAGATTTGCCATGTCATCATGCATCGTTTTATGCTTGAAGAACGTGCGGAAATTATAAAAAAAGATTATCGAAATTTCGGCCCAGTTATACATATGCAACGTAAATTTCGTCGTCATCATGGCTTCAGTGTGCAAGCAATTCGTCGCATCGAGCGTGAGTACACTCTTTTGGATCTTATCCTACCAACCAGAGAGAGATTGGTGCGGCCAGTATCAAAGAAGATCCAGAAATGTAAATTCTTCCCCGATCAGTTGAATTGGGCATCGCCAGAGAGTCAACCCGGCTTATTTTGCTGTTGGATTTGGGCCTACATCCGTATAAGATTGTGCTGACGCATAAATTGAAGCCAGATGACCATAGATAAAGCTGTGAGTTCACTAAATGGACGCTGTAAATGTTGGCCAGAGATCCGAACGAAACCAATTTTTGGCTCTGCGGCTTTGTCAAAAAGCAAAATTGCCGTTATTGCAGCGAACACATTTCACAAGTGTTCGGCCGAGCATCAATACATCCACAAAGACTGACTGTTTGGTGCGGTTTATGGTATGTTGACATCATCTGACTTTTTTTTTCCAAATGAGGAAGGAGACATCGTTATTATTAATGGTATCAGGTAAAGAGCTATGTTAACCGACTTTCTGTGGTCAGAGCTCAACAATATTGATATATCCGAGCTGTGGTTTCAATAAAACGGCGCTACATGCCTTATAAGCGACGCAACGCTCGAATATGTGAAGGAGAAATTTGATGACTGGCCAACATTCGACACGCTATTGCTGGAATAATGCCAAAAATTGGACAGACGGTTTGAAGCACTGCCAGCGAAGTTGAAGCATAAACGTGGCTCCAAAATAAAACCAGAATCCATTTTATATTTCACACCCTGTTATTTTCTTTCGTTCTTATCTGGTTGCTTTTTAATTTCAGGAATAGTATCCGTGAATGTGATGTGTTCTTTAGAAAGGTAACACTTCTTTGTAGTAAGTCGGATTTTTTTATATGATGGAAACATTGACTCATCATTTGCTCTTATTAAATTGTATTGGTGTCTGGTGAGTTTAGCTTCCACGAATAAAGAAAGAGCTTGTCACCCAAAATTGTTTTATTCTGTTCGTTATTGAGCACTACTTTCGGGAGAATTTGTTGTAATGTCTTTCAGAACTTTCACTCATTCTAACTGACCAGAAGATCGTACGCTCATTCGGGCAGCAAATGCTAACTCTTTAGTCAAGTGATTTTTTTCTCAAAGACTCATTATTATGACATCAACAAAATTTTGTTTAGGATGATCAGTGAATATAGTGAATATAGTGTTGCTTGCGTAGTTCTTGAACCAGTTGAAAAACCTATCTTCTTTTCTACAACATCTTATCCACCTGTTTTTAAAATTCAAAAAAAAAAAAAAAAAGAAAAAAGAAATTTGCCTGTTCAATTCAGGTTTTAAATGTTCGGCACATTTTCTACATTAATAGCCCACGAATCGTTGTTAGATTGCCTCAAAACATCGAACAATGTTTCGTCGTGTAATAAGAATATTAGTTGAACCTGAAACTGAAATAAATTAAGGAAATTCATAGTTTGCCAACAAAAAAACGTGTATTTTCAAGTTAAGACCTTGGTCCACTTAAGAAGCAAAATCTTGGAAAAACGCGAATATGCGCAAATACGAGGCTGTGCTGGGACTTTTTTAACCCCTCTGCATAGTATGACTTTTGTCGGCCTACAAAATAGTCCTAGACGCCACGGCGATGACTTCCTCGTTCGACACGTATTTCTTTCCAGCGAGCGATCTCTTAAGGTTTGGGAACAAAAAGAAGTCGTAGGGAGCCAATTACGGAGAATACAGAATATGGGGTAGCAATTTGTAGTGCAATTAGATAAATTTGGCTGTGGCGACTGCGAAGGTGTGAGTCGGTTCGTTATTGTAGTGGGAGAGCACTTTTTTCTTCGCCAAATTTGGTTTTTTTTTTTTAAATAGACATTGAATCGGGTAAATAAATCGACGTAGTATGCTCCTGTTATTATTTTTCAGTTCTCCAAATATTCAACGTTGATCACACCTAGCTTTTTTTCTGAAAGCACGTTCTTCTCCTTCTTCAGAGCACGTTCACCGGGTAAAACACATTGTTTCGATTGATCTTTCGTTTCTGGTGTGTACCAATGAATCCATGTCTCATCGACGATCACGAAGCGATGCGGAAACTCCTCCGGATTTCGATTATATAAGGCCAAGTACGTTTTTAAAGTTGTCTCCGGTGTGCTCAAACGCGGCACCCATCGCGCGGACAGCTTTCTCGAGCCAAAAATCTCGTGCAGGATATGGGTAACGCGTTCAATTGAGATGCCTGCTATCTCAGTCTACTCGTGAATTTTCACTTGGAAGTACGCCAATACGAGACCATGGATTTTGTTCACGGTTTCCTCTATGGTAACCGTTTTTGGGCCATCTGGGAGCGGTTAATCAAAAACCGAAAAAACTCTGCGAACCAATGATAAATGGTTATACGGGAAGGTAAATGGATCCCATACACACCATCGAGAATGGGCTTGATTTCCTTGCAGGTTTTGCCACTCAAAAACAAGAATCGGATAACGGATCGATACTGCTCTTTTTCCATGGTCGCAAAAAACACTAACACGATATTTTGAAATGGGTGTCAAACAAAACTAAGCTTCGGATTGACACTAAATTTGGACAGACGGGCTAAAAGGGGTTATACTAGATGATGGTACACTCATTTTTGCTCACCTATCTTGCAATCCGGGTACTCCTCAAACAGTCCTTGTACACTACAAAATAAGACCGTTTTTGCAGACATTTTATGACATGTTCACAAAAACATTTGCATGTTAAAATGTACATAAAATGTACGAAAATTTGATAAACAATTTTATTTAGCAAAGATCCTGGATATTCAACAGAGGTCCTAGATATCATTGCAGCATAACAAGCTGGCAAACTAGCATTGGCTTTCTTTAAGACCCTCCGATAAGCAAACCAGTTCAATTTTAAAATCATAGCTGAACCAATCCGTATTCACACATTTCACAGAGCTTGGCTGTAAGCATATTTTGCTGCAAGTGTTGTAGCAGTCCACAGATACAGATTATTTTGAAAGTGTAATTTTTAAAATGTTAATGCTTCATTCCGATTTAAAAATGTAAAAAATGTCACTACAAAGGAGTAGTAGTTTTTTCGGCTTCGAAAAAAAAATAATAAATTATACATACTATATATTTAAAAAAATTTCATAAAATATGTAGGTTAATTTAATTCAAAAACACATTACACTACAGCCTTCTAAAGCAACTGCGTCGAATGCATGTCAAATATGCACAAAAATCGTTGAACTATGGGAACTAAATACGGTATGGCGCCATTTAAGAAGAAAACGTTTTCAATAAAAAAGGAAACTCGTAAACCTGATATAGCAATTTTTTAGATTTTTTTTTCCAACCAACAAATAAATCACTGCACAAAAAAGGCGAACTGAAAAATTCTTTTCAAAAATACTTGAAATACCAAATTCATGCAACGAATTTGCCTTGCTAGTCAATACATTCGTCAATTGCCCATTCAACTGAGTGCACTAAATTCCGGAAAATGTGGTTGTATTGGAAAATACGATTATAATTCCTTTACAGTGAAAGGATAATCAAGTTTTGCAAGATACTATATGGACCTAAAATTGTTACTCTTACCGATGGGGATGTTAATTTGCTTTAAATGTCTATCTGTATATATTCACTTTGACTTTTAGGACGTACTTATACTACATAACCCTAATCTTAATTGAACGCTAAGTTAGCAAATTTAAACAATAATTAATAGCAACAGATATTGGCACAAGTAAATATGAGGATCTTCTTAAATGCGAATTAATTTTAAAGCTCCCACATTCCTTGTCCAATTAAGATGATGTGGCACTTTGTTTTCGATTTCTATCTATCTAATCGAATGCAATCTCGAAGCCTTGATACGAGTATGATAAACCATTGGAATTCACCTCAGGCTAAGCTTTGCTATTGCACCATCAAATGTACTCGTACATACCAGAGGTACGATGGAACGTGTGTATCTGAAGATATCTCTCTCTGATGTTGGCGACCTGTTTTTTCTGCCTTATGGTGCAGGTAATTGTTATTCAACTAAGTGTAGCATACTAATGCAGAACACAAGGCGAGAGACACTTGAAACGAATGCCATTTGGAGATTGCCAACATATGGCTAGAGAGTTCATGAAGTGTTGTTTTGTGGCCAGATTCAATCCGGATAGGGCAAATGAACATTTTTATTCTCAGAGATACATATTTTCAATTGCTATGTTCTTTTATATCGTATTTATGACCACATTTACCTCTTTTAGAAATGATACGTACAATACTAGTATCAAGCAAACAAAACTTAATGAGATAATGGATGGCAATGAATGGTTTTGAATGTGTGAATATAGTCTCAATTTAACTGCATTTAAGATTTCTGGAACAATCGGTTTTGGCAGCCTTTGACATTTGACAGTAAACAATAGAGTTGCCTATAATTTTTGAAAAAGATAACTCTCTTGGAACATTGTTTCTGGCCTCGACCGTATACCAGATTTATCCAACAGGTCAGAACATAGTCAGAACATAGGTACATCGAATTTGAAATTAAATGGAAAAGACAAATAGGAGAAAAACCAACTGATTCTTTGCCTTGAGATATCTGGATTAACTCCTGCAGAGCGCCCCATCCATGGTGTAATCTAAATCTACAGCGACTACGTAAGAAAACCAGAAAGCTTGTGTCCTTTATAGATCAAAGCAAAAAAGAATAGACAAAGGGTGATTTTTTACTGTTTGGTTTGTCAGTGTTCTATTTTTGACAGCTCACGCTTGATTCGTGACATGTGTCAAAGTCAAACATGCTCAGTTAGCATTGCCATTTCATTATGGAAAGACCTACATGTAAAGAACGTTTAAAAATTATTGAATTTTATTATCAAAATTTGTGCTCTGTGAAAAGTTTTTTTCGGGCACTTCGACCATTTTATGGTCATCATAATCGGCCTACTGAGAAAGCAATTTAAGCCACAATGACCAAATATGGACATTAAGACACCTATCCGTATGTGTAGAGGGCGTTCAGAGGAAAATATTAAAAATATTGATTTGTCCATTGGTCGCCGCTCGCAGCCATTGGGATTGTGTTACTCGACTACGTAGAAGATTTGGGCTGGGATCTTGGTCTAAGAACTTACAAAATACAGCTCGTGCAAGAACTGAACCCGACCGACTTACCACACTATCAAATTTTCTGTGAGTGGGCCTTAGAAAAGCTGGAGGAAGATCCACCTATTTATCGAAAAACTGTGTTCAGGACGAAGCTCATTCTGATCATTGTTTTCCAATTTTGTTTTGCCCAAAATGCACGAGCTAATCCCGGTCGATATGTGGTTCCAGAAAGTAGGCGCTACCGACAGCCCAGCACTCGAATCGATGGACCAATTGAGAAGTAAGTTTGGTGAGCAGCTTATCTTTATTTTTTGACCTGCGAATCGGCCGGCTAGATAGTGTCATTCGACGTGTTAAGACTACCGTGGATACGTCAAATTACTCGTCTATACTGATAAACGAGCGTCCGTTACAGCCTTGTAAGACAACATTACACGTGCTATTAGCGAGATACCAGACAATATGCTCAAAAAAGTGATTCGAAGTTGGACTCTCCGTATGGACCAAATAAAACGTAATCGTGGTGAAATAATCCTTTAAAATGGGCAAGTATCGATTTATCAATTTAAATAAAAATTGTAAATACATATCACCTATCATATGTAGTCAATATCGAAGATTGCTTTCCATGAAAACATTTGCAAAAAGATAAAAATGAAAATAGTGGAGTCTGAATAATGTCTTCAAAATAGATAAAGTTGGTACACTCATACGCTGAGGCGAAGCCAGGAACTCGCAGATCAGAATTGTCTTGACAATCAGCTCCTATGACTAAAAGTACAAGTGAGTTAAGTTATACAAGCCGAACGACGGACGAGGCTTGTAAACACGTCGCTCAGTCATTTGATGGCTTAAAATCATATAAAAAAGTATTGATTAGCTGCTGGCAACTCTGAAGAAAATCTTCTTTGCTTGCCTGGAACTGGTCCACGTCCTAAATCTTTGGTGAACAGTGATAGAAGCTTTCGTTATAAAAAGTCGGTAAAGATGACTACTCGCACCAACAGCTTCGGATCAGATTGTCTTCCTCCTTGACGAAAACCGTGTAGAGAATATTTAAGCTGCAAAAATGTCTTTGAAATGCATCCTCTGTCCGAGATACAAAATGCCTACCATTGAACATAGAAGATCTTTTGAGATCACACTTCGAAATCTAGTAAGTAGAATTGTAGAATTGAAGTCTGCGGTCAGTATAACTACTTTAATTCCATTACTATTTGACTGTCTGCTGCAGATAATGTAGCTGTAATGTTTGTCGGATTTTGCCTAGCGACTGCTTGCTCTAAAGTTCAGAAAGGCCTTCGTGTAATCGACGATTGATGCAGTAGATTTTTTACTGATATAAAGCGCTGTCGACTTTTTGGCAGTGTAAGGCAGATTTTGGCGGAAAGTGCTTTGGATATATACCGATACGATTAGATTAATTCTACTCTATGTGTTTGGTATAATGAGTTTCCATGAAGATGCGGTTGCTTGTAAATTTTTTAGGATGTCTTTCTTTGCTTTGGATGCGCTAATGTATCCGCTTATATTGATATTAATATCATCGGAACTCCGCTTGCTGTATTCGGGCTTAAGTCGAATGTTTCTAAATTGAGGGAGGGTTGTGGCGCTGGTGTCTTTGTCGAAGCTGATACTCGTAAACTGCAGACAGACTGCAGGTCTAAGCAAGTTCCAGAGTGGAAGGCTTTTCTAATTCTGCTGGAAGGTTGAATCCACTGAGTCTGGCTTGGATCCCAAGTCACAATGAATTCTTATGAAATGTGATCGTCAATCAATTAATTGTAATTGAAGGCTAGCATTGCCTGTCTCTTCGGTTGGGGCTTGAGAGGATTGACAGTCGAGATTTTTATTAATACAACGTAGTTGACTTTATTTTTCATGTTGCAAGCAGACCAAGTGAATGTTTCCGCATGTCTCGAAAAGGTTAATGCATTTCTGCCATTCCTCGACTAGAAATACTACAGACTGTTCCAAAAATTTTAAAATCATGCAATATGCTCGTAAATATTTTTGACAAAAGGGGGTTCAGATTTAACATCTGCTTGCTCGGCATCGAATGTAGCTTCAAGGCAAAGCTTTATTACTCGAGGATTACTTCTCCAGCTAGCACCCTAGCTGACTCCATTGCCTCACCTCGGGGTTAGAACCGTTCACTTTTTGAGCTCGAGCTGTATGACATAGCCATCGAAGACGCTGAATTTCTAGATGCTTGATTAGACCGATTTCACTGTACAGCCAGTTTAGCTCGTGGGTGAGTCTCATACTCCATTCCCCGTGAAACAAAAGGGAATGAAAATCAATCATTTATAAATCTAACAATGGTGACGTTCTAGGCAAGCTGTAAGTGGAGTGGGTCTTTTACTGACGACAACATATACTTTGCTCTCCCCTCTTTGCAGCAGGGCACCATAATACAAAATTGATGGCTTACTGTATTCGCCCAATCACATCAATTTCATTCAAGAGGTCGTTCCTCTATAGTTGCCCAGTGAGTTTTGCATAATTCATTTTAGAGCGATGTTAAAGTGGACTCATACTGGCTCGTCGCCTTGTCTTAAACCTTTCTTGACATTAAACGTCTCAGTAAATTTATTACCGCTGTTGATGAAGTAGCGATAATTCTCCATAGTCATCCTGCGCAAACTGACGGGTTTGGAAGAGATGTCAAAACTAGATATATGTGGCTTTGAAGTTAAAAAATAGATTGTGAGTGTCGACCTAATTAATATTCCCGAGTCTTTTCCAAAATCTATCGTAGAGTGAATATTCATCGAACGAAGGATGAAACACTGAACTTCGATGAACCAACCAAATTGTGGACGATAGTGAGAGTCTATTGTCCGGGCATGCTTTCCTCTCACCATATCTTTCAGATGAGCTAATGCATCTTCCCGATCCGGTCATTTTCAACTGTTTTAAATCAAATGACTGAAAGTTCGTCTGCGCTAGTAGTCATATTAGACTCAAGCTTCGATATTGCTACTTTATCTTCATTTAGGTCAGCAGGCAGGAATTTTCTGTCGTCGTTTGTCTAGGGTGAATGGTTCATTCTGCTGTCATTGTTGTTATACTGCAGTAGTAGTTTCGAAGACCTTCATTCCGCAATTGGTAGTCTTTCTTGACTCCGTTGTGCTTATGACACCAGCATACGTACCTTCGCTGTAGCATGGTGATAATCAGGGGCAATGTTGGCTCATCAGAAAGCTAGAACATTTAAAATGTTTAAGGCGTGTCTTGCGTCAGTTGCAATGTAATCGATCTGGTTATCGTTGATTGATCAGGGGATATCCAAGTACCTTCATGGATGCGGAGATATAGGAACCGCACGCTGGTTCCTAAAAAGTAACGACTGGCTACAAATTCTAAAAACTATAAACAATTGTCGAACGTAGTGTAATGAAGGCTATGTTTTCCAACGACCCTTTAAAAGACGGCTTCCATACTCAGTCTTACCTTAAGATTTCTAAGTATAATCTTGGTGTCATATGTTTGGGGTGGGTGGTAATAGAATTCGTCTTTGATCGTTATTCTCTGTAGGGACACTAATAAAAATCTGGCCTTGATGCGTGATGTTATGATGGGATGTTAGGACCTATATCCTGAGTTTCTTTCGAATAACGAATCCATATAGTCATAGTTCATTTTTTCGGTAGCACGTGGTATGCTAAGGGTATTGATATTTCATTTTCGTATCGGAAATTCGTTACTAGGGTGGTCAGTATTATATCGGTCCGTATACCAGGCTATACCAGGTTGTCTATGAACTTTTTTCATTATGGCACAATGCGGAAGTTACCCTCACACACAACCTGGAGAACCGGGTTCTTAGTAAAATCTCTGGACAAGGGGTACGTCTAAACAAACGTGTGACAGTAGCCTCGCTGATGTAATATGAGTAGCTGTTGGCCTTATCATATTTCTTGCATCACCATTTCTACCCCAGGGTGCTAACACAACCATGGAATTTCTTTTAGACCTGGACTCCGAATTAATCGAAGTAGCTATAACGGAGGGTGTGCACCAAGAAGGTCAAACCGCCTTCATCTAGATGAAGAAGTCCCTTAGTGCGAACACTCTTCCCTATTCCCATCTCATTTGAAGTCTTAAATGACATCCCGCAGAAGTACTAGACTCTCAGGCTACACCATGTGGAGGTGAGAGTATGAATTGATGGTCAGAGGGTTAAGTTGCGACTCTTGTGTCTTCATAAAATGCGAGACTACCACTGAAAACCACCCGAGGACTACTTTGGCTATTAATTTAACAACTTCAGATATCTCAAGAACCTTCTCATGACTTCCAGTTTTATGAGGTATATTGATAATTTTTCCTTTTAGTATTTTTATGACGGAGTTATCTCATCTCAAACAAGAGCAGAGACCCTAATACGGAAAATCATTACTTCGGGCAGGTCGTCCTGACTTGGCTGCATATTGTCAGCCGATACTAGATTAAGAACCGAAGCTAAATATTCCCTCCAATTACTGCGATGATCGCCATCCGAGAAGAGCAAAAATTGTTCAAGGCTTTCAGTGAGCATTGCCTAGAGCTGTGACTTATTTTCATTTGATTAGTCATATCTGTCACATCTTTCTTTAGTTTTTTCTGCTTTCATATGGTTCAAGCTTGTTCCTCACTTCTGCTAAGGTATATTTAGAGTTGAGCTCTTACAATTTTTCGTTCTATCAGTCTTCAAAAGCCGTCAGAAAACCATGTACTCTATCTCCCTTGCCTTAGAAGTTTTGTGATTGAAACAGAACGTAGTTTGAGAGTGACTAAGTGAGAGTGGTTAATCACATCTTCATGTTTCCCTCGCATCTATTTTGGATGCGGATAAGACAACTTCTTACGACAGCTTATCGACAGAATATTGAGCTGACTTTCCGTAAGTTCGTTATGTGATACCCAAGTATGAGTAACTGTGTGGCAGGAAATCTTCGCAATAGTAGAAACCACAATCCATCATTGTCATGTTCTCTTTTGCAGTTATGTTAACCGATAATATGTCTGAGCTTTTGGTTGTCGGTGGTTACTTTGGCATTCAGTTCAGTGTTCCTTTTTTAAATGCTGCTCAGCTGGTTGTAAGAGTTGTCCTTCTCGTAATCAGTTGCTAGACGTTGGAGCGTAGCGCTGTGTACTTACTTACTGTATCCATTTCGGTAGCGGTAGGAGATAACATAACAAACATGATTGTGGCCGGATTGGATCAATCCAAGCTTTGAGTGCTCCGTACTTAGGACGCCCTCGTTCTATCACACTCGGTTTAAGCTCCAAACACTTCAACCGTAAATTCAATTCGATTTTTGCCTACAAACAAACATTTACGTTCCTAGTCTGAATGATGGTGCAGCACTCAATTTTTAATTATACCACTAAAGGCAGTACCATTCATCTGCCACACCTGAAACGACCTGAATTCAGTCTATTGATTCTCCTGGTGCAGCGCAGTACCCAAAACCTCCTTCGGTTGACCGCTTTACATAATTTCAGAACAATAAACTTCCAGTATTACCCTGGCCAATCCTTGTGTAATTATTCGACAATTAGTGTAAACCGTCGACAATGAACACACCTGCTCTATGTAGTTCCGCATGTGGACCGACAGAAATTCACTTGACACGGCAGGTCGTTTGGGACAGTACACAGGCATGACAGCCTCAGTTTTCAGTTACTAAATTTGTTTTTCAAATAAATTTGACAGAATGACTAAACAGGAAATACGAGTACTCGTACAGTGTGTTTAGATTCAATTCAATTTGTGTTACGATTCAGTAAACCGCTCTGTGTTAGGGGTGAGAGGCTATTTAGACAGATGTTTCCCAAAAGATACGAACGGCTACACCCTCGTGTTACAATCTAAAATACACAATTGAACGTGTACCGATTGTCGGCGGGCATAGCATCGGATATGGATCAATGGTCATAAATTAACATCGACATTCCCAAAAATAAATTTAGATCACATTAAGCACGTTTATTCATTTATCCGAGGAAAGCAAAACGTTCCGTATGGGACTACTAAGTAAACCTCCAAGTTAGGGTTTTAATTGTACGGATAAAGGTTTATCAATTTCGAACTTAATTGAGGTTGTTACAATTGCCTTGATTTCGGGGTAATTGAATTTAAAATTGACTTGAATTGTGATTGGAATGGGACACAACATCTCTAAGCTGCTTAGCTGGCCGTATGTATTGAACTTGATACTTAAGTAGTCGGACACGCATATACATTGATCGGTAAAAAAAGTAAAACGGTACTCAAGTTCAATGCTTGATTTCTAAGTACGGATTTTCCGTTAGAGTAAAAGAAAGAAAATTAGTTTAAAAGTTCAATGCTTTGTTAATTTCAGCTCAATCGACATACAAAAAGCCGACAATCAATAACGAACAACCAACAGCCAACAACCATCAGCCAAACAACCGACAAACTGTATCCGTGAAGCAGTATGAAACCAGAGACGATGCCAAAAAAACCCAGTCTTATGGAACTTTTGCACTCGTTCTTGAACCTGAAACTTTTGCAAAAGAAGCATTCAAGCACTCCTCCTTTAGAATTGGACGCGTTGACTACGGTTCTTAGCTGCATAACGTATGGTAGGAGTACGCTACGAATATGTAGTTGTCATGTCTTGGCAATGCTTTGGAACTGTTGCCAAGAACTTAGGAGTATTCGTATGCCATGAAATGTATTGTAATGGTGATGTATCACATTGTTGTATAGGCAAAGTCGACGACGGATGACGATGAACGCACCAGGAAACAAGACACCGCCACATATCATAAACTGCTCTGGCGTGCTGGGTGTTTTAAGATCCATAAAGCATGCAGAGAACAATAAATGCTGCATAAGTAGCTCGAATCGCAGATAAGAATTTCAATATGTATGAGTACAATGTAGATACGTATGAGTACCGTACAAGCAATGCAATAGAGATTGTCGCTTTTGGTGTCCCAAATGACATATGGTATAAGGAAGCAAATTGGCAGACAGTTAACTAAGCGGAAAAAAAAGAACAAATATGAGTGCCACTATACTGTTATATATGGACTAACGACTATTTAATTATTTTCTTTTCAAACAAACAAATGTGCGGAATGAAACGTGTTTGCATATGTGCTTTTGATTTTAGATTGGGTTAGGTGTCAAAAGTGCCTTAAGATGGTTCTGAAATATTTGGCTTCCCATTCCTACCAGACACATGGCTCCGGCATTTCAAGGTTTTCCAGTTTAATTCCGCACCTTTAGCGAGTGTTGTTCGAGCTAAAACCTTATCATCACAAAAGTATGGTATACGCAAGTGATATCCATTTCACATCGTGCTAACCTGGCTGAATCAAAGGCGCCTTTGAAACTCGAGCATCTAAGAAAGAGGACTCTTATCTGAAGTATTTCTTGTGGGACGCAGAAAAAGAAAGGTGTTTTTGTAGAAATAAGGTTCGGGAATTGTTCAAAAAGACAAAAAAGTGAACAAACGGGTAATAGTCGAGCTGCTGTCGATGTAGAGAATATGAAAGCAGCATTTCCGCATACCATGATTAGAAGTCTGTTTCAGGCAGGAAAAACCATTGAATTTGAACACCCGACCTAAAAGAGGGAACTGATATTCATGTCTAAGTTCAAGTGCAACGACAAGCTGTTGAGAGTGAATGAAACCTGAACATTGTCAATTGTGGAGGAATAGACTTCTTATACATCGCTTACATGATCGTATATGCAGGTCATCAACCTGATTAACTTTTTCAATGTGAGATCAAGAGGCCACAGGCTATGTTAGATTTTGGAGAAAACCCATGAATTTCAGATCGATACAGCTCACCATTTCATCTACATTAAAGCCGATCTATAAAGAGCAGCGACTCATTTTGGTCTCTCTGCCAAACTTATCTGGTTGTTTAGGAGGAAGATGCAGAAGGCATTCGTCATAGAGATCTTCGATATCAAAAATAGATTTAGACAAAGCGATATCGCTCTTGAAATTTTTTAAAGGTTGTTCCATTACTGGTATACCCCGAGAATATTGACAAGTTGGACTAATGCAGCGTGATGTCGACATTCGTGAATATCGCTTTTGAAGGGGTGAATGGTTAATGGGTTTAGTGGTTAACGAAGTGCGTGATGTATACAAAAAACAGAAATTTAGGACAGAAGGCAACTTCAGTCAGATATAGCTTTGAGGTAGATAAGGACGAGAGTTGCAAAGCCTTCTCTTGAACCAATAAAGCGACTCACATCTTGCTCTGTGGCGCAGGTGAAACAAATGAAGGTACCCTAGGTTGTTGATCTCCAGGTCACCGTCAGCTAACAGTGCTAAAAAGCTTTCGGCAAGACATAGGCTTGTTACCGAAGGGGTTCTCTTAGATCCTTAATGATGATGCTATGCGTGAGTTGTACGGTGAAGCAAACCTTCAAATCACAGCCAAAGAACGATCTGTCTTGGCTTTATAAACGCTTCCTCTAGCACGGGTGCTTTTACTTCAAAATTATGAATTCTCTGTCTTTGACATCTGCAATCGGCTTTCCCTGTTCTATGAAATGGTTTTGGCCAGAAAGGAAGCCAGGAAAGAAATGCGGTCGGGTCTTTTTTTGTCTGAAAAGTACACTCAGAAAAAGAACTAGCCCATTGTACTTCTTGTAAGTTCCTTTTAAGGGAATCTTTCAGTCTTTCAAAGAAATATTGGTAAGCGCTTCAGTGATAAAGTGGCCACAGTACCAGCACCTACCACGTCAATGCCGAGTACCTACAGCCAAATGCAAACGTAAGCCATCACTTTCACTGCAAGCATCGCAGGATATTGTGTCACTTATGCCCAGCACATTTAAGTGCCAGTATAATGCCTTGTCAATACTTTTCGCTACAGACGCAAATGCTTTGCCACCTTCATCTGTTCGTTGCTATTAGGATTGTGTATATCTTCGCTTGGAAGACAAATACAAGTTTTTCTAACGAGAAGTACTCCAGAGAGATACCAGCGACGCATCTCATATCGGTTTTGGAGTCATCCATGAAGTCCCGATTACATTCCTTTCCTGGCTTAAACTCTTGCCGAGTCACAGGGTCACACGGAAAGTCGATTTCATATTTTTTCGCAACAGGAGTTCTGGTGTCATTGCATCGCACGGCATGTTCATACGACCAAAGTCATATATAAATAACGAAACATTTTTTTATGGTGAAGTTCATGACTTTCAATTAACAGAACATCACTTGTGTTCCTTAAGTGTAATGTGGTAAACTGGACGATTCTAGTTCTAGTCGGCGGAAACTCGAAATTAATTATGAACTTTTATATGAGAGGCCTCAGCAAGAATTTTGGGAACCATATGCATACGATGACTTCATCGCTATACTAAATGGTCACATTGAAGCTTGTACTTATGATGTACAGTATTGTATAGGCCAAATCGTAAAAAAAAAATGCCTAAGCCGTGGATGACAACAATGTTATTACATAAAATAAAGTTCAAAAACAAACTCGCTGTTAAATGCAAAAAAAACATCCGCATAATCACAGCCTTCACAAATACTATACCAAACTCTGCGATTAAATATAAAAAGCTTGTTTCACTGACTCGTGACAATTACTATGCTTCGCGACTGTGCAGATCTAGAAGTAGAGTTAAACAAGGATGGAAGGTAGTTAATCAGTGAAAAGAAAGAAAGCCTCAAGGAGTCTATAATTTATATGAAAATAATGAAAATATTACTGACCCTTTCACAATTACCAACATTTTCAATGATTACTTTGTTGAAATTTCTGATAAGCTAAAACCTACCACTCCGCTTAAGGATAGTTGCTCCTGTAGCATTTCTGATGGTCTCATACAGGAAAGTATTGTCACAAATACTTTCGTTTTCGAACAGTTTACGTCTTTTGAGATTTTGAAATGAATAATGTCAAAGCCAAGTAAAAGTTCGTGCACAGTTGATAAAATCACTGTCATTGTTCTCAAAAAAATTGCTTGATATGTTATTGATATGTTGTGTTACTTGTTCAATTTTAGTGTTAACAGTGGTGTGTTTTCAAGTCAGCTGAATAGACAGAAGTTATTCCACTTTTTAAGAAAGCGAACCGCAAGGCTATTTCTTCGTACAGACCGATTTCTCTTGTTTCAACTTTCTCAAAAATATTTGAGAAACTCATAAGAAAACGTATTTTTTCAAATAAACGTTTGGTTTTAGGTCTGTTGCAATCTTTTTAAAGGGATCAAAAACCATGACGGCCCTTTTCATTGACATGACAAAAGCGTTTGACATGGTTGATCACAAGTTATTTTCAAATATACTCTAAAACATCGGTTTCAGGGGTGTAAGCAATTCATGATTGGTTTCGGTCGTATTTGTTCGAGAGATAGCAAAAAGTCTGTAATAATGGTATTTTTTAGCCATTTTCGTAAATTAAATAACGGTGTACCCTAAGGGTCGATGTTGAGACCTCTATTGTTTCTGATTTACATAAACTCACTTCTTGAGCAAAAATTCAATGGTTTATCTTCTGCTTTTGCAAATATAGCGTTTACTTACAAAGGGACCTCTACTTTTGATTGCATCGTAAAAATTGAGAAGGATTTGGACACTAAAAAAGTGATTTCCATTGCATAAGTTCGTGCTTAGCGATAAAACCAAAGTAATGTCCTCTAAGATTATTGGTGCTTTCTTCGATACAAATTTATTTTTTCATGCTGCTGACTGCAAAAAATTCTCTTTGTGGAAAGATAAACTATTCTTCATCTGTTAGTTGTTCCCCCAATTACCTTAAGATAGAAAAAGAGGGCTGCTTAAAATACTTGCACTGGAAGCCTCATATATCTTCTGTAAAGGCACATTTAAGAAGCGTTGTCAGGGAGATGTATCGGCTCAAACCCATTTTAAAAACTTTTTTATTGGCTTGAAGTACAATCAAAACATTTATGAATGGAACTCGACTTCGTTCATATGGCCACCGCGGGCACGTTTGCAGCGGTCGATTTATTGGACCCAATTTTCAACGACTCGGCCACAAATTTCAGCCGCAACGGCCGCTATTTCGCGTTCAATGTTGGCTCTGAGCTCTTCCAACGTCGTCGGCGTGTTGGCATAAACCAATGACTTAACGTGGCACACAGAAAATAGTCAAGCGGCGTTAAATCGCACGAACGAGGCAGCCAATCGAGTGGCCCATGTCTTGAGATAACACGCTCACCATACTTACTGACCATTCACAGTAACATGACGATCATTATCGTCGACGAAAAAAAACAGTTATTTTTTCCGGATGAAGTGGTGATTCATGAAGCACATGTGGGTTTTCACCCGACCAATAACGCATTTTTTGCTTATTGACGAACCCATTGAGCCAAAAATGAGCTTCGTCACTGAAGATGATTTTCCGATGAAATTCATCATCTTGACACATCTTCTCCAGAACCTAATCGGAGAACATACGTCGCTTCAAATGGTCCATCGGCTTCAATTCTTGAGTCAGCTTGATCTTGTATGGGTGTAAACAAAGATCTTTACGCAAAATATGTCATAATGTGGTCTGAGCGATGCCCAATTCTTAAGAACGCCGTAGAATTGACTGATTTGGATCGTTTGCTACGGACGTCTGAACGGCAGCGATATTTTCGACACTTCGACCAATCCGTTGTCTCACTGACACGGCAACATCACACAACGAATATGTAGACTCAAATTTTTGCACTAAACTTGTTATTGCCTGTCTTCTACGGCGAGAATTACGACCGAAAATTGGAGTTAACGCTCTTAAAGTTGCAGTCACCGACTTCGAAAATCTGTAGAAATTTTTTATAATTTGTAGATATTGCTCGTTAGTGTACTTTACCATGATGAAAATGTTGAGTTTACTGAATAAATTGACAGTGACAGTTTGATGATTAGTGAAAGAGTGCGTTCAGAAATTAAATTCAAAGTTGGCAATTGGAAAACCCTGTATATTTGGTTTGTTGTTTATTTTAAGTTTTTCAGTTATGCAATTTTTGTTTTTCTTTTACAAATTATTTATTATTGACAATAAGTTTGTTATATAGAATGACACCCAAATACTTAGGATTTGGAGAATTGGATGGTGATGCCTTTAAACACACAATGAGTCAGACCAGACAGCTTCCTTATACTCGTAAAATGAACAACCTCAGTTTTGAAAGGATTGACTACATATAAACCCATTACTAGTACACCAGTCGTCGATCATATCTAGGGGTGTCTGCGCTTTAGATCAGACAGTCGCTAGGCACGTTCCAACAGACGGTGCATCTACATCATCTGCGCGTGTGCTTGTGCATAGACTTATATATCTACATAGACATATACTGTGTAGAAAGTAGTAACAAGTCTTTCTGTCTTTTTTTTTTTTATACTTTATTGCTTATTTTGCTGGTCTTGGCTGGTCTTCGCAAAAGTGTCTTCAAACTAGAAGTTTTCCTTCAAATCATACATAACTTTGTTTGTTTAGATGCTTTTAGAGATACCGCTCCAGATGTTAACAAGTACTCGTATCTCATTCAAAATTTAATAGACGGATTGTACCAAGCCTTAAAGAGTGAAAACGAGACAAATGTCTACTGGTTGGTATGTTCGGTTCTCAAACACACTGTCTAGCTTACCAAGGATGCATGAGTGTGCTCGTACTAGGCGTTGTTTAATTAAAAGCATACACTCTTTGATACTAAAGTTTCCATACAAATATTATATCTTTTAATTGGCCGAGTAAATTATGAAATCAGCGGATTTTTATTTTTATTTTCTCCCCTCTTCAGTTGTACTGACTGGTTCTGAGAACAATCTCATTCCGAACAGGGCACTTCTGTTTCTGTTAGCTGCTGTCCACGTTAATTGCCCTCAAGTAGCCTCCTTATGCGCACTGAAATACGAGTACGAGCACGAGCACTTTTGTCCATTTAATTTGTCTTCTTTTCCGTTCGGTCTAGATACATACGAATAGTTGGCTGGGGTTTCCTGGAAAATGTTTATTTTTCTCCTCCGTAGATCTTCCAATTACGAGTAAGAGAATAAGTCCTTTTCACACTGGGTGAAAAGTACAATGGTGAAGGCATGACCTCAGAGAGAAGATACAAGTACCTGTATCTGCTATAGTTGTGCTGTCGTCTACCTAACTTAGTTGTCATTTTAAAAGGTGGCCGTTATTAAGTTGACTGATTATACAAGTAATACAATATGAGCCAACACTTTTCCAAACTTGAATTGGAAAACAACAACAAAACCAAAAAAAGGTATAATGACGTGTTGTAACTATAAGTATGGTTATGTTCCAGTGAATTTGTTATTACTGTCGGGTTGTGCGGAAGACGGTCTACTGTGCAGGGTATTTTTTTCTTTCTAATGAGCTACAAGGTGCTGAATTTACCCGAAATTGAGATACAAGTTCGTAGTAGTTTTTATGTTGTTTTACGGTGGTCAAATTTGTATCTGCCAAGTAAGTTATTAACTCGTATACCTAAGCTATGATATTCGTATCTGTATTTCGTATTTTTAAGCATTTTTCATGTTTTTTGAATCTTTTATTCTTTATTGCTCTTTAAGTGAAACAATTAAATTTCACTTTGAATGTTCATACTTATAAAGGCCTTGTATAGCGTGGAGATATTTAGCCAGTTCCTGCGGAAAGTGTGGAGTTTATTTTGGGTAATTTTGTATTTTTAAATTGGTCAGGTTTATGGATAGGTTAAAGTGAAACCTCTTTATTAGGTAGGAGGCAATCTACGGATTTATAGTAGAAGTCGTTGGGAATAGGAGTATTCGTATCTTTATAGGTGTGAGAAACTTATTATATATATCGTTAGTTGGCTTTATTATTGGCAGCGCTACGACATTTTTATGGACTTATACGGAAATAAATGAATGAAACTGTTAATGAAGATGGAAGAGAGAGTTTGGTTGGTTTTATTGTACATTATGTTTGGGGGTTAAAGTTCAAATTGTGAACTTTTTAAGAGTGCAGTCAAAACGTTATGAAAGGAAAGAGTCTACTAGTTGACTATAAAGAGAAGTTTGCTTTGATATTATTCCAATCCGTTCACTGCGTTATGTTTGAAGTAAGTTTAATGGTCAATCTTGTTCTGATTTTTTTTTTTTTTTTTTTAAATTTATTTTGCGCATTTCAGGTTACTTTTCTAGATTTCTTCTCAGAGAGTTACTTACTTGCTTAGGTGTCACTATAGTTCGGAGTGAACATATGCCTCAACTAACAAGTCTCTCCAATTGCGCACTCAAAGTCAGTCGACGTACCCTTTTACTTATGAGCACTACCTAAGAGGAGGTCGTCCTATATTGCGCTGTCTCCCTGGGTTAGATTAGTATTGATGCGCACTGCGCAGATTTTGTAGGAGGATGAAGATTTGGTCGATTGCGGTACTTTATGCTGGTGGTATAGGAGTTCTTTACAGATTTTGGAATACGTGTTAGGCAAAAATTGTTGCGGTCTTTTATGATTGAAAATTTTCTACGTTATATATTCTCACAATACTTCTTCTTTGTGGTGGTGTTAGACAGATCCGTATTCGCATCTTGGCTGTAACAAGGTAGTGATCCAAATTAATGTTGTCTACCCGGTACGTTTGGACGTCTAGAATACTGGAGTCATGCCTTGTATCTATCGTAAAATGATCAATCTGACTTAGCGTTCGATGATCCGGTGACCATCACGTCCAATTGTGTATATTTAGGTGAGAAGACCGTGTGCTTGCTATGGTGATATTTCGTCCCGCCGCAAAGTCAATAATTCTAAGTCCGTTGCCAGACGTGATGTCGTATATTCTATGCTTACCAGCTGTCGTAGAGCGATCTTAACGTCATACTGCGGACATTGCTCATATGTCTTGCGGAGGAGTTCGTAGAAACATTCTTTGGTAGCGCCATTCTTGTCTTCCGTAAGGACATGGGCGTATATTACGCTTATGTTAGTGATTTCAGTTTTTATGCGGATTGTTATTAGACGCTCGCTTACGTGTTGGAAGCTCAAGCCTGCTTGCTAGGGGTATATATTTACAGGGAATGTCTATTTAAGTTCTCGTACTTATTAATTTACACCTGAAGGTTCACATCAACTTCTCTATCGAGACTTAAGTGTCGTGTCTTGTAGAAAAGATTTCAATTGTTGTAGCCAATTGCGGCAATAGAAAATCATCAATCATTTAAAAACACACTAGAGCAATGACTGTTTCACTTAAGCCAAAACAAATAATTGTCAATTGACACCCTCAAATACCGACGTAAGATCTCCCGTTTCATTTTGTTCTATAACCAGTGCTCTATAGAAATCGCCAGTAGCACATCGCCCCGTCAAACCTTCGACCGTAACACCCGACTCGCTATGAATGCTCATCAGTATACCCTCAAACCCGCTTTAGGGGGTACTCTGAAACATCATTATTCGTTTCAAATCCGTACAACGCGCCCAACTCTCTATTGCCTAGTCATTATAACTTGAAAACATTTAAGACCAAGTATGTTACAAGATTAGGTTCCGATTAGGGACCTGGATCCATATTGTAGGACATCTATTCCTCCGTAAGGCTTTATCGCTCCCAACTATTATCAGGGAGCATAGAATATATCGCCCTCCAGCAATCACACCAGAGAAGCTACAAGGAGTATGCTCGACGATAAGCAACAAAAAAGCGCTTGGATCTGATGGAATTCCAAACATGGAGTCTTGCGTCTAAGGTTGCCTGAAGATGTGAAGGTGATTGGCTTCGCCGATGACATCGCCGTGATTACAGTGGCAAAATATATCCATGATGTTGAAACCGCCACAAACGAGACAATCAAAATAATAGAGGGGTGGCTGGAGTCAGCTAACTTAGAACTAGCTGACCACAAGGTCGGGGCTATTCTAATTACAATCCAAAAATACGGTAGAATACGCTAACTACTCTGTAGGGAACCAAACTATCAGATCCAAGAATACATTGAAGTACCTAGAGGTTATGCTTGACAACCGGATTCGTTTTAAAGCGAACGTTAAATACTCGTAAAAAAGCATCATTAATGCAGGCAGCGATTGGACAGATGGTACCAAATATTGGATTGCCTGGACCTGCCCGCAGTATCTTGCTTTCTAGACGGATGACCTCTGTAATACTATTTGGAGCTATTGCCCTAGCAAGAAGGTATAGGCTCTGCGCAATAAAAGCAATAAGCGAATTCCGATGATTCTGCAACTATCATCTTACGCAGTTTCTGTCCGGACATGGTGGCTACAGAAAATATCTTCACAGATTTGGTCCTGATAACTCGCCTTACTGTCCTGAATGTCCAGAAGAAGATGTGGAATATGTGATATTCCAGTGCAGGTGGTTCGCGGAGTGTACTGCTAACCTGCCTAGACCGCAGCTATATCACGGGATCTGAGAACTACTAGTCGGAGACCTGCTCCCTCATAATAAGGGTGCAAATCGAACTGAGAAGAATTGAAAGGGAAAGAAAGAGCCGCAATTGCTGGCCCCCGCATCTAATAGGAAAGAGGCAGGTAGCGGCTACCAGAGGACGTAAAGCGTGATAAGCTAATCAGCGCCGCGAAGATATACCCAACAGCAAACGACGAAAGGAATAAATGCTTCTCATTGAAAAAGCAAAGAGCTAGAAGCGTGACACGAAGCATAGCATGAATTGCGTACCAGCCCTACGAAGTAGTACCTAACGGCAGTCCCGTGGGGAGAGTAGTAAAAGTGCGGGTTGAAATATAGTAAGGCTGTGAATCGTGTATCGAGGTTCCACATCCCTTCGGCGTAACCAAAGACCGAAAAAAAAGTACATCGGTATCTTAAATTCTCAGCTTTTTGTCAGGCCATGGTTTGGCTCAATCTGAATCCAATATTCGTGTCGGATATTGCAATTATAATTTATGAATGGTCAAGCAGCCATCAGATCTGTTATTTCGATCAACATAAATTCGAGCGTTGGAGAGATGCATCTCTCAGTGAGATGGCTAAGCAGCATAAGATCAGTCTCTTCTGAGTTCCCGGACACTTGAACATTCTAGGGAACTGCGTCGCTGATGAACTGGACAGACTCGGTTTCCTATAAACAATATGTTGGCACCCTGACGAATTCAGGCCATAATTGACCCACACTAAGTAAATAACACACTTTTAAGCGCTCTCTAAGGCTAGTTATAGGTGGACTGATCCAGGCGTCTGTTATACATCTTGAGTAATGTGGGCCATACTCGATCCTGAAAGATGACGACAGTTGACTAACGTCAAGAGAAGAGAAATCTCAAAGTTCCATAATCACTGGACCTCATGTTACTGGAAGACGTACAGGAAGACCACCGATATTGACTAAATTATTACGAAATCTCTTTGGTTATGGTTTTAGGATTAGCTAGGCATTGGTCTCCTATGCTGTTCTAGTTACATCGCAGTGGATTTTTCACTACTAGTCTGAGTGCATTTCAATGAGGACCACTCCAGCCTTACCTAACCAGAGTCCCAAATGCGGGATTTCTGCTTACTAAAAGAGTCTCGACGACGGAAATTCTTGCGCCAGTTGAGCCTTATAGGCTGGGTTTCGCACTAACTTGTCCCAATAACTGAAGCCTTTAAATTAATACAACAATCACGAAATAAGGAGGTGCTTCATTGGATTGGAAAATTTTACGACACTGCTGAATCTGGGAAATATTGTATCTGTTTCACATTACGAGTACAATTTCTACTTTCTTACTTATACTTTTGATCACTGAAAATTAGATCTAAGCGCTATTAGCCGAAGATAAATATGATATAAAGGAAATTGGTTCTGATTAAGTAATTTAAGAACAACGTGATTTCATGCTTTAGAACCTCCAACATTGGTTGATAAATCACTTGAAGTTGTCAACTTGGAATTTAAGAACAACGTAAATGCAATCAGATTCATGATTTTCCAAAAGACGATTTAATACACATTCCACTGGCAGTTTACCTTTCCCCATAGCTAAGTTGCAATTAATATAGTTAAGTCGTTAAGAGAAAGTATATCTTGCTTTTATACGAATTCATAAAAAAGATAATTATTTGAGATCACAAAACCTTTCTACTTTCTTTTATTAGATAGCCAACTTGTACCCTTGATAAAAATGCAAGATTCTTGTGCCGATGTGGTTGGGTACAAATCGATGTTTCTTGTTCAGCATTAAGTGGATACCCTACTCCCTCACCTGTTTTTGTTATTCACTTACATACCAGCTTTGTCTTCAAAGTCAGTCAAAGTCAATCTCGAAGAGAATTAGTTCAACTTCAATTAGTGTTACTGACAGAGTGTGTCAGGTTTTGTCTAGTCCATGCCAGTTGATGGAAGGGATACTTGCCTGTAATTGACTATAACGAAATACGGAAATATCTCATGCCATTAGCCATGTCATGTCCCTATTATACTTTTCCCGGAAAAGACAGTACCATATTCGTTCCCCAAAATAACAAAACACACCAGACGGCCTGGCCATAAAAGTCAGAACAGACATACTCGTACAACAAGACTATGCCCCTCAGAAAGATACAACTATAAAATCCCATAAAGGAAAATGCACAATACAGAACAGCAAAAAAGAAATAGATTTCTTGAGGTTCGCCGAATGGTCGAGCTGTCAAGCACCCATCGTACTTTCAATTGTGCTGCACAGCTACCCTTTAGCAGCTGAGCCTTTTAAATTGACACCTGCTGACCATGCTACGATTGTTACACTTCACTACAGCCACGGAAAACAACTATAAACTGAAAATCTAAAACAAAAAAATGAAATCAAAAAGGAAAATTCCCACGCTCTATAAAAAATGCACCGCAACCCAGAAACCATCATTGTGAACATTTATTTATAGGAGCGTTATAATTTTAAACTTAAAAAAAGAGGGAAAAAATAACAATAAACATGGAAATAAATTTTATTAAACGATTTCAATTGCAAACTCTTGTGCATGCCGGCGTTATTTTGTTTTGGATACAAAACATAGTTTCCACTTGGCTGACTTTGACCACGAAAGTGATACTCGACGGATACATTGCTTAGGCCGAGTTCACTTGGTCTTGGCCAGACTGAAATTAGTTTTCGTAGTCTCGGAGAGCGAGGGTTTTTCGTGGGCGAACTATAAATTCAATGACAGCTTGTTATGATCTGCTGACGCGCGATAGTCTTCCCTTGGAGATGTATATTATCAAATATCTAAGATCAATTTAAGATATCGTTAATTTGTTTATTTTTAATTTCGTAGTGTATTTCGAAATTATGCAGAAAGAGAAGCTGTTTTGGATTAGATTTAACAGTTAATTAACTGTTCTAAAAGGCATCTGATTTTGGGTAAAAAATACGTAGATAAAGGAGGAGTTCAAATAATTATATACAGGGATTATGAGCTTGCGAGTATCTGTTCTGATACAAAGATTGAAAAAATCGTATCTCATCAATTAGATATGTAAGAGCTTTATTTTTAATAAATTTGTGCATGAACACATAACATTTTAGGTCGAGATAAATTTATCGTCATATCAACATTTGAACAGACCTTTGGTAAATCATTGACAAAAAGACAAAATAAAATCGGACCAAGTATAGATCCCTGATGAATTCTGATGAAGCGTTGTTGGGGACGACTCTTTGATAACGGTTGTAGATAATTATAATCTAAGTTTTTGACCTTATGATTAACACTATTAAAAGCCTTCGAGAAATCAAGAAAACACAGCACCGATAAGTGATCGCAATCAAAGTTAACCCTTACATCTCTGAGAATTTTTACCATAGTTGTGGAACAGTTATGTTTCGCTCGAAAGCCGGATTGCAAAGGGGATAACAGACTGTGTTGCTTGATGAAGTTTACAATTTGGTGAGCCAGAGTCTTTCCGAAAGCTTTTGCTAAACCTGGTAAGATGCTTATAGATCGAAAGTCAGTTAATGAAGAGGGCTGGGGCATCTTCGAAACTGATAAGACGGTGGCCAACTTCTAACAATCAGGAAAAGTGGAAGCAGTTATGCAAAAGTTAAAATGTGAGGTAAAATAGTATAATCTTCACAAAATGGATAGGTATTCCATCTTCTTTTATGATATTCGTTTTAAGGTTACGTACAATACGCACATCCTCGAGCTCTGACACAACATCAAAGTTGAAGTCAAACCGGTAGTAAGATCATAAGTTGGAATACAGCATTGGAAATAATTTTATTATCAAGATCATCATTATCAGGGATACTTTCAACCATTACTTTTTTTCTAACGCCAATTGGGCGAAAATTGTTTCATAATCTTTTTGAGCTTTGTTCGGATTTTAATTTAGATAGATAGTATCTTTTCTTTGCTCCTCTAGAAATGGAAGTGGAGTAATTATGTGCAACTAAGAGTAGTTGGCTTAGATCTCCGTGTGGAGGAAGGCTTGTTTCGTATTTTGATAGCTTGGTGGCCCTTATGCGTGAACCATGGGCATTTATTACTGCGCTTGCGACTTTCAGGGGAACATGTCTATTGAAGAGGTCTAATATTAATGTTTGCAGAGAGTGCTTGAGTAGTCTAGAAATGATGTTGTGGAAGCGGGACGATATAACTCAACGTTGTGCGTGCGGAAGATTAAGTCATGGTCGGATATACCAGCTAAGGATAATTGGTCTAGAAGCAGAACATTGGATCTATTTAAAAGCATAACAACGTTAAGAAGGCTTGGACGGTTATTAGGTGAAAAGCGGGTAGAAAATGAGCTCAGAATTTTGTTGCGTTGTCCGTGTTTTTCTTTTGTATCTGAGCGTGACAAATACTCGCCTGTTTATGCACGATGTGTTGATAGCATTTAACATAAAAACAAAAAAAGTATTGGTACAAGCAAATTAGCATTCAACGGTTCGGGACTCTCTAAAAGTGTCCATTGAAAGCATTTGCCACTATTTGAGATTGCTTGGCTTCGTAAAGAGGCTCGATATTAGGGTTCCGCATGAGTTGAAAGAAATTCATCTGACGAAGCGCATAAACGTCTGCGATCAAATCACCAAACGCGAAGAAAGCGAATAATCACGGGCGACGAAAAATAGATTGCTTACAACAATGTAGGTGGAAAAAAAAAGTTTCAGTAGGCGGGATGAAGCATTGGAAAGGCAAGCAAAGACCTCCACGAGAAGAAGGTGATGTTGTCATCATGAGGTGCTTCCAAAGAACAAAATAATTAATTCCGATGTCTATTGTGAGCGGCTACAGAAATGAAGTGATGATATCCCCAGAAATATGATTAATCGTAAGAATGTGGTGTTTCATCACCACACACAAGTTTGGTCACTCGAAAAAAATTGTTGGCGTTCGGTTGGGATGTGTTGTCATATCCACCGTATAGCTCGGATCTTGCACCATCACTTATTTTGTTCCTTGCAAAACTTCTTGAATGGTAGAACGTTTGCTTCAGAAGACCTCATGAAAGGAAGTTTTATGAATGCGGTGTTATAAAGTTGTCCGAGAGATGGTAGAAAATCATTTTACTTTTTCATCCATAAATAGAATGAACAGTAGAGAACTAAGACTGTCTCCTTGCTTTAGGTCTTCCGACTACCCCCCTTCTAGTCTTACCTTCTCCACCGGGTTTTCATAAACACTTTTAATAGAGGTTAATAGTCTCTCCGGGACATTTTTAGTTTTCAGTGCCTCTTGGCACTCAAATGCCGCTTTTAAATCTACGAAGTCCAGGAATAGGTCTTTCTGCTTAGCAATTCACTTTTCTATGATGACTCTTAGGGTGTGATGTGCTGTTTGTCGACTTCTCCTCTAGATCTTTTTTCACTACTCGTTTATTTCCGTATTTTGGAACATAACTTATACACCGAGATGATAATGTTATCGGCCTGTAGTAGTTACAATCGTAGCTGTTACCCTACTTGTGGACTAGTATCATTAGATTTTCTTTCCAGTCTGTTGGTGCCTTAAAAAAGTTCAGTTAACGTTTTCTGTATCTCTGGTCCCCCATACATCTGGCCCGGGTCTTTTCTAACTTTCATTGTATGAATGGCATATTCAAACTCTTCTTCTTTAACTGGTCCTTCTGTTGGTTGGTCTTTCATTTCTCTTTCTAGGAATCACCCATATACGAATCTGTCTTCATTTGGTATGTCTTCATCTTTTTTAAATATATCCTTAAAGTGCTTTCATGTGTCTAGCACTCCTTTTTTCTGTTACCAGCTTGCCCCCATTCTTAATTCTTCTTGTTTGTTTTCCGTATGGACCTTTAGGTCTTTATGAGTCGGAAGGCTCGAGTTGCTAAGCTTAGTCTCAGAATGTCTCCTCAGGAGGTGGGTTCAGCTAGAGTCCAAGTTTTTTTCTATACGCCCAGTTATTTGATCATAGTAGTTGAAAACTGGATTTAACGTACGTTATGTACGACTACGCTGACCACGAATTGCGATAAAAAATTTGGATGATTTGCAAACGTTCTTGAAGTGTATACTTTTCCATATATAAATATAAGGACAACGTGTCTTGGGTGTAAAGTGAACACTTGATATCACTGGATGCCCATACATCCATGGGAGCAAGGATACGCCTTGCTATCGTCTGCCGTCTTCCTGATCAATTCAATACAAAAATGTGTTGGAGACACAAGCTCTACCCTTGGTAAGAGTCGAGGCCGATCTGAATGGACTACCGGTGGTTTGCCGCCAACAAAATCTATGATCGGCCGCTGTGTAACCGATCAAATAGTAGCAAACTTCAGAGGCGTTAAATTCAGAAAACCCTTATGATAAGACCAGCACTTTGCTGGGTGGGGACCCAAATATAAGGACAGAATACAGTTCAAGTTGTATTGGTGAAATGGGTGCATATAAGGAAAAGCTCTCTTTTAATTTGCTCTGATCCTTAAAAGTCGCGAAGGAGTCGTTCTATTAAAATAATTTTAAGAAGACTCAGTGAGTAAAAAAAATTATTTTGAGTTCTTTTAGTTAAAAAAAAAAAAATTTATTTTTTCAACATTACCGTCTCACGGCCACTTTGGAACTAAACTAGCAATTTCTATAAACTTGAATGTAATTTCGCGTTTCTGTACCCAGACGCTTAATCAGCAAAATCATATTCGTTGATTCAGGTGAGATCTGCGGAATGTGGCTGCATGTGCAAGGTGTTGGGCTACGAATACTTACAATTTCCCGTGGGAACTTGATCATGAGGTGTTGGTGTGATCGTCTGATTCAGCGTGTGGTGCGTTAACTGGTATAATAATGTGACATTGATCTGAGTCGAAATGCTCATTTCATTTTATCTCATCAGTTGCAGTCAGTTTTGTACTAAAAATAGGTCTGTGTCTTGCACCGTATATTACTACAATTATTGCACCTATTCCAGTTCTGTTATACTATCATGTTATATAGGGTTTTCTAATAACGACTTGACAACTTTTTTTTTGAATAAAAGGCAAATCATTTGAGATATTTCAAAAACTTTTTTATTGGCTTGAAGTACAATCAAAATATTTATGAATGGAACTCGACTTCGTTCATATGGCCACTGCGGGCACGTTTGCAGCGGTCGATTCGTTGGACCCAATTTTCAACGACTCGGCCACACATTTCGGCCGAAACGGCGAAGTGGTGATTCATAAAGCACATGTGAGCTTTCACCCGACCAATAACGCATTGAGCCAAAAATGAGCTTCGTTACTGAAGATGATTTTGCGATGAAATTCATCATCTTGACGCATCTTCTCCAGAACCCAATCGGAGAACGTACTTTGCTTCAAATGGACCATCGGCTTTAATTCTTTAGTCAGCTTGATCTTGTATGGGTGTAAACTAAGATCCTTACGCAAAATATGCCATAATGTGGTCTGAGCGATGCCCAATTCTTGAGAACGCCGTGGAATTGACTGATTTGGATCGTTTTCTACGGATATCTGAACGGCAGCGATATTTTCGACACTTCGACCAACCCGTTGTCTCACTGATACGGCAACATCACACAACGAATATGTAGACTCAAATTTTTGCACTAAACTTGTTATTGCCTGCTTACTACGGCGAGTATTACGACCGAAAATTGGAGTTAACGCTCTTAAAGTTGAAGTCACCGACTCCGAATATATGTAAAAAAAATTTTTATAATTTGCAGACTTTGCTCGTTAGTGTACTCTACCATGATGAAAATGTTAAGTTTACTGAATAAATTGACAGTGACAGTTTGATGATTAGTGAAAGAGTGCGTTCATAAATTTAAATTTTTGAGATTCGTAGGTCATCTTGATCCTCTGCCAAATACTCAAAAGTCAAAATTCAGTTCGGATGGTGCGTGAACACTGGCCGGTTCATTAAAACTAAACCATTTCCAGTTTGACAATCAGAAGATATTAATGTTGATTCTACTAAGATTTTTATGACTTTTAATTTAAATGCAGCATAATAGATGGCGTCAAAATATTAATTAAATTTCTCCTTCTTTTATTTTCAGAAAATGAATTTTGGCTATTTGCGATGACCCTTAACTAAATGGTATGTTCTCCACCTGTTCTCTGTACTTAAGTACAACATTTTCCCATTTAAAACACATCGTTATGTACATATTTGCCTAATTTCTAAATGGCGTTATTAGTCTCATTTGTTGATAGGTAATTTGTTACATTTTTCAAATAACTTTGTAGCAAAAAAAAAAGAAAACAAAAAATTACCCCAGCTAATCGCATTAAACATCACAAACAATCGGAGCAACACACTCAATTTCCCATCATCGTCATTAGCGTCAAGTTGAAGCCAAATGTCACAGGCGTGCTCGCTTCAAACATCACCGATGACAGATTCAATGACCCACTTTGACATGAAGCGCATTAGGGTTAACGCAACACCTGAAAGCAACATAGTGTTACAGTAGGGCAAAAAATTATAAAAAAAAAACTCGAGAGATGAACATACCTACTTGTGCAATAATAAATGAGCTATTTACACGCTTTCATATGCAGATGTGCGCCAAAAGGTGCAAACGAGAACTATGCGATGTCTGTTCATGCCTCCTCCCACAAAGCCATAACCACGGAGTCATAACTACGCTATCCGTACTTGCTTTGTCATAAGTTTTCCTCACTCATTTTTCTCTAATCTGTGGGTGTTTTTCCATTGATTTCCACTTGACCGTTGTTGTCAGAGAGTGCTGTCAATAGGCCTCTGTGGTAAGTTGTTCTGGTCGATAGACGCGTAAGTAACCACCGCCGATAGATACCTCTTTATGGCGGTGACATTTGTGAATGTGTACTCGTAAAGTATGTAAAGAGGATTACTTTTACCGGGTGAAGTGTCGGAAGTGCGTTTGAATGTGGATTTGACAGATAGAAGGTTTTTGGGATTACATTTTCTTGTAGTTATCTAATTCAACCGATATTGACTTTGGTTAATCCTTGTAAGACAGTCAATCGAAATCGATTAACTTTCGTTGAACAGTACTTATGTATCTAGTCATATGTTCACTTGAAAATGAGTTACTTTCACTTAAGCAATTCATCCTTAGATTGCATTTTGCAGTCACAATTCAGCGGATGCATTTCAAAAAAAAAGTCGTCAAGTCAGAAAGTACGAGTAAATTGCTGACTTTTTCACAAAAAAAAAATACTCGCACCTGTCATATTTTATAAAGACGTCCGTAAAGGTTGAAGTTTCTTTCTGTCCATAAAGTAAACTTCAACCACCTGTCACTAAACAACTTTCCCATTTCTTTGCCTGTTTACGATAATAGTGATGAAGATTGACGTTCAAGAGCGTTTCACTTTCAATCAAAGATTTCATCATAAATATGAAAAAAAAAAAAAAAAAACAATGCATAAACAAGATTATTGACATTGGCACCCTAGACATCTGTCTGCAGCTACTTACTTTTATCCATATCTACTAAGCCGTGTCAGTATACACGCTTCTAAATCTTAGTTTTAATTCGAAAGAAAAATCTCAAATTGAAGTGAAATTTATGGAAATCTTCAAGTGTCCGATATTTGTAATGATCCTATTGACTATAGCTAATTTCCTTTCATCCAATTTTGTAGGTTTTTTTTTTTGTTCGTATTTTTCAATAATTTTTCTCATCATTCTTCTAGTCAGCATCTATCCGTAAAGTCTATTTGTTGTAGGGAAAAAGAAGATGAATCTTTTACTCGAAACGGAAGGTTAGAGATACGAATACCAGAATTGCTTTTAAAGAAGAACTATGAGCACCAAAAAAGGTTAAACGAATCAGTTTCTTGCTTTCATTTAGATGATAGTGCCTTCTGTTGAACATTGATGGCAGACAGTGAAAAGTGTACGTGATTTCTCTTCCTTTAATGTCTGACCCAGATTCAATTAAAGGCGTTAAATGACGGAAATTATATTTTCTTTTTCAAGTTTTCCATTACTTCTTTTCCTCATCTTCACGTATGCACCATAGTTGCATTCTGTATGCTTTTAAGATACAGTCGTTGTACTGGACATTGTTAGATTTGCTCTATTGAACATACCCGGATACTGTCAAATGGAAGCTTGAGGAGGAAGTGACACTTATTGCAATCCACACGCTGTTGTCTTTTTTTTTTTTTTTTTTTTTTTGAGAGAGGTGTCACCCGTCATTAGAGATTGTTTTACTTTCGAACTAGGGAACAGGACGTTGTTTCGAAGAGCACTTCTGGTTAGTAAAATTTTATCAGCGGATGACAGAATTATCATTAGTCGATTACTGGGCTATGTAAAGACATCTATGGGAGCTCTCTTTATTTATGTGTTGTACATCTAAGCGTTTATTTAGACTTGTTTGTTTCAACATAACCTTCCATACTCTTATTTATTATTTTTTTCATTTTTAAACTTTATTTCAATGTAAGAGCTTGGAACTAACAGTTATTTTAACTTACAGATGAAAAAAAAAAAAAAAAAAAAATATGCTTCAAGATACAATACAAGTTGTAGAATATATTAATAAAGCGAAAGATTTGTTTGGGCCAGAAATGAGGGTAGATTGCATTTGGTTGAGGAACCTCAAAAAGTACTCGGAATTCCCCATTCAAATAAACCGCGATGATTTATTATCAAAAGCTTTTATTTTGGGTTGGTACATCTGTTTGAGTGCCATATTTTATGAAGTTTTTCGTATTAGCTTTGTATTAGCTTACAAAATATCAAGTGCGAAAGCGTTGAAAATCTTAATGGTATACCACTGGGACTCGACATTGTCGATAACAAAAGCGTACGAGTGATACAAAGAGTTTAAATAGGACCGTACTGTGGTTAATGACGGACGTAAACATCGAAAAAGTTAAGAAAATTGTCCTCGCAAATCGTCGTGTGAACATCAGGGAGATGTTCAGCCAATCATGGTGTCTCGTTCGGATCGGTGCAGAGCGTTACGCTCGATGTTTTAAGAATGAGACGAGTTGGAGCCCGACTTGTACCGAGAGTGCTGAATTTGTTGATTTGAATTTGAAAATCTTGTAACGCGATTATTTGACAAAAACAACGTTCATACCGTTCTGTAAGCTCCGTATTCACCTGACATGGGTTCATGTGATTTTTTCCTACTCCTACGACTCAAATTAACACTTCGGGGAACACGTTTTGAGACAATTGAGGCGATAAAGGAAAATTCGCAGAACTAGTTGATGGCGATTCTAAAATCGGCCTATGAAAAAAGGTTTTTAAAATTAAAGGAAGCGTTTAAATACATTTATTGCTTACAATGAAGATTACTTTGAAGGTCAGAAGGTATCTGTTATAGCGAATATTACAAAATTAGTTAAAGTGATAGTGAGTGTGATTTAAATCCGATAGACAAATTCAGAACTAGATTTAATGTGCGCGTGCAAAGTGCGCGTTGTTCTTTGTTACACCAACGAGGAGATCATGAAGGATTTCACTTTCGTTGGTAATGGACAGTCTACAATCTTCTTTTCATAGAATCGATAGAGTATACAACTAAAGTTAACATTACTGAGAAGATTTTTGAGTTAAGTGTAATTTGTTTTACTCAAGTTGAAGTGGAAGAAAGTTTCTGAGGGGTTAGTAGACTTTTTAATGTTGATGTCATATGAGAAAATAAGAAAATAAGAAAAATCTCACACTTACGGGCAACACAATTCATAGCACTAGATGTGAAGATCAGGTCTAGTTGTCTACTCATGTTGTTAGAAGTTCTATTTATTTGAAAATGGCCTGAGTTGGAAAGGCAGACAGCAATGAGGATTTCCTTATCTCTCAAAAGAGACAAACAATTTTTGTATTTTAATACAAACGCACCCTTAAACTAATTTTATGATCTGTCAATGTCAAAACGTCAGTCAAGGCTTACATTTTTATCATGGTGAAGTTCACGAAGGAGTAACGTTAGGGAATTATTAAAAATTGTTACCGAAATCCTAAGTCGTTGGTCGCGACTTTAAGAGAACTTACTTCAATTCTCGGTTGTATTAACCGTTCCTACAAAGAAGCTATTGAATGTTCACGTGCCAGTGAGACAACGCATCGGTCGAAACACCAAAAATATCGTAGCGGTAAGTTCCACACTTCAAAATGAGCTACAGCAGTCGATTTCACGCCGCTCCCAGGAATTGGGAATTACTCAGTTCACATTGTGGGGAATTTTGCGTAAAGATTTTAGCCTACACCCTTATAAGGTCAATTTAACTGAAAAATTATCAGTCATATCTGCCCGATATCTCAATTATTCTGTGTTTTATTTCAATACAAAATTGCTATGTCTTTAATGAAAAACCCGATACTATCCGCACGCACGGATTCGTGGTATATATTTTAATTCGTGCGGTTTTTTTTTCAAAATTGGAACGTTTATTTAAGAAAAACATGTACAATAGTATTATTCAAAGTATTGCTCATCTGAAGCTATCACTTTTTCCCATCTTTCTGGCAATTTGTGGATCCCATCCCAATTTTTGATATTCTGCTCTGATGTGAACTGTATTTCAGTGAGGAACATATGGTATTCAGAAGGGACAAGGTCTGGGCTATAAGGCGGGTGGGGTAAGACTTCCCATCCACTGTTTTACAAATAGTTCTTAACCGGGATAGCAACGTGGGGCCGAGCGGCCGATTATTGCCTCGTGTCTGGTCGCATATTTCGGGCGTTTTTCGGATACTACTCTCTTCAAACGGATTAATTGTGTTCGGTAGCGTGGTCCATTGATGATTTCACCCGATTTTAGCAGCTCATAATACAGCACATCCATCTGATCCCACCAAATACAGAGCATTACCTTTGCGCCATGAATATTCGGCTTCGCCGTTGATTTGGCTGGTTGTCCGGGTTTCACATATGATTTTTTGCACTTGGGGTTGTCGTAATGAATCCATTTTTCATCACTAGTAACAATCCGATGCAAAAATGACTTCCTTTTGTGGCGTTACAGCAGCATTTCGGACATGCAAAACCGCCTTTCGACGTCTCTCGGCTTGAGTTCATGTGGAACCCAATTTCCTTGCTTTTTGAATATATCCAGCTGCTTTTAAACGTTTTGAAATGGCTGCTTGAGTGCGAGCTCTTCTTGTGTTTGGCAACAATCTTCATAGAGTAATGCTTCCAGTTCTTCATCTTCAAACTTTTTTGGCTGCCCAGGACGTTCATCGTCTTCCAATCCAAAATCAGCACCTTTAAATCGTGCAAACCACTTTTGGCAAGTTCGCTCAGCACGTTCACCATAAACTTCCACCAAAACATTAAAGTAATGAAGAAGAACTCACCGCAAAAACACATTTTCAGGCACAAATTTCGACATATTTGAGTGAAAAAAAAAAATATTGTTGTTTACGCTTCAAATGAATGACATATACTGAAATGACGTACAATGACAGTAGCTTTCCAACGCTTGTTCCAATGGAATAATAACAATGGACATATACAAGTTATGCTACAAGTTAAGTTATAGACCCAATATAATAGCCAGTTTGTTTAGAACACAATAGTCTCTATGATCTGACAGTTTTACTTTTTGAAATGTAGAGGCGCAAGTTATCATATCATATGATCATATCATATCATCCAAGGGTCTTCCGGTGAACAGGAAATTTTTGCACAACGCATACGTTCGAAGCATTCAACTATACTCAATAATTGTCAGACACGTCCTTGAGAACATCAGTATAGCGTGCAGCATACACGTTAATTTCCTCGTCGAAAGTTTCGTTTCTATTGAGAGGCTTAGAATTAGAAAAAGCAATGTATATCAAGAGCGCCAGCATTTCAAAATCGCGGTGGGTTTCATGTAACATTTTCTGACTAACTAAACTTGATTTTGCAAATATTAACTCTGTAAGGGCGAAAGTGAGCTGATGGAGTTAGATCAATCCTATCGAGATGCTTCGGGGCTCATAGAAGAATACAAGTACAACACACCGTTTGGACTCGTTTTATTCATCTGAGTCTTCTTATACACTCTTACGAATCGGGGTCACCAAACGACTTAATAGATTAACAAACGATTATCTTTATATATTTGCTAATTATGACAAAATTCTGTGTAATACGTACGAGTGCGACAAATTAAAAAAATTCTCATTAGCTACAATGATTGATGATGGGGGAGGGTTTAATCTTGTAACTCTTATAATTTGCAATTAGTTCATTGCTTCCGGACATATGTATGATATAAAAGGAAGCAAAAACCAGTTGCCCTATCAATTTCGTTTTTTTTCGATTCAAAATCCCGGCACGAATCCAATATAGAAAAGGATTTCAATAAAAAATTTATGCGAGCTCTCTAAAACCCTGTGAGTGTTTTAAAATCATAAACCTACGCCATCAGTTAATGCGACCTAAAAAAAAATCACTTTCATCTAAGCCATTAGTAGTCAGAGTTAGTAGCCACTGCTCTGAGGGCAATAAACTTTTTTTCTTTTTTTTTATATCTTTTGTTTGGATCCCAACTACATACAACTTTAGATACTATTGAAAAGCATTCATCTGGCGTTATACGAATAGTAGGTAGTTTCTCATTTGTACGCGTTGCGCTATTGACCACGCCACACACCATCTGTGAGCTGTTCACTTCGGATATCTGATAAATCAATGACCCACCCGATGGTGGTATCCAATGAAGACCCAGAGCCAGTCGAAGCACTGAAAACAAAAAAAAAAAAAACAACCTCACATCGTCTGAAAAGGAAAAAGTTGTAGTCAGCTTGAAAATTCCACAAACCTGTCTTTCGATGGAAAATTGGGAAATTACTAATATGTATTGACGAGTGTTGACGCTCGAATTGGTCACTATATACTCGTACTTTTCTATAGTGTATCCGTCGTTGTGAGAGGTATTTTTTTTTTTTTTTTTTTTTTTTTTTTTTTTTTTTTCGTTTTAAAAGGGAAAACATGCTTCAGGAGTCAATGTATGATGGAAGTTGTTATGAGCGGTACACCATGCTGATGTGATACTTTGTTCCAATTAGGTTCAGCAGAAAGGAAAAAAAGTGAGTGGAAAGCTATTTGTAAAGTGACTGGCGCACACTTGCCACAAACTGATCACAGATTTGTTACAGAAATGAAGAGGTGGAAAAGCAAATAAGAAAAGGTGCTAAATTTGGCACAATTTGTTTTTACAATTTCATGTCGTCTCCATTTGTTGCTCTAAAAATGTGTCAAACTAACAAGAAACGGTTGATTAGATGTTTTTACAGAATTTTACAGATGCTCGTACGTAAAGACGCAGACATGGAGGTTCCTCATGGCTGTGTATTTAGTCCAAATCTATTTCTACTTTCACAGTGATGATTCTTGTACACACGGTTTTTATAAATGTCGACGTAAGCTACCGACCAAAGCAATTACTTGGATATGTGCCTGAGATTAAAAATTAAAAACAACTGTGGTCATATAACTTTCACGTCACTGTTGCTCCTATCACATTTACTGACGGCTGTCGGATCTTATTGAAGAATTCAACACTCTAGAGTTAGAGACATAAGTACCTGCTCTTTCGGACCATCAATAGCTCCACATTCGGCGAGTGTAAGCCGAATCCTGGTCTAAAGATACACTTGCAGTGCTGGTAAATAAGATCCTGATTGCAGAGGCTAAATGCGGCGAATATATGATGGCTGTGGTAAATATGGCTGTCGGATCTTATTGAAGAATTCAACACCCTAGAGTCAGAGACATAAGCACCTGCTCTTTCGGACCATCAATAGCTCCACATTCGGCGAGTGTAAGCCGAATCCTGGTCTAAAGATACACTTGCAGTGCTGGTAAATAAGACCCTGATTGCAGAGGCTAAATGCGGCGAATATATGATGGCTGTGGTAAATATGGGTTACTCGCGAGGTGGCGTCATGTCACACTTCTCTACACTTCTACGGTTATGATAGGGTCGATTATGGTATATTCTATGCTTCGTTTGCTTCGCGAAAAGCGGGAGTACTAGACTTCAAAGAACGGTTTGCCTTTTTTGCGTGGGCACTTTCTCTGGTTCTGCTATATATACCATATATATATCATTGCCAGTACTCTCAAAGCCATCCTCTTTTTATGTATTTAGTACAATACGCAGTGGAGTTTTGACGAATGTCCTTGACTCTGGCCTTATTGTCATACGTACCGTCTGATGCAGTGACACCAGAACGTTTTTTAGGAATCGAACCTGCGTTAGGATCCTCGGTTAGGGCTTCCGTTGACAGTGACTCCCCAGGTTGCTGGAAAATCATACGAATGCTTCTCGACATCTTTAAGAGGTAAACGACTACCCTGCTGTCAGTCAGGGGCACAATGCTTTTGTTAAGCAATTACATATGGTAAGCATGATGAGTTTAAGTATTATAGCAAAATATCCTGTGAAGATTCCTGTCAAAATGATGACGATTTTGGTGGAGGCTGAGCCCCCAATTTTGGCTTAATACAAACATAATACTGCAACTTAAAAACTAAGATTTAAAAATTAACAAAAAGATTTCATAACTTGGAATAAAGGAAATGGTGCAGTCGGGGAACGCAATGCTCAGGTTGAAATAAAAAAACGGAGGAAATAAAGGGAACCTGACAGCGGTCGATGAATGAAGCCAATGTTAGCTATATTTGTGTCTATATTCTGCCTAAAACTGTCTTGATAGGTAAAATAAGTAAGGTAAAATTAAAGGATCATTCCAGGGCAGATCAAGCAGAGAAAATAGGAGGAATCGAAGTTAAATATACCCGATTCGAGAAACATGAACTCGGTGACAGAGGACCAAGTTTGACTGGCATACTCAAGCAGGGGCGAACAAAGGTAACATGTAGAGAGCACCGTTTAATAAAGGCCTTAGGGATCATCTTATCGATATGCGAATGGAAACTAAGCTCGCTACATGCCATATTCGCTTACTGTCGAATAATATGCCAAGATTTTGAAAATATTGAAACAGAGGAATTGGTTGACCATAGAGAAAATAAAGTCGGGGAGGAGACGGGTTGCATTTGAGTAAGAAGGTTATAGATTGGCGATATTAAGTTTCGAAAAGTTTTTAAAGCACTAGATTAAAGCCGGTAAAGGTCATCTTGAAGAAGGACTGACACATGGCGAGAAGAAATAGTTTTAAAAAATGTTGTGTATCTGGTTAAATGGGTATGTTAATAAACAGAATTACCGTATTTGGTTCGATGACCAACCTCAGGTAAAACCAGAGTTTCCAATGTACTCGGAAAAATACACATTTTGGTGCGGTTTATGGTCCGGCCCGTATTTTTTCCAAAATTCAAAATTCACAAGCTGAATCTGATCGACATGTGGTTCTAGCAAGGCGGCGCTACATGCTATACAGCAGGAAATCCATGGATCAATTGAGAAAACAGTTCGGTGAGCAATTTATCTCTCGTTTTGGACCGGTGAAATGGTCGTTTAGATTGTGAGATTTGATGCTTTTAGACTTGACTCCATAATTAGCAGAACTAAACGCGCGCTTGCTTTGTCAAACAATTGTCCAAAGAGTTTTCTGACGCTTACACGAGAAGTTCCCTGTACATCCCGTCTGTGAGGCCACTTCTCGAATTTTCTAGTCAAGTATAGTCCCCTTACTACGAAAACCGTAGTCTAACCCCTGTCTAACGAAAATTCCTACGATTCGCTCTGCGTAGGTTCCCATCACTAAATCCTTCTGCCCTATGATGACCGACTCAAATTGCTGGGTCTATTATCTCTGGGAAAACGTCACAATTTAAGGTTTGTTTCTTTTATTCGTCATAAAAGTCACGGCCCCAGAATTCGGTCCGGACCGGACTTGAAAGACGTAGGCAGCGTGGTTTAAACCTACAGTCGCAGGTAGATTTTTTTTTTGGTTGAACCGTTGTGGGGTGCAGGTACTCATCGCTGATCTAGTGCTGCTACTGCAAGCATTTTATCACTGAAGTGCTTGTTCATTTTGCTTTTGGAGCAAAATGAGTCTAAGAGCTCTGTTTTAGCAGAAAAAAAAATATTCTGGAAATTAGGGACGGCAAGAATGCGTCTGACTCTTTATAGCCGACGAGAAGCATCCCTTTGGTTACATTATAAATTCGAAAATCATTATATAGTTTTCCCAAAAGAAACTAAATATGCAATTGAAGCTTTGACGTGCAGACAAGGGTCTTGAATTTTCCTCTGGACATTGGCTTCTAAGTTCAACGGTGATTCAACCTCGCGCGGTTGTAGTTTGATTTAGCTCCTAGACAAGGCATATCCTGTATATTTGAATTAGATTGCAAGTAGTTGATATATGCAGGAAAGATTATATATCTTCCTTCCAAGCTTGTCGTGCGCACTGCGCTGCAAACCATTTCCTTTTAATCGGACGAAGAGTTCAGAGAAAAGTCTTACCAATAGATAAAAGGAATGTGTTCAGGCAAGAAGATGCAGAAGTCCGTAGAGATGAAAAAGGAAACTTTCACAATCGGTGCTGAGAATATTGAAATACTTTCTGCAGGCTGTATAAAGGTGATGATATCCAAAACTTCCGTCCACTTGACCAGAACGAAGTAAGGATAGCAATATCTAAGCCAAAATCCAACAAAATAGCTGGACCTGACGGCTTACTAGCCGGGGTATTCAAATCTGCTGAAAATGAATTTGTAGAGAGCGTGCACCAACTCATTTCTCAGATCTGGTCAGAAGAGTGTATGCCAGATGAATGGAATCTTAGCACCGTATGTCAAAAGGAGAAAGGAGACCCCTTTAACTGCTCCTACTATAGAGATATAAGTCTCCTTAAAATCGGATACAAGATCTTATCTGCCGTATTGGGTGAATGTCGGAAATTCTTCGTCAATAACCTGAGTGGTCCCCATCAGTATATATAGTTTCAGACCATAAAAGTCCACAATCGACCAAATCCAAACACTCCGGCAGATCGTGAAAAAAACTCAAAAAGCCAAAATCGATACCATGTCGATTTCGAGCTATGTCTAGTTTTGGCATTTCTGCCAAAATCGTCCGGCGTTTCAGAATGACGATAGAGAGCGCTCGCTGCTCCGTCAAGGTCGGTAACAACTTAACCGAGACCTTTGCAGTCAAAAAGGGTTTTAGACAAGGTGACGCAATGGCATGTGACTTCTTTAAGACCTAAGAGGGCTGTCACCGGTACATTCGCTAGTATTTAAACGGAAGGTTTAGAGGTAAATGAGAGTGAAACCAAGTATATGCTGTCAACAAGAAGCGGCACACAACATCGATGAATTTTATAGAACGTCACAATCGACAGCTAAAATTTCGAAGTAGTTAAAGACTTTGTATATTTTGGCTTTACTATCTATTCAAACAACGACACCAGCGCTGTGATAAAATGACGAATAACTCTGCCCAATCGCTGTTTCCTTGGGCTAAAAAGGCAATTGAATAGTAAAGTCCTGCACCGAGAAACTAAGGAGACTCTATATAAAACCTTGATAATAACTTTTCTACTTAAGGGCATAGAAGCGTCGACCCTATCGAAAGTGGGTAAAGATATCCTCTATCGTTTCGAGAGAAAAATCCTTCGAAAAATATTCGGTCCCAATTGACAAGCTTGGACGACAACCTATACGAGCTGTACAGCGACACCGACCTAGTTATAAATTGGACACCAATGATCCGGTCCGCAGAGTCTTCGGGAGAACGCAGTAAAGGAAGATCTCACAATAGGTGGCACAAGTACAATAGCTTAATCGGCTTAGAGTGCGTAATTGGACGTAGTTAGCCAAAGATCGGACTAACTGGAGAGACTTGTGAGATGATGGCCAGATTAACACCGAACTGAAGCTCCCTTCTAGTACTTTTCTTGATGTCAGCTTTATGTGTTCACTCTACTTAAAAGTTTTTTACTGGATTTGGGTTTTCATTTTGCACTATCTTAGGGCGGTTGACTATGGGTCTTGATAAAAATCGTCCGCTTTCCTGTAGTATTATTCGAAAGTGCGCCTTTACTTATGATATCCACATATCATGGAAGGAAATCTTTTATTTTTGCAGAATGGAAAGCAGGGACTTTATAGAAGATTTATCCTAATTTTCTTTCTATTTTTGATTTTCCGAATTTCAGAAGAAGGATCCGCAAGTAACTAGTCTTTTAGCTCATTCGAAATCACCCCCTCCAGGATTCTGAGTAATATTGCCGTCTGCATCTTTGCTTCGATTGTTTTTGTTGTTGAAATCGTGTTTGATTTTCCATTTGCGTTTACCTATTTTGCTTTTACGTATATGATCGGAAAAATGCTCTAACCCGACAGAGCATGGGAGCTCGGACTTAGGTATTTTATTCCGCACTCTTTGCCAGCTCGTATCAGGAGTTTGCTTTTTGGTTGTTGACACTTTACGAGTACTATAGACTTGTTTGATATATTGTACATAAAATATTAATGTGATCATCGGACTTAACTGAAACTCGTGGCTGTTATTTGCCATATTCTCAATTTGAATTCAATGTGGCAGATGGGCACCACGACACCATGCTAATCCTTTGTGAAAATTTCTGGCTATGAAGAATCGTCCTGCTGTCAGGAGTATATATTTTTGGTGACTACCACCAGATCCCAAAAGTGTTTTCACTACTGGAATACAAAAATATAGACCTTCCTAGCTCCTATAGTTAGAATACAATTTATATGTTCCACATTATTCCTCCCCATTGCTCATGTTGGAATATTTCAAATGGAACACACGCAATTCATGGCTTTGCTCAAGTACTTTAATCAATATGTAAGCATGAGATATGTGCGTATAGCTCGCCAAACTAGGAGCACACTTCTTTCGCTCATATCCATATGCCTTTATACTCGTACAATCCATGTGCAAACGTTATTTTCCATCTCGAAAGTGCTCAGCTCATGTTTAAGCCACACAGCAAGTCAAAGGCTGTTAGATGAATTACTCAATCAAAATGTAACCCCAACTGAACTCGAAACCCTTGTTGTGGTGGAAATCTGTGTAAAAACAGCTGCATCTCTGCAGCAGCTGAATTGTAAATTATGTACTCGTACACCAAGTAGATAGATTGAAATTGTAGTAACTACAGGGTACAAATACGAATATCGGCTTGTTCCGTGGTAAATAAGAACAAGCAGACCAAACACTGGCTCTTTTAACTGGTATGGTTGCTCAGGCTCATTGCTCAGCATTCAGTACTCAGTACTCAAACATCATGGGCTTCACAGAGCCAGAGATCTCCGTAATACCATGACGGAGCTGCAAGTCATTTCAGTGGCTCACTTACTGTTTCCTTTGCAACGCTGCAAATTATTCGATGAGCAGACCATGAAATGAATTAATTACTTGACTTGTTGCTGGGTCTACTCGTACGGACACAAGCTGCAGATACGACCACGAGAGTGCATGCAAGATGCACTATAATTACATAGAAGTGGCCACAAGTTACAACATGGGTTGCTTCGCTGTCCATGTTGATGGACACAAAGTTTAAGGTCAATGCAAACGAAAGGGTTCGATTCACAACGTTAAACTTTAAGTTGAAATTGCAACCAAAGCGGATCCCCATTCAATTGCCAATTGACGATTGACGATTAACGATTGATTTGGTTTGTTTTGTGTGTTATTCATAGTGGTATCGACGGAAAAGGGAATGGATCAATCCAGTCGTTTAGGGTAAACAATGTGAAAGTAGCCACAAAACTTCTCGTCGATATACGTATCTGCATCCGTACATCTATTTGTATCTCAAGCCACAGCACAGCAAGCAGTTAAAGGGGGAAGCCTATTAGTTTCTCATTAGCTTGTCGATGACTTGCACCCAGTAGGGCATGCCTTCGCGTTGTCTTCGTGGCTTTTCCATCTTTATGTGTGAGATTGAAGGTTTTTTTTCCACCATACTGTTGGTAATTTTATAGGTTTCACCTTTTACCCGTTTTGCTGGTGTAGTGAAGCCTTTGAATGCGGAAAAAATCCAAGAGACATGATGAGAAAAGTGATGTGCCGCATAGAACGGGTAAAATGCGACTCCGAAGTAAAGATGTTTCGTGGTTTATGGCTTTGATTACACTGTGTGGCTGTAGCCCTGGTTTGAGTTCAATCCGAAATGGGTCAAAAGGTGAGGTGGCAGTTGTTTTAAGGGATTTTCGTTTCCCCTGTTCTATAGACGAGTATTACCATTTTTTTCCCTTTTCTTTGTATATGGAAACGGAAAAAGTATTTTCCCATCGATCATGATGGAAGTAGTGACCTAGATTTTTGTGCATCTTCTATGTACGGAGATACATTTTTTTTCTTAACTTATCTGCAGGAATGGGTTAGTTTGAATGTAGAGTAGATTTGTATGAAATGTGGAAGAGATACAGATACGAATGTGTGTGTGAGTCAGAGGTGAAAAGGGTAAATATTTTAATTGGATTTCATAATTTTATTTCATTTTTTTTTTTCAATTTTGTCTTGCTTTTCATTTGATGATGATGTGCTCAGTTGGTGGTAAGCATGTCAAGGCTCTGCAGATGTATTGTACAATACATAAGTAGGTTCACACACATGAGAATTCGAAAGTACTGCGTCTGAATGTGACTTTTAGCCTTGTTTTACAATAAGGTGGTGAGTGTGCTTTTGAACTCTGTCATTTTGGGGTCTATTTCATCTTTGCAGTTATCTTTACATTGTCGAAGATGACAGAAGGGTCTATTTTGTTAAAGATGCAACTTCCTCTGCATCTGGCATTAGTACAAAGCCCTTTTAATGACTGTGAAGTACTCTATATAGACATTCTGAGTGGCCTTAACTACTTAGCTAATGAGTCTTTCTTATTATCAAAATGTTACGCAAAAACCTTTTAAAAAAAAAATTATATGCAGTGTCCTTGTCCGTGATAGTGAAGAATATTTTTTAGGTGCTGCACCGATATGTATATAGGAAATGATTCAAAATTTAACCGGAATAACAGTGGTACGATCTCTAAGCTGAACGCATAACTTCTCCATATTTTGGACAACATACCGAATGCCGATTTTGCCGTGTTCATTTAGTTGGCTTTATCTAGTTCAGTATTATAGTCGTGAGAGTCTTTCTTTCAAGATACTTCCAAAGTATCGGAGATGGTTACTCTACTATTTGTGCTAACTTGTCATATTAACGAAGAAAGCTAATGATTTGAGTTTTGGCTGAATTATTCTTCAGCCCAACAACGCCTGCTTTCCTCTCTAGTTAGGTGGCGCTACAGTTCTTCTCGGTACTTAGTTAAATGGCTCCAGTTGCGTACTCCAAGTCTGGTGAGGTCCCTTTACTTCAAAGCGCGACCTAGGGCACCACTTCTACTGTGTTTTCCCATCGGACTAGATTCGAAAACTTTGCAGCCAGGAGCATTAGTGATACATTCGCTCTACATGTCTAAGCTACCTCAATCGATTGATGCGCAGCTTTCTGACTAGACCGATGTTGCTGCACAGCTCGTATAGGTCGTCGTTGAGTTTTTTTTTTTCACTTCCAAAACCCTTTAACGCAACTTGCTTTACTTAATTAGATGGCGCTCCAGTAAAAATCAGAGTTTCAGGTAACATGACTCTCCAGCTGGTGTAGTTTTTTTTTTCTAAACTGCCTCCAGTTGTGCACACGTTGTTGGCTGAGGTACCCTTTCACCTCTATTGCTTCGTCCTTCTGGATTGGAATGGAAAACTTTCCGTTCTGGGGTTATCTAAGTCGGATTATCCTAGCTTTTCTGACGGTTTCGCTATCGCTATACATCCCATACAGTTCGTTGTTGAAACGAACTTTTCTTTCGAAACGACTGAGGATATCTTCATCCATTATCGATATGGTCTATGCTTCTGCGACATAAATTATGGCATGATCAAGGTCAATTGTGGGTTTTCCTGACCTAAAACTACAGTGTGGTACTTAATGCCGACAGCATAGGACTTGTTGAGAGCTAGGGAAATCGGCATTCGCACCTTGTTTTCAACAAGGTGGTAAACCGAGTCTATGTTTGCTGCCCGAAATTTCCATACGTCCAGAATACCGGAGGAAGGGCTTACGTCGTTTCATGATCCGTTTCATGATTATGACCACTACTTTCCCTTATGTATATTGAGATGAGGAAATCGTGTGCTTGCTATAGTGATATTTCGTCAAGTTAAGAAGCCGAAAAGTCAAGAAGCCTAAGTCCTAGCGTTTCCCTGCCTTGACGCCTAGTAGGATTCATACTTACGATATTGCTCATATATTTTATCGGAAAGCTCGTAGAAAATTCTTTGGTGGCGTCATCCTTATCTTCCATGGGGGCATGAGCGCATATGAGGCTTATGTTAAGTCATTAGCTCGCTCAGGTGACGGAATCTCAAGACTGCTTGCCTAAGTCTGACAAATCTGCACCCGATCTGTTGTTATCTGCTGTTTCTGTTGGCTATAGCAACCACCATATTACCTGTAGATGTGATAGTTTTTCATCCGCCTTTTGATCGGCCCATCTTATCATACATCGTGGATGGCGGTGATATCTGCATGATATCAGTCGAGGGCCTCTGGTGTTAAGGGTCCGAATATTTCAAATGCAGATCTGAAGGTCGTTGCCCTGGTTTCGTTTGCTGGGGTCGTGCGCACGTGTTTTTCGTAAACACCTGTCATAGATTGACTTAATTTAATGGGATCCGGAATCCGGGTTACGTCTGGTTCTCCGTCATTCCAAAAATACCAATACGGAACCTGTGTTGAGGTTAGACTCTTCATATAAGTTGAGTACGTAAGGACATTTTTTTTTTGTTTCTCCGTTGTAGAGCAACCCCAATGCAAAGCGCCGAACTGTGAGGGTCAGGTCTTTGGTTTCCACATTTTTAACAAGGGGCAAGGCGCTCTGGCGTAAGGTAATCCACTTCGGGAATGCGAGCGCTGTCTTTGGCACATGAGGGGCTCTTTCGCCACCAGAGGCATTCGCAATAGGGGCATTGTACAGAAGCTAAAAGCAGGCAACAAGCGAAATAAGAAGTGGAACTTCGAAGCACGGGTACACATTCCAACACAACAATCAAGAGTTTCAATCGCCGAAATATGTTGCAATATAGTGAAGGTTAAATGAAAAGTCTGCTAACTGGGAACAATGAGACTTGCAATAGATGGAAAGAGTACTTTAACGCCTTACTAAACGAATAACTACCGGCTATTGCGAACGAAAAGCAAACGGCAGATTTTACAGAAGCCGAAATAAGTCGCGCAATTGGAAATCTTGTTTTTAAGTTGCTTATGATTTTTTTTTGTTGAATAAAATGATAATAGGCCGTCGAGTGCCTGACTTGTTGAGGGAAGGCTTTTCTTAATTCCACTGTATAAAGATAAAGTCTACACGGGAAATTGTAACAGCTACTGATCGGTGCACCTTCTGTTGTGTATTAAGAAAACATATGAGAGGGTCCAAGCCAGTCAACAACGCAATACTATGAAACTCCATGATAATCACTGCAGCGGTGTGAGATATGGGCCTAAAGAAGACACGTTTATCGTTTTCATTGCTTCATCGGCCTCGAAAATGCTTTTGGAAGAGTTCCAAGAGTTTTTATTTGGATGGCGCTAAGTTCTTAAAATTTGCCTGATACGTATGTAAGTATGATACGCGATACGTATATTTACGCTATTATAAGTAGCGACGTGACGGTCGTTCATGCAACTTTCAATAATTGGATAAGGACGCGAAAAGAAAACCAGGCATTGTCGTTTTACGAACCAGCAAATCTAATTCATGACATCTATGATATTTAGAAGCCGTCGTTCTAAAATGCTGAAAATTTTAAACACTTAGGCTCTGTTCTTGACCGAATGTGTGGTAGTAAAATACCGTTTGAGCTTTAAGGTGTATTATGTCCAGCTTTAACTTACGCATCGCATGTTGGACGATCTATGAGAAATTTTAAAGAAAAATATCAGCGACATTATATGAAAATGTTACGAATGTCAGCGGGTGTGACAAAACGCGATCTAATAACAAGACATGTATTCGTGAAAGACTGTACGTTAAGAAACCGATAGTGTACCGACTTCAGGCTGAGCAGATCTGGTTGAATGTTTTGTCATGTTCAGTGAAGGTCGTTGAAAAATCTCGTCCAAAAGACAATAGAAGCTAAGTTTCAGTTCAGGTATGACAAAGAGGTTGAAATAAAAATAATTGACCTCATTTACGAGGTGATACAGAAGTAAGACAATGCCACAAGTGGCAAAACAACATTGCAGATACGTGGCTAAAACATTGTTATACATCGAAAAATAGTAAGAAGGTATCACTATAAAACTATATGAAGAAAGGTATCGTCCCCAATTAAATTGGGCTTACTCGTTGAGTGTCAGATACACCCTAATGTTGAGTTTGTCGCTTCTCTAATTGTATATGCTTAAAACAAATAACAAGTAGGCATGAAAATTATGCATAAGGTAAGGAACGAGCACATTAACCCAAGTGTCTAGAGGTGAAAATATTGATAACTGTGGACGTTAAAGAATCTTTTCTTTAGAAAACTAAAAAGACACGACGCGCGGTAGGACTTATAAATACAAAAGTCACACATTTGTGCATAGCCAGCACTCCCTTTAGGTCATTATACGTTTGTATGTCAAATGCATAGTACGTGAGTATCTAAATGTACGCCTCACAATGCACATTAAAACGTTGATTTTTTGGAGCCATCAAGTCAGTTTATTGTGGCATCGATACTAACCAAGTCTGTTGCAAAGGAACGTATTAATTAGTTCCCAGAAGCGTCTGATTACTGAGTTGATTGTCGCTCTATTGTTTGCCTTTGGATCGTGGGTAATTACTTTTCACCAACACTTGTGTCCCACAATGCATTTTAATTATATTTTCTTCTGTTTTAAATTTTAACAACAAGCTTGTGTTTCCCTTATCGCGACTTAGATGCACCATTAAGGGTTTTAAATTAAAAAGAAAAATAATTGAAAATAGATGTTGGAGAAAAATCACGTAAGTGTGTTGGAAAAAATTACAATAGATACTTCGGTCAGTTATACAATTTATTATTTGATGTGATTGTAATTTGACCGAAGGAATGTTTTGACTGTTCATACCACGTGTGTGGAATGCCGATTAGCCATGCCATCATGATACGTAGTAAGTGAGCTGTGCAACAAAATTCAAATTGCACACACTAGACAACGTTAAAATTATTTGAAAAAATGAACCAAGAATGTATGGGGATATGTAGTTACTTGTGCACACTCGTATAAGGGTTCTGCTTGAACTAATAATGACTTTAATTTTGCGGGTAATTTACCTTCGTTCATATGTTAATTATTTGTTAATTATATATAAATTTAACTTTTGAGGTCGACAACACTAAGCTGTCCACTTGAATCTTTATTTTTGTGTAGCGAAAAGGCCGACGTATGGTAAATGACAGCGTTTTCTGCATTTTCAGGTCTTCTGAAATCAAGGAGAAAATTTACTCGTATGCTACTTGTATATCCTTTTATGGATTTTGGGGGCCGCGTGGATCTACGCTCCATCAAGTGCGGTCTGTGGGAATACGTTTTTACTTTGACTAACTTAAACTATATAGGCTATAGAAACTGGGTCAGATCTGGGCCTAGATCAATTAACCTACCTATCGAAAATCACCCGTTGAACCTTGCGTAGAAGTACATATATTTATCCGTCCGTTTCTGCACCAAAAAGTAGGACTGGGATGATGAAGGTCTTCTAAGTATTACTTGAGAAGGCCTTATCATCCAATTGCCTTATTGTAACAAGGAAACAGCGACCGAAAAGGTACTATTATCAGAGTTAATAGGCAAAGTAAAATCTATGTACTTCACCGCACTTCTTGTTGGTTGAGGTTCCCTTCCAGGTACATTCATGGGAGCAAGGATACGCCTTGCCATGGCTCTCCGTCAATCCATTGATTGCAGAACTTGTGTTGGAGACATAAGTTTCACACTTGGTATGAGTCGAGGCCTATACGTGTTCGGTAAAAATGCCTTTCGTCGATCGAAAAATGATAAATTAGATTTTGCGTTAGATGATCTCGAGACCGCTATCTTCTCTTGTGTATATTGAGATGAGGTAACTGTGTGCTTGCTATAGTAATATTTCGTCCCGCCGCATGGTCAACAAGCCTAAGTTCGTTGCTAGACGTGTTATGCTTACTATCTGTCCTTCCAGAGATGTCCTCATTTCTTACTTTGACGTTAGAAATGAGTAGTACGATTGATGCTTAAGGCATTGCTCATGTGTCTTGCCGAGGAGTTAGTAGAAACATTCTTTGGTGGCATATTTGGCTTGTGTTAACGAGTTTATGCTTAATGTGAATTACAACGGTCGGGCACGTGTCGAAAGCTCAAGACTTCTTGCCTAAATCTACCTCATATAGCAAATCCGCATCCGAATAAGCGCTGTTTCTTTTCCCTCCATTAATCACCATTGTGTATGCCACAGATTTTCATCCTCTTTATTTCCGGCCCATCCCATGGCACTTCCTGGATGGCGGTAATATCTGTGTGATAGCAATAAAGGGTTTCTGCATATAAATATCCATACCATCTTGATCAAAAAGTTCCCGGCGCACCACGGTGTGGCGCTGCCATTTTTCCGATTTGAGTTCTGTTTTTTTTTTGTTAAATTGGTACATCTGTTGTTGACATTCTCTCTAAATCTTAGCATAGCTTGATATTTGCAAAAGTTACGTAGCCAAGAGTACATCTATCTCTGTGTGTGTTGGCGATTTTTTACAATTTTAGAAATGGATTTAAATTTGGCAACAACGAACTTGTATTAAACTTTTCGTAAAAAAAAAAAACGGATTTAATGGTGCGCGAACGTTGTCTCTAAAGAAAACGGTCGTTTACCAATGTTACGAGTGGTTCAAAAGTGGTCGTGAGTCAATCGAATGTGACGAACGCAGTGGCAGACCATCGACTTCGAAAACCGACGATAACATTGATGAAGTGAAAAAAATGTTAGTCAATAGCCGCAAATTAACCATCAGAGAGATAGTGGAGGACTTGAACATTGCCTATAGATCCGTCCAAAACATTTTGGTTAATGATTTGGTTTTCCGTCGTGTAGCAGCAAAGTTGGTGCTAAAAGACCTCAATTTCATGCAAAAAACAGACCATGTTGACGTCGCAAAAGAGATGATTTGAGAGGCTGAATCCGATCCCACATTCATCAAAAAAATCAATACTGGAGACGAGATGCAACCAGACATCAGGCAAGTGCATGGCGTTCACCAAATGAGCCGAGAACAAAAAAAAAAACACGTCGTTTTCAGTCAAAAAAGAAGGTAACGCTCACGGTTTTCATGGATAACAACGGTGTAGTGCATCATAAATTTTTGCCAGAACGCCAGACAGTAAACAAAGAGTATTATTTGGGCGTTATGAGACGTTTGCGTGAAGCAATTCGCCGAAAGAGACCAGAATTGTGGGTAGAAAACTCGTAGATTTTGCACCATGATAACATAATATTTTGACGAAAAATGCAACAAATACCATCCAACAGCAACCGAATTCACTTGATTTGGGTCCCTGTGAATTTTTTCTGTTAAATCGAGTTAAAAAGACCAATACGGGGAACATGTTTCAGCAGCCCAGAGGAAGTAATAGAAAAATCGCAGGAAGCAATGATGGACATACCGAAAACCGAATATAAAAAATGTTTCGAGGATTGGAGCAAGCGCTGGCATAAGTGTGTTGCAGTTTATGGTGATTACTTTGAAGGGGACAATGAAGATTTAGATGAATAAACTTGTATTTCTAAGTTTTAGAATAAATTCCGGGAACTATTTAAGGTGGTATACAGCGAAGGTCCTTCAGAGGATAGAAAAGATATCCCAGTATGGGTTTTGAGCGTTGGTTCATTTAAAGTCCCCCGTCAATATATCTACATATATCAACTCTCAAATGATTTAAGACCTGCGCATGTGAAAATGAGGTTTTCGCTGGAGTTTTCATCTATCGAAACGCTCTGTGTTGTCTGCATCATGCTTATGCACCATCATTCACCTGTGCCTGTAAGCTTGTTCAGTGCTTAGCGTGCTGGTTAAATTCAATAAGCCTCCTGCAAATAGGGCTAATTTTGCACTTTTCATTTTTCTTTTGATTTTCTTCTGGTTGGTTTTATTTTTTGCTTAAAAGTGTCAGCTTTATGTACGAGAGCTGTTTGATGAGTACCTGGATTGGAAGATAGGTGGACCTACTGAGCCAATGTACCATCATTTAGTATATCCTCTTTTAGCTCGCCTGTTAAAATTTGGTGACAATCCGACGTTTAGTTTTGTTTGACACCCATTTCAAAACATCGTGCTAGTGTTTTTTTTGCGACCATGGAAAAAGAGCAGTATCGATCCGTGATCCGATTCTTGTTTTTGAGTGGTAAATCCTTCGAGGAAATCAAGCTCACTCTCGATGGTGTGTATGAGACCCGCTTACCAGTGGTTCTCAGAGTTTTGCCGTGGCCGCACGTCGGTTTTTGATGAACCCCATCTAGGTGGCCCTAAAAAGGTTACCACAGAGGAAACGGTAGACAAAATCCATGTTCTCGTATTGGAGGATCACCGAGTAAAAATTCGCAAGTTGGCTGAGATAGCAGGCATCTCAACTGTGCAGCCACATTCTGCACTAGATTTTGGGCATGTGTGCTCACACCGGAGAACAAGCGCAATCGTGAGAGCATTTCAAAGACTTGCTTGACCCTGTTAAATTGAAAACCGGAGGAGTTTCTGCGTCGTTTCGTGACCATCAATGAGACATGAGACCAAAGAACAATCGAAACAATGGATTTTACCCGGTAAACGTGCTCCAGACAAGACGAAGACCGTGCTTTCGGCCGGAAAGGTGATGGCCACCTTTTTTTGGGACGCGCGAAGTGTGATCCACTTGACTATTTGGAGAAATCTCAATAAAATTTTATACGAGGTGGGTTGGAAAAGTAAGATGACTTTTAAAGTTTCGCGGGCAACGTACATTCGATTCTCGATTTTTTTGTTTTGCTGTGTTCGTACATATGTACGTCCCGAACATGTGTTCACAGTGTAGGTTTCAGACAAAAGTCACAAGGTTCTGAAGGGGACATAAGATGTTTGATCTTGAGACCCATTTTCAAGGCCAAACGAAGGTCACTTTTGATTTTTCAAACATAATTCCTGATTTTCATTGCTCAGTCGTGTTCCTCAATGGGGCACACGACTTTGTCTCAAAGGTCTTATTCACTCAGTGCTAGATACCACTGCACTGGCACGCCTAAATTATTAATCGGTTTCTAACGTTGTTAAGGTGTTAGAAGGTCGAGATATTTTTTGAGGAAGTCATTATTGCCTCGAGTGAAGTTAAAACTCAAAGAAATTTCAGATAGAGACAAATTGTCCTAAACTTATCTGAGAGTGTATGATGTGCACTCTGCCCTTTTTTTCTACTTGAACGGAACTGTACTTCATTTAGAAGTTCGATATTTGTTTTGAGGAACTGATTATTATTAGTAACGTTTTCCAGATTAATAATGCAGGCTATTTCAATTCAAGAGAAAATTGAAATGATATTGATTTATGGAGGTCTGGTTTACCAGACCAGATACGATCGCACGCTTCCTTTTATCGGGTCATCCAACAATTCACTGGTGGAGGAAGTGTGCAACCAAAGAAAAGGAATCGGTCAGATAGGGTGGCTGTTGAGGACAATGAAATAGCAGTGTTAACTGCCGTTCCACACGATCCTCACATTAGCACTCGCCAAATAAGTCGTGAATCAGGAATTTCTCAAACGACTGTCTGTAAGATATTACATCGGCATAAATACCATCCTTATCATGTTTCATGCATCAAGAACTTTCTAGTGAGGATTTTCGCAACCGGGTTTCCTTTTGTCAATGGGCACTTCAGCAAATTGAACTAGACCCCTTTTCTTCGCCAAGGTGTTATTCTCTGATGAGTCGACTTTCACCAATCACGGTACGGTAAATCGACATAATATGCATTACTGGGCTACCGAAAACCCTTTTTGGTTGCGACAAATTGAATGCCAGCACCCTTGAAATGTTAATGTTTGGGACCATCTTCCAGTATTACTAGAAGAACTGCTATTGGAGTTGCGACAAACAATGTGGTTTCAACATGATGGTTGTAAAGCTCATTATTCCCAAGTAGCCTGGGGCCTATTAAACAATGTTTACCATCAACTATGGATCGGACAAGGGGGTCCGAGGCAATGGCCTGCTAGATCACCTGATCTTACGTCACTTGATTTCTTCTTGTGGGGCTACTTAAAAAGTGAGGTTTACAGAAAAAAGCCAACAACACGTGAGGACATGAAAAGACGAATAACTTAAGCTTGCCGGAAGATTACGCCAGAAATACTTCATAGATCTGTTGGTTCATTTAGAGCGCGGATAGACAAGTGTATTGAAGTAAATGGTCACATTTTCGAGCATTTGTTGAAATAGTCTCGGGAAATAAACGGCGAAATGGGAAAAATTCAAGGGGTCCAACTCTAATTAATCACCCCGAAGGAAACAAAATACTGCTACGTCCACGTCGTTGTTTCTGGGTTATGCTAAACGAAGTATGTAAAAACAAATGACAAGCCTACGAGCAATACGACTGAGTAATGAAAATCAGGAATTATCATTTGAAAAATCAAAAGCGACCTTCGTTTGACCTCGCGGTCACCATCTTATGTCCCCTTCAGAACCTTGTGACTTTTGTCTGAAATATTTTTCGCGATATCGTATTTTTCGAGTAATTTGGATGTTTCAAGTTAAAAAATTCACCCGGTAGAGCATACTTAGTGGCATACGGTGAGTCTGCTTTAAGTAAAAAAAAAAAAAACTGTTTACAAATGGTACAAGCTCTTCCAAGATGGCTGAGAAGATGCCAATGGCAAACCTCATTCTTGGCGCCCCACCATATCAACAAAAGATGATAACGTCGAACCTGTGAAGAAAATTGTATCAAAAGACAAGTTGTTGAGGATGTTGGTATATCGGACGGCTCGTGTCATGCAATTTTTTCGGGTTTTTTGGGCATCTCTCTAATCAGAAGAACCTTCGCATCATTCAGGAGCTCTTTCATGATGTCAATGATGATCCTGATTTCCTCAAAAGGGTCATAACTGGTGACGAATCATGGGTATACGGTTATGACGTCGAAACTAAAGCCCAATCGCCCCGATGGAAGCATCCAGGGGAGTGAAGACCAAGACCGCCAAGTTCGATGAAATGTTAAAGCTTTGATCACTGGTTTTTTCGATTACCATGGCGTAGTGCATCGTAGTTCATCGTATGGTCAATACGGTGCACCGTTTGGGAGAAGCAATATGAAAAAAACGTCTGGATTTGTTGAAAAAAGTTCATGGCTTTTGCATCACGACAATGTGAGAGATTGCTTAGCCAAAAACAACACGGCAATCTTGCCTCAGCCACCATTCGTTCACAAGATTTGGCCCAATGTGACTTTTTCTTGTTGCCAAAACTAAAGAGACCTTGAAGGGACGGAGATTTGCAACGAGCTCAAGGCTATACCAAAAAGTGCTCATGAGAAGTGCTTTGAGGATTGGAAATAGCGTGTTTTAAAGTGTATAAAAAAGTGTATTATATCTGAGGGAGATTACTTTAAAGGGGACAACTTTATTATTGATGAATAAATAAATATTTTCTTATAAATTAATAAAGTTACTTTACTTTTTGAACACAACTCGAATAATCAGAGAATGAGGGATTTGGATTAATTCATTCAATCGCTAATCACGTTGTCATTTTTCTTTCGATTTTCTTCTAGTAGGTCTTATTTTTTGCGTAAAAGTATCAGCTTTATGCACATGAAGAGTAACCGGACGTTTTTCATCAATTTTTATTTTTCCGTAGCCACAGAATCATCTTTAATTTTTTTTTTTTTTAAATTTGGACTATTTTCATGGATAAGTTTTGAACCATTATGTGTACGATAATTGCTTATCGTTTCGATGGCTTTTATTTGGTACCAATAGTCGGACTTTTCTAGCTTGAAAAATGCTTTCTTAAGTGAAAAGAGGTCGAAAAAATCATAATATCTCAAAAACTATTTCATAAAAAAATGCTAGCCATAATTTTCGAATTCAGTGGTAAAAAAATCTATAAGAAAAATCATCTCTCATGAAATGTACATTTTTCGTGTAAATTATTGTAGTGTAATCAGATAAAAGTAAATTAACCCTCTACTGCACAAGCAGCCATATATGGCTTTTCATATTTGAACGCCGACTACTATGATTTCCCAACTGCCACGGGAAAAGAACCATTTTGGCAGTTTTCGTGATATCGCGAAAAATCGTAGTTGAATTTCACAAGTGCGTGCGTCCAGAGCGCAATGCTTTTTTGGCTAAAAAAGTAATAAAGCCGTGTTATATTTTTTTGTATTGAAATTCGATATTGGTAAGTAATATTTAAGTGTTAAGTGTTTAATTATGGTCGTCGACTCCAAGAAAAGGCGCGTTTTTTGCAACGTCCATATATGGCTCCTTATCCATTCATAAAAATATGAATATTCCAACTTTTCGCTTTTTTTGCAGTGAGAAAACAATGATCTCAAGTAGTTCGTTTTACGGAAGAAGAAACCGTTGTATTCCTGGTGATGGTTTTCGAAGTGAGGATGAAATACTAGAATCGGAAGATGAGCAGGATATGGAGATGGGAAGCATAGAAACCGATGAAAGTGAGTACGATTCAGAAGAAGAAAAACCATTGCTCACTTTGAAATCGAAGTATGAGAAGAATAAAAACATAGCATGGAAAAACAAGTCCCGTAAATCATACAAGGATAGCGACTACACCTTCTTAGGGACTAAAGATTTTCCGGAAGAAATGTCCTCTCTTGAGACCCCTGCTGACTTCTTTTCATTTCTTTTCACGGGGCAACTGTTTGACATGATCGTTGAGGACTCCAATAGAAAAGCACTGCAGGATAACATAAATAAGTCAGTCAACATTACTCGCAATAAAATGGAACAACTTGTTGGTATAACATTTCGTCTTATATCAAGTAACCTTCTACTAGACGTTACTGGAACTCACAAATAGGGCAACTTTTTGTTTATGAGACCATGCCATGTAGGCGTTGGGAGGAAATAAAAAGATATCTCCATTTTGCTGATATTGATGAATTTGTGAGACCTAACCAACCTGGACACGACAAGTTATTTAAAGTTAGGCCATTTCTAAATAGTATAAGGGAATTTCTCCTTATACCAAGAGAAGAACACCTTGCAGTGGACAAGCAAATAATCCCTACTAAGTGTCGACATCACCTAAAGCAGTATAACCCCAAAAAACCACATAAATTGGGTTACAAAAACTTTGTTTTAAGCGGAATATCTGGGTTCAGTTATGACTTTGATATATTCGCAGGGGAGCAGAATAATGTTATTCCTGACAATTTCCCAGATTTGGGTGTTAGTGGAAATGTGGTGTCCAAGTTAGTATCGATGGTGCCAAGATATATGAATCACAAAATTTATTTTGACAACTGGTTCAACAGCCCCAAGCTGCAAGTGCAACTAACCAAAGTGGGTCTTCTTTCATTGGGGACTATTAAGCTGAATAGGGTTTCCAACATTGACGTTCCAAAAGAAAAGGAAAGAAAGAAAAGAGGACGGGGAAATGTAATTAAAAAGATGGCAACAATTGAAGGCGTCGACGTTTCTTTTGTGTCCTGGTTTGATAATAAAAATGTAAATATGCTTTCTACATTTGTGGGGGCCAATCCCACAACAAAAAAAAGGAGGTACTCAAGAAACGAGAAAAAGTACATTGAGATTGACTTCCCAAAAATAATAGACGAGTATAATAAATACATGGGTGGTGTTGACCTCTTAGATTCTCTGCTCGGTCTTTGCCGCATTGAAATTTTTTTTTTTTTTTTTTAGTTTTAAATGCATTTTATTTTCTTAAACACTAAATCTTACATACTAACAAAAAATGCTTAAATGCTTACTTAACAATCTTATATTAACTTACTGGCCCCACACAGGCACTCTAAGCTACTCTAAATTCTTATATCTATGTCTTTTGACTTTATTTACATTTTACTTAGGAATATTTATTTTCGACACTTAAGGCTAGGAAAAAAATTTTTGACAAAAACTTAGCATATGGACTTAATTTTTTATAAAAACTTAATATCTAACTTAAAATAAACCTTAATCAACCTTACCTACATACACAATACACAAACATAGATATTATACACAATTATATACATATATTAGTATATACAAAGGTTTATAGTAATCTATGTATATATTTCTTAAATGCTAACCTAAACCTATGCAAGCTGGCCATCGCTATTCACACAGCAAATAGATTGGTCAGCTCTGCCTCATTAGTGAGGCTGGTACGTAGTTGACGGAAACAACGACAAAACATCTTCTCCATCATTCAACCACCAGAAATGCTGGTGCTGCCGAACGACATCCCTCTTATCGCGATTCGCCACCGCCCTACTGAACCTGAGACCATCCACACTGCCGTGTGCGACGTCTCTGTTGTAATTGAGTCGCCTGTCCCCAGCTTTCCGAGCGACATGGAAGATTAACGGGACCGCTGATCTATCCTGGATCAACCCTATCTGATCTAGGTAGAGGAATGCTTCCGGTGGAACGAAGCCGTCAGAGCGCACACTCTCGTGGTAACGGTAATTGGGATAGTAAGCCCCAGATATCAGGTTATTCGCCGAGGCCATTGCTCTTGCAATGTGCTTCGAGTCAGCTTAATTACGAAGTTGTTCACTCGTATTAGGCTCGCTATGTTGTAAAGGACTTCATTACGATAAAATTGTTTGTACTCCGACTCTGGTGTTCTGTACAAGCGAAGGCAAGCCCACTCAAACACCCGAATCTCTTCCATTAAGCTTGCTCGCACATTGAACCACACGGGACACCCAAATACCAACATGGGCCTGATAAGGGCCATGTAGCAGATTACCTTTACCCTCGCATCGAGTTGGCTGCTAAAACACAGTCTCTTTGTAAGGGCAAAAGCGCCTTTAACTCTGACCAGAGCAGCATCTACGTTTTTGTCAAAATACAGAAACTGATCTAGCCAGATCCCAAGGTATCTGACTACCTTTCGACAGGCAAGAGGCTGTCCGTGTTGTCCAATGATCGAGAACGTTCGCCAATTTTTTCTGGTATCTCTAGAGGCTTTAGACAACGGCGTCCTAAAGAGAATAGTTTCCGACTTCTGAAAGTTGATTTTTAACTTCCAGTCATCGCAAAATCGTCTTATCTTATCGAAGTCAAGAGAGTATTGATAACCTCGAATTTTGAACTTGTTCTGTACGCTATCAAATCGTCTGCGTACGCAATAGTATGGGGAAGTGAACCTATCAAGTCGCTTGTATAAATGTTGAACAGGATCGGCGAATTGACCGCGCCTTGCTGAAGACCATTTTTAATTTGAAATATTCCGACAGAAGTCACATCACCATTCTTCACGATGAACTGTCTGTTGGTTAACATATTATAAAGAATGCACAAGAGTGGTTTACTGATCCACAGCCTAGTCGGCTTATAGAAAAGACCCTCTAACCATACGGTGTCGAAGGCCTTCTCTAAGTCAACAAGGCAGGCACCAGTACATTGATTTTTGCCTTTATTCCATTGGATATCGGACACCAGTTTAGACGCTGCATGTGAGATATCATGTCCCGCCTTAAAACCGAATTGATTATCCGGAACTATATGTTTGTCCTCAACCCACCTAGACAGAGCTCTATTGATTACCTTTTCAAACACCTTACTGATATTCGGAAGGAGACTTATCGACCGGAGATTCGCGGGATTGGATATATCCTTTCCCTTTTAGGGGATAGGTTGAACCATCGCCGTTTTCCAATGCGCTGGATAATGTGCATTATTCATTGCATTATTAAACAGGGTGGTGTAAATGTCCACCGCTTCTAGAGGAAGATGTCGAAGCACGATGTTCGGAATACCATCGATCCCCACTGATTTCTTACTACTGATTGTGTCGAAGATCTCATGGAGTTCTTCCTTCGAAATGAACGGGGGTAGGTCACTCTCTCTGGTAATGACATTATTTGCCATGTTTTCGTCGCTGAACCGGGTGAAACCAGAGCTCTCGGTTCGCCAGTTCTCTACTTTATTTCGAATGTAGAAGTTGTGCACCAAGACGCGATCGTCCAGGTCATAGTTAGGGCCAATGATATACCTGGAAAGTCGCCCCTATGGCCTCAACCTTCTCCTGTGGATCCTCGATCACAAAGAAGTCGTCATCATCAGCGGTTTCATTTGGATCAATGCCTGCTATTGTCAGTAACCGTTCGTTGTTTGATGTCCGGGCTATTTTAAGACACTGAAGGTCGTTTTGATTTTTTCTTCGAAATAGTTTATTTATTTGCGGGAACATATTTGGGTGCTGGTGTTTACAGTCCGAATCTTGTTGTTCTAATACAAACTTACAGAAATTCTGTAATTCTCTTTTATTAACGTTTGCAGATTTTTAATCGACGACTTCAGTGTCCTGATCTCCGGGTGTTGTCTGTCAGTAAACTGTCTGTACAAGTTTTTGAGCCTGACAGAAGTCTTGACAGGTCTTCGTTGGTCGTACGTCGATACCGCGGTATTGTAGTGTCCATAGTTTGTTTAATTGTCTCGTCCATTTGTTTTAGGTAATTGTTGATCTCCTCGTTTGACAAATTCCTATTAAACGTTGGGTAGAGCGTGTTTGAGGAGAGCGCTCTTTTTAATGTTGCGGAGAAGCGTGTCCATCGAGCTTTACTGTAGTTGTAAGAATATCTTTGGACAAACTCCCCCAATTTCGTTGTGAACTATAATTTCGGTGCTAAAACCGCAGCCGCATTGAAATTCGATCCAAAAAATGGTACCTAAAAATTTGTTTCCACTTTCTGGACTTATGTGTTGCCAATGCGTGGATTTTGTGGAGGAAACAGAGTGACATTTATATGATTCTTTTCGATTTTAAGCTGGCTGTTGCAGAACATCTATGTAAGAGTAATAAGTGTCTAAAAAGGGGGCGACCTGCTTCAAAGTCAAGCACTCCAACTTCAAATCCGGCAAGCTCCGTTTCCTCACTTCGTAATATAAAAAAAATTTGGAAGGCGTACTGATTTTCCACTGAACTCCGTTCGCTTGGACTCCATGGGCCACATTCCGGAATGCAAAGATACAAGACAGCAATGCAAAACGACTGTCAGTACAGGTCATTCGTTATATGCCAAAAATGCAAAATAAATTTGTGTCTAAACAAGGATCGGAATTGTTTTGCATCATTTCATAATTCATTAATTTAGTAGTAGTGAATAATATTGAAAAAACGCGTTAAACTGAATTCCATATTTATTTATTTTTTGTTACTTTGAAAAATGTGTAACTGCACAAGCAGCCATATATGGCAAAAATTAGTAACTTTTAATAAAATTTTTAAACATTTTTTTTCATTTAGTCTTTTAATTAATTAAAATGTAAGACAAAAACGACATTTATTTATTTTTTTTTTTATGGATCATGGTGTATGCGGTAGAGGGTTAAGTTTAAAACATATTGAATGATAAAATATTGCATTTTAAATTGTATATAACATATTTATATTTATTTTCTTTTATTTTTAGGTAAGTTCAATCTGGAAGAATAAACTTGTAAGTTCATTTAATTTTTACAGTTTTCAAATCCCCCCAGATTATTTATCTGATTCAAAATTCCACTTTCCCACTTTTCGAGCAATATTCAGGAAAATATAATTTGAACTGAAAATTTATAAAATTTCACTGTTCTACTTAAGACTGTCAGTGAGTAGGTTAACGTACAGTCAATTAGTGGACTGGTTGCTATAAAAATAAAGCTTATAGCCACATGATAAATTGTCAACAAAAGAATATTGAATTTTTCAAAATAAACAATAATAAGGCAATCGCGTTCTTCAAATAAAATGTAATCGGTAATTTCCAGATATGAACAATTTGCATTCGTATAAATGATTTTCAGATGGAACTGCGAGCAAACATATGGTAACATTAAAGAAATTTATTTCTTGGAGAGAAGTCATTAAGTTATGAAGTTTGATTTTTATTCGAATGACTAGGAGAAAAAAAAAATTTTTTTAATTAAACTTGTTTCTACATGACACAAATCTAATATATAAAAATAGAAAACGGGAACATTAGATGAAAATTACAGGTAAAGATTGCTCTTGCTGGATATAGGTTTCTGTCCTTTCGACATTAGAGAACTTGTGGGGCTCCTGTATCGTTGTACACCTGACCAGATCAGATACCATATACGATTCGTTTATTTGGTTCATCCTTTAAAACTGTTTTAAATAAATTAGCACCATTACAGAGCGGGCTGCAAATTCTAGTAAGAATTTCCATGGGTGTAGAATAATTTTCTTCGTACTACTTCGGGTGTACGCCAAAGAGACTACTAGATATCTACATCGAATTCAGAACCGCATGTAAACTCTCACAAATGTTAAAGATATGATACGGTTTGAAGAGGAGCCGAACTCAAGTCTGTGAATTCGCCGTCTAAACTCAAATCAAAACAAAAGATAGTTAAAGCTATTCAGAAACTATCTAACGACAGGTTGATTAGGTTAAAGTGGCTGCTGTAAAGACTAATCTACTCAGACTTATTGGCCCATTGTGATGCCAGGTGGATCTGGAATCACAATTTGAGCCTATGATGATGCGTAGGAAACTGTTAATGTCTATATTCTTTAGATCGCTTAAGTCGTTGTAAAAGAAACCTCCTAAGTGAAGTTTTCTTTTTTGAAAGAGAGCTGGGCATATATAAAGTAGTTAGAGCATTGTCCCTTCCTCCTCCTTGTCCAAGCAGCTTCTACAGAAATCGTTTGTAAAAGCGAAAAGCCTTCTTGTATTCTTGCCTATAAGGCATAAGACAGTGTTCAGTGATGACACCTATGATGACGCTGAGATGTCTCCAATATACATAGAAGGATCAAACTCTAGAGCGATTCAGATCCAGCTTTGGCCGTTCAGTTTGGTCGCTAGACATTTTGATTCAACAGTCCACCTAAGGTTGTTGTTAATTTGCACTTAGCGATTGGTATCCCTATGCTACCCTTTTCCGGTAGAATAGGTAAAGTGGTTTCAATTTTAGTGAGTTCGTTAGCCCTATAATTCCGTGGAATGTCTCTATGGCCCATTAAGTTCAGGGACTTAATAGCGGCCTGATTGTCCGAAAAGATGCGGCTATTGTTTGCAGATATCACATTTTTCTTCAGTCAGGACTTCTTTTACTACCAAAGTTTCTACCTGCAACACGCTACACTGATTTAGAAAACGAAAGGAGAGTTTTAGATTTAGCTTATCTGACAAAATACTGCCACCAACTCCGCTATCAGTCTTAGATCCATCTGTGTAGAAGTGGATTGGCTTGTCCTTCATGAATGCATCTTCCTCCCAGAAGGATCTAGATTGGAAGTTCGAGTATAATGTAATTGATATTGTCTGTGAAGAAGCCCAATACATTAAGAATAAAGTATGTCCACTGTGTAGCAGCTGAAGATATCGTGTAGAGTGAAAAAGAATATGCAGTGCCGCAGAGGGAGTAGAGCGTAAGGCTACGCGTATGCATAGACATGCTGTTCTTTGGAGTCTGCTTAGTTTGCTGCAGTTGACTGTATTGTCTAAGGTCGTCCATCAGGAAACAACCCCCTAGATACCGAGATGTATAGCCAGTGGATTATGCGAGGTTGAAGGTCCAATTTGTTTCTTATGTCTTTTTTGCAAGAAAATAAAGCTAATGTAGCGATCCACAGCGATTTGCCCAACGGGTTAGTCTGTTAAGATATAGCTGAAGGAGTATTAAGATGCTTAACTAAGACGACGACAGCAGTTCATTAACCACTAAATTCCAAAGGGGGGGGGGGGTAGAAGCAGGACACCGCTTTGTGGCCCACCACTGCTGATACATCTTGATTACCCCTCTATTATAAGACTGATCAACTCAATAAGTGACAGCGCAGCGCAGCTCAGTCGTGATCTTTCCTCAAAAGTATGTTGAGCCGTTGACAAAATTCGTGGATCAGTTTAAGATCTACAATGTTGTTGTCGGAGATAAGAGTGATATCTGGCACTTCCTGTCAGTTTCTTCTTATAAAAGTGGGCTCATAGCCAATGTTGCAAACAATGAGGTAAGCACTTACTAAATACATAATTTATCGCTGATGTCTGTGCTGCCCCATGCCGTATGATGAGCGTTAGTGTCGTACCCGATGATGAGGCCAGTTTTTAGCCTTATAGCTTCTAGTGCCACCCTTTCTAGGTTATCAACAGGGAGAGGGCCCACATGATCGTGTCCAAGATATGCCGATGCCAGTCAGTAGAAACCATTGGCAGTCTCTATCCTGGAAACGGTTAAGTCGGGGTCGCTGAGGTTAAGAAGTAAAAATGCATTAAAGGTACGTTTAACTTATATACAAGTTCTTATCTTACCTTTGTCTCTTGTATAGGGTGGAGCGTATACAGGTGTCCTAAGTCCACGAACCACTCCTTCTGCGATCCATAGTTCCTGGATTAGGATGATGTCTTCTGAGTTTTTGGAAAGAAACGGAATAAGTGCGGCCGAAGAATTTTTTTAGCGACGGAGATTAATCTGGGGAACCGTATTATTACTATAAATTACCAGAGTAGGATCGTAAAGGATCTCTTTTAAGTTCGGCTGGGATCCATCTGCTATATCTGCTAGAGATATCCTCCTTAGTCAAGATTTCGAGTTTTGGACCTGGCCAAATCTCTTCTTATCTGCCTATGGCTTTGGAGTAATGATCGAGAGATCTTTGATCTGCACATGGGATAAGTTTGGCGTGACCCTGTTTCCTGCCAGCGTCGCTTGAGGTGGGAGGTGATCCGGGGTTTTCCCGCATGATGGCCAAGAAGTTGCCTGAACGCTTTAACTTAACCAACTGCCACCGTTTTTGTCGATTACCCCGATCGTTATTGCATCTTTTAGGATTTCGCTTAAAGACCTCAGAGATGTACTCTTCGATGATCCAGGGGTTTTGGCGTTATAGGTTTTGGGCCTCTTGGGAGCCCGCACAGTTACATTCAATGATATCTGGTGGGTGCAGGTTGCTAACAAAAAAATAGTTCAAAACTCTGAATTTCTATCCTCATCAGAAAGTAGTATTTGTTAAAGTAAAGTAGTATTCTGTTAACTGGAAGAGGTTTTTACAGCTTTTGAATGGTCTGAAATAGTGGGGGACATTCAGCTTGTTTTACACCTCATAAAGATAGTTCTAATTTCATTGCAGCGTTGACAAATCCTTTAGTCTGTCGGTGTTAAAGCTGGGAAACGTCGAACTGTGTAGTTTGATATCAGCGATAGTAGCGATCATAAGATGCCGATATCGTACTCAATATTGATTTCTTTTCTGTTACTGTCACTTAGGAAACTTCCTCTACTTGATTAGAGGTTGCTTGTCTATATTGCAAAACTATCGTTGTGAAAGATCTAAATGCCTCCATCTCCGTTCGGTGCTATATTGTTGATGGCGCTTTGCAGCCTAGAAAAAAGTTGGGTTTTTTGTCCCCTTTAGCGTAGGGAATCCTTTTCTCCTTTAACCATATCCCAATAATTTTTTATCTTTTAAGATTAGCTTCCGGCTTGGAACATTGACGAAAGCTATTGTTTTGGATGCTCGGTGTAACCTTTAAGTTGAGCCTTTTGTATAGATCTAATTAGGGAACAAGAGTGTTAAATAAGACTGCTTTAGGCAGATTTTACATGGAATCAACAAAGATACGATGAATGTCAATATATTGTTCCTGTCCCTCGGAATTTGACCAATTTGCGAAGACAGGAACAACTCTAATAAATTTAACCCTTTAGGCAAGCCTTACTCAAAACACATCTTGTACAACAGCCCCTTTTCTTGAATTAGTTTATATCATCAATTTTAGTGCGATTCAAAGTGGAGAATCAGGTAACATTCGCTTCGGCTGTCCGCAGTCAAATCTTGTTGAATACTTTATCAGCATTTTAGTGTGAATTTTCTTCCTTTCTGCATAGATTCCTTAAGCTATTTCTAAGTACAACTTATTTAAGTTTCAATTCCAACTTATTTGCCGAAATGCATTTTTCGTTCTCCCAAGAGCCAGCCATCTATCTCAAGCCACCCTAACCAACGTCATCCAATACACAAACCATTTACTTATCATATAATTGAAATCCACTTGCTATGCACCTAGATCACACTATCGACCGTAAGCACAACGATGACGATAGCCATTTAGCTCTCCAAGCCTACACAAAGAATATCGACAGGGATACCAATCCTCAGATACTAATAATTTTGAAGAGAACCATCTGCCCTACAACCCCTATCTGCACACAGCCTGGTAGACAGAATTGACACCAGTTTTAAGTTTGTGTTCTGTGTGTTGTGAAAGTTAGTGGCACTAACACCCTCTTTTAAACGTTCCTCCGTAACAATGTGTCTCGGCACCGGTAGTCGTTTCGCCCGGCCATTTAAACCCAATGAACCGATAATACTAGCCAGAAGGAAGTTTTTAGTCCTTAGAGTCATGTGAATGCATTCCCATCTCATCCTTCTTATTTAATTGGCTTTTCCAGATAAATAAAATCGATAGCAGATTGTGTGCAGTGAAAAGCTCTTAATATAACATACTTGCAATGACACAAACAACTTTACTCATACGCCGGTCGGTATGTTGGAGCAGGGAGGGAGGGGTATGTCTGCCTGTCTACTTGTCTACCAGCCATTGAGTCGACATCCGATGTTGATAAATGTTTATTCCTCGTGGAGTTTCCTGTTTAACCTTTTCTCTACTTTGCTGGATATCTTTTATGACTTTCCCTTATCGTTTTTGTTTATGTTTATGCATGTGAGTGTCACTTTTTTTCATGTGTTTTCTTCCGTTTTCGTTGGCATAAAAGCGTCACAAATAGCACTAGACGATGGGGCTAAAGAGACGGAACACGATAAAGCCATCTTCATGGTAGAAATTATAAGAAGAGCACTATTAATGGATGCGCATACTATTAGTAGACAAAATACCACCACTACCACTACATAGACATACCTTATTGGTAACGGTAAGCGGGACAAAGAGAGAGAGCTTTAGCTTTAAGCCTCGACTGGCTAACGAATCATCCCAAGTACGGTGATAATTATAATTTGAAAAGGAAGTTTTGGCTTTTCTGACACAGCGAACCGTTGGCACTTTAATTGAAATGCACTAGAAGGCTGAAAAGTTGAATGTCCTTACAGCAGTGTAAGTACAGTATGTGTGGCAACAAACTACACCACTCGGTAAAAATTTAATTAAAATCTTAAGCAAGAATAATTTTGATATCTTTAGTACGTTGTAGCATTTTTGCAAACCAGTGGATTGATACAATAATGAAAGGCCTAAATTCGGAGAAATTTAATTGCCAATCTATAACAGGAATATGGTGATATTCTTTATTTCAATTTCATTGGATTGCTCTTGGAGCTTAGAACTGGTTATCTCAAGATCCGATGGTTTGTCGACTACAACGCCAGAGGGTCTGAGTTAGATTCACAGACCAACCAATGAATTACAAAACAAATAATTTCTAACGTCACCAGGCAATGAAAAAATTCCAAAAATAATAATTCTTTCAGGAAAAGCATTGTAGGTCTCATTCTTTGTATACAAAATTGCAAGACAAAAATATGTAAGGTAAGGCCTAGCTATAGTCCGCACGGGCAGGCTCACCTCGTCCAAAGAAGACCCTATGTGACACCACAGGGTCACAATGTCCTTATGACCATAAAGTGATGAAGATCTGCAAATATTATAGTTGCACAGAACTGAAACCATTTGACGTTTAAGTAAAGTCGATTAATAGGCTCATCGATCGGTTGCCAGGTCTCTTAGATTATTGAAGAAAAAATACTCACTTAGATATGTTGTTGTTACGCTACAGTGGGCTGCGAGGTAAAAAGAGATACTTAGTTCAAGTTATTCGGGAAGTACACCAGTTTTCGTATCATGGGTCGCTTTCGACTCATTGGGGCATATGTGGATGAATTCTGTCATTGACAAAAGTCTGCGCAGTTCTTTATTAGCTTGGAGCTTTTTTATCCTTAAAATGTTTGCATATAGCTCGGGAGAAAAGAGAGATAACAATATGCGTTGGTTTTGAATATATGAAGGTTATAATGATCAAAAAATAAAGAGCTGGGTTGGGCATTCATAATCACGATATTTCAAAGTATGCCCGCAGAGCAATTGGATTAAGTGCGCTTGCCTTCAAAACCTTCAGTTTTCCGTAGGATTCTTTATGTTTCAACATACGAGTTTCCAAAATTTTCTTTGAGCTTTGCTTTACTTAGTTAGAAAAAGGCGTCGAAATTCTCTTCTAGAATCTAGATCGGGACTGCTTCTTGCTCAAAAAGGCTTTAACATGGTACGCGTCTTAAAATGTATTGTTGCAGGGCTCTCGGATCAAAACATTGTCCTCTCCTAGTTTTTAGCCGGCAAAAGTAGGAGAATTATTTGGATTATTTAATGGATTACTTCGGGTTTGACCTTAAAAGGTTGTCTTCCAGTTGGCAAATAGAAAATCGGAGGATATTGAGGATGTCGTTTTCTTTAGACTCTTTATTTGACAATGTAGTAGAAAATGCATAGGGAAAGACGAGTGTGTCCTTAAATATAAGTTTCGATGCCTTTCCCATATTATCCACTTTATCTTTAGGCTTAGATGGTTCTCGACGGAATACTGTCATTCTAGACTTAGTATGAATATGCTAATTTTAGACTTGTTAGACTGCAGCAGGATTACGTTACGGCTCCCCATGGCAAGCTCGATCACTATTGAAAGTGCTAACGTCATTGTTGATCAAAGCAAGATGAAATCTCGTTTAACGCTGAGAACGTCTAAGTATGAATCACTTGTTCGTATATTCATCCTGTTTAAAGTCCTGCGTAATCAGTCAGATTAGCTGCTTCGTTGCTTGCAGAAGAGAATGGTTCTTTTTACGTAGCAAGTGTGCTGGATTTGGGAATAGTCTTTCTTCGTTTCATCTAACGGGGCTGTTTATATGTGTAGGAAATCATTTGACTCACTCATTAGATGTGGGTTTTTATTTTACGACGCCACAAATCATGAAATCTTAAGGCTTCATTGTTAACAATCTTGCCGTACGAAAATACCACAGTCTTACAGTGTTTTTCCTTCACCCATCGACACATTCTTTTCCGTTGGTTCTTTAAAATCCTAGAAAGGTGGCGGACAGCCATGAGTCTATCAGAAACTAATGTCCTCTGGTATCTTGAAGTATTAACAACCACAAGTAGGACGGACGATCAGTTAAAAAGCAACCTAGTTGTATACAAGAGATTTTGATGAATTTCTCGGCTCTTGTCCCTTGTTTGTTGTCTACTTGGAGAAACATATTAAACATATTAGCTTGAAGAATTGGTGAGTTCTTGAACTCTGTCTTTCTGAATTTATGCTTGTCTAAGGGTCAACCAATAGGTCTGCAAGAAGGCAGAGATAAGAATCTCTTTGGAAGTGACGGACGGTCACGTTAGTCCTAGTACGGTACGTATAGAGCCAGATAGATGGTCTGGAACCCTCTGCGTATAATAAATACCTAAAGCCACAGAAGAAGGCGGACTGTCACAGACACTCTATTCAATGACGGACGGTTATCCATCCGAACTGTCTCTTATCTACACCCTGCCTGACTCGAACTGCAACTTTTATAAATGCTGTATTTTTTTATTTTTTGATAAATTTTATTGTGCCAAAGCAAAAAATGTTTGAAAATACATAAATTTCCAAATTGTGTCAGTAGTTTTCAATACGTCTACTTTTGGCGCGAATAATGGCCTTGAGAGGGCCGAAGAAAGCATCGCACGCTGCACGCAAGTGGCTCTGCGTTATTTTGGTCCATTCCTGGCGAAGTGCTTGTTTCAGGTGGCTTGGACCACCTTTGGTATTTTTTAGTGCCAACCTTCGCCTTCAAAATACCCCAGACAGAGAAATCCAACGGATTTGCATCCGGAGAATTTGCAATCCATTGTGTCGAAGAAATGAAGTGTGGAACATTGTTTTTAACCAATCTTGGTTGATGCGCGCTTTGTGAGACGGTGCCGAGTCTTGTTGAAATGTCCACGGTCTTCGACCGAAATGATTGTTTGCCCAAGGCTTCAATACTGACAAGACAGTTTTACGGTATACGATCTCATTAATTTTGACGCCACGGTCCAAAAATACGAGCTGAGAGCGACCATCGGCGGTAATGGCGGCCCAAACCATCACCACCGGTGCTGCCTGCTTTCTGGTGGCCTTCCAAAGGTGTAAATTTTCGAAGGACCTCTCTGGCAAGTAAACTCGGTCATTTTGGTTGTTGACATCTTGTTCGATAACAAATTGCGAATCATCGGAAAAAACCAAATTCGGCAACTCACCACTTTCGTGCAAGCGTAGCAACTTGTTCGCTCTTTGGACTCTAACCCGTGTGCTTTTTGGAACTTCAATGGCTTGAACCCAAGCTAATTTTTCATTATGTGTTGCATCCGTTCCAGCGATATGTTGAGCTCACGAGCTATTTTTCTTCCACTTCGACGCGGATTTCGCTTAATTCGAGCCTTTACTTTCCGAACCATTTCTGCCGATGTTGCTGTTTTTTTATGAACACCTCCATGGAGTTTTGCAACGCTGCAATTATCACGGTAACGAGCTATGATTCGAGACACAAATGATTTATTCACATTGAGGTGCTGGAGGGCTCTAACGATAGCTGCTTGTGGTTTTCCAGCCAAATATAAAGCTATAAACACTATTACGTTTGAATTCCATTGCGGATAAAAATTTTTCAACACAACTGAGACGCAAATCGTTTAAAAGTTTTGTAAATAATAAAATTATCTGTCATGTGTCAAAATTTGAGCTCACTGTCATGAACGGTTTGGAAATTATAGCAGTCTGAAGTTGGTTGCAGTCTGAATGTTTCTGACATCTAAACTCTTTTGGGATTCTGTGGGAAACAAAAGTGAAACCTTATACTTTTTTAATTCTTTTGCCAACTGAAGCACCTTTAGATAAAATGACAAGATGAACAACGTAATGAGTGCTGAAACTAAACACACGATTTGTTTCTGGCAATAGAGATTAGCAATAGGTAACTGCTAAGAAGATTGTTGGTCTTTATCTGGATTTTCTAGCTCAGATACTAGTAATCCTATGTAATCGACTAGTTTTTTTTGCCATGATCAACAACATAGTACACATAACACTAATGAAGCAGCATATGTAGACCTAAAGACAAAAGCCTCTACAAACAAAGTCCCCTTTCTTAACCAAATTTTAACCTTGTCATACTTGTAAACAATGGTATCCATGAAAATATATCACCTATTCAATTCAGAGAAACGATGCACGATACCAAAAAACCCATGAACGCAACAACGAATATTTCATTATATTTAACAAAATAATTTCGAAAACAGTCATCAAATGATTTCCGAATGGTCGTCAAGTGTTTTCTTACTCTGAGAACGAGTTCTGGTCTAGTTAGCATGACATTCACTTGTTTACACAATAAAACATCACCACCGCCACCTCATTCCCATACCAAAGCACAGTGATTTATTACATCCAAGTATTGTACTCGTATCTACTGCCCACTGGAAAAGTATACTTTAAACATAGATACAATAGATCCACATGCATATACGAATGCTTACATTTGCATGTATGCATGTTTGTACCTTCATTACCACACCATCGACTGAAGGCCAAAACATGTGTTTTAACTATCAAGCGTATTGTTTGCACTTGAAACACTTCCGGTTGATGTTAAAAGTTTGGAACCTCCTAATCAAATAAAAGATAAAGATACGTCCATATAAACAATGTCCTTTGATGGCATGCTTTCGTTTACTCGGGTGTGCTTCACATGTATCTGTCCCATAGATAAGGTTAGGGCCGGCTATAGACTACACATCAATATAATCGTAGTTTGTCTTTGAAAAGAGTCGACGAGTTTTTCTTTCACTGAAGTTGAGGAGTAAACATGACTTGTAACGGCAGTTTTCCCCAGTCGGGCGAGTACTACATTTATGGGTTTTTACGTAAATAATGAGATATTCCCTCTTTCTATTCAAGCTAACTCATGAATGAAAAATCATACCAACACTTTGTTCCATGGCCAGATTTTAAATGAAGCTGTGAAGAATTTCCACACTAATGCACAATTGGTAGTTTTTATTTAGAAAACATTAGTTCATTGACCAAGCCATCCGCTTTTGTAATATTTTTCAAAAGATGCTTCTTATGTAAACAAATGTGACAAACAGTACCAAAGTTGACCCCTGTTTAACAAACCACCTTCAATCCCAATTTCTTCGTAATATGTGCCCAGTATTTTGGAGGGAACATATGTACAATTTTCTTAGAACCCACATGCCTATAGGAAAGGGAAACCTTTGGCTTGAGGGCAACAAAAGCTTCGAATAAAATTAATTTCAATATTGACGACCCATGCAAGCTGAACAAGTAAAATGACATCCGGGTATGAATCTGTGAATGTGAGGACATTACGCAATAATTGGACACTTTCCAACTTATTTCGGAATCGGACGGAATACCACACCCCCATTACATATAAGTGCTTTCTGCATCTACTTCGGGCCAAATTGAATACACAGCGATAGGCGGAAGACAGTCATCCATCATTATAGACCTCCGCACATTTCAAGAGACCAAAGTTGGATAGGACTACTACCTAGCGGCATAATACCGCCCTGTGAGAAAGTTTAAAGTCAGACAGCTGCAATCGGAGCAGACTGCCAAGGGCAAGTGAGGAAAGCCAGAAGCAATGTGGTTATCAGGCCGCGAATTAAAAATTCATGTGTTGTAGATCAGGAGCAAGCAGAGGTGAATAATCGAACAAAAACTTCTCCAAATGTTACCAAAGCCTGCAAGAAATTTAATCAAACATCGTAGTAGAGACGCAGTTGGTCCAATTAGCAGTTGCTTCAAGAGAACTACATTTATCGATTGTTTAATGTGAACGATGACGTACATACCACTGCCAGACTGGAGGTATAATTTAGCTGGCACGAAGAGCACAAAAACTGTCCATCCGACCAAAGGGAAGGGCTTAGTCGCAGAGATTTACAAGTTGGAGAACATGATCTGATGGTCATCAGCTTATCTGCAAACTCTGGTCGAAGGAGCTCAAGTTTGTTGAATGGAATCTCAGCATGGTGTGTTTAGTCCCAAAAGAATGAATGTTCCCTCGACTGCGCAAACTACGGCCGCATAAGATTGCTACACATGAAATACAAGATCGTTGTGTCCGTCTGAAAATAGGCGTGTTAGGTTCATATCATCAAGTCATTCACTCTTGGACACTACAAAGACAGAATTTGGAAAGGACCGGACCCTTTCGTTGATTTTAAGATTACTTGTGGTAGCGTTTATAGTGACCAGCTATAAATATTCATGTCCAGTTTTAGCATTCCTTGCAAATTTGTTAAATTGTGCAGGTAGTCGATCGAGAACCGCCGCTTTTCTATTAAAGTCAGAAACATCATAACAAAACTTTTAATTTTAAAAAACGTCTTAAAATGCAGGGCCCAAATGTGACTTTTATTATCATTATGGTTGAACAAGAATTTTTCAGCAATCTGAACACAATTAGGTGTAGTTAGGTGCTGTGGACATAGGGTAGGCACTGAAAGGTATCAACTTAGCGATGTCCAGTGTTGTATTTGTTCTTACACATCAATTGTGCTTATTTTACTTCCAAGTGGTAATCATTGGATGCTGGTCGATGTTCATCCGGACTCGACTTGCCAAACTTATAAGTTCGAGTGCTGACCATCAGACATAAAAAACAGCACTTTAAACGGGACAGCGATCGAATTCCCCAAATGGAATCAACTGTGAAGTAAAATTCCGGAATAAAACAAATTAAATCTAATCCGGGCTATTTCGACATATTTGAAACTTCGGCTGGTAAGCCGAACGAATTTCTGGCTTTGGTCGAACTGACATCTCGTATCTATTAAAAAAAACTGGCCCAAGGTAACTACAACCTCTGTAAACAAAATAAGGACTACGAACTTAGGATCTGCATGTGGAATGTAGAGGGTAAAATTTGCGACATCTATTGCGACGATTGTTATCGACAGTAAGAGCAGCACCTACTTGGATGCATATTTATTTTTAGAGGCAGCCATAGGTAAGAAGTCTTGAGTTTCCGGCATGTTTCCGAGCGCCTCGTTACAATCTGTATTGAGGCTAAATTTGCCAACATTAGCCTTATATGCGCGCACACCCACAGAGGGAAAGATAATGACACTAAAGATAGTTTTTTCAGGCTCTTGGCCAAGACTTATGAGCAGTGTCCTAGCTATGACATTTAAATTGTCAGATCTTAATCTAGTCACCAAGGACAAGGAGTGAGTAGGTCAACATTTTTAAGTATTGTATTAACGGTCATTGTCAACTGTAAATTTTTACGTGTTGTGTCGTTATTTTACTCATCTAGATGCTTTACTTTATGGCATCTACTGCATGACAAAAACAAAACGAAACGAACATTTTACAAATAAATAATATATACACGGAATCTAGTAAATATAAGAAAACAAAAGGAAAACGAGTACAAAAGCCGTGGATTTATAGTGAATTAATAACAATGTGTAAGAAAAGAGATGTGTTATATAGGAGATGGAAAAATAATCCAAGAAGCCCAAATTATGAACGTGAGTACGAAAAAATCCAAAACATTGTAAACAAAAATATACAAATCATAAAAGCCAACTATTTCCAACCACAATTCTTAAATGCACAACATGACTCCAGAAAAACATGGATCGTTATAAATGAAATTTTAGGAAGACAAAAAACCCTCTATTGATGAAATTATACAAACGAATTTGAATCCGATATTATGGAAAAATTTGCGGACCAATTCGCAAACCAAGTAAAAAACATTATGCATATGTGCAATACTAAAACACAAACTTCAAGTCATGAGAACCTGCAAATACAAGAGAGTATATACGTTGAAGAAGGTAGCGAGGAAGAGATATTTAAAATCCTGAGCAAAATAAACATCAATAAAGGACCTGGAGCAGATAACATACGACCAATTGATCTCAAAATAAATGCCGAAATTCTGAAGCTCGTGGTACAAACTATAATTAATCGTAGCCTGATACAAGGTTGCGTGCCAAGATTCATGAAAACATTTATTATTCGTCCTATTTATAAAGGTGGCATCAAAAGCAAAGCTGAAAGTTATAGACCAATCGCAATTATGTCAGTCGTAGAAAAGTGTTTGGAAGAAATAGTCGTCAAGCGCCTTAATACATTTATCAGCAAACACCAAATTTTACACTCAAATCAATACGGATTTCAAAAAAGTAAAAGTACAGATAAACTTCTGGAGAGTTCACAAATAGAGTTAATGCAGGCCTTAATCGGAACCATCACGTTCTTGTACTATTCATCGACTTCCGTAAAGCCTTTGACACTCTCAGTCAACCTTAAATAGAATTGGTGTAAGAGGATACTTGTCAAACTGGCTCAAAAACTACTTAGCTTATAGAACAATTAAAGTAAAGGTATCAAGAATTTTGAGTCAGGAAAAATCTAGTGTATATGGTGTTCCACAAGGTTCCAAACTGGGCCCCATTCTGTTCATTTTATATACTTATAAACTTTTAAGGTTAATTAAATACAATACAGCCTACGCATATGCAGACGATATAGCCATCATAGAGAAACACAAACAACTAAACTCAGCAATAGAAATACTTCCAGAGCAATTTGATGATGTATCTAAGTGGTGCCATGATCATGGAATAATTACCAATGCTACCAAAACAAAAGTGATGCATATACGCCACCCATTTAAGCAAGAAGATATATTCAATAAATATCACCGAAACGACCAGTGTCCATTGTCAGCCAACAACAAGTTAATCAAAGTTGTTAAAAAGGTGAAGTATCTCGGAGTTACAATTGACGAACATTTTCTTTGGCGTGAACATATAAATACTTTACGGCTTCAACTCAAAAGTATCCTGTTTGCATTGGTTTATCTAAGAAGATTTTCAAACTTCGAAGTTCAAAGTTAAAGAAGTATACTACTCGTTAGCAGAATCACGAATCCGATATGGGATCCTGGCAAGGGGTAACGCCTCAAAAACACATCTAGACAAAATACTGAACCTACAACATCGTCTAATAAAACTGATTAAACGTAATAATGTCGACTTTAAAGTTTTAGATATAAACGCGATTTATCGCATGATTGCATTACAACATTATATGGATGATCAAAGGTTCCTACAGCTAATAACAACCAGAAGAAGAGCACTTGAGATGTTCGAAATCCCGACAACGTTTAATGTGTACGGGAACAGAGAACTTAGATTTATTATCCCGACGATATTAAACCAAATACCACAAAATTTAAAAAATTTTCGGAGCTTCAAGAAAAGAAAGAAAGAAATTAAAAAATATCTGCTAGATTTGTTCTTTGTGAGATAGTAAAAACAATATTTAATTACCACTATTATTAAGCACTAAAGTTTTAAACTAAATTTTTTATTTATAAAGTAAACTAAAAACCATATGTCAAACATTATTAAAACATAAATTTTAATTGAACATTTTTAATCACTTGTAAACTTAAATAATACTACTGTTTGTAACCGCCTACAGATAAGCACTTTGCTTTCTGGGTAAACTATTGTAAATTGAAAGTATTGTAAAAATAAAATAATAAAAAATTAAAAAAAAAAATAGCTCGTTCTTTCCCTGTTGGGATTCACATGAAAATACTTCTATTATCCTGAATCTTGGGCAGCTTCATTCTTCAAGTTACGATGAAGAATTTCTTATCTTTTTCTCACAAGAACATGATCCATAGACGATTTTTAGACCGGAAGGCACATTGGAATTAGTCAAGTTTGTAGTATAGCGTACTCGCTATGTGGTCTTTGGTATAACACACGCTGGAGTCTTGATGCAATTAAACCAAAACTCTTGTTGCAGCGAAATCGAAACCGAAATCGACTTGCCCTCTACTCAGGAATGATTTCGGCCAGAATCTACTTCAGAAAAAAAATATAATCGGCTCTTCACTAGTGCTGCTGAAACCGAGCGACGTTTGTGTTTATGCGGAGGACGACCTCATTTAAGCTTTGTTCCTCATTAGGAAAACTTACTTCGGTCTTGCAAGTGCAGATACTTTTATGCAAGTCTAATGGTAATTAACAAAATTGTGAAGAATTGTTGGAAAAAGCTAAGTGTTTGCGTATGCAGTAATTCCCAAAGAGCCTTATTAAAACCTTTTTCCGCTTCCAAGCAAGTCTGCTACGAACCTCAGGGTTAAATTCACTGAATCTTATTCGAGTTTCAAGGCATAATGAAGAAAAAGAAAATAGACATTGAATCCTCTTTTTTGTGGGTAGGGCTAGTATTTCAATTATCAGGCAAACATCTGTCTAACTCACTATAAAAGTGTACTTTTCCGGTACGACGAAATGTCTGGGCCTTATTTTAGCCAGGAAACTAAACTGGAAACCTAATATTCAAGAAAGAGTAAAAATAGCTACAGTAGATTTATTATCTTCCAAAAAAACCAAATGGAGTCTTCGTCCTGACATTACCTATATATACGAGTATGTCTCAGTTGTTAGACTAATACTCACCTACGGGGTGGTTGTTTGGTGGACGGCTAGGTAAGGTTAGCAGCAAACAATGCAGAGCCCAAATGCCAGCTTGTCTGTGCATAAGCGGATCATTACGCATCACTCCCTCCACAGTACTGGATATTTTGTTTCACTTGCCACCCCTTGGTAACTTAAAAAGGCAAGTGGCTGCTGACATAACACATGGGCTGAAAAGTCCGCTTCGTTTTATAGTAAAACACAAAATTTTTGCAAAATTCAACTTTATTTATCAATATAGTTGCCTTCGAGGGCGATACACTGATTGAAACGATTTTTCAATCTTTCGATACCAGTTTTGTAGTACGATTTCGGTTTAGCCTCAAAATAGGCCTCTGTTTCGGCGATTACTTCTTCATCGGTCTTAAATCTCTTTCCGGCGAGCATTCTTTTAAGATCTGCGAACAGGAAATAGTCGCTGAGGGCCAAATCTGGAGAATATGGTGGGTGGGGAAGCAATTCGTAGCCGAATTTATTCAATTTTGCCATCGTTTTCATCGACTTGTGACACGGTGCATTGTATTGATGAAACAGCACTTTCTTTCTCTTCAAATGCGGCAATTTTTCTGCGACTTTGTCCTTCAAACGCTCCAACAACGCAATGTAATAGTCGCTGTTGATAGTCTGCCCCTTTTGGAGATAGTCGATGAAAATTATTCCATGTGTGTCCCAAAATACGGATGCCATAACTTTGCCAGCCGACTGTTGAGTTTTTGATCGTTTTGGACGAGGTTCGTCGCCTGTTCGCCACTCAGCTGACTGCCGACTTGGCTCTGGTGTGAAGTGAATGAGCCAAGTTTCATCCATTGTCACATACCGACGCAAAAGCGACGAGCTTTCGCATGTCCAAATATTCGTGTATGATATATCCAACAGGCTCGTTTGATATCTTTAGAGCCTCAGCTATCTCGATCAACTTCACTTTACGGTCATTCGTAATCATTTTGTGGACTTTTTTGATGTTTTCATCTGAAACAGCCTCTTTTGGACGTCCATTACGTGCATCATCTTCGGTGCTTGTGTGACCACTTTTAAATTTTTCAATCCACTTGCGAATGGTTCGTTCGGTTGATGCAAAGTCCGGGTAACACTTATCAAGCCATTTCTTTTCATCGGCTGCATTTTTTCCCATCAAAAAGCAATGATAAATCAACACACGAAATTGCTTTGAATCCATTTTTTTCACAATAACAAAAGTTGCTTCACTCACAACGCTATATCTCGAGAACTAATCGTTCGACAGCTGTCAAATTTATACACGTATCTTTTGAAGATCGGTACTTACTGAATGGATTTAATTCAAGTTTGGCCACACTAAATTCTTAGTACATTAGAAATATTTCCAGAGAACATTGACTACATTATGCCACAATATTTGTTTGACAAAGATCTTTAGGTAAGTATCCCCTCTAGATCTTTCTGGAAGGTCAATACATTTCTGTGTTTTCTTGGATAAGTCTCTACTTCCGCCTTCCAAATCACTGCAGCGTGTTCCAGGCGGAAAAAAGACCTGTTCTGGTAAAGAACAGGATATCCGCATCTTTTTGGGTAGCCAGGCCGCTATCACATCCTTTGATTTAGTCTCACAAAATTCTAGACCCACCCTTAACTGCCGATCATTCCTTAAGGGGTTGGCAGAGCTACCGGAGGCGGTGGCTGCCAGCCTCTTCTATCTATAATAAGAAGAGAGACTAGGCCATTCGTTTAACCTATTTTAAGATGCGCCGGATGATATTATTTGTTTGTATTATTCTTCTGCGTTTAATTTTTGCCATCTTTTGAAGTTACATGCACTCATTAGCACTTTCTTGGTAGGGGCTGGTAGTTCATAGTGTTCTCATGTACCTCTTTGATCATGTTATGGTACTCTATCGGCTGGGTGCTTACGCCTGTGAAAGGTGACTATAAATTGAGGAGCTTTTAAACCGCTTTGTACTATAGAATCTCCTTTTCATATCGGGTCGCAGCTCCTTCGCGTTGGACAAGCAGATTTATTCGAAATTATTATAAGGAGAGTGCTAGCCCCCCCCCCCCCCCCCCCCCCAGTACATTGAATTGTGAGTTTCATACTTTGATTCTATTCGTTGTGATTAATCCATTTTAGGGCGTATGCTCCTAAGCTTTCATGCACAACACAGGGAGGCAATGATTTTGGGCATATGTCACTAAAAGAGGGGTCCACGTTTTTTTTTTGAAGGTGGAAACCTTACATCTTAAGCCGGATTTTTACCGGCTTAAACCGACTTTAGCTGAACAGAACGGGTATTTCTTTGCGAGGGTCGACATAAGGACTTATACTCTGTCCAATATAAATTGGCAGTGCACGTGTTATAGGGAAGCTTTTTCAAAATCAGTAGAGTCCTATATTTTTGCACCGTAATAAATTGAAAGATGTCCCACAGTAGAGGACCTAGGACCGAGCCTTGTGGCACACAGCCATTAACTTCGTACGCTTTAACTGCATCGAAAGCGGCATACAGGAGGATTCTATTCGAAATATTCCGGTGGACGGATAAAAATGGCTTGGAGTCCATTCCCAACTAATCAGATTAAACGGGCTCTTCACGTCTATGGTTATAGTGGTGCAGTATTTCTTGGTGCCTTCTTCCCAGCCCCTGCTCACGCACTACAAACTATAGTTATTCCCGCGGTAATTGGTGTTCCGAAAGAACTTCTGCTGTTTTAGTTGTTAGCAATAGTCCATTGCAGATCGTTTGGGTTCTCTTTTTCTATTGGCAATAGCAATAGCACCCTATTGAAGCCATGAGTTAAACGCTTCGGCAAATAGATTCATCAGTGTTTTAATAGCGATCTTTAACGCTTTATTTATAAGTCCCCTACTTCCAACGATTCTTCGCGTGTAATCATGAGTTTGGGATGCTCTCGTTATGAGTTTGAACATCTGGTACCCCACGTCCTGGGCGAGGAAATAGTGTTGCAAAAATTTGTCGCAACCGCACCGGGTATGCTAGCGATTGCATGTGGAGCCCTTTTAGTGTTATTGATACAATTCAATAAGCTTAACTTCATACATCGTGATTAAACTGTACGCAAAAATCTATAAAGTAAGGCCAGTTGCTGGACTTAATAGCCCCGATCAATTGAAGGATGTAAGGAATAGAAATATGTCATCTACACATTTTCCATTGCATCCACAGTTGGATTTTATTCTCCGAGGCTTTCTGTATCATTTTTAGGTATAGATTTGTAAGATTTATGGATGAGCAGTTAGGATACTGCGTTACCTGCATTCAGGTAGATCCCATTTCCTTTAGAAGAGGGGGTCAAGTGTGTAAACTCCAAATGAATAGAATTTAATTAGAGATGATCCGAGGACAAGTGAATACCTTCACTGTTGCGAATAGTGTGAGATTAACAAGTCTGCCCCAAAAGCTAGGGTTCAGGACTTATCTGACAGGTTGAGACAGGTTGCTTTGTATCAAATGCGGTTAATATGAAACATTTATATATTTCTCCATTTAAAAACGATGTAACGTAGGTCACAGGAAATTCAAAAAAGACTCCCTTAATCACTTCAATCCGTTTCCCTTTCTTCCATTTGCTATATGAGGCAACAACATCGATAATAATTAACTTCGGCACTGTTTATGGAAGCGCAAGACACTTTAAATTTAAATGCTACACCATGTGCTTAAGAGACTGTAGACATACTCGTACCGTACATATAAAGCTTTACTCGAAATTAACAAGTCGTTAATTTATTCATACGGATATTATGTCACAAGACCGTATTTGGAGCGCCTGTCAGTACCACTATCCCACCAGGTTGAACGACTGGCTAAATAGTTTCCTTCTGTGACGAATTTCCCACCGTTGAGTTTTATGCTTTCGCAATACACGAGCATACCGTTGTCATCGGTCTTTGCTACTCAGTCGTCAGTCGTCAGTTTGAATGCATATGGTGCATTAATAATGCGCAGCACTTTGCTGGGCATACGAATCGGTACGTATCTGTCACTTTACCTTTCAGTCAGACACCACAAAATCTATGGGAAAAAGGTTAGTGAGACTTAAGCAGATTGTGGTGATTAAAAAAGAAAGCGTCTACTTGAAAATAAAAAATTCAAAAAAAAGGTAAACAAGAAAAAATATTGTCTTTCAACGGAAAGCGAAAGTATGACAAACGGAAGTTGAGTCTATGAACGACGGGAAATACTCATATACCCAATGCCCGGAGGAAATGAGTTTTTAATCCCGCAGTTGATGAAATGAATTATTAAAGCGGCGATAATTATTTAATGGAATGACATTATTGAGAGGATTATACATAGTTAACTGTGAAATGAAGCAATGCTTTTGAATTGCCGGAGTTGTACTATATGCAATTCGAAAATGTTTTCATATGCGAAGCTGATTGATTGGTTTTTTGAATGAAACTATTTTGTAACGACTTTGCACTTCCTATATCTTCTAGTGTAGGGACCAATTTGTTTCTAGTTGACGTTATCACGAGAAGATATAAAGGATTCGCTTCCTTCTATTTTTAAATCTAGCTTGTACTGACAGAGTCTTGGGGTGAAGATTTAATAACGAATTGTAGGAGTGATGTGATCCTAATGTCTCATGGACATCATTGCCTAGAAAAACATCGATGAAATCAAATTAAATACTGTCAACCATCAAACGATCGACTTTAGGTGAACTTGACTACTGCAGAGATGCTTTATGGTTTGCGTCTTGGAATTGTGAGTGACAAATTGAGCATGAAACGTTGAAAGACTGTCCCGCTGTCCAGACTAGAGTTGGATTAATAGATACGATATCAAGGCGCAATATCAGTCTATTGATTAGTGCACCAAGATCAAACAAAAATCAAAGTTTTGCTCACATTCTTCCTGGATAATCGTAATTTAGTGCATATTTATATCATACAGGATAAGCCGAGTAGTTACTTACGTACTTAGGTGGTGTTACAGTTCTGGGTGAATTTGATCTAAGTCTCTGATGATAGTTCGGTCTTTCGGACTAAGTCGATATCGCTGTATAGTATAGTTTGTAATAGTTTTCGAAGATTTTTCTCTCGAAGCAACTGAAGATATATTTGTCCGCTTTCGGTATGAACCATGCTTCTGCGCCTTAAAGTTGGACTGATATGATTAAGGACTAATATAGAGTCTCCTTAGTTTTTTGGGATAGAGCCTTACAAGTTAATCGCCGTCTTAGTCAAAGTGAACAGCGATTAGCAAGAGCCACTTTTCGCTTTATTTCTGCTGAGGTGTTGTTGGCAGAATTCATAGCATTCCTTTACTACCTCGACATTATAGTTGTCGATTGTGACGTTCTGTCAAATTCGTCGATGTTGTGAGTCCCTTCTTGTTGACAGCTACACTTAATTTTGCGCTCATTAATCGTTTCAAAACTAGTGACAGCCCGCTGATTTCTCCGAATTTTGTCGCTATCATCGGCGTACGAAATTTGTCGCACAGACTTTGGAATGATTGTGTCCCGAGTGTTCACTTGTGAGTTCTTCACAAATCTTACAAGTATGATGTTAAAGAAGACACAGAAGTCATCTTCGCTGCGACTTTTTCTGACATCGAAGGTCTTGTTTAAGTTATTATAGACATTGAAAGAGCAGATGGCGTTCTCAATCGTCATTCTGCACAGACGGACGAATTTAGCAGAGACGTCAAAAGTAGATATGGCTCTATATAAATCATCTCTAAAAATGGTGTCATATGCGGGCTTAAAATCGATGCAAAGATGGTGGGAATCGATTTGGGCTTCTCAAGTTTTTTTGTTTCCAGATTTGGTTGATTGTGGACTTTCATGGTCTGGAACTGCACTGATAGCGACCAATCAGTTTGTTGGCGAAGGGTTTCAGATGATCATACTATGTGGCGGACAAAATCTTGTATGCGATGTGGAGCAGAATTATATCTCTATAGTTGATGCAGTTGAAGAGGTCTCTGAGGATAAATTTATCAAGCCTGAACTCTTCTCATCAGATTTGAGAAATGAGTTGTTGCATGCTCTCTAAAAAGTGATTTCTTGTAGCTTTGAGTGGATTTTATCCTTATTATCCTATCTTTACTAAGTTGAATGGTCTATTATGACTGATGGCGGCTTTTTCCATATTCTCAGTACCAATTGTGACTCTATTACAAGGTTTCTGTATTTTTTTCTTCTTCTCTATAAGCTTCTGTAGGCCTTGACACGTTCGTTTTACCTGGAATACAATCTCTCAATATCTTCGATCGCCCGCTTCCCGTGCTCTTTTTTCTTCATCTGGATAAGCTTATATTCTTCCCGTCTCTTCTGCTCATAGAGCTTACGAGCAGGACCGCTTTGTAGGCTTTTTGTTTAGTTGCATATACTTGCTGGTATTCTTCATCAAACCAAGGATTTCTTGGTGGTAGCCGGGCGAAACCCAGCAAATAAGTTGCCGGCCTTGCTTACTTGATGTTGGCAGCATAGAAGTTGCTAAGAGGTTTTGGAATACGCGTTCGGTCAAGATTCTTGCTATCTTATTTTTTGTGGCGCTTGTGAAATCTGCATTCAAAGTCAGTTTTAAGTGCTTTTGGACGTCTAAAACACTTGAGGCATGCTTTACGTGTACCGCAAAGTGATTAATTTAATTTAGCGTTTAATGATCCGGGGACCGCTATCTCCCTTTGCGTATATTGAGAGGAAGAAACCGTGTGTTTACTGTGAACACCTGTCGGTTCTTCCATGGGAACAAAGATACATCTTCCCATCGCTCCAAAGCAGAACTTGTATTAGAAGCACAAGTACCACCCTTGGTATAAACCGTAGCCGCCCTGAATCTTTAGCTGGTCTTAGAGTCATAGCACCCAGTATTTATTTACAGCTTTACAATCAGTCAAATTAATAGGAAGACATTTCCCGCATTTCAAACCACAGCTACCATGACACTCCCAACAAGGGGGCCTACATCAATAAGTCGGGCCTGTCCGAGATCCGAGGGCTCCTGACACCCATGGTACTGTGATTTAAATTCTGGTAGGGACTACCGATGATCCTGCCGCCAACAAGACCTATGATTGACCGCTTGTAACTGGTCAATTCATAGCACGCTTCAGAGACGTTAAATTCAGAAAACCGTTACCATAAGGTCAATAATTTAGCTATGGCTGCACGGTTTAAGATATCCAATCCTCACTTTCTGTGTCTAAGATCTACTCAATCTTCAAGAGCGCACCCTTCAAACAAACTCGTGTAGGTAGAAGAACTTTTTTGATTTTGGAGCTACCAGCCTATTCTATATTGATAGATATTGGGGTCTAGTTTTGGCACCTCCGTTGTAACAGAATTTCCTTGTAGGCCCCTTGTTTTTCTCAATTGGCTAACTGAGATTTTCGCTGAGGTAATGATCAGGTGAAATCTAACACATCAGCACTCATAACACTTAAATGACTTTTCGGCAAACCCACTACTGGTCTTCCGCGCTGAATTTCTCGAAAGGTTTTGAAGACTCGGCCAATAAAGCCCCAGTAGACCGTTGTGATTGTAGCCGTTCGACGTAAATTTTCTTCACAGTACTTCCTTGGTGTTATGATTTCCTAGATAATCGCATTCGTACCTTGCTTAAAACGAGGTAATAGTTTGAGTCGATCTTGGTTCCCCGAAACTCTCAAACATTCAGAATGCTAAGGCTCGAAATGTTAATAACTCGGTCCTAGCCAGTAGGCTAGGTTATTGAGTTGTGGGAAGTTAAGGCTGGCTACGATGACGGTTCGCCCCGCCGCCTTAAAGCTGATTAGCCTGAGTTTATCTTCAGAGCAGATTAGCTTATAAAACTCCACATAAATATGCTAGAAAAGATTGTAAAAGCAATCCTTGGCAAAGAATTTCGGATTGTTATCAGAGTAACTTTTATCCACAAAACTAGTGATTCGTCTACGCCGTGTTGTCTGGCCGAGTTACACACGTCGTCAAAAGTTGTGTAGTCGAAAGCACCCTCAACGTCGATGAAAATGCAGAAAGCGTATTCCTTTTTGTCGAGTGCACCTTCAATTCTGCGTACCAGATTCTGAAACGCATACTCGCAGGATCTTCCGCATATAGGATGCATTAGCATGGCGGTTTTGCGGATATGGATCTCGACCATTCTCTCGATGCTTTTCAGCAAGAAGGAAGTCAGACTTATAGGTCTGAAATTCTTGGCAATTCTCTCTGTTCGCCAGGGTTCCGGTTTGTATGCTACTGCCAGGGTAGCAGTGAAATATAAGTATAGTATAACCTTTTGTAACATAACTGGGTATATATGTAGCATCGGTGCCAAACGACTTGAAGCCATCAAAGGAAGCAACAGCATGTTTAATGGCAACATCCGTCATCACACAACTGTTGGGTAAAGCTATGTCGACTATGTGTTCTGCGCATAAGCATTGCAGCATATGATAAGTTCTATCTTCCTGGAACCACAATATTCAATGAGTTCTGCTACCGCCTCCGGTGGTGGCGGCAGTAACGAATAATAGGGAAAATAAGCAGACACAACGATCAATTTGTGCCATTCTCTATTTGTTTCGTAGCTTATGTCTGCAGCAACTAAATTGGACCAGTTTAGGTGGTGAGATTGAGTTCGGCACATAAAGATTTTAGTGAGTTCTTACACCAGGAGAAAATATGGTTATCGTCGAAACAGGTATTCCTTGAAGAGGAATTCTCGTTTTTCCACAGTATATTTTCAACAAAGCTCATCCTTATGGTAAGAAGCTATTCAAACTTTGCTTGACCGAAGGCTTCACCTGGTTCACTAAGATTTACATCGGCAAAAGTGCAAAAGAAGGGCGCACTATTTTTGCGGACAATTTTTATACCAGCTACGAACTGACACTGTCTATCCTTGAACAACCAAAACAATTTTCCAAAAGAGGTAAAATGGTAACACGAGAAGAGATTTCTGAAGTAGAAAAAACACTCGCGATGTAAGGATGCTTTCCACAAAACATGCTCCTGTTGTGGCTTCGTTGTCCGACTAACCGATTGCTGTTCCATCAATTGTAAAGGAAGGAGACTGAGCGGACAACATGGAAATCGTGGAAAACCTCTTGCAATTATTGAATACAAATGGCTTCCTATGCTACGACGGTAAGAATAGTTCTAAAGTGGCATAGGAAAGTTGCTATTGAATTTTTGCTAGGTATGGCATTAGTTTGCAAAGAAGCCACAAAAAATACAATTCAAATTCGAAAGTTTAGAGAAGAGGTTGCAGAAGGTTAACTGGACCTGTGGTTTCGTACGAAACGTACGACATGGCAGTCAAAGTGTTAAAACACAACTTCATTCCAAAGTCTGCAATGCAATGCAGTCTGTTTACCCAGAGAAGCAAAAACACGAACCCCAACAAGACGTGGCCCAGAATAGTTAAGGGGGAATCGAGAACACTTCGGGTGAGACGCAGTGTGTTGAAATTGAAGGTTGACCTTCAAATACTTTCGATCCAAGGTACATATGCCCTTAATTTACAAAAATTCTTCCACAACCTCTCCATACTGAAAAGGACTTTTTACGAATCCGCTTTTCGCTTTCATTTCATCCCTCGTCATTTTTTTTTTTATTTGAAAGCACAATGTCTTTATTTGTTTGATTGATTATTTCTTAAGTGACTGTGATGTCCACTGGTGAGGGTGATGACAATTGGAGTCACTTCTGATCACTATGCAAATGGTGTTTTGAATTTCGCCAGAGACTTGGTTTCCTTTCTTTTATTTCAAAACCTCATACACACGACAATCACGACAACGTCAACCATGCCAACTGAATATTAAACATGAGAGTTAAACAACAAATAAAAAACTAAAACAAAGTCCAACTAGCAGTATCGCAGAATGCAGTGCTTTGTTCAAAAATTCGTTCTTTTTTACAATTAGAAATAAAAATGTGTTTTTTTTTTTCGCTTTTAGTTATTTGTAGTGTACTGCGCCGAAGTTGTACGGTCCTCTGTCCGTCCGACTGGAGCCTCAGTAATGAATGAAAAGAAAAATGTGATCATTTCGAAAACACTGTTTCCCCATTGATTACATATGCAAATGGTGAAACGCTCATAAATCGCCAGTCAGTGTCAGTCTTTCTCCGCACAGTCGTTTGTTGGACAGTTTAGACTTGGTCAATGAATTGGGCTGCTTCACTGACGAGTATCTGTGCATCTATTTGGTGTCTGGAGAATAGGATACAGATTTTGGGTCTTGTTTTCCATTAGTTTTCCAGAAAAGTGGACGTGACTTAAATGACTAAATGCAAATGGAGTGAATTTTATTATTAGTTTCACTTTTCGTTTTTTTGTTTTTTCTTGTATTTTTGGGTTACCCACGAATCTTGGTTTTGAATACGAATACACCTACGTGTTGATCTATTTTACCAATTTTTTATTTAAATATTTTGGACAACTAATTGAAGAAGTATTTTGAATTTTTATTTGCAGATAAAAGAACGGAGAAACATGTGTTTATAGGAGCTCATCGATACACCATAGGTGAGTACATAATGCATCTACTCATGTCAAATCTTTCGTGAAAACAATCGATGTTCGAGAGCTCCACCTATTCGTTCATAGAGACTCTTTTGAAATATCTCCGCCGTTTGGTTGAAATTGTATCATTCAGAGGGTTCCCTATACCACGACAGCTTTAACCTGTTTACAATTTAGGCTGATAGAGTACTTTGCTTCTTCCGGTCTATCTACAGTGTCATGCATTAATTTAAGACCCAGCAGATTGGAAAGGTGAAGTCAATATATAATAGACCCGTAGTTAAAGTTAAAGACTTATTCCCTGGTCTAATTTCAAAGAGTGAAAGTCAAGGGCAAAAGAAAGTCAAATCTTTAGGGTGCTATAGCTTTATGAATGATATGACCTAGTGATCTCATTCATTTTCATGTTCTGTGAAAAACGTCACATATTATAAAGGGTGATTCATCGTGAGGTTTGATTTATAATGTAAAATAGAAAACATAAATTTGAAAGTGAACTTAAAATTTTTATTATCAGTTAAAAAAAAATTCATGGCATTTACTTTTTGAGAATAATATTATGTAAATGTTGGCTACGACTACGTCTGAGCTGGTCCATTCGGAAGGTCGAATTTTTGGTGACTCGTTCGAGCATAGCGACTGGTATCTCGCGGATAACACGAGTAATGTTGGTTTCCAAAGCGTGAATAGTAGCTGGCTTATTCCTAAAGACCTGAGACTTTACATAGTCCAAAGGTGTGATATCGCACGATCTAGGCGGCCAATTTACCGTAGCAAAACGTGAAATTATGTGCTCACCAAAATGATTTCTCTACAAGTCCACTGTTTCACGGGCTGTATGGCTCGTAGCGCTGTCTTAATGAAAACAGAGCTCATCGAGACCATGTGCTTGAATTTCAGTAAGCACATAGCCTGTTAACATGGCGCGATAACGGTTACCATTGACGGTAACATTCTGATTTGCCTCATTTTTGAAAAAATATGGATCAATGATTCCACCAGCCCATAAACCACACCATACCGTTGTTTTTAATAGATCTAATGGAAGCCCTTGGTACTCTTCGTGTTGCTCATCAGCCCACATATGACAATTTCGTTTATTAACGTATCCATTGAGCCAGAAATGGGCTTCATCACTGAACAAAATTTCACAATAAAACATCGGATTTTTATTGAGTTTTTCCAAAGCCTATTCACTGAAAATATGACTCAAATTCAAGTCGCCTGGCTTCAATTCTTGTTCAAATTGAATTTTGGACGCTTTTAGGTCGAGATCCTCATGTAAAATACGCCAAGTTGTCGAATACGCCATGCCAAGCTGCTGAGAACGACGACGAATCGATTCGTCATGGTCTTCGCGTACACTCTCAGCTACAGCTGCTATAGTCTCTTCATTACGTGCTGGATGTGGTCTAACCTTTAGAGTATTATCCACTCATGTAAACTAGGACTCAAATTTGCGAATGGTATTGGCAATAGTGGTTTCGCATAAAAAAACATTTCTCACAGAACGCTGGATTTCGTAAAACAGCTGAACAATTTGGAGACGCTGTTGTGGTGTGAGTCTTTCCATGATGACTTTCCAAGCATACTGAACAAAAATGAAAAAGCAGTTTGATAGAAGTCACGCATGATCTGTCAAAAAAAGCCTATTAAAAATCAAACCTCAAGATGAATCACCCCTTGGTGATTGGACCAAAGTTGTACCGTTGTATTTATTTAGGAAGACATGATGCATACTTGAGCTTAGGTTAACGTTGGCCTTATGATTTTGTCCTCGATAGTATCCCTTACTATGCAAAGAGGTGGTTTAATGTTAGCAACCTCGCTATTATCGACTAGCCCCCGTCTTCTTATAAGCTCATCCACTTGTTCGTTTCCCTCTATACAGTAGTGCTCTGGCACCCAGCACAGTCTCACCCGGTTCTGGCTGCATAATTCTTTGAGCACTGTGCGACAGCCGTTGACTATATCAGAATTGATGTTGGTGGATTTAATTACCTGGCTATCGATGTATAAAAGATAGCGATGTCTCTTCAGGACACCGATCTCATCTGCATTAGTTCAATCGCCCTGAGGACGGCTAGAACCTCTGATTGGAAGAGGTAGTCTTATAGATACTCTTAGATCTGGGTCTTTTGAGAAGATACCAGAGCCTGTCCCTTCCTCTGTTTTCGAACCTTTTGTGAAAATTGCAATTTTATTTGACCTGTTTATTGCCTTTTTTCGGCAATCCTACCTCTCTGGATATGTTATATCATACGGAATGTCGAAGTCGGCCAAGGAAGGAATCCGTTAGAATTGGATTTCCTGGCAGTAGTTCCGCTAGGACCGTGCGGTGTCGAAAACTACTGCTCTTTAGATTTCAGATTAGTGAATCATATTGCACTGTTGCCAGCAAGTTTTTTGATCTGTAAATCAAGCGGTGTTAGGTGCAGAAAAGTGTCAAAATCTGCCATAGGAGTGGTATGGAGCGCATCTGTAATGACTATGGAAGCCGTTCTTTGAACCGTCGCTAATTTTCCGTAAACCGTTTTCTTGTTTTTTGCTTTCCACCATACTAGCGCATCATTTGTAAGTATTGATCTTACCACCACCCCCAAGCCCTAAATTTGTCCTACCGTTCTTTTGTAGATAAAACGAGCATTATACGAGAATGCATTTTTGATTCCTTTCGCTACGTTAATATTCCAGTTCAATTGTTTGTCCAGAATTACACCCAGATAAGCTGTCCAAGAGAGACAATCTCACTCTGTTGAGCTTTAGGAGCGTAAATTTCGGTGTCTTGTACTTTCTCGTAAAAAGAACCAGCTCCGTTTTGGAAGGCCTGGCATTGAGACCACATCTTTATACCCAAGTGCTGATCGTCTTCAGGTCAACTTCCGTAATCTCGCTTAAAATATTTGAGTATTTTCCCTGCACTATTATAACCAGGTCATCTGCGTAAGCCGCCGTGGCAATTATACCCTTTGTACTGAGCTTTTTGAGGATGTCATTGAAAACCAGCACCCACAAGAGTGGTGGTATGACTTCTTCTGAAGGGTTTTTCTTGTTACGGACACTCTTACCGAGCTTTGCCCAATGGAACAGTTTATTTTCCTATTTGCAAGCATGTTGCAAGCCCAATTTGTAATGCCCTGTTCAATACTAGCGTCTAGTAGAGTGCTTTAAATGGTGCTGTACTCCATGCTATTGAAGGCTCCTTCTATATCGAAGGAGGCCGCCATCGCAAATTCACCGAAGTGTAGACTCCTTCCTATTTTCCCCACCACCTGGTGTAGGGTGGTTTCTACAGATTTGCCTTTCATATATGCATGCTGTGACTCAATCAAAAAGTCATTACTGCATCTCCAATAATCGCTCTAGGGTTTTGAGCATAAATGATGACAAACTTATTGGTCTCTAATGTTTTGCGGTTATATGCCCCTGTTTCCCAGCTTTAGGTACCAATTCACCTTACCTTCCCTCTAAGCTATTGGTATGTACCCTATTTTTAGATTGTGTCTAAGAATTTCTATAATTTTTTTGGATTGCTACCTCAGGTGCTTTCTGCAACATAATCGGTAGAATACTATTCTGACCAGGAGATTTGTGAAATGAGTTTCCACCATCGTTACCAGAAACTCTTGGCTACTTTCAGCCCAGGTTCCGTCATATTTTTCTGAGGTAGCTAGGAACGCTTGCTTCTTTTCTTATCAAAATAATTTCGCAGTACTTCTACCATGAAGATATTTTTGACTTTCTAACTAGGTACTTGAATTGTTTGTTGCATTCGTAGCACTCATTCCATGTGTTGTCACTTCTGAAAAGCCTTATTGTAGGTTTTCCTAACCTCTTTCCTTTTAAAACGTATTTCCCTATTCCACCATTTTGATTGAGCCTTTTTAGGTGTTCTGTTAACCGGATAAGCTTTCTCAAACGCCATTGTTAGCGCCTAAATAATATTTTCTACTGTTCCATTTAAGTTAACAATATCATCACAGGTGTAGATTTACCACTTCGGTATATTTAACCCAATCAGTCTTCCTAAGATTTCTTAGAAAATTCTATACCCTGTTCTGATAGTTCACTTTGAAGCGTATCCATCGATGCTTCGTCGACTGTTCTCAATTTTTTTATTTTTGATCCTTCTGTATTTGAAGCAAGGGTTACATCTAGATTCTTCTGCCCAATTTTTACCACAAAATTGGGTGAATTCCCTCTATTGCAAATATTGAGCTTGAAAAATGTAAAGAAATCATACAAGCACTCACCTCTTGTGTTAATATCACCGCTTCCCCATTTTGTGTGATGGGAGCTTGCATCATAGCCCAGCACCTGCATCCGATTTTTCTACCTTGCCAAATTCTTTAGAAATACGCCTGCAATTTGTGCGAAATTATTATGAAAATCGAGGTCCAGTTCGCGGAACTAACCATGCGCCACGTCCATTTTATAGTCGTCATACCATAACCGTCGGCAAGCAATTTAGTATTTAGTTAGCAATTCCTCTAACCAAGTTGTACATATCAGCTGGTTCATACACCCTACCACATCATTTTCTATAATTTTAAGGAGCTCGACAACTAAACAGTCTGATCCTGAGAATTTTGGATATAGCTATCTTCATTTTGTTTTTGTCAGGTAGACGGACGTATTCTTCGTCCCATTTGAATAGTGTATCCTGTCTGAAAGCAGAATTTTTGTCATCTTCGCCGTTAAACAGTCCGCAGAAATGGTTCTTTTCAATTTTTAGAATGGACTACATCTCAATTAAGATGTTTCCCTTGTCGTTTGTGTAGGCTTCGGTTCGGGTTTTGTTGCTCTCTCTCATACTTCTAAACCTCTGATGAAGATTTTGAAACCTATTCTTGCAGACAAATATTTCGATCGTCCTGTTTTTGCTTCATAGAAGCTTGTGTTTGATTTTTCTCTTTATTAGTATTGACAACAGCTCTTAATTCGGCTCATGTCCTCGAGTTCAGTGTTGCACAGTACGCCTTTTAATTGGCTAAAAATGCACGTTGGCGTTCATCGTCTGTCTACAGATTTATTGCTTGTGGTCGCCTTGTGAAACCTGAAACCTCATTGCAACTAATCCTCCGCATTTCATGTTCTTGAAGCGTAATTATGTGAGAGGTTAAAGTCATAGGTCCTGTTGGTGTCAGGAAAATCGGTAGTCCATACCAAAACTTAAATCTCCCTAGTAGGAGCGCCATGATGGCTGTGGTTTAAACTTAAAATCGCATGATGAGTCTTCCACTGATGGTTGACCCGATGTTAAGATCGGCAAGAGGTTTTAAGTCGTCCTCGACCCAAACTAGAACCCAAAAGGCTCTGCCAATTTCTTTCGATTGTAGCCGCCCAACATCAAGGCTTCTCACAGTATTTTCCTGAGTCAAACTGGCACCTCGGAATTTGGTAGAGGTCTAGAACATTTGAGGCGGGTCTTCTTTGGACTGGAATAAGATCATTCTGACTTAACGTATTTTGATCAGTAGGCCGGCAGAGATTTTAGGGTGAAGAAAACTTGTGTACTTGCTAAGATAATGTTTCGTCCACTTGCAAAATCTATCAGTCTAAGTCCGTTTCCGGATAAGACTATGTGCAGGCTTTGCATGTTCACGGTACTACAAAAGCGCCCTCCTTTTCTTTGTTGGCGTTAAAGTCAATGCTCATAAGTTTATTTAATAATCTCATAAAAGCCTTCCTTGGTAACGTCTTCTTTTCTCCTCTGTTGGGTATGCGCTCTTATAAGGCAAATTTATTATTTGACACGGATCGTCCTCAGTTGCACGTTTAAAGGTAAAAAGTGAATGACTTTATTCTTAAATCTGCTTCCAGTAACAAACCCACATCATAATAAGCGTTGGCGTTTACATCAATCTTGTAGCCTGCCAATCTTTAACCTGCTCTGTTAAGAGTCTTTATATTCCAGGTACGTATCCGAGCATTGTTATCCTTGTTACGTTTCCATGAGTCGTCGACAGTTAAGTCGTTTCTATCCAAGGCTGTTGTTGTTTTCATCACAAAAATGTCAGATACGCACTTATGCACTCTGACGGATTGGTACTAACATCTCACTTAGTTCGTCACCTAGTCTTTCACCCAATCAAGGATGAGTAGTTCCAAATGTTCAACTGTAAGGGCTTAGCCAGGTTTTGTTAATTCACAAAAATATAGTTATACAGCCGGCACCGTGGCGATGTAGTGAAGCGATTTTGCTCACTTTTGCTTTACTCATACTCCTCATAGGAGCATTCTTAAGCCTTGATATTACCCAAGTGCTGTATCTTCTTTAAAATCCTAAAATGCTTTCATATCATTCATTTTTCGGTGCTGCAGTTTGCATCAAACGAAGTCCTTCAGCGGGTACACTGCTGCCTTTTTCGACTTCTTTAAAGTGTTGGTTCTTACTGCAATTTCACAGAAGATTTGTAGACATATGTAGTCTGTGTAAGGTTTGAGCTTCCATTGGATTGGATAAGTGTCTTCTATCAATCATAGAAACATCGACTTGGTTGACGGTAAGTTTCCTGAGCGCTGGGTTTTAGGAGAGGTAGATTTCAATCGCTCTACAAGTCTTAAAAGGGTGTTTTTTCTGTTTATAAATTACGACCTTCTACTGTACGAGTATGTTTATTTTCTCTGTGCTTCAAAGTCCTCCAGACTTCCTAATTAAGTAGTTTTATTGAGAAAAGTTCCTTGAATTTCATTAAATTTTCCATAAACCTGAGCTTTACAGCATTCCGTCTAGAAAACTTTGACTACGATAGCATTTAACTCACCTAAATTCCCTTTTATTTTTATTTTTTGTCCTTTAACTTAGTATCCCTTACTCTACTCTACTAAGTGGTCAGGCTACACCATTACCACATGTTTCCAAGGAGTAAACACTATTGTTTTCGGATATTCAACCCTCCATAAAAAAAAAAAAAAAAAAAAAGAGAAAAAACTAAAAAGAAACCGAGTCCTGTCCTACCTCACCACAAACCACAACAACAAGCGGCAAAAAAAGTTGTTGTTGGGGGGAGGAAAGAAGAAGTAGGGAAGTCCATGTTTTATTGTTCTGCACACTTTATTCACGATTTCATTATATGATGGCCGCAGGCAGACGCGAACAACCTTACATATTGTGTTCGTATCCCTTTATCATTTTTGTTGCACGAATAGGTAAAGATACTCTTTATCGGACGGAATATTAAATAATCTCATTAGAAGTCCTATTTCTCAGTCTTTTTGTGGCTTTTTCAATTTTCGTCCTTTGGTTTCGGGTTATTTCGATTCGATTCTCTGTGCAATAATTGTACCGCTGAGTGTGTATCCATGTTGTTTGTCCTTTCGGTATTCCGTCAAAACGAATTTATATGTAACGGTATTCGTATTTCATGCAGCAATTATACGAGTATCTACACCTGTTTGCAAAAAGGGTTCTTACATTGCTTTGCCTCGCTTCGAAATGTTTGTACAGGAACAAACAATGTTGCGATAGCAACAAATTTCGAGCAAGAACTTTAAAAGGACATAAATAATAAGAAAACCCACAAAGTAAAAGGAAAACGCTAAAGGAATTGGAGGTGGTAGAAGTATAACTATATCAGTGGTCGATAAAGGAAAGGAGGGAAAAACCCGAGGCAGTAGTTGCTCGTATTGTTCACGTCGTCCTTTGAAAGGAACAGGCATGTATTCGTATGCTGTTTCAACCGTACTAGTCAGGAAAGACGAAAGCTTACATAATTCTAGACAAAATTCCTGCAGGAAGAAAGCTGCAGATGAATAAATAAAGCAAAAGAACTAAAGGCAGATGTAAAACACGAAATAGTGAAAGAAAAGAAACTTTTGTGGGGTTGGATGGCAAGGTAGAAGACTGCGCATGTCCTTGATATGTCACAGAAGAGAAAGTACCACAATGACTTTCTAGATTCGCTCTTATATCGTAAAATCACGTCTCTTTGTTTCTGATTAATTATTTATTGCAGGGGAATTTGATTAATTAAAAAAAAAGGAGGTTAAGAAAGCTTTTTAACTTTCGTTACTACATAAACACTACAGTAAAGGGCTAACAAACTGGCATGTACTTAAGGTAATGCCTTGAAAAACAAAAGCCTGTCGAAACTATGATATTTTCGCATATTTTCGAGGGCTTACACACCCAGCACATCAATTGTGACGAGGGTTCCCATAATTAACAAGCATTTATCAAGAGTCAACACTGTTTTGACATCTATGACCATAGGATGCTGATCCTTCATAGTGGTTGACCAATGACTTTTCTTGATTTTTCCACAGCGTTTATCATGGGTGAGCTAAGAAAAGTCCTCACTTGAGTTGCACTTAGGTCAGTTGTAGATCTATTGTTGTGCCATTGGGAGAGCGTGGTGTCACTATGGTCCCAGCTGCTTCCGGGGCAATAGAACTATTTCTTGTCGAATTTGTCAAGGTCGACGAGCAGAGATAACATAGGAAATGCATCTCAATCGTTGCAAGTGTTGTGATATGGATCGACTAAAAAAAAAAACGTTCCAATGTCGTCGGACCATCTTTTGCGGATCTAAATCACCTGTTAGACCGGGACTATCAGCTGTCGATAGTCTAGTATGCATGGTGTGTAGATTTGCTATTATGAGTTACATACATACATATTAAGTTCTCGCTGTTTGTCCATAGATGGCTCCAGCAATAAGTGCTGGTCGATTTTGACATATCCAAAACGTCACGAACCAAGACACGTTAGTGATTTTGTTTTGGCGTCATTTACGTTTGGTTGTGTGAAAATGTCTAATTTTGTGACAAATAATCGTCATTTGCGGGAAGTGTTGATTTTCTTCTTTCATTCGACGAAAACGGCGCATTGAAAGGAAGACCAAAATCCGTCATAGAAACTGAATTTGAGGCATTGCTCGATGACGATCCGTGCCAAACGTAAGAAAAGCTTGCTTCAGCATTAGAAATTACCCGCAAACCATTTCCAAGCGATTGCATGCCTAGGAAATGATTCAAAAATAAGGAATTTGGCTTCCTTGTGATTTGAAGCCAAAAGACGTTAAGCGTCATTTTTTCTTCTATGAATAACTGCTCCAGCGGCAAAAAAGGAAGGGTTTTCTTCATCGCAACTACAGCAACTAAAAGAGAAGAACGTTATGGGGACTGCTTCTACGTCTTCGGCTCCGTCGAATATTTACGCTGCGAAGGTTATGCTGTGTATTTGGTGGGAGTGGGAACAGGTAGTGTTAATACATGGGCTGAAAAGTCCGTTTCTAAGAGAGGGCACCACTTGAATTAAATCCATACCATGGACTTATCATTGCTTTTTGATGGAAAAAAATGCAGCCGATGCAAAGAAATGGATTGATAAGTGTTACCCGGACTCTGCACCAGCCAAACGAACCATTCGCAAGTGGATTGAAAAATTTAAAAGTGTCAAGCACCGAAAGTGATGCACGCAGTGGACGTCCAAGAGAGGCTGTTTCAGTCAAAAAAACCTACAAAATGATTACGAATGACCGTAAAGTGAAGTTGATCGAGATAGCTGAGGCTCTGAAGATATCAAACGAGCCTGTTGGATATATCATACACGAATATTTGGACATGCGAAAGCTCTGTTCAAAGTGGGTGCCGCGTTTGCTCACAGTCGACCAAAAACAACAACGTGTTGATGATTCAGAGGAGTGTTTAAAGCTGTTCAACTGCAATAAAGCCGAATTTTTGCGTCGGTATGTGACAATGGATGAAACTTGGCTCCAGCACTTCACACCAGAGTCAAGTCGGCAGTCAGCTGAGTGGCGAGCAGGCGACGAACCTCATCCAAAAAGTCATAATAACAGTGGTTATGCTGTATATTTGGTGGGACAAAGTCGGTGATTATTATTATGAACTGTTGCAACCTAACCAAACCATCACTGTGGAACGGTATCGACTTCAATTGATGCGATTGAGCCGAGCACTGCTCGAAAAACGGTCACAGTACGAGCAGAGGCACAAAAAAAAAATGATCCTACAGCATGACAACGCTCGGCCTCATGCTGCCAAGCCCGTTGAAACCTACCTGAAAACGTTCAAATGGGAAGTCCTACTCCAAGCGCCATATTCCTCAGATATTTCGCCGTCCAATTATTAGTTGTTCCATTCGATGGCACATGGCCTGACTGTTCAGCAAGTTCCGCTCATATGAAGACATCAAAAAATGGCTTAATTTGTGGAGAGCCTCAAAAGATAAACACTTTTACCGTAACGGTATTGGAGCTCTGCCAGAAAGTTGGGAAAAGTTGTAGTTAACGATGGTTTATACTTTGAATGATTCATTTGTAACTGTTTTTTCATAATTACGATTAAGTTGCATTTTCATCAAAAACGCATCAGCAACTTAGTTGCGCACCTAATACAAGTTCTGCTTTAGTTGTGTGCGTAGCTTAGTGGGCAGTTTGAGATGACAATGGAAAACATAGAATTTTTTATGTTTGAACTTCTCTATTTGGTCGCTCATTTTCCGCCTGTCATATACGGCTCTCTGTTCTGCCGTCCTTGAAATTTTTGCGAATAATCTTGATGGAAATGAAATTCATTTTGTCGTTGTTGTTGCCACATGAAGTCTGAAGATCTTTGCGACCAAACAATCCTTATTGAAGGTTGAAGGTTTTCTTCAGAGTTAGCTACTTTAAATAATAATAAATAACGTTACTTTTACTTCAGTGTGATCAGCTCAATGATTCTCATTGCCCAAGTTGAACGGTCTGCTACAATATGACCTTCACCGATTTGTTTTCGACTTATTTTACGTTCGGGGTAAATCTGGACCACAACTACAAAGCCTCTTCAGTTGGCCCGGTTTTTAGTTAACTGTCTCCAGTAGTGCACTTCAAGTCGGTTGAGGTACCCTTCTACTTGTGCGCTCCTCCTAAGGTGAAGCATTCCTCTACTGCGTTGTCCTTCAGGGTTAGATTTAAAATTCTCTGGGTCGGAACGTTGGGGTCCGTTTGTTCTACACATCCTAGCTACCTCAGACGACTGATGCGTAGTTTTCTGATTAGCCCGATGGCCCTGTACAGTCATTCTGAATTGTACGGACGATTTTTGCAAATATGCCAAAACCAGACATAGATCTATATACCTCGTCTCTAAAAATGATAGCATATGCGGCCTTAAAATCGATAGAAAGATGGTGATATCGATCCGGACTTTTGGAGTTTTTTCCAGGATCTGCTGGAGTGTGAAGATTTTGTCGATTGTAAACTTTCGAAACCGCACTGATAGGAACAACGAATCAGGTTGCTGGCGAAGGGTGGTTCACACTTTGTATGCGGCGGATAATATCTTGTATGCGATGTTGAGACTTATATCTCTATAGATGGCGTAATTGAGGGGTCTCTTTCTGGTGGATCGGGCAGACGACGCTGAGATTTCATTTATCAGGGATACACTCTTTTGACCAGATCTGAGAAATGTGCTAGTGTATGCTCTTCACAAAAATTATTTCCAGCAGCTTTATCCTCTCTTTATTTTGGTCAGGTGGGCTAAAGTTTTGGATATCATCGTCTAAGTTGAATAGGCTATTCTGCCAGACGGCGGGATATTGGGCTGCTTCGCCGTTATATAGTCTGCAGAAAAAGTCTTCCATATACCTAGTACCGACTGTGAATCTACTTCAAGGTTTCCTTCTTCATCTCCACTGGTTTCCGTACAGGTTTCCTTGCCTTGAACGTTTTTTTTTACCTATTGGTAAAACGTCCATACGTTATTTCTGGAGTATGACCTCTCAATATTTTCAATCGGCGCTTCTCGTGCTCTTTTTTCTTTTTCTGGAGAAGCCGTTGTTCTTCCTGTCTCTTCTTCGTGTAGAGCTCATGAGCAGCTCTCGTAATTCGTTACAGCGCCGCTTTGTAGGTTTCTCGTTTCGCTGCATTCTTCATCAAATCAGGGGTTATTTGGGGGTGCTCAGGGTGAGAGCCAGAACATCGGTTGCGGTATTGCTGATATAACGTTGGCGGAATAACGGGATACTCCCTCGCTGAAGACGGTATATCTTCTAGTAGCAGTTCTGCTTTGTAGTGGCGCTTGGGAAATCCACATTCGCACCTTGGCTGCAACAAGGTTGTGGTACGAGTCAATGTATCATCTGCAACTTTCGGATATCAAGAATACTTGTGACATGCCATACATTTGTTGCAAAATTATCAATTTGATTTAGCGTTTGATGGTCCGGAGATCGCCGTGCCGGTTTGTGTACATTGAGGTATTTCACCTTCACCACAGTGTGCTTCTTATAGAAATATTTCATCCCGCCGCGAAGTCAATAAGCCTAAGCCGTGGTATATGCGTAATAGCAGTCAAGGGCCTCAAGGTCTTTGCTTGGCTGCATGTGGCCTGTCGATGTCCTTTTTAACTAGGGTTGTCAATCTCTTCCATACAGGGTTGTGAGCCATATGGCGGAGTGGGCTAATATAACGCTACTGGCCTGGCATGCTCTTGCCATTTTAACTTGTATGGGTAAGGGTTTACTCATGCAGACCACAGTTGGAAGGTAAGGCGAGCACTTCGCTACGCACTTGAACTTGTTGCGCTGCTTGACACTAAGCAGATTCCCGATGAATCGCCACGCAGGCCCACGATCAGTCGCCGACTTTATTGCAAAATAAGAAGCTCCTTAGAAGAGATGGTATTTTGTGAGTGTAATTGAGGTAAAAACGATGTTTTAAGCTTTCTGAACAAATAATTGTTTTTGACTTTAAAAACCAAAATAGGTAGATTTATTCTTGAATATATGAAAAAATATCATCACAAGCTGGCAACACTTTTTGGAAAGCTTCAATTAATCAAACACAAAACAAATCGCTTTCTTCTTCTATAAAAAGCTCCAAGCGCAGATTGGAATTTTGGGAAATAATCCTGGAATTCTTGGTAAACAACAAAGTAACCCATATCGACGTCATTCTATGCCATTTCACAACACTTCTCCTGTCCCGCTTTTTTGTTACATCCCAATCATCCAACTATGATTTATACATGCGGTGCGCATGGAGTTCCCATCTCAATTCAACTATCCTTCTACACAAAAAGCAAAAAAAACGGCGGATTGCCTGCCATTTTGACATACTCGTGCACGACGACTCCCACTCCTATTTACAATGAGAAACCAGAAAGCTCACCCTAAATCTCCTGCTTCAGGATGGTAGAAAAAACAGACAAAAAGCCCACAAATACTAGTACACCCAAGCACACTTTTATACAATCCGTGTATCTAAAACGTACGATATTCCTATGCAATCCAAGATACCAATTTCTTCCTATCTGGCCGTTCGCTCTCTCAGTTTTGATATATCAATTGCTTCGGTTGGATTAAAAGTACGGATAGCCGGGTGTCGCGAGACTGTTTTTTCCTCCGACTATTTGTTCTCTTTTTTTAATTTTTTTCATTTAATTCCGTTTTAAGTTTTGCTTTCATTTCATATCAGAAAAAAAGGAAATTTTTGAATAAAAAAAAAAAAAATAAAAAAATAATAAATTCAAAGGAATTGCAATTTTTTTTAACTACGCGGATGTGTTAAGTGAGATAAATTTGTGTGACCCCTTATAGTGAAGTGTGATATACGGAAGTATAAAACAAAATTCCTCGTCTTATTGAAGAGAAAATGTATCTGAGAGTATGATAAACGAAATGTCCTTCGATTTTATGTTCCATCACCTCCTACGCATTTGGAATTACGAGTATTACACAGAAAAATAAAAAAAAAAAAAAAATCGTCACATCATCAAATTTTGGACACAACCGAAGCAGGACTTCTGACCTCTGTGTATAGATTTTTTATTATTTTTTTTTTTTTTTTGTTTTGGGAATGGAAAGGGTATTTGAATAAATATTTTTATTTGTCGGATTAGTAGCCTTATTTGGTGCTCTTACATAAATATCGAGAATTATGGTATACAGGAGCTGATTTCCATGTAAATCACCCACATTTGGGTTTTGGAACACAGACCATTTTCTGGTAGATAACCGAGTGAGGGAACTTAAAGTTGAGTCCTTGAATGGGAGTATATCTGTGACACGTAATTTTAAGCCTTAAAATTCAAAGAGCAGTTTTTTTATTTTATTTTCGGCCTTGCTAATTAGTTTAATCTCGGTTTTGTGGATATGAATAGGAGATTACGGGGAGGTAGTTTATTTCAAATTGAAGCGAATTTTTCAAGCTTATTTCATTAAGGCGACCAAGGGGATACATTTAAAATGATTCCTTTGATTGAGTTATACATATTTTATGACACGACTACATAAATATATTTTCAAGAAATAATGTCCACGAAAGAAGTACTTTACTTGTATTGTATTATGCCGGCGCGGCGGCGGAGAGGTATGAACTTTTGCAGATACATTCTACTTGTGCACACATAGAGTTCCTTTTTGAGTACCTAATGAGATGGAAGTAGTTAGTTAATTAGTTTGAGTGGAAGGTCTTGGAGGAATATAAAAACCTAATATGACTTTGAATTGTTGGAGATGTTTTTTTGTGGTCCAGAGCTGTGATTAGAAGTACAAGTTACGCAGGCTCGAGCAATGCCGAGGGTCGTTACTATTAACTATTCCGTGTACCCTAAGGTCTAATAGGTCAGTTCTTCGAATGAATTCAAACAATTCCTTCATTCTCAGGCTATCCGGAAAGCAGTGAAGAGTATTGTCTTGAACAGGAGTTTTATTGCAATACACAAGGAGTTCATACTATTTGACAGGATTTGTCTTTCTCTGTTGTAGTATTTCGGTCACTATCTTCTTAGTTTATTGAAATCTGATCATTTAAATGGTCCGTGTACCTTTAATACTAGGAGATATAGTTGGCTTAATCTGACAGATTTTAGCCAAAATAGATTCAATATGCAAGAGCTATCGATTAGAGGAATTCTTTCAAAACTCTTGAGTGCGAAAAGTATCTACGAGCAATTTTAGGTAGGAAAAAAAAGGAAAGTAATGAAGGCTATGCGTTTAGAAAGACATTCGGTAAAACTTTAAACTCCGAGTTCAAAAATCATCATGCGGCCTTTCACAGTGATAGTTAGACAGATTCTGACACACCATGTGATTATTTTATATTATGACCTACATTGCCACGACCACTTCTACCCAAAAACCTTTAAACCTTTGGTTCCAGAATCTACTGACACTCTCCTTTGGTTAAAGCAAACTCGAAGCGTGAGATCCAATCTCACAGAGCACGCGAGAGATATTTATGCACAACCACTCAAAAAGCTGTCTCGATTTTGGAAGGCCATTCATTACTTTTGATACAAGTAGTGAAGATTCAACGAATCTATAGCATCATTCATCACGAATGGGGGTATTAAAGCAATTTGCAAAGCCGTGGATTGCTATTGCGAAGTTTTCGGATTTTTATCAGACTTCTTACTAATACTGTCTGTGGTGGATCAGAGTCTCAGCTGATATGCCTCTGCAGCTATCGCGGTCTTTTGCATGCTGTTTTCAGTTGCGCACATGAAGTTGGCCGAGGTCATCTTCCACTTCCACTAAGGTGAGTTCATACTCCAAAACGTTTCCCTCTAGGTTTGAGTCAAAAATTTTCCAGACTGGTCCGCTGGCGTCCATGAAGAAAAACTTAACCGGGTTATCCGAGATTTTCGGCACCGCTGTAAAGCCCGTACAGTTTCATTGATACAAACAAGATCAAAAATTACATGAACAACTTTTCCTTCCAAGAGCCCGAGAGCATTTTCCTCCGATATTGCCCCGTAAAGTGGGACTATTGTCCCACAGTGTTTTGTATAAAAACCTTTTGGTTGCACTTAGAGGGCTTAACTAGCTCAAAGTTGTAGCAGCCTATTGTTATGTCTTTTTCTTAGGCGTCGATGTTCGGCGTCGCTCATTGCTGTCAGCATATGGTATACTTGTTTTTCCTTCATTGACCGCTAAAACCAACTTTGACGCTTCGGCTTCAAGAATCGCAAACTGCATAAATATGTCTTGTGCATATGAGACTTATTGAACAGGCTTTTAAAAGATGAGACCTCTGCAGTTAACTTGCAAATTTTGCACATTTTTTCCAAGAACGATGTTGAAAAATTAACATGACAATGCATTGTCTTCTTTAAGTCCTTTTCTGGCATTGGAGGTCTCGGTTTTTTCATTAGCGATCTTGTCTACATAGTCGAATTAGTTTGTCAGCGATCCCAAAACTAGACCTTGCTCTGAATAGTATGTATCTATGGATGCCGTCATATGTAGAAGCTCAGCCCAAGGTAGTCATTAATAAACTAAGCTGCCAAGCAAATCGCAATGATGGCATCTTCACCCACTGATAAAACTTTGTTTGATAGCTAAGTGGCAATAAAAATTGTTTCTGCTATAATAATGAAGTCAAAGCTGGTTAGTCGCTGTCATAAATAGCTACAAAATTTTGGTAATAATAATAATAGAGATAATCTGATCGTTAAAAGGCGAGTAACAGCTGAAAATGAAAGATGGAATATACAGGGTGACTGACTCGAACTGCAACTTTTTAAAATGCTCTAATTTTTTTTTTTTTTAATAAATTTTATTGTGTCAAAGCAAAAAATGTTGGAAAATACATCAATTTTCAAATTGTATCAGTAGTTTTCAATATGTTCACCTTTGGCGCGAGTAATGGCCTTGAGACGACCGAAGAAAGCATCGCACGCTGCACGCAAGTGGCTCTGCGGTATTTTGTCCCATTCCCGGCGAAGTGCTTGTTTGAGATGGTCCAAACTTTGGTATTTTTTAGTGCCAACTTTCAGCATCACGGTAACGAGCTATGGTTCGAGACACAAATTATTTATTCACGTTGAATTGCTGGAGGGCTCTAACGATAACTACTTGTGGTTTTCCAGCCAAATATAAAGCAATCACACTATCACGTTTGAATTCCATCGCGGATAAAATTTTTTTCAACACAACTGAGACGCAAGTCGTTCAAAAGGCTTATAAATAATAAAATTATCTGTCATGTGTCAAAAATTGAGCTCACAGTAATGAACGGTTTGGAAATTATAGCAGTCCGAAGTTGGTTGCAGTTCGAGTCAGTCAGGGTGTACTTGTCTCCTGCCGGCGAACAATAAGCAGCAATTTTTAGTGAATCTTATAAATGAACAAAAACACTTGTCTTCTCTTTTGGGAGCTGTTACTCTGAGCAGAGAATATGGTGATGTAGATGCGGATGACTTTTTTTCTCTTTGAATTCATCCTGGCCATGACAAGGGATCTACATTGACATATGTCTGACCGATGTTAGACTAGACTATAAGCAGTGCAGACGCTTACTCTTGTTATGCTTAATAGCTCAATTGAATCCTTTCTACTCTAGTTTGGGTCTTAATAGCTTATCATGTTTCATTGTCCAAGCTGGTTGAGCAAGTTTTGGTACGCAACCAATTATACTGGCGCTTTAATGTCGGGGTGGCCGTGGTGTAGTGGTTAATGCATAGACTCCTCAAGCAGAGGGTCGCGGGTTCGAATCCCATGCGAGGCAATTCTCTGGAAAAGTCTTTTCATGGAATTTGTATGTAGTTATATGAAAATCCCGTCGGCGTAAACTCTGACATGAAGTCATAACACTGATGTTGGAGTGGTCGCTGGCTGGGCTAAATATAACGAACTAACAACTAGCACGTACTAAGACCCACTGTTTAAGGATGCACTAGATCTAGTTTGACAACCACCTTTGGAAAAATATCGAAACCTAACACCTGAGTTTCAAAAACTACTACACCACTCGCCCGCGCCTTGGTGAAAAGCCAGTAAAAGGGTATTTATATCCCCTTGCTGCGCACGTGGGATTATAAAAAAAAAAAAAACAAAAAAAAGGATATGTTCAAGTTTTCTTTCCGTAAAATCCTACCCTAACCGGGCCAAATTCTCAGATTTACAATTTTCTGAGATATCTAAAAGTGTTTACTGTTTTGCTATCTATACTCTTATTTTGGATGTGATTAATTTAGCTAGTGGCCTCGTCTTTCTTCGGTTACTGGCCCATATTGGATTTTAGCAGAGGTCTCAGGACTTTTCTTTCCAGTTGTTTGCAGGGTTAAATTTATTTTTAGTGCCGTCAGTCACCTCCGTAGATTCATTTACATACGAAACTATCATGTTACGATCTCTTCAAGAGATTTAATTACTTATTTATAGTGTTTGTACTTTTATTGGTCTAAAGGTATGAACCATGTGTAAGCACATTGTTTTCAATCCCGGGCATTGTGATTTCACTTCATTCAGCTTTTTCCTTTTTTCAAGATTATTTTCAATCGTCCTGTGCCACGTTATTGCGGATTGGTTTGCCTGAATATTGAGTAAATAATCTCTCATTTTGCATCCATACAATTCTGTTGAGGTTAGGAATTGACAAAAATTTTATGAGAGCAGCGATTCCACTTGAGCGAAACAGATGCTCAAGATGCTTTGTATTTGGGCTGGTTTCACTGCTTCTCCATATTTTTGACAGCAGTGAATGCTGCCGTTCATAGACAAAATCTATAGCTACGAAGCAACGAAAAGCCTCAGAAACGGACGCTTCTACTGTTGACAACCTCTGCAAATGAAATAAGGGTAACGAACTTCGGATCTGTACATAGAGTGTTAAGTCCCTTAATATGCCACGTTTAGCCGAACAACTAGTGGAGGTATAAATGCGATGAGATAGGCTGGATGAAAAAGGATGGCAAACTGCGAAATTTACTACGATGAATGTTATCGACGGCAACAGCAGTGCCTATTGGGATGCGGGTTTGCTGTTAGAGGACGAGACCTAGAAGTCTTAAATTTCTGCCTCGTAACAATCCGTATTAGGTCTTAATTCGCCAACTTATATGCGCTCACGCCCCAGAGATCAGAAAGGTAAAGACACCAAAGATAGCTTCTTAGAGCTGTTGGGTATGACTTACGAGCAGTGTCATAGCTATGACATTGGAATTCTCCACGGCGAATTTCATGTAAAGCTAGGAAGAGAGGGCACCTTTGAAAGTATAGCCTGCATGACACCACCTTCGATAACGGATATAGACTAATGGACTTTGCCGTGGGGCGAAGAATTTTCATAGCTAGCACGCGCTTCTCGCATCTTGATATTCATAAGAGAACTTGGGGACTTTCTGATAAATTAACTGTCAGCCAGATTGACCAAATTGCGATCGACGCAAGGCACTAGTCTAGTGTTTTGGATGCCCGAGATCGATACCATTTGTTTAGTTTTGGCATCTCTGTCAAACTTATCCGTTTGTACTGGCAAACGATTGAGAATGCACGCTGTTCCATCAAGGTGAGTAAAAATGCAGTTACTTTACCATCATTCTTGAAAGAATAGTGCTCAATTCACGCGCAAACATAAGAGTCACCATCTTTCAAAGATTCATTAATTACTCGCATAATCAGAGGAAATCGGCGCGATGTCAATGGTATTTCGCGAGTATTGAGACGGAAGTGGTGAAAATGGGTTAAGCGGTTAATGAGGACACGACCAAGTATTGGCTGCCAGCAAGAAAAAGCACCCAACACTGATGTCGCGGACAGAATGTCGCCCTCGACAGATATAACTTTGAGGTAGTTAAAGACTTTGTGTACCTAGTCTCCGTTATCAATTCAGACAACGACGCCGGCGATGAGATCTTGCCTATTGCTGATTCTTTGGCCTAAGAAGGCAATTGACTAGCAAAGCACTCTCTTGAACAACAAAAGTGACCCTATATAGGCTTTAACAATTCCAGTCCTGTTCTATGGTGCAAAGCAGAGAGGAGATACAATGACGGACTTAGCTTGAAGAGTGAAGGTCTGAGATGGTTGGGCCATGTAAAGTAGAGCGGAAGTAGAGGAAGACCGCGACTCAGTTGTGGCGCACGCTAGTGGTAGTGCAAGAAACTGGAAGCAGCTACCTAAAGATCGAGCTGGCTGGAGACGCTTGTTGGTTGATTTCACTGTAGCGTCACCTTAAGTAAATAAAGTAAGAATTCTGCCTTAGCTTTCGATGAGATACTACTAATGTTTGTCGTCGTTCGTTATAATGCTTCCAAGTTATTGAAAGCTATTCATGACACTTTCTTGATCTCTTATCCTGCAATGTTGATATGAAGGGTTGAAAAGTTTGAAGTAAGACTGAGGATTTTTTGTTTTGACAAATTACTCACATATCCCCAGTTTTACCCAGCTCACATCTGCTCACTGGTGGTCACACTTCATCTATTTGCAGGTCTATAATTCTCTGCAATAACGAGCAAACATCGTCAACACAGATTCTCTGATTTCCACATTTTGGTAAGTGGAAATCTAGTTGCCTTAGTAGGAAAACTAAGTGGCGCAGAGTGATTTTTTGAATTTTGGACGCATGAAAACTTCGTTCAGAATAAAGGAAAAGTACTTAATCAATCTTCTTAAGTGGTTTACTCTTGACCTGGTGCTTACGAAGACGGTGGTCACATGTTCTTCGGGTTGTCCAGACAGTGCGTTGATGGCGTTTCTTTTAGCGCAGCTTACCTCAGACTTTTCTTGAACAATATGGTCCTTTGGTTGTTGGTAGATTATAGTACCATTAGGCTCGTAGAAGTAAGGCATTATTGCCTGTACAGATGAGCGCAGTTCGAAGACGAGAGCTCGTTGCCACATGATAGTGCCCTCGTTTCAGCGCAATATAAGCTTCTGGCCTGTTTTGGATATTAAAGAAAGGACATCTGGTCAATTTGATTGACAATTTTCCGTTGTTCTGGAGATGTCCAGTAGATTTTTTTGACAGGTCTTGGTGCCTTCTAGGTGATTGCTACAGAAGTCAATTCGCTTATGAAATTTCCACCGAAACCCGATAACATATCGGAGTCGATCTCTTGGGCATCTTGTAATTGGGTGCAGAAGTTGTTCTTGTCTTCCTTGGGCTTTAATACCATGGGAATGCTAGATTAAGGGATTGTGACGCTTTTACTCTTGTCATGAATTTTACCAGGATATGATTTTTTTGAGTGCATTTGGCATCGAAAACTGACCTATTGATAGTGATTAAAACAGTGCTAGCTACTATAGACTGGCATCGCCTGATAAGTTCCGCTTAGTTTCAATCAAAATATCTATACATAAACTCATTTTCTAATTGTAGACAGATGGTTTTCTAAAGACCTCCTTGTCCACAGCTTCGAATGTTGTTCATATTCCAGAAACTGATCTGGCTCCTGGTACGATAGCTTGTTGAACTGGCTTGTTTTGAGCAAAAGTAGTAGGAATTCGAGACCACTTTTGTCTTTCTTCCTTTGTATAGTATACGCATATGCCTTACATGGTCTCTGGGTCTTTTATTTGTCTTCTGTTCTGATTTTGCCTAAGGTGACTTGGGTTTTGGTTTCGAAAGCCTTGTTGAAATTATTTTTGCGATTTACGCTATAATCATGTTACTTTACTTCTTAGCGTATACCATATACAATAGTTGATTCAGGGTAGGTTACAGTATTGTCCAGAAATCTCAAGCTGCAATCGTGAGGCCGAGGTTATACGCTTTCAATTGTAGAGAGATATGTATGCTCGGATGTGGCTGTATAACCTTTCCTTCTAATTTGCCAGAATAATATAAGTAACAAGGGCGTAGCCAAAAGGCTTCAATCATAGGTAGGTTCATTTTTACGACCGAAAACTCTTTGTGATATACGAAAAGATAAAATTGCATCAGAGTCCATTTGGGGTGGGACGATAGCCAGGCACATGCTTCAATATCGTAGAAGTTCCAGGTAATTTCAAGCACCACATGCGAGACGAAATAATCTCATCATCAAAGCTCAAGTAATTGGAATAGTTCGTGTACCTGGAAGTTATGATAGATACATCTCAGACAAAGAGCGCGTCCGATTTCCTTGATGGCTTTCTGATTTTTGGTGGCATTTTCACAGTTGACTCTAAAATACGTTTGTTATTATTGTATTTTAACTTCAAGATTATTGGTGTGGCATCAATTTCTTAGATACAACACGAAGAATCTCACTTTTATACCCTCACAATTTGCCTTGGGTTTATGTCAATCAAGAACACACCTTAATTTCAGGTACTCAACAACAACATGTATATAACATGTTTACGTTGAGTGCCACATTATGCGTCGCATTAATGTGAATACACATTTTGTAAATATATTTGTATAAAATATAAATGGAAAAATATGAACGTCATGTCAAGTCTGAGGTTGCGACGAATGAAACTTGAGGGAGTAACGAAAATGTGCAACAAACGATGAGTACGAGGAGTATACAATATCCTCAAAACAACACACAGACTGTCATTCTTGTCATGATTTGTCCTTGGTAATTGTATTCAAATTTTTTTATGCAAATAACTAGAGAAGGATTATGATTATAGCTCTTTATTTTACGGCTTTAGTTCTATGCGCCGCATACGAGTATACCATTCATCCATGCAACCCGGCAACAATTTAAGTCGTCATTTTTCGAATTCTGTTATTTTAATTCAAGAGCGTATTGTACTCAGAGACAAATTAAAAAAAAAAAAAAAAGTCTTTTAAATAAGGATACGAGAAATACTGTACCAAGCTGACTTTATCATTGGGAATGTCCTCAATTTAAAAGGAAAGCGCCGGAAGTGACGCCTTCACATATGAGCGACAATCGGGTCAACCCTAATGAATACAAATTTGACGACATTACCAGTCCTTGAGCATCGAGCACTTGAATTGTCAAAATTTCATTTCCCTCCTTGTGGCACGTACCAGTAGTGTGAGATACTCCATTTATATACTTATGTACGTACATGTCCTGCCTGATGACATGTTTGACAAATAGTGGTGTAATTACATGCAGCTACGACTATGTAGAAGTATGTATCTGATGAATTCCGGGACGTCGGACTCAAGGTATACTCGCATTCACTTTAGTCCAAGTGGTGGTGTTTTGTGGAGTCTTCTTGCTTCACTGGAAGCAATCGTTTTGCCAGGGGCGATATTTGGAAATGTACAACTGATTGGGAGATGTAAGAAAATTACAAGTTACATGGCAAATTTAGGGACGACTTCACTTTGGTTTGAGTCTTTTGACGACTAGCTTTCAGAAAAAACGTCATGTTCTTGTCGTTTGATGTCATGACTTGTCGACAACTTATACATTTATTTTACCGTAGTTCACTGTTAAATTCTTTTTTGCTGTTTATTCTCAAAAATCATAAATTCAGTGATGACAGACAGATTTGCAGGCCTCTAAGCTTCCAAAAATCCCAAATGACAACGCGTGTCTCTGGCGAATTCTTTTATGGCATCTTGTCTTAGGCAGGATGGAGAACTTCGCTGTAATAGTTCCATCTTTCAGTGCACTTCATGTGAAACTTTGAGTACCAAATGCCTCTTCTCTCGTGTGTTAGTGATCACATTGGAACTAGACTTCGATCTACATATGATGGACGTTAGAGTTACATCTGAGAGCAACCTTTAGTCAGTTATTTCAGGTTTTGAAGGTGTTGTATACCTTAGCATATGAACCCTAAAGAGTGGCTTTACAGACTGCAAAAATCAGGTTTCACGTAAAACAGACCAAAAGTGGTTTGAAGATATTGTAGATGAGAAATTACTTTAGTGAGCGAATGCTTACAGTATATCTTGCAAATGCAGTCTAACCCGACAGTAGCCAGAGAATTGTCGATAATTGTCATTTACGTCAAAATCATTGTGCACCCCTAAGAAGCCAATAAAAAACATCATTTTCTACTGATTATAGTAAAAACTCTTCTGGCTGCTTATATCTATCAAAAAGATCCATTCACGAGAATGCCAATTCTCAGTGAGATTGCAGGCAACTCTTATAAAGCTTAAGATCCTACGAAATTTCCCTCAAGCCTGGCAAGATCAAGGCTGATATGTTTTTCTGCAAGTCTGCTGCAACACAGACCAAGTTTACAGAAATAAGACATCCAACTGCGTTCAAAGATGCCTTGCTCCTTGCCATGTGAGTACCTTGAGACTTTCATTTTTGGCCTAAAACTGTTTGCCACGATATTTGTCGCTGGAGATTCTGTTCAAGGCTGGCAGCAGTTGATCTGTACTGGTTTTGTAGTTGAAATCATCGGTATCACTTTAAGGATACAACGACATTGCAATATACCCATATGTTACTACAAGCAATCAACTATACCAGGGACGCCTAACAACCTTATGTTGTTAGAATATAAGCTCTGGTAAAGGTTCGCAAAGGTCTGATCTAGATTCTTCTCACTCTAACCGTCTTATTTAGGTCCACCTTCAACTAGAGCCTAGAGGATGGTAATGTTTTTATCCCCAAACCAGATAAATTTAGTGAACTACCTAAACCTTATCGACCCATAACTCGAAAGACAAGAGACCTTCTAAATAAAAATTAACCTCTGCACCCTCACCAATATAAATACAAAAAAAAAAGGCTCTACGAAAGGGCCTCTATTGAATCTGATAACACGGATTAAAGAGGCCTACCGGCAAAAGCACATGTACTATAGATATTGAAGATGCCTTCGATAACATTCGATGTGAGTGCATTTCAGATGCCATCGTCTAAAAAGGGTATTGATCATCCCACTAACCGTTGGGTTAGAGCGACGTTCGCAAACCGGAAAACCTCTACGTCTTCCAGTGAGACTAGAATCTCTATCTCAGCCATCAAAAGTTGCCCACAAGAAAGTGTTCTCTTGCCGACTTAGCCATAATAGTGAAGGGTATGTACCCTAAACATATTTGCTGTAAGATATAGAACTGGTGTGTTAAAGAAAATCTCTTAATCAACCCCTGTAAAGCTATACTTACTCCCTTCAATTGCTAAAGAAATCTCAGCCTTACCAGTTCTCACTTAACGGTATAGAAATTGTGTATTTGCAGTTCTTGTTAAAAAAACCAAATTGAAATTCACATATTAACATTAAAATTACCAAAGCGACTAAAGCCATGTGGGCTTTCCTTCGTATGTGTTCCACAGCAGCTATAGAAGCCTTCTTGGTTTAATGCCACTTGATCTCTTTATAAAAAAAATATGGCGATTCGCAGCACGGTCAAGCTACTACAAACAGGAGAGATTAATCATTCAGATCACATAAATCAAAAAAATCTTCGACCCGAAATCTCCGAGCTTGACATGATCTGATCTGCGTGGTAAACGACCGCCTACCCAAGACTCTATGCTTCGGCAGACAGGTTAATATAGTGATCCCAAACCTGGAAGTACGAAACCCCATCTCAAACTTTACAGGTACCAAGTGGTATACGGATGGATCAAAGATGGACATTGAGGTGGATGCTGGTATATTTGGACCAAACATCAGGATATCTCTACCAATGGGAAAGAGTCCAGCGTATTCCAAGACAAAATACCTGTCATTCAGGTCATCCTCGATAATGAAATGAAGGGTGTCTCTATCTCTATACTAACGCGTAGCCGAACAATGAGGCTCCAACATCATTGACTCCAGATTAGTCTTGCACTGCTTCAATACACATTTCTCTGGCAAGAACAAAATAAAACTTTGGTGGGTGTGTGGTCATATAGGTATTGACGGAAATGAAATAGCCGACGAACTAGGTGGAAATGGTTCAGATGATTCTTTCAGCGGCCCTGAACCGTTCTGTAATATCCCGAATTTAGCAATTAACTTAACAATAAAGAGTTGGGAGAACAAAATGTGGATACCCGATTGGGATATCCCCTGGCTTCACTAGGCTAAAACAGATCCCAATCAAAAGAATCCCTACAACTTAAGAGGGATAATATCAGAAGTCTGGTTGCATTTCTAACCGGACACCTCCGATATCACCTAAACAAAGTAGGTCTTATTCAGGAAACTGAATGTCGTCTTTGCATGGAGGACTTGCAACTACATATCCAATAGATTTATCTTTTCCAACGAATACATTTCGTTGCCACTGAATGAATGTGCGGGTCTAAAACCTCGTCTTAGTTTTGTTTGTGCTGTTTTTTCGTCCCGCATTCTCTTCTTCATCTAAGAGAGCTGTTTTAAATCTGTATGCAATGGAATGCTTTCAGTTTTCAGAGTTAGGCAGTCAAAAGGATCATCCGGAATACCCATTAACTTTTTCGAACTATTTACGTTGCTCTAGTTCGATCTTCGAAAGTTGTCGTAGCAAAAGCCATGGTAAAAATTGACGGACTATATGGAAAATATGCTGATTGGGGTATCTACTTAGCCCTAGTCAATGTTTTGATAGACGAAATGAATACATTGATTCTGAAGAACCAATGAACGAATTCAATTCAGCTTGACGGCTATTTGTCAACTGACATTTATGCTAAGTTCCTGCGTAAAAACTTTTTGACATCAGTTGTTTGCAACCATGGAATGGGGCTCGCTCGAAAATTCGGCTCGTACTGTGAATTTATTTGAGGATACTGATGGGAATAGTCGATCGTACAAAATCCGGCCGTCTGTGCACTGTGCGAATGCCACAAGGCATCAAAACTGTGGAGAATCGAATATGTTGAGATCCGCTGAGGAAGGAGAAAGTCATGTCGTGTAAGATGGATATCAGCAAGGACTGCAAGTCACGCATCTTACTATAAAACATGATTTGGGACGACTAAGCGCTTACAAGAGACGACACCGGTTACTTACTCACATCGTTCAACAAACAGAACGACATGCTTCTGAACTCGTTCCGAGAGTTTAACGTGGCCACCATGCAGTTTCTGTGATGTTTATTTTTTATTTTTTTACCTGAATCTCAGGTGTATTAGGTTTCGATATTTTTCCCAGAGGTGGTTGTCAAACTGGACGGGACGAGCTAGTACATCCTCCTCAACCAGTGGGTCTTAAGTACGTGCTAGTTGTTAGTTCGTTACATTTAGACCAGCCAGCAACTACTTCAACATCAGTGTTATGCCTTCATGTCAGAGTTGACGCCGACGGGATTTTAATGTAACTACATACAAATTCTATGAAAATACTTTTTTCAGAGGATTGCCTCGCATGGGATTCGAACCCGCGACCCTCTGCTTGTGGAGTCTATGCATATACCACTACACCAAGGCCACCCCTATTAGGTGGGGAGTCTCTTACAATGAGGTCACAGTAAAAACCTCGACAAAAATGTATCAAACGGATGTTTTCGAGAATGTTGTAAAGCTCCTCAACTAATCCGGAAGCCTTTGAGTCGGCTATGGGTGGGTTGTCCTTGTATTGCCTGGGGTATATAAAGTTATCCATTTAGTTTTATAGTAAGTTTCCTAGTTTAATAAATTCTCGGCATGTTTTTGACCCTTAATCCGATGTTGTATTGCCATATTTCCAAATCCTTGTGTTAGGTTAGGTAAGAGCGGATGCTAGTCGAACTAGAGAGATTCCTTAACAAATTTGATCCTGATCTTTATAGAACAGAGTTTATTGAGATCTTGGATTGGTTTAGTGCCTAGAGATTGCATTCTGATACGTGCTAAAGCAGAATAGTTTGGGATGGAACATGGGTAATATGTATGTAGGTACTTCTCAGTTGCCTCGATGAGTCCATCTATGGTTGGCTTTAGACAGCTTTTGGGAGTATGTCATATATTTTGTGTCATTGGTGGCTTAACAATGACAAACTATTCTAGAGGTCTGAGAAATTCATCACCGGCGCAGTTCCCTGAAAGGTTGCAGTGTTCTCGAACCAAAACAAGTGTGATACTGCGCCGGTTGTCGGCCTAGTTGGGAGATACAGCAGTCTGTAACCGTGTTCGAATTAATAGATCTGTTTGTTGCTTGGCATATCCGACGAGGGTATTGAATTGAGGCTGAGCTTAGAAGTGGCTTGATGAATTACTAAGATTTCAGTTTGAAGACGCTATAGCCTGTATTTATGATAGACTGTTGAGAAGAGACCTCAGCGCGTTTTGTTCCCATTTGTCCCTTTCTGGAATCGGGTAAGTGAAGATTACTTAGCTGAAATCAAATTCTTAGGAGTCAATGATTTTAATTCCGTTTTTCACGATATGGTACCAAAAGAAGGATCTGAAAAGCGTAGTGTGCGTAGGATCTTCAGTTTGAGGTGGAATTACTCAGTGTCAGCGTCATACAACATTTTTGGGATAAATGACTCGAGTAGGTCAACTTGAGATCGGTTTTTGGCTTCTTCCAATCGCCACTATTGACATGACAATTCGCTGAGTGTATCAGGACGAGCTTATAAAGGGGGGATCTGATCAGGACAAGGCTGCCAAGAGGTTTTCAGATGTATTAGACCCACTAAATAGTGAATAGTGCAGCAGAATAGTGAAGTAGCGAACTGGATGAGTATTGTTATTCACATAAGTAAAGCACTTCATATTTATAATATTATTCTATTAATTGTGTTCCCTTAAGCGACGTTTTCTAACAGAAAAAAAATATTAATAGATGATCAGCTAAGGAATGCCTACAATAAGAGAAGGACATTGCACAAATGTGAAATCAAATCAAGCCATTCGACAGTAAGAAGATTAAGAGATTTTCGGAGCTCAAACTCATTCTTAAAATAGTTTTTCAATCACTCAACATGAGAATAATTTGTGTGAATACAAAATGACATCGAAATTTCCATACAAATTCAAGACAAGCTTTTCAACAGATACTTCTCTACGAATTCGTTTGCCTCTGTATGACTCCCTGAAGCATTTCAATTTACAAATTGCAATTAAATACACGTTGTTAAAATTCCAAAACTAATTGAAAATTGAAAACCAAAAGTTGCACCGAATACTGGAAAATATGACATAAAATTTTCATTTCCTCTGCTTGTGTCCTTACGTACTGTACTGTCGCTTCGATTATGCAAATACGAACAACGTTCATTTTTTGTTGTTGGTATACCAACGTTTATATTTATATACGAGTACATCTGTGTATGTGGATCAGTGGAAGGCCTGCAAGATATGTCACCAAAAGTAAAACTTTACTCATTGAAGTTTCCCCCGGAACCTCGACCAAGTTCGATAGAGATGAAGATGAAGAAATTGCTTTCTTGTTGTTTTTTTTTTTTTTTATGTAAGCAAAACTTTTCTGTCGCATTTCACAGAAGAAGGAGAGAAATTGATTTTCACTTTGCGTATCCTTGTTGAATCCAACAACGTCGATCTAAATTTTCATTTCTACTCCTTACACGATGCCTGTGTTCCTACATTTTAATAAGTTTACTGCATGTGTACGACCTCTAGACATACTTTGAATAAAAAACTAGGATAAGAAGTTTCGAAGGCAACTAAAGGCGATTGCACGGAAACGCAATCTAGAACTAATCTGCATATCTTGGACTTAATCTAGATTTGAAAGTCAGAGGCTTCCAGGTCCGTAGTTGGGTTTTTAATTTTATTCAAAGGAAGAGGTTGTTTTTTTTTTTAATTTTTTTATTTTCTCTATAAGGCTTTGTGGTACGCAGTTCAGAGAATATTTCCATACCGTTTGGACCTTTGAATTAAATGAAAATATTGTGGGTCTGGGCCTTCAAGAACGTGACATGAGAAGCCAAAATATAGTCCCTCTACGATGGTAAAGGAAATTCTAATTTTTTAATACATAGATGCTTTGTGTGTTGTAGTTAAGGATTTGTGTGGAAGATGTGTTCGGGTATCTTACGAAAAGACGACCTTTCACTACCCATCTAATGATGAAGATGACTTAAAAGTATTCAGAACGTATCCTAAGCAGATTTAGACAAGGTTTGTGAGCTTGAACCCTTGTTTGAATTGGTCGTATAAGATACTTATTTAAATCCTTTCATGCCTCAATGGGCATAAGGTATCAACAGCGTCTGCGCTCCACCCAATGCGTTTGAATTGATTTCAACATATTCCCAAAGAAGGTGATTCCCCGTGGCTAGGTACAAAAAGCAGTACAGCTACATCATTTGCATATGCCCGAGCATTAACGTCAGAACTATTGAGGGGGTTAAGCAGTGAGTCGACCAACATGCACCAGAGCAGTAGAGACAGAAAGATTCCTTGCGAGCAAATCTCCCTTCATCACCAACATCCACAATCAGGATTCTTTTCACCGAGTACTTTAATCCACAAAACTTATGATACGCTCTGTTGTCTGGTCAAGTTACTTATGTTGTCAAAAGTCGCGTTTTCCTTCTGCATACCAGATTTTGAACCGCACTCTCGCAGGAGCTTTCGCGGTGGTAGGTATGCTGCATCTTAGACAGAGCATGCATGCACAAGCAGTTTTGTGCACGTGTAGCTCGAAAATTTTCTCCGTGCTCTTCAACATAAAGGAAGCCAGACTTATAGGTCTGAAGGTTTTGGGAGGCCTAGACTTAGATGGTTACATAAAATCTACAAACCAAGCTTGACTACAATCCGTCACTTTTTCAGGCCAACGAAACCAATCGTGATTTACGAAGTTCAAGTGGTCTCTATAGCATCAATGTTTTAACACTTTTCAAAGGAGCGTAGATGTGAATCACTTGGCCATAGAGAGATTAACTTGAATACATTTCCCTTCAACACCCTGTGTGACTTTTGTTTCAATCAGTTGCAGAACCAAATTGCCAATTGTAACTGATCCACCCTGAGTATCTGTCGATTTTTGAGTGTTTGACAAACGTACTTATGTCTTGCAGGATGTTTTTACATGCCTTCGATACACGTACATCTGTATGTAGGAATTTGTTATGGTTAACATTTTGTCATCTGATACTGTGATAGATACAGAATAACTTCTTTGACAACAGAAACATCAAAGCGTGTCCTCCGGCAAAAGCAGTGGGTCGACTTATGATAACACATCAATAAACGGCATCAGCCAATGAACGAATATCCTTGACTTGTGTGAATCTCAGCGAAAGTGTTCTAATGGATTTCATTTGCCAGATACATATCTATGTAGATTAAGAACTGTGACAATTTGCAACATATGCTACATACTCACACGCCCCAGCAGAGTCCTGATTCCAATTTCATACCAACCACTCGAGTTGGATTTTTTTCTATTATTTTTCCTGTCTCCTGTGTGTATAGTTGCCCTGAAGTGCATAAGTCGCATAGATCATCGAAAGAAGGACTCTTGCGTTGTTCCCAACATTTTCAACATTTTAACAGTGTACAGTAAGAGTGAAGAATGCAAAGACCCCACTGTAGAATATGTACACCCTATACAGTATACGGACGATTGATGTGACAAGATGTGGTTAAGTTTTAGTTTTTTTTTTGTTTTTTTTTTTTTTTTGGCTTCATTTGTAGCTTCACATATGCACAAGGAAAACAACAAATAAGATGTTACCAAGTGTTGTCATAGGGTTTAAAAATAAAAGGGAAATAAGTAAAGAAAGGGAGCAATAAAAAAAAAAGGGAAAACAATTTAATCAGAGATAGTATAATGAAAGTGAAAGAAGAAAGCAATTGAGAACGAAAGCCCGGAGAGAGGCGAAACAACAAGAGACAGAAAAAAAGAAGCAACAAAATAGAATCAGGATAATAGTCCTTCGGGAATATGGATCACAAATGCAGAAAAAAAAAAAAAAATAGAAAAAAAGAGTCCACGGTTAAGGATAGTGTTGATGAGTTGACATGCCCGTAGAAGTATTTGCTCATATGAGATTCCTTAACAGAGTTGAAAAGTGACTATATCCATGGAAGAAGGACTATTGAATAACTTAGGGATAAGAGTGTACAGCACATACCTATGTATGTATATACATTGTAATTAATTGAGATAATGTGTCAAGAGAATTGTTGATTTTAAAAGTATAAACCAGTTGAACTCAATTTAGTCCAATTATGTCGATTTTTTGTCAGAGTTCAGCAGACGATATTCCGATAAATCTTACGAAGAGTTGACCTATTTGTTAGTATTTGAGTTGAAAGTGTATATCAATCTCTGACATATATTTTTCTACTTTGGGCATCCGCTAATAAAATATAAAAATTTCATTAGTAAGTCCCTCACGTTGCACAGTTGGAGTTCCATAAAGGTCTGCATTGGGACCTTTACTAGAATATTTGATAGAAAATGTACATTTTTGGTCTCCGTTTTCTGGAAAAGCAAATCCAATCAAACAGCATTCATCATTCATTCATCATTCATTCACATCAACCTAATAAAGTGTTCCTCTAGTTGACAGAGGGATGATAAGCTTGACAAGCGTAATTTTTTCATAGCAAGGCAACAGTGGTGGACAATATTTTGTTGTCATAAGAATGTGCAAATCTTGCAAGAGAATCACGCACGTTTCTTACTGGCTAGCACCACCTTCAATCGTGGAGTGGCCCATTTTTATCTCCTGCAGAATCTTCGTAAAGCATTACTTCTTGAGGGTCAGAGTGAAGGCTATGTTAAAGCATGTAACTGACGGCATTATTGTGAGCGAATCACTGCCCATATTATGCACAAAGGGCGGTTCTGTCAGCTGCATGACGGCAATGGACCGACGATATTCAGATGAACATGTTGAAACCATTCAGCTATTGCGAATTTTCCTAGTGTGTCAGTTCACTTTGCTCTTCTGACAGTCAAGACAGCTGCGTGCCCTCTTGTTAATATTCATATTCACGTTCATTAATGGACAAAATAAGCGAAGTGCGATGGTTTTGCGTGAGGCTTTTACCCTGGGTGGCTGAGGTTGTGCACGCTTTCGAAAGTGATTTGTCTGAATGCCTTTGCTATGAAAAGGCAGGCTCGGAAGGAAGAGGTTTCACACGTCACCGCTTAATTCATTCCGGGAAAAACAATATATATCTAATGAAGTTTGTGACTTATCGATTTCAATTTGGTCAGCTATAGTGTCGTAATCCATGGTTATTGGTTATTTGAGCTGCGATACTCTAAAATGCATCAGCTGTGGTGAATATCTGTAGAGAAAAAATTTCGCCTGTTCTTCAATCGCCGTAAAAGTCTCTATCACGGCATGCTAGGAACGACCGATGATGTCAATTCATCGTCATTGTCATTCTAATATCCTAGTATCTGAAAGGACCTGTTGAAAATAGTGCCTTTCGTGTTGACACCTGCTCTGTGCACTATCTGCTTCAGAACGAGATTGAATAAATCACATGATAGCGACTCTCCTTGCCGAAATCTGGGCTCGTTTGAAATATGGTAGTTCAGAGGAGCTACTTCTAATTTTTTTTTCCAGCGTCACACAACACATCTGGATCAGTTTTGCCGCAACCATGAATTTGGCCCTCGTCGCATAGAGGTATCGATGATGAACACTATAATACGTGGCTTTGAAATCAATGAATGGGTGGTGGAACTAGTTCTTCATTGACTGGATATGCGTTCTCTTCTTGCTTTATCACTCTATCTATATGATGCGTCCATTTAGCAGCAGCTGGAAATGCTGCTTTAACACCTATACTATCCCCTGTACTTCGGTGACTAGGTTTCTATAGCGGGACTCTTTAATTCCCTTTAGCTGGTAGACTGCGTAGGTCGTCTTTTTTCTACGGATGATCTGCTTCTCTCTCCTCCTGGCTCGATACTCTTCCCCGCTGCTTTTGTTTTGCGCTACAGCATTTTCCTATGTGCAACTTCTGTCATCTTTTTCTGTTATATTCATTTATCATCATACCACGGGCTCATTCCTTGGGGTGGCTGGTACCCTACAGTAGTTTCACTGCTTCCTTAATGATTTCGCTTCCATACTGACCCCACTGAATTTTGGGTGATTAAGCGTCCAATGTCGAATTTCTTCTTCTGGGCAGATTATATCTGCTTCTCGTTGGGTCAATCGAGCTCTGAATTTAACCGCAACATGAAAAAGGTCAGAGTCCACGTTTGCCCTTCGGAATGTGTGCACGTCTAGGATGTTGGATACGTGCCTCGCATCGATTAGCACATGGTCGAGTTTGTTAACGTCTTGAGAGCGCCAGGTGGCTGTGTGGATCTTTAGCCTTGGAAACTTAGTGCTACTCATCACCTATTTATGAGCTGCTGCAATCTTAATTAGTCGGTAGCCGGTGTCTGTTGTCATTTCGTGGATTCTGTGCTTACCAACTAACCCTCCAAGGAAGTTTTCCTATCCGAGTTTAGCATTGAATTCCCCGAGCTCAATTTCGCTATCATACTCCGGACAGGCGTCGTAGGCTCCATATAGTAGGTCATAAAACTCCTTCTCGATAGGGTCTTCAGCCTCGTCGGTAGGTGCTTGTGTGCATATTAGACTAATGTTTTTAAAGGTGCCTGCGCCAGGCGATCACTTATCGGCTTGAATTCCATGACTTTTTCTCTGAGGTGATTTCCCACATCCTTATACATGCAATTTTTTATGGCAGCTGTAATAAATGTTGCAATTTTTCCTTTTCATCTTATTTGATCCTATGTATCGTAATCGTACGCGTACGCGTCCTTCAGGCTTTTTTAACTGACACTTATTTACGAGTACTCATACACTAAACACTCGTATAGGTATTGGATGTATCTCATAAAATTGAAATCCCACCACGATAGCTTTAACAAATTAATTAGTAGTCACAACATCACATTCATCACTGAGCATCTACTTTAGGTTCAGTGTTTCAGATTGGTTCTCTGATTCCTGAAATATGCTATTGGGCATTGTATCTGCAGTATCCAATGAACAAAATAATTTTTCTACATAATCAATTTAGGTATTCTCCTAACCGAATGCTCGTATATAGGCAAACAATCCAGGTGGGAATGGGATCATCAATCTTAGGAAATATGTGTGCTACAATTACAATGTTCAGGATACGAGTAGAGAGAGTATCTAATTTTGGTCGCACCTTTCATGTTTATCGAAAGGCGATTGTTTGAAAATCTTTCCAAATGGTGGCCGTCTCTATTTATAGATGTGGAGTGTATAGATTAGTAGTACATTATGTGCCTGACGGTTGTGAGGGGGTATTTTGAGTCTATGATGCAGGTTTCAATTACGTTAATTAGCATGCGACAAGTTTTCGGTTCATCCAACCGTGATGTGGATGGACTTTTTGTTTTGTTTTTTATTAAGAGTATCCGTATACTGTTAGTCAGTAGAAATTCGCTACTTTGGGATGTTTTTCTAAAACGAAAAAAGATAAAGTGAGTGAGAGGAAGTCGAACAGAAATATTCGAAAACATTGAACAAAACTTTGTTTTTGGTGATTTTTTAAGCTTTGTTTTAGTTTTCAAAAAAAAAAAAAAGATTGCAAAAGTATATAATTTTTTTATTTAAGCTAATAAACCATTGCTTGGCGTTTACTTTTTAAAGATTTACTTACTTACTAACTTACCAGGCTGGTAATCCTTAAATGGTCAACAACATTTTTGAGCTGCCTTATATCTGCGACCGAAGATTCGGTTTTTCTTTATTTCTCGAGCCTGATAGCTTGGATTGAAAGATCTTCTTAGCTGAAGCATTATTGTCCATCGACTCGATGTGGGCGAGCCAATGTAGTCGACAGATTTTTGCCTTGTATCGACAGACCAGGCTTCAGTTCAATCTTTCGCGTATCCCAAAAGCTGGACGGACGTGAAGAAAGTAGTATCTTTCGTATTGACTTTTGCCCGTCGTACTATCTGCTCAAGTACAAAACTAAAGAAGTCACACGGCGCATTTTCTTACCGAAATCTGTTGCAAGTTTGGAATAATTCGGAGCTCTACTCTCTCAATACACCGCGCATCGCGAGTCTTCCAGTGTTGTGCGACACATCCAAATCATCTCAATGCGGCTTCCAGGATCTGTCTTAATGTGAATATTTGGGTGCAGTATCGTTTCAGACGTTCACACATTACATTGGATAGGATCTTATAAGCGAAGTTATGTAGGAATATGACTAGCACATATTATCACCCTTCCTGTAAATGGGACAGACAGAGCTAATATTCCAATCGTAGGTCATGCTTTCGCTCTCCCATGCTTTTCAAACGATCTGATGCATGCTCCTTGTCAAAACTTTGCCTCCGGCTTTAAAGAGAAGGTAGGCCATCCGAACCAGCGACTTTGTCATTCATCAGATTTTGTATAGCTGTGCCGACTTCTTCTAAGATGAGCGGGAGAACTTTTTAAAGATTATTTTATATAAACATGACTACGTTTTAAGTGGTCTAAACGGAGAGTCTAATTTTGAGTTAGTTTTTCGGGTCTATTGGCTGGTGTCTCGCTAATAACACGTGCTGTGTTGTCCAATACTGAAATTACCGCTGGTTTGTCGGCATAGGCAAGTGATTTGACGTTTCCTCCTTAAAAATAGTCTAAAGGCATCAAATCGGACGACATAGCCAGTCATGCCCATACACCGGTTCAAAACAAGAGATAAATTGCTCACTGAACTCATTTCTCTCCATCAATTGGTGTGCTGTGCGGCATGTAGCGCCGTCTTGCTGGAACCACATATCAGCCAGCTTCAGCGTTTGAATTTTGGGCAAAAAATGTTTAAAATCATTGAGAGATAGCGGGCGCTATTGACGGTAACGTTGTTCTCATGGTCATCTTAAAAAGAATGCGGGCCAATGATACCGCTGGACCATAAATCGCACCAAATAGTGCGTTGTTACGGGTGCATTTGCAGCTCTTGTATTGCCTGAGATTGCTCATTGGATCAAATATGGCAGTTTTGTTTATTAACATACCTATTCAATAAAAAAGCGGTTCGTCTTTTAAATAATCACCAATAATTCGATGCAGTGGCAGGTCGTTCGGCTTTAATTCTTGCACAGGTTGTATTTTGTAAGGTCTTAGACCAAGATTCTTGCGTAAGATCTCCCAGGGATCCGAGTAACACAATCGAACGGCGACGAATAGACAAATCACGGTCTTCATTAACACTGGCGGATACAGCAGCAATAGTTTTATCTGTATGCACTCTACGGGTAGGTGGTGTGATGTTTAATAGAGTGAAATTTATGTCAAATTCGATCACTATTGCTTAGTTACTAGGTCGATTATGACGACTTTTAAAATGGTGGAAATGCGAGAAAAACATTCTTCACAGAGTACAAATTTTGATAGTAAAAATTAAAAATTTGTAAACGTTGTTCGGGTGTAAGTCTTTCCATGATGAAATGGTTATATTAACTGAGCATGTTTGACCTTGACACATGCCACGAATCACGCGTGAGCTGTCAAAAATAGAACGCTGAGAAACCGGACAGTAAAAAGTCTTCAGAGTATTACACAAGTTAGTTGAGTGAGAAAGTCCGAAAATCTTTTCCAGTGACTACGACTTTTTCCAATCTTTTGTTTTCATTTTCCTGCCAGGTCAAGTGTAGGTATATTAATTGTTTCCCCAAACTTCCTTTTCGAAATTAGCTTCGATCCAGGACATCTTTAGCAGCTGTAAAAATTCTCTTTACATGACGCTTTGTAATTAATGATGCACTTGCATTTGGAATTTCAATCCATTCATTCTTTGAAGGATTGTATGCAAATGAACCAAAGAGACTTTGTAAAATGGTTTGGAGTAATAATTGAATTATGTAGATGGAGTCATAATTTATTTTCAAGCTAACAGTCTTACCAATTAACCATGTACTAGCCATTATCTCCAGGTGCTTACTCTCAGTTAGTTTTCTTTCACTATCTGTAAGGTAACTTTCATCTGCTGCATCGTGCCCAATAGGGTTGCTGTTCCTTTATGCTTATGCTTTAGCCATCTTCATCGCTAGGCTTATTTATGATAGAAACATCTTTGACGCTGAAAGCTGATTTAAACTATGTACCGACAGAGACAAGGTCGAGGATTAAGGGATGAGTTAAGCAGACGTTTTTCATATTTGTATTAAATTCTACCACATTCTGAGTATCTAAGGTACGATAGATCCCAAAACCACACTGGTATGAGCCATATATTCTGCCTCATCTTCATACCAACGCGGATTTGTAATGACATTCCAGCCGTGTACTCCTTGGACAAGGCCAATTTGCTAGCGACACATTTTTTGCGGCCAACTTAACGCTTCCAGATTGTGCTTTGTCTCCGCTTACACTTGAGTGCGTCGAATCTTCAATGGGGCGAATCCACTTTCGCACTCGTATAGTAGCAAGATTCCTTAAAGACCTTAACATTCACAAATCCGCCGGTCCAGATCGTATATCTCTCCTAGTTCTGAAGACGTGTTTCTCCACGCTAGAAAAACTTAGGCGTAAGCTTTTTCAATAATTCAAAAAAGCAACATTTGCCCTTCCTGTGTTTAAAAAAGTGAGTCTTTTTCTCTCCCCTCATACAGACTCATTTCACTTACGTCTCTTCTTTACAATGCTAATAAACGCAACGCGTAAACCTTTCAATGCCTGGGAGTACGGTTTTGTAGCAACAGGTGTACTGGTAATTTGATGGCATGTCTCACCGAAAAGTGGAATCAAAGCGTACAATCAATCTGGCGAAAGCAAGATAGTTGCACTTAATATTTCTAAAACAGACTTTGGTATCAAGTCTTTTTGTTGAAAGTGCGTGCTTTTGGGATCGATAACTATCTTCTTTAATAGATAGAGATTCGTTCTGTCTCCGACACTGTTTTTAATTTTCATTAGTAATCTCTTGTCTGCTACTTGCTGATGACAGTATTCTCTGCTTTTCATATTCGTCCCCAGACACACGTCCCTGTTTTTCAGCTGTAGAACGATATAAACAATCACCAATTGGGAACAATCAACAGAATGGAATTTAATGCTTCCAAAATAGAATGCTGTCTGCTGTCGTTAAAGCGAAATCCAAACACTCGACCATAATCCATGAACCGTTCTTAAAACCGAAAAACTTTCCATCCTCGGTATTATGTGTCAATGACAACTTACAACAATGACCAAATATTCGGTGTCGTCAAAAATGCTGCGAAATATCTAGGTTTCCTAAAGCGATCTAAGAAATATTTCACCCCCTCTGATTTGACTTCATTATATACTTCGTCCAAAATTTAAGTACAATGCCCACACCTGGTCGGGTGCTCCCAAAACAGCTCTGAATTTGCTAGAAAGGATTCAAATCTGTGCTATAAACCTCATAGCTGATACAAATATTACTCAGTCTCGTGTCTCACTCTGTTTTATCGATATTTCCACCACCATTGCTCCATACCCAGTAGTATTTCACCCCTTCAAACTATTAATCATAGCACCCATCTTGCTATGAATGCTCATCAGTTTATTCTTAAGCCCGCTTTCGGACGCACATTGAAATATCGTTATTCTTTTCAAAACCGTACATTTTGCTTACGGAATGCCATGCCGGGCTCTTTATTTTCTAGTCATTATAACCTTCAAACATTTAAAACCAAGGTACACGTATACATTAATCTCTCTTTCTTTCTTCCCTAACTTTCCCTCGTCCGAGCGAATATGTACGCTTGTTTTCTTTCTTCATTTCCTTTCATCCTCAATATAACGAGTGGTTTTTCTTTTTTGACACTGACAGCTCTTTTCCGCTCGAAAGCTTGACTTTTGGTCAGTATCATACCTCAGCAGAACGAAACGATTCGTTTCACACTTAAACAACGTTGGGAAATATTGCGCACTTATTTCAAAAGTGAGGGCTATATTATATTGCTCAAACAGTGCGTTTGTTGAAAATAAATTTTGGCCGAGATGAAGCACCACCGCACCTGCTGCACGCAAGTGTATGCAAAAAGTTCGTCCGACTGATTTGCTTTCGAATAACATTCAGGGTCGCCTTGTGGCTGCTGTGGCCGAGATTGTTCGACTCATTTCAGGAATATCGACTCGCCATTGATCTCAACCAAGCAGTTAAAGGAGATCGTCCGCTTCGTTATCGCTCCTCTATTTCGATCTAACAGCAGCTTAAATTTGACGTTGAATTTGGCCGAATTACAATATAATTTTTTCTGACAAGACGCATTTTCATCCCGGTGGCTATATTAGCAAACAAAATTATCGCATCTGAGGATTTAAAAACCGGCATTTGATTGTCGAGAAGCCCATGTATCCGCAGAGAGTGACAGTTTTGTGCGGATTTTGGAGAGGTGGCATCATTGGCCCATTTTATTTGGAAAATGCTGCTGGAAACGCCATTTCGGTCAACGGTGAGCGCTATAGAGCCAAGATTTACGATTTTTTCTTTTTTGAAATTCAATACATGGATTTGAACGATCTTTGGTTTCAAAACGATGGTGCACCATGCCACACCGATGTAAGCTCGCCCCGTCAGAGCTGCAAAATGCTGACTTTTTTGTGGAATGGTTTCAAAGATCAAATGTATGCGGACAATTCAGAAAGGTATCAAGTCCTTTAAGGGAATATCGTCTAAGCCATAGATCCAGAAACGGTCAATAAGGGATTGGAAAATTGAGTTGACGAAATGCGCTACTGCGAAGCCAGGCTAAGTAACTACATGAATTTTCGCTCTTTCTAATAAATCCATAACATACGGAAAACCAATAGAATTTTGTTCATTTTATTTTATTTTTGAAAAAAAAAACTTGTATTTGGACAACCCGTTCATGTCGTATGTGTTCTAAGATTTTTTAAAAAAATGTTTCCGCTCATTGGAACCTGCTATCGCAATTTATTTATGTCAGACCCGATTATCTCGCTGGATACAGAGATTTCTGTTATTAGTCTGGCCCATGTTGTTAACTCTTAAAACGAACACTCTCGCCGTATGCATGTGTTGCTGGTTGCCTCTTTGCAACCGTTTCTATATCTTTGAGAATTAGAGTATTCTTACTTGTTCAGTTCCATATTACTTTCATTTCATCGAATATGTTATACATTCGTTCATTTGTTCTACGCAATCAGCTGAAATTCGCGCTCTAAGCTAAAAATAGATACAATATGCAGGTGAAGTCGTAATTATGAAACACTCCCATATTAAAAAAAAAAAAAAATGCTTCCCATACCGGGAATCGAACCCGGGCCTTCTGGGTGAAAGCCAGATATCCTAGCCACTAGACCATATGGGATACATATCAGATGGTTGCCAGTATAGGGTGTTAAGTAAACTTCTTCTTTTCAATTATTTTATTTAGAGTATATTTCTTTTTAGAGCGAAAATTGCTTTTGATACATTGCTAGATGCTTCAACGAAGCCTCTTCGTACGCTCGTATCGAATTTCTTTTAAATTCCATTTCTACCGATTTCTTTTAAGCTCACTTTATTGCGGACACTATTGGAAAGATGCCTGAAAATGTGCAAAAAATATCACCAACCAAGGAGTTACTTCAGTGATTTATCGCAACTTAAAAGCGAGATTCAATTGATAATCAGTATTGAATGAAAAATTGGATTGCATTGAATTTAAGACGTCTATACTTGCCTGGACGGGATGGCCGGAAATACCTTTAAATCTTTTCAAATCCTTTCAAATCCCCAAATGTGATTTATACCCAAAATATTGTACCATGCTATGATATTTGCACTCATATCTTTCAATAACAGCCCCGGGACTCTAATAAAAAAAAAAAAACAAAAAATATATGGAAACGCTAACAGTAAAAAACCAAAAGCTTGGGTAAAATAAATCAAAATTTATCGCCATGTAAATATCTGGGATTGCATATCTGGAAGTATAATAAAAAAAGAGCAAAAAGAATGCATAACTTTTGACCAGGAAGCCGTCAAACGCCGAATTAAATACGTTGTTTTGGCACAGCGAAAGGATGAATTATGCTAAGCTTCTGCAAGTCTGTAGGTTTCGTTGGACAAAAGATTAATTTTTATGGCACATGTGGGGTTATAATAAATTTTATAGCATCCGTCTTATTTTAAACAGGAAGAAACATTCTTACCTCGTGAGGTTTGGCGCCCTCCCTGGCTATCAAAAGCGAAATTAAAGTCCGTTTGCATGGTTTAAGAATATCCTCCAGTCCAGTTGGTCTCATAAGTTCTTATTATCCATAAAGGCAATAGGGAACTTGACGTAAATCGAAATTCGATATGAAGTGGAAATTCAGGACATTAAACGGGCATTCATTATGTATCCGTTGCTTGAGATTTGCTGTGAATGCCATTAATTATCCATTTCCATGAAACTGATTCATGGAATTTATGATTTAAATTTGCTATCCTTGTTTCGTTTTATTGAAAGGATTGCGTTGAACTTTTGCTGAAGGAAGCATAAACAAAGAAAGCCAATATGAGTTTCGACAGATATCCACTACATATTTGCAAAAGTCTTTTATAAGAAGTTCTTACCACTGAGTATGATGACCTTTCAGACAATGTCCAAAAGCCGATGAGGGATTGCTCTGGCACGACTTGTCTTATAATCCACTTTGGTCACATATGTGTCGAGAACACATCATTTGTTTCTGCTTCTACAGCAAAATTCTTGGAGAAGCATCCACAAGACATGAATATTAAGCTCTATCCAAAAGAAAAAGGCGACAGTTTAAAGCAGTATTTGTAGTAAAAAAACATGATTTCAGAGACTTCACTGCCAGTATGTATTCTGGTATTTACGATAGATATTAACATAGATTATACTCAACTATATAACTAGTCTTACTTCATCGCAGTAATATCTGCCTAAGAAGTGCAACGGAGATCTAGACGACAAAGTTAAGACTTCATTCGCTTCGGAGAATACAGCATGGACATCTTCATTTTTGGTCTTGAAGATGTCTGCATAGGAATTATTGAGTTAGGTGAGGTTCGGTTTTGCGGAAAGATAGGGTATTTAGACCGATACGCATAGTACCCAATCGCACTTGAGATGTAAACGGTTTCATTGGCTGCAAATATGTAGCCTTGAGAGGCTTAAAATTACTGAGGCTTTGACAGTGGCAGCAAGAGTGAAGGGTATCGTCCCGTGAGTGCACGTCCCCACAGGCTCAACAGCCTTTTTGCACGGACACCCAAAAGGCTATGATCTATGAGTAATCTAATATTTCAGATAGTTCAGCTCTGCCTTTCAAAAGTATCTTAATTAATCTAAATTTGATGAGTTTTGGACATGCGATTTGAAGTGATGCTCAAAGTTACTTAACTGCTAATGGAAGCCCTAACCGAAGATATAGGCAAATCTAACGCCGGTCTGAGTCTCGAAATACTCTCCTCTGAGACTTGTTTAGCAATTTCATCGGCAATTTCATTTTGCGTGATCCTATTATAGCCTGGGGCCCAAAACAAGTCCCAGTAAATTCAGGCTTCCAACTTCGTTCAGTGAAGTCTTACATTCTCAGACTCGGAAGTCGCGAAGGGCTCAGTAAGGTTTTAAGAGCAGTTTGGCTGCCTCAACTGATGCGAACATAATAATTACATTATAATTCGTCGGCTTCAGGATTGCGTATATCTCCACCTAAAGAACAGACGCATGTTTTTCTAATGAAAATCAAATTTTCACTTTGTTGTGCCCAAAAAGACCCCATCGCTCCTCCATTCCCTGTTTGGCACAAATTCTGGACGAAATTATTCTTGGACAAAGGGAAAGTTGATTTAGTATTGTATTTCAATCCGTAAGATCAGGGTCAAAAGACAGTCGGCGCGGAAGGTTATCAAACCTCCAGTACCCGTTAGACGTGGCTGGTAAGGAACCCGAATCGCCCGATTTGGAAGCCAATACACTACCACTTGAGCAACGGCCATTTGGATGCAATCAACGATCTAAGTGTCAACGGAAATTCATCTTGCTGGGGAAAGTCCACATGCAGCCGAGGCAGACCATCCTTTGGGGTTTGGTAAAAGTAGCAGTGATACCATATATTTTCGTGAAAGCTTGTACCAAAAGGCGACAGTGCCTTAGACGCTTTTGGTGCAGCATGCTTAGTACAAAGAAGTGTATTATTCAGGATGATATCCAAAATACGAGTACTTCTTAAGGGAAACGAATGATGATGCTGATAAAAACTTGACATGATCCAACAGATAGTACACCTACTCGTACGTCATCTGCATATATATGGTAAAATCATTGAGAGCTTTAAGCAATGAATTCAGCAAAATGCACCATAAGAATGGAAACAGGATCTAAGCTTGATCTGTTCAGCACCTCAGATAGCTTCCGCAATCAGGGTCTTAATTAACATATTTTCTGGTCGACGTGTAAATGCCGTCAAAATTAGGGTTCTCCAAAGCACTCTCATTATCGATTAAAATGCTCAGCGCGTAATGCCGACCCAGGGTATATACCAAGGTTGGTGTCTAAGCATAGAAAAAATTTATTCAACTTGGATTGACAATCTTGCCAGCCATATCTTTGATCTTTGTTAAAGACAATAGAAAAATCAACCGGTAGTGATCGAGTGCCTGTTGCATTTCCTATTAATGGTTGCAGTGATGAATTCCTATGCAAACTCATAGCAGTTGTATCCCTACCATGGGTTTCCGATTAGAGATCAGCTTCGCTGTGTCTGGAAAAGTAGACCTAGAAACCACCTTCTGGGTTCCGAAGAATATCTAATATTGTAGTTTGCGATTACTTATGATAATCTGTTCTTATACCGAAGCCACATGTACTTTAGTTTCATTCAAAAATTGAGACTCTTCGTTTTATATTGGGTCATTCATCTTTTCGGTCTATCTTGAAACTTCAAAGGGGTCATGCTCCGTGGGACCATGTTGCTGTTCCAATATTCTAATTTTCAAGTGTTGACTTGTTGGTATGACCATCTAGAAATGTTCCCTCACCGCAGTACGAGTTGATACAAAGTGAAATAGTTGGATGCCATTTATTGGTATTGTATTTGGTACCTGAATTTGCTGGCTTTCTTCCTGTCGAAAATGTGTTCGTAACCGGTATTAAAGTTTTCAGTATACATGGTGTATTTCAAACAGTCTTCGTTTCATTTGGGAGGTCATAAGACTGCTCATTGATGGGGTATGGTCCTTAGCATTGTCAGGGTTGTTCCTTAGGTGGTAAAAAGTTACAGCGTCTAACATTCAAAACCAATTAAAAAACTAGCTGAGTCTTTGGATATTTTTTTATAAAGCTGGCCTTAGAAAATAGTCTACAAAGGTGGCTCATCAGGTTCAATTTTAATTGGCTACTTTTGTGTGTAGTATTTGGTACAATCCCGCTCTTGAAATTAGTCTACTAGTCTATAGTCTATAGTTTGAGTAGACAACAAGCAGCATCTGATGGCTGTAACTTTTAGGCACAGTAAGCAAAATTGATATGTATATAGCCAACGACGGTTACTCTTTTTCTCCTATATCCCTGCAAAGATGGTGGAGCAATACATCGCTCAATGCATATTTCTGATTGAATTTCGAAATTCCCAAAATTTATTTTCGAATTATTCATTAAGCGAGTGCGGTTATCCATACGACCAACATCAATTTTTTCTATAAAATCTGTCTAAATGGCATAACTACGCAAGTATTTCAATGTGGGTATGAACAAACAGACAACAAATTGAAAGATATCACTAAAAGATATTTTATAAAAAAAAATGTCCTCTGAAAACCTAGAATATGTACATGGTAAGACAGTTCGACCTACATTTTTACTTGTGTAAAATTGAAACTAATAAGAAACTATCTATCTGAATATCTTTCGTTCAAAAACGTAGTTTCTTCTTATTTTTTGAGGGAAAAACTTCAAATAACAGAAATCCGGAAAACATACAGCGTTCAGTTCGACTACGTGTATACAGATACTAGCGTACAATATGTATGCCTTCTTCATGTCCTGATGCATGTGGTGGTCCTATGTGCAGTGCATTATGTTTCCGGTTTTTTGTTTTATTAGCTTCGATTGTTTTGTGCTGTGTTGTCATGAGTTTTCTACTTATAAACATTTACGTACGACAACTCGTATCTGTGCCATTTTACATTTCCTTGTCGTGTCCTGTTTTTAAATGGTATTCAAAGAAAAGAAGTCCTTTCTTATTCAGATATACATATGTACGTGAAGAACAACACAATCTTGTCTTCATTCACTACTGAGTATAGTATCCAAACAATCTATATTTTCTTCGTTTCTGGGGAGAAAAAATTGAAAAAAAATTATTGACATAGAAGAGGAGGGAGGAAAAACTAATAGATACAGTAGAGTAAATAAAAAAACAATGCAAAGGATTCAAGTCCGTTCATGGGGAAATGGAAAGACCTAGAGAACAATGTAAGAATGGAATTATTTTTGGCTTAAAATAAAATTGTTTGTCGTATAATGGACTCGTATCTTATGGAATTAAAGCGAATTGATTGTAGATATAGGCTTGAGAGAACACAAGTATATGATGTCCTAAACTAATGGAACAGAGTCCACAATTTAAAATTATATATAGACACCAGACCAAACTCTATCAAATAAAAGAGCATAACCTGCTTACTTATGTTACTTAAATTTGGCTTATCCAATATCCCAATCTCTCAGGCAATCGCGGTCATTGGTTAACTGGCTTCAGCTACGGAATCAAATATAGTTGAGGTCCGCTTTCGCTGGTGTACGCCTTTTAAGACGACGGCTTTCACATACGAATGCACACCTGCGGACAGGAATCTAAACCCTTTTTTGATAAGCTGTTTCACTCATACCCAATTAAGAAGACGGATGACTACTTTCCTGACAAGGTCAATGTCGCTATACAGCTCATATGATTCGCTGTTATATCCTTTCTCGTTAAAGCAAATGGTACTAAAACTATCTCGAAGAATCTTGCGTTAAGAACGATTACGGATATCTTCATCCGCCTGCGTTAACGTCTATGCTTATGTGCCACATAGCAGGATTGCGCTGGTTGGGGTCTTATAAAGAATCTCCTTAGTGTTTATTGATAATGCCAGCGTTGGTTCGTTTGCTTTCTAGTGAGATGTCATTATCAAATTTAAACGGAGTGGAGTCAAGGTATACAACGTTCTGGACTACCTCAATGTTATAGCTGTCCATTATGACATTTGATTTGTCAATATTATATCTTCTTTCTGGTTGACACCTTGAATTTCGCTTTGCCCTCATTCACAAAAAAATTCTGCTGATTTTGTTTCAACACAACACAACACTGGCAATGTCACCAGGGTATGTAATTGGTTCGAAGAATTTTTGGAAATTGTGCCTTTTATCAAGGCTTGCGAGCTTCACTTAATTTTCTTGGGTAGTAGCACAAGAGCAAAATTTTCAAAATCGTCATCACAGTTTCTGCGGGCAATGGCAAACTTCCGAAAGTCGAATTTTGCCTATGAAAAAACTTCAGGCCCTGCTCAGGAATGTAAAAATTTACAAAGCGAGAAACACAAATGAGTGCGAGAAGCTAGGCCTTATCCCACATCCGGCCTGTCTATCACTCTGTCAAAACTCTGTCACATTCATTATTATCGTTCCGCACAGTCTTACGAGATTAGCTTGACAGGGATCACAAAAATAGACAAAAATTAAAGTGGCGTCTTGTCTCTATAGTTGCTGTTATATACGGCTTTGAAATTTGCCTGGGCTATCTGTGTTTACGTGGAATTTCCTAGCTTAAAATCGCACTGGGACGACACATATAAGTTTGTAAGCGCTGTTAAAATACTGCCTCTATGGCGATCGTAGAGGCATCAAGCGATACTTAAGTTCCACTCATCAGCCATACTATCTTCTGACCATGTCTTGAAAATAAGAAATCTCAGTATCCAAAATCTTTAAGTTTAGATACTGCCGTTCTTACTTCATTTTGATTAGTTGAGCCATCATTTTAGCCTCCATGGGGTAAGTTGAATTTTTTTTTTCTGCCTTTCAACAGAGTTTCGATATTCCCCATCTCTACAGATTCAATTCAGGTTTTATAAGCTTAAGTTATTTTTTACCTTTTCGTCTAACTACCGAACTTTTACATTCTGCTTTTGGCCGAAACAATTCCACTTTGTGTTCAAAACACATTTAGCGCGAATGTTATCAAAACATCAGCTATTCTCTGAAGATGCTGCCGTAGGCGGCCTTAAAATCGGTGGTGTGTGTAGATGTGAAGCTCAAAGGTTTTTTCCAAGATCTACCGTAATGTAAATATTTGGTTGATGGTGGGCTTTCCTGGACTAAAGCCACACTGATACGGAGCAATCAGGTTGCTGACGAAAGGTTTTAAGCGTTCATACAATTCAGTAGATAATCAGACTAATGTCTCTGTAGTTGGCCCAGTTCAGAGGGTCTTCATTGGGCATACTTTCGTTCGATCATATTTTACTAGTGAGTTGTGTATGTCCCTTACCAATAATTTTAAGGAGCTCAGCAGTTAGTCCACTCCAGAAGCTTTGTTGGACTGGGATATGGTAACATCTTTACTTTATTCGGGTCGGGTGGACGATATTAATGAGCTATATTGTCCAGGTTGAAATATTCATTCTACCTAAGAGCGGTAATTGATTCGTCATCTCCGTTATACAGTCTACAGAAATGAGCTTTACAAATCCTCATCATCGACTACGACTCTAATACTATGTTCTTTTGTTCGCCTCGACCGCGCGCTTCTCATGCTCCTTCTTTTCCGAAGCCGGTTTTCGTCTTTTTCCTCTTTTGTCCGTAGAGCTCGTGAGGAGACCTCGTCTCTTGCATAATTCAGGAGTTTGACACCACCTCTCATAGCTTTTTGGTAATATTGCCACTAGTTTTCAATACTTGATATTGGCGGCATAAAATTTTTTAAGAGATCAAGGGAGACTTGAACGGAAAAGTATTTGTCAAATTCTTGAGATTGTAGCTATTCATCGTCGAACTTCCTCACAGTATTAGCTTAGCTTTGCGTACCTTAGCTACAACAAGCAAATGGTCAGACTCTATGTTGGCCCCTCAGAACGATCGGACATCCGTAATACCGGAGGAGTGTCTTGCGTCGATTGCAATGTGGTTAATCTGATTAATGGTTGATTGATAAGGAGTTCTTCATATTCCCGGAAATTCGGAAACCGTGTGCTAACCAAAACAGTATTTCGTCCAACCGCAAGGTCGATTAAACTGAATCCGTTATCGGAGGTTGTGTCGTACAGGCTATACTTTCCGACAGTACTGCCAAAGATGTCTCCTCTTCATAGCTTTGCATTAAAATTGCAGAGGAGAATTGTAATGTCATAGCTGGGGCACTGCTCGTAGGTCTTTTCCAAGAGTTTGTATAGGGTTTTCCAATAGGGGCTTGACAACTTTGAATTTAATTTGTGAACGCACTCTTTCACTAATCATCAAACTGTCACTGTCAATTTATTCAGTAAACTCAACATTTTCATCGTGGTAAAGTACATTAACAAGCAACTTCTGCAAATTATAAAAATTTTCTACAGATATTCGGAGTCGCAAAATCATCTTCAGTGACGAAGCTCGTTTTTGGCTCAAGGGGTTCGTCATAAAGCAAAATATGCGTTATTGGTCGGGTGAAAACCCACATGTGCTTCATGAATCACCACTTCATCCACAAAAAATAACTGCTTGGTGCGGTTTGCATGCCGGCGGCGTTATTGGGCCATATTTTTTCGTCGACGATAACGATCGTCACGTTGCTGTGAATGGTCAGCGTTATCGCGCCATGATCACCAATTATTTTTGGCCCAAATTAATATGGACTTGGACGACATGTGGTTTCATCAAGATGGTGCCACAAGCCACACAGCACACGCTACAATCGATTTATTGAAGAGTAAGTATGGTAAGCGTGTTATCTCAAGACATGGGCCAGTCGATTGGCCGCCTCGTTCGTGCGATTTAACGCCGCTTGACTATTTTATGTGGGGCTACGTTAAGTCACTGGTTTTTGCCAACATGCCGACGACGTTGGAAGAGCTCAGAGCCAACATTGAATGCGAAATAGCGGCCGTTTCGGCCGAAATGTGTGGCCGAGTCGTTGAAAATTCGGTCCAACGAATCGACCGCTGCAAACGTGACCGCTGTGGTCATATGAACGAAGTCGAGTTCCATTCACAAATATTTTGATTGTACTTCAAGCCAATAATAAAGTTTTTGAAATATCTCAAATGGTTTGCCTTTTATCTAAAAAAAAAAAAAATGGTCAAGTCGTTATTAGAGAACCCTATATAAACTACTTTTGTGCCGTCATCTTTCTCCTCTGTGGTGGCGTGCGTGCATATAAAGCTTATGCTGCCAAACTTAGCCTTAATAAAAATTGCTGCGGGGCGCTCGTTAACATGTCGAAAACTCAGGACTTCTTCTAGCAACAAATCCGCCCCCAAATAGGCTCTACTTTTGCCTTCGATAACAGTCGCCGTAGTCCGGCTCATGCAGATCGCATTTCTTGGATGGCGGTAATATCTATTTTGTAGCAATCCAGGGCCTTCGCTGGTTGTTCTGTTGTACGTGACCTATTAAGGGACCTAATATTCCACGTGCAGATCCGAAGTTCGTTGGGTTGTTAACAGTAAATCCGTTCATATCAGAGGCATGTTGGTGCTTCGTAACTTTGGATTTTTTTTTCATGGCCGGACAGTTATCCCCATGGCACAGAACCACTTCCATTATAGATACACCTAAGACGAGGGATCAGTTAGACCAAATCCAGTAACCCGTTCGGGGCTGTGAGCACTGCCGTTGGTCCATTAAGAGCTCATCCACCACAAACTCTTTTCCTTCTAATCTAGTCCCGGAAATCTCTACCGGTCTAACCTTTTTTTCGGAATAACCAGGATAAGGTCCGTATCTGAGAAATTCATCCGCTGTCCTATATATGGTGCTGCTATTTTTGTCTGCTAGTCAGTACTCACGCTCATAATTTTGGCAAGTTGAGTCCGGTTGGACATCGACCAGCATCCAATGGTTATCACTTTGGAGTAAAAATAAGCACAATTGATGTTTAAAAACAATTTCAACACTGGGCATCGCTAAGTGTACACCTCTTAGTGTTTACCCTATTTCTACAATACCCAACCGTCGCTGCTTTACTAGAAGAATTGTTTGACATCTGAAGACTCTGCTATCCAGCTAAGAGTTACCTCGCAGAGCCTTGGTTTTAGAAGAGGCAGCTTATCCATCCTTAAGCTAAATGTGGAATATTGACTTCATTGTGTATTCCTTCATTTTTGAATGCATCTTCTGCGTTACAATCCCTGGCAGAATATACTAAATAAAGCCGAAGACTAAATTCATTCACGTTTGCATTGATTTGGAAGCAAATCGCGTCAGATATCTAATTTCATTTTTTAAAACAATTCTTGGCATTTGAAAAGGCTCTTTCTTAGGTTGAACGGAACGCGATATACTAGGTCGGGTGAAAGGTAACATTTTTTTAAATGTTTTTTTATTTTATTCAATATAGTCCCCTTTTAGTTTGATACACTTATTCTACCGATTTTCCAACTTCTTGTCCGAAAAGTAATTATTCAGAAGGTCTGCAAAATACTACTCCGTGGCGTCGATAATTTCCTCGCGTGAGCTGAATTTTTTATTGATGAGCCATCTTTTGAGGTTTGGGAATAGATAATAGTCCGAGGGAGCCAAATCGGGCGAATACGGTGGATGAGATAGCAATTGGAGCCGTAGGTCATTGATATTAGCCGTGGTTGCGATGCTCTTGTGCGCCGGTGCATTGTCTTGCAAAAACAATATGTTTTTCGCTTTATGTGAGGCCGTTTTGCAGCGATTTTGGCCTTCAATCGCTCCAATAATACACAGTAATACCCGCTGTTGATGGTTTTTGCCTTTTTCGAGGTAGTCCACGAAGAGTATGCCATGACAATCCCAGAAAACCGACGCCATAACCTTTCCGACCCATCCAGCCTCCCTCGGCCGCTTCCGAGCACTCGTGCCGGCTTCAGTCCATTGCCGGACACTCATTCTGTTCTCTGGTGTTCAACAGTTACCAATCGACGCCAAAAGTCTGCCCGATTCCGCATCAGTAAGTCCAAACACTCTTTCGAAGTGCTCTCGCGTTCGTGTTTTTGGTCAGGAGTGAGTATGCGCGGCACCCAGCGGCAGGATAATTTTTTCATATGCAAAATATTGCCCAAAATATGGCGTGTGCGCTCAGTACTAAACTTTGTGGTATTTACTAGCTCGCGCATCTTCACTCTCTGGTCAGCCAACACCATTTAATGTATTTTTTGACATTGTCCTCTGTAACCGCATCGGAGGGCCTGCCGCTGCGGACTTGATCGGTAGTGGAGTTGCTCGAAACTCTTTCGAAACCAATATTTGACGGTGTAATCTGACAGAACATAAGCCCCATAATATTTATCCAACTTTTCTTTTGTTTCCCTCGCCGTTTTGCCCTTAAAAAAATAATGTTTTATGAGAGAACGAAAATCGTTTTTGTCCATACTCACAACGATGCCAAACACTAAAGACAGTATCGCACTGAAATTTGGCATATCTGCCTATATACCATAACCTCTTTTGCAGTAGCAGCGCAAAAGTAACAAGGAGGTTACTTTTCATTCCACTTAGTATACTAGGGATGCCTGCATCTACGAGTAAATTGATGGCTTGAAAGCGTCAAAATCTAGGAACCTAGGTGTAATAAGGTTAAATAGTTTATTCCCTAAATTTCCTGCCTATCTGGTCACTGGTCAAATATTGGCATGCCAGTGAGGATCATCATGTGCTGTGCCCTATCTTGGTTATTTCTTCTTCGAGAATGTTGTCTAAAATAAAACCAGGAGGCTCTCCGGTGACATTTGCAGATCTGTATTTTCTTTTGGTTTGAACTTTTAGTGGTGAGAGCATAGAATTCCTGTGGTATAATAAGGGCTAATCTAAAACTCTGCTCCCAAAAAACAAAGGACTGCGCAGGCAATAAGGTAATAAATATTTATTTTTTCGTTGACCCACTCCGAGTAATTTACGAAAAGTGTACTCGTACTCAACAAATTAATTGTCTACTATCGGATAGGTACCGTCCGCAGGAGTCTACTAAATAAAGTAATTACATTGCCATAAAAGTACTCGTAGATACATACAATATATGTATATAAAAAAATACATTCGTCGCACGTGTACTTTTCATTTAAATTTAGTATCCAAAACTAAAAATCGATATTTTGCCAACTAAAGTTAATGTTGAAACTTTTGTGCCTTACTCAACATACCTATAGAAACACACGAACGAATGGCATTGTGTGGAAGGGATATCCTTCCAAAGGAATTTCCTTTGGCTGCTTTGTACTCGTAAGGATAGGTTCATTGTCCCACTGAAGCTATTGATTTGACAAGAGTTCCTATTTGTGTCTATTTTCTTTCCCACAGAGGAATACCCTCTATCCTAGTCCGGGTATCCGTGCCGCATTAAGAATTTATTTCAAAAACAAGACATCACGAACTTATTGCTCTTTTCAAACAGAAATACTTTTCACTTGGATGGATTTCAAAAAGAATCTAAGCAAAACCAGGAGTATCTCGAAAAATGGGACAATTTGCGAACTCGAATTAGAGAAGAAATGAAATTTATATAGCTACCCTGTCCATATTGATTATATGTTAGTATGTAGTCCCGTTTCAATCAATTTCAAACCTCCACTATTTTGTTAGTTAAAAATTTAACAATTTTTCAAAATCAATTCGGTTGGAGGATACAAATCCCCTAATGGCTAGAGTAAGACTTTATTTATGTCATTCCACGTATTAATTTGATGAATGTTTCCAAGCGATAGGTTGCATATTTCGGATTTAATTGATGGTAATGTTACAGATACTAGGAGTTTGTTATGGTTATTGGTCCTTTAGGATTGTTTGCATACGATTTAGTATTCATGGTAGATTGTGGTTTGATTGATGTGCGTTTATCTCCCTCAGGATGTTTATGAGTTTGTTTTACGAGTGTCGGCCGATAGATACGAGTACAATTTGGAAATGTCTTAATGGTTGTGAGGTTTAAGAGTCTGCATTACGGATGATCGAAAACACACCTATTTATCGCTTTTTCAAATTTACAACGTAGACTCTACTTTTGCCTTCTGCTGTCAGCTACCAACATCCCTCTACAACTGTTATAGGTTTTGTTACTTGGTTTCGTATTTCTTTCGATTTAGGAAAAGAATTGCTTTCGGATTTGCTTCAAAAATGAGGTTTAGAAATACAAAATAGGAAATGACCTGTCGTCAAGTTATGTTATCCGAAGATGCCTTTCTGCAAAACTTAGGGACCACTCGTGTGAACAAGAGTTTAATCGTTAAGACATAATATCCACAAAGGAATTATGTGGGGTTTCATAGCACTGTATGGCAAGCACCCTGAAAGACCGAGAGCTTGTCACTTTGTACCGAACTTACACTCTGCATCCAAACATGAAAAACAAATATAAAATATCATATGTTAGCCCTTGCGCCAGCTTACTTTCGCTATAATTGGTATCATGATCCGTTCCTCCCACGATGCTTACTACTTGTTTGTGGTTTATCTCTGATAACAAACCCCTACACACCAAAGACTCCACGTCGAATACCTCACAGGCGTTATTGGCTTTCAAGTAGGGTAAAGGAGTTTTCGGCAACACATGGGATTTATTATCGACCTATGCATCTACTCAAATAATAAGACCACTTCAATTCTCTTCGGTTGTCTGGTGAAACAAGTTCTGGTTCTGCTTTACAAGCATTCATAAATTTTCCTATATTCATATCGTGATAGCCGTCTTCTGTTCAAAAAGAAGTGGTCTTTAGTACAACCAGCATAAGATTCCCGATGGCCTTGGCACCATTAGCAACGGAACTCTGTAACTCATGTACTTAGGAGTGCCTTACTGCTGGTTTTCAATAGCACTACCTGTAGTACTTTGTGTACTAATAGTTTTAAAAATAAGTAAAAACTGCATTCTACATCTGCCAATTGAAGTGCTGATCCGCCCTTTATACCTGTTTGGTCAGCTTAATAATTTCAAATGTTTGGAAGGAAGCTGATCTTATTGGGTTGCATACGAATGCTCCTGTGATGGAAGCCTTAGAATATGGTGAAGGTTGGTTCAGTCTTTCATTGGTCCTATAGTTCGTAATTTTTCTAACATTTTGTCGATAGTAATTCGGATGTTAGACAAAAATCTACACCTGCACACCGCACCAAAGACAGAAGTTGTACGTTGTTAAATCAAAAAATATCACAGGCCGGCTTTGATCGAGAAATAACGGCCGGAAGAGTTAACCTGAAAAAGAGCAATGGCTCTGCCATGTGTGTAGCACCAAATAGGGACGCATTGTATATAGAGAGACATCTCTACATATAGTCTTGCATGAACTTTCTAAGATGTGGTAACTTACCCAGGCGACGACATTTTTTTGTGGGGCATACTCTCCTCTTAGACACGTGCGTACTTGTAGGATTGGCGTAAATTCGACCAAAACAGAGCTGGTCGAAACGAAGAATCGAACAGGTACCATTTATACACAGCTTCTATCTGAGTAGCAAACTGAGGTGGAAGGAATATGTTGCACAGCGCAGCAAAAAATTACTCTAACTTCCCTCTATTCGTGCAGGAGTGCTGTAGGGTTAAGATGGTATTTACAACCTAAAGACATGCGCTGAGTCTATATCATGGTTATGAAACTAGAAGGACAAACTAACATCAACCTGTTAGAGAAAGCGCAACGAGCTGCGTTCTGAACTTTACTAACTGCGATACTTCAAACTTTGATTCATTTGCTCCCGCTACACTTATTCGACATGCAAATTACAATTAATTCTCCCCTCAAGCTAAGAGACACTCATCAATGGAAAAAGCTAAATGTAGGACATACCAATCTATTCATGGTGCATTGCAGTCTCCCCAATCAACCGACGTTCGACATCTGACAGTGATCTCCTCGTCGACTTCAATGCACTGATTTCAGAAAGAAACGAATGAAGACAATATGAGTCTATCTCAGTTAGGCAATTTCCATCTTCTTAAATAGTTTTAAGTTTGTACAAAGCGTTGGCGCTGGGGTCTGTTCTGAGGACCTTTGCATTCACAAATCCTTAAATCAACCTATATGCAGTCACGTCTTCCAAGCCAGTACTCAGTTTGAATTAATTTCTTTCAACGAATATTGTAATCAGCATCAGGCTACAGAAGTCAAAAAGATCGCATTCTGTTAAGTTCCGGGCACTCGGACGTCGCAGGGAACATCTTGGCTGATGAACTGTCCAGACTCGGATGTCGGGGAACAAATAGTATGCAGCTTGTAAGTCCATAAATGCTCCACGCCAAACAAATGACATACTTCCAAGCGGTCTGTAGGACAAGTCATCCAATCACCCACGTAATCAACCTGAGAAACTCATAACACGCGCGAAGTGATTGAGTATTCCTAATTTGCAGTTCCTTTGCAAATGCAAGAGAAACCCTAAGTAGTTACCACTTCCAAGATATAAGTGATCTTTGCTTTACGAAGAAACGAAACATAAGGACTCACCATTTTTAGGAGCAGAAGAAAGAAAGATGAAAACCAGCTTTTCATGAGCAAAATTGAGAGATGCTACTCTAGGAATGAGACTCGGAAGTTTTACCAAAAGGTAAAAAAACATACCACGGACACAAACTCAGAACCGAATGCTGTAGAGATGGACAAGGGAACACAGTAGTAGAGCCGCAGTCGATGCTGAGGATTTGTGAAACTCACTTATGTAGACTACTTAACGGCGATGATCAGCCAAATATCGCTGTCAGACAGAATGTACCTTTCTACCTGGATGATGTAGACCAACAATTCCGTCCTCCCAACCTGGACGAAGTGAATATACCCATATTTAACCTTAAGCCCAACAAAGCTGCTGAAGCGGACGGACTGACTGTTGTGCTCTTTAAAGTAACAGGCGCTGATTTGGTAAATAGCATACCTCAACTCATCTGAAAAATATGGTCGGACGAAAATATACCCGATGAATGGAACCTCAGAAAGAAGAACTCTGAACTGCAGTAACTGTATCAGTTTTCTTAACATCGACTAAAAGATCCCATTTGCTGTATTGTGTGAACCCCTGAAGCAGTTCTTCGACAACCTGATGGGTCCATATCAGTGTGGTTTTAGGCCAGGAAAGTCCACCATCAACCAAATGCTCACACTATGGCAGATCTTGGAAAAAATCTATGAGTTCCAAATCGATATGCACCACCTATTCATCGATGTATCTATAGAGACGTGCTATACAGGGTAATGGCATCCCTACCAAACTCGTCCGTTTGCGCGGGATGACGATAGAGAATGCTGCTTTATTGGGGTAGGAAAAGAACTCACCGATACCTTCGATGTCAAAAAATGATGTAGGCAAGGCGATGCGCTGTCATGCGATTTCTTAATCTTAATCATTTTAAAAAAAATAGTGTAAAACTCACGCGTCAACACATGAGGCACAATCTTTCAAAAGTTCGTCCAATTACTCGCATACGTCGATGATATTGACATAAACACAAGAAAGCAGCGTGATGTCAGTGGCGCTTTCGTGAGTATTGAGATGGAAGTGTAGAAGATGGGTTGGACGGTCAATGCCGGCAAGATCGAGTATATGAAGTCAATAAGAAAGGGCAGCCAACACCGACGTCTCCGACAGAACGTCACCCTCGATAACGATATAACTTTAAAGTACTTAAGGACTTTGTCCACCTAGGTTCCGCTATCAATTCAGACAACGATAGCGTTGAGATCAAATAAAGAATTATAGTACTTTTGGCAATCGCTGCTTCTTTGGGTTAAGAAGGCATTTGTCTGGCAAAGCCCTCTCTCGAACAACAAAAGTGACTCCATATAAGACCTTAATCATCCCAATCCATGGAGACACGGACTTTGTCAAAAATGCTTTTGGCTGCCTTGAGAGGAAAAATTCTGTTGATGATTTCCAGTCCCGTCCGCAAAGACGGCGAGTGAAGGAGGAGATATATTACGAACTGTACGGGCTGTATATCGACATCGATTTAGTCAGAAGAATAAAGATCCAACGACTGAGATGGCTGGGTCATGTAGAGCAGATGAACACCAGTGATTTGGTCCGAAAATCTTCAAATCCACCCCGCGAACGACAGTGCGGTAGAGAATTATCGCGACTCAGGTAGCGGATGCAAGTGGAAGGGGAGCTCAACCAACTCAGCGTGTAAAACTGGGGCCAACTAGCTTGACACACTTGTTGATTGAGGCCAAGCTCCACCCGAGCCTGTACTTAAGGAAGTAATGTGGAATTGCTTTGCTGCCAACAGGACCATGTCACATAGCGCGCGTTATCATCGATTTATTGATGGAAACATTCGATCTGCGCGTACCTTCGCGTAATGGGCTTTTGAATTGGCCTTCAGTACTGTGTGATTTATCACCTTTGGATTATTTTCTGTGGGAATATATTAAGTCGTTCGTCCAAGCACAGAAAGCAGGGACGATGGATGACTTACAAGCTTCAACTTAAATGCAAGCGACAAGGTCAAAAGTCCTTGTTTGGTAAACCTCGCAAAAATCCCAACCTCTTTTGTCCTCTTTTGAATTGGCCCTTACCTCAAATAAAATTATAATTCTCAGCACTCCATGCTGACTCCAAGTTTCGAGAAATCAAAGCAAATGGAAATTTCTGTCATCGATTTTTTTTTTTTTTTTTTTAATATTTCGAATTCCACTTAGCTGTTGATGTGTGAAATTCTTAAAGCCCACATTTTCCAAATCTAAAATTAGCACGTAAAAACATGCTTGTTATCTAAAGACGCAAAAATCACATCAATTTCGACCTTGACAATAATACTGAAACGAATGGATACAGAAGTATTGACAGTGTGTGGAGCATAATTGTGTTACATTGCAAATTAAGAAAATTACTTTGACAAATATTGACGGGAAAAAATTCCGTTTTAGAATTCAATAGAGAAGATTATTTTGCCAAAAGTATGACTCCCTTAAATGCTGTATAAATCAGTTCGTCCTATTTTTTCTAGTGTATCGCAGGGGAATTTCTGTACCACATAGTGTAATTGCTAATGTCAAGATGCCACAAGCACTAAGTTAATTAGCATTCCCGTTGACATAATTGATCCAGTGAGTGTAAACATTTGAGGCTAAAAATAAAGGACGTTCCTAATTTTCTGAATTTCTAATACGTTTTTGTACGAGTAGATGTACTCGTACGTATGTACTCGTAGATACGTGCGTCAAAAATATTCAGTAAAGACCTAATCTGAAAGTACGAGTTTTGGGTAGCTAAATGCGTTGGCATTCTTTGTGAAATAACTCAAGTGGCACATAATCACGCACGTCTACATCACCGGTCGTCCGTTGTCGTTCGTCGGCTATTGGTCGTCCTTAACAAAAATATCAACATAGATGGACCAAGAAATTCCTTTTACAAATCATTTCACTTTGTGTGTGCACTGAGTTTGGCTCTGATGGATTGGGGCCAAATGCTCTACAGCGCACTTCATCCGTCGGAGCCTTTAGGCAATGCATGAATATGAACATCAGCGTCTCTTGTATTCACTAATGCTTTGAATCGGGTATGCTTGTGTCTATACATCCGAGTATGAGTACATTTCGTTGGTCAAAACTCACTTTAGATATGAATTGATGGTATTGTGTGAGATGTGAGGCAATCTTCTCTATTCGCACGAAACGTGCCTAAATCTGTGTAGAAGATCGATGCAATAAGCCAGCGGCTGTAGTGTCGCAGGTAGCGGCAACAGCAGTAGTAGCACTAGCAATCGTCAATGCGAACATAGCACAAATCGTCGCATATTACAGTGTTGACCTATAAAAAAGTGCATTTTCCATTTTCATAGAAACGCTGATGATAATTGTGCAAGTGCACAATGTGCAGCATTGTATATTTAGAGAGTCCATCTGTCTGATAAATTATTATTATTGGAAAATATAATTTTTAATTTTGTGTTGCTTTCCGTTTTACTAATTCGCTTTTATAGTGATTTCACGACGTGAATATTGATTACGTGACCTAAAAAAATTAAATAGAGAGAAAACAAAACCATGAATCGGAAAAACGAAAATGTGAAGTGGCTCAAATATATTTTTTTCATAAAAAAAATTAAGCATTTCGATTCAAGTGGACTGAAGAGAGATTTGCAATTTTAGTTTTTCCTTACATAAAAAAACAAAAGAAAACAAAAATCGGTTCCATTCGTTAATATTTATTGGAATCATGTTTACCTGTTTGTATCAGCTATGGGATTGGTAAGTCTTAAGTGTTAAATAATTTATGTAGACAATCGACATAACAACTATGTATATTATTATTTAAATAATATAGGTGTTAGATGTTAGATGTTTTTTTCTTTAAGAAAATTTTGCTTATACAGTGCTTTGAAAACAGAATTTTGAATAAAGATTTTTGCGAACATTGTTTTATTTTCAGTATATTTCAATTCAATTTTATTTAAGTTTTAATTTTTTCTATTTTTAATTTCCCGACATTTTTATTTTATACAATCACGGAAGATAAATTTTTCTGTATTTTCTGTACTCTGTGTAAGTTCCTTTTAATGAAATCTTTCAGTCTATCGAAGAAGTGCTTCAGAGATAAGGCGCCTACAGTTCAGCACCTACCCTGTCAGCGCCGAGTACTTGCAGCCTGATGCGAGCGTAAGCCAGACATTCACAGAGATAATGATCGTCGGTGTGGTCACCACTTTCACAGCAAGCATCGCAGAATGTTATGCCCAGCACATTTAAATGCCTTGCAAAAGTGTAATGCCCTGTACGGCAGTCCTGCAGTCCTCTCCGCTGAGGGACAGGCCGCTGACTTCCTAGAGACGTTGAGAAGCATTCGTCTGGTCTGCCTGCATCCGAGGGAGCTATATCATCTGCAATTGTGCTCATATGAGACCCAACTCACAATGGAAGCCTTCAACGAGGACCCGGGCAGACTGAACGTATTTTTGGATCCTAAAAAAACTTTCCTTGCCTGTGAATTTCATCGGCGATTTTATTTCCCATGATCCTATTATGACCTGGCACCCAGACAAGTGTCACTTCCGACTGTGTTCAGTAATCACTTGCATTCTCAAACTAGCTTGGAAGTTGTAAGAGGATTCAAACGCAGCATGGATGTCGCTAGAGATGCAAATGCTTCGCCCTCTCCAACGGTTCTCTTAAATATAGTTTTCTGCCATCAGCATCGGAAGACAGATGCACGAATCCTTACGTGAAGTGAAATCTAACGTTGTTTCCCCACATCCTTTATTGGTTTTGGAGCCGTCCGTGAAGACCCGGCTGCATTCCTTTCTTCGGTCAGATTCTTTCCGAAACCAGTCAAAAAGTTGATTTCATATTTTTTCGCGAGAGTTTATTTCACCAGCCAACCGACGCATAGGAACTTTCCCTATGGCAAGACCCATGTCTTACCGAGAGCGTGTCTGCACTGCCAAAAGGCCGACAGCGCCGTACAGGCTTTCGACGTAACATGTTTAGTCTAAAAAATTTTGTTATCCAGGATGACACCCAAATACTTAGCTTCTTTGGAGAATTGGATGTTGGTGCCTTTAAGCATTAGATGAGAAGCATAAAGAGAACTACCTTAGTTTCGAGAAGATTAACTGAAACCCCATTACTTGTGCACCAGTCGTCGATCACGTCTAGGACTGCCTGCTAGACACGTTCCAATAGACCGTGTAGCTACATCATCCGCATATGCTTGTGCATAGACGTTAGAACTATTGAGCGCGTCTTAAGCACTTGGCGAGAAGGTAGCCCTCCTTTCCATTTTCCAGTATAAAGGCCACTCTCATTGTATGTCAGGCCAGCAGGGTTGCCAGCAGCTGGTCTATACCTTTTTGTAAGATAACTGGATATATACCATTTGTGTAAGGCGACTTGAAACCATCAAAGGAAGCAACAGCATGTTTAATGGCCTCATCCGTCACCACAACTGATGAGCTATACCAGCTACGGCCTGTTGTGTTATTCAGCTCACTAGCAGCTGAAGAGCTAGTTTTGAGCTGGTTCCGATTAGGTTAGCTGGAAAGTGACACTCAAGCATAGGATGGAGAGTCTCTGCTTTAGACTCAGTTAGGTACCGCCAGATTTTCTGAGTGGTTCCAGCCTGGTTGATGATCTTCCCGTTTTGAGGACTTTGACCAGAATACTGGTTTCACCGATAGCTTCGATCTTTTCACAGAAAACTTTGTAAGAGACACTCTTTGCAATCCGGATAAGCATCTTAAATTCTTTTTGCTGCGATCTGTAAAGATTCCAATCGTCCTCCAAATTATTCTTAATTGACCTGTTTAGAAGTTTTTTAGATTCTTTACAAATACGCTGCAGGTCTGCGTTCTACAAAGATGCTGCTATCGCCTCTCTGGCGCTTCGAATTGGGAAAGCTGGCAACGATAACAGTCTGAATGATGCTGAGTGCAAACGCTCTGTCAATCAATCGCCAGCCAAAGCAGAGAATGTTTGCGATCAGGCAGTAGGCTACGATAAGGAGAATGGAACTCTTAGAGTGAAGTGCAGCAATGTTTTGAATGGCTAAAGAAATCTATGCCGAAAATCCAACCCCTCGAAACTAAGACGTTCGAGGCTTTCAGACAGCCAAAACTGACGCGTGACATCTTTTGGGTTCCGGGGCAACTCAGAGAAACTTGAGATGTTCTGATGTTCTGATGTTCTGATGCATCTTCATATCTAGAACCCAGGACTTGACACTGAAAACATGAAAATCTACTCTCACAGGGAGAGAATGAATCGAGAAAACAAGGACGGCTCTTCTCTTGCTGTGGGCTTAGACATGGATTCTTTCGAGACCATTAACTCTAGGTATGACTCATGTCCCTATCTGTACCTTGGATGGGTTAATTTCCAGTTTGTTTCCAAATGAGTGCGGATAAGAGACGAGTGCTAGGGTGCACTGGACTGAACACAGACATAAGCTACAAAAGGAATGGAGAATGGCACAAATTCTTTGTTGCTTTGGACGGTTCCAATTCTGGTATCCATAAAAAATGCTGGTGCGCCACAGGGTTACGTTCTGTCTCCGACACTCGTTTTTATTTTTAACAATAATATCTTGTCTGCTACTTGTAATCCAATGCAGATTATTCTTTCGTCGAGGGTGCTATCAAAAACGGAACTTTAGATGCCACGTGCAATTCGGCTAAAGAAAATGGCGAAGACGAATCACTAGTTTTGTGGATAAAGGCAATGCTGGTGAATAGGATTTTGAATGCTGATGCTGAAAGTGGTCAATATTTAATGGCAGTGGTAAACAATGATCGCCCTGTTTCCACCGATATGTTACATCATATGAGAGAGAGAGAGAGAGAGAGTTATATATGAGAGCTTAACGCTCTCAGTAGTTTTGACGTCTATGCTCAGGCATGTACATATGCTGTAGCTATACTATATATCGTATCATGCATAATGACCGACTGCTCCAGAGCATAGACAGCCCTGCATGTGATCGACGATTTGTGCATTAGGGCTTTAATTTTAGAAATGAGGTTGTTCTCTTTACAAGAAGGAAGAAAATGTGATTGGTTTAACGTAGCATAAACATCCATTTCTTTAATAACCAAAAGCATCTAGGTTTCATACTGGATAACAAAATTCTTTAGACTAAACATGTCACGAATCTCCAAGGCGCTGTCGGCCTTTTGAAAGTATAAAGGAGCTTTTGGTAAGACATAAGGTATGTCAGCGAGAAGGGTACTTTAGATCTACATGGCTGTGATAAGGCATTAGCCTATTGTTTAATGGAGCCAAATTCCAAACGAAAGTATGGAAAGAACATCACCGCTGTTCTTTCCAGATTTTAAAAGGAGTATATCTCGGATGCGTTTCTTTTCTCAGTATGCCTCGCTCTGGTTTAGACGAACTCATCAATCTCAATCCCATTCATTATGACACCCTAAAAGGCATCTTCCGTTTAAAAAGAAATTGTCTTCGGTACATCAACACTGGAACTTTGATGGACTCGCGCTTAATACAAATAACGGTTGCAAAAAAATCTAGGTGTATTTTTGGAGGACGACAACGTTCGATTTTACTCCCTTGTCCGTATTGGAAACGCAATCTTGATGGCAACGAATTAAATAAACATCAGCAACCGCAGCGGCAGTCAAGTTACACTTAAAGCCATGCAGACAACGAGAATGCAAGACTTCTCTTAATACAATCGGAAGGCGGAATTTTTGAGCCTTGTATCTGTTCCAGGAGTCACGGGAAGTCACGAAGATTTAGAGAAGAGTTGTATATGATTCGAACCTGTGTTAGGACTCGGTTAGGGCTTCCATTGAAAGTTGCGTTTCAGGCGAATTCACCTAAGAACTTATGTAGGTGGACAATAGTAAAACAACATCTTGTAATACTTGCTGTAAGAGTGGCAACGATACTGCGATCACTACTGTTAGTGCTCGGTCTACGCTCGCAAAAAGCAGGTACTCGACACATGTGGTTTGTGTTGTAGGCGCTTTATCATTAAAGCGTTTACTCACCCTTCTACGAACGACTCAGAAATTTCATACGACGACCCATAACTCCTGCCTTAAGTATGATTCAAAGGATTGTGTTCTTTAAAATGAAGTTAGTTAGCTTAATTTCTTGTCACTGTCGCATTTATACATTTAATTTTCTTTTCGTTCCCTCTTAACTTACTTTCATAGATGGCGCTAATGTTTAAGGCTATGAAATCATGTGTTTTCTGAACATGAGACTAAAATCATCCCCGGAGTTTGGGCCATTCGTAAGATTAACGACAATATTCTAAGCAAATGCCCCGCTAAGACGGCGGTAAGAAGTCTGCAATCTTTTTTGCTGTGTAACAGCAGAATACCGATGTGTCATTCGAGATTTCTGGAACCATTTGTTCTCTGCTGTTATAGGTCCTGAGGGGGTACACAATCAGATTAAAAAAAAGATCTGAGCCTTCAGATATGCTCTTTGCTTGTGATATATTCTGAAATATAATATTGAGCTTTCCTACTATGTTCATAGATGTTTTGCAGCATTGAGCTAGTTGGAAGTGGTATGGATTGAGTAAAGCCTTATGCCCGCAGTTAAGCTGACGTCTTAAGTGCCGATACTCCGTCTATTCCATTTGTTCTTCACAATATAGTTCATGACCAAAATGTTGGTTTTTATCTTCGACTGGTAGACGCATGTTGTCTCTCCAACGTCAGTACATATTTTTGATTAATTCTATCATAGTTTCATATAGACCTACAGTATGACAATGTGACCGTGACCGTATCTAGCCGAAATTTTCTTTAAAATGCCTCAAACTAACTGCACCTTAGCAGATGTTTAATCGACCTTTTTGGTTCACAAATGTAAACAGAAAGTAAATCTAAGATGACGTTCATAACTGACTGTTCACGAAGTAGGCATAAACTTGCTTATTCTTAAGAAAGTCAATCAGTGACTCGACCAATATACTATTCCGTCTATGATTTTTAGGTCAGACTTTTGGGTATGGGGCTAGCCTTCCTTCTAGAAAGTATGTGAATGTTTTTTGTTATATCTTTTCTACCTTCAATATTTGAGCCTTGTCCTTGGTCGAGTACTTCTTCTACGATTCCGGTGATCTTTGTGGCCTCAAATTCTCAAACTAAGTGGAGGAAGTTAACATCACCGAACAGTTAACCGAACTCATAAAATTGGAAGGTGCGATTTCAGCTTCCTTATCGATATTTTTGCCACAAATTTTATGATCATAATAGAAAATTTCAGATCAACTTTTAAAACCTTTCAATTCTATGGCGCCCGTTCTACGCAGTAAAAATATAAAATATTTGAAGTAGTCAGCCGCAATAAATGGAAAGGTCAGTCACGTATCTAAAACCTAAAAGTGTGATTTTATTGTTTTAACTTCACAAATCGAGCGACAATTTATCGCTTCCCTTTTGTACTTCGTTCGCTATTACTATTACGACAGACCAAACCATGTATATATTGATATTAAAATGTCGTGCAAATGAGCATCATAAATTTCAATTTTCTATTTACTTTAATCTAACTTTTGGTTTCTTCTATTTTGACCTATAAATGCATTTGCAAGGGCAAGCCATTTGACCTGAAAAGCAAATTCCTAAAAATGAACTAAATAAAGCTCTGCATCTGAATTATTGACCACAGTTTAAGTATTTCTTCTGCAATAGATAGACTGTTCGATAGCTAATGCAAATCTAAATCATGTCGGCTTATACGAATGGGTTATAATAGACCAACGAATTGAGCTCAATCACATCACTAAATGTTGCTGCAGGCCAATTGGCGTAATCAAGCAAATTCCAAGTGCAATTATTTCATCCATCCGACCACAGATGTATTGGCAGCGGAAGTTGCAAATCTACTGCCACTGCATGCAATATTAATCAATTAAGGGCAATTTAGTCGCCCCAATGTTAGTTCCAGCGAATGCATGCAACGAATTTTATATATTATCTCAAGGAGTATACAATTTTTTTTTTTGTTCTTTTCTTCTAGGTTGGATTCTCCGCCTCTTTTCAACGCAGCGACCATGGAGAGCAAAAAGCTGCAACAACTGCAGCAAGCCAATTCTCATTTAGCACCGCAAAAGAAAATCCCACTTTCATATCAAACAAACATTGCCGACTATCGTACATCAGCGCATTCGCCAGTCTTCCAAAATCATCATTTGCAATATCATGGCGGTCATCAGGCATTGTATCAGCATCAGCAGCAGCAACAGCAACAGTCGCCCAGTTCCAGTGGGTCCCAGCTAACACCCATCGATGTTCAACCTCAGGGAAAGCATATGCTTAAGACTACAGCCTATCATCAGCAGCAATTTACAGGCGAACAAATCTATCAAACGCCTCCAGATCGGACGTACCAACTATCTGCAGCAGCAGGACGACCAATGTATCAGTCTGCAAGTAGCCAGCATCAACATCATCCTGTGACAGCGTTGCAGCAACAATATCAACAGCTACAGCAGGCCAAGTTACAAGCTCAGATACAGACGCAAAATGAAGCCCTGGCACAGCAACAGAGAACGTTTGCAATGCGGCAACAGTTGAATCCACCAGTTCCACAGGGACATTACCACATGAGCCAAAGTTCAAGTATGATGTCATCGCCACAGCAGCAACAGTCACCACATCATCAATCTGCTGGTACACCAACACATCGGACGGTGCCTCCATCGACACTAAATTTAAGTAGTCAATTTCAACCAGCGCCAGGTCCTTCTAAGGTCACTTCAAGTTCGAAGCATTTTCACCAGGATCAAGCCAGTATCTACGCACAACAACAACATCAACTGCAGTTGCAATTACAACTACAACAGCAACAGCAACAGCAGCAACAGCAACAACAACAACAACAGCAGCAGCAGCAACAACAGCAGCAGCAGAAACAACATCAGCTTTTGAACAACCAACCACGACAGGACAATACACAGCAAAGACAAAAGGGGTCGGCGACTACAATGAAAAGTGATTTAAGTGGTATCACCCCCGGTAGTGAACCCAGTCCAGTGTACATTCAACAGAATCACCCTGGCCATGTTGTGAATCAAGCATGTCAAACACAAATCTCTGGTGCCCTTGACAACAAAACACCGGCGAAAACGCCCAGCAGCGAGGATAGTTCGAACAAAAGCCCATCTGGCACCTCAACCAATGCCACCCATTCGCAATTGGATAGAAAGAAAAGTTCCGGATCAATACAAGCACTTAAATCACCGATAACAAAGCGTCCACCTACATCACCGGTGGCCATATCCGGATGGTTATACAAACAGGGTTCCGACGGATTGAAGGTTTGGCGGAAGCGGTGGTTTGTTCTAGCCGAGTATTGTTTGTACTATTACAAAGGACCTGAGGAGGAGAAACTATTGGGATCCATACTCCTTCCGTCGTACAAGGTGTCTGCTTGTTTACCTGAAGATAAGATCTATCGCAAATATGCTTTCAAATGTGAACACACAAATATGCGTACGTACTGGCTGGCTGCTGAGACAGCGGAGGCAATGATCCAATGGGTACGAGCATTGACAGCGGCTACCATGATGCAAGCCAGCAGTGAGTCGGATCAAACGTCACAGCCAAGTGTTTCGTCTTTGAATCAGAGTGCCGACAATAGTGATTCAGGAATACATACGTTACAGTCTCAACAGAGTAAGATGAGTTTAAGTCAAGGACCCATCACACCAGCATCGGACAATGGAGCACAACCACTCTATGCGAATGCTCCACCTAAGCCTAGACGTATAAATGACGGTGGTTACTCATCGCCAAGTCCTGAACACTCAGTTGACAATGAAGGTAGCAATGGCCGAAAACAGACACAAAGTCAGCAAGCACGACGAAGTGGCGCCGTAATGTCACCGTCTTTGCAACAAATGCAAAGGTCACAGCATCATGCCATTTATGACTCCCGAACTGGTAATGTTACAGCCACACTACGAATGCAAGGATCAGCGGATAATCTAGCCAATCAGTTCCAACAAATGGCCATCGATGCGAATCAACAGTCTGCATACCATGCAAATGAATACGGCACCAAACCTGGTGGTTCAGTACCACAATCTATACCTGGAACTGGTTACAACCACTCCGGACTTGATCTGGAAGAACAACTAATGCGATTACCATCACGAAGTGTTGGCGACGACATATACGGTGAACGCGAGCTTTATATGCAGAAAATTATTCAGCAACGATATCCACCGACTCAAACACCAATGGGCTATGGCAACGCCGAACGACGAACACCAGATGCCTATGGGAGATCTAAAAATCGTCCATTTTCCGACTATGAGGATATATACAATTTAACACAGTGCAAGACACCACAGCCACAGGATATGACCACAACTGCCACAGGCTATCGAAGACCGATGAGTCCACCAACATACGATACCACCAAGCATGTTCCACCGATGCCAAACCGATACACACCCAATCATTTAGAGGTAAGTCTTTCATTTTGCTTTTGAATGTATATTTTCACAATTTTCTGTTGACCAGTTCTACGGATTTGTAGCTAATTGAGCTTTTGAACCCTACAGCCTCAAGAGCCTCTCGACAGCTGTCAAATGCAAAAATCCGGATAAATTTTTCAGGCGTGGAGTCGCAGTCAGAGGTAAAACTTGGTCTCTATTTCGGATAGTTTTACGTTTATCGCTTCCCAGACCAAGTTGGTTGAGGTTATTTTGCACCAGAGCACGCTACCTAAGGTGAAGTCTTTGAAAAGCGTATCTCAGCATCGAAAGTTTATTATCAATGGCATGACTAGCTTATAAAAGACTGACGAAAAAGATTTGCCAATCAATCAGCAGAACAACATCTCCCTCATTTTCGATGGGGCCTACACTTGATGTTGTGAATGCCAGGCTGGAAAGTGTTATCTTATATTCATCTAAGCTTCCTGTTTAGAATGGATAATACTTCTGTCCATTCTTTAAACGTGCAATCCTGCCGTGTTAAATTTTTTCTCACTGAATGTCCGTACATTCATGGGCAAGGATATGCCGCTCTCCGTTAATTCACTTTGATACCAAAATGGAATTTTTGTTGGAGGCAACGGTAATCGACCGCCGACTCATACCCCGACTCAACCCCTGACTCGTTCGCTAATTCATGTTATACATGAAATCATATGCCGACTCAGTGGCAAAGTCAAGATGATCCGTGTATGCGAAAACTTAAAATAAATACATTTACTCACTTAGGTGGCGCTACAGTACGGCGTGAACCTGGACCTCAACCAATTAGTTTCCCCTGCGGTCATTATCTGCTGCGACGTCGCTCATGATTAGACCCGAAGATTCCTTAGACCAGAGCTCTGGGGTCTTTTCGTACACGATCTTACAATCTCAGTCGTTTTAGCCGTAGTTGCGTGACTAGACTAATGTCAGCCTGTACAATTCGTGGCAGGACCAAAAACCAAATGCAGTATCTTTCTTGGGTTCGGAGCGTTGGTGTCTATTCGCTCAACATGTTCTCGCCATCTCAGGCGATTGATGCGCAGTTTGCTGACTAGGCTGATGTCGCGGTACAACTCCTATGGTTAGTTGATGAATCTTATTAACGCAAATGGGACCGACTATTTTTCAAAGTATTTATCTTTCGGCGCCATAGATTGATCAATATCTAATATATAGTCTCCTTAGATTTTTGGGATAAGGCCTTAATTCTCAATTGCCTTCTTAGCCCAAAGAAACAGCGATTGGCAAGCAAGAGTGATTCTTCCTTTTATTTCTGCTGAGGTGTTGTTGGCAGAATTCATAGCAGAGCTAAGGTAAATGAAGCTTCAGGACAATCTTCGGCATTCTTCCTTCTTCCATCTCCAGTAGTTGCATGAAAACTGCATGCAACCTTCAGGTACGTGGAAAAAGTGAAGGAACTCCATTTTATAAAGATTTGCTTCTGAGAATATCTAAAGAATGTTTCTATTTCCTCTAAACGTCAATGATCCCAAATTTTAACTCCGTACAGCAGAATAGATCCCGCTGATGCGATGAGTGTCCGATATACATATTTATTGCCGATGCATCCCCAAACTGATGTAATAGCTTTTTTAGCTGCAGCTACAATAGTTTACATTCTAAGTGTTTTTTTTTATATTAAGGTTAGATGTTATTACCACTGCAAGAGTTTCTATCACTGCCATTTCTTAAAATCATCATTTTGGGTTTCACTAAATTGAGCGTCAAATTCCATTGCTTACAGTAATTTTCATGACTTTTCATAACAAACTGCATCGCTTCTACTGTCTCTGACAGGAACACTACGAGTATATCGTTAGCAAACTTTAAAGCTGGTATCCGCACATAATCAAGCTCGCATCGTCCTTCTACGTGCTTAGGATGCATCGTTGCTTGACTTCCATTTGCTTTTCAAATTCCTTCGATACAAACTCTCCATTCCATACGTACGTCACATTGTTCTCATACATCGCTTTTAGCAAATTTATTTCCTTGACACGCGAATCCGAACATTACTCCCTCAGCTCTAATGCTGAGGAATCATATAAGCTCTTCCATGTACTATTTTAGCCGCTTTCCAAAAGTCTACCGACGACTTACAATTGTTAAGAGTTAGCATCATCTGCTGGTTAAAAAGCTTCCCTTTTTCTGTATAAATTCCTTGGAGCAGATAATATAGGGTTTTCTAATAACGAATAACGAATGGAACTCGATTTCGTTCATATGGCCACCACGGGCACGTTTGCAGCGGTCGATTCGTTCAACCCAATTTTCAACGACTCGGCCACACATTTCGGCAGATACGGCCGCTATTTCGCGTTCAATGTTGGCTCTGAGCTCTTCATACGTCGTCGGCGTGTTGGCATAAATCAATGACTTAACGTAGCTCCACAGAAAATAGTTAAGCGGCGTTAAATCGCACGAATGAGGCGGCAAATCGACTGGCCTGTGGGTTACATGTGGGTTTTAACCCGACAAATAACGCATATTTTGCTTATTGACGAACCCATTGAGCCAAAAATGAGCTTCGTCACTGAAGATGATTTTGCGATGAAATTTATCATCTTGTCGCATTTTCTCCAGAACCCAATCGGAGAACGTACGTCGCTTCAAATTCTTGAGTCAGCTTGATCTTGTATGGGTCTAAACCAAGATCCTTACGCAAAATACGCCATAATGTGGTCTGAGCGATGCCCAATTCTTGAGAACGCCGTGGAATCGACTGATTTGGATCATTTGCTACGGACGTCTGAACGGCAGCGATATTTTCGACACTTCGACCAACCCGTTGTCTCACTGACACGGCAACATCACACAACGAATATGTAGACTCAAATTTTTGCACTAAACTTGTTATTGCCTGTCTACTAGGGCGAGAATTATGACCGAAAATTGGAGTTAACGCTCTTAAAGTTGCAGTCACCGACTCCGAAAATCTTTAGAAATTTTTTATAATTTGCAGATATTGCTCGTTAGTGTACTTTAGCACGATAAAAATGTTGAGTTTACTGAATAAATTGACAGTGACAGTTTGATGATTAGTGAAAGAGTGCGTTCACAAATTAAATTCAAAGTTGTCAAGTACCTATTGGAAAACCCTATATTATGTCTCCTTATCCACTTTAGTATTGTAAATGATCTATGTCGCGACTTCAGACTGTCGAAATCGAACAATTTCTGCTTGTAGACAACAATACGACTTTCGTTGACGTTAGACGGAACAGATTTTATAATAATTTCAGTTAGGTCGTTGATATATGGAGCAGTATTATTTTCACTCATTAACTTGAGGAGAAGAGCCAGTTGTTTTGAGTTCGGCGAAGCCCCTGTCTTCGAAATTGCGCAAGAAATAATTGATGATCCACTATAAGTCCACTTGAAAAGTTATTTTCGCTTTGAATTCATCAGCAAGGAGAAGATTCATCGATCCTAAGATCTGCAGAATATCAAAGAGCCTGTTGTCGTCTCGCATCCATCGGTTGCAGTTCAAATAATTAGATACCATACAAAAGGTTCCGCCATTAAACTTAGCATCGATGACGTACTTCTCTTCCACGATGTAAAAATCTACTTCCTTAAAAGATTTACGATAACCTATTAATTCTCCGCAACTTTCTTGTTCCCGGTTAACTGGTTTTGACTACTGGAGTCCATAAAATCACTACTGAATCAAGCTTCTTTATTTTTTAAGACGAAGAACTGAAGAACTGGTACTTGCGTTTCCACCTTCAATATTCACTTTTTTGACATCTGTTACCGCAGAACTGACATCGACCAGCTGCTGTAGAATTGACATCCCACATTCGCTGTCATAGCCCTTACATTGAAGTTTGTTTCTAGAGTCGAAATAAAACGTTTTACCGTTAATTTTTAGTTTTATCCGCTCACTATGGCTTTCGTGTTTTTATTTTTGTTCACAATTTCCGTCTTAAGGCTTGGCGTGCGTTTCTTTCGATTGCGTGTAGTTTCTGTGAATAGTAACCATGCGTACGCTAGTAGTTTCACAGACATTTGATAGATGGTGCCTCCAGTGTTCACTTGTTAGCTTTGTACAATTTGTTCAAGTATGATGTTAAAGAAGTCAGATGGTAGCGCGTCACCTTATCTGAAACCTTTTTGTTCATCAAAGGTCTTGGTTAAATCGTTACAGAACTTGACGGAGCAGTGAATGTTTTCGGTCATCATTATGCACAGACGAAGGAGTTTGAAAGTCATGCCAAAACTAGACATAGCTCTAGTCACTTCCTTAGGGTGAACAGATTAGAACCAGCGTCGCTGGCGGTCGCTACGATTTTTGATTACTCGGTTCAATATGTGCGCTGTTATACCGGCAATAGTGTGTCGAATGTTGGCCTCGAGCTCGCTTAAAGTCGTTGGCTTCTTAGCGAAGACTAGGAATTGACATATCCCTAGAGAAAATAATTGAATGGTGTCTAATCTCATGTTCGCGGCTGCCAATTGATGCCAAATTCAGCTGATCGGCGCCGAATCGAGATTTCAGGGTGTTTTTAGATACTAGCCGCTACGGCGCCTATGATTTTTTTATTTTGTACCAATCTCAGTCTAGTTAAGGCTAAAGATTCACGCTCAAAGTTTTCCACGATCCGGCGAATTGCCCGCACACTGAAGCAATGATGACGACTGATGTCACGACGAAATTCACGTTGCGTATTTAGAGCTGTTTATTTTATTTTTTAGTAAATTTTGCACTTTCAGCATGCGTAAAATGATGCACGATGAAATGACAACACTTGCTGAATATTTTGACAGCTGAATGTCATTGGTAACTTTGACAGCTACTAAAACATAACAATTGGAAAAACTATCATTGCTATTTGGTCATCTCTATATATGCGGCCTTAAATTGATAAAAAGATGGTGGGTGTCCAATCGGATTTCTCGAGTTTTTTTCAGGATCTGGCGGAGTGTGAAGAACGATAATGAATTTTCTTGGTCTGAAACCGCACTGACAGGAACCAATTACGTTGTTGACGAAGAGTTTCAGACGTTCGCACAATATGGCAGATAAGATTTTGTATCCGATATCGAGGAGGCTTATACCTCTACAGTTGACCCATGTGGGGGTCTTCTTTTTGTTGGATTGGGTATATGGTGGTGATATTCCATTCATCAGGCTTATACTCTTCTGACCAGAAGCTTAGAAAGCCTCGGCCGGTAAGCCGTCAGGTCCAGCTCCATTGTTGGTTTTCATCTAAGATACTGTTATCCTGCGTTCTGGAATTTTTAACTTAGTTAGATGGTCTGCCTGACGGCGGGATGTTGGGCTTCGTCGTTTAACAACTGTGACTCTAAACAAAGGTTCCCTTCTTCAGCTCTACTCGCTTCTGTACGTATCACTTGACACTTGACTTGACACGTTCTTTTTACTTGTTGGCAAAACTATCGTACGTTATTTCCGCGCTTTTTGTGCTTTTTTTTTTCTTCTGGAGAAGCCGATGTTCTTCCCGTCTCTTCTGCTCGTAGAACTTATGAGCAGCTATCATCCTTCGTTGCAGCGCCGCTTTGTAGGCTTCTTGTTTAGCTTCGTGTACTTCTTCATCAAACCAGGGGTTTATTGATGGTAGTCGGGTGAAACCCAGCACATTTGTTGCAGCGTCTTTGATGGCACGTTAGCAGCGGTGCCACTGTTCTTCGGTAGTTAATGCTGGCGGCATACAAGTTGTGGACAGATTTTAAGATACACGTTCGGTGAAGATTCTGGCGGTCTCTTGTGATTGCAGATTTTCTACGTTATATCTGATCACAGTAGTTCTTCTTTGTTGAGAAATCCGCACTCGCACCTCGGCTGCAACAAGGTGATAACTCGAGTCAAAATTTGCTGCCCGGAACGTTCGGAGGTCGAGAATACTGGAGGCATGCCTTACGTCTATAGCAAAATGATCACCAAATGAGAAAGTGTGCTACTGGTCCGGCTGGTCTCTTGCATTTTAGCCGGGGACCTTCACTGAGAGATAAGGCAAGCACTTCGCTACGAACTTGATTGTTTCGCTACTGGCCGAATCCAAGTTAAAGACAATCAGCCATGCAGGTCGCCCATAAAGAACGTTTGGTTAGAGTAATTCTGTATTTGATTTCTGCGCTGTGACGTTTTGGTGAAGTCATCGTTAGTGTGAGCCCTTTTGTAATGTCAGCATGAAATTTTTTCTTCACTTGTTTAACGTCAGACTCATTTAGTCGCTTCCGCGTAAATACTCACGAAAGCTCAATTGACAGCTCTCTGTGTACGGTCAATCACATCAATGTCATTCGTACACACAATTGTACTGATATTTTGTCGACTAGTGAGTTTTGTAGCGTCGCGTTTTCTAAAACCTTTCTTGACATTGAAGGTCTCGGTTAATTCATTACCGTTGTTAATTGTGTTGTGAAAATGAGATGCTAAACTTAGACATGTGGTGTAAAGCTATTTTCCTATTTCCTATACACGCTGTAATATGCAGGTTTGAAGTCGAGAAATATTGTAGATGTTGAGGGTTGACCAGAAGTTCCCAAGCCTTTACCCGGATCTGCCTAGTGTGATTATTTGATAGATGGTGGACCAACTAGATTTCTCATGCGTGTTTTTAGATACTCACAAAATACATCAGGAAAGATTATATGTGTGATTTTAGGAGACTTATTCCTCTATAGTAGGAGCAGTCGAAAGGGTCACCCTAAGATTCCATGTTGGGGTATGCTTTCCTCTGAACATAGGTCGCCTCTAGTTGCTTTGCATTGTTCAACGACAATACTTCTACTTCGTTTAGATTAAGGGAAGACCCTGCCTACTTTGTTCAGAGTGAATGGTTCATTTTGCCTGACAGCGGCATTTGGTCATCATAGCCGTTATGCACTCTGCAGAAAGGGTCTCCCCATATTCCCATGCCCGACTGCGATTATATAACTGATTGTGCAAGTTTATCTTTGCAGACTTCCACTTTAACTTTCTAGTCCTGGCATGTTTGTTTTATTCTCTGATAAAATTTACGAACGTCATTCCTCGATTGTGCTCCTCCGGCTCTATTTCTTTTTTTCCCAAAAAGATCATGCTCTTTCCGTGTATTCTGCTCGTAGAGATCAAGATTGCAGCTTTTCAATGTCGAACTTTGATGGTCTTACTCGACTCCGATTTACTTGTGATATCCGCGTTTGTACCCTGGCTGCAACAAGGTAATCATGGAAGTCGTTATTGATTCCGCTTAAAGTTCGGACATTCAGAAAGCTGCAGGAATGTCTGACATCGATGGCAAAGTGATCAATCTGGTTGAGGATTAATTAATCATAAGATAGATTGCGACGCCATATTTAGGGCACTCCTCGTTGGTTTTGGCAAGTTTGGAGGAGCAATCGGGGAGCGTGCAAATCGTCGTCTGCCGATTTGTATCCATTTCTTCTTCTGATTGAGTCTATTGTCCTTGTCGTGCCGGTTGCCTGTAACAGATCTCACAGTTTTATATCCTCTTTTCGTGCGGTTTAACCGATTGCGTTTTTGGAGGCCGTTTCTGTTTGCTCTGTAGCAGACAGGGATCTCCGCTCGTTGGTGGGCTGCACGCCCACCGATCCGAAAATCGTTGTTCTTTAATCGTTTGGCAGGGTCGTCAAAACTGAATCAGTCACTACCCAAGGTCATTAGCTGGTTCGTCATATTTTTATCTCTTCCGTTTGGGATTGTGGGCCCTTTGAGGGCGTAGGGCAGTAATATGCTACTGGTCAAGACTGAACTTGCAATTTTAGCCTGCATGTGCCGTTAGTCTACTTGCATTACGCTACAAATTAAGTAAACACCTTTGAGCTTACAATTACTGAAGAGATAAGTGGTTATAAAGATCAATGGCACATGCACCAAAAACATTGAAATTGACGACAGAGTTGCTTCTGTTCCGCCTGCATTAACGTCGAAAAGATGTGAAAATACAATCAAATACGAGCTGCATAGCGAGGCTAACTTAGTCGGTCCAGCTTCGAAGATCTTTTAATCAACTTCAAAAGAAATCATAGCAGAAGTGATCCTAATCTTAAGTGGTAGAGACTACTTTTCATGGGTTCTAGACCTACAACGGAACCGTAACGTCATCTTTATATTGCGTTAGTAAGTAACCCCGTCTGTACATTAAATTAACTTACGTAAACCAGACAGAAAAAGGGAGTTAATTCCCAGTTGGGTAAGATATTCCCCCTAATTTATGCCATTTGGTTCTCTTTGTAATAAAAGTCCTGCGTACTGAATGACGAACAAAATTTATTAATAAAAATTAATACCTTAGTAACCATGGATACGGATACGGATACGAATACGTTTCAATATATCAATAAGCTGTTGCTATACAAAAATTTCCTCTGTCAGAAAAAGATACGAGTACGCCTACACAAATAGTTTGACGTGTAGACGAAAGAGTTCTTTGAAATTGAAAACGAGTACTCGAGTGTTAGAAACCTTTGAACTTATTAAAGTGGGGCAAGTTTTGTATTAATTCGACTCCTGTGGACATATTTTCCAGTCCGTAATGGTTCATTGCAATTCAAGTTCTCATGGTTCAAGTACCACACTTGTAAAGGTAACAACATTTGACAAATCTTTTTTTGAAATCAATGTCACTTAGATGTATTTTTTTGTAGAACATTTTAAATTTGCTTCCTAGTGCTGCAAACTGGAGAAGAAATAAAATAGCACCACAGGTACATCTAATAAATTTAGGAGTTCGAATTTGCAACATCATATTCAAGTAAAAGAGACAGATAAGGTTACAACCTCATCTGGAAGCATTCTTTTACGAAAACTTTATTTTTTGTGTAAAGAACATTTTAGCTTTGCAAGTAAGTTTGTAAGTGGAAAGGGAAGGGCTAAAGGTCAATTGCGAGGGTCATTCGTAGGGAATTTTGAAAGTTGAAAATCGTTGGCATATTTTATGCAAGTCAATTCTATTAAAAGTAACACTTTCGAAATAACATTTAGACAAAAAGAAATTTATAAGCATTTACGAGTTTGCAATAGCTTAAAGGATCTTTAAGGTAATTACTTCTTTTCCTTTTTTTGTCCCGGGTTCAGAAAAAATGCCTACCTGCATACATGCTAATACTTTCTTAGATTCAATCACAGTCCGGTATAAACCTGGTCCTCAACAAATATGTCTTTGGTCAATTGTGTTCAGTTGTGCGTTCTTAGATATGAGAGGACGTCTTTTTATTGTGCACATCAACAAAAGCTTAATTGCTCCTCTGAATAGGAATTGCAATATTTTCGAGTTAAAGCGTTGATATCCATTTGCTCTACATGTCATAGTCATATTAAGCGACTGATGCGCAAATTTCTGACCCGATAGATGGCGCTCTACAGCCCGTCCAGTTCGTAATTGAATTGTATGCATCCACTCACGATTAACGTCATAAGGCTATTTTTCGCTCGTAATGACAAATGATTCCCTCGAGCTTGATAAAATCCATGTCCCTGCACCATAGAGTACGACACTGTTGATCAGCGATTGGCAAGAGAAACTCTGCTAATGCCGTTACTGGTGCTCATAGCAAAGCTAAGGTAGTCGAGGTAGTCGAGATTCTGGATAGCAGCCGTGAAGATATGTGTATTTTTTCGTTGACTGCATATATTGTACTATCTTTGCCAATTCTGCAGAAAAACCCGCCAACGCATCTGTTTAGCAGGGGACTAAGAGGTATTTAAAAAAAACACGACCGAAACTATTTGCGAAAAGTTAAGCCGTCTTCGAGAGTGCTTTTTCCTGAGCCTCGGAAGCGCCAACAGCTACTGCCATTTCCAAAGCGAAAAGGGAATACAAATGAATACAAAGTCTTATCGTTCTATTTGTTGACTTGACGCGGTCGGAAAAATCCTCAACCGGATCATATATTGTACAATAGACTCTTATTAGCAATTTAAACAACGATATAGTCTCGAAAGTCCCGGTTATCAGTGGCCGCAATTAACGCGGTAATAACTAGAACTCGCGGGTAGGCGCTGGAAAGGAGGCACCATTATAACCCAAGACGTGAGGAACGCTTTTAATTCTGTATACTGAGAACGCATTATGAAGCGTCTTTATCGGATTGGAATAGTGATGACAAGCTATTTCTCGAATAGAATCTTCATTTTTGAGTCGGACGATCGGGTCTAAGTAAACAAGTTAACTGGCAGTGTGCCGCAGGATTCGGTCTACGGCGCCCTACTGTTGATCATTATATGTGAAATTTTACGGCTACAGATTCCACGCGAAGCGTCAATTATCGAACTTGCTGTTGACATTGCCATGGAGGTTGTAGCAAAAACGCTGAAAAGAGTTCAACTGTACAGCAACGAAACAAATGCAACTTCACGTTGCTGGTTTACTAACATCAGTTTGCTTCACGTTTATCATAAAACTGAAACGGTGCCTTATTACGAGTACAAAAACTGGCGAAACGACTTAAAGTCAGAGTGCGTGTAGTTGTTTATCAACTTCTCAACCGTTCCTTTAGTATCTCGAAGTAATTCTTAGTCTATGGGGTAGATCATTGAGAAACCATCTAAGACTAAACCGAATATCGGAGGTCCAACACAGACTAAGAGACTCTTTCTTGTTAGGGCTGAGAGTTCTATGCTCATGAATGCAGCAGATAAAGGGCCGAATGCCTGTAAAATTAAGTCTTACGTGTGGGGAGTCAAATACGTCCACCGGCTTAGCCCACTAATAATCGCCAGTGCGCTTCAAATTTTCTTGCATGATGCTTTACCAGTCGTATCTTCCACGTTACCTGCAGACGTGCTTACTGAAGAAATGTTAAAAGTCAAAAGCGAGTGAGTTCAAAATGCGCGGACAAACGGGAGGAAAATACAACAGAGGGTATAGTATCGAATCTGGAAAGAACAATGGAACTTATCCTTAAACGTATTATGGACACATCGTCTTATACGAGCTATCGAAGGATGGATTAAGCGGAATCACGGCGAAAAAACTTCTATTGGACTCTGTTTGTGGCGGAACATGACTGTTTCAGAGAGCATTTGTTTATCAATGTTACCTCTCCACAAGATGGTGCGAACAATTGAAAAATCCATTGACTACAAATAATATACCCTAGCCCCCACGCTGAAACTATTCACAAGCTTCTGATCGGGCTCGGCATAGAGACATTTATTAGTCAAAGGATAGTCTCTATTACCTAGGCAACAATAGGTAACACCCAACCAAAGGAACGCCGCAAAAAGGCATTATAAGGGGTGATTCATCGTGAGGTTTGATTTTCAGTACGCTTTTTTTGACAGATTACGAGTGACTCCTATCAAACTGGTTTATTAGTTTTGTTCAGTGTTGTCTGGCAAGTCATCGCGGAAAGATTCACACGACAAAAGCGTCTTCAAGTTATTCAGCTGTATTACGAAAATCAGTGTTCTGTGAGAAATGTTTTTCATGCGATTCGAGAAACTTACGGTGCGCAAACCACTATTGCTAACATCATCAGCAAATTTGAGTTCCAGTTTATATTAGTGGATGATACTTGACCAGTTAGACCACATCCAGCACGTAGTGAAGAGACTATAGCTGAGAGTGTACGCCAAGACCGTGACGAATCGATTCGTCATCGTTCTCAGCACCTTGGCTTGGCGTATTCGACAACTTGGCATATTTTACGTAAGGATCTCGGCCTAAAACCGTACAAAATTATACTTGTGCAAGATTTGAAGCCAAGCGGCTTGAACTTGCGTCATATTTTCAGTGAATGGGCTCTGGAAAAACTCAATGAAAATCCAGGGTTTTATTGTGAAATTTTGTTCAGTGATGAAGCCCATTTCTGGCTCAATGGATACGTTAATTAACAAAATTGCCATATTTGGGCTGATGAGCAACCGGAAGAGTACTAAGAGATACCATTACATCCAATAATGGCAAATCAGAATGGAACCGTCAATGGTAACCGTTATCGTTCCGTGTTGTCGGATTATGTGCTTCCTGAAATTCAAGAGCATGGTCTCGGTGAGCTGTTCTAGACAAGGTAAACACCTGAACCACAAGTTCTGGCCTTGATGTCAACTTGACAAAACTGAACTCATGCTGTTCACTATCAAAACCAAAATACCTTTTTTTACCCTTCCCTGTCTTAATGATCAACCGCCCACACCATCCTCCAGCGTTAGGTATCTGGGTATTATCGTGGACCCAAAACTTAACTGGAAACAGAATATCGAACACAGAGTAAGGAAGGCATGTGTCGCCTTCTATACCTACAGCAAAACCTTTGGAAAGAAGTGTGAACTTCAATCAAATATGACCTAGTGGATGTACATTGGCATAGTGCGCCCTATTTTCACTTACGGGTTGCTAATATGGTAGCTCAATAGAACAGCCAGTACAGATATCACGGACACATTAAGGTCGCCCCAACGGATGCCATTAATGTGCTCCTACATCTTCTGCCTTTTGACCTACACACAAAGAATACCGCCGTCAGACTCAAAGAGTCTAGGTGATGGATTAGTTGGCCCTATGGTCACACAGTAACTTCCTTCGATATCAAACGGCATGGTCGCGTTTCCAACCGACTACATCACACTACATCAGACCCAAACTAAACATCAAACTACATCACACCCAAACTTACCACTAGAGGTCAGTGGAACAAAGACGAAGTAGTCAAGGACTTCGACATGGTCATCTAAACCGACGGATCAAAGATGAACTGTGGTTTAGGAGACCGTGTATACTCGGAACTGAAAATATCAATATCATATCGCTTGCTAGATTTTACTAGCGTTTTCCAGGCGAGACTACTGGCAATCCGAAAAGCCTGAACGCAACTCGAGCATGACATAATGCACAAACAAGTCATTGCTATCCTCATACTCGTAGATAGTAAAATTGGTATCATAGCTATTGAGTGGGCTACTATATCCTCCAAATTGGTGCAGGAGTGCCGGAACGAGCTCGCCCGCTTTGGTTTTGTGCAGATGAACTGGTTAGGAAGCTTAACTTTAAGCTCTGCATGGTTCACTCGCGGCAAGAGTCCACATCTCGCTAGGAGTTTTTAAAGAACAAATTTACTCACACTTCCTTTAGAAGGCCAACCTCTGATGAAGGAGGTTAACCAACTGCGCCATATCAAGAGTAAGTAAGAGTAAGAGTTAAACAAAAGGCCTACTAAACGGAACACGCATTGGTGAATTGGAGACCATGCAGCCAAACTAGGACATCTCGGGTAAAGGGATCGTTCTTTTATTTTCACAGGCTGGGTCTAGGCACCGACTGGAAAACTCAAAACGCTTATCTTTATCATTGTTCCCGAAACGAAAGCGGGAGGGAAGTCCGACAGGATCAATTTAAAAATTGGTCCACTTCCGATAACTATTAGCAGACACACTCAGCGAACTTATGTGGTTAGAGTGCCAACGTAAAAGGCACCTGTGACAGCAAATGGTAATATTAAGGATTGCGCCTCTGGTATGGATTTGTGAGTTCTGCAGATTTGTATTAAGGATGACGTTTTAGAAAATGGTATGAAAGGGCATTGCCTTTTCCGAAGCCTTTTTTAACTCGATTTTGGTAAAGTCTTACCTAAGCTTGATAGAGCAGCGTGCATTCTGCATTTACATCCTACACAGTTTATCAAGTTTAGGAGTATGCCAAAAGCAGACATCTGTATGTAGTTTAGCCCTACAAATGTTGTCATATGCGACTTCAAAGTAGTGTTCATTGACTTGGTACTCCTTGGGTCTTTGCAGGATTGGATTCATAGCCTGAAATTTCATTGATATGAACTCATGACGTTGTTGGCAAATAGTGCGTTAAATAGTGTTTACACCTGTCATTGATAATTATGTCGTCATTGGCTTTTAAGGACCTTCAGTGCAAATCTTTCAATATCATTTGAAGTTCCTCGATCGTCTTTGGGATTTGTGGCTTAGCGTGTTTCTTTACCCGTAGAACTCACTATCAAACCAGGAATTTCTGTGTGATACTCGGGTTGGACCCAGCACATCACAGCACATTATCTTGCTGGAATTGTTTAGTCTTCATTGCCCCTGGGAGTGAAGGACTTCAGGAGAGTTGAAGGCACACTCGATTAGAAAATGATATGGCAATTTATTGCAATTGTAGCTTTTCTATTTTTCGTCCTCCTTTTCTATTTTGGTTTGTAGATTTTGTTTAGGAGCTTGTGGAAACATTTCGGCTAAAAAAGTCGAACTGGTGGACATTAGCATTGGAACCGCTTAGAAACGGTTGCAGAAAACTGTCCAACTTAGCAAAAAGCACAAAGGAAACACTCTCATGTTGTCTTAAAGGACCTCAGACCTATAAGTCAACCGATTTTCCTTTTGAAAACTCTAAAACGACTGATTGATATCCATGTACGAGATAATACTGATCAACGACTTATGTCCACGGTTCAACATGCCTACTGTAAAGTTAAGTCGGTGGAAATGGCTCTTCATTCATTGACTAGTCACATCGAACGATTCCTACATAACAAAGAGTATACAATTGTCCCTTTGCTCGAAATACAGGGTGCCTTTAACAACGTCGACACACTAGCAATCAGGACTGCGCTGTCAACTCTACAGGTAGACGACACACACTTCGGGAGTTGATCAGTCTTATGCTTGATAACAGGATAATTAACTCCAAACTGGGTGGGTCTTCTTCTAAAAGATGAGTCAGCAGAGATACACCTAAATTTAAGTCTCTCCTTCCGTCTTCCAAATCACTGCAGATGTTCCAGGCGGAAGTTTTGGCGATTAAAAAAGCTCTGTCCTGGTTGAAGAAAAACGTGATATCCGCATCTTTTCGGATAGTTAGGCCGCTATCAAGTCTCTGGACTCAGTTTCATCAAATTCTAGTACCGGAATTATAGGGTTGACGAACTTCCCAAAATTTAAATACTCTTCCTATTCTAATATTTAAGCTGGAAGCTAACATGTCTAGCTACCAAACAGTTTCAGAGTCATAGGTATCATCACTGGATACTGCGTTATAGGCAAACAGACGATTTCTGTAGAAAGCTGATGCGTAGAAGGAAGAGATAATCCTCCACCTACTCTGTACATGCCCAGCTCACTCCCAAACAAGAAAACTTTATTTAGAAGTTTCTTCTACTAGCAGATCTAAAGAATATAGACGTTAATAGTCTCCCACGTTTTATCATATGCTCAAATTGCTTCCATCACAATCGGCCAATAGGCTTAAATGGATTGGTCATCCTATCAGCCACTGAAAACTAACGTAACCTAGTTAATCCAACCTCGAATTGTGTAGACTCTCGTGTCGGAATCACAGCATTTCTTCTTTCAGTTGGCCATACTGCGTCTGTTTTTGTGGCAGTTACCGTAGTATATGCTATTCTCCTTTGGTCCGCATTACGTGGATGGCGGTCATACCTGCTTTATAATTCTGTAGAGCCTTCGCTTAAGACCCGAACATTCCATGTACATAGATGCAAGTGCTGTTCTCATTTTTTTCATTCTGCAGGCTGGAAAACAGTGAGTCCTTTCTTATACTATCGCAACAGTAGGGTTTTTATCCGGCTTAGAAGTTCTGGCCCCCTTCTGAGGTCCATTCGGTGAAATGAACCAAATATTTCAAAGTTAGAAAACCACTTCGAAACACCGTTCAACCTAGCTTTGCTATTCCCAGTAGGTTGTTATAGTGATACCATTTTGTTCTTATTCACACCTTGGGCTTATAAGTTTACAAAGTCAAATCCAAATGGATGAGGTCAGCATTGGCAACAAAAAGGAAAAAGTTAGGACAATTGATGTGTAGCCGTAGTTAGATCTTAGATCAACCATTAGGTTGTACCTTAATTCTACACTTCCCAAGCAACTCATCATTCGCTTTAAAACAAGCAATGAGAAGACATTCTTCTCGTATGGAAGAAGAAATGTGTCAGTTTCAGTTAGTTGCTGACCATAAGATCTATCTTCTTGATTCTCGTAAGGAATCGGTAACTGTATAAGTCGGTCATATCTTTTTTTTTTTTTTTGAACAGAAAGTGAATAAAAAAATTATTTGCACAAACACTTTATGAGAATTTCCTTCAGGCTCATTTCTTTTAATTACTCTCCAACCACTCACATAAAAAAAAAAATCTAAATTAAAATCTGTTACACCAAGTGTATCCTTTAATTATAAAACAGCCAAGAAGCCACCAAAGACAAACACACATGCACATGAGTATGCACAAGTACGTATCTTTATACGTATGCATGCTTTTTTTTGTACACCAAAGCAAAAATAGCTTTCATTTTACGAGAAATAGCATTGCAACAAAACTGCTGTGTAACCATTCTGTTCGCCCTCAACTTACTCGTACGAATATTACACGAAACACCCTCAGGGCTAGTACATACTTCTAAAAATTAATCAACATGAGGACTTAAAACTTAGGTCACAAAAGCTACAAAACTTTGCCAGGATAAAAATTTGTGCTACACACAATCCCATCTACAAACCACACTATCAACACACACAAAAATAGAAAAAAAAAAAAAATAAAGAAACCATCTAACGAGATTTTCCATGTTGCATTAGATGTGGCAGAGTAACAAAGCTTCAAAAAAGAGCACAAGTCATGCTCGACCAGGTGGAAGGAGGCAACAGTTTCCTTCCACATTTCGACCATCGTCTAAAATTGCAATATATCGTTCTTGCTGCCGTGGGGTTACGACAACGAGTATTTTCACGATACAGAGCAAGGAGTTGAAGGAAGGATAGAATTAGTTCCCCCGTCCCAATAGGGTATTTTATAATTACTCAAGCCAAAGTATTATTCCTGCGTTGGGCTGACTTTCTAATTGGACTTTCGTCCCTTGTGCCAACCGAGTGCTGGTATTCGTACTATGCGGGCCAACGACGCTTTCATATTTGCATTTGTGTTGCTATTACTCTATATGGTATTTCTGTTTCCGGAAATGCAGTAACCTAAATGGCAAAGGCCTATGACTCAACTGATGATGTCGTCCTTTTGTCCTATTTCTGTTTATCTTTTTTTTTAGTTCTCACAACACCATTTATGACATGTTTTACTCATTCTTATATTTCCCTTGTCTGTTCTATTTTTTCTTTTTTTCATTTTATACAATATATCTTCTTTTTTTTTGTAGGCAACTGGAAGCAGTACAAACTTGCGTACAAGACCATCAACTGCATCTATAATACGGCCACACTCGGCTGATTTTCTCGAATATGAGGCCAGAGCAGAGGCAGCAGCTGCAGCAGCAGCATCAGCAAGTGGAGCCATCAAGCCGGATGCTATTCGAGCTCCACGGCCCAAGTCAAGCCTAGACATTAATCGTGCACCAGACAGTTTTTACTATTCGGAGGCTAGCTATGCTGAAAAAATGCGGCAAAGTGCTCTTTATCTGCAAAGTCCACAAACAGCCCAACCCCAGCAACAACAACAGCAACAGCAACAGCAGCCACCACCACCAGCGCCGGCGTCAGCATATGGCCGTCATAATGAATACACTCCAGGATACCCGGGTGCAAGTGGTATGCACACAATTGGCTATGAGAATCCCTACGAGAGAGCCTATAAACGAAACGAGCTTCTTCAAGAAGCAGCCATAAATCAGGGAACTTCGAGTGTGCCCCGAATGAGTCGTGGTGTAAGCAATAGTGCCATCAGCAAGGATATCATCAGTAGTAGCAGCACTCATTTGCGCTCCACTCAACAACCTCAACACCATCATCAAAGTAGTTCTTCTTCAACTCAACAGCAATTGAACCAGCATGAACAATTTTTGAGGTCAGCCAGTGCCCGTTTACCCCGTCGGGATGAGGATCCATCGACTACGCCAACAACATCACTCCAGGATGGTGAAAGAAAACGTGAGGAGTCAATGAAACGTCTACTCGAATGGAAGCAAAGGATGCTGCAATCACCACTCACTCGTAAAGGTATGCAACAGAGTGGTTCGGCAACGTTGATGACAAAATTGGGCAGCAATCCAAATATCCTTTCGGCAGCAGGAGCAAATAACATCTCTGGTCAGCATGGTACTGCTGTCATCAGTTCTCCAAACACTAATGCCTTGCTATCGTCAAGTGGTAATAATAATGGCGGCTGTGCTGGTGCTGGTCCTGGTAATGGTAGTGGTGGTGGTACTATTGTGGTTGGAGGAGTATCTGGAATTCAAAGAAGTCGTTCAGAGACTCATGCCAATGCCGGCGGATACAATAGCTACTCATCAGACGATGAAGGTGAGTTCTCCCATTTTATATTGTACAATGCCATCATTTTTTATTGTAAATTAATAACAATTCCTTTTTAATTTTTTTTTTTTCTTTTAACTTAATGCTTGCATATAACGTATTCGTACATAACCCCCGTAAAGATTTTGGTAAATAAAATTGTATTCTACTTAAACAAATTTTTGTTGTAAATAATGTCAATAGTTTAAGTAATCTTTGCTTAATGTTTTCCTTTCTTTTTCTTTCGTGATTCTTTGATGTTTTTCCTTTTATTTTCTGTCCTTAAAAAAATATGCTTTATTTTCCAAGTTTTGTGCATGTGTTGTTAAAAGTTGCTCGTTTTTGGTCTCGGGGATATTTTCGATTTGCTCCGCTTTTGAAAGCACTTTCCTGTGAAGAGCGGTTTCGATTTCGATTCTTGACTCTCATAAAGAATTTTTTTGTTTTTTGTGTAAGGTTGAATAAGGGAATACTTATGTACGAGTATCTTAAGAATTCACTCTTTGTGAAGTTGTATTTACAACATTTGGAAAACCAGTTCTTAATACTCTTTTTGTTTTAAGCATTGAAATATGCAATGCGTGTAACTACTTCTAGTCCAACCTATGCGCATTATTAATGCCTGACTGGTAGCTGGATTGCCCAATCTTGCACTTTTCTTCCCAACGCTCTTTTTTCGATAATCTCATTAGAAAGTTTTGCTATTTATTTGGCACTTGAACGCTATTTTTGCTATTTTCTTCTTGCTGAACCCTCGCACTTTCAATTTTGGAAAATCATGTCCGGGTGGTCGTAGTTACACTATTGTACATCGATATTAACAACACCAGACCAACTCCATATTCGCTTTAAAAGAAATTATAGACTGCCTCAGATATTTCGGTTTACGTAGAAAACAGTTTCATAAGTATCATTGGCCGATAGCCGCAGTGAACCTTTGTTTACAGTTTTATATAGGGATTGCCCTTAGCCTTACCCTATCAGTTAGTTGCTGACCACAAGACTTTGTCGTACTGATACTGCTTTGGCGATGCAATACTTCATCTGCCTCAGGGCTCCGTTCTGTCCCCCACATATTCGGTGTCGTCAAAAATTCTGCGAAATATTTAAGTTTCCTTAAGTAATGTAAGGAGTACAATTGGAGTACAATTGGAGTACAATGCCCACATAGAACACCGACGAAATGTCTCGTGTCTTACTTTGTTCTATCGTTATTTCCACCACCAGTGCTACATTGAAGTCGCCAGTAGCATTCCGCCCATTCAAACCTTTAACCGTAACACCCGTCAAGCTATGAATGCTCATCAGTATACCCTCAAGCCTACTTTCGGACGTACTCTAAAATATCATGATTCGTTCCTAAGCCGTACAACTTGCTTATGGAATGCCCTGCCGAGCTCTATTTTTCCTGGTCGTTATAACTTGCAAACATTTAAGAACAATGTACATCGGTATCCCCCCTTGAGCACGCGCTTATTATAAAAAAGAGGATGTTTAAGGGATTTTACACCACTTTATGACGAGCGATCGGAAAGGCCGAGAGCTTGTCTTAATATGCCGTACTCACTCTCACCATCTAAAAAAGTGAAATTTTGTAACCAAGATTTAGTTGCTGCAGACATAAGCTACGAAACGAATGGAGAATGGCACAAGTTCGTTGTTGCGTCTACTTACCTTCCCTGTGGTTCGTTACTGCGGCCAATACCGGAGACGGTAGCAGAACTCATTGAATATTGTGATTCCAGGAAGATGGGACTTATCATATGCTTAAACTCAGAACACTTCTAGGGCAGTAGCAAATGCAATGTGAGAGGTAATCATCTCCTGTATTTCATACTACGAGAGTAAGACAGTAAGTAAACGACTTAACTCTATCCAACAGGTATGGTAAGCAGATTACTGGTTAGAAAGTACTATCAGAGATCTCCATATCAGACTCGATGCCAGCGCTAGACCTTGTTAAAGAGGGGAAAAATCCCTTTAAAATCAACTGGATACAATTTAAGGAGGAGACAAGTTATATAGTGCTCCCCCTAAACTCAGGACAAAACAAAAGCTAGAGGATGCAGTTCAGAAGCTGAACGGCATTCTTACCAAGTGTAACGAAAAGGCATGTCCACCTAGTAAGCAATCCTTCAGATCACCCGTTCCTTAGTGGAACGCAGGCCTGCAGCGTCTTCGGAAAAAAAATTCAGAAAATTATTCCATTAAGACTAAATTGGAAAAAGATTGCATTGAATGCTGAAAAGCTTCGAAAGAATGGTCTGGACCCATGTGTGCAAAACTACCTTGCGAAAGCATCCTCTGTCAGCGATGCAACGCGCCTACAAACGTGGAAAATCCTTAGTGTGCTTCAGAATCTGGTAAGGATTCGTGACTCTTGACACGACTCACTTCTCAACGCGCTAATAAGCTAAGTATTTGAGTGTCATCCTGGATAATAAACTTCTTTGGACTAAAAATGTTACGTCGAAAGCCTATAAGGCACTCTCGGCCTTCTGGTAGTGTAGAGAAGCTATCGACAAGACATATTTCCTGTCACCGAGAAAGATCTTTTTGATCTACACGGCCATGATAAGGCCAATTATAGGATTACTGCTTTAACCTGACTGCAAAGAACGGTTTGTCTCGGATGCATGGGGCCTTTTCTATGTCAGTAGTGTGCTTCGTCCTAGACACCTTGATATTCATATCATGGGTTGCACTCTCAAAGCCACCTCCCGTTTAAAGAGAAATGGTCTTTGGTACAACACGCACCAGAGCTTTGATGACCTTCCGCTGGAAGGACATGCTGTCCGATGCAATGATACCAGAACTTCTCTTACGAAAAAAAAATAAATCGACCTTCCCTGTGTCCAGGATTGGTTTCGGCCAGAATCTGAGCCAGGAAAGGAATGCAGCTGGGTTTTCATAGACGGCTCCAAAACCAATATCGGATTTGGCGCTAGTGTGTTTCTAGAGAACGATAACGTTAGGAAAGCTTGCATCTGTCTTGCAACCGGAGCTTTACGGAATCCTGATGGCAGCGATCTATATTGCAGAGAACCGGTGGAGAGGGCGAAGCATTTGCATCTTTAGCGACAGCCAAGCTGCACTTATAACCTTAGTTCAAGAATGCAAGAGATCACTGAACGCAGTCGGAAGGCAAAATTCAGTGACTCTTGTCTGGGTCCCAGGTTACAATGAAATTGCTAGTCAAAGTTCAGAGGAGAGTTTTTCAGGACCCGAACCTACGTTGGATTTGCCTGCGTCTTCGGTTAATGAGACAGTTGTGTCTCATATGAGCACAACTGCAGATCGCGTAACTCCCCAGGCAGGCCCGACGTTTCTAGGAAGTCAAAAGTCTCTCTGCTAGGTTGCTTATTGACGTCATAACATAGCATTACACTTTTACTAATCACTTAAATGTGTTGGGCATAAGTGATACAATATCCTGCGATGCTTGTTGTCAAAGTGGTGACTACACCGTGGAGCAGTATTTCTGTGAAAGTCCGGCTTACGCTCGCCGGTACTCGGCATTAACGTGGAGGATGCTGATAGTATGATACTTTATAATTGAGGCGCTTACTCATCTTTTTTCGAAAGACTGAAAGATTTCATTAAAATAAGCTTACAAAGGGTACAGAATACCAACCTTGTCTTAGTCGTCTGTTCCAACAGAAAGTGGCAGGAGTTAGACTATAATTGTAATAGCGCTATCATCGGTGAAAATGAGAGCAGTCTTTTCCGACTTTTCGATGTGCTGCTTGAGTGAAAAATCCCACAGAATAGTATTTCTCGATATGCAATTAAATTTCGTTTACCATTTTTATAATGTATGACCAGATTGTAATGATTGTTTTTCCAATTTTAATGTTTCTGCCACTGTCAAAGTTACCAATAACAGTTAGCTGTTAAAATATTCAGTAAGGTTTCCCATTTCATCGTGCATCGTTTTACGTTTGCCGAACAAGCGGTTATTATTAAAAAATATCAAAATTCCGGCTCAGTTGTAAATACACAACATGAATTTCGTCGCGAGGTCAGTCGTCATTATGGCTTTAGTGTGCAGGCAACTCGTCGCACCGTGAAAAAGTTTGAGCGTGAGTACACTTTTCTTTGGATCTTAAGCCACCAACCAGATAGAGATTGATGCGAAATGAAGAAAACATAGCCGCCATAGCAGCCAGTTTCGCAGAAGACCAAGGAATGTCGATATAACGCCGATCAGCTGAATTGGGCATCGCCAGAGTCAACCCGGCTTATTTTGCTGTTGAATTTGTACCTACAACTGTATAGAATTGTGCTGACGCAAGAATTGAAGCTGCACGACTATAGATAGTTGAGCGCCAGAAATGCTGGCCGGAGATCCGGATTTTGGCCAAAAAATCATCTTCTCGGCAAAATTTGCATTTATTGCAGCGAACACAATCCACAAGTATTCGGCCAAGCATCAAAGGTTTACTGTTTGGTGCAGTTTATGTCATGGCGGCATCATTGGACCTTATTTCTTTCGAAATAAGAAACGAGACATTATTACCATCAATAGTATAGAGCGATGTTAACCGACTTTCTGTGGTCAGAGCTCGTCAACATCGATATACTCGAGCTGTGGTTTTAACAAAAGATGGCGCTACATGCCATACAAGTAACGCAATGCTTGAACTTGTGAAGGAACAATTTAGCGACTGGGTCGAGCATTTATCAATTGGCCACCGCAATCATGCAGTTTGACACCACTCGATTGTTTTCTCTGGGACTACGTCAAGTCCTTACTATACGATAAATGCCAACCACTTAGTACGAGCTCTAGACCAACATTCGATACGCTATTGCCCGTAGAACGTCCCACATATTGGACCGAGTCGTCAAAAATTGGACTGCCAGCGAAGCCGAATCGGCCATTTGAAAAATGTGCTATTCCACACATAATGGCATGAATATAACTTCAAATTAGACCCAGAGATAATTTTTTATCTCACACCGTTGTTGTTTTATTTAAATTTTTTTTTCCTTCAGTTCTTATTTGATCATCCTTTACTAGGTGGAGTGAAAAGTAACCTCTTTGACCGCCAAAATGCGCTGCTGCTGCAAAAAAGGTCATGGTGCCTTGAAGTCCGTTCATATTTAGGCAGACATGCCAAATTTCAGTGCGATACTGTGTTTAGTTTTGTTTTGACAGCTGATTGTTGTTGACGTGTTTGGCATCATGTTAAGTATGGACAAAAACGATTTTCGTTCTCTCATAAAACGGCGAAGGAAACAAAAGAAAAATTGGATAAATATTATGGGGCTAATGCTCCGTCAGATTACACCGTCAAATATTGGTTTCGAGAGTTTCGTGGTGGCCACAACTCCACTATCGATCAAGTCCGCAACGGCAGGCCCTCCGATGCGGTTACAACGGACAATGTCAAAAAAATACATGAAATGGTGTTGGCTGACCGAAAAGTGAAGGTGGCGAGCTAGCAGATACCAGAAGGATTAGTACTTTTCGGGCAATATTCTGCATATGAAAAAGTTATCCTGCCGCTGGGTGCCGCGCATACTCACTTCTGACCAAAAACACGAACACGAGAGCAGTTCGAAAGAGTGTTTGAACTTGCTGATGTGGAATCGGGCGGAATTTTGGCATCGATTGGTAACTGTTGAACACCAGAGAACATAATGAGTGCCCGGCAATGGACTGAAGCCGGCAAAAGTGTTCCGAAGCGGCCGAGGGAGGCTCTATGGGTCGGAAAGGTTATGGCGTCGGTTTTCTGGGATTGTCATGGCATACTCTTCGTAGACTACCTCGAAAAAGGATAAAACAATGAACAGCGAGTATTAATGTGCATTATTTGAGCGATTGAAGGCCGAAATCGCTGCAAAACAGCCTCACATGAAGCGGAAAAAAATTTGTTTTTGCAAGACAATGCACCGGCGCACAAGAGCATCGCAACCACGGCTAAAATCAATGACTCACGGCTCTAATTGCTGTCGGATCCACCGTATTCGCCCGATATGGCTCCCTCGGACTATAATCTCTCCCCAAACCTCAAAAGATGGCTCATAAATAAAAAATTCAACTCACGCGAGGAAATCATCGACGATACGGATTAGTATTTTGCAGACCTTCCGGAAAATTAGTTTTCGGACGGGATCAAGAAGTTGGAAAATCGCTAGAATTAGTGTATCAGACTAAAAGGGGACTATATTGAATAAAATAAAAAAAAACATTTAAATTTTTTTTTTCATTCCCAAGGAGGTTACTATTCACCCCATCTAGTATTTGTAACTTTCGAAAAATCTATTTGTACGTCAGTCTCATGGTATGTCTACTTAGCTTGGAAATCACTTGGGCACATCTTTAACACTTAATTAATGTAATATGCCAACGCTATACCAACGTATACCACGTCAGACCCATAGTGTTAAACGAAGAGCAGGGATTTAGATCTCAAATTTTCCCACAGTTGTGCCACTGCAGCTAGCTTTTTTTTCCTACCAAACAGTACTTAATGCCTGGATTGTCGCTAATACAAGTATCACCTGGAGTATAATCCTTTGGAGTCACCTCCATATTGTTAACTGTTTTACGTCTAGTGTGGACGTCTTTAGCACTTAGTTCAACGTCTCACCTGGGTCCTTTTTTGAACTTTAGGATCTTTGACTTTTAAGCCTTTCCGCCACGTCAAGGCTGCCAAGGAAAGCGAGTTTAGTTAAGCTGGAGTTCTACCCATTCCTCAATGTGGCTTTTGGTGTTTGTTGAAGCTCATTGTGTTTTGCATGTGTCCCTGTGAAAGGGATCGCGATACTCATTCCTGATCTCTTCTTTACGTGTTTTTTTTTTTTTAAATTCTTTTAGTAGTTATTCCTCACAACCTTACACATAAAAAAATCAAGAATATTTATTTAAATTGTAAATGTAAACTAATAAATTTCTGTATTAAGTAAAATGTAAAAGTAAAATCCCTCTACTCAATCGTTTCCTCATGTTTTTTCCCACCGCTCATTTTTTTATTGCATCCGCCTTTATCACAATCTGTGTTAACTCTTAATATATTATTTGATTTTAGTTTTAAAATAGTTTTAATTTTTAACGAAATATTTTATTTAATTTTACAATAAAATATAGAAACAAAAAATTGATAACTACCTTCCTGCCGTGCGCGCCAATTATTTTTTCCACTTAATTTATTTTAATTTTAACACCATGCAATTAAATTTCCCTTAACACGAATAATTTTTATTTAAACAGTTTCAAAGTAAAAATAGAGCACAAAAGCGGAAAAGATCTGAAATAAAAACCACTTTCAACACTTACAACACGTATTGCATGTACATTTGTCGTATTAAAAAAATGTCATTTGTAGCATTTGTTAAAAAAAAAAAAAAAAAAAAAAAAATTAAAGGTGTAGAGTAGTAGGCAATGGTGAAGGCACCTCTTTTCTTTTTTCACTCTCCAAAAAAATAGAACCTTCTCGGATGTACATAGATACGTCCTTTCTTAATTAGAACTCAAAGGTGGTTGGTCTATAGATTTAAAGAAAAATATATTTTTCTTAGTAATTAACTATAACTCCACTTAGTCTCTCTCTCTCATTTCATAATTTATGTTGTTGTTGATTTGTTGTTTTTTTTTTTTGTTAAATTCACCACACAATTATTAAACAAAAAACTTTTTTTTTTGTTATTTTTTTTCTCTGTAAAATTTTGTTATGTATAATTTCGTCAGATGGGCCCAAGAAATCGCCGGCAGGAAGGTCTACTACTACTACTACTACTACTACTACTACTACTACTACTACTACTCCAACTCCTCCCACATCCTCAATAAATGCAATTGAAACAAACAAAAGTGCAATAGATATAAATCCAATACAAACAAATGCAATTGAATCAATTAAAGACACTCACAACTTGAATACACTTAGTAATAGTCCCGATAGTAGTGTACAAAGTCATGCAAATACTCGTAATCTGAATAGCCCTAAGCCCATTTTGAAAAGTCCTTCCCAAAATTTAAACAAAAGAGAGGTCAATTTAAATGGCAGTCAAGTCGCAGATCTGTTAGAGGCACCTTTGATTCCCAAAGAAAATACTCCGACGATACCGAGAAAAGATCCGAACTCAAGCCTGTTAGAGGATTACTCAATTTCGTCGTATGTGCCTGTTTATAAGCCGAAAATTGTAGAGCCCTTAACGTCAGCTTGTAAAAATTATGAAAACGTAACAATGGTTTCAAAAGATACGACTGGTGAAAAAGAAAAGTCGCCCGAGGAACCTGCGATAGACCTTAGTCCCACTGGTCACGACGATGATGATACAAAAGTCTGTGCGTCCGAAGATGATGTTGATGACACTGACGAACGAACTTGTGAATATACTGATGACGACCTGGATGAAGCATTAGCCGATTCTGAAACAGCTCTAACTCCAACAGAACTTAAGAAAGAAGACACCTTAAATGAATCCTTGAAGACGTCCCAAATCGACGATTCAGCACCGGAACAATTTTACGAGAACGATCCTCCAACACTTCCCATTCAACCTGAGGATCATTACTTGCCCATGACTCCTAAGAGACCGATTCTGAGTCCCTCAGTCTGCATAATGATGGCCAGCCTAAATGAACCGTCAGCAGATGACGAGAATCCCTACGTAGAGATGACTAAAGGTCTTGAAGACAATTCCAGTCACTCCAACTACGAAGTGGTTTGCGTTGCATCCCTATCCACCACTACAAAACCAGAGAAAGATTCTCCTCCTAAGCCAGTTCCAGAACCAGTTTATATGGAACTAGCCCAAGGAAAACCAGCAATTGATGATCCTATAAGCTCTGGGAAGTCCACTCTCAAAAAAAGTGCTCTAAAGAAAAACGCTGAAATACTGAAGAAATCCTCCGATACTCTGAAGAAAAAACCAAAGAAATCCTCCGAACGATCACAGAGTAAGCGTAAGGACCTTCCCGATATTTTAAAACCATCACAGAGCAACATCATAAGCAGCGATAGTTCCGATGCCGATGATGAGTCGTCAAAAAATGTAGACAACATCAAAATGCGATCAAGATCAAGATTTAGTTTATCGGATACTTTTCGTCCAGCTTCGTACTATCTAGGAGCAACAACTCCTCTAACAAATTGCGCTGAAAGTTCAGACAGTGAAATTGTTTCTCCGCCACCAATACCATTGTCGCCACCTCCAATGGAAGAGTTGAATACAGAGGAAATATTTTCATCAGAAAATTATGACACCGTGAAACGAAAAGAGAAACTCAATCTGTCGTATGATCAGATTCCGAAGATCCACTCTAGTAACTCATCACTAAATATACCCAAGCAAGAGATTCTTAAAAGTTCAAGACTATCTCTACCAGATCAGTTTTCTAAAATGCGAGGATTGAAAACACCAATTCTGAAGAATCACGAAAGGACTCTGTCTGACTCCAATTACAGCATTCAAACGGACAACAGCTCCAATACATCGTCTGATTTCGATCTATACCACAAACTTAAGAACAGCTCACCATCGTTTGTGTCAAGTCCGCGTTATCAATCGAATAGCTCACTACCACAAAAACTAGGCGACAGTAGTGAGACAGACTCGGTCGAATATAGACATCGTCAAGGTTCCGACTCAGAACTCGAAAGACAACGTAGTCGTAGGCCACTATCCGAAGAGTCGATCAGTGAAATCGAATCCATGAGTGAACAATTTGAAGAAACCATCACTACCACTGACCTGGACTCGTATCTTAGCCAACTTCAGACCACCAACGATCTCTACATTTATCAGAATGCCGAATCGAGTCTCTTACACGATCCAGCAGTGACAGGACCAATAAGTGGTATCATAGGCAAACTCATCAAACCACCCGAAATATTCCGCAACAAAGGCGATGAACACTTTTATGGAAACATCAACTTTGTCTCATCAACGGACTCTCTACAAAAAGTTGGCAGCGAAAAAGACAATCCTCAGCAATCCCTTTTAAAAGAAAAAAACCTCTCACTCCACAACGCCCAATGTGCTTCGGATGATGTTCTTATGAGTTCAGAAATGGCAGCAATCTCAGGTGCGACTTTAACTGCTGACACTGCTAAAAGTGTGACCCTTTCATCGGTCGATCTGGATCAAACGTCTTTCTGTACTGCATTCGATCTGACCCAAAATACGCCGGTTCATAGTCGTAACAACAGCAACATCTCTGAGCAATCGGCCCCGTATTACTATTCCGAATTAACAAGTAGTCGAGAGTTGGCAAGTCCAATCACTCTGAATAATCAACGAGAAATATCCATTGCTCCACACCGAACAACTTCTGGAATTTCTCATATACATAATCCAATAAGTAAATCTGTTAACCCTGTGATAGATAATCTAAGTCTTAGAGGCACTGCACGATCGCTATCTGTTGAGATCCTCACTGAGAAAAACCAAGCGATCGACAGTAAGAATTTGTATAAAATGAAACCCAATGTAGAAAAGTTAAGCTACTCTACAAGTAAAAATCTTAAAATCTCTGAAGAACAGTTTGGCGAAAGCCTGCTAACCTCAAACCATTTTCATCATCATCCACAGTCGTCATTATCGTTTGCGTCATCATCAAACGCATCATTATTGGTGGAGGCTAAGTTAAACAAACACATCAACGTTGATCGTGGTATTCGTAGTACAACTCCATCGAATAATCAATCGAAACTTTCAGGCTTTAGCGGAGCTGGGGAACAATTTTGGGAAGAAGACGCCCTCTGGCGTGAGAGCTTACGTAGAGTATCGCAAAGACACGCAAGATCAATGGACGAATTAGATCGTATACAACCAGGTCTAACCGAACCGAAACAGACTAAAGTGAAAATCTCCAGAGACGTCACATATGTCAATGACACCGTATCTGGTAGATCATCCTATAAATCTCGTCTAAGTGATTCCATTCATGATTCCGGATCAGTGATCGATGCAGATGAAAAGAACGAAAATGATGTCTACGTGCAATTAACCGCAACTATTGACGATCCCAATTCGGATGTCTACGAAGTTCTACGTGAAGATAGTAGTGGATCAAACTACTCCAGAAATACCGTTGAAATTGATCGAGAAACAATTCGTCAGTGGGACTCCATGTCAAGTGGGCTAATGAAGAACAGTGTGAATAATAACAACCCTAGTAGTAGCAGTATACTTGCGACTGCCGACAATGCTCTACTCAATAAAGATCCAAATGGAAACGGCCTAAACACTGAAAACATTTCAAATCTATCACAAAATTCCACTCCAACGATTACAATAAGACCAGAGAGTCGGAATGAAATTGAAAAACCGGGACTTGCGGCATTGCACCCTAGATAAAAATGTTCAAAATAATTTTTAAAATGCACACGAAACTGCTACTGAAATGAGGCCAATGAAAGCATGATTCTCAAAACTCTATGTACAAAATTGTAAAAAAATACCAATGAAATCATTTTTATTGTTGTTGTTGTTGTTGTTGTCGTTGATTTTAAACACTTGAAAAATAAACTTTAAAAATATATAAAATATAAACACCTACTCACTACTGCATACTACTTAATAGTAAATACACACTTTTTGTTTTTGTTTCAATTTTCTCACCACCGAATGGTAAGATTATATTTTTTATTTTCATTTTACAATTATTATTAATTAAACTATTTGAAAATTGTATTGTAAATGTATCTTTAGTTTGTTTGCTTGCTTTGATGGATTTCAAGATAGACAAATTGTTTTCTTTCATTATTTGTGAGTTTGAATATGTGTTTTTGCTTTTCATGCTTGTAAATATATTGTTTATTGTAAAATTGTACAATTGTTCGATGCATATTTATCGGTAATATTACAATTTGGCAATTTTTTTTTTAAATGGTGATCATAGCTCCTTGAGGTGAGGCGGGTAATAGACCGAAGATACGAGTAGATGTAGTAAAAAGGTTTTGCAAGAGGCCATAAATATGGAATTCGTTTGAACAAAAGAAACGAAGCGACCTTATAATATAGTAATACAGTTCTCTGCTTGCTGTTGATACAATTCAATTTGTACTTAATTAGGTACACGATCGTGAATTTTTTGTAGTTGTTTTATCAGCTTCAGAGGATACTGCCGATCCCTTTTCAGATAAATCCTTTTTATTGACTTCCTTTCTGATTGTGAAGACAGACAGCCTGCTCGACATTATTTTTTTCCAATGCTAACAAGCCAAATATATCCATAGATACCGCCGCCGTCGAACTTTTTATTGTAATATTCTATTTTTTTAACTATGTAGCAAAAAGAGGTGAATGCTTTTAAAATCCAATACTCTATCTGAGGTAGTCTGTTCGTCATCGATTTGAAAAAATGTATGAACTACATGGCTCACGTCTCCAGCGTCTTCCGAATCTCTTCGTGTATAATAATATATAAAGCTACAAATACCTCTCACGCATTTGCATTGCTAATGCACCGATTGTAGGGTTGGCTAGATAAGGACCATTCAGGACGCTCAATTTTGAACCACCACGACAAGAGTTTGTTAATTTCTTTCGGCCATCTCTTTGGACCTCCGCAGGAGCTCAGCATCGTTGGCTAAACCCACTAACCCACTGACTGCACCAGCTCAAGAAAAATAAGTCTTCCAAGCATTGCTTAAAATATATAGTTATTATGTGAGCGTTTAAAGACTTTCATGAACAAACTGATTGGCCCATATCAGTGCGGTTTCAGTCCAGGAAAGTAATCCTTTGATACGGCAGTTTTTGGAAAAGCCCACGAATTTTCCGCCTAAGGCCACATATGGTTATAAATAAAACACTCATTTTTAATGGGAAAGTAAAAAACGTTTTATTCCAAGTATTGGTCATTGCTAGCTACACATTTTTCCCATCTTTCAGGCAATTTATGGATTCCACCACAATAAAACTGTTCGTTTTTTGAAGCAAACAGAAAAGTCACCTAATTTTCGACTTCCTCGGTGGATTTGAAGTACTGCTCAGCTAATGCGTGTCTCATCGATGAAAATAAATGGTAGTCGGAAGGAGCCAAGACTGGTGAATACGGCGGGTGAGGTAGCAGCTCCCAGACAAGTTGTATCCTGAACCAATTTTGCTTTGTGTGCAGGTGCGTTGTCATGGAGCAAAATTACCTTGCTGTGTCTTCTGGCCCATTTTCGATCAATGCATGGTTCAAATTAATCATTTGTTGTCAGTAGCGATCTGTATTAACGGTTTCACCAAGTTTTATGAGCTCGTGGTACATCACACCTTTCTGGTCCCACCAGACACACAGCATTGTCTTCTTGCCGAATCGATCTGGTTTTGCAATCGAAGTTGATAGTTGTCCCGGATTAACCCATGACTTTTTCCGTTTAGGATTCTGAAAATAATTCCATTTTTCATCGCCAGTAGCATTTCGATGCAAAACTGATTTTTAATCGAGTCTTTGAAGCAAAATTTCACAAGTTTTCCATCTGTCTTTCATTCAATTCATGTGGCACCCATTTTCCAGACTCTTGGATCTATCCCATAGCTTTTAAACGTCAGAAATTGTTTGTTGTGCAATATTTAACATTTCTGCCATTTGCTTTTGACTCAAAGTGTCATCTTCATCCAATATTGTTTGCAATTCGGCGTCTTCAAACTTTTTTGATGGTCTTCCACGTTCTTCATTTCTCACATCATTGTATCTGAACCATTGAAACCATCTTTTGCATGTTTCTTCTGATAGAGCATGATCACCATATGCCTCGACAAGCATTCCATGCGACTTTGCACCACTTTTCTTCAAATGAAAACAAAAAATTAATGCTCTCTGCAAGTCATCATTTTCTGGTACAAAATTCGACATTTTTAACACGATGAAAAAATGTGATGTTGTTTGCTCAATGGCTTGGTGTATATTAAATATATTTGACAGGTGTCAGCAACCAAACGAAAAAAAATTTAGACCTGTTCACAATAAATGTTCTCTATGGAGACATTTGTATCTTGGCGCTCATTTCATACCGGTACACCTGGTACATAAAGCTGTGTCTAGTTTTGACATCCCTGCAAAACTCGTCAGGTTGTGCGTAATGACCATGGAGGATTTTTCTATAACGTCATTAATTATTTAACCGAAACCTTCAATGTCAAGAGAGATTTTATGCAAAGCGACGCGTGTCCACTGAACTTTTTTTAACATCGCCCTAAAAACATCGCAAAACTCATTGGTCAACAAATCAGGCGAGCTCTTTTTTAAATTCGCATTGGTAGTATCAGAAACATCCAAAATGGGTCTAACGCTGAACAAGGCAAAAGCAAAGTACATGCTGTTATCAGAAAAGAATGCTCTCCGCCGACGGCTCTGATAGAAACTCACCATTGCCAATTACAATTTCTAGGTCGTTAAGAACCTCTGTGCGTTGTACAAGCAACAATTACTCTTGCCAGTCACTGTTTCTTTCCGTTCAGCTCAGAGCTCTCTTTCATAAGTCCAAACTGGCTTTATACAAAATCCTTACCACTCCGGTCCTGTTCTATAGTACAGAGTCTTGAAGTGAGGAGTTTATGGATCCTACCTCTAAGATGACAGAGCCATGTTGAGAGAATGGACGTTCATTTTCGGCCCAATAAACCTTTGATTCCAACGCCGATGGCGCATGTAAGTACCAAGGTGAGAGATCGTGTTAGCTTGAGCGATTTTTTTGTTGATTCTTAGGTTTACCGCGACTTCAGTACCGCCTAAGTAAAAAAGCAAGTAATCGTACTTGTGGGGCTAACAATATTCGAAGTCTTGTGATCAATTAGCACTTTTATTCCCATTAATTGGTCGCTAATTTTATTTGTTCTGTTCCGAGATAAAAGAATTTTATACACTTTCGTTGCAAGTGGTTCTTGTTTCCGATATTTCGTCACGTAGTATTTAATTCCCCTGCTTTAAAAATGTCTTAAAAGTGAAATAAGTACTGTTATAGCTACACTCTATTGCATACGAAAACTCTTCGAGAAGTTTACAGAGTTTTCAGGGTGGTGTTTTATCATTGTTCATTACTTATCTTTTCTTCTAGCCAGCATGGGTTTCCTAAAGGTTGATCAATAGCTACTAAGTTAAGAAAATTTGTCTCTGATGGGCTTTGGGTCTTGAAAGGTGTATTTTCTATCGATTTCAGTAAAGCTTTTAGTATCCGGGCGTGTGATATAGATCAATTGTCATTTTGCAACACGAAAATACCATATATGTTATTGTGTTCCTTAAATCTTCTGGATCGGATTCCATTTCAGCTACGTCTAGAGTACCTCAGGGAAGTTACCGCGGTCACCTAATTTTTATCCTTACAATCAATAATTTGCACATATAGATGTTGTTATCCAAGAATCCCACATTTTTGCATTTAAGGGTAGTTCTAGCAGCTTCTCTTAAATATTTAATTTCAGTCAGCTTTTACAAGATGGGCCGTAATGTACGACATTGATTTAGAATGTAAGTTATGGATCGTGCAATATGCGCCGTTGTTCCGTCCTGATAGAACCATATGTTCTGCAATCCCAATTAATCAAATTGAAGGATGAAAAATTCATTAATCATGGCTCTGTAGCAAAATCAAAGCAAAATCGTCCACTTCGTTGTTGAGATTTAGGAGGGTGCGACCGTTAACTAGACGCAATTCACGGTAAACATTCATCAGTTGATGAGCGAAAATCGCTGACGATTTGCTCATAAAATTACCGTGGCGAATATTTCACGTTCTTCAAGAGTATTGTATATTGTCACTTGTTTGCTTCAGAAATATCACAACCGAATTGACATTCGAACCCAATTTGTAAATTCTTTGGCACTTTCCGATAAGGTCATGCATTATGGCCCACCTTTAATGTCATATCTGAGAGATAAACTTTATCAGGGTCATACGAGTATTTTTCTGTGAGTACATGACACTTACGTCATGTGCTTATTCCCATATGAGTACAAGAATTAGTTTCATGAAATGAATATGTTTCTGTCATTTCAAAGGTCCACCGTCTTAGATTCCATCGGCAAGAATTACAAGTAATTCAAGTTGGAATTTATTACTCCAAAAAACTCAAAGTCTTTGCTTGTAAATGATGAAAGTTCTTTGCGTCTCTCCATAGCTCTTGAGATATGGTAGATGCATTCAAGATCCTGTTGAAGTATTGCATAACCTAACAAGGCCGTCTAATAGACCGTAAAAAGGGTAAAAATGTAAAAGGTTAAGAAAAATATGTACTCGTAATTGTGTGCTTGATTGCTCTTTTAAGCTAATAGCACATACCCCATATAGTTCTGCCACATTTGAAATCTGTCCTAAATGAATTATGCGCTCTGGAAAAGTTTGATATCTTCTTCAACAGATCTTTACCTGATTTAAATCTTGCAACGATCATTAGAAGTCTATTTTTTTAGAGAGGTTCTTCGACCACTTTTCGGTTCCTTGTAGTCTCGATCCTGTGGCCGGGGAATCGAAGATTCAATTTAGTCGACGTATTTTGGCTTTTTGGGCTTCATCCAAATCTTAAACCAGCTCATAGAGTTCGCGTTTGTATTTTATTCTCCATTCGCCCTCTTCGCACATAGAACCAAAAATCCGTAGAAGAATTTTTCTTTCGAAGGAGCCCAGTATAAGTTTTCCCTTCCTGCTTATCGTTCTGAGCTGAGTGCTGCGCCATACGGCAGAACTGGCAGGAAAAGGGTTTTGTGAAGATACTTTTCGTTCTTCGAATTATGAGTTTTGAAGACAATTAACTATCAACTTAACTATCTCGAAATTGCTGCTATCAATAGTGACTTCAAGGCCAACAAATTTCGTCAGTCCTTCAATCGCTGTGAAAGCCTCTGTTACGGCATAATGGGAAAAACCGATGATGTCAATATCGTCTGCATATCGCAGTAGCAGAAAGGACTTCTTAAGGATAGTGCCTTCCGTGTTGACACATGCTCTGCGCACTTTCTGCTTCAAAACGAGATAGACAAGCCACATGATAGCGCATCTCTTCTTCCAAATTGCACATCCCGAATTCTGCTATCGCCATATAAATCTCCTGACGATGAATAGTATCATATGCGGCTTTAAAGTAGATGAATAGATGGTGAGTTTCGACCTGAAATTCGTTGGTCTTTTTCAGGATTTGTATCAGTGTGAAAAATTGGTCAATGGTCGATATGCCAGTCCGGAAGCCACACTAGTACGTGCCAATTAGTGTGTTGCAAAACGTTTTGAGACGTTCTCACAGTACGTTGGATAGGACCTTTTATGCGACACTAAGCAGGGATATGCCTCGATAGTTCTTGCAATACATAGGATCGCGTTTTTTGTAGATGGGGCATATGGATCTGATAATCCAGTCATCGGGCATACTATGGATGTTGGCTCATCTAATATCGACTGTTTGTATTGCTTCGTGCAGCTCCAGTTCCATTTGCTTTTCAGTTGCCATAATGATCAGTAAGGCCTTGCACCTAAATTATTTGGACGTTCTTCTGACTGTGGACATCCATTCGCGTTCAGTGTTAGAGGTCCACTATCTTCAAAGCTACTTTCGTTGATGGCAGTTGATATATCCCCATATGGAAGATCCTGTAACTTTTGCATGTCTAGCATTTTTGGGTACCTCAAAAAAATCTGATTAGAAAAGCTGCAGTGGTTTGGCAGTCCTAATTGAATAAAGAAGACTATTCAGTTTCTTATTAAAGACATCCTTGGTTGACCACTACTCTTGTTTCGATATCAGATTAGAAGATGAAAGAAGGTTGCTTCTAGAATAGCAAAGTCGGCTTTTGAACTTCCGATCTAATCTAATCCGTTTAATATTTGTAAAAATTAGATATAAGCTGTCCACCAAACGTTGCAACCATGTGTATGGCTCTAAGAACAGCAATACACAGCCAATATACTGCCCTGACACAAGATAGACCAATATATCTTTTATCCTTTGGGAGTAACTTACATTTGAATTACATCGTTAACGAAAGCTATAGCCTTAAGCTGTAGATTAAGTTATTCTAATGGTAACAGGACGCCGCTTTGGAGTTAGAGTGTGTCTATTGTGGTAGTGGTAATTCACTTAACTTAGGTAGTACGCAATAACATACATCCTACGACTTGTGTAACACTTGGTTTTTATAAGTTCTTCCACAAGTGGCAGTTGATATATCCCCATATGAAAGATCCTGTAACTTTTGCATGTCTAGCATTTTTGGGTACCTCAAAAAAATCTGATTAGAAAAGCTGCAGTGGTTTGGCAGTCCTAATTGAATAAAGAAGACTATTCAGTTTCTTATTAAAGACATCCTTGGTTGACCACTACTCTTGTTTCGATATCAGATTAGAAGATGAAACAAGGTTGCTTCTAGAATAGCAAAGTCGGCTTTTGAACTTCCGATCTAATCTAATCCGTTTAATATTTGTTAAAATTAGATATAAGCTATCCACCAAACGTTGTAACAATGTGTATGGCTCTAAGAACAGCAATACACAGCCAATGTACTGCCACAAGATAGACCAATATATCTTTTATCCTTTGAGAGTAACTTACAGTTGAATTACATCATTAACGAAAGCTATAGCCTTAAGCAGTAAATTAAGTTATTCTAATGGTGACAGGACGCCGCTTTGGAGTTAGAGTGTGTCCCTTGTGGTAATTCACTTAACTTAGGTAGTGCAGAACTTTGTACCATCGACATATATCCTACGACTTGTGTAACACTTGGTTTTTATAAGTTCTTCCACAAGTGCATGACTATTTAAGAAGGATGGCAGTGTTATACTGAGATTTCGCTTAAGGCGAAGATTACACAGACTTGTCTGCGAGCCTAAAGGTAGCCATGGGTCGATGTACTCGTATCTATGTAACTCGTACAGTACGATATTTTTCAAATGTCCTTGCTTCAGCTTTGTAAGGAAAAATTGGCAAATTAAAGACCTATTGGTCCACAATGCATTTAGATATGATTTATTCACATTTGAATCTTTAACCTTACGGAGTAAGTAAGATTCAAAAAAGTATTTCTTTGTAAGCTCAGCCAATCTCAGGGAGGAAACCTAAAACTTATAAAATTGTCAAACCTTGTAATACACAAGAGTAACATCATCCAAAAAGCCAAGCTCACAAACTTTTTATTATTTCAAAATTAGTTTCTATTTCTGATTCTGATTTTTTTTATTAATAAACTGTTCTCATTTCCCGCCTAATTATATGTTAATTCTTTGCAAATTTATCATTTTAGCTTCAATATCCGTTCGTAATGTTCGCAACATCCCAAAAGTCAACTTGACTGTCAAACCAGATCCATCTGATCAAATGCTAACTTACGATCAGATTGCCAAGTTGACTAATTCATACTATGGCACAGCACTGGATACAAAGTACGCTAAAACCACCGCACTAGCTACAGAAAGAGATCGTAATCTGTATGCCATGGCTCAGATGAATGCCGGAATGAATGGCAGCAACTATGACATCAATGCAGCTGCTGCCTATAGAGACAACAATGGTTACTATCCGATTAGACGATTTGGTAGCCGAGCAGAAATCGATCTGCTGGAACGTGAAACTAGCACACAAATGAGGGTAAGTACGAGTATGCCGCAAGGTTGAGCTACACGGACTATATTTTTTTCTCGAGAATTGAAAGCACTTTGTATTGTTTCGATGATTTTTTATTTTATTGTATTTTTTATAAACTTTTTTATTTTTTTGATTTTATGTATGATTTTTATGTAACACAAACATGTCATGTTCACATATAGAATCTGGACGTATCAGCTGGAGATTTATTGAGTCGCACGCATGAAGAGTTGGTTTTATTGTTGATCCAATTACGCCGACAGAACAGTAATACGGCTCGTGCTATTGAACAATGTTGCACCGATATTCACGATATTCAGGTTGATAAGTTTTTGTTATCTGCTTTTCTGTTAAAAAAATTCATATCTAAGTTATGGGCAATATGCGGAAGAATATGTAACTAACCTATTGGTGATTGGTGATTGCTTGCCTTTTTTTAAAAAAAATAAAAAAAAAGTAATTACATTCGGTATTGAGTTCACAATAAATTGTAATTTTTGTGTCGACATATTTATTTATTTTGCTTAAGCTTAGAGTGCAAAACGAAAATGTTTGAATTGAAAAAAAAAGAAAAAAACAAATACTAATTCGTGAAGCTTAATATTTCTGAGTATCTCCTCCCTATAACTTAATTAACAATTTTAGCATTAGTTTTGGACTTGGACTTTTTTTTGGTAAATACTTGTTCTTAGTTTAATTCGTTTTTAGGAAAATTTGACACGTGGAAGCCACATATTTCCATTAAACTTATAATGGGATAGACAGCTCTAAGCCCATTTATTCACTTTCAATATTCTGTTTTTCGTTTTTGACTTGTAAATATGAATTTTACTGAGAGAAGATTTATTAATGTGGAGTCGAAGACAGATGATTTTGAAAGAGTGCTGCTTTACTTACTGAATTAAATACCAGCAAAGAGAAGATGATGCAGTTAAACATAAACAAATTTGAAATGTACGAGGTGTACATTTTTTTCAAGGGCAACATACATTCGATTATCGATTTTATTTTTGCTGTGTTGGTACACATGTCCCGAATATATGTTAACAGTTTCAAGTATATAACATGCTTACTTCGTTTTTGACAGAAAGAAAGGTTAGACGTGCTTTGGTGTACTCAGCGAAAGAATTTGCTTCAACTTTTGTGTAAAAAATGAAATCAAGTGCTTTAAAACACACTGTATAATCACGTTTTTCCGCAGTGCTCGGCTCAATCAATCAACCGATAGTATTCCCAGTTATGGTTTCATTGGGTTTCAACAGTTCATAATAAATATCACCGACTTAGTTTCATTAAATGCACAGCAAAATCTTCGCAGCGTGGAAAATCGGCCGAGCCGACGACATAACAACATAATCGGATAGTCCCTATAACTTTTTTCTCTTTGAGTTGCTGCAATGAATCCATTTTTCATCAACCGTCAAGATGTGATGAATAAAACCCTTCTTTTTTTGCCGCTGGAGCAGTTGTTCACAGATGAAAAAACGACGCTCAACGTCCCTTGGCTTCAAATCATAAGGAACCCAAGTTCCTTGTTTTAAATCATTCCCAACGAATGCAATTCCTTGGAAATGGCTTGCCGGGTAACTCCTAATGCTGAAGTAAGCTCTTCTTGCATTTGGCACGAATTCTCATCGAACAATAACTTTAATACAGGATTCGAAGGATTTCGGTCTTCCTTCATTCGGACGGTCGTCAACATCGAAATCACCGTCTTTGAAGCGACGGAACCAATCACGGCACGTTGTTTTATTCAGAACAGCATCTCCGTAAACTTTTGAAGCTCTCGATGCGTTTAAGCCGCCTTCTTTGAATGAAAGAAGAAAAATTAACTCTTCCCGCAAATAATTATTTGGCACAAAATCAAACATTTTCACACAACCAAAAGTATATGTCGCCAAAACAAAATCGCTACTGTGTCAAAAAAAAGAAGGGACCTAAATGGCTTCCATGTGGGACACCAGAAGTGGCTAAAACCGGGGTTGAGAAAGCAGACCTAAAACGAATGCTATAATAGCTGTTCTCCAGAAAAGAAGGTATCCATTTTAATAATGTGGGATCAAAACCGTGGGAAGACAATTTAAAAGGGATGAATTGATGAGATATTTTATCGAAGGCCTTAACTTAAAGCGTAAAGGATACGAATTCAAGTAGGTTTGTACCAAGGAGATATTAATACCCTTTTTACTGGCTTTTCACCAGTTAAAATCCGCGCGGGCGGATGGTATAGTAGTTTTGAAACTCAGGTGTTAGGTTTCGATATTTTTCCAGAGGTGGTTGTCAAACTGGAGCCAGTGCATCTTCAACCAGTGGGTCTTAGTACGTGCTAGTTCGTTACATTTAGCCCAGCCAGCAACCACTCCAACATCAGTGTTATTCCATGAAAAGACTTTTTCAGAAAATTGCCTCGCACGGGATTCGAACCGGCGACCCTCTGCTTGAGGAGTCCATGCATATACCACTACACCACGGCTACCCCCATCTACCTTTCAAAAATCCATGCTGATTGGGTGATAAAAGCGATTTGCATTGAAAGCTTAGAGCTTTATATAAAAAACTTTCGAACGTTTTAGATATGTGAGAAAGCTTACCAATGGGACAGTAGTTAGATACATCATTAATTGATCCCTTTTTGTGGACCGGGGTTATGTAAGAGATCTTCCAAACTTATGGTAATTCCCCTTTTGTGAGGGACAGATGAAATAGGGAAGAAACTGGGTGCGAAAGATTGGAGGCACACTTTTTGAGAAATACTGCTGGGAGCCCTTCTAGCCCGGGTAAAAATTCATCATTGAGATTTTGTAACTTTCCTTCAATAACGGTAGAATCAAAAAAAATTTGAAATACATCAGGTCGGGAACAAAGAAGTTGTCTGGAAATGCAAAATAGTTGGCAAAGGTAGAGCGGGGCATAACCGTCTGATTTTTCTTTGTATTTGACGAATTGAAAAAAAATCTTATGATCGTTGATAAGGTTGGTCGGCTCTGCGTGGAGAAAGTGCTGATGGGGGCAGTTATAGAGTTGGGTGAATTGGAAGTAGGTTCCAAGTAGTCAGAATAAGAATTGGTGCGAAGAAAAATTGTTTTTTTTATTTGTTTCGTAAAGAGCGAAGACGTGGAAGTAGATGATGTATTATGCAGAGAAAAGGGGACGTAAAAAATAGAGACAGCAGCAGATAAAGATAAGTTGGTAGAATCGCGTCAAATCGCACGATCTAGCCGGGAAATTCACCGCTATAAAACGACAAATTGCTCGCCTCGGTCCAGCAGCATATATATTGCCTGATTTATCACTAAACTATTCCCTTCTGGTAACGTATAAATGGTTGGCTTCATCTGTTTTTATTAGTTCTTTACGCAGGCGGTGGCTTACTAGTCTGATTTTTTAGAATTTAAAGGATTTAAGACGACAGCATCAGATTATTCTCAAAGAGTAAAGCTCTCACTTGGAATTCCAGGAGTTAATCAAGGAAGAATATGCTTTTGATAGCATTAGGTGAAGAAAACTTGAACGTTTTGAAATGTGACTAGAATTAGATTGCATTTTATCATCGTCAATTAGCCATCGAAAATTGACAAAAAGTGAAGCGAAAACGTGTTTCAAGGCATGCGTTTTCTAAGAGAAGTTATCCTTATGTCAGGCATTGATTACATCGTCTTTTTTTTTCACGTAGAATTTTACAAACTCAAACACTGCTATTTGCATTTTTTAAGACAACTATTTCACTTGCACGACTTTGTTGCTTTCTAGCTGCACTAACGCTTTGAAAACTTTCCATAATAATTTTATTAACACCATGAGTTCCTTGAGTCTAACATGAGTTTTAAACAAATTTTAACGTATTCCCTTTATTTAATAGAATCGCATACGCACAGCTGAAGGCCTTACTCGAGCGGAATCTATCCAACGTTTGGACTATCTGAAACAACATCTTCTGGATCTAGAGCGCCAATATGAAAAGAGTAAACCATTGGTTAATTTAGTAGACAACATGGTGAAATTGGGTTCACTATACCGCAGCAACGATACAAGCGGACGCATAAAAAGCATCCAACGACCTGAATCTGTGACCCTTGATCGATTGGAATTCAATCAACGGGTGCAAGAACGACGAATGCTGCAGGAAGAGCAAAAGCAATGGGATCGCCTCAGTCCAAATCATACAGAGTTACAGGTAAGTTAAGTCAATATGAAACCCCTAATAGGTATTATTACAATTCTCAATTATTTGTAATAGTCCAAAGTAAGACAACTGTATCAGTTGGATCAACTGCTGCAGGAGGAATCCGGCACTTTGCAGAATTTGCAACGCGACAAGGAGGACTTGGAACGTGCTCTGGGTGGTCTACGTGCTAGAATCCATGATTCCAATGGTACACCTCTTGCATTGGAGGCAGCTAAAAAACAACAACATATGCTAGAGAGAGAACTTTCTCGAGTGCACCAGTTGTTGGCTGAAAATTCTAAGGTAGACGAGGTGCCTAGTAGTCGTCGTCTGTTTTTTTTTCCTCAATTTTATAAATGTTTTTTGTTTGTTTAATTTTTTTTATTTTTTTGTTTTTTAATTTGTTGCTTCTTTCATCAAGAAGTAGACTTACATATCAGACATGCCTAATGCTTTAGCTATTCTTCTTTATTCGTAGACTATGTAGAAGTTTTCTCTGTTTACCTTTAACTTGCACGAAAGCAGACGCAATCATTATCACATAAACGAAACGCTCGTTAACTTTACTCAGTCATTACCATACTAATCCGTATGATTCTCCTTTTCTCTATTTAGAAACTAGAACAGACAGTAGCTGGCAACGCTCGACTGGAACAGGAGCTTCTGGTGTTGCGACAAAAGTTACAGGCATCACGTGGATCGCAAAATACCCTTAATCCGACACGCAGTGAGAGCATGCAGTATGCTAGCTCGACGACAGCATTGCTAGAATCAGAATTAAAACGCGTCCAGCAATTAGTTGGAGACATGCAACGTCAACGTCAAGAATTAAGTCAAGCTGTGCGACAACTTACTGAAAACTCAAACCGCTTGTACCAGGAGATTGGTAATAAGGAAAATTCTTCAACTTCTTCATCATCGTCGCACATTAAGAAAAGATCGTCCAGCACATGTTGGATAGAAACTGACCTCGATTCAATGATAAGCGTTGATCGAACAGTGAATGACACTTTAAACCTATCCACTCCTCTCTATGTAGACACAAGCTCAGCCAATTCAAGTGCGAACATCATGAACTACGCTGGATCCAGCAAAATGAACGAATTCGATGAAGACAGCAAAGTTAATCGCAACTATCGCTACAACGATTCAGATCCCTTAGAAACCAGCGGTGTAGACAGTGATGGATTCCTTGAAACAAATCCATTTGCAAATCTCTCTAATCAAGAAAAACAAGAAATCAAAACCGTGCGCATAGTTAAGAGAGAATCTGAGCGACGACATCGTGATCGAGAACGTAGTACTAACAATTCGACTCAAAATCTCGATCAAGTCCTTGAGGAGGAATCCCACCCGCCATTTATTCCCGAAGACTATCAATCACGTTCAAAATCATTGCCACGTAATCATAACGAATCGCAGAAACCAATACCAAAGGCTCATAAAAATCACTCTAGTTCAAGACAATCGATCAAGTACACTGACTATTATGGCAGCTCACCGTCAAACTCGAATAATCCTTATATGGTTTCAATGTCAGATAGGAACTGCAATGTCTATCCCTTTCATCAACAGCAGTCATCCCTGCCGAATGGTTATCATTTAAAATCAGGGCATTATCATCAACAGCATCAGCAGCAACAACAACCACCACCGCCAGCACCGCCCTCATTAACACAAAGTGCCCTACGCCATAAGACCGAATCAATGCAGAGTCTAACAAAAAGCATCACCGACTTGAGTACAGTCTTCCAGAGTGAAGCCGCTCGACAAATAATCAACGAAATGTCTGCAGGAAGTGCCTCAGAAGACAATACAACTACAACAAATACCATATCTACTACGGAAAAGGTTCCTTCATCGCATAAGCATCGGCGTGCAGTTCCTAGGGAGAAGAGGCGTCACTATACGGCACCAAATAATGTGAACGCTAAAGCCATGGAAAATGTTCAGGCTGAGAATGATATGAATCGCAATGTAAGTACTTTCTTATCCAGACAAATACTTTATACAAACTTCTCACCTTTCTATTTATTAGAATACGAATTGGCGTGCTCGAGATGATCTAGATATGGAAGTGGCCCTTAGACCCAGAATAAATGCTCCAGACGTTGTTCGATCTGCTCTGGCACATGGTGAAAAAATATCTGAAAATACAATCGATAACTTACTATTGGCGCCAAATAAGATTGTTATCCCAGAACGATATATTCCAGAAAAGGTAGAGAATTACAGTACTTTTAATAAATCGATTCAAAACTAACGTTTCTATAATGTCTGCTTTTAGACCCCGGAGCTCTCACCAGAGGAAAAGAAACGACGTCAGGAGAAAGTTGAAGCTATTAAGAAGATGCTTTCGGAAGCTCCAATAAATACTTCCAATGTAAGTATCTATATATTCATAAACCTAAATATCAATCATACTATTCAATGAAGAAGAAGCAATCCGCAAACATTATCTGCTTGACTGATGGGTTTTGCAGGGTCATTGAAACTAGACACGTCGTGGAGGAGCTTATTCCCAGTAAATCTGCAGCTACGACTATGTATGGCCCTTCACGGCTTACAGTGTTAATATGGGTGATATTCTGGGGAGTTCTCCAAACGCTTTAGGTGTTGAATCCCTGCAAGTCAGTTAAGATTGCTGCGTTTAAAGGTTGAACTTTTTTCACAGTAGAATAGTCGTATAGTATTATAGTTCCCAAACTTTGCTTATTATTTCTGGTTTCTTCGTTTCATGATTCGATCAACGACTAAGTTAAGCATGTTGTCGATTTCTCAAAAAAATTTCCGAATACTCATATATCTTCGCCTTCGTAGCCTAGAGCTAAGTTGGACTTTTTTTTAAGGATCTGATCCGCTAATAACAGAGACACTGCAATCTTAAAGATATTTTGTAGCACAAATTTAGTATAACGAAGCCAAGAGAGGCTAAACTCTTTTGATGAGAATCTCTCTGATGGAGATTTTGAGAGTTCTCCCAGGGTTTTTTTTTTTTTTAGGTTTTGACAATTTATATTTCAATATAAATCCCTTTCAACTTGATACACTTTTCTCAGCGGTGCTTCAACTTTGTTAACCCCTCCGTGTAGTACGACTTTTGTTCGCCTCCGCGGCGGCGATGCCTTTCTCTTTCGACCTGGACTTCTTTCTGGAAACCGATCTTTTAAGGTTTGGAAACAAAAAGAAGGAGGTGTGAGCCCGTGCGTTATCGGATTGGATGAGCACTTTTTTGGTAGTTTTTTCTTAAAATCTGTTTGCTCCTGTGAAAGTTTTTCTCTTCTCTAAATAGTCAACGTGAATCGCACCTCGCACGTCCCAAAAAACGGTGGATATCACCTTTCCGGCTGAATGAACGGTCTTCGCCTTCTTTGAAGCAGGTTCACCGGGTAAAACCCATTGTTTCCATAGTTCTATGGTCTCTGGTGTGTACAAATAAATCCATGTCTCATCGACGGTGACGAAACGATACAGAAACTCTCACGGATTTCGATTAAACGGGGCCAAGCACGTCTTTGAAGTGGTTTCACGATTGAGCTCCATGAGCTGTTCTTACGTGAGCTCGTGAGTTTTCCGGTGTGAGCAAACGCGGCACCCATCGGTGGACAGCTGTCCCATGCCCAATATCTCGTTGCAGGATATGGCTTACGCGTTCAGTTGAGATGCCTGCTATCTCAGCCAACTCGCGAATTTTCACTCGGCGGTCCGCCAATACGAGATCATGAATTTTGTCTATGGTTTCCTCTGTGGTCACCTGGACGCGGTTAATCAAAAACTGACGTGCAGCCACTGTAAACGGTTGTGCGGTATGGTGAGTGGGTCCCATATAGACCTTCGAGAATGGGCTTGATTTCCACGCAGGTTTTGCCACTCAAAAACAAGAATCAGATCACGGAGCGATACTGCTCTTTTTCCATGGTCGCAAAAAACACCAACACGATGTTTTGAAATGGGTGTCAAAACAGGTATTAGACAGGCGGTCTAAAAGAGGTTGTACTAAATAAAGGTATACTCATTTTGGCTCAGTTGCGCCAACTTTCTTCCAATCCAGGTACTCATCAAACAGCCTTCGTACTAGATGGAGTGACAAGTAACCTCCTTGACCGCCAGAATGCGCTGCTACTGCAAAAGAGGTTTAGTGCCTTGAAGTCTATTCATATTTAGGCAGACATGCCAAATTTCAGTGCGATACTGTGTTTTGTTTTGTTTTGACAGCTGATTGTTGTTGACGTGTTTAGCATCAAGTTGAGTATGGACAAAAACGATTTTCGTTCTCTCATAAAACATTATTTTTTGAGAGGCAAAACGGCCAAAGAAACAAAAGAAAAATTGGATAAATATTATGGGGCTAATGCTCCGTCAGATTACACCGTCAAATATTGGTTTCGAGAGTTTCGTGGTGACCGCAACTCCACTACCGATTAAGTCCGCAGCGGCAGGCCCTCCGATGCGGTTACAGAGGACAATGTCAAAAAAAAAAAAAATACATGAAATGGTGTTGGCTGACCAGAAAGTGAATGTGCGCGAGCTAGTAAATACCACAGAGATTAGTACTGAGCACACACGCCATATTTTGGACAATATTCTGCATATGAAAATTCATACCCATACCATACCATGCGTACCCACTCCTGACCAAAAACACGAACGCGAGACCACTTCGAAAGAGTGTTTGGACTTGCTGATGCGGAATCGGGCGGACTTTTGGCGTTGATTGGTAACTGTTGTACACCAGAGAATAGAAAGAGTGCCCGGCAATGAACTGAAACCGGCATTAGTGCTCCGAAGCGGTCGAGGGAGGCTCGATGGGTCGGAAAGGTTATGACGTCGGTTTTCTGGAATTATCATGGCATACTCTTCGTGGATTACCTCTAAAAAGGAAAAACCATCAACAGCGAGTATTACTGTGCATTATTGGAGCGATTGAAGGACGAAATCGTTGCCATGGCTAAAATCAATGACTTACGGCTCCAATTGCTGTCACATCCACCGTATTCACCCGATTTGGTTCCCTCGGACTATTATCTCTTCCCAAACCTCAAAAGATGGCTCATCAATAAAAAATTCAGCTCAGACGAAGAAATCATCGACGCCACGGAGGAGTATTTTGCAGACCTTCCGAAAAATTACTTTTCGGACGGGATCAAGAAGTTGGAAAATCGCTAGAATAAGTGTATCAACCTAGAAGGGGACTATATTGAATAAAATAAAAAAAACATTTAAAAAAAATGTTTTTTCATTCCCAAGGAGGTTAGTTTTCACCCCACGTAGTATATATTGTCCATTTTGGTCCAGCATCTCTTGCCATCTTTCTAGGAGTTGCCTGATCCCACGCTCATAAAATTTATGTTCTTTGTTTGCAAAAAACTGGTTAAGGTGATTTTGAACCCTCATTTAAAGTAAAGGTTTTACCATCTAAAGAATTTTGTAGAGACCGGAGCAAATAATAACCGGAAGGTGCCAGATCTGGAAAACACGGTAGGTGTGGCAGTAGATCCCATCCAAGTCGTAATAACTTTTAGCCATTTACCAAGCGGGTATGATCTCTTGCATTATCTTGGTGGAACACTACACCTTTTCTGTTTGAATCGATGGATATTCCATTTAAAAGCTCATCAGTGTTGGAAAGAAAGAAAATTTATTCTTCAGATTTCTCGCCGCGAAGAATATTCCAAGTTTTGGTAGTCGGTTGCTACTGGTTCAGCTGTCAACACGTTTTCTTGTTTGAAACATTTCCACGTCATGGTACCGACATTGCAGCTTGTGATTTAAGTAATTTGCTTTTTGAAAGCATCGCACATTCGGTCTCTGATACCTGGAATTATTCTTCCGCATTGCAGAAGAAGTGCTCATTGGTGAAGTGTATTCATAAACATTCACTTAGTATTTTTTTTTTTTTAATATTATTTTTAAACTTAACAGAATTTGTATAAAATATATTTTTAGGACACAGTCAGTTTGCCTCCAAGCAAAATAAACGCCGAGAAAAAGCAACGTGAGCACCTTCTACAATTAAATCAGATACTGGCCCAACAAGTCATGCAAATGAGTAAGATCGTCGCAGGTATGTAAAAAAAAAAAAAAAAAAAAAAAAGACAACAATTTCTTTTTCAAAAATGTACACTTTTATATAAACTTTGTTTTTTATCGTTTGAATAACAAAACAAGTTAGAATGCGATTTGTTTTATGTTTTTTCGAATTGTTTTTTGTAACACTTGTAAAAGATCACTACAGATTTTTGTTTTAAGAAAAAAGCATTTGTTCAGTTCTTTTTTTATTATTTAACACCATGTTTATGACAAAATTTGACATTTTTTGTGTTTTTTTTTTTTTTCATTTATAAAACAGTTAACAGTTTGTAAAAAAAAAAACACGATCAGTTTTCTTCTTTCAATATCTTTTTGCTGTTAAATACGAGTATTTCTTTGATAAATAACGTCATGTTTCTGTGTTTTCATCTTGTTTTGTGAATTTTAGATGAAAATTAAAAATAATAGTAATCATAAAAAAAACGTCATCGTCATAGACCGTTATGCATAAATTCGATTCGCAACCATCACTCATTTGAATCATGCTGACAAATAAGAACAAACATCAATCGTCATGACATTCACTTCATCATGTCCCTTTCTCATTATTATTATTATTATTATTTTTTTTTATCAAAAAAATAAAAATTAAAAATAAACTTCTGTATGTGCATATGTTTTGTAAATTTTTCTGTACAAGATTTTGTGATTTTTTTTGCATAATTTTTGATTTTTTATTTAAAAAAAAAAAAAAAAAAAAAAAAAAACAATTTTTAAGCTAGAATCAGCTTTGAACTATGATTTCGTATTCCAAAGAGTTTTGTTACAAGTTTTTGATTAATTTAAATTTTTCGTAATTTGATTTAATTTTTAATTTTGATTTTATTTTAATTAAAAACATTTTTTTTTTGTGCTTGTGTTTGCTCCTGATGCAATAGGAAACCCTAGCCAGTCTAACCAAAAGTAGTTGGAGCTCTCTTGTGTTTAATTTTTGCGGATGCCTTCTATCTAATGCTAAACATATAATTTAAGAGAAAACAAAATTTCCAATCAAAATGATATAAAAATTTTATAAACTATGCAATTTCTCTGCTTTGCAATTAAAAAGATCGACGTATCACACAAATTACCACCACAGGTTTGTACAAATAAATTTTTTTTAACACATTTTTTTTTGAGTTGTTTTTAAGTTAGATTTTTATTTATTTATTTATTTATACTTTAGAGGTAATTAGAATAATAAATTATTTGTTTTTTTTTTTTAATTTGTATGAAATATTTTTAGTTAGAAAATTAGGAGAAATAATTAATTTTTTTATTTGAACTTTGCAAAGCTTATTAGTTTTTTTTATTGCAGAAAAGATAATTATTTTTAATTATTTTACAAATCACTTATGGTATTTTAATTTACAAAAAAAAAAATATGACATGTAAATATAAACTATTTCTTGTTAAATATTTTGCTCATATTTTATTGAATGTTATGGTTATGAATTTGCATGTTAAATAATAAATTTACATGTATCAGTCATCCTCATAATTTTTGAAGTTGTTCTACAGTACATCTTTAAGTGTTCAATGTTATACACGTTTTTAATATATTTGAAAATATTATAAATACTTTTCGTGCATATAAAAAATTATATAAATAATTTAATTATTTAAATTATATTCTCATATTTAACGAAATCATTTAGTTAATATATTGTAAATAACATACAGTATATAAAGCTAGGGTAGAACTCAGCCAAAAGATAGTCCAGAGGACAGACAAAAAAGTTAGAGATATCTGAGGTTGATGTTGTCTGCGTTCTATACTTAAATTAATAATAGACTATGTCAATTGAGAGATTATTAAGAAACTTTTCGTGCCAATAGAAAGTGTTCGAAGGTGAGGTGGAGCAGCCATACACATTTGTAGGGTTTTTCATTAAGAAGACGTATGGTTAAGGTATCAGTTTTTATTTTTGATTCGAGTATTATTGATACCATTAACGGAACCGCTTTTATGAGTGAATGCACTAGGTCCAATTTACTATGTCCTTTTTACATAATTCAGGCGATATTGCAGCAATTTCACATTTTTATTTCTCTACATAGTTTTCTTGTAAGCCATACAAGCTTTCTTCTAGCGATGCCCATATCTATTCAACCACTTCAAATAGAGCTTGGCATCTTTCCATTTTGGCATCTGCAAAATAAATCGACGAAAATTTCTGTCTTCCGAGCGCAATTTTCAGCCTAATGAAAAAAAAAAAAAAAAAAAAAAAATAGGCACCTGGGGCTAGATCTGGTGAGTAAGATGGATGGTGACGCAATTCAAAGCGTAATTTGTAGAGAAGACACATTGGCTTGGTGAAATAAATTTTTTTTCCCACTTTAATTGAATTTGGTGGGGGCTAATGCCCCTGTAAAGATCAGTTCCGCGAGAGGAAGAGACTGTGTAGCGAGATAGTGATCGTTAATGGGAACTAGTGCCATGATGCGTGGGAGTCAGTGGTGTCAAGTGTCGAACCATACAGATTTACTCGTAATAAATAAAGAAGTTCTTTACTTAATAATTGCGTTGATGTTTTATTAGCAGGAGAGATGTCTACACAGCCCCCATTATTTATTTGGATTAATAAAAACTTAATTCAACTTCAGAACAAGGACTTAAAACTTACTAACTTACCGAACTATTGGTTGGCAAAGCAGAAAATAAAGTCGAGAAGGAGACTGATTGAACTTAGGTCACATAGTAATAGAATGTCATTTGGAGACATTAAGTTATAAGCAAGTTTTTAGACACTAGGTGGAAAACCTACCAAGGTCTTCTTGAAGAAGAATAGAGTCTTGGGGTGACCAAATAATTTTAGAGAACTAAGTGTCGTGGTGTAAATGGATAGGGGGCATCGAATAATAATCCTCTCAAGATCGTTTAAAATTGAAGTGAATAAGAGTGGACCTAAAGAGCTGCCTTGTGGAACATCAGGTTAATAACGGTTCCTCAGATAAGAAGATATCAATTTTAACAATATGGGGTCAAACCCGAGATAAGACAATTGGAAAACTATGAATTGATGAGATATTTTATCAAAGGCCTTAGCAAAATCTGTAGCAATCGCATTAATTTTGTCACCATTTTCTAGGGCTTAAAGCGCAAAGGATACGAATTTAACTAAGTTCGTAGTAGTTGATTTACCTTTAGGAAATCTATGCTGAATAGGTAATATAAGTGACTTGCACTAAAAGCTAGCACTGCATATCAAGTAATGATGCGTAGTGTGTTCCTGTAATAGTTTTTCCTTATTACATATAATTGATTAAAAGAACTCCATGATTATGCCAGAAAACAGTCGTCAGTACTTTCCCTTTCGAAGCCTTTGCCTTTTTTAGAGTTACTTCTTCCTTTACAGTCCACTGTTTTAAATGATGTTTCATCTACCGTAATTAATCGGGCCGAACACTGATTGTGCCTTAACTACGCCAACCGTTCGTTCCAACGAAACGTTCATTCTAACACGTTTTTGGTCCAGAGTGAGCAAACGCAACACCCAACTACTACTCATACCTAAATATTGATTCAGTATACGATATACACGTTCCTTGGATATTTTCATAGCCTTTGCTATCTCTTTAACTTTCATTCGACCGTCTAGAACCGTTTGGTGAACTTGCGCGATGTTATCGTCAATGGTTGCAATTTTTTGTCGTCCCAAAGCTTTATCGTCAGCCAAGCTGGTACGGCCACATTTAAATTCAGTTGCCCAAAATCTGAGGGTTGCAAATGATGCTGCAGAGCGCAAATTTTCTTTAATTTTCTTGGGCGTATAGCCTTTCAAAAACAAATATTTAATGACAGCTCTATTCTCCCCTTGTCCAAAATGGCTTTTTTTGACAGGTAACTTTCAAAGCATCTGCCAATATATTGCCTGTTTTTTGTTGACGAGTGCTGCTATCTTTATATCGAAGTCAACAACTTTTCAGGCAACTCAGAGGTATAGATTACCCTACTCGCAGATGTAAGAGTGCAGGGCTGAAAAGCCGTAGAATTACAAATACTTCGCGAAGACATCAATTACTGCCAAAACAGCCAAAGATTGTCCACAGGGAGGTGTTCTTTCATCTTTGGATGGATCAAAAATGGACACCGGAGTAGGTGCAGGTATTCGCCATCCAAAAATAAATGTTGCAACGCTAATGGGAAAAAGTCCCAGCGTTGCTTTGTAAAAAAAAACTGGAAAAGTCGATGAACTGGCTAGAAAAGCTTCACCTGATCCGTTCAATGGTCCAGAGTCGTTTTGTGGCTTCCCGTTATCAGCAATAGATGCAACAATGAAAGTTTGAATAACAAAATCTGTCTGTCCTGTTGGTAGGGTATAGTGTACCTGGTAATCACCCTACGAGAGCTATGTAAGCTATGCAAATCCAAATTTTGTCGTAACTTTAAAAGGGAAAATATCAGAAGACAGGGACACTAACACAAGACAACTGCCATCTTCGATATCCTATATGCAAAATCAAAATTAGTCATGAAACTGAACATATAAGAAGATATTATTTTTACAAGGACTTCTCAGTAACAAAGGAACTGAAAAGTATCTCCACCAGAGTGAATCTCAAGTTTATTAAAAAGAATGAGACTAATCTGTCATTTTGAACTGACTTTGTGGTACAGTAAATTTTTTGTATACAATGGCGTATAAACCTTCATAAATCCGGGAAGTCCCGTCACTGAGGATGATTTCCCGGTGAAAATCCGGACCCAATCGGTGAAAGTTTAATATGCTATCTTATACGGACGTATAGCCAAAGGCACGTTCGAACGATGTCCGGATCTTGGAACGGCACAGAATAGATTTATTGCGGGCTTGACTTACCAACCTACCTACAGCTGCATTATTCTTCACTTCTAGCTTTTCGCTTTCCATTCATTATTTTTCGAGCATTTCTTCACCTTGGTAATCATGGTACATGTTCTAGTGGCGTTTTGATGTTCTTGCACGACGACTGCATATTGATTCTGGTCTAATGGTGCAATGACACTATATCTTCAATTGCTGCAAGAATACAAATTCGATATTCTCTGCGCCCAGGAATGGTTTTGGCTACAATCTGAGCGAAGAAAGCAATGTATTGAAGTCTTTTTGGATGGCTCCAAAATTGATTTGAAATGCGTCGCTGGTACGGAGACATACGCTGTCCTGATGGAACTATATTGCGATCTATCGGTGGTATCACTGTATCACAAGTATCACTGAACCTTCTAACCATTTCCAAACTAATTTTACAATTCGAGCGCTGAGGAAAGTAAATTCACTAAAATTCGGTAAATGGAATTGATGGTATGCAGATTTAAAATCACTCTCCAGGAATCCAGCAGTCTAAACGAACTCTCTCCGGTGTCTTTAAGAGTTCTTTAGTTTTCTGTTGTGTTCTGTAGCCTGTCACTGATGTTGTATCGGCGTACCACGCTTTTTCTTTTTCTTTTATTCCAAATTATAGTATGCTGTAAGAAACAAAATTTTAACTTATTCTGGAGCATAGAGCGATAAGCAGGTCCTTCCACCTTTCTCTGTTTGGAGCTCGATAACTCAGCTGTATCAACGATCGCAAATTTTGGGAATGAGCTTCCGTCATGTTGTTCCTGGTCTACAAACTCGCCTTACACCTTTAGGGTCCCATTGGAAGCACTGCTTCGCTATATTGGCATCTGGTTTTCTCAGTGTATGGCCAATCCAGCGCTATTTTCTCTGTTGATGTCAACATCTACTTTTGCTTGTCCAGTCCTAAGCCATATTTCACAGTTGGAAATCGTTTGTGGCCACCGGATCTTTAAGTTGTAACGCAGAAAACGATTAACAAAGGCTTGAAACCTGCTCGGGATGTTGACGGAGTATTTCCAACTTTTACATTCATAAAGAAGTACAAATTTAACCTTTCACATTGGATTTAACTTAGCGCTAAGCAATATTTTGCTAGAACTCCACACTAGAGAAAGGATTCTGAATGCACTACGAGCTTTATTTAGTCTATTTCTGACATCCAGGACCGTTTCATCATCGAGTAACACATAACTACCGATAGTTGAACTGAGTGACCTCCTCTATGGTCTCCCGTCTCAAGATAACCTGCTGTTGTTGGTTTCGCCTAGCTTGCATCATTTTTGTGTTTTTGGCCATTCTGTTGCGGTCAATAACACATTTGGTTAAGTGAAATGTTTTAGTCCAGGAAACATATATCATAAGCGTAGTCCAGATGTCTTAGCTTATCAAACGGATTCGATTGGATACCAAGTCTCTCGTTGGTACATAACATTATCGATCGCAAGTAAGGACAAACTCGGTGATAGTCGTACACCTTGCGCTTTTGTACGACTCTTTAGTTTCTTCAGGGATGCCTCTCATAGCAAGCGATCTTCAGATGCAATCACGATTAACGCGATCGAAAGCTTTTCAAAGTCAACGAACATGAGGAAAAGCTGTGATTGGTATTCCGACGATTGTTCAAGGAAGATTCACAAGGTGCTAATATGATCGACGCATGATCGACTACTGCGAAATCCCGCTTAGTGCCTCTTGAACGTCGCTTTAATCATGGACTTTATCCTCTCGAAAATGACAGTTAACATCAGCTTTGCGAATGCGGACAACACGATGATACCACGCCACTTATGGCAGTTCTTAAGATCACCTTTCTTCGGTGTGGAAATAAAATCCAGTCCGCTGCATCGGAACCTATTTTCAGGAACTCGGCAGGTATGCCATCCAATCCAGTTGTCTTGTTATCTTTTAGAAATAGAATCGCGGTTCTTATGGGGGGTTGATATCAATTCTCCTTAAAGACCTACGTACGCCCAGCACATGATAATTTACATTTGTACTCTGGCCATCATTGAGTAGTGCACAAAAATGTTCCTTCCACCTTCTTCATCGGTCTTCTAGTGGCACTAAAAGGTTACCGCTAGTATCTAGCTCAGGGTGGTTGGTGCTACTTTTTTGATCTATAATATCCTAAGATATTTTGTACAGCTCCCTCATGTTCCCTTTTCTTGCAGCTTTTTTCGCACACTCGGCCAACTTGTTAAATCTGGCACTCCTATCACGCCTCACTTATGAGCTGCTCTATACTCGTTCTGCAGAACCAATTTTCGATGAATTCGAATTTTGAGTGCTCTGCGGTATGTTATTTTCTTGGGATACCCAGAGATCCAGCTTCTATAAAAACTCTATTTACTTTATCCTGCATCGCCTCAATGGGAACATTGACGTTTACATCCACAGTTTACGCTTTGTCATTTAGGGTGTTGGCAAAGTTACGACAAATATATTTGGCAATAAGAGCGATCGTATTAAATTTTTGTCTGGTTGATATATTCTTTGAAGTTCGCTGGGCAGCAGATGTTTGTAGCCTGAGCGTTTCTAGTAGCAGGTGATACATCGTTTTTGTATAATGAAGTGGCCGACTTAGTTTTGTGTCTCTTCTTTCTGGCAGTTCTTTTGTTTCTTTATGGCAGCTCTTGTGCGAAAACAAGGTTGCACCTACAACAAGCTGGTGAACGTTACAAAAGTCAATAAGCATATCGCCATTGTTATATCGCTGGCTCATAAGGCGCTCGAAGCCTACGTTGTTCGGGCCAATCTTGGCATTAAGGTCCCGCATGAAGAATACGATGTCGCCCTTCGGACCGTTGCTATACACCGACTTAAGTTGAGTGGTTTTGTGAGCCTCCTCTGCATCGTTCGTCGGAGCGTAACACTGAATGATGGTGACGGTGAACTTTGGAGCTAAATTTTGCCGTAATTATCCTCGCCGATACTAGTTTATAAGAAATTAGACATTTTCTAACCTTTTTAGTCAGCATAATACCAACACCATTCAGTCTTAGACGACTGCTTATCTCTTCCTCTCCAGAGTACAGGATAATGTTAAGCCGAATCATTTCAAGCTCCACCTGTTTGTATATTCCATGTCCGTCCGTCAATGTCCAGAGAACGAACGTTCCATTCTCCAATTTTCGTGCGTAAGTGGTAGCCAAAGGTAATATCTGCAGTATTTTTCTTAGCGGGCGTTGATTTTTTTTTATTTTAATCCAGTAGAATTCGATTTATGCGGATTCGGCATATATTTGTCACAAGCCACACGTTCTGGCATGGCTGCAGACGTTCATGATCCTCGAAAAGATCTGATGACTATTGTCACTTCTTGTCTAAACCTTTGCACGTGGGACCAGACCAGTTTCGTGTTCGCTTCATCACTCAATCGTCGAATTTTGAAGTGAGTTCCCACAAGTGATTTATTGCTTTTCAAATATGAGTGTTGGTCTCTGACTAGTGACTAATAAATACTTCCAAAGATTGTTTTTGAACGCACTTTTATTCTTATAATTTGACATTGATGAAGAGCTTGTTAACCCGAGAGTAGGATTACAACAATTTATTAAGTTCATTTACAAGGCATTTGATTTTAGTGGCTTTCGCAAATGGATATAGTACGCTTAATTAAAAAAAAAAAGAAAAAGAATTTGATAGATCTCGGAATAGACATTCGTATATGTATCATGACAGTAAGTACCTTCATAGAAATCATAAGTCATAGACCTAGTATAGAACTTCATTTCTATATAATGAAAACTCCTTTTTTTTATTAAAAATTGACAAATTGTTTTGAATTTTTCTTTTAAACAGAAAAAGCTATGGCAGCTCTTCCATCAAAAGTTTCGGAATTGAATTCAGCCTCAACACCTGAGGACGATCGTCCATCATCTCCAACAGATTCATTGCCAATTTATCAACAACGAGACAATTTTTTTACATAACTTGACCACTAAGACAATTAATTATAAATAATATTATAATGTTTTTCAAGTTTTTTTTAAGTAAGAAGACGATAATCCCTCTACCAAACTGTATTTTTGTTTTTAAGTATACAAAATAGTCTTCTTTTTATAATTGTAAATTTTTTCTCTTAAAATACAGCTTAAAACCAAATTTTTGTTTTTTTTTTTTTTTTAAAGAAGTAAGGAACAAAAAACAACGTTCAGCTGATTTATAATTCATATCATCATTAGCAAAAAACAAAAAACAAAAAAATACAGTATTCATTTATTGAAAGAAAAATAAAATCATTTATTAGCATAACCTGCCTTATCCGACAGAATTTTTTTAAAACAAAAAAAACATTGACTGATAATTTAAAAAAAAAGACTTAAACAAATTAAGTAATGAAAATAAAGAAAATTTAATTAAAAATACAATTAGATGTTAAAATAAAAAAAACAAACAAATTTTCTGCAGGCATTTCAATTAAATTAAATTAACTTTTACCCACTTGTAAATTGCTAAATTTTATTTAAGCAAAAAACATAAAAATACTCTTAAACATATCACCTTCTAATCTTCCTCTTAAAAATAAATATTTTTTTTCTATTAAAAAAAAAAAAAAAAAAACAAATTCGAATATAAATTGCAGTTTAAACTTAAATTAAAAAACAAAGGAAACATTTATTAAAACAATTAAATCAAAGACTTATATTTAACGAAAAGAGATTCATCAAAAATTATCATACATAATTGAGTCGAAAATAAATCATAATTTACAACAACAATAATTAATTCATGTAAAACTACAACAACAACAATAACAGACTGATTTCAAACGTTTAACACAAAAACAAATCAATTTTCTAAACTAAAAGCTGTAGATTTTGTAAAACAACATCAACAACAAGGTATACAATAATTATATACAATAACTCAAACAGCACACCTACTATCAGTACACCATCTAAAATACCAAAAAAAAACAAAAAAACAAACAAACAAACAAAAAGATACAATTAATAGGAATTATTAACAAAAATTAAAAATAAATAAAAAATAAAAAAAATTTGAAAACATTAAATGACGTTCAATTGAATAAGCTAATCACATTAATTTAAGATAGATGCACCTATTTACGCAGCACAGTCACGTTAGAGGGCTAAACATGAACAAATTATAGTAACATACAAAATCCTAGACGATAAACAAATAAAACAAACAATGTCCTAAAGTTGCAAATGCTACGAAGTTAAAAATAATGTAAATCACAATGCAGTATACACCAATAAAATGTATGAGTAACTAGGAAAGAAATGTCTAAAGACAAAGTGTCTAATCTAAGTCACTTATCACTTACATTAGGTTCTCAGTTGGCACTCAATTTTATTTACTTCTCCTTACAATATCACTTTAATCCCATTTGGAAAACAGGGCACTTACAACGAATATTCGATAAGCACACGAACTTATGCAACTGGTTTCAATTCAATAGGATTCACCCCAAACCCTGATTTTCCATCTTTAGTCGTTTTCAGTCGGTCTTCTCTGAGGCGTATTATGCTTGTACGAAACTGTGTGAGATAACTCCACTACTTAAGTCTCCACTTGTTTTTAGACGGATATTTGCTTGTCCAAGCCCAATTCTTTCTTGATCGGATTCCAAAAATATCGAAGATTCTGTCCCTATCTGACAATGCCCAAACATCTGTTGAGATCTTCAAAGCGAGAACCAAATAAAAACAGCTTGTTGATGAACTCATGTGAATACCTGATGTTGATAGCCATGTCGCTAACACACTGTACTGATTTTTAACTTTCCACCCTGATAAGTACACATCGATGGCGCTTTCTTCTAGGTTCGTCAGACCAAAAAAATTCCAAAACGACCAAAAATTAATAAAAAAAAAATAATACAATGTCCCAAAGATTTTAAAAGTTGTTGGTCGTTCGTTAAAATCAATAGAAAATCCACTTCATCCTCTATCCCAACTTTCATTTATACTCACATTTCGGCCTCCAGCACTTTAGACAAAACAAATCTGCTTGCTGCGCAATTTACAGCCACATCAGCGCTTCTAGATTGTGTTACCGGAGTGTTCAAATCTTTAATAAAACGAATCCATTTTCCCACACATGTACGAGCAGTGGTAAGATTGCTTACAAATCTCAATATTCAAAAATTCACTGTTCTATGTAGATTGTGTTCTTAAGATTTATCAAAATCACTGCGTCAACTTTTTCATAAGCCCTGCTTATTAGGACTATTTCCTGGAACAGGTGAATCTTCTTGTCTCTTTATCTATCAGAGAAATACTGATTAATCGTCAGCTCTTGAAGTTGTGTGCGGTAAGGCTGGTAGTGCAGCGCTGGTATTAACAGGTCCACTGGTCATTCGATGGCATGTCTCACGGAAAAGTGGATCCAAAGACAGTTGAACCTGATATATCAAAGGAATTTGAAAGAGTTTGGTTCTTTTGTATTGTTGTCTTCTTCAATGAATTAAAAATTCAATTTGGGTAAGTTCAGTTCCATTACTTTGGATGCCACTTCTAATCCAGTTTATGCTTTTGCTGATGACAGTACTCTCTGCTGCTTCATCTGTAGACCCGAAAACGCAGTGTCTGTTAAGCTCATTAGATTCCAATGTTCTTCAACTAATTGGGGAAGTATCAATCGTTTGGAGTTTCATCTCTACAAAATGCAAAAATTTCTGCAGAAAGTAAAGTAAATAAGTGACGAAGTGGCGCAATGGGTAATTTCACCAAATACTACGCAAGAATTTCTGGGTTCAAAACTCACCAAGTATGAGAAAAAATTTATAATTTTATTTCCTTTCGGCGAAAGATGGCAATACTTCGAATTCTGCCTATGAAAAAGTATCGCGGATTGTCTCACTCAGTTGTGTTTTCGTTAAAGGCTTTTTGCAATAAATGAGAATTACTTTCTTACCGATTTATTAGTATAATCGGAATCAATGAGTCGTATTTTGGATAGACTCAATCCAAGAAGTCGTTGGGTTCCTACTTGATATAGTGTTTAATGTAATCGGACGGGACGTGTATAGATATTAGATTTGTTTCATTGGATTTGAGAATAATCCGATATGCGCTGTCTTGACTTAAGTCGACCTGACCTTCGATTCCATCGAAGAAATTCTTTCGCCAAATGTCCCATTTTAGAGAACGTTTTGAGACTCAAAACCACTCCCATATTCTTATGTGGACTGTTATCTCTCAAACATGAAAATGTTACTTATTTCCAAACCGTCAAGTCAGTAGGTAACTTCGTCGAAGAAGAGGTGTTCGACCGATCAATAAGTGCATGACGAAGGCAGTAAAATTATGTTACATCAAGATCTTTCGAAATAAGTCGAAAATGTTGTCTCTTTTGAAAGACCTGGTAGCTAAAAGACGTTGGTTTTTCGTGGATATACATTAATTTCTTGTATTTATAACCCTTAGTGTTGAGGTTTTCTTTGACAGACACCAAATATATGTACGTATTCTAACTTTACCGTAATCGTATATACCTTACGAGTGTATTTTCCGACGAACGGTGTCATCTGAAACAACAAGAACTTCATCAATTCCTGCTTTGTGCTTGTCACGAGGGTGGGTCAAAAAGTCCAATGGTCTCCTTTCTCCTTGATCCCTTCTACATAATAAGGTTTGTCGAGATCCTCAAACTAGGCATTTGTCTGAGCGATAATTTCATCGTTAGATGCAAAACTTCTTTCCACCGAGCCATGTTTTTGAGTCTAGAAACAGGAAATATATATGCTGGAGGCTAAATCTGGAAAATATGGCGCATATGGAAATTTCACTAAGCAAACTATGCATGTATCTAGCCGCGTCTTTTTTTTTTTGATCGAAGAGCACTTGCTTCTTAGCCAAATACTGTCGTGTTTCTTCCAAATCGCCGCTGATCCAGTACAATAAGTTAAGATAACATCCCCATTAATTTTTGCTCCGTAAATCGCAAAAAATTGTACTCATTACCTTGTTGGTCAACAGACCCACCATGAACTTTTTCGGTGCCATTCATCCGACTTTGGTTTGATCTCCGGAGCAATGTGGAACATGAAACGGTGCAAAACCTCATTCGGATTCATATTGAACTTGAAGTTCACTTTTCTCTAGTTTCGTCAAAATTCACGGAACTGTCTTTTTAAAATGGCTTTCCCAAACAGAATTTATGATGAGAACACACTTCATTGCATACGCAGGTTTGAAGATTATAAGTGATTTTCTCCCGATGCTCTGGTTATCGGGGTCCTGACAAAATGGGATTCAGAACCTTCTTTATTCGAATTTCAATGGCCGTTACTTAAACGGACTTCACAAGCCTTCAGTACTATCTGTATTTCTAATCCTTATTGATCCTTAGCCTAGAAGATGGCCAAAGAGGTACCTAACATTAGGAGCGACTTTTATATATCTCTCGACAGATGAAACATCACCCAAAGGCAATGACAAGCATGTTAGGACGCCCAAGAGATACCAACTATAAGAAACCCAACAGACTCCTTCAAATCCGATTTGTGTTAAATTTATTAATTAATAAATAAGTCGGGAGCGGCGTCCACCTAAGAAAAAAAAATATCCTTTTCAAGACTTTTCTCTTGAAGCATTTCTTTTCGATTACTCCTGAGAAGTTAAAACATAATAGCAATCTATTTAGTACCTATTCAACATAGCAAAAAAAAAAAAAAAAAAACAAAGTGAATTATTGTCAAATTATAAAAACTAAAAATTATTTTTAATAACAAATATCTTAACATATTGAAAAAAAAAAATGATAAAAACTTGTTAAGTATTGAAATTGAAAAAGAATGAAAAAAATAATAAATGTGTTAATTATTTGAGTCAATTAATGTAGCTCATTGCAAAATTGAAAACTTATTATACTGACGAATTTTATGTTGTAAATTGGTTAAATAAAATTACAAAAATATTCAACAAAAACGAAAAAAAAGAATCAGAAAAAATAAAGACGCGTTAATTAAAAAATAAATATTATTAAATTACCCACAAGCAAAAGTCAACGATATAGTTATTCCTTAAATCAAATAACACCACAAATACATATTTATATATAATCATTGTAGTAAATAATAACTAAATTGAAAAGATAAAATCGCGAAAAAAAATATAAACAAAACGAAAAAATACAATACAAATGTACAAAATCATATCCATGAATATAATTATTAATTTAAGAACAACAAACAAATTATAAATATTATTTTTGAAAACTTTAAATGTAAATATATAAATACTATGATTTGCAGAGAAGAAAAAAAGATTAAAAAAAAATTGTAAACAATTTTATATTTATTTGTGCATTGTTTATTTTTTTTTGTTTGTTTTTTTCTTTTTTTTATAGTTCTATCGATATTCGTTGGTGCTATATTGTAGTAATAATTCAAATTTGTTATTTCTTAAGGATATGGTTTAGATATTAGAATTTAAACAATTTTTTTTTTAAGACAACAATTTTGAACATATATACGAGTATTTTTATTTGCTTATTAGTTTTATTGAAAGGTTGAATAGAAATAGAAATGAAGATAGACTACTACAGCAATGACAAATACATATGAATATGTTGTGTTACACATATTTAGTTTATAGGTATCTATCTTATAGATATTATTCAAGCTTAAATGCATATATAGTTTGTAAAAATAAAATAATTAAAGTAACAAATAATAAAGGCAAACATACAAGAAAAAATATTACGGAAATGTATAAAAAGATATTGAATGAAAAATAATTAAACATGCACATAAAATTATCATTATCATTATCATGTTATTTTAATTGTAAGACAAAAAGTTAAATAAATTTATTAAATTACAATTATGAAATGAAAGTTTTTTTTTCTTAATTTTATTACAACGAAAAGCAGAGATTTTTTTTCGAAGTTGAAGGTACGAGTGTTTCTGTGATTGATGATCGAAAATATAATCCGTCCAAATACGCCAGTAAAGCACTCGGAATACATTGAGGTTTCGGCGTAACTGCAATTGCATTGACTACAATAACAAATCGGACTCTATCTGTTAGGAAGGGAAGACCAAAAGCAGCGTAATGGTTTCCATCCAGCAGGTAGGCCTTCCTACTGACCCTTGAAATCTCAGTAACTTTTACTTCAGGCACCACGAGATTTTTTTAAATGTCCCCTCAGGTAGAGGCAGACGAATTTGCTGCACTCGACCACTACGTTCACTCTAAGCAAGTCACTCTCTCTCTCACGGCGGAATCAAGTCGGCCTTGATAAATTTTCTCGTTCAGAACCTGAATCCCTTGTCAGCATTTAAACCACCCCGCCTTACACCTGCACCACAAAACTTCTATCTTAATTTTTACTACCAGAATGAAAGAAGTCTTCGCTCTAAAACCAATGCTATTCTACGCCAATTGCATGCTTGTCCTTTTGATATTTACCTCCTGACTGAAACCAATACGATTTCTGACATAAAGAATTGTTCTCCTCTACTTTTAATGATAATTCGTCCCGTCGAAACGTCCTACTGCCTATCCACAACAGTCTTAATTCTTCGCCCATTACCTTTTTTTCATCCTCTAAAATTGACTTTGTCGCAATAAAAATAACTCTACCCATTCTAAGAGGGTGAGCGAGTTAGTGTTAGAAGCGAATAAATTGAAGTTGTGGATACAGCCTTTTGATAACTGTATGCCTGAGCCAAGAAAAACAAAACTTGTGCACTTAGAAATAGAACCTATGTAAGTGTCCTAAGTAGAAAATTTGAAATTGTAAAACCGTTAGCGTTAGGTGTTAACGAGTGTGTGGAGGTGCTTGAATGTGAGTATGAATGTGCTAGAAGAGATGAGTTAGTTTTTCAGGTTAGAGCGTCATTGACTAGCGAACGATGAAAGCGAAGTGATTGTACGCGCGGTACAATCTTTGTTAATAAAAATTGAAAAAAGTAGTCCAATTATATCTTTCTTATCTTACAACATCACACCATCAAGTCCCTTTACATTATATGTACATCATACCAGCTCATCCTATCGAATTCTACCAACTTGCTATCGACGCGATCGACCATTTAATTGATCTGTCTGACTCTTTTAACGATTGCCTTATTTTTGGCGAATTTAATCTTTTTCAGCTTCAGTGGACTACATCAGATGATCAATCGTTTTCCAACGCTTCAAATGCCACTAAGTAGTGTCTCTTCTTAGATCACTTAAGAGACTCAAGTCTATTTCAAGGCAGTGGTTTACCCAATATGGGCAGACTATTAGACCTTATTTTTACAACAGATTTAATTAACACCCCAGTCTCACTTTGTCACCTATCTCACTCAACAATTGATAACTACTAAACTCCCCCTCTTAACTGGTTTTTTTATAACTCTTCATACTACTAAAATGGATATCCTCTTACTTGGAAAACCGTTTTTACAGTGTTCGTTTTAGGTCGACCCAATCGGCTCCATTTTTGGCCACCTCTGGAGTTCCAGACGGCAGTCATCTAGGTCCCCTTCTTTTAATATAACCATAAATGATCTGAATTGGATTATCAAACACTCATCTGTCTACCTTTACGCCGATTATAACAATTTCTTCAAAATCATTTCTTTAACCCATGACTCCTTTCTCCTTCAATAAGACCTTGATAGCTTTTCAATCTGGTGCCTCAAAAATTCCATCACTTTTTCACATAAGCAGCACCAATTTCCTCTTCGACTCAACCTCAAACTATCTCCTCCGTTCAATCTCTTCGCGACCTTGGAATTTTGTGTGGTAGGAAGCTCAAATTCTGTGTTCATGTGGAGGAAATTAATCCTTAAAGCCAACTCTGCAGAATTCAACAACCCATACGCGACCAGGTTCTTTTATATTACCTTTGTTCGCCCGCTCCTAGAGTACGCCAGTCAAGTGTAGTCCTCATATTGTCGTGTTCATATCATGAGAATCAAAAGCATCCAGCGCCGTTTTCTCGATTTGCTCTTCGAGGTATGCCCTGGGGCAGTCCTTTTATTATACTCCCCTATCAAAACGGTATCAATCTTATTAACTTAAACACCTTTGAGGAACGCAGAGATGCAAACGACTTTCTCTTCATTTATCGGCTCCTTTTAGGCCGTGTTGATTGCGCGCCCCTTCACGACTCTATTTTCCTTCCAATGGCGTGAACTCATCAATCTCCCGTATGCTACGAAAGATGACTTTTACCGCGCCACTTCACCATTCTACCTTAAATTCGTTCTCTTTCACCACTCCAACCAACCTTAGTTTTAAGTTAAATTTAAAGTTATAGTTTGTATTAAGCCGAATAAAACAGGGCTCCACCAAAATTCTTACTACGATTTTTGAAATCGATTTTTGAATTGACCTGGCAATCTTTTGCGACTGTCGGTTTTGGTATTTAAAATAGTCATATGGCAAACGCTTTCCCATATTATTCCATTGCGCTTGCTCAAGAGATGATGCGCACGATGGTTGAAATATTTAATTTAATTTTATTTATTATTCAACAAGATATGACCAAAATACTCGTATGTAGGATGTGGTGCTGGTTATTTTTGGAGAACGACAACGTTAAATTTTACTTCACATTAGGAAAGCTTGCATTTGTCTTCCAATCCTGATGGCTGCGTTAGAATCTAGCAGAAAACGCATTTGAAACGCTATATTCCATGACCCTTGTCTGAGTCCCAGGTCACAATGGGATCATGAAAAATGACATCGCCGATGAACTTCCCATGTAAGCTTTAACGGATAATTTTTCGGACAAATGCTTCCTAGACGTTTCTAGGAAGTCAGCGACCTTTCTGCTGTCCCTCAGTAGTTGCTTACTGTCGTTGTGACAGGGCATTACACTTTTGTAAAGCACTTAAATGTGCTGGGCATAAGTGACATAACATTCTGCGATGCTTTCTGTGAAAGTGGTGACGACACCGCCGATCATTATCTCTGTGAATGTGTGGTTTACGCTCGCATCAGGCTGCAAGAACTCGGCGCTGACGTAGTGAGTGCTGGTACTGTATGCACTTTATCACTTTCAGTAACAAGAAATTTGTCTAAGTATTTGGTTTCGGTAGTAAAAAAAGACCAGCAATGTCGTTATGAGTCCCGCATTCAGGCCATACAGAAATAGTATTGTAACAGGGCAGAATTTTCTTGGATGTATCCGAAAGTGGGACAATAAAACAGCAAAAATTAGCAACATGACACCACACGGAGGTACATTTGAAAGTAAAATCGTGCTATCTTAGCCTGTTACTAGAGGCTAATATACCGTCTGGCTTGCATTGCAATTTTAAATGAAAGACTCTCCGAAACTCAGAAGACCCCTTAACTGAAGTGTTGAAAACTATTTCTAAAAGTTACGAAGCACTTTAGAACAAGTATGTAGTAAGTCATTTTCTCTGTTTTGATAAGAAACTTAAAGTGTTGCTAAAAAATGAGTCAACATCTCCTAAGTTGTTTGTCAAGTAGGTACATCTTAAAGAAACCGCTGATTACATACGCTTAATATATACATAGTATCTAAGTTCCCATCGTAGCTCATCAAAATGCAAGATATAGATCAAAGAAATCACGAAGCCTATTTATGAAATTTGGAAGTTTTATGACGCAGGGAAAAACTTCGGCTGCAAAATTTCTAAATACAGCTGACATGTTCAGTAGATTATTCAGTTGTAAGTTCTATGTTGCCGGATTCAATAACAGGAGACCAATGCCAACATGGTTACTACATATGTACATCGAAAGTGCTAGGCTTAATACCGAGAGGTAAGAAAGGAGGACAGAGATACCTGCGAGCTGAATGAACCAAGGAAATGCCCGTTACATCGGTTCTCAAAAAGGAAAGAAAAGAAGCAGAAAAGCGTTTAATCGAAGCCTTAAAAAGCCACTGTAGAAACGATTTTTGAGTGTTTTACCAAAAATTGCACATTAATCGCGAACAGAAGCATACAGGACGCCGAAGACAACCAACATCCGCTATCAAATACATTGAACTATTTACTATAATGCACTTTTTGTATGAAACCAATTAACCAATATAAGAGGCACAATATTGCAAAACCTTACAACTGCTAGCATGCGTTAAAAATTTATATTGTTGGAAGAAATTTGCATGCAGTTACTGATGCATTTGTGGCCTTGAAAACAGGGTTGAAAGAAAAAGCTTAATGGTAAACAGGATTAAAGCATACTGGTAAAAGTTTTCAATAAGTACAAATCAGGGAAACTGAGACGAAACCCGATACTCACTGTCTTATGCCTAAGTAACTGCAGCTGAGCTGAGTAACGCAACACAATGTACATAGTATCGGTTTATGTATATGTATATGTTTTTGCTTTTTTAGTGATTTCAATCGAAATGTAATCGACGTCATATGACCAGTTATGAGATAAAAAGGCATATACTAGCTGCTGAAACATAACTCAAAAGGGCATCTTTAATGCTACTAGGTGGAGTGTCCGTTCATATTTAGGCAGACATGCCTAAAGTACGATACTGTCTTTAGTTTTGCTTTGACAGCTGATTGTTGTTGACGTGTTTGGCATCATGTTGATTATGGACAAAAACGATTTTCGTTCTCTTATAAAACATTATTTTTTGAGAGGCAAAACGGCGAAGGAAACAAAAGAAAAGTTGGATAAATATTATGGGGCTAATGCTCCGTCAGATTACACCGTCATATATTAGTTTCGAGAGTTTCGTGGTTACAGAGAACAATGTCAAAAAAAAAAAAAAAAAAAATACATGAAATGGTGTTGGCTGACCCGAAAGCAGCGCGAGCTAGCATATACCACAAAGATTAGTACCGAGCGCACACGCCATATTTTGGGCAATATTCTGCATATGAAAAAGTTATCCTGCCGCTGTTTGCCGCACATACTCGTGACCAAAACACGAAAGCGAAATCATTTCGAAGTGTGTTTGGGCTTGCTGATTCGGAATCGGGTGGACTTTTGGCGTCGATTGGTAACTGTTGAGCACCAGAGAATAAAATGAATGCCCGGCAATGGACTGAAACCGGCACGAGTGCTCCGAAGCGGCCGAGGGAGGTTTTATGGGTCGGAAAGGTTATGGCGTCGGTTTTCTGAGATTGCCATGGTATACAGCGAGCATTACTGTGCATTTTTAGAGCGAAATCGCTGCAAACCGGCCTCACATGAAGTGACAAAAAAAATTTGTTTTTGCAAGACAATGCACCGGCGCACAAGAGCATCGCAACCACGGCTAAAATCAATGACTTACGGCTTCAATTGCGGTCGCATCCACCGTATTCGCCCAATTTAGCTCCCTCGGACTATTATCTCTTTCCAAACCTCAAAAGATTGCTCATCAATAAAAAAAAATCAGTTAACTCGAGGAAATCATCGACGCCACGGATGAGTTTTTTACAGACCTTTCGGAAAATTACTTTTCGGAGGATCAAGAAGTTGGAAAATCGCTAGGATAAATGTATCAAACTAAAAGGGGACTATATTGAATAAAATAAAAAACATTTAAAAATTTTTTTTTTCATTCCCAAGGAGGTAGTCCGGCACTAGCATTCAATGGACCCACTGTCCTGTACCTTCAGGCGGACGCAAATGATAAGGCTGTACTGTCCGCTGAATCATGCCTAGCGAATATCTTTTCTGACATAATCGATGACTGGGGAACTAGAAATGGGCTTTCAATCAATTCTTTCAAAATTGAAGTAGTCTTGCTTACGAATAAGAGGAAGCTGACTAACTGGTTTGACTTATCTTAAGGGATCATTTAACAAAGCAAGCTGACTGGCTTTTTACTCTGGCCTTATGAATATGCCCGTCTGATGAAGGTATCTGAAATGTTCAGAGAGAATGCCGCGCTGACATCTTTTAAAAGACGACAACGGTAGATTTCGCTTATATTCGCTTTAATTCGAGCATCCTAATTGTAATCAACTACATTGTGAAGAATAGGTGGAGAGACTGTGGTATCTGCGTAATAGCGAATCCGTACTTAAGCCCTAGCTGAACTCTTTTACTACTTTCAAACTAGTTTGAGAGTGCAAGTGTTTTTGGTGATCTGCTACACCAATTGCGGGTGGCCTGCGACCTAAGAGATATTTTGTACCACAAAATTAATTAGTATTAGAAAGATAAGAGGTATACAATTCTTTATCTTTCTGATGGAAATCTGCTATTGTCCTTCTTGAGTTGTAGGGATTCTTTTAATTTTTTGTGAAAGCTGACAAAGCCCTTGAATAATTTCCCAATGGGATATACACATTAAGAACATTTTGTTCTCCAAACTTTTTATTGTTGAGTTAATTGCTAAATTTAGGGTATTACAGAATGTCATTTCGATGGCTATTTCATTTCCTATGGTTTCACTGTTCAATCAACTGCTGTACATGGAGAGGAGGGATCGCATCTACAATAGATCTCTGGGAAAATAGGCGGATGCGCAAACGACCTCTTCCAACCCATTTCCATGAGGCAGCTCGATTATCGCTGCCACAAGTTCCCTAGTGTTAAATTCTGGAATGAGTCCTGGGACTATATTCTCTCTTACGCATCCATAATTAAAGCTATACAAAGCTCACGTGCTCCATCGGATGGTACATATACGTCATCCGATAGCATGCTGATAAGTCGCTCAGAAGGAGCACATTCGCTTCCTTGCTTCTAGTTCGGGATTAAAATTGGAGGGGGTAAGTATTCCGCAGTTCGCAAACTAAAGACTTGCATTCGCAAGGTGGCAATGAATCTTCTTATGTCGGTTGCTATTAGAGATCATTCTGCGACTTTACGTGGTTAGCACCAAGGCTAAATAAATAATTTAAGTAGCAGCTTCCAATAGAATCACAGGATATGAGATCTCGAAAAACTTGGAGGTTAAGCGAGGATGTCCCAGGATTCGCACCTGCGTTAGGACAGCCTACGCTCTTAGTTAGATCTTCCATTGACAATTAAATATTATATAAACATGGAACGACTCTCCAGAATGCCAATAAATCTAAAGAATGCTTCTCGATTTCTGTAAGAGGTCACAAATTTCTCTACAGTGCCTTAGTGCTTACTGGCATCACCAAGAAGCTCGTTAGTATTCTTGGCATAAGTATTACAGATCCTCCAATGCTGTAGGAGAAAAGTACTCTTTGCATTAAGTTTGTCACACTAAATAAACAAATTGTGTCACGACTAGAGCTCTAAAGTAGCTGTGTCGGTCTTAAGATACCAAGTCGATAGTATAAACCGGAAGAAGTTGAAACGAGCCAGGAATAACTACAACGCCATTCTTAAGCATATGAAATTTGAGTTCAATCAACAACTTCGGCAAAAAATACACTACAACATCCCAAAGACATTAAGAATTTTTTTAAATGCTCATTTATAATAAACAAGATCCAGCTCTTTGCAGAATCTGCTTTTGAGTAGCCTTAAAATGTTTGCACTCAGCGTAAGCGAAAAAAAATTAGGGAGCAAAGAAAGAGAAATACCCATGTACCTTGGTTTTAAATGTTTGAATGTTATAATGACTAGGAAATAAAAAGCTGAGGAAATTTAACGTTATTTTGGAGCACGTCCAAATGTGGGTTTGAGATTTGAGTATTTACCATATAGCGAATTGTTTTTAGTATTAGAACTAAACATTTTACTTCATATGATACATTGATTTCTTAAAAGCTAGTTATATACAAATAGTTTAAGGATAGGATATATGATAGACAGTGTGGTAAGATTTAGGGGGTTATGTGGTAGTATGGAGAAGTGTTGTAAAATTGTATTTTTAAAACCGGATGGATTTGTAATTGACTTGATATTTGACGGTAAGGAATTACATAGCTTAACAGTGTGTAAATAAAAAACAAACGAGAGGAATTGAATTTAACAGTTCTTGACGATCGACAAGAAATAAGCCTGTAGGATGTGGACAGTGAATATTTTTGTGTAAGATTATACAATTTCTTGCGCTGACATATTCTTAAAGGGGACATCCAAGTAAACTCCTAACGTATACAGAGATATGTTCATATCTTGGAATTCCGTAAATGTACCGCACTGCATCATTAAACGCAACTTAAAAATCAGGCCGAAATAACGCGTTAAGGTTACTGTAGACAACCTCAGAATAAGTTATTAGAGTTAATATCAACATTATTACAAGCTCTCTGATGGAGTGAAACAATCACTGAGTCACAACCTACTCAGACATCTTTAAATGCGACAATGAGTTGGTTAAGTTGTACCTAGACAAACTACGATTTATTTTGTAGCCAAGATTTCTCCTCCTTTGATTTTATTATTATTAGGGCATAAATTAGGCAAAGCTACGATATCGGAATCACCTGGGATTTTGTTAGATTTAGATGTAATCCGTTTTCAAGTGACCAAGTATAAACATGTTTCAACTCTTTATTTACAAGAAAAGCGAGTTCATCAAGTTTGCTGTGGGGTCTTGTGAAGGTGAAGTTGAACATCATCTGCATAACACATAGACTGAAAAGTCCGTTTTATAGTAAAACACAAAAATTTTGCGAAATTCAACTTTATTTGTCAATACAGTTGCCTTCGAGGGCGATACACTGATTGAAACGATTTTTCAATCTTTCGATACCAATTTTGTATTACGATTTCGGTTTAGCCTCAAAATAGGCCTCTATTTCGGCGACTACGATGGGTAGGGAAGCAATTCGTAGCCGAATTCATTAAATTTTGCCTTCGTTTTCATCGACTTGTAACACGGTGCATTGTTTTGATGAATACAGCACTTTCTTTTTCTTCAAATGTTGCCGTTTTTCTACGACTTCGTCCTTCAAACGCTCCAACTACCCAATGTAATAGTCGCTGTTGATAGTCTGCCCCTTTTGGAGATAGTCGATGAAAATTATTCCATGTGCCAGTCGACTGTTGAGTTTTTGGTCGTATTGGACGAGGTTCGTCGCCTGTTCGCCACTCAGCTGACTACCGACTTGACTCTGGTGTGAAGTGATAGAGACAAGTTTCATCCATTGTCACATATCGACGCAAAAATTCGGCTTTATTGCGGTTGAACAGCTTTAAACACTCCTCTGAATCATCAACACGTTGTTGTTTTTGGTCGACTGTGAGCAAACGCGGCACCCACTTTGAACAGAGCTTTCGCATGTCCAAATGTTCGTGTATGATACATCCAACACGCTCTTTTGATATCTTCAGAGCCTCAGCTATTTCGACCAACTTCACTTTACGGTCATTCGTAATTATTTTGTAGACTTTTTTGATGTTTTCATCTGAAACAGCCTCTTTTGGACGTCCACTGCGTGCATCATTTTCGGTGCTTGTATGACCACTTTTAAATTTTTCAATCCACTTGCGAATGGTTCGTTTGGCTGGTGCAGAGCCCGGGTAACACTTATCAAGCCATTTCTTTGCATCGGCTGCATTTTTCCCCATCAAAAAGCAATGATAAATCAACACACGAAATTGCTTTGAATCCATTTTTTTTTCTCAATAACAAAAGTTGCTTCACTCACAACGCTATATCTCGAGTGTGAGTATCTTTTGAAGGTTGGTACTAACTGAAAATGGTATGGATTTAATTCAAGTGGTGCCCTCTCTTAGAAACTGCTTTTCAGCCCATATATTATATGTAGGTGGATAGAAACAACTTTACACACCGATTAAAGACAATTTATAAAAAAAAAACAGAATAGTAATGGTCCCAGAACTGAGCCCTGTGGAACATCTTGCTTGATTTCGTCTCAGGATGAAGAACGTTCATCAGATATTTCTCTTTGTAATTTATCACATAGTAAAGTTTTGACCAATTTAAATGTTCTTTCACTGAACCTAAAATGGTTTCTAAGTTTACAGCATAGAATTGAATAATTCAGAACAGAAAATCCTGCCTGATTTCTAACCTCTAACCTCTAATAGGTTAGCTCTAAACCCAGTATATTGATTACTCAGCAATTTATTGGACGTTGAATGATCAGTGATCGCCAATGGAATTAGATTTAAAAGGTGTTATGCATTGAACGATACCATTTTCTGTTGTTGCTTCGAAGTCTTCCAAACAGGGTATGTTTTGCGTATTCACAGTTCGATTGAACTTGAAATTGCAATCATTCGGCTCATCACCCAGGAAAAGTAATTTAGTTCTTCAAGGTCAATAACGTATTTAGATGTGGTATTGCTGCTGCAGATACCGATTTTATGTAAATTACTCCAGTGCTCCTTTGGGGTAAGGGAGGAATTTAATTTGAAAACATAATACGTTACATCTTCTTAGAAGTACGTACAATGTACGTTAAGTGGTTACGTACTGCCACTTTATACTCAGACTAAGTAACATTGGAATGTCTACGCTTTCATCTTGTATATAATTTGTTTCCAATTTTTATAGAATTGACTATCTCAACCGTAAACAAAGGACATGCTCTGTTGAAGATTTTAACTGTTTTTGTTATTGGACTGAAATATGTAGTTTCACTTTGTCAAAAGCAAGTTACAATTTGGAGTGCATTTAAGTCAATCGAATCGAAATCTTTACAAAACAAATTTACATCATAGGAACAGTGTAGTGGGTCATGGTCAAAAACATCAATGGAAAATTGGCTGTATACTAGAACTAGGCAAGGATTAGAAGCAACCAATAGATCCAAGAGACCAGATAAATGATTTTCTGAAAACCGGGTACGATAAGTCACATTTATTATATCCATTCTTACAGAGGCAACTAAATCCTTCATTTAAAAAGTCAAGGTGTCATGTTTTAGTAAATCAATGTTAAAATCATCACAATATCACGTCAATACCACCGAACCTACCCATTTTACAGGCCGTACATAAACGCTAAGATCTTTTTCTCGTAAGTTATATTAAAATGGTACTATTTTATAGCCAGCTTTCTGTTGCTGCCTTCTCCAAACACGATCTTATTTATTTGACGTTTGATTTCTACATTACTTTATCCCCTAGAACCTTTCAGTATCATAATTTCAAAAGCATCGATATCCCAGTCCTCGAGGAAAGTGTTCGCGGAATAAATTGGGATACTATTTACAGTCTCCCAACATCAAACTCTCAGGTTAATTTTTTTAACGATAATCTTCCAGCGTTATATAGGGTTTTCCAAGTAAAGTACACTAACGGGTAACGTCTGCAAATTATAAAAATTTTTTACATATATTCGGAGTCGGTGACTGCAACTTTAAGAGCGTTAACTCCAATTTTCGGTCGTTATTCTCGCCTAGTAGACAGGCAATAACAAGTTTAGTGCAAACATTTAAGTCTACATATTCGTTGTGTGATGTTGCCGTGTCAGTGAGACAACGGGTTTTTCGAAGTGTCGAAAATATCGCTGCCGTTCATACGTCCGTAGCAAAAGATCCAAATCATTCGATTCCACGGCGTTCTAAAGAATTGGGCATCGTTTAGACCACATTATGGCATATTTTGCGTAAGAATCTTGGTTTAGACCCATACAAGATCAAGCTGACTCAAGAATTGAAGCCGATGGAACGGCGACGTACGTTCTCCGATTGGGTTCTGGAGAAGATGCGGCAAGATGATGAATTTCAGCGCAAAATCATCTTCAGTGATGAAGCTCATTTTTGGCTCAATGGGTTCGTCAATAAGCAAAATATGCGTTATTGGTCGGTTTGCATGCCGGCGGCGTTACTGGGCCATATTTTTTCTTCGACAATAACGATCATCACGTTACTGTGAATGATCAGCGTTATCGCGGCATGATCACCGATTATTTTTGGTCCGAATTGGAAGATATGCACTTGGACGACATGTGGTTTCAATAAGATGGTGCTACAAGCCACACATCACACGCTACAATCGATTTATTGAAGAGTAAGTATGGTGAGCGTGTTATCTCACGCTCGTTCGTGCGATTTAACGTCGCTTGACTATTTTCTGTGGGGCTACGTTAAGTCATTGGTTTATGCCCACACGTCGACGGCGTTGGAAGAGCTCAGAGCCAACATTGAAAGCGAAATAGCGGCCGTTTCGGCCGAAATGTGTGGACGAATCGTTGAAAATTGGGTCCAACGAATCGACCGCTGCAAACGTGCACGCGGTGACCATATGAACGAAGTCGAGTTTCAAACTCGATCGTACTTCAAATTAATAATAAAGTTTTTGAAATATCTTAAATGGTTTGCCTTTTATTTAAAAAAAAAGTTGTCAAGTCGTTATTAGAAAACCCTATATAATGAGCATGTAACTTTAGTAACGAAAACAATCAGGCAAAACAGCAACACTAACACCTGGTCCTCAAACACAATACGCGCACTCATACTTAAACGTGACCAGGCTTATAAGCATTGGAAGCGCTTTCGCTGTGAAAGCTATGCCGCTCACTGCGTAACAAAGTCGTCATGGAAATACGTAAAGCTAAGACAAGTGTCCTTTCTCGACGTCTTGACCATACTATGAACGGCAAGACGCTGTAGAGAAACTTACGAACTATTAGTATTGGCAAATCCAAAATCAATAAAGGAGTGGAAGATGACTTGAATGAGTTAAATAGAAAGTTTCTATCCTTTCAACAAATCATTACAGTATCTGAACAGTTCTCATCACAACCTCATAACCAGCGAATTCTGTTTTCCTCTCCTAGCTTCTCCTTCATGGGAGTAAGCTGTATTGACGAACTTGAATGCTTACTTTCTTTAAAATCCAATGCCGTTGGACTAGATGGCCTACATCCGCTGTTTCTTAAGATTATCCTTCCCATATTATTGCCCTATACCATATAACACACATTTTTAACACTGTAATAATGACGGGGGTATTTCCCGTAAGAAATTTTTGTGAAAAAATCCTGCAACAACAAATATGTCAGTATATGGGGCGTAGCAACACATTAACTCCTAAGCAATCAGGTTTTCGAAAAAAACACAGCTGCATCACTGCGTTTCTAAATGTAACCGAGGATATCCGACTTGGTATTGATAACGATGAGGTAACATTTTTAGTCTTACTCGACATCTCTAAGGCATTCGATACCGTTGACCATGCCACCTTATGTACTAAGCTCTTGAGGTTATATAATGTTTCACCATACGTCGTTGGGCTGATTTCATCCTACTTGACTAATAGACTCCAAGCTGTTGAATTAATCAATACTCTCTCCGACATTTTACCTTCCGTGAGCGGTGTCCCTCAGGGATCTATTTTGGAACACCTGTTATTTTCCTTGTATATAACTGAACTGCTTTCGATTGATAGACATTGCTCTTCACATTTGAATGCCGACGATGTACAACTCTACATAAGCCTTAGGTCCTTATTGAGCACACCGCTAGTTGTGTAAATGCCGATCTCGCTGAAGTAGCACGTTGGTCTCTGAAAAATAGTCCTTTATCTATTTTTTTTTTTTATAATTCCACGTGCGCACCAAGGAGATATGAATACCCTTTTACTGTCTCTTCACCAGGACGCGGGCGGGTGGTGTAGTAGTTTTGAAACTCAGATGTTCGGTTTTGATATTTTTCCAGAGGTGGTTGTCAAACTGGAGCCAGTGCATCCTCAACCAGTGGGTTCTTAGTACGTGCTAGTTGTTAGTTCGTTACATTCATAGTAGCCCAGCCAGCAACCACTCCAATATCAGTGTTATGACTTCATGTCAGAGTTGACGAAGACGGGATTTTCATATAACTACATACAAATTCCATGAAAAGACTTTTTCAGAGATTTTGCCACGGAATTCGAACCGCGACCCTCTGCTTGAGGAGTCTATGCATATACCACTACACCACGGCCACCCGAATTCGAAATCTAAATGTTTAGCAATTTCCAGAAAACCATTGGATTTATCCTATTTTCCCACTATCACCTTAAACAACGCTCCAATCGAGTACGTTGATACCGCCCGTAACCTTGGAGTTATCTTTATTCGTTATTTAACCTGAGAAAATCATATTAACATGAATGTTGGTAAATTATATGGTATTCTTCGTGCACTTTGAACCACGCAGTTTTTCACGCCTTTGGCTATCAGAATTATTATTGCGAAAACTCTGATTATGCCCGTATTAACATATGGCTGTTGAATTTATTTGAAGTATAACTACAATAGTAAACGGAATCTTAATGTCGTCTTTAACTGTATTATCCGTTATATTTTTGGTTTGGTTTTTTCTGATATGTAATGTACGAGTATGTATTTGCTCTAATTCCCAAATTATATCATGTTATGTTACCATAAATTTGTAGCTTTCATCTTTAGATTCCTCTATTTTTTAGCTTAGTAATAACTAATAAGATATTATATCTTACTTTGTATAAGCTTTCAATAAAATAAATAAATGAAAAAATATATATATAAGTGTTGATAGACAGTGCCCAGTGTTAGAGATTTCAACAGAGAAAGGTACAGGGAAGCAGCTTCTATTTTTGGTGTAAGCTTACGTAACCATGTATTACAACCTCGTTTTTCGACTATTCCACGCCATTTCCCTTAGCCTTAATGATGGAATCACACTTAAGTTTTAATTTGCACCTGTGGTTATGGTAAATCTGTCATTTCTAGTTCATAGCATATTTTATCATAAAGAATAAAGGCTTAAGCCGAAATAATATTAACACAAAAATTGGAGAAGAAATACTTTAATTTATCTAATTTTTTTTCATTTAAGGTCCGACTTTGAGTCCCTCCCTCATAACACTTGGATAGTACATTTATTATAGTGTACGTTGATTATTTGTTTACACTGTATTGTAAATAACATCCGTAGAGAAAGGAATCCTATCTAGCAAGTATAAGGAGATCTTTGGAACATCTGAGCAGATGTAGATGTTGTACTGCAATTTTGGGCTGATATATGCCTAATACAATATATTGAAGCCTGATTCGCGGGGTTGAAGTATTTACTACATCGGATGAGGAAACATAGACATTTCGCAGCATTTTTTGCGACATCGAATATGTGTTCATTCCAACGTAGGTTGGCGTGGCTTTGTGTTTAGATTTCGCTTTAACGACAGCAGACAGCATTGTGTTTTGGAAGCATTAAATTCTACTCTACTAGGTGGGGTGAAAAGTAACCTCCTTGCGAATGAAAAAAAAAAATTTTTTTTAAATGTTTTTTATTTTATGCAATATAGTCCCCTTTTAGTTTGATACACTTATCCTAGCGATTTTCCAACTTCTTGATCCCGTCCGAAAAGTAATTTTCCGGAAGGTCTGTAAAATACTCATCCGTGGCGTCGATGATTTCCTCGAGTTAACTGATTTTTTTTTATTGATGAGCAATCTTTTGAGGTTTGGAAAGAGATAATAGTCCGAGGGAGCTAAATTGGGCGAATACGGTGGATGCGACCGCAGTTGAAGCCGTAAGTCATTGATTTTAGCCGTGGTTGCGATGCTCTTGTGCGCCGGTGCATTATCTTGCAAAAACAAATTTTTTTTGTCACTTCATGTGAGGCCGGTTTGCAGCGATTTCGCCCTGAAAATGCACAGTAATGCTCGCTGTTAATGGTTTTTTCTTTTTCGAGGTAGTTCACGAAGTGTATACCATGACAATCCCAGAAAACCGACGCCATAACCTTTCCGACCCATAGAGCCTACCTTGCCGGTTTCAGTCCATTGCCGGGCATTCATTTTATTCTCTAGTGTTCAACAGTTACCAATCGACGCCAAAAGTCCACCCGATTCCGAATCAGCAAGCCCAAACACACTTCGAAATGATTTCGCTTTCGTGTTTTGGTCACGAGTATGTGCGGCAAACAGCGGCAGGATAACTTTTTCATATGCAGAATATTGAACAAAATATGTCGTGTGCGCTCAGTATTAATCTTTGTGAGATCTGCTAGCTCACGCACCTTCACCTTTCGGTCAGCCAACACCATTTCATGTATTTTTTTGACATTGTTCTCTATAACCGCAGCGGAGGGCCTGTCGCTGCGGACTTGATCGGTAGTGGAGTTTCGGCCACCACCAAACTCTCGAAACCAATATTTGACGGTGTAATTTGACGGATCATTAGCCCTATAATATTTGTCCAACTTTTCTTTTGTTTCCTTCGCCGTTTTGCCTCTCAAAAAATAATATTTTATGAGAGAATGAAAATCGTTTTTGTCCATAATCAACATGATGCCAAACACGTCAACAACATTCAGCTGTCAAAACAAAACTAAAGACAGTATCGCACTGAAATGGCATGTCTGCCTAAATATAAACGGACTTGAAGGCACCATAATTTTTTTTGCAGGAGCAGCGCATTTTGGCGGTCAAGGAGGTATGAGCTTAGCATACGCTGCTGTTCCCGTTCTACAGTCGAAGAACATGGACGTGAGTCCTGCAACGAACATGAGAAACAGAGAGTACTGTCATCAGCAAAGAAATACATATATTGGACTAGAATTAGAAGACAAGCGATCATTGATGAAAATTAAAAAGAGTGTCGGAGTCAGAACGGAACCCTGGGGCATACCTGTATTTATTTTGTGAATATCAGTTTTAAAATCGTCCAAAACAACTTGAATTGAAAGTTCTGAAAGGTAATACATTGAAGAAGAGAGTTGGAGATCTCAAATGCACACATTTTTGACAAAGGATCTTAATGCCAAACTGCCAAATGCCTTAAAAATATCAAATGACTTGTCAACGATCGACGGGTGCACACTGTAATCTGTGAATTCGTGAATTTTCTTTTTCTCTTTTGTGCAAAAAAAAACAAAAAAAAAAAAAATAAAATAAAACCACCGCGCATACGCATGAGCAACACCAAAAATTGTTGCAGTAATGACATAAGAGAACATATTACGCAGTGCGGGTACCCCACCTCTTCCGATACAATTCATAGTATTGTTGCTTCCACTTGGTCACTACTGCTGCTGTATTTGTCATACATACATACAATGTATGTAACAACTGATGGAGTGAGTCGTGAGTATGAATTTTGTTGGTGCACTGTTGTAAGGGTATAACACCAACTCGTACACCGATTTGATTCGGTAAACCAACGTCAAATTTCTCACTTCGCAGCCTTGCTTAGCATCTTCGATGTTTGTGCCTTGTGTTTGTTTGTGTCTATATGACTAGGGAATTTAGGGTGCACTTAGCAAATATACGCGGGCTAAAAATTAATCACTTTTCTGTATATGTACGCCCACGTCTATAAGTACAGACCAGCTGTATTGGCACTAAGTGAAACACAAGCTACCTGGCTACGAACTAGTGCCACTATTCGCCATTTACGTGCGTAGTAATGTAGCTTACCAAATTCCACCCCAATTAACTCCATGTTCCAATCCACAATTCAACTTCATATGCAAAGGTCAGCAATTCGACTTTTAACGAGTTTGGCACGCTGTCTGTTCCATTAAAAGAATTGTATCCCTGTATCCTCATATTGAATTCGTTATTACCGGTGATTTCAATATACACAACTCTGGGTGGGTTTGAAATTCTGGACAGACAACACCCGAAGGACAGTTGTCTCTAGTGTTTTACGTGGACGCCTTTTTTTGTAAATTTAAGACCAGGGGATGCACATACATCTATGGGAGCAAGGATATGCCTTGCAATCGCTTTCCGTCAATCCTTTGATACCAAAGTAGAACTTGCGATGGAGACAGAAGTTCCACCCTTGGTATGAGTCGAGGTCGATCTTAAACCTCTTGATGATCTAAAGATCACAGCACATATTATTTTGTAACTCTACATTGGATCAAAGACCCTTCTCGCGACTTTGGGTCTAAGCCACAGCCACCATGACGCTCCCACAAGGGGGCCTACCTCTACAAGTCTGGCATGGATTGAAATCTGAGGGACACCTGATTCCCATGGTCATGCTGGTCAAATCGTAGCAGCATTCGGTTGCGTCATTTGAAAACCGTTACGATAAGGCCAGTACATAGCTCTGCCCCCATTTTTTATTAGACGACGTCATTGATGTTCGAAGCCTTGATAATTGGGCGGGGACCCACACCCGAAGGACAGATGTCATAATGTTTTTCGTGAACTCCTGCCTATGTAGGCTTAATTTCACGGGATGCCCATACATCCATGGGAGCAAGGACACGCCTTGCCATCGCTCGCCGTCAATTTTTTGATACCAAAGCGGAACTCGTGTTGGAGGCTAAAAGTTAGGGTCACAACACCCAGGATCTTGCAACTCTACATTGGGTCAAGACCCTTCCCGCGACTTTGGCTTTAAACGTTAGCCACCTTGACTCTCCCACAAAAGGGCCTACGTCCACAAGTCAGGCCTGGACCGAAATCCGGGGGGCAACTGACTCCCATGGTACCGTGTTTTAAGTCCTGATAAGGCAACGGTGGTCCTGCCACCCAACAGGACCTCTGACCGGCCGCTTGTAACTGGTAAAATCGTACCAACATTTGGAGGCTTTAAGAAGCGAAAACCTTTACGATAAGACCAGTACATTGCTCTGCCCCCGCTTTTTATTAGACAACGTCATTGATGGGCGAAGCCACACATGAAGGACAGGGTGTTTACATCCACGCTGCGGAAAATAACTTGACTTGGAGGCTTTAAAAAGTGAAAACCTTAACGATAAGACCTCTGCCCCCGCTTTTTATTAGACAACGTCATTGATGGGCGAAGCCACACATGAAGGACAGGGTGTTTACATCCTCACTGCGGAAAATAACTTGACTCAGCTTATAAATGAGCCCACATGAAGATAGTCATACCGCCAACACCTTGGACTTGTTTTTAACTTCTCACCCTATAAGTACACAGTTGATGTGCTCTCCCCTCTAGGAATGTTGGAACGTTGTGTCATATCAGCTAATTTTTCATACACCAACCATACAGTTAAAGAAAAGATTCCTAAAAGAACCGTATGGCAATACGAGAATACCAATTGGAGCGGTCTTAACACCTTCTTTAGGAATTTTAACTGGTCGTCATGTTTCTCGATAATGACGTAGATGCCGCTGTTGATATAATCACAGACACTATTCTCTTCAGAATAATATCGGACAAAGAGTATCAAATTTAAAGAATAGGCATGGTTCGACTCGAATTATAAAAAGGCTGCAAGGGTTGGAGAATTGTTTTTTCGGTTCTTCCGGCCAAATGAAAACCGAAAAAAGTTAAGACGAGCCAGTAATGACTGCAGTGCTTTCCTTAAGCGTGCGACATTCCATTATTTCTAAAAACTGAGACAAAAAATACTACAATGTCCCAAAGGTAATAAATGTTGATCGTTCATCAGAAACTCTACCTCATCCTCCGACACAACACTCATTTACAATGACATTCCAGCTGTCAACTAACAAGGCCAATCTGCTTGCTGAGCACTTTGCGACCATCTCTACACTTCCAGTTTGTGCTTTATCTCCACCTACACTTGTGCGCTTCGCACTCGTTTAGTAGCAAGAGTACTTAAAGACCTTGACATTCACAAATCTGCTGGTCTAGATGGTATATCTCCAATTATTATGAAGAGGTGTTCTTCCAATCTGTCAAAAGCTGCTTATGATGCTCCATCAAACCTAAGGACTTTTTTTCAAGTAGGTGAAAAGCATTTGTTAAAAAGACAAAAATTCTTCATCCTACTTTCACAATCCTATTGCACTTACATCCCTCCTTTCGAAAGTTGTAAATAACCCAGTGCGGGCGGCACGATCCACTGTGGATTTTATGGCATATCTCACCGAATCGAAAGCAGTTGAACTTGATATTTCAAAGGTGTTTGATAAAGTTCAGGCTCTTTGTGAAATATTTCATTTGAGATCGACAAATACATTCTTCAATAGATTAGAAAATACTTTTCAGGACGTTCAATTTAAATTATCTTGGACAGAGTACACTGCACCCAGTTACATAGGTATGCTTACAGTTATGTATAGGATCATTGGCCAATATTTCTTTGAAAATAAAGTGTGTGCCACAGGTGCCATCACTGCTGCTTAAGCTCGGACGATTTTTTATATTTCTTTCTCTAAAGACTATATTTCCAACAGGATAGAGCTACATTACGTAATGAAAGGGTCACTATGGCTCTGCTATGAAGTGTTTACCACGTGAGCACTATTTTCCGAAGTAGTGGGAAAAGTATAAGTGACAAAAAATCTGAAAGATGTATAATACATAACATCCCGAGATAACCGGAAACAATCACTCAATTAGTTACAGCGATTTCAAGAGGCTTTCTTTGATTTTATTTCTATTTTTATTGACTGCCAAAGCCTATCGTTAAGAAGAAAATTTGTATTCGGATTTGTATCCAGTGCCGGAATACATTTCAATATCAAGGTTTTGTAAGAAAAAGCCTTCCTTTACACAATAGAATTGTAATAAATTTCCTTTAGTGTATAAGTACGAGTATGAGTGGAATACTAATAGGCACTGTGCATATCCATTCTCAATGTCCAATGTTCCTTGCACAGCTAAAACAAATGAAATAAAATAAAAACTTCACATACGAGTGAACGTACATATGTATGTAAAAGAACGCCTACCCAACTGCAAGCTATATTATAAATGATAAAAGATATATCGAAACGAAAAAGATTTTATATGCGGCACGTTTTCGATGGCACTCTCCATCCATTATAGAGTGATTAACATCGAACATTAAATTCGCCTGAGCAACGGTCGAGTATGACAATTTAAATTTCATAAATATCTCTGTGATCACCCAGACTAACCACTTTCAATTCTCATCTATTCAATGATCTGATATCATTAGCTACTTGGCGCACCTCTCCCTCTAGTAGTTGGAAAAAAAAAGAAAAACATAAAAGTAAAAATAAATTATAAATTTATAATAAAAGTTTAGTCGTACTCAGAATTTTTGACGGAACCCGCCTTGAGGTGCCTAGCCAACCAGATAAGTATCTGGAAATTGAAATAAATTTCGCTACTTATCCGTCATTCTTCAACATTTCTGTCCAATTCCCATGTTAATCAAATTTAGAAGTCAGTTTCTTCAGCATGCAGGTTGATTTCTAAAATTAATTTAATCTACAAATAAATTATCCTACTGATACGATACGAATTCACACCCTCTTTTGTTCGAATCGGTAAGAAAATTGGGTCAACATTCACGACAAAAGGAAAACAAATCGTTGAACTCGAAAACATCGGATACGCAGCACCAAAACAAAGTAATATTCGAGTAACAACATCAAATTGATGTTGATGTTATTTTGGAATGTTTTTGTTTTTGTCCAAGAGGGTCACTGGATATGTTTCCTCATTGATACGAATTAAGTCAGCAAAACAAGTTCACCAATTGAGCACAATGTATGTATGAGTACAAGTATATTGTATAATGTACCAGCAGACATACTCGTATCTTACCGTAAAACTTGTATCTTATGGTGACAAGAATCTGGGTTTCTTGAACTTGGCCGCCGGCTGTCAGCTCCCAGCTCTCAGCTCCCAGCTCCCAGCTCCCAGCTCCCAGCTCCCAGCTCCATCTGCCAGCTACCAGTTACCAACTTCAACTGTCTGTATGGCATGACCGATAACCGCAATTCATTTACATGTATTTGTTAAGTAAAAAGAATCTTGTACTCGTATCTTTGAAAATTTCCCATGTTTTGATGTTGAGCGCATTGGTGGGTAGTTGATGGAAAATTCTGAACCGCATTCTGTGGTCATTGAACACTTTGATGTCGTATGCCCAACAAAACGTAATGGGATACGTAAATAATGGAAAACATGTTCACATTCTGTGTTTTTATTCTGTCAAGATATCGAATGTTATTAATTAACTGAGATAAAACCGAAATTGTCACATAACAATTGTATAAATTTAATTCTGCCTACAGATACACCTCGTCCATTAAAGAAAGCCTTTCGGCTTGCGCACCAATGCCAGTTACAAAAACAATCTTTAAACGCGCATTTACTACACGATTTATGGTTCCGTTTACAAGAAATCTGTATTAAGTGCTGGGACTGTAATGAATAACTCCTTCGCAATTTATTATAATCAATAAATCGGTTAATTAAAATGAGCAAAACATTTTCAGTGTAAGTGACTCATATGGATGTTGTCCTAAACCAACATGCTACACCCATTTGAAATTGATATTCTTTCTTAGAATTATAAAAAAAGACCGGAATATAGTCCACCCTTTATATAGATGAATATTACAATATACTGTCGGATATTACAAAACATGTATGGTATATAGACAGTTAAGCTCCACTCAGATCCCTAACTTGGATCGAGATAGAGACTACCGCCCATTTCTCAACGAGGTGGACAAGCGACACAATGGGACATTCAGGCGTCCCAAAGAACTGTGTTGTTAATGAACTGCCTAGATTTAGATTGGCCACAAATGTCCTTCACCATACAAATGGCAAATTTTCAAAGTGCTCTCTAGAACCAGCCACTGAACCAGCCAACTGTGAGACATCTAAACTAATATGACCTAAACTCAACCCTACCGATCGAGGGAGCTAATTAACTTCAAGAGATAAAAGACATCTCCAAACTCACAAACGGGATACTGTGTTATTGGAAGACATGAGAAGCGATGAGTGATGAAAGGCGCGCTTTCTTTTCACGCATCAAAACGTAATCCGTCGTACCCCATCATTACATAGTTTGCTTAGCGAGTATGACACCAGGATCAGTAATCGTTGCCTTCTTTCGGTCCCAGGAACTCCTTTCTTCGGGGATTTGTAAATAATAATTGTTTAATGGTTTGCGCCAATGAATATAGGATCTTCATAGAAACCAATAGGTCGTACTACTGGCAAGCGGGTGTAAAACTCCTTGACCTAAGGCCTACGCGCTAAACCATATTTCTGCATTCGTCAAACATTCCTCACATAGATACTAGTATTACTTCGCGAGTCTGGTCAAAATTTATGCTGTAAGCTTCTGTAAGTTAGTTTCTTGGACTCTATTCTGCGCAGATCTCCATCCAGCCATCCTCTGTTCCCATCAAGTGACATACAAAGCCCTCCGGAACTTGCTTGTGGGTCTACCTGTTTTGTGTGGATCTGGCTTTTCATATTGATGCTAATGCTGTATTTTTTTCCCGTTAAACTCTTTTGAGTTTCTACTGGTTCGTGGTTTGTCTAGGGTACACCATCTGCATCTCATTCGTAAGGATCATAGGAATCGTTCCGGCTAAAACTCAAGTCTGTTCACAAGCCATTGATAAACCTGATTGTACAATTGACTGAACAAGATTCATTTCTTTCGGGACCGTTTTGATTCAAACTTCGAACCTTCCGATTTGAAAGCCAATAAACTATTCTATTGAGCTACGGGCACTCCCCTGCACGCTGACTACAGTTTTGTTTTTAGTTCTTCCGCCGTTAAGGCACTTGCCCAGACTCAAGCACGTTAAGGGAAAGAAAGGTAACGCTCTAAACATTAGGATGCTGCGAGCATATCCAAAGCTACCGATATTCGAAACCATCCTGAAGAGTATCGCCTGCATCAGCGAAGCCGTTTTGCCTCGACACAGGCCTTAACGTATAGCCTCATAATCGAGCATCACTCAAAGATATTCTAGAGACTATTTTGAACTAATTTTTTTTTCTGTCTCGAAGGGTCGCATACTTCATTGTTTTATGACTGTTTTACATCCGATCACTTTCACAATTTCGTGTAGCGTTAATCGCAGAACTTTATCATACATTATGTTCAAAAGAAGAGGTCAGAGAACCGACTCTTGTGGTACTCCCTCAGACTCATTGTAGCATTTAGCCCCATTGTCAGTATGATATTTTAGTGTTCTCTTGCGGCCAAGAATATTTTTCTTAATGCACAATCAGCTCTCAGAATTAAAGCCATTCTAAACATCTAGCGTTATAACTACACAATATACCTTCGCCCGATCTCTTTATTGCTTCAGCTGCTGTATCTTCTACAGCTTTTATGGCATCGATGGTGGACAGCAATTTTCTGAAAACGTTTCTACTAATGATCTGATAGAGCTCGATTTTAGTTTGCCACCGCAAACATTCTGGCACATTATTGTTGCTCCGAAGGCATTTAGAATCCCTTTCGCTGCTACGTTGACTACCATATTCCGGTGCTATTCGGTTAAGTCGTCTCCTATTTTCCGCATGTACTTCATGATGGTTATTCCTCGTACATAACACGAGCAGTTGGTTTGTGTGGGAACAGATGCCGTCTTTAGCAATGCCGGGTATGTTAATTGGAAAGATATATTGCTTCTTCATCAGTTCCCAGTAAACTATGGCTTAAGCATCTGAGTCCATCTCGCCGTGGATGCTTGAAACTCTTTGAATTAGGTTATTTAATGGCCCTTTTCAGATCCCGTCTTTCCAAATTGAAGGTGATCACCTGTCCCTGAAAGATTTGTCTGCGTCTCTGGGATCTGTGTCCTGCTTGAAGGATGATTACCACCTTTTACTAGCATTCCTTCTGGGCATTGCTGCATCGCATGCTGTGGAGATGGTCTGAGCTACCTGATGCGATAGGCATCCCTTAAAAGCAAAAGTGCTATTATTCAACGTTTCCTTGAACGTATCATTGTCAAAGAGTATGGCTTTTCACTTTGGCCCTATTGCGTGGGTAGCTGTATTCGTTCCTCTTCATTGACATTTAATTTTATTTTATAGTTTCGTCTTAACAAGGAAACTTCTGTGTGTCTTATAACTCGGATTCGGCCAGGAGCGCAACAATCAAGTGCTTGCCTTACCTAACAGTGGTGTTCCCCAGTAAACTCTTACTCATGCAGGTTAGAATGACAAGGGCATGCCTGGTCTGTATCACCATATTAGCTTATCCCGTCATAGCGCTCAAAATTCTATAGGGAAAAGATTAAAATATTTGACGAAGCAACTAATGGCCTCTGATAAAAATGGGCTTACTGTTGACGATCCTGGCAAATATTTAAACGACAACGGCTTTCGTATCTACATGTGGAATGTTCGGACTATTAACAGGGCACGTGCCCCCGAACAATTAGTGTGCAATCTAAGGACGATGATAAACTGGGATATACATATGTATATGTTTTTTATACTATGCTAATTGCTATAGGGAAAAGAAACAGCGCTTATTCGGATGCGGAATCGTCATACGCCGCATAATTAGGCAATGAATTTTGAGCTTCCGACACATGACCCAAAAGTCTATGAGCAAAAAGGCTATATTCCCTAACATAAGCCTAGTATGCGCCCATGCGCATAAACAAGGACGATATCACCAAACAATGTTTCTATGAGCTTCATAACAAGACATGTGAGCAACGTCCTAAGTATAACGGTAAAATCGTACTAGGCCAGGATAGGAAATGGAGACATCTGTGGTAGGACAATTGGTAGTCATAGCATTCACAACACCACGTACGGCAATGGACGTAGGCATTTTGACTTTACGGCGGGACGAAATATTAATACAATAAGCTGACGGTTTCCTCATTTACACGAGGGTACATGGTGGTCTCCGAATTCTCGAACACTAAATCATATCGGTCATTTTGCGACAGACGGTGACACATATGTTGCGCAAGAAATCGCTGGTTTGATGAAGAATGTCGGTAAGTATATACTTGCATCTAAACAAGAATTCTACGAAGCGGCGTCGCCAAGAGCTGCTCGTGAGCTCTGCGAGCAGAAGAGGCGGGAAAATATCGACTTTTCCGAAAGAAGAAAAACCACCACGAGAAGTGCGCGATCAAAAATATTGATATGTTGTACAGAAGGTTTACCAATAGGTTAAAATAAGGTATCAAGGCAAAAAGACCCGTACAGAAGCCTATAGAGATGAAAAAAGAAACCTTGTGATAGAGTCACAGTAGGTTCTGAGAATATGGACAAACCTTTTCTGCAGACTGTATAACGGCGAAGAGGCCCAACATTTCACCATCAGCAAAATAGATAATTCAACTTAGAAAAAGATAGCCAAAATTTCAATCCACCTGACCAAAAGAAGTAAGGATAGCAATATCCCGCAACTGCGCCGACTGTTGAGGTCTTCTCAACATCGCATACAAGATCTTATCTGCCATATTGCGTGAACGTCTGAAACCCTTGGCCAACAAACAGTCAATATCACTGTTATTTAAGGCCAGGAAAGTCGAGCAAAATTTTCAAACTCTTTGCATCTTTTTGTCGAGCTTATGCAGAATAATGATTCAGAACGCTAGCAGCTCTGTTAAAGTCGAAAACGACTTATCCGAGAACTTTCATGTTCAAGAAGGTTTTAGACAAAGTGAAGGTGTTTTTTTAACATTATACGTGGAAAAATTATTCGGAACTCATAACTGAACACTTAATGCACATTCTGTCAAAAGTCTATGCAACTACTAACATACGTCGATAATATCAACATCGGGGTGTTCACTGGTGCGTTCAGTAGTATTGAAACGGAAGCTGTCAATATTTATTTTGAGGTAAATGAAGGCAAAACAAGGCAAAGTCAACAAAAAGGGACACACAACATCGATGAATTGGTTAGAATGTCTCAGCCGACAAAAACATTTTTGAGGTAATAAAGGACTTTGACTTTGGCTCTACTATGCATTCTGCAAACAACATCTCAAGAGAAATAAAACGAAGAGCCACTCTCGCCAAGCCCTATCTCGAAAAACCAGGAATACTCTATATAAAATCTTGCTCATCCAAGTAATAATAATGAACTCTATCGAAAGCGGATGAAGATATCAGATATCCCCAGTCGCTACGACAGATAAATCCTTTGAAAAATATTCGGTTTCGTTTGCGTTGACAGGCTTTGAAGGAGAAAATGCAATGACGAACTATATGAGCTGTACAGCGACATTGACTTACTCAGAAAACTGCGCACTCTCAGACGACTGAGATGGCAAGGACATATAAAGGGAATGAACACCAATGCTCTTGCCCACAGTGTTTTCGAATCTAACCCGTAGGGACAAGGCAGTGGCACTCAGAAATAAAAGTGTACCTCAACCGACATGGAGTGCGCAACTGGCTCAGTTAGTTAAAGTCTGGACTAACCGGAGAAGCTGGTGAGTTGAAGCACCACCAAACTAAATTCGCTTCAGTATTGCCTGATGAGTCTTCACTGACCTGACAATTAGTTTTTTTTTTTTTTTTTGTCCTTAATTTTACAATTAGCGCGCGCTCAAGAGATTTTGCACACCCTTAAATAGTTTTCACACAGTTTCGCTAAGACGAAAGTGAAAGAGATACCGACTCGTAATGACTAGTTTTCCGCAGAAATCAGATGCTCATGAATCCGCTTGGCCATTTACCTTCCTTCAGAAAAGTTTCTACCGCACCGTTGTTAGACAAGTTTATGTCCAGGGATGTAAAAACTGTGATAACCTGGGCGTTGAATTTTCCAGGGTTAATTACTTGCTGCTTCCCTGGCGCATCAGCTACGATTTAGTCCAGGACTGGGGAGCGCATATCATTTATAGAAATATTTATAAATCTATGATAGCAGTGGTCGGAGGGTTGAATCATTGTCTATAGGATCCTGTTGAAGATGTTTGGAAAAATGTATTTTTGCTGAACACTGTGTTTTCTTACTTCATATTCCCAACGAATCATATTTGCTCAATTCAAATTGTGCAACAACTTCTTTTGTGTTATGGATTGATCCCTCTCAATCGATGAGTAATATAAAAGTTTTACATTTGTTGCTTCAATTTTATATTTTTAATTTGCGCGCCTCGTATAATTTTTATTAACGGATATAGGATTATTGCAGGTTGTTTGTAGTCTAATAGTTAATATTTCCATTGTCTTTCTTTGTCTGAATGATTACAGTTCAAACATGTCTGGAAATATTTATTTATGGCCAGGTGTTCCCAATAATAAAAAGGTTTTTAAGCGTCACCGTCTTGGCTTTACCTAGATTTTTATCTCTTAAAGTCCAGCTAGACTTCTGTGAATAATTGAAATCAAAACAAAGGACGAGATATTAATTTTAGGAAAAAGCTTCCCCATACGAATATCGTTATGTTTTTTGTTATTTTCTAAATCTTATCACACGTCGTAGGAGGTAGAAGGTCATACAACTATTGCGTAAGTAATGAGTGACATTCAAATAGGAATTTACATTCAATGCATATCTAAATTGTTGTCAATATTGCGCATGCCAATGTAATTAATGAAAACGTACAATTAGCGTTTTGTAAGATCCCACATAAGGCAAAGTACGTATGTGATATCATGCAGCTAGGCGCTGTGACAAGTTGGGAGTATTCTTAATTTTTTTTTCTTTTGAAACAAAATAGTGTTGAATAAATTAACAAAATCTCGATTGGAAAAACAGCGGCAAACTGGTGAACCCAAATTCATAATAAAAAGCTAGTTGTGCGGAATTATCTTTGGTAATGGAAAGTTTCTTTTATTTTTTGATTAGAGCCCTAAGACAATTTTGGCGCCACTTATAACTTTATCACACCACCCCCTGTTGGTCAACTGCCATTGCCTTCCATTGTGATATGAACGAGTATGATGCCTCAACTCAAGCGCATCTATCAAAACTGTCACAGCTGGATAAGTGAAACATGAATTCAAATTTATTACTGAGAATAACAACAGACACAAACAACAAAAGATAACGCACTCAAACCAGATTCACTGTGTCTAGATACATTATTTCCCTCTGCCTTACGTTTGAAGACAGACTTGAGCCTGTCTGTGTCGAGAATCGAGTGACAGTAGTGTTCCTTTCTGTTGTATCGGTATAAAAAGCAGCACATCACTTGGACGTACTGTCATTTGACTTAGTCAACTCACCTGCTCAAGATGGGTAAGTGAAGCGCTAGAGTTTCATCCATATACCAATAAAAAATACCCGCATAACTCGTAGTCGTAGTCGTATCTTTTCAAATGCACCTTTCTTCTTTGCTTAACTTCTTCGATTCGGTTCGTATAAGTGAACTTGTAATTGAAATTTATGTGGCTTTTTTCTCCTACTGTATTATTACAACAAGTTCAATCAACTTGGCATAAAGAATTTCTTTTGAAGACTCCGAATCCGTGGAATCAGTGTGTCGGTGAATCAATTTGTATTCAAAGTGCGCGCGAATTTAATTTAAAAAAAAAATAAATAAAACTAATAATCATAAAAATTACGAACCTTGTGTGAGCACTCGTAATGTGAAGCAAGGCTTTTCCGCTTTAATCTGTGATTTTGTTGTTTATTTATTTATTTATTTATTTTTTTTTTTTGCTTTGACTTTCTTATTTATTTATTTTGTTTAGAAGTGAAACTTTTTTGTAAAAATAAAAGTTATAATGAGTGTTGTGTTAGAAAAGTAAACTGTTTCGAATGATGTGTTTATAGGAGTTTTGGAGTGGTTTTATATTTTTTTTTTTAAAAATCGGGTTCCTTATATATTTTTTTATATAGTATTTGAATTGTTATAGATTTTTGTTAATTTCACTCTTTTAGTTTTAGATGTTTTTTTTTCTTTTTTTTTGATAGAAAATTCCTCCAATTAGACCGATTCATTTTTACTTCTATACTACGATACTATGTATAGTTTCTGTATCGTAAACCGTGTTTCTTTAAGAGGGTCCGATCAACAAATTTAAAATAAAGTACGCGGCATTTGCTGATAAATAATTCTCTATCATTTAGAGATTCATAATGTGGCAATAGACCCAAGTAGGTTGGCCTTTCCAACAGCCATTCTTACCTTACCTAACGTTTAAGGATTATTTGGTCCATATAAGTACTGCGACTGACAATTAACAAATATGTCCTGCTAGTCCAACTTCTGATTACTTCCTGGAGTTAATAAGCAGTACCAAACTTGGAATCACCCTTTCACCAAACTTTGATTTTATTAAGTTTATCGTATTGGCTGCAGTATGATAGGTACCTCCATATTGGTTGGACCAAGTATATTATATAGATGTCACATAGAAATAGCTTCTGACTCATTTGTTAAAATATGAGCACCAATGATGGCACCACACAGTATATTTTTGTGGATATTAAGCTCTATGAAGAGTCAGCTGTAGATTTTTTTCATTCTAGATACGGCAATTTGCCGTTGAGGCTAAAATGAGCCACATTACGAAACACAATTGTGCCATAGAATCATCTTTTATTCATGAACCGCACAGACCTTTTTACATCACAGTCCCACGTCCTTCAATATCGACTGATTGTAACATTACACGAGATAAGGCATACTCCATGAGAGAAAATATATTGATCTGACATTTGTATGGAGTAAGCTCGTTGTGAACGGATTTTTTTGATTGTGCCTCTAATGCTAGTTTTTATTGGTTTTGAGTCCGTTCGGGGATGTAAACGATTAGGCAAAGATTCTTCTGCAACACATTTAAAATTATGGCCGTACGAATCCTAAACTATTGTGCACGTCTGTGAATTAATAAACTCGGTCCTAGAGTAACACAGATTCTTGCTACTGGTCTTATGTCATGCAAAATTATATTAGTACAAAACCTATATAGAACACAGCAAATATCACGTTCAGATGGCTGATTATCTAGTCCAAAAAATTTATAAAGTGCTCGATAAGTTCGTCTAAGATAACGATAATTTCGGAGAGAATTCAGAATATCCTCGCAGGATATTGGTCTCCTATGCCCAACACTCCCCCCACTTATTAAGAGCTGGAAAGTCGTTAACCTCTTAAAGATGTCGTGAAGCATTCATTAATTCTGCAGGCAATCTGGAGAGTTATGCCATCCACAGTTACGGTCATATGAAATCCAACGGATACAGAAAGTCCAATTCAGGGTCTAGAAAAACTCTTCTCTGAACCTCTGTGATCCCCTTGTGACCTCAAATCTAAACAAAAGTAAATTAAATCAGACTTTCTAGCACGTTGTATTCTCGAGCTAATTTACTCGTGAGAGTCGTTAAAGGGTTCAGTAAAAGTTTAATCTCAGCAGGGCTGTCACTACAGATGTGTAATAGATAAACTGGATAATTCTTCACGGTGTTGTCTCTCGTAAAAGGATTTAAATTTCCACCTAAAGGATTATTTTGCATTCCCTTAGGTTAGAAAAGTTTGGGTTAAAAACGAGAGTACGATCTTAATACTGTGTCAGATGGGATACCTAGAGAACCAAATAAAATGTTAAGTCCTAAAGGAGAATCAAAACACTTTCTCGAAGGATACTCAAACTTCCAAAAAATTGTAGTTGTAGTGAGTAGAACCACTATAGTTAATCTTACGTGTTTCTTCTAGATGTTAAAAAAATATTTTCATTATCATCTGCAAGGTGTCTGCCTCTGCCAGTCTGAGCCTTCTGACATATAACCTTAGGAGACAATGTCATGAAAGGCTCACCGCCAATTTCATGAGTTTTTCCTTGTTAAGTTGAAGAGCCGAAGGAACTCATACCATTCAATTAAAAAATCTACCAATATCTACCTAGATTTGACCATTTTTGGGATGAGGATATACCCTGAAATTTTTCCAGTTAATCCCCTCTTCTCATTCCCTAGCAGTGCCCTGATACCCAGCATAATCTGTTCTGTCTCGATAATGCCTTAAGCCTTGCGTAACCTCTGACTATTTCAGAATTGATGTAAGTGGATTCCAATACCTTGACAACAACAGCCTGTTGGCTGTTCCCGGTGAATTACGAACTTCTGAGAACAACTAGAACTTCTGAATGGAAGACATTGCGTATGTCAGAAGTCGTACATATACGAGTCAACACTTAGAAATCCGGGCCTACACAAGAGATGATAACATTGAACTCAGTGTCTTGGTGCAAATAGTTAGTTTGATCTGATTTTTGCACCTCTTGTCATTCCTAAGTAGACTTAGGAACAAATTTTGCTTAAATATTGGATCTGCTATTTCGTGTCTATTGCTTTTTGGCATTTGGAAGATGAAAAGCCTTTTCAAAAGATTTAATTTAAACTTGGGTTCCTGTCCAAAATTACCACAACTACCTACTATTGCTTGTACTTCTTGCAGCTTGGGATTGTTAAATTGGGCTATCTGGTATTTTTTGTGAAAAAGTCCATTTCCGTTTTGGGTGAATTGGTGTTGAATAAGTAGCTCTTTACCCAGTTTCTAATTGTTCCCAAATCAACCTCCATAATCTTGCTTAAGGTATATATCCTGTCATCTGGATATACTGTGCCCCTCATCCTCATTTAAATTAGTGCTTAGGTATTGTCAATAAAAAGTACCCACGTGGTGAAATCGAGCCCCTATGTGAAGTTATCCTGGTAGAGAGCAATTTAGTCCAGTTTGTAACACCCTGAGCAATGTTACCTTTTATTAAAGTGAGACCGCAGTTGATAGATAGATTTGCTAAGCCTAACAATATACCAATAAAAGCCAAATTGGAAATTTAGTGGAACGCTCCTCCATTATAATGTATTCACTTCGGAGAAACCATTCCATATTTTTCACAAACCGCTCTTTTTCTTCCCTGTAGCGGCGCCTTGAGGACCTATATATTGGGATTATGGATAAGTTGTATGGTCAGATGAACTACTACTATCGATCTTCTACAAATGATTATTGAGTCATAGGGCTTTTCAAGAGTTTTATAAAGAATTACATTAGAAAAAGCTCCAATTCTTACGTACTTACGTGGCGCTATAGTTCTAGATGAACCTGCGTTACAACTAATAAGCCTCTCCAATTAGTACGGTCCTTAGCTAACTGCATTCAGTTGCGCATTCATAGTCGGCTGAGGTGCCCTTTTAATTGTGCGTGCCACCTAAGGAAAAGTCTTCCCCTATCACGTTAATTTCGAAGACTCTGCGGGCCGGAGCATTGGTGCCCATTCGCTCTACGAGTACATATTCTAGCCATCTCAGGCAACTGATGCGCAGTTTCCTGACTAGGTCGGAGTCGCTATAGGGCTTGTATAAATTATCATAAAATCTTCTCCTTTAAATCCCGTCAACACAAGCGAGATCGAATATATTTCAAAGGTTTTTACTCTAGAAATGACCGAGGATAGCGTCCATGCGTCTGCGCGATAAAGTAAAGGTCTTATACAGAGTCTGGTTAGTTTTTTGGGATAGATCCTAACTAATCAATTGGTTTACTAACCCCCCTCCCCCCCCAAAAAAAAAAAGATTTACAAGAGTGATTCTTCATTTCATTTCTCCTGACGTGTTGTTGAAAGAATGCATTGTAAAGCCAAGGTATACAAAATCCTTTATTTATTATACTATATGTGCAATTCTTCGGTGGGTCCCTTCTTGTTGATAGTATATACTCGGTTTTACTATCATTTGTCACTTAACCTATTTTAGCAACAATCCGTTTCAATTGTACCGATGTCATCGGCGTACGCTAGTAATTGCCCAGACTTTTGAAATATTGTGATTCCTGTGCTACTTTGCGAGTTCCGCACAATTCTTTCAAGTATGATGTTAAAGCAGTCAAATGATAGCGCGTCACCTTGTATTAAGCCTTTTTTGACATCAAAGGTCTCGGTTAAGTCATTACCCGTCCCATCGCACTTCCTGTATGGCGGTGAAATCTGTGTGATAGCAGTCAAGGGCCTCTGCGAATTACACGAAGGTCGTTGTCCTTTAAACATTCCTTACGGTCATCAAAAGTGATTCTCTTTTTATACGAGGCCATTATTGGGTTTGTCACATTTTTCTTATCTCTTTCGCATAGGGTTGTGAGGCTCATGACGGCTTAACGCAGTATTAATGCCAAGTTAGACCGCACTTTAAGAGATTACTCATGCAGTTACCGGGGCCACCACTGGAAGGTAAAGAAGGCACTGAGTAATGAGCTTGATTGTTTGTACTGCTGGTCCAATCCAAGGTATACAACATTCAGCAGTTTCCAGATTAATCGCCATGTAGGCGATTATGGTCTCTTGTAATTGCACGAAATATCTTAGTTCAGTAGTTCTTCTGTATCTTGGTATACGAAATGTCGCCAAATTACTAAACCGGGGGACATGAAAGTTGTGAGTTGTGTTGTGAATTTTGTCTTAATTCTGATTAGACCGGACCTTCAAATGTGTTGTGTTACAGAATATGTTTTTGGCTTTGATTCACATTCGTGCACATTTTTTTATTTTAATTTTGCCATACCAATCATACCACTTGCATGACTCGGAATATCTCCTTTTAAACGGTCTTAAGTCTCCGCTAATATCCTACTTCTACATATGCGGTGTTAAAAATAAGAGAATTCCACGTACATAGCAGAAAACCGCTTACTCTGATTTTCAGTAGTGAAATCATCTAATATACATCCGAAAGTGTTTGTCTATTCATATTGGTGATGACTCTACTACTCTAGAATTAAATCTTTCACAAGTTCTACCATCGTGAAATAATGCTCGTAATGGCAAATCTCCGATATCACCTTCATCTACATGTGAAGAGTATCTTAATCTCCCGCCGTTCGGATTTGGCAAAAAAATCTGAGAGACAAAAAAGTTACACCTTAAGGTGTGAACAAGCTAATGCCGTTTCGTTGGTGGCTTTATAATGTCTTCATCTAGAACCAATTGAAACGAGTTAATTCAGCTGAGTCTGTGTGACTCCAAGCATTCAGTATTATTTGAATGGTCAGGGTCAGCACCCAGTGATGTCAAGTTCTGGGTTCACATGGTCCTTCTTTATTTAGGTTTGCGATCATCTAGGGAGGGTTTCATTTCTAGCCTGTTAACAAGGAAAAGGGTAAATCACATCACTCGACATCTCAGTATGACACAAACCCTTTGTCTTTTTAGGGTCATTTCATCTGTCCCTTCGAAAACAAAAATTCTTGTAGTCAACAAATTTTTAGAAAGGATAATAGGTAAATGGGAGAATGCCATTTTCAGGCTTTACCTGTACGGGTCTAATTTTCAGTCTATCAAGACTGACATTATGCTCATTAAACGAATCATCCTGCCCGTCAATATCTGAAATCTTGTTTGACATGGTCTGTTTTTCTGAAATTTCTACGGATTTCACTAATTTCCTGAGCTATGTCGCCAACAACCAGCACCACTTGCCAACTTGTTCACCTTACCTTACGGTCTAAGGACAAGAAACAAAAATTTATAGAAGTTCGCGCAGAATGGCCTATCCATTGCATTTCCTCGTTGACTCGTTTGTTCGTCATAGTCGATGTTGATATTGAAGGACCTACAAACAATACCATATAGCTTTGATTTGACTTCACATAAAAACTTAATCTAGACAAGATTCCAGTAAGTTTCTACACACATCAAGCTAGAAATGTTTCCTACAACTAATTTAAATAAATGTTTGTACATACATTCATTGATAAAAACAAAGTGTCATCGCAAAATGTCAAAAGTTACCTAAAACAAGTTATTTTAAGAAGAAAACAAACTAGAATTTGCCTTGTTATTGTTGTTTTCGTTTTTATAAATATCTTTCTCATGTTTCATTGTAGGCAAGTCCACTATTATAATTTCGTTCCTGCTTTTGGGCTTGGCGGCAGCTTTAGCAGAAGATCAGCCGGCTCGTATCGTATGCTATTTTAGTAACTGGGCAGTGTATCGCCCTGGATTGGGACGTTATGGCATCGAAGATGTACCAGCCGATCTGTGTACGCATTTAGTTTACTCATTCATTGGTGTCGACGACACAAATTGGCAAGTTCTGGTGATTGATCCTGAATTGGATATCGACCAAAATGGATTTAGAAATTTCACGAATCTAAGGAAAACCCATCCAAATTTAAAGTTGCAAGTTGCTGTCGGTGGGTGGGCAGAAGGTGGCAAGAAATACTCACAATTGTGCGCGGTGAAAGAGCGCCGTATGACGTTTATTCGCAGTGTTGTGGACTTTATGAAGAAGTACGACTTTGACGGATTTGATTTGGACTGGGAGTATCCAGGAGCTACAGATCGTGGTGGCAGTTTTAGTGACAAGGATAGGTTCTTGTATTTTGTTGAGGAACTTCGTAGAGCATTCGATCGGGAGGGTAGAGGTTGGGAGATTACCATGGCTGTCCCAGTAGCTAAGTTCAGGTTGCAAGAGGGTTATCATGTTCCAGAGTTGTGCGAGTAAGTTAAATTATTTTAAATAGTTAGATCAGCTTGTAAATGTTCTTTTATAGGCTTCTAGATGCAATTCATGCGATGACATATGATTTAAGAGGAAACTGGGCTGGATTCGCCGATGTCCATAGTCCCTTATATAAACGTCCTCATGATCAGTATGCATATGAAAAACTTAATGTGGTATGACATACTTTTTCTGTCCAGTAAGCGCTCATGACATACTTTATTTTAGAATGACGGTTTGGCTCTGTGGGAAGAGATGGGTTGCCCAGCAAACAAACTCGTCGTGGGAGTTCCCTTCTACGGTCGAACATACACCTTAAGCAACTCGAATAAGAATTACAACTTAGGCACGTACATAAACAAGGAAGCAGGTGGTGGCGCCCCGGGACCATATACCAATGCTAGTGGTTTTATGGCCTTTTATGAAATTTGTACTGAAGTTCAAGACAACACAAAAGGATGGACTGTTAAATGGGATGATGGTGGATTAGTGCCATACGCATACAAAGACAATCAGTGGGTTGGATATGAGGATCCAAAATCGATTCAAATCAAAATGGACTTCATTAAGAAGAAGGGCTATGCCGGTGCTATGACTTGGGCTATTGACATGGATGACTTCCACGGGCTTTGTGGTGATGAGAATGCTCTATCAAAGATCCTCTACCACAGCATGACCAACTATAAAGTGCCACCACCATCACGAACCACAACACCTAGAGTATGTTCACAATGAAACCCTTTTAAATTGCTTTCTTATCAACTTTGATTTTTAGCCTGAGTGGGCTAAACCTCCATCAACACCATCTTCACCAGATGAGGAAAATTTTGTCCTACCACCGACAACAAGTAGACCAAAACCGAAACCAGAACCTAGTACAACTCAAAGGCCATCAACCCATTGGCCAACAACTCAATTGTCAACAACTCAACGTCCTATAACTATAACTAGCCGTCCACCGACCACAATTAAATCTACAACTCGCGTAAGTTCTCACAAATCTATTTTCAAGAACACACTGCGCGAAAGGTTTTTTTGGTGTTTCTGATTGACGAGGTATTTTCAAATCATTTGTTTGGTATTTATCGTCTGAGAAATCAATCTCAATTATTCGATACCCAGAAGGTCAAGCAAATACGAATACCTCTGACATTGACCCTGCAATCCGAAGAAACTTTTTATAGATGTTCTGAAATGTGTTTTTCTTTTTTGTTTTTGTATTTTTAGAAATCAACTGCAACCCAAGGTTACGAGGTTACTGAACCTTCAAATTTAGATAATGAGTACGAGGGAAAACCACCATCGACTTCAGTGGTTGATTGTTCAAGTAGAGACTACGTTCCGCATTCGGATTGTACAAAGGTTGAGATTTTCTACAAAAAAAGAATTGTCAGTTGGGAATCTATTCTTTGATTTGTTTCTTTTTTTTTCAGTATTACCGCTGTGTTTATGGGAAACCTGTTGAGTTCAGCTGTAAACCAGGGACTGCGTTCCATACTGTCACTCATATTTGTGATTGGATTGAAAATAACGATCGTTACTACTGCACCCGACTTAAAAAGAAGGATCTTGACAATGTTGTCTCAAAATAGAAAATCATGTATATCCACTGTAACGATAAGACTTTTGTAATATTTTTGGATTTTTTGTTGTTTTTTTTTTTTTTTTTTACTATGCTGAAAAAATAATTGAAATAAATAATAAAATGAATATTCCTGAAATATTGTATCTTTAGCTTTCTTCATGTGTGTTCTCTGATGTTTCCTATTTTGGCTGTCTTCTTATGACCAGATGGGATCTAGAGTCCAGATTCCCAGGTGAATTATTTAACAAAAAGCCAAATGATGCTAAAGAAGCCAGCCAATTAGATTAGATAAACTAAGAGAATTGCTTGTACTTGGAACAGCGACAATGCATACGTAGTCTTATACAATGCAGCCGAACTTTTCAATCTTTCCGCGGTTTTGTGCGCTGACTGACTAATCGTTTAATACTCGAACTTCGAACGTTTCTGTGGTTCGTTCAATTATACATACGGCAGATATAGCCAGAAGAATTGAAACAATGGCAGATAGGTTAACTATGAAAGGTATGTCTTAGGTATGGATACCGAAAGGACTTCCAAACAAACAGTGTGTGACGTCCCACTTCGTATTGTCTGAAGGCAGAGGTCTAAAATAAGAGTTATTTTCTTTTTTTGTTAAAAAAATTTTTAGGAAAACATTACAAAGTCAGTGTGTTAGATATACCGTTTTAATTGTCTGCTTCTTCTGTTCACATTTCCACCAAAAAAATGGTTGGGAATTTTTATCACAAAAAACTTATTGGGTAAGTATTAGTTTTTATCTTTTTCCATTTTAATGAAAAATAACTATTCTTGGGCTTTTTTTCAAACAAATAAATCAGAGGAAATGATTTTAAAATTTTTTTTCGCTAAAATTAAAAATAAAAGTTAAAAACAAATAACTTTCCTACAATAGCCGTAACAACAACACCAATAAAATTGTTGTCTTCCTTTTAAAAAGGACTTTCCAATAATACACATAAAGTGTGAGCTAACAGCTAATATGGAAGTTTTCATTAAATTAAAGACACATTTATTACGAAATCATTGTAAAAATGTGTTCATTAATTAAGTTCGATCTATGGCAATTATGAATGGAGTACAATATTGTTCATGTAACCACCACGATTTCTGGTCAAAATTATGGATGACTTTTTTAAGAATAAGTTGTCAATGGCTGCAATTTCAGTTTGGATGTTATATTTGAGATTCTGAATTGTCGCTGGGTTATTGGTATAGACCTTACTCTAAAAATAACCTCACAGGAAGAAGTCAAATCGCATGACCTTTCAACTTCTCCTCTAACCGCAATAATGCCATCTTCAAATGCCAAATCAAGTTGATTGATTGATGGCTTGTGTGGACAGTAGCGTTGTCCAGACCTAATTTATTCAATTTTTGAAAAAAAAAAAAAAATGGCCGGTCAACATGTTGCGGCAACGTTCTCCATTCACTGTAACTGTCTCTCCAGGCTCTTCTTCGAAAAAGTATGGGCCAATAATTCCGCCAGCCCATAATCCGCATCATACAGTGACTTCCTCGGAAAAGATAAAATTCTATAACAAATTGTCCTGGTGATCCAACATCCAGTTAACAAATCGGCGACGTCGTATATTGTCCAAAGACTTCAATTGATGTGTAATTTAGATTTTATAGGTGTACAAATGAAGATAAACTTATAAAAGTCGCCTCAAAATGCCACAAGTGAGGCCCAATTGTTGACTTCGGCAACGAATTATTTATTTATTTATTATTTATTATTATTTAATCTAAAGGGTGATTTACTGTGAGGTTTGACTTATAATGTAAAATAAAATACATAAATTTGAAGGCGAACTTAAAATTTTTATCATCGGTTAAAAGAAAAATGTATGACATTTACTTTTTAAGAATGATATAAATATTGGCCACGATTACGTCTAAGGTGGTCGAGCATAGCGTCGGGTATCTCGCGGATAAGACGAGTAATGTTGGCTTCCAAAGCCTCAGTCGTAGCTGGTTTATTCCTGAAGACTTGAGATTTTATATATCTGCAGAGAAAATAGTCTAAAGGTGTGATATCGCACGATCTAGGCGGCCAAATAACCGTAGCAAAACGTGAAGTTAGGTGCTCACCAAAATGATTTCTCAACAAGTCCACTGTTTCACGCTCTGTATGGCTTGTAACGCCGTCTTTTTGAAACCAAGATTTGCCTCATTTTTGAAAAAATATGGACAAATGATTCCACGAGCCCATAAACTATGCCATACCGTTGTTTTTAATAAATGTAATGGTAGCTCTTGGTACTCTTCGGGTCGTTTATTAACCCAAATACGGCAATTTTGTTTATTAACGTATCCCTTGAGCCAGAAATGGACTTCATCACTGAACAAAATTTCACGATAAAACACAGGATTTGCATTGTGTTTCCAGAGCCCATTCAGTGAAAATATGACGCAAATTCAAGTCGCCTGGCTTCAATTCTTGCACAAATTGAATTTTGTATGCTTTAAGGCCAAGATCATCACGTAAAATACGCCAAGTTGTCGAATACGCCAAGTTGTCGAATACGCCAAGCCAAGCTGCTGAGAAAGATGACGAATCGATTTGTCATGGTCTTCGCGTACACTCTCAGCTACATCTGCATTAGTCTCTTCACTACATGCTGGATGTGGTCTAACCGGTCTAGTATCATCAGCTAATGTAAACTGGGACCCAGATTTGCGAATGGTATTGGCAATAGTAGTTTCAGTAGCTCGATTATGCGCACCGTAAGTTGCTTGAAACGCACGAAAAACATTTCTGACAGAACGCTGATTTTCGTAATACAGCTGAAGAATTTGGAGACGCTGTTGTGGTGTAATTCTTTCCACGATGACAAAGCAGTTTGATAGTAGTCACACGTAATCTGTCAAAAAAAGCCTATTGAAAATCAAACCTCACGATGAATCACCCTATACAAGCAACTTATGAGCTAACAGATTATATGAAATATGCAAATCTTATTTATAAATGCACATACAATGTTTTTAACAATTTGTGAATATTCCTTGAAAACTCTAATTATCCTTGTAAGTGGTTTATTTTTTTCGTATTCTGTGTTATGGGATCTTACTGGCAAATAGAACTGAATCAATGAAAGAAGAGTAGGCTTCTTTATATGGTAGGAAAGTATGGTATATCCTTAACAAACATAATGCCATGCATAATGCGTCTAGTTGTTAAAGATTTTATGACAGGCAGTTGGCACCTTAGCGGGAGAAAATTCCAATGCATTTTAAAAAAAAATGAATTTAGTGTATCGCTTTTGTATTTTTTCGATACGTTCAGAAAAAGTTGTGAAGGCGGGGATCCAGACAACCATAGCATATTCAAAGAAGGGTCTAACCAAGGAAATGTAAAGCAAAAACAAGGCAAATGGATTAGTAAATCACTTTATGAAACCTATGGCTGAGTTGGCTTTTGATTAAATATGGGAAATATGTGCTAAGCATATTGCAATATGAGTTAAGAATGACTCCTAAATCTTTGCAGTATTTGTCCTTAAAAGGACTGCAGATGCAATGGAATAATTAAATTGAATAGAAGACGCAGATTTCTTAGATGACATTGAATGACACTTCCTTAAATTTAAATTTAGGTTGTTATTTAAGCACCACTCGAAAATGTTATTTATATCAGACTGTAATAATACGCAGTCATTAACATCTTTTATGGTTTTGAAAATTTTCATGTCATCAGTGTATAACAAACACTTACTTTGCTTAACCGAATGAATAATATTATCAATGAAGATTATAAATGTCGGGCCATATGAAAAGTTTCCCCGGTTTTTTGGTAAATTTTTGAAAAAGAATTTTCTTTATTCAAAATCAATTTCAATCAAGTACGTATTGGCCATTACTATCTATGACCTTTTGCCATTTTAAGGGTAACTTCATAATTCCATCGGTGTAGAACTACTGTAGTTTATCAGCGAAAAACTTGGCCAAGTGATTTTCAGCAGCTCTTCGGTCGGCCTTCCAACCAAGCTACGTCAATTTATTCCGGATCATCAAAGAAGTGTGTGGCCTAGCATTGTCATGATGGAAGACAACTCTCTTTCTTTTGGCCAATTCTGGTCACTCTTTCTTTAAGGCTTCATTAAAACGGTCGAGTTGTGCACAGTAGAGGATCGATTTGACCGTTTCGCCACATTCTAGCAGCTTATAATAGGCAATTCACTTTCAAGCCCACCAAACACTCAACATAACCTTATTTGCCGTAAATCCAGGCTTTGAAGTCGTTTGTGGTCGATCACTGGTCTTTGACCATGATCGCTTGCGTTGGATATTTTCGTATTTAATCTATTTTTCATCATGACTGATGGTTATTCGGTCAATTAAATTTCTTTGCGCTAATTCTGTGGCACACAAACATCGAGCTTCTTTGAGTAGCCTGCTCGTTTTAGATAATTCCAAACTGTCATACGGTTGGTTTTTAGTACCTCCGTTACCTCCAGACAGCTTCTGTGCCGGTCTTGCTCCATCAGTTGCAAAATCTCATCGAATTTTTTAGTAACAGGCCGACCAGTGTGATTTGCATCTTTTACATCGAAATTTCCGAAACGGAATCGAACAAACCAATCCTGGGTCCGGCGTTCACTCACAGCATTCTCATCGTAAACTGCACAAATTTTTCGGCATGTTTTTGCAGCGTTTTTCGCTTTTTTTTATAGTAAAAAAGTATCACATAGCGTATTTCTTCAGATATTTCATAACACGAGCAACGAATTACACAGCTATATTCACAAAAAATGTAGCCTGACATGTCACCTTTTAAACATGTGTTCGTTTGACACAATCAAATTAGTGTTTCTGGCTAAATGGACACCAAAACCATCTAGTGACAAAAACCGCGGAGATTTTTTGTATGAGCCAATAATAGTGGTCCCAAATGACTACCTTACATTTTATTTTCTTGGATAATGAGCTTCCAATTTTGACACTTTGAGTACTTTTTATATGAAAAGAGGATATCCAGCAAAGTAACTGAGAGTGAAATCTGAAAATCTTAAGTTTGTTAAACAACAATAAGTGGTTAACGCAATCAAATGCTTTACTGAAATCAGTATAAATAGCATCGACCTGTTTATTGTCTTCCATCTCGTTAATCACGAAGAAATATTAAATTGATAAATCGGTGGGAGACGAGTGACCAGATATGAAACCATGTTGCGAATCCGATATTCGCTCTTTAATTATAAAATCTAATTTATTCTTTTTTTTTTTTTGTTTTTGATGACAAACATTTTGAAATACGTGAATATACGAGGGCCGTTTGATGAATATTCCAATTAGAAATCATAACGCAACCTTTTTAGGTTTTGACAATTTATTTTTCGATATAATCCCCTTTTAACTCGATACACTTTTCCCAGCGGTGCTGGATCTATTTTAACCCTCCGTATAGTATGACTTTTGTCGGCCTACAAAATACTCCTCCGCGGCAGCGATGAGTTCCTCGCTCGACCCGTACTTCTTTCCGACGAGCAGTCTTTTAAGGCTTAAGAACAAAAAGAAGTCGCATGGAACAAGATCCGTAGAATACGAAGGATAGAGTAGCAATTCGTAGTAAAATTCGACCAATTTGGCTGCGTTATCGGAATGGAAGAGCACTTTTTTCTTCGCCAAATGTGGACTTCTTTTTCTTTTAATCGGCATTAAATCGTCTCAATAAATCGACATTGTGATTGTTTTTATATTCTCCAAATAGTCAACGTGTAGCACACCTCGCGCTTACCAAAAAACGGTGACCATCACCATTCCTGTCGAAAGGTAATTTCCTTTTGGTCTTCGCCTTACTGAAAATCCTCTGGACTTCGATTAAACATGCCAAACACGTCTTTGAAATGAACTCGCGATTGCGTTTCCTCTTCGGTGTGTGCAAACGTGGCACCCATCGCGCGGACAGCTTTCTCATGACCAACGTGTTCAGTTAACATGCCTGCTATCTGTCAACTTGTGAGTTTTTACTCGGCGGTCCGCCAATACGAGATCATGGATTTTGTCCAGGGCGCGGTTCATCAAAAAACGATGTGCGGGCACGACTTAACTCTGCGAAACAATGGTAAACGGTTGTAAGGGAAGGTGCATGAGTCCCATACACACCATCGAGAATGGGCTTAATTTTCTCGCAGATTTTGTCACACAAAAACAAGAATTGGATCACTAAGCAAAAAACACTAACACGATGTTTTCAAATGGGTGTCAAAGTAAAACTAAGCGTCGGATTATCACTAAATTTTGACACGCGAGCTACAAGAGGTTATACTAAATGATGGTATACTTATTTTTGCTCAGTAGCGCCACCTATCTTCCAATCTGGATACTCATCAAACGGCCTCGCATTTATATTTAAATTTAAATTTGAGTTTACAAACTCAACGTTTACAAAGCTCAACGCTTATTTGTAATACAAGTACTCCGTGCACAATATATGCTGACCTTTTTAAAGTACAACATCTTCTACACTCAATTCTTCATCATTGTCGTTAGAGGAGTTGTCAATTTCCAAATCATTTTGAGAGATGAACAGCTTTCTCTGCAAAAGATTCCTCAGATGAGATCAGAGCATGTACGGAATTGGATAGCTGAGAAGAAGTATCGACCCACAGAAAATATATACTTTTTTTTATAAAATTAAAAACGATGAAAACGTTAATGAAACAATATATTCCCTTTTAAAGATTTTATTTGCAACACGAGTTTTTAAAGGTTTGGTTTAAAGTAATAATGTTCAATATGACATAAAGTTCCTCTTGAATTTTTATCCTATTAAATCATGTATTGCCTTAAGATTCTCTTACATTGGATTATTTTAATATGTACTCACACACTCTTACATCATACTTATGTATAATACTTTTAGTTTAATTTAGCATACTACTTAATTTAATAGAGTTGGTAGCTTTTGTTTCCTCTTCATGGACATTCGTTTTATCACAATAATAAAGAGCATATAATTTTTCCCATACAAATAGTCCTTTTCATTTAAAGTCGATCGGTGTTTGGCCAATCACTTTTTGTCATAACTCAGATGACAGCAATCTCCGAAATCATGGATCGAGGTACATTGAGGTATAGATCTAGAATCATTGTTTCCCTGGCTTCCTTACCACTAAGCCATATCATTCTGCTTCTTATTCATTGTTTCTGGCTTTTACTTGCAATTTAGGTTTACGCCACAACTTGTAAGAGTCACCAAAAATAAATTGTTTTCTTTTTTTTCTTTAAGCTGAAGTATTGTTATATATTGCGGTTTTAAAATTTGATGGCAGTCATCTCCACTTAGCTGGTTCAAAGGTTGCAGATATTTGCAAAGGTTGCAGGAATTTGTTCATCGTGTTGGCATGCTTAGTATAGATTTTTTTAAGCTTGATACTGCATACTTTAACAAAATAAGTTTAAAGTTGTTTGCTACAGAGTTATTTTTATGCTAGAGAGAGTTCAAATGCAAAATTTTAGAATTTGGAGGAACAGTTTTCTTGCACCTATGATGCGAAATTCCACTAACAAGGTTTTGTTAGGAGATGAAGCGAATGGAATTGCACCTTGGTTAATGACGCCTTTTAAGAATCCAACAAGTAATCAAGAAATTCAATTCAATAAATTGCATTCAAAAGGTAATAATTTTGGCTAAGTTAAGAGGATATTTTCAATTTTAAAAAAAACTGCATATGGCTCAATTTAGAAAATATTCCAAATATAATTGTGGCATGAGTTTTGCACAATGTTGCAAAGCATTTAAATGATAACAACGTTTTTCAATTGTAATATGTACAATAACATAAATTCATACAACTTCATATAACCCTAAATGTGATCGGCGACTGGTGCACTAGTAATGGGCTTTCAGTCAGTCCAAAACAAGGCATTTGGGTTCCTTATGTTTGAAGCCAAGGACGCCAAAGAGCGTCGTTTTTTCGCTGTGAACTACTGCTCTAGTGGCAAAAAAGTAAGGAGTCTTCATAGCATCATGACGGGTGATGAAAAATATATCCATTACTGCAATTCAAAGAGAAGAAAGTCATGGGGGCTGCCAGGTCATGTTACGACGTAGTCGGCTCGGCCAAATATTCTCGTTGCGAAAGTTATTCTGTGTATTTGATGGGACCAACTGGGTGTTATTCATTATGAACTGTTACGAACCCAACGAAACCATCAATGGAGCACGGTATCAACTTTAATTGATGTGATGGAGCTGAGCACTGTGCGAAAAACGGCCACAATACGAGCAAAGGACGAAAAAGTGATTCTGCAGCATAACAACTCTCGGCCTTACGTTGCCAAACCCGTTTAATCCTACCTGGAAACGTTCAACTGGGAAGTCATTTCCCACCCGCCATATCCCGCAGATAATGCGCCGTCCGATTATTGCTGTTCCGTTCGATGGCTCATTGTCTAGCTAATCAGCAATTCCGCTTATATGAAGACATAAAAAAATGGCTTGATTCGTTGAAAGCCTCAAAAGATAAATACTTCGAGCTCTACCAGAAAGATAGGAAAAGTTGTAACTAGCGATGGGCAATATTTTGAATGATTCATTTGCAACCAGTTGCATTTTTATAAAAAAAAAAAATTAATATATAGAATATTGTTTTTGTTTACAGAATGGCGGCCGTAGAGCACCTTTGGTATCATGTGACGTTATAGCAGCATCTAATTTTCGTACATTCCCCGTCAGTTAAAAGTTTAAAAACAAAATTAAAATTTTTTTTTGTAAAAGTTTCGTTATTTAAACATTAAAAAATGCATATTTCTTATTAAAGTATTTAAAATATTGCAGGTTCACCTACAAATTATGACAATTTAAAAGAAGCATGCAACATTTTAACGCGATCTATCCTGCCGTTTTCGAATTAACGTGAACTCATATTCAAAGAATGCTGTTTCGACCAAAATGCGTTTAAAGTTTCTATATATGTATATATATGTTGTATATCTATATACAACAATATACATGTAGTGGTTACATATCACTTCATCACTATCACTTCTTGATGGTATTTTCTTCAACGTGTTGAATCTAGAAAATTTTTTTAAATATTAATTCAACATAACCTTTAAAACATTTTAAAGTAATAAAAAAAGGATTGAAAATTTTAGGTTTTACACAGCTATAGTATGTGTTCTTGATTACTATAAACTTCGAGTGCCAGGAGTATATGCGTTTGCTGATGTACTCGTATGTATAGCATCATGGAAGAAAATAAAAATAAACGTCCGCGCTGCATCAATTGTCCAACGTTGCAGAGATTTAGTTGTTGATTTTACCCTTAACGAAGGAACTGATTCCGCAATTAATTGCTTATCCATATACATTTCCTCATTAGAACTCGAAATCATTTTCAATTAAATAACGGGTTGACATCTGTCAAAGATACTAATGACTGCCATCTGTCAAAATATTCAATGAGTTTTCCCATTTCATCGTTCATTGCTTTGTGCTTGCCGCACAAGCGGAAATTATTAAAAAAATATTATCGAAATACCAGCTCTGTTGTAAATACATAACGTAAATTTCGTCGTGAGGTCGGTCGTTGGTCGGCCTTAAGTGTGCAGGCAATTCGTCGCACCGTGGAAAAGTTTGAGCGTGAGTACACTATTTTGAATCTTAAGCCACCAACCAGACAGAGATTGGTGCGAAATAAATAAAACATATCCAAGAAGACCAAGAAATGTCGATTCAGCACAGATCAGTTGGATTGAGAGTCAACCCGGCTTATAGTATGTTGTGGTTGGATTTGGGTCTATATCCATACATACATCCATGGATGTATGTCCGTGCCGTTTCTAAGAGAGGGCACCACTTGATCCATACCATTTTCAGTTAGTACCAACCTTCAAAAGATACGTGTATAAATTTGACAGCTGTCGGACGATTAGTTCTCGAGATATAGCGTTGTGAGTGAAGCAACTTTTGTTATTGTGAAAAAAAAAATGGATTCAAAGCAATTTCGTGTGTTGATTTATCATTGCTTTTTGATGGGAAAAAATGCAGCCGATGCAAAGAAATGGCTTGATAAGTGTTACCCGGACTCTGCGCCAGCCGAACGAACCATTCGCAAGTGGATTGAAAAATTTAAAAGTGGTGATGCACAGTGGACGTCCAAAAGAGGCTGTTTCAGATGAAAACATCAAAATAGTCTACAAAATAATTACGAATGATCGTAAAGTTACGTTTATCGAGATAGCTGAGGCTCTGAAGATATCAAAAGAGCGTGTTATATATATCATACACGAATATTTGGACATGCGAAAGCTCTGTTCAAAGTGGGTGCCGCGTTTGCTCACAGTCGACCAAAACCAACAACGTGTTGATGATTCAGAGGAGTGTTTAAAGCTGTTCAACCGCAATAAAGCCGAATTTTTGCATCGGTATGTGACAATGGATGAAACATGGCTCCATCACTTCACACCAGATTCAAGTCGGCAGTCAGCTGAGTGACGAGCAGGCGACGAACCTCGTCCAAAACGACCAAAAACTCAACAGTCGGCTGGCAAGGTTATGGCATCCGTATTTTGGGATACACATGGAATAATTTTCATCGACTATCTCCAAAAGGGGCAGACTATCAACAGCGACTATTATATTGCGTTGTTGGAGCGTTTGAAGGACGAAATCGCAGAAAAACGGCCGCATTTGAAAAAAAAGAAAGAGCTGTTTCATCAATACAATGCACCGTGTCACAAGTCGATGAAAACGAAGGCAAAATTGAATGAATTCGGCTATGAATTGCTTCCCCACCCACCGTATTCGCCAGATTTGGCCCCCATCGACTATTTCCTGTTCGCAGACCTCAAAAGAATGCTCGCCGAAAAGAGATTTAGGACCGATGAAGAAGAAATCGCACTACAAAACTGGTATCGAAAGATTGAAAAATCGTTTCAATCAGTGTATCGCCCTCGAAGGCAACTATTGGGTTTATAATTCGTTCGGTTTGCTAAGAGATGGCATAACTTGTATTATTCCATTGAAACATGCGTTGGAAAGCGACTGTCATTGTACGTCATTTCAGTATATGTCATTCATTTGAAGCGTTAACAACAATAATTTTTTTTCACTCAAAAATGTCGAACTTTGTGCCTGAAAAAGTGTTTTTGCGGGGAGTTCTTTTTCATTAGTCATCGTATTTTGGTGGAAGTTTATGGTGAACATGCGCTAGCTGAGCGACCGTGCCAAAAGTGGTTTGCGCGATTTAAAAGTGGTGATTTTGGCTTGAAAGACGATGAACGTCCTGGGCAGCCAAAAAAGTTTAAAGATGAAGAACTGGAAGCATTACTCTATGAAGATTATTGCCAAACACAAGAAGAGCTCACAGAATCTTTGTGTCACTCAAGCAGCCATTTCAAAACGTTTAAAAGCAGCTAGATATATTCAAAAGCAAAGAAAATTACGACAACCCCAAGCGCAAAAAATCATATGTGAAACCCGGCCAAACAGCCAAATCAACAGCAAAGTCGAATATCCATGGCGCAAAGGTAATGCTCTGTATTTGGTGGGATCAGATGGGTGTGCTGTATTATGAGCTGCTAAAATCGGGTGAAACTATTAATGGACAACGCTACCGAACACAATTAATCCGTTTGAAGAGAGCAGTACCCGAAAAACGCCCGGAATATGCGACCAGACACGAGGCAATAATTTTCCATCATGACAACGCTCGGCCCAACGTTGCTATTCCAGTTACGAACTATTTGGAAAACAGTAGGTGGGAAGTCTTACCCCACCCGCCTTATAGCCAAGACCTTGCCCTTCTGACCACCTGTTCCTGTTCCTGTCGATGCAGAACGCCTTCACTGAAATACGGTTCACATCAGAGCAGAATATCAAAAATTGGCTTAATTGGCTTCTTAATACAAAAAAAAAATAATAAAAATAAATACAAAATAAAATAATATTTAATAAAAAATAAAAAATTATTTTATAAGTTTAAGAAAGTTTATTAACTTTCAATGGTGGTGGGGGTGGAGTTGTAAGTAGGTACGAATTACGTTCTTCGTTGTTATTTTCCATCCTTATTTTAGTTTCATCCTGCTGCGTTTGTATTAACTTTGATTGCTCCAGCAACACCAAACGTTGAAGTTCTGCATTAGACAGATTTTTTGTCTCCTCAGTTTCACTGAACTTCAATTTTCTACGTTTTGTTACTGGAGAATTCAATTTCATCTGTAAATAGAAAATCTAGTCAGTTTTTTATCACTAGTTATTGTTGGTGTCCATTTATCTGGAAACACTAATCTGATTGTGTCACACGAACACGTGTTTAAAAGGTGACATGTCAGGCTACAATTTTTTTCAACCAGATGTTTCCCCTGTAAATAGGGGAAAAACGCTGCAAAAGCATGCCGAAAAATTTGTGCAGTTTACGATGAGAATGCTGTGAGTGAACGGCGGACCTAGGAGTTGTTTGTTCGATTCCGTTCCGAAAATTTCGATGTAAAAAATGGACCTCGCACTGTTACTGAAAAAGTCGATGAAAATTTGAAACTGATGGAGCAAGACCGTATTACAGTTTGGAATCATCTAAAACGAACAGGCTACTCAAAGAAGCCCAATGTTTGAGTGCCACATGAATTAACGCAAAGAAATTTGATTGACCGAATAATCATCAGTCAGAATTTACTGAAACGTAACGTAATGGAACCACTTTTGAAGCCATTCATTACCGGCGATCAAAAATCGATTAAATACGAGAATTTCCAACGTAAGCGATTATGGTAAAAGGGCGGTGACCGACCAAAATCCACTTCAAAGCTTGGATTGGAAGGGAATTGTCTATTATGAGCTACTAGAACGTGGCGAAACAGTCAACTCGATCCTGTACTGTGCACAACTCGACCGTTTGAATAAAGCTTTCAAGAAAGAACGACCAGAATTGGCCAACAGAAAGTGAGTTGCCTTCCATCATGGCAATGCTAGGCCACACACATCTTTGATGACCCGGAACAAATTGGCGGAGTTTGGTTGGGAAGTTTTGATGCATTCCCCGTATAGCTCAGACATTGCATCCTCTGATTACCATTTGTTTCATTCTTTACTAAACTCCCTTGTTGGTAAAAACTTGGCCTACCGAAGAGCCGCTGAAAATCACTTGGCCAAGTTTTTCGCTGATAAACCACAGAAGTTCTACTACACCGATGGAATTATGAAGCTACCCGGAAAATGGCAAAAGGTCATAGATAATATTGGCCAATATGTACTTGATTAAAAATTGATTTTTTTTTTCAAAAATTTACCAAAAAACCGCGGAGATTTTTTATATGACCGTTAATTATCTGTCTTATAATTATTTAGTCTCTTTCTAATTTGCTCTTCCATTATTTGAACAACGGCCTTATATTCCCTAATAAATAATATATAGTATAACTTTCGACTTGTGACTTATCCAAAGGAACGGCATGCTCTTTTAAAATTCGCACAAAAGCTAGTTGCAATTGAAAGTTCTCGGATAACACAAGTAATGTTGGCTTCCAAAGCGTCAATCGTACCTGGCTTAACCCTAAAGATCTGAGATTTTACATATCCCCAAAGAAAATAATCCAAAGGTGTGATATCTCACGATCTAGGCGGCCAATTAACCGTAGCAAAACATGAAGTTAAGTGCTCACCAAAATGATTTCTCAACAAGTCCACTGTTTCACGCTCTGTATGGCTTGTAACTCCGTCTTGTTGAAACTAGAGCTCACCGAGACTATGTGCTTGAATTTCAGAAAGTACATAGTCCGTTAACATGGCGCGATAACAGTTACTATTGACAGTAACATTCTGATTTGCCTCATTTTGAGCACCGTAAGTTATTCGAATCGCACGAAAAACATTTGTCACAGAACTCTGATTTTCGTAATACAGCTGGACAACTTGGAGTCGCTGTTGTATAGGGTTTTCTAATAACGACTTGACAACTTTTTTTTAAATAAAAGGCAAACCATTTGAGATATTTCTAAATTTTTAGCTTGAAGTACAATCAAAATATTTATGAATGGAACTCGACTTCGCTCATATGGTTATCGCGGGCACGTTTGCAGCGGTCGATTCATTGGACCCAATTTTCAACGACTCGGCCACACATTTCTGCTAAAACGGCCGCTACTTCGCGTTCAATGTTGGCTCTGAGCTCTTCCAACGTCGTTGGCGTGTTGACATAAACCAATGATTTAACGTAGCCCCACAGAAAATAGTCAAGCGGTGTTAAATCGCACGAACGAGGCGGCCAATCAATTGGCCCATGTCTTGAGATAACACGCTCACCATACTTTCTCTTCAATAAATCGATTGTAGCGTGTGCTGTGTAACACATTACTGTTGAAACCACATGTCGTCCAAGTCCATACCTTCCAATTCGGGCCAAAAATAATCGGTGATCATGGCGCGATAACGCTGACCATCACAGTAACGTGACGATCCTTATCGTCGACGAAAAAATATGGCCCAATAACGCCGCCGGCATGCAAACCGCACCAAACAGTTATTTTTTTGTGGTTGAAGTGGTGATTCATGAAGCACATGTGGGTTTTCACCCGACCAATAACGCATATTTTGCTTATTGACGAACCCATTGAGCCAAAAATGAACTTCATCACTGAAGATGATTTTGCATTATAGAGATTGGATACGAAACAAGATATCACCTCACTTGGAGCGACCTCAGTGACAAGTGAGAAAGATTTCAAATTGCATGGTGACCGAAAAATCTTGGAGAAGAAGGCATCCACATATATTACCATGCCTCATCTAAACCCAGATGCAGATGGCCCAAAGTCCTCCAGAAAAGTTTTCATTTGTACCATCCGACTTGGAAAAATGGTCCAAATGTTTTGAGAGGTTTCGCATAGGAAACGGCTTTCTCACGCCACGGCATGACACATCCCAGGTAAATGTTTTAATTTACTCCACGGGAGAAGGAGCCGATGAGATTTTTACATCATTTACTCCAACACCTACAACTTATAACTCATGCTTTAAAAAATTTGAAGACTGTTTCAGTCCGGAAAGAAATTTAATTTATGAGCGTGCCAAATTTCTCAATATTTTGCGCTATCAGCTATCCTTTCGCTGATAAGAAAACCAGAAATATTAAATAAAAAATAGTGCATTAGTGAGGGAAAAGGTGTGGGTAGGTACGAAAAACATGAATACGAAAAGTATTCAGCTAAAAATATCTGCCGTAAAGTATAAAAGAAAAAAAGCTTTGTAGAAAAAAAAAAGTAAATGTGGTTAGAGAGGCGAAGGAAGATGAGTTTTTCGTGAGCATGGTATCCCAGGAGCTGATGTCACTTTAGTACCTTGGAGTGCGATCACAAATAAAGAGGAGCTATGCATTGAAAAAAACTGGAGCCAACTATATGGTGTTAATCAGCCAACTATGATAGTGTGCTAGCAAAAGTTAACCCAAATTATGGAAAAAAAACCAATGAAGATGTAATTTATATAACAAAAGAGAAAAGAACGCCATTACTGGGTAAAATGGGAATTGAGAAACTGGAAATTGGTTTGCGGATTTTAAGTAAGTGTTTGAAGGTCTTGGGATATTTAAGGAGGAGTACAAAATTGAATTAAAGCCAACCACTACACTCTACTCCGTTTCGACTCCCAGGCCTGTACCCATTTATTTAAGAACACGGGTGGAGACACAACGGGTTAGAACGGGTGTAATAGCACCTGTTTAAAATGCATCGGATTGGTGCGCACTCATGGTGGTTGTTCCCAAGAAAGAGGGAATTAGAATTTACATAAACTTCACTGAGCTGAACAAATGTGTAAAGCAGCAGGTGCATCCAATATTTGGTGTTTTTTTTACTAAACTCGATGCAAATTTTGGCTTTTGGCAGGTTCTTTTGTCAGAGGCATCCTAAAATTTGACCACATTTTTAACTCCATTTTTTCAAAAGAAGATCACACGGAACGGAAAGGTGCTCAGTAGCTGAAAAAAATTATGCGAATATCGAAAGAGAGGCATTGGCCATATGGTAGCTTGGATTTGTGGAAAACTTAAGACATCTCTGATTGGAAAGCATTTTGATATACAAGCAGATTATAAGCCCATTTTGCAAATTTTACAAACTTTCCGATTATGATTATTCAATTTCTTACATACCAGGGAAAAATTTGGTAGTTGCCGATCAACTCTCAAAAGCACCGTTGGAACTGATTTTTAACCAGAAGGATTAGCGGAGGAGATAATCATTTACGTTCATCAGATGGCACTTCAAAATATACACATGAAAGACCATACTATTATTGAAATTAATTAAACGTTCATTGATAATATGCTTTTACGGAACAACAGGATAATAATTCTCAAAATGTTAAGAAATATAACGTTAGCGAAGCTGCATGAGGGACATTTAAGCGTCACAAAAACGAGAATAAGAGTTCAAAGAACTATGTGTTGGCCTGGAATTTCAAACGAAATAAAAATGAGCCACTTTTAGTCTCTTCTGTTTAAACTAGAAAATAAGTGGTACATGGTGATCACAGACTGTTATTCTAGGTTTTTTTTAAATTGGAGAATTAATTCTTATCAGATGAAGGATATAATAAAACTCTGCAATTTAACGTGAAAATAGCAAAAACCCTCTTAAAGAAAAACAAAGAAAATATTAATTTGGCATTGTGATGTGATATCGTGATACACCATTGAGGGGCTCAATTTTGGAAGAAAGCAGAGAGAAACTTTACCGGATCTAAATTTAAAGAAAAAGCTAGACCTTCGAAATCTCGAAAAGAAAAGTATAAGACTAGGTACAAACGAAACTATGAAAGGAAACATGGAGTAAGGGAATTAAGCGAATTAGAGCCCGGAGATTTTGTGTGGCTAACGGACCTTAGGCGACATGGAATGGCTCTAAAGAAAGTGCAGAATTGGTCATATCTTATTGAAGATAAACTAGGTTCTCGTATTTAGGCTCGTTCCAGACACAATCCATTGATGAAGTACCCGTGAGCGAGAAAACTGAAAAATGCCCAGCGATATCCACTGAGTTTGAAGACGACAAAGCAAGAGATGAAGATAAGACACCAATAGAATTTAAATAATTATTTTGATTATACTATAAGATATAATTGTTGTGTATGCATATGTATCTTGACGTTACTGACTGTAAGCGGCTGAATTTGTAGCCTTTCTAAAATATGAGCTGTTAAGGTTTTCAATGAATCACTATCAAAAAAATGTAAAAGAAAGCGATTCCTTCGTGACTAAATTGACACAGGCATGTGTGTTGATATTTTAATCATTTTTTTACCTTCTAATTCTGCCATTAATTCTAATTTTGACGCCTTTTCAAGGGTAATATTGGGCTCATAATGCTGTGATACTATATACCTTCTTAAGGGTTGGGGGGTAAGGATTTGCACTTTCGAAAAATAGAATTTTTTTGTCTTATCTTATTGTTAAATATTGAAGTTATTGTCTTGTTAGTCTCCTGTCCTTTAACACTATAACACATGGCTGAAAAGCCAGTGCCGCTTTATAGTAAAACACAAAATTTTTGCAAAATTAACTTTATTTGTCAATATAGTTGCCTTCGAAGGCGATACACTGATTTCAATCTTTTGATACCAGTTTTGTAGTCGGATTTCGGTTAAGCCTCAAAATAGGCCTCTGTTTCGGCGATTACTTTAAATCTCTTTCCGGCGATTTAAGGAAATAGTCGCTGGGGGCCAAATCTGGAGAACACGGTGGGTGGGGAAGCAATTCGTAGCCGAATTCATTCAATTTTGCCATCGTTTTCATCGCACTTTCTTTTTCTTCAAATGCGGCCGTTTTTCTGAGATTTCGTTCTTCAAACGCTCCAACAACGCAATGTAATAGTCGCTGTTGATAGTCTGCCCCTTTTGGAGATAGTCGATGAAAATTATTCCATGTGTATCCCAAAATACGGATGCCATAACCTTTCCAGCCGACTGTTGAGTTTTTGGTCGTTTTGGACGAGGTTCGTCGCCTGCTCGCCACTCAGCTGACTGCCGACTTGAATCTGGTGTGAAGTGATGGAGCCATGTTTCATCCATTGTCACATACCGATGCAAAAATTCGGCTTTATTGCGGTTGAACAGCTTTAAACACTCCTCTGAATCATCAACACGTTGTTGGTTTTGGTCGACTGCGAACAAACGCGAACAGAGCTTTCTCATGTCCAAATATTCGTGTATGATATATCCAACACGTTCTTTTGATATCTTCAGAGCCTCAGCTATCTCGATAAACTTAACTTTACGATCATTCGTAATTATTTTGTAGACTATTTTGATGTTTTCATCTGAAACAGCCTCTTTTGGACGTCCACTGTGCATCATCTTCGGTGCTTGTATGACCACTTTTAAATTTTTCAATCCACTTGCGAATGCTTCGTTCGGTTGGCGCAGAGTCCGGGTAACACTTATCAAGCCATTTCTTTGCATCGGCTGCATTTTTTCCCATCAAAAAGCAATGATAAATCAACACACGAAATTGCTTTGAATCCATTTTTTTTTTCACAATAACAAAAGTTGCTTCACTCACAACGCTATATCTCGAGAACTAATCGTCCGACAGCTGTCAAATTTATACACGTATCTTTTGAAGGTTGGTACTAACTGAAAATGGTATGGATTTAATTCAAGTGGTGCCCTCTCTTAGAAACGGCACGGACATACATCCATGGATGTATGTATGGATATAGACCCAAATCCAACCACAACACACTATAAGCCGGGTTGACTCTCAATCCAACTGATCTGTGCTGAATCGACATTTCTTGGTCTTCTTGGATATGTTTTATTTATTTCGCACCAATCTCTGTCTGGTTGGTGGCTTAAGATTCAAAATAGTGTACTCACGCTCAAACTTTTCCACGGTGCGACGAATTGCCTGCACACTTAAGGCCGACCAACAACCGACCTCACGACGAAATTTACTTATGTATTTACAACAGAGCTGGTATTTCGATAATATTTTTTTAATAATTTCCGCTTGTAAGGCAAGCACAAAGCAATGAACGATGAAATGGGAAAACTCATTGAATATTTTGACAGCTGGCAGTCATTAGTATCTTTGACAGATGTCAACCCGTTATTTAATTGAAAATGATTTCGAGTTCTAATGAGGAAATGTATATGGATAAGCAATTAATTGCGGAATCAGTTCCTTCGTTAAGGGTAAAATCAACAAGTAAATCTCTGCAACGTTGGACAATTGATGCAGCGCGGACGTTTATTTTTATTTTCTTCCATGATGCTATACATACGAGTACATCAGCAAACGCATATACTCCTGGCACTCGAAGTTTATAGTAATCAAGAACACATACTATAGCTGTGTAAAACCTAAAATTTTCAATCCTTTTTTTATTACTTTAAAATGTTTTAAAGGTTATGTTGAATTAATATTTAAAAAAATTTTCTAGATTCAACACGTTGAAGAAAATACCATCAAGAAGTGATAGTGATGAAGTGATATGTAACCACTACATGTATATTGTTGTATATAGATATACAACATATATATACATATATAGAAACTTTAAACGCATTTTGGTCGAAACAGCATTCTTTGAATATGAGTTCACGTTAATTCGAAAACGGCAGGATAGGTCGCGTTAAAATGTTGCATGCTTCTTTTAAATTGTCATAATTTGTAGGTGAACCTGCAATATTTTAAATACTTTAATAAGAAATAAAATAAAAAATAAAAGAAATAAATAACGAAACTTTTACAAAAAAAAATTTTAATTTTGTTTTTAAACTTTTAATTGACGGGGAATGTACGAAAATTAGATGCTGCTATAACGTCACATGATACGGCCGCCATTCTGTAAACAAAAACAATATTCTATATATTAATTTTTTTTTTTATAAAAATGCAACTGGTTGCAAATGAATCATTCAAAATATTGCCCATCGCTAGTTACAACTTTTCCTATCTTTCTGGTAGAGCCCGAAGTATTTATGTTTTGAGGCTTTCAACGAATCAAGCCATTTTTTGATGTCTTCTTATAAGCGGAATTGCTGATCAGCCAGACACTGAGCCATCGAACGGAACAAGGCAATAATCGGACGGCGCATTATCTGGAGGATATGGCGGGTGGGGAATAACTTCCCAGTTGAACGTTTCTAGGTAGGATTAAACGGGTTTGGCAACGTAAGGCCGAGAGTTGTAATGCTGCAGAATCACTTTTTCGTCCTTCGCTAGTATTGTGGCAGTTTTTCGCACAGTGCTCAGCTCCATCACATCAATTAAAGCTGATACCGTTCTCCATTGATGGTTTCGTTGGGTTGTAACAGTTCATAATGAATAACACACAGTTGGTCCCATCAAATACAAAGAATAACTTTCGCAACGAGAATATTTGGCCGAGCATGACTTTCTTCTCTTTGAATTGCAGTAATGGATATATTTTTCATCACCCGTCACGATGCAATGAAGAAAGCCCTTACTTTTTTGCCGCTAGAGCAGTTGTTCACAGGCGAAAAAACGACGCACTTTGGCGTCCTGGCTTCAAACATAAGGAACCCAAATGCCTTGTTTTGGACTGACTGAAAGCCCATTACTAGTGCCCCAGTCGCCGATCACGTTTGTGCCTGTGCTGTGGAGCAGACCTGGGCCTGCCGCTTATCCAACTTTTCTTTTGTTTCCTTCGCCGAAAGAACGAAAAACATGATGCCAAACACGTCAACAACAATCAGCTGTCAAAACAAAACTAAACACAGTATCGCACTGAAATTTGACATGTCTGCCTAAATATGAACGGACTTCAAGGCATCATAACCTTTTTTTCAGTAGCAGCGCATTCTGGCGGTCATGGAGGTTACTTTTCACTCCACCTAGTAAAATGAATTGGGTCTAGGTCTTGTTTTAACAGAATGGTGTTACCATTCATCAAATTTGAAGTCGCATTATTTCGGTTAGACGAGAGGAGAGGCTGATTGACCTCTAAAGTAATGCGATTTTACAACTTAAGACTTCTTCCTGTGGGGTTATTTGAAGAGTTAGATCTATGCTAATAACCCAGCGATAATTCAGGATCGAGTGGTCGTTGAACAAAGTTGCATTCCCTTCATAATTGTCATAGACGGAACTTTATTAATCAATAAAATTCTATTATACATTGATTTCGCAATAAATGTGTGTTTATTTTAATGAAAACTTCTACACTAGCTGTTGGCTCACCCTTTATTACTTTTTTATATATATATATCCGTATTTTCTCTATTTTTCGTATTTCCTAAGTTTCTTAGAAGCTCTTTCTGATTGTTGTTCGAACAAAAAAAATATCTGCGTAGGAACATGTATCTTACATTCGTCAACAAGTTTAAGAGCATTTAATTCTCATTACGGTACCTTTGTATACCTTGTTAGCTTCTTTGTAGATACTTACACATTTTATTTATTCAAGTGAATCCGTCAAAGTTTATTGGTTAAGCAGCAAGTTTGAATTGACGCACATGACCCAAAAATTATTTTTTATGTTTTGTATTTAATTAAGTGTTCACTCATCAGATTAAGCAATTGGAAATACAAAAAAAAATTGTTTAAAAGAATTTAAAAAGAAAAAAACATTTCACAGTTCAAGAAAAACATACATAGTTAAAAGTCAAAGAAAAGTTAAAATAAAAAATGGAGAGAAATCTGAGAAAACATACAATTTGGAATGATAACAATGATAATAACCATAAACAAATAAACAAGTTAAACAGAATCTATTTAAAAAAATTGACGCAATTTTGTAGTTTTTTCAACAAAGACCTTGTTGTCAACTTATGGTTTTTACAATATAAAAACTGCAAAACATCAGGAAGAAATGATTTTATTATATTTTGGAAAAGGTTTTCTAATAACATATGTAAGCATCAGAAGAAACTAAAAGTTTATGAAAACTATCTTTTATATTTTGTTAATAAAACTACACGAAAGCAATTCAAGAAGTCTTGATCTATGTTGGTTATTTGCGATGAAGCAACAGCGTCATCGACAAACCTGCAAGCTGTGTTTAAAAAGTGTGTACTTCCAAACTCACTTGACATCGAAATGCTTCTCGAGCTTCACTATGAGACACGTGTGCAATATTCTAAGTATGACGTTAACGTTAAAATCCCATTAGGCGATAGTATAGGAAAGGAGGATATCTTTGGTAGGACAGTTGGTAAAAGTAATTTACAGGACACCACTTTCGGTGACGGTCTAAGACTTTTCTGCGGGACGAAATACTACTATAGCAAGCACACGCTTTCCGCATCTCAATATACACAATGGGATATGGCAGTCTCCGAATCATCAAACACTAAATCATATCGACCATTTTGCGATAGACGTAGGGCATGAATTGTATTTTGGACGTAAGAACGTTATAGACAGCCAATATTGACTCGGATCACCAGTTTGTTGCAGCCAAAGAGCGAATGCACACTACTGTGAGACTTACCAACGAGCCATCAGAGACTCTACAACAGATGTGCTGACCTGACCACCAGCAAGAAGTTCCTAATTTGACGAAGAATGAAGGCAACACATGCACCTAAATAAGAAGCCTACGTAGCGCTGCAACGAAGGACGAGAGTTCTGTGAGTTCTACGAGCAAAATAGACAGAAAGAAAGTCGGCTTCTCCGGAAGAATTAAAAAGAGCGATCGAAGATATTATGAACAGGTAAAAAAAAAACGTGTTTAGGCAAGCCGACCCCTACATAAACCAGAGGAGGTGAAGAACGAAACCTTGTAGTAGAGTCACAGTCGGTACTGAGAATATGAACAAATTTCTTCTGCATACTGTATAATGGCGAATAAGCACAACATCCCGAAGTAAACTGTCCACCTGACCAAAACGAAGTAAGGACAGCAATATCTTAGCTAAAATCTAACAAAGCAGCTGGACCTACTGGCTTACCAAAAGTGGTATTCAAAGCTGCTTGAAATGACTTCGTGGAGAGCATCCACCAACTCATTTCTCAGATCTGGTCAGTAGAGTGTATTCCTGACGAATGGAATCTCAGCATGGTTTGTCCGACAGACAAAAAAGAGACCCCATCAACTGCGCTTACTATAGAGGCATAAGTCTCCCCAATATTGAATACCAAATATTATCTGCCGTGTTGAGTGAACGTCTGAAACCCTTCCCTATTTGTGCGGCTTAAGATCAGAAAACTGCTCAATTGACCAAATCTTCACACTCCGGCACATCTTGGAAAAAACTCGAGAAGTCCAAATCAATCTCAAGGCAGAGTATGACAGCATTTATGGAGACGAGCTACACGAGTATAGAGCTATGTCTAGTTTTGGCATTCCTGCCAAAAACATCCGTTTGTGCAGAATGACGATTGAGAGTGCTTGCTGCTCCGAAACCTTTGATGTCAAAAAAGATTTCAGCCAAGGTGACGCGCTGTCTTATGATTTCTTTAACATAATACATGAAAGAATTGAACGGAAATCCCAACTCTGTGTATCTGATAGTGTACGCCGATGATATCAATTGGTGCCGCTTTTGGTTCTCCGATATCTGGAATATAGACAGACCCAAGTCTGTATTCAAACGTAAGGCAAGGTGAAAAAATCTATCTAGACACCGTGAATCTGGTTTAAGTTATCTTCTGTCAGAATCGTCGCATATGTTTGTTATTGTTCTCAGTAATGAATTTAAATTCATGTATCACTGTTCCAGCTGCGACAGCTTTGATCACAGCTGAACTAACATAGATGGCAAACTTTCCAGATATTGGAAATTTGAAAACCCCTCTCCACTGGTCGCGTCTACCGAGTGATCCTGTCTGTGAATAAGTGTAACCTGTCAGCATTTCAATTTACCTCCCTTTTTACACAAAAGCCCGCTTATCTTCCTCAAAAAACGTCACCCACATTACACATACATAGTGAACCTTACGCGCAAACTGCTTTCATTGTAGCAAATTCAGGCAGGTTACAGAGATGTACGATGTGTTGGTAATTTACTTACAGTGTATCTATGGGATGGTTAAGGTTTGCAAAAGTATTAGTAGACTTTACCATCTAAGTTATTTTATTTATGATTTTTGTTCCGGGAATTGAGTGACAATAGTGTTCGTTTATGTTCTATCGGTATAAATACCAGCACATCGTTTGGACGTACTATAATTAAACTTAGTCAACTCACCTGCTCAAGATGGGTAAGTGACATAACTCGTAGTCATAGTCGTATCTTTTCAAATGCACTTTTCTTCTTTGCTTAACCTCTTCGATTCAAATCGATTTGTACATAATTGAATTTTAAGTGACTTTTTCCTCCTGCTGTATTATTATAATAAGTTCAATAAACTCGATATAAACAATTCCTTTTGAAGACTCCGAATCTATGGAATCAGTGTGTCGGTGGATCAATTCGTGTTCAAATTGTTCCCGAATTTAATTACAAAAAAAAAATATTTAAAAATAATAATAATGCAAATTATGAAACTTTGTGTGAGCCCTCCAAATGTGAAGCAAGGCTTTTCCGATTTAACATGTGATTTTTACTTATTTATTTATTTTGCTTTCTTTTTAATTTTTTTAAGTGAAATTTTTTTGTATAAATAAAAGTAATGATCAGTGTTGTGTTAGAGAAGTAAACTGTTTCAAACGATGTGTTTATAGGAGTTTTAGTGTGGTTTTATCCTTATTTTATTCTTTTACGTTTACAATTTTTGTTTTCTTTCTTTTTTGATACAAAACTTTTTCAATCCTGGAGTTAGAGATTCTGTATCATAAACAGGGTTTGCTTTAAAAGTGTAAATTTGAAATAAAATACACGGCATTCACATTTGATATGAAATGTGCTTTAATTTCAATCTCAACTCTCTATCATTTAGAGATTCACAATGAACCAAAGCCATTCTGACCCTACCTAACACTTCAAAGTTATTTCGGTAATATGAGCACCATGACTGGCAATTACAAAACATGTCCTACTGGCCCAACATCTGATTACTTCCTGGAGCATTATACCATATACCATATAGATGTCACGAAAATTCGAAAACAAGTATTCGTTGATCATATTTGTATATCGATCATCATCGATGGTAACACCAACTTCTGCCTCATTTATAAAATTATGTGGCTCAATGACGGCACCGCACAGTATATTTTTGTAAATATTGTAGATATCACCTGAGATCACCTGGATTGTTCTCACACCAGATACGCCGATCTAACTTTTTGAGCTAAAACTGAACCTCAATTTAGTCATAGAATCATCTTTTATTCGTGAACAGCAAGACCTTTCCACTTCAAGACAATAAAAACATCCGAGAGGATTAACTTGTAAAAAGGATTAACCTGTCTAACTTCATAGATTTCAATTAACGGTTTTTGGTTCAGTTATTCTACATAAAATCGGAATCGTCATTTCAATCATCGAACACATTGACAACATATTGATCTGTCATTTGTAGGGAATAAGCTCGTTGTTACAGTGCCTCTAATATCAGTTGTTATTGGTTTTGAGTACATTCAAGGATGATCCGATGCACGTCATGATCCAACGGCACCAATGGGATCTAGTTAGGAATAAGGCCAAGATCCTTCCGCAAACGGTTTAAAATTATGGCCGGACGAATCCTTAGCTTATGTGCACGTCTGCGAACTAATAAATTCGGTCCTACAGTAGTACAGTTCTCAACTGAGGCAATATTTCCTTCGGAACTCATTGGTCCGATTCTTGTTATTGGCCTTATACATATCATATATGTAGAGTTAAATTAGTGGAAAATCTATCCACAACACAGTAAATATCAGGTTACGATGGCCGATTATCCATCTTGATTGGCTCACAAGTCAATATCTGTAACCTTGTTCGACTGGGTCTGTTTTAATAATTCCCCGTGCTCTGTCGCTGTCAATCTAATAGCCTTTGCCAACATGTTCACTTAGCCCTATGGTTCAAGGACAAGAATTTAAAATTGATATATTTGCGGAGAAGCGCCTATCTATTTCCTCGTTGACTCGTTTGTTCATCAAAGTCAATGTGGATATTTAGAGACCTGCAAACAAGATATTTTTGATTTGACTTCACATAAAAAACTTAATCTAGAGAAGGTTTCAGTAGGTTTCTTCCTCACATCAGGTTAGAAATTTTTCCTGCAACTAATTTAAATAAACGCTTGTACACTCATAATACGAATTACTTTGAGAAAAAAAGAAACTACGATAGATTTTGGCTTGTTATTGTTGTTTTCGTTTCTGTAAATACCTTTGCTATGTTTCATTGTAGGTAAGTCCAGTATTATAGTTTCGTTCCTGCTTTTGGGCCTGACGGCAGCTTTAGCAGAGGATCAGCCGGCTCGTGTCGTATGCTATTTCAGTAACTGGGCAGTGTATCGACCTGGATTGGGAAGTTATCGCATCGAAGATGTACCAGCCGATCTGTGTACGCATTTAATTTACTCATTCATTGGTGTTGACAGCTCAAATTCGAAAGTTCTGGTGCTTGATCCTAATGTGGATATCGACAAAAATGGTTTTAGAAAATTCACAAATCTGAAGAAAACCCATCCAAATTTGAAGTTGGAAGTTGCTGTCGGTGGCTGGGGAGAAGGTGGCCAAAAATTCTCACAATTGTGTGCGGTAAAAGAACGCCGCACGACGTTCATTCGCAGTGTTGTGGACTTTATGAAGAAGTACGATTTTGATGGATTTGATTTGGACTGGGAGTATCCAGGAGCTACAGAACGTGGTGGTAGTTTGAGTGATAAGGATAGGTTCTTAGATTTTGTTACGGAACTTCGCACAGCATTCGATCAGGAGGGTAAAGGTTGGGAGATTACCATGGCTGCCCCAGTAGCTAAATTCAGGTTGGAAGCGGGATACCATGTTTCAGAGTTGTGCAAGTAAGTTTAATTATTTTAAATGGTTCAACCAATATATAAATGTTTTTTTATAGGATTCTAGATGCAGTTCATGCGATGACATATGATTTAAGGGGAAACTGGGCTGGAGTCGCCGATGTCCATAGTCCCTTATATAAACGTCCTCATGATTCGCCTGAATATGAAAAACTCAATGTGGTATGAGATCCTTTTTCAGTTCAATGTAGTTTAGTAAGCCCTCATTGCTTTCTTTATTTTAGAATGACGGTTTGGATCTGTGGGAAAAGATGGGTTGCCCAGCAAATAAGCTCGTCGTGGGAGTTCCGTTCTATGGTCAAACATACACTTTAAGCAACTCGAATAGGAACAACTTGGGCACATCCATTAACGCAGGAGTAGGTGGCGGTGCCCCAGGACCGTATACTAATGCTAGAGGTACTCTGGCCTATTACGAAATCTGTAGTGAAGTTCAAGACCAAAACAAAGGATGGACTGTTAAATGGGATGATGCTGGATTAGTGCCATACGCATACAAGGACAATCAGTGGGTTGGATATGAGGATTCAAAATCGATTCAAATCAAAATGGACTTCATTAAGAAGAAGGGCTATGCCGGTGCTATGGTTTGGGCTATTGACATGGACGACTTCCACGGACTTTGTGGTACTAAGAACCCTCTTACAAAGATCCTCCACAACAACATGATCGACCATAAAGTGCCAGCAACATCACAAACCAACACACCCAGAGTATGTTGAAAATAAAACATTTTCAAATTGATTTCTTATCAACTTTGATTTTCAGCCTGTGGGGTCTAAATCTCCATCAACAACACCATCACTAGATAACGTAAACTCTGTAAGTACTCACAAATATATTTTCAAAAGCAAACTGCTCGAAAGGTGTTTTTGTTGTTTCTGGTTGACGAGAGGTATTCTCAAATCATTTGTTTGGTATTCATCGTCTAAGAAATGAATCTCAATTATTCGATACGCACAAGACCAAACAAATACGAATACTTCTGACATTGACCCTACACTGCAAAAACAGAGCAAAAGCAATCCGAAGAAGCTTTCAATAAATTTTTTGAAATTTGTTTTCTCTTTTATTTTTGTATTTTTAGAAACCCATTGCAGCCGAAGGTCCGAAGAGAAATCCACCATCGACTTCACAGGGCGTAGATGACATTTCAAAGGTTGATTGTTCAAGGAAGGAGTATGTTCCGCAATCGGATTGTACAAAGGTTAGGATTTTCTACAAAAATTAGGAGTCTAGTATTTGATTCGTTTCTTTTTTTTTTTTTTTTTTTTAGTATTACCGCTGTGTTTATGGGAAACCTATTGAGTACAAATGTCAACCAGGGACTGCATTCCATACTGTCACTCATATTTGTGATTGGATTGAAAATAACGATCGTCACTATTGCACCCAACTTAAAAAGTAGGACCACTAGAAACGATAATATTTGGTTTTATTTATAAATATAGATAATTGATTGGTTGTATTATATTTGGTGAAATAAAGAATAAAATGAACATTCCTGAAATACCTTTAGCTTTGTTCTCGTAAGTTCTGTGAGTTTTCCTATTTTGGCTGTCTTGTCGTGACCAGTATATCAGACACACTGAAGGCTTCTATTTGGAACACCAAGAATGCACACGTGGTCTTATACAATGCGGCCGAACTTTTCAAACTTTTCGCGGTTATGTGGTTCGTTCAATTATATTGTACATACGGCAGAAATAGGCAGAAGAATTGGAACAATGGCGGATGGGTTCACTTTGAAAGGTATGACTTAGGTCTGGCTAGAAAGCCCAAGAATACGGAAAAGGGCTCCCGAAGAAACATAATGTGACGTCCCATTCCGTAATAGCTGAAGAAAAATGGGAAATACCATATAACAGCAATGAAAAGCTGGATGCCCGCACAACCACAATTGACGTATTTCTTGGGCCCGACGTTTCCGCAATTTTTCCAATGGAGATGTGGAAAAAAAGGTCATCCCCTTCTAATCTGTTTTGACTTTCCCTGATTAGAAGATCAAAATGGACCAACTTAATATGCAGCTCTGCTTGAGAGTTGAATTTTTTTAATATTATTTATTTATTTATTTATTTATTTATTTTAACATTTACATTTAGATTATTTGTGCATTGCATGCATGCTGTGTGGGTAGGAACGGCACGATTATAATAAGTGTCCGGGGAAAAATAGCTCTTGCAAAAAACGTAAGTAAAAGTGCGTTCCGCAAGGGTCTGTAAAAGAGTAAGGGGTAAGTGTGATTACAGAAAATAGCAAGGTATAAGTGGTTTGTCATATAAATGGTTTGTGGGGTTTTGACTAGGCGACATGAAAATAACATTCAAGTTCGACACAGATCAATGGTAGACAACGTGAAACACTTAAAGGTAGAAAAAACGGCAACATAATCGTACGGGGTAGGACAGCAAATTAAAATTTTGAGAAATGCTACGATTTCCATAAAGAATGGACAACAAAGTAGTATGGACCATTCGGTAGGTTCCATTTTCTTAGGCTACTATTCGGGATAACATCCGCGCCAAATTTTTTTCAACGAAAAATAACACAACTTTTGGCGGGTATGAAGAATTGTATGGTGCACATGGGTGATATCCTTATATGGGGGAAACCGACGAAAGTGTCACGGCGTTGTTGGAAAAAATTCGAAAGGCAGGAATTCCATTTAGCAACAAAAAAAAAAATCTTAGCGAAAAGAAAAGAAAAAACATCATGGAAATGGAGGCCACAGAAATCAACGACATTAGTATCCAAAGTATCACATTTATTTGGGGAGGAGCTCAGGCAAAAGCATTTAGGTAAATTAAAAACCTTCTCATATCACCACCCATCCTGAAAATGCACAAACCGTCAAAAAAAACAGTCGTTACCTTTGATGCTGTCATGAGGGGACTGGAGGCAGCACTATTACAAAAAAATAGGGACAATTTTTAACCCGTCTCTTACATTTCTAGAGCCTTGATAAAAACGGAAAAAAAAAAATCATGCCAACATAAAAAGAGAATCTTATGCTATTTCATGGACCTGCGAAGAACACAAAAATTACTTGAGTGAGAGAAATTTTTCAATAGAAACTGACCATAAACCACTTTTCCAGCTTTTTAAAACGAAGTCCTTAGACGATCTTTCACCCCCAATACAACGTATCCATTTAAGGATGATGAGATACGAGTACTCAATTATTCAATTACATGCATGCCAAACAAAAAAAATTGGTTGTGTCCGATCACCTATCCCGAAGAGCTATTGGCAACAATTCTTCCTCAGATGAATTGACGGAGGAGATAGATGCTTACTTGTATATCCACCAAATATCGCTCCACAAAATATATAAAAACGACCATAACATTACAGAGACGATCAAACTACAGCTTAGAGATTCGGAGTGCAATGAACTAAGGAAATATATTTAAGATAATTGGCCATCGAAAGCAAAATTAAACGCCAAGATGAAACTTACTCCTACAGAGACGAGATGTCTCTAATCATTCGAGAAACCGAATGATCATCCCCAAAGATCTTAAGAAATCTGTGCTGGAAAAAGAGACGATGTGGTGGTAGAAATATCAAGACAAATTGTAAAAGTTATGGTAAAATGCCGTCCAAATTTCATCCAGTATGAACAAAACAAACACAAACCATTAGTTTACTCCGAATATCCGGATCCCCCATGGTAAAAGTGTGCTGTGGATATGTTGAAATTTTAATTACAAGTGGTACTTCGGAATCATGGATTGTTTTTCGTGATATTTGAGGGTTGAGAAAATGAAACGAATGCGGATGACAGACATCAACATTTGAAAACCTTAGATTTTCATAGACTTGCGGGATGCTGGTCATTTCTAATAATTGCTAGGAGTCCAAAACAGCACCAGTCTAATGGTGCGACGGAGGCGAGGGTGAAAACAGCAAAGAGCTTACTAAAGAAAAACCCAAGGGGATTCGAGCAAATTATTGCGATTTAAATGCAAATGCAAAATTCAACATAATTCATGGTCTTTTGTATAATAGTTTGCTGTTGATATTTTGGTTTGCCTGATCTCATTATTAATGCGTCATTGCTATTCCGTCGTAGATTTTCTTTTCCTTCATTGGCTTCTGATTCGGATGTTAATTCGTTATGTATACCGAATGTACCGACAGTAAACTATAATACAAAAGATCATGAATTATGTTGAATTTTAATTAAGAATACCCTATTGAATTATGTCATTTAAATTGCAGTGATTTTAGCTAAGCGGTGAATTTTTGCTATATGGTCTGCCGTAGCTGCATAGAAGATCCGCAATTGCGAAAACGGTTGTTGACTGGATTAAGATTGGCCTTCAAGAATCCGATTGATGAGAAAGCAAACATTGGCAAAATTTAAGAAAGTAAAGTGGCAATAAAGACATTTTAAAAAAATTTAACGTTGCTTCAATTGAACCTGGTTCTGTACGAATAAATTTTCATGAAAACTAACTATACAAGTACTTATATGAAGCCAGCCATCACTCTATCTACCTATACCTAACTCTAAAGTAGGGACACTTACGCGCGAGTTATGTAAAAAAAATAAAACACAACTTATTTGAATAATGTCATTTTACTTCAAGGTCTTTTAAACGACTGACTTTTGACTTAGCGGGCGAAGTAAATTTTCAATGACATGTCCTACAAGACGTATCTCATCACTGCTAGCCGACTTCTCAGGTCGTCGTCGTATCACTGAATTATTCGTTTTAATTAAAATTTAAATGTCGGCCTTTGGGTAAGCGCAGATCCATAAAACTTTGACATTTTTACCAAAACGGAAAATGAAGAAGAATGCTTAGCTTTTTGTGTCAAATACATATATGTACTCGTATAGCATGCCGTACGTCGAATTCAATGTGACAAACTTCAGTAAGCTAAGGCTGACTTCATACTAAATACTCTACAATAACCCTCCTTTTTATTGTAGTTGACTGCCGCTAGTGAAAAATTGTCCTTAAGAATAGTTCTACCCCTGATCGCTTGTAGTAATGGGTTTGCAATATTCAGCGAGGTCAGAAAGTTGTGGGTTTCGTACGGGGATGTTTTCCGCATCATGGAAGTGTACTGATGTGCTGTGTTCCTTGGTACATTTCGTGTGTACTCAGAGCGAGCAGTTAGCAACGAAGTGTCCTCTCTTAAGGCAATTAATTGATAATTGTGTCGTTTTAGATGGTTTAATCGATACTTTGGTGAGAGTCGCATGTTCCTAGAGCATAGCGCTGTTAGTGATTGAAATCGAGTCTCTAATAACTTAAGGAACCTTTCAATTGTTTTGATTTCCAGTTGTTGACTACAGATCCTAAGCTTTCCAGAAAATGCAGACACTTTTGAGTTCTATCATGTACCTAATGACTTGGATATAACAGCAAGGTTGCTTCTGATGTATGAGATGTTTGCTTTAATAGTTGATTCATCAGACTGGTGACCAGCAGCTAGAAATGCAAACTGCAAATTAATCCGGTTGAAAGGCCATATTGATCTTCTAATCAAGGAAAGTCATAACAGATTAGAAGGTGATGGCGTTTTTTTATACATCTACATTGGAAAAATTGAGGTAACGTCGGGCCCAAGAAATAGGTCGATTGTGGTTTGAATGCCTTTTGCGGGCATCCAGCTTTTCATTGCTGCTATATGGTATTTCCCATTTTTCTTCAGCTATTACGGAGTGGGACGTCACAGCATATTTCTTCGGGAGCCCTTTCAGTATTTATGGTATTTCTAGTCACACCTTAGTCAGAGTGAGCCCATCCGCATTGTTCCAATTCTTCTGGCTATTTCTGCCGTATGTATAATTGAACGAACCATAGAAATGGTCGAAGTTCTAATATCAAACGATTAGTCAGTTTGCCCATAAAACCGCGGAAAGTTTGAAAAGTTCAGCCGCATTGTAAAAGACCACGTGTGCATTCTTGGTGTTCCAAATACAAGCCTTCAGTGTGTCTGATATACTGGTCACGACAAGACAGCCAAAATAGGAAAACTCACAGAACTCACGAGAACAAAGCTAAAGGTATTTCAGGAATGTTCATTTTATTCTTTATTTCACCAAATATAATACAACCAATCAATTATCTATATTTATAAATAAAACCAAATATTATCGTTTCTAGTGGTCCTACTTTTTAAGTTGGGTGCAATAGTGACGATCGTTATTTTCAATCCAATCACAAATATGAGTGACAGTATGGAATGCAGTCCCTGGTTGACATTTGTACTCAATAGGTTTCCCATAAACACAGCGGTAATACTAAAGAAAAAAAAAAAAAAAAGAAACGAATCAAATACTAGACTCCTAATTTTTGTAGAAAATCCTAACCTTTGTACAATCCGATTGCGGAACATACTCCTTCCTTGAACAATCAACCTTTGAAATGTCATCTACGCCCTGTGAAGTCGATGGTGGATTTCTCTTCGGACCTTCGGCTGCAATGGGTTTCTAAAAATACAAAAATAAAAGAGAAAACAAATTTCAAAAAATTTATTGAAAGCTTCTTCGGATTGCTTTTGCTCTGTTTTTGCAGTGTAGGGTCAATGTCAGAAGTATTCGTATTTGTTTGGTCTTGTGCGTATCGAATAATTGAGATTCATTTCTTAGACGATGAATACCAAACAAATGATTTGAGAATACCTCTCGTCAACCAGAAACAACAAAAACACCTTTCGAGCAGTTTGCTTTTGAAAATATATTTGTGAGTACTTACAGAGTTTACGTTATCTAGTGATGGTGTTGTTGATGGAGATTTAGACCCCACAGGCTGAAAATCAAAGTTGATAAGAAATCAATTTGAAAATGTTTTATTTTCAACATACTCTGGGTGTGTTGGTTTGTGATGTTGCTGGCACTTTATGGTCGATCATGTTGTTGTGGAGGATCTTTGTAAGAGGGTTCTTAGTACCACAAAGTCCGTGGAAGTCGTCCATGTCAATAGCCCAAACCATAGCACCGGCATAGCCCTTCTTCTTAATGAAGTCCATTTTGATTTGAATCGATTTTGAATCCTCATATCCAACCCACTGATTGTCCTTGTATGCGTATGGCACTAATCCAGCATCATCCCATTTAACAGTCCATCCTTTGTTTTGGTCTTGAACTTCACTACAGATTTCGTAATAGGCCAGAGTACCTCTAGCATTAGTATACGGTCCTGGGGCACCGCCACCTACTCCTGCGTTAATGGATGTGCCCAAGTTGTTCCTATTCGAGTTGCTTAAAGTGTATGTTTGACCATAGAACGGAACTCCCACGACGAGCTTATTTGCTGGGCAACCCATCTTTTCCCACAGATCCAAACCGTCATTCTAAAATAAAGAAAGCAATGAGGGCTTACTAAACTACATTGAACTGAAAAAGGATCTCATACCACATTGAGTTTTTCATATTCAGGCGAATCATGAGGACGTTTATATAAGGGACTATGGACATCGGCGACTCCAGCCCAGTTTCCCCTTAAATCATATGTCATCGCATGAACTGCATCTAGAATCCTATAAAAAAACATTTATATATTGGTTGAACCATTTAAAATAATTAAACTTACTTGCACAACTCTGAAACATGGTATCCCGCTTCCAACCTGAATTTAGCTACTGGGGCAGCCATGGTAATCTCCCAACCTTTACCCTCCTGATCGAATGCTGTGCGAAGTTCCGTAACAAAATCTAAGAACCTATCCTTATCACTCAAACTACCACCACGTTCTGTAGCTCCTGGATACTCCCAGTCCAAATCAAATCCATCAAAATCGTACTTCTTCATAAAGTCCACAACACTGCGAATGAACGTCGTGCGGCGTTCTTTTACCGCACACAATTGTGAGAATTTTTGGCCACCTTCTCCCCAGCCACCGACAGCAACTTCCAACTTCAAATTTGGATGGGTTTTCTTCAGATTTGTGAATTTTCTAAAACCATTTTTGTCGATATCCACATTAGGATCAAGCACCAGAACTTTCGAATTTGAGCTGTCAACACCAATGAATGAGTAAATTAAATGCGTACACAGATCGGCTGGTACATCTTCGATGCGATAACTTCCCAATCCAGGTCGATACACTGCCCAGTTACTGAAATAGCATACGACACGAGCCGGCTGATCCTCTGCTAAAGCTGCCGTCAGGCCCAAAAGCAGGAACGAAACTATAATACTGGACTTACCTACAATGAAACATAGCAAAGGTATTTACAGAAACGAAAACAACAATAACAAGCCAAAATCTATCGTAGTTTCTTTTTTTCTCAAAGTAATTCGTATTATGAGTGTACAAGCGTTTATTTAAATTAGTTGCAGGAAAAATTTCTAACCTGATGTGAGGAAGAAACCTACTGAAACCTTCTCTAGATTAAGTTTTTTATGTGAAGTCAAATCAAAAATATCTTGTTTGCAGGTCTCTAAATATCCACATTGACTTTGATGAACAAACGAGTCAACGAGGAAATAGATAGGCGCTTCTCCGCAAATATATCAATTTTAAATTCTTGTCCTTGAACCATAGGGCTAAGTGAACATGTTGGCAAAGGCTATTAGATTGACAGCGACAGAGCACGGGGAATTATTAAAACAGACCCAGTCGAACAAGGTTACAGATATTGACTTGTGAGCCAATCAAGATGGATAATCGGCCATCGTAACCTGATATTTACTGTGTTGTGGATAGATTTTCCACTAATTTAACTCTACATATATGATATGTATAAGGCCAATAACAAGAATCGGACCAATGAGTTCCGAAGGAAATATTGCCTCAGTTGAGAACTGTACTACTGTAGGACCGAATTTATTAGTTCGCAGACGTGCACATAAGCTAAGGATTCGTCCGGCCATAATTTTAAACCGTTTGCGGAAGGATCTTGGCCTTATTCCTAACTAGATCCCATTGGTGCCGTTGGATCATGACGTGCATCGGATCATCCTTGAATGTACTCAAAACCAATAACAACTGATATTAGAGGCACTGTAACAACGAGCTTATTCCCTACAAATGACAGATCAATATGTTGTCAATGTGTTCGATGATTGAAATGACGATTCCGATTTTATGTAGAATAACTGAACCAAAAACCGTTAATTGAAATCTATGAAGTTAGACAGGTTAATCCTTTTTACAAGTTAATCCTCTCGGATGTTTTTATTGTCTTGAAGTGGAAAGGTCTTGCTGTTCACGAATAAAAGATGATTCTATGACTAAATTGAGGTTCAGTTTTAGCTCAAAAAGTTAGATCGGCGTATCTGGTGTGAGAACAATCCAGGTGATCTCAGGTGATATCTACAATATTTACAAAAATATACTGTGCGGTGCCGTCATTGAGCCACATAATTTTATAAATGAGGCAGAAGTTGGTGTTACCATCGATGATGATCGATATACAAATATGATCAACGAATACTTGTTTTCGAATTTTCGTGACATCTATATGGTATATGGTATAATGCTCCAGGAAGTAATCAGATGTTGGGCCAGTAGGACATGTTTTGTAATTGCCAGTCATGGTGCTCATATTACCGAAATAACTTTGAAGTGTTAGGTAGGGTCAGAATGGCTTTGGTTCATTGTGAATCTCTAAATGATAGAGAGTTGAGATTGAAATTAAAGCACATTTCATATCAAATGTGAATGCCGTGTATTTTATTTCAAATTTACACTTTTAAAGCAAACCCTGTTTATGATACAGAATCTCTAACTCCAGGATTGAAAAAGTTTTGTATCAAAAAAGAAAGAAAACAAAAATTGTAAACGTAAAAGAATAAAATAAGGATAAAACCACACTAAAACTCCTATAAACACATCGTTTGAAACAGTTTACTTCTCTAACACAACACTGATCATTACTTTTATTTATACAAAAAAATTTCACTTAAAAAAATTAAAAAGAAAGCAAAATAAATAAATAAGTAAAAATCACATGTTAAATCGGAAAAGCCTTGCTTCACATTTGGAGGGCTCACACAAAGTTTCATAATTTGCATTATTATTATTTTTAAATATTTTTTTTTTGTAATTAAATTCGGGAACAATTTGAACACGAATTGATCCACCGACACACTGATTCCATAGATTCGGAGTCTTCAAAAGGAATTGTTTATATCGAGTTTATTGAACTTATTATAATAATACAGCAGGAGGAAAAAGTCACTTAAAATTCAATTATGTACAAATCGATTTGAATCGAAGAGGTTAAGCAAAGAAGAAAAGTGCATTTGAAAAGATACGACTATGACTACGAGTTATGTCACTTACCCATCTTGAGCAGGTGAGTTGACTAAGTTTAATTATAGTACGTCCAAACGATGTGCTGGTATTTATACCGATAGAACATAAACGAACACTATTGTCACTCAATTCCCGGAACAAAAATCATAAATAAAATAACTTAGATGGTAAAGTCTACTAATACTTTTGCAAACCTTAACCATCCCATAGATACACTGTAAGTAAATTACCAACACATCGTACATCTCTGTAACCTGCCTGAATTTGCTACAATGAAAGCAGTTTGCGCGTAAGGTTCACTATGTATGTGTAATGTGGGTGACGTTTTTTGAGGAAGATAAGCGGGCTTTTGTGTAAAAAGGGAGGTAAATTGAAATGCTGACAGGTTACACTTATTCACAGACAGGATCACTCGGTAGACGCGACCAGTGGAGAGGGGTTTTCAAATTTCCAATATCTGGAAAGTTTGCCATCTATGTTAGTTCAGCTGTGATCAAAGCTGTCGCAGCTGGAACAGTGATACATGAATTTAAATTCATTACTGAGAACAATAACAAACATATGCGACGATTCTGACAGAAGATAACTTAAACCAGATTCACGGTGTCTAGATAGATTTTTTCACCTTGCCTTACGTTTGAATACAGACTTGGGTCTGTCTATATTCCAGATATCGGAGAACCAAAAGCGGCACCAATTGATATCATCGGCGTACACTATCAGATACACAGAGTTGGGATTTCCGTTCAATTCTTTCATGTATTATGTTAAAGAAATCATAAGACAGCGCGTCACCTTGGCTGAAATCTTTTTTGACATCAAAGGTTTCGGAGCAGCAAGCACTCTCAATCGTCATTCTGCACAAACGGATGTTTTTGGCAGGAATGCCAAAACTAGACATAGCTCTATACTCGTGTAGCTCGTCTCCATAAATGCTGTCATACTCTGCCTTGAGATTGATTTGGACTTCTCGAGTTTTTTCCAAGATGTGCCGGAGTGTGAAGATTTGGTCAATTGAGCAGTTTTCTGATCTTAAGCCGCACAAATAGGGAAGGGTTTCAGACGTTCACTCAACACGGCAGATAATATTTGGTATTCAATATTGGGGAGACTTATGCCTCTATAGTAAGCGCAGTTGATGGGGTCTCTTTTTTGTCTGTCGGACAAACCATGCTGAGATTCCATTCGTCAGGAATACACTCTACTGACCAGATCTGAGAAATGAGTTGGTGGATGCTCTCCACGAAGTCATTTCAAGCAGCTTTGAATACCACTTTTGGTAAGCCAGTAGGTCCAGCTGCTTTGTTAGATTTTAGCTAAGATATTGCTGTCCTTACTTCGTTTTGGTCAGGTGGACAGTTTACTTCGGGATGTTGTGCTTATTCGCCATTATACAGTATGCAGAAGAAATTTGTTCATATTCTCAGTACCGACTGTGACTCTACTACAAGGTTTCGTTCTTCACCTCCTCTGGTTTATGTAGGGGTCGGCTTGCCTAAACACGTTTTTTTTTTACCTGTTCATAATATCTTCGATCGCTCTTTTTAATTCTTCCGGAGAAGCCGACTTTCTTTCTGTCTATTTTGCTCGTAGAACTCACAGAACTCTCGTCCTTCGTTGCAGCGCTACGTAGGCTTCTTATTTAGGTGCATGTGTTGCCTTCATTCTTCGTCAAATTAGGAACTTCTTGCTGGTGGTCAGGTCAGCACATCTGTTGTAGAGTCTCTGATGGCTCGTTGGTAAGTCTCACAGTAGTGTGCATTCGCTCTTTGGCTGCAACAAACTGGTGATCCGAGTCAATATTGGCTGTCTATAACGTTCTTACGTCCAAAATACAATTCATGCCCTACGTCTATCGCAAAATGGTCGATATGATTTAGTGTTTGATGATTCGGAGACTGCCATATCCCATTGTGTATATTGAGATGCGGAAAGCGTGTGCTTGCTATAGTAGTATTTCGTCCCGCAGAAAAGTCTTAGACCGTCACCGAAAGTGGTGTCCTGTAAATTACTTTTACCAACTGTCCTACCAAAGATATCCTCCTTTCCTATACTATCGCCTAATGGGATTTTAACGTTAACGTCATACTTAGAATATTGCACACGTGTCTCATAGTGAAGCTCGAGAAGCATTTCGATGTCAAGTGAGTTTGGAAGTACACACTTTTTAAACACAGCTTGCAGGTTTGTCGATGACGCTGTTGCTTCATCGCAAATAACCAACATAGATCAAGACTTCTTGAATTGCTTTCGTGTAGTTTTATTAACAAAATATAAAAGATAGTTTTCATAAACTTTTAGTTTCTTCTGATGCTTACATATGTTATTAGAAAACCTTTTCCAAAATATAATAAAATCATTTCTTCCTGATGTTTTGCAGTTTTTATATTGTAAAAACCATAAGTTGACAACAAGGTCTTTGTTGAAAAAACTACAAAATTGCGTCAATTTTTTTAAATAGATTCTGTTTAACTTGTTTATTTGTTTATGGTTATTATCATTGTTATCATTCCAAATTGTATGTTTTCTCAGATTTCTCTCCATTTTTTATTTTAACTTTTCTTTGACTTTTAACTATGTATGTTTTTCTTGAACTGTGAAATGTTTTTTTCTTTTTAAATTCTTTTAAACAATTTTTTTTTGTATTTCCAATTGCTTAATCTGATGAGTGAACACTTAATTAAATACAAAACATAAAAAATAATTTTTGGGTCATGTGCGTCAATTCAAACTTGCTGCTTAACCAATAAACTTTGACGGATCCACTTGGATAAATAAAATGTGCAAGTATCTACAAAGAAGCTAACAAGGTATACAAAGGTACCGTAATGAAAATTAAACGCGCTTAAACTTATTGACGAATGTATTGTAAGATACATGTTCATACGCAGGTATGATTGGTGTTTGTCTTTGGGGGCAAAGGTTAACGCGAAATATTTTTAATTGCTCGAACTACAATCGGAACTAGCTTCTGAGAAACTTAGTAAATATGAGAAATAAAACAATTAAATAATAATAAAAAAAATAAAAGTAATACTATGTTTTAGGCGTAGCAATATAATTCTGACTAAATAAAGCAAAGTACAAAAATACAATACAAAAGAAGGTAAACTTTTTTAAAATGTGAAGTGAAGGTACCATAAATGTGGACACACATAACTTATCTAAACGAATATTTCATTAAATGATAGTTAGATACTCGTACGCTGCTTACAAATAATATGGTTGGTGCAATGGCGATTACAAACGGGCTTTGTATATTTCTCAGACAATTTTCTGATCTTACGATTTTTGTCACACATAAAACAATGGCGTTTGGTGTTTGATCCTTTCTGATGCATTGCGTTTGGGACCACAACACTCTTCTTCAGATAAGAACCTAAACGTAGGAAATAACCTAACATAGCCTTCAAAAAATTCGTGAAATCTGGGGACTTGCAGCACATAGACTACAGTAATAATAATAATAGCATATTGTGCTAATTGGTTGCTTAGTACTTTGAGAAATTTTCGACGACTGATGGTAGTTTTTTTTTTTTTTTTTCAAAACGCGGACAGTTCTTGTAAGTAAGTGGCCAATGCATCTACATCCAACATATTATAATACATGGCCAACAGCCGTCCCTGAGTAAGGGGTTTGTAGCTATATTTACCCAGCTTCCTTATCTCGCTATACAAAATTCAGGTGGCCTGAACTTTCGTTTCTTATTCACCGTCCCCAGAATCGACAACCTGTAATCGTTCATCAATGTCTGTACTAAGTCTCAACTAGTAAAGAAGTTATCACAAGTAATGATTTGTCCACTTCGTCTTCGTTTTTAATTTATTTTCATTTATTTAATTAATTTACTCTCACATGCTTAAAACAACAACGCAAATTTCCATTATCAAACCGAATAAAAGTTCGAATGGCCCAAAAGCAAAAGCAGCAAAATCCTATGGTATCGCGTCTTTTGTATGCTCATAATTTTAGAGGCTAACACCAGCAAAAATTAGAATTCCCATGTTCCGTAAGCATCTAATTCTTCTTCTGTGGTTTTTCTCCATACAAGCAGTGGAGTAACAGGATAGTCAGTGTTCCATTCGTTGTAAGTCCCGTAAGATGACATCACACATTTCCGGTGTAATAAACATTGAAAAAACATTTTATGCTCATTGACTTTGTGGCGTAAGTTGTATCGACCTTAGTGAAAGGGGCTTTGAAAATGTTTTGCTATTCATGACCACGTGGGTGGTACACAGTACCTTTCATCACCTACATAATAGTAACCAGCTTCTGAAGGAACATGGCTAGCACCTTCAGCAGTTTCTTCTTCTGTTTTCGGTGGAGTCTTCTTCTTTTGCTTTAATCGCACCTTGTTCTTCATCAATGTTGGACTTAAGTTCGATTACTTCATTGGCATGTCCTCTTGTCTCATCGACCATTCGTTAGGGTCATGCTTATGCGTAGGACCGGCGTCATGATCTGAAATCTACATATCTAAAATATATGTACATAGCGGCACAAATATCAAATTTACATAGTCCTTTTTTGGATTCACTTGTAGGTAAACTTAGTAACTGAGTAGGATACTCGTCATCTGGTCACCCTGTCATCTGGTCAATCTTTCGATACCAGTTTTGTAGTACGATTTCGGTTTAGCCTCAAAATAGGCCTCTTACTTCTTCATCGGTCTTAAATCTCTTTCCAGCGAGCATTCTTTTGAGGTCTGCGAACAGGAAATAGTCCTGGAGGACAAATACGGTGGTGGAGTAGCAATTCGTTGCCAAATTCATTCGATTTTGCCATCGTTTTCATCGACATGTGACACGGTGCATTGTTTTGATGAAACAGCACTTTCCTTTTCTTCAAATGCGTCCATTTTTCTGCGTTTTCGTTCTTCAAACGCTCCAACAACGCAATATAATAGTCTCTGTTGATAGACTGCCCCTTTTGGAGATAGTCGATGAAAATTATTCCATGTGTGTCCCAAAATACGGATGCCATAACATTGCCAGTTGACTGTTGAGTTTTTGGACGAGGTTCGTTGCCTGCTCGCCACTCATCTGACTGCCGATTTGACTCTGATGTGAAGTGATGGAGCCAAGTTTCATCCATTGTCACATACTGATGCAAAAATTCGGCTTTATTGCGGTTGAACAGCTTAAACACTCCTCTGAATCATCAACACGTTGTTGTTTTTGGTCGACTGTGAGCAAGCGCAGCACCCACTTTGAACAGAGCTTTCGCATGTCCAAATATTCGTGTATGATACATCCAACACGCTTTTTTGATATCTTTAGAGCCTCAGTTATCTCGATCAACTTCTTTTTACGGTCATTCGTTATCATTTTGTGGACTTTTTTGATGTTTTCATCTGAAACAGCCTCTTTTGGACGTCCACTGCGTGCATCACCTTCGGCGCTTGTATGACCACTTTTAAATTTTTCAATCCACTTGCGAATGGTTCGCTCGGTTGGTGCAGAGTCCGGGTAACACTTATCAAGCCATTTCTTTACATCGGCTGCATTTTTTCTCATCAAAAAGCTATGATAAATCAACACACGAAATTGCTTTGAATCCATATTTTTCACAATAACAAAAGTTGCTTCACTCACAACGCTATATCTCGAGAACTAATCCTCCGACAGCTGTCAAATTTATACACGTATCTTTTGAAGGTTGATACTAACTGAAAATGGTGTGGATTTAGTTCAAGTGGTGCCCTCTCTTAGAAACGGCACGGATATACATCCATGGATGTATGACTTTTCAGCCCATGTATTACCTAAAGAGTACATAAGTACAAGAGTACCTAAAGATCTTAACATACACAAATTCATATCACAGTTAATGGGGGAGCACAGACATCAACGCCAGGGATGAGCTTGTTTCTCAATTTATTTTTTCTCCCAAACTTGTGTGTAACAGGAAAAAACGTCCCTCGAGTAGAGAAAAAATTCTCGACTAAGCAATCACAACCATGTATTCTCAAACAAATGTGAATAACTGGGTCATACATTGGCTAAAAATTATCATTACTGGCTATCTAAAGTAAGGCTAAGTCCCAAATAACTGGAAAGAAGTAAAAGTGGTTTTCATTCCCAAAGAAGGAAGATCAAACCAGGTCTCTGCTAAGGATTACAGATGCATAGTCTCTCATTGGAGAGTTCCCTAGATCAAAATGTATGACACAAAACAAACAAACGTATGCTGTTCCCAAGACGCTTAGCTTAAAATAAGATCAGTAAAAACGGCTCTTCACAATTTTGTAGGAGAATTATCAGCTTAGATTTTAGGAGAAATACAGTCAGTAAAACGGTTCCAAGTGAAGTGATTATCCTCCTTCTGAGTCTTCGAGTTTCGAACAAAAGGCAGTAGCCCACACCGAAGACAATGTCATTTTGGTAGGAGGAAAGCATCTTCCAACGATCAGCAATCTAATGGAGTCGGCTTTAAACACTCTATCAAAATGGACAACACAAAACGGTTTAAAGATAAATCCATCAAAAACCGAACAAGTCTTGTACACAAGGAAAAGAACGCTGAAAAATATAATCGACGGTTTTATGTTTAATACAACAAATTTAGCTTCCATCGGAAGCTAAATATCTAGGATTCTTCCTAGGCAGCAAGCGTAACATCGAAAAAAAAAAACAAGAAAGCATTAAGAGCATTATACACATGCCAAAGAACTTTTAGTAGAAGTTGGGGACTAAAACCATTCCTAATACATTGGGGGTATTTACATGGCCATAGTTAAACCCATTCTTACCTATGGTGGCTGGTATGATAAAAAGCCGTAAAAAATAATAGTTATCGCAAACCACTCCCACAAGTTTAAAGGCTAGCGTGTGTCGCGGTAACAGAAACGAGCACTTCTTAAGCTGCGTTAGAAATAATGCTCAACCTCCTTTCTGTAGACGAATTCCTTAAATGCTAAAAGAATCAGGCATATGGATGCACCACAATTTAGAAAAGGCGTCTGTAATAAACGTCTATAGTAGGAACCATAAAAACTGACGAAGTATATTGACTAGATCGTGCAAAGAGCGAATTTTGATAGGAATTTCTCCACATCATTTTTTTGCAGACCAGACTGGTGAACTAACATTGCCACTAACAACGGAAAACTACACCTCTACACTGGCGGCTCCAAAATTGAGAAAGTTATGGATGCTGGAGTCTACTCTGAAATTCCACGGACCTAGGGCTTCTTCAAGATTGTAACGTTGAAACGCAAAATGGAACTTATAGCTATGGAGCTAACCAGCAAAATATGAAACTTTAGGAGCGACTGTGTCATTTCACTCTCCTTTTGGGCGGACCTAGGCATATCAAAAGATGTGCGTTCCTGGGATTCAACAAAAAAAAACTTCCGTATCGATACAGGTGCCTTAACTGGGCACTGTCTCCTTGGCCAGCAGAAAAGGAGCCTCTCCATAAGATTATTATAGAAGCTGTAGCAACAAAGAGGAAATATAGACTAGCACAGACTCGTTGTGCGATTGCTCTAACCTCCAAATACGTAGTGGAAAATACCTGGGATACAGACTTTTCGGATAACTTGAGGACGGTATCAAAACAAAACTGATAGATCCCATTATATTTATTAAATACTTTGGCTGGTTTTCAGCCAAACAATAATAATATAATTCACAAATAATATCAACACGGAATCGCAATAGACCAACAGATCCATTCCCCACTCACACCTGGACCCGAACACATCTACATCCCTGAGCAATTCCCTTCACGTCGCCCAACAAAAGTACTAATTGCCTCTCTTCTATCCAATCCACAACATCAGCGCGTTTCCTTTAATTAAACCCCTGCCCCTGATATTATCACTGCTCAACCGCCCATACCCCTTCCAGCTTCTACTAACAACTGCTTTCTTAATTTCGATCTTACAACCGGAGCAAAATATCAAAACTTAATCAGCTCACATATCTTAAATCCTACTTCTAACGCGCCTTCTGCCTCGGTTTCACGAACCTCTGCCCCTATTTTTGATCCTTTTTCGCCACCTAACGTGACTCAAAAGAATATAGACAATACGAAATGCCGTTATGCGCTCGCAAACCTAAGGGATAAAAAGATATCCACTTGCTTTGAGGGGAAAATCAAAACAAGTGTAATGGTCTCCATGCAACAGGAAAACCTTCCTACTGATATAACTAGTCTCAGGTACAACAGGTACCAAGAATTTTCCAACACACCTCCCCAAAAGGTTTCGGATTTTTTTCGTTCATAACTTGCCTTCTTTGTCTGCATCTCATCTATTCTCCCCTACTCCGTGAAACAAACTCCCTCTTAAATTTTGCTAGCAAAAATTAAGTGGCTTGTGCTCTAAAATGTGCGCTGTGTTGTCTAAATGTGGCCTCTCTTTCGACGTCAATGCTCTTACAGAATCTAATCTGAACGCCGATTAAAAGAGCCAGAAGCTATTCCCATATTCGTATAATGTTTTTCGAGATGACGATCTCTCTGTATTCACAATAGCCTCAACTATTCTCTCAGGTCCCTGAACGTTATATGTTGCTACATTCCAATCTATTACATCTTTCATGCTGCCAATTAAAGCGGTTGACCAACTTATTTACATAAGTGATTCCATCGTCGATATCTTTGTCTTTGGTGACTTAAATCTGCCGTTGCTGAAGTGGATTCCAAAGAATGTCTATTCATTTATCGTATATCAGACTCAAGCTTATGCCAAATAATTGGCGTCACCTCTTCTTCTCGCAAAATTAATATCTATCTCAGCAAATTTTCCTTTTATTTTACCAACCTATCCTTAACTGAAGCAGTATCTATGTTTTACAGAGAAATATTTAATTCCATTTCTCTTTACGTCTCCTTTTCTCGGCATAAAACATCATCTACTTCCCCTCCCTGGTATAATAGAAGACTTCGTTCTTTACCAAACAAAAGAAAAAAACGTTTAGGCAGTTTTTCTTCGCGCCAATTCTTATTCTGAACACTTTAACTATCTTGGACCCTACATCCAATTCACCCACATCTATAACTGATACAGAGCGTAGGCCAACCTTATCAATGACACTAAGATATTTTTTCAAAATCAGACGGTTATCCTCCCTATCTTTTGTTTTGCAATATATCATCGATCGACCCACATACCATTGCCAACTATTTTGCAAATATTTTAAAGAATCATTTTCAGACAACTTCTTCGTACCTGATCCCATATATTTCAAGTACCTACCCAATTTCTGCATTAGCCTCTCTCTCTCTCTCTCAATCTTTTGATCCTACTCCTATCGAAGAAAGGTTATAAAGTCTCAATGGTGAATTTTTACCTGAGCCAGACGGGTTCACCGCAATATTTCTCAAAAAGCGTGCCTCCAACCTTTCGCATCCACTTAGCTCCTTATTTCAGGCTTTTTTCATAACCCCGGTCCACAAAAAGGGATCAAAGAATGAAGTCCATTTCTCACATACCTAAAATGTTCAAAAGTTTTTAATATGAAGTTCTTAACATTCAGTGCAAGTCGCTTATATCACCCAGTCAGTATGGATTTCTGAAAGGTAGATGAACTGCTACAAACAAAGTTGAATTCTTATCCTTTGCGATTTCAGCCCTAGAAAATGGCAACGAAATCGATAATCGATGTTTGTGCTACAGGTTTTGCTAAGGCCTTCGATAAAATATCTCATCAACTCATCCTTTTCAAATTGTTTACCGTAGGTTTTGACCCGAAGAATTATTATTATAGCGTTCATTAGGAGAGCCTTCTTTATTCGTTTTTAGCCACTTCTAGTATCCCACAAGGCAGCCATCTTGTCTCTTTTTCTTTTTTTAATTACTCGTATATGGTAAACTATCTTGAGAGGATTATTAAACACTGCGCCCTATCCATTTACGCCGAAGACACTATGTTCTCCAAAACTATTTCACACCCCAAGACACTATTCTTCTTCAAGATTTTCCATTTTTTTTTTTTTTTTTGTCTAAATAATTGCTTTGAGCTTAATGTCTCTAAATGTCAATCTTTGACTCTGTCACGTAAATCAAATCAATCTCCACTTCGACTTTATTTTCAACTTGGCCAACCTGTACCCCAGGTTCAATTCCTTCGCGACCTTTGAATATTTTACTTATAGAGACTTATATCTCCGTTCGCATATTGATCGGATAATCCTTAAAGCCAGCTCATCGCTGGATTCTATTAAATCATGGTATAAAGAATTTTGCAACTCTTATATGAAAAGGTCATTTTACATTATACTTGTCCGGTCCCTGCTCGTATATACCAACCAGGTGTGGACCCCATTTCAGCGAGTTCATATATCCCGAATCGAAAACATTCAACTTCATTTTCTTCGATTTGCCCTTCGAGGACTTCCCTGGAATAACCCTTTTATCTAACCTCCCTATCGTGACCCCTTCAAACTATTTAACCTGAATACCCTCAAAAAACGCAGAGACGTAGCTGACATTCTCTTCATTCATCGGCTGCTCTCTGGTTCTGTGGATTTTGCTCACCTTTACAATTCAATTACCTTAAATACTATACTAACCCTCGTAATTAACGCTGCTCTCGTCTCTTCTATATTCCAACACATCGCACCTCTTACGGTAAAGTCCGTAAGGTCAACTCAATTGTCCTCGTTTTTGATTTGAACCTAAGCACTTCTCGTCTCAAACTTGATCTCCTCCACCATTCCCTTACTTCCTAACCCTTAATTGTTGTTAGTTTTTAAGTTAGCTTAAGCTAACGTTAGCCGCCACCAAAATTAAAATAAAGGGCCTTCCAAAAGCCCCACCTAGATGTCAGTAGTGAATAATTTCTAAACGTGTCATCTTTGACATTTGTAAAGTAGACAAATTGTTGCGGTAAAATTAACGTCAACAAGCTTATGGTAAAAACTTCCCTTCGAACCGTTTCCCTTTGAGAGAGTGATGGGCAGCATCAGCCATCGCTGCCCTATTCCAGTATCTTGGAAGTACAACATAAACAGGTAGGACGGATTGTCAAAAGATCCTTGGAGAAACGCCAACAGAGCAGGCTGGCGGCCTGCTACAAGAGCACGAGGAAAGCGCTATAAGGGACATTTTCTTGCAAAGGTTCAGCTCGAAATAGTCGACCCTTGACCGACGTGTTGTTCTGTCTCCCCAAATGGGTGACAACCCATGAGTAGAACTAAGGCATTAATCTGCTTCCCTCCCCCCAGTCCGTTATTACATTGGAGGAACGTATTTGCGGAAGGCGCCTGTAGGTTCTTTCAATCCTGAAACATTTAACGGCCTGAAGCACTCTGAACATATGGTGGATGGTAATGTGATTCAGATAATACGCCTACAGCCAGAGAGGCGGTCTGGAACCCTTTGTATATATAAAACACCTAGAACCCACACCAGTTGCCTAGTACCAGATGGACTATCTGATATTCCCCTTTCCCTTCAAAATCTGCACAGAAGTCCACCGTTAAAAAATTCTTTCTTCCTTCGTCACTCAAGGGTATTCAGGTTAATGAATTTGAGACGGTCTCGATAGGGAGGTAAGATTAGAGGATCGTTCCAAGGTAGACTCCGAAGACCATTGAATCGAAGAAAATGATGCAGGATCCTCTCTATTCATGATATATAAACTCGTTGGAAGGACGTCACGCTTAGCAAGCGTACTCGAGAAGGAACCAAACAAAAGTGATGTGCTTATATAGTGATCTAGTCACGTACAGATTACAGAATTCTTTGGACCATCTTTTAAAGAAGCCAAGTGATGAGTTTGCTTTAGTAATTATCTCATCAATATGCAAGCAGAAATTAAGCTCCCTGTCGCATAATATGCCAATGTAGCGGATAGACTGAACAAGGGACATAGGTTAGCCGTGGAGAAGCTAAATTCGGGGAAGAGACTTGTTGCACTTACGTGAGATTGAGATTTGGTGAGATTGAGATTTGTTGAGATTGAGTTCTAAGCAGTTCTTAAGGCACCAGGTGGGAAACTGTTTAGATCTGTTTGAAGGCGTCTGGAGTCATGTTGTAAGGAAATGGGTTTAAAAAATTTGGTATCGTCAGCATAGAGAGAAAGTACTATGTATTGAACGTTCTGGTTCAAAGCCCAGAACGGACAATTTGAACTGAAATAGTTTATGAGATATCTTATCAAAAGCCTTACTGAAATCAGTTGTTATAACGTTAACTAATAAAATCTAAGGCTGAGAGAACAGAGGACACGAATTTAGAATTTAGAAAGCCGGGAAATAAGAGATTTGAACTTTAGGCTTAAGGCTTCGTACAAAATGCTTTCGAGGAGTTTCGGTATATGTATGTGAAAATTTAGCTATGGGGCGGTAATTAATGACTTCGCTCTTTAATTCCTTTTTGTGTATCGGCGTTATGAAAGCAGGTTTCTATAGCATAGTCTGTAATCTCATCCAAGAAGAGGCAGTCTTTACTCAAGTTAGGGTTTGCATTAAAAAAGGATACATCATCTGATTGAGTCCAGTGCAGTTGAGGTAGATTGAAATCGTCAAATACGATGATATCATCGAAAGGATCAGATTCCTTCCACCTGCAAGGAAGTGTTATCTTCATTAAAACGTAGTCAAGCTTGTAAGAAGTAGAAACAGCGATTGGAGAAGAGGTCATTGTGAACGGCCAGTAGGACACCTCGACAAGGAGAATCATCTTTTGGACGGGTAAGATCGTCGTCTCCAAAACATTGAAACTAGGTGGAAATAAATTCTGATTCTTTTTATCGGAAATTAGATTAGTTTCAGTCAGAGCGTAGACCTTACATGGGAAAGTGTGAGATTGGTGCAAGAATGCACGGGTTTTAGATCGCACTTCTCTTAGTTTTTGATAGTAAATAGTAAGAGGAATGTTACTTCGAGAGGACGAAGGAGTGGATGATTGAAAAACTGGCATTGGTAGCACGTGTTTCAAATTTGTGTTTGCCATTGTCTGTTCTGCTCCGTTGAAGGTGTGAGGTCCTTTTTGGGTGCACATAGTGACCGAAAGCAGCAAGGTCGTCTGAGACTTTTTGGAAGACATATTGAAAATCTCGTGGAACTTGATATATAAATTCTCCAGGCTTGTAAGGTCAGTAGGGAGACATTCCTGCTTCCTGCTGTATGAAGACCATGACACTTGTTTTAGTTTTCCCCTCATAGCAAACTGAGTGGGATTTGTCATGCAGAAACGGATATTCTCGTACTCCTTTTTTTCTCTAAGTCTAAAGACAAAAGTTGTGTCAAAAGATTGTTGAGTTATTTTAACTGTGTGGGGCAGAAGGGAGTCAAAGGGAGTCCACAAGCCTGGACGAAGATGTTGAGTTTTTAAATAATTATTCGAATCTAGCAGGTCGAATTTAAAGTTTCGATTACCTTTCGAAACATTTTACATTGACTGATGATGATACCGTATTTGTTTGCGACGAATTTCGTGATTCAAGAAATATTAGCGTTTATGAGGGTGCCTCTAATGCTTTCAATTTTATCCAACCTACGCCTCCATTCGGAAGGTGTCCATGTTGTACCATAATGTTTGATGAGCTTACGTTGGGCGACGACGGGAGGAGTTAACGAAGAAACAGTTGCGGACTCTTGGATTGAAAATGCAGCGGAAGATTAAATCAACCGGAGTGGACGAGGAGGTGGTGATGAAAATAGGACAGTGGCAGTGGACATTATGATGATGTTGAGTATGAGTTACATGCTAGAACAACGAATAAAGTTATTCAAACTTATTGCTATATTGTAAGAATAAGATGCCAGTTTTTCACGTAAACACATCTTTAGTGATGAAGCTCATTTCACATTGGATGGATTCGTCAATAAATGGTGAGAAAGAAATCGTCGAATAATTTCAAAAAAATCATTACATTCACAAAAATGCCGTGGTTTTGGGGCTGGTGTAATCGTTGGGGTATTTTTCTTAGAAGATGCAAATGAAAGAGCGTTACTGTCGACGAATAATACTATGAACAAGTGATTGAACATTTTTTGTGACCCCAAATTGAAGAAATAGATACAAACTATCTTTATTTGCAATAGGATAGTATAACGTATCACACAACATGTTAGGTGCCATTGTAAGTTGGTTTTAAATGTCTGAATGTTACAATGACTAGGAAATAGAGAGATCTGCAGAGCATTCCACAAGCTAGTTGTTCGGCGTGGGATCGAATCACGATATTTCGTATCCTATCTAGCAGGTGCAGACATATTTTAGACGCACCTAACTCTAGAGTGGATAAATTTACTATATATTGAGATCAGATCAGAAAGAGAAAAGTATTTCTTACATCGCTTGAAGAAACTTAAACATTTCGCAACATTTTTGATGACATCGAATACGTAGTCATTCCAACGTAAGTTGTCATTGAGACACATACCGAGAATGGACGATGCAAGTGCCATTCATGGATAATGGCTGAGTGCTTAGATTTCAATTTAACAGCAGCAAATAGCATTCTATTTTCGAAACATTATATTTCACTCTGTTGATTGTTTCCCAATTGGTTATGCTGTTAACATCGGAATTTAATCAGTTTAACATACGTTATCATTCCCGTTCTACAGCCGATGAGCAGCAACGTGAGTCCTGGAACGAATATGAAAAGCAGAGAGCTTACAGTGGCAGACAAGAAATCATTGATAAAAAATAAAAAGAGTGTCGGAGAGAGAACGGAACCCTGGAGCACATAAGCATTTATTTTGTGAATATCAGACTTGAAACCATCCAAGACATCTTGAATTAAAATCTCCGAAAAGTAGCTTCTAATCCATTGAAAAAGAGAGTAGTCAATTCCAAATGCACGCATTTGATTCCACTTGTCGTTGAGTCATGCCATCGAATCACCAGAGTCATTGTGAAATTTTCGTGTTTCGAGATATTTCATTAGCTGACGATTTATTAGCGTTTCCATGACCTTGGAAATAAGTGTCGTAAAAGCAATGGGTCTTGTAGGAGGTAAGGGAAGAAGATTCGCCTTTTTTAGAGACGGGCTGAAAAAATACTGTTTTCCATCTGCCCATAGTAGGAACGATGGAAATGCTTACACAGTGGTTTTGCTAGCGTAGAAGAACACATCTTCAGAAGGTAGAAAGATAAGGCAACAACAATTGCGCAGATAAAAAACAACATTTGCACCGAAATTAAACAACTTAATGTGAGAGTGAGTCCTTGAAAATTTTGATGTTCGTAACTGTCATACGTGGTGTTGTTATTTGTTATTTTTCGAACATAATAGTTAAGAGCCATAATTTTATAAAAATGAAAACATTCGAAAAAATCTAAATATTTATAAATGTTATTTAAAAAAAAGATAACATCTAGGCGCGACTCTTGAAAGACCCTTTACTGATTTATTTTTCTATTAAATCAAAAAGAAAAAAACGTAGATAAAAAAACTTATAACTTTTACATAACCTGTTATTCCATATATCTTTTCGAGATGGTAATGAGCCCCATGAACACATTTTTATCCTTGGCAAACAAAATTTAATTGTTTTTTTTTTTTGTTAAGAAATAAAATAAAACATATTCTGGCGCTCCACATAGAACTATAATCCTCTGAACTCGAACAAATGACATTTATAAAAATAACATGAAATGGTAAAAAAACAACATACTGAACTGACGGCCAAATAGCCCCAAATGAATAATTTGATTATTTCATGAAACCTACACACTAAAACAAAAACCAAAAAAAAAAATCCAAATGCCGTCTACTTGCAATTTTTAAGCGAACAGCAGCTGAGTGTGCTAACGCCAAGGTTCTATGATTTCTGATCGTTCCCCATAGCTGCTGAAAATCAAATGCTCCTGACAAGCGCGGATATCTATTATTATAACTGCACAATATATGTTACTCCCCACAATTTTCGTAAATAGATAGAGATACGAGTGTACTAGCAGCAAATCCACATCGTCAACATAAAGATCATCACACCGATGAGAGAAGAGCATGACAACAACAAAAAATCATGCTTCTAAGATATTGAGACATGTTGAGAAAAAGTCGCATCTCGAGTTGAGTACGCGTACGCCAGTCGGTGTTTTAGGATATTTCGCGGTCACAAGGTAATTTTCGCTAGCTACCCTGTTACGATTTGAATTTAGACCGGGCGAGTTCGACTGGTGGTGTATTTATAAAAATATTTATTTTTTATAAAAGAAAAGGAAGAAAAAAAAATTTTCAAAAAAATTGTTCACCCAAAAATAATACAAAATAAAAAAATAAAAACTCGAGCAAATATCAGGATCCTTCAAGGATATTTGTCCAGATTTTATTTAATTATTTTTCTTCGTTGAACCATTTTTATTTTTAAATTTTTTTTTCCATTTCGTCTTTTTTTTTTCTTTTTTTTTTTGTGATTAAAAATAAAATTAAGATTTTCTGTTTTTAGTGAATCCGCGACGAAAATATCATTAATGCAGCAATCGAGGGAGAAAATTTTATTTTTTTCCAAGTGAAGTGCTTTTTTTAATTTTTGGTTTTAAATTTAAAGAGTAAATAATTATTATTGTACCACGAGCAGTATAATGGGGAGATTTTCATTTTGGGTCCTTCTGGGACTAATGCTTTTTGCTGTCTCCTTAAATGGTAGGTCCCCTTAAGATATCTCAAATGAGGTGTCATATACAAATCTATAGATACCAGTGCTGCTGCTATTATATTCGTTGTTTGTTATCCGTATGTTGATGTTTCTACATCTTTAACATAAATTTAAAAAAGTGTCCAGTGAAGTATGACGTATGGACAAATGTCGAATCCTCTGCCCTAAGGAATCAAATCTTATATAACGAACGTTTTCAATTTCAAAAACCTAAAATGAAAATATTATGCAATTTTTTTTTTCGCTCAAAAAAAAAAAAACACAAAAATCATAGACTCGCGTCAAGTTCTTTTGCGAAAAAGAAAAAAACCGAAAATTTTTATAAATTTTTTCGTCAAACACACAACGATCCTCAGCCGGGAGAAGTAGAGTAATACAAACGCGAAAGAGGTGTTTGTAATAATTTAAAATTAGAATTGTGAAATAATATGGCAAATGAAAGAAAATGAAATAAAATAAAATGTGAAAAATGAAAATCGACAAAAAAATACCTTGCCACGCACACTACTTAAATATAACTTTGGCGGTAAATTATAAAAAAAAAAAAAATTGAATAAAAAAATAAAATCAAAATAAAAACGAGAAATAAAGTGTTCGAGTGAGAGATGATTTTTCTTTTATTTCTTACAAGCCATCTCCTTCCTATATTTATTGTTTTGAAGTGCTTTGTGGAAATTGAATGGAAAGGAAAAAAAAAAAAACCGCTGAAATTTTTTTAAAAAGAAAGTGACAAAGTAAAAATGGAAGCAAGACATTGGAGTATTAAATATCGCAGTGGGTATGAAGGACACTTCTCATCAAACAGATGAGCATTTTCAAAATTTCCGAATATTCAGCAAAGTACGAGTATTTATTAGTATGTGGCAACTATTTGCCTGATCTTTGCAGAGTTCTTAACATGAATGAATGGATTTATTTTTGGATTTAACTTGTGTTAAAAATTAGTATTAGCCTTACCAAAATTTGTTTTTGGAAATATTTTTGCAATTATTTCTAATTGATGTGATGTGATTCAAATTTATTTTAGCGCAGTTGGGATATTTTTATGAGTATGACGCTACTCAGATTTAAGCCAAACAATTAATTAAAATTTTAATTTAAAAACAAAAAAGCAGCATCCAGATAAAATATGATGTTTAGTTGCATCAAATTCTGCACAGACACAGTGACAAAAATCTGCAAGAAAAAAATTAGAATACTGATGCTTCGATTGTTTTGCCTTTTTGTATCTGAAAACATTGGTGAATTTTCTAAGAATTTTGTAACTCGTTTTTTAAGCTTACTTTTTAAGCCCACCAATTTGTTCCAAAATGGACTTCGTAATGCTGTTTTTTGCTTACTTTTAATTTTATTAGGTGCACAACTAAGTTCTCTATTTTTTTGTCAACAGATAACTCCGCCAGTAAGTGCTGGTCTATTCCAAACATATCATATCCCAAACGTCATGAACCAAGCTTAAATATATGGAAAACAAACCGTTTTAACATATAAGTGATTTTGTTTTGGCGTCATATACTTTTGGCTGTGTGAAAATGTCTGATTTTGTGCCAAATAATCGTCATTTGAGGAAAGTGTTGATATTCTTCTTTCATTCGAAGGAAACGGCGACTGAACCGCATAGAGAGCTTCAAAATTTTTCTGCTCTAAGTGAAACAACGTGCCGTGATTGCTTCCGTCACTTCAAAGACGGTGACTTCGACGTTGACGACCCTCCGCGTGAAGGAAGGCCAAATCCTTCGAACACTCTGAATAGGAGGCATTTCTCGATGAGGATCCATGCCAAATGCAAGAAGAGTTTGCTTCAGCATTGGGAGTTACCCGCCAATCCACTTCAAAGCGATTGCATGCGTTTGGAATGATTTAAAAACAAGAAACTTGGGTTCCTTATGATTTGAAGCCAAGGGACTTTGAGCGTCGTTTTTTTTTTTTTTTATGTGGAAATTGCTCTAGCGGCAAAAAAAGAAGAGGTCTCTTTATCGCATCGTGACGGTTGATTAAAAATGGATCCATTACAGCAATTCAAAGAGAAGAAAGTCATAGGGACTGCCCAGTCACGCTTTTACATCTTCGTCTCAGCCGAACATACACGGCACACGCTGTGTATTTGATGGGACCAGGTCGGTGTTATTTATTGTGAACTGTTAAAACCCAGCGAAACCATTTTTGGAGAACGATATCAGCTTTTTTTGATGCGATTGAGCCGAGCACTGTACGAAAAACGGCCACAATACGAGCAAAGGTACGAAAAAGTGATTCTGCAGCATGACAATGCTCGGACCTACGTTGCCAAACCCCTTTTAAATCTACCTGGAAACGCTCAAATGGGAAATCCTTCTGCGCCCGCCATATCCGCCAGATATTGCGCCGTCCGATTATTACTTGTTCCGTTCGATGGCTCATTGTCTGGCTGATCAGCAGTTCTGCTCATATGAAGACATCAAAAAATGGCTTGATTCGTGGCAAGCCTCAAAAGATAAATACTTTTACCGTAGAGGTCAATTTGCTGGGTGACCAGATAAGAACGATAGGAAAAAAAAAAATTAAATAAAACAATAACGGTGTGAGATATAAAATTGATTCTGGCTTTATTTTAAAGCTACGTTTATGACATTATGTGTGGAATACCACATCATTTAAATGACCGCCTCAACTTTGCTGGCAGCGCTTCAAGCGGTCGGTCCAATTTTTGATGTCTTGGTCCAATATGTGCGGCGTTATTCCGGCAATATCGTGTCGAAAGTAGTATTCGAACTTATTCAAGTGGTTGGCTTGCTAGCGTAAACTAAGAACTTGACGTAGCCCCAGACAAAATATTCGAGTGGTGTCAAATCCCATGATCGCGGCGGCAAATTGACGAACACTCGACGTAAAATTACCCAGTCGCTTAATTTCTTCTTTACAACTTCGAGCGTTGTGCTGATTGTGTGGCATGAAGCGCCATCTTGTTGGAACTACAGCTCGGATATATCAATGTTGTCGAGCTCTGATCGCAAAAAGTCGGTAAGCATTGCTCTATATTTGGGAGCATTGACGGTAATGGTATCTCCTTCCTCATTTCGAAAGAAATAAGGTCCGATGATGCCGCCATCCTATAAACCACACCAAACAGTCAATCTTTGTAGATTTATTGATGTTCGCTCCAATAATGGCAACTTGCATGTTACTATAGTCGCTGAGCAAAAAATAGAAATCGTCCGAGAAGATAATTTTTTGGCCAAAATCCGAATCTCCGGCCAACATTTCCAGTGCCTAGTTTGCGAATTCAAGGCGTTGTTTATGATTGTCTAAAATAAATAAATAAATTGCGCGACAGCCCGGTGTGTGCCAAGGCCTAGCTTCTCGCACTCATTTGTGTTTCTCACAACAGAGATTACTGTTTACTGCCGGTTCCAAACGGCTCTCCTGAGAAGCTTTTTCATAGGCAGAATTTGATGACGATTTTAAAAAATTTGCTGTTGTGCTCCTACCGGCTCCTATTTGCTCCTTATTGCGTCAATGCGGTCCAAATTCAACCGCAAAATAAGCCGGATTGATTATTTGGCGATACCCAATTCAGCTAATTGGCGCCGCATCGACATTTCTGGGTCTTCTTCAATAGAAATCTCTGTTTGTTTAGTGGCCCCATATAGCCCTCTGATCCTTCCAGAAGGATTTAAAGAGAACTAACGGAAATATTTTTGTTTTCATATTTCTCATTATTTTAACCACATGATCAGTGAACCGTGATATTGTAAACATGTATGTTTATTGAAGTAGTGTGATTTTTTTGCAATGGAAGATTTGACCACATTGATAGTTGATGGGTAAGTATATAAGTTGATCTTTACTAGTGTACCTGATTTCCAACGATAACACATTATTATCGCATACCGTAGAGCACCAAACTTTGATATCCTTCTAGAAGGACTGTAGGACAACACAATTTTTTTTTTTCAATAGAAAAATAAATTAACGCTTTTTGAGTTGCTTGATATTCTTGAGGTTCATGAAGATGAAATACCTCAAAATGGATTGGATGTGACAGTCTTACCACCTACTAATGCAAATAAGGATTTGAAGGACGAAGAATCAGGAGCTGAAGATGTGCCAAAAAATCAATTACACGAATCAGGAGAACGAAGAAACACCTGAAGCAGATACGTCTTCAAATACAGACCCTTGCTGTAGTCAATATGTCAAACGTTCCCATCTCGAACAACAGGTATCTCCTGCACCACCAGAAGGTAAAAAACGAAGAAAGTAAGAAACAAAAAAGACCGCCGTAAGGTCTTTCAATTGGACACAAAATGAGATAATTCAAATCAATGGAGAGTTTCCTGCTTTCTTGTGCTGCATTTTAGAGCCAGGAAAATCACCTCTTGAAAACTTCCATATGTTGTTTGAGGATGAGGTTCTAAATGTGTTGGTAAAAAACACAAATCAGTATGCCGCAAACCAAAATATATGCAGCAGTTCCAAGGAAAAACATTTTCTGCCAAAAAGAACCTGATGCACACAATTAACTTATATCAAACGCAATTTCAAGAGATCGCTTCCAGCTTATCATGTCAAATATTCATGCGTGTGATAACGTAACTTGAAGAAATCGGATCGTTTTGGAAAAATGCGGCCATTATTAGATATTTTGAGCGCATACTTTCGTGAATTCGCACCGAATGAAGAATTTCATTCAGTGGATGAATCTATGGTTCCATACTTTGGGGGACATAGATGCAAGCAATTCATCGAAATTAATAAAAGATTTATACATCCTGAAATCAGCATGTTTCAAATGTAAAAGGATATTTGTATTATTTTCAGGAAAGCCTATTCGGTCTGGGCTTAAATTCTGGTGCGGTGGGACAAGTACTGGATATCTAAATTGGCTCGATTCCTATTAGGGAGCAAACACAATTTGCGAAAAGTATGATGAGAAAGGATGATGAGAAAAGTTGTTAGAAAAAAGGTTAGAAAAAATCTGCAATTATACGAAGTAATAGGATCCTAAAATTATAAAATCTCTCAAAAGAGGATGCTGGGAATACGCAACAGATGAAAATACAGATATTTTGCTATATCTTATTGCTTTCATTATTTAATTTTGCTGTAAGTATTATCATTCTTTTTGTTACTTAAATCGTACATTTCTCATTCGGAGATATTTCTTCTATCCGTTGGAACGATACAAATATTGTATCGCTTGTCACCAATTTTGATAGTGTAAGATCGATAAAGAACGCCAAGCACTTTTCAAAGGAAGCCAAAAAAAAGTTATAATTTTCACACATATAATTTAAAAATGGGCGGAATATGGCAAATACTCGTAGTCCTTAGTATTTTGAAGTCCAATCAACGATTTTTATCGTGTAGTAGAAGGACTTGCAAGATGCGCAAATTAGAAACAAGATTTGACTGTGTTGACCATCTAATTTCAAGCTTACCAGCACAAGAGCACACGGGGAAAAAAACAACAACTTATTTGCAAAGTTTGCAATAAAAAGGCAACAACAACTTGTGTAAAATGTAAAGTAACATTACTCGTCGACTGTTTTATATCTTACCATACAAAAAATTAATAAGATTTTTATTTTTTTTATTACATTTTCCTATAATCCTTCTGGAAGGATAGTCTTTTCCAAGATCACCAGATCCGTAATAAAATTTTTAACTACATGAATCTGTTATTTTGACTCATTTGACGTATCTAAAACCACACAAACTGAAAAACCTAAAAAAACAAATTCAGGGTTATCTGGATTAAGAATTAGAAGAACGTGATCATGCTCAAAATTTTCCACGGTGCGAGTATGAAGTCATGATGGCGGCCGACCTCAAGACAAAATTCTCGTGGCGTATTGACAACTGAGCCTGAATTTCGATAATATTTTTTAATAAGTTCCGCACGTTTAGCGTAAAACGATGCATGATCAATATTTTGACATCTGGATGTGAAATTTGTATAACTTCAGGGAAAAATGTTTTGCAGTATATAGTTGGTAATAAGTTACCTGATAAAAATCTCTGTCATATTGTCCTTACGAGATGTATTGACTATATATTTTAATTCGTGCGGTTTTTTTTTCAAAATTTGAACTTTTATTTAAGAAAAACATGTACAATAGTATTAATTAAAGTATTTCTCATCTGAAGCTATGACTTTTTCCCATCTTTGTGGCAATTTATGGATCCCATCCCAAAAGAACTGCGCCAGCTTGGCAGCCAAGCCGTAATGGATCCATTTTTCATCACTAGTAACAATCCGATGCAAAAATGACTTCCTTTTGTGGTGTTCCAGCAGCATTTCAGACATGGAAAACCGCCTTTCGATGTCTCCCGGCTTAAGTTCATGTGGAACCCAATTTCCTTGCTTTTAAATATATCCAGCTGCTTTTAAACGTTTTGAAATGACTGCTTCAGTGACACCCAAAGATTCTGCGAGCTCTTCTTGTGTTTGGCAACAATCTTCATAGAGTAATGCTTCCAGTTCTTCATCTTCAAACTTTTTTGACTGCCCAGGACGCTCATCGTCTTCCAAGCCAAAATCACCACTTTTAAATCGTACAAACCACTCACGTTTGTTCAGCTAGCGCATGTTCACCAAAAACTTCCACCAAAATACGATGACTTTCGGCAGCAGTTTTCTTCATATTAAAGTAATGAAGAAGAACTCCCCGCAAAAACACTTTTTCAGGCACAAAGTTCGACATATTTGAGTGAAAGAAAACTATTGTTGTTTACGCTTCAAATGAATGACATATACTGAAATGACCTACAATGAAAGTAGCTTTCCAACGCATGTTCCAATGGTATAATAACAATGGAATAATACAAGTTACGCCATCTCTTAGCAAGCCGCACGAATTAAGTTATAGACCCAATACTTCTGCTAAAATTTTCCCGATATATCTTGAAATCCTTAATTCTGAAAGAAGCCTATGCAATATTATTTCACTTCGATGTATAAGAGTTTTGTTAAACCTTGTGCTCATTGGGTACCAGGGATATAGTTTAACGTAAATTTGAGCTATTCGAAAGCAAAAACTTGCAAACTTTTCAATGTTTATACTGAAACTGCAAGAAATTGTGATTAAGATAATGTAGAATCATCGAATTGGGTGCTCGTCTATTCAAGTAATAGCGGCTGATAACTCATACTGCTGAAAGAACCTCGTGGCTACATTACAATCATTACCAAAACCGGGCCTTAGTTTGTCAAAAATCAATGACATTTGCTCCTATAATTTTTTATGTATGCTGTTTTTAGAGTCTTTTACGATTAGCTCATTCTTCTTCAAGACTTCATGGGTAACTTATAGGAAATATTTAAAACACCTTCAAACATGTGTATCCATGAATGTAGAATAGAAATTCCAGAAGACAAGTTGTATTCAATTCGTCTATTTTGTTGAAGTCTTTCAATAAAACTTCATACAAGTAACATCTTAACGTTGATTTCGCTTAGTATTATAAATTGTGCCATCAACCATTATTAGGACCAAGGCAAGTTTTACAATAAATTTCTTACCATCAACAGTGAATTGTGTTGGTGTTAAATTGTTTATTTAGTGTTAAATTTTTTTTCATATTCCGTTAACGTGGCGCGAAAACAGTTAGCATTGACGGTAACATTCTGATTTGCCTCATTTGTGAAGAAATATGGACCAATGATTCCACTAGCCCATAAACCACACCATACCGTTCTTTTTATTGGATGTATTGGTAGCTCTTGGTACTCTTCGGGTTGCTCATCAGCCCACATATGACAATTTCGTTTATTAATCTATCTATTGAGCTAGAAATGGGCTTCATCACTGAACAAAATTCCACGATAAAACACCGGATTTCCATTGAGTTTTTTCAGAGACCATTCACTAAAAATATGACACAAATTTAAGTCACCTGGCCTTAATTCTTGCACAAGTTGAATTTTGTACGCTTTAAGGACGAGATCCTCACGTAAAATACGCCAAGTTGTCGAATATGGCAAGCCAAGCTGCTGAGAACGACGACGAATCGATTCGTCACGGTCTTGGCGTACAATCTCAGCTACAGCTGCTATAGTCTCTTCACTACATACTGGATGTGGTTTAACTGGTCAAGTATTATTAAACTGAGACTCAAATTTGCGAATGGTATTGACAATAGTGGTTTCAGTAGGCCAATTATGCGCACCGTAAGTTCCTCAAATCGCACGACAAACATTTCTCACAGAACGTTGATTTTCGTAATCCAGCTGAACAATTTGGAGACACTGTTGTGGTGTGAGTCTTTCCATGATGACTTGCCAAATGATACTGAACAAAAATGACAAAGCAGTTTGATAGGAGTCAAGTGAACTGTCGAAAAAGCCTATTAAAAATCAAACCCCACGATGAATCACCCTATATATTTGTCCTCAGTGTTTTCCGATGAAAATTTCTGTATATACGAAGGCGGTCCCAGAAGTACCCGGCTTGACCAAAACATGGCGGTAGTTGTTTGAAAATATCACTGTATTGGCATGAGTATTATTAATAAGCGCCACGTTGCTTAGTATTTGTTTGGACCAACCAATATAAAAGCTGAACTAGTTTCTACTCTGGGTGAGTCTGCTCCTTCGCTTACAACAGTAAAATTTTGGGTTGCTGAGTTTAAAAAAGGTCGTACGAGCTGCCAAGACGAGCATCACAGTGGTCGACCAAATGAGGTGATGACTCCAGAAATGGTGAAGAAAATCCACAAAGCCTTACTGGATGATCGTCGATTGAAAGTGCGCGAGATAGCAAATATTGTAGGCATTTCAAAAAGTGCGGTACATCGCATATTATTTGAAAATTTGGACATGAGAAAGCTGTGTGCAAGATGGGTGCCGCGTTTACTCACACTCGAGCATAAACAGTGTCATGAATGCAATGGCCAAAATTAATGAATTAAAGTTTGAATTGCTACCTCATGCACGTTATTCGCCAGATTTACGTATTGTGTATGTTTTGAGCTCTCATTAAATCCTCACTTGCTAACTAAAGTCAAGTTAGTTGAGGGATCTAAAGAAAATGGTCCTTAGAAATAACAAAAGCTAAAGTCCACTCTAAAGTCTACTTTAGTTAGTTAACTCCAAATCTAAATTTAGTGAATGGCCGTTTCTAAGAGAAGACACCACTTGAATCCACTAACATTTTCAGTTAGTACCAACCTTCAAAAGATACGTGTATAAATTTGACAGCTGTCGGACGATTAGTTCTCGAGATATAGCGTTTGGAGTGAAGCAACTTTTGTGCGAAAGCTCTGTTCAAAGTGGGTGCCGCGTTTGCTCACAGTCGACCAAAAACAACAACGCGTTGATGATTCAGAGGAGTGTTTAAAGCTGTTCAACCGCAATAAAGCCGAATTTTTGCATCGGTATGTGACAATGGATGAAACTTGGCTCCATCACTTCACACCAGATTCAAGTCGGCAGTCAGCTGAGTGGCGAGCAGGCGACGAACCTCGTCCAAAACGGCCAAAAACTCAACAGTCGGCTGGCAAGGTTATGGCATCCGTATTTTGGGATACACATGGAATAATTTTCATCGGAGCGTTTGAAGGGCGAAATCGTAGAAAAACGGCCGCATTTGAAGAAAAAGAAAGTGCTGTTTCATCAAGACAATGCACCGTGTCACAAGTCGATGAAAACGAAGGCAAAATTGAATGAATTCGGCTACGAATTGCTTCCCCACCCACCATATTCGCCAGATTTGGCCCCCAGCGACAAATAGATGTTATTGGTAACTTTGACAGCCGCTGAAACATAACAATTGAAAAAACTATCACTGCTATCTTGTCACCTGTTATTATATGCCAGAAATTTCTGCCGGCAAACGTGTACCAAATACGGCAAAGACAGTTTCATAAGTCAGAAAATACAAGTGAAGCGTTTTTTGACACACTCAGAGAATAATCACATCGGCTATTTGAAAATGAAAAAACGAAATACAGCCGCATAATATACGGAATTACTGGATAAATACGATGACGTGGAATTAATGAAATACGTCCTCGCTTGCCAAAGAAAAAATGCACTTTTACAACGATAATGCCTCGGTTCACATTTCCGCCATCCAAACAGTGAAATTAGAAAACAGATTGGAGGTAATAGATTCACATAATATAAAAAGGTGATCGCCGCAACAGCAACCTTTGACAACTTACAAAATTGGAATATAGATGGTTCAATAGTTTTTTTCTGCAAATGCGATATTTGCTATTTTATTGTACAGAGTTGTAGAGACCTCCATTCGAGGCCATATGAAATCATGTTTTTCATTGTGATTTTTTATTATCCGTGTGCGCTCTACATTTTTCTTTGCCTTTTTTGTTTAGATAAAAACACTGTATATTTGAAATTTTTTTATTAAAAATCGCTCTTTTTTAAAATATCAAATCTTTTAACTGACTGCGCCTATTGCAATTAAGTAAAGACTAAAAGCTACTCCACGTAAAACACAAAATTTTTCTAAAATGTCATCTAAATTGGATTAGCAGTTTTTATGAAATAAGCGCATAAACAAACAGGCTACAACTACAACTACAACTACACCTAAATAAATCGATATGTAAACATTTTCAATTTTAAAAAAGGCAAACCTTACAAAGTCCATTCCAAAGTAAACCGGACTTTTTAAAAATAGGTATTTTTGACCAATCGTCGGAAAGTGGATCCTAATGTGCTGTCAAAATTTCATGGCATTTGGATGAATAGAAGCGGAGGCATTGCGTCTGAAGTGAAAGTGAAAGTGAAAATGAGCGTCGAGCAAAATTGCTCAGAATTCAACATTCAAAAGACATCATCAAGGAGGCCAAACTCACAAAAATTCTCTTTACAATATTTTGATGTTTTCAATATGATCCAGAAACCAAGCGCCAAAAAGTCTCATTTGAAGAAGTCAAATGTAAAGGCAATGTTGATATGCTTTTACAATTTCAAAATTGTCCATAAGGAGTTCATTCCACCGGACCAATCAGTTAATGCACAAAATTATCTTGGTGTTTTGAAGCATTTGTTGCAACGTATTCTACAACTCATCGGTCGACGCTTGTGACTGATTTTTTGACAAAAATCTCATTTTCACTGTTAACCACTCCTCATATTCACGTGATTCGGCACCGTGGTTTGCTGATGAAAGGAAAACGTTTTATGCACGTAGAAGCCATTTAAAAGGCTTGTAACGATATCATGAAGGACATCCCGGCTGACGGTCTAAAACACTAATTTGACATGCTTTTACACCGTGCAAATTGCTGTATTGAGTAGAAAAGTGACTATTTTGAATAAGATAAATTGGTTTTGCCAAAAAAAAACGTTATGTTGTTCTTATTTTTAAAAAGTCATATGTGCTTTGGAACTCACCTTATAGATAACTCTGTGAAATATCGAATGTTGGCGTATAATATGCTAGGGAAAATGTTGGAAATCGTGGATATCACTGACAATATTTCTCCACATTTTGACTTATAAACTACTTCTGAATAACTCCGTTTTTATCTTCCAAGCACAGAAATTTCCGTAGTTTATATCATGTATCAAATAAATCAATTAGATTTCGTGTGTGTCGATATAATTAGAATCGGCCAGTCTTAAGTGTTGGCTACTAGAGACGCATAGCATATTTTTCCTATCACTGATGCTTGTAGTACAGCGACCAGCAACCAGGAAATAAAGAGCTCGGCAGGACATTCCATAAGCGAGTTATACGTCTTAGGAATGAATCACGATATCTTAGAGTACGTCCGAAAGTGGGCTTGCGGGTATACTGATGAGCATTCGTAACGAGACATTCAATGGTGGTGGTAATAGCGATAAAACGAAGTGGTGTAGTAGACGTAATGTGCCTGTTGGAGGGTGTCAATTGACTGGCTGATATTAGTTTCAATTATGAGTTTTATCGCACGGTATGGAATCCTATCTAGCAGGTTTTAGAAGCACCTGACCAGATGTGTGCATTGTACTTCAATTTTGGGCGGATGAATGCCTTATGTTATATTTCAAAGGGGGTGAAATATTTCTTATATCGCTTGAGGAAACCTAGAAATTTCGCAGTATTTTTTGGAGACATCGAATATGTGGATATTCCAACGTAGGATGCCACTGACACATATAACGAGAATGGAAAATTTTTCGGTTTCGACGATGTAAATGCCTTTCATGGATAATGGCTTGGAATTTAAATTTTGCTTTAATGACAGCAAAAAGCACTGTTTTGGTAGCATTAAATTCTTCTCTGTTGATTGTTTCCCAATTAGTTATGCTATTTATATTGGAATTAAGTGAACTTAACATACGTTGGCGTTCCCGTTCTACAGTCGCAAAGCAAGAACTCGAGAATCCGGGAACGAATATGAAAAGCAGAATATCAGACTTGAAACCATCCAAGATATTGTTATTTGAATTGAAAGTTCTGAAATGTACTCTCTGATCCATTGAAAAACAAAGTTTTCGATTTAAAATGCACGCATTTTCAACAAGAGAGCCAGATACTAAACCCCGTTAAATGCCTTAGAAACATCTAGTGCAACTATCTTGTTTTCGCCAGATTGACGTACGCCTTGGTTTCACTTTTCCGTGACAAATGTCATCAAATCACCACTATACCTGTTACCGTACTGCCGGTCATTGAGAAGTTTTCGTGTTTCAAGATATTTCATGAACTGACGGCTTATCAGCGTTTCAGTGACCTTCGGAAGAAGATTCGCCTTATTTAGGGACAGGCTGAACAAATGCTGGTATGATTGATGAAAAGCTTACACAGTGGATTTGCCAACGATAAAGAGCACTTCTTCAGAACAAGGGCCAGCGATGTGAGATCTTTAAATACCCTTGATACGACAAGAGTGCAAAATGTGGATTCGTCCCATTAAAGATTCGACTCATTTAAATGTAAATGGAGACAGAGCGCAATCTCGAGGTATTGAGCTGTCCGCAAAGTGTGCAGCAAGCAGATTCGCCTTTAAACAGAATTTCTAATGTTTTTGGCGAACAACCAAAAATTTTTACTACCATTGGGACATTGTAGTATTTTTTGCTTCAGTTTTCGGTCATATTGAAATGTCACACGCAAATGTCAAAGGCATTGCAGTCATTCGTAGCTCGTTTGAACTTTTTTCGGTTTTCCTCTGTCGGGTTGGTCTTGTAGGATCAAAAAACATTTCTTTAACCCTGGAAGCCTCTTTACAACTCATCATTTGATGAGAGATAAAGCATCGCATTCCAAAGAGAACAGTGTCTGTGATCATATCAGCGACGGTATCTACGTCCTTATCGAGGAAACATAATGACCAGTTAAAACTCCTAAAGAAGGTGTTAGGTCCGCTCCAATTGGCTTTCTCATATTGCCATACAGCTCTTTTACGAATTTGTGCTCTAACTGTGTGGTTACTTACAGGCTGGATCAAGTTGTTTTCCCCAGCGAAGATCTCAACACACCGTCCGGTCCGAACGATTGATGTTTGTCTGGAATATCGAACCCAACTAGAATTGTGCATATTGAAATCGGCCGTAATTACGATTTCAGTATCCAAATACAGGGATACAATACTTTGTATGAACTCAGACAGCGGATCAAACTCGTTACAGTTCGAATTAATTTTTAAAGCAGTAGTGAATAATTTGCTTACGGAGATGGAATTCTAACCACAAGAACCACATGGAATTTCGAATTGAAAGAGGCGTTACATGGCGAGACTGTGGTGAGGAAAGAATAATTGCACTAGTTCGTATCCAGGTAGCTTCAGATCAGAGTTATCTGAGAGGTGTAGGCGGGGATCTACCTATGTTTCACTAAGTGCCAAAACAGCTGGTATGAATTTACAGACAAGGACGTGATTACTTTTTAGCCCGCGTATATTGGCTACGTCCACCCTGAATTATCTAGTCATAGTCACAAACAAACACAAATAACACAAATACCGACGATGCTAAGAAAGGCGGCGCAGTGAGAATTTTGAAGTTGGTTTAAAAAAAAAAGCCAAATTGTTGTAGGTTTTATGCCCTTACAACAATATTTACCAGTGCATCAACAAAATAAACACTCACAACTGCTATCCATCGGTTGTTACATACACTCAGTCTCTGCTCGTACCGTATGATAAAGTAACGAGTGTGGGCGACACTGCTTCATCCAGAAGCTGGAGAGGTGAGATAACCGCTTTGCGTTATTGTAATTTTTTTTTTTTTTTTTTTACACTCTGCGCGGTTTATTATTTTTTCTTTGTACAGCAAACGAGAATTTACGTCAACGTGTGCACAAATCTATGGTCGATTCGATTAACTTCCTATTAATTATCAAATTTTGTTTCGCAACAAGTGAATATCTCGGTTGATTTCGGCAACAAGGTTGAAGCGATTGTTTGAGCAATATGCAAATGCCAAGTCATCTGCAAGGACAGAACCTTTGGGGCCATGTCACGATATCTTTGACTATACAATTTACTCAAAAAAATGGTATGGTCTACCATGTCGAAGCCCTCAGTCTACAAAAAGTCCAACGAAGCATTTCTTTTAGTTATGTTGGTAAGAATCCAGAAGTGCATTGTTGGTAGAATGGTTTACTGTAAAACTAAATTGATATATATATATTTCTCATCTCCAAAAGAAATTCCTACATGTCTATAAAAAGGATCAAAATTAGTACTTTTGAAACCCTAGCGACATACTAGGGAACACCTTTTACAAATCTTTGAAGATGGTATGCAGACGCCTCGAAAAGTCGCTATGTTTTTGCATTAATTTCTGGAAACCTTAAATTATATGTACGAGTATGTCGATCTAATACAAAGCTATATTGACTGCCATTGAGTTTAATAATACTGCCTTGTCTACTGTCTAGAAATCCCGCATATACGGTATTTGCATAGTATGTGACATTACTTTCTCCGATTAGTAGTTGTTTCAATTTCTCGTGTCGCCTTCGCCTTTATACAGTGGAACCAAAAAGCTCTTATTTATCATCACCATTTATTATACAAAATCGTGACTTCAGAGTATATGTAATCCGGCCCTGCTCTTTCCTCTTCTTGCGGGAAAACTAAATTTCTATACTAAAGTGCCTTAATATCTATTGTAAGTTACTCCCCACTAGCAAGTATCCCTGCTCCACTGTTCCTTCGGTGTGCCGCGATTTAAAAACTTTAGCTACTTTACCCGTGTGTCGACACCTTCTTGTCAGGCTTATCGCTTATCTTGCTATCGCACGTATTCTTTATCTGTTTTTTTAATAACGTCACGTTTAATTGGTTGCGCTATACTCATAATTGCTAAACTTAGTTCACGCTCGAAAGACTTGACTTAGTCCCCTAATATATGTGAAGTAGTACTTTTGAAACACCGTGCAGAGTTTGCACTACTATTACATTTTTGATCAAAGTTATTCAACATGGCTTCGGCGCTTAGTTCATTGTCTCGGCTTATTGTCTATTTTCTGGACTGTTGCTAGTTTTTGTTAGTTTTTCTCTAGTTGCTTCGCAAAAAATTCTGTTAACAAGATCCGTTAGCGCTATTATAGCACAGATAGTAATCTATCTGGGTTTGGTGTCCAATTTCAATTCCAAGTCAAATACTGCTCTTCCGTGCGGACTGATTACATGGGTTTAGTCAGAGGTGACTCCTATCAAACTGCGTTATTATTTTTGTTCAGTATCGTTTGGCAAGTCATCAAATAAAGACTCATACCACAACAGCGTCTCCAAATTGTTCAGCTATATAACGAAAATCAGCGTTCTCTGAAATTGTTTTTCGTGCGATTCGAGGAACTTACAGTGCGCATAATCGACCTACTAAAACCATTAATGCCAACACCATTCGCAAAATTGAGTCTCAGTTTACATCAGTGGATAATACTTGACTGGTTAAACCACATCCAGCACGTAGTGAAGAGACTATAGCAGCTGTAGCTGAGATTGTACACGAAGACCGTGACGATTCGATCCGTCGTCGCTCTTAGGAGTTTGGTTTGACGTATTCGACAAAATTCAACTTGTGCAAGAATTCAGGCCTGACGACTTGAATTTGTGTCATATTTTTAGTGAATGGGCTCTGGAAAAACCCAATGAAAATCCGGTGTTTTATCGTAAAATTTTGTTCAGTGATGAAGACCATTTATGGCTCAATGGATACGTTAATAAACAAAATTCCCGTATTTGGGCTGATGAGCAACCCGAAGAGTACCAAGAGCTACCATTACATCCATTAAAAACAACGGTATGGTGTGGTTTATGGGCTAGTGGAATCATTGGTCGACATTTCTTTAAAAATGAGACAAATCAGAATGTTACCGTCAATGCTAACCGTTATCGAGCCATGTTAACGGAATATGTGCTTCCTGAAATTCAAGCACATGGTTTCGGTGAGCTCTGTTTTCAGCAAGACAGCGGGTAAAACAATGGACTTGTTGGGAAATCATTTTGGTGAGCACTTAATTTCACGTTTTGCTACGGGAAATTGGCCGCCTAGATCGTGCGATATCACACCTTTGGATTATTTTATCTCTGAATGTGTAAAGTCTCAGGTCTTCAGAAATAAGCCAGCTACGATTGACGCTAATTGAAGCCAACATTACTCGTGTTATCCGCAAGATACCAGTCGCTAATCTCGAACGAGTCGCCTAAAATTGGATCTTCTGAATGGACAACTTCAGACGTAGTCGTGGCCAACATTTACATAATATTATTTTGAAAACTAAATGCCATGAAATTTTGTTTTAACTGATAGTCAAAATTATAAGGTCACTTTCAAATTTATGTACAATATTTTATTTTACATTATAAATCAAACTTTACGATGAATCACCGTTTATAACAACCATTGCTGTTTTTCTCGTTCTGAAACCCTTTCCCCCAAGGCGGATTACAAGTTCGATTCTGAAATGATTCCTTTCAATCCCATTACATTTGATATTGTTGAATTATCAAAATAGAATAGTCTATAGCCCCACAGAAAATAGTCAAGCTGCGTTAAATCGCATAAACGAGGCGGCCAATCGACTGGCCCATGTCTTGAGATAAAACGCTCACCATACTTACTCTTCAATAAATCGATTGTAGCGTGTGTTGTGTGGCTTGTGGCACCATCCTGTTGAAACCATATGTCGTCCAAGTCCATATCTTCCAATTCGGGCCAAAAATAATCGGTGATCATGGCGCGATAACGCTGACCATTCACAGTAACGTAACTATCGTTATTGTCGACGAAAAAATATGGCCCAATAACGCCGCCGGCATGTAATCCGCACCAAACAGCTATTTTTTGTGGATGAAGTGGTGATTCATGAAGCACATGTGGGTTTTCACCCGACCAATAACGCATATTTTGCTTATTGACGAACCCATTGAGCCAAAATTGAGCTTCGTCACTGAAGATGATTTTGGGATGAAATTCATCATTTGGCGCATCTTCTCCAGAACCCAATGGGAGAACGTACGTCGCTTCAAATGGTTCATCGGCTTCAATTCTTGAGTTAGCTTGATCTTGTATGGGTCTAAACGAAGATCCTTACGCAAAATACGCCGTAATATGGTCTGAGCGATGCCAAATTCTTGAGAACGCCGTGGAATTGGCTGATTTGGATCGTTTGCTACGGACGTCTGAACGGCAGCGATATTTTCGACACTTCGACCAACCCGTTGTCTCACTGACACGGCAACATCACACAACGAATATGTAGACTTAAATTTTTGCACCAAACTTGTTATTGCCTGTCTACTAGGGCGAGAATTACGACCGAAAATTGGAGTTAACGCTCTTAAAGTTGCAGTCACCCATTCCGAATATCTGTACAAAATTTTTATGATTTGCAGACGTTGCTCGTTAGTGTACTTTACCATGATGATGAGTTTACTGAATAAATTGACAGTGACAGTTTGATGATTAGTAAAAGAGTGCGTTCACAAATTAAATTGTGAATTAAAGTTGTCAAGTCCCTATTGGAAAACCCTATATATTGCACATATGCACAATATATTGATTTACGTTGTCTTAATACGTTTTTGAGTTCGAAACTTTTTCCCATCATTGTGTTGACGTTCAAATTCAGAAAACATTGTTTAGTTCAAAAGCATCATATCCTCACCCCTGAAAACGATCGAGCTGTTATATAGATATTTTTACTCTTGCTGTGGTCACTCCTTCGCTGTATTAAAGATTCTATACTTTCGCTCTTTTCTTTTTTTATTATATGAACGTTCGAATATATTGGGTTGTTCAATAAGTCCTGCGGTTTTTTTCTTGGAAGTAGTGTTTATCGTTTCAGAAAATCTCTGTGTATACCGTTATGAAATTTTCGTTGTTTATTTCAATAGAGAGGGTTATCCTTTACATTTTTACGAGAATTTGTTTTGATCAGACGTGTTTTAATTTTTTTTTTTTTAAGTGCATTTTCGGTATATTTTGCCTTTTTCTTTAAAAAAATGTGTCAAAGCGACAGAGGCGCAACAGGAGATTTGTATTGTGTATGGAGACACTTATATGACACTTGTCAGCGTAGGTTAACAGGCTTTCGTTCAATAAATACAGACCTTGCTGATGCTGTTCACTCTGAACGTCCACCGAAAACAGACGATAATCAAATTTTGGCTGCAGTTAGCGTTGACAAGCATTTGACGACATGGGAGACCACTCAACGCCAATACAACCGTTTCGCAGAGAATAAAAAGGCTTGGAACGTCGAAAAAGGTTCCTCACAAACTCGGTGAAAGAAACATTTAGGATCGCATAATGGTCTGTGAGTCTTTTTTGACATGGAACTCGCATGAGGCTTTCCTTAAAAGAGTGGTTGGGGGAGACGAAAAATGGATGATTTAAAACAACATTCGGCGTAAGAAGTCATTGTGTGCTCCTAGTAAAACATCGCAATCGGTCGGTAAAGAAAATTTGCATTCCAAAAAGTTCATGTCCGCTGACTTTTACAAAAGAGGCATTATGTCTCTTCTAGAACGTTAGAAAAAAATTAATAGACCATGATGGACAATATCTGATGGATTAAGTATAAGCTTTTATACCAAAAATGTGTGTTTAACTTTAATCCTAAAAAAAAAAACCACAGAACTTATTAAACAACCCAATATAGGACATCCAAATTTTATTTTGCCTCATCGGTAATCTCTAAACGTGAGAACCCGATTGGATTACTGCACTATATATCAATGACATGAATGTTTTGAAATACACTTTCGATTATCATTTTCTAGATACAACTTTCGTCCTTAATTAAAGGCTCGACGAATACTTTCCTTAGATAAACAATTATGCACAACATAACATGCAGAGCAGAATATTTTTATTTTTTTTTTTGAATTTTTTCTATTAAAACTAAAACCCAAAATACAAAATAACGAACCAAATTATGGAACCTCCAGGTACTATTGGACTTGGTTTTGTGTAATCCGAAGGTCGTTGAGAAAACAATACACGTCTGAGTATTTTATGAAAATAAATCTAAATATTTCTTATTTTGTCAAAAATATAAGATATAAAAGGAAGATCTATGTGAACAATTATTATTTTTCTCTGAGCTTATTATTTATAAATACAAACCTAGATACAAGTTTGTTTGATTTCAATATATTAACTAGGCACAATGTAGCAAAAAATATATATTAAATTGTAGAATTTCTTAAGGGCATTTTAAATATTCGTTTCTTCTTATTTTTAAGTAATAACTTAAACGCGACCTTCTTTTAATACTTGAAAATTGATTTATATATGTGTATACGCCTACCTGAGATACTTTTTATTTAAATAAAAAACGCCAACGCTGCCATTGACATTGATTTTATCTTTTTTGAGATCACCTATGTACATATGGCCTGAAGATATTAAATTTTAATGAAACCAAAAAAAAAATGTTATTGTTAATTTGATTTTGTCTAAGCTCATAAAATTTAAAAATAATTTTATTCCTCACATTAAAAATGGTATACAACCTTAATTTGAACATTTTTTTTTAATATTTAATATTGGGCTACATTTTGAAATTTTTTTTTCTGCTTAAAACATTCATAGGACCTTATTTTGTGAAAAAATAGAATAAATGTTTTATACCTCCAAAGTATATATTAAATCAGTTTAATAGCAAAACACTAATTAATTTTAGAATGAATTGCTTTAACAGTTATTGTAATCGTATAGTGTATTAGACAATGCTAGTACTATCAAAATAGCAAAAAATGCCTGTCAGTAATAGTCTACCGGTGTTTTGAAACTTTAACGGAAAGCTTCTTGGCTCGCTATTTAATTTTTATTGTTGCTTAGTAATTGTTGAAAAGAAATCCTTCAATAACTGGTGTATTCAAAAATGAGCAGTGCATCAAAATATGGCATATTGTAAGAGTGTAACTTTATTTCTAGGTTTTGCACTTAAATTTTTATGTGAACTCTGTAAGCCTTTATATTTTTTTCTTAGCAGGAATCTTTTTATCAAGTCTCAATAATGTCACGAACTTTCTCAGAATGTTGAAATATAAAATAAGGACCCTAAGCTACTTCTTACAAATTCATTCGCTTTTAAGCAAAGTGCTGACCAGCATCACTATAAACGGGACAGTGGATGAATTCCCCAAATGGGATCAGTGGTGAAGTAATATTCCAGAACAAAACAAATAAGACCTTATTCGAACAACTCTGACATATTTGAAGCTTAGGCTTAAGTTATGGGTTGTGCTGTTTTTGCTGTTCTGAAGCAACAACTACCCCGGATACAAACGGATCTACTGTCTGCAAACAAAATAAAAACAATGAACTTCAGATTTCTACATGGAATATTAAGTCCCTTAATCGGCCGCGTGCAGCCGAACAATTAGCGGAGGCCCAGAGGAATTAGCTCGATAAAAAGAGATTAAATAACTTGGTAAGAAGTCTCAAGTTTTCAGAATTCTAACGAGCACCTCGTAGCAATCCGTTTCAAATCTTAATTTGCCAACATTAGACATTTATGTGCGCACGCCCGCACAGAGGAAAAAAATATGTAGCTTATACTAGATATTGGACAAGACATACGAGCAGTGCTCCAGCTATGACATTAAAATTGCCCTCGATGATTTTAATGCAAAGCTAGAAAGAGAAGGCATCTTTGGTAGTACAACATTCGCGGATATCCCGAACACTGGAAGGACAAACTATTACTGTGAAGACTTGAAGTTTGACGTCCGAAGGCTACAATCGCAAGAGATCACCAAATCCTTTTCCGATCGAGTCGCCGTTAATCTCTTAAGAGGTCCTATGCCACCAGCATCAAGTATTTAAGACTAGTAGCAACAATGTCAAAAACTCATCAGAGATACCGCTTCTGATGTGCACAACGAAACAACTGGTTTGACTATTAGTGCCGGCGCCAGCACATGCCGCTAAGTAAAATGCATACAAAGCAGCACTGCCTAGAAGGACTAAAGCTATTCATAGGCATAGAAATGCGAACACCGGCTTCTCAGGAGAAAAAAGAAGGAGCATGAGAAACGGGCGATCGAGGAAATTGAAAGATGCTACTCTGGAAATGAGATGGTGTGCTCTCCAAGTGGTTGATGTTGGTTTTCTTTTATTTTTTACAGCATACCATACATATTGTAATTCTTCCAGCTTGTGCTTCAATTACCGCAAAAACTCCAACAACAGCCTCTGGATTTTTCCCGTCAACGTCGTCAGCGTACATTGAGAGTTGCTCTTACTTTTTTTTAAAGATAATGATGAGATAATCAAATGGCAATACGGCAACTTATTGAAATTCTTGACAATCAAATGCTTCGGTGGTGTCATCACTGACTTCTATGGACCATTGAGCGTTCTCTATTCTCATCCTACGCAGTGTTGCAAGCAGTTGGGATGTTTCTATCCGGCTCATATCTATTAATGCTATCATACATTGCGGCCTTAAAGCATAATCCCCATAGAGATGGTGTGTTTTCCTTCCTAGTTTTTATTTTTCTAGGAAACTGTGAACTGGGACGGGTCACTGAATTTAGCCTTCCTACTGGGTTCAGTAATGCCTTTCATTCTTGAACAAACTTAAAAGTCGTAAGAGGATTCAGCAAGGCTCTAAGCACAGCTTAGTTGTCGCTACAGATATAAATGCCTCTCCGTATCCACCGGTTCTCCACAATATAGTTCAGAAACTTTTTCCGAAAAAACACAACCGCCACATCCCATATTGGTTTTGGAGCTATCCGTGAAGACTCTACTGCATTCATTTCTTGGCCCAGTTTCTGCCTGAAACCAGTCCTGGGCACAAGGAAAGTCGATTTTATTTTTTTGTTTTCCGCAACAGGAGTTCTGGTGTCATTGCATTAGTCGGCATGTTCATAAGGCCAGAATCAAAACGGCACGTAAAGTCATGAAAAATCCAGTGGGTTTGCAGCAAAGACAGCTTATTTTTAAAAGGAAGATGGCCATGCGAGTGCAGCCCATGATATGAATAGCAAAGGGAGAGACATTCATCGATGCATCTAGAGGGAAGCCAAGACAAACCGTTCTTTGGAATCTGGTAAAAGCAGCAATCCCGTAATATCACGAGAGCTTGTATATATTTCACCAGACAATCGACACATAAGTATATCTAAAAGACCTTTCTCGGTATCAGGTCCCATGTCTTGCCGAAAGCTCCATTCTCAGAAGGCCGACAGCGCCTTAGAGGCTTTCGACGTAACATGTTTAGTCTAATGCTGTCAGCAAGGAAGATAGCTAGGAAGATAGAGCTAGTGTCATGTTGACTATGTTTTACAACTGTGCCGCTAAATATGCAAAAAACCATCTCAACATTAAGACATTTCTCTGTCCAGTCTGATCGTGTACATAAGGAGGAGCGGCACACGCAACTATCGTAAAGATATTTTAATACTCTTGGCAAGATTTACAATTTTTCCTCTAAGGCATTTGCATTTAACAAAGTTTTAAAGATATTTTTCGGCAGCTCAATCTTTCTACTGGACACATGCTCCTCTAGTGATTACCTTAGACTAGACTGCTCTGCATATATGGATCATTAGAAATGGCTATCTTAAAAAAGAAAAGCAAAACCGTTTCCTATTTTCATGTGTAAATTAAAATATTTATACACCGCCAATTTGGAAAACAATAGTTCTAAGAATAAATATTAATTTTATGTTTAATTTAAAAATAAAACTCAAAAATAAATCAAAAATTCGTAAACTCAAAAATATGTCAACATTTTAAAAATTATTAAATATAGTAAGAAGTGCAATTGACTTAGCAAATCTAATACTACAATATTACACACAAAATATAAATATATTTGTTTAATACTAATTTAATTTAAGTCAAACGAATTAACCGGAGCGAAAAAATTATGGGCAACATGCCAACAGATGAAAATCCTGTGCCGTAAGCAAAATGTTCTTTAATAGTTCGAAAATCACAATAAACACATATTAGAGTCATCTAATGTCTCGTGTGTTGTTTGTGAATTATATAGCACACGTCAAAAAATATGAAAGTACAACAAATCAACGAAAATAACAGCAGCACTATTTTTAGGAAACAATAAACGTTTATGTATACATTTATATGAAAAAGAAAAACACCTAACAAATCATTGTTGCAACAATTAAAAATTTTAGATAATTTAGCCAGCGCTGAGGTCGGCCCTAGTGAGTCCGAATGTCGTCCATATATCGAGAAGGCTATACACGAATTGAAGACAGTTGATCCAAATGAAAAAGGTATGTTTAGATTTAAAACAATTTTTACATATAATACATTAAATTATTACACACAAATATACAAGTGTATTTTGAAAAAAAAAAAAAAATAAAAATGTAGGACACCATATTTTACCAACGTATGACCACAAAATATTGTCGATCGTATTTTAATTTTTGCCATTCTTTCCGAAAGTAGCTCAGCCTTCAATTCTACTTAAACATGACAGAAACAATTTTTGAAAAATCTGCTGAAATATATTAACGAAAAATACCATGGAAATAGTAGTGTAGTATTTTTTTTTTCAATCTAACGTTCAGTCCAATCACTATCGAATCCAACTCTAGCATTTCGCTTGCAAACTCTAAAAAACACTTAGTAACAGTAAGTAGCTAAATTGCCACACACACAAGAAACAATAATCTTCTTTTACTAATAAAAATATGTAATGTTTATTAGAACAAAAAGTAAGTATGCATTGCTACTGCATCGCTTGTAAGACTGGCTAAATTTGCAGACCTAAGAACCATTCTAGGGATCACTCCATTTTAGACCAACTTATCAGTGAGACTAAGAGTTTCCTGAAGTTTTCTTTTATTTGATTGATACATACGAGGTGTGACTCTATATTTTTATAAAAAAAAATTCCCGTGTTGTTTTTAGCCAAAAAATCTTTCACAAACAATGAAAAATGAGCAAGTGCATCATCTTAATGTAAAAGCCATGAATTGTTTTTTCCACAATTCCGGATGTTTTTTTTTTTTTTTTTTTTGTATAGCTTCTCGCAAACGGCGCATAACTTCAAGGTAATACTCCTTGAAGGAAAGTACGACCTTGAGGTAAAAACTCCTGATGGAATACTCCACGGTAATCAAAAAACAGAACCTGGCTTTTTTTTTTTTTTTGGTCTTGGCTCTCCTGGGTGCTTCCATTGGGACACTTGGGCTATGGTTTCGACGCCATAACCATATACCAATGATTCGTCACCAGTTAAAACCTTTTGAGCAAGTCAGGATCATCCTCGCTCATGCGACGGTTCTTCTGATCAAAATTAAGAAGATTCGGAACAACACATTTCATGCCCAAAACATCAGACAAAATTGGCTCACACGAACCGACCGATATGCGAACATCCTCAGTAACTTCTCTTATGGTTATCGACGATTTTTCTAAACAACTTTCCTCACATACATCATCATCATTTGTTGATGTGCTGAGGCGTCCAGAAGATGGTTAGTCATTGGTATCTTCTCGCCCACCTTGGAAGGGCTTCTACTACTTGTAAACCAATTTTTTTTTATTTATAGAAGACTCACCGGATGCCACTGTCAACATTTCAAGTGTTTTAGAGCCATTGATTCCATTTTTAACAACAAATGTGATGCAACTTCTTTGCTCCATTTATTAATTGAAAATCGCCGAGCACACCAAAACACGTCTAACCTTTTGATCTGTCAAAAAACAAAGTAAGTATGCTACATACTTGAAACTATTTGGGACATGTGTACCAACACAGCAAAAAAAAAATCGATAATCAAATATATGGTATGTTGCCTGCGAAATTTTAAGAGTAAACTTACACTTTGAACACACCTAGTTTGTGTTTCTGTCAGCCTTATCTTCGAATATCGCCTGGAATTGGATCTTCGATTTTCTATTGCTTTTTGGACCGGAATTTTCGATGAACTTTGTTGGAAATGGCAAGACCAGTTTGTTTGGTCAATTCGAAATTTAACCATTATCAAAGAATGCACGTACTTATGATAAGATCACGTTTTGCTACACCCGCTAGTATTTGTAGCAGTTTCATTTTCGTCACTACTATTTCTCCTTCAGACTTCTCGTACATCGTCCAACATTCCGACGTGTATGTAGAAGTTGGACGAACGTTTATCGTATCGTACAAACCTTTAGGTTTTTAGATGCATGTTTCTGCCACTTAAGCCCCTTCTCAATGAATGTCAATGATGTCAACATTCCAGATAGAACCTTACTGTACAATGACTTTTTTCTTAGAATATACCCAAAAATCATTTACCAAATTATCGTCGACAAATTAGGGGACACCCTCTATATTTTTTTCATGTTTTGAACATGTAAAGATAGTAAAAGAAGCTTTGATGGGCCTTAATTCATTCAAAGTTAAGTCCACTCTGAGCGCCAATTTTCGCTCGTTGTTGTCGCTACTTTACTATCTCTTATACGGTTAGTCCTGTAATTTCCGGTTACCTGAGAAGATCTGACGGTCTTGAACGTTGCAGTCGTCTCATGCCATATACGTTAACAAGTTTTGTTGTATGCTTTGACCCTAGAGTTCGTCTCTTCAAAAACAGAAGGCATTATTAGGGCCCGATGGAGGTTGCTGTACCTAGTGTATCATATATATCATGAAGCGTTTTATTCTCATTTCTGATATTGCTAAAGGGGAGTACAAGGTAGATTTATTTGAGAGGTCAATATGTACAAATGTAGTTTTATTCACCATCTTTGAGTCTCCCAGGCAGCCTGTACATAGTTTTTGAATCGAATGTTGCGTTATGTCATCCATTACTAAGATTGTTTCGTCGGCCTATTCTACAGAATAGGTGGGGTGAAAAGTAACCTCCTTCGAAATGAAAAAAAAATTTTTTTTAATGTTTTTTTATTTTATCCAATATAGTCCCCTTTTAGTTTGATACACTTATTCTAGCGATTTTTTAGCTTCTTGATCGCGTCCGAAAAGTAATTTTCCGGAAGGTCTACAAAATACTCCTCCGTGACGTCGATGATTTCCTCGCGTGAGCTGAATTTTTCATTGATGAGCCATCTTTTAAGGTTTGGGAAGAGATAATAGACCGAGGGAGCCAAATCGGGTGAATACGGTGGATGCGACAGCAATTAGAGCCATAAGTCATTGATTTTAGCCATAATTGTGATGCTCTTGTGCGCCGGTGCATTGTCTTACAAAAACAAAATTTTGTTTCGCTTCATGCGAGGCCGTTTTGCAGTGATTTCGGCCTTCAGTTGCTCCAATAATGCACAGTAATACTCGCTGTTGATGGTTTTTCGTTTTTCGAGGTAGTCCACGAAGAGTATGCCATAGCAATCAAAGAAAACCGACGCCATAACGTTGCCGACCCATCGAGCCTCCCTCAGCCGCTTCGGAGCAATCGTGCTGGCTTCAGTTCATTGCTGGGCACTCATTCTGTTCTCTGATATTCAACAGTTACCAATTGATGCCATAAGTCCATCCGATTCTGCATCAGCAAGTCCAAACACTCTTTCGAAATGCTCTCGCGATCGTTTTTTTGGTTAGGAGTGAGTATGCGCGGCACCCATACTTTTTCGTATGCAGAATATTGATAAAAATATGGCATGTGCTCTCAGTACTAATCTTTGTGGTATCTGCTAGCTCGCGCACTTTCACTTTCCGGTCAGCCAACACCATTTCATGTATTTTTCTGACATTGTCCTCTGTAACCGCATCGGAGGGCCTGTCGCTGCGGACTTGATCTGTAGTGGAGTTGCGGCCACCACGAAACTCTCGAAACCAATATATGACGGTGTAATCTGACGGAGCATTAGCCCCATAATATTTATCCAACTTTTCTTTTGTTTCCTTCGCCGTTTTGCCTCTCAAAAAAAAATGTTTTTTGAGAGAACGACAATTGCTTTTGTCCATACTCATCATGATGCCAAACACGTCAACAACAATCAGTTGTTAAAGAAGAACTAAAGACAGTATCGCACTGAAATTTGGCATGTTTGCCTAAATATGAACGGTCTTCAAGGCACCATAACCTTTTATGCAGTAGCAGCGCATTCTGGCAGTCAAGGAGGTTACTTTTCACTCCACTTAGTATTGTGGAATGCTTGCTTCGAAATGCAAACTTGCGACTTGGGATTAGATGTTTTGATTCTACTATTGGTTTGATATGCTTAAAAACTAATCTTTAGAACAAGTTTAAACTCAAAGGAAGTAGAGATATTGGTCTATATGAAGATACCTCGTGGGACTCCCTACCTAGTTTAGTGATCATAATCACAATAGCTACTTTCCAAACACTTGGTACGCACTCAAGGCTTGTTGCTTTTTTTTCATCAACCGTAAAAGTTAAGCAGTTGCTTCCGTAGTAATCAAGTCAAAATCTGGAGACTTTTATCTTTTGCCAGCGTTCCCATCTGTTTTTTAAATCATCTAAAAAATATGACTTGTCAAGCTCTTCAAAATAGACATCTGTCTTACCGATGACTTCCCGTATGAGCTGAATTTTTTTCATGTTGGGAGAGGAAAAACAATCGCAAGGCTAGCACGGTATATGCGGCAGCAATTCGGCCAGGCCGATTGGATTGCGATCGGTGGCAAGTCATTGGAATTTGTAGTGTCGCATTTGCTTTTATAATCGTACTATGGACCAAAAAAGCTTTCTCTCCGTTGATTAGTCACACGATAGCCTCTACTGATTTCCGATTGTATCCCAAGTTTCGAAGCAAATTTGATCCGACCCGACTCGACACCCGAGGGTACACTTTCTACTATAAATTTTGTTTCTATCTGATAGCAGGTGTCCATATATTTCTGCGATTGAATATCTTCAGAGTTTCTTGTGTCGCAATCTGAAACATATCAAATGGTTAGACCGTACTCCTACGTTGCTTGTATTTGCTAATACATTTTTAAAGGACTCTTTTAATTTCTTATACAATCCCTCTACTGTTTAGAGTTTAGTACATGGTTTAGGAACCCCTTTTTTCATCCGCTTTTTTGTTTATAGTCTAACTGAAGACGTATCCTATTAGCTTCGATATTTCCGCCATACCCAGTCCATTTTTGAATGTCTTGTCCTCTACCCTGTATCACTATTTTCGTCCCATGCTTATACCACCACATTTCTTTGTTTACCAGTCTTTTGGAACACCGAACAGCACTTATTTTATTTACTTTTTTTTTTTAAGTTGTTTATAGGCTTCTTTCTCTGTTTGGATTGTATTTAGTTTATTTTCCTGGATGATGCTGGTTTCCTCTGGCTTAAAATTCACCCTAGATCACTATAGAACCTTTGGTTTGTCCTTCCCTATCATTCCTACATATATAGTATAGTTCTCTATCTGGATTTTGTGTCCACCGCTGCATCAGGAACTACGTGCGCTATTACTTAAGTGTCTCCTCCCACTGCATTTTCTGTTTCGGAATCGTTTCCGGCGTAGCAGTCTTAGTACTTCGAATTCGGTTCCACCTTGATATTCCATTTAAAAACTCATCAAAGTGGCGCCAAAATATTTCCTCTTCTCACTGCCCACTTGATTTGGTTTTACTTTGCTGTAATTTGAAAGCATCATATTGTTAAGGCCCTTTTTTTAAAGCGCGAACCACATAAGATGAGGTCTACCTCCATTGCGTTTTCTCTCAGTGTTAGATTCGAAGACTCTGCGGGCCGGACCATTAGTGTTCCTCAATTCTAGATATCCAAGGCATCTCAGGGGGCTGATGTGCAGTTTTCTGACTAGATCGATTAACTCAAATGGAATTGCATATTTTTTTAAAGGATTTTCTCTTGAAACGACTGAGGATATCTTCATTAGTTTTCAATAGAGTCCATATTTCAGCGCTAGTTAGTTTTTCGGGATAGAGCCTTACTACTCAATCGCCTTCTTTGATTCTTCTTTTTATCGCTGTGAAATTTAACACAGGTCTGAGGTAGGTAAGGTCCCAAACTTCGGAATTATTGCTGTCGAATGTGACATATACATTGACAGAATATACTTGGTTTTGTCTTCATATACTATAAAGCTAAACCTAATTTGACAGCTTCAGTTCCAATATCAGCAAACACACCGCTGACAACCCGCCGAGTTTTCCCAATATGTCAATGTCATTGGCGTACGCTAGTAGTTCCACAGGCTTCTGAAAAACTATGCCTCTGGTGTTGGCTATTGATTTTCGCACAATTCTCGTTGTTTAAAACCTTTTTTGACATCAAATATCTCGGTTAAGTCGTTACCGACCTTGAGGGAGCAGCGAACGTTCTCCGTTGTCATTCCGTACAGACGGATGAATTTGACAGAGATGCCAAAACTAGACATGGCTCTTTATACTTGTAGCTCGTCTGCATAAATGCTGTTATATGGGGCCTTAAAACCGATGAAAAGATGGTGTGATCTGCTGGTGAAAATTTGGTCAATTGTAATCTTCCCTGGTCTAAAATCTAGTCACGTGATCTCGAGGTCTCCTTTTTTATTGATCAGGCAAATAGAGACGATATTCCATTTATCAGGCATACACTCTTTTGGCCAGATATCAAAATTGAGTTCGTGTGTGCTTTCCACAAAGTGATTTCCAGCAACTTTGAATACCGTGCACGGTAAGCCGTTAGGTCTAGCTGATTAGTTGAATTTTAGATATTGCTCTCCTTACTTCGTTTAGGTTAGGTGGGTGCAAGTTTTGGCTATCATAGTCTAAGTTGAAAGGTTTATTCTACCTGACGACGGGATTTACTGTCTGCGGGAAAGGTTTTTCCATATTTAGCACCGACTGTGCTGACTTAACTACAAGGTTTCCTTCTTCATTTCTACTGTTTTCTGTACGAATCTAATGGGCTTAACACGTTTTAGCTTGTTACTGGAGTACAACCTCTCAATATCTTCGATCGCGCGCTTCTCAGTCTCTGTATTGTTTCCGTCTCTTCTGCTAGTAGATCTCACGAGCGGCTTTCATCATTTGCACGCTTTTTGCTTAGCTGCATTTACTTGCTGACATTCTTTATCAAACCAGAGATTTCTAGGTGATAGTCGGTTAGAACTCACTTGGGGTGTCTCTTTTAGCACGCTGGCAGCTTTAACACTTGTCTTTGGTACTTGATGCTGGAGTTGATGAGAGATTTTGGGATACGCGTTCTGCGAAGATTCTGCCGGTCTCTTGCGATTGCAGATTTTCTACGTTATATCTTTTCACAGTAGTTGTCCTTTGTTGTAACATTTGGGAAATTTACATTCGTACCATGGTTTCAACTTGGTGGTGATCCGAGTCAACGTTAACTACACGGAAGGGTTGGACGTCCAGATCAATTTATTTGATCGTTTCTTGATCAGTAGACCATCATGTGCTTGATATAGTGATATCTTGCCTTAACTTAAGTCTGTTACCAGACGTAATATCCTCATGCCCTCTATCCTCCCTTTCTATCCTACCTCCTAGTAGTATTTTAACGCCATACTTAGGATATTGCTCAATGCTCATATGTCTTAACGAGGAGCTCGTATAACTATTCTTTGGTGGTATCGTCTTTGTATTCTGTAGAGACATAGGTGCAAAATAGGCTTAACATATGATAGTGAACTTAGACTTGATACGAATTGTCATAAGATGTTCGCTTACGTGCCGGAAGCTCAAATATTCTTGCCTTAGTCTAGTGCATATAACAAATTCGCATCCGAATAAGCGCTGTTTCTTTTCCCTATAGAATCTCAATAGTACTCGTATTTATCACAGTTGTTCAATCTCTTTTTGTCCGGTTAATCACATCGCAATTCTTGGATTGCGGTGATATATGCGTGAAAGCAGTCACGGGCCACTGCTAATTGTTCGGCTGCATGTGGTCTGTAACGGATTCGAAAGTTATGCATGCAGATTGGAAAGTCGTTGTCTAAAAACGTTGCAAGAATCGGTTCATTTAATGTCTTCGGTATAAGGTTGAGAGCTCTATGAGAGCAAAGGCCGGTATTGTGCTGCTGCCCGAGCATTCCCTTGCCATTTTAACTTGCGTGAATAAGGGTTTACTCTTGCAGTTACCGGAGACTACCACTAGGGGTTAAGGCATACATTTCAAATTATGTAACAGTCTTGAGGATCAATCGACGTGCGAGTCCCCTCCACTTAAGCTCTTATTAGGTGTTGCTCTGTCTAAAAATATTGTTTTCCCGCATTTAGCTGTTTTAAAGAACAAGTAGTGGAACAAACAGCGGAAATATTCTATAAGCTGTTGCGACAGGGTACAAAATTATCTAAAATTTCTGAAGTCAGGAGGCCATTTTTATGATGGCTGAATCTTTAGCATGTTCTTGGTTGTCACTTTTGTTTTGGCCTTACATTCTAAGAATATAACTCGAAAGCTCATACTGACCATATTTTTTTGAGAGCAGTTCTTGCTTAATTTCTACTTCTACAGAAGAAAGAGCAATAGGCAAATATCTAAATCGCATACAATTTTGCAGTTGAAAGTTGTATTAAAGATGAGGCAATTTATTTATTTATTTATTTATTTATTTATTTTTTCAAAATGAATGTCATCCATCGAATAACCTTCAAATACCAGCGACAGGCCAACTGTAACAGCCTCATATTTACACCTCTTAAAACGTTAACGTAAAAATATTTTCTAAGTGGCATTTACGTCATGCTTAAGTGAACATTTGATGTTTGAGACCTAAATTTTAAAATATACTTATAAGTTGACTTGACAAACATTTTCCTAAAACATTTCTCTAGACATCCGTTAAAAATAAACCAAAAAAGAAACACAGAAACCATCTGCTAAATGATAGACTTCAACTTCAGAAAGAATAGCTTAGGAATTCCAATTAACAAATACGCCCAAAGCCGACTCCATTTATACATGTACGAGTATCTAAAGCATTTTATCTCAATTCCAAAAATTTCTATTTCTCGTCCGATTTCCTTTTTATTATAAACAATGTCCGTGAACATAAATAAATAATCAGACATAGCCAAATGAGCATTTTAAATAAAATCCAAACAATAAAACTTTTCTCTTTTTTGGAATAATTCCAAAAAAAAAAAAATTTTTTTCAAAATTCAAAATTTCACTCATTTCTACGTCAGAAATGCCATTGATTACACCTCTACAAGTTGAGATGAAATTAGTTCGGCGGTGTTACTTTGTGTCGTGTCCTCTAAAAAGCTGGTACAATCTTGACACAAAATAAGAGGTAAACAGTACATAAGTACACTTATGAATATATGTATGTAGATACGGACAGCAAAACTATTCTCTGCCTGTGCTATGACGGATACAAGTTTTTGAATTATATAAATGCCACTAGGGCGTATACGTAACAATTTCTCATTATTCTATTTGAAAGTTTAGATGCCGATAATGACGGTGTTGCTAGCTCGGAAGCAGCTTCCGGCGAGGACACAACGAGTAAAGAACCCGAACCTGATGATAACGACGATTCAGGCGAGCAGACGCAAGCGGATGGAGCTACAGCCGAATCAGCACAGGACGATGACGACAAGACAGATGGCAAAGATGACAATGGTGACGATGATGATGATAATGATCGAAAGGATGACAGCAAGGAGGAAGCCAAGGAACAATTGGAAACAATTGAAATAACCGATGCTGAATCCGAAGAGGCGACAAAATCAGCTGAGGATGTTTCGAAAGAGCAAGACGATAAGGATGATAAGGACGGCGATGACGCTGACAATGACGATGGCGATGATGACGACGATAAAAAATCTGAAGAGGCCGTGGATGATGTAAGATCTAGTGAAGATACCACAGAAGCCGATGATGATGACGCAAAGTCAAGTGAAGCGGAAAAACAGGAAGACAACGACGACAATGGTGATACAGAGGAAAATAAGACCGAGGAGGATAAAACAGATTCGGCTGAAGCGGCTGACGATGGAAAAGACGATGATGATGATGGCGATGATGACGATGGCAAAAAGGATGATAGTATTGAAGAAGCTGAAGAAGAGACAGTCCAAAGGTCGAAGCGAAGCTTAGATGAAGTTACCTCTCCTGAAGATGACAATGACGACGATAAGGATGATAGCGACGATAGGGATGATGATGACAATAAAGACGATGATGAAGTAAAGGATTCGAAAGAAATTGATACTGATGATGAAACCAAGGATAGCAAAGAAGAATCCACTACGGCCAGCAAAGAAGATGATAGTAAAGACAGCAAAGAGAGCGACGACAAAGACAACGATGATGAAAAAGATGGCGATGACAGTAAAGCTGCAGATGAGGATAGCAAGGAAGCCACTGAAGAAGAACAAAAGCCTCATGACGACGATGATACCAAAGAAAAGAAATCCGAAGAAGATGATGGTGATAGTAAGGAAGCAGCTACCACTGTCGATGAAGAAGAAGGTGATAAATCGGAAGGAAGTGCCGATGACGAGAAAGAAGATAAGGATTCCGACGAAGACGACACGAAACCAGAAGATGAGTTACTATGGGTAGGAAAAGGTTGATTATTGTTTCTAATTTTCTAATTTGTTTTCTTCTTAGGAAGGAGAGATCCCTGAAAATCTCCGTGACCGAAATCATATCACTGAACTTCTTCAACTCGACGAAGACTTTGAGGCCAAGGAAAAGGCTGTCGATCGTGTTGCTGAAATTATCCTTCGTGACATCAAACGTATTTACGAAAACGCCATCAAACCACTGGAAACTCTATACAAATATCGTGATCTCAGTAATCGCCACTTCAGTGATCCCGAAATCTTCTCCAAACCACTTGTTCTTTTTATGGGACCATGGAGTGGTGGCAAATCATCTATTATAAACTACCTTACTGGCAATGAATACACCCCAAACTCGCTGAGGACTGGTAAAAATAACAACTAAAATACACACTATTCCCAGCATTCTAAGAATATCCCAAAATATATATATTTTGTTTTGTTTTTTTTTTTTTTTTGTCTTGAAATTCCAGGTGCTGAACCCTCGCCAGCATACTTTAACATCCTCACTTGGGGTAATGAGACTGAAATTTTAGATGGAACACAACTAGCAGCTGATTATACATTCTCTGGCCTTCAGAAATTCGGTCAAGGTCTTGAGGAGCGTCTGCGTGGATTGAAATTACCCAGCAAATTGCTCGAAAAGGTTGGTTTTTAATGTTCTCAATTCAAAAGCTATAGCTATTTTGTTCGTTATTTCATATTTAAATATATCTATGGTGTAATTGGTGACAGATCACTTTGCAGTTTTATGCAATACACTTTAAGGCATGTAGAGGATAATTCCTATGACATGTTACATTATACTTTTGAGTAAGCTATTTATAGAGAGAAGTAGAAAAGATACGAATATATAGCCACACAACTAAATTTATTGGATGTGTGTAAATGGCAACCGTAGGCAGTTCTGTATCTTTATCTCATTTTCGTAGTATCTGCTTAAATATATGCATGTGAATGTAAGATCCAACGATGTGCTGTATCCGAAGGGTATTTCAGTATTCATATTTGAAAACTATTTTTTTCTGTTTTTCGTTTTTTTTTTTTTCTTTTTTACTTTATGCAATATTTGGCTGGGCTAATTGGCGCTGATCATTATTTAGTGCTTCGTTGTCAACGGGACTTGAAAATATTTATAAAAATAAAATTGTACGAATTGAATAATAGGAGTACGTCAAAGTACTACTGATACACACGATACGCAACATTTAAACCAAGAATACTGAAAGGTAGCCGACGGCATTAGTGGAACTTCACCCAACCAAAATGAAGTAAGGAAGGCAATATTCACACTTAAATCTAAGAAATCCGAACGAATCAGTTTATTCGTATTATTGTAGTTATTTTCGTAGCTAAAAAAAAATGATTACTCTATAAAGGGAATCTCAGTAACGTCTATCCACTCGTAAAGAAAAGGACTATAGGGGCATAAACCACCTTTACATCACAAACAACATTTTTGCTATTGTAAAATGTGAATATAAATCCAATTTAGAATTAGTAAGCCAACTATCAACCATACGGCAGACCATACCCATTATCTTTCCACCGATAAAGATCGAGCTGGTGGCTGGAATTCCATTGCATGAAGCGTTCTTCAGATGCACCCTAATAGCCCTCTATAGAAGAGTCCTGGAAAGAACAAATCTGAGATATTTGATTGCTCGTTAAAAAGGAAGGTCTGTATAGTGGAACCCAATCGGTAAGTCGGATCCGATAGCTTCTTCCCTTGTGCTCGCTCAAAAGACAGGAAGGATCAAAAATTTATGAACAAATATGGGAATGACCTGGGTGTTTTTACTGAATGTCAGGCACTTCACTCAGAACAATTATTCGCATTGCGAAAAGCTCCAGTGGATGGAATTTCACTACTCCGGATGATATTACAAGTGCATGAATATAAAACGAAAGAAAATTCTTATCAGATTCTGAGGACCACAAAGCTGTTAACATCGGAGGAGAGAGTTTCGCATTTGCAACTTACTCTAAAGCTCCGTCTTGGTCTGTTCGAACAGAGCTCTCAGACAACGAACTACCCCGTATGTATGCTCCTTTTTTTGGATTTTCGCTGTACTCCATAATCTGATGAGCAAACTCTTCAGTGATACAGTGCTGAGAACTAGCAGCATGATGACCAGTATGTTGGCTAGATAATCATAGAAAAGACCTTCACAGAAAGTGTCACATGATGTTACCAATGTATTAGTCTTTTTGTTTACAGTATATTGTATTATACGCCTGGAAATTATTTTTTTCTAATCAACTAACTAACTAACTAACTACACCTGGGAAATAGCTGACCTCAGAGTGATACTATCAGCAGTTAGCACCCAAGAGAATAACACTATTCTTAAAACGCCTGTGAAATTTTATTAAAAATAAATTATTTTGAAAGTTAAATAACTTTCAATAGAAGTCCTAACCGAGGATATATACAGTCCTTATTTAAGTTGGCGTCCTGAGAAGCACTCCTCTCAGCCTTATTTTTCAAGTTTATCGGCAGTCATTCGATAGATAAAACTGATGGTTAAGTCCCTAGGCATGCTTTTGTCCTCCCATACTTTGCAGATTTTTTTTTTTTGTGGGAAGGTGAGATCTTCATAGACACTATAGGTCCGGAGCCTATAGTAGTGTGAGATTCTTACTCACTAAAAAACACCTCCCTTATGCAAACCACGACTGAGTTCACACTCAACAAGCAGTTCTTCTATCGCATTTTATTTTGTTTTTATAAGATATCCTGCAGGCGATTTTCCATTGAAAATTCCTGTGTACTTTAGAAAAATTACGCACTGCTAGTCACCGCTCTAGATCGCGAGGCTTAGTCCTTTTCAGACGGCGCAATAAATTTGTCTCGTCGAGGATCTGTTGAACAGAAATATTCGTATGACCTTGTAATCGATTATTATGTTTTCGCGCAAACATTTTAATTACGTTCTGAACGTTTTCGACTCCTAAGTCTCTGTGGATATCATCGTTTCTAATGTACCACGGCGCATTAACAATACCTCGAAGAACTTTGTTTTGGAATGTCTGTAATACATTAATGTTACTATTTTTAGTACAACCCTAAAGTCGTACACCATATGTCCAGCAGTTTGTTCTCTAAGCTGAGCTTGGAATACTTTCCAATAAGCCAGTAAATATTTCTATATTGCATTTCAAGCTCTTCACGTTTTTTCTTGACGTGTGCTCTCCATTTTAGTTTAGCGTCGAGTGTCATACCGAGATATTTGGCCTCGTTCGCGTAAGGAATTCGTACCGGTGGATTCTCAATTTTCTTGAGAGTGAAGTTCACGTGGACAGATTTGTCCAATTGTTAATCCGTGTAAGGGCACGTTGCAACTTGGCAGTTGCTTCTTCGACTGTTTTAGCTATTGCCAAAATGGCAGTGTCATCAACAAATGTGGCTAGGACAGTGTCGTCCATTTGTGGTATATCGCGGGTAAAAAGCAAATATAGCAACCTAAAATACAATGCAATTGCTGGGGTAGGGCTTGTCGGAGTTTATATTTTAGGCCTTCGTGCCATACCTTATCAAAGGCTTGCGAAACGTCAAGGAATGCGCTTGAACAGACTAACTTACACTCGATTGCTCGTTCAGTTACATCGGTTTTTCGATGCACTTGGTCAACTGTAGAGTGTTGGCTTCTTAAGCCAAATTGATGATCAGGAAAGAGGGAATGTGTGTCGGTAATTGGTTTAAGACGATTAAGAAGGATTCGCTCGAAGACCTTCGATGTAATCGGGAGAAGCTATATTGGTCTATATGACTTGACTTCAATCAGCGGTTTACCGGGTTTCGGAAATATAATAACTTCAGATACTTTCCACTGGTGCGGTACATGTTCTAATCTAGTGCTGGCATTTATAAATACAGCAGCTTTAGCAAATCTTTTTTCGGCAACGCTTTAAGTATCTCTCCCGTTATTAAGTCATATCCCGGGGCTTTATTGGGCTTAAGCGTGTCTATAACTTGTCAAAGTTCCCTAAGTGTAGCTTTTTCTACTGGAAAGTAGTAGTTTTTCGTCACGTCTAGCATATTGACATTCTCTGGAAGCACTTCCCCATCGAATGGTTTAAACGTTTCTGCAAGATTGTCGGCGAAAACATTAGCTTTTTCCTTATCTTCTTTCACCCAGTTATCCTGGTTTCTTCTTATTGGCGCCACGTGTATTTGGGGCTTTCGAACACTTTTAACGGCTCTCCATATGGAGTAGTTGGTATCCTTTGTCGCTGTGAGTCTTTCAAGGTAGTTATGAATACCTTGATTATTGAAGTTCTTGATCGATTTTTTCAACAAGTTGCAGAGCCTATTGAACGATGTTTTATCTTGTGGTGCCCGGGTTTCATGCCACTTTTCTTTCTTATCATTTCTCTGATTTCCGGTGGATATCTTATGCCGACTTTGGGAACTTTGTTCGATTCGCGGGGAGTGTTCTTCTGCAGATGATCTGGTGCATGCTCCTTACCAAAACATCGCCACCAGCATAATTAATGGATGTGCCGACTTCATCTAAGCTGAGTGGGAGATCTACTTACTTCATCGACTGGAGTTCAGTTTTTTTCATACCCAATCACTCTCTCCTAGTCATGTTCATCAATTAGCTGTTGGAAATGTTGCTCAATGTTTCAAAGGGCCTGAGTTCCTGGTCTGTAGTCTGCCGCCAGTATTTTAGCTTTTTTCAGCCTTAGCATTCGCATACTTTTATTTCTCCTATACTGTTCGATATAATTGAGCTGGGATACCGCGAAGGCTCTTTCTTTTTTCGCAATTACTTTTTCTACTCCCTTCTTCTGGCTCTGTATTCAACTCACATTGACTAAGTTGTTCTTTGAAACGTTATCTTATATGCTTCTTCTTTTGCCTTCTTCTTTTGCATGCACTCGTTATCATACCATGGACTTCTTGTCCGGAGTGGCTGGTAGCCTAGAGCTGCTTCGGCTACTTCCTGAATAGTAGTGCAGCATTGTAACCACATGTTACTGAAATTTGTTGTAGGCAATGGCATATTGCAGAGTCTTTCATCTAGTTCCTCTCTGTAGTCTTTCGTTATCTCAGGTGTGCTCAGGAATCCAATGTCTTACCTTCATTTTTGTTTTTTGGTGCAGCTTTCTTTCATTAGATAGTCGAACTCTAAGCCGAGCTACAACTGAATAGTAGTCAGAGTCGACATTTGCCCCTCTAAATGTTAGCCATTAAGGATGTTTGACGACTGTCTAGGGTAAATCATCACGTGGTCAATTTGGTTGGTGGTTCTACCGTCCAGAGTTACCCAGGTTGCTGTGTGTATTTTCTTATGAGGGAATCTTGTGCTACTTATCGCTGCCGCAAAGTCAGTGTGTCGAAAGCCGTTATCTGTTGTCGTTTCGTATAGGCTGCCAAAGCAGCCCCTGAGTATGATTTTAACATTGTACTCCAGACAGGCTCCATCCAATAGGTCGCAGAAATCCTCTTTCAGCTTCATTTGTAGAGGCGTGTGCACATATGAGGCTGATGTTGTAGAATTTCCCTTGAATGCTGATCACAGCCAGGTAATCGCAAATTGGTTTGAAATCGATGACCCTGGATTTCAGCCGCTTTCCCACAAAGAATCTGCATCCCAATATGTGTAACCTTTTGTGGCAGCTGTAATATATATCGCAGTCCTTTCTTTTCATCATTGTTGATCCTATCCAGCGCACTTCCTGAATCGCAGTAACGTCCGTCTTATACTGCGCGAGGTTTCCAACTTGCATTCGTCGCCCAAAATGCGATCCCTTCTCGATCTCTGATGTTGATTGAAAGTTTCGCTAGGCAGAAGCATTGATGTCTATCGAAGCACTGTTCACCCCGTAAGGTTCATTATAAAGCTCTCCCTACCGCCAAAAGAGATGAGACAAAAATCACATGGATGATCGCTGTAAAGATGATTGAAATCTTATACAGCGTTACCTGTATGGGAAATCAGAGAGGAAGTTTCATAATTCCCGTCTAAGCCCATAGAAACAACCACAGCGATTTGAAGTTGTTCTCAGTTTGATATCTGCACTACTGTCGTCATTCGTGTCTGGCAAAATTTTTTATCAAAAGAAATATTTTACAAGATAGCTAAATGCTTAAGAATATAAGCCATTTTATGTGCGTCTTTGCCACTGCCAGAATTGAATTAAAGTTTTCAATATATTATATTTATCTTTCAGGTTAACATTGTTGAAATTCCCGGCATTCTAGAAGTCCGCAAACAAGTTTCACGTCTATTTCCATTCAACGATGCTTGCCAATGGTTCATTGACCGTGCTGACATTATTTTCCTGGTTTATGATCCAGCAAAACTAGACGTTGGCCCTGAAACCGAAGCTATTCTCGATCAACTCAAAGGACGAGAATACCAAACTCGTATAGTATTGAATAAAGCCGATACTGTTAAGCCCGAAGAACTTTTACGTGTTCAAAGTGCTCTTATCTGGAATATTTCACCACTGATGTCCTCTGCTCAACCACCGCTTATGTACACAACATCGCTATGGTCGCATCCTTATGAAGTTGGATCTCCAGCTCGCCTTCTGCTAGCTCAAGAGCGGGCATTCCTCCGAGATATGCGTACTGCTATTGACAAAAGAATCGAACACAAGATCTCTAGTGCCCGTCGGTTTGCTGTAGGTTTTCTAACAATACATCAAAAAATACTATGTCAATGCTAATAAATGGTTTTTTATTTATTTTTTAGGTTCGTGTTCGAAATCACGCCAAAATGGTTGACTGCTACTTAACAACCTATTTCAACCACAAGACCTTATTTGGTAATAAAAAACGCATCGCTGACAACATCATTGATCATCCCCAGAATTATCATATCTACGAGGGCTTGTCTACTTTGACAAACATATCGCGTTACGATTTGCCGGATCCAGAGGTCTATCGTGATTTCTTCCGCCTTAACCCATTATACGAGTTCAAGAAACTATCGGAAACATGCACCTACTTCCGCGGTTGTCCGATTAATAAATTGGACGTGGCCATTGCTTATGAATTACCCGAATTGGCTGGTAAATATAAGAAAATGGCCGAAGCGGCGCTAGTCGGCCTGGATTCCACAGCTCAGAAAAGTAAAAGTTGAGCGACTCTGCCGAAAACTGCCACATCAGTCAAGCTACATAAAAACATACAGACATAAAAAAAAAAAACAACTAACCTAGAAAACTGCTGCTTAAAAAGTTATTCTTTTAATTAATTTATACCACTTGCTGAAATGTCCAAAGTATTTAAAAACAACAAAGAAACAAGAAAAAATTCAACAACAACTGAGGGAGACAATATCAGCCATAAAAAGAAAATGACAGAGAGAGAGAGAGAAAGATACAAACAAACCAATCAACATTAAGTGAGATAAAGAGAGAATACTTAATAATTAATTTGCTTAATTTATTGTGTCAAAATTGACACTTCCCAGGGTGTGAAAGAAAGGCCTTTTTGACATAATATTTTCCGTTGAAATCCCGCACTTTTAGTTTCTATCTCAGTTGGAACGACTTAAATATTTGTAAACCCTGCGACCGACAGCCGATAAACCGCTTTTAATTAACCTCTTTGCACTTTCACAATTTAGCGGTATTTGCTTTTTAAATTAGAATTCGCTCAGCTTAAACAAAATTCAAAAACAAAAACCAAATAAACGAACAAAAACACGATTTAATATTATTTTTATTTAAAAAAAATAATATCATTCTTCGCATTTAATTTTAATAAATGAATTATTATATTTTTGTTCTAACTTTAATTTTTATTTTAATTTTAATAAAATGAAAATTGTTTTTTTTTTTTTTTTTTTTTTCCTAATCGTTTCATTCGAACCTCTTGCACTGTGTTCTGTTTTCAATGGAAAATGTGAATTTGTTTTTCCAAAAAAAAAAAAAAAATAAAAAATAAAAATATATAAAAAAAAGAATTGATATAGTGGAACCCTTTTAGTTTATAAGTTTAAAGTAAAACAAAAAATGCAAATAATTTTTGTCAAATTTTTGTATGATTTTCTGTTACGTCTTGTTATTAATTTTTAAGCTATCTAGACAAACAAACAAAACGATACATGTGTACATAAAAACAATGTAGAGACAAATAATACGGATTAATGAAAAATCGTAAAATACACTGAAGTATAAGTTAATTTTATTTATAATGGAACAAACAAAAAAAAAACCAACGCCTACAACGTTCAAGAATTAATTTAAATGTGAAATGTACTTGTTCAACCGGATGTGTCTTTTTAAATACAATAAACAATTTGATGTTCGTCACCGTGCCGTGAAATAGAGGGAGAGAGATATTTATAATAGTAAATCAAAAGAACGATGTTATCAACAAAATAAAAAAAAAAAAAAAACACCAACAAAACCAAAGTTATGCTCTTTTTTTATTTGCCAAATCATTTTGATTTTAACAATTTTTTTCCATTTTCTTAATTCGTTACACAAAATGTTTTTCTTTTTTGATGGGAGCCCCCGGGTTCTGGTCTCTTGCTTACTTAGATGGCGCTATAATCCAGAGTATCAGCAAACATGTCTTTCCAGCTATCCAGAACACGAGGTTGGCCGAGCTTTTCTGACGAGGTCGACATCAACCCGTATAGTTCGTTGTTTAAATGTCTCCTCTATTCTCTAGGACGGAAAACTAACCCAACAACTTATCTCTTCCAGCAGCCGAGAGCATTTTCATTTATTTTCCCCAGTGTGCAAGCTTCGGGGCAATGTCCAGTGTAAAGTTCATTAGCGGAGGAGCCGAGATAGATAAAGTTGTAACTACCTATGGTGAAGTTTTGTTCTAGGCGTCGATGTCGTGTGTCCCTCTATGTGTCCTCTAAGTACCTTATTTTTCCTTCGTTGATCGCTAAGCCAATCTTTGCAGCTTGTGCTTCAATAATCGCAAACGCTTTATTGGCAGCGTTAGACATTGCATGACATGGCTTTATATTGTTCGCCTCTATAGATTTCGTCATATGCGACTTTGAAATCTATTAAAGGTGGTGTGTATCGATTTATAACCCCAATGATCTGGGCCGATCAGACGGTTTATGAAAGAATTTATGGATTCACATAATATAAAACCGCAGACAGGATTTCATATGCGATGTTGAGGAGACTTATTTCAGTGCGGTTCACTTGATCTTTCTTTTTCAGAATCCAACAAAAAATCCTGAGATTCCATTCGACTTGCATTGACCCAGATATGAGAAATGAGAGATGCACGTACATGCATTTTCGTATCCAATCAACACTTGCTGCTTACAGCTAAGTAGGTAAATCATCGGTTTCAGCAACTTTAGTAGACCTAAGCTTGTCGCTACCTGAGCATTGAAATTGTCGAGTTGTAGAGGCTGAGTAATGAATATCGAGAAGTTCTCCAGATGAGTCCCGAACTCTCTCCTCTATTTTTTGCCTTCTCCAGCTTCCCATCCACTCCTTTTTCTCCCTGGGTTTGATCAAGGTGTGATACGACCCGCGACGAGGATCAGTCTGGCTGAGGGCCCATAATCTCCATAATAGATAAGTCGCGAACGGAATACAAGGATACCTAGCGCCCTCAGAATTAGCTAGCCTTATTTGTATACAGCGGATTTCTGTACAGATGGACCATCCTTTCTCCGCTACTCGCGGAATTTAATTATTATAAAATCCAAATAAAAAAAAGAAACAGAACACGAGGCCGGTACACCTTTCATACCGAGCGGTAGAACGGTGACTACACCGACTATCGGCAAGGCTCCTGCGTTACTGTGACAGGTCATGACGCACCATCCTGTAAAAGCAAACGCAACGAGTCTAAAATCATATTTTCAAGGAGTGGTAAGACCATGGTCCTACCATTTCCTCCACCGCTAGCAGCACCAGTTTGTGGCAGGACTCGGCTTTGCTGTTGTTACTACTACTGCAGGAAAACCCTAGACCGCCTTCCATCATAACCGACGTTGGCTGGCACCAAGACTACGTCAAACTTATCGCATGTACCGATCAAAGATCTCTTGATCTTTACACCAAGGCTATAAGTGGATTAGGAGGGATTTGGCCAGGTGTAAAACTCGAGGTCGTGGCTAAGGAGGATATCCCTAGCAGATCTAGAACCCGAACCTGGATGCCAACTGAACCCTTCTCCATAGAAACCATTCTGGAAACCATCAGGCTCAGCAACACAAACTTTCCGACTCATGACTGGAAAGTCACGAAACTAGAAAAACTAAGCGGTCCTTATATAGGGTTTTCCAATAGGGACTTGACAACTTTAAGTTTAATTTGTGAACGCACTCTTTCACTAATCATCAATGGGTTCGTCAATAAGTAAATTTACGTTATTGGTCGGGTAAAAACCCACATGTGCTTCATGAATCATTGGTACGATTTGCATGCCGGCGGCGTTATTGGGCCATATTTTTTCGTCGACGATAACGATCGTCACGTTACTGTGAATGGTCAGCGTTATCGCGCCATAATCACCGATTATTTTTGGCTCGAATTGGAAGATATGGACTTGGACGACATGTGGTTTCAACAGGATGGTGCCACAAGCCACACAGCACACGCTACAAAAGATTTATTGAAGAGTAAGCATGGTGAGCGTGTTACCTCAAGACATGGGCCAGTCGATTGGCCGCCTCGTTCGTGCGATTTGACACCGCTTGACTATTTTCTGTGGGGCTACGTTAAGTCATTGTTTTATGCCAACACGCCGACGACTCAGCCGAAATGTGTGGCCGAGTTGTTGAAAATTGGGTCCAACAAATCGACCGCTGCAAACGTGCCCACGGTAGCCATATGAACGAAGTCGGGTTCCATTCATAAATGTTTTGATTGTACTTCAAGCCAATAATAAAGTTTTTGAAATATCTCAAATGGTTTGCCTTCGTCGTTTTGCAGCGATTTTGGCATTCGCTCGCTCCAAAATGCACAGTAATACTCCCTGTTGATGGTTTTTTCTTTTTCGAGGTAGTCCACGAAGAGTATGCTATGATAATCCCAGAAAACTGACGCCATAACCTTTCCGACCCATCGACCATTCCTCGGCCACTTCGAAGCACTCGTGACGGCTTCAGTCCATTGCCTGGCACTCATTCTGTTCTCTGGTGTGTATTTATAGTGGATCCAAGTTTCATCAACAGTTACCAATCGACGCCAAAAGTCTTCCCGATTCCGCAGCAATAACTCCAAACACTCTTTCGAAGTGCTCTGGCGTTCGTATTTTTGGTCAGGAGTGAGTGCGCGCGGCACCCAGCGGCAGGATTACTTTTTCATATGCAGATTATTGCCCAAAATATGGCGTGTGCGCTCAATGCTAACCTTTGTGGTGTCTGCTAGCTCGCGCACCTTCATTTTCCAGTCAGCCAACACCATTTCATGTATTTTTTTGACATTATCCTCTGAAACCGCACCGGAGTGCCTGCCGCTGCGTACTTGATCGGTATTGGAGTTGCGGCCACCACGAAACTCTCGAAAACAATATTTGACGGTGACCTATAATAATATATTTATCCAACTTTTCTTTTGTTTCCTTCGATGTTTTGCCTCTCAAAAAATAATGTTTTATGAGAGAACGAAAATCGTTTTTGTTCATACTCAACATGATGCCAAACACGTCAACAACAATCAGCTGTCAAAACGAAACTGAAATTTGGCATGTCTGCCTAAATATGAACGGATTTCAAGGCACCTTAACCTTTTTTGCAGTAGCAGTGCATTCTGGCGGTCAAGGAGGCTACTTTTCACCCCACCTAGTACCTGGAAACGAGTGGTAGCATGGTGATTGGTATTGGGGCAGGTTGAAATCCGGAGACGGTCCCCTTAAATTTTCACGTCCTATGCTGGCTGTATCGGACTCCTCGAGAGATGTTAAGAAAAACTCGATCGGAAAATACCCTGGCGATCTCTAGCAATTGTAGTCCCTCGACGTTGAACCTTCTCATAATGGTTTGGTGGCTTTTAGACTGTTACGGATATCAGCATCTTTATCTTGATTACAACAAGATAATGGTCCGAGTCGATGTTAGCTGTTTGGAATGTTCGGACATCCAAAACACTGGAGCAGTGCCTTCTGTCGGTCACAATATGATGATTTGGTTGATAGTTTGTTGATCTGGAGTAAGTCTGGTCCCTTTATGAATATCAAGGTATGGAAACCGTAGGCTGGCTATAGTAACATTACGTCTCGCCCCATAATGAATAAGCCTGGATCAGTTTCCGAAGGTGATGGCGTGGAGGCTGTACATCTTACCAAAAATGCCCTTCTTGGCCAGCTTGCCATTAAAATCGCCCAGGTAGAATTTCACATCATACAATATTTACGGCAATGCCCTAAGATCTTTTCGCGGAACTTGTAGAAACAGTTTCTGGTAAGGTCGCCTTTGTCCTCTGTCGGAGGAGCTCCGATAGTTGTTCGGCAGCACGTTCTCTTTTGATCCTTTGCCAGGGTTGTCAAAAGCGAATCCATTATCATCCGAGGCTATAAGCTAGTTCGTCATATTCTTTTTATCTCTCCCGTATAGGCTTTTAGTTCGTATGATGGGATAGACCAGTGTTATGCTACTGGTCGAGCATGCACTTGTCATTCTAGCCGGCGCTAATATATATTTACTCATGCTTTGTCCAGAGAAAATGATTATTGCGATTTTGGCCCGATCCAAGTTATAGGGCAGCCATCATTTTCCGGATCAATCGCTACCCAGATCCCCTTAGTAACACTACACTACGTATATTGTCGGAAATGACAATAATATCTACATCTTGTTTCAGAGGTCAATAAGAATTTTTCGGAACTAGTAAGGGTGTTAAGAAAATGTGAATGTGAAAGTGAATGAATGAATGTGAATGTTTGAGAGTGAATGAATCAAAAATGAGTTGACGACAGCTCCTAATCCCCGAAGCGGGTTACAGGCTCTGGAATAGCCCAAGTGGTGCAAAAAAGAACCTGGCCCTCCAAGTCTGAATTGTTGCGTGGGGCCAACTACTACTACCAACTAGCTAAAGGCCATAACAGTTGTGCAACAAAAAAAACCTCGGTTAAAGATGAATTAAATGTCAACGACCAAGCAAAGCTAAAAGAGGACATCAACGTTCGGATCCGAACACTGAATGCTACCTCGGACAACTTACAGGACAACTTGTAGAGAACCCACACTTTTATATAAAACAGGTATTACCCTGAAATGAAAAACTGTGATATATCAGACGCTGACTGCTACGAAGAACAACAACACTGTCTATTTGTATGCGGATTTGTTTAAAATGCCATGCCATCACAGAAGTAGAGCAGTCAGCCGATTATACTCCTTGTGTTCCTCTTACTGAAAGTCCTTATTGTTTCGTAGAAGGATCAGTAAGTGCACCACATCAACACGGAGCACCGAGTCGACCCACTCTGACCTCTATGATTAAGCATATGCAAATGATGTAACTGCAGAATCTGTTGGATCGTGTTTTGTGACTGTCTGCCCTTAAGCTCAGGCAGCGTTAAACGTGATAGACGAGCTTTCTGTCAGTGCTCTCAAAACTGAGGATGTTCGCTGTACGAGAATTAAGAAGCTGACTGGTCTGATTCATCTGGTGCTTAAAGGCATCACCATCCAATTCTCGTAAGCTTAGTATTTGGGGCCATCCTGTATAATGAACTTTTTTGGACTAAATATCATACGTAGAAAGCCTCTAAGGCGCTTTTGACCTTCTGGCAGCGCAAATGAGAAGAGTGCGATGAACCTGCACGGCTATCATATGTCGGTTGTCTATTGGACCAAGCTATTATGAAAATACATTCTGCTGCTTTTACCAAAGTCCAAGGAACGGTCTGCCTCGACTGCATTTACCTAGTACCTCTGGCTCCGCTCTAGACGCATTTATGAATACCCATCGCCTTAATATTTATATCATGGGCTTCCGTTTTAAAGCGGTTTTCCGTTTAAAAGCAAGCGGTCTATGGTATAACATGGACTCGAGTTTTAACGACCTTGTACGCCGATTGACTCTGGTCTGCGGCAATGGCAGCAAAACTTATGTTGCCGTTAAAATACGAAATATACTTTCCCTATATCAAGAAATGGTTTCGGCTAGAATCTGAGCTTGAGAAGCCTGTCATTAGTTGTACCCTGCCATTTACATCTCATCGTTCCACTACCACGTTTTTTTAGTCTTTTAAAACACCGACCAGGGATTGTGTACTGTCCTACATTTTTCATTTAAATTTCTCCACATGCCTTGCGCGCTTGGTTCTTTCCCTTGGTATATCACGTTGTTGGTATATTGTTGCAACTGGTGAAGTTTATATTTTTGAATGATGATGGATTCCGTTGGTTTTCTCTAGTTTTATCTCGAAAAAGTCTGGCGAAAATCGGTACTGACTTCCTGCTGATTCGCCTAAGGCTACTTTAGAATCTTCGACCCATCGTTCCACCGATAGCCTCTAGACGTGGGAACCCGATAAAGCATAGAGACGTCGGGTATACTATAAGACGATAATGCGCCTCAGACTCATCTCGGCTGTTGAAGTGACTGAAAATGATTTTCCCATTTAATCGACTTTACAAGCAGAGGAACGAACTGATGCCCGTCCAATACGTGTTTCACCGCTGATCTCGTCACGGCATTCTAGAAAGACCTTATGCCTCGGTAGACTTAACCTTCCGAAAGGCAAAATATGCTGTCTGTTGAACATGCTTCAACCACTGCTAGAACATATTGATTGCGAATGTACGTCACCAATTGTCCGCATTCTATCATCATTTTCGTAGTTAGTGGTTTCACGTCTTCAGGAAAAAGTTTGTCTTCCCCCGATTTCACACTTTATTGTCAATTTTCTGAAATGATATACTTTCTTGCTAGCCCTAATGACTTTCAGAAAATCCTGATTTTGTTGATTGAAAACATTTGTTAAGTGCTGCCTTCAAATCCGCGAAAATTTTTGCTTCAGGTTTCGCTGGATACTTTAGAAAAGATCGATTTTTTTCTTATCTTCATTACCTTCAAAACCCACGTCAAACTAATTATTTCTTTTATAATTTTGTCACCACTGCAAGGTACACATGCGTGAATAATCTATAGGAGGATGATGATTGCGGGGCGAACTATTTACAACTTAACGTCTCAGACATACTCCCTCTCCAAAACAAATTCTGTGCTCCCTTGAGCGCTTGTTTAACTGTTCAACGTCACAGGGAAACTCCACAAAGCTTTGAATTTAAAAACAACCTTTATTACACCAAACTAAATCTAGTTTTGTACAAAAGAATAAAAGATGCAATCAATCAGTCGCATGATCCCCATTGCTATTCTCATTCAAATACTTTCTGTACTGCTCTTCATTCATCAAATTTGATTTGATTTCTTCGCAGTGCTCAGGTTTTGGTAAAACAATGGCAAGGTACCCCTCCCCATTCAATGTTGCTATCAGCTCTGGTGTCTTGACAATCCTTGGATTCACTTCAATCAATTTGCCGCGAACACAACTTGGAACTTTGTACGTTTGTCCATTTTTCCCAGTCACAATTGCTAATGTTGAATCCTGCTGTAGCGCCATGCCACCTTTTTTTCCCTTGCCACTCACCTGATTTTGACTGCGATCCATGTTTCCAATATCAAACGATACAGAAGCAATGCCATCCTTTAAAATTGAGTGCTCTGGCGCCAGACATATCAAACAAACTCTATTTGAATGGAAGAGCACCTGGTAGTGTTCATGATTTGCATTTGGCTTAATGTAATAGTAACGAGTAAAGAATCTGTCAACTACAGAGGGATAATTCTCATCATAGTCTTCTGTGATTGACGGCACCGGCAAGCCACAGATGTCTTCTTTTTCCTGCTGAAAGTAGTATTCCGACAATGGGTCCATTTTTTTTCTTTGTTTGCTTAGTCTTATTTTAAATATAGGGATTTCCAGGCTCTTGCATTTTCTCCTTGATGATCTTTTGTCTTTCAATGGCTTTTGCGCGATTCGCTGCCGACCTATTGACACGTTCTTGGTGTAAGCACTTGACCACGAGGGAGTCCAAATCGTTGCAGTATCCAACAAAGCGGGTGAGTTTGTTCTACAACGAGTATTTCATAAGTTACACAATGTGTTTTGACAGAAATTACCAAAGTCTTACCTCTGCGTGGCAGGATTTGAGTTCGTTGATAAGTTTATTGCATTCGGGAGTGTGTAAATGAGGAGACAAATCAGTGTGCATTTTTTTGTGGAAAAAATTGAATTAGAAATTGAAAAACACCGCAGACGTAACACAGAAAGACGAGCTGTCAGAAACTTATCAAAGCCTAATGAACGTTGATATCGACGGTCAGGTAACGAGTGACGTAAAATTTTTTTCATAAAAATTCCTCACGCTTCTTTTTAATGACAGATAACATAATAAGTTTGTTCGCATGCTGTGATAGTTTACGAAGAAGAGGCTAATTCTGTCACAAATGTTATCCTTACATTTTCACAGTACGCAAATGATGCACCCCTGTATAACCTGTTATATAGTGATGTCACAGATGAAGATGTTCCACTATATTAGAACTTATATTTAAGAAAACTTGATTAACCTTAGGTAATGCGTGTAAACATCTACCTTTTTGATGAACTTAGGAAAACCCAGTCGAAACCCGCGTCAGTGAAAAAGATAAAGTGCCGTAACTTTTGCAAATGAAAAAGCTAACTTCCATAGTTTTAACAAATATGCCATGAACGAAACAGAAAAATATAAAAAGCTAAATTTATGGTACATCTATGAGCAAAAGCTTAAGAATGGTGCTCTTTGAGTCGGAATAAAAGAAGGCAAAGGATGAATGGCAAGTCCTTCAAGTGCAGACAGTACAAAGGAAATACGAATTAGAATACGAACGATGCAAAAAAGAAGGGATATACGGAGCAACTGCACGCGATAGCTGTTTGAGCTTTAAATAAGGGCTTACAAGACTTATCCTCATCAGGTATTCTACAATTTCAATGTAGCGCTTTAAATGCCTGTTAAAATAACATGAAATTACCGTAGTTTTCTTTTAACTTAGATCAGAGCCTTGCCTCAAATTTTAATGCATTTAAGCTTAACATATAATACACCGTAGCATTGCACAATACACGATTGTAAATATTAAAACCTAATCGAATTGGAGGTATGTAAGCGCATTTGCAGAAGCTTCCATCTTAAGAAGCATATAATAGAAAAATTCCAGATCGGAAGAATATCCACCCACATATGCAATTGAAGATTTCTGTTTTGCCATCTTTCGGTCAGGCTCATCCAACTGAACTTCCTAAATAGTGATGATAGCAGATTTCTAGCAGAATAAGCCCACCACTTACTGTCTGACTACATGTGTGTCCTTTTTTGTTTTCGGATCGACATCAGTAGGTCCATACTCATCTTGGTTACACCGTAACAGTAAAGTTTTTACGTGGAGCTGAAGGGCCAGAGGACAGAGGTCTGACTCTTTGGTAAAAGGGGCGTACATTCCGCAGTCAGTAACCTGCATCATCGAATATGAGAGCTGTCGTTGGCTCATTATCATCATCAACCATCATCACTATATCATGGACACCTGACTGTTCCTTGAAGTAGCTCATGTAAGGAATCTACCATGCTAACTTTCGACATCACTATTGATTCAGTCATGCGAACTTATCCGCCGAACAGTTCCATTTGAGCTAAATCATTTTCTACAGGATATTAGAGTGTTTGCTTTTACTCATAAGTCGGCCTTATACGTTTGATAAATCAGTGAGCACAGTGACATATTCCCTTGTCCCGTCAACACATTAACTTAAACTTACTATAGCCTATAAAGCGGTGCTGCAGAGAAGTATTAGAGTGGCTTTTGCGCTGTACGAGCAAAGAAAGCTTCACCAGAGGAAAAATAATTAGGATAAGAAACATGAAGTCGAGATAACAGCGAGATGCTACTCTTGAACAGTGTTAAGAAGTTTTGCAAAAAAAAAAAAAAAAAATCGTATCAACGCAACAAGACCTGAACAGAGGTCCATAGGGATGAACAAGGGAATATATATAGTTGTAGAGTCACAACCAATGCTGAGAATATGGAATACTACATCTCCAGTCTGAGACGACTTAAACTCTGCTATCAGACAAAACGAACCATTCAACTGTTCATTGACATGAAAGAACTCTACATCGATATACTCCGCCACTTTATCGATTTCATATGACAGTATCCATGGTATAGAGGCGAGCTATATAGATTCATTTCTAGCTTCAATATCTCTTCGACTCGTCGAATTGTGGAGAATGATGAAAGAGTGAGCGCACTTAGAAGCAATCTAAACGACTTTTCATGTATAAAAAGTGTTTACACTCTGTCGTGTGCCTTCTTTACGGCATACATACAGCGCAACTACTCGCTGATCACGTTGATATCATTAGTTAAATACAGCGAGCTGTCACTGGTGCTTTTGTATGCGTTGAAACAGAAGGTGCTAAAATGGTTTGAAGAATTTTGCCCCACATCTGTTTCGCTATTAACACCGATGATGGCACCCTATAGGACCTTTACTGTTGTGAAGTGCGAATTGGAAGTTGAATAGGGAGCCAAAAGTGGGGCAGAAAAGATTTATTTGTTTAGGCGAAGTTCACACAGTACTTAGTGCCATATAAGTAAGTAAGTAAGTAAGCAGCCTACTTATATTCATTGTAATAAAAAAAAGTCACATCCTCACCATGATCCAATCTTCATCTCTTCCGGTATACCATACTCATAATTCTAACCTCATACATCCCTGTTTGAATGAAATTTAGGCGTTGTTTTCAAATTGACATTTATTCTGACATATACCATGTGTTTTCGGTGTGGTAATACAACATTTTCAGAAAAACACAAATTGGATTGTGCTTCATTCAATTAGTCAAATCGAATTTCTATTTTCTAATTAAGTTTTACTAAAGTACGCGTACATTTCTCACTACACAATGTCTGCTAATAAGAAGAAAAACATTGAACCAATGGACCAAGATTCCTCTGATGACTCTGAAACAGAGTCCGAAGACGAGGGACAGCACCCAGATGCATATACCGGCAACGAAGTATGACAATATCACAATTTCATCAAACCATATTTTCTAATATTTCACAACAATAGGAAATTCAAGTTGACTTTGAGGGCCGCAGCCCCACAGACACCGATTTCCATGGTCTGAAACAGCTCCTTCTTCAGCTATTCCTCAAAGCACACATCAACGTAAACGAGCTGGCTGAAATCATAATTGGTAAGCATTGTAAACCGTTTTGCTTTTCTATACTTTATATACTCTGTTTGTAGCGCAAAACTATGTTGGCAGTGTTATTGTGCAAAGTGAAGTAGAAGGAGAAGAGGACGACGCAGAGGATGATGAAATGTACGACGCCAATATGATTTTTGGCATCACAACAGCAATCAACATGACGGCCAAAAAGGACAAGCAATCTATTGAGGAACTACGAGCATACATCATCTCTAAAGCAGAGAAACATGCAACCGATGCGACACTGATCCATCTACGTGATGTTCTTGGAAATGACGCTCGACCAGTTGGCTTTATTGTCAACGAAAGGTTTGTAAACATCCCTCCACAGATATCTGTGCCACTTCTGGAGAATATGCAAAAGGAAATCAAGCAGGCTCAGCAAAAGAAAATGCCATTCGGGTTTGTCTACTTCTTGATGATCATTAAGTTCTATCGCCGGGAAGCGAAAAAGAACAAACCAGCGGAAGATGTGTATTCAAACGCTGAGGAGGAGGTGATTGCCAAGGAGGCTGTGCAGAGCTTTGAATTTTCGGTGGCAAATGAGTGTGATAGTGGCATGACCGGGGATTGGTTAGAAGGAGACGCTACACTCACTCCATATAGGAAAGTGGTGCTGTTTGACGCAAATAAACTGCCGCATCTGATAGACAGCATACAGACGTTTATCAACAATGAATAGATGGATCCACGGTTGCATTTGTTAGAAAAAGTTTTCGTATTTACTGTTAGCGGCTGCAATAAAGTTTATTTAGATTTTGTATGTTTGAAACCCTGGAATGCAATTTGTACTTTTTATTGTCTTGAGGTGTTTGGTAATGTTTCAATGCTAGTCAATTTGCCAGAGTAGATGGATTCTCAACAAACTCTTAACTCTCTGGTAGGTACTATTTAAGAATTTTTTCTCTTAGCTATTGCAAAAAAAGATCGTGTTTAAGAATTGTACAGGAGAACCTTGTAGGTAAGAGCTCTTCCACCACTGATCCAGGTTATGGTGATCAATAAAGTCGTCAAGATTCAGAATGATGAGGGAGTGACAAAAATCTCAAGTTGCGGCTTCACAGTATAGTATAGCCCGCAAAGTGTCAGGCTGTTTGCGTAGGAAAGCATTAGATTTGAAATGTAATTTTTAGTTAACGGCGGTCTGTTGAATTTACTCATGCAGGGCATTCTAGTCTATTGGAATAGAAGTATGCTGTGTCTTGAAAAAAAGTTTAACGCAGTCAGGTATGTACATAACGGGTGAGTTTAGTACAATTTTCTAGCTGCTAGAAATCCTCCTTCAGCTCACAATTCTTGTTAATTTGTGACAGTCCGACAATGCCGGCGGTTGGATGTTGTGCGATCATGGCAAGCCATTGCCGGCGTCAAACAAATGATGTATAGTGCTGCCTCTATGATTACGCATACATATTATACATGACGCAGCACTTTATTACTTTGTCAGAGATTTATTCGCATTCAGGTTGCTGAAATAGAGTTATTGGCGGATGAACCCCACGCGGGTTACTGAATCTGAAATATCCGACCCCATTTGAGCACAAAAGGCTTGAGCCTTCACGTAACTTGTTGTGCGTGGAGCTTGCTTCTTGACGTATAAAACAAGCCGCTGCTAGGCGAAAAAAAGATAACGACGTCAGATTTTCACATGAAAAATTTAGGGCCTGAAAAGGTAATGTGTATCTGCACAATCACCAGACGCTCTGGACCGCTACAAAACAAATATCACCGTCATCAAGGAACTGCGGTGTGATGGGCCAAGCAAAAGAAGGATCCAAGACTCTGACATGATTTACGGGTATTGCCACAAAAAACAGAAGGAGCATTTATTCGGATGCGTCTATTCTTGTCAGACTAATGCATTGTAACAATCCAAATCTAGGCTAAATTCGCTTCCACTGATGAATATTTGAAAGAAGATATCATTGGGAGGGCATTCGCAAAGTATAACCTACACACATGACACCACGTTTTGGAAACGAACTTAGGGTGTTGAATATTGTTAAAGCTAACACGGGATTTTTCACCTTAAGGTGCACAAGGAAACATGGAGTCACCTGACCATTAAACATTCAACTAAATTTATTGAGTTCCGAGGTACTCTTCCAGGCCAATATGGATTCGTACCACTATGTACGTAGGTGCATACGCAATACGGCTACGGATGTCTCAGACGCCATAACAAGGGAGTAATTCCGTGAGGTGCTTTAACGTCGAACGGGTGCAATGACAACAATCCCGCCAGAACTTTTGTTGATCGTGGGTCACCAAATCAAGATCAGTGGCATCGACTCTATTAAGGTGAATATGAAGAAACTATCTGGACTCATACGAAGCACCTGGTTTAATGAAGAGTGCAGGCAAGCGCATGTAGCAAAACACCTCACCTATGAAGAGACACTATAAGAATAAAAGTGTTTGGTGCGCTCTACGAGAAAAGGAAGTATGAAGAAAAAACGAGCAGAAGAAGCTTGTGATCGTGGAAATGAAGATATAGTATTCCAACAACAACGTTCGAAAGTATTACCAAAAGATAAAGCGAACGTGTCAAGCTAAAAATATCCAAACAGAGCCTTGGAGAGATGAAGAGGCGGAATCCTACTTGCGATTTCTATGGAACCCTGGTGGTGGAAAAAGCGATAAAACAAAGTGAGACACGAGACATTTCATCGGTGTTCGAGGATGTCCATTTACTGGGTGGTATTAGCATCACCTATGAGTTTTATCGCACGGTTTTGAATCCTATCTGAGATATATTTTGGCCTGAGCAGAGAGGGTGAAGTATTTCTTACATTGGTTGAGGAAACCTAGACATTTCGCAGTATTTTTGACGACACCGAATATGTGGTCATTCTAACATATGTTGTCACTGACACATGTACCAAGAATGGAATGAAGTTTTTCTGATTCAACAATGCAAGTGCCATTCACGAATAATAGCTGAACATTTAACTTCCGCTTTAGTAGCAGCAGACAGTATTGTGTTGTGAAAGCACTAAATTCCACTCTGCTGATTATTTCCCAATTGGTAATGTTGTTAATATCGGAATTTAAGGAATTCAACATACGCTGCCGTTCCCGTTCTACAGCGGAAGAGTAGGGATGTGAGTCTGGAAATTAATATAAAAAGCAGAGAGTACTGTCGTCAGCAAAGGAATATATTGAATTAGAAGTGATAGACAAGAGATCATTGATAAAAATTAATTCTATTGGAGACAGAACGGTTCCCTGGGACACACCAGCATTTATTTTGCGAATATTAGACTCGAACCATCTAGAACAACTTGAATTTAACGTTCAGAAAAGTAGTCGAATCATCGATCCCAAAAGCACGCATTTTCAACAAAAGGGCTTGATGCCAAACTATCGAATGTCTTAGAAATACCAAGTGCAAGTATCTTACTTTCGCCACTTTTCGGTTAGACATACCATCAAATCACCAGTGGACCTGTTGTTACAAAAACCGTACTGCCGGTCATTGAGCTTTCGTGTTTAGAGATACTCGAGTCTAAGGAGCATTAAATTCCTGGACAATCAGTCTGTACAGTGGGAAAATTAAAGCGGGGTGAAAACTTTTTGCAATGCATTTGTTGCCAAAGGTTCGGGTACGCCGCGTCAAACTGCGAGATGCAGCTTAGATGTGTGAAGTGTGGAAAGTGTCACAAGTCAGAGTAATACGTTCTAGGAAGTGATGGAGCGATGGAAAAGAGCTAGCTTTCGAGCGCTTTATGCAAGAGCTTGGGGCACACCGCAAACTACCTGGGTTGCCCTAAGTTCCAATACTCCAATTCCAATTCCAATGCTCTCTATCCAAAAGCAGATGACTCAGCTTCAACGTCAGATAACGGAATAGGCTAAGAGTGTAGACCAGATCTACGCGCTGCTGCCAGGCCTAACGCACCTCCAGTCGTAATTGGTACGAACATGGCAGAGCGAACCCTTAAGGTCCTCGCGTTGAATGTAAGTTCACTGATAACTCTATAGAAAAAGAGGCATTACGATCTTTGTAAGAAAAGGGCTGGGTTTTGAAAGAGTATACAATCGAATAGTACGTAGGCTCCAGATGCTGGAACATCTCAGATCTTGAGACACTTTTTCGATTCTTAAAGCTGGAATTGGAGGAGAATTATTTTGTTATTGGCGGATAAGAGAATCTTCTACTCAATTGGTGGGATCAGCACAGTGTACTAAACATACTCGGCTTAGAGGGGACGGATAGTCTGTCGTTTCCTAGACACGGTCATACTTGGATTTCCTGCTGTTCGTTATACGAATAGAACTGACAAGCACTAGCCAACATACCTCAAATTGTCTATGCACCTTTGAGCGGTCTCCGCTCCGAAAGAACTGTTCAAAACAAAACTTTCTAAATTGGGGGAGTTTGTTCAAAGGTCTTATAACTATAGTAGGGTGCCATGAACATACTTCTCCAGAACACTGACAAGAGCACTCCTCTCAAATTGATTTTGCCACAGACCTTACCCACCGTCCAAAAGAAATCTGTCAAACGAGGAGATTGACAACTTTCTAAAATTAGTGAACGAACTTAACGAACAATGTGTCCAAACAATACCTCTGACAATTAAGGCTAAAAACCTTGTTCAGACAGTTTACTGAGCCGGAAAACATGCCATTGAAGTCGTTAATCACAACTTCCAAATGTTAATAACAGAGAATTACAGGAACTCAGCAAGTTTGTGTTGGAACAATAAAAATCGAGCTGTAAATACCAGCAACCTGGGTATGCTCCGGCAAATAAATAAAATATTTCGAAAGATCCAAACGATCTTTCGTGTCTAAAGATGGCTCGAATGACAGACAAAAGACAGATTCAGAAGAAGCTGTAGATGATGAAAATTTCTTTGTGATCGAAGATCCGCTGGAGAAGGTAGAGGCTGTAGGAGCGATTTTCCAGAAAGCCCAAACCACATTTTTTTTTTTTGCAAAATTCTTACCGTCGAAATGATTGACTTGGAAAAAGCCCTCGATACCGTATGGTTAGAGGGACTATTCTTAAAGTTGAACATAAGTAAAACACTGCTGTAAATTCTTTTTGGTATGCTCTCCGGTAAACAAACAAAATGCGGTCAATTCTTGATCAGATGAAGCAGATGACTTGATCGCGTACAGATTAGGCACAAAAATCGAGGTCATCTCTATTGATTAAGCGATATTGCATTGACTGGAAGTTGAAGTTTAACTTTTAGAAGTCGTAAACTATTCGCCAGACGAATTTTGTTGGCTCAGTGAAAGAGCGGAAACGTCTACGTCGTTTCTTTTAAATGCAGGGTGACGTCATTAGGACGCAAAAACGGTATGCTCAACTATTAAGACATGGTTGGCTTACGTAGTTTAAGTAGGTTAAGGTATATTGAAGGTAAATATTATTGATGTTAATGTGGAGTTTATCTTTAAATGAAATGACAAATGTGTCTCCGTTGTTAGTTTAATTTTGTCGAGGTATCGTTCTCTTCGTTGTTCGTTATATGATGCTATTCATTTATTTTAATAAAAAAATAAATTTCCGTAATTAAAGTAATGCTCCATTACTTTAAAAGAAATTCACATTCAATTCCATTCAATCTAAATGTCATCACGCCGCTTCGGACGACAGCTGACTTACTAAGACGTCATCTTCGTGCGGCGCTTAAGGAATTCACATAACCTTACAAACCCTTTGCTGAGTAAAAAAGTGTCCCGAAATCAGCTTTACCTACTTGGAGATTCTCCTATTGTACTTTAAGTTTTCAACGCGTCGCTGATTACTCATTTTCAAGAAACTGAGAACAATCAAGTGGAAATATTCGCACAACAAAAGCTCGTGGTTGAATCGTGCCGATTGTGAAGAAAATCAATCGACCACATACAGTACAGTGGCAGTGCAGTTGCTCCACTATCTCGCTTGCTGTTATTTCTTGGTGCTTATTTAGTTGTCCAATCATTTTTGTATTCTCAGTTAGTGATCGACAGCCTAGTGGCTTGGTCCGGTTTTGAAATCTGAGATCATATTTGGTATTCCATTTGATTAGTGTTTGTCTAGTCGTCCACCGGTGATTCACAGTGTCTGAAAAGTAGTTTTACGAGTCCAATTGGAGCCACCATGGGAATCGATAAGTAAGTTTTGATACAATTCAACAAAAACAAAACATATTTAATAAATTTTAAATGTATTACGTACTGTTAAATTCCGTTGTGTTCGTCTATGGCAGGTCTAATGGTAGTCGCTCTTCGACTATGGCTTTGTGTTTGTAGATTCTATTTGGTTGTGTAATATTCTTATTGCCTGTACCTACTCCAATCTGCTCTTTCTAAGTGATTCTCATCAGGTTATGGGCATAATTTGTTAGTGGAAGCTGTGAGAAAGTTAAATATAAGTCTGCTCTGCTCTGATCACTCTAGATTGATCATACAATACCTCCAAAAAAACAAGGCAATGTTAAGTGGCTGCAAAGTCAATCATGACACAATTAAAACAAATTCAACATCTTCACGGTCAGCTATAATTTATCTACCATATGATAGGCAATCTCGCTGCATAGCAATAGGGCTTCAAATAAATTGGCCAAGCTTTCGTCACAGCATTTTGTATGAGTTAGTCATATTTCAAATTTTATATTTGATATCGTGGTTCGGCTTATCTTGTCCCCTTATCCGTCTATCTTGTACATGACCAATTAAAAGGCAGATAGGGATCTTTTTAGGAGTCTGCAACTTGCCAAGCGGCGTTTATAAACTTTTCTCGTCTACATTGTGCTCTTATCGAAAAAGGCAGTTATAATAAAAAAAAGAAGGCGAACTGCATACTTAATTTCAAAATGTGTTATTCCCAGCTATCTTATCGGGTGAAAATTACTAGCGAAAAAGATTTTAACAGCTGCGTTTATACAGGCGCTAATATCTCGATTAAATGAAAACGAACTAAAGAAGTTACGAGATAGCAGTACTTAAGATGGGTTGAAATGCTCTCGGTTTTTGATTTTCTTTTTGCAACTTATTTACACCCAATACTTGTCAGTGCTCTTAGTTACCGATGAAGTTGACCTTGTACATCAGAAGATCAATACAGGAGTATGTATCTTCAGGCCAACTGTGCAAGGAATTGGAGAAACATTAGATTAATCTCATAAACAATATCGTCTACGATATAATTTCCCCATATTATGTTTAGTCAAATGAAAACAGAAACGTTCAGATAGTTTATGATATGGTCTAGCTGGAATAAACTTTATTTGTTTATTTCCAAGCAATCCAAATGGAGAGGCAAACAAATGAAAATATGATAGTGACTACGAGTGTTACGCATTTAATTATAGCTTATCAAGTTGAATTTAAATTTTAAAGTTAATACATTGTAGATCGTTATAGATAAAGAAACGGTGATGTTGACTTTTAACACTTTATCACTTCAAACGTAGAACTGCACTTCAATCATACTTTGTATGATTGATATGATATTTTAATAGCCTTAATGTAGAGCAACAAATCGTTGGGGTTTCCCTGTTTTGTTTATGGTTACAAGTACGTCGTATATGGATACAGACCATTGGCGACGTTTTAGGTACACAATCGCTATCATTTTGGAAAGTACAATTAACAACAATGTTTGGATGTTTTGCCAGTATCTTTGCATTTTGTTTTTTAAGTAAAAGTGCCAACAATTCTGCTACGATTTTGTTATCACTTTTACATTCAGGTTAATGCGAGGGTAGAGCGGGCGTTACAGATTGTCGCCATCACTTTACTAGCAAGCGCCGTAGGTTGTTGGTCACTTATGCCAAACACACGTTGGTGCTTAGTAAACTCGAAATGTCTACGACGCCAGTAATCAATCTGTAGTGTTTTTATTACTTTGAGATATGAGAAAGTATAAGGTATCCTACCGAGGAAGAAAAACGCATGCAGTTCTAATGCAGGTTCCGGTCGTCAGAGGTTTTCCTACAAGTTCTTCGGCGATTTCATTTCCCGTGAACCTATTGTGATATGCGACTGCGTTTAGGTAAGCCTTGCATTCTCAAACTAACTTGGAAAGTCGTGAGAAATCTCATCAACCCTTTAACCGCAGCTTGACTATTGCTTTAGTCTCAGATGCTGAGTATTCTCCACCGATTCTTTATAATATAGTTCATCAACATCATGGTTGTGTAAATTTCTGCGTATATTTTCAGGAAGACGTAAATTTTCCTCGCAAGGAGTGAAATTTAACCTTGTCGTTCTCTAGAAAGGCACATCAGTTTTGAAGGCATCGGTAAAGACTTGACGACGTCCCTTTCCTGACTGTTTTTTAGAAATCTTGATCACTTCGGAAACATAATTTTGAGAAAAAGGCATTTAAAGTTTCGAAAGAAGTTTACACATACATAGATAATTTTTTTTTTTTTTACTTACATGAAGTCATCTATTCCAGGGCCGCAAGATGGACCTCGGTAGAATCAGCAGCTTATAGTACGTCGAGTTGATGTTGTCTACAAGCCATTCTTCCCTCTCGCGTGGTCCCATGCGCTCTCAAGTTAGAGATCATGATGCGCTTTGCATCCTCTTTCTCGATATAAGCATGGGCATTGGGACCAATTGATATTCTTATTGCATTCATGTAATATGAAATTGAAGTTTTACCTTCATTGAAGATTCCGGCAGCGATGTAAGCTGCTATTTCAACATTTTTTGAGACACACGGACCGATTTTTAGACTTATTTTCCATATCAACTGTTGTAGCTCTCATCGTTATTTTGCGTAAACCAACCAACACATCTTTCCAATATATTTTTATCGCTGAGATCTGTATAATTTGGAAAGATAGCTTCAGCAACATTAGGTTATAAAGACAGAAAATTATGTTTATAATAAGATAACGTGTCTGAAGTTAGCGCTAGCTATCAACAACACCATGAATCTTCTCCGATCGGGCACCATTCGTGTTGAGGATTTTTATCAGCTGAACACTAAAGATAATAAGTTGCCCATATTGCATTATAGCCATAATAAACTGCCAACTTATATATCATTTTACCAGTGAGTTTACCTTTTCCACCAAGTACTTTTTTTGTCTTTTTTTTTTACCTTTATCTATAGTTTCAGTAGTTGTATTTACATACTCGCGGAGTCGTGAACCCATTCTCTTTTGAACATGTCCAATACTTTCTTTTTTGGCCACTTCAATATCATCGTAATAGCAGGGAATACAAAGAAAGAAAAAAGCAGCTGCTACTCCGATTTGTGCTCCGCCTACTTTTTTAAGAGTCCGAAACGTCCTCGAAATTTGAAATTACGAAAATACAAAACAAAAAATCGGTTTCTTGAAAATTCTAACTGCGTATAACCTCTAATATACACAAATATGCTGATCAAGATGGTATATCTCCTCTTCTTCTGAAGAAGTGTTCTTACTCGCTGGCAAATCCAATGCGTAAGCTTTTTTATCAATTCTTCTCTTAAGGGCTCTTTCCGAGCAGATAGAAAACAACATTTGTCCAGCCCGTCGAAAAGCGAAAACTTCTCAAGGACCGACAGTATGGTTCTCGTAACAACAGGTCCATTTGTAAGTTGATGGCATGTCTCACCGAAAAGTGGAACTAAATCCTACATCAATCTGGCGAAAAAAAGATATATTAATTGCACTTGATGGTTTGGCATCAGGCTCTTTTTTGCTTTTGGGATCGATGAGTCTCTTCTTCAATGGATTAGAAACTACCTTTCGGAACATTAAATTCAAGTTGTTTTAAAGTCTGATATTCACAAATTAAATGTTGGTGTACCCCAGGGTTCCGTTCTGTCTCCGACTCTCTTTTTAATTTTCATTAACGATTTCTTGTCTTCTACTTCTAATCATATATATACCTTTGCTGATGACAGTACTCTTTGCTTTTCATATTCTATTCTTAACAGCATAATTAATTAGGGAACAATCAAGAGAGTAAAATTTATGGCTTTCAAACCACAGTACTCTTGGCTGTCATTAAAGCAAAATTTATATATCCAGCCATTATCCTTGAATGCCACTTATGTACATCGTCGAAATCGAAAAACTTTTCATTCTCAGTTTGTATGTTAGTAACAACCTTCTTTTGAATGGCCACATATTCGATGTCCCCAAAAATGCTGCGAAATGTCTAGGTTTCCTCAAGCGATATAAGAAATATTTCACCCTCTCTGATCTGGCCTCAATATATAAGGCATTTATCCGCTAAAAATTGGAGTACAATTCCCACATTTGGTCAGGTGCTCCTAAAACATTTCTGCACCACCATAATTGATACTAATATCAGCAAGTCAATTGACACCCTCGAAAACCGACGTAATGTCTACTGTTACACTTTGTTTTATCGCTATTTTCACCACCAGACCTTTCAGACCTTCAACCGTAACACATGTCTCGCTATGAGCTATCTGCCGAGCTCTCTATTTCCTATTCATTATAACTTGCAAAGATTTAAGACCAATGTATATGGGTATTTCTCTTTTCTTCCTCCCTGATTTTCCTTCGCCTGCGCTGTGTACAAACATTTTAAAAGTACTCAAATACCTTGAGCTCGCGCTCACTATAAAAAAGAAATCGGGAAAGTAAATATCTACTTGCGCGGCAATAGGAGGTCTTGCAATGACAACAAACTACATATCCATAAGACAAGAGTCAAAAGTGAGGTCTAAAAAACTTCAGTGGTGTTAACAGTTCAGCCAATGATGGGAATATCAAGTGGAGTGAAATTCACAAGTGCGTGTAGGGCAGAGAGAGGCCAGCCAGCCGAGACAATGACGTATTTACGTGAGTTTTTATTCCGCCAGATAACTAACGCATAGAACATAATTGGTTTTATCATAGTCGTGTAGATCCAGAGAACTCTCCTCAGTGTCAAACTGCATGACTTGACAAATAATTCTTTACACTATCAGAAAACCGACAGCGCCTTGAAGGCTTTCAACGTGTATATGCTTATTTTGTTATCCAGGGGAACACGCAATTTCTTAGCTTCGTTGGAGAAATAGATGTTGATGCGATTAAGCACTTGATGAATCAGACCGTTCAGCTTCTTCCTAGTAAAAAGAACAGAACCTTAGTTTTGAGAGGATTAAATAAAAGCCCGTTTCTAGTGTACCAAACGTCGTTCACGTCTAGGGATGCGATCTAGATCGGAGGAATGATCCAATTGGCAATACAGCTACATCATCTGCTAATGCCTGTATATCTGTGTTTCAGCGCTGTGGAACGGGCGATCTGCAGTTTATTTTTCTTGCCAGGACATGCCAGTTTAAAACATTTGATGAGGTTAGAGTTCAATTCTACTTTCTATTTTGTTCTGCACTGATGGATTTGCTGAGGTTATTCTTAAAGCGTCTTTTGACATAATAGTCAATGAGTTTGACTGCTGCATTTGGTGGTGGCGGTAGTACAGAGTTTTGAGGAAAATAGGCTGCTGAAATAATGGATTTGTGCCATTCTCTGCTTCTCTGTTCTTGCTCAAATTTGAAGCAACTAAATGTTGGTTGCCCAAATTGCCCACGCTTAAATGGTGAAAGTGGATTTGGCACAAAAAGGCAAGTTTTAGTCATGTAGTGATGTGAAATCTCTTAAATATTTGAAACCACAGATTCGTGGCACCCATGCGAGCAATTCCTTGTCTGAGGTTTTGTACTTGCTAAATTTAAGTCCAAGTTCTTGGGTTGAATATCTGTTTAATGAGTTTAGAGTCCTGTTTTAGAGTCTAAATGCACCTGGCCCAACCAACATTTACCACTGGTGGGTTTTCGTAAGTTGTCTTCAGTTTGGCACATATACTTGCTTGATTTTTTTTTTTTTTTATTCTTGAGTGTGCATATCTTCTTTTCTACATTGCATTACCTGCCCAAGATGGATTGCTTAAACTTCTGGACAGAAGAATTAGTAATTACTAAGATTTCGCTACTTCCCGTAATGGGCCTATGCCTTAAATAATTAACCTCTCCAGTTAAAGTGGTCTTTGAGCTACTAACTCCATTAGGGCACTTCAAAATCGCTTATGTTAAAGTAGTGCGCCTCACAAGGCGAGGTCTTTATTTATTCTGTTGTCACTTCGAATAGGAATTGAAGTTTCGGGTTGGAAAAGAGTTATGCAATTGCTTTATATCAAATGCTTTATAGCCATCCCAATCGATTGAGGCTCAATTTTCTAACCAGGTCGATGTATAATTGGTAGATTTTGTAGTAATTCCTTCTTTCTAAGCCCCTTCAATGCAACCGTTACCAAGAATCACTCAAATAATCTTGCGTTAAAAGTGTTCAAAAATGTCTATAATCGTTTTCCGTAATGTTCATGATTCTTATATAGAATTTCCTTAATGTTTCTTGAGAAAACTTCATTTCTCTTTTTAAAAGCTTTTTAGCCCAGATAAACATCTAGTGGTGAGTCTAAATTTGTGTTTTATTTCTCATGATTCCTAGATGTTTGTCGTCCATTTTTGTGTCTGCCTCTGTTGAAATACAGATCACTATATTCTGCCAATTTTATCGGCGTATACAAGTAATTGCACGAACTTTTGCGAAAATTATGCTACAGGTATTGCCCTGGGAGTTTTACAAGTTTAGCGTTGAAGAATCACACTAGCATATCCCTTATCTAGACATTTACGGCGCAGCGAGTACGTCATTCTACACAATGTACTTATAGACATGAGCACAGGTTCTTTCTGTCTTATAGTGGCTTATCATATCGTTGATCAATAGTTTAAGTCGTTCACAAAATACGACGGATCAGATCTTGTTAAGGAGAAAGTTGATGAAGTTTAGAGGGTATTCTTTCTTGTGGATCAAACAAATGATGCAGATGTTCTCTTTTCATCTACCGCTGTCTTGAATAGCTCGGTCCAGGGGCCTTGTGTTATATGTTAGATGTAAATGTGGTTATTCTAACTTCATTTTGGTCGAGTACACGGAAATCTTAGCTCGTCGCTTAGGTTGAATGATCCATTCTGCTTGACAGTGAAGTTCGGGTCGTTCTTGCTATTTATCATTCTCCAATCGCGGCTCTTCCATATTATCAGCATCTTCTGTGACTCTTCTGCTAAATTTTTGGCTCGTCTCTACAGGTTTCTGTTCGGGTTTTGTTGGACCGTAAATCTTCCAGCTTTGTCACCTCTTTATGTCTTTGATTGCTTGCTTTTCATAAGATTTCATAAGAAGATGTGTTTTTCTCTCCCCTTTCGTTGTACATGTGAGCCGGTCTCGTCCTCAATGTCATTCAATTGCCCTAAGTCCAGAAGCAGTGTAGTGTAAACTGTGCCGTCCGACCCTATAAGCGAAAAGATATCGTTCTCTATCGCAATCAAATCATCTAAAATAATTTTAACTTCTTATCGTTGACTTCGTAGAAATGTTTTTTCTGTGGAGCACATTAGTGTGACGTTTGCAAATTTAACATGATACGGCTTGGAATAGGCCATCATTTAAAGATTTCTTGCTTTAGTCTGTCGCTAACAATAATACTGTACCCTTGTGCTTGTGTTATCTGTAGCCATTATTGAAGTAGATCTCATTGTTGTTCATCTTCCTTTTTTCCGGCCCATTTCACCGAACGCCATGGATGGCGGTGTTATCTGTTTTAAAGCAGGCTAGCCCATTTAATGATTTTTCAGCTGCACGTAGTCTGTTCTATATGCGTATCTGTACGTCATTGTTCTATTTTCGTGTCGTAGGGTTATCAACATTGACCCTGAGGTTTTTTTTTGCTTCACGGGGTGGCCATGGTGCAGTGATATATGCATAGACCTCCTCAAGCAGAGGGTCGCGGGTTCGAATCCCGTACGAGGCAATTCTCTAAAAAAATCTTTTCATAGAATTTGTATTCCCGTCGGCGTCAACTCTGACATGAAGGCATAACACTGATGTTGGAGTGGTTGCTGGCTGGGCTAAATTTAACAAACTAACAACTAGTACGTGTTAAGACCCACTGGTTCAGGATGCATTTGCTCCAGTTTGATAACCACCTCTGTAAAAAATATCGAAACCTAATACACCTGAGTTTCAAACTACTACACCACCTGCTCGCCCTGGAGAAAAGCCAGTAAAAGGGTATTCATATCCCCTTGGTGCGCGCGCGGGGTTAAAAAAAAAAACGAAATCGTGTTATTGGCCTTAACACTTGGATTTCGTCCGAGAGTTACTCCATTTCACCATCCTGAATACAGTAATTTAGATCATTTGCAACTACGCTGAAAAAGCTTATAAAAGGTGATTCATCGTGAGGTTTGATTTATAATGTAAAATGAAACAAATAAATTTGAAAGTGAACTTAAAATTTTTATTATCGGTTAAAAGAACAATTCATGGCATTTACTTTTTAAAAATGATATCATGTAAATGTGGCCACGACTACATCTGAGGTGGTCCATTTGGAAGGTCCAATTTTGGCCGACTCGTTCGAGCATAGCGACTAGTATCTCGCGGATAACACGAATTATGTTGGCTTCCAAAGCGTCAATCGTAGCTGGCTTATTCCTGGAGATCTTAGACTTTACATATCCCCAGAGAAAATAGTCCAAAGATGTGATATCGCACGATCTATTCGGCAAATTTACCGTAGCAAAACGTGAAATTAAGTGCTCAGCAAAATGATTTGTCAACAAGTCCGTTGTTTCACCCGCTGTATGGCACGCAGCGCCGTCTTGTTGAAACCAGAGCTCACCGAGACCATGTGCTTGAATTTCAGGGAGTACATAGTCCGTTAACATGGCGTGATAACGGTTACCATTGACGGTAACATTCTGATTTGTCTCATTTTTGAAGAAATGTGGAACAATTATTCCATCAGCCCATAAACCACACCATACCGTTGTTTTTAATGAACGTAATGGTAGCTCTTGGTACTCGGCAATTTTGTTTATTAACGTATCCATTGAGCCAGAAATGGGCTTCATCACTGAACAAAATTTCACGATAAAACACCGGATTTTCATTGTTTTTCCAGAGCCCATTCACTAAAAATATGATGCTGCTTAGTCTCTTCACGACGTGCTGGATGTGGTTTAACCGGTCGAGTATCATCCACTAATGTAATGTAGTAGGTCAATTATGCATTTCTCACAGAACGTTGATTTTCGTAATACAGCTCAACAATTTGGAGACGCTGTTGTGGTGTGAGTCTTTTCATGATGACTTGCCAAACGATGCTGAACAAAAATGATAAAGCAGTTTTATAAAGGTCACGCGTAATCTGTCAAAAAAAGCCTCTTGAAAATCAAACCTCACGATGAATCACCCCTTATAAGGTATCTGCCTGCTGACTATTGACATGAACACGTGAGTTCATCCACCGTAAGTTGTCCTTCTGAGCATTGTCATTTCCAATAGTGCATTGTAGTCTTCTTTCTGACTTAACATTCGCCCTTCAAGCAAAATTCAATTCAAAATGAGCACACTTGATTCGAAGACGTAGTCACAACACTGCCCATTGTCAAATTGACGCAGGTCAGTTCCTGTTTTAATTGTACAACACCAAACCACCGCTTAATAATATAGGTGTAGATAACGCAAACACTGACGATTGGTTTGATCTCATTTAAAGTTGTAAAAATCGGCTAGAACTAAACTTTCATGCTTAGAGCACTAGCCACCTGCTAGTTTCTTAAGCATAATACGGAAGAAGGTCTGGCTGCAGTCATTAGTCAGATTCGTATTATACTCAATGCATTGCACTCAATTTCGTATCATATTTGGATACCAACTTAGCTGCAATGTATGAATACCAATAACGTTGGATGCGTGCTTCGCATGAAAACATGTGAAAGACTAAGGGTCAGACGCAATTTAAAGTAACCTTAAGTTTTGTATTTCATCTATTCTAGTCGGGACGCTAATGGTTTGTGACAGCGATTTGCTTGATTGAAGACGTCTATTCAAGTCTTTACTAATTAGATCAATGTTCCAGATTTTCAGTGGGGGTAATCTTTTGAATTCTGAATTGGTTCTACTTAAAATTGATTCCAATTGTGGGGTTCGTGGAAATAGGAAGTCATTTTCGATTTACTTCAAGGACTTAGATATGCATAGTCATGCATCCTATTAACAAATAGGTCTATAAAGCAACAATTTCTCAAGCAAACACAAAGCAAATTCTAACTCATTTATCTTGTACACGTATTCATAGTTGAGATCGTACCATGTTATAACAAAATGACGCATTCATTGAGCTTATTGCCACCTACTCTGACATTGACTTTCATCTCTGTGTACATGTTCAGTACTTGAACTTGGCATTCTAGCCGCCGACAAATGAACCTAAACTACTCTAGCTGAGTTGCGGCTTATTCATAAACAATGTCTCATGGTTGTTAGTAATGCTAATAAATAAATAAAACTAGAAAAAGAAACGTTCTATTATGAATATGCGGGCGCATACTCGTAAGATGTATTGTAGTTGTGCTGTTTGCTTTTTGCAAGATCACGTTTTCTGCACCATAAAACTGTGGAACATAATTGATTGACTTTAATTGCTGTAAGATTAGTTCATGATGTGGCATTATAATGATAAATGTTCGGTTTTCTATTACAGACTTGTCCCATGTACTGTTAAGTTGACGAAACTTATCAAGAAGTCAGGCTGCGATGTTTTGTGCATTATTGACAAATCAATTCCATCAGAGCTTGTGGATCAGTTCAATGAATTTAGAACTTTCGACAAGGCCTTCGACAGTGTGGTAAGATGCACAAAACGATTTATATTCGTAACGTGGTTCTTTATGTAATTTTTTTTGGATATTTTCGTAGGTGTCATGCTTTAGATCTCAGAAGTTAGATCTACCCGTTGTCTATGCACCGGTTACAGAGTTGAGTGATTATCATGATGTGCGCGTCTATCAAGAGGCAGCTGCTAGTTCTCTTCGTCGGGCTATAAAGGTTTGTTTACTGTCCATACTACGTTTCCACTTCTAAATAACTTGTATCTTTGCAGGCTGGATTCAAATCACCGCTCCTTTTAGTTCCTCAAAGCAAGAAATTTTGTAATGTCGAATTGTGCACTGTATTGGGAGCTCTCGAAGAGCTTTATGTGGTAAGAAAAGCAAACAAACGGAAAGAGTCGTCCTTTAATTTGTTGTCTTCCAGCCAATTCAATTGCGTGAAGAAGTTCCAGACAAGAAGCAACGAATTAGTGATCTTTCGTTGTTGATCTTAAGTGACAAGGCTGAGGAAATATACACGGAAGCTTTACTTTTAGAGTCTGGTAGATTTGTAGCCCGTGACATCGGTAAGTCTACAATAGAGTGTACACCTATCGAAGAGATTGAAATTTTTAAATTTTTTTTTTTTTCGTAGGTGTGGGCGATCCAGAACGCATGTGCCCACCGAGAGTTGAAGAGTACATCAAAAAAAATTTCAAAACTCTTAACATGAAAGTCATTAGCGATCCAGAAGTGTTGGTAAAGGAGTACCCACTGTTTGCGGCTGTAAATAGGGCGGCAAGCACTGTGATACGTCATCAAGGACGAATTATTTTCTTAGAATACAAACCACCTCAGCCAGCTAAGAAAACGCTTATGCTGGTAGGAAAGGGTGTATGCTATGATACCGGTGGTGCTGACATTAAAGCTGGCGGTGTTATGGCTGGTATGTCAAGAGATAAGTGTGGTGCGGCTGCAGTAGCCGGATTTATGCAGGTACCTTGTTGTCTACAAAATTCTGCAAATACATTTCTATTTTTATTTTTTTTTATTTTTAGATCGTTCAAGAGCAAAAGCCAGCTGATATTCATGTCAAAGCAGCTCTTTGTCTCGTTCGCAATTCAGTCGGTGAAGAATCCTATGTTGCCGACGAGGTGATCACCTCTCGTGCAGGAGTTCGTGTGCGCGTTGGTAACACGGATGCAGAAGGTCGCATGTGTATGGCCGATATTCTGTGTCGCATGAAAGAAATCGCTCTTGAAGAGAATTTGCCAGATCCTCATTTATTCACTATTGCCACGTTGACAGGACATGCTTGCCTAGCTGTCGGAGAGGGTTATTCGATAGTAATTGATAATAGTGTAGCACAACAAGCTGGCCATGCATTGAAATTACAAGAAATTGGCACTTCCTTCGGTGAGCCATTTGAAATTTCCAAATTGCGAAAAGATGATTTCGATTTTAATGGTTCAAAAGTTATTGGAGAGGACGTTGTTCAATGTAACAATGCTGCTTCGGCTAGAACTCCACGTGGACATCAGGTATGACTGATTTATTGCCGATTTAGAAAACTATATAAGAGAATACTTTATTCAGGTCCCTGCAGCATTTATGATCGTCGCATCTGGTTTGGATAAGCACGGTCTTCAATCGGAGAAACCACTGAAATACACTCATTTGGATATTGCTGCTAGTGCTGGGGAGTATCCAAAAATGCCAACTGGTACTCCAGCTATAGCTCTAGCTAAAACCCATCTTTAAACATCGGCACTGAAATTAGTTTGACATATTTATCTTTATTTCTTGTGTGCTCAAGTATGATATTTAAACTTTTCCGGTTAAGGGCCAATGGCATTTCTTAAATACCTAAGTACTTACTGTAAACCACTACAAATGTATCACATTTTTATTATTTATATAATAAACAAAATGATTCTTGCAAACATGAGTATAGAGCGCATGTAAAGTCAACAGGAAGTTTTATCGATTAATCGTCTTAATCGTTGTTAGATCACTTTTTTTTTGTTCCAACCTCATGGACTCTATTTGCCAATTTAACTTTACAATATGCAAGTCAAGACGTAATATTGCTTTGCAACAGGCAAATAGTTGACTAAATTGTCTTGAGAGGGCTCTTTTTTGAGTGAAAATCAACCTGGATCTTTAAGAATTATAGTTCCGCACGGTAGGTAGCCTACTCATATGTATCTTAGGACTCAGAGTACGGCCATTCTCCAATTGAGCAAGCCATAAAAGCTTCTAGTTATAGACCTTGAGAGTATATTAATTTTTTCCCGGTCACCATGAACGACAGGAGTTTAGATAAACTAGTCCCGGATTTTTTTTAGATACCTGATCCAATACAAATGGATTTCTTAGTGTAGAGTATGATAAGTATGATATAATGCCAGAGAACATTACTCATGAAACGGATAGTATCAGCTGTAGAGTATGTCCATACCTTTTAGAGTTTAACAAACAGCCAACGAACTGAATATTACTCTTGAGTTTTGATTTTAGTCAAGACAAGATTATTCACTACAATAGTTCAGCTAAACCTAATCGAATTTGATGTAAGACTTTATGATTCCACTTAAGGCTCGGTAATCCAAAAGGTATAGAGTGATTCCAGTCTTTTTCGTCTACTTCGGTAGAGTCGTCGGACGGTAACGATTTTATAGAGTATTTAGTTGTTTTCAGTTGAGCGATTGGTAAGAGTGGTACATTTCAGTTAAAGCGGAGCATCATGTAGGAGAAGTTTTTTTTTTCGAGTAGTGCTTGTTGACGACGTATAACATACTTGTACTCTGTTTTGTTCTCACTTACCACTTTTGTTTTAGTAGCAGAAAATTTACCAGTTACTAGGCTGACCTAGCCTTAGCCAGTCAGTTCGATTAGTGACAGCTGTATGCAGTTACGAGCGCTAGTTTGGTAAAGTTCGTTTTTAATTGTGTGTGCCACTTGAGATGCGATTTTCCTCTATAGCGTTGTCGCTCTGGACATTGATATTCATCAGCTCTTCATATCTTAAATCTGTTGTATTTGAAGTTTGTCGTCCAAGCGAGCGGGAGGAAAGATGCATAGAATATTTTGCGGCCATGCGTTTGTGCCAGGTTGAAAAAAAAAAAAAAAAATAGTTTTGTTGTTTAATTGCTTTCCTATTCCAAATAAACTCTGACTGGCAAGAATTATTCTGCATTTTATATCTGCGCGCATGTCGCTACTAATGTTTATATCGTATTCGGAGTGCCGGACTATTTTGAAATCACATCTGCCTGTTGTAAAGTTCTGTCGTGCATCCATTTTCGTTGACAGAATATCTTCTGGTTTAGCCTTATTAAAACCCATTGCGCCCTTTGCTGCGATACTCACAAACGCACCTGTGACAGGTACTGCTGGGTTTTCGTGATAATTACCATATCATCCGAGTAAGTAAGCAGTTGTACATATTTGTGAAGGATTGTGCATCTGATGTTAAAATTTATGTTGTTTTGAAGCTGATGTTGAAGCTTTTTTCTTTACCGACCTTGCGTGCATTCTCAATTTTATACAGTAGAAGGAGTTTAATAGGAATGACAAAAGAAGACTTGGCTCTGTATAGCCTGTCTCTATGAATGCTGTTCCATGCTTTAAATAAAAGCTGATTTGAATTGGTTGGTGCCCCTGTGTTAGTTCCAAAATATTCCGTAAGGTGGCATAAATCCACATTGATATGGACCCGTCAAGTTGTTGATGCGTGGAAAAAGGCGTTGAGAAAGGAGGCAGATCTTATGCTATGCTGTGCTTAGGAGACTTATTCTTCTGGAGTCACATTAGAAGGTTTCTTTTCGGGCAAACGAAGATGAGGTTGCATTCATTGTTCATGTGTTTTTCCAAGGATATCGAACTGCAAATATGTTAAGTTGGTGCATGCATCTATCCAACTCATCACTGGTTGCTTTAAATACTTACTTCGTTTGAAAAGCAGTCCGTGCATGACATTCGTGCCTATCATCAGCATATGTATCATCATCATTATCGGCACTTAGTAGTCTGCAAGTAGTCTGGTTTTTCCATATCTTCATCAATGATTGCGGTTCAGGCCCTATAGCTTTGTCATATTTATTTATTACGTAACCTTTTTAGACCTCATTTGCTTTAAAATATCGCTTGTCCCGCGTCCTTTTCTTCCTGAAAATGTAACTCTTGTCGTTCTTTGCGCTCTCGCTCCATATTCATGTTACATGTACCAATGTTTTCTTTATGGTCGTGAAAATCAGTAAATCAGATGCGATGTGTCTGAAAGCTTGCTAAAAATATTGCCCCTTCACCTCTCAAAAGGCATGGATAAACTCGTAAAGAAAAGGTTCGAGCTATCTCTTGGACGTTCTGTATTCTGGAATTCCTGTATTCGAAGCAATATTTGCTTCTTGGAGTGTTCTGACATCCTGTGAGAACTGTGCATTGTTTCGATTGCAAACGGAAAACTTTTTCATTGAGGGACTACCAGGTTCCTTTGTAGATGCTGAGATGTGGGAAACACGGACTGACATTGGGCATTGGCGTAAAGTTGATTCTAAGTCGAGTTTAGAACGGATGGCGTTAACATCTCAAATACAATATTTTTCTTATTAAGAAACATTTTTCAAACGAACGCACCCAAATTTTTAGACATCTGCCAAATAGTTGTGTTGTGACAACCATTTGAAAAAGACGCCTACGAGAGTTTTCGTACATCACCAACCGTTTTGTATGATAGTACGCTGAGTCTAACCGTGCAAATATACTTGAATATTTTAACACGAACAAACCTAGCTGGGTAGCCAAGGGTGTAAGTAGATGATTTGAATGATCGGTTCCTAAAATTTTGGAGATTGTGTTATATATTTTTGAAGGGAAATCACTTCTAACCAAGAAATTCGATGAATTGTACTAACCAAATGGAGGACGAACATCCATGACATCAACTACAGTGATTGTTAAAGCCTAAGAGAACAATCGGTGTATATTTGGAATGGAACAGGACTCTCGTCAATGGAATATTAAAGCAAGATCTTTTATAAATAGCTTGTGAGCAAACACCTGATTTTAATCCCTATGAAAGCTTAAATCGTTTTACCCAAGATCGTTGTACTTTTTTAGAATTTTTTAAGGGTCAAAAAGGAAAGGAGGAAGAAGAAGATCGATTTCTCAGGGCATGATAGAGTAGAGAAGAAAGCTATAGAGAAACTCGAAAGGTGTTCGTTCAGTAACAATGTTGAAAGTTTTACCAAAAGGCTTAAAGAGCAAGTCAGGCTAATAAGATCTGCACAGAAAACTGTAGAGATGAGGAAGGAAATTTAATATTATAGTTGAGTCACAACAGGTATGGAAAAATTATTGGAGACTGCTAAACTGCGAGGACGACTAGCAGTCCAGCGCAAGGGACAAGACGGTTCAAAAGACTACGATACTATCATGCCTGGATACGGTGATAATATTGATACAATTAACTTTCATTGGTGCGTTTGAAAGTATTCAAATCGGGGTGACCAAATAAAAATGATAGGAAAAACAAACATAACAACGATGTGAAATATAAAAATGATTCTGGCTTTATTTAGAAGTTAAGTTCATGTCATTATGTGTGAAATAGCACATCATTCGAATAGTCGGTCCAATTTTTGATGATTGCGGCGGCCAATCGATGAACGTTTGCCGTGAGATGACCCAGTAGACAATTTTTCCTTCACAACTTCGAACATAGCGTCGCTTGTATGGCATGTAGCGAAATTTTGTTGAAACCATAGCTCGGATATTTCGATTTTTTTTGAGCTCTGACCACAGAAAGTCGGTTAGAATCATTCTATATCTGACGAAAATGGTGTCTCCTTTATCATTTTGATGATAATGCGCCATACCATAAACCACACCAAACAGTCAATCTTTGTGGATGTATCCTTGGCCAAAAACTTGTGGATTGTGTTCGCTCCAATAATAGCAATTTTGCCGGTTGACATAGCCGCTGAGCTAAAAATGGGCCTCATCCGAGAAAATGATTTTTTAGCCAAAATCCGGATCTCCGGCCAACATTTAGAGTGCCCAATTAGCGAACCCACAGCGTTGTCTATGGTCGTCCGTCTGCAATCCTTGCGTCAGCACAAGCTTATATGGGTGTGCGACCAAATCCAACCGTAAAATAAGCCGGCTTGACTCATTGGCGATGCCCAATTCAGTTGATTGGCGTCGAATCGACATTTCTGAGTCTTTTTCGATACTGGCCACTACGGCGGCTATGTTTTTTTTTTTTTTTTAATTTCCACTAATTTCTATCTGGTTTGTGGCTTAAGATCCAAAGGAGTGTACTCACGCTCAAACTCATAATGTTTATTCTGCTAGTGACACCTCCTCATACATGTGTAATTCTCTAATCAACACAGCCCTGCACGATTGCACAAAAGCATGGACATTAAGGAAAATATGCTTGTCTGTTTTGAGCGCAAGCTTTTTCAAGCGATTTTTGGTACTGAGTACTTGATTTGATTAAAACATCGAACTCTATAAGCTGTGGCGATAAGTTTCATCTACGTTTTGCCCTTGAAATTAGTTTACCTGTATATGTTACATTAGAATATGCACCTATGTTAAATTAAAATTCTAACTTTCACTTTTACAGGATAGAATCTATCTACAGTCCGGGGTGAAACTAGGCCTCAGCGATTGGCTGATTCTTCAGATTTCTGAAGTAGTGTCAGAATTAACCCCGGTGCCGAGTTAGACATAATTTCTCATGGATGTTGTGCCTCCGTTCTACTGGGTTTTACCTTTATTCTTATCTGTTTCAGTACTTGCAAACGCATCAGTGACAATTTACAGTTGTCTGTCATATCTTCACTGCATGCAAGTAGTTGCATGAACCTTTGGAAAATCAGGCGCATAGTATGTAACTATGTAAACGAACTAAAGTAAACGAACCAATCCCGTTCTTTTTAGCAGCGCCTCTTCATAGGCGTGTTGTTAAGCAGTGCTCATCAGCACATCCAGCACATCAGTTATGGCGTTTCTGATGGCTCTTTGCATCGTTGGCTGATCTTCAGCACTTAATGTTGATGGAAGTTTGTGTAATACGCGAACAGTAAACTTTCTGGCAGTTTATACTGATGGCATCCATTTATTTTTGAATCTTCCCCTAGTATTTCTCCCTTGTTTTGGAATCTGATATATTCTGGTTGCAACTACGTAGTTGTATACTCGAATGTTTAGAGTGGTCATTTGTAATACTAGAGGAGTGCCATGTTTCCATCGCAATATGATTAATATGATTGGCTATTGAATGGTTTCAAACAGTCTGTAGAAGTAGTCCTTCCCAATGCACCGACTGCTACTATACTATAACCTTCCTATTCCAATCACTAGATGTATGATGAACGATAATAAAACTTCCGCATATTATTTCTGCATTAGCACAGTCTCACAACTTTTATCGCACGCTTCTCTGGCTCCTTCTTTTTCTTTCTGAAATCAAGATCTACCTTATCCCGAGTGCTTCTTATATTTGTTTAAAGTTTTATCCATATCATAACATTCTTACGTAAGTCATTGATGTCTAATGTGGGTATGCATGTTGCCGCATTTTACAGACATTTTCTTGCCTCGGTGCCCGATGTAGACACAAGCAACTTCAAGGATACTAGAATTTTCCTCAGGACTCTCTGTTGTTATACCATATGTGTGCAGTGATTCTTCGTCACAAGTACCCAAGACGATCCTTTCTTTAGTTGAAAAAATTGCATTCAACTGAAATGGATTCCTAAAAGTTCGCACTTGACGAAACAGCTAATTGAAGGTAGACATTCCGCCACTTCCTGTCGTTTCTATCTTTGGCTGTCACTTTCCAAAAGCGACCTTTTTAACCACGTGAAACATGATTTCAATTTTATATCAATAAAAGGTTAGTTGTGTCTGAAGGATTAAGGTTCAAAGGTAGAATCTTATATCCTGGACACATATGAGAGGGACAGGCCTATTTCCATTTCGAACGCTGTACTGACTGTTTGAGTTTTGATGTGAATTCGCATTGACTGAGTAATTCGCATAGCCGCCGTCATTAATACGGACATCACAGTAAGACGATTTTTTGATTCCTAATTCGGAAAATTTTCTTCAAGATCAAGGCATTGCTGCAGTTGTTCCAGATCTACATACGTTACAGCTCCGTTGTATAAATATACTCGTGCACATGTATACATTCACGTTGCAAACTGCCCCCTTATCTTCCAGAAAAATAAAAAATATGAAATTAAAAATCTACAACAAAGTGTTGGCCTTAGATAAACATAAAATTCAGAAGTGCACTAATACATCGGTTTTTTCTGTTTGTTTTTTCAAACAAGAATGTTCCGAAACCCAAAATGGTTACGAAAATATGAAAATATACCACATTTTTCTCTGTTTTGTTTTTGTTTTCTTTTTCTTTTACAATTGGCCATGAACAACGGTCAAACTTGAAGAATAAATAATGCATTCACATGCACAACACTTCCACTGCACCCTAAAGTATTCTTGGGGAATTCAATCCGAGATCAGGTTGTGCCCACTCGTGCACACAATCGAACAGGTCTCACACATTACCACTTTTTAACAGAAGCTGTGTTCGGACAAAACAAAAAACAAACAGTACACCCAAAGCAAAAGGGATAATAAAAGAACAGAGCACACTGCTTGGGGCTCTGAGCTCAGCGCCCAGAGCTCAGAGCACCAAGTACGGAGTACATAGTATAGAGCAAAAGATATAATAACACAGTACACCGTTAGGAATGTGCTGCTCACGACCGTAGTAGAACGGATCATTACATAACATGCCACTGTTGGCCTACATTCGGCCTACGATCAGTTTGCCGAGAGCCGGAGTACGTACGATCACTCGATGCCTTGATGGTGGTTGTAGTAGTTAATGCATCTCTTGGCGAATGGTCTAGGGCAGCTGGCATGTACCCCACACAGATCTGGACTGCGGAGTATACAACGTGCAAAGAGGCAAAGACGTAGACAAATAGTCAATGGCAAATGGCCAGTTCTTGTAAGGCAAGACAACCGACGACGACAACGGCCATACGACCATGCGACTGTATGATCATCGTACATAGTATCCGACCCTACTCTTGTGCCTCCTTGTGAAGATGGCATCCGTAGATAGCTTATGGACTAAACTAAAGAGCTGGGTGCTGGTTGGGCCTCCCACTGAAAACCAACGGCAACAACATTGAAAACCATGAGGTTTGGCACTTGGAATTCAATCGTGCACAGTAGAAGTAAGAAATACTGGACTGTGGAATCGGGTGGCTAGGGCAAAAAAACGAAGTGAATACCGGTAGAGTGTAGATAAATTTGCTGCTTGATGCTACCGCCATCCATTGCTGTCAGTTTGTTGAGAAGTTTTGTGTTCGTGAATGGAATCAACTGTTGGGAGTTGAAGCTGGAATTGCATTAGCCTTACGGAATGCACAGTGAAGGTGATGGCCAGTAAATGCATTACTGTCCGGTCCCCTCTCCTTTTTGTAAAATTTCCTATTGGGTTTGATGGTAAATACTTGTAGTATCTACTATCTACCGACATGGCAAATGCTGTAAATGTGACATGGTTGTGTATGCAGTTTGTTTTGGTATGCATCGATGGAGGCAAAAATGGAGCAAGGAACTTGAAGTTGAGGTGAACTTTGTTTTGAGTTTGCTTTATGTACGTACTCCTTTTATTTACACTCTTATAAAGTGTTGCTATAAAACAGGTATGCACTCGTATCTTATCCACACAGATCCGAATATATTGGTTTAGGCCGAAGTGCAAAATAGAATATTTTCTTTTATAAGTCGACATCTTGTGTCAATCTGATGCTGTTTCCTTAAACTGTGAAGCCATTCTCGCACGACTGGGACACAGGATATAGAATAAATTGTTAGAAATCTTACAACCAAGTGACTGCCAACACGACCCTTGTTCCTTTTTAATGCCGTGACATCCATACCTAGAATGTGGGAACTTTTTACACGCCAATATCTCTGTCAAGCTGGTAGATGTCGTCGTCGAATAAAAGGCTCACTTTACTGCTTTTCAGAAAATGCGATGGACTGGGCAAATATGTTCTAAACGGATAGCCTTTTTCATTTAGCTACAACAAATAGTATGTAACAAAACACAATTTCAAGATAGAACTGGTGCTTAGGAAGAGACCCCGGTATGTTACGAGGTTCACACAGACGGGCGGACGTCTTACCAAACTGTATTCGGGAGAAGTTCTTGAACGATCCTATCGCACCTCAAACAATCGTGTGACCATTGCTCTCGTAATGAGAAAAGAATTTAGTTTGCCAACTTTACATTGCCACCACAGAAGTTTGTATCACAAGTCTCCAGTGTTGAGTATACCCAAGCCTAGCTTTTCACTAATTAAAGAATGAAAATAAAGAATAATGAATGAGTGGAGTCACACCTGCTAAACTGATTGTTTACTATAATTGGCCACAGAGCAACGACCAAATGTATGCCGTGGCATTGGATAAAAAATGTATTATGGAGAACTAAACTTCCTAGGACAACCTATGAAGGAGCGATCCCATGAAAAAATGTGGGAGGGGAGATCTCTTTTCAGCTTCAAGAAAAGATAGACAGAAAGACGTGAGTACGAATAGCTTGACATGAACTTTTCTTCAAAAAGTGAGACACTACAATAATGGTTTCCAAATGGTGATTCCCTGAAATATGGTGACAGATGTCCAAGGCACGATCTAGTTATAGAGAAACCATTTCCTTTGACCGACGTACGGTGGAAGCAGGCATCTAAACGACAATGCTACTGGTGCTGAAACATAAATTGCTGAGAATGAAATTGCCATACCTCTATCCGCCTTTGAGGTACGAGCTGATTGTCTCCCAGGACGCATTGCAGGATATAGTAGGAAGGAAATATGCGCAGTAATATGATTAATTCGTTGGAATTATGATTCCATGTTCAGTGCCAATAACAGCGAGCCTGGTAGATCTTCACTGTATGTCATCCAAAGCAAATCGACCAACACCATCTTTTCGTGGAATTTACGGCAGTATGGATAAGAATTTCCTATGTATCTAATTGCCTTTGTCTCGCTAAATTAGTCCGATATATTTAGAAAGAACCTGTCCAAGCCGTTTGATAGGAAACGAGACTTTAGACAAGGTGACTCAGTATTCTTTATGTGATCGCCGATGAGAATGCACTATGGGCATTCGATAACAAAAAGAACTTCATGTAGGAGACGAGTATGCAATTCGATGGAACAACTACCTATAAGGCGACAATGATTCTTGGGTTTAGCGTGAACACCTGTGTGGAAAGACTTAATTTTACGGGATGCCCATACATCCATAAGAGCAAGGATACGGCTTACCATCGCTTACCTACGTTAAAAGTATAATACCGAAGCAGAACTTGTGTTGAAAGCACAAGTTTGACCATTGGTTTGAGTTAAGACCGATCTTAAATCTCTACCATGGATTTAGGAGCCTTCCTGCAATTTTAGGTTTAAAACACAGCCACCATGATGCTCCCACAAGGGCGCCTACCTTAACACGTCAGGCCCAGACCGAGATCCAGGGGGCTCTTGAATCCCATGGTACCGTGTTTTAATTCCTAGTAGGAACTACCGGTGGTCCTGCCGCCGGCTGCTTGTAAATGGTCGAATCGTAGCAACCTTCGGTGGTGTCATCTAAAAATCGTTACGCTAAGACCAGTACTTTGGTCTGCCCCCGCTTTTTATTAGACAACGTCATTGATGAACGAAACCTTAATAATTGAGCAGAGGCCTCGTATATGGCGACAATAATATAGTAAAGTGTACTAAAATTCAACAACTCTACTGGATGTGACACATTTACTTTGTGCAGGAGCACTCCGCTCCTTCAAACTGTCAATAGTAACACCCGTCTCTCTTTGAATGTCCATGAGTTTACCCTTCAGCTTTCTTTCGGGCGTAGTATAAAATAGTGTTTCCGAACTCTTCATTTCCTAGTCATTATAACCTGCAAACATTCAAAACCAATTTACATCGGTACCTCTCTTTCTTGCCTACCTAATTTTCTTCGTCCACGTTGTCTGCAAACATTGTTGTCTGTACACTTAACAAAATCTCTTGAACGTGCGCTAATTATAAGAAAAAAGAAATGGTTTAAGAAGACGTTGAAGTTGGAAGCAACCATGACTTCGTTGGAAAGATCGACTGGTAGAGGACTCATAAGTGCTAGACATTTCCAATTAGCAGCAAACTAAAAGGAAATAGAAACGGCTCGCTAGTCTTTTCCAAACCATTTCAAGGTGTCATTTTGTAGTTTTTTTTTTATCGTTTGTATAGGTATAATTTTTTGCCTTACAGGGGGTGGGTGAGTCAGTTTATTTGTTTGAGTTTTGAGATATAGCAATACCGATGTAGATAAGTTAAATCTGAAAGTTTGACGTTTTCAATAGAACACGTGCTCGGATCTTTTTTTTCATACAAACGCTATTTGCGTATTTTATAGGGACTTGAAATACGAGTACTCGTATTCACCTCAGCCATGAAATGGGCTGAAATCGAGATCATTTTCGTTCCGATCAACTCACTTCGTCTTTGGGTAATGAAGCTCCATCTCAGATCAACGTGTTTTCCGAATTTAATCGTGGTCGCCGTTCGCTCCAGGACGAATTTCGTGAAGGTGATTCAAAATCAGTTGTTGTGCCTGAAAACATCGATCCTGTACAGGAACTGCACGGGCAAGATAGTCATGGGACTTATTGTAAAATTGATGCATGCTTGGGCATTAGCTCCACTCGAATCCATTTAATATTGCATGAATATTTGGCCGCAAAAAAAATGCATAATTTGACAATCGCACAATTAAAAAATACCCACGATCAATCAACGTCCAAACAAGTGACTTTTCGAGCATTCAAAACATCTAATTGATGGGTCATCCATCATACAGCCCTGATTTGGCCCCCAATATTTTGTTGTTAACCCCGTACATCAAAAATTAATTGCGAGGTCAACGCTTTTCAATGCGTGCAGAAACGATTGATGCGTTTAAAGTTTAAAAAAAATGTTTTTCGAGTTACCGCGTTCGGAGAGGAAAAAGTGCTTCAAAAATTGGTTAAAACGCATGCAAAAATGTATTAAATATTTGTTTTTACTTGTTTACCTCAAAACTTAAGTAGCATCCTATTTAGATTCTGAAATCAGTTATCGCTTTGTACAGCTCTCGCCAATTATGTAGAATGTGTATACAATTTTTATTTGAGTTGATAAATCATTGCTTGCTATTTACTTTTTAAAGATTATTTCATGTTAATGTTGACCGTTACTACGATTTAAGTGGTCCATACGGAGAGTACAATTTTGAATCACTTTTTTGAGCATATTGGTTCATAAAAAAGGCGTTAAATCGCACAATCTAGCCGTCCAATTCACCGCTCCAAAACGAGAGATATATTACTCACCAAACTCATTTCTCAGTTGGTCCATTGATGTAGCATGTCGTGGTTTCGCCGTCTTGCTGAAACCACAGTTCGAAATCATTGAACGATAGCGGGCGCCATTGACGGTAACGTCGTTCTCACGGCCTTTGAAAAAATAGGGGCGATGAATCTGCCGGACCATAAACAGCACCAAACAGTGCATTTTTCAGGGTGCAATGACAACATTTGTATTGCCTGAGGTTATTCATCGGACCAAATATGGTGGTTTTGTTTATTAACAAACTCATTAAACCAGAAATGAGCTTCGTCGCTGTAGAAAATTTTTCGATCAAAAACCGGTCTTTTCGGTACTTGCAGAGCTGTATTTTGTAAGTTTTTAGACCAAGATCCTTGGGTAAAATCTTCCACGTAGTCGACTTACAAAATCCCAATTGGCGACGAATGGACAAGTCACGGTCTTCATTAACAATGACGGATGCAGCAGCAATATTTTCCTATGTACGCACTCTATGCATACGGGTAGGTGCCTTAATGTCCAATAGCGTGAAATTGGTGCAAAATTTGGTAACTATGGCTTGAATTGGTTGCTCAGTACGTCGATTATGACGACCGTAAAATGGTCGCAGTTTGATATAAAATTCAGAAATTTGTAAGCATTGTTTGGGTGTAAGTTTTTTCATGATGAAATGGTAGTTTTCGCTTTTTTAAGATTTTGTTTCTTGAGTGGACCAAGATCGTAGCTTGGAAATACATGTTTTTTTTTTGACAAAATGTGAATTTCCTTAATTTTTCCTTAATAATTACACAACGAATCTTGTTTCATGTTTCAAGGGAATCTAGCAATGATTCATGGACTATTAAAGTAGAAAATCTGAAGGAATTTTTAGAAAATCGCAAGCAATATTCCGAGCATTTAAAACCTGAATTGAGCAAGCAGATTTAATTTTTTTTTTGCAGATTTTAAGAACAGGTGGAGAAGATGTTGTAGAAAAGAAGCAAGGTTTTTTGCTCATAATAAAGCTGTGCTGGATAATTCATCTGGATTTAAGAACAACAACATAATCTCTTGTGAAAAAGCTGGTCATCCTAGAAAAGATTTTGTTAATTCTTCGCAAAGAAGCAATCTCCATCAGACTGAATGTTTGAGAAAAAAATTACTCTGCTGAATAGTTAACATTTGCTTTCCGAATGAGCTTACGATCATCTGGTCAGTTAGAAACAGTGAAACCACAAATTCCCCCAAAAAAGGTGCTAGATATACAATAGAATAGCATACAAACATTTTTGAGTAACTAAAAAGAGACAACTGAATGGGAGATAAGCTTTTTCTATGTTCGTGGAAGCTTAACTGACTAGACCACAATACAATGCAATAAGATCAAATGCTAAGTGTGTTAATAAGGAGTGTTACCCTTCTAAAGAACTCATGATGGTCACGGATTACTGTCCAACGCTTACTAGATGCTTAAAAGAAGGTTGTAGGAGTTCAAAAAACAGACATTTTGAAAAATCTAGAGCTTATATGTATGTAAGTGGGGCATGCATGTTTAAGGGCATCGAAATACAACCAACGTTTCTCTGATCCAAATTCTGAAGACTCTAGCATTTTCTTTGGATTACTAGTACCCATGAGATTAGTTTCGAACGCATGAGTACGCCAACAGAGCAGTTCATAATTTGGCAACATAAAAGGCCTAAATATACACGATATTGCCGGCCAATAAAGTTCATGTTCCAACATGAAACAACAGATTTAGCAAGGATGGAGGTAGAAGTAATGCGGAAACAAATCGAGGAGCTTCCGCCAGTTACAGTTACAGGAGTCATATTGCAATTAAAATGTTACTTGGAAAGATATGTTATACCATCACAGATACCAAATCAACAAAAAGATGTTTTTGTTTGCGGACTCATATCAAAGTTATCGCTCATATAAAAATTTCAATCAAGTACATATTGGCCATTATTATCTATGACCTTTTGCCATTTTCCGGATAGCTTCATAATTCCATCGGTGTAGAACTTATGTAGTTTATCAGCGAAAAACTTAGCCAAGTGATTTTCAGCGGGTCATCTAAAGAGTTTTTCAAAGACCGAAATAAATGGTAGTCAGAGGGTGCAAGTTGCGACCTATACGGTGGATGCATCAAAACTATTCCGGGTCATCAAAAATGTTTGTGGCCTAGCATTGTCATGATGGAAGACAATTCCCACTCTGTTGGCCAATTCTGGTCACTCTTTCCTGATAGCTTCATTCAAATGGTAGAGATGTGCACAGTAGAGGATCGAATTGACCGTTTCGCCACGTTTTAGTAGTTCATAATAGAAAATTCCCTTTCAATCCCACTAAACACTTAAAATAACCTTGTTTGCCGTCAATCCAGGCTTTAAAGTCGTTTGTGGTCGGTCACCGGCCTTTGACCATTTTTCATCATGACTGATGGTTATTCGGTCAATTAAATTTCTTTGCAATCCATGTGGTACGCAAATATTGAGCTTCTTTGAGTAGCCTGCTCATTTTAGATGATTCCAAACTGTCATGTTTAGTGCCTCCGCTATCTCCAGACAGCTTCTGTGCCGGTCTTGCTTCATCGGTTGCAAAATTTCATCCAATTTCTTCAGTGACAGGCTGACCAGTGCGAGGTGCATCTTTAACATCAAAATTTCCGGAACGGAATCGAACAAACCACTCCTGGGTCCACAAATTTTTCGGCATGTTTTTGCAGCGTTTTGCCATTTTTAATAGTAAAAAAGTATCACATAGCTCACATATTTCACTCATATTCAAATCAGTATAACTTTTAACATGAGCAACGAATTACACAGCTGTCTTCAGAAAAAACGTAGCCTGACATGTCACCTTTCAAACACGTGTTCGTTTGACACAATCAGATTAGTGTTTCCAGAAAAATGGACACCACACCATCTAGTGACGAAAAACCGCGGAGACTTTTTAATGTACAGGGTGAGTTTTTTAACTTGAGACATCCAAATTACTCGAAAAATACGCGATATCGCGAAAAATTTTTCACACAAAAGTCACAAAGTTCTGAAGGGGACATAAAATGGTGACCACGAGTTTGACCTTGAGACGCATTTTCAAGATCAAACAAAGGTCACTTTTGTCTCAAAGGTCTTCTTCATTCAGTGCTAGATACCACTGCACTGGCACACCTAAATCATTAATCGGTTTCTAACGTTGTTAGGGTGTTAGAAGGTCGAGATTTGTTTTGAGGAAGTCATTGTTGCCTCGAGTGAAGTTAAAACTCAAAGAAATTTCAGATAGAGACAAATTTTCATAAACTTATCTGAGAGTGTATGACGTGCACTCTGCCCTGTTTTTCTACTTGAACGGAACTGTACTTCATTTAGAAGTTCGATATTTGTTTTGAGGAACTGATTATTATTAGTAGCGTTTTCCAGATTAATAATGCAGGCTATTTCAATTCAAGAGAAAATTGAAATGATATTAACTTATGGAGAAAGTGGAAGAAACACCGATGGTGTTGTCGCTCTTTACGCCCAACGTTTTCCAGACCAGATACGATCGCGCGCTTCCTTTTATCGGCTCATCCAACAATTATCTGGTGAAGGAAGTGTGCAAGCAAAGAAAAGGAATCGGTCAGATAGGCTGTCTGTTGAGGACAATGAAATAGCAGTGTTAGCTGCCGTTGCACACGATCCTCACATTATCACTCGCCAAATAAGTCGTGAATCAGGAATTTCTCAAACGACTGTCTGTAAGATATTACATCGGCATAAATACCATCATTATCATGTTTCCATGCATCAAGAACTTTCTAGTGAGGATTTTCGCAACCGGGTTTCCTTTTGTCAATGGGCACTTCAGCAATCATGGTACGGTTAATCGATATAATATGCATTACTGAGCTACCGAAAACCCTTTTTGGTTGCGACAAGTTGAACGCCAGCACCCTTGGAATGTTAATGTTTGGAAGGAAATTATTGGGGATAAATTAATAGGTCCATATTTCATTGAAGGCAACTTGAATGGCGAAAAATATGCAAACTTCTTGCGGGACCATCTTCCAGTATTACTAGAAAAACTGCCATTGGAGTTGCGACAAACAATGTGGTTTCAACATGATGGTTGTCCAGCCCATTATTCCCAAGTAGCCCGGGGCGTATTAAACAATGTTTACCATCAACGATGGATGGAGGCAATTGCCTGCTAGATCACCTGATCTTACGTCACTTGATTCCTTCTTGTGGGTCTACTTAAAAAGTGAGGTTTACGGAAAAAAGCCAATAACACGTGAGGACATGAAAAGACGAATAACTGAAGCTTGCCGGAAGATTACGCCAGAAATACTTCTCAGTTTTGTTGGTTCATTAAGAGGGCGGATAGACAAGTGTATTGAAGTGAATGGTCACATTTTCGAGCATTTGTTGAAATAGTCTCGGGAAATAAACGGCGAAATGGGAAAAATTCAATAATTCAAAAGTGGGAGGCAAGGGGACCCGAAGGAAACAAAAAACTGCTACGTCCACGTCGTTGTTTCTGGGTTATGCTAAATGCAGTATGTAAAAACAAATGACAAGTCTACGAGCAATACGACTGAGTAATGAAAATCAGGAATTATCATTTGAAAAATCAAAAGTGACCTTCGTTTAACCTTGAAAATGGGGCTCAAGGTCAAACTCGTGGTCACCATCTTATGTCCTCTGCAGAATTGTGACTTTTGTATGAAACATTTTTCGCGATATCGCGTATTTTTTGAGCAATTTGGATGTCTCAAGTTAAAAAAACTCACCCTGTATATGACCCATATTTCACTAACATGGAAAAATTATGCAACACAAAAATAATAGATACTTCTCGTTTTTAACGGTTTTTTTAATGCTTGTTGCACCCAAGTGTTGTACAATATAAAATAACTCTGATGAAATGTCAAATTCGAGACGAAGAAAAAAATAAATAAATAAATCGTAGCTAAAAGAAAGAAAGATATTCAAAGTCAATTCAAAGAAACTGTAGGATTGGTAGTAGATAAGCCGAAACCTGGATTTGGGAGCAGTAATGATTGAAATACTGCTGGAAGATTGTTTAGCGATCCGGACGTAATATCTATTGGGTCTATAACTTAATTCGGTTTGCTAAGAGATGGCGTAACTTGTATTATTCCATTGGAACATGAGTTAGAAAGCTACTGTCATTGTACGTCATTTCAGTATATGTCATTCATTTGAAACGTAAACAACAATAACTTTTTTTCACTCAAATATGTCGAACTTTGTGCCTGAAACAGTGTTTTTGCGGGGAGTTCTTCTTCATTACTTTAATATGAAGAAAACTGCTGCCGAAAGCCATCGTATTTTGGTGGAAGTTTGTGGTGAACATGCGCTAGCTGAGCGAACGTGCCAAAAGTGCTTTGCACGATTTAAAAGTGGTGATTTTGGCTTCGAAGTCGATGAACGTCTTGGGCAGCCAAAAAAGTTTGAAGATGAAGAACTGGAAGCATTACTATATGAAGATTGTTGCCAAACACAAGAAGAGCTCGCAGAATCTTTGGGTGTCACTGAAGCAGTCATTTCAAAACGTTTAAAAGCAGCTGGATATATTCAAAAGCAAGGAAATTGGATTCCACATGAACTCAAGTCGAGAGACGTGGAAAGGCGGTTTTGCATGTCCGAAATGCTGCTGGAACGTCACAAAAGGAAAACATTTTTGCATCGGATTGTTACTGTTGATGAAAAATGGATCCATTACGACAACCCCAAGCGCAAACAATCATATGTAAAACCCGGCCAATCAGCCAAATCAACGGCAAAGCCGAATATTCATGGCGCGAAGGTAATGCTCTGTATTTGGTGGGATCAGATGGGTGTGCTGTATTATGAGCTGCTAAAACCGGGTGAAACTATCAATGGAAAATGCTACCGAACACAATTAATCCGTTTGAAGAGAAAAATAGCCAAAAAACGCCCGGAATATGCGACCAGACACGAGGCAATAATTTTCCATCATGACAACGCTCGGCCCCACGTTGCTATTCCGGTTAAGAACTATTTGGAAAACAGTGGATGGGAAGTCTTACCCCACCCGCCTTATAGCCCATACCTTGGCCCTTCTGACTACCATTTGTTCCGGTCGATGCAGAACGCCCTCACTAAAATATGGTTCACATCAGAGCAGAATATCAAAAATTGGCTTGATTCATTCTTGGCTGCAAAGCCGGCGCAGTTCTTTTGGGATGGGATCCACAAATTGCTAGAAAGATGGGAAAAATTCATAGCTTCAGATGGGCAATACTTTGAATAATACTATTGTACATGTTTTTCTTAAATAAACGTTCAAATTTTGAAAAAAAAAACCGCACGAATTAAAATATATAGATATAGGTTTAGATATTGAATTGATGAAAATGTAAAAAAAAGCAATAACCACCGTGTGGCGCTTCCATTGTTCCGATTTGAGTTCTGTTTTTTTGTTAAGTTGGTACAACTGCTGCTGACATTCCCTCTAAATCTTAGCATCATAGCTTAACATTTGCAAAAGTTAGGTGGCCAAGAGTTCATCTATCTTTGTGTGCGATTTTGTTAGCGATTTTTTACAATTTTAGAAATGGATTTAAATTTGCAACAACGAACGTGTATTAAATTTTGAGTAAAAAACGGATTAAATGGTGCACGAACGTTGGAAATGTTGGAAAAGTGTTTCGGCAACTATTCTCTAACGAAAACGGTCGTTTTCCAGTGCCACGAGTGATTCAAAAGTGGTCGTGAGTCAATCGAAGATGATGAACGCAGTGGCAGACCATCGACATCGAAAGCCGACGAAAACATTGATGAAGTAAAAGAAATGTTGGTCAATAACCTATCAGAGAGATAGCGGAGGACTTAAACATTGCCTATAGATCGGTCCAAGGCATTTTGGTTAATGATTTGGATTTCCGTCGTGTTGGTCGCAAAGTTGGTGCCAAAAGACCTCAATTTCATGCAAAAAAGAGACCGTGTTGACGTCGCAAAAGAGATGATTTGCAATTCGCAATCAATTGCAATTGATTGAAGCAATTCGCCGAAAGAGACCAGAATTGTGGGCAGAAAACTCGTGGATTTTGCACCATGATAACGCACCGTCGCACAGTGCCATCATTATTTGTAATTTTTTGACGAAAAATGCAACAAATACCAACCAACAGCTCTCTGTGACTTATGATTGATTGAACTTATGTTCAATCAAGTTAAAAAAAACCATTACGGGGAACGCGTTTCAGCAGCCGAGAGGAAGTAATGGGGGCCTATGGGGATTACTTTGAATGGGACAATATAGATTAAGATGAATAAACTTTTTTTTTAATTTTCTGACTAACTTTCCTAACTTTTTGATCAAGGTGGTATATCCGACTATTAATTTCAAATCGATCTGGTAAGTACTTTTCGAAATATTCGCATATTTGTAAAGACGTCTCGGACTGTGTGTAAGCTTCTTCCGAAACTTTAAACGCGTTTTTATCAAAACTATGTTTTCGAAGTCGATAATCAATATTTCTAAAAAACAGCTCAAACGATCTCTGTGAAACTAAACACAACCTTTACAAATATTGATTTCGAATAAAAATTTTTTAAACAATTTTACGTGGCAATTTTGTTCGAAAATTCGATTTATTTTTAAGAAGCCGTCATTTTATCAAAAATTGAAAATTTAATTATTCATTCGAACAATACCTATGTAGTTTTAACTATCCACTAAAAGAATCTTTCGGGTTTTTTTGATTTCAGATGAACTAAACCGGAGATATCGTGATCATTCCCGAACACTTTTTTTGGAGGACCTTCAGAAGATAGTCTCCAGAAGCACACCAGGTCGATATATTTACAAATAATTAGTGCCACTATAGACATAGATGTTGCCACTAAATGTACCTATACATTTTGTTTTTGTAAAATAAAATATCTTTTTAGAAAAAAAATCATAAAAAACGTCTTTTTTCGTTCTTACAACTGCGTATAATACCTTATATAACCATAACCTTATAACCATAGCCAGTGGATATGAAATAAAGATGGACAAATTCCAACAATATGCCACTGAAACAGCTAAGCTGCCTGTGGAAATATCGAGTGTTACACAATGCCTCCAACAATTCATAAAATATTATTTCATGGCCCAGTCCATTATTAACGGTGACCATAAATGAAACGGTGAAATAAAGCTACAACAGAGTGAGCTATATTATTGATTCTAGCTATATTTTGAAACTATATTCACGCCATTATGTGTGGAATAGCACATCATTCAAATGGCCGCCTCAACTTCGCTGGCAGTACTTCAAGCGTTCGGTCCAATGTTATGACTTGTTAGCGTAGACTAAGGACTTGAAGTAGCCCCTGAGAAAATAATCGAGTTCGGATGTATCGTTGCTGTCGAGCTCTGACCACAGAAAGTCAGTTAACATCGCTCTATATCTGTGACCATTGGCGGTAACGGAGTCTCCGTCTCCTTTCTCATTTTGAAAGAAAGAAGGTCCGATGATGACGCCACGCCATAAACCGCATCAAATTATCAATCTTTGTAGATACATTGATGCTTGTCCGAACAATTGCGGATTATATTCGCTCCAATAACGGCGATTGTGCTTTTTGACATAGCTGCCGGTCCAAAAATGGGCTTCGTCCGAGAAGATGATTTTTTGGCCAAAATTCGGATTTCCGACCAATATAGTGAACACACGGCTTTGTCTATGGTCGTCCGGTTTCAATTTTTGCATCAGCACAATTTTATACAGATGTAGGCACAAATTCAACTGCAAAATAAGCGGTTGACTTTCTGTCGATGTCCAATTCAGGTTATCGGCACCAAATCAATATTTCTGGGTCTTCTTCGATACTGGCCGCTACGGCGGTTGTGTTTTCTTCATTTCGCACCAATATTTGTCTGGTTGGTGGATTAAATTCCAAAATTATGTATTCCCGCTCATACTTTTTCACTGAAGCCATGATGTCGAACGATCTCATGACGAAATTCTCGTTGCGTATTTACAGCTGAGCTGGTAATATTCGATAATATTTTTTAATAATTTCCAAACGTTCGGTAATCGTAAAACCATGCATGATGAAATGGCAAACCATACTAAATATTCTGACAGCTGGACGTCACTGGTAACTTTGACAGTTCCTGAAACCCTCTAGAACATGCCTTATTGCCAATAGTTTAGATGAGTGAAGAAGCGCACGAGGCAAGAAACAAAGAGTTGAAAGGATATAGAAAAAATTTGACTCGAAAAAAATATTGCGCTTAAAAACTTAGGAAGGTATTATGAACTCTTTGTTGAAATCAATCAGCTATATACAGATAAGAATAACTAATCCGGAGATCGCAAGGTATCAGGAAACTCCGTTCGTGATCAGCCGGACTGATCCTCGGCACGGATCATATGACACCTTGATCCAGCCCAAAGGAAAAAGGAGTGGATGGGACGGTGAGAACTTCTCGAGATGCATTGACCTTACTCACTTACTTACTTACTTATTCATACCTTACTCAAGTGCATTGCACTACTTCCACCGGGGGTTAGGTTCTCCTTATACTTGCAATATTGTGGTGCATTTATTTCGATGTAGCTTAACTAATTAAGTCTTTGTATCGGCGCAGTACAGTGAATTACCAAGCTCATCGTTTTATTAGGCACATCCCTATGTTTTTCAGCTGCATTAGCCCATAACTAATGTACAAATATGTAAATAAATTTTGTATCTATGACTTGTTGATTTGCTTCTAGTCGAGTCTTCCTAGTTTTCTGTTCCACTCACCATCAAACTATTCTTGAGCAGGTTACATTACTTTACGTATGGATAGGTAAACGATTTGTATTTATGGCATCTTGTCATCTTAGGCTCTCTAATGACACAGCATGGCAAAACGCACCCATTATCACCTTTTCCCATATGAGAGAAACTGCCTTTAGGGTATGTACCATAATGTATGGCAGAAAAATCTTACTATTGGCTAACTCACTGGGGCAACACCATCTCAAGCTGCCGTCGCTACATTTGCACTTTGTCGTCGTCAACTATCAACTAGCGACGAGCAACAAGCTACATCTAGGACGCAATGAATTTTCCAGATCTGATAATTTGTCGATGTGGAATTTGTTCTCTGCGTCTGTGTGGCTTCAACAAGGAAGTCTATCTTTCAACTTCCTTAAGACTTTGCGCGCCAAAGCGAATATTGAACAAGAAGCAGACAAAAATCACTTTTGACGAATGCGGAAATCGATGCATCCAAGCTATTAATGGCGTGGTGGTTGGTCTCTAGCTGCACATGGTGGAGTGGTAGTTGAAGTATCGAGCTGGAGTGCAATTAATAGCCAACTATGGGATAACAAATCAATTTAGAGGATAGGTGTATGGAAATGGCGTTGTACGAATACATCCAATGTTGCTGGTAAGGAACACTTACGTACGTCTAAAAGCCTACAGAAACAGAGATTTGATTTGTGGACTCATTATTAATTCAGAGGAGGGGAAAAAAAAGGATAAAAATTCACAGCGGCTGTAATTAAGACTGCCGAAGGGAAATGGCATTCGTATCTGTATGACTGAATATCGCATTGGTCGGCTTGTTTGTAAAGAAATATGAATTATTACAATACGCTTCTTGTCATCAAAGAGATGTCTTTATTTTTTCTTTTTTCTAATTTTCGCAGAGGAAAATTTTTCAAAATTAGACATGCAAACTCAATTAGGCTACTAAAAGAGGAAACTTCAAGGGGTAGGTAGTTTTGATTTGTTAGTATCATACAAACTATCGCAGAGAAAGTATAAAAATTTCTTGAAATCCGCTCAGTAGTGAACAAAGTTACAAATACGTTTCTTTCTGGAGAATAATTTTAAGAATTTAAGCTTGATTACTGTCCTACAATTTGGGACTAAGCTTCAAGCCACCCCAACTAACTACAAAATATTTATTGCCTATCTTTAGAAGGACCATATATGAGTACACATGATAGCCTGAAGTACGATTGCTGGATGGCATCCTGGTTATAATAGTAAGTTGAATTTATAGACACGTCGTTGCACAGTTCTTTGGGAAATTGTGCCTTTAGTGTTGGCTTCCGAGTTCCACACAATTTTCTCAAGCCTTATGTTAAGGAAATTACACGACAGCGCATCCCCTTTTCTAACCTATTTTTGACATCAAAGGTCTATGTGAGAGAGATTGCTTCGGAACATTACGAAGCAGCGAGTGTTTTCGAAAGACAACCTACCAAGTTTGGTAGAGACGCCAGAGTTAGACATTTTGTATGAAGCAATGAAATCGATAAGGAGGTGGTGTTTATTGATATGGACGTTGTTGGCGTGTTGGCATAAACCAATGACTTAACGTAGCCCCACAGAAAACAGTCAAGCGGCGTTAAATCGCATGAACGAGGCGGCCAATCGACTGGCCCATGTCTTGAGATAACACGCTCACCATACTTACTCTTCAATAAATCGATTGTAGCATGTGCTTTGTGGCTTGTGGCACCATCCTGCTAAAACCATATGTCGTCCAAGTCCATATCTTCCAATTCGACCCAAAAATAATCAGTGATAAAGGCGCGATAACGCTGACCATTCACAGTAACGTGACGTTATCGTTATCGTCGAAAAAAAATATGGCCCAATAACGCCGCCTGCATGCAAACCGCACCAAACAGTTATTTTTTGTGGATGAAGTGGTGATTCATGAAGCACATGTGGGTTTCAACCCGACCAATAACGCATATTTTACTTATTGACGAACCCATTGAGCTAAAAATGAGCTTCGTCACTGAAGATGATTTTGCAATGAAATTCACCATGTTTGCGCATCTTCTCCAGAACCCAATCGGAGAACGTACGTGGCTTCAAATGGTCCATCGGCTTCAATTCTTGAGTCAGCTTGATCTTTTATGGGTGTAAACCAAGATCCTTGCGCAAAATACGCCATAATGTGGTCTGAGCGATGCCCAATTCTTGAGAACGCCGTGGAATTGACTGATTTGGATCGTTTGCTACGGACGTCTAAACGGTAGCGATATTTTCGACACTTCGACCAACCCATTGCCTCACTGACACGGCAACATCACACAACAAATATGTAGACTCAAATTTTTGCACCAAACTTGTTATTGCCTGTCTACTAGGGCGAGAATTACGACCGAAAATTGGAGTTAACGCTCTTAAAGTTGCAGTCACGGACTCCGAATATCTGTAGAAAATTTTTATAATTTGCAGACGTTACTCATTAGTGTACTTTACTATGATGAAAATGTTGAGTTTATTGAATAAATTGACAGTGACAGTTTGATGATAAGTGAAAGAGTGCGTTCAAGTTGTCAAGTCCCTATTGGGAAGCCCTATATATGTATATACATACCATTTATCAAATCAGGAATTTCGCGTCGGTGGCAAATGGAAAATCAATATATTAATTGCGGCATTTCGGGTGACTTCTTTGATACGGTTGAACGATATGCGGTTCGCACGGGTTTTGGCGATTGCACCCGTTCAACGATTTATCTCTTCTCAGAATTTTAAATGCAAGCCCTTTCTAGGAAAAAGAAGCTGAATATTCCGATGCTATGAAATATATCTGCAGGTCATTCTGGTCGGCTTTACGGATGATGTCGTATGGTGAGATCTTGTGAAGTGACCGAGCCTCAGATACTGTTACTTCGGAATGTGAGTCATTCCATAATTCTCCCTTGGGAAGGACATTGGGATGGCGGCTGATAAGGTCATCAAGGTAGTAACTGCGCTGCCTAAGTTGATGTCCAATTTGCGCGGGCCAACTCATTACTTTACCGCGCAGAGGTCTGGCCGAATACGCTGTCGAGATCGTTTTCCCGTGCTGCGTCCGTGACTTGCGCGAAGTCATGGTGAGATGAATTACTACCTCACCCAGCTTGTTTTCTTTTGTTAATTCGCAAGCGTTGTTCTCACGAGTTTCTCACTGCAACAATATCTAACCAAAGTGAGGAAAATAAATAAATCTGCATCAAATGCGATATTGCCCGGAAGAGTCTAAAAAAAAAAAACAATTGTTCTACTAAGTACTACACGGATGGAACGAACGAGGACTTTCTCAACAAGATGGCCAAATAGTCCATAGTTCAGTGGTAAGGGCAAAAGTACCTTTTGCTCTGGCCAGAGCAACATATATATGTTTATTAAAATGCACATGTTGATCTAGCCAGATCAAAAGGTATCTGACTACAAGCAAGTGACTGCCCCTGTTGTCCTACGATAGAAAACTTTTCTCAGTTCTTTTTGGTATCCGCAGAGGCCACAGACAAAGATGCTCTAAAAAGAATGGTTTCCGAATTCCGAAAGTTAATTTCCAACTTCCAGTCATAGCAATATCGAGCTGACCTCAATTTTTGTCCCTGATCTGTACGCGATCAAGTCATCTGCGTTCGCTATAGTATAGTGAAGCAAGCTCAGATGATCGCTTGTTAAGGAATAGGTTCAGCGAATTGACCGCACCTTATTGCAGATCGTTTTTGGTGGTAAATATGGTATTCCAGCAGAAGTCACATCGCCATTCTTCTCGATGAACTGTCTACTGGAGACCATATCAAAATGAATGTATACTCGTATCAGTGGTTTACTTATGCCCAGCCTGTTCAGCTTGAAGAAGAATCCTTCTAACCATACGGCAGGCACCCGCGCATTGTTTTTTGCTTTTGTTCCACTAGATATTAGATACCAGTTTAGACGCAGTTTGGTTTTCCGGAACTATAAGTTTGTCCTCAACCCATTTAGTCAGGATTCTATTGATCACCTTCTTGAACACCTTACTGATGTTTGGAAGAAGTCTAATCGACCGGAGGTTCACCGGATTGGAAGTTTCTTTATCCCTTTTGGGGATGGGGTGTACCATTGCAGTTTCTGTTTGACATATTCTCATCATTCAACTGGGTGAAACCCTAGCTCTCGAATCGCCAGCTCACTATTTTATTTCGAAGGTAGAAAATATACAAAATACAGACTCCTTTGGATGTATGTTTGCTGCTAAAAGTATTTGTTCGTTGTTTGTTATTCGGGCGATTTTAAGACACAGAACATCGTTTGGATCTTTCCTCCAAAATATTTTATTTATTTGTTAGGACATATTTGGGTTGCTGGTGCTTACAGCCCGATCTTTATTCTTCTAATACAAACTTACAGAATTTATGTAATTCTGTTTGATTGACATTTGGAGGTTATGATCGAAGATTTCAGTATCATGATCTCCGGGTTATGTCTGTCAGTAAACTGTCTGCACAAGGCTTTTAGTCTCGGCATACTTTTATATCAGTGAAGTACGTCAATAGTTCGTTGTAAGTGTATCGGTACCGAGGTATTGTGATGTCCATTGTTCGTTTGATAGTATCGTCCATTTGTTTGAAGTGCCTGTCAATCTCTCCATTATACAGATTCCTATTGGACGGAGGGTAGTGCGAGTTTGAGGAGAGTGCTTTTATCAGTGCTCTGGAGAAGTGTGTTTAACGCAGCCTACTATAGTTCTAGGGATACCTTTGAACAAACTCCTTCGGCTTCGCAGTTTCGTTGGAACGTTATTCGGTGCAGAGACCGCAACGGTCACTATCATACACGAACGTGCGTAGACAGTTTTTGGTATGTTGGTCAGTGCTTGTCGAAGAGCAGGAAATTCAAATAGGAGCCAAGTTTAGGAAACGACGGACTATCCCTCGCCTTTAAGCCGAGTCTGTACGTTATAATGTGCTGACCCGACCAATTGAATAATAGGTTCCCTCTAATATTTGGTATACTACCTCCCCAATCTCTATGTTTAGCGTTGAAATATCCGCCGATTAAAAAATAATTCTCCTCCAATTCCGGTCTTAGGAATCGAAAAAGTGTCTCGAGCTCTGAGTTGAATAAAATGGATTGAGTAGCCTTAGGAGCATAGACTAACACTATATACAACCACTTTTTACAACGGAAAATGATATATACGATGCATGCTTGCAGCACCTGGAACCTACGTACTATACTGCTGGTAACTATTTTAAAACGCAGTCCTTTTCTTACAAAGATCGCAACGCCTCCTTTTTGTAGGCTTAGTTTCGCTGACCAAAGTACATCAGAGTTTTTTTTTTTCTATCGGAAAAGAGCACTCAGAAAAAGAACTAACCCATTGTACTCTTTGTAAGTTCCTTTTAATGAAATCTCTCAGTCTTACGAAGAAAGATGAGTAAGCGCTTGCTTTCTAAAGATATCGGGAAGCATTCGTTTGGTCTGAAAGCAACCTGAAGAGTTATTCCATCTGCAGTTGTCCTCATATCATACCCAAATACTACTCCAATACAACTTTTTCGCAATATAGTTCACTGTCATCAGGATCGCCTAGATCCAAAGAATCCTTTTCGGTGACAGGCCCCATGTCTTGGCGATAGCTCTTCTGCACTTCCAGATGGCCGATAGCATCTTAGAGGCTTTCGATGTAACATGTTAAGTCTAGAAAAGTTTATTATCCAGGTTGACACCTAAATACTTAGCTTCTTTAGAAAATTGGATGGTGATGCCTTTAAGCACTACATGAGTCAGACCAGACAGCTTCTTCCCTTTTATAAAGAGAACAACCTCAGTTTTAAGAGGATTGACTGAAAGCCCATTACTAATGCACCAGTCGTCGATAATGCCTAGAGCTGAGTGCGCTTTATCATAGAGCAATCAGTCACTAGAAACTGTAACAGACAGTACAGTTACATCATCCGCGTATGCTTGTGCAAAGCCATTAGAATTATTGGATGGGTTGAGCGGTGTGTCGACCAACATGCACATAGGGACTTGGTCTTTAAGCAACTTAAATTGTACGGCTCTGCGTTCGGACTTGGATATCAAAGATATAGGTTGAATAGAGGTAACTTCGTGAAGTAATCTGGACAAGGGTTCGTGGTATCCTTAATTGGTTAGTTATAACGTATTGTAAGTTTATCAGTTTCAGGTGATCGAGATAGGTTGGGGGGTTGAAACTGTCAATCCAGGTAAGTCATCGCAATGCGAAACGGCTCAACCTTCACTGCATAGATTCCACGCGCAATATATGAAAATATTTCTGCCACCAACTGAAAAAATTGTCTAAGTTTTCTTGAAGTGGAAAATAGTCAGAGGGAGATGAAATGTATCGATAGATTTTTATGACATCTGCACACGAGTATATTAATATAAATGAATTTACAATAATTCAGCTAGCATCGTCAATTATCAAAATGAATAACAGAGGACCGAGATAGCTTCCTTGGGGTACGCCATAAGGGAGTTTTATGAGTTTAGATAATATTGACGTAAAGAGGATACTGTAGTGTCTTTCTTTTAAGTATGAAGTTATTCACAAAATGAAATCAGATTGAAAACCTAAAGCCTTTAGTTTGAGAAGGATGACTCTATGAGAAATTTTATTGAAAGCCTTACTAAAATCGGCAATGATATGAATATACGTGTAGCTGATACGAATTCTGTTAAGTTTGTGGTTGTTGCCCTACCCTTTAAGAATCCCTGTTAAGCTATTCGAAAGAATGGCCTTACAATGCAAACTTAGAGTCATATATAAGAGTAAAGTGCCCCCGAAGAGCTTTAGAATGTAGGACAGTTTCGCAATGGGCCTATAATTGAGGATTATGTGCGCATTATTCCAGGAGCTAGAAATTTAAGTATAAAAAGTAGCAAGAGCACTATCTATAGATAGGAAAGACTTTTCAGAGAGAGAATTGAAATTGTTTGTAGATACTTGTTTTTTATCGCGTAGCCTGCTCAACGAAAATGAAATGTATAGGCGTGTGCAAACGATAGAGTTTTGATACCGTTGCCATGCAAATATGTCAAGGAAAGAGATGGGTGATAATGATCTGGATAAGAGAAAAGGTTATTGCTCGCTGAAATAATGCAGTTATCCGCATTAGAAGAAAATATGAGATTAGAGATCTTCTAAGATTGTGGATGATACGACTTAATTGGAAAAGATCAGAGCCCGTAAAACAATTGATGAAAAGAAGTTATTTTTCAGACATCGCGTTAGCATCTGCAATTAAAGGTGATTTTTTTTTTGCTGTTTAGTTTTTCAGTTTTCTATTTTTGACATAGAAAACATGCTTAGTTAGCATTACCATTTCATCATGGAAAGACGTACAAATTATTAAATTTTATTATTAAAATGTGTGCTCTGTGGAAAATGTTTTTCGTGCACTTCGACCCTTATATGGTCGTCATAATCGACCTATTGAGCAACTAATTCAAGCCATAGTAACCAAATTTCGGAGCAATTTCACGCTTTTGGACATCAAGCCACCTACCCGTTTGCCTAGAGTTCGTACAGAGGAAACTATTTTGCTGTATCCGCCCGTATTTATGAAGAACGTCACCGTTTGCACAATTTCGGTTGTGTAAGATTTACTCAAGAATCTTGGTCTAAAACTTTTCAAAATATAGCTCGTGCAAGAACTAAAGCAAAACGAGCTGCCATAGCGTCAAATTTTCGGTGAGTGGGTTTTGGAAAAGCCGAATTTGATCAGCAATCTTAGTTAATATGCCTCTAATATCGTTCAATGATTTCGAACTTTGAAACTGATGAATCTGGTCGAAATGGGGTTCCAGCAAGATAGCGGTACGTATCATACAGCACGCTAATTAATGGAACAACTGAGATATTGGCCAACTGATAAATTGGCCGGCTAGAAGCGTGTTATTAGCGAAAGAGATGATTCAAAATTAGATTCTCGTATTGACCCCTTAAAATATAATCATAGTCAACATTTACGTAAAATGAACTATAAAAAATCAATGGCGAGTATTGATTTATCAAATAAAATAACAAATTTATATACTTTTACAATTTTCCTGTGATTTTCTTGACAATTAAAAACCAAATGCTTAATCGCCCATTACTCTGCTGCAGACAACCGGTGCAGCAAGTCCAGGAGTCACAGTGTTTATTCGAATGCGGATTCACCGCCAGAGCTGGCATCTGGGTGAGTATCTGAATACGTCAACATGATTCTTATAAACGTTCGCACCCCCACATAGAAGATGGACGACTTTAACTTACCGAAGCTTCTACGAACTCGACAAAATTTACGAGCATTGTCCTGGACGAAGACAGACAGTATTTCCAATTACCCCCGAAGTCAGAGCAGCAATTTCCAAGCTAAAGTGTAAAAAGGCTGCTGTATCCGATGTTTTTAGTGTCGAACTACCATATTTAAAGCAACAGGTGGTGATTGTAAACGGAGATCGATGAAAGTATGCTCGACCAATGAAACCTCAGCCTGAGGAATGGATATCCTTCTTCCGAAGTACGCTAACTACGGTGAAATAAGTCTACTCAATATCGCATATACGAGTAGAATCATGTCTGCCATATTTTGTGAACACTTAAGCTCCTTCATTAAAAGTTTAGTTTTAAGCAAGGAAAGTCAACCACGGACCAAATTTCCACATAACGCCAGATCTTGGAAAAAAGCTAGGACTTCCAAATCGATGCACTGTACTTCTTCATTACTCTTAAAGGCGCATACGATACCGTCTATAAAGACAAACTTCATAAAGCCATTTCTAGTTTTCGCATCGCTGTTAAGCTCATTCGACTAAAAAGAATTACGATAAAAAATGCACGCTGATCCGTCAATAACGGTAATGGCAATAGCTAGACCTTCAATATCGGAAAAGGACAAGCGATACTTGATTTTTTTTTTTTAAAATAATTTAAAAATTTGTAAAACAACTCCAAAGATGGTGTATCTTTCATAACTCTGTTCAGTTTGTCCCATACACAGATGATGGTGACATATTAAGGAGAACAGAACGTCTCTTATGTTTTATATAAACAGATGCGTCTTCTAAGTCAGGCCATTTAGAAGGGCCCTGACTCTCATGTTACCTTGTTTTTAAAATTCATGGTGAGGATTACTGGCAGTCCTGCTCATAAACAGGACCTTAATTACCGGCAGCATGTAATGTTACTAGTCAAAACGTAGTAGCCTTCGGTGGCGTCAATCGTAAAACGTTTGGTCTACTCCCGTTTATTATTAGGTTATGGTTTTTCATTAATTGGCAAAGCTTTGATAATTAAGCTACGGCCCATTGGGGAGATCACAGAAAGCTATAAATGGAGAAAAGATCATTCCAGTTGAGACACTAGACTTTAGCGCCATCTAAGTAAGCAAGCAGGCTACATCCGCAACAAATGACTAGAGCTTTCGTCTATAGCGTATCAGTTCATTTCCCTTCCTGCCAATTTCTAGCTCCCATTATGTGTGGAAGATCTGTGGTGTTTTTCCCAAGAAGCCGTGAAATGTGAAACTGCTAGGTTTAATAGCTAAAGAGGTAATTAAGAACAAGGTCTACCTCGGTAGATAAAGATTATGAGACCTTAGCAGAAATCAAAGGAAGAGTTACAGTTCCTAATGAGATCATGTCAGGAAATACTAAGAAGCCTCATTCTAAGTCCGTGGTCATTTTAAACTCAAAAACATTTGAGTGATTCTTTGTCCCGCTTGCGTTAACAGGTTTTTCAATTTATCTAAATGACTTGGACGTGTAGAGCGAGTGAATATTGGGGTACCAGATTGAAGATCAGCTTTTCATACTACGAAATAGAGCCGAAAGCCAAAACTTTCGCGATAAGCCGCCATCTAAATTTTCTTCGATAGATTTAAACTCTGTCTGTTAAATCACATAAATTTGAATTGCAAACAGCAAAATGCTCTTTGACATGCTCGTTTCACATTTATCCCAGAGTTGAGTTAGCAATATACTTGTAATACGACTTTTTCCGGGATTGTCAATTGAAAACATCGAGTTGGAAGAAGGAAGATGAAACCTACTTCGACCAAAGAGTTTCCATTTATTTTCTCAACTACAGTTGGAGATTTTCTAAAGCGGTATTGTTACCGCTTTTCCATAAATGTATGTAACATAACCACATCACTATTTACCCAAAGCCGTACTCCAGCTGATTAGCAATATATTATTTTCCAGTTTAAAGAAGAAGATGGAAAAATTGAGAAGAAAATCACTGCAGTCTTCCCCCTTGGAGAAAAACAAACTTCGACGGAATAACTTTAATTACGACTAGGTATATCCAAACTAAGCTCAAACCAAGAAGTCTTTGAGGAAAAAACATATTTTTACCACCACCACCAGCAGCAGCGTGGTGTAGTGGCTACTAGCTACTACACTCGTATATGCATTGAAGAAAAACTAACTACAGCTTCAATACCAGTGCGGAGAGATGTACAATTTTCCACATAACATACTCGTACGAGCAGTATTCGGTGGAAAACTCAGCACACTCAATACAGAACAGTACCAAGCACTAGCACTAGTACGAATAGCAGCAACAACAACAATTACAACAAAAATACTCTTAAAATGAATGCGGAAGTTTTTCTTGCATTACGTAACTAGCTCCCCGAGTTAGTATTAGAAGATCTAACAAGTATCTAAGTATCTAACCGATGATGAAGGTGCTCTCCTCCATTGGTGGAGGTTAGCAGCATTTGTGTTACTGCCACTAACTGCAATCACTATGGCTGATATGAGCGTTAGTGGCCGCTTCTCTGCAGCAGCCACAGCTACAGCAGCACTAGCTACACCAGCGGTTTGGTTTGGTTCGGTTTGGTTTTGAGTTTGAGTTTGAGGTTTGTTTCTTTTGAAATTGAATCTAAGTGGCATGTCTACATACGAGCAGATTTATATACCTGAATTGTATATACTAATCTATTCCCCTATAGAGTCTATCGAACAGGAATGGTAACAACACCAACTACACTCATAGATACAGCGATGAAATTTGAAATTATTTTTTTTTTCCTTTACCCCCTGTTTAGAGAAGGAGCTACGACTACGACAACTACATGGTATTGGGTTTTTGTTTTCCTCATTTTCGAAAGCATAAATCAATTGACACGCAAAATTTGCGGTTGCAACTTGAATTGCATTAATTACCAAGATTGACTCGTACAAGTGCACATTCGGGAAGTTTCTGTCATGTCATACTCGTATCTGCAATCGGTATTACATCAATAAATGTGAGCTGCGTCTAACGAGTCTATTGCCAATAGAGAAATTCCCTACTTGTGGTGATCACGTGGACCATTCTTTGAATTTTCTGATATAGCCTTTCAAAATGTGTGGTCTGTGATGAGTTCCGCTTGTTTGAATTGTATAAATACAAGTTAAAGCAAATAAAAAAGAACACCATATGGCAGCGGTGGGATTCGAACCCACGCCTCCGAGGAGACTGGTGCCTTAAACCAGCGCCTTAGACCGCTCGGCCACGCTACCCTATGATTACCGCTAAGATTGACTAAAATTTTTTAAACGAATTCTTCGAAGTTTTCCAAATTTAAATTTCGTTAATTATTTATAGAAATTGTTGCTCTGGTTTGCTTATACCGTGTAAATTGAATTAAAAATGTGGAAGTGGCCTTTGAGAGGTTGCGTGTGGAGGCATACCTACAAAAAGGAAGAATCAGTGTCCCACTTTGAAATACTGCTGTTGAAAAATCACTAAATGTGATGGAGTCACCTTGTGGCTCCTGTTTTTCCACTGTCTAGGCCAGTTGAAAAGATCATTTAGAGTTGTACGATTAGGGTAGGTACCTTTGGAACCATGGTTGGGCATCAATTCTGGTTATTTAACTTCCACATTGTGTACATCAGGTACTCATCATCTAATGGGACTTGATTTGTCATGTGCATAAGTGCCATAAATATGAATGTTGAACAGGAAAAAGTAGCAAATCCTGGCTGCTATAGGAAACAGACACACGGCAAACTTAAGCAAGAAGTCGTGAGCCTCCGATACAAGAGTGAGCGTCTTATGATAATAAGACTCATCAAGGTTAAACTTTTTAGTATAAACCTAATATGCGTTCATACTTCCACGGAAGACAAGGACGACGCCACTTAAGAATGTTTGTACAATTTTCTTAATAAGATATGCATATGAACAATATCGACTCGTACGATAGGATAGGATAGGAAAGAATGATAGGACAGACAGAACTAGGCTTAATAAGTTTGCAGGGGGACGAAAAATCACTACAGCAAGCACACGGTTTTCATATCTCAATCTGCGAGAGGGGACATGGCGGTTTCTGGATCATTAAACGCTAACGCACATCGATCATTTTGCTATCGACGTAAGGTATACCTCCAGTATTCTGGACGTCCGAACCCTACGTGCAGCTAACATTGACACGGATATTTTCCTTTCTGTAGCAAAGATACGGACGTCTATCTCTCAAGCACCAGAAAAAAGAAGATCCTCTGTAAGATGATTTAACATAGAAAAGCTTTTTGCAAGAGACCGCCAGGATCTTTGTCGAACGCGTATCTCGAAATCTGTCAATTTATTACCAGACAAGAAATTCCTGATTTATTGAAGAATACCGGCAAGCACATGCAGCTAAGGAAGGAGCGTACAAAGCGGAAAGACCCGCTCGTGACCTTTTTGGCTTTTCCTGAAGAAGAAACTCGATCACGAGAATCGGGCGATCGGGAATATTGCGAGTTTGTATTTCAGGAATCACCGAAAATACTACCAAAAAGTAATAGGAACGCGTCAAGGCAACAGGACATCTGTGGGAATGTAGAAAAACTTCTTTTGCAGACCATATAATGGCGACGAAGGCTAATACCTCGCCGCGAGTTAGAACAGACTATTTACCTTAGACTATGATAGCAAAAACTTCCGGCACCCTGACTTAAGTGGAATGAGGATGGTAATGTCTAAGCTTAACTTATATCAACAAAGCTGCAGGACCTGACAGCTTAACGGCCGTTATGTTCAAAGTTTCTGGAAATGACTTTGTGGAGAGCCTACACCAACCCATTTCTTAGATCTGGTCAGAAGAGTGTATACCTGATAACTGGAATCTCAGCATCGCATGCCCGATCCACAAAAAAAAAAACCCCACCTACAGAGGGACAAGTCTGCTCAAATGAAGACAAAATCTGGTATAAATATGCTGTGAACAAGAAAGGACATATAATCTCGACGATTGGACAGATTTTCACATATTCACAGAATCAGTACTGTCAATCGCTGTATCGTTGAACTAAGAAGGCCCAATATATGCTGTGATCATTCAAGTCCTACTTTATGGCGCTGAAGTATGGGCTATATTAAAAATACATAAAGATATACTCGATCGTTTCGAGACAAAAATTCATCCTATTGCGTCCCATCTGAGTTGGCGGTCTTTAGAGGAGATGATTTAAAGACGTACTATACTGGCTGAATGCAGCATCCACCAAGCCAAAAAACTGTGCATCAGCCTTTTGATATAGCTAGGACATGCAGATGGAATAGACACTAATGATCCGATTCGCGGAATCTTCGAATCTAACTTGGAGGAATAATACAGTAGAGAAATACCTCGCTTTTAGAGTCGTGCACAAGTCAAGTGGGACCTTAATCGACTTGGAGTGCGCAAATAGAGCTAACAGAAGGGAGTTGTTAGTTGAGGCCCCCGGTTCGGATGTTGCAGTACTGTTGATAACCTTGCAAAACTGACAGAGGATAAGGACGTTTCGATCTTAAGATGAAATGTTCAGATTTTGAACAGGTTACGTACAGCCAAACAACTACCGGAGAACCGATGCTGTAATAAAGCTGTGACATATGCTGGAATGATTGCAACAGAGAATTAAGGGAGTATCTATTCTGGTGGAAATTTGTTATAAGAGATTGACTAAGGCAAGAAGTTTTGACATTTTGGCACGTTAAGTCTATGCTCTCCGACATCAGCTGATATTGGCTTGCGTTGCCACAGAATTAATAAAAGATGTTGTCAACGAATGTTTCTACGAGCTCCTCGAAAAAACCTCCGAGCAATACCATATCGAGACAACATCTTAAGTAGTAGTCGTACAATTGGAAAACCTGCTGTACAAAACACCACGTTTCGAAATGGGCTTAGGATGAAGGGCGGAATATCACTTAAGCTGGTATAAAATTTCTCCATGTCAGTATAGACATAATTTTCACCTGATAATAATCGCATTGTAAGACAGTTGACTAGATTGACCAAAGCAAGACACTCATCCGGTATTATAAATGTCCAAGCATTTGGAGTGGTTAATTTAAGGACCCACCACTACCTATTTGTAACCAAGTCTACGGATATCTTAAACGTCACCAAAGTATCCTACATCAAGTAGAACATACATAGAACCTGAACGATAATCTTACAGGTGTTTTGAAATGACATGTACAGGGAGTAAGCAATCCTGCAGATCGCTCGTTCCTTGGTGGAACGCAAAATTGCAGCGTCTCCGTAAAGAATCCAGAAAACTCCCTTACGAAGACCGGAATCTTCACACATTGAAGCAAAAGAAGAAGAAACCTAATCGGAACCAGCCTATAACTAGCTCCTATAAACAAAGTTGCTAGTAAGCTGGACAACACAACACGCCCTAGCAGGAATATCACATCGGTTGTGGTGACGGATGAGGCCAGTAAACATGCTGTTGCTTAATTTGGTTGCTTCAAGTCGGCTTGCACCGGTGTCATATATCCAAACAATTTTCAAGAAATTTTTCTCCGTCGGAATACATTATTGAGACATAGAACTAGTCCATTGTATTCCTTGTTAGTATCTTTTAATCAAATTTTCCAGTCTTTCGAAGAAAGATGAGTAAGCCGGTCAGTGATAAGGTACCCGCAGTACCAGCATCAATGTCGAATTTCCTTATTGCTCAGCATTTTTAAGTGCTCAGCAAAAGTGTGATGCCCTGTCACAACGCCGATAAGCAACCTGCAGTCTTTCCTGCTGAAGGACATCACATAGGGTGCTGAGTTCTTAGGTACGTCGGGAAGCATCTGTTTGGTCTGCCTGCAACCAGTGGAGATATGCTATCTGCAGTTGTGCTAAAATGAGACTTTTTTGTTGCTTGTGAGAAATTTTTTGGCCAAAAACAACACAACAATTATGCCTCAGCCACCATATTCACCGAATTTGGTCCCATGCGATTTTTTCCTGTTCCCAAAATTGAAAAGAATTATGAAAGAATGGAGATTTGTAACGATTAAGTAAATAAAAACGGCATCACTAGAAGAGCTGAAGGCTATACAAAAAAATGCGTATGAGAAGTGCTTCAAGGATTGGAAAAAACGTTGGCACAAGTGTATTACATCTGAGGGGGGCTACTTGAGTCAAAATTAATTTTTGAACACACCTCGTTTTATAGTGAGTCGACCAACATGAATCACAACATTGGATATAGGATGACTTCTTGCAAGCAAACTCTGCTTACAACCGCCATTAAATATTAGACGCAGTCAGCATCCGAAACCAGTGTCTATTCGCAAGTTTTGCTTTTGTAAGTATTTATCAGTGATTCACAAACTTGCGTAAACATGAGTACCCAAACAACCTCAATGTCGCATCTTCAGGCTGCAAATACTGGGCGCTGATGTTGGGTGCTGTTATTTTAAGCACTTTATCGTCACTTTCTATGAAATACTGATAAATGTTAGTAAAAAGAACATGCAAGGACTAAACAAGACTAATATTTTGTCTGAGTGCTGTTCCTACGGAAAAAAAGAAATATTATTGCTTGGGTTGTCAATAGTAGGTTCCAATGCTAGCATTACAAGCATTACCATTGATTTAATTATTGCTACTTTGTCAACGGCCAGTATCTTGTGAGTACCACGTGGTGATGGCGAGATAAGCTCAGTTTTTCAAAATATTCAACCTTCGAGTGAGTGGTGTTTATTCTATGCTCATACTACCCAATTTAAGCATCATTAAATGGATAGTTCTCCATGTACATATGTATGTCCGTTTGTATACACCACTTCATGCAACACCAATATTTGTACTTTCGTTTTCTTAAAATTCCCGTCATGTGCACGTGACCAATTATAGTTACTTCCTATATATCGTTAATTGAAAAAAAAAAAAAAAAAAACATCAATATACCATCATTTCAAGCGCTGTCTTGACCAATTCAAGAATGCCTTCCAAAGGATTTTAAAGGCGCCAAGCCCATAAAACTGTCAAAATGAATATAAAGTATGGTTTCACGCGAAATCGTCCTGAAAAAAAAGACATTCAACAAAAATTCTTTCACATCGGCAATGTATCGAAGAAAGAAAAAATTATGAAAGGACCACCACTAGACCAAGCATCTATAGGACCTACAGAGCTCCGGGTGAAAGTGAAACTGCCATATTGTGTGTGTGAAGACCTTTCGCACCACGTGAAAGTGTCAAGATGAAGGTGTGAGTCAAATTTCTTTACCTAACATCAATAGTTATGAAGAGAGGTGAGAGGAATAAGAAAAAAAAAAAAAAAAAAAAAATCAGCAAAGTCATAACTTAACGGAAATTTATGACATCGACATGACACTTGCAAAGCGGGCATCCAAACAGACCTTCGCTCGCACATTTAACGAATCTTAGCAGTAGATCTGGAAAATAAGATACCGATCACCAATAAAACTGATAATTTATTGTCAGTTATGAATGGTAGTAAGAAATGTCTGTTACTGGCGCTAGAATACGCCTGTATACTATATGTCCACCAATTTCATAATTGGTTTGGTTTCCCTGGTCCGAAGTGATTATGCGTTTCCTAATTTCCCATACCTAGTTTGGTTAAATTCCCACCCATGAGTCAGGGGAGGATGCCATAAGGAATTCTAGAGAATTTGATCCGAGCAACATTATCATTTTTGGCCGTCTGTATGAAATATCTAGAAGGACCTTCTCCAGTTACGAATACAGAATACTCGTACATTCTACATAATGTGCTATCCTTGTTTTGGTAATAAAATCAGTATCGGGTATCGCAGCGGAAGCATGGATTGTTCCCACAGTAACAGTATGTCACCGAGATGCTGTAAAAGATAATACTATACGAGTGTGGAGCTTTTTTTTTTTTTTTTAGGTTGGTCGGTTAGTTGGTTGGTTTGTTGGTTTATCATGTTTAGCTTAGCTTATTTTTCCGTACGTTTAATGTGAAATTGAATCTCGTTGTTGTCTATCGAAAGAGTGTCACACATGGCAACATAACTAATCCATATCAATGTGGTATTCGTTGTGGCATAAGAAATAATGGCAGCAGCGCACATATGTTGGACACAAACATGAGCGTGGGTACACACTGAAGAAAGAACGTAAGCAACCTAAGAAGTATCACACGAGGTAAGCTAGACAGGAAGGTAAGAAACAGCTAAGGCAACATCACAGTCAAGATAGCAGCTAAAGCAACAGCAGCACCAAACAGCAATAGAGGCACACGGTACATACAGTTGACTGCATCTTTGAGATACATATTTGGAGTAAAAGAGATTCGCTTCCGGGATGTCGTATGGGGTCTTAGACTAAAGCATTCACTCTATCGTATATCTATATTTGTAGATGTCTTCGGAATGAGTGTGGGTAGAAAGAGCGTTGATAATTTGATGACTTGACATAAAGTCGTCATTTAATCGTTCGACATCAGTAGACGTGGCGTGCTGACACTGATAAAAATCACATTCGTGTTTTCTAGGATTTGATTTGGTTTGACAATTTGCAGAGTTGAAAATAATTCAAATTACTTTTGATTAGGATTAGACTTGTGGATTGGAAAGACGCAGACGATTACTGTCCTCTCTAATTGATGTCTTTAATTGTTGTCTAACAATAGATTTCGTGCTTAGATCAGGAATTTCAATTTAGTTTGCACAAGGTTTCTTGGGTAATTCAATGAGAAATCATCGGAGTTTTTATCTCCTATAACAAAGATCTGCACGGCAATAAGTCTTTCGAAATTACGACGCATGTCTTGGAATTTTCAATAATATCTCAGGCAATTTTCAAGCAATTATGGAGCGTCGTACAACAAGAGCTTACATTTTAAATTTCGAACTTCTGTTACAGTGAACCATCACTGTAATGACTTTCGATGCATAAAAACTAGGAGGTTATTAAATATGGATCGATACATACTCGTACAACGAGTTAAAATAGTAAGAATTCACTGCTAAAACGGCAAAAATAATTCGTACTGCTTTTGGGCATTATAAAGCGCGTTCTTGCACACCTATAAAAAATTTAATCGGTAAATTTGAACGTCCCGGATAGGTAAGTGCTATGAAGACGCCAACTCGTATTCGTCCGACAAGGTTAGCTGAAAATATCGCTGCCGTAGTTAAGAGTGTGACTGAAAACGCAGGTGGAACTATTTCGAGACGGTCATAGGACTTGGGCCTATCTGCAACCACTTTACACTGTATTTTGCATAAACATCTTGGTCCAACGTACTTATAAGGTCCACTTGGCACAAGAATTGAAGCAAGCAAACCACGCCGTACTTTTATTGATTGGGTGTTGGAATTGTACGAACAAGATCAAGATTTCTTACACAAAATTATAATGAGGATCAATTCCATTTTTCTGGGTACGTAAACAAACAAAACTGTCGCATCAGGGACTCCGAAAATCGAGGAAAAATAGTGAAAGAACCTCTCCATCCATAACGAGTGACAGTTTGATACGGTTTTGAGGCTTGCGGTGTCATTGGGCTGTGTTTTTTTTCGAAAATAATGCTGATGCGAACTTTTCACTGAGTAGATTGAGTTACCGCACGGTATTGACTGACTTTGTTTTGGTCATGGATGACGTTTATTTATATCAGAACGGCTGAAAATACGCTGCAAAGCTGGTGAAACAATAGTTTCATTGCGTGACATATTTCCTCATTCCTCGAAGTGGAGACTACAATTGGCCGCCGAAATCGTACAAGTTAACACATCAGGTTATGTTTAAGATTTAGCCTATACCAACGCTCTACCAACGATTCGTACATTATGAGAACACTTTTATTAAAATAACGACTATTTGTGGGCAGAATCGGGGCAGACATTTGACAGATGCTATATTTCGTACTAATCTTATTGGGTATATATTTTAATTCGTTCGTTTTTTTTTTTCAAAAATTTAACGTTTATTTAAGAAAAACATGTACAATAGTATTATTCAAAGTATTGCCCATCTGAAGCTATGACTTTTTCCCATCTTTCTGGCAATTTGTGGATCCCATCCCAAAAGAACTGCGCCAGCTTGGCAGCCAAGAATGAATCAAGCCAATTTTTGATATTCTGCTCTGATGTGAACCGTATTTCAGTGAGGGCGTTCTGCATCGACCGGAACAAATGGTAGTCAGAAGGGAAAAGGTCTGGGCTATAAGGCGGGTGGGGTAAGACTTCCCATCCACTGTTTTCCAAATAGTTCTTAACCGGAATAGCAATGTGGGGCCAAGCGTTGTCATGATGGAAAATTATTGCCTCGTGTCTGGTCGCGTATTCCGGGCGTTTTTCGGCTACTGCTCTCTTCAAATGGATTAATTGTGCTCAGTAGTGTTTTCCATTGATGGTTTCACCTGGTTTTAGCAGCTCATAATACAGCACACCCATTTGATCCCACCAAATTCAGAGCATTACCTTCGCGCCATGGATATTCGGCTTGCCGTTGATTTCGCTGGTTGGCCGGGTTTCACATATGATTTTTTGTGCTTGGGGTTGTCGTAATGGATCCATCTTTCATCACCAGTAACAATCCGATGCAAAAATGACTTCCTTTTGTGGCGATCCAGCAGCATTTCGGACATGCAAAACCGCCTTTCGACATCTCTCGACTTGAGTTCATGTGGAACCCAATTTCCTTGCTTTTGAATATATCCAGCTGCTTTTAAACGTTTTGAAATGGCTGCTTGAGTGACACCCAAAGATTCTGTGAGCTCTTCTTGTGTTTGGCAACAATCTTCATAGAGTAATGCTTCCAGTTCTTCATCTTCAAACTTTTTTGGCTGCCCAGGACGTTCATCGTCTTCCACGCCAAAATCACCACCTTTAAATCGTGCAAACCACTTTTGGCACGTTTGCTCAGCTAGCGCATGTTCACCATAAACTTCCACAAAAAAAAGATGGCTTTCGGCAGCAGTTTTCTTCATATTAAAGTAATGAAGAAGAACTCCCCGCAAAAAAACTTTTGGTGGACAAAGTGCAGACATCTGTTTTCAGATGTCTTCCTCAAGGGAGGAATGGAGGAAAAAAAAGAGAGATACCAATGTACGTTGATTTTGAATGTTTGCAGGCTATAACGACTAGGAAATAGAGTGTTACGAGTGTTACGATTAAAAGTTTGACGGAGCGGAATGCTACTGGAGATTTCCATGGAGCACTGGTGCTTAAAATAGTGATAGAATAAGGTGATGCAAGAGACATTTCGTTGGTGTTCAATGTTGTCAGTTGTCTGGGTGATATTGGCATCATCTACGTATCAGCCCTTATATGTTGAAGCGATATCAGAGGGGGTACCATATTTCGAATAATGCTTGTGAAAACCTAGACATTTCGCAGCATTTTTGGCGACTTTAAATGTTCGGTCATTCTAACGTAGGTTGTCATTAACACATATACCGAAAACGGAAAGTTTTTCGGTTTCAACTATGCAAGTGCTGTTTATGGATAATAGCTGGGTATTTGGATTTCTTTTTAACGACAGCAGACAGAATTGTATTTTGGAAGCATTAAATTCTTTTCTGTTAGTGGCTACCTATTTAGTTATGCAGTTTATATCGGAATTTAATGAGCTTAGCATAAGCTGCCGTTTCCGTTCTACAGTCGAAGAGCAGGGCTGTGAGTCCAGGAACTAATATAAAAAGCAGGGAGTACTGTCATCAGGAAAGTAATATTTTGAATTATCCTATATTATTATAATAGTTTATTATTATACAGAATTATCTGATTTGTAACCATCCAAGACAACTTAAATTTAACGTTCCGAAAGGTAATTTCTAATCCATTGAAGAGGAGATTTGTTGATCGCAAATGTACACATTTTCGGCAAAAGAGTTTGTTGCCAAACTCTGTCAAATGCCTTGGAAATATCAAGTTCAACTATCTTGCTTTCGCAGGATTGGTAAACACTTTGGTTTCACTTTTTGACGAGACATGCTATATTATCGCCATGGAGCTGTTGCTACCAAAATCGTACTGCTGGTCATTGAGAAGTTTTCATGTGTCATGAGCTAACGGTTAATCAGCGTTTCAATGACCTTGGAAAGAAAGGATGTGGGTCTGTAGGAGGAGAGAAAAGAAGACTTGTCTTTTTTATGGACGGGTAGGACAAATACTGTTTTCCATCCGCTCGGAAAGAATCGTATAGTGGATTCGTCCCTTTGAAGATACGACGATTATAGAATTGCCCTCAGCTTCTTCTGAAAAATCTCCTTTATCGCCTTAATCGTTTTAAAACGAAGTGATAACTTTAGTCGTGGGAATAGAAGCCTTCACAAGAAGCCATGTCAGGTGAATACGGAGCCTGCGGAACAATATGAACGCTGTTTTTGCTCAAATAGTTGCGTACAAGATGACATGTGCGAGCAACTAATTCAGCACTCTCTGCGCAAGCCGCACTGAATAACAAACACTGAACTGTTCACAAAGCTATCACGCTATCACGTAAAAACTACCGAAAAATGGCGCTCAAACAGATTTTTGATTTCGAAAATAAGTGATGAAGTCCAAATATTAAAAGAAAAATGATTGTTACTCTATTTGATTTTAATAGAGAAACACCTAGTCTACATTTTTCGGTAGCAATGACGCTCTTTTCAAAGTGATGATACGAGGGCTGTTCAAGTCTTTAAAGTGCGGATCAAGCAAAGATGCTACTTAAATTGCTGAAACATCAGGTGTACCACTTCTAAATCATTAGAATTCTAAATAACATTATAATATTTCAATTATTTTCGGATGATAACATGCTCGTAATATTTTTTGCATGAGAGGTCGAACCTCTGACTTTTTATTGCTGATAATTTTTGTTAAAGTTTGAACCGGCCGAAAAATTTTTCCTAGTTTTTCCAGAGACGTCTACTCTTCTTCCAAAATTTCTGACTTAGCAGCAATTGTTGATGAACTTGCTGAGTGATCTGTTAACACATGCATCACTAAAGTTCGGTTTTGGATCAGATGCTGCAGCATTAAAAATTGATTGAGTTCCACCGAGTATTGAATGGTTGCACTGGTAAGTCCGAATGATTCTGCTCTTCTTCCAGAGCTTACTTTGCAATGTTGGAATACTACCTTGATGAAAAATCTAAATCTACATATATTGTCCCCTTCAAAGTAATCCCCATCGACTGCAACACACTTATGCCAGCGCTTGATCCAATCCTCGAAACAGTTTTTATATTCGGTTTTCGGTATGTCCATCAGTGCTTCCTGCGATTTTTGCATTACTTGCTCTCGGCTGCTGAAACGCGTTCCCAGTAGTGGTTTTTTAACTCGATTGAACAGAAAGAAGTCACAGGGAGCCAAATCAGGTAAATTCGGTGGCTGTTAGATGGTATAAATTACGAATAACGATGGCGCTGTGCGATGGTGCGTTATCATAGTGCAAAATCCACGAGTTTTCTGTCCACAATTCTGGTCTCTTTCGGCAAATTGCTCTGTCTCATAGTCTCATAACGCCATATAATACTCTTTGTTTACTGTCTGGCCTTCTGGCAAAAATTCATGATGCACTACACCGTTGTAATCCATGAAAACCATGAGCATTGCCTTCTTTTTTGATTGAAAACGACGCGGTTTTTTTGGTCTCGGCTCATTTAATGAACGCCATTCACTTGCCTGATGTCTAGATTGCATGTCGTATTCATAAACCCACGTCTTGTCTCCAGTAATGGTCCATAAACAATGTTCAAGTCATCCGCTATCTCTCTAATGCTTATTGACCAACATTTCTTTTACTTCATCAAAGTTTTCGTCGGTTTTCGATGTCGATGGTCTGCCATTGTGTTCATCATCTTCGATTGTAAAAAATCGCCAACATACACAGAAATAGATGTACTCTTGACTACGTAACTTTTGCAAATGTCAAACTATTACGCTAAGATTTAACGAGAATGTCAACAATACATGTACTGACTTAACAAAAAAAAAGAACTCAAATCGGAACAATGAGAGCGCCACACGGTGACGCCACAGGGAACTTTTTGATCAAGGTGGTATTTGAAATGACCCACAATTTTGCTGGCTCTCTCATTCAATCCGAGGATATCTGCCATTTAAAAACTGTTAACCGCACATGTAATTTTCTCGAACCTGTGTCATGGACTCGACAGCCTTTATTATATTCTCTGCGTTATCAGTGACTACTGCCATAACCTTTTCATTTAGTCCACAGTCTTAACCCTCGAACAGTCACGTTAAGTTTTTTTCCGCCAATGGCCTAGTAGGGTCATAATATAGTTATGTACCATTATTCATCTTATAATATTGTATCTAGGTACTAGAAAAGATTTCAATCTTATTGTACGTATCATATATTTATAAATAAATTAAATGAAATACCTTTTTATTATTAATTTTAAGAAGTTTTAATTGTACACCCTGATCGACTCGAACTGCAACTTCTTAAAATGCAAGTGGCTCTACGTTATTTTGGTCCATTCCTGACGAAGTGCTTGTTTCAGGTGGTTTGGATCACTTTTGGTATTTTTTAGTGCCAACCTTCGCCTTCAAAATACCCCAGACAGAGAAATCCAACGGATTTGCATACGGAGAATCTGCAATCCATTGTGTCGAAGAAATGAAGTTAGAACATTGTTTTTTAACCAATTTTGGTTGTCGCATGCTTTGTGAGACGGTGCCGAGTCTTCAACTGAAATAATTGTTTGCCCAAGGCTTCAATACTGCCTCTAAGATACTTTCACGGTATACGATCGCATTGATTTTGACGCCACGGTCCAAAAATACGAGCAGAGAGCGACCAACGGGGATTATGGCTGCCCAAACCATCACCATCGGTACTGCCTGCCTTCTGGTGGCCGTCCGAAGGTGTACATTTTCGAAGGACCTTTCTGGCAAGTAAACTCGGTCATTTTGTTTGTTGACATATTGCTCGATAACAAATGGCGACTCATCGGAAAAAATCAAATTCAGCAACTCACCACTTTCGTGCAAGTGTAGCAACTCCTTCGCTCTTTTGACTCTAACTTTTTTCTGTTCCGGTGTAAGATCGTGTGCTTTTTGGAACTTGAATGGCTTGAGTTCAAGCTCATTTTTCAGTATGTGTTGCATCCTTTCCAACGATATGTTGAGCTCACGAGCCTTTTTTTCTTCCACTTCGACGAGAATTGCGTCCAGCCTTCACTTTCTGAACCATTTCTGCCGATGTTGCTGTTTTTTTATGACCACCTCCATGGCGTTTTGCAACGCTGCCAGTATCACGGTAAGGGCTCTAAGGATAACTAGATAGATATCACGTTTGAATACCATCGTGGATAAAAATTTTCCAACACAACTGAGATGCAAATCGTTTAAATCGTTAAAATAATAAAATTATCTATCATGTGTCAAAATTTAAGCTCACTGTCATGAACGGTTTGGAAATTATATCAGTCTGAAGTTGGTTGCAGTTTGAGTCAGGCAGGGTGTATATGGCAATTTAATAAAAACATAAAGTTAAAGAACAACCCAAAACAATTTTTCTTTGAAAATATAATTTTATACAATTTAAATTATTTAAATTTTTATAAAAAAAATCATTTTGCTTCAAAACATTTTGTCTTGTTTGCGAGTACAAAATCTACATCACCCCGTGTCACTTCTGTTTTGGAAAGGTTCAAGTACTTCAGTTGTAGGTGATTCCTATACTGCTTCCAAGATTTCAGACATTGCAGCTAAAATATTTTTAGGTAGGGGTTTGTTTTTATTTCTTTCGGCTACATGTTCATGTATGGGCTGTTTTCCTGCGTACCAGATCCTTGTCCGACTATTCCAACTATCTTGGTGCTTATCTTCATTTCACCGAACTTTACGATTCCCTTTACCAGCGTTACCTTAACAATGCGCAAGTCAACCTTATAAATGACCCTAAGTCCTTTTACCAATTTGTTAACTACAAAAGAAAGTCCGATGATTACCCTCCTTCCCTCTCTTTCAACAACAAGTCATCAACCGATCCACTCACCACTGCCAACCTATTTGCCAGCTTCTTTAAACAATCCTTCACCAACGACTCCTTTGTACCAGATCCCTCCTATTTTCGTTACCTACCGAACTTCTCCAACGGCCCACATCTCTCTCACATCTTGGATCCCTCTTATATCGAATATAAATTACACCAACTCAATGACGAATTTACACCAGGTCCAGATGGCCTCCCTGCCATATTTCTTAAAAAATGTTCTTCGTCTCTTTCCCTTGCCCTTTCTGATCTCTTTCGTCTATCCCTTTCACAAGGAGAATTTCCTCAGGTTTGGAAAACCTCCTTTATAACCCCGATCCACAAAAAGGGATCAAAGAACGAAATAACAAACTATCGTCCAATCGCTAAACTCTCCCATATTCCCAAACTCCTCGAAAGTATTTTGTATGAAGCTCTAAGTTTCCAATGCAAATCACTTATTTCCCCTAGACAACATGGCTTCCTAAAGGGTAGGTCAACCACCACAAATCTTGTTGAATTCGTATCCTTTGCCATCTCTGCCCTAGAGAACGGCAACGAAGTCGATGTAGTTGCAACCGATTTTAGCAAAGCCTTCGATAAAATCTCTCATCGATTAATACTCTTCAAATTGTCTGCCCTCGGCTTTGAACCCATACTGTTAAAATGAATATCTTCTTACCTCGAAAACCGTTTTTACAGTGTTCGTTTTAGGTCAGCCCACTCCACTCCATTTTTGGCCACCTCTGGAGTTCCTCAAGGTAGCCATCTCGGCCCCCTTCTCTTTATATTAACCATAAATGATCTCGATAGGATCATCAAATACTCCTCCGTCTCCCTTTATGCCGACGATACCAAATTTTTCAAAACCATTTCCTCTCCCCATGACTCCTTCCTTCTTCAACAAGACCTTGATAGTTTTTCGATCTGGTGCCTCAAAAATTGTTTGGAACTTAATATCACCAAATGCCAGTCCATCACCTTTTCACATAAGCGGCTCAAATCTCCTCCCCGATTCTACCGTCTCCACAACCAACTGATCTCCTCCGTTGAATCTCTTCGCGACCTCGGCATTTTGTGTGATAGGGAGCTCAATTTCCGTTTGCATATGGATGGGATAATCCTTAAAGCCAACTCTGCACTAGGTTTTGTAAAACGATGGTCCAAAGAATTCACCAACCCATACGTGACCAGGTCCCTCTATATTACCTTTGTTCGTCCCCTTCTAGAGTACGCTAGTCAAGTATGGTCCCCATATCATCGCGTTCATATCTCGAGAATCGAAAGCATCCAGCGCCGTTTTCTTCGATTTGCTCTTCGAGGTTTGCCCTGGGATGATTCTTTTACTCTGCCCCCCTATCAAAACCGTCTCAACCTTATTAACCTAAACACCCTTGAGGAACGCAGAGACGCAGTCGACTTTCTCTTCATTCATCGACTTCTTTCAGGTCAGGTTGAATGCATGTCCCTTCACAATTCTATTTTCCTCAACACTAACCCTTGCAATCTACGTACCCCTCGTCTCTTCTATCTCCCAACCCACCACACCACCTATGGCGCGAACGAACCAATCTCCCGCATGTTACGAAAAATTAATTCAAACCCTAGCGTCTTTGACTTCCACCGCACCACTTCCTACCTCAAATCGGTTCTCCTTCACCACAACAACCAACCTTAGTTTTAAGTATTAGTTTAAGTTTAATTTTAAGTTATAGCTTGTATTAAGCCGAATAAATGGAGGCTTTCGCCCCCACCAAAATACGACTTCTATTGACAGTTCGCGTAGTCAATATTGTTGCTTCTTTTTATTTTCATTCATATAGTCTGGGTATTTTGTTGTTTATAATATACAGGCACTCAGCGTCGCAATATCCAAAAGTATTACTACCACACCTGGTAAAATTAGCGAAGAATAGTATTGCCTTAGGTTACATACAGCTAACACATGGGCTGAAAAGTCAGTGCCGTTTTATAGTAAAACACAAAATTTTTACAAAATTCAACTTTATTTATCAATATAGTTGCCTTCGAGGACGATGCACTGATTGAAACGATTTTTCAATCTTTCGATACCAGTTTTGTAGTACGATTTCGGTTTAGCCTCAAAATAGGCCTCTGTTTCGGTGATTACTTCTTCATCGGCCTTAAATCTCTTTCCAGCGAGCAATCTTTTGAGGTCTGCGAACAGGAAATAGTCGCTGGTGGTTAAATCTGGAGAATACGGTGGGTGGGGAAGCAATTCGTAGCCGAATTACGAATGATACGGTGCATTGTCTTGATGAAACATCACTTTCTTTTTTTTTTTAAATGTGGCCGTTTTTCTGCGATTTCGTCTTTCAAACGCTCCAACAACGTAATGTAATAGTCGCTGTTAATAGTCTGCCCCTTTTGGAGATAGTCGATGAAAATTATTCCATGTGTATTCCAAAATACGAATGCCATAACCTTGCCAGCCGACTGTTGAGTTTTTGGTCGTTTTGGACGAGGTTTGCCGCCTGCTCGCCACTCAGCTGACTGCCGACTTGACTCTGGTGTGAACTGATGGAGCCAAGTTTCATCCATTGTCACATACCGACGCAAAAATTCAGCTTTATTACGGTTTAACAGCTTTAAACACTCCTCTAAATCATCAACACGTTGTTGGTTTTGGTCGACTGTGAGCAAATGCTGCACCCACTTTGAACAGAGCTTTCGCATGTCCAAATATTCGTGTATGATACATCCAACACGTTCTTTCGATATCTTTAGAGCCTCAGCTATCTCGATCAACTTCATTTTACGGTCATTCGTAATCATTTTGTGACTTTTTTGATGTTTTCATCTGAAACAGCCTCTTTTGGACGTCCACTGCGTGTATGACCACTTTTAAATTTTTCAATCAACTTCGGTTCGTTCGGCTGGTGCAGAGTCCGGGTAACACTTATCAAGCCATTTTTTTTGCATCGGTTGCATTTTTTGCCATCAAAATTGCAACACCAAATTGCTTTGAATCCATTTTTTTGACAATAACAAAAGTTGCTTCACTCACAACGCTATATCTCGAGAACTAATCGTCCGACAGCTGTCAAATTTATACACGTATCTTTTGAAGGTTGATACTAACTGGAAATGGTATGGATTTAATTAAAGTGGTGCCCTCTCTTAGAAACGGCTTTTCAGCTCATGTATTACAATGGAGACGAGCAAAGTTTGTGTTCATACCGAAGGTAAGAAAAAAATACCCGACACAGCCAAAATCGTATAGACCTATTAGACTCACTTCGTTTTTTCTGAAAACGATAGAGAAGGTTGTGGATAATTATCTGAGGGAGGAAATACTAAGTAGGCTAAGACCACGATAGTACCATTCACAAAGAAAAGGAAACTTCAAAGATTGAAGGAAATCCTTTTGTCAGGCACGACACTGATACGGGTTAATGATGTGAAGTATCTAGGACTACATCTAGACAGCAAACTACTCTGAAAAAATCACACTAAGGAAACTGCTAGTAAAGCAGCCCGTGCTCTTATGATATGTAAGAGCCTACCGGGAAAGTTGTGGGGCTGTACCCCTAATATTCTGCGATGATGTACATAGCGATTCTGAGACCAATGATCACATATGATGTAGTAGCATAGGCAAAACGAACCAGTCTGGTCACGACGCGAGAATCTCTCAACAAGGTGCAAAGACTGACGTGCCTATGCATCACCGGCGCAATGTGTACATGCCCAACTGCTGCAATTGAGGTGCTATTGGAATTAACTTCCCTACACCTCATTGTCTCAGAAGCGGCGAACAAAACTATTCTAAGAATAGCAAAAGAAGGAACTGAAAGGGGGAAATGCATTAGTTCGAAAGAATATGTTGCACTACTTGGAAACTTCCAGTCTTGGCTATTCCAAGAGATGACAGCATTAGGAAATATAATTTTGAAAAGAATTTCTTAACGAAACTCAGTAACAAGGAAGAATGGAGCGATGAATTCACAATCTATGGACTGAGCAACCACACGATAAAGTGGTTTTCGAGACGGACGAAACGTGGACGGCTCGAGAACTGATAAAGGAACTGGTGCAGGAGTGTTTGGGCCAAGAACGAAACACCATGAATCCATGGGCAAGATTACCAGCATCTTTCAAGCAGAAATATGCCCCATAGAAAGATGCGTTCCAATAGATCTCGAAAAGAATTACAATAACTTTAACATAGCAATATCAGATAGTCAAACAGCTATCATTATTAAATCCAAACTTGTATGGGAATGTCTTAAAAGTCTCAACAAATTGGGCAAGAAAATAAGATTATCTGTCTGCTGGATACCAGGCCATGTGGGAATTATTGGTAACGAGGCGGCGGACTCGGTAATCGGAAAAAGAGAAAAGGGCTAGAACCTTTCGGGATCTCCAAGGTCTGAGACAAGCCAAAAAACTCTCAGGAGATTATTATCTCAAAAAATTTAAAGCGTATATCAGTCTAAACAAAGATAAACAAAGATAACCTACGCATCTTAACTGGTTTCCTAACGGGGCATCGCAAACTCAGGGAACACCTAAGGAAGATAGGGATATCAGATGAAGGTCTCTGCAAATTCTGCAATAAGTCCACAGAAACTCCAGAACACATATTGGAATCCTGTGAGGTACTGACCCAAAAAACGTTTTAATATTTGGGAAACACCAAATTTAAGAAAAGGATCTACCAATCAGGTCAGAGCCAGGTGAATTTAGTTGTGAGGGGGCTCTGGAAGAGGGAATAAACCTCTCCAAGGTATAAGTAGAGGGCACTACACCTTACATATTATTATTAACCATGCCGGTGTATACTTGCAAGTTTTGAATGTGCGAACATCGGCACATATCCAGATTTTTATTCCGTAGCGTCCAGGCTTCCTTTTCATGTAAACCCTAAAAGGACAATGTCCCCTTAATGTAGCAAGGCGTTCATCTATAGTCACATTTTCATAGGAAAGGTGATGAGTCTTACAAGCATGTGTGAATATATCAACAGCAAATCTGATTGCTTCCAACTTATTTTTACCTTGTGATAGTATCGTACCTTGTTTGTGATAAATTTTGTTATTACATTGTATCTACGGCGTAAAGGCCGTTATCATTAATCACTCTTCTTGAACGAGCGTGTCCAGCAGCTAAAAAAATACCAATGAATGCAAATATTTATGGGTTGGAAACATTTCTCCACTTTGTATTTTAATTCAAGCCCTTGTTATTTTTTTCTTGCAATATAACGTTAATAATTGATAGGCTGGGTGGGGTATATTCTGTACCCCATCCTATCCATTGTTGTTCAGGTGAGGTATTTTTAATACCTCACTAGAAAAATCTGAACTTTTGCCAATGAATTCTTGAAAAATAAATAAAAACAATTAACAAATCTCATAACTAGGCGAACTAAGAATACATAGCTAGAAGGACAATTCAAAAGTATAATAATTGAAATTAATACCGGAATAAATATAGGGTGATTTATCGTAAGGTTTGATTTATAATGTAAAATATTGGGTCTATAACTTAATTCGTTTTGGTAAGAGATGGCGTAACTTGTATTATTCCATTGTTTTTATTCCATTGGAACATACGTTGGAAAGCTACTGTCATTGTACGTCATTTCAGTATATGTCATTCATTTGAAGCGTAAACAACAATAATTTTTTTTCACTCAAATACGTCGAACTTTGTGTCTGAAAAAGTGTTTTTGCGGGGAGCTCTTCTTCATTACTTTAATGTGAAGAAAACTGCTGCCGAAAGTCATCGTATTTCGGTGGAAGTTTTTGGTGAACATGCGCTAGCTGAGCGAACGTGCCAAAAGTGGTTTGCACGATTTAAAAGTGGTGATTTTGGCTTGGAAGACGATGAACGTCCTGGGCAGCCAAAAAAGTTTGAAGATGAAGAACTGGAAGCATTAGTCTATGAAGATTGTTACCAAACACAAGAAGAGCTCGCAAAATTTTTGGGTGACACTCAAGCAGCCATTTCAAAACGTTTGAAGCAGCTGAATATATTCAAAAACAAAGAAATTTTGTTCCACATGAACTCAAACGAAAGATGTCGAAAGGCGGTTTTGCATGTCCGGAATGCTACTGGAACGCCACAAAAGAAAGTCATTTTTGCATCGGATTGTTACCTGTTGATGAAAAATGGATCCATTACGACAATCCCAAGCACAAAAAATCATATGTGAAATCCGGCCAACCAGCCAAATCAACGGCAAAGCCGAATATCCATGGCGCGAAGGTAATGCTCTGTATTTGATGGGATCAGATGGGTGTGCTGTATTATGAGCTGCTAAAACCGGGTGAAACCATCAATGGACAACGCTACCGAACACAATTAATCCGTTTGAAGAGAGCAGTAGCCGAAAAACGCCCGGAATACGCAACCAGACACGAGGCAATAATTTTCTATCATGACAACGCTTAGCCTCACGTTGCTATTCCGGTTAAGAACTATTTGGAAAACAGTAGATGGGAAGTCTAACCCCACCCGCCTTATAGCCCAGACCTTGCTCTTCTGACTACCATTTGTTCCGGTCGATGCAGAACGCCCTCAATGAAATGCGATTCACATCAGAGCAGAATATCAAAAATTGGCTTGATTCATTCTTGGCTGCCAAGCCGGCGCAGTTCTTTTGGTATGGGATCCACAAATTGACAGAAAGATTGGAAAAAGTCATAGCTTCAGATGGGCAATTCTTTGAATAATACTATTGTACATGTTTTTCTTAAATAAACGTTCAAATTTTGGAAAAAAACCGCACGAATTAAATTACATACCCAATAAAACACATAAATTTGAAAGTGAACTTAACATTTTTATTATCAGTTAAAAGAACAATTCATGCCATTTACTTTTTAAAAATGATATCATGTAAATGTTGGCCACGATTACGTCTGAGGTGGTCCATTTGGAAGGTCCAATTTTGGGCGACTCGTTCGAGCATACCGACTAGTATCTCGCGGATAACACGAACAATGTTGGCTTCCAAAGCGTCAATCGTAGCTTGCTTATTCCTGGACACCTGAGACTTTACATATTCCCAGAGAAAATAGTCCAAAGGTGTGACATCGCACGATCTAGGTGGCCAATTTACCGTAGCAAAACGTGAAAATAAGTGCTCACCAAAATGATTTCTCAACAAGTCAATTGTTTCACCCGCTGTATGGCTCATAGCGCCGTCTTGTTGAAACCAGAGCACACCGAGACCATGTGCTTGAATTTCAGGGAGTACATAGTACGTTAACATGGCGTTATAACGGTTACCATTGACGGTAACATTCTGATTTGTCTCATTTTTGAAGAAAGGTGGATCAATGATTTCACCAGCCCATAAACCACACCATACTGTTGTTTTTAATGGATGTAATGGTAGCTCTTGGTACAGCCCACATATGACAATTTCGTTTATTAACGCATCTATTGAGCTAGAAATGGGCTTCATCACTGAACAAATTATCACGATAAAACACCGGATTTTCATTGAGTTTTTCTAGAGCCCAATATGAAAATATGACGCAAATTCAAGTCGCCTGGCTTCAGTTCTTGCACAAGTTGAATTTTGTACGCTTTTAGGCCGATATCCTCACGAAAAATTCGCCAAGTTGTCGAATACGCCAAGCCAAGCTGCTGAGAACGACGATGAATCGGTTCGTCACGGTCTTCGGTACACTCTCAGCCACAGCTGCTATAGTCTCTTTACTACGTGCTGGATGTGTTTTAACCAGTCGAGTATCATCCAGTAATGTAAACTGAGTTTCAGTAGTTGGTTTCAATAGTTTCCTCAAATCGCACTAAAAACATTTCTCACAAAACGTTGATTTTCGTAATACAGCTGAGCAATTTGGAGACGCTTTTCATGATGACTTGCCAAACGATGCTGAACAAAAATGACAAAGCAGTTTGATAGGAGTCACGCGTGATCTGTCAAAATCCTAATTATCGTCAATGAAATGAGCCGTTATTGTTATATAAGATGCCTGGGAAGCCGATGTCCTACAGTCAGACGTACATGATACTCCATAGGAAGCACCACCAATCTTTTCCTTAACAGCATTCTGCATGTTTTGGTTTAACGAGTGAAACCGTTTCTTGATCGCCTTTTCTTTCAAATTGGTATAATTTGGCTCGATAACAGCCATGAATTGAAGAAAGCCTTTATTCGAACAAAAAGAAATAGGAATTTGGTTCAACGCTATAAGTTTCGCTTGTGCCCGATGAATCTCTTTCATCCTGTCTGGCAAACACTGTCTGCCATTGGAAATTCTTTGGGTTTTTCTCTTATGTTTTCTGCGTTGTCCAGTTGTACTATCGGGACAGGAAAAATAATTATTTCTGTCTTTACTCTACAAATCACAGTAGCTTTTCCGCCTTTTTTAATTACTTTTCTAATTACACGTGTATTTTTAATGTACACGTGTATTTAGAACCTAAACATGTACATCAATAAACATATTTTACTACACGTGACATACATAAATACACGTGTAATCAGATACAAGCTTGAAACCGAGAGTTCTAGTACAAAGTGTTGACAGCTGGCATGTCATTATGAATGAGCGTTGAGACGGAGAATGAGAGAGAATTCTTAATATTTTCGACGAACTATTAAGAGACATTGTCGTATTTCCTACCTCAGTTTTTGGTCGTGAGATGTTGCAGTCTTTCCCGGCTCGTTTGAACTTTTTACGGTTTTCCTCTGCCGGTGCGGTCTTGTATTGTAGGATGGAAAAAAACTTTTCCCTAACTCTGATAGCTTCTTTACAGATTTTTCCTTTGATCTGCTACTCTTCATCCGATGAGGGATTAAGGATCTCAATCTAAAGAAAATAGTGTATGTAATCATATCAGCAGCGGCATCCAAGCCGTTGAGATTTTTAAAGAAGTTGCTCCAATCGGCATTCTTGTATTGCCATACGGTTCTTTTAAGAATCTCTTCTCTAACTGTGTAGTCATTGTACGAGAAATTAGCTGATATGACATAGTCCGAGGAGTCTAGAGGAGATAGCACATCGCCCTTGTACTTAACAGGGTGAAAAGTTAAAAACAAGTCCAGCGTGTTGGCGGTATGACGATCAAGATTTGGTATTCGCGCGGGTTAATTTACAAGCTGGGTCAAATTGTTTTCCATAGCGAAGATCTCAACATATCGTCCTTCGGGTGTTGTCTGTATAGAAAGTCGTGCTCCATACAGTTCTTTGTATGGATCCACACAGCGCATTAAACTCGTTAAAGGTTGAATTGCTGTCCACTTTGGGGATTCGGTAAATGAAGCAATAGTGGATAATTTGCTAACGGAGCTAGAATTTTAACCACTTAAATTTGAGTTCCGTATTGGAACGGAGATTATATTGTGGTGGAGTTTTCTATGCAAATAAATGGCTAGAAGGCGGTGAGAAAAGAATAATGGCACTAGTTCGTGGCCTCGTAGCTTCAGATTTGAGTAATCTGAGAGGTGTAGGCAGAAATCTATCTGTGTTTCACTAATTTCCAAAACATCTAGCCTATATCTATAGATATGTTCGTCCGCAGAGAATTAATTACTGAGAGCAGCGATGAAAAACGAAATGCTCAGGGTGAAGTGTTTTTTTTTTTACCAAAAATCTTCCTTCTGAGGGTCACTTTTGAGGTGATTAGTATTCCAAACAGACTCAAGGCATCTACTGAATCCCGGCACAATGGGGAATGTGTTGACGTGTCTCCACACCCGAAGCCTGGACTCGAAATTAAAAAACGAAGCAACATAAAACTGCGAACACAGGGACGGCTGCACATTGTGGGCTTAGATAAAACATCTGTTCAGACCACTAAGCCGAGGTATGACTTACTGCCTTATCTGCACTTTGAAAGGTTTATTCCCACTCAATTTCCAAATGTGTGTATGTAGGAGGTGCCCCCCGTATTTTTCTGTGACATTTACTATAGTTAGATCAATATTGTCTGCTACTCATTGTTACTACCTCTCTGTCTGGAAAATGAAACTCCACACAATAGAGAAACATAAACCAGGGCCCCTTACCCCATTTTCGAGTGATCTTAAAAATCGAGAGCTTCCTCTATTGCACAGAATCTGTCTTTTGTTTGAAGTGAACTCCCGTCTTGTAAGGACTTAGTTTCACTGAATGCCTATACATTCATGGGAGCAAGGATACACCATGAAATCTTTCTCTGTCAAATTCTTTGATACCATTGCGGAACTATATTGAGGACACAGCTCCACCCTATGTATAAGACGAGGCCTACCCATTAACCTCTTGCTGTTGTTAGGGTCACAACATCCAGTACTGTTTGCAACACTATATTGGGTCAAAACCAACTGGAAGACTCTTGTGGTTTCTGTTCTAAACTACAGATACCATGATGCCCCCATTAGGGGGCCTATCTCTGATAGGTATCATGTTTAAAGTCCTGGTGTGGGCTACCGGTGGTCCTGACACTCAATAAGTCCTATGACCGGCAGCCTGTAACTGGTCACATCGTAGAAACCATCAGCCGTGTTAAGTTCTGAAAATCATTACGATAAGACCAGTACTTGTCTTATCTGGAAGATAATTAGGCGTCGAGGAGCCCCAATCAACATTTGTCAGCAAAAGTTCCCCTCTACTGTACAACGAGTGAAATGGTTAACGTGAACACCTATCGAGAAGACATAATTTCACTGGATGCCTATTCATCTATGGGCCACACTTGGTATGAGTCGAGACCGATCTAAAACCTCTAAAACCTCACTTATTTGCTACTCAGGGGGAGGCTACCTCAACAAGTCAGGCCCGGACCGAGATCCGGGCTACTCTTGATTACCATGGTAGAAACTATCGGTGGTCATACTGCCAACGAGACCTATGACCGGCCGCTTGTTACTGTTCAAATCATAGTAACCTTCAGACTTATTAAATTCAGAAACGTCGTTGATGGACGAAGCCTTTATAATTGGGCGGGGACCCAAATGCCCTCTATTGTACAGTATCAGCACCTTAACTTGGATAAACAAAAAATGGCGTAAGCTCGTTGATGGGTCAACTAACTTCGAAAGACGCCATCACCGAGCGCCGTACCCGAACATATTGAATATTGTGACGCCAGAGAGACGGAACTTATCATATGTTCCGATGCTAATGCTTAGAACACTTCTTTTTAGGGCAATGGTAAGTGATAATTACATCAGAAGCTGGTGGCTGATGGCTGGTTGAAAACATTCACAATGGTATTTTATGTTTTATGTATTGTGGCTAGGAGATTAGATGAGTTCGAGGGAAATGCAATTGCATCATAGCTTTTCCACGTCGAACTTCGGTAGTCTTAGTTGATTCCATTGTGTCTGTAATATCCGAATTCATACTCTGGCTGCAACAAATCTATGGATGTTGCTCTTCGGAAAGTTTGGAGATCCAAAATGCTGGAGGAGTGATCAGTTTGGTTGACAGTTCATTGATCAGGGGATCACCCAAGTTCCTTTATAAGTGTAGAGATGTTACGAATTCTTAAAAAACCTGCATTGATTTGTTGATATGGTGTTAGGCAAGCATATATATTTTCAGTAGAGGAAGTCATAGAATTCGTCTTTAATGGAGTCATCCTTATTTTCTGTAGGGGTTTGGGGTATGTCGAACTAGCTTTAAAGGAAGATGTACAGCAAGTAGATCAAATTTACTAGATCCACTTGTCATGTCATGTCATGTCAGTCTGTAAGGCAGGGGTACTCCACGGTCAGTCAGAGGTGATAGACTTCCAGGCTTCAACACATGGGGGTCAGAGTAAGAGTGGATACGCACAGGTTTAAGTGCCGATTTTTGTGTCTTCACAAAATACGTGACCATCAAGGAAAACTCTACTGGTTACTACAAAGAACAGCAATGGCGAAAGAATGCAACCTTGTCGTATTTCGCTTCGAACTTTAATATCATCTGACATCATACTGTCAAGAGATGACATTTGCCACCACCATCATGAAAGCGATTGCTCTGCTTACGGCTGCCATACAGCATCTCTGCCCAAGCTGTTGAAGGCGTTGTTTATCTATATAAACTGGACTCATTGTCTAATCATGATCCGTAAGGTGCTGATGTGGTCGATGTACGAGGAACCAGCTCAAAAGCCTGCCTTGATTAATATCGAACGTTGAAACAAGATGTTGTTTTACACGATCTAGTTTTATTCCATCTATTAGTTTAGCCACAGACTGGGAAACGCCTATATGTATCTCCCTAGTTGTCACATTTCGTTGAGTATCCGTTGTTGGACGACTTGGAAATCATCCCCGTCTTCCAAACTTCGGAAAAGGCTTAGGTTTTTCATGCTTTACTATCATAATAAGTTGTTGTATGATTACCGATGAATTTTTTGGTGCGTTTCGGAAAAGTTCCACTTGGATGCCGACTTCTTTATCTTCCACAGGGCCTTATCGTCGAGAAGTCATTTCAACACTACTGGCAGTTGGCTTATAAGCACTTTCTTAAAACTGCGAAAGTGATATCCAGATTGATAAAGTAGGAACAAAACATTTGTCCAGCCAACGAATCAATCCTTACATATTATAGAAGAGATCAACTTAGTCATCACCTGAAAAACAACAAGGGCCAGGATCGAGTTCCTTTTAAATATTGAATTCCTGTTTATCACCTGGGTATGGCTCGATGATAGAACCGACCGTCTATGTAAGATTGGGGCTCTAGCGAACGTTTTCTCTGTATCGATAAGGATATGCAGATTTGACAAGTACTATCAGTTTGCCTTAAATGTAATACTATGTCGCCTTGTTTCTTTAAATTGACAGAAAATGAATCGCCAGTTGATACACTTTCTAATGTCGCCTTTGCTTCCTTTGTCGCTAGAAAACTCTCTCTACCAAAGTGTCAAAACCAAAACAAATACTCATGGGAAATCTGGTGCAAATCTTCTTCGCTGACAGAGAACCTGCGAACTTTCACGTTCAGATTTGATCCACAGGTAAATTCATTTACGAATCGGCAGCATCTTCAATATCAAACCAAAAAACAAAGAAAAAAATAAAAATAAAAATAAAAAATAAAATTGACAATAATACTGAAGAATAAAAAATCAAAAAAAAAAAAAAAAATACATCACGGCTACACGCCCATTGGTAAAAGCAGAGAACACGGCAAAAGATCAACGGCTTTTGCATCTATAACGACAGCAGCAGCAACCACTGCGGCTACGTCAACAACGACAACAGCGACGGGTATCCAGCGACGGCGACGACGATCGAATCGACACGACACACGATGAATAGTACGTCACAAGGTGAACGTACTCGCGGATGTTAGTGGGTCACTATTTGTACGGTCGTTGAACTCTTGGCCTCTCGTGAGAATGATTACTCTTGTAGTAATACAAAACCAACTCGAAACTCTTTATTTTTATGTTTTTAGTTTTTTCTTTTTCTTTGTAATAGCAACACCACATATATGGATACATACAACACGGGACACATGTGATTCATGTATACACTTGGAAGTGTACTCTTCCAGATTTCTCTTACCGCTCTTACCGCTAGCGATGTAATTCAAAATGCAGGAAGGGGTGATTTAGATCTCGTATTTCTTCCGCGATCAAAGAGTTGAATCAAATTCAAGTTCTCTCTCGGTCTCTTTCTCTCTCCATTTCTCTCTTTTTTTTCCAAGAACTTTTATGAAAAAGGAAGTGATTTCTATCTCTACAGAGAGAAACACAAACAACTCTTATGTAATTAAAAAAAAAAAAAAAAAAAAAAAACGTTGATTTACGAATTACAAGAGCGATGATCTTTGGTAAAGTCCTGCTAAAATTAAAAAAAAAAAAAATCAAAAAAAAAAGCTATAAGGCAAGGCCAATTATCAGGTTGCGTATATACGGAGGCCAGGCGTTACAGGAAAGTTGTGTGACTTCGAAGTATATATAAACAGCCAACAGATATTAGTCTAGTTAATTGGGCGGAGAAGTCAATAAAAATGTTAAGCCCTTTGAGCCTGTCAGGTCCGAGTTTTTTTGTTTTAGGTGAATGTTAGTAATGTTAGTTACTTATTTGTGTACCTAGATGGCGCTACGGTCTGGGCTGGAGTATGGCCTCAACTGAGAGGTCAGACCAGTTAATGCGGTCTATTGTCAACTGCGTCCAGTTGCGAAAATCAATTGGATAGACGTTCTTCTCACTTTTCAGGCGAGCCGTTGCTATTCACTGGTTTTTAACTACCAAGCTAAGCGCAATTTTCTTACCAGATTGATGTCGCCCTACAGATTTAGCCAACAAATTCAGAATTAATTAAATAGAATGTCGCCAAAAATGCTGCGAAAAGTCTAAGTTTCCTCAAACGAGGTAGGAAATACTTATTCCCGTCTGATCTGGCCTCAATAAGGCATTCATCCGCCAAAAATTGGAGAACAATGCCCATATCTTACATAGTTAGGTGCTCCTAAAACATCTCTGCACCTGTTAGATAGGATTGATTCAAAACCGTGCGGTAAGACTTATATGTGATGCTAATATCACTCAGTCAATTGACACCCTTGAAGACTGACGTAATGTCTCCTGTCTCACTTTGTTTTGTCCCTATTCCCATGACCAGCGTTCTAATGAAAATGCAAGTAGCATTCCGCCTGCGCCCCTTCAAACCTTCAACCGTAACATCCGTCTCGTTTATGGAATGCCCTGCCGAGCACTTTATTTGACGACCATTATAACCTTCAAACATTCAAAACGAACGTACATCGGTACCTCTTTACTTTCCTCCCTAGCTTTCCTTCGCCCGCGCTGTGTACAAACATGATAAAAAAAAAAAAAAAACGAACATGCCAAAACTGCAAAAACCAAACAGATGCTGTTGAGAATCCGGAAAGATTGTTTCTGCAGACTGTAAAACGATTATGATGAACAACATCCCACTGTCCAGCAGAATGAACCATTTAACCTGGACGAACACAGACATCATTTCCGTCCACTCGACCAAGAAGCTTCCGATGAAGCTTCTGATCCATTTAAAGCAGCAAGCGACGATTGGATACAGAGTGTACATTAACTCATCTCTAAAATCTGGGTTGACGAAAGTGTGCATGGAACCTAAGCATTCTTTGCCCGATCTTACAGAAGGAAGATCTTCTAAGCTGCGCAACATCACATACAAAATACAGTCTGCCTTAGTATACTTCGTGTGAACGCCTAAGACTCTTCGTCAGTCTGACCAGCCCATATTAGTGAGGTTTTAGATCAGAAAATTCCAAAAAAAACAGATCTTGCATAATAATCTGGAATCCCAAATAGATACACACCCTCTTTATCGGTTTTTTAGCCGCATATGACAACATCTACAAAGATATATACAGAAACATGTCTAGTTTTGGCACCCGGTCAAGCCCAGTCGACCGTCAAGGTGGCTAATGACAAAACCGAAGCGTTCAATGTCAGAAAGATGCGATGCGACGCCAAGGCGATGCGTTGGCATGTGATATTTTCAACATCCTTCCTTTATGAATTGTACGAAACTCACAAGCCGACTCCAAAAGCAACAAGTCTGTCTGTTACTCGCATACGTAGACGACACGGACATAATGGTAAGAATACAGCAAGCTGTCACTGATGCGTTCACAAATAATGGAACAGAACAGCATAAACAAAATATATGCTGTCAATAAAGAGGACACACAACATCGACGTCTAGGACAAAACATCAGGACAGGCAGCTACAACTTTGAGGTATATAGTAAGTGCCATTTTCTATATACCTCGCCTCCGCTATTAATTCCAACAACGACATCAGCAAAGATCCACTCTTGCTAATCGCTGCTTCTTTGACATTAGACAGCAATTGTGTAGTAAAGCCTTCCTCGAACTTAACAAAAAAAAAAAAAAAAAACATTATACTCCTAAAGAAGATTGAATGCTAACGAAATCAAATGAAAATACTTCGGGTAATTGTCGGTCCGATTTGCAAGAAGAGACATACCTATTGTACAACGATGATTACCCGGATAATTCGGCTTAGATAACTAGTTCACCTTGAGCGTATGAACGTCATCGTCCCATCTCGGAGAATTGAATACTTGCCAAAATATCACTGAAAACTCGCTGAGTTCTGCCAATGATGTCAATGTTGTCAGCGTATGCAAGTAGTTGTACTGCAAAATGTAACTCTGCGATTGCCTTACGAGTTTCACACAATTTTCCCAACTTAATTTTAGAGAAAGTTATATGACAGTGCATCACCTTACACAAATCCTTTTTTTTTTACAACAGAGGTCTTGGAGAGACTATTTTCGACCACCAGGGCTCCATTGAAATCGTCAGTAGTATTCCGCCCCTTCGTTATTCGTTGCTAAGCTGTACAGCTCGCTTAGAGATTATCCTGCCGAGCTCTTTCTTGTAGTCATTGTAACATTCAGACGTACATCGATTTCTCTCTTCCTTTCTCCTATAATTTTCCTTAAGCTAAGCTGTGTGCAAACAGTTTAAGGGTACTAATAACCACTTCGACGTGTTCGGTAAGAATACTAAGGCTAGAGTCATTAATTTCAATCCGGAGGGACAATGCAGTAGACGAAGAGCTCGCCTTAGGTGGTGCGCACAAGTTGAAGAAATGCATATTGGTTGAGGCCTAGGTCCGCTGGGGACTGTAATGTCACCTCCAATGAAAAGAGGATTCTTTATAACAACCTTAAGAGACCTGGGTAGTGGCTGCATGCAGACGGAAAACGAAAACACACCCCGAAACCCAGTCTTTAAGGGATCTAGATATCTCGCAGCATTTTTAACAGCATTGCATATGTGGTCATTCCAACACAAGTAAACATGAACATTGACGCACGTACCGAAAATGCGAACCTTTTCGACTCGCTGCCGTTCATGTTTTACAGCCGAAGATCAGGGGCATGAGTCCGAGAATGAATATGAAAAGCAGAGGAGCAAGTAGTGTAATAAGTAACGGGTGACCAGAAAGCAATGATAGTTTTTCCAATTTTTTTTTTTTTTTTTGAGCGCGCTCAAGGGATTTGAGTACCCTTAAAATGTTTGTAATTACCATTTCATTGTGCACTGTTTTACGCTTGCCGAACGTGAGGAAATTATTAAAAAATATTATCGAACATTACCGGCTCAGCTGTAAATACGCAACGAGAATTTCATCATGAGATCGTTCGACATCATGGCTTCAGTGAAAAAGTTTGTGCGTGAATACACAATTTTGTAATTTAAGCCACCAACCAGACAGATATTGGAGCGAAATGAAGAAAACATATCCGCCGTAGCGTCCAGTATCCAAGAAGACCCAGAAATATCGATTTGGTGCCGATCACCTGAATTGGACATCGCCAGAAAGTCAACCCGGCTTATTTTTCAGCTGGATTTGGGCCTTCATCCGCGCATGCTACACAAGCTCGAAGTTGTGAAGGAGAAATTTGACGACTTGGTTATCTTACGGCGAGTATTCATCAATTGGCCGACATGATCATGTGACTTGACACCACTCGATTATTTTCTCTGATGTTACGTCAAGTTCTTAGTCTACGCTAACAAAACAACGACTTTGAACGACCTCGAGGCTAACATTCGACACACTATTGCTGGAATAAAACCGCTCATATTGGACTAAGTCACCAAAAATTAGGCTGACCCCTTGAAGCACTGCCAGCGAAGCAGAGGCGGGCATTTGGATAATGGTGATAATGGCATGAATGTAGCTTCAAAATTAAGCCAGAACCAATTTTATATCTCTCACCGTTGTTGTTTTATTTAAATTTGATTTTCCTATCGTTCTTATCTGGTATCGGAGACAGAACGGAGCCCTGTGGCACACCAAGAAGAAGGAAAGATATATCGTCTGGAAAAGTTGTCTTGTGTGCATTAAGATCTTTAAGTACACTTGTTACTACACTACGCATTGAGGATTTGATGAGCTCGAGTTTAGGCGGATACGTAGCACACTCTGGAAATTTTGTGCTAGCGCAACAAGCATATTGAAATTCTTCTATTAGCTCTTCCCAATATTTTTCTTAACGGACTACTACTTTTCCGCTGTCTGGAGTCGTTCTGAGAGCAGAAAATCTTCCAAAACCGAGCAGATGCCATAAAACTTTTGAGGTTTTCGTTGCGTTTAAAAGTCGGGACTTCTATAAAAAAAGGAATATTTGACCTTGAATCACATCGGAAGAGCTTCTAGATGACAACGGATCTTCTTTTGATTAAATATAAATTTTCAAATACACTATGTAGTGTATATTGGCTTTTAAATTTTTACTACAAAATTGGCCATTTCGTGTGCTGCAACGTACTGCCTTACCCTGGACAAACATCCACACTTTAAGCTATTTTAGGTTTTTCTTTTTTTTGTCATAATTATCGACGTTGACTCTAATAAAAACGTAAAAGTTATTTATCTATTCGCTGACCCCTAAATCATTATTCTTCCATACAATCAAAAATAGTCCGCACGTTGTATTAACATTAAATACGAACTTTATCGAAGAGCTTAAGACGTATGTACCCCTCTCATGTAAATAAAAAAAATATAAAAAGTAAAATATCATGAAAAGGGGGAAACCAGCAAATGAATTCAACACACATATGCATGTAAGACCAATCTTCTTTTCTATTCTAAAGCCCGGCAACTTTTTGTGGGAATGCAACAGCCTTAATAAAAATAAAACCAATTTCTGCCTTTATATCTAAATTAAATGAATCTCCGTCGACATACAACAAAAGTTCTTAATTTAGAACTATCATGGGTCACAAAAACACACTCACGTTGTCATGCAGGCACACGCTCGTACTGTCTATTTTCCACGCCGAAACGAAGAGATACGCTTTTGTCATAAGTTCTCTAATCACACATCTATCCATCCACACAATGACAACCTAGCATTGAACTGCAATAACTTTGAAGTATCAAATGGAAAAAAAGTGAGAAAAAATCAAAAAAAAAAAAAAAAAAGTAAAGTGAGGAACGTAACGAATTCAAGCTTTCCCTTTGCATTTCCCGCCACCTCTCAATCTGGTGATGTTACTGTTGCCGCCGCCCCATCCTACCATCTATGTAACTTCACTATGAAACTTTATTCCGCTTTCTTGTTCCCGCTTATGATCCAAACCAAAAACTACATAAGTACAACACAGCGACATTGACAGGGAACACACATGAAATGAACGTTGTGCGGCCATTCACCTCCCGAAAAACTCGGTCCGCCAGAGAATACCCATTTGCTTGGGTCGTTTTTGACTCTTTGACTACACATATCAGTTTGACTGTCCATTTTTCCTCCCAAAATTCTACTGTTCGGGGCGATTTTTTTTTTTCTTTTTATTTTTCTTTTTCCATGGGCCACCTCCCCTCTGTTTCAAGCACCCCTTTTGAACTCTTTTTCGTTTTCCTTTTGGCATTAAACAAATGCCAAGAAGTAACTACCAGCAATTACAATTAAAATAGAGTACATATGGACACAGGCAAACGAAGAAGAACTGCCACAAAAGAGGAACAACCAAAGCAAGCCAATACCCGAAAAAATAAGAACCGACTTGAATATGTGAATATGTAATCAGGGAAAAATAATAAACTAAAATAAAAGAGAGGAAATCGGGAGTTTTTTCTTTCGCCTTCTTTTTCTTTCGATCTTTTTTTTTTTTAGTTTTTTTCTTTCAATTCATTTTTGGATAGTAACCAAAGTTTGGATGGAATCCGAGGGAAAAGATGAAAATCCCCCAGTTGTTCCCAGAGCCGTCAATGTCGTAAGACATTGGATCCAAAACCAAAACCAAGGTAGAAAACGACCAAACACAATCTTATCCAAAAATGGCAAGTCCCAAAGATACGAATACACACATTTAAACCACAAAAGATACAGAAACAGCAATAACAACCACGCACTCCTCCTCGGTGAAATAAAACGCATCTCACTGCACACAATTTTTTGGGGGGTATGTGGAATGCATTTAATTTGCCTTGTAGGCCGAAGCGCTTACTGAGAAAGAAAACAAAATTAAAAAAAAAAAAAAAAAAAAACAATTGGGTAAGATACTCGGTACTCGTATCCAAACAACATGGAACCATGACGGTATGTGCATCTGTTGCAAAATATTGCATCCATGGGAATCTTTGTTGAGTGCAGTTCACTTCCTTGTTTTCGAAACTCAATGTTACGAGTAATAAACCAAAGAGATATCCCCCCCAAAATCCAAAGAGCTCACATATTCAAGAGAGTTACATACAAAATTTTTACAAAAATTCCATACGAAAATCAGCTGATTTTGGGTGGAATCTGACGTCTACCTATTCGAACAAACAAGTTTTCCCTATTTACATTCTCTCAATGGCAACACTGTTACTTGATCCCCAATCAGCTGTTTCAATTACTCACAGTGATGCTCTTAAATATCTTAACCCATCAGCTCTCGGCACAGATCCGATTACGACACTCGTGCATTCGAATAAATGCGGAAGTATCCCCAGAAATTTACCTCTTACTCCCTTACACATCACTTATGCTGTTCGATACAACCACACTAAGCACGTTAACAAAAGAGTATCTAAAAAGCTCAAAGAGTATAAAATAAAAAAAAAACAACCAAACAACACTTGACACGATCTGTTCATGTATCCATGATCTTCATTTCAGAGGCAAGAGCAAATTAAATATTACTCCCCGGCCCAGTCAAAAGAGGACCTGGTTGGGTTACACGGGTTCTGTATCTTTTTTTCGCTGAAACTAGGTACAACTACTCTTTACATAAATCTCTTTCGAAGAAATCTTTGCGTGTAATTAAGTATCTTTTGGTTTTTTAATTTCATTTTTACTTTTTTATTTATACTTTATTTATTGCCATGTCATGCTGCTGCCCCTTGTGTACGCCGTGGAGCAGAATCGCATGCATGTTGAGATACAAGATTTACATGAGCACCCCTATCGAGGTAATAATTGATCTGATGAGCGTGGCAAGTGCCTTAAACGTAAATCCATCTTTAATGATACTTTAATGGATACCAAGCCCTCGTGCATGTGACATTGTTCGAGGGGTAATAAAAATTTCATAAATACCACGAATGGCTAATATAACAGTGACAGTGACAGTGATGTTTTTTTTTTAAATACCTTTTGTTGGGTGGTGACAAAAAGACGTCTTTACGTCAGGATCCTAATAAAATATGCGACGTGATGAAGGATACAGTACATTAATGCGACTATATGCAGTATTGTGGAGATTTCGTGACTGAACTCTTTAGTCATAAGGAAATGCCTGAATGTAGTCAGGAAGTAATGAAAGTTGGGAGTACACCTGAAGGCCACCACAATAAGTAAAACACATTGTTTTGGTCTGTTCCGGAAATACTCGATGAAAGTTTTAGTATCTGTAGTGCGTTGAATCCAATTGTGGATTCATCTTCGAATATTATTATTATTATTATTATCTGCCATATAAACTAGGTACATCGTATCATGCTCTTTCATTTAGACACGATATAAGACGATGAAAGGAAGTCCAAGATCAAGCTAAAATGGAAAGCGCGTCTCACATAGAGCCGATGAACTGAACTCAATGATCTCAACCTGCAATGGAATCTGCCTAAGTTTTCAAGTATCGCTGACCAGACTTAGAAAGTAGATGCCACAATCAGCATCCCCGACTGTTAGCAATACTAACTATGATTACTTCCTAATCTGCTTAAAGACCAATGGACTTGAATATTCCTCTTCATACATGCAGCTCTTGTAGAATCTTTTGTGATTATATAAGCTTATATGACTCATCCCGATGAGTTTATCTTCAGTTAGCCCGAGAGAGGACATTGGTGGCTTTACGTTGTTAGCCTACCTAATATTGTTCCTTGGTATGACTCGAAACCTTTTTAATTACTTACTGAGGTGGCGGGTTGAACATAGACCTTAACCAACAAGCACCTTCGTTAGCTGCCTCTAGTGGCGCCACTTGGAGATGGGGTCCCCTTTCACTACCAAGTTCAAACGAACCAGGAATGACTTCAACGTTAACAACGTAACAATTCTTGGTCGTTCATCAAAACTATTAGAAATTCTGCATTATGCTCCATCCCAACGTCCGTTTATAGTGCCACATTAGCTGTCAGCTCTTTAGATAAGGCTAATCTGCTTGCTGCAAACTTTGCGGCCATCTTAACATTTCCAGATTGTGCTTTGTCCCAGCCTTCACTTGAGTGCGTCGAATCTTCAATAAGCAAGAGTACTTGAAAATATTAATATACACTAATCTGGTGGTCAAGATAGTATATCCCCCCACTAAATAATCTTTTTCATCAAACCAACTCTATAGGACTCTTTCCGAGCAGATGGAAAACAGCATTTGTCCAGTCTGTCACTTAAAACTCGAATCTTCTCTTTCCTCCTATAAACCCATTGCACTTACGTCTATTCTTTGTAAGTTAATGTAAACGCTGATAAGCCGCCACCTCACGAAATATCTTGAGACATGAAAACTTCTCAATGACTAACAGTACAGTTTTCGTAAAAACAGGTCCATTGGTGAATATGACGGCATGTCTCACCGAAAAGTGGAACCAAACAGTACATCAATCTGTCAAAAGCAAGACAGTTGAACTTAATTTTTCTAATGCATTTCACAGCATTACAGCTCTCACTATATCATTTGTACATTTAAAACCAACGTACATCGGGACTTCTCTTTCTTTACCCCCTAAATTTCCTTAACCCGCGTTGTGTGCAAACATTTTAAAGGTACCTTAACTCCTTGAGCGAACGCTAAGAAAAACTTGCGTATACCTCCTTAGATGCGGTTATTGTTTAGATCGGAGTTCGAAAGGGGGGTTGGGGCAGCCATATTAGTATGACTAGACCGATGTCGCTGTACAGGTGTGCTGGTACACTTCTTGGTTGAACATCATTCTGCATTCCCCGTCAATACAAACGGGACAAAGGTCATGTGCAGTATCTTTGTCTTAAAACGTCCGAGTGCTTTTCCATCCGGTTTCGACAAGTTCCAAGCCTTTAAGCCATAGAGCAGAACCAAGATGATAGGGGTCTTGTATTAAGCCAGTTTGGTCTTAGGAAAGAGAACTCAATTACTTAATTGAATCCTGTGAAAAGGCGATTGGTAGCAGTAATTCTGCGTCTGATTTCCGTGGCGAAGTTTTTAACTACTTCTAACTTACTGTCAATGGTAACGCCAAACCGTTAATTGTTAGCATGTATTGTAATTTTCTTTACCCATTCTGGCTGCTTCGGTCTCGATACTTATGAAAACTTCATTGTTCTTCCTGTGTTTAATCAATCATCCGGGTGCGCAAGTTGTTGTGCGGACTTACAAAAAATCGTACCGTTGGCCAGTGAGTTTTACACGAACTTTTCACGGGCGATGCTAAAAAAGTCACATGACAGTGTATCGCCTTGTTTAAAATCTTTCTCAATTTATTAACTATCGACCGTTAAGGAGAAGCGAAAATTTTACATAGTTATCCTACACAAGCTGTCGACTTTGGCAGGAGTGTTAAACCCAGACACGTATAGCTCGTTCTTATGCACCCTTTTAAATGCGGCTTTGAAGTCGATAAACAAATGGCGAATGCAGATCCAAAATTCCGAGGTCTTTTTCAAGAACTGGGATACACTGAAGTTTCGATCGATGCTGACTTTTCTGGAATGGAACCGCAGTCAAAAGGGTCTCCTTTCTTTTACATCAGGCAAAAGATGCTGAGATTTCATGCTTTGGGTATGCTTTCTTCTGATCATATATTAAAGATGAATTTGTGCTTAACTTAATCAGGTCATCTCCAGCTGCTTTCAATAGCTTAACAAACAGATCATCCGCGTCAGCACCTGCTACTTTACCTTCGTCTAGGTCAGGGGGATTCTCTCTTGTCTTCGAATCGGTCATCCTGCCTGACATAGGTATTTTAACCATAAACACTATTATATAGTATGCAGGATTTGTATTTCCATATTCTTAGCATCGACTGTCCATATTCAAAGTTACAGGCTTCCCATTCCGCTTTTGTCACCCTGGCATGATCATTTTATTCTCTTATAAAGCCTTCGAACGTTATTCCTGCAGTAACATCACTCCATTTCCATTTCAATTGCGCTCTTCACGTGCTCTTTCTTTTTGTTTCCGAGATGCAGAGTATCTAGTTTGGTGGCATGTTTGTGCCCACATTCATCGGTTAATCATTAGATTTCTTGTAACGGCTAGTAGAAGACATTCCAGTTGTTGCTCTATGGTTTGTGTACAAAGAGATCCGGAAACAAATGCGATCGGCAAAGATTCTAGCAATCTCTTGCAGTTGCATCTTTTCGACATCGGTTGTATCTGTGATATCTGAATTCACAGCCGGGCTGCAACAAGATAATGAACCGAGTCAATGTTGATTCATCGGAAAATTCGGACATTCAGAGTGCTGGAGGAGTGTCTTTCATGGATCGCAATGTGATCAGCCTGATATACGGTTGATCGATCAGGAGATAGTCAAGTCCCTTTATGGATGAAGATAAGTGGGAAAACCAGAAGCCATTGTCGAAAACTTCCGAGGCACTAACGGGATTTTGGCAGTATAAGGAAGCTTACTACGGGACATCGAGAAGGCTGCAGTGGATTAAAAGGACTATGATAAGGCCTAATATATCCTATGCGTTAGTTGTCTGGTGGAACAAGCTCTCAACTAAAATATGCCATTGCTGCTTTTACCAGACTCTAAAAGAAAAACGGTTTGTCTCCAGTCTCCCCCCTGTAATTCGTTTTATTCGTATATCTTTTGTTTAAATAAAGCGGTCTTAGGTAGATCATGCACAGGGGTTTTCATGACTTTGCGCGCATGCAGTCTTTTGATTCCGGTTTTATGAAAAAATACGAAATCGACTTTTCCTGTGCCTAAGAATAGTTTTGGCATTTGGAAAGGAATGTAGACGGGTCTTCACAGATGAGTCCAAAACCGTAAGGAAAATTTGCGTCTGTCTTCCAAGTAAAGATATACGGAATCCTGATGGCAATGAACTACTTTCAAGTTAGTTCGAAAGTGAAAGACTTCCCTAAACGCAGTTGGAAGACGAAATTCACTTGAAATGAAATCGCTAATGAGCTTGCTAGCAAGACTCAGAGCAACATTTTTTAGGACCCGATCCTACGTTAGGTCTGCCTGCATCTTCGGTTAAGACTTCTATAAACAGTTGAGTCTATAACTGCTATTGAAATTAGAAACTACAACAAAAAGAGGATATAGGCGAACTTTGAAATCTGTGGTAAGTTTACGCTGCAATAACAGATTCTATCCTCAGCTCCAACACCGTGGAGGGTAGGTTTCTTAGAATAGAAGCGCTGGATTTTTAGAGGGACACAAGGTAAAGACGAACGATATTAGAATATATTTGGACAAATCACATAAACTGTTTCATGATTTGGGAAAATGAAGGATTTATAAATATTCGTGACTCTTAGGGCGGTCGAAACATTATCCGGCTAAGCAAATAGATACGGTCATTCGCAATACTGCAGCTAGATAAGACTAAGTATCTGCAACAAATGATAGGTGTCGATGAAAACCAACCCCACATTAAACAGTGTCATTGACTCATTTTGATAACTAGATCGTATGACCGATTTAGGGGTGATTAGGGAAAGAAGTGCTCGTAGTGCTTAGAGCTCACCAGTTTTTAAGTAAGAAAACCAGGCAAAAATAGAATATGCTTATGTCTATGAAATATTGTGATCGAGAAGTATGTCTTCCCACCTTCCCATGGGATCTATAATACAGCGTCGTACAGCGTCGATATTTATGGACGAAATCATTCGTTATTGGCTAAGAGATAATGTCTTTATCTACTTCGATGATTTCCGGATTTGAATTACACGTCAAACTTTTACCGGAGGAGTTTTTGTATACCCACCCGTTGCAACTGCGAGCTAATATTGGATGACAACGTTAGATTTCACTTTTTATTTGAAAAAGGAAAAGAATTTACACAATTCGTAAGACACTGGTTGGGAGGGGAGAAGTATCTTTGCCTGTATCAATAGCCAAGTTGCAATTAAGATGTTACTGAACCCTCTCACTATGTCCAAGCCAAGCTTTTCTACTCCAAGTCACAATGGAATGAAGGAAAATGTGAATGCCGATGAACTCGCTAGGTAAGACTCAAAAGATGGTTTATCAGCATCGAAGTCTGTGCTCATTTGGGACTTTCATTGACAGTTTGGTTTCATGTTAACATAACTACAGATGGCATGATTCTTCAGAATACCGGCAGACTAAACAAACCAAAGATTATCAACTTTCGCGCGGTTACTCACTAAGAAAAACTGATTTCTGATATCGTAATTTGTGACTATGCTTTTTCTACAGACCTAAATATGCTTAATATAAGTGAGACAACATTCTGGGAAGTAAGAGTGGTGCTGGTACTCATCTCTTTATAAAAGACCAGTAAAATTAACATACAAAAAGTACAAGGGATAGGTTTTTTATCTACGTGCTCTGTTCCGACAGAAGAAATATGAGAGCGTGCCACAATCATATTTTCCTGCATCAAAAATATTTCGTGGTCAACCTGAACTTAAGTTCTATTCTTTCTTGATTACTCTTGTGCACCTTTTAAACCCTGTTGTGGATGTTATCTACGTAGTCGTCCAAATCTTTTGGTTTTGAATTTGGGGACCTGACTTTAATTCACAGTTGAGCTGTGGAGTCAAATAGGATTTTGGACTGGCACTGTTCAACTCTGTAATGCATGGTCTGGCAAGTCTTTTGCCAACTTGGTCATTTCCCATGTTCGCTCAACTACAATACTACCTTGTTATCGTTGTCTTAATATTAAACGAAACAAATTGCTTCTGTACTCTAACCGTCTACTAGCTCAGTTTGGACCTGGACTCCACATTTTGTCGAAATTGTCCATCTATTCTTGATTGAAGTTTTGGAACCCCCTTAAGGGTTGTTCTTACTGTCTCACAGAGGTATGAACTAGCCCCTTTATACATATATCGTTGGAATTTCCACGTATGCACATGCTGTCATTCATGCCCAAAAATCGACATGTTCCTTTATAAAGGCTGCATGGGGGAAGGTACCTCCAGCAAGGTGGATTGCTGTGCATTATACATTTTCGCTCTTTCTCCCATACCTGCTCGCGAGTTGTAACTGCTGCGGTAGTGCTTCCAAGATTTCTAAACAAGAACCTTCCTAAGGGCTTGGGCTCCAGCGTCAGTGAAAAATATTGTCATCTACTACTTCCACAAGGAAACTTTCATTGCTCCATTTGACTAGCAAACTTAGACTATGGGTCTGGAACTGTCAAATTTCTACAATTCCCTTCAATAATCTCTTCCTATGCTTTTCATAATGATGAACTTCATTGTCATGTCGGTTTTCTATACTGCCTTTGGAGATGTCCCATTGTATCACCATACCCTAGTACGTTTAGTCTACTGCAGAAACTTTTGGATTTTGATCAAACAATCTAATGTTTCCTGGTAAGACTGTTCATTAATTGAAGGAATTAATCCCCCATCATCAAAAATATCAATGTTCACCAAAAGACTTCCTCGAAAGTATCTACTTCCTATCTTTCAAAGGAAATCTTACTCATAAGTCACAATCAACCTGCAAACTTTAATTAACCCATAATTTGCCAGCGCTCATCGGACCCAACCAGCAAAAGGCAACATGCAATAAACTCGCGCGACACGAACACCGAGCGAATTTTCTGCCAACAAATCATCGCCAATTATTCTTATTGCAAACGAAACAACCAACAAACAAACAACCGAATGGAAACACTGCAGCAAAAAAAAAAAAAAAAAAAAAAAAAAAAAAAAAAAAAAAAAAAATGGAAAAGGCCTAGTTCTGTTTCCCTGGGATTCGTCCTCATCGGCTGCCAAGTACAAGCTACACGACTCCCGAGAATCTCTGGTAATAAAATTAATAATTGTCATTACGAATCTCTACTATCAACAGACCAACTTCATAGCGGCCCCAACATCCTAAAGCACCGACCATGGTTCTCTTAGCTCCAGTTAGCCAGTTTGGCGTGCCTAGCCTGCATGACGGTCCCACAGCCGAACACATTTAAATACTCGTTAAAGACATAATCCCCTACTAGTCCACCTGGCCCCAAGTCATCGACAACGGCAGCGACAGCGACTAAAACAACGACAACCTCGACTACGACGACGACGACGACATCGACTATGATGACGACGACGACGACGACGACGACGACGACGGCAAGTTTGTTGGTGGCTATATACTCGTAATTACTACTTCAGAATAAGTGCTAAGTGTTAAGTACTAGTAGAGTGGTGGACCAGGGGTTACACATCCACAATATCAACAATAGTAGCACGTATGTCCCATGTCTGCTTTACTGCACCCGAGAGGCATCAAACAAAGCCTGTTTTCCCTATAAGATACATTCATGCATCCCAAAGAGGATAATTCTTAAGCTCGAACTCGAACTAAAACTGAGCTCACATATGAGATGTCAGGCCTACAAAAGCTCTTACAAAGTAATAAAGGCTCACTCACACATGGGTAACCGCGACTGCGGCACCTACTGAACACACAGAAAGGCATTATCATCTCATTTGCTACGGCATTTTATAATCGAGCGTAGCAGATTTGTGCTCGTATTCTCACATTCGTTCTATCCCAAGAGATGTACTTCACAGTATGCTCGCTCGTTCGTTCGGGGTTTGGTTCATTGCCCTGTGACGTCACCGGTTCAATGGCAAATTCTGACCCAGATTGTCTGCTATGGCGCACGGCTACTATACTACCTCAACACAGCAACGTGAATCAACAAACGTTCCAAACCTGAGAGCTGGCAAGACACATAAAGAGTAGTACGTAGTCATACTTTGTCTGTTTTGTGTGGTGTTGCCATGCTGAGATAAAGATTTTTTTTTTTTAAAAAATTTCTTTGGATTTCAGCTGATTTTTGGGGTTGGAGCATTGGAAAAATTTATCAAATTTGTACAGATCAACTACAACATTTGCCTTTGTTCGGCGCGAGTCTGGTTTTCATTATTTTGGTACTTACATCGGAGCATCTTACAATATTTTCGTTGGATTTTTGTGCACTTTATAATGTCAACCGAAATAGAACGAAAGAGACTTTATCCGGACTTCTCCGACATATTTGGAGCTCAGGCCGGTAAGGATTTCCGAGACTAAGTCAGGGTTTTCGAAAACGGATGGTAGCGGATGAGCCCTTAATGGACATCACTGAATGGGTTACTGGCTTCGGTCTAACCGATCTCTTGTCTAGAGGTATCCGTAATGGAATTGGCCTACCAGGTTGGGGCTTGTGCCGCCGGGGTAATTGTCCGACCACGAAAAACAAAGTTAAGTTACGAAGCAACAACAATCCTCGGATACGGACGGATCTACTGTTGACAGCCCCTGTAAACGAAACAAGAATAACGAACTTCGTATCTGCGTGAGGAATGTTAGGTCCCTTAATAGGCCACATGTAGCCGAACAACTAGCGGATGCTTTGGGCTTAGCAGCAGTTGCCGCCATCCAAGAAATGTGATTGGGCGGGCTGGACAAAACAAGGATGAAAAACTGCGACTTCTACTACGGCGATTGTTACCGACGCCAAAAACAACACGTATTCGGATGCGGATTTGTTTTAGAGGCAGACTTAGGCAAGAAATTTTAAGTTTCCGAGCGCCTCGTAACAATCGGTATTAAGGCTAAATTTGCTAATATTAATATTACACGCGCGCCCCCCCATTGAGGAGAAAGATCATGACATCAAAGATAGCTTCTACAAGCCCTTGGAGAAGATATGAAAAACCTGGTTATAACATTAACATTCGCGGTGCGAAACATTGTTGTAGTTCGATTGCGGTTACCACATCTCGATATTCACAAGGGGCGATTAAGAACTCCTGATCAATTAACCGTCAACCAGATCGACTACATTGCGATCGAGGCAAGACACTCATCCAGTATTATGGTCGAAGGACCAACATTAATTCGTAGAATTAGCTTGCTGAATCAAAGGTACAATTGCAGATATAACGAATATAGCAAAGTGAAAAAATTTGATGTCGGGAGGGTACAATTGCAAGAGATCGCCAAACCCTTTTCCGATCGAGTCCCCTTAATGTTCCAAGAGGTCTAATGCAGCCAGGGCCGAGTATCGAAAAGCAGTGGCAACATTGACAAAAAGCCGTTAGAGATGCCGCCTCTAAGGCGCTTCAGAGTTTTAGTCACCTACTACAACGAAACTCTTGGTTTGACGATTACCGGCAAGCACATGCAACTAAATAAGAAGCATACAAAGCGGGGCTGCATAAAAAGATTAGAGCAGCTCACGACCTCTACGAGCAGAAGAGGAGAGACGAACATCGAATGAAGGGGCATAAGAAGCGCGCGTTCGAGGATATAGAAAGATGCAATTTCAGGAATAAAATTCGAAAGTTCTACCTAAGGGTAAAAAAAAGAAGTCACGGACGCAAACCCCTAACCAAAGACTGTTAGAGACAAACAAGGCAATATCGTAATAGAGTCACGGTTGATGCTGAGGATTTGGAAAAAGCATTTCTGATAGCATTTCTATCAGACTGGATCTGGATCAATCTGGACGATATATACTAACAATTTCGCCCACCCGACCTGGATGAAGTGAAGATAGCCGTACCTAAGTTTAAGATTAACAAAGCTGCTGGAGCCGACGGCCTGAATACCGAGCCCTTCAAAGCGGATAACGATGACTTGGAAAGGAAGTTGCACCAACTCATCTGTAAAACATGGTCAGACGAAAGTATTACCGATGAATAGAACCTTAGCATTGTTTGTTCGTTCCTCAAGAAAGGATACCATCTTCAAAGGCATCTATAAAGGCATCAGTATTCTTAACATCGTCTACAACATACTACCTGTCGGATTGTGTAACCGCCCGTAGCCGATTGTCAACAACCTGATTAGCTCATATCAGTGTGGCGTTAGTCCAGTAAGGCTTATGGACTTTGCCAAATATGAATGTGGGTGCTCTTGGCTGCTTCGAGAGAAAAATTCTTCGGTGATTTTCGATGCTGTCTGCATAGACAGTGAGTGGACGAGGAGATACAATGATGAACTGTATGGCATGTACAGCGACGAAGATTTAGCCAGAAGAGTGAAGGTCTAACGACTGAGGTGCTCCGGTTCGAAAAGACTTCGAATCCACCTCCGAAGGGCAGCGCAATAGAAGAAGACTGCGAGTCAGATGGCGCACGTAGGTGAAAAAGGATCAATAACAACCAAGAATATGAAAATAGAGGCAGCTGGCTAAATATCGAGTGTACAGTTTGTACAGTGACTCCATCCAATCCGTAGTGTGGTATTTAGGATTAAGCCACTCTAATACTCCCGATATCTACTCGTCATAGCTCAATATCATTCAGGATTTAGCAAGGTAAATCAGAACTGAATAGGTTATACGTTTGCCATAAGAAGGCTCTATTCTTCAGTTACGTAAAATGGCATTTGTTGGCTAGGGTTATTCTTCGCTGAGTTCCTTGGCTGACGTTATTCGCAGTGCTAATGCTGGATACAAGATGGACAAAATATGTGACTACCATATCAGCAGCAGCTCATTGTCCAGAGGGCCAGGACTCTTTCTTCGTTTTCAGAAAGTTTTACATTCTGTCTTGCCTTGGCGATTCAACACCAAATCTAAAAAATTTTCTTCTGCTAGTGGCAATAATGTGAATATCATAGGTATACGCCGGTAGCTTGGTGCGCGAGATAACGATATCTACAGCGCAAGATATACAGCGCAGATGATAGGGAAACTTACTTTACTTTAGATGGGGCGGTAAATTTGGGCTTCAATCAACAAGCGCTCCCATCCAACTCGATGGTAAGGTGTGTAGTTGCTTCTAGTTGCACACGCGAGGGCCAAGTCGACTCAGAACGATGTTCTCCTCTACTGCGCTGCCTCTGCGGTCGGATCCGAGGATTTACTTAGCAGGAGGGTTAGTATTCATCCGCTCTGCTTGGAAACGTCCAACCATCATACTCGTTGTATTCTCCTAATGATAATGTCGTAGTAGTTGTTCAGCCTGTACACTTCGTCGAAATTTCTTTTACTGTACTTTTATGTATCTAACCATTACCAGAGCGGAATTATCCATTCTTGGGAATATCCATGCATTTGCCCTATAAAGCAACCCACGGATAGTATGCATCTTCTTCTTGATTATCTTCTCAGCTTAAAGAAATAGCAATTTGCAGGAGTTATTCTTCTATTGATTCCAGCGTTAGTGTCATTGTCAGCCTAGATAGATAAGGTACATAGCGATCTTAAAGTCATACATATGGTACTTCTGAAGTGACATATATTGAATGTACCATCTTGCAAACAACACACGCTTTCGTACGCTCCTTACCAAGTCATTTCTTGATGGTTTAAATAGCACATGCAACTCAGAGGGTAGGGCTACTCTCATACAGCTTTGTTGGACTTACGGTTAGGTATATTGATCTTCGTCGTAGTTAAATAGTCTGTAGGAATCATTTTCAATGGTGGCCAAGCGTTTTATAAAGACACAAGTGTCTACATGTAAGGTTCTTAAGTGGTGAGCTGCTGCGTGCACCCTCGCAATATCTTGAGAGGTCAACAAAGTACTATAAGTAGGATGGACAGTATATTCAGCAAGTTGATTTCCGTGTGGTTTTGATTCCAATACCAGGAAGTCTCTAGCCTTGAGTAGCAATAAGGCATTTCGCTTCATGTCCCAAATCTATCTTTTTTTCTCCTTGTCATCTTGGAGAAACATATTGGTGAAAGGGTTGGCGTTGGCCTTTAAGCTTCATAGATATCACAATAAACAGGTAGGTGAGAATGTCAAAGCCTGACGGACGGTCTGCTATCCGCATACGTGACGGATACTCACACTGGGGCACCTATTACACACCTATGACTCCTTGCGTGCACATAGCCCCAACGGAAAACCGCGAACATTGGTTGCATATGGAATCGCCAGGTGGACCACCTACACTCTCATCGAGAACGCCAACCAGAGACAGAAATAAAATCAAACAAGAAAATACCATAAACATTGTAAGCAAATAACTGCTGTTTAAAGAAGGGTATACTCTCGTTGACTTCCTTACCCAAAATCTGCCCAAAAATCAACTGGGTCCTTAATCCAATTTATTTCCTAACATATTTTAATTTTGGATAAATACTCGTAATTTAACCCCGTCATCCTCCATCGCAAGAAAAAAAAGGTTTGTTGCTTTGAGTTGCCACCATCCCAAGTCAAAAAGAAAAAAAAACAAAACAAACTACGATCCGTCACTTTGATTGATTACCGGGATTTTTTTTTTTTATACGGAAAAGGGGTTGTTTGAACCCAATACTTGGTTAAGAGGAAATGCTCATTCAGGCCAAAGGGAATTCCCAGACCTCGGAAATATTCCGAGTATCTGGGTAGTGAAAGTGGAATGCCCGTGTAAATGTAAGAGTGGTCTAGGGGAGGCTCAAGATAGGGTTACACGCTCTAGCTAATTAGCGGTGTGTGTACGGCAGATATTGGCTCCGCTAAAACTAGAGGTGAGAATGTTCTGAGTCAGCATAATGGAAATCAGGGCGACCACTTCTTGGTTATAACGATGGCCGGAGGTTCCCATAAAAAGAACAAAAAGATTTTTGGAATTCAAAGTGATAGGGGAAGTTAAACAAAGAAAAAGAATTAGGAAAAGCTGGATAAAAACATTTTAATAAAGAGGAAGAGAAGCAGATTTATTAAAGGCAAAGCGAAGTAAGAAATGGAAGAAACGAAGAAACAGAAGGAGTAACGAAAAAGCTACACAAGTAATAGAATTTTTATATTTTTTTGGTAGAACAGAGTTTTTTTAATAACGCATGGTGAGGGATGAGTGCGAGTGGAAAACCCAGGGCCCCTGTTTCGCGAAAAGAAAACTATCCCTGTGGAAAGCGGGACACATAAATCATTCTATGACACTTATTGTACTCTGAGGACGTATAAGGATAGCTACCCTCTCCTCAAGCGATTGGGTGACATTCGAACCAACGAGGTAATAGCTATCTCGAAAACCATTGCCTGAGTGGTTTGAGCTATCGTTTGTTTCTTTTTTTGTTTCGCTAATTGCGGTTTTTTTTTTATGGGCCTATCGGCAGCCCGGTTTGCAACACTTCTCCTACCTTCACCTCCACATGTTGAAGCCAGGGACCCTAGTACCTTTGCGAAAAAATCGCATATACAAATTAACAGCGACATATACAGCTCTAGTCAGTTTGAGATACCGAGTTCACACCTCTAATGGGTGATTTTTTAAGCGTTTGGCTTTTTTAATTTTTTTATTCGGGTTGACAAATAAATGCTTTTCATTTAATTTCAAAAGATTAGTTCATGTTAATGTTGACCGCGACTACGTTTTAATTGGTCCATAGCATGTTGAATCACTTTTTCCAGTATTGAATGGTATCTCGCCAATAACACGTTTAATGTAATCTCCCAAGGCTGAAATTGACGCTGGTTTATTTGCATACACGAATAATTTGACGTATCGTTATAAAAAAAAGGCTTAGGACGTCAAATCATACGATCTAGCCGGCAAATACAGCAGTCCAAAACCAGAGATAAATTGCTCAACAAACTCATTTCTCAATTGGTCCATCGATTCACATGCTGTAGCGCCATTTTGCTGAAACAACATGTCGATCAGGTTCAGGTAGTGCATTTTGGATAAAAAAAGTTCGAATTCATTGAACAGGAACCATTGATGGTAACGTTGTTCTCACGGTCATCTTTGAAAAAATATGGGCAAATGTTTTCGGCGGACCATTAACCGCACCAAACAGTGAATTTTTCCGGGTGCATTGGCAGCTCTTTTATTGCCTGAGGCTCCGCATCGGATCAAATACGGCAGCTTCCTCGTTAAAGACAATTTTTCGATAAAAAAAGCGGATCTTCGTCCAGTTTTTTAAGGCCTCCTAACTGAAAATTCGACGGTGTGGCAGATCGTTCAGTTCTTGTACGAGCTGTGTTTTGCAAAGTTTTAGACCAAGATTCTTGCGTAAAATCGTTCACGTAGACGAGTAACATAATTTCAATTGCTGCGAACGGCGACGAATGGACAAATCACAACCTTCATTAGCACTGGTGGATTCACCAGCAATATTTTCCTCTGTAAGCAGTCTACGCATACTGTAGGTGTCTTGATGTCCAAAAGCAAGTGAAAATGGTGCGAAATTTGACTAAATTTGACTAAAATTCAATAACTTGTAAGCAATTGGCAATTCTAATTAAGCACGCTTAGTTTTGAAACATGTCACGAATCACGCGTGAGCTGTGAGAAATGGAAAACTGAAAAGCCAAACAGCAAAAAAATCACCCTTTACATAGACGCATGCGGAGCCCGGATTTAAAGGGGGCTCCATGGTTGTGTTGGAACCCTGGAGTAAAGATGGCAGTTCTAGAAACGGAAATCGGAAAGAACTGTATGAAAACTTAGGACATCTTCTACGCGAATTGCTATAAGGAGGAAAGACGACGTTTATTTAGATGTGGATTTGCTATTTGAGTCAAATTTATTGTCTAGCCTTCGAACGATTTACAACAATCCATATCAAGGGCAAATCTGAAAAGGTTTATGCTCCTACAGACGATAAGGATGGCAATGAGGAATTCTATAACCTTTTAGGTCGACTGTATCTTCAATGCACCAGCTTTGTCATCGCAAAATACAATCTTCATAGCACCACGTCCGACTTGGACACAGGTTTAAAGTATTTGTAACAGCATGCAATTCACACATCTGTACATTTAACCATCAGGTACTACCCCAACATTCTGGATGTTCAATGTTTCCCAGGAGCCAACATCGACCCGGATAGCTAAATACATGCAATCAGCGTACGAATGCGGATATCACTGGCACAGTTGATTAAAGTAAGACCGCCAAAGTTTAACGTTGAAAGAGCACGGAATGAAGTCCGAAAGTTTCATTAGGGAACAAACGAACATGTCAAAGCCAGAATGGAACTCTGCTAAGATGAACATGGACACTAGTAGTAGAGTTGCAATTGGTCCTGGGAATATGGTAAGACTATTCATGCAGAACGTATAGTCAAAATACCGCGGTAGGCAGAATGGACTGGACGGAAATGACAGAGAATTCCGTCCTCTAGACCTAGACGAAGCTAAGATGGAAATCTGGAAGATAGAGTCGAATAAAGCTGCTAGCGCAGATGGACTTCCTTCGAGACTATTTAAAGCAGCTGGAGATGATATGGTTTTAAACAATTACCAGCTTATGTATCTGTAGGATATGGTCAGAAGAAATCATGTCGGGAGCATGGAATATCATTTAAAGCCTTGTCAAACTCGTCAGGCTGTGCAGGATGACTATGTAGAATTTTTCCTGCGCAATTAAGGTTGGTAATAAACTAGCCGAGATCTTGAATGTCAGGCGACACTCTTTCATATGATATTTTTGACATCGGTCCAGAAAGAATCGTACAAGGAGGAACGATAATTTTTAAGTCTGCATAAATGCGTACGTACGCCGATGTTGTTGATGTGATTGTGTTGGGGCGAATGTGATAAAAAAAGCACGCATACCAACGACGACTTGACTAAAACGTCACAATTTTCAATTACAGATTCGAGTTGGTTAAGGACTTCGTCTACCTTAGTTCCTTTAGTTAATATCAGCAACGACATCAGCATAAAATCAGATGTAGTTTCCATTACCCTGCCATGGAATCGCCTTACCTTCCATTTGGCTTTATTTAAAATGTTTTTGAGAAATAGTTTCCAGTCGTTACTAAACAAGTCGCTTTTTGTCGGCGCCATCTTACAAAGCCAAAGGAGTTTCTCAAGGATACGGCTACACACAAGAGAACTCCGTATTATACGTACTAATTTTTCGCATTGTACGTTTGAACATTCGAGAGCTTATCTCTTAATAGCTCGCACAGAATTCGGGATAGTTTTATAAGCATATTGAGATTCTTGGGTACGCATACCAAGAAGCCAATTTTAGAACATGTTATGCAGACTTCTCACCTTTCAAATTAAAAAATCTGCCTTTAAACCATTCGTACTCGGTGGTTTTCGACACTGCATCATATTCGGGGGACTGTTCAGAGCAATTGGATTGATTACATTCGGTAGAGATGAAATTATTATCGTCATCGCTAGTTGTTCAACTAGTTTTGCTTTTACAGAAGGAAGTTATTACGTAATTACTCATGTGACTTGTCGGAAATTCAGGTCCATCACGTTTTCAGGTCCTTTTCCTACCAGCAAAGTTCTAATTTTCTCAACGCATTTACTTTCTTGTTAAGTGCCTCAGTATTCGGTAGCCTCCAATCATCCAAGAACTTAAGCAACTCTTTTAAAAACAGAAGGTGGGTACTGCAAGATCTAGAATCCTTAAAGTCGGGAAGCGACTAGACTGGAAACCCTTCAACTTCTTTGCTGGATATGTGTAGTGCTGTTGTGGAATTTGAATTAACGATGGTGTGGCCTACGTCAATAAAATACATTTACAACGTCAAAGTGATAAGTGTCGACGATGAAATTGTATCTTAGACAGCGATGTTGTCTGAATTTCACTGTTGAAAACCGTTGTAGTTTTATACTTCGCCCATCAAGGCTTGCAAACGCTGCACCGATACCCTATTGCATTTTCTCTACAAAATCAGTACTGACACCATATGTACGCAGATATGATGTGAAAAAATTATGCCGGTGCTGTGTTGGTCATGTTAACTTCGTAGGTTCTAGGTGACCTAATTAAACGCGTTTTATTGGCACATACGCATTACTAATTACGTTCCCTTTCATCCAATCTGTGTCTAAGCCAAGGAAGCCTTCAGAAGCCCTGACAGGTCCTGTTCTTTAGTTTAGTTTTACAGAAACTCTCTGATTGGGACTGAAACCAATAACCTACAATGATAAACGATGTTTTAGTCTAATGAACCTGAGTACAGGGCACAGCTATCACCAGGATCTGCATGGAAAAAACTAACAGACTTGTCTGTACCTGCATGACAAAAGTACAGAAGCCCATTTCAATAGCTACGTCGGAAATACCGGTAATTAATTCCTCTTTAATATGCGAGAGAAATACTGCCAGCAGTATTAGTACGAGAATCAAGCTTTGATTGACAATGTAGTCTCGCTGAGGTTCATATAAGTATGTCTTTGCGGAGGAGTTCAGATCGTTGATACTTTATCAAAAGTCTCGGTTCAATTTCACGTTCATATACCGAAAATCTGAGAAAACAATTTTTCTGACACTCCCTGTGGAAGTGGGTGGAAGGATTCGGCGGTGGTCTATACTGGTACTATTTAGTAATGGGAACTATCGAATGAATTCGACTATCGATGGTTAGTAACTGAGTGATTTCAACTATCGAATAATTGTGTTCATTCATTCATTCATTCATTCATATGAAAAACATTCGAATATTTGTCCAACCCTGATAGTCCAATGTCCAAAAAATCATTCATTGGTATGAAAGCCAAAGAAACATTGCTTCCACACGTCAAACAACAATCGAACATTTGAATGTTTTTTTCATTTGACGGGTTTGAATGAATGATTTCTGAAAAGTAGTAATTGAACGACTTTTTGGTAACTATGGAACAAATGAATAAGTCGATTGTTTTTATTCGATAGCCCCTAGTAGTACTAGTACCACCAAATTTATTCTTGAAGTTACGGATTGCTTGATTCAACTCAGTAAGTCAGGTCACATTAGATTGGCTGTTGGGAAAATCAACCCACAGTGATTTCATGTGAATTTGTGATTCTACTTTTTTTTGGAACCAATTAAAGATTCTGAACAAGCGTAGGAGACTGTTTATTTATTAACATCTATATTGTTTAGATCGCTTAAATAATTGTAAAGAAAACTATACAACTCTCTTTCTATGGGAAAGAGCTGAGCAAGTACATCTTCCGCCTCTTTCATGTAGCTTCTGCAGAAGTCGTTTGTAAAAACACCAATCCTTTTTGCATTCTTACCTATAAGACAGTGTCTAGTGATGACACATATGATAGCGCTCATATGTTTCCTATTTTGAAACATAAAACTTAGAGCGATTCAAATCCAGTTTTGGCGAAATTTGCTTGGCCGCTAGTCATGTTGACCTGACAGTCCACCTAAGGTGTGCTCTTCTATTAGAATCCAGCGTTAGTATTAGTTTGCACGTAAGAATTGGTTACTGATAATACTTTTTTAGACAGCATAGGTAGAGCGCTTCTAATCTTAACGAGTTAGTCGGCTCTTCAATTCCCTGGAATCTATCTTTGGAATTCAATTGACGAATTCAAACTGTTTCGTCATCTCTTAGAGATGGTTGGTTATAGCGGCTTGACTGTCCGAAAAGATGCGTATATCCCTACCAGATATCACGTTTTTCTTCAACTAGGACAGGGCTTCTTTAATCGCCCAAAATTTTTATCTATAACACGCTACAGTAATTTGGAAAACGAAAAGAGGGGCTTAGATTTAGCTTATCTGAGAAAACACTGTAACCAAGCAACTGTGTAAAAGTGTATTGATTTGTCCCCCATGTAAGCATCTGCCTCCCAGAAAAATATAGAGAGGACGTTTACATTAAAGTCTTTGTCAAACCAATGCCGACCATTATGTAGTGGCCAAATAATTTAATTGTCCACTATGTAGTCGCATTAAAGGGAATAGTTGCGGTAACTGCAGGGGTGTCAAGTGAAACAGAATATCCACTGCTTATACCCAGACATACTGCTTTTTGGACTTCGTTTAGTTTGCTGCAGTTGACTACATTGTCTGAATGCATCCACCAGACAATCACCCCGTAGGTGAGTATCGGTCTTATAAACGAAACGTATTTCCAGTGAAATCTAATGTGAGGTTAAAGACTCCACTATCCCATTAGGCAAAAAGGTGGTATAAATTGACAGTTGGTGGCCATTAAAGCTTTGGGTTCCAGAACTATAATATCCAAGTTGGTCATGCAATACCGCTACAAGCTTTTAAATGAAGTGTTATTAATACATCAACATGCGACTGTATTTTTGGACCATCAGTCAAACCTCACCATAGTGCTTCTCCATTTTTGTGGGGTCTAGACAACCGTATGTATATTTTGGCTATGATATGGTGGTCGCCATGTTCCTCTGTAAATACTGAGTTAACTTTTAACCAATAGTCAATTTTTGACGTTGTCCTGTGTAACAGATGCTCTGCTTTTCGATTGTGATTATCCCCCTTTCCCATTTCGGCTCTTAAAAAATCTTAAATGATTTATTCGTCACACTTATGTAGAGCAACTGCTCGTAGTTTTTGTCTAGGAGTTCATAGAAATATTTATTAGTGACAGTCTAAGAACGAATTGTTCTTTTTCCGTTTATCACGATAGTCAAGAGTAAAAATGTCTCTATTCGAGGCTATTGGTTAGTAACCAAGATTGGCATTTTTATACGTGAACTAGCTTTTGGCCGAGGCGTTGCCCGCGTGGTATTTAAAATGTGACAAAATGCATTTTAAAACTTCAATACTTTACTGTGGAAAAGCTAATGAAACACAGTTTACACGTATATTGCACGTATGCATGTCCACTTTCAAACTATGCACGCGTTCGTAATACATTTTTTAATTCCAGTAGTATTCCTATAGACTCCATATACAGGGTGATTCATCGTGAGCTTTGATTTATAAATTAAAATCAAAAACATAAATTTGAAAGTGAACTTAAAATTTTTATTACTGATTAAAAGAACTATTCATGGCATTTACTTCTTAAAAATAATATCATGTAAATATTGGCCACGACTACGTTTGAGGTGGTCCATTTGAAAGGTTCAATTTTGGGCGACTCGTTCGAGCATAGCGATTGGTATCGTAGCTGGCTTATTCCTGGAGACCTGAGACTTTACATATTCCCAGAGAAAATAGTCCAAAGGTGTGATATCGCATGATCTAGGCGACCAATTTACCGTAGCAAAACGTGAAATCAAGTGCTCCATTGTTTTACCCGCTGTATGGCTCGTAGCGACGTCTTGGTGAAACCAGAGCACACCGAGACCATGAGCGTGAATTTCAGGGAGCACATAGTCCATTAACATGGCGCGATAAGGGTTACCATTGACGGTAACATTCTGATTTGCCTCATTTTTGAAGAAATATGGACCAATGAATCCACCAGCCCATAAACCACACAATACTGTTGTTTCTAATGGGTGTAGTGGTAGCTTCTGATACTTTTCGGGTTGCTCATCAGCGCAAATACGGCAATTTTGTTTATTAACGTATCCATTGAGTCAGAAATGGGCTTCATCATTGTACAAAATTTCACGATAAAACACCGGATTTTCATTGAGTTTTTCCAGAGCCCATTCACTGAAAATATGACACAAATTCAAGTCACCTGGCTTCAATTCTGGCGCAAGTTGAATTTTGTACGCTTTTAGGCCGAGATCCTTACGAAAAATACGCCAAATTGTTGGATACGCCAAGCCAAGTTGCTGAGAACGACGACAAATCGATTCGTCGCGGTCTTCGCGTACACTCTCAGCTATAGCTGCTATAGTATCTTTATTACGTGCTGGATGTGGTCTAAATGGTCAAGTATCATCCACTAATGTAAGCTGGGACTCAAATTTGTGAATGGTATTGACAATAGTGGTTTCAGTAGGTCGATTGTCATCCTCGAATCAAACGAAAAACATTTTTCACAAAACGCTGATTTTCGTAATACAGGTGAACAATTTGGAGGAGCTGTTGTAATATGAGTCTTTTCGTGATAACTTGCCAAACAATATGGAATAAAAATAATAAAGCAGTTTGATAGGAGTCACGCGTGGTCTGTCAAAAAAGTCTATTGAAAATCAAACCTCACGATGAATCACACTTTTGTCCACGGCTTCCCTCGCATAGAAAACCTATCTAAGAAAGTACCTAAGGGTTAAGACTTCTTACTTTTTCAGTTTATACTTAAAGTACCTCTTTAAGTACTTCCTAATATAGCACATTAGGTGTGCTGCCTTCATATGCTAACACGACCAGGCTCTCGAGCTCGAGCCACGTCAAACTCCCCCCGAGTTTTTAGTGACTGAGTCTGAGACTTGTTAATCGTCATTGTGAAATAGACCTTGCAATTGTGAAATTGCAGACTTTTAAGTTCGAAGAGTGCTCCAACGAGTGTAAATGGTATCCGCGGTAAATACACCGATTCACCTCGAGTAAATCCAGTAAATACAATGGCCTCTACCACCCACACAACTTTAGCAAGAACTGGTGGAATAGTGATCATGCCCTGAATTTCCTCATATTCTCCGTGTTTTGCATCCGCATGTTTTTCTTTATGCAAGCCTTAACTTCGTCGGCTCGAGATCTCCTCGATATTATCGGAAGAGTCTGACGGAAGTCTCCAGTTATTGTTTCTTCTGATGTCATTTAGAGTCCAGTTTAGGATATCGAATTGCCTTTTATGCGCCATGTCCTTACGTCCCAAGCTATAATCTGTCTTGCCTCCACCCAACAATGTTGCTGCGATTCCTGATGATGCGTCGACTATGTAATGCAATGCCACGATTACTTCTTACTTTTTCCAATAACAAATTGGTAAGGAACGTTTTTCAGTGCCTCCAGGAGCATCCAGAAAAAATATTTTAACAATTCCTTTCGCAATATTGCGAAGGACCTACTAATAAACATAAAGCTGTTCATCCGCTGGTAACTCATCATTAGACGACAACATTTCTATCAGTGTACTAGTATCATAATTGGTCTCCCTTTGGTCTTTTTGGTTTTTTGGCTGAGGCAATCCGTATTGTGCCAAGTTTTGTCCTAATTGTGCTAACCGTGCATTCTTGTTCAATATCAAGTATCTATTGTATACTTCGTCGATGGATAGTTGGGCGCTATCTTGAAATTCTCTCTCCAGTTGGCGTTTAATGTCTTCCAAGACACTGTCTTTGTATTTTTCCCGAAGGCTTAAAGGATCAGAGAGTTGACAGAAAATTAATATTATTCAAATGAGAATCGCACAATGTAGCTTCTTCTGAAGTATTGTATTGTGCGTAGGTTGTAGCACTAGTTTTGGCTCAATAGCGACACATATCTTTCAATCCGGGTACTCATCGAACAGCCCTGGTAATATTCTGAAAAGAACCCAAACGTTAAACTAAACGCCAAAGACGTAAGATGTAAAACGGTTAACAGTATGGAGGTAGCCCCAAAGGATTATACTCTAGGTGGTACATGCAATAGCAACATTTCACCCGTTGTCTTTTCTACTGCGAAAAGAAAGTCCCACCCAACATACTTTATTACCCCCTGCCGATTTCTGCGCTGATTGAGGAAATACTGGAACACTTGATTTCGAAGACTACTGTGGCCAATTTTACGACACGTTCGGTAGATTAAGCTTGAACTATGGGGTGAGTACCGGAGGGACCCTTCCAGTTACGGCTAAACTCCATAAGAATAGACCAGTAGTTGGTCTCGGGAAATCGAAAACGTAGAACGGGCTCCAGAAAAGACAGCCTCTGAAGGACTAAGGGGCAAATGCATACACAATATTTCCTGCACTCCTGTCGAGATCTCTCCGTGCACGATTCCCGGATGAAACAGGTTCTTCAACCAATAAAGGCTGCAGTGGACGGAAAACACATAAAGTGGTATCAAATTGATAAAAATAAACCCAGCAGTGGTTTCACACGCACGCGACGTCCAGCACAGTGCTACAAACAGCAAAGGTCGTAGCTCTGGTCGACGGATGTAGGTCACATCTGTGAAATTCCCCTGAGGAAACAACTCCGGCTGATATCCAAAATAAGTTGCAGCTCTGGTAGACGGAACTTGGACATCGCTGGAAAAGTAAACTCCAAAAAAATCCCCTAGCGCCAATGGGGACGAGACTAAAGTACCTAGAACGATGCTGCTATCTCCTTTCTGATGCTTCGAATTGAGAAAATTGGGAACGCTGGCAATCTTGGTAATGAAAGATGCTGAGTGTAAACACTGTGTTGCTCAACTGTGGGAGCTAGACAATGCAGAAAATGCTTGCACTCAAGCTGATTGCTTTGATATGGGCAATGGAACTCTTAAACTGAAGTGCTCCACGCAGCAAACATTTGAATGGCTACGAGTAAACAAATCTGTGCCGAAAATCCCATCCCTGGAAACTAAGATTTTTGAAGTTTTCAGACAGCCCAAACTGACCCGCGCCATCTTCCGACTGTCGGGAAATATTATGCGTCTTCATACCCAGAAACCTGTACTTGACATTGAAAAGTTGAAAATCTACTCTCACAGGGAGAAAAAGAATCCGGAAACCAAGGTCAGCTCTTTTTTTGGTATGCGCTTAGTTGAAGCGTCTATCGTACCATTAAGTCTAAGTATGACTCACGTCCCTGCACCTTGGAAAGGATAATTTTCGCATGTGATTTTTGTAATGTGAGTCTTTTCGTGATAACTTGCCAAACAATATGGAACAAAAATAATAAAGCAGTTTAATAGGTCTGCCAAAAAAGCCTATTGAAAATCAAACCTTACGATGAATCACCCTATATCATATAGCTTTTGTCCACGGCTTCCCTTGCATAGAAAACCTATCTAAGAAAGTACCTAAGGGTTAAGACTTCTTACTTTTTCAGTTTATACTTAAAGTACCTCTTTAAGTACTTCCTAATATAGCACATTAGGTGTGCTGCCTTCATATGCTAACACGACCAGGCTCTCGAGCTCGAGCCACGTCAAACTCCCCCCGAGTTTTTAGTGACTGAGTCTGAGACTTGTTAATCGTCATTGTGAAATAGACCTTGCAATTGTGAAATTGCAGACTTTTAAGTTCGAAGAGTGCTCCAACGATTGTAAATGGTATCCGCGGTATATACACCGATTCACCTCGAGTAAATCCAGTAAATACAATGGTGTCTACCAACCACACAACTGGAGCAAGAACTGGCGGAATAGTTATCATCCCTCAATTTCCTCATATTCTCCGTTTCTTATTTTAGCGAAATGTTTTTCCTAATGCAGCCTTAACTTCGTCGGCTCGAGTTCTCCTCGATATTATCGGAAGAGTATGACGGAAGTCTCCAGTTATTGTTTCTTCTAATGTCATTTAGAGTCCAGTTTAGTATATCGAATTGCCTTTTATGCGCCATGTCCTTACGTCCCAAGCTATAATCTGTCTTGCGCCACCCAACAATGTTGCTGCGATTCCTGATGATGCGTCGACTATGTAATGCAATGCCACGATTACTTCTTACTTTTTCCAATAACAAATTGGTAAGGAACGTTTTTCAGTGCCTCCAGGAGCATCCAGAAAAAATATTTTAACAATTCCTTTCGCAATATTGCGAAGGACCTACTAATAAACATAAAGCTGTTCATCCGCTGGTAACTCATCATTAGACGACAACATTTCTATCAGTGTACTAGTATCATAATTGGTCTCCCTTTGGTCTTTTTGGGTTTTTGGCTGAGGCAATCCGTATTGTGCCAAGTTTTGTCCTAATTGTGCTAACCGTGCATTCTTGTTCAATATCAAGTATCTATTGTATACTTCGTCGATGGATAGTTGGGCGCTATCTTGAAATTCTCTCTCCAGTTGGCGTTTAATGTCTTCCAAGACACTGTCTTTGTATTTTTCCCGAAGGCTTAAAGGATCAGAGAGTTGACAGAAAATTAATATTATTCAAATGAGAATCGCACAATGTAGCTTCTTCTGAAGTATTGTATTGTGCGTAGGTTGTAGCACTAGTTTTGGCTCAATAGCGACACATATCTTTCAATCCGGGTACTCATCGAACAGCCCTGGTAATATTCTGAAAAGAACCCAAACGTTAAACTAAACGCCAAAGACGTAAGATGTAAAACGGTTAACAGTATGGAGGTAGCCCCAAAGGATTATACTCTAGGTGGTACATGCAATAGCAACATTTCACCCGTTGTCTTTTCTACTGCGAAAAGAAAGTCCCACCCAACATACTTTATTACCCCCTGCCGATTTCTGCGCTGATTGAGGAAATACTGGAACACTTGATTTCGAAGACTACTGTGGCCAATTTTACGACACGTTCGGTAGATTAAGCTTGAACTATGGGGTGAGTACCGGAGGGACCCTTCCAGTTACGGCTAAACTCCATAAGAATAGACCAGTAGTTGGTCTCGGGAAATCGAAAACGTAGAACGGGCTCCAGAAAAGACAGCCTCTGAAGGACTAAGGGGCAAATGCATACACAATATTTCCTGCACTCCTGTCGAGATCTCTCCGTGCACGATTCCCGGATGAAACAGGTTCTTCAACCAATAAAGGCTGCAGTGGACGGAAAACACATAAAGTGGTATCAAATTGATAAAAATAAACCCAGCAGTGGTTTCACACGCACGCGACGTCCAGCACAGTGCTACAAACAGCAAAGGTCGTAGCTCTGGTCGACGGATGTAGGTCAAATCTGTGAAATTCCCCTGAGGAAACAACTCCGGCTGATATCCACAATAAGTTGCAGCTCTGGTAGACGGAACTTGGACATCGCTGGAAAAGTAAACTCCAAAAAAATCCCCTAACGCCAATGGGGACGAGACTAAAGTACCTAGAACGATGCTGCTATCTCCTTTCTGACGCTTCGAATTGGGAAAATTGGGAAGGCTGGCAATCTTGGTAATGAAAGATGCTGAGTGTAAACACTGTGTTGCTCAACTGTGGGAGCTAGACAATGCAGAAAATGCTTGCACTCAAGCTGATTGCTTTGATATGGGGAATGGAACTCTTAAACTGAAGTGCTCCACGCAGCAAACATTTGAATAGCTACGAGTAAACAAATCTGTGCCGAAAATCCCATCCCTGGAAACTAAGATTTTTGAAGTTTTCAGACAGCCCAAACTGACCCGCGCCATCTTCCGACTGTCGGGAAATATTATGCGTCTTCATACCCAGAAACCTGTACTTGACATTGAAAAGTTGAAAATCTACTCTCACAGGGAGAAAAAGAATCCGGAAACCAAGGTCAGCTCTTTTTTTGGTATGCGCTTAGTTGAAGCGTCTATCGTACCATTAAGTCTAAGTATGACTCACGTCCCTGCACCTTGGAAAGGGTAATTTTCGCTTTGTTTCCAAAATACGGATAAGAGACGACCACCTAAGTATTCATCTATTTTGTGTACTCAAATCAACCTTCCACATTCCAAGTCTGCTAGTGCATTCCTATTTAGGGGGATTTCCAAGTTGAATACAAAACCCAAAATAATATCTCTACAGGAACTACGGGTGTCGAATAAACGCATCTGTGGTTTTAGATGTTTAAGAGGTTTCACATCATTTTATGACGAGTGATCATAAAGGTCGAGAGGTTGTTTTTATATGCTTAACTCACATTCTCACCATCTAAACTTGTGCAATTCAGCAATCAACAATAAATTGCTGCATAAGCTACGAAACGAATAGAGAATAGCACAAATTCGTCATTGCGTCTGCTTATTTTCCTTATGATTCGTTACTGCCGCCACCTACAGAGGCGGTAACAGAACTCATTGAATACTCGTATTGTGTTTCCAGGAAAATGGGACTTATTATATGCTGCGATGCTAATGCTCAGAACACTTTTTGGGGTTGCAGCAAATGCAACGTTAGATGTAATCATCTCCTGGATTTCATACTATTATCTTACCTGACTATCAACAATGTTAGCTTTCAGCCAACTTTTTTTACGAGAGTAAGACAGCTCTAAGGCGCAGAAAGCCCTAGACGTGATCCGAGACTAGTGCACTAGAGATGGACTTTCAGTCAAACCTCTCAAAAGTGAGATTATTCTCATTAGGAAATGGCGGAAACTGTCTGGTCTGGCTCATCTAGTGCTTAAAGGCATCACCATCCAATTCTCCAAAGAAGCTAAGCATTTGGGTGTCATCGCAGATAACAAACTTCTATGGGCTAAACATGTTATGTCGAAAGCCTCTAAGGCGCTGTCAGCCTGCAAAAGAGCTATTGGCAAGACATGGGACCTGTTAGCGAGAAGGTTTCTTGGATCTCTACGACTATGATAAAGCCAATTATATCTTATGTGTCGGTTGTCTAGTTTAATAAGCTCTTACGAAAATACTGTCTTTACCAGACTCCAAATAACGGTTTGTCCTGGATGTATGGGGGTTTTCTCCAAAACTCATAGCTCCGCTCTAGATGCATTAATGAATCTCCATCCCATTGGTATTCATATAATGGGCTGCACTCTCAAAGCATCTATCGTTTGAAAAGTAGTGGGCTATGGTGCAACACACACTGGGGCTTTGATGACTTTGAACCCAGCTGTCTTACGACTTTGGTCCGATGCAGAAAATCGACTCTCCCTGTGCCTATAATTGGTTTCGGCTGGAATCAAACGTCACCAATATCAATTTTTGATTTTGTTTACTCCATTTCATACACCATGTTGATTTTCGGAAAATCACGAAATACGTGTTTGCTTATTTGTTTTTAGAAGTACTCCTACGAAATTTCAAGTCGTAATGTCTAAATAATTTGTTGCGTAATTTTTTCATCTGTCATATGTTCACCTTTTCTCTTCTCTTCCTTGCCACGTGTACAACCTGCATTCACATTGATTGAAATAGAAAAAAATTAAACATTTAGAGAATCCCCTACCCCCACAAAGAAGTTCAAAGCATAATTGTAAAGGAAAGACCACAATTCTCCGCGGTTGTTCTTTTGTTCTATATGTTTGTAAGAAGGTTTAAAGTTTTCTCCCATTTCCGGCGGTCCCAACTGTAGTTCTCAACCCATAAGCTTTGGTTTTGGGTCAGCAATTACTTAGATGACAAAATCAACAGGCCTAACAAACATGATCCACAACCGTTGAACATTGACTTGTATAGGGTTTTCCAATAGGGACTTAACAACTTTGAATTTAATTTGTGAACGCAATCTCACTAATCATCAAACTGTCACTGTCAACTTATTCAGTAAGCTCAACATTTTTATCATGGTAAAATACACTAACGAGCTACGTTCTCCGATTGGGTTCTGGAGAAGATGCGCCAAGATGATGAATTTCATCGCAAAATCATCTTCAGTGACGAAGGTCATTTTTGGCTCAATGGGTTCGTCAATAAGCAAAATATGCGTTATTGGTCGGGTGAAAACCCACATGTGCTTCATGAATCACCACTTCATCCACAAAAAATAACTGTTTGGTGCGGTTTGGACGCCGGCGGCGTTATTGGGCCATATTTTTTCAACACGCCGACGACGTTGGAAAAGCTCAGAGCCAACATTGAACGTGAAATAGTGGCCGTTTCGGCCGAAATGTGTGGCCGAGTCGTTGAAAATTGGGTCCAACGAATCGACCGCTGCAAACGTGCCCACGGTGGCCATATGAACGAAGTCGGGTTCCATTCATAAATGTTTTGATTGTACTTCAAGCCAATAATAAAGTTTTTGAAATATCTCAAATGGTTTGCCTTTTATTTAAAAAAAATTTGTCAAGTCGTTATTAGAAAACCCTATATGATTGGCTGGGGATTCTATGAGAGGCTGGAGGCTGGTAAAGCTGTGGATGTGATTCCCTTTGCTTTAACAGCTGAATTGACGGAATGGCGGCGATGCCCAAAAATCGTGGTAAACTCATTCGATAACTTATCGTCTTAGCGGCAATAGATAAAAATATATAGAAGAACAAGGGACAAAAGGAAAGAAAATAAAGAACACGAATAAGAACGAGAACAAGAACGAGCACAAGAGCGAGAACACGAACAACAATATTAAGGAAGCTAACCGAGATGCATAAACTAATGGGTTGTACCACATGAAATGTCCGATGAACGTCTGGTACAGTTAAATTTTCTTTTTTATAAAATAAAGTCGTACGTGTTCAAGTTCAAGTTCGAATCCTCTTTCTATACGAATGAAATGAAATGAAAAACATTAATGACGCAATTGAGGATATAGCGGTAAACGAACGCACTATACGACGGTGGTTTGGAAAGTTCAGCCTCGAAAATGAACCACGTTGGAAGCCGGAAACGTTAGTTGACGACGATGTTTTAAGAGCAACGGTGAATGCAGACCCAACGAAATCGGTCTGTGAGATTGCATAAAGCACGAGAGTATTCCCAGTGATAATAATTTGACACCTTTCTCTTATAGGAAAAGTAAAGAAACTCGATAAATGGGTACCCCATGAACTGAATGAACCCCAAAACTACTGTGCCTGTAAGTCTGCGCATCGCTTACATTAAGATACCAAACTGAACCGTTTTTGCATCGAATAGTCACCTGTGATGAAAAGTTTATACTATATGATAATCGTAAAAGATCTGGGCAGTGGTTGGATGCAGATGAAAAACCAAAATACACCCCCAAGCCCGATCTTCACCCAAAAAAGGATATGGTGACAATTTGGTGGACGTCGAAAGGACAAATCCACTTTTCATTTTTTCAACTAGGAGAAACGATAAATGCTATGAAATATTGTGAAAAAATCCACATATTGCATGCGAAATTGGCTGAAAAGCAAACTGCGTTGGTCAATAGGCAAGGTCCGATACATTGCTTGACAATTCTAGACCCCATACCTCACAAGTAACGCTGTAAAAACTGTTGCATTTGGGATTTAAAATTCTTCCGCATTTACGGGTTACCCCCCATCACTGAAAAGATAATTTTTGGTTTTTTTTTTCTTTCACCACTTTTCCCAATTTTTGCATTACAAATTGGGTGGCTCCTACCTTCTGTGTTTGTTATCGGTTTTTTTCGTTTTAAGCTATCTTGCCGAGCCCCCCTCCCAACGTCTTCTGGGCAACTGGTTTGCGTAGGTTATCCACAGCTTTTTGTTGCAATCTTCGTTGGCTGTGCGATTCCTTATTGCGCCTCTTCGCCTTTTTTCGGATTTTTGTCATTCGCTTACCAACCACCATCTGTGTGGTTTCGGTGCCCGTTTTTTTTTTCCAAAGTTTGTTGTTTTGCCGGTAGTTCGGCAATCGTGATTTTCCTCCCCCGGAATTTGCAACACATTAAACAGATTAGCTGAACATTTTCCACCCAGTTCATCGACTTTTTTATTTCTTTTAATACCCTTGTGCCCTGGTACCTGAGCGCCTTTCATTCCTATTCCAAGAATGATACTGCCACATTCTTGCCTGGAGCTCAGCTTGAAATACGCTGTGAATTTTTCTCATTTCATCCGTATACCACTTGTTACCCATAAGGTTTGATGTTAGGTTTTAGAAGTCCCATGCCTGCTGATAAGGTTTCACTGTGTTGAACCTATTCTCGAAATATATTAGTTTTTGGTGTGCAGTCATTTACTGCAGAAATAATGTCGAGATCAGGAATCTCTGAGATGAAGCTTTCGAAGTCGGATTATATCGTGAGTTCATCTCTCTTATAACTTGGCTGTACTGCGAATTTTCAATGGCAATTATGAAGCAGGTTTGCATAGCACTAGAGATGCTAGCATCCGAGCATCGAAAAACGCTGCAAATTTGATATAGTCGTCTTTCCTTCTACCTTATTTCATCACATAATTGGCAAGTTAGCGAAGCTCGGTCTGACCATCATTGTTCTGATCCAATGGGTGACTTCTAAGCATATTTTTAGGTATGATAGTTCGAGTAGTTAATAGTTGATAGAAGCCGTTGTGAGACTCTTATAGAAAAAACACTCGTTGTTGGCCTTTATGGTTAACTTCTTTGGTTCTTAAGTTATTTCTTGCTCTCAACACATGACAAGTGATCTTAAAGATCACAAAAAAGAAAATGCCTGGCAACACTTTCAAGTGGCTGCTGATTGTCGCGTAGTTTAAGAAAAACTTGTTTGAGATGAATGTAACGCAAAGTCGTCTTACAACGTATGAGAAATGTATCTCACGGAAGAGAGTCAGAAGTTGATTCTCTTTCAGAAGATTTTTTCGAATTATTTCGAATTAGAAAATTCATCTGCGATTGATTCGTGTGTTTATTTTTCGTCATTTTCTTGATCAGATGCAAGTTTAAATTAATAATCAGGAGACTCGGTGACATAAAGTCTGATTGTTTTTGACTTTCAATTGATTTGGATCTGGTGCAAGAGGGAGATGGTATTTAAGTTGATTTAAGCCTTTCCCTCAAATGTTGTATCCGCATGTGTATTCGGAAACGAAATTTCAAAATTTGGCAAGAGCTAGGACTTTGGAACCGAAGTTTGGTCTTCCTTGTCACCTGGAATATGCCTATATGTAGGAGTAGCGGCAGAAATACAAGTTCTTTGTGTGGTGCAGTGGTTTTTTCATTCGTTAATACGCAGGAGGTCTGAGTTTTTTACTTTAGCTCCACGTAGTAGGCACGTTATCTGTCTCGTCGAACCGCGCTAACAAATCTTATAAGTGTGAGTATTGAGCAGAAAAATATATCAAGGAAGCGCGGCAGCTGGCGTCAATACCATATAGCAGATTCCCTAAACAAGATGGGTCAAAAGTAATGTCATAATGTGAATATGTCATAATTTTTGCATGTTGACAATGGGGTCATGTGTCATCGTGCTTTGACATTTATGTTGTAGACAGATAGAGAATTATTCGAAAGCAAGTAATGGAGCGATACACTCCTGAGGAACGCGGAATTATCGTTTCTTCTTGTTTGACCAATTTCCGGTATGTTGCTTTAACGCAGCGTGAATTTCGTTGCCGTTTTCCTCGTCGTCCTGCACCAAGTGCGCGAGCAATTAAGCATTTGGCTGAGCATCTCATGCAAATTGGGTGCACTAGAGATGTCGAAAGAAGTGACCGGCTCCATATTGTTCGTTCGGGCGCGAATATCACAACTGTGGACAGGAAATCTGTGTGCCGAGGACATCCGAGAGACTCCACCAACATCGGCGAAATAACGATACATAAAATTCAGCATCAGCAGACGATTATTTCGTCGAATATTGGTGAAAGACCTGAAAATGTTTCCTTATAAAGTCCAAACCATTCACCAACCGCTGCCTGCTGACCGTTAAGTGAGGTTAACTTACTCACATTCTCTGTTAAACCTGGTGCAAGAAATATTCAAAATGAAAACTTTGTGTATCTGGGACACGGATAATCCACATGAAATGCACCAAGAGCCGTTGTATCTCCTCAAAGTAGCTGTTTGTTGCGGCATTTACACTGTAAGAGCGATTGGCCCTTATTTTTTTGAGGACGCCGTCGGATCCACCGTACCCGTAAATGGTGAGTGCTACAGGTACCTGTCATGAAGGCTCCTACACACCGTCTTCGCACGGGTAGTACGGGTACCACCACCAGTACCAGATTGGAAGTCATGCGTAAGGCACAAACTTCCCCTTTGGTAAAGGGTTGAGATCTATCTAATACCTCAGCCATTCTTTGGAACATGGCACCCAGTTGCAGTGCAAGTCAAGCGCTTTAGCACAGGTCGTAGCAGGCTACGACATATGTTTATCCATGAGATGCCCAAGCACCATATGGTCTACTCTCCCCGCGACTTTGGGTATAAACTGACAGCCACCAAGATACTTCCACAATGGGGCCAACTCCTAGTTCAGTCCGAAACCATAGTTCTGAAGGCTCCTAACCTCCCGTGGTACCAGAATATAGCTTCCGGTCGAGCTTCGCAACCTTGCGGTTACTTACAGTTAGACACCTTACAGCCCAGGACTGGCAATCTTTCAACTAAATTTGGCTATTCTTAAATTCCACCCGCTAACTGCCTACTGCGTCATTAAATACTTCTTTTGCAAAACTATGGGTTCTTTCGAACCGTACGGTGTCAGTGATAACTCCACTGACGTCGTAGGTTTCACAATTAAAGATAATGCTCATAGCCTGCAAGTCCTTGATATCCGTGTAATTGGGGCTCTCACATAGGACATGAAGCTAGTTTTCGTAAGTAGCTCCACATGAGCAGCTCGCAACCCCGCTATGCCTATTATTATGCAAAAATGCATTAAGAGAGCCATGCCCGGTCAACAAAAAGCCCAGGCTGAGGGTAAAGTTCCGATCAGGAAATACTCTCAAGGTCAGCACATCCCTTAGGAAGCCATATGTAACTTTTCCGTTTTCGCTAGCATCTGCCTCAGGGATAGGCCATCCACTTCTGCTGAGGAAACCCAACCTCGCACATTTAGAGGAAAACCTTTTCTGATCTTAAAAGAAATACCACGACGTATCACTACCAGATCCAGATGTGGCACTCCCAACAAGATCTGCATTGTCTCTGTGAGACAATGTTGCACGCTCTTTGGCAAGCCAAGAGCCGACTACGGCCATTCACAGTCATAGCCCTGTCGTACCATATTGATGCTCCATATGTTGCACAAGCAACAAAAGGCCCTTATATAAGATACGAGGTGAGTTCTACAGAACGTCTCTTGTGCTTAACATGAACTCCTGCCTTGAAGGCTTAATTTCACGGGATGCCCATATATCCATGGGAGCAAGGATACGCCTTGCCATCGCTCACCGTCATTCCTTTGATACCAAAGCGGAACTCGTGTTGGAGGCAAAAAGTTCCACACTTGGCAAGGGTAGAGGCCGACCTAAAACCTCTTACTGCTCTTAGGGTCACAGCACCCAATATCTTGCAACTCTACATTGGGTCAAGACCCTTTCCGCGACTTTGGGTTTAAACCACAGCCATCATGGCACTCCCACAAGTGGGCTTACCTCAAAAAGTCAGGCCCGGAGTGAAATCCGGAGGGCTCCTGACTCCCATGGTACCGTGTTTGACTTGGTATGGACTACCGGTGGTCCTGCCACCCAACAGGACCTCTGACCCGCCGCTTGTAACTGGTCAAATCGTAGCAGCATTCTGAGGCGTAAGTACTGAAAACCTTTACGATAAGACCACTACATTTGCTCTGCTCAAATACTATACATTGTGCTGTAATCTATTAAGCAGCTCATTAAAAACTTAGTTCCAAAGTAAAAGAGGGAGTATCTAAGTGGGGTATCTGAACATGCAATTTCTTTCTTCTGGATACTCTACTTTTTAAAATTAACTAGCTCAAGCTAAAGACAGAGCCATTTATGTTCAGTTCTTGAGGACGATTGATGATTGTCAGTAGGAGTCTCCTGTATTTAAAGGAACGGAGGTCTGAGTTTCTGTTTTCATATTTCATATTTACGTTTCGCCCTCTCGTAGCCTCAATGTGTTCACGAGAAGCGTGGACTTCAGTCGAAGTCTGAAGAATATACACTCTTTAAACTTATAGATCTTATCAGTACTGTTGCTAACAGTCGGTATTTTCGGGCTTTTTCTAGTTGAGACCCACCTTCAGATTTTTCCATATTTAGACTCGAAATTTCGTATCCACTTTTATCTGTGGAAAGGATAATAGATCTACGCAGAGCCTTTCAACGTGAAGACAAGGCTGGTCAGTGTAAATTACAAGACTTACCGCTATTGGTACACTAGGCTTTTAACCAGACTGGTCCTCCCTACGTTCCGAATTATATTTTGGTTCATATGAAAGAAAGAAAGGAACGATTACTCGTATCTCGCAATTTTCGGTGCCTCGAGATATAGGTCTGATCTTACTTAAGATTCTATACTACCACAAGGGATGTGCACTACGTCGGCTAAGAACTCACCGATACTTTTGGTGTTAAAAATTCTTTCCCATCGTTCATAAAAAAAAAAATTAAAAATTCACAGACCAACAAATGGGGCAGAATGTTTAAAAAGTTTGTTTATTTGCTCTCGTACACTGACGTATTGGATGTAGAGCTAATGATCACCGGCACTATAGCCGGGATATAGTTAAAATTCACCTGTCCTCCGCACCCAAGTAAAAAGAGGCTCAGCCATTTCGACGCAAGCAAACTATAGGCTTATATTTGAACCGCACGGAGAGGCTAATTAGGATTGGTGAAACCCAGGTCCACTCCTCACGTTAATGCAACCAAAAATTAAATAAGTAAGCTCACAGCTGGTCAGTTACATCCGCTGCTTTAGTATCTATTGTTTTAAACAGGAAAACATCTCCATTTACGTCTCCAAATCCACCATCAGAATAAAATTCACTACCATTGACAATTTTTTATTAGCTTTCAAGACCAATACTTAAAATTTTATCTAAGCATATTGTAATACCGGTCTCTTTTTATTCCCAAATTTATACCCATCTGAATCTTTATAATCGGATCCACTTTCCTACAATGACGGAACAGCTTAAGATCATTTTCATCTTCGTATATTATTTTCTTGTCCTCAAGCCAACCATACATTTGATTCTCAGTCATTGGTATATCAAACATTTCTTTAGGTCCACACATTTGTCGCCGACCTACTTCTTCTATGTATTTAAAAACTGAGGGCTTCTCACCGTCTTCCGCTTTCAGGGCATCATGCCGGGCATAGAATTTCTCAGTTAAAGTGGTGGTACCAAAATGCGGAGTAAAGTTATCTGTAACTTTAATAAATCGATTGTGCCACAAAATTGCCTCTTTCTCAAATTTATGATTAATTTTTTTATCAGACATTTGGAGGAATTTAATGAAATAAAAAAAAAACCCGACTTTGAAGATGACGTTTATTTAAGACAAACAAATTGACGTATAGTCATAATAGATGTGGGATGAAATTTCATTTATGAAGAGTTCACTTATAGTGAATGCATAGCACTGACTTTACATTTGATGGTGTTCTACAGATAGGAACCCAACGAATAGGCCTCTCTAGTCAGCTCAATACCTAAGTAGTTGCCTTTATGCAACTGTAGAAAGCTGTAGCCTTCTGCTCAGATCTATGTCGCTACACAGCCGGTATATGGTATTCATTGTATCTTTTCCACACTCCATCAATGCAATTTTTCGCTCAAGGCAGGTAAGAAAGCTCTCTACCACTGTTAAGAGTATTCATGCCACTGTGTCGCATAACAGAAGGAGTGTGATGAGGGTCTTGTCTTCTTTGCTGCTCGAGATATAATTGTATTCGGGGGGAAACAAGAGCTCTTCTTCCCTTGATCTTCGCACTAATGTCATTACTCGAGTTCACAGTTGTTATCTTTGTATATTATCCGACTTTTATAGAGCAGGGGTATAGAGGAGTAGTCTCCATCGACACTCTGCATAGCCGAATGAGTTTGGCAGGGATGCTATGGCTCTGTACAGATGGTAGGTGATCTTATACACAACCTACAAATCCATAAAGGCGTGCTGAATATCGGTTTGGCATTCTTAAGTTCTCTCCAAGATCTGCCGCAGAAGGCATATTAGATCTATCTACCCGGACTAAGTCCGTACTGATGTCAACCTATCAGTATCTTGCGATACTTAGTAGGCTTATGCTCCCGTAGTTAGTGATGACCAGGGTGCCCCTTATCCTTGAGGTCGAACAACCTATGCTGAGATTCAATTAAGTTCCTTTACCCAAATTTTACAAGTGAGGTGGTGCATACTTCCTTACAAATAATCTGATCAAAACCCCATGGACTGTTGTGGATTTGTTGTACTTGAGTTTGGGTATTGCTACCGCCTAACAGTGATATTGTCGTCATCTTGGCCGTCTACAGAAAGCCTACAGAAATTGCTTTTCCAAATTTACAACATCACCTTCGTTTTATTAGTATGGTTCACCTAATCGTTTTTTCATGCTTTAATTCGTGTTAAATTAAACTTTTTAAATATCATACCTTGTAAATATTGGCCAAGACTACGTTTGAGGTGGTCCATTCGGAAGGTCCAATTTTAGGAGACTCATTCGAGCAAAGCGACTGGTATCTCTCGGATAACACTAGTAATGTTGACTTCCAAAGCGTCAATCGTAGCTGGCTTATTTCTGAAAACCTGAGACTTTACACATCCACAGAGAAAATAATCCAAAGGTGTGATATCGCACATTCTAGGCGGCCAATTTCTCGAAGCAAAACGTGAAATTAAGTGCTCACCAAAATGATTTTGTAGCGCCCTTTTGTTGAAACCAGAGCTTACCGAGACCTAATGGTTGAATTTTAGAAAGCACATAGTCGGTTAACATGGCGCGATAATGGTTACCATTTACGGTAACATTCTGATTTGCCTCATTTTTTTTAAAAATATGGAGCAATGATCCAGCTCATAAAAGACACCATACTGTTGTTTTTAATAGATGTAATGGTACTCTTCGGGTTGCTCATCAGCCTAAATACAACAATTCTGTTTATTAAAGTATCCATTGAGCCAGAAATGGGCTTCATCACTGAACAAAATTTCACGATAAAACACCGGATTTTCATTGAGTTTTTCGAGAGCACATTCACTGAAAATATGACGCAAATTCAAGTCGCATGGCTTGAATTTTGTACATTTTAATGCCGAGATCCTCACTTAAAATACGCCAAGTCAATCTGCTGGAAACGACGACGAATCGATTCGTCACGGTCTTCGTGTACACTCTCAGCTACAGCTGCTATAGTCTTTTCACTACGTTCTGGATGTGGTCTAACCGGTCGAATATCATCCACTAATGTAAACTGGGACTCAAATTTGTGAATAGTATTGCCAATAGTGGTTTCAGAAGGTCGATTATGCGCAACGATTCATCGAATCGCACGAAAAACATTTCTCACAGAACACTGATTTTCGTAATACAGCTGATCAATTTGGAGACACTGTTGTGGTGTGAGTCTTTTCATTATAATTTGCCAAACGATACTGAACAAAAATTACAAAGCAGTTTGATAGGAGTCATGCGTGATCTCTCAAAAAAGCCTATTGAGAATCAAACCTCACGATGAATCACTCCTTATAATGTTGGTACTTGTGCGACATCTTGAATATTGGATGAATGTGTTCCGTTTATTTCATGTGTGAAAATGCGTGCTTACCACGACAATATTTCTTCCACTTATAGTACCGATCGGCATTTATTTATTTCTGGGTGCTATGTTATGCAGGTTTAACATGCCATCCCATTACCATAGGTGCTCTTCTTTTCTATTGTATCACTGAGTATGATTTTTACGTCATATTTGCAACACAGCTTATAGCTTCTTTCAAGGTATTTTTAAAAGTTTTCTTTGGTAATGTCGTCGTCTCCTTTATTGAGAGTTGCGCACATGTAAGGTTGATGTTAAAGAATTAAGCCCTGATACGGATTGTCACCAGTCGAACTCTTGAACACATAAAATATACTTAAGTCTACTGCCAGTGACAAATCTGCATCCAAATTTGTGAGACACGTTACAGTCCATCCCATGGCATTTTTTGGATGACGGTTGTATCAGTCTAGTAGTCATCTAGCACTCGAGAGTCCCACAAATTTAAGCACAATCCTGCTTCATGTTCTGACTTCTGAGAAGCATATTATAGCCGACTAGGACAACAAGATATATGCCCACTGCAATACCATATACACCCATTTAGACTCCATTGATTATTAATTCGATTGGTCATGTTAGTTATGTTGCTAGCTAATCTATTTGTGGTGGAAGGTTGTGGTACTTATCTTCGTAATTTTGGTACTCAGTGGCAGTTCGCTAAATTCTCCCAATTATGCCGATATCATCGGCGCATGCTAGTAGCTACATAAACTTTTTAAAGGTTGTGGTTCCATTGTTTGCCTCACAACGCGTCACCTTGTCTAAAACATTTTTTGACTTTAAAGTTCTCGGTTAAGTCGGTACTAAGCCTGACGGAGCAGCAAGCGTTCTCAATTGTCATTCTGCTGAACGGACGAGTTTGGCAAAGATGCCAAAATAGAGAAGGCAAAGTAGAGATGGCTCTATATGTGGATCTGAAATGGATAAAAATATGGTCATGCTTGAACTTCTTGAGCTTTTCTTAGGATCTGCCGGAGTGTGAAGATTTGGTCGGTTGTGTACTTTTCTGGTGTAAAACCGCACTGATAGTGACCAATCAGGTTATTTGGGAAGGGTTTTAGGCACTCACACAATTTGGTAGATAATGAGGCGGTTGAAGGAGTCTCCTTTTTTGTGGATCGGGCATACCGTGCTGAAATTCCACTTATTAGGCAAACACTCTTCTGACCACATCTGAGAAATGAGTTGGTGTGTGATCTCCAGTTGCCTTCAGCAGTTTGAATTCTTCGGGCTGTAAGCCATCAGGTTCTGCTCAGGAGAAAATCCACATATGCTTCATAAATCACCACTTCATCCACAAAAAATAACTGTTTGGTGCGGTTTGCATGCCGGCGGCGTTATTGGGCCATATTTTTTCGTCGACAATAACGATCGTCACGTTATTGTGAATGGTCAGCGTTATCGTTCCATGATCACCGATTATTTTTGGCTCGAATTGGAAGATATGGACTTGGACGACATGTGGTTTCAACAGGATGGTGCCACAAGCCACACAGCACACGCTACAATCGATTTATTGAAGAGTAAGTATGGTGAGCGTGTTATCTCAAGACATGGGCCAGTCGATTGGCCGCCTCGTTCGTGCGATTTAAAGCCGCTTGACTATTTTATGTGGGGCTACGTTAAGTCGTTGGTTTATGCCAACACGGCGACGACGTTGGAATGTGTGGCCGAATCTTTGAAAATTGGGTTCAACGAATCGACCGCTGCAAACGTGCCCGCGGTGGCCATATGAAGGAAGTCGAGTTCCATTCATAAAGGTTTTGATTGTACTTCAAGCCAATAATAAAATTTTGAGATATCTCAAATGGTTTCCCTTTATTATTAGAAAACCCTATTTAATGCTGTTGATCGGGAATGTCATTGTCATTTTAGCTTGAATAAGTAAGTGTTTACTTAGTTACTGGGAGCTACCACTTGGAGGTAAGGCAGGATCTTTGCTGCATACATGATTGTTGCGCTAGACTTATCCCGATCTATCGTCACGTAGGTCCCGCGGAAACCACAATCGGGAAATGATCTGTAGATATCACCCTTCTTAAAGAACAAATTACATCAGGAAGTTGCTTCGCAGTTGAAGGTACCAAGGAGCTACATTCAACGTAGCATTGGACGACACTCTCAAACAGTGTTTATTGAGGATAAATTACGCCTAGAACTAAACATAGTCATAATAAGCAAACGAAAATCAGCACCCAAATTTCGCGCCAAAATTAATCAAACACCGAATAGATCGCTGTGCTATTCGAAAACGGTCGAACGATTATTAAGTCGTGCTGAACTATTTGGGCGAGTTGTTATTCGAAAACGCCTGCTGCGACCAGGAATGGCCCAAAAAGCATAGACAATGGGTCAAAGAAGACACAAAATTATGGAACGATGAATCCAAAGTTCGAAGTATTTGCCACATGAGGGAGAATTTTCATTCGACGCAGCGTAACACAAAAGATGCTACTAGACTGTGTAGTTTCTACCGTCAAGCATGAGGCAGTGATGTTGTAGTCTGGGGATGTTCCTCTTCAAGTGGAGTAGGAGATCTGGTTCGAGTGATTTATAATACTATAAAGAGGTCTACAAATCAAAAAAAAAAAAAAAACGCTTTACTTCTGGGCTAAAACTTATCGGTGAATGATTTGTATTTCACCAGGTTAACGACCATTAAAACACGTGGAGGTTTTGTCCAGACTGCCTGAAATAGAGGGAGGTTAAGAAGTCTTACAAATCATGATATGGGCGCCGAAACCACCAGATTTATCCCCTACATAGCTGTTGTGGAAGCATCTGGATAGAGGTGTTCGGGATCAATGCCCATCAACGGAATCTGCATTATGGAATACATTATTGAATTGATGGAACAATATACCATAGGAAACATAGAAACCGTAGTCGCATGAGTATTGCATGAGTATTTTTCTACTAAAGCATTTTTTTCGATGTTAGATTTTGTGTTTCCTTCGAGAAGGCAGGTCACCCTGCCTTAAACTTTTGCTTTGTAGTGCAAATTCAGCTGAAGTAAATTACAAGAAAATACACCCGAGGTTGTGTTCTTTCTTCTATTTTGTGGAGGGCAAGGTTGTTATTATCAAATTAGACCACACGCGGAATGTGATGATGTGAATAATGCAACGACATCACTCACAACATATCAAACAAATACCAACAAAAGTTCTCTTATATAATTCTGACATAGTGTATCCCTGAACATCCAACTATCGACCCTGCCAAAACAGAGGTCCTCTTTATAAGAGTCGAGACACCCTACATCACCCCTTCCAAGTGAAATATTATATTGTACTGAAAGATTGACCAAGTCTTATCCTGCTAATTTTTATCGTTCTGAGTATAGTTGCCCTCTACTCGTGCAAGAAGGCACGAATTTTAAAGTATCTTGAACCACTTGTTGGACTGCAATATTCTAGAAATGTCGCTTTATTGTGAGAATAGAAAAAAAAACTGCATCGGCTTTACCGTCAATTATCGGGTAGCGTGGCCGAGCGGTCTAAGGCGCTGGTTTAAGGCACCAGTCTCTTCGGAGGCGTGGGTTCGAATTCCACCGCTGCCAGAACAGTTTTTTGTTAGTTTAGATTCTTTATTTATTTATTTATTCCATTCCATAAATATGTTTCTTTTACAATAGAATTCACGTTTTCATTTACGATACTTATGGTATTCTTTTATAGTATATTGTCACTTCTTTTTCCATCCTTAAAACAGAATCCACTTTCCTGATTCGGTGGAACATTTCCGTATCTTTTATATCATCGTACACGAATGCCTTTTCTGCTAACCATCCGTAGATTTGATTTTCAGTTTATGGTGAATTGAAGATCTCCTTTGGTTCAGAAATTTGTCTTTGACAGACCAGTTTCATGTACTTCATATATTTGTGCACATTTTTATCGATAGCATCATGTCGGGCATAGAATTTTTCAGTCATCAGAGTATTCCTGAAATATTTTCGATTGAAAGACTCGTGACTGACGTTGTTGTCGAGCATTTTCTTTTCAATTAGATTTACTAGGATATTGACATAAATTGCTCGGTTTAAATCTATCTGATTGATGCGAAATGGTGTTTTAAAGTAAATAAGTTCAGATGCCCAAAAAATCTAAGCGTTCCAATTGTGACGTTGCTAAGATAGATACTCTTGAATGCGAGTTCATTTCGATTTTTAACGAATACACATGAAAGAGAAGATAGACCAAGCATAAGCCGCTATGGAAATTGGCAGATTTATCGAAGCGAAATTTGTAATCCGTAAGATAGTGTCATTATTTGGAAGCCGGATAAACCGTTTGATAAGATTCTGAACGATGCATTTATTTGGCAATCATTCGATGAACGTAATAACGTTTAAATTGTAACGCTTATTCACGTAAGCCTCTGGAAAATGTTCCTAATTTTGTCTGTAAGTAATCCGTACAAGCGGCTAGGTCTGAGATTTTTACGTGCACCTGTCTGGTGATTTTGAGGTCTTTGACTTTGATTTTTTGTGCGATTAACATGCGTCTGGTTATCAAGGAAGTAGAATTATACAAAAGATTCGTCTAACAGATGGTTTGATTCGATAGAGTTTGGACGTAGCTTGACCTCCAGTGTGTGCTGTAGTGTGCTGAAATTAAATACTCATTATAAGATCCAGAATGTGAAGAAACATATTATTTGATACATAATAATCGGACTTGGTGGGTTGCCGTTGTGTATCTGTTACAGCCACATACTTTACACTTGGTTACAGACGCACTCAAGTTCACTATCTGCCCAAAGGAGTATGTTTGTTCAAACTAACATTTTAATGACTTATTCTTGTGTGAGACTGTGAGGAGATAGATAGAAGAGGAAATGCCAGCAGACAAGAATAGATTGAGCCATACATCCAACCATCGATTAGTGGAACTGAAATATAAATTACTACCTGTCTGTTGCTTTCCAGCTTCTTCTATCATACCCCCTATAGTACCTTTTTGTTCTTTTCGAACAGATCACTTAAAGAAATAATCGGTCCAATCGGTACAGTAGTATTGTACTTGCCTAGGACATCAGACAGTTCACAACCCAATACGAAAGAGCTTAAAAGAAATGTGACGAACCAGTCAGTAGTCTCGGATAGTAATAAACGATTCAAGGACAAAGATCTTCGGAACTATGCAGTCGAAAAATTAGCAAAGGGCCTTGATTCCTATCACGTAGATATCACTTAAATTTAGGAAATATATTGGGATGGGTCAAGCAAAAGGAGGATGAAAAACTATGACAACTGCTAGGTGAATATCATGGAGACCAGAAAAGGCGATTATTTGGGTGCGGTATTTCTTTTTAGACCACACTTAGACAAGAAGTGTTAACGAGCATCCGTATTAAGGCTAAATTCACTAACATAAGCCTTATATGCACTCATGCCAATATTTCCACGCGCTCTTGGACGAGAAATGTCCTAAAGTCCTAAGTATAACATAAAAAACTTACTAAGGAACTGTTGGAAAGCATATCCTACACGAAATCACGTCTGACAAAGAACTTAGGCTTATTGCTTAACGGAGGGACGAAATGTCATCCTAATATACACAACGGTCAGTCTCCAAATCATGACACGATAAGACAAATTAATCATTTTGCGAACGACATAAAGTCTGACTGCAGTATTCTGGAGGTCTGAACCTTCCGGGCAGTCAGCATTGACTTGAATTACTAACTTGTTTTAGCCAAGGTACGAATGTGGATTTCCCAAGTGCCACAACAAGGAAAAACTGCTGTGAGAAGATAAAGGGTGACCAGATAAGAACGATAGAAAAAAAAATTAAATAAAACAACAACGGTGTGAGACATAAAATTGATTTTAGCTTTATTTTGAAGCCACGTTCATGCCATTATGTTTAACATAAAAAAGCACATCATCCAAACGACTGCCTCGATTTTGCTGGTAGTGCTTCAAGCGGTTGATTCAATTTTTGATGACTTTTGATGTTAGCGTAGACTAAGGACTTGACGTATCCCCAGACAAAGTAATCGAGTGGTGTCAAATCGGTTGATCGCGATAGTTATTTGATAAACGATCGCCGTGAGATGACGTGAAGTTCTCCTTCGAGCATTCCGTCGCCTGTATGGCATGTAGGCCGTCTTATTGGAACCACAGCTCTTATATATTTATGTTTTTGAGCTCTACTGTCGGTTAACATAGCTCTACACCTGAAACCATTGACGATAACCTCATTTCGAAAGGAATAAAGTCCGATGATGCTGCCATACTATACCATATACCGCACCAAACAGTTAATCTTTGTAGACACATTGATGCTTGGCCGAACACTTGTGCATTGTGTTTGCTTCAATAATGGTAATTTTGCTTGTTGACATAGCCTCTGAGCGAAAAATGAGTCTCTTCCGGGAAACATTTCCAGCGCTCAATTAGCAAACTCACAGAGTTGTCTATGGTTGTTCGGCTTCAATTCTTACGTCGGCACAAGCTTATATGGATGTATGCCAAAATTCAACCAAAAAACAAGCCGCGTTGACTCTTTGGCGATGCCCCATTTAGGTGTTTGGCGTCGAGAGCCTCTTCCGAGAAGATGATTTTTTCTCCAAAATCCGGATCTCCGGGAAACATTTCCAGCGCTCAATTAGCAAACTCACAGAGTTGTCTATGGTTGTTCGGCTTCAATTCTTACGTCGGCACAAGCTTATATGGATGTATGCCCAAATTCAACCAAAAAACAAGCCGCGTTGACTCTTTGGCGATGCCCAGCAGTTACAGTCAACAACACTTTTGTTAATCTCTGTATCTATGTGTTAAGGAGCCAATTAAGCAACAGACCAAAATAACTTTATAAAAACCCTTATCATCCCGATTCTGTTTTGTATTGAAGAGGCTTAAATCTTGTCAAAAGCGGATGAGTAAACACTTGAACATTTCAGAGGAAAGATACTGCGCGTGATTTTCGATGTCGTTTGTTGTGGCGAGGAATAGGGGAGGAGATTCAACCACGAACTGCGCGAGCTTAACACCGACATCAGACTAGCCGACTTCAACGGGTTTTGTAAATAGACACTACAGCTCTGGCCCAAATAATCTTCCATTTTTCCATTTTAACCCAGTGGGACGACGCAGCAGATGAAAACCACATCTTATGTGGTGCACGCAAGTAGAAGGGGACCTCAACCAACTTGAAGTCATCTAAACAGACAAGTATAGGGTTTTCTAATGACGACTTGACTCGATTCGTTAGACACAATTTTCACTGACTCAGCCACACATTTCGGCCGAAATAGCTACTATTTCGGGTTCACTGTTTGCTCTCAGCTCTTCCAAGGTCGTCGGCGTGTTAGCATAAGCCAATGACTTAACGTAGCCCCACAGAAAATAGTCAATCGGTGTTAAATCGCACGAACGAGGCGGTCAATCGACTGGCCCATGTCTTGAGATAACACGCTCACCATACTTACTCTTCAATAAATCGAGTGTAGCGTGTGCTGTGTGGCTTGTTGCACCATCCTGTTGAAATCACATGTCGTCCAAGTCCATATCTTCCAATTCGGGCCAAAAATAATCAGCGATAACGCTGACCATTCACAGTAACGTGACGATCGTTACCGTCGACGAAAAAATACAGTTATTTTTTGTGGATGAACTGATTGTGAATTGTGGATTCATGAAGCACATGTGGGTTTTCACGCGACCAATAACGCATATTTTGCTTATTGACGAACCCATTGAGCCAAAAATGAGCTTCGTCACTGAAGATGATTTTGCGATTCCGAATATCTGTAGAAAATTTTTATAATTTGCAGACGGTGCTCGTTGGTGTACTTTACCGTGATGAAAATATTGAGTTTACTGAGTAAATTGACAGTGACAGTTTGATGATTAGTGAAAGAGTGCGTTCACAGATGCTTTTGAGAGATCATGCGTGACTCCTATCAAACTGCTCTATCATTTTTTTTCAAAATCGTTTAGCAAGTCATCATGAAAAGACTTACATCACAACAGCGTCTCCAAATTCTTCAGCTGTATTACGAAAATCAACGTTCTATGAGAACGTGGAAATTACGGTGCGCATAATTGGCCTACTGAAACCACTATTGCCAATACCATTCACAAATTTGAGTCCCAGTTTACATTAGTGGATGATACTCGACCGGTTAGACCACATCCAGCACGTAGTGAAGAGACTATAGCAGCTGTAGTTGAGAGTGTACGCGAAGACCTCGACGAATCGATTCGTCGTCGTTCTCAGCAGCTTGGCTTGGCGTATTTTGAGTGAGGATCTCGGCCTAAAAGTGTACAAAATTCAACTTGTGCAAGAATTGAAGCCAGACCACTTGAATTTGCGTCATATTTTCAGTGAATGTACTCTGCGAAAACTCAATGAAAATCCGGTGTTTTATCGTGAAATTTTGTTCAGTGATGAAGCCTATTTCTGGCTCAATGGATACGTTAATAAACAAAATTGCCGTATTTGCGCTGAACCCGGAGAGTACCAAGAGCTACTATTACATCCATTTAAAACAACGGTATGGTGTGGTTTATGTTCTGGTGTAATCATTGGTCCATATTTCTTCAAAAATGAGGCGAATAAAAATGTTACCGTCAATGGTAACCGTTATAGAGTCATTTTAACGGCATATGGGCTTCCTAAAATTCAACCATATGGTCTCGGTAAGCTCTGGTTTCAATAAGACGGCACTACGAGCCATACAGCGCTTTAAACAATGGACTTGTTGAGAAATCATTTTGGTGAGCACTTAATTTCACGTTTTGCTACGGTAAATTGGCCGCCTAGATCGTGCGATATCACACCTTTGGACTATTTTCTCTGGGGATATGTAAAGTCTCAGGTCTTCAGAAATAAGCCAGCTACGATACCAATCGCTATGCTCTCACGAGTCGCCCAAAATTGGACCTTCCGAATGGACCACCTCAGATGTAGTCGTGGCCAACATGTACATAATATAATTTTTTCAAGTAAATGCCATGAATTGTTCTTTTGACTGATAATAAAAATTTAAAGTTCACTTTCAAATTTATGTACTTTATTTTACATTATAAATCAAACCTGACGATGAATCACCCTTTATAATAAAGGCTTCCCCTGTACATCCAGGGTGAGTCTTATAAGATAGTGATTAACCCAGGTCTACATATCGTGCAGAGAAATGTCAGTAATCAAGAACGGGCAATAAGAACACGTCGTGGTTCCCTAGTCTCATTTCTGGAGACAGTAAGGTCTAATTCTAATTTCAATTCTGCACTCCTGAATTGTTATTAAATCAAATCTAAAGTGACCTAGGATTTAAGTGGTGTTGACCATCCGATATCAAGAAATATACCAGTCATATGACCAAGGAAGTAGTAATAATAAAACTTAATATTTGATTTCCGTTTACCAGCTGAATTCCGATGCAAAAATTGCACCTTGTCAATGTCACAGATGTCCTTGATTAACATAGATATTCATTCTACTTTAAACCGAATCAATAATATTAAAGCCGACCAACTGCCCAATGGCATGTGGACTGACCTAAATTGACCCATCAATCAAAAAATTGTCCAGCGCCAGATTTTCTACTTCATTTCTCTATTTAAGCCAACGGATGAATTTTAATCCGCTTTTTAATTGAATACCTGGCTAAAGGTGTTTAACCACAATACCATACAACACAGTGGACCAAACGACAAAGGGCCAATAAGTGCCCTCCCTCAGTATGTGCCTCTTCACATTCCAATTATTCTTCACTCATGACACCGGTCAAAATCTGGGCACAGTAGCCACAGTAATAAATGGCCATAATTCCTCTATTATGTAGGAATAGATACAGCAAAATGCAAATCGCATTATGAACGCAGAATTTAACACTTAATATGGTATCCTGGCACACTGGAAACTCTTAACGTAGGTCCATTTTGCGTGTCCATCTATTCAATTCACAATGCATAAGGGAAGACACGAAATGACACACATTGCTCACCTCATTCGTGTCACACAGGTAACAAAAGAATACAAAAGAAAGGTGCTGGCAAAGACAACAATGCACTTCTGCCAGAATACCTTTCCCTATTGCAATGGTACTCGTGTATGTTGCTCGATTCGAGATACTCGCACCGAGAGTAATTCTATATTCATAGTCCAAGTACAAATGCGAATACGTACAGATATATCGTATAATACGTACATGTGTTTGAAGTGGTTTTGCTTAACTTATCACGTTGATAGTAGGCATACACCGTTTCGAGTAATAGATAGTCGTAGTCGTAGATGTCCCAATTGCCTGTCACTTAGACAGAATTGATTATGAAGAACGTAGAACTAAGTGGAGACACAAATTCATCCCAATAGGTGGGTGTGCTAGTAGTGTGTTTTCAAATTGCGAATGCAGATCAAGACGTTGATTTGTTATTCGTCCAACGTAGGTACTATCGGGGAAGGTTCAGGAATGAAGTGTTAAATATTTGTGACAAATTTTTGTAATAGCTGAGCGGACAGAAATTTAATTACTTGCAAGAAGTTGATGTTTATTCAAATAATTTGACCTCGTTCGTAGTACAGGTGATACATCTGATCAAGTGGGTTTGTAGATTATTATCCCTGTACTGACCCACGGTCAGTGGGGAACAAGATTTCCGTGAATAGGGCCAGGGTTTTTTTCTGTTTTTTTGTAATTTCCTTATAGACCTGGTAATCTTCCACAAATTCAACAAATTTCCATGCTTTTAGAGAGTAATGTGGCAGTGCAAATATTTATGCAGCACAAAGACCTTATTTTTACTCCTAAAGTAAACATCCAAGGTAATTAAGCACCAGTCAAGGACAACACTTTGTTCAAATGTTGGCTGCCTGGCCGTCTGCGTATTTCCCACATATTTTCCAATCATATTTTGCCAAAGAAAGCTGCAACATCTTAATGTTGAGTTTACTAGAAGAGTCTACCGAGGTTCGGTTTGCTAGACCGAGGTTAAATTTTCAGATAGAATATAGGTCAGAAATGGAATGATAAAGAGTAGCTCCAAAACCGATCTAGAACGCAGCGCTGGTGTCTTTCTTTTCGTCTGTCTTTCCTGCGGAGATATTCTCAATAATATTGCGAAGAATCGCTGTAGTTACAGCCAGGCTTTAATTGTGATGAAATGAACCAATCCGATCCGACGACCCCAATCCTTCCGAGGTGACAACCAAGCCGACGGTCTCCACCTCTGAGATGAGACGTAGAAGACATCATTCTAATCCAGGAACCATGGGTTATAGAAAGTTTGACCCGCGGACTTGGGACACCTGAATATGTTTCGCTCTACACAAAAGACAAAGGTAAGGTCAGAACTTGTATATAGTATTAGTGAACAGAAGCCTTAATGTAGTCCCAGTTCTTAGTCTCAATGACGCCGATATAGTTGCAAGACTGGAGAATGTAAAAGGTATCTAATGGCTGACATGGGCATATCATGGCCACGGCAGGATCCTACCCTGATAGCAACCTAGAAACCTTGTAAGCTAGATAGCTGGCCTCATTATCGGGTGCGATAGTAATGTACAATGCACGGTATGGGGTCGTACCGAGACTAAAAATAGAGGTGAGTCACTTTTTGATTATATTATTAGAACTAACCTCATTGTTTGTAATATTAGCAATGAGACCAGCTTTATAACTAAAATCCATCCAATGGTAACGAACGGATGAACCCTCTTTTTCAGATCACGGATACATCCAGTTTAGCCTGAATGATGTTCCGCCCCACCAACTAGCATTCCGGAATTATCGTAGAACGACTTGAACAAAATACAAAATACAGAGAAACATTTTAAAAACTACTCTCCTTTGAACTTTTAAGACTCCATGCAACATCAGTGAGCTTGACATGAAATTCAATGAACTAACACCAGCTCTCAATAAAACAGTAGCTTCATCCTGCCCTCTTATTCAACCTAGAGGCCGCAAAAAGCCAAACTGGTTATAATCAGAACTATAGCCACTTAAAAACTAAGCAAAAAGCACAAGAAAGGCACAGACTGGGACGTGTGTAAAGAATCTCTCAAAATATATAAAAAATAACTGAGGAAGGCAAAACCATAATCCTGGAAATTTTTCTATGGCAAATTAACAGAAACCACTGAGACAATGCGGGTAAGAAAAATTCACTTTACCAATCCTATAATGCTTGGCTATTTGAAAAAAAAAAAAACCTCGGCTCTTGGACGACTTCAAATGACCAATCACTTAACCTGCAACTGGACACCAACTTTCTAAGTAGCTCCCTATTAGTAAGACTACTGCTGCCGAAACAAAAATTCACGGCCTGATTACAAGAGACAAGTCTATTGGAATGGGGTGTATATTACCTGCCGAGCTACAAACGTTCTCAGATATTATTTTGCCAACGATTATGAATATCATGAGAAGCTGCGTAAAATTGATCCACATTCCCTTGTTATGGACAGAAGTCAATATAGTTTTCATTTCCAAAGCCAAAAAATGTTCTCATGTTATCCTAAAGAACCTCCGACCTATAAGTCTATCATCTTTCCTTTATTGATATCCATGTACAATCTTGAATATATCCAAGATTTTTGTAAATAGCTCACCATGCCTACAGTAAAAGAAAGTCGGTCGAGCATCTACATTGGTTTGACAAAGACTTTCATGTAAGTATCACCTCTAGACATTTCTGGGAGGAAGATGCTTTCGTGGATGACAAGTCAGTTCATTTCTATGCAGATGGATCCAAGCTGATAGCGTAGTTGGTGGTGATGTTTTCTTAGATAAGCCTAATTTAATCGTTTAAAATCACTGTAGCGTGTCTTGGACATTTTAGCGATTAAAATAATTCTGTCCTGACTGAAGATAAATGTGATATCTGCATTTTTTCGGAAGCTTAGACCACTATCAGATTCGTGGACTCAGTCTCATAAAATTCTAAAACCGCTTTTGACTGCCTATCGTCTCTCAGAGAGATGGCGGACCAGTTCAATATCCACCTTTGTGGAGTGCCGGCCGACAGAGATATTCCAAGGAATAGTAGGGCCAACGAACTTGCCTAAATTGAAACCACTCTACCTATCCCACTCGAAGAAGGTATCATCGGTATTTCAGACGCTACATGCAAACTAAATCAAAAGCTGGATGTTTTTAGAAGGCGTACTGTCTACTGACCAAACAAATTTGGCTAAAACTGGATCTGTATCACTTTAATAGTTTGATCCTTCAAAATGTGAAACATCTCAGCGCTATCATAGGTGTCATCACTGGACACTGTCTTATAGGAAAGCATGCAAGAAAGCTTGATGCTTTTCAAACGACTTTTGCGGAAACCGCATGGACGAGGAGGAGGAGGAGACAATTGTCCACCTACTGTGTATATGCCCAGCTCTCTGCCAAAAAAAAACTTCACTTAGGAGCTTTCTTCTACAATAACTTAAGCGATCTAAACAATATAAACGATAGCAGTCTCATACGCTTCATCAGAAGCTCAAATTGATTCCAAGATTAGGAGGATTACAGATCTTTGTTGCATCACAATGAACCAATAAGCCTAGGTGGGTTGTTTTTTCAACGGCTACTGTAACATAACCTTAACCCTACAGCTAATCTCGGCTTGAGGCCTCGCTCATCCTTCCCACAACTTACATCCTAGTTCAAGAAAGCAAGGCTCATCTGAACGCAATCGGAATTCACTAAGTCTTGTTTGAGTCCCAGATCATAATGGGACAATGGGAATGAGACTTTACACATCCTCAGAGAAAATAGTCCAAAGGTGTGATATTCCGTGAAATTAAGTGCTCACCAAAATGATTACTCTACAAGTCATTGTTTCTCGCGCTGTATGGCTCGTAGTACTGTCTTGTTGAAACCAGAGCTCACTGAGACCATGTGCTTGAATTTGAGGAAGCACATAGTCCGATAACATGGCGCGATAATGGTTACCATTGACAGTAACATTCTGATTTGCCTCATTTTTGAAGAAATATGGAAAATAAACCATACCATAAACCACAGCCCATAAACCACAGCCCATAAACCACACCTTACCGTTGTTTTTAATGGATGTTATGGTAGCTCTTGATACTCTTCGGGTTGCTCATCAGCCTTAATACAGCAATTTTGTTTATTAACGTATTCATTGAGCCAGAAATGGCCTTTATCCTAGAACAAAATTTCACGATAAAACACCGGATTTTCATTGAGTTTTTCCAGAGCGCATTCATTGAAAATATGACGCAAATTCAAGTCACCTGGCTTCAATTCCTGCACAAGTTGAATTTTGTACGCTTTTAGACCGAGATCCTTACGTAAAATACGCCAAGTTGCTGAGAACGACGACGAATCGATTCGTCACGGTCTTTGCGTACACTCTCAGCTACAGCTGCTATAGTCTCTTCACTATGGGCTGGATGTGATCTAACCGGTCGAGTATCATCCATTAATGTAAACTGGGACTCGAAATTGCGAATGGTATTGGAAATAGTGGTGTCAGTAGATCGATTGGTGCGCATAGTTCCTCGAATCGCACGAAAAACATTTCTCACAGAATGCTGATTTCCGTATTGCAGCTGAACAATTTGGAGACGCTGTTGTAATGTAAGTCTTTTTATAATGATTTGCCAAACGATACATAATAAAACTGATAAAACAGTTTGATAGGAGTCATACGTGATCTGTCAAAAAGAGCCTATTGAAAATCAAATCTTACGATGAATCACCCTATACAATACAATTGAGTGCTTTGTTCTGACAGAAAGAAAAGGATTTTGCCTTGCAGGAATCAGCTTTAAAATGAAAATTATTAGTAAAGACTTCAACTAAGAATAACTGGACAAAGGATGACACTTTTGAATAAAGATATGGATACTACCTTTCGACTTTATGAACATATTTTCTGCTCCTTCATGAGAACTAAGGATATCCACTTTCCTTTAAGAATTGAGTAAGCTCTGACGTAACTTGTTTCAAATATGGTGAACACCGCGGCGTTGCAGCCTTGAAATAACTTTGCTTTTTCCGGGTGGTGATGAATAATGAGCATTCATAGGGATTGCTTCAGATGAGTGTTCGTTCGCTAAATGAAAATGAGCCTCTGCAGCAAACATCCTCGTATCCAATGCAGAGGGAAAAAGATTACCATTTGACGTTTTGCATCTGTGAGACAGTAGAAAGGAGCTTGACAGAGGAAGTCCCAGCGTAAAAGAACATCACGTACAAAACCTTGACAATTCTTGGATGATATCGGCTGATATATACTTACCAATCTGGACCGTAGCGTGACGGCTCGAATACACGTGAGAGCATCGAAACATAAATGCCCTGGTTCCGCAGCAATTCAAAAATTGCAATCGGGTTCTTCACGAAAAACAAGTCCGTAAGAATTGGCGACTTACCAAATGATTTTTGAGATTCCATCTCACCTTGGCATAAATTCTTTTCGAGGTTATAGTATGGTCTTTTGCGACCATGGAAAAAGAGCAGTATCGCTCCGTGATCCGATTTTTGTTTTTGAGTGACAAAACCTGCGATGGTGTGTATGGGACCTATTCAACTTCCCGTACAACTATTTACCATTGGTTCGTAGAGTTTTGCCGTGGCCGCACGTCGGTTTTTAATGAACCGAGTCCAGCTGGCCCAAAAACAGAGGACAAAATCTATAATCTCGTATTGCCGGACCGCCGAGTGAAAACTTGTGTGTTGACTGATATAGCAGGCATCTCAAATGAATGCGTTAACCATATCCTGTACGAGATTTTGGGCATGAGAAAGCTTGTTCTCACCGGAGAACAAGCGCAATCGTGAGACCACTTCAAAAACGTTCTTGGCCATATTTAATCGAAATCCGGAGGAGTTTCTGCGTTGGTTCGTGACTGTCGATGAGACATGGTGCACACCAGAGACCAAAAAACAATCAAAACAATGGGTTTTACCCGATGAACGTGCTCTTAAGAAGGTGAAGATCGTGCTTTCGGCCGGAGAGTTGATGGTCAAAGTTTTTTGTGATTTGAAGAAAAAATCCATATTTGGCGAAGAAAAAAGTGCTCTTCCACCGCAAAAACGCACTTGCTCACACCTTCTCAGTCGCAGCGGCTAAATTAGTTGAATTATACTACGAATTGCTCCCTCATCCTCCGTATTCTCCGGATTTGGCTCCCTGCGACTTATTTTTGTTTCGAAACTTTAAAAGATCGCTCGGCGGAAAGCAGTACAGGTCGAACGAGGAAGTCATCCCCTCCGCAGAGGAGTATTTTGAAGGTCAACAAAAGTCATAATATACGGAGGGGTTAAAAAAGTTGCAGCACTGCTGGGAAAAGTGTATCGAGTTGAAACGGGATTACCATATATTGAAAAATTAAATTGTCAAAACCTAAAAAAGTTGCGTTGTCACTTCTGATACGGGTATTCATCAAACAGCCTTCGTATAGTTCGATAGAAAAATGAAGTGTATCGATTTGAGTTTCATAGATTCATCTTCAAAGTCTGTATGATGCACAAATTTGGTTTATGAGGGCTTTTCCAATTTAAAGACGGTGTTCACCCCGTATCTTTTGCGTGTAAGCCTTGCGCATAGCTCTTCTAGGCAGTATCAGTCTGTACGTATCTTGTTTGGTTTCATGTGTATGCCGGAATCAGGTCTTGCATAGTGCTGGACCAGAAAAACTCAGCACATCAGAGTTGATATCTTTGATGGCTTTATGGTGACACTGACGTTGACGTTCAGTACCGGATTTGCTTAGCGATTGTTCGGGAAACTACTGAGTGTCCTTTAACTTGGATTGGGCCAGCAGAACAGCAATCAATTTCGTAGCGAAATTCTTGCTTGAGTAAACCCTTACTTATGCGGACTAAAATGGCAAGTGCCTTTTCGGCAAGAAGATTATAAAGATGTAACGAACCAACTAATGGCGTCGGGTTAAAAATGGATCCACTGATGATGAGCCTTGCAAATTTTTAGAGGACAATGACTTCCAGATCTGCAAATGGAATATTCGAACCCTTATCAGGCCACAAGTAGCCGAGTAATTAGCACAGGTCTTTGACTGGTATTACGCAGATTTTACCGCAATACAGTAAGCGCGATGGGATGGGCGGGACAAAAGGAGAATGAAAAACTATATGTACTATGGTAATTGCTATAGGAAAACGAAGTAGCGCTTATTCGGATACAAATTTCCTTTATTCGGAAACTTAAGCAAGAAATCTTGAGCTTCCCATACGTGAGAGAGCGTCTTATAACAATCCTTATCAAGGCTTAATTCGCTAATACAAACCTATGTCTACGGCAGACAAAGATGACATCCCAAAGAATGTTTGTACGATTTTCTCAACAAAACTTATGACCAATGTCCGAAGTATGTCATTAAATTCGTTCTAGGCACTTTTAACGCCATGATAGGAAATAAGAACACCTTTGTTAGGACACTTGGTAAGCATAGCCTACACGACACAACGTCTGGCATATTGACTTAGCGACAGGACAAAATTGTACCATAGCAAGCATACGGTTTTCTCATCTCAAAGTACTCATCGAATGCTAAATCAAATTGATCATTTTGCACTAAACGTAAGGCATGCCTCAAGAATTCTACAAGTTCGAACGTTCCGGGTAGCCAACATTGACTTGGATCACCATCTTGTTGCAGCCAAGGTCTGAACGCGGATTTTCCTAGAAGAACTATTGTAAGAAGATATAACATAGACAAGCTGCAATCGCAAGACCTCGCCGGCATTAAGTACCGAAGACCGAAGACCATTGTGCCACTAGATACGCTGCAACTGATATGCTGCGTTTCACCCGGCCACCTAGTTTGATGAAGTATGCTGGCAAACACATGCAGCTGAACAAAAACCCTACGAAGCGACGCTGCAGCGAATGACAAGAGCCGCTCGAGAACCCTAAAAACAGAAGAGACGTGAAGAGCATTAGGTTCTCTAGAAGAAGAAAAAAGGGCGTGGGAAGCGCAAGATTGAAGATATTGAGAAGTTGTACTCCAGGAATAACCTCAGTCGGTGCTGAGAATATAGAAAATGTTTTCTGCAGACTCTATTACGGCGAAGAAGCCCAAATAGAACAGACAATCCACCTTAGACGATGATAGCCTAAACTTCCTTTAACCTGATCAAAACGTAGTAAGGATAGCAAAATCTTAGCTAAAATCCAATAACCTGTTGGCTAACCGTATGAGGAATTCGAATTCATTGAAAAAAATTGGAGAGCACACACCAACTCATTTCTTAGATCTAATCAGAGGAGTGTATGTCTGATGAATAGAATCTCAGTATCCACAAAAAAGGAGACCCTCTCAACTGCGCCAACTATAAAGGCATAAGTCTTCTCAACATCGGATATAAGATTTTATCTGCCATATTGTATGAACGTCTGAAATCCTTCGGAGATATCATCCACTGGGTTTCAGGACGAAAAAGTAACAATCGATCAATTTTTCATACTTCGAGAGATCCTGGAAATATAAATCGATACATTCCATCTTTGAATCAATTTAAAGGCTGCATATGACATCATTTATAGAGACGTGCTTTATAGGGCCGTGTCTAGTTTTGGCATCCCTGCCAAATTCGTCCGCCTGTGCGGAATAACGATTGAGAACCCTCACTGTTCCGTGAAGGCCGGTATCAACTTAACCGAGACCTTTGATGTCAAAAAGGTTTTAGACAAGGTGACGTGTTATCATCATACTTTCTTAGCACTATACTTGAAAGAATTGTGCGAAAATCAAAAAGCCAATACTGGAGGCACAATCTGTTAGAAATCTGTGGAAAGCGGTTGAAAATATCATCTATCTTTGGAAAAATATTCGGTATATGACGGGCTTTGTAGGAAAAGATTCAACGACGAACGACGTATAAGCTGTACAACGACATTGAGATGGTCAGGAGATATAGAGAAAAATGGACACCAATATCTCGGCCCGCAGAGCCTTCAAATCTAGCCCGGAAGGACAAGGCAGTAGAGGAAGACCTCAACTTAGGTGGCGCGCACAAATAGAAAGAAACTTCAACCAACGTGGAATGCGCAGCTGGACGCAGTTAGCTAAAGATCGAACAAACTGGAGTTGCTAATTGAGGCCATGTTCACACTTAGATATAGCGCCACCTAAGTAAGTAGTAAGCAGACGGCCGATATAAAGTATCATCACAGTATTTTATTGCATTTGGAAAGCTTACGATATTCATAGTAATACGCTCGGATTATCATCATTTTGAAGAAGTGCCTTGCATCGATATTGTGGTCAATACGGTTGATTGATCGTTAGTATGTATATTAACTACATCAATGTTCTGTCCCTGACGCCATAACTTGAGCACTGTTCGTAGAAGTCGTATTTTTTTTTTTTTGCTAATTACAGATAACCCAATATATAACTCCAAGCCTGAAACGTCCGGCTTTTTCTGGGCCGGTTTAGGAGAACGAGCAGGATATTCCGGAGATGGGAAGCTCCTTTGAGGTTATGAGACTGGGCGTGAGTACATTGGGACTTCATTGTTTAACCATTTTGACTAGTCCTGTATCTGGTATGCTGGCTTTTAAAATCCCCATGTGTTTCCTATTGAGTGCAACTCACTTCCAACACATTGTCAATTGAAGTCAAATATGATTGATGTTTTGATAAGCAGTCTGATAAGTCCTTGTTTTTATTTTACCATTACCTAGAACGTAACCTTCTTCTCTCATCCAACCACTAATCTTTTTGCTGATAAGGAAGTGTCATTCGCAGATTGATTATAAATGACTTTTTACCAACCCAACAGAAATAGTAGCACGGCTTCTGTTCCCAGTGTACCACCATGTAAAAGAATAACCTTCCATCCCTCAGTAAAACATCGCTTAAAAGTTCTCCATTTAGCTTACATTGCCAGCTCCCTGTTTTACAATTTATTTTTATTTTTTTTTTTTGCACCGTACTCTTATGCTCAATTTAAGGACCTGCTGTTAACTTCACCCATTTGAAATTTCAAAACTTTCTCTTTCACTTGGATGCTGTTACCAAAAATTCTATGTGTAATGCTTCAGTTACGTATTGCAGAGGGTGGTAACTGAAATGTTCCCTAGTGCTGCTCTACAATGTTATGGTATCCCATTATTCTGTTACAATGTTGTTACTGCCATAGTAAATGTGCCCTAAGGTTCCACCAGAAGACCCAATAAAAATGCAACTGTAGAAAGAAGGGAAACCTTAATCGGCTACCTAATAAAGACATTAGCAATGAATCCTGGCAAAACGATGGAAACCAAGTTACGAGTATGTGGAACTAGGCAACTTTTTTTGTTTTTTTTAAGTTCTTCCTCCGGGCTCAATCGTTCTCTATTGGAATATGTGGTGTAGGACACAGAAAAAAAAGAATCCCGGAAAGATACTTGCTCTTTTTCTGATGACCTAGTTCTTATCCTTGTCGAAATGTGTTCAGTGTGCGAAATAAAAAGAGTAATTCAACCAAACCAAGTTGAAAAGGACATTGGTTTTTGTTTTACTTTTTTTTTTTTTTTTTTTTTTACGTTCACCGTATACGGGTTGCCGGGCTTGGGGTAGCTGATTGATTATACATGACTTTTTACCAAACGAGCAGAAATGAAGACAGCTTACTTTTTAAATTTATTTTGCACACGAGTGTTGGTGGGGTTACGAATACATTTCGTTAGTTCTGTTTCGAAAAAAAAGAACGCTTTTTCCAGCATCAAAAAGGGGTGTTTTAACTTTTTATCCACATAGATATTGTAGAAAGTTACTGAGTCCAAAAGGAGTGAATTTTTATCCAAGTTGTAGGACGGTCTGTCGGAAATGGTAACGATAACGAAGGGTTGAATTTTGTAACTTCCAAATCAATAGGCGGTAGAGGGTTGTGCTCCCATAAAAAGAACACACAAATGAATGCTTTGCATCTAACTTGTTGTTGGATGTTTTAAAATTCAAATGGTAGATGAAAGTATGGTGCACAGTTTAAACCCATGTATTTGCGTCTGGACATACTAAAAAAGGGTGTGCTCCTAGTATTTAATATCTGTTGTAGCGGTTTTATTTTTAAAGAAATCAATAACAGACCATAATGTGCTTGAAATTGCAACAATCCACGCGTAGATTATTTTTAACGGCACAGGGACAGGGGTTTTGAACATCCCGAGCATTATATTTTGAACACCCTTCTGGTTTGAACGCCAACCCACTCAGGCCGGCGGTTCTCGGTCGAACGATAATGTGGCCACTCGAGAGGCTTAGGCTGTTGTGGTTAAACTCTATTAACACAGAAAGATGCTTATGATGGCTTGATTTGGGAATCTGAAAAGTTTGAACGGCTTTCAGAAAAAGAAGATCTGAAGAACAATTGTCTAAGAGACATGATGAGAGGAAGAAGAAGGTGTGCCACAGACGTACGTCTCAAAGAGACTACTGTATTCGAAAGCTCAAGTGTTGAAACCAACACTGTATCAGTAGCAATGGTAATGGGAAACTCTTGGAGTTGAAGTTGTTTCCTGTTCTGCCGTTCGAGTCAAGAGGAAAATGCTTCAGGTACTAACTTTGTTGACAACTTTTTCCGTACACGATGTCCTGTTCGTAGTTTTGGTAGATGCGGTCAAATCTACAGAAGCAACCCTGGTGGTGGCTTTTCACTCTCACAAGATCCGACTGAAATCGTTGATGCAACCAGCAAAAATTGCAGATTGGGAGGACAGAACTCGGATGTTGCCAGAATTCTAGCCTCCGAGAAAACCCCGAAACGCAAAAGGGAACGAGGTCGGTTTTAAGATCTTTAAGATCTTGGCGCAATCACTTCCCTAATTAACGCTTTGTATTAAGAAGGCAGACAACAGTCTGAACCACGCTGAGTGCAAGCACCGTGTAAGTCAACTCTTAAAACTAGCGAATTCAGGGTGGGTTTAGCGAATATACGCAAACTAAAACTTATCACTTTTCTGCGTATTTCCACGTTTATAAGTACAGACCAGTAGTTTCGGCACTAAGTGAAACACAAACACAAGCCCATACCTTTTAGATCACACTGAGCTGAAGCTACCTGTCTATGTGCCATAATTCCTTTCTCACCGCGGTCTCGCCATTTACGTCCGTAGTAATTTAGCTTACCAAACTCCACCACAATACGATTCGTTCTAATTCCGAATTCAGCTTTATGCGGTTAAAATTTTAAATCCGTGAGCAAATTATTGATTTATTTTTAGCAGCCCCAAACTGGACATCAATTCTACCTTTAATGAGTCTTTCTGTCTGTCTGACTCCATTCAAAACATTGTATCCCTGCATCCTTATACTGATATCGTTATTACGGGCGACTTTTTTACACACAAGTCTGGAAGGTTTCGACATGCGGCACAGGCAACACTCGAAGGACGGTGTAAAACTTTTAAATGAGTCCACGCGAATATCGGACGTTGATAGTCATACCGCCAACATCTTGGACTTGTTTTTAGTTTCTCACCCTGACAAATATAAAGTCGATGTGATAGGCTCGTCGGACCACTGAGCCATATCAGCTAATTTCTCGTACACCGACCACTCAGTTAGAGAAAAGACTGCTAAGAGAACCGTATAGCAAATCGAAAGAGCCAATTGGAGCGGACTTAACAGCTTCTTTTAGAATTTTAACTGGTCGTTATTTTTCCTTAATAACGATGTGGATGTCATTACTGAAATGATCACGTGCACTATTCGCTTCGCATTGGGATCCTTTATCTCTCATCGGATGAGGAGTATCCAACTAAAGCAAAGGGCATGGTACGACTCGAGCTGTGAAGAGACTGTCAGGGTTAGAGAAATATTTTTTTGGTCCTACAAGATTGTACCGCCTTTCTTAAGCGTGTGAAATTCCAATACGACCCAAAGGTTTTTGGTGGTTCATCAAAGGCGTTAGCAATTCTACCTCATTCTACTTCCTTACCCTCATTTACAATAAAATTCCACCTTTCAGATTCTTAGACAAGGCCAATCTGCTTGCAGCAAACCTTGCGGTCAGATCAACATCTTCAGATTGTTCTTTGTCTCCGCCTATACTTGAGTGCATTCGAATCTTCATTGGGATGACTTCAATTTCGCACTCGTGTAGTAGCAAGTGTTTTTAAAGATCTTAACATTCACAAATCCACTGATCAAGTAAGCTTTTCCGTCGATCCTACCCTTTAAAGCTCTTTCCGAGCAGATGGAGAACAGTATTTGTCCAGCCCGTCCCAAAAATCTTCTTCTTTCTCTTCCTAGAGACCCATTGCACGTACATCCCTTTTTTCAAGGTCATGGTAACGGTGATAAACCGTCAGCTAATGAACTATCTCGAAACACAAGAACCAACCAACAAACCAGCAGATGCACAAGTGAAATCAAAAACTTACATCAATCTGTCGTAAGCAAGATTGTTGCTCTTGATATTTCTAAGGTATTTGAAGGAGTTTGGCATCAGGTACTGTTGTCTGGGACGGTTTTAAGTCTGATATTCACAAAATAAATGCTGATTTTCTTCAACGAACTTCCTTTGCTGACGACAGCACTCTGTTGTACTATCAACAGAGTGGAATATAGATTCCAAAATACAATGCCATCTTCTGTAGTTAAAGCGAAATTAAACACCCACCATTGTACATGAATGGCACTTGCATCGTCGAAACCGAAAAACTTATCATTCTCGGTATGTGTGTCAATGATAACTTAGGTTGGAACGACTAATTATTTGATGTCGCCAAAAATTCTGTGAAATGTCTAGGTTTTCGAAAGCGATGTAAGAAATACTTCATTCCCTTTGATCTAAATACAATATGTATGGAATCTATCCGCCAAAAATTGGAGTACAATACCCACATCTGGTCACGTGAGTCTAAAACATCTCTGAATCTGCTAGATAGCATTCAAAATCATGAAATAAATTTTATAGGTGATGTTAATATTGCCCAGATAATGGACATCCTCAAGCACCGACTTATTGTCTCGTGTCTCAATTTGTTCTATTTCAGTTCGTATTTCCAACACCAGTGTTTTATAGAAATCGCCAGTAGCATTTTGCCCCTTCAATCTTTTAACCGTAAACAGTACACCCTCAAGACCACTTTTGGGCTTACTCTAAAATATCGTGATTTGTTCCTAAGCCGTACAACTCACTTATGGAATGTCCCAAGTGAGCTCTTTATTTTCTAGTCACTGTAACCTTAAAACATTTAAAATCAACGTTTATCGGTACCTCTCTTTCTTTCCTCCCTGATTTGCCTTCGCACTTGCTGTGTGAAACATTTCAACGGTGCCAAAAATGGCTTGAGCGCGCGTTAATTATAAAAAAACTGTACTCTATCCATTTACGCCGACGACATTAAGTCTCCAAAAAATTATTTCTACACCCTAAGACCCGCTTGTCCTTCAAGAAGACTTCGATGGGTTTTTCACTTGATGTCTGCAATATTGTTTAAAGCTTAAAATAGCTTTAAGTTTCCAAATGTCAATCTATGACTTTGTTTTCTGCATGGCCAACCTATACCCCAGGTTCAATCCCTTCGCGACCTAAGAATATTATACGAAAGAGAGTTACACTTCCGTTCGCATATTGATGAGATAATCCCTAAAGCCAATTTATCATTTGGTTTTACCAAACGATGGGGTAGAGAATTTTGCAACCCTCATGTGACAGGGTCAATTCACATTATCACAGTCTGGCCCCTTCTACAATATTCCAACCAACGTGGTGGCCTTTTCAGGGAGTTCATATATCCCGAATCGAGAACATTCAAGGTCATTTCCTTCGATTTCCCTTTCCAGGACTACCCTGCGTTGACCCTTTTATTTTACCTCCCTGTCGTGACCGCCTCAAACTTCTTTACCTGAATACCTTCGGAAAACTTCACCATTCCCTTAGTTCCTAACCTCTAATTTTTGTTAGTTTTTAAGTCAGTTTAAGTAAGTGCGGGCATTAACCCCCACCAAAAATTAAAAAAAAAAATAAAAAAATAAAAATAAAATTAAAAAATTGGCTGCTCTTCCGCCTCTGCCGCTTTTCTTAGATCCCAAAAAAGTCCTGTAAAACCAAAATGCCGGAGCTTCAAATGAGTCGAAATATCTCTCTGAGGAGTGTACTGTCGCGATTATAGATTAGACTTTACTATTGCATTCATAAATGGAACCCTTTCGCCAAATAGCTATACCTGATCCTTACACAGGTATCCTTCATTAAGATTTTTGTGTGTGCGAACTGAATTTCAGATGTAGCTCCGTAGGTTTGGATTCTGTATATTTACACAACCAAATTGAATATATGCACGTTGTTTCTTTAGTATTACTGTAGATAATAAGAAGATGGTTTTAGCAGCAGGACTTGCACAAATGTTCGCACTAAAGCATTTATCTTTCACCGGATGGCGATGAAGGACTCTCATATACTTATGAATGGCGGCGCCCACGGGTCAACAGAGTTTGAGTTGTTTGGAGTACACCCCTTTTTAGAGCTACTTCGACGTACGTATGCAGAGTCCAGATCTAAGGGATTTCCATAAATATGTCAGAACCCTTGAGTGGAGATGGCGGCGCAGGAAACCTGAAGTGGACTAAGGCGGTTATCACAATCTCAACCAGGGTATTAATTGGTTTCAAAGAAAACTCTGGTATGACGATGAATACAGGCAGGTAGAAGGGCCAAACAAAAAACATAAACCAGCGTTGCATCGATAGCTACAGGAAGGTGCACAAGTTTCTCGGAAAGAAAAAGAAAGAACTACGCAATCCAAGAAAAAGTGAGATGTTACTGCAGGCACGACGTTCAAAGGATTTCTTATAGAATAAAACTTGTATTTTAGATGTACAAAGTCACAATGGAGGTTTGCAAAATGGAACATGGACTTGGCAAAAACGAATGAAGAAGCACTTGCCCGTCCCGCGAGGAAAGCAATTTTTTTCCGTTTGGATTGACGAGGAATATAGGAGGAGATTTTGATTCTAAGATGGCTGAGCTATGTTTAACGAATGGGCACCACAAGAAGTCTTCGGTCCTAACCCCGAAAGACAGCACACGCAAGCGGAGTGCGGCACTAAAAAAAGTTTCGATCATTTCATCGAAAATGACGCTGATCGTACAGAGAAACAATGGGAGGTCAAGGCTTAGGCAGGTCTCGCTAGATCAGTTTTCCCGTGACCGAGGGGTGGACCAGGTGGACAAGCGACGAGACATATGTGAGTTTCTATCTATTCCCGAATACCACGATGAGCGCCTTTCGAGATCGGGTTGACTGTCTCGAAGACGCAGCCCGTGAATTGAGAGAAAGAGGTAACGTTGTTCTCGGCAGCGATCTCAACTCCAAGGCCACCGCATGGGAAGAAATTAGAATTGATCCCAAAGGAAGGGCAGTGCTGGAGATGGTCGCGATGATGGTATTAAAGCAACATTAGTAGAGATTGGCGCCAGGGGTTCAGTAATAGACGTGACGTTCGCAACGCAACGCGTTACTGAGCAAGTGTCCGCCTCGAGAGTCCTGAAGGACTCCATGGCGAGTGACCACTAGTTCATTACCTTCGTGGTAGGGAAAGAGCGCAGTTAGGGGCCAAAAAAAAAAACACTCTGTACACGAGACACAGAATGAAATGAGTGCCGCTCAGCCGATAAGTACTTCGAGAATCTCTGGCTAATGTGTCTGCTCCTGCTGACTTTAATATACCAAAACGTGCCATTTCCAGGAATGATGTCACGTGTGCATGCACTGTAGACCACCTTGGTTCCGGCGAAAGCCGAGGGACTAATGGACCCAGGAAATCGTGATCCTGCACAGAGAATGTCAACCCCTTCTACGAGTCTGCAAGAGGCACATAAGTTCCAAGGACGCGAGGTTGACAGTGTCGGCGTGTAAAAAGGTGAGGGCGAAGCAAAAGGCGTTGATGTCATGAACTTGTTGCCGAGATAAATATAGACACGTGGGGGCAGGATTATCAAAAGGCGCTCAATAAGCTCCGAAGCTTCGGGCTGATCAGGCCGATGGCTGCCGTAATGGTTTTCTAATTCGATTGAACAGAAAGAAGACGTAGGGATCCAAATCCGGTGAATTCGGCGGCTGTTGGATGGTATTTGTTGCATTCTTCGTCAAAAAATTACATATAATGATTGCATTGTGCGACGGTGCGTTATCATAGTGCAAAATCCACGAGTTTTCTGTCCACAATTCTGGTCTCTTTGGGCGAATTGCTTCACTCGAACATCTCATAACGCCAAATTATACTCTTTGTTCTTTGTTCTTGTTCATTTGGTGAACGCCATTCACTTGCCTGATGCCTGGATTGCGTGTCGTACTTATAAACTCACGTCTCGTCTCCACTAATGATATTTTTGATGAATGTGGGATCGGATTCAGCCTCGCAAATCATCTCTTTTGCGACGCAACGCAGTCTCTTTTTTGCATGAAATTGAGGTCTTTTGGCACTGATTTTGCTGCTATACGACGGAAACCCAAACCATTAACCAAAATGTCTTGAACGGATCCATAGGCAATGTTCAAGTCTTCCGCTATCTCTCTGATGGTTAATTTGCGGTTAATGACCAACATTTCTTTTACTTCACTCAACTCAAATCGGAACAATGGGACGGTGACTCCACCGGGAACTTTTTGATCAAGGTAGTATCCAGTAGGCGCTGGGAACTTAAACGCCTTTTTCTTTTGGATTTCTTAACCGCTGTGTACACTGGATAAGCCGGGAAAATCTTGAAGCATATGCTGCAAGCAAGGATAGGAGAGTGATGCAATTTCTCCGATAATAGGTATGGGCTCTGCAAGGGCCGCTCGATATGTATGGCGGTTGTCGAGGTTCTAGGAATCGTAAAGCAGGTTTGGAAAGACAAGGAGTGACGCAAACTTGGTCACGCTTGACGTCAAGAACGCATTTAACTCGGCAAGATGAATAAACATACGAGAGGCAGAAAGATGTTCCGGACTACCTTAGAGAGATGTAAGATAGTATTCCGGCACGAGGAGAATGATGTCGGGAGTGACCCAGGGCTCGGCACTAGGCTCCAATCCCTTGAACCTCGTATACAACGAACTCTTGCGCTTTGATATACCTCAGTGGTCTCGGCTGATCGGTTTTGCGAATGATGTCGCACTGGTCGTGACGGCCGTGAGGAGGCCGAGTGTCTGGTTTGAGGTGGCGTCCTAAAAACCGGAGATATTTGTTCTCTCCAGGAAAATATGGTTCGGCAAGACTTCCTTGCGAACGTCGCGGGTGCAATGGTCCGATCGTGTCCGGCACTTCGATATTTCGAGTCAATTCATGACTTACCAAGGTAGCAGCCGCATTCTCTAGACTGATGCTCAATGTTGGCGTCCAAGGGAGGTCAAAGAAGTGTACTAGACTCGGTCGCCAATTCTATATTCCTGTATGGCGCTGAGTTGTGGGTGAAAACAGCTTCTCTCTGGACACGGGCAGTTCAATGTATATGTACACTGCATGACAGTGAAAGCATCATCCATATGCGACTATGCCTATGCCTTGCTTTGGAATATACCGCCGAACACATGTTGTTCGTTTTCTCAAGGTAGCATCAGTAATGATAGCTGTTAGGGAACCAGCTGGGCCTGTTAATCATGCCCGAAAATATTGTTTCCATTATGTTGAGTTCGAGGACCGTGGGCGCCTACTTCCATTCGGTAATAATGGAAAAGGAAATAGAAGAGTTGGCGGCGAATGGGCCTGAGTCTCCTAGAGCGTGGATATGGGTTTATACGGACCCAAGCTGAGTAAGCTGTGCATATCACTGACTCCTCGGGTTGCCAGCAGTGTGAAACACCGGAACGAACAGAAGCTTTCGACGTCTTAATGAGGTCACGGAACGCCAGTGGATACTTGCGGTGTGTGTCTTTTAACTGAGAGACGAGCTTTCTTGTTGCAGTCGCGGAGTTTTAACAACCCGAACGGTAGCTCCACCCTGAAGTAATGCTAGCGTAGTTCCAAGGTGGATCAAAGCTACGCATCAAGAGGGGGGCTTAAGTGAGTATCAGGTTGGTTCGAACCAATCATTGCATGAGTCTCACACCACCGTAAGTATGTACAGTATTTGTAAGCAGGATTTCCCCTCTTCACCCACCTAATTTCATTTCTACTCATATATACTCATTTAACGTGCAATGAGTACATTTTCAGAATACGATATCACTTCCTTTAAAACTGAAAGACACATCTCCAAGTTTCAAGTTGAAGTTGCACCTCTGAGTACACTAATACTTGAACTTTTCTGCTATCCTCGGTAAACAAGCTCTAAGTTTGCATTGGTTTAATTTTTTCTCATCCAGAGAAGCTAACTTGACAAGAAAATCTTCCCCTGCTGAGGCTATTGTCACATCTAATATATGATACATCCTACCCCTATTTCTGGTAACCCTTAAAGTCTGCGCAAGTGTTTTTTTAGTTTTCCCACTATTGCTATTACCATACAGAACATCCAGGCAATCAGAAAATCCAGCAGAACCTCAAACTATAATACTATCTGAAAGTTTCACATGTGTTTTGTGATGAAAAGAACGAAGAAACTACTTAGAGAACATCTATTATACATATGTTTTGGGGGAGTGGTAAGTTTGCTGTAAGGAGTTAGCCCACCCACCCCTATGGTTACTGCGCATGAATACTACTAATCTATACCCTGTAATCTACAGAGAAGAGATACTTCTAATATACGAAAAGGAGACGAAAATTTGAGATACCTTCCATTGATTCTGGTCGCCAAGTTGTTGGTTTTTTTTGAAAGTGATTACTGTCATGGATGCCGTCCACCTTTTTATTTAACGTTCAGAATTAGCCACGACAATCCTCATCATTAGGATTAACTTAATAGTACATAATTTTCCAAGGGATTGGAGGAAAAAATTCTCAATTTGTGGGATACCTGGTGGGAACCCCCAGTCCTGGGGATACAAAAAACATCATCAATCAAAACTTTATAACGTTAACGTGAGAAAAAGATTGCATAATTTACCTGTACCCACCAGGCACCCAGGACTTCTATGGTGTATAGGAATGTTTTCGATTCGGTTCTAGTGTTAGTCTCAACTTTAGTTTCAGTATCTGTTTCGGTATCCGTGTATCCAGAAAACAATTCAACTTGCCGAATCCGATGTCCTGTGACAGTTTTTCAAGGTAGCGAAAGAGAGAAACAGCATAAATTCTAACACGATAGGATATTTCATAACCGGGTCACATAATAAGAATGTTTTCGTTGGCGCCCGATAAACGTATCCTTGAAGTTCTAATGTTTAGAAGCGTTATTAGATACTCCTCCGCGCTTTGTTTGTTTGCTTTTTTTTAGATTCCTCAATTTACTATCCAAACGTGCGAAGAATTTTGATATTAGATGGCATCAGGCGCTCAGGCTTATCACGGAGGTGTCCTTTGAGTATTAGAAAACCACCATACGAATATATTTACCACCCCCATCAATGGATGTGCTTCTTACGCATGTCTCAAAAATTTTTTCCATAACCTTTGGCTCCCTTTGAAAAAGGTTCACGTTCACGTACGAGTGCGGTATATCAACATTTGACTCAACCTTGGAGACTCGTTTTGGATACCAAAAGAATCAGTCTTCCCGAGGCTGTTCGCCTGGTCGCATAACATTTCTTGAGCTTTGAAGATAGCAAAACGTTTAAAAATCGTTTGAAGTCGCTTAATTCGAACAAAATGGCTCATTATATTATGGGCTTCTGACAAAAAAGGATCAAAGCTATGTGGAAACGTTAAGCTGCTACCACTGACAAACCTTTAAATTCATCTCGCTATGTTGCAAAATATACAGGCACAAGTGATACACAGAGGGCAACTCCTAACGAAGGATCAAAGACAATAGAACGACTTTAATGGTGAATCCTCTTTGAACACTGACTCCAATTGGGGGTTGCAAATAGAACAGATTGCAGAGAAAGTTAAGTGAAATTATCATAATTGCCGAGTGGGTTTGGTCTGCGATGAAACAATAAAAGAAAAAATCTGAAAGAAAATACAAACGGCAGAGAAAGTTGAGTCGCCTTTAGAATAGGCTAGCAGAAGTTACAAAAAGTGTTTGAGTCAAAATTTTTGGAACAATTCTAGGAAGATTCTCAGCAAGCGCATTTTCAATGGAGAAGCCCATAAAACTTTGGTAGAACATCATGTTTTTTTTTTTTTTTTTTTGAATATTATTTAAATTTATTGAGTAGGGGAGATGGGTAATAACAGAGAATGTTATTGGCCAAAGAACACATAAACGGGGCAGCACCATTAAAATGTCACATACATAAGTAGATAATAATGCAACAGGATAACAGGATTACCAAGAAGGTTAAGGTAAGTTAAGAAGACGTCTTTATAGGGGGGAAAATATTGAGTAATACGGATAGTTAGTAGTATCTGCCCTAAAAGGAGGAAACGAAAGAAGAAATCTGTTTACATATGGCAAATGAAAGCAACATATGTACATATGCTAAGAGTTTGCCTGAATTTTGAACCACACCCAGGATCAGGAATCTATTGCTTGTGAAAGTAATTGAAAGTAATTTTGTTTCATGTAGGAAAACCCATTGCAGTAAGGGCGAGGTTGGAGTGTATACCTCTGAAATAGCTGAATTATCTTAAACCGAAAATCCATTTGATTCATTTATAATGAGTTGAATAGACTGTTTGACACTTTAAATAAGAAAGGAGACTACTTTTTCTGAATATCTATCATTCAGTGGCAGTGCTGGTTGCATATTCATCATACACCTGTCCTGTTCGTACAGTCATGAAAAAGGGTATTTGGTACATCTAAGCCCCAACAAAGATATACAGCCAGCTCGATTAATTTACAATTAAGTCGCGTTAATGAAAGGCAGTTTGTTATGAACTGTGAATATTTCTGATACTGTCCACAATGAGCGTTTTCTACTGCACAATCACACAATCACAATCGGTAAAGGGGCATGCTGAAATCGCATTCATTGGGTATGCTGAACGCAAGTGCTGTCGAAGGCACGAACGCTAAAAGTCTTACTTCCTCAGCCTCGGTGGAAAAGAGATATAGATCGACGGAAATGACACCCACTGAAACCGACCAACTTCCCGGATGTGAAAAAAACCCTCTCTTATTCTGTCCTAAATAGGGCCAAGTTGAAGAAAATTTCCAGCACTCGCTCTGTCGTTGGATCTGCACCAACGCACCTGCAAGGATGACGATATCACTTCTCTGGCGTTCCAAATTGGGAAGGCTGGCAATAACAGTCTGAACGTCCCTGAACGCTAACATTGTATCTATCAACAAATCTCATGGAGAATGGAACTCTTATATTGCCAAGATGTTTTCAGGCCATCTTCTGGATTCCGTTATAACTCAAGGTAACCGAAGATATGCTGATGCGTCTTCTCAAAGTGATTCTCTGTGAATCACATTATCATGACAACTTAGGTCGAATGCAATCTAAACTTATGGCTAATTCTAAACGCTTTTTCCACTTCATAAACACAAAACTAAGATCTGACAATTACCCACTATGAGATTCTCAAATGAATCCTCAAACAACCCTAAAGAAATTACAAACTTATTCTCTAAATTCTTGAGCCAATTGTTTGCTACGCATGTTGGAGAACCTGATATCAACTATTTTTCTTACATGAACAGCTGTGCGCAAACTTCACTTACATCACCTACATTTGTTTGATCGCTATTTCCACCACCACTGCTCCATAGAAAATGATGAATGCTCATCAGTATAACCTCAAGCCCACTTTTGGACGTACTCAAAAATATCGTGATTCGTTCCTAAGCCGAGCAGCTCGCCTATGGAATGCCCTGCCTAGATCTTTATTTCCTAAAGAAAGCATATACCTAGTTATGTTACAAAAAGTAACCTATAACTTACCTGCTGGTAACCCTGAAGAAAATTTTCACTGCAAGCCTGGCACTGGCATACAGAAAACCTGATAAACAATGAGAATAGACGTTATACCGAAAATTGGAAAAGACGACTACACTCCCGTCAAGAGCTTCAGACCTATAAGTCAGAGTTCCTTCATGTTGAATAGCATCGACAGAATGGTCGAGATCCATGTGCACATGCGAATGCATCCCCTCCCGGCGATGCAACATGTCTACAAACGCGCTTCAGAATATGGTAGGAGTGACTGAATGCACACTCAACAAGAAGGTATTCGCCTTGAACATTTTCACAGATGTTGAGGGAGCTTTTGGCCAGGCAACACTGCGTAGATGAAAAACTAGCTTTTTGGATGGGGCATGTTGGTCGACTTTTTGGTCAATGCGCTCAATTTCTCTGCCGTATACACATAAGCATACATAAGCATGATGTGCCTGTACTCTATGTTGGATCATATCTAGTCTGCTCTAAAATACAGGCCCTAGATGTGATCAACGATCGGTTCTACAGAAATGGGTTTTCATTCTATCCTCTCTAAGGTTGCTCTCTTTACTTTACACATTTAGTGCTTAAAGGCATAGCTATCCAATTCTTCAAAAAAGCTTAGTATTTGGGTAATTGGAAAACAAACTTATGTTCACCAAGTAATGGGGCCTATCCCCGCAAAGGGTCTTCTGGACCTACACGGCTAAGACAAGGTCAATTATATTCTATGCGTCGGTTGTCTGGTGGAATAAGCTCTCACAAAAATACTTACGTCAATACTGCTTTTACCAGATTCTAAAGAACGATCGTTCTCGGCTACATAGGAGCTTTCCCCTGCACGCCTAGACCCTCTCTTCTCCTGTAATATTCATATCATGGGCTGGCACTCTCAAAGCCGAAAGTGGTCTTTAGTACACGCACTGGAGCTCACTTCTTATGGACATGTCATCTGATGCATTGACACCAGAACTCCTGGTGCGAAAATGTCTCCATGGATGGATGCGTCGCTGTTGTCTTTCTGGAGGACGAAAACGTTAGATTTCATTCCTCGTTAGGAAAACTTGGGATTTATATTGTAAAGAAACGGTATAGGGCGGACGCATTTGCGCCTATGATGACAGTCAAATTGAGCTCAGAGCCTTACTGAACCCTCTTTCGACTTCCAAGCTAGGTAGAGAATGCAAGAATTCACTGAACGCAGTCGGAAGGCTAACTTTACTGAGTGTCGTCAGTGTCCCACTTCGTAATGGGATCACCGGAAGTGAAATCGTTCTGGGCAAGGCCCAGAATAGATTTTTTCAGGACCCGAGCCTACGTTGGGTTGATCTGCGATGGGTTTCACATGAGCACAACAGACACGGCAGACCAAAACAATGCTTCCCGGCGTCTCTTAGTGGTCAATGGCTTTCATGCTGTCTCTCAATAGAAAAATCTGCAGGCTGCTTCCTGGCGTCGTGCGGGGTAAACCTGGAACTTTATCTGAGCCAGCAGCTCTTAGTGCCGCACTCTAAGTTGGTTCACTGCGGCGTCCCTTGGCTTAACACTCAAAACCTATTTGGACCGCAGATGTGGCGTCCATTCGCTAAATATGGCCCGGACATCTCTAAAGTAAGATCCGTACACATCTGGTTAGACCAGTGTCGCTATACAGTCCGTCCAATCGTTCCTTATGATTAATTTTTTCTAGAGTAATGCTTAAAGAAAAAGTTCCATGATAACACGTCGATTTGACTGAAACTCCTACGAGTTTGTCTGTGATGTCAAGCGCTGCGTAGTTCGTCCTTAAGTCAATGTTATATGCAGCTTTAAAGTCAATAAATAGATAATGAGGTCGATAAGAAATTTCCGGATCATTTCCAAGATCCACCATAAAGCGAATATTTGAAAAACGCTGGACTTTTCCGTTCTGGAATCGCAGTGATATAGTCCAACCAAATTGTTCATGAATGGTTTCAGATGCTCACATAATACTTTTACTTTTCTAGAAGCCTATGCGTTTCCCTTCTTTTCTGTCCATAGATGTTATCATTTTTCGTCTTGAGTCGAACTTTGGTGGTCTTACTTGACTCAAAATTGACTGAGATCTGCATTTGTTCTATGACTGCAACAAGGTAATGATCTGAGTCCACGTTGGCTCCTCGGAAAGATTGATCATCCATTCAAAGACGACTTTCTTATCCAGTCTTACGTTGAAATCTTGTAGTACAATGTTAATGTTATAGGTGCAGTATGCTGGAAAGGGTCTAGAATTTGAAGAATTAGTCTTTGCTGCTATCATTCTTATGCTTTTAAATGACATGAATGCAAATCAAGATTGTATAAGATGGGGCAAAAGTAATGTCTAAAGGTAAATTAGCTGCCATTTCTTGAGAAATGAAAAAAAATGGACTCCGTTTTCATGAAAATTTTACTTGAAGGTGTTAAATTGATGACGTTAAGTTAAAAAAATGATATCGGTCAAATGTCCGCCTCCTAAGTTGATGAACATCGGTGCTCGTTTTATGTCATTTTAAATTGTTGCTCGCAAAACATCTGCCTACAGTTTAATGATTTCTTCTTCAGTGTTGGCTTTCAACACTTCAAAACACGACATATTAAAAAGTCGCAAAGGAAAAAGTCTTGTGGCGTCAGATTTAGCGATATGGTCGGCCAGTTAAAAAAAAAAAAAAAAAAACACGAGATCACACGGCCTGGAAATTTCTAATTCATAATCTTCATCGTTGCTCGAGCTGTGTAAGCGATTGCTCCGTCCTGCTAAAATCAACAATGCTCGAGACCCAATTCAACAACTTGCGGTAAAAAGATCTCGTTAAATATCTATCTGTAGAGTTTGCAAATTATGGTTACGGTAATACGCCGGCGTCCTCAAAGAAATAAGTGTCAATCACTTGTTCACTGCAAATGCCGCACTAAATAGTAGCTTTGAGGGGTGCAATCGCTCTTCATGCATTTCATGTGTATCCTACGTGTCCCAGAATTTTGTTTATTCACATGACCACTTAGGTGAAAATGGGCTTCGTCACTCATTATAATTTTGGATACGAATAAATCCACTTCTTGCATCAGGTTTAACACAGCATGGAATTAAGTAAGCCTTACTTAGGGGTCAGCAGGCACCAATTGGTGAACGGTTAGCACTTTTTAAGGGAACATCCTTAGGTTTTTTACCAAAATTCGACACAACGAACGACTGCTGATGCCAAATTGTGTGCACCGTTGACTAGTCGATGTTTATGGACTCTCTCGGACGATATTTCCGCGTTCTTCAGGTGTGTATTGTTGTCGACTAATTCTCTATCTGTCTACCAATGGCACTTGTTTGGCCTTGGTGAGGGCTGTTATGAGAGTTTTCCTTACATGCCGATATTTTAAGACTTTTAGCATGATTCTCCTTTTATTTCCACAGTGGGGAAGTTATCACAATGTGTAACCCGCATTGTCCTTTATAAAACCCCTAAACAAAGAGTCCGGCTAAACAGTCCGGCTAAACAGTCCGGTACCAGTAGCCTAGTTGGGGTTATGAGTGCTGCCTTTGGCCCGACACAAGCATGCAGCTGTAGACCTTAGCTTTGAATACGACGAAGTAGCTCTAAAGATGGGTATGCATTAGGTAGTTCAAACTGACTAGGACCGTGGGTGCCGCCATTGATTTCCATGTGCTATTCCTCCACTGCTTTCCTAATGAAGATGAAGTGCGATAGTGCGATCACTTACCCTTACGCATCTGTCGTTCGCGATTCACTTGGCTTCCAGATTTCACTACGTGGTAGAGAGACTCGCAGTTAATGGACAGAGGCTTAAGTGTTTGACTAAGGAAAAAATCAAATAATCCAGAAAGTCGCAAAACCTAAAAAGGCACAACGTTGGCTCACCTGTAGGCGAGCCTGGCGAATATTCAAAATGACGTAAAGTGCAAGCAAAAGAGCGGGAATTGACTACTGCTGCTGGGCAATACATAAAATGTCTGCTTCTAAAAATATAGTAGTCCAGACCCAGTTTTCAATGAATTAGGATTCAGTGCTGAAATTCGTTTCACTGGGAGATTTGATAGTCGGCTTAGCCTTCGGCAGCTTAAACACCAGATGATTGTGTTGAAGGAAAAAAATGAAAAAGCAGATAACATAGTTTGTTACGTCACGTCCACAGACATCGAAGGACCTACTTACCTTATGCATGAAATAGCAAGACAGGAGACACAGTCAGTGCAGTTATTAATCATAGTTTACACTGGACGGAGGTTAGATAAATTTATTTATTTCTATCAGTTGACATGCTTCAACTGTTGGATTCAGGAAGAACTCATGAAAGAATCTAGGAGTCCGCATGTGAAATGGTTAAGAAGAAAATTCTTCCTCGCAGGAAGAGCAAATGCCGGAAAAGGGACAACTGTCCTCAAACGAATTTGACAATTCAGCTTTAATAAAAAACAAACTGAAGACCAAAAATGTAGAGGTCCAAGTAGAGATTGACAGTGTTATACTTGAAAGTTTCACTTAAAGTCATCAGATCAAAACAGACTCACACTCGTCTTTACCAAAAATGTAAGTGCACTGAGTTCTACAACCCTTCAGCTGGTATTTGTTAAGGCTTGTGGTAATAGATGAGATTGTCCCTTATGGCAGAAGCCACAAAAATAGTAAGAATTTCATTACAACTTTGTTTATTATGCAAGCACGAACAGTTAGTATAGAAATTAGCGCATACCGATTTGACCGCGATTTGATACATTTTGTTAACGTTCACAAGTCTATATATAGATGGTTCATCGTGAGGTTTGGTTTTCAATAGGATTTTTTGACAGATCATGCGTGACTCCCATCAAGCTGCTTTGTGATTTTTGTTTAGTATCGCTTGGCAAGTCATCATGAAAAGACTAACACCACGAAAGTCCAAATTGTTCAGCTGTATTACGAAAATCAACGTTCTGTGAGAAATGTTTTCGTGGGATTCGAGGAACTTACGGTGCGCATAATTGACCTACTGAAACCACTAGTGCCAATACCATTCGCAAATTTGAGTCCCAGTTTACATTAGTCGATGATACTCGACCGGTTAGATCACATCCAGCACGTAGTGAAGAGACTATAGCAGCTGTAGTTGAGAGTGTACGCGAAAACCGTGACGAATCGATTCGTCTTCGTTCTTAGCAGCTTGGCTTGGCGTATTCGATAACTTGGCGTATTTTACGTGAGGATCTCGGCCTAAAAGCGTATAAAATTTAACTTGTGCAAGAATTGAAGCCAGGCTTGTTGAGATATCATTTTGGTGAGGACTTAATTTCTATTAAGTCTTTTTTCTATTAGGACATGTAAAGTCTCAGGTCTTCAGCAATAAGCCAGCTACGAATGACGCTTTGGAAGCCAACATTACTCGTGTTATCTGCGAGATACCCGTCGCTATGCTCAAACGAGTCGCCCAAAATTAGATCATTCAAATGGACCACCGCAGACGTAGTCGTGGCCAACGTTTACATGATATCATTTTTAAAAAGTAAATGCCATGAATTTTTCTTTTAGCCAATAATAGAAATTTTAAGTTCACTTTCAAATTTATGTATTTTATTTTATATTATAAGTAAAACCTTACGATGAATCACCCTGTACTTGACACTTGAGCGTAAATTATTCGAAGGCGTCCCCTGACATGTCTGGCAAATAACTTGTTAAGTCATCTGTTGATGCAGCTATTTATTCGAGTCATTTGTCTAGTTGTCTAGCAAGTTAAGTAAATTGTACCTACCATAATAGGTTTATTAAGGTTTAGCTTCAACTTGGGCTACATACCACGCGCTTGAAGGGAGGTCAACCTGTTGTTTATATCAGGCAACAAGCCCAGGCAACTACCTAAATCATATTGCCCTATAAGTGTGACACTATTTTATCTGAAAACAATGAAAAGAGTTACGGACGTCCATATCGGAGAAAGCTTACAAAATAGCTTGCTGAATCGACTGAAGCTCTAATGAAGCTGGCAGCTGAAATCAAAGGCTCCTACTACTGTAAAAAAATTGCACCTTGCGCATTTCTTGACATAAATGGTGCTTTCCGCAATACTGAATCTGACTCTACCATATATCAAATGCTTTGCTCCATAGAAACATTGATCAGCCCACCATCAACTGGGTCAAAGCCGGAAGGTTACAACTTCATCATAGTCGACTTCGCTATCAGTTTTAGCCGTAAGGTGCTGCCGTAGGTAAGCTAGAACACAATTGGTTATGTCAATGACCTAGTCATCATCTTTAGGGATAGAGAGACTAACGAAGTCACTGCACGTATGCAAAACGCCCTTAAGACATCCTAGACGAGTACACCAAGGAGAATCTCTTCATAAACCCATATAAGGCTGTCATAGTTCCTTTCACTTAAAGAAGAAACATAAATTTAGAATTCTAGACAAAAGACTCAACTGGAAATCTCACTTAAATAACAAAATAACTAAAGAAACCAACGCTTTGTAGGCCTGCCGTCGCATGTATGGTGGCACATGGGTGATCTCTCCAAAGATCACTCACTGGATCTATACAACGATGGTCAGGACCATCATAACACATGCTTCTATAGTGAAGCTAAAGTCACGCAAAAGACCGGAATTTTAAAAGTTAATAGCGTACAGCGTCAAGCATGTCTGGGCATCTCGGGAAACTTTCAGACCTGCCCCACAGCTGAAATAGAAGCAATAATAGGACTAACTCTCCTACACTTATATGTATATAAACAAAGTGGCATTACGCAGCATAGTAAATCTGATACAAATTGAAGAGTTAAGTCTTAGCGAACACCCGGACCTAAGGACCCTGCTCTCCGAAATACTGGAACTTAATATGATCTTCGCGATAACAGACCGCCTTCGAAAAACATTGTACTTCTCTACGGGAATTCCCAGCAAGAAGCAGAGGTAAGTAATAACTCACCAAACAGCAAAAATGGCATAACGTAGTATACGGATGGTTATAAAAAGGAATCGGGAGTGAGAGCTGGAATACAAGAAATAAACGTAATTATAAACATAGCTAGAGGCAAAAGTCCCAGTGTATTCCCTTCAAGTATGTACCAACCTATGTCCTTAGTTCGCACATCATTGACTCAAAATCAGTCATGTACTGCTTCAAAGCCCTTCGAAAACTAAGCTCTAGAAACGAGACTAAACTCTGGTGGATTGCTGGTCATGAGGGCATTTATGAGAAACTGGACAGAAAAGGCTCAGAAACTTCCTTTAATTTATTTGAACTCCTTGGATCCACTCCTAAATTATCAGTCAATTTAGCTATTAATAGTTGGGAGCATGCGGGATGCATACCATATTGAGAGAACAACTCAGGTCTAAGACTGGCCAAATAAGCCAGATATCACCTCAAAACCAGGCTACTTTCCGAAGTGGCGACTTTGTCTTGAAGAAGACGAAACAGCTGAGCACATCTAATGTGAATGTCAAGCCCTCAACAAAATTAGACGAAAGATTTCAGGGAACAATTCGACTCCAACGAACTAATGAATTCCTCTGCTTGTAGTGTTATTAACTTCATTCGCAGGGTAGAAAACCAAACAGCCTAACTACAGTTCTGACTAAATCATTACAAAAGTAAAATACAGTACGAAAAAAAGTACAAAAAATATTTAAGATCAAAGTGCCTTACTTTGCAAGTACCTTACTTGGCGAGTGAGAAAATTAAAAAAAAAAAAAAAAAATCTGTCGAGTCGTCTGGCAATCTGTCTGACAAGTTTTCTGGAAAGTTGTTTGACAAGTCTTTTGTCGAATCGTCTAGCAAATAACCTGTTAATTCGCGTGCCAAGTCATTGTAGGGTTGCCATTGTATTCCGAAATCTGCGGAATCGACGATAATTTTGAAAATTTCACAACATCGCCGTGTGGGTTGTAATCTGCAATTTTTCTGTGGCGGTATGGTATCGATTGAAGTACAAACTTTTCATCGAATCTGTTAAGATCTATGAACGAGATTTCCTTTTTAGCATGCTTCTATGAACGCTATGGTTTGTGTTGATTGTTTTGAAGTAGTGTAGGAAATACTTATCAAAATTCTGATTGGCTCCTACCAGTAGGTAGGGAAAAGGTAGCTTTCTTATGACTACACAATACAAATGGAATGCATCACAAATTTGCTGAACATTTTGAAATGGTTCTGAATACTCCGTGTAGCTCAAAAACTTGAAGGAAATGCTCTTCTAAGTTGTATGCGCCAAACAAGATATTCGTTTCACATAACATAATTCCTTACATTCTGCGATCCTGTTTCTGTCCATACTCAAGCTTTTAAGTTATACAAATGTGCTCCACACTTATGTATTCTCTACACTTTCGTCACATCAAGATGAGAAGCATTAGAAAATGTTTGCCATCCAAAGGGCACAAAGGATTCCTTGCCCCAAAGACTATTTTGCTATTTTGTGATTTTCTCTGCAAGACTTTGGAATGTAGATACATTCTATCGGTTTCTGTTGCCCGCTGCAAATCGCGCAATGGCGTCACTTTGAATTCCACACAAAACATTCCAAACATTCCTGACGCACATTCTAACGTTGTATCTGTTGAAGTTCCTCAACTCGAAACCATTCTAATTGTTATGCGCTCTTATTCTCGATAGAATTCTTCGTTTCCCAACAAATACCAATGGAATTCTAAAAGCCTGTGTTGCCATCCAAACGCCTTAAATGGAAACAAATATTTGGAAGCTATCTCAAGTGTGCCATAAAATTCCTCGTTACCATTCATCGGCTCCCTTTCATTTTATCCACTGGATATGATTTTTTTTTGTTTGTTATTTTATCTATTCGTGCTTATCTCGAGTATCTCAGATCTAATTTTCCACAAAAACTGGGATTGGCTCGCATCTTCTCAAAGGTAAAACCCTTGTGCAACGAATATACTTATACCCCATACATGTGTCCGAATTAAATTTGAAGGCGTAGGTTCCTCCCATTTTATGCGATTTTTTGCTGGTTGGCCAACGTTGAAGTTACTGATCCAATGTTTCGCAAGCTCAACGGCTCCCCCTAGAATTCGACTATCTTTTACCAAGTCAACAGAAATAATGAAAGACAATTCCTTAGAAGATTGCCGTTGATTGGCTCCAACAAAAAGAAAGGAGTAAACCCAACCAAAGGGGATCCAATATGAAGTGAATTCAAGTTTTAAGGTGCTAATACATACGTCTGCCTTACAAGAGGATCTGCCCCCATTTTCGCACAAAAATAAAGTAAACCCCTCGAACTAACGAGCAAACGAACGCCTTGAAGGCTTTAAACTTTTCACTGCAGTTTTCTTAAAGAGCCATCGAAGGGCTTTAATTCACCAGGCAACCAGGATACTTTTAATAATAACGCTTTATTAGATCGAAGGAAGAGCGTTTTGCCAAAAAGAATTAGTTTCTCATAATAAGGGCTTCACAATTAATTCATAAAAAAAATTTAAACAAAAAATAAAATTTAAAAGGAAACATTAACCCCCAAAAATCAATTTTGGGGAAGAACGCGTTTTTATCTAATAAAAAAAAATATTCACAGGACTTTCGTACCAGGTTCACATAAGAAAGGACACAATTGGTGAATAGATAGGTTTTCATAGTAACGATTTTCTTTAATCGTAGTCACATCAAATTAGAATGAAATTTGGAGAGAGCTTAGGACAATTACGTCATGTCATTGACATGTCAAGTCATCAATCTTTTCGTCCATTTAACCAGGCCAGCAGGATACCATCGCAAAGGTTCTTTTACCAAATAAAATTCTCTATACTTACTCAGTTGGTCTTGAAATTTCACGTCGAAACAATAGCGCAGCACCATCTTTCTCTTTTTATCTATCGCACTTTGTCACACTGAGAGAGATATTAAAAGAAATTTCCATTCTCGTCACACTTCATCAGGATAACAGTCTATAGAGGAGGTGAATTCTTGTAACAATGTTGCTTGCTTCGACTTACCGTAAAGAAAAGTGAAAGTTCTCAGTTACAACGTTGGGTGGAAATCCACCATCCCCAGAGATAGTATGTCCTTTCGTTGTCCTTGTGTCTACATATGTTAGTGGGGTATTTGATTGTTGTTAAGAAAAGGAATGCACCTTGGACTGGTTGCTGCCTGGTTCTTGTCTCCTGGCCATGAGATATTCGAATAGAAATATTAGGAAAAAACAAACTTTTTCTAAACACTACCATCTATCTACCCACCACCATCTCTGGGGGTCGTTGGAACGAGTGTAAAAACTAGAGGTGGGTGGGATTGTGTCATTCTATAAGTTGCACAGAAAGCCATTAATTTTCTATTTTTATGTGAAAGCAGTCATCTCACTGACGCGACTTTTTACCAGGCCAACAATATTTCCAGATGGTACATGGAAGATTCTTTGAATGTCCTTTTCCTTTTGCGCAGAATCGTGATGGGGACTTTGTGAGGGTGCAGTTTGGTAAGTTTTGTAGTGAGTAAGCGATAAGTTGCTAAGGATTTTGAAATCCTGTTCGAATTAGGGTTTTGATAAGAATTTCACGGAATTCCATTCTCCCTTAACCGGATTAGATGAATGTGGAGCAACTAAGATGGGTATTGGATATGTGGGGCTTCCCTATATCGGGATTTGGTATCCTAATCCGTGTATCGTAAGCTCTCTGTTACAGCTCTCTTTTCTGCAATAAGAATATGTTTGTTCTGTTAAGAGTGTACAAGTATTCACTCTGGAACATACATAGTAGTTTTCAGTTTAAAAAGAACTTCTGTAGAAATTTGGATTGGGCGAACAGAAGTTGTAGACTTGTCTTTGAATCAGTCGTCCTTTAGAAAGGAAGTATATTCTGAGATTTCGTTGCGTTGTTGGAGAGTATAAAGTAAAGGAAAATTGTAGAAAGGTTTTTCAACCTTCCAAGGGGTAATTAACGAACGGTTGCGAGTACGGAGTGTATTAAAGATACTCGTACGAGTATTGAGATTTATGGAAACATTTTCAGTATTATGTAGAGAATCCCTAGGCAAACGACATTTTAAATTTTAAATTTATGTATCAGGAGCATAGAAATGCAGAAAGGACATCTTTCAGTTGAAATTTTGCAGAGCATGTTGCCCACATATTTTGCATAAGTGCCTCAATACGTACCCACTGACTGCCTGTGGAAAAGCTTCTCCTCAATTACAAGTACCTATTCGGTTTTACAGTAGTCAAATTCAGTTGTGATGTTTGCCTAGTACCTATCCTATAAATCACTGGCTTGACTTTACAATTGTTTCATCTGTGTGCGGGACAAAACTCTGTATGGTATCAAACAGTTTTGGGCTTAAGACAAAATAGCGGGTTTTTTAAAATTTGAGAAAGCCTCCATTGATGCCATGAGGTTAGAATATTCTAAGAGTTTAAACTATTTCTTGCACAACTACTATGTAGGGCTGTCTTTCCTTTTTAATGCTGTTATGTCGTGGCAGGAAAGCTTAAAATTTAAAGGTTCTATCCTAAAGAGGAGGCAGCACCAGAAATGGGCTTTCAGTCAATCCTCTCAAAACTGTGGTTGTTTTCTTTACGAGAACGAGGAAGGTGACTAGTCTGACTCATCTACTGCTTAAGGAGCTCTCTAACGAACCTAAGTATAGCGTCTTCTAATAACAACTTGACAATTTTTTTTTTTAAATAAAAAACAAACCATTTGAGATATTTCAAAAACTTTTTTATTGGCTTGAAGTACAATCAAAACATTTATAATTGGAACTCGACTTCGTTCATATGGCCACCGCGAGAACGTTTGCAGCGGTCGATTCGTTGGACCCAATTTTCAAAGACTCGGCCACATATTTCGACCGTTCGATTTCGCGTTCAATGTTGGCTCTGAGCTCTTCCAACGTCGTCGGCGTGTTGGCATAAACCAATGACTTAACATTGGTTAACACAGAAAATAGTCAAGCGGCTTTAAATCGCACGAACGAGGCGGCCAATCGACTGGCCCATGTCTTGAGATAACACGCTCACCATACTTACTCTTCAATAAATCGATTGTAGCGTGTGCTGTGTGGCTTGTGGCACCATCCTGTTGAAACCACATGTCGTCCAAGTCCATATCTTCCAATTCGAGCCAAAAATAATCGGTGATCATGGCGCGATAACGCTGACCATTCACAGTAACGTGACGATCGTTGTCGTCGACGAAAAAATATGGCCCAATAACGCCGCCGGCATGCAAACCGCACCAAACAGTTAATTTTTGTGGATAAAGTGGTGATTCATGAAGCACATGTGGGTTTTTACCCGACCAATAACGCATATTTTGCTTATTAACGAGCCCATTGAGACAAAAATGAGCTTCGTCAATGAAGATGATTTTGCGATGAAATTCATCATCTTGGCGCATCTTCTCTAGAACCCAATCGGAGAACGTACGTCGCTTCAAATGTTCACATGGTCCATCGGCTTCAATTCTTGAGTCAGCTTGATCTGGTATGGGTGTAAACCAAGATCCTTACGCAAAATACGCCATAATGTGGTCTGAGAAATGCCCAATTCTTGAGAACACAGTGGAATTGACTGATTTGGATCGTTTGCTACAGACGTCAGACAGAATTACGACCGAAAATTGGAGTTAACGCTCTTAAAGTTGCAGTCACCGACTCTGAATATCTGTAGAAAATTTTTATAATTTGCAGACGTTGCTCGTTAGTGTACTTTACCATGATGAAAATGTTGAGTTTACTCTATATTTGGGTGGCATCTCATAACATGTTATGAATTGAAAGATTTAGAACGGCCTTTAGGTAGTGTAAAGGCGCTTTCGCAAGATGTGAGGCTTGTTACCGAGCATAATTACATGGCTATGAGCAGGCCAAATTATATCCAATCTAGTAGGACAAACTCTTACGAAAATATGTCACTGCTACTTTTACCAGATTCCAAAGAACCTCAAGTTGCGACTGCGTGAGGCCCACTGATGTATTTCCTTTCCATTGATTTTCATATCATGAGCTGTACTCTCAAAGCCGTCTTTAGCTCAAAAAAAGTGGTCTTTGCTACAATATTGTACCGAAGTTTTGATGCATTTTGATACAATGACTCCAGAGCTTCCTTTGCCAAAAAAATACGAAAGCGAATTTTCTTCTTTGGCAAGTAATGGTTTCGGCCAGAATTTGAGCCTGGAATGGAATGAAGTCGGGTCCTTACGGATGGCTCTAAAATCAATTTAGGATGCGGTGCTAGTATCTTTCTGGAGAACAAGAACATTGGACATTATTCCTCTTCAGGAAAAATTGCATCTGTTATCCAAATAAGATATACGTAGTATTGATGGCGCCAAAATATTGTTCGTTCTACTTTACACAAGTTTTCTGAAATATCGTGGGGCATATGACGTCAATAACGTGGTGGCGCCCAGGTGTTTGTAGCTTAACAACATACTTCTAGTCATTTCCAAAGATCTTGATTCCTCCTCGAATATTCTTTTCATGTCTGTATGTACATTGTATGGCGTACTCCTTCTCGCCGTATGGTATGAATAACTCACTACTATTGGTGTTTGGTCCCTTATTGAGTGTACTTTGAGTAAAAGTTGGTTGAAGTACTTAGACCCTTTATTTTAGCAGTTTTTATTTTTGGAACTATCATATTTTGTTCGCTCCTGACTCTAAATATAGGGCCCTCTGGTATAGGGTTAGAATCCTGTAAATATCATTGGCGTATTCGAGATGTTTCAGTTATTCCAGCTCCTTGTCTCCTTCGGACAGAGCTGACGGTATCACATCAGTGATTACTCTAAAGAATAGCAGTGTCGAAAAAATGCAACCTTATCGTACTCTACAGTGAACTTCAAGTTCCTCTGACACCTTACCTTAAGACGTGACATTTCATCATAGGTTACCTTTATAATAACGACTAGTTTTCGTGGTAAATCTTTGGTGCGCATTGTTTTCCATCTAGCAACTTGATTCAGGTTGTCGAATGCCTTCGCGAAAGTAATGAAAAATATATCTATGAGATCTATACTCGACGCTCTGTTCAATGATGATCCATAAAGTGTGATGTTGTCGATACAGCTCGAAAGCAAACGTTAAGTTAAGATGTTCTTTCACTCGATCCAGAAATAGTACATAGAAATGATACATATATAGCAGCAGGAACGCATATATTACTCCAATTGTTGTCAGGTTTCCTTTCTTGGGCAGCATAAAAATTATTCCCCTCACTGATTTCTTGTTGACGCCAGGGAACATTCGTTTGATCGGTCGTCTTATTGGAGATTCCTATTCCCCCATCAGCAATCATGTTCTCGTGAAATCCAAACATCAGTTGAAACCCCAGCCGAGGACGCATATAGTATTAATGCAGGTTTATGTTCTGAGGAACTCTGCGTTCAGCCTAACCCAGCATAGCTTAGTGCAACCGATTTAGATGCTTTCGAATTCCCTTACTAAGTAACTCTGTCATCCTTGCCGTAAGCAACTGTGAGGTATCTTCAGCATATCCTTCTCTAATCATAGAATGATCAAGTTCAATGTCAAAGACATACCCCCTCTACTTTATAGCAGAGATAGATCCAACTTTATGTCCTCAACGGACTCAAAATGTAAACCCCCACCGAAAAAGACAATGCAGCGGACAAACTGAGGACGATCTTCACTTAGGCTTTTAACAAAGTATTCTCTACGAAGATCATAAAATCCAAGAACTCATCACATTGGTGGAAGGAACTTATATACAATGCATTAGGATAGAGGCAAGGAAACTTTTCATTGCAGACAGAAAGCTCAAACAGTCTGAGAAAAGGCAAGAGCGCAATCTGCTGCGGTACAGGAAAATCGTGAAGATGATTTTGCTCCAACACTGAGAGCCCAAAAGAGTGCGTCAGACTAAGGAAAGTCATATGTAAGGAACCTACAGTAGCTGGAGATTTAAAACGGATTATTGCTAGAACTTCATTTTTCATTCTAACACCAGTAGTAGATATAGATATACTTTTCAAAGGCCAATATGAAATCCTAGGCGGAATACTAGAAAAATACGAAATAAGCCGGTTTATAGACTTTTGCTATGCTTACAAATCCCCTGGACTGGACGGAATCATACCCATCACACTTCAAAAAACGATGCAGGTGATACCGCTTGGCATATGGTATGTATGCCAAAAAGTTGGAGTAGAGGTAGTATAGGCAGGTAAGCTCAGCCATACTTATTCATCAGGCCCATAAGCCTAACATCATTCATTTTAAAAACTTTGGTAAAACAGCTTGACACTCATATTTAGAGTAATCTGCACCCAGAAAGACTTAGCCACAAGCGAGAGTATCTGCACAGAAAGCAAATGCACGGAAACGCCCTCACATGAAGTTGTCAGGACGATTAAAAAAGTCACGGAAAAGAACTCACATTAGCGGTCTTCCTTTTCATCGAAGGAGCCTTTAACAATGTCAGTATTGCCACTATAAGTAGAAGCTTAGGAAATTCTGGAATTCATCCTGCATATACCAAGCTGGTAACACGGTATTGACGATCACCACCGCAAGGGTGGAGTGATATCACTTATTCTGTGGAGTCTTATAGCTAATGAAATACTTCAAAATCTAAAAAGGGAGGGAATAAAAGACACTACGTACGCATATGATGTGGTTTTTATGGCCACGGATAAGTTCCTGCCCACGATCAGTGAAATTGTAAACCATTCTCTTAGAAACTTTGGAAAATTGGCCAAGCTCTCTGGGCTCAAATATAGAGCTTGTTCTATTCACATATTATGGATAATGCCACAATTTGACCTTCCTTCCATATATACATATATAGTACTGAAGCGGAACGACCTGCTACAGCGTCGAATTTCAGGGGAGTGGGTCTTAGAAAAGCTGGATGAAGATCCGCTTTTTTATCGAAAAATTGTCTTCAGCGACGAAGCTCATTTCTGGTTGAATGGGTACTTTAATAAACAAAACTGCCGTATTTGTTCCGATGAGCAACCTCTAGCAATATAAGAGCTGCCAATGCCTGCGGAAAAATGGACTGTTTGGAGCGATTTATGGTCTGGCGGAATCATTGGCATGTATTTTTTCAAAAATAACCGGGAGAACAACGTTACAATCAATGTTACTCGCCATCAATGATTCCGAAGTTTTTTTTGCCTAAAATGTACGAACTGAACCTGGTGGACATGTGGTTCCATCAGGATGACACTACATGCTACACATCATGCGAATCGATGGATAAATTGAGAAATGAGTTCGGTGATTTGACGATTTGACGATTCCGATAAATCAGCGTCAATTGCAGATTTGAAAATCAACATTATGGATCACATGAAATAATCTTTAAGAATGGCAAGCATTGATTTATTTTATAAAAAAAATTATACACTTTTGCAGTTTTGTTTTGACAATAAACAACCAAAAAATCACCCATTTCTAGATAGTACGCAGAATTGAAATCTTAATGTCGAAGAAGCTTGTAAAAAAAACACCGACCGCCTTCTACGAATGCAGCCGAATATTTGGGAGAAAATGCGGACCTAACCCCAAGGCTATCGTATGAATATGGAAGGCTATCGTCAGACTCATCTTAATCTACGGCAGCTTAGTACAGTGGCAATCCACAAATAAATAACAAAGGTACAGAAGATTGCATGTATAGACACGACTCATGCCATCAGAATGATACCAACAGCGGGCCTGGATCTATACATTCTATACAAGAATCTGCAGCGAAAAACGCTTTGAGATTGAGCCTACTTGATGGGTGGAAACCGAACCCACGCCTTGATTCTTGCAAGTGAATTGGGTTCATGCTTCAATACGGACTACATAATACGCCATTTCGCCTGGATTTTCTGAAGCACAGAGAAATGGTACAGGAACCAAATGGATCAAGATTCGAGATCAATTATCAAGGTTTAAGCAGTGTTTTTCAAGCAGATATATTGGATGTAACAGAATCTTGCAGCAACAAATCCAATATCAGACGAGAATATTACTATATTTATGGGCAGCCAATTGACAATCAAGGCTATCGCGGGAGTCGATATCAAATCGAGGCTTGTGAGGCGTTGCCGTGTAGAGCTTAAGGCTCTTAACAAAGGGTTGGCAGACAGTGAGTATGCAGACGGGCGAGCTCGAAAAGGATCCTCCCTAGAAAGGGAATTGTAATAACTAAGTATCAAATCTCCACTTGGAGTTCTGAGAATGCGAACGATACAAAAAAAGCCAATGAAAGATGGAAAAATTTCCTACCTTGCGAGACCTGATAACAATTATGACCGGAGCTTAGCAAATCCAGAACAAAAAAGATTCTCTTCTGGAGGCGCACCTAATAAAACTACGCCTTACTAAAGACAACTCGTGCAGAGGCTGTTAGGCCACAGCCCCACGGGAGAATACCCTCTACTTGTTGTGACACTGTCCCAGCTTCAATAATTTGAGGTTAAGAACATTAGGAAGTTATTACTTCCATGACCTCTTAGAACAATTTGCTGTTTCACTTAGATCTTTTGGCTTAGATGACTAAGAACAGCTCAGGGACCAAACGACAACCAGTGTGAGACGGAAAGCAGAAACTAAAATAAGGAACCGGAATGCAATTCCCACACCCTTCCAATTCCTCCACTGGCATCACACTTGGTCTCTACACACACCTAAGTGTGATGACGTCTAGAATGGACTTGGCTCCAGATACCTCCCAACTTGGTAACCTAACATAAACATTTTCCAAAATTGTGAGATATTTTCAAAGTTTATCGATTTTATGTAAAAAACAATCGTGCTTCGTTCTAGTTTAAAATAATATCTCTCATTAATTTTCGACGAACATATCAATGATCCCATTCTACAAAGGTCGAGTGTTTTTTTTTTTTTTTTTTTTTTTTAAATCAAGATTATTCGCTTTTTACAAAAAAAAAAAAAAAAAAAAAAAATACGGAAACGTGTGTAGACTTTGATTTTTTTTCTTCCGTCACAATAAAACAGACAAAAAATCACCCCTAACAAAATATGAACTCCAGTGGTGGAATTTTTTTTTTTAACCATCCAGGATAGCAGCAGTTCCTTTTTCCTTTTCCTTAAAACACCCACATCAGTTTGGCATAATCTTTTTCTTAGCTCCCTTCGTGATATGTATCTGCGGTGCGTTACGCTGTATTTCTGGCACCCTGAGCGGCATGTGCTTCTTAGGGCCACAGGATTTCAATGAATCGCTCATTTTTTGCGTCAGTGAAAACGAGAGTCCAACACACTTTCGTTGGGTAGAACCAAAAAAAGTGATAAAAAAAATTTGGTAAAAAATTGGAATCTTGATAGAAAAAAAAAAAAAAAAAAAATGAATCGAAGTCCTTCTGGACCAGTTGGTATTTTTATTTTTTTTCTCTGATCATCCTTCTGGGGCTTCTGCCATAAGGTGAGGCGAAGACATTTGGCTCATAGCGCGCACGCGTTTTTTATTCATATTGTTGTGGTTTTTTTTTCTTTCTTTTCATTTCGAAAGTCTTTTAGATATTTGAGATGTTTTGAGCGCGTGCCAATCCTTAAGAAAGGAAGAGTCGAGTCCACATGCTATTTTATTACGCATTGTTGTGGTTCCGTGTGTTTTTTGTGTTATTGGATTTGCGTAAAAAATATATTAAATAGAATTGATTTCTTTAAAAAAAAAAAAAAAAAAAAAATAGAAAACATTTTAGGACTCAACCAGATGTAGTGATTTTAATGATAGATTTCGAAGAGTGAAAGTGATGGGGGGATCAATTTACGTCGCAGTTGAATTTTCTTGTCGTGGATAAATTTGTTTGAATGCACTGAAGTTGAGGTCCTTAGAAAGAGAGAGCCTTGCCATCGACGTTTATGGTTCTGAAAATCCTATACATGCGTGTATGGTAAGTCCTTATAACATTTGCATACATCGCCAAGGCTCTATATCATGAGAAGTCATTCTCTGAAACCTGTCGGAATTTAGAAAGCGGGTATGGATCCTGAATATGATGGATGTAGGCATGGAGGAACGTACGGGTTACAAAAGGCAAATTTCCATTTTTTGATTAGAGAAATGCTAAATAAAGACGAAGTTTCAATTTGCAATTATTTGAGAATGTGCTGGTCCAAATTCAATTTGCTTTGCCCCTTGTGAAAAGCGATTTCATGCGAAAAGACAAAGTCGACAGACTAGAAGAAAAATTAGCGGTGATTATGAAGTTTTTGGCAACAGGAGTTCAAATTACCATACGAACACTAAACATACATATTTCTTAATAAAAAAATTTCAACATTCAATCATACGTCCATCGTTTGAAAAGCCTATTATTTTCGAGCTGATGCACGCATAGTTGGCATACGGTGACAGATGTGATATGAATTTTATTACAAAAAATTCATGGGTGCGCACAATATAACCAAAAAATTACAAGAGACAGACTTAGTAGAAGATGCAAAGACGCCGAAACATGTTCGCCTCGGACGTTCAATTAAAAACATCGCCACAGTAAAGGAAAGTGTGGAAAACGACGCAAACGCCTCTATTCGTCACCGCTCTTAGAAGTTTGACCTCTCCACAGTCACACCGCACTGAACTTTGACGAAAGATTTGGCTTTTCATGCGCAATCCCTGACAGTTAAATCTCAACAATGCCTATAGCTCTTCCGATTTGTCCGATTCAGTGGCATCAAATGTCCACAGGCTTAGGCAACAAACATGGAACCATGGGGTATGTTAAAGTGGTCACATAGATGGAAATCATTACAATATAATACGAATCCTATGCGCGCAGAATAACGGTTTGCAATTCTGTCATCCTAGTGGTTTCATGGTTTCAAACGGGAGTCGGCGACGAAGCTCGTGGATTGATTGGTTTTAGTAAGAACATACGCGTGGATAGAATGAATTGTGTAGGTGGCGGTTATGCAATCTAAGTTCGAAATGGATTATAGTGTCATCTGGTATGCTTTTCAACGTCCTATTGCAGAATGGGGTACGTTATCTGTGACACCAAAACTTTTCTTTTGGGTGCTGCATTCCGACCAAACATACTCAACTCATACCAAACACATAAGTACAGACCAGCAGTCTGATCAGATCACTCTTATCAGAAACTGCCTGTCTACGAGCACGATCAAGTGTAATTATTATTTTCTCATAGATGTTTCGACATTAACGTACGTAGTGATGTAACTTACCAAACTCCACCACAATGCAATCCCTGTTCCAATCCAGAATTCAACTTCATGAGGTTAAAATCCATATCCTTAAGGAAATCATCCACTACTACTACTTCAACGAGTTTGATGCGATATTTGAATCCATATAAAGGATTGTATCCCTTAAACCTCATACTTAAATCATTATTGCGAGCGGTTTCAATATACACAATTCTGTGTGGCTTCGACATACTGGACAGGTAACACATGAAGGACAGTGTATTGAGAACCCACCCGAATAACAGAAGTTGGCAGTCATACCTGTCATAGGCGGCCTTAAAATCGATGAAAAGGTGGTGGGTATCGATTTGGACTTTCTGGCTTTTCTTCAATATCTGTCGCAGCGTGAATATTTGATCGATGGTGGACTTTTCTGGACTGGAACCACATTGATAGGGACTAATCAGTTTGTTGACGAAAGGCTTCAGGCGTTTACACATTACGGCAGATAAGATCTTGTAAGCGATGTTAAGAAGACTAATATATCTGACGCAGTTCAGAGGGTCTCCTTTCTGCTGAGGTTCCATTCATCAGGCATACTTCCTTTCGACCATATTTTACATATAAGTTGGTGCATTCAATCCATCTATCGCCTGCAGCTTTAAATAGGTCAGCGGTTAGGTCATCTGCTTCAGCGGCTTTGTTGGACTCAAACTTAGATATGACTATCTTCACTTCGTCCAGGTCGGGTAAACGGAATTGTTGGTCGTCATCGTCCAGGTTAAATGGTTCATTCTGCCTGACAGCGGGATTTAATTCATCATCGTCGTTTAACAGTCTACAGAAGTAGTTCTTCCATATCCTCAGCATCGATTACGATTCTACTATGATGTTCCATTATTCGTCCTTGCAGACTTCGGTTCAGGCTCTGTAGCCTGGCAGGTTCTTTTTACCTTTTGGTAAAACTTCTAAATCCCATTCCTGCTGTAATGTCTTTCTGTTTCCTCGATCGCGCCTCTTGTGCTCTTCCTTTTCTCTCACTAGCAGTTTTGATCCTTTTTGGTCCACTTGTTTCGCTGCATGTGCTTGCCGGCACGCGTCGTCAAAACAGGTATTTCGTTGTGGTGGTCGACTCTGATGGCTTTTTTTGCAGTGCTGCCACTGATCTTCAGTGCTTGATGCTGGCTGCATAGAACCTCTTGATTGGGAGAGACTCGAACGGAGAAAGATCTAGTGATCTCTTGCGATTTTGTCCGACGTCAAATTTCCTCACAGTATTTACTTGTCTTGGCGGTAATCGGGATATCGAAGCTGTACCTTGGCTACGACAAAGTAGTGGTCCGAGTCAATGTTGGCCCCTTGGAATGTTCGGACATCCATTATACTGGAGGAGTGCCTTGCGTTGATCATGCGCGTATATTAGGCTAATGTTGACGAATTTAACCTTGATGCGGATTGTGATGAGACGCTCATTCACATAATTCTTGCCGAAGTCTTCCTTAAATTACGAGTCCACACATCCAAATAAGCGCTGTTTTTGTTGTGAATAGCAGTCGTCATCCTCTTCTTGCCCGATCGATCCCATCGCATTTCTTGATATACAAAAATCCGCTGGTCCAGATGGTATATCTCCCCTTTTTTTTTTTAAAGAGGTGCTCTTTCACGTTGGCAAAACTACTGCGTAAGCTTTATCCACTTTCTGAGAAGATGGAAAACCGCATTTGTCCAGTCCTTGCCAAAAAAAGGCGAATATTTCTATCTTTCCTCCTACAGACAAACCATTAGTTCATTAAATATCTCGAAACACGAAAACTTCTCAATGACCGGCAGTACGACATTCGTACTGGTTTGATTTGATGGCTTGTCTTACCGAAAAGTGGAACAACCAAAGCGTAGATCAATCTGGCAAAAGCAAGATAGTTGCACTTGATATTTCTAAGGCATTTGACAGAGCTTGGCAAATTGGCAATTGCGTCCATTTGGGATTAACGAATCCCCTTTTCAATGGATTACAAATTACCTTTCGGAATGTTCAATTCAAATTGTCTCGGAAAGTTTCAAGTCTTATATTCCCAAAATAAACGCTGGGTTGCGTTCTGTCTTCGATACTCAATAATCTCTTGTCTGCTACTCCTAATCGAATATATTCCTTTGCTGACCATAGTATTCTCTGGTATTCCTTCCCGAACTCACGTCCCTGCTTTTTGGCTGTAGAACAAGAACGGCAGCGTATGCTAAGCTTATTAAATTCAGGTAAAAAATCATTATTACCAGCAGAGGGTTATTTAATGCTTCCAAAACTCAGTGCTATTTGCTGTCATTAAGGCGAATTTTAAACACCCAGCCATTGTCCATGAATGGCACTTGCATCGTCAAAACCGAAAAACGTTTCATTGTCCGTATGTGTGTCAGTGATACCTTGGTTTGGAATGACAACTCTTCTGTAATGTCTAGGTTTCTGTAAGCGATGTAAGAAGTATTTCATTTCCTGGCCTCAATATGTGAGGCCGTAACACCTGTCTCACTATGAATGCTCATCAGCACACAATGAAGTTCACTTTCTGATGTACTCCAAAATATCGTGATTCGTTCCTAGGAAGTACAACTCGATTATGAAATGTCCTGTCAAGCTCTCCATTTCTTAGTCGTTATAGCTTTCAAACATTTAAGACCAACGTGTATGGGTACCTCTCTTTTCTTGCTCCCTAGGTTTCCTTAGCCCGCGCTGTGTGCAAACATTTTGAGGGTATAATAACTTCTTGAGCGCGCTCTAATTATAAAAAAAAATATTTTTATGTTGACCTCTATTGCTTTAGTGAGTATCTTAGAGCAAATTCTGATATTGTACTATACAGAGACCTTAACTGCAACATTCCTAAACACAAAAATGTGTGCAACTTCCAAAGCAATTTCTTCCCGCTCAGTCTTCAGTCACTTAGTAAATTCAGCCCAGCCTACCCACTTAACCGAAGAATCAAATATCCTTCTCGACAATATTTTACTAATCTAACCTTAGAGCAATTGATTAGCATGTTCCACCCAAGATCAAAGATTTGAAATCGATGCTTTCTTCCGTTTTCGCTATTGCTTTATAAATGAAGGTTTTTGTAAAATTAGGGCCCCTAAGCCAGGCATACTCCTGGCTGGGTCGACAAAATCGACTCGTGGTTCGTTAAACTACTGTTCCCACATATGCTTCCGCTTCTGACACATTTGTTTAACAGTATTATACTCACTTTTGAGTTCCCGTCCAGGTGGAGAAAAGCCTAAATCATCCCAATCCCTCCAAAAAAACGAGTGGAAATGAAAAAGATTTTAAACAGCAACATTGCTGTTTCTTAAAAAGCTGTTTGAGATTGGTATTTGAACTTTTCCGTAGAATCTTTCTCAGGCACAGGCACCCTCTGCTTCATTCATAGCAATGTTGCTGAGGGTGAAGACGGCTTTAATGTACCTGCTCTTTAAGATGATACCAGAGGACTTGTTGTCTGTTCTTTGATTCGTGGTAATGCGATCGACTATGGTTTCTTAATTCGTAGCCAGTAGTTCGTTCGTGGATAACGTGTTGAGATTCGGCAGCCCTGCTGCTATGATCGATGGCTACCTCTTTACTATTTGCACTATCTGGCTTTTCATTAATTGTTTGGTTAATTTTTGTTTTTTGTGTGTTGATCCCTTGAGTAGGTCCGGAAAGATTGGGTCAGTCCTAGTAGAGCCTGAGGCGACCATTAGATATCAATTCTCTTTATCTACTTGTAAATGAGATTTAGAGTTTTCACCCACCTCTTTCTTAATGAATCAGTTAATAGTGAACCTACTCGTCCGAGACGAAAATCCATTACCAACAGACGCCTAATATTTTCATCAATAATGCATATCTTGACGGCATGTGTAATATATACACACTTCGATTGTCTGGTGGAATAAGCTTTCACAAAAATATCATATATCACTGCTGCTCTTACCATCCTCTACAGAGCGGACAGTCTCGGCTGCACGAAGTCCTTTAATAACACGTCTGGGTCTGCACAAGACGCACAAGACGCACTGACGAATTTCCATATTTATATCCATATCATGACCCATAAGAGTTACACTATCATTTTCGGCTTAAAGAGAAGTAGTCTTTGGTACAACGCGCACTGGTCATATCACAGCGGCATCCACTGCTAAAGAAACTGTTTAGTTTGTTCCATTTGCTTTCTAGAATTGTCATATGGTTCTTCTAGGAACTTTTTTCTCTAACTGTATGGTCAGTTTGCAAAAAATTGCTGGATATCGGCGTAAAATCCTGTATAGCAGTGGCATACCACCACAAGTTCCCGGAATTTATTCAGAAAATTAAAAATACAAGATTATTCATCTAAATCTATATTGTCCCCTTCAGAGTGATCCCCATCGACTGCAACACACTTATGCCAGCTCTTGATCCAATCCTCGAAACATTTTTTGGTATGTCCATGTATGTCCATCAGTGCTTCCTGCGGGTTTTTTCCATTACTTCCTCTCTTCTGCTGAAACGCGTCCCCCCAAGTGATTTTCTAACTCGATTGAACAGAAAGAAGTCACAGGGAGCCAAATCAGATGAATTCGGTGGCTGTTGGATGGTATTTGTTGCATTTTTCGTCAAAAAAATTACGAATAATCATGGCACTGTGCGACGGTGATCATGGTGTGAAATCCACGAGTTTTCTGCCCACAATTCTGGTCTCTTTCAGCGAATTTCAACTTCTCATAACGCCCAAATTATACTCTTTGTTTACTGTCTGGCCTTCTGGCAAAAATTCATGAAGCACTAGACCGTGACGTGGTTTTTTTGGTCTCGGCTTTTGGTGAACGCCATTCACTTGCCCGATGTCTGGATTGCGTGTGGTACTCATAAACCCACGTCTCGTCTCTAGTAATGATCCTTTCGATGAATGTGAGATCGGATTCAGCCTCGCAAATCGTCTCTTTTGCTACGTCAACACGGGCTCTTTTTTTTTTGCATGAAATTGATGTCTTTTGGCACCAACTTTGCTGCTACACGACGGAAACCCAAATCATTCACCAAAATGTCTTGGACGGATCCATAGGCAATATTCAAGTCCTCAAGTGACTCACGTCCACTTTTGAACCGCTCGTGCCACTGGTAAACGTACGTTTTCTTTAGAGAATCGTTGCCGAAACACACAGAGATAGATGTACTCTTGGCTACGTAACTTTTGCAAATGTCAAGCTATGATACTAAGATTTAGAGGGTATGTCAACAACAGATATACCAAATTTACAAAAAAAACTCAAATCGGAACAATGGGAACATCACACAGTGGTTATTCCGCGAAGGTGGTATAAAAGATCCAAACATTGCACTAACATTCCTGAACGTCGTTGTCTCCTCCGTTCTGATCCGAGGATTTTTGTGAGTTTATCTTAGTATTCGGATAGTAAACCCTACGAACAACCTCCAAGTTAGAGAAAGTTAATGTTGCCAATACGGCAATTCTTCGAACTTTCCTCTGCTGATTCTGAACTCATATATGGAGATATGTCGGTTGAATGAACTCAAATATCTACCTGTCCATCTGCACTTTCGCAATATGGTGAAGCCCATATTGTAACATAAACATTCAGTCTTTAGCGGATCATATTCAATTCTTCATATTTTACCACAGTGAGGGCCAAGTTTTTTAATAACGTAAGCAGTGTAGGATTTACCCTTTGACATAGCCCTTATTAAAAGTCGTTTAAATTGGATTCAATCAAACCGTTTGAGTTCAAAAAGAAGCGATTACAAAGAGACTGCTTGGTAATATGACCTGTTTTGAGCACACTCTATAAACTCTATAGGCACATGTGCATACAAATACTCGTACACGCACATGGTGGCCCATAATAATCCCTTTTTATTGTCATTAATTAAAAGACTTCCCCTTTAATTTGTTTGACGACTCCTAAATCACAAATCTCACAGTCACAATAAGGGTCATCTAATTTAATTGCTACGCACTCAACAGTGTCTCCAGCTTCTTCAATTGATACTTCCCTCCAATCAAGCAGACTCTTAATGACAACTTCCGCTAATTTTAAAACAAAGACACGTCTCTGTTGTGGACTTGTGGTTTAAATACAGATACAGATACGGATACTCGTACAAGAGCAGCTCGATGACAAGCTCGACATCGTCATTATTATTCATTCACACACAAATGCTTTGCAAGTATCTAGCAGCAGTAAACCAACAGTAAACCAGCAGCCAACCTCTGCAACATAATCATTGATGTCGTTAAGCATTGTCGCATGCCGTCGTCGCTACCACCGCTGCAGTTGCTGTCGCTGCCGATGAAAGTCTTGCAGCCATTGCGCCGCCGCAACTAATCAGAGGCTTGATGTTAAACTTTGCTCTATTCCTCTCGTAGTTTTGAAATCCTCGACTTTGGCATCGTATTCGGCTTACTTCTTTAGCATTCTCCACCAAACCTAAGCTGACAAATTCTCTCCATTAAACTGGAATTATTATGATCGGGGGAACAAATAGCTTTGCTCGTAAAATGACGCCGCGTCGACCAGCTGTAGAGAAAAAAAAGAAGTAGTAGCGAGATGATTGATCCAAGATACTTGGTTTCCTACATATCTAGGGAACTTGACGAAGTAGAAAGCTGTGCTTCGGCGGTAGAGCGTTTAGTAGTGGCCAACCCCCACTCATACGATGCGAACACGATCAAAACGATATACATAGACCTTACACTAGACCCCCTCCATAAGTTGTTGCAGGGCAATGTGGGGTGATATCTGAATACCAGATAAAGAGCTATACCAAGAGAGGGGGTTGTAGTGTACAGAAAAAAGCGTCAAGTTGAGGTTTTTAACCCCATGGCGGGCATTATTTTCACCGAAAGTGAAAGCGGCTTCTCGGTGCTGACTGGCAACAATAATAACAAACAATTAACGTCGAAAAAAAAGAGAAACAGGAGAAGAAAAAAGATAAAGAGGAAGAGGAAAGAAAGAAAAAAAAATCTGAACTCGTACATCGACTGTGCTTGACACGCGAGAGACGGGAATACCATCCTCGCCTGCAGCACGGAAATAAAATTTATTGTTGTGATAAGTGATGGTGCGGGTGGTCGGAGCTGGTGGCGGCTGTGACTCGACTCGATTCGATTCGGTCGCTGTGTCCGTCGTCATCTCGGATGCATTTTCGTGCACAAGGAAGAATCTCGATTTCATTGGCATAGGTTGAGGTAGAGGACAAACAAAAGAAGAAGAAAAAAAAAAAAATAAAAATCTAAAAACACCACACACGAGTGAATCACAATTCCTCGAATAACTCTGAGATACATTTAGTTAATTTTCCATAAAAATAATTGCTTCTCACTAAGTTATTAGCAAGCAGCAATTCATGCGATCGAGGAAGTGATTTCGATTCAACTTTCAGCCCTAGTCGCATCTCGACATGGAAAACCATCTGATTTTCTATGAAGTTTACTATATGGTACATCTTTGGGAGCAAACATTTGCTGAAATCTTCCGTTAAATTAACGAATTGGGTGACCAGTTTACCATCGATATCTAGGCGTGTAATACAAAAACAACCGAGATCTACTGAAAAATCTCTCGTCATCCTTATGAAGCACATGATGATGGGATGCAGAGTATTGGTACCGAATTCTACCTTGTTCTAGTATAGGGTGATTCATCGTCAGGTTTGATTTATAATATAAAATAAAACACATCAATTTGAAAGTGAACTTAGAATGTTACCCACGACTACGTCTGAGGTGGTCCATTCGGAAGGTCCAATTTTGGGCGACTCGTTCGAGCATAGCGACTGGTATCTCGCGGATAACACGAGAAATGTTGGCTTCCAAAGCGTCAATTGTAGCTGGCTTATTCCTGAAACCCTGAGAATTTACACATCCACAGAGAAAATAATCCAAAGGTGTGATATCGCACCCTCTAGGCGGCCAATTTACCGTAGCAAAACGTATAAATTAAGTGCTCACTAAAATGATTCCACAAGAAGTTCAATGTTTCACGCGCTGTATGGCTCGTAGCGCCGTCTTGTTGAAACCAGAGCTCACCGAGACCATGTACTTGAATTTCAGGGAGCACATAGTCCGTTAACATGGCGCGATAACCGTTACCATTGACGATAACATTCTCATTTGCCTCATTTTTGAAGAAATATGGACCAATGATTCCACCAGCTCATTAACCACACCATATTGTTGTTTTTAATGGATGTAATGGTAGCTGTTGGTACTCTTCGGGTTGATCATCAGCCCAAATACAGCAATTTTGTTTATTAACGTATCCATTGAGCCAGAAATGGGCTTCATCACTGAACAAAATTTCACGATAAAACACCGGATTTTCATTGAGTTTTTCCAGAGCCCATTCATTGAAAATATGGCGCAAAATCAAGTCACCTGGCTTCAATTCTTGCACAAGTTGAATTTTGCACGCTTTTAGGCCGAGATGCTTACGTAAAATATGCCAAGTTGTCGAATACGCCTAGCCAAGCTGCTGAGAACGACGACGAATCGATTCGTCATGGTCTTTGCGTACACTCTCAGTTACAGCTGCTATAGTCTCTTCACTATGGGCTGGATGTGATCTAACCGGTCGAGTATCATCCATTAATATAAACTGGGACTCGAAATTGCGAATGGTATTGGAAATAGTGGTCGATTGGTGCGCATAGTTCCTCGAATCGCACGAAAAACATTTCTCACATAACGCTGATTTTCGGAATAAAGCTGAACAATTTGGAGACGCTGTTGTGGTGTGAGTCTTTCCATGATGACTTGCCAATTGATACTGAACAAAAATGAAAAATCAGTTCTATAGGAGTCACGCGAGATCTGTCAAAAAAAGCTACTACTAGCGAAGGAATCCCATATTTTACAAGAGAACCAAACGTTATTAAAGAAATATAACGTTTAACAGCTTTAATCGGACCAGATCGTGTGGTTTTGTTACCGGTTAGGACCATATACACGGAAGGGCAAAAACTATTCATAAGGAAGTAAGTGCGCGAAGTTTTAAAGCACTAAAAATACGAACACTTATCCACTTGTATGAACCTGAAGGAAAGCAACTACCGGAACTGAGCGATCGGTTTCTCTTTCTCCATGAAGAACCGCCCCTGAAACACCGAAATCTTTCATAACTAACGATCTCGGGCAATCTGCTTCCAATCTTGTAGATTTCTTGAATTTGCCAGAAATCGAAGGTTCAGTCTTCCTTGACGACTCAAATCTGGGAATTATCTTATGCCAGCTGGGTGTGTAGGTAATCACTCATCAATTGGGCTCATTTTAACTTCTCGTGCTATACACTGGGTACTAGGCTCGTTGAACTACATGTGACCTGTCAAACGAATGCTGAGTAAAAGAAAATCAAAAAAAGTATATTTTACTGTAAGAAACGATAGTACGACGAATGAACTCACATCAGTTAGTATTTTTTTTTTTTTTTAATTAGAGCGCGCTTAAAGTTTTTTTTAGTACCGTTGAAATGTTTAAACACGGCGTGAGCGAAGGGTACTAAGGTCTCCCCCCACCAATGTACGTTGGTCTTAAATGTTTGCAAGTTACAATGGCTAGGAAATAGAGAGCTCGGCAGGGCATTCAATTTGTGAGTTGCACGACATAGGAACGGATCACGATATTTCAGAGTAGATTCGAAAGTGGGGTTGATGGTGTACTGATGAGCATTCATAGCGAGACATGTGTTAAGGTTAAAAGTTTGAACTCGTGGTGGAAACGGCGATAGAAAAAAGTGTAACAGGTGACATTACGGCGGTATTCGAAGGTGTCAATTTATTGACTGATATTAGTATCACCTATGAGTTTAATCGCACGGTCTCGAATCCTATCTAGCAGGTGCAGATAGTTTTGAGCTCTTGAATGCCTCAAACCATATATTGATCATGATCATGATCATCATTCCAATGTGATCATCATTGACCATTCGTGGATAATAGCTGGGTATTTATATTTCGCTTTAATGACATTACATTGCATTTTGGAAGCATTAAACTCCACTCCGTTGCTGGTTCACTATTTAGTGATGCTGTTTATATCAGAATTTAGTGAGCTTAGCATATGCTGTCGTTCACGTTCTGCAGCACAATAGCAGGCAGATGAGTTCGGGATCGAACATGAAAAGGGGAGAGTACTGTCGCCGGAAAATTGAATATTAGTAGAAGATAAGCGATCATTCATAAAAATTAATAAGAGTATCGGAGACAGAACGGAGCCCTGGGGCATACCTGCACTTATTTTTTGAATATCAAACTTAAAACCATCCAAGACAACTTGAACGTACCGAAAGGTATTTTCTAGTCCACTGAAGAGATGATTCGCCCACAAAACACACTTATGCCAAAGTCTGGTAAATGTTATAGAAGTATCAAGTGGAGTTATGATATATGGCTTTCGCCAGATTGATGTATGCTTTTGTTCCACTTTTCCGTGAGACATGCCATCAAATCACCAGTGGACCTGTTTTTACTAAAACCGTACTGCCAGTCATTGAGAAAATTTCGTGTTCTGAGATATTTCATGAGTTGATGGATTATCACCGTGCCCATGACCTTGGAAATAAAGCACGTAAGTGCAATGAGTCTGTAGGAGGGGAGAAGGCTACTTCAAAAAATTAGGAACTGAGATCAATTCATGATTTCCAGGGCTAGGCAGGTGTTGAATTCATCTTTCGTGATTCAAACGCCAAAATAGAAAGATAGATGGAGGAAGGACAGACTGCACGACATCATGTCTGGAAACCAATAAGATGCTAATGCAGCTAGTGTGGGAAGAAATATCAGCATAGCTAGAACATGATTTCTTCACAGAGTAAAGCGGTCATCTTACAATCAAACTGACAGCCAAATTGGTCATATTGCCCAAGACGGTCGTCTAATATTTTAGATGTTCGAACATTCTGAGCGGCGAACATAGTGACCTGGGAGGAGATTTAACGCTGAATGGCTGAAATCGCAATAAGCCGCCACAGTCTCTGTCGAGCGTATCCCTCAACCTCTCGAAATGTTCTATGTAAGCTGCGTCAAGTCCTGAAGAGCAATGGCAATTAGTGGGTTGGATTTCACAATGAAGAATGCAGATAAGCACTCGTTGGTAAACAACTTAGTGGCAATGAAGAACTAGGAGGGAAGTCAGAATGAACCATTTAATCTGGATAGAAAAAGTTCGAGAGACTCGTCCACCCGATCAAAATGAGGTGAGGGTAGCAATATCCAAGCTTAAGTAAAATTGGGCTGCTACACCCCACAGTCTGTCTTCTGAGCTATTTAAGGAGGTATGAGATGAGTTGATAGTACTCACTTTGCCTGATCCAAAAGAGAGGAAACCTCCATAGTTGCGCCAATTATAGGCCTCAGCCAGCCGCTATTTCTGCGGCCTAAGAACGCAAATGAGTAATAAGGCTAAGACTAAGGAAACTCTATATAAGTCCCTATTCATTCCATTCCTGCTGGGCATAAACGTTAGCGAATTTGGATGAAAACATCATTGGCCATTTTAAATGCAAAATTCGAGTAAAGTTGATTTGATCGAAAAAGTGCACATTAGTCGCCTAAGATATTTTGGAGGCATAGAGGGAATGAACACAACTGCTCCAATGAAGAATCCTCGGCACCATCCCGCACGAACAACGCAGTAGAAGAAGATCTCACCTTGGGTGGCACAAGAGGAAGGCGACCTCAGCCTAAGAATGTACAACTGATAGCACGTGGTTGAGGCCTAGGTCCATCCCGACTCTAAGTGAGAACCATCTAAAATTATTTCGCAATGTGGCCAACTCAGCGAAGTCACATGTTTTAACCTTTGAGACTCAAATTTAAGTCTTAAGTGAGACAACACAATAAATACTTGCCCGTTCGCATATCCATGCATCTGCAAACTTACGATTACTCAGAAACTTGTTAGCCAACACATAACAAAACAAAACCAGCGTCGGTTCGTTAAATTTTCGTTTACTTTTGCAAACATACGAGTAAGCAAACATAAGAGAGAACCAACTCAGTTGCTCATTGCATGGATATGTAACTTTGACAGATGACACATTTCTATTAAAAATTTGGCATTCGAAGAAGAATGTCGAAATATTCATCTCTTAATCGAAAATGTTAGGCAAATAAGTGCGTTTTCGATAAGAAAGATGCATTTTATACAGTTAGAAAGGAAAAGGCATGGGAGGATGTGTCGAAGGAAGCATTTTCAAAATTGTGTTATTTAGCCCCAGAATGTAGGAATAAGTGGAAGGCACTTGAAAAAAATTTTTTACGCAAGTTGAAGAAGCAGGACATGCCTTAAGAAGTGGAGCATCAGCTGAAGTTGATTGGGAGTTTTCCAAGGAGTTGAGCTTTCTAAGGGATTCAATAAAGTATTTTTTTTTCCAGAACTCTATGCAGCGAATCAACAGTGCCCCATTTTTTGGGGATATCGTTGAAGATTGTCCTGCATCGGAAATTCCCATGAAAAGATGTAAATAAGTGTGGATATGCTGATGGATCAGTTTGGCATCATCATCCAAAAATTGGAAGAACAAATGATACCGCTCACCTAGATCTTCCAAACGACTGACGATAACATGCTGTATCTTCAGACTATTGTGCGGTTAATGAATATTGAAGTCAGAGACTAGTTCAAGGCTGAAGTGATTGAAAGCGTGGTAAAACCTAATGCGGCGATCTAAAAAAAAAAATTCTTTCAAATATATAACAATGGCATTCGAAGATGCTGTGATTGATGGTAAACTAAAACAAACTTCACCTCACCACAGTCCATCATGCAATTGGTCATCAGCATCCGCCCAATTTGTGTATTTGCTGGGAAAATATAATGCTGCATTGCGCATTTCTAGAAAGCTATTTGTGGAAATTTACTTTTCTCGGTGCTAGCAAAGTTCCGTTTTCTTGATATCAGAAAGGCAGCATCAGCTACAAATTACAACACAGGGTCTGTTGCGCAGAGTTCGAGAATCCTTCGGGTACGGATAGGGAAGATAGTTTTCCAACAAGTCTCTCCTCGAAACGACTTACATGAAACTTTCCTACGTAAAATTAAAACATTACATTAGTATTCGTTCTGCATGACCTATGACATTAGGTTGTGTCTGCCAATATTGATTATGGATGAGCCTTTATCCTCCGTTCATTCGCCTCACAGATAGTACCAAAATATAAGACAAAAAAATTGCTCTCGAAAGTGTCCAATATCTTTAAGGATTCACGCAAAACTGGACTACATACAGAAAGAGCAGCAGGATCAAGGTAAAGCATTAGCATTGTGTTATCTTCTTCAAATCTTTACCAAGATATCGTGCCTAGAGACAACGTAATGTTCGAAGAGTTATGGTGTTTTGTATATCCTTCGGACTTGAAACTAATACTTACCCTACGCACTATTTGCTCGAGCAGTTAATTGACAAAGCCCGAGAATAATAATCGTAAAATCACAGTTGCTACTGAGATATGAAAAAGAATTCTGCAGGCAGTATAGGTAGGGTGTATACGAAAACTTCGCTGTCAGGCAAAATGAAACATGCAATCTGGACGATGGCAAAGGAACACTTCCGTCTACCCAATCTTACTACTTACTTAAGTAGGTGGCGCCACAGTTCGGGTTGAACTGTGGCATCAATTAACAAGCCTGATCAGTTAGCCCGGTCTTTAGCCAAATGCTCCACTCCAAGTCAGTTGACTTTCTCTCGATTTTCTCTCGAAATGACTGGGGATATCTTCATTCGCTTTCGATAGTCTATGATTCAGGGACATAAAGTGGGACTTAGGGGCTATACAGGATCTCCTTAGTTTTTTCAGAATAGGGCCTTGCTACTCAATTGCCCTCTTAGCCCAAAGATAAAGCGATTGGAAAGGGTGATTGTTCTTTCTGTAGCAGAACCACGATAGATGAAGTCCCTTATTACCTCGAAATTATATCTTTCGACTTTGACATTCTGTACTATTGTGTAGCGTTTCCTGTTGACGGACTATACGTGGCTTTACCATCACTTACCACTAAACACATTTTGGCAGCTTCCGTTGCAATTCTGAAAGATTGTGCTACCACTGTTCACTTCTGAGTTCTGCACAGTTCTTTCAAGTGTGATGTTAAACATGTCACATGACAGTGCGCCTATGATAGTTAGTTAGATTAGGTTAGTCTCGGACGAGTTTGACAAAGATGCTAAAACTAGTCATAGCTCTATAGAGCTCGTCTCTATAAAAGCTATCATATGCTGCCTTAAAATCGATGTAAATATGGCGGGTATCGTTTTGGATTTCTTGGATTTTTTATAGGATCTGTCGGAGTGTTATGATTTGGTCGATTGTGGACTCTCCTGGCCTGAGGCCACACTGTTTGGAGCCAATCAGGTTGTTGACGAAGAGTTAAAGATGTTCACAGAATATGGCAGTTAAGATCTTGTATGCGATCTTGAGAAGACAGTTAAGAAGTTTCTATTTTTGTGGATCGGGCATACGTTGCAGAATCTCATTAGGGTAATACTTTTTTGACCAGATCTAAGAAAGGAATTAATGTACTCGTATGCTCTCTACACATTCATTTCCAGCATCTTTGAATACTTCAGCCGGTAAGCGGTCAGGTTCAGCTTAGATAGTGCTATCCTTATTTCGTTTTGCTCAGATGGACGGATGTTTTGGCTATCATCGCCCAAGCTGATAGTCTATTTTGCCTGATGGGGGGATGTTGGACTTCGTCGCTGTTATACAATCTGCATAAAAAGTACCCTCTCAGTACCGATTGTGACCTTAATATAAGGTTTGGTTCTTCACCTCTAGAGGTTTCTGCGCAGGTCTTATTGCCTTGACACATTCTTTTTACCTGTTGTTAAAACGTCTGTACGTTTTTCGTAGAGTACAACCTCACAATATCTTCGATCGCGCGCTTCTCTTCCTGTTTTTTCTTCTTCTGGAAAAGCTGATGCTAGTAGAGCTCACGAGCGGCTCTCGTCCTTTATTTCAAAGTCGCTTTATGCGCTTCTTGTTTAGCTGCATGGTCTTGCCTGCATTCTTTATCAAGCCAGGGATTTGCTGGTGGTGATTGGATGAAATAAAGCACATCAGTTGCGGTGTCTCTGATGACACGTTGGCAGCGTTGCCACTTGTCTTCCGTAATTAATGCTGGCGGCATTGGAGGTGTTGAGAAATTTTTCAAGCAGCAGATTAATGAATATCAGAGAGAGATTCATCAACGCATAGAGAGCAGAACCTTGCTGTTGAGACGGCACGTTCTTTGTATTGTATTAAAGCAGCGGGGGCGTATTTTCATGAAAGCTTATTTCATCAGAGAGCTGATGGATTAAATGTTATTTGGGAAATGGATAGTGATGCCTTTAAGGACTAAATGATTCTGACTGGCCAGCTTCTTTCTTCTCGTAAATAGAAGTCAAATTTTAAGAGGATTTATTGATAGCCCACTTCTTCGATCATGTCTAGAGATATCTGTGCTTTAGATTAGAATGTCACTAGGCAGACAAGACTTTTACATCATCAGCGTATGCTTGTGCATAGACGTCAGAACTATTGAGCGCAGTAATCAGTAAGTCGACCGACATGCACCTGCTTAGCATGGTGCGAGCAACCTTTCCAAATCGCCATCGAATATTGACTCCAGTCATCCAGCATCCGCAATCAGGAGTATATTCACCAGCATTGCTTTTATCCACAAATTTAGTGATTCATCTACGCCATGTTATCTGTTTAAGTTACACATGTTGTCAAGAGTTTCGTTGTTGAAAGCTCACTCGATGGAAATGTCCGGCGGGTACTGTTTCCTTTCGAGTGCACTTTCAATTCTTTTCATTAGATTTTGAAGGTCAATTTCGCAGGATCTTCTGCGTTGTTAGGTGCCTTGCGTCTTGAACGCTTTCAGAAAATACATAGTTTTGCGCACATGAAGTAGTGGAGATTCTCTGCATATTTTCCAACAGGAAGCGACATCATGATTACCACAACCGATGATAGATACTAGCTATGGTGTGTTGTGCATAGTTATCTAACTTTAAACTTCGGTGATAGGAGGTGGTTTTAGTTGGCTCTGACTAAGTTACCTGGAAAGAGAGTCTCTACTTTGGAGTCAGGGTATAAGCTATCAGATCAGAGCATTGATGGACTTGCTGGAGTTTTACTTACGATTGGCTTTTCGACGATTCCTGTTCCCTAACAAGACCGAAACTTCGCATGCGAATCGGAACTCTTGTCAGACGTATGTAGTACTAGATAATTTCGTTTTCTCTAGGTTCGGCTAAGGTTGATAGCCCTGAAGAAGGTATCTGTCTAGTTATTGCACAAAATTCTGAATTAGTGAGACCATAATTATTCTTTGCCCAAAAATACAACAAGTAAGTGATTCCTCTATTTCTTTCGATTAAAGAAACAGATAGTATATTTACGAGTATATACACAACAGCTCGACTAAAGTACTCCAGTTGTACTTAGGTGTCAAAAGTGATTCCCTATAGAGAAGTTCATCAAACCATGACATCCATTCACGGTTCTTCTAAAGAGATTATCTGCCGTGTTGCCCAAATATCCGAAGGCAAAATAAGTACACACGAAACGTTTGTTTGTGAGTTAGTGCCACAGAGGTGAATGCTCCTACATATATAAAAGTGCTTCATTAAACCTCTAAATGCACTCAATTTCTAAAATGAAAGAAAAAAAAATTTCCTCTATGCATCTATACGAGTACATAATACGTCTCTGCCGTTGTTAAAAAAGTCATGAAAAAAAGACTACTCACACCTACACAATGTGACAGCGTTTAAGCTTCTCACGGCCTAGCGCAGATTACTAATACACTCTACATGCCGAAAAAAAGAAGTTCAAAGACCTTTAAGTTGGAAACAAAGCTTGTTCCACGTGTTGACCCCGTTTGTATACATAGGAATGTCCATATGTTCATGTGCTCATATACAAAATCTGTAACTGCGGATGCATACATGAATAGATACGTGCAAGTCCACTGGTATTGTCTCTTTACTGCTGAATAGATAAAAATGCATCTCAAGGTAGTTGACTTAAGTTTTATAAAATCTCGATGACGCTGGAACGATCTTAACTGAGTTTTGGGTTTATGCAAGAAGCTCTTTTGACAAAAATGAAAGAAATCTCTTGTACTTTCGTCTAGATCAGCTTAAAGATACTTTAGTGCAAGTTATCACGACCTGCGAAAAGATTGGCTGTACAAAGTAAGACTTTCTGTGATTGTAGCGATCTTACATCAGCCCTACGGGATTGAAGAGAGCGTACTATTTATGCAGTTCTCTTAGCTCATTATCAGTCTACCCACGTGGTCAAGCTTAACTCCTATTCTCTTATCACTACCGCACTACCACAGCCAAGTTGACTGATCACCTATCTAGATAGACTTAATCCCCACCACAGTAATCAAGAAATTGATAACCAGTTCGCAGGGATTGTACAGCAAATCACACTCTTTTAACTTTAGATTTCTCTTATCACGGAAGAGAGGAGAAGAGTATCTATGATCGATGATCGGTGAGAAAGAAGTCAGAGAAACTTTTTGTAGAGCTTAAGAGCAATGAGAATTGAAAATTGGGGCTTGGGGAGGTGTTAGTGCCTAGTAGTGTGCTGTGCACTGTGCTTTGTGGGGAAATGAAAAACAATTTTTATATTCACATCGCAGAGAGTTCATTCAACCTCGCCCCAGTGAACTTAGTTGAGGTTATTTTTACTCATTTATTTCTTCTTCTTCTTCTTTTTCTTTTACTTCTTGTTATTCTGCTTCTTGTTCGTTTTGTTGCTGTTGTTGTTGCTATATACGAAACATAAGTCATGCTCTGTATGGGTGCATGCCTTCATACAGCTCTTCGTTCTTACGAATAGTTGATGGTGCTGCTGGTGCTGGAGCTGGACCTGGAGCTGGTGTTGGAGCTGGAGCTGGAGTTGCTGCTGCTTCAAAGTCTGCCTGGTCTCCACCACCCTTCGTCACAACCTGTCCCACACCGGTTAATGGTGGGACCTATTCCATCTCGGACTCCGATATGTGGTGGTGCTTATGTTTAAGCATTCGGTTTTGTGTACACATTTTTTTTTTTTTTTTTATCATTCGAAGCGCGAATGGATGGATTAAGACTTGAGCTGAGCCTCAAGTACTCAACTCCAAGTCAAGTTGGAATTGAAAGTTTTTTGTCTTTCGATGGCTAGCTTCAGGTGTAGTTAGGTGGATGGCTTATTCCTACCTAGCGTGAAGAGTGATGTTGAACTGTTTTTTTTTTGTTTTTTGTTTTTTTTTTTTTTTTGCCCAAACCAAGTCTTCTTGGATTTGGTTGTTTCTTTGTCAAGACCGGAAGAATTTGAATCATGTCAATTATGTTAAGTGGAGATTCGAAGAACGATTCAGTGAATGGATTTTTACTGAAACACACATTCAAAGCTGGGAGTACTTCTCTGATTATGTGGGTTGGCGGTTATGGTGAAATGTTATCTTTTCTGAGGGTCTTTCATGGTGTTGTGTTGATTGCCGTATTTGTTAGATAAGCTGTTTGGTTGTTTTCCTCTTTTCTTATACTCACTGATGATATTGTGAGTTAATTAGTTGAAATTACAGGAAGCATGGGAAAGTGTGTTAAAAATGCTACAAATGAGCGGCGACTGGTTGTAGAACTGCATTTAAACGATGTTAAATTTTGATCAGATATGAAAGTTGAAGGGAAAGTTTGTCCATTTTCAATGAAATCTAGGGGAATTGCCTTTTTTTTTACAAGCAGCTTCTAGACTCAAACCAAGGTGAATCCCGATTGATTGGAAATATTCTGCGTGTTTTGGATTGAGGCAGTAATGCAACAATCAAGTTAGTAGTGTAGTGTTTGCCCTACTTCATAGACATAACCACCATCCAAGAACTGCGATAGGATGGACGGGGCAAAAACAAGAGCAGACGCGCGTTAGGATTCGCCAACATAAGCCTAGACAGAAGAGAAAGATGGCATTACTAAAGACTGCCTCTACAAGCTTATTGGAAAAATCTACGATTAATGCCCTATACATGACTGTAAAATCGTTCTTAGTGATTTTAATGCTAAGTAAGAGAAGGACAGCATTTTTGGCAATACGGTCGGTTTCACAATGTCTCCTCCGTGAAAGGTCACATTAAAAGGTTTATTGACTTTACGACATGACGTTATGTAGCTATAGCCAGCACACGGTTTCCACGTCTTGTTGACTCCTTCCTGATCAACAAGCTGTCAACCAATTGTTATCGATGAAAGGCCTCCTTTAATATTTTGGTTGTTCGGTAACATCGACTTAAACATTGTTGTAGCCAAAATACATATGCAGATATTCGTAACAGACCAAAGCCCCCGAACCATTGTGAGGAAAATCAACGTCGAACGGATGTACAGAGTGGCCCTGTAGAAAATAACATGGGCTCTTCAGCAGAAAAATAAAAGACCACGAGAGACATTCAATCGAGACCTTAGAGCGGTGCTTTTAGAGAAATGACGTTCGCAAATACTACAAAAATAAAAAATTAAAAAATAAAATAAAATAAAACGAACAATCCAAAACTGTAAAGCGAACAGAAATATGCAAGGACGAGAAAAGAAATCTCACAGAAGAACCATAGTTGGTGGTGGGATTCTGTAGACTGTTAAAGAACTATTCAACCTGTATGAAGGCAGACAACATTTCAGTGCATCCGAATATGAAATCAAGACAGCAATTTTCAAGCTAAAGTCTTACAGAACTGCTGGATTCGATTGCTAAACTGCCTGTAATGCCAATGAATGTAATCACAGCATTGCTTGTCTGATCCTATAGAAGAGAGATCCCCTGAACTGCGCCAACTACGCGTACATAAGAATAAGACTTCTCAATATCGCATATAAAATTTTGTCTGCCGTATTACGTGAACACCTAAGACCCCTCGATTGCAGTCTGGCCGGCTCCTATCAGTGAAGTGTTAGACTAGGAAAGTTTACCATTGAAATTTTCACGCTACCTCGGATCTTGGAGAAAATCCAGGAGTTCCAAATTTATACACACCACATCTGCATCGATTTCCAAGCTACATATGACAGCATCTATAGAGATGAACTAAACATAGCCATGTCTAGTTTTGGCATATCATCCAAGTTCATTCCACTATGCAAGATGACTATGGAGAATGTACTATGCCCCATCAAGGTCCGCAACGACAGAGATATTCAATATCTTAGTTTATTTTTCAGACTGGGGCTGGTCTATCTACCTCTAATGCTCACATATGGCCCAGTGATATCTCGATGAATTCTCCCGAAGTCTTCTGAATATCTAAGAGGTTAAATTTTTTCAGTCATGATGTTAATTACGTAGGAAGTGACAGTGCGTTGCCTTTCCAAAGACCCTTCCTAACATCAAAAGATTTGGTAAAAATGCTGTGACAAGCAACCTAAAAAGTAGACACTGGTGTTTTGCAGGCAGTGCATGCGTTTCGTCAAAGATGTTTTCTTTCCCATTTAAGGTCACCAAATAAGCCTTTTACCTCACACTGCTCATATGTTCTCTCTGAGAGTTCTTAAATGCCCTTCTTTGTTGGCTTCTTCTTTCTCCTCTTTACATGGGCTTACGGAACCCAAAGTTAGGAATTGGTTTTTGGATCAATTTGGGGATTTATTACTCACGGAACACCCTAACACATTAAGGAGTGAAAAAAAGAGATATACAGATGATAGTTGGTTTTAAATGTTTGAAGGTTATTATGACCAGGAAATAAAGAGCCCGGAAGGGATTTCATAAGCGACTTGTACGGCTTAAGTAAGCATCACGATATTTCAGAGTAGGTTCGAAAGTGAGCTTGTGGGTATACTGATGAGAATTCATAGCGAGACGGGTGGAATGTCAATGGCGATTTCTTTGGATTACTGGTTTTTCCGGAAAGGTTTCTCGTTATTACTTTTGAGACGCTCATTATAGTCAATATGCATCTCTTACTGTAAGTTTTCGTCTATAGTGACAGCCAGAGGCGTACGTGGACACTCTCATAGCTTAGTATTAACACCACACTCTTTTTATCACCCCAATATTGAAGTTTACCTAGAAGACCAAAAGTAATTCTGTGTATTCAACTACAGGTGTTAGCTTGCTTACTGGACTATAGTTCTCTAGTAGGCATCATGAGAAGGTGATGATACTTTTGGAACTTTAACGCACCAAGAGCCATATCATAATCAGCACCTATCATTGGAACTAAAAGTGTGCTGGGATAGTGTCAACCACATTAGTTAGTATTGGTCATGGATGAATTCAAATGGTCCAAATGGCTATGATACAAAAAAATTTAGTCAAACAGGTGGCGACTTTAAAGAGAATTCTCGATATTCACTGGCAGTAACACACATGTTGGACCCGTGCTAAAAAACAGCAATGGCTTTCAGTAATAGCAATCAGTAAAGATCGGTTCAGTAACCAAAAACTTCATACTGGGTCTTGTCTAAGTCCTAGAATGAGATCACGGTAAACACGATTACCAGGTTGCATTCTTTAAGAAGTCAGTTTTCTGTTATTTGCCAAGAAAGACTGTAGACCTCTGGTGGTTAATTGTGCTCTTAAGGCATAAATGAGACGTTCTTATGCGACCCTTACTTGAGAATGAAAATGATACGTACACATTCAGATCCAATATGCACACGGTCCCAGTTGGATCATTATTAAGATATGTCTTATGTTTAACGTGGTTACCTGCATAGATAGCTTACAGCCGCGGTGCACTATTGCAAGTGAAATGGCCCTGCTACTAACTTTTGGTGTCCCAAAAATCGCCTATAGTACCAAATTGAAGTCTCATTCACGAATTCTCTTTCTTCAGTGAAGGTTTGAGAACTGTCTTATACTTCCGACCGGTAATTTGCTATTCACATCGAGCCATCTTGCAAATAAACAGACTCTCCCTGGGATTAACGTCAAAAACGCAACCAGCTTGCAGCTCCCACAAAGGAGACTCTTTCAAGAAACCAGTCAGCAGCCCAGGTTTTAGGGTCTCTTGACTGCCATGGTACCAGAATACAGTCCCGACCCAACAGATTCTAACTAAGCTATTGAAAGGAAGTAGCTCACTCAATAGGTCAGGAACATCCCAAGTTGATGAGAATGCGATATAAGACAACAGGTTGAGACTAAATAAGCAAAAATCTTTTAGAATCACATTTGCGGTACCATGCATCATAAAATTGACGTCACTATTTCTACAACAACCTCCACTTGCGTATAATTTGCTGAAAAAATTTTGAAAGCTCGTGGAATCTATGTGGTGATCCCGTTGAGAAAACATGCACCCCAATGTTGCATACCAAAGGTTTTTCCATGATTCACACTTCAGTGTTCTTAAATTTTGCAATATCTTCAATATCTTTAAAACGTATGTATGAATGTATACCCCTCTCGACCTCAGTACGCTTTCGAAAAAAAAAAAAATTAAACTGCATCCACTTTAGAAACCCCAATCGATACCTAATAATTGCCATTGATCGTCAACAAAATCATTATTAACACCCTTGTGCAACGAATCGAATGCAAATTTAAACGAGGCAAGACCTCCACCGGACATCCACCAAACAATTTAAGGAAAATTATTCGTTTCCAACTTGAACATCCTATCGCGATTGCATGCCACTACCTAATCACATTGCTGCCCTAAAAAAACACCACTCAGGCCCGCATTGTATAATCAACAAAAGACATGAATAAAACCCAGTACGCCACCCAAACGACTCGAACGAGTTAACGTAAGTGAGTAATGGATTTTTCAGAATTTAAAACTGCGGGTGCGTTCATAGAATCGAATGTTTCTTTCATTTTCGTTACATTAACTTGTTGCGTCTTTCTGCAATGGCACCAACCAAATCAATGACCATTGACTTGGGATCACTTAAGCAATCAGATTTTGCTCGAAGTTTTTGCAATATCCTTGTGTTTTGAATGGGATTTGAAAGAATTCTGATGGCGAGTCACTTGGACGAAATAACGGTTGTATTGAAAATTTTAACATGGGAAATAAAGCTCTTCTTACGTGCTCGTACTGAATAGAAATTTATGTCGTTTACTTGCGGTAACACATTCTCATTGACACATGTCAAACGAAAAAACAAACCGCTTGGGTATGTTCAACAATATCCAACCAAGTCTAGTGTTGTACGAAGTAAATTTGACTTTTTTCCTGAAAGTAGGTTGATTGGAAATTCAAATTGTCTATCCACTGATGCTAAATATATTCGTGCGTCGCGTCCATGGAACCGCTTCACGTGTTTTCAAGCATGCAAAGTGCAACGTACTCGAAAGGTAGGTGAGACCAGAATTATATGAAAGGTAGCACGTGTGCTACAAACATCGATTGGGTAGTGGAGACTTTGATCAAAGTGAGGAAACAGCAAATGTATAATTCATTCTAAAATGAGCTGCTGCCGTTGGTCGGTGAATTTTCTTAAAGGCCTACGTGACCTCGGTAGCGTCTCATGTAAATTACAGATGAGCAAAAGATTTTTCTAGATTTTTTAGAAACTTAAACACTTTCGTTATCTCTGATCAAATAGTAAAAAAAATAAATAATTTATGGAAAAAGATTTGTGGCTCCAATTTCTTTGGTTATCCCTTCCTATTCGAGTTCAGTGGTTACTTCAACGTATTTGCAGCAAATTTGTCTTGGAGTCAGGCTTTTGCAAATAATCCAGAGTTTTTGAAGTTTGAACCAGAGCCTGATGACAATTCGTATCAAACTGCAAAAACGACAAAGACGACCAAAGGCAGCTTGTGGAGAAAATGTACAAGCAGTGCCACAGATACGGGTATGAGTATAAAATAAGCTAGAAACAGAGGTATTCTTGAGAATATATTTCTGAGGCTGAGTAAGGCCAATGAATCTCGAAAACTTTTCCAGATGAGTCTCTGGACTCAGGATGTTTTTCTTTGCCTTTCTGTGGCAGGCCATAGGTGCATCATTCTCTAAAGGCAAACGCAATGAGCCGAATCTATTCCGGAGGTTGAAAGAAATGCGGACGTAAAGAGCAAGATTGAGTCCACTGCTCCCACTGCTCCTAAAACACTAAAAGACTCCGGTTCCCAAAAAGCCCAAAACTTAAAACACAAAAACCCCTGGGCCATCCAACAGCACATCTCCGAGGTCTTTTAGTGAAATTCTAAAAGACGCAATAACAATCGCGGTTATCAACAGAAATGATACCGACGGATCGATAAAACCTAAATGGTGGCAGTCGGTCAAGTTGAAGCTTTCTGGTAACTTCCTGGCCATCATGCGGAAAAACCCCGGACCACCTCCCATCACAAGCGACGCTGGCTGGCACCAAGACTACGTCAAGCTTACCGCTTGTGCCAATCAAAGATAGCTTAATCTCTTACCCAAAGCCAAAACTCGAAGTCGTGCCTAAGGAAGATATCAATAGCAAACCTAGAAGCCGCACCTGGGTTCCAGCCGAACCCTCCTCCCCAGAAAGCATTATGGTGATCATCTGGCTCAGCAATCCGACAAATCCGATTCATGACTTGAAAGTCGTAAAACTAGAAGAACTAAGAGGCTCTTATAGATGCGCGTTAATTGTGATCAATTAGGAATCTCTTAACTCTCTAGCGCATATCAAAGGCATGATTCGATTCGGATTGGAGTCAATTCACCTAAGGGCTTATAAAAAGCTGGATGCCTTTAATTAAAACTGCAAATTCAACCATAGATCCTGGAGCATCGATATCTTTTCCAGAAATAGTTAGCGACGTCTCCAATTTAGTCGAGGCGACAACTAAGCTGTCGGTCTCCTCTTCTGACACTCTGTCGGAAATGGAAACTGATGACGAACTAAAGAGGGATCCTATACGATCAGAGGAAGAAGATAAGTTCTTGAGCATATGTTCAGAATCGGAGGACTCGAACGCACCGAGGTGGAGGCTACTCTTGTAAATAGTAGCAATGATACGGTTTCACCACTCAAAAGAGGATTCGACCGCACTTATTCTACATCTTTCCAAAAACGCAGAAGACATCATCCTAATCCAGGAACCACGGATCGTAAAAGGCGTGGTTCGTGAACCTGTGAGGTTCAAGGTAAGATGAGGCAGAGGTAAGATTAAATATTGTATATTAGTGAAACGTAGCCTTAATACATTTTTACTATCTAACCTCAGTGACCCCGACCTAATCGATCATGGAAGCTGGAAGGCTAAAAAATGGCCTTATCATCGGGTACAACGCTAACGCTCATCACACGGCATGGAGCAATACCGACATCAATAAAAGAAGTGAGTCACTTTTTGATTGTATTAAAAGTACATGAGGTTAGTAGTTTAGTTAGCTTGCAACATTGGCAATGAGTCCAATTTTATAACAGATACAGACTACAGAGTCAAAAAGTATTCCGGAATTATCGGAAAACTGGTTGCCCAAAATACAGGGGAATTATGTCAGAAACACTATTCTCTGAACTCTCAAGTCCCCAGCGTAAAACTAACGAGCTTGACATGAAAGTTAAGGAATACAACCTGTCTTTCAATCAGGCCATGGTGACTTCCTATCCTGTTATTCAACCTAGAGGCAAGAAAAAGCCGCACTGGTGGACATCAGCACTGGGACCGCTTGCAAAAAACTTTTCAACCAAGCAAGAAGCACAAAAAAAGTGACTGACTGGACTCATACAAAGAATCCCTCAAAATATATATAAAAAGAACTGAAGAAGGCAAAGCGACAATCCTGAAAGTTCTGAGGCATCGCGGATAAGAAAAATCCTCTCTACAAATCCTTTGATGCTTAGCTGTTAGAAAAAAGCGATGATGCTTGGACAACTTTACTCAGCTTTCTTCTTGACACCTACTTTTCAAGTGGCTCCCTATTTGCGGCCAGTAGCAAACAAAACAGGTCTTCTGCAACCGTAACTAAAATTCTAGGTCTGAGTTGATGCCTACTCTCCGAAACTGACTCGATTGTGCAGCATGACAATGGAGGATGCTTGACTTGATAAAGACCAGAAGCTTTGGCGTGATAAATATGAATTAAGCTTGATAAAAATGATTAACTTTTCGTTGTCATTGCTAATCTAGTTGTCATCGAGAGCAAAACGAAATATATGTGTGCTGTGTAAAAAAGGACTTTCGTTAGAGACATCTTGGATAAAACACCGCCTTAGGAAGATAGTCCATGGTAAATTGTATCAATGTCATCAGCGTGTTAGGTTAGGTTTAGGTTATTGAACTCTTGACCCATGATGAGTCGATGCCTGGACCTACCCCTCTCTTCGATCCCAGGCGCACTGCTTCCAGTTGTCTAGACTAAGCGCTTTAACTTCCGCTTTGGCTTGGTCCACTTGCTTTAGCTTTTTGGACTACATTTAGATCTTGATTTAGTTTATAGAGTTCGTGGATGTATCTTCTCTACCATTCGTTTTCCTCGCGCAATGACCAAATATTCGACGAATAATTTTTCTCTCAAAATATCAGTATCAATATCTGCTCTGCTTTCTTTCCTATAGTCCTGCACTTGGCTCTATAAAGCAGAACTGGCAGGATTTATGTTTTGTAGATAATGCATTTCGCCTTCCGAGCTAGGAGTTTTGAACCCAATTGTTACGCCAAGCCGACGAAGTAGCTGTTTCCTAGAGTAAGTCTTCGCCGTATCTCTACTAGGATGTCATTCGTGGAATTGATGTTTATGTACTCCGAGATAGGTAAATTCTCTAATTATTGTACTTTAAAGTTGCCAACAGTGATGTTATGTCCTAGGCGGTGGACAGATCCTTCTTTGTTTGTTAAGAACATGTACGAATACATAAAAGAGGGGTGAAAAGTACTGCTATAATGTAAATGTGACATAATTTTTACAAATGACTTCAAGTGTCATTATACTTCGACATTTAAGTTGTAGACAGATAGAGAATTATTTAACAACATTCAATGGAGTGATACAAACCTGAAGAACGCGGAATTATTCCTACGGCTTATTTGACCAATTTCAGGTCTGTTGTCGTTTTTCTCATCGCGCGCGAAGAATTAACAATTAAGCGTTTGGCTCACGCAAACTGGATCCACTAAAGATGTCACAAGAAGTGGCCGGCTCCATATTGTTCGTTCTACCAAGAATATCACTGCTGTGGCCGAGGACGTCCGAGAGAGTCCATAAGCATCGACAATACAACTATGCACAAAATTTGATATCAGCAGACGTTTGCTTCTTCGAATTTTAGTGAAAAACCTGAAGATGTTGCCTTATAAAGTGTAAGCTGTTCACTAATATTTGCCTGCTGATCGTTAAGTGAGGTTAACTTGCTCCTATGCTCTGATAAGCCTGGTGTAAGAACAGGATGATTTCATATCCAAAATCATAATGAGCGATGAAACCCATTTCCACTTAAGTGGTTGTGTGAATAAATAAAATTTGTATTTCTAGAGCACGGAGAATCCACATGAAATTCACGAAGAGCCATTGCATCCCTTGAAAGTCATATTTGCAGTGAAAAAGTGATTGGCCTTAATTTTTTTTGAGCACGGCGACGCACCACCATAACCGTAACTGATAATTAGTACTAAAGACTGATGTTTAACGAGTTTTTATTGCCGCAAGTTGCTGAATTGGGTCTCAAGTATTATTGAGCTCGGGCAACGATGGAGATTTTAAAGCACCAATTTCGAGGTCGTGTGATCTTCTGTTTTGGCACCTTCTTTCGCCAGACTTCTTCTTTTGGAGCTTCTTGAAATCTCTCATTTACCACGACAAACCACAAACTTTTCAAGTGTTGAAAGCCATGTTGTGCGAGCAACAATTCAAAATGCCATAAAACGAGCTCAAATGTGCATCAATTTAGGGGGTAGTCATTTGACCGATATCATTTCTTCAACTTAAGATTCGGTGAGATCGTTTCTGACTCCCTCGTCATTCTGCACAATCTGAAGTCTTTTGAGGGAGTTAATAAGCATTTATTGAAAGAGAGTTCTGGGGTTTTTTCTTGGATCTGCAGGAATGAGAATATTTCATGAGTTGCTGTCTAACCTGTTCTTAAATAGCATAAATAGGTGCCAATCAGATTATTGACAAATGGTTTCAGGCATTCCCAAAAAATGAGACACACTATGTTGTCATATTGAGAAGACTTACATCAATAAAATTTACGCCGTTAAGAAGGCTTATTTTTTTGTGGATCGGTCAATCGACGCACAGTGTGACGTAATGCACAATCATTATTGGCAGTCATTATGCCATTAACACGCTGCTGTTTAAGTTAGTGTCTGAAAATTTATTTTGGCCGAATAGATACAGATCCTAGCCCCACCCTGCGCTCATGGGTAGGGAGGCTAAATTGTTAGTGTAATCGGACTGATTGTTATATTCTAGGCAACCATCATTCTTACGTGATTTTAGTTGCCTGAACAAAAAAGAAAGCCTTTCAGGGGCGACTGGTATTGAACCCAGAACCATTTGACTTGGAAGCCAATACAATACCATTTGAGCCACGACCACCCACGATCTTTCGTAGAATGACCTTTAAGTGCTTAAAAATTTCTTCCATTGTTTGTGAGAGAGAACATTTTAATATCTTTGTTTCGGCCTCTTGAACACCTTCTGGAAGTTTTTCGACAGGTAGTTAATCTGCAGCAAGACGGTGTACAGGTATACAGATTTTTCTGTATCTAAAGCATATTTTCTTTGAATTTTCATAGCACTATTATGCTCACATGAATATTGAGCATTTCTTTAAAATCATCATCAAATGTTTGCTTCTACCGACTTTGTCCTGAGCCATCAAATCCCCACTTAAACACTTTCTTCTAACAAATCGTACTACTCGGACGTCATGACTAAGTTTGGATGCATAGGTAGAAAAAAATTCCGGAATTTCTCAACAACTCCTATGCCATCAGCATCATGCACCGAAGGCCAGTGCAAACGCTTGCCAACGTGCCTGTAGAGATGCGCAATTGATGTGCTTGGTTTCACTCGACTATCACCAAGAAGTGACGAAGAATGCTGACAAACAGATGCAGCTAAACCCATTAAGCATGCTGTTGCTTCTTTTGATGGGTTCATCAAACATGCCTAGCATGTTACAAAAAGGTAAAGACCAGCTGCTGGCAACTCTGAAGAGAATCTTCACTGCTAGTCTTGTAAGGCATACATACCGGAACCCTGGCGAACAGTGAGAGTGGCTTCTATATCGAAAATTGGAAAGTAGGACTACTCGCTCGCCAAGAGTTTCATACGCACTGATTTGCGCAAAACCGCCTTGCGAATGCATACTCTGTCTGCGATGAAACGCCTACCAGCGTGGAAAATCCTGCAAGAGTGCGCTTCACAATCTGATAGGCAAAATTGAAGGTGCACCCGACGAGAAGGAATACGCCTTCGGCATTTTCATCAACGTTGACAGCACAACTTTTAACAGTTTGTGTAACTCGGACAGGCAACACGGCTCAAACGAATCACTGGTTTTATGGGTAAAGGCAATGCTAAAGTGCAGGCAGCCCTAGAAGTGATCGACGACTGGTGTAATCCCATTAATGATTACAGTCAACCCTTTCAAAACTGAGGTTGTTCTTTTAACGAGAAGGAGGAGCTGCCTGGTCTGACTCATCTAGTGTTTAAAGGTATTAGAATCCAATTCTCCGAAGAATCTAGCTATATGGATTTCATCCTTTATAACAAACTTCCATGGACTAAACATGTTACGTCGAAAGCCTTCGAAGCGCTGACGGCCCTCTGGTAGTGGAAAGTACACCCTGACTGACTCGTACTGCAACCAACTTCAGACTGCTATAATTTCTAAACAGTTCATGACAGTGAGCTCAAATTTTGACACATGGCAGATAATTTTATTATTTCCAAGCCTTTTAAACAATTTGCGCCTCAGTTGTGTTGAAAAATTTTTATCCGCCATGGAATTCAAACGTGATAATGTGATTGCTTTATATTTGGCTGGAAAACCACAAGTAGCTATCGTTAGAGCCCTCCAGCACCTCAACGTGAATAAATCATTTGTGTCTCGAACCATGGCACGTTACCGTGATACTGGAAGCGTTGCAAAACGCCATGGAGGTGGTCATAAAAAAACAACAAAATCGTCAGAAATGGTTCGGAAAGTGAAGACTCGAATTGAGCGAAATCCGCGTCGAAGTGGAAGAAAGCCCAACATATCGTTGGAACGGATGCAACACATACTGAAAAATGAGCTTGGGCTCAAGCCATTGAAGTTCCAAAAAGCACACGATCTCACACCGCAACAGAAAAAAGTAAGAGTCGAAAGAGCGAAGGACTTGCTACGCTTGCACGAAAGTGGTGATTTGCCGAATTTGTTTGTTTCTGATCAGTCGCCATTTGTTATAGAGCAATATGTCAAGAAACAAAATAACCGAGTTTACTTGCCAGAGAGGTCCTTCGAAAATGTACACCTTCAGGCGGCCACCAGAAAGCAGGCAGCAACGATGGTGATGGTTCGGGCTGCCATAACCACCGGTGGTCGCTTTCCGTCCGTATTTTTGGACCGTGGCGTCAAAATTAATTCGATCGTATACCGTGAAACTGTCTTAGAGACAGTATTGAAGCCTTGGGCAAACAATCATTTTGGTCGAAGATTGATTAAAAAACAATGTTCCACAATTCATTTCTTCGACACAATGGATTGCAAATTCTCCGGATGCAAATCCGTTGGATTTCTCTGTCTCGGGTATTTCGAAGGCGAAGGTTGGCACTAAAAAATACCAAAGTTTGGACCACCTAAAATAAGCACTTCACCGGGAATGGGCCAAAATACCGCAGAGCCACTTGCGTGCAGCGTGCGATGCTTTCTTCGGCCGTCTCAAGGCCATTATTCGCGCCAAAGGTGGAAATATTGAAAACTACTGATACAATTTGAAAATTGATGTATTTTCCAATATTTTTCGCTTTGGCACAATAAAATTTATCAAAAAATAAAAAAATTATAGCAATTTAAAAAGTTGCAGTTCGAGTCGATCAGGGTGTAGTTATTGGGGCCTGTCACCGTTAAGTTCCCTCTTGATCTACACGGCTATGACAAGGCCAGTTATATCATATGAGTCGGTTGTCTGGTTGAATAACTTCTCACGAAAGTGCATACGTCATTTCTGCTTTTACCAGACTCCAAGAAACGGTTTCTCTAGGATGCATGGGGTTCTTCCCCAATACTCTTTGCTCCACTCTAGACGCATTTATGTATCTCCCTCCCCTTATTATTCATAGGGGTATCACGGGCTGCATTTTCAAAGCCATCTTCCGTTTAAAAAGAAATAGTCTTTGGGTACAACACGCACTGAAGCTTTGATGACCTGGACCGTCTTTGTGTAGCTGTCTTATGACTCCGGTCTTAATGACATGCCGTCTGATGCAATGACACTCGACAATCGACTTTGAGTCGTTATGGACGGCTGAGAGGCTAAATTCAGCGACCCTTGTCTGGGTCCCAGATCACAATAGGATCACGGGAAATAAAATCGCCGATAAACTTGCCAGGCAAATTTCAGAGGAAAGTTTTTCAGTATCCGAACCTACCTTGGGTCTGCCTACGTCCTCGGTTAAGGCTTGAGAGAGAGTTGGGTTTCATATGAGCACTACTGAAAATGGAAAAACCCCTCGGGGTTCAGGTAGACCAAACGAATGCTTCCCGACGTCTCTAGGAAGTCAGAGGCCTTTCTAATATACTGTCACTCAGTAGGAAATACTGCAGATTGCTTACTAGAGTCCTGACAGGGAATTAGACTTTTTTTTCCTAAACACTTAAATGTGCTGGACTTTAGTGACACAACATCCTGAGATGCTTGCTGTGAAAGTGATGATGACACTGCGGATCAATATCTCTGTGACTTGGTGGCTGCGGGAACTGTAGGCACCTTATCACTGAATCACTTCCTCTTCTTTCTTTGTAAGACTGAAAGATTTCAATAGAAGGAACTTACTTATGGATAAGTTCTTTTTCTGAGTGCTCGGTTCCGAAAACAAAAAATCATACCCAGCCACCATCTGGGGGTTTTCTGATGACCTTATTTTGAATCGAATAAATCAGGCCCAAATTGAATGTTGATGTTCGCTTGAATGTTGATGTTGGCTAAGTGAAGTAACTCTATCATGACTGTCACATTAACAAGCATTATCAGATGAACACACTGCTCAAGATACCTTCAGATCCTCAACAGCGTGGCGCAAATATTTCCTGTAAATATGTTTGTGTCTTAATCAGTGTCAGTACTGAATTAACTGAATGAACTAGGTTCGATGGTTGACTGATGACTTCTTTCCTCGAACAATACAGCTCTCCATCCTCGCCAACAACATAAATTCGTAAGAATCCACCTATATGGTCAGAAATACTTGTGACAAAAACACAAAGATCTGCAAACACCAACTCGATAATTGAAGTGTACCCTACAAATTGTGCCACCTAAAAATTAGCCACGGCCTGAAAAATACAAAATTTCACCAAACACGTTAATTTATCTGACAACCATCTAAATGTCATTTCCGCAGAATAAAAAGAAAAAAAAATGAGAAAAGCATACCAATCTCTGGAACAGACCAGATTGAGTACTTAAATGATGGCCATTTCAGCCATTAACAAATGAATCAACAAAATCTCAGCAAAAAAAAAAAAAAAATAAATAAATAAATAAAAAATCTGAAAAATCAGCAAAAGAGAAAAATTGGGAACAACAAACTTTAGAAATGTTTGTGGGACATCTCGGAATATAGGTCACGTATAGATTTCGTAGAATATATACGCGAAGCACTGACCAATACAAGGAAATCGCTTCTCTTTTAGTTGGTGCTCGTATCTTGTTCACTACTGATTAAAACCAACAAACGGAAAAGAACAGATACGAGTACAGATACTTTGTGTGAGTGATTTTTAAAGTAAAAATGCGGAAGGCGGTTTGGATATACGAGCATACCTACACTCGTACGTATGCTGAGACCACAAAAAAAAAAAAAAAAAAACAAAGAGCGTGACTCAGTGGTGGGTCATTATAAAATTTGATTACCTCAGCATTGGACAGCCAAAGCAGCCCAACTTGGAAGGAGAACAAGAAGTGCTATACGAAAATCTAGGCCACGGTAAAAGTAATTTGACTCCAAAGTGCATAAGGAACGACAACGAATAAGAAGAATCGCTAATGCATGCGAACGTCATTTAGAATGCCAATGAGGAAATGCCATTGGGGTGTATTTTTCATTCACACACACTCGTGCTCAAATGCCCACATAGATACACGTGCATGCACGCACGGTCACATTCGGTGTGCCCCAAAATGATGACAGTGGGAATCGAACTTCTTCGCCCACCTTCTTGTGGGTACACAAGCAGAAGGACCCAGCCATCTGCATAGTAATGCATATGGGGGGCTATGCCATGAATATAAAAAGACAAAACCGAACGTTTCTGGATGCATTCCCATTCTCAGTTGCAATCCCGTTCCCATTCTCATAGTTAGGCAGTGTGTGGCTGCTTGGAAAGAGGCGGTGGACTGGTTCTTTACTTGGGCTGTGGTTGACGTAGATAAAAACAACGCCAACGACAACGAAAACGACGAAGACGAAGACGATTGCAGTGGTGATGATGATGATGATGATGATGATGGTAATAGCGGTGATGGTATGTGGTACCAAGAGGTACCAAGAACCAAGAGTCCAAGCTCCAATCAAGTCCAGTGCCATGATTTGATGACGATTATGATCATCATGATTATGTTGATGGTGATGGTGATGGGCACTGGGCGTCTACTTGCATTGGCCTTTTTCAGAGCGGAGGAAAAAGGCAAAAGTACGAGTATATAGAACTCTAACAGTGCCAGCACCAAGTATGAGTCAATTCGCATTCTGCATGCACCTAAAGGTACAAATACACAGCTTGACTTGGCTTCTCTTCGGCTTCGGCTTCGGCTTCGGCTCTGACTCTGGAGTCTCTGTTTTTGTTTGTGTACATTTGTTCGCATCTCCTGATATTGACCTAAATTTAGGTCACTCGAACGTTAAGTGTGTGTAGACTGTTGTGTGGGGTGGAGAGAAAAAAGGAATCATCCTGTGGTATTTATTAGCCAACTTTATAGCTTTACAGTTCTACTATTTTGCTCTTCGTTACTTCTTCTCCTAGTGCCTGGTTAACAATTTCTTCTTCTTATGATTTTGTTTTCTGGCTTATGTTACTTGCAAATATTCGTTTGATTTTGTTCGTACTTATATTTGTGCTCTGTGCCATGGGAATGCTTATTTCATTCATTAGTATGACCATTTGGATGACGATGGGTGCTTATGAGCTCAATAGCCGTTACAGACTTAATGTGAGTTCCTTCTGAATTTGGTACAAGTAACTGGTTTTATTTGTATCAAACGATTGGGCATATTCCTCTTTTTTCACAAATAGTTAACCTATAAATCAGGAACTTTCAAGATGATGACAATAACCATGGGGCACTGACAAGGACTCACATAAGAAATGGTAATTTTATTAAAACTGTATTGTGCTCAAGAAGACTCAGGCCATTCCGTCAAATATTGTTTGTCCTGAGGTGTACAATAAATGAATCTAAACAGAAATTCCAGGACAGATTAGGACCAATCTCTCTTTCCTAGATGTTTTGTCAAATTTGTTTGACGATGTTGTTCATTTACGTTGGGGAATCTGTTTACTCTTTACCAAAGATACACGCTCAAATTGATTTATAAAGCTTGGCTCCTTGATTGAGATTTCTTTCTAACTGCGCATTCGACTTTTTTATCTGCTACATCGTTTCTTCGGAGTTCAGCTTGAGCAGGTACGATGTAGGTAGGACAATTTTGTCGTAAGCGAAACAAAGTGTTTAGATTCGCAAAGGTTTCAATCCGCATTGTAAAATAGTGTACAAATCTACTTCAGAGGACCATCTGGAAGGCCAAGGGGATATGCAAGCGATCAGTCTCCTTACTGCTGAAGAGGATGGAGATAAAGTTTGAACTTTAACTAATTTGCGATGAAACATGCATACCAACGCTGAAAGTTATGTGAAACTGGGCTTTAAAATCTAGTCAACAGGACTGAATATATATTCTGCAAGAGTATAGGTTTGGCATTTTCATTGACATGGATGATGCCTTTCATAAAGCAACTTTTCACGGCCAGTGAAACTCAGCAGACAAGACAATGAGGTTCCGCTGGTTCCTGTCTCCACTGTTAGACTGACTCACTGGATTAAATTAACGCATTACTTAGACTCTCAACAACTCTAATTTCTTCGCTCAACAACGTGCAGACTATGTAGCCGTAATCGACGATTTGTGCACCAAAAACAGGCTTTCAGTCAAACCTTTTTAAACTGAATTTTTTTATTGCATAACAAGGTCGAATCTGACTGGCTGTCCAGAAAAGGGGCCAATATTCGTTTCACAAACGAAGCTTCAATCGACTGGCCCATGTCTTGAGATAACACGCTCACCATACTTACTCTTCAATAAATCGATTGTAGCGGGTGCTATGTGGCTTGTGGCACCATCCTGTTGAAACCACATGTGGTCCAAGTCCATATCTTCCAATTCGGGCCAAAAATAATTGGTGATCATGGCGCGATAACGCTGAACATTCACAGTAACGTGACGATCGTTATCGTCGACGAAAAAATATGTCCCAATAACGCCGCCAGCATGCAAACCTCACCAAACAGTTATTTTTTGTAGATGAAGTGGTGATTCATGAAGCACATGTGGGTTTTCAATCGACCAATAACGCATATTTTGCTTATTGACGAACCCATTGAGCCAAAAATAAGCTTCGTCACTGAAGATGATTTTGCGATGAAATTCATCATATTGGCGCATCTTTTCCAGAACCCAATCCGAGAACGTATGTCGCTTCAAATGGTCCATCGGCTTCAATTCTTGAGTCAGCTTGATCTTGTATGGGTCTAAACGAAGATCCTTACGCAAAATACGCCATAATATGGTCTGAGCGATGCCAAATTCTTGAGAACGCCGTGGAATTGACTGATTTGGATCGGTTGCTACGGACGTCTGAACGGCAGTGATATTTTCGACACTTCGACCAACCTGTTGACTCACTGACACGGCAACATCACACAACGAATATGTAGACTCAAATTTTTGCACCAAACTTGCCTGTCTACTAGGGGGAGAACTACGACCGAAAATTGGAGTTAACGCTCTTAAAGTTGGAGTCACCGACTCCAAATATCTGTAGAAAATTTTTATAATTTGTAGACGTTGCTCGTTAGTGTACTTTGCCGTGATGAAAATGTTGAGTTTACTGAATAAATGACAGTGACAGTTTGATGATTACTGAAAGAGTGCGTTTAGAAATTAATATATACAATCCTGATGGCGTAAAACTACATTGTAAGTAAGAGATGGAGGGAACGAGAAGTATCTTCCACTATAGCGAGAAACATGAGAGGGGCCAAGATGTGCTTAAGGATGTACAGAAGTAGCCTTTTTCGAAGCCCTTCACTTTTGCTATTTACCTATTTGTTTGCTATGAAAAATGTGACCATAGGATGTAAGAACAAACTGCTGGTGTGGTAGCTAATGTTCCAAAATGCGCTCCTTCATTTAATAACCCATCCTTTTTCAAAAAACTGAAGAGTTTCATTTAAAGTAAGATTGAAGGGACATAATGGATTAATTTGTTGCTTAAGAACATGCACGAGAAGAAGACGTTCAGTAAAGCACCGTCTTTAACACACACGTCTAGGAACCGAACTTAAATGCGAAGATACACAATAATAGCGAAAGGTTCAAACATGTTATCGGCAAACACGGAGTAGGCAACTGCAATTATAACGGCGAAGAGTATGGTACTATTGTGGAATTATTTGATAAAAATTGTTAGCAATAACCACTCAAATCGAATTAAGATGAAATGCATCACAGCTTTGAGTAAAGATAAGATGAGTCTGACTAATGCACCAAGAAACAAGGGAGCCATATAGATTGATAGTACATCGGCAAAGGATGTGCTAGTATCCCCAATGACATACGGCGAACTATTGTACATTGTGGTGGGAATTTTGGATGCAAAGGATGGGAAAAAACTAGTGAGATAGTATATTTGCGTGCTTCATACTACACTAAGCTAGTAGCTAAAGTAAACGTAGAGTGATTTCCACACTGGATCTTCATGTTTCAACCACATCAACTTTCTGAGAATTAAACAGTGCTTTGAATAGTGATCGTTGCTTCGCAGTTTGTTTATTTGCATTGTCTTACGCAGGAGGGATATTAGCGATAAGCTGGACGTCTTTAAAGAAGTTACATGCGATAGCGGCTTAAGAGTTAAGTTCTACATAGAGGATCACTTTGTTAAAAGTTCGCGACCTAAGCTGGTATTCGTAGAATTTTATTTCCAACGTTGTTCTTAAACATGCCTCGGATGAGAAGAGAAGAATGCACGGTAATTTCTTACTACGTATGCGTAGTTAAGACACAATTAGCCAGAAGAGAATACAGGAAAACGTTGTACGCCTTCTTGGTAGCGCTAGCAAGGGCTTCTTACTGGAGGTATCTCTAGGGCAGAGAAGTACTGATTGGCAATTGTTGTCTTAATTATCCAATGTTTTAGCTGTTGAATGCAGAGCACTTCTCGAGAGGTTAATGGATATTGGATTGACAAATTTTCCCGCATTACCTTGAAGATATTGGGAAAAAATCTTGTCGAGGATCTCGGACAAACGGTTGTTGACAGCGCAGTTGACATCCCCATCTTAATTGTGGCGCATGCACATATATGAGGTTATGTTACCAACACTTAACGACAGAGTGATAGAAACTGTCGGTAAAACCAGTAGGCTGGTCAAAGTCCTCAGAAGGGAAAGATCAACCAGGCTGGAGGCCCTCAGAAAATTGTGTGGTACCTACATATAATGATTCGAAAGCATAGACTCTCCATCTCATGTTTGATACTCTCTTCCCAGGTAACTTAATCGGAAACAACATACAACCAGGTCCTATTAACGAAGCTGCTAGTGAGATAAATAACAAGACATGCTCTACTTGGTAGATTTCATAGGTTGTGGTGACGGATGAGGCCATTAAACATGCTATTGCTTCCTTTGATGGTTCCGAGTCGCCTGGCACTGATGGCATATACGCAATTATGTTACAAAAAGGTATAGATCAGTTGCTGGTAACTCTGAGGCAAATCTTTATCGCTAACCTGACATTGGCGTACATACCGGAATTCAGGGGAACAATGGCAGTAGAATTGATTCCAAAAATATGAGACACGCTCATAAAGAGCTTCATACCTACTTGTCTAACTTCCTTCATGTTGAAAAGCATCAAGAGAATGGTCGAGATACATGCGCGTAAAACTGCCTTGCGAATGCATCTTCTGTCTTCGATCCAACATGCATACCAACACGGAAGATCTTGCGAGAGTGCGCTTCAAAATCTGGTAAGCAAAATTTAAGGCGCACCCAACAAGAAGGAATACGCCTTGGGCATTTTCATCTACATTGAGGGTGCTTTCGTCAATGGAATATTTGACGACGCATGTGTATTCGTAACTCGGCCAGACGACACTGCATAGACGACTCACTAGTTTTGTGGATAAAAGCAATGCTGTTGAATAGGACATTGACTGCGGATGCTTGCTGTTGACGTCAATGCAAAAGCACTCGCGGATGATGAAGCTGTATTGTCTGTTGGATCGTGTCTGGCGACTGTCTACTCTAAAGCGTAGGCAGATGTGATCAACGATTAGTGTACTAGTAATGGGTTTCCAACAATTCTCTCAAAACTGAGGTTGTTCTCTTCAAGAAGAAGGAAGCTGTCTGGCCTGACTCATCTATTGCTTAAAGGCATCAAAATCCAATCACCTAAAGAAGCTAAATATTTGTGTTTCAGCCTGGAAAATAAACTTCTATGGACCAAACATGTTACGTCGAAAACCTCTAAGGTGCTGTCGGCCTTCTGGCAGTGCAATAAAACTGCCGGCAAGACATGTTGTTTGTCACTGAGAAGGGTCCTCTGGATCTCCACGGTTACGATAAGGCCAATTATATCCTATGCATCGGTTGTCTGATGAAATAAGCTCTCTCAAAAATACGTAATTGTTGCTTTTATCAGACTGCACAGGGGACTTTCCTAGCTCACCTGACTCCGCTCTAGACGTATATATGAATCTTTCTTTCCTTTCCTTGGGCTGCACTCTCAAAGTCGTCTTCTGTTCAAGAACAAGTGGTCTTTGGTACAACACGCACTACAGCTGTGAAGAACTTTCGGGCTAACTGTCTTATGATTCTGGCCTTATAGACATGCCGTCTGATGTAATGACATCAGGGCTTGTTTCGGCCAAGCTTTGAGCCAGGATTGGAATGCAGTCGGGTTTTCACGGACGACTTCAAAAACGATATAAAATTGGCGCTGGTGTGTATCTGCAGGACGACAACGTTAGATTCTCTCACTTCTCATTAGGAAAGCTTGCATCTGTCTTCCAAACGGAGTTTTACGTAATCCTGATGGCAGCGAACTATATTGTGGATAACCAGTAGAGGGGCCGAAATATCTGTAGAGGCAGCCAAGCCAATCCTCTTACGACGTCAAAGCTAATTCAATTATGTAGGAATTGATTGAATGCAGTCACAATCGAAATCGATGAACTTGCCAAGCACGGTTCAGAGAAGAGTTTTTCTAGACCCGAACTTACGTTGGGTCTGCATGCGTTTTCGGTTAAAGTTTTCATTGACAACTGGGTTTTATATGAGTGTTAACTGTAGACGGCATGACTTCCTAAGTTGCAGGCAGACCAAACGAATGCTTCCCGACGTCTCTAGGAAGTCATCGGCCTGCAGTTTAATTACTGGTGCCGTAAAGCGGCAGTGCACTTTTGCTTATCACTTAAATGTGCTGCTCATAAGTGATACAACATAATGCAACGCTTGCTGTGAAAGTGATGACGACATCGCGGGGCACTACCTCTCTGAATGTCTGACTTTCGCTCGCATGTACTGCAGCTGCAGCTGCAGCTGCAGATTCTCAGCGTTAAGGTGATGGGTGCTGGCACTTTATCACCGAAGCTCTTAGTCGTCTTTCTTCTAAAGATACTTACAAAGAGTACAATGGACTGGTTCTTTGTCTGAGTGCTCTGTTCCGAAAAAAAAAACTAATGAAAAAATTTTTAAATATTTTTGATATTCCTTCTCCTCTCCTTCTTCTAAAGAGGTTTCAATTAAAATAAAAATGTCATAATTTATGCTAAACTTAATAAAATCAGGCAATAAGAGATTATTTTTAAGACCGGTTATATGGATTATAGCTTGAGATATTTAAATGAAAAATATTATTAGGATTATGACAGACAGTAAACAGGCAAATCTTTGCGACTGCTATTTCTTTGAGAAAATTGTTGTGTATTGTGATTTGGATAACTCTATCGAAGTGCTTCATCATACGACTTTCATCAAACTTTACTCAGTCGGTGCAGTGAAATAGCTCCAAATATTTGCGTAACCAACGTTATTTGTCCAGGTGGTTCAATGACAAGCCCACTTAAAAGTTTGTAGACAAACGTGTTATTTGCGATTTGTAGTTTACCACATTAAGCCATTATCTTTTCTATCTATTGTACAAGGCAGTGATTGTTCGTGATGCAAGCTGATTTTTTTACCATTAAGTGTTTTTGAAGCGATTAGAATTTTTCCAACGTTAGCTGAGGAGTCGAACCCCCAAAAAACAGTTGCCGGTTTTGTTTCTGTATTAACAGTTTGCCTCGATTTTTTGATCTTTTAAATCGAGAAGTTCCGTGCAAGTCTGTTGTGCGAAGTTGATTGCATTGGTATTCTTATCTAAGGGGACTAAGCAACAACGATGGCATTTTCATTGTGTTTCTAGGAGATCGTATGTTTCGATCATCTGACGAAGTTTATAGTCAGAAGAGTCAGGCCATACTTAGTTGCAATATTCTTAAGCTTCTCAGAAATTGTCTCATCGAAAATATTTTTAAGTTCATTAACTGAGGTGTCTCTGTGCTGCCGTAGGTAAAATATGCTACTTGTAATGTGTTCGGTATCTTCTACTGCGTACTCTTACAGCTGGGGCTAGACTTCTCACTGGGTAGTAAAATAGACGTGTAACAGTTGCTTTTTGACCAAGTAGTTCTCTGGTGTTACTGATCATAACAGCACTTAGATTAATTTTAAACTATAGTTGCATAAAGGTTGCATCCTACTCCCAAGGTAAGAGCTCCATCCTTGATTAGAGTTATGACATGAGTTTGTCCGATTGAAGGTTGGTCCCTTATCCATTACATGAAGCCAATTATTAGGATTTTGAATGAATTTGCTAATTTTGATTTGTTTGGAATTATTTTATGCTTTTGTAGCCTTCCTCCAACCTTTAGTAGCCCCTATTTAAAGAATTGATTTCTTTTGCTACAGATTATTTTCTTCATGTCCTTGTCCTTGTGATTTTTTAATGAAGTTGTTATGAGCGTAAGTTAATCCAGCCATGTTATAATGACAAAATGTTATAACTCGATGTGAAATATTGTTTCATCGTCTGGATTTGTTTAATCCTTAACCCAGAAGCAGAAGCCATAAATGGTTTCGAACGCGTTAAGGGTTACGAGAACTGTGTAATGTCTATGTTATACATTTGTCAAAGCGTTTGAGCTATGAAATCAAATAATGGCAGGCAGGAACCCTTTTGACAGAGTCAAAAGCTTACGTTCGGTTATTCGGAAATATATTTCAATATAGCACTTTTTTGACCGCAAGGGGACTCTGTACAACCCAGGCTGGGAATCCAGTAAATCAACGCCACCCATATATTTGTTATAAGCTTCAACAGCTTGAGGCAAAAAATACTACATTGTCCTAAAGGTATTATACATTTTTGGTCGTTCGTCAAAAATATTAGAAATTCTGCCTCTTCCTCCATTCCAACGCTCATTTATAATGGCATTCCCGCTGTCAGTTCTTTGAACAAGCCCAGTCTGTTTGATGCTCACTTTGCGGTCCGTTCAACATTCCCATATTGTGCTTTGTCTCCGTCTACACTTGAGTGCGTCGAATTTTTAATAGGACAAATCCACTTTCACACTCGTATAGTTGCAAGTGTTCTTAAAGATTCACAAATCCGCTGGTCGATATGGTATATCTCTCCTTATTCTGAAGAGGTGTTCTTCCAGGCTACACTTTAGGACTCTTTCCAAGCAGATGGAAAAGTGCATTTATCCAGCCCGTCCTTAAAAATGCGAATCTTTTTCTTTCTCCTTCTTTAGACCCATTGCACTCACGTCCCTTCTTTCCAAGGTCATTGAAACGCTGATAAACCATTCGTAACGCGAAATCTTCTCAATAACCGAGAGTATGGTTTTCGTAGCTGGTAGTGATCTGATGGCATATCTAACCAAAAAGTGGAACTAAAGTGTACATCAATATAGAGAAAACAAAATAGTTGCACTTAATCTTTCTAAGGCGTTTGACAAAGTTAGGCATCAGGTTTTTTTTTGTTGAAAATGCTCCTTCTTCTATGGATTAGAAATAACCTTTCGGATGGTTTCAAGTCTGATGTTCACAAAATAAATGCTGGTGTGCCCCAGGGCTCCGTTCTGTCTCCGACAGTTTTTTAAGTTTTCATCAACGGTCTCTTGTCTGCTACTTTTAATCCAATATATTCCTTTGTTGAAGACAATACTCTTTCTTTTTTATATTTTTTCCCTAGATCATGTCCCTGCTCTTCGGGAACGGGAACTGCAGCGTATGTCAGGCTCATTGAGTTCTGATATTAACAGCATAACTAATTGAGGAACCACTAACAAAGTACAATTTAATGCTTCCAAGATACAATGCTGTCTGCTGTCTTTAAAGTGAAGTTTTAACATCCAGCCATTATCCATGAATGGCACTTACATCGTCAAAACCAAAAAACTTACTTTGGAATGACCACATATTCGGTGTCGTCAAAAATGCTGCGAAATGTCTAGGATTTCTCAAAGCGGTGTAAGAAGTACTTTACCCCCTCTTATCAGGCTTCATGTATAAGTTTACCTTGTCGAAATCGGAGTACAATGCCCACATCTGGTCGGGTATACCCAAAACATCTCTGCACCTGCTAGATAGGATTCAAAACCGTGGCATAAAATTCATAATTGATAGTAATATCATTCTGACAATGGACACTTTTAAACACCGACGTAATGTCTCGTGTTTCACTCTATTTTCTCGCTATTTCCACCATCAGTGCTCCACTGAAATCGCCAGTAACATTCCGCCTCTTCAAACTTTTAACCGTAACGTCTGGCTCGCTATGAATGTTACCGTACTCTTAAATATCGTGATTCGTTCCTAAGTAGTATAACTTGCTTACGGGATGCCCTAACAAGCTCTCCATTTCCTAGTCGTTATAACTGGCAAACATTTAAGAACAATGTATAGTACATCGGTAGCTTTCTTTTGTTGCCCCTTAAGTTTCCATCGCCCGCACTGTGTGCAAACATTTTAAGGCCATAATAACCCCTTAAGCGCACGTTAAGTAATTATAAAAAAAAAATCCCGCTTATTCCATGTTGGTGGTTCTATCGGGCTTATCCCGAGTAGAATAAGGTTATGGCTGGCAACCTACGTTGCTTAAACGCATGTTTTAATTGTTGTTAAGTTCTTCACCACATGAGGTTTCCTGAAACTTGCCTGACTTGGAGCCCATAATGCGATCGACAGAGGGTCAGAGGTCGGAGAACGCTCTTGCGAATATGCCAAGTATTTATGCATATAGTCCTTAGAGACCATTATCAGGGGCAAGCCGAGCTTTATCATAAATATGTTAAATGCCCAGAGGAGTTTATACGAGTCTATGTCATCATGCTGTACCCATTTAGAGTTTGTTTAATTCTCTCAGTTTGGTCTGGTATTGTATTTCCTAAGGAAGGTTGCCGACAAGTTAAGTTTGGAATTGTCTAAGTAATGGTGTAAACAATTTTACACCGTCAAAAAAAAAAAAAAACCCAGTCGTGAACACATCTAAGGTCTTGTCGCAAACTGATTTCGTAGTTAAATTTCTTTAGCTGCAGCTTCAACTTAGTAATTTCACATGTCCTGTTTTGCTTCTTCGTCTCCTTGTCGGTGAAGGAGCGACCAAATTTCGTGCTCTGATCACCTGTTGAGTTCTCCTTGATGACAGCTTAGATTTGTAAAGGGAAGTTCTTTTTCCAGGTCTGATAAAAAGCGTATCAAAAGTATGCCTAAGCTTTAGATGTTCCTTCTCCTATCGAACTTGAAAACTGAAATGTTAACTTCACATCGACATGGATTTCCTTTTTTAATAGCGACAGCGACGTTTTAACCATCTGCTCAAGGTAAGGATGTAATGTTTACCGAAGTATCGTTCGAGTTGAAAATGTACAAATGTTAAAAGAATTCGAAATTCCCCCACATCAATACAAAAAGGATCCCCTTCCCGTTAAATAATTTCATTTGTTTGCATAGCAACATGGTGCATACTATTCTATCCGTAGACCCACCTTTCAATCAAAAAGGTGTCCTGTGTGCCTTTTAATTTCATTAGGTGTATTCAAATCCACTCTCACTTGGGGTGACTTTCATCACCGTTCCTGATGCCGCGCATCATTTTACATTTCCATCAAATATCAAGGAAACAGCAGTTGCATCATCAACTACCACCATACGTGGTATTCGTAAACGGTAATAATATTTCAATGCTGCATTAGAAGGACCGCATTAAACAGTGAAAACGACCCGGAAGGGAATTTTTTTTTTCCTTTTCGATTAATTTGCCATTTGCCATGTCCTGCTTCGATTTCCTTTCGATTTTCCAACAGATTGTTGATGCAGTTCCAAAGCAAACAAATTCAACCACAAAGGGAGAATAATTTCCATTTCTCTAAAGGTAACGGTGTGATCCGCTATTTAAATCCTTAGGAAGCCACCTACTTATGTACGAGTATTCTCGCAGACAGTAAACATCTTCAAGGATCATCAAACATGTAAATCCTCGAAGAAGCCTTTGTGCTGCTGTTTATTTTTTCAACGGCGAATATGTAAATGTAAACATGTTAAGCGCCGTAACGTCGCTCGATTAGTCGGACGGTAGTTCTGCCGACAGGAGATATTTTTTTAAAAAATGGCAAAGGATATGGATTTTTTTGGATAAAATTTTATTTCGATTTGCAGACCAATTTACTCGTGCTTAGCACGCGCTCTTCATCTATCCACTCCATTGACCCTTTTTTTTTTTTTGATAATTTCTTACAACTAAGGACATTTGTACTTTTTAGAGAAGGGATACTCTTTTGTTGATTTTCACTTTGACTGATGGGAAAAAGGATTAGATTTATGTTTCCTTTTGATTTTGATTTTATTCTTTTTATATATAAAAAAAAAGAAATAAGACATAAACTCAAGGATGTAATCACTTTCCAGGTGAATGAAAAAGGATCTTGCCAACAGATGTAACTAAACATGCATCCGCCGGTAGTTCGCAGATAACTTGATCCTTTCTGGATAGGATTGAATGATAAAAAGTGGAGTTTTTGCAGAACCTTTTCCTCTGGCAGGGGAAAACGTGTGAAATACCTATTCCTCTGAGAATTATGAGTGAAATTTGTATTCAACCTGATCACTGGATCTGTGTACAAGGACCAACGCCTACTTGTTTCTCTTAATAGCTCATGTGGTCACTTCTTTGTCCGATGGATATCAGTTCATTAATTTTAGGATTAACTTTGTTTTTTTTTTTGTTTTTTTTTTCTTTTCTTCTAAACTAAACCTTTTTGGTCGACGAAAAACCGTCGAAAATGTGCAAGAATTAAGTAACTGCTTCGAGTTACTACTGTGTCTTTACCTGCCACTGTGCGGAGGCTGCGTCATGTTTTATTTGTTTGTTTGCAATGCATGTATAATCCTTTTCAAAGAGTGAAAGACAAACGATGATGGTGTTCTTTAATCCTGCCAACCAACAAAGCCAACATTTAGGTATTTGTTTAAAGTTTTATGATTTTGTGGTGTTTGGAAAAGGCTTGGATGAGCTCTTGGCAGGTGGTTGTAATGGGGTTTAGGGACATCATTAGCCATTCAATTTTGTCTAAGTGTAGTGTTAGTGGAAAAGCCGCTCTATCTCTTTGACGGTAAGATACAGACAATTGTGGGTTTTTTTGAAATTGAATACACAAAGGAGACATACACAGCATAGGGAAATCTCTTTTTGAAGACTTGACACTAGCCTAAGTCTACCTGACATTTCCTACTCAATGAATTTTGAATTGATTTCAAGGTCAACAAAGTTCTTCTGATGTTGGCCTGCGAGTTCCAAAAGGCGTTCTTAAATAAGCTGTTAAAGAAGTCAAAGGATTAACAGCAAAGGCTTTCGACCTAAAGTGTTATCCATCGTCACTTTGCACAATTAGAGTACACCAGCCAGACATCCTTTTTATGATTTTCCCCACAAGTGCCGCAATATACGTATGCGGCCTTAAAATCGATTAAAGGACGGTGAGCAACGGATTGGAATTTTTCAATTTTTTTGCGCATTGCGAATATTTGGCGAATTTTGTATACACCGGGTCTAGAAAAAAGTTCATTCTTGATAAGTGCTTTTAATTTGGCAGACAAGATCGCACATGCGATGATAAGGCGACTGATGCTTCTACTCGTATACTTGGCATAGTTAAGAGGATCTCTCTTCTTCATACAAACGGCGCTGAATTCCCACTAATCAGGCATACTTTTCGCTGAAAAAATCTTAGATGTGAGTTGATGTATGCTTTCTACCAAGTTCATGGTAGAGACAAGGGCATGCTCGGCCACTAGCTTAATACTGGTCTACGAGTATACAGATAATATTAAAAAAGATATGATGAGCTAAGTAATGGCCTCGGATAAAAACGGATTCTCTGTTGACGACCCTTGCAAACGTCTGAAATTTCCGACATAGTTAAGAGCGAACGTCGTATGACAATCCACATCAAAGCCAAATCCGCTTATATACGAGCAAGTCTAATATGCGCCCATGCATCTACGGAAGACAAGAAAGACGTCACCAAAGAATGTTTCTATACGTGCTCCTCGACAAGATGCGGTATGGATAAGAACGGACGACATCTTTGGTAGTAGTTAAGCGCCTGCACGACGTCACGTTTTGCAACGGACTTAGGGCTTTGCAGCGAGAGGAAATATAACACGGTTTCCTCTTCTCAATAAACACAAGGGGACATGGTGGTAGCCGAATCATAAAACGCTAAATCAAATTGATCACATTAGGATCGACGTACGACCAGTATAATGGAGGTCGAAATCTTCTGGGCAGCTAACATTAACTCGGAACACCACCTTATTGCAGCCAAGGTACCAATGCGGATTTCCCAAGCGCCATAACAAAGAACAACTACTATGAACGCGTATCCCGACATCTCTCAACAAATCCAACGCCGACAGCATCAAGTAACGATGACTGGTGGAAACGCTGCCAACATGCAATCAGAGTCGCAGCATCTGGTGTGCTGGGTTTCACCCGACCACCACCAAGCAACTAAATAAGAAGCATACAAAGCGTGGTTACAACGAAGGACGAGAACCGCTCATGAGCACAAGAAAAGGGAAGAACATCACCTTTTCCAGAAAAAGAGACAAGATCACGAGAAGCGCGCTATCGAAGATATTAAGATGTACTCTAGGGATAATATATGGAAGGTAAAAAGAACGTGCCAAGGCAAGAAGACCTGTACAGAAATCTGTAGAGATAAAGAAGGAAACCTTGCAGCAGAGTCACAGTCGGTGCTGGAATATTGGAAAATCTGTTTCTGGAGACTCTACAACGATGACAAAGCCCAACCGTCAGGCAAAATGGATTATTCAACTTAGACGATGATAATTAAAACTTTCGTCCACTTGGCTATATGAAGTAGGAATAGCAATATCTAAACTGAATTCCAAGAAAGGAGCCGGACCTGACTGCTTATCTGCTGCTGGAATTGACTTTTTGGAGAGCATACACCAACTGATTTCTAATCAGAGTTGTATACTTGATGAATGGAATTTGAGTATCGTTTGCCTGATCCTCAGCTACGCCAACTATAGATGTGTAAGTCCCTTTAACATCGGATACTTATCTGCATCTGATACAAGATCTTAACTGCCATATCACGTTATTGTCTTAAACATTTCTCCAACAACCAAATTGGTTCCTATCAGTGTGGTTTAAGGCCTGGAAAGTCCACAATCGACCAAATCTTCCCATTCCGGCAGATTATGGGAAATGCTCAAGAAGTCCAAATCAATACTCACCATCTCTGCATCGATCTTAAGCCCGCACATGACAGCATTTATAGAGATGAGTCTAGTTTTTGCACTCCCTCCAAACTCGTCCGCATTTGCAGTATGACGATGGAGAACGTTCCTTGCTCCGTACAGGTCGGTATCGAAATAATCGAGGGCTTTCATAACTTTTTAGACACCATCCTTGAAAGAATTGTGCAGAGTTGGAGGCACAATCTTTCGAAAGTCTGTACAACTACTAGCGTTCGCTGATTGTATTGACATAATTGACAGAATTCAGAAGGCGGCCACCGGTTGTAATGGAAGCTGTTCCTATTACTAAAATTTATCAGCCTTACGAAAAAAGAAGATAAATAAGCGATTCAGTAATAAATTGCCTACAGTACAAACATGGCAGCGCTGAGTACTAATATATTAACCTAATGCGAGCGTAGGCTAAACACTCACAGTGGTAGTGTCACCACTGTCATCATCACTTTCACAGCAAGCGTCGCAGGATGTTGTTCCACTTATATCCAGCATACATAAGTGATTAGCAAAAGCGTAGTGCATCGTCATGACACCAGTTAGCAGTTTGCGATCTGCAAGCAGAAAAGTCTCTGACCACTTAGGGATTTCGAGAAGCATTCATTTTGTATGCAGGCCACGTAGGGAGTCATGACATCAACGGTCAACAGAAGGTCTATTCGCGTACGCAGGAAACCATAACGCGGGTTCAGCTCTGAGGCTTTCCTAGCAACTCTAGAGGTGATTTCATTTACCATGCCCCCATTGTGACCTAGAAAACTCAGTGAATTCAGCCTTCATTTTATATCGGTTTTGGAGCCATCCATGGAGACCGCACTACATTCCTTCCTGGTTCAGATTCTTGTCGATTTTTTTTTCTTTGCACAGGTAAGGTCGAGTTCGTATTTTTTCGGCATTGCATCATTGTCCACAAGACAAGACAAGCCTAAGGTAATCAAAGCTCCATTGTTGTCTTGAGAGTGAATACCAAGGGAAATAAGACTCAGCAGTGTGTCTAGAGCCACACAGGCGTTTTACGGAAAGCTCTTGTGTTAATCCTCTTTGGCCCTCCTCGGTCCTTCTTGATGTTATACCTGTTTACTCTGCCAGAAGGCCGGTAGCGACTTGGGGATTTTCGACTTGACATGTTTGCTCCAAAGGAGTTTGTTATCGAGGATGACACCCAAATACTAAACTTCGATGAATAAATAGATGGTCATGTCTTCAGACACTAAATGAGTGAAACCAGTCAGCTGCCACTGTTTTAAGAGGATCACGTCGATCACGCTTAGGTCTGCCTGCATTTTAGAGTACACAGTCTACATGTGCTTGGCTGTACTCGTTATCATATTAGTTATTGGGTGAAACGAAGTTCATCTGTTTCAGCTCTTGTGACAAAATCTTGGCAACAATAAAATTGATCTAAAAAAAATTATTGAGGATGCAAAGGACTTGACGAAGGCTTGAGGGATACGCGTTTGGTTATTGCCACTGCAACTGTACGACTGATCAATATGTTGATTTCCTTGTGAATATTGAGACGGGGCATCAGTTTGTTAGCTATAGCGATGTCCTCCTTCGCAACTAAGCCAAATAGCATAGGTTCGTTTCCTAAACTAGTGTTTTGTAGGCTATGCTGATTGTTATAAAATTTTAGCTTACATGCTGAAAGCTTAAGACCTTTTCGATTTGCCTATCACCTGTAACGAAGCAATATGCAATGCTAAAAGAAAATCTAACATATTCTCTGTAGCAGTAACTGCAGTATGCTCGTATGGCATAAATTTTCATTCTTCTAGATGGCAATGACACTTTATTTGTAGAAGGTAAGGTGTCAGGGGCATTTGGACTTCGCAGCTGATTACGACAAAATTGCATTCTTTCATGAATGCTATGCCTTCGAGTAATAAGTTATGTAATCCGGGTGATACATATTGACTACACCTATGACGATAGAACGTCATCACACAGGATATTGGTCTTACACTAGATGACCCACAACTTAGAGTCAGACGTTAACAATGTAAAATTCAAGTCGAGAGAGCAAGCAATTTCTATATCTAGGAGGTATGGTTTTAGACGATAGTGTTATCGTTCTGTATGTGAACAGCAGAGTTTTGTAAAGCAAAAATTGCGTTCGGTATGCGCTACCTAAAATCTGGAGAAGCAATGTTTACAGCACAAAACCAATTTGAGATCAATCGTGAAACTTCAGTGATATAGTTCCATTTGAGGGATGGAAAAGAAAAAGTGACTTAAACCGCCAAAAGAAAACTCCAAACCTTCATAAATAGATCTATTTAAGGATCTTCTGGACAAACCGTTTATCTTATGACCAAATATGCGAACTACGTGCGATCGCTGGACTGGAATGTCAACGCATGTCAAAATATGAAGAAGAAGTAAAATGCCATTTAATTGGTCTTACCGATCGGTAGGATCGATACGGAGAATCACAGTCGAAGAAGAATCCAGATCTTTGTGAATAGCTTGAAGGGGGCGCATTGCAAAAATCCGAACACGATCGGGGGCAGGTGTAGTATGCGCCATGTGAATGGTCAGAAAATCTAACTAAAAAGTAAGTACGTTCAGTTTAGAAAGTAACTGGATATCTTTCGATTGGTATCGCCATAGAGATTCTACAGCTCTACATGGAGAACATGGTTATGAAAGCTTGTTCCACCTACGCATGCAACTGAGTTTCTAGTAGTCGTGCGGATCTAAAAGATTGTCGTGGTTATGAAGCAAGCAGCCCCTGGTTACTGCCTCCATAAAATGTTGGCCAGGGTCAGCATCTGCAATTGAAGTTCTAATTACTAGCTTTGGTTTTATCCACACAATCTGTGATTCATGTACACTGTGCAGTCTGGCAAAATAACGCATAGCTCGCCAAGAGCGTACAGCTTTTCCAAATTTTCGACGTAAAGGTTACTCATACGGGTCACCATCGGTTTAGTATTTATACAGTGTCAGACTAGCAGTGAAGATTGTCTTCAGAGTTGCCAGCTAGTGGTCTATACACTTTTGTAGCATAACTAGATATATATTTTCGGCCCTTAAAGGAAGCAACATTAGCACAACTGCTAGTGTCTGAGTCTGATTAGGTTACCTGGGAAGCGAGTCATAAACGCAGAAAGAATACTCTTTGCCTTCGATTCGGTTTAGGTGCTATCAGATTTTCTGTGGGTGTCCAGTCTGGCTGAATTCACTCTTTTGAGGACTTTGATAGCCAATTGGTTTTGCCGAGTGTTTCGGTTTTCTTTAGAAAACCATTGCAAATATACATTCCACCATAGAACGGCCGACACGCATGGGTTTTTTCTGGCAACGTTTGGATTCTGAGAAACCTCCCATTTCTTCTGTTCTTTTTCGTGTTTAGGCAAACATTCCTCTTTGAAGCTTGTCTAATTGGTATTTCCTCTTTGCTCTTCAACAAGGACACGGTCGTGAAAGCTTCTGATAGTACTCCAGAAAGTAATCTCCTTAGCGTACCTGTGAAGCGTCAAGTCGATAGTTTGCAGTCTTATGTAACATTCTTGACAACAAAGTGAAATGATAATATGATGTATAGGAGACTAAGGGCGTTGTATTTTCTACTGCCCGAACGTAAGCGTTAGCATAGGAGTACGAGTACTCGTATATATCAGTGGTCTATCTTTTTGGTGGCAGAATTTCCCATATTTAAGGCTCATAAAGGCTTACGAAAAAAACTTCTGGCTCCACTACAAAGTACGAACCTTATTGTTTCACCACTTTCTCAAACTAAGTGAGGTTAGTTAAAAGAGTTGATTGTCCAATCTTACCTTTATCGGTAAATAGGAAGGCAAGGTCTAGCGTTCGTTAACTAGAAAGCTAATTCACAGTGATTTTCTAAGAACAGTTTATTTTTACTAACCATTGCATCACATTTTCTTTTTCGTATTTGTATCTTACATTCTAAAAAATTCAAGAAGTTCACTTAATAAAAAAATAAAAAAAAAACGTTATATTGATTTTTCCGAAAAAAAAACTAAAAACTGCAACCAGTTTGAAGCTTCAGCCTCGGCATTGCTATGCACACCTCCGAATCTCAACCTCCAGTCATCCATACGATAGATACAAGTCGGTATCTTTCCCGAGGCGGGCGGTTTGATTTCCCCGAAAAAGCGAAGAACGAAATGTATGATGTAGGCCATAAATTAAACCGCTTGACGTATGTAGTAACATTTTTTTTTCTTTCTTTTAACAGTATTGTGCGTTGTTATCGTCCTAAAGGTGATGTGACTTCTTTTGTGTTTTCTTTTCCTCATAACGGTTAGCCTACTTTCTTTAGCGGACAAGAACCTTTCGTTGTGAAATCCATCGTGGCTGGCTGGAAATTAGAGGAAATCTCTGCCCACATGGCCACAAATCCACATTGCCACATCGCTCTCACGTATTAGCTTGCTAGAAGTTCGGGTTCTGGCTTAATTGCAATTTAATTTTATTTGTTTTGTTGCGGGTTGGTTTGTTTCTTGTTATATTCTTCTTCAGTCAAAAGTCCATAGCTCGATTGGTTTTTTTTTTTTATAACTTATAGATACAGGTCATGTTTGAATCCAAAATGAAGTTTGTTTTACATTTCTGACGTTGAAAGTTTGACTGCAAATTGAGTAGATTTTGATGAAGGAGGAGAGATTTATTGAATTAAGCTTAAGCAATCGAATAATGTAGCTGACTAGACTAGAGGCGGGGCTCTTTTCTTGAAGATCTCATAAAAATTGTTTCATTGTTTTTCTTCGTCTATAAGCCCTTGAATAATGCAATCTGTGTAACTGCATCTACTGATTCATTTTATTCCCATGTTTCTCCACTGCTACTGCGTGCCATGTTAATCTATCTCCAGAGGGTTACTAGAAGAGGAAAGCAAACTACGAAGTCCGAAAGCCAACTACCATTACAATAAGTATTGGGTCATATGAAAAGTCTCCGCGGTTTTTTGTACATTTAATTTCAATCAAGTACATATTGGCCATTATTATTGGATCATAATTCCATCGGTGTAGAACTGCTGTGGTTTATCAGCGAAAAAATTGGCCAAGTGATTTTCAGCGGCTCTTCGGTCGGCCAATTTTTTACCATCAAAAGAGTTTTGCAAATACCGAAACAAATGGTAATTACAGTGTTATACGGTGGATGCATCAAAACTTCCCAACCAAGCTCCGTCAATTTATTTCAGGTCATCAAAGATGTGTGTGGCCTAGCATTGTCATGATGGAAGACAACTCCCTTTCTGTTGGCCAATTCTGGTCGCTCTTTCTTGAACGTTTCATTCAAATGTTCGAGTTGTGCACAGTAGAGGATCAAATTGACCGTTTCGCCACGTTCTAGCAGCTCATAGTAGACAATTCTCTTCCAATCCCACCAAACACTCAACATAACCTTGTTTTAAGGTTTTGAAGTCGTTTGGTGTCGGTCACCGGCCCTTAACCATGATCGCTTACGTTGGATATTCTCGTATTTAATCGATTTTTCATCGCCGGTAATGAATCGCTTCAAAAATAGTTCCATTTCGTTACTTTTCAGCAGCGTTTCATTGATGGTTATTCGGTCAATTAAATTTCTTTGCATTAATTCATGTATGTTAGCATCCAAACATCAAGCTTCTTTGAGTAGCCTGTTCGTTTTATATGATTCCAAACTGCCGTGCCGGTCTTGCTCCATCAGTTTCAAAATTTCATCGACTTTTTCAGTAACAGGCCGACAAAGTGCATCTTTTACGGAACGGAATAGAACAAACCACTCCTGGGTCCGGCGTTAACTCACAGCATTCTAACCGTAAACTACATAAATTTTTCGGCATGTTTTTTCAGCGTTTTTCCCTTTTTTATAGTAAAAAAGCATCACATAGTGTATTTCTTCAGATATTTCACTCATATACCAATCAGTATAACTTTTAACAAGAGCAACGAATTACACAGCCGTCTTCACAAAAGACATGTCACCTTTCAAACACGTGTTCGTTTGATACAATCAGATTCGTGTTTCCAGATAAATGGACACCAACACCATCTATTGACAAAAAAAAAAAAAAAATTCGAAGACTTTTTATATGACCCAGTATTTTAAGCAGTTTTTGGCCAGAGGCTTGGCGCTGTATAATTCACAGTCCTTTCTCTTTAAAGTTTCAATAAGAGTGGTGAATTGGAGCATGGATGATGGTGCGATAGGTCCAGTAAGTGCACACAATGTTCAACTTAATACTATCTACCAAGATACTAGAGATCGGTGTCTAGTAAAGTTTGGAGGAGTGACTACTATCTCTGCTATTATCACAGGGTACTACACCATCGGCATTCATGCTAAATACTTGGATCTGCACCAAAACAAGTTAAGTAAAAGTTTCAGAGCCGACACTTAACAAAAATCTACTGCGCATTACCATTTCCTCGGTTATCGCAAACGAAGAGGTTTTGCGAAAGCCGAATTTTAATTAATGTCCCAGTGCACGCAGTCAGCTTAGATCATATATCCTCCGACAATCGGACCTAAATTGCTTACGATTTTCTGTGATAAAATGGTGGGCAACGATCGAACACATAACCAGTTAAGATTAAGTCTTTATAGAGGCAGATCCGATACGAAAAATTGTAACAACTACCAATTGGTGAAACGAATGTCTTACTTACTTACTTACATAGGGATAAGTTCGGGTTGAAACTGGACTATAATCAACTAACTTCTTCAGTTAGCCAAAGCCTTAGTCTCCAGTTGCCCACTCCAAGTCGGTTGAAGTTCCTTTTTTGTGTGTGCCACCTAAGGGAAGTCTTCCTCTATTCCCATTCGCTTTATATGTCCTAGCCATCTCAAGAGAGCAGTTTCTTGTCTAGGTCAATGTTACTGTACAGCTTGTTAAATCTTCTCTTCAAACGCCATCAACGCACCGGGACTGAATACTTTTCGAAGGATTTTCCTCTCGAAATGACTGAGGATATCTTCATCCGCTTCATGCTTTTGCCACATAAAGTTAGGCTGAGATAATCAAAGTTTTATGCAGAATCTTTTTATTTTTACGATATAGGGCCGTACTCAATAGTAGTAATAGTAGCAAGAGTAATTCTCTAAGACAATTCTTTCAATTGAGATGTTAAGGAAGTCACGTGACAGCGCGTTACCTTGTTAAAAACCTTTTTTGACATAAAATGTCTCGGTTGGATTTTAGCTTAGATATTGCTATCCTTACTTTATATTGGTCAGATGAAGGGAAGTTTCGGCTATCATCGTCTAAGTTGAATGGTCTTTTCTGCGGAATGATGAGCTTTGTAGCCGTTATAGAGTTTGCAGAAAAAGTGTTTCCATATTTTCAGTACCGATTGTGACGCTAACACAAGGTTTCCTTCTTTATCTCTACAGGTTTCTTGGTGGTGCTGCTAGTCTTTGTTACTTGATGCTGGCGGTTTCTTGCTGGCGAATGCAGCTTTTATATGTTATATCTTTTTCCAGTAGTTTTACAACTAGATTGTGGTCCTAATCAATTTTGACTGCCCGGAAGTTTCGGGTGTCCATAATACTGTTTTCATAAGCTGTCTATAGTAATATTTCGACCCGCCGCGAAGTCAATAAGGCTAAGTCCACTGTCAGACGTGATATATTTACCAATTATCCTACCAAAGATATCTTTCTTTCTTATCCTGGCGTAAAACATCGCTTATGTGTCTCAGGAGAAGTTGTAGAAACATTCTTTTGTAGCGTCGTTCTTGTATCTATAGGGGCAAGGACGCATATTAGACTTACCATATGATAGCGAATTTAGCCTTGATGAGGATTGTCATAAGTTGTTCGCTTACGTGTCGGAAGCTCCAGATTTGTTGCTCTAGTCTACCGCATGTGGCAAATCCGAATCCGTTCTTTTCTCCCTAGAAATCATATATGTATATATCAATCTATAGCGTCGAAAACGAAAATATTATGAATGTCAGCGGACGAGTATCCGCAGATTTCTCCTCATTAAGAAACTGATAGTAGAGAAACTTTAGCTCGACCAAATCAGCTGTATTTGGAGGCTAAGGTTGGAGGCTCAAACCACAGCAATTGGATCACTCAAATGCAAAAACATAAGCAAACTCTTTGTTTCAATAACGATGTGATCCAAAATTAGCGGGGAAGTAGCAATGCAAATACATCTGTGGGAAAATTGCATAGTATTAGATGAAATAATATGTAACACGTATGTTGTATCCCTAGTTCAAACGTATAAATTCGCAAGATATTTGTAGAATTTAGTTTTTTTGGTTTTTTACCAAAACTCTTTCTCTATAGAAGTGAATCTTTCTAGAGTATACAAATCTGTCTCTCAAGTAACGAACATTCTTTAGACATTCATTTTGACATTCCTGTCAAATTCCTGTTACATATATGTAGGTATCTGTATGTACGTATATTTACATACCCGTACCTTGACTAAAGGCGGAGTATAATCTTATTAATATTACTCAAATGACGACTCCTTTATTCAGCAAAGAAAGCAGATATAAAGAAGAAATAAAATACATGAAAACTCCTCCAGGTAAATTCTTAATAGAAAAAAAATTAAGTAAAAAAAGAATCTAAAACAAAATATAAAGAAGCAACCTACCATCAGGATCCAATAGAATAGTAAATAGGCTCCGATCACCACCATTATCATCACCATCATCCACATCTAGCCATATACCCTTGAACCAATAAGCGTCCACATCGTCCAGCCTCGTATTACCTGAGGCAAGGAACGATACCTGCATATTAAAATGTTAACCTATTATCACGGATATAGGTTAACAAAAGAAACCTCACAGATACCCACCCCCTTTGATAGCTATGCGCAGACAGACAGACCTATTGCCTATCTAAGAAGACAACAGAAACTTCACGGCGTGCATCGGTAGACAGCTGTTTAAAGAAGGGCCTATCCCACATACACAAACAAACATACGAATACTCATATCTATTGGGAAAAACTTAGATACGACTATGTATAGTTATTTTCTCTTAAGGTACACACCCTCAAAGGTGCAAATCATAAAAATGTATATTTTATTGTATAAGAAATATATTCCAGGTGATAATAATGTAAAAGAGACACATTGCACTCACTAACACCAACAACTGAAAAGAGAGGCGTTTTCATTCAAAGAGAGGCAGTGATCAGTGATCAGTGATCATATTACTATACTTACCAGCTCTGACTTATGAGTGAGTGTATGCTCTTAAAACGCAATTGATCATATGTTAACCAATACTCAGAAAAACTAAGTTCTGTCATTGTTTTTCTCTTCTCTTGAATTTACACGGCTACACCACTAACACACCGATCGTCTAAATTAGGATTTAAGCTCCCGACTTAACGAAGATCAATTCATAAGATCGACAACGTTCGACAGATCAACATCTGAGGTGTATCTAAGATCCGTTTATTTTTAAAAAAAAAAAATTATTTTTCTTGTAACACTAAAAGAAATAATAGAAAAAATCATAAAATAAAATCCGCAGATTAAAAGATATTTATCTGTGACTAAGTTCCATTAAATTAAGTGTTCAGTGATTTTGAATAAATTTCATTTAATTTCGTGCCTTTCTACATATGTATCTGTTTCGTCAGCAAAAACAAAGAAAGAAAAGTATCTAAAACAAACAAACAAACAAAAAAAAAAAAACAAATAAAAGATTGAAAACCAAGAAAATCGTCTATTTACGAGTATCTATGAGCAGTGTCAGTGACTTCTTTGGGAAAGACGTGATAAAACAAAACGAGATTGCTTTTGTGTACTCGTATCTCATCTCTATTTTAAGAATCACAGTGATTTGTTGTCAATAGCGCAAAACATTTTAAAATGGCTTTCAATCTAGATCCCACTGGCCAATACTAGTGACTTTCACCAATAAGTGTCAATTTCACTGCAACCAACAGCCAACAGAGAACCGCCGAAGAGTAACCTCCCCAAATAAATAATTCAGGTCAACAACACATTGGCTCGAAACGAATCTTCTACTAAAAGCAGCAACAACTTATCAGAAAGTCTATCATTAATCAAAAAATCAAAGAAAGTTTGTTTGTAAGAAAATTAAACGCATCTTAGTTATATTTTATTTTTAGTATTTTTGGAATTTGGAAATAATTTTCTATAATTACTTGAAAAATGGCTTTCGTTTTGGACCCAACTGGTCAATATTAAAGAGTAGAGCAGATTTAATTTATATGACAAAAATACTATCTTTTACGAGCACAAGATTTGTATAGAATTTTTGAAAATGGCCAAAGTTTTGGATCCCACTGGAACCTACTGAAATCCAAATTTATAAGCAATTCTAGTTACGCCTGAATAAGAGAAAGGCCACGTTCTATTTTAAAGAATCTTTTTAGTGATTTTTTTTCCTAAAACCAAAAAAAAAAAAAAAAACTCCAAAATGAAAATCCTCGATCCTACTGGCACATATCGTCGTCCTAATACCATTAGGACAACAAAAGACACAAAACGAACAAATACCAATTCACATCTTGACCCTACAGGTCAATACTAAGCTCCGAATCTTGTCCAATTAATTTTTTTCTAAAAAAAAAAACAAAATGTAAGTTTTCTCAAAGTTTTTATTAAAAAAAAAAAAATAATAATAATTCTACAAGACTACATTTGGTAATAATGAACTGGACATTTTACAAATCACGTTGGAAACGTGTCCGTGGCCGCGAGGAGACTTCAAGCTGTCGTCATAGAAGAAAATTCCTAACCAATCTTGTATAAGACTTTTTTTTTTTTTTTTTATTTAAAAAGAAAACAATTTAAACTAAATGGTTTTTGTAAATTTTTCTTGTATAAGGAAAATGAAAAGAAAATCAAATCAAATCAACTGTTGACTCATTCATTGCTAGATACAATTTGACATACATATTCATACACTAAAAATTTTTTTAGTATTTTTTATTTTTTTTTGTTTTTTGTTTTAATTTATACATAAAGTTTATTTTTTATAAGGAAAATGAATTTATATATAATTGTATTCAATTGCTTCTCATATAGAATGTTGATTCTTATTCATCTTAGAAAAATGAAACATTTAAAGAAATATCATTGATTTCTTCCCATTTACATACTCGTATACATAATAAGTGTTGAAATGCAACTTGTAGTATATTTTGCCACTTTATTTTGTCACTGAAATTGAATGCCTTATAAATTTGTTAATTTATATTCAAAAAAAAAAAAGAAAAAAAAAGAAAAGGAAATAATGAAAAAAAAAACAAAAGTATTAAATTAAGTGTCATATTAGAAGTCACCTATAAAAGATTATTATTATTAATATTATTTTATTTTTTATTTTAATATTTTTAAATATTTTTTATTTTAATAAATATGTATGCTACTATTTTTATTATATTATACATATGGTATGTGCGCAAATATATTTTACTATTAATTCGATATTAATGACATATCCTTTTTTATTTTATTTTATTTTATAAAACTTCATTATAAAAATATTTTGAATTATTTATAGACAAATCATAAAAAACAATATTACAAATTAAAGAATGAATTTTATTTAAAAAAAAAAATTAAATATATTGTGTATTATTTGGTGGTATTTTCATGTGTAGATTTGTTTTCAGATTGTCGTCATCGACAATGGATATACTTCTAATCCATATAAAAAGCAATCACTTCTTACTCACAATGGAACAGATTACTGTGAAGGTTGAAGAAGACAGATCACTTCCAAAATTTGTTTATAACGCTCACAATTTAAGAAGCAATTTTAAGACCAATAGAGCTTAGATTGAACTGGCTCTAAGTAGTAGTTTACTAGTGTTGAGGTTACCCCACCGCAATCATTCGTGCGATCATTTTGCTATATGGCATTCAATTTAGATGTCATCCTTTGAATAACTTACTTACTTAGGCGGCGCTACAATTCAGGTTAAACCTAGACTACAATTGACATGCCAGAACTTTAGCTAACTGCCTCCAGTTGCCAGTTCCCTTCCACTTGTGCGTGTCACTTAAAGCGCGGTCTTCCTCTACTGTGTTGTTGTTGTTGGACGGAGCATGTCTATTCGCTCTACATTTCCTAATAATCTCAGGCAAAGATTCCTGACTCAGTCCATATCGTCGTAAAAACTTCTTCTCCAAAGCCCGTCAATACAAACGGGACCGAATATTTTACGAACAATTTTTCTCTTGAACTAACTGAGAATATCTTTATCCACTTTCGATAGCGTCAATGCTTCAGACGTATAAAGTAAGACTCCGATGATCAAGGTCTTATATAGAGTTTCATTTTTTGTTCGGAATAGGGCCTTATTGCTTAATTTCCTTCTTACCCGAAAGAAACCGCAATTGCCAATAGTGATTCATTGTTCTATTTCTACTGAAGTGTTGTTGCCAGGACTGATAGCAGAGAAAAGGTAGACAAAGTCCCTTACTATCTCAGAGGTATAGGTGTTGACTATGACATCCTCATTTAATCCTAAACTCATTTTGGCAGCTTATTCTTCAATACTAGCGAAAGCACCAGTGACCGTCCGCTTTCTGCCAACCATGTCAATATCAGATGCACAGCCTTTTGAAAGATTGTTCCTACATTGTTTGTTTGTGAATTCCGCACAATGCTTTCAAATATGATGTTAAACAAGTCACATGACAGCGTGACACCTCGTCTAAAACTCTTTTCGACGGAACAGCGAGCGTTCTTTATCGTCATTCTGCACGAACAGACAAGTTTGGCAGGGATTACGAAACAAGACATGGCACTGAAAAGGTTGGCTTTGAAATCGATGAATAGGTGGTGTGTAAGGATTTGGGTTTTTTCCAAGATCTGCTGAATGCGACCTAGTGCCATTTCCCGGCCTGGAACCACACTTATAGGGGCCATTTTAACTGTTTACAAAGGCTCTAATACGTAAAACAGGATTTCGTATGGGATGTTGAGGAGACTTTTTCCTGTGTAGTTGTTGCAGTTCAGGGGATATACCTTCTTTAGGATCGGAAAATGATGGATGGTTATATGCTGAGATTCCATTGGCCCAGATTTTGAAGATGAGTCCATGTATGCTCCGTATCCAATCATCACCTACTGCTTTAAGGAACAAGTCAAGGACTTCAATCCGACAAGTGATCGCCTGATTGTGATCCGCATCAAAGGCACCTTCCAAGCCATAAGCCTAATATGTGAACGCGCACATACCGACGAGGAGGAGTTTTATGACCTCCTAGATGGATCCGTAGACTCCGGAGCCTATTCGGAGTACGAAGTCAAAATTATGATCGTGGACTTTAATGCTAAAGTCGAAAATGAATACATCTTTGGCGGGTTAGCTTGTAAGCACAGAATCTATGAAACGACAACAGACAACGGCTACCGACTAATCGATTTTGCAGCAGCTCGTAGTATGGTGTTAAAAAGCGCCAGGAAGCGAAGGCTAAGGATCCACACAGCAACCTGGCACTCTTCAGACGGTCGAACCGCCAACCAAATCGACTATGCGCTAATCGATTCGAGGCATGCATTCAACATCCTCGATATGCACGTATTACGAGGGGCAAACGTCGACTCTGACCATTTTCTTGTTGCAGCTAAATTTACATCTTGGCTGTTCAACGAGAAGAAGTTGCAAACTTCTTAGAAGAAGAAATTCGATGTTGGACGCCTAAGCACAGCTGGAGTAATCAGAGTCTACAGAGAGCGCCTGTAAACAACAACCAGTGGTGCCAGTATCGCGAAATCATTTATAAGGTAGCCAAAACCACTGCAGAGCACAAGCCACCTCAGAGAAAGATCCCGTGTTACGACGATGAAACACATAAGAAAACGCTGCATCGCAAAACAAGGGCAGCAAGGAAAATGTATCGAGCCAGGAGACGAAAGGAGAAGAAGAAACAACATTCGAAGGTTTTACAAGAAAGACCGGAACACAGGCACGGGAAACCTAGTAACCGAAGCACAGGGGATAGTAGATGTGTTTAAGCAGCATTTCCAGCAGTTGCTAAATGGGAATCATGTAGATAGAGAATAAGAAGAGAACCCACACCCAGTCAATGAAGAATCAGTTCCACTAGCAAATATAGAAGAAGTCGGTTAAGCTACAAAAAAAACTTAAGAACTTTAGAACAATGATGCCCTACCAGTAGAGTCGTCAAATACGGTGGCTATGCTTTGGTAAGGCACATGCACCAAATCATCTACCAAGTATGGCTGGAAGAAAGTATGCCCAATGACTGGGCTATCAGCTCCATATCAAAAACTATCGAGGCATATCCCTGCTTAACATCGCATTTAAGATCCTATCCAACGTACTGTGTGAACGTCTTAAACCGTTCTGCAACACACTAGTCGGCACGTACCAGTGTGGCTTCCGGACCGACAGATTGACTATAAACCAAATTTTCACACTGAGGCAAATCCTGGAAAAGACCAACGAATTAGACTCACCACCTATTCCTCGACTTCAAAGCCGTATAAGATAGTATTCATCGTCAGGAACTCTATATGGCAATGGCGAATTCGTTCCCAGCATACCATGATAGAGGTTTTCACGGCGATTGAATCTGTCCACTGTCTAAGACAAAATAATAAAGAGTTCACCTACCTTGAAGTAAAAGTGAACTCCACGAATTAAACCCTAGTAGAAATCCGACGAAGATAAACCCTAGAAAACCGTTGCTACTTCTGTTTCGCATCCAATTTCTAATCCCAAAATTAAAAAAAAATTAGCTGCACGAAGTTCTTCTCAACTACATGTATATATGTTTGACAAGTCGAATTGGATGCCACGTCAAGTGGCATCGGTTGAGTCTTTGCAACTTAAGTCTCCGCACAGGCTTCAGCGATGATGACACACGCGTCAAGGTGCTAGCCGCACGGAGGGCCGCTGCTATCCGACTTGTCTGACTTTCGAACGGCTAGTTTTTTTTTTTTTTTTTTTAACAAGAAAGTACAATACAAGGAGAGCGACACTCACAAGCGTATTCTCAAAACTTACAATGATACCAACAAAGGTATTAGTAGTAATGATTACGGCTTCTGCTCTGTGCTGTCGCGAAGATCTCTGTAGTAGATCTGCTCCAATTTTCAGCCAATCTACTCAATAGGACTGTGCATTGTTGGGATTGGAGTCGAAGCCGTGGTGCGCGTACCCATGTCCGCTTGATAATTTTCTTCAAGATTTTATTAGCCAGAGTCGCCTTCCCTTTCCATTGGTTATGCTTGTAAAATGGCTCTTTGTAGGATTACGTCAAAACGTACCAGTGGAAATCTCCGGAACCGCAGCAGTAACAACTTGCAACTTTGGTACATTTTTCTGTTCTAATGACGTCCTTCAGCAGAAGTGGCTTCCGCAATCGCAAAACTCTAGATTTTATATACAAAAGTCCAAATCGTCACGGTATTTTTAATTCAAGAGCTCCAATTTAAATTAAAGGAAAATCGATTGATAATTTTACTGATTTGCTGCTGTAGCGCAGTCTTTTTTTAGATGATTTCAGTAACTAAAGCTATTTTAAGTGTTTTCAACCGCATTTTGACATTGTAACAATTCACATGATCATTGTTTGACCACATTTATTCACCCACATGGCATTATCACTATGGCGAGCATCGCATAAACGATCATTTTTATGAACCATTAACGACACCACCGAAATTTAATGCGATATTTCCCACCTCGGACGCAACTCAAACCATATCTCTATTTGTCACCGCACTCCCGATCTTGTATCTGTTCTATCTCACATTCTCGTCAATTTGATCGACACAAACCATCTGAGTCTTCTTCCCATTACCATTTACCACCAACACCAGGCTACAAATGATTTAAGTGACAACCTCATATCACAATGCAAAACCGAGCAAAGCCTTCTCTATCTATCTATCGCCTATTGCCACAGCATTAGAGGTACACCGCAATACAAGCAGATACAACAAAGTAAATACGAGCGAACGAAAAAAATAAATAGAAAAAACATCGACTACAAGTGTGATATCTAGCTTAGATTAGCTTAGAACTTTGAAGGCGCATGAGTACGGGTATTCACCAAGTCTAGGCTCGTCTCGACCAGACGGTGACGGAAATTTGTCGTCATCGCCATGAGCGCGATTCAAGCAATTCCACACTGACATGAGCTGAATTGCACACAAATCTTTGTAATCAGTGTTTTCACCTTTGCTTTACCATTTACGAGTAGAATTGCCGAGCTGCTGAGTATGAGAAGAAGGTCTCCGGTCTACGGATCTCTCGTCTCTTGTCTCTCATCTCCCGTTTCTAGAATCTGATCTTCTCCTCGTAAAGTTCTGCGGCTGCTCTCCCATTTAACTAGCTTTGATTCATAGAATTCAAGCAACTATAGTAGCAGTAAGAGCAACTGCAGCAGCAGCAGCATCTCGACATCACAGTATCTTAAGCATTGTCTACAACAACAACAATTTGTTCCCACAATATAAAATCCATTGCATGCGGAAGTAAAAGTTCAATGTTCGTTTCTGCTCCACAAGTGATTAGGTCAATAATAGCACAAAATGGCAATGGCAACATCAACAACTTAGCTGTAGATACACATAGATACATACATGTAGATACTCTGCCTCTGATAACTATTTATGGGAGTGTTGGTAGACGCGCTTAAATAAGTATTCGTAAGCGGTAGTAGAAACAGAAGCAAATGGCACTTTGTTTGATGCACTAGTTGGGGCTGTTGTCGCTTCTGTGGCCGAGACCGATGTCACTATCACTGTGAGGCTCTGTTCCAGAGAATCTCTAAGTTTGTAGGCATCATTCGTATTGGTACTGCGGATAGAAGTGATTAAATAAGAATCGCATTCAAAAAATTTGAATAATGTATCTCATTCTGTGAATCGGCGACAAGTATAAGGATGCCAGCATTTAATGTATGCCTGGAGTGTCAAATGTACACTTAGGCGATAATGGTCTAACCTGGGTAAAAGAAACTTCCAACTGCCAGATGCATTTTTGTCAATCGCTTGTGAAAATTGCTGAGAAAAGAAAATCTACAAACTGCAAATGAGAATTTTCGAAGGATGAATTAAGTAAGGCAGGCATCCCGGTCGGAAGAAATACCTCTGTTTGTTGAAGTAGCCTTTACAAATAATATATAGGTATCAGCGTATATGTATGACCATTATTGCACTCTATGATTCTTTTTTTATTTTTTGAAATTAAAAACGAAAACGACCAGAGCTTGAATGGGTCTCACTCATGCGAAAATGTTCAATAAGCAACATTGGCATTTAGGCAAGAAATTATCCATTTTTCATCTTTTCCTGAAATATCTCAATTTTTCGTAAAAGATTGATTAAACCACTACCTCAGCCTACCTACTACACCTGCAGTCTGATGAGAGCGTAGACAAACACCTGCAGAGATATTAATCCGCGGCGTCGTCAATACTATCACAGAAAGCATTGCAGGATGTTGTTTCATTTATGCTTAGCACACTCAGGTGTCAAGCAAAAGAGTATTGCTCCAGTAAGCAGCTTGCAGCCTTTACTACTGAGAGACTGCAGGAAAGCCACTATCCTCTTAGAGAAATCGGGAAGTATTCGTTTGATCTACCGAGAACCTGTAGAGAAGAGAGGGCAGCAGGAAGGCTACTATCCTGTTAGAGAGGTCGGGAAGCATTCGTTTAGTCTACTGGGATGTTGTAGAGTTATCTGAACAAGAGTTATGCTTATATGAGACACAACTGTCGATGGAAGCCATAACTACTTTAGAAGCCAGATCTAACGTAGTTCGAGTCCTGAAAAACTCTCATTTGAGCCTTGCCTAACAAGTTCAGCGACCATTTTATTCCTCTTGATCCCATTGTGACCTGGGAGCCAGATAAAACATAATGTTTCGACTATGTTCAGTGAAATCTAGCATTCTCGAACTGGCTTGGAAGTCGTTAGAAGTTTTAGCAGGCTTTTAGCGTTACAGGTGCAAATGCTTCGCCTCCTCAAAATATGTAGTGATAGAGATACGGATTGCGTATACTTTCAATTGGACGAAAATTTTCCTAACGAGGAGTGAAATCAAACAATGTCGTCCATCTATTGTAAATCGAATTTTGAGACACCCGTAAAGACCCGACTACATCCCTTTCCTGTCTTAGATTTTTGCCGAAGCCATTCTTGAGCAGAGGGAAAATCGATTTCTTATTTTTAATGAAGTTCTGGTGTCATTGTATCAGAGGGCTATGGAACAGTCAGCATGCAAGATCAGTGTGTGTTGTACCAAAGATCGCTTTTATTTGAACGAAAGATGAGAGTGCAGCCTATGATATGAATATCTAGAGCAGAGTAACTTCGTTGGAGAAAGGGATAGCGATGTCTTTAAGCACCTGATAAGTCATACCAGTTGCTCCACAGTTTTGAGAGGTTTGACTGAAAGCCAATTTCTAGTGCATTAATCGTTGACCACATTCTGCGTCTGCCTGTGCTTAAGAGCAGACAGTCGCTAGACACGATCCAAAAGGCAGTTGTGCCATCCGCACATGCTTGTGCATAGACAGTAGTGAGCCGACCAAAATAGGTAGCCCCTGGTTACCCTTTCCATCACATATTGGCCGCACTCAATATCCGAAAACTGTTTCCTATCCACTAGAATTGCTTTCATCTACAAAACTAGTAATTTGTGAGTTTTGAAGTCAACCAGAAGCCGATGGTATTTGAATTTTCATACAGCACATTAGAGCTGTCGAACAATTAGGTGAAACTCCAGAATGCTTAAAAGCACATATCACCGAAACTCAGCACGTGGGTGCCGGCAAAGATTTATTAAAAAAAAAGAAGAAGCAAAATACGAACACTAATAACAAAAACGACAAAAACGACTCACTCACACAAAAATGATTTGACTTGACAAGGTAACAAAACCTTGAACCAGATATAGACTCACTTAACTAACCGGAAGCGAATCGCCTTCACAACTTCTAAAGATTAACAACCTGACACTTGGTGACACCAGGGAAAAAAGTTCTTTCTCTCAGGAATTTGACAGGATAGGTTCCGAGACTGAAAATTAACTGCTGAATCGAACTAGACTAGATTAGATTAGAATATAGTGGAGAAATTGACTAAGAAACCGACAGGAAGTAAAAGTTTAAACACACTTGCTAGACGTAAAAGAAATTGCAAAGCTTCCCAAAGGTTTTCAAGAAAGCTGACAGAAAAGGATCTCAACACTCCCAACAAATAAGAGGGTGAACTGATCCGAAGACATACCAAAACGATAAGAGCGTACGAACGTCTGGTAGCGTCTAAAGACTCAGAACTTGATGAGTTTGAACAAAACAAACGAAGGTCAAACACAGACCAAAATCAAAGGGGGCAGGAAAAAACCCCCGACTAGTCTCGAGAGGATTTCCGTGGAATTGCAGGTAGTCATGGTCGACCTGCAAGACCCCGATGGCAAAATTAAACAAGAGGACTAACGATAACTCGAGGACTAGATACTGAATACCATGATGGACAATGTTGAAACCATCTACCCGGAGGAGTTTGATATTACGCTCCCATATCAGAAGTTTGCGATGCCTCCAAATAATGTTTCTATGAATTCATCAATAAAACCTATAAGCAAGGCCCTTAAGTACAACGTTAGAATGGCTTTCAGTGATTTGAACTCAATTATAATATCTCATTGGAACATATAACCATGCGAAAGCATAGTCTATTTAGATTTGATGTTACTAGTTTTGCTGCCGATAGAAAGTCCCTATAGCAAGTTGACAGTTTATGGTCAAACAAATTGATCACGACACGGTATATGGTACGTAAAGCATATCTACAGCATTTTAGTTGTCCGCATACACACGGATCCCCACATAGATGCAGTCAATTCACATCTAAACGTTTTAAAGACGTCATTACGATACAGAAATAACGTGAGAATGGATGAAATCGTCACAGGCCGAGAAAATCTTTGACAATCGCAAATTTAAGTGGCATCGATGACAAGGAGTTATCAGAAGTGTAGCAAGTGATGTACTAGGATTCAATCGATCACAACCACGAAAGTCTTGATGAAGTGTGCAGGCTTGTAAGAACATGAGAAGCGCGCAATTAAGGAAAAAATCACCTTTTCAGACTAATAGCAGGGATGGGCTAAGATCCATTATCAGCCAGAACGAAGCCCTCAACCCGGGCTAGTAAGATATACTTAAGCGCTATGAGGTTGTTGTAGTGGACGGCCTTCCTACTGAGCTGTTTACCACTTTCTCAAAGATTGCAGGGTCTCATATGACAGCATTTATAGAGACAAGCTAAGAAAGATAATGAAAACTGGTCGCTGCTCTAATAAGGTCAGTAATGACTTAACCGATAACATTGATATCAAGAAAGGTTAAGATACGGTGTCATATGATTTTTTAACATCATACTTGAAAGTGAACATTGGAGGCACAATTTTTCAAAAACCTGTGCAACTACTTGGGTACGCCGATGATGTTGACATGATTGGCAGGACTCAGCGGGACTCAGTATTAAAAAGCAAGCTGTCAAAAGGGTTTAGCGGTAAGTAAAGGCAAATCCAAATAAGTGCTATCAACATGAATTCACACAAAACATCGAAAAAAACTGGACAGAACGTCAGAATCGGAAGCTATAACTTTGAGGTTGTAAGCAACTTTGTCTAGCTTGGCTGTGAGAGAAATAAAACGAAGTATCGATGTAATTGAGTAGTAGGGCCCTATTGCGAAAAAGTGAGGAGGCTTTACGTAAGACCTTGATCAGCCAATACCTACTTTTTGGTACTGAAGCATGGTGTTTTCGAGAAAAAAATCTTGCGAAAAATATTCTTTTCCAGTTTGCCTTGACGAGCTTTGGAGGAGAGGATTTAATGATGAAATATACATCGGCATCTACCTAGTCAGAAAACTGCGCGTTTTTCGCGTGAGAAAGTTCAATGGATAAAGGCAATGCTGCTAAATAGGACACTGATTGCGGATGCTGGCTGTGGCCAATATGTGGTGGCGGGTGTAAACAGGGGTTGCCGCTCAATAGTGTCTAGTGATTATCTGTTCTAAGGGGCAGGCATCCTTAGACGTGATCAACGACTGGTTCACTAGAAATGTGCTTTCAGTAAATCCACTCAAAAATTAAATTGTTCTCTTTACAAGAAGGAGAAAGCTATCTAGTCTAACTAACCTAGTGCTTAAAGCATCAACATCCAATTCTCCAAAGAAGTAAAGTTTTTTGGTGTCATACTGAATAACAAAGTTCTATGGAAAACATGTTACGTCAAAAGCCTCTAAGGCGCTGTCGGACTTTTGGCAGTGCGGAGGAGCTATCGGTTGTCTGGTGGAATAAGCTCTCGCGAAAATACGTGATTGCTGCTTTTACCAGACTCCAAGTCGAATACCTCAGCAGTCTAGGATCTATTCTAGACGCATTTATGAATCTTCCACCTCTTGATATTCGCATCATGGGCAAAGCACGCAAAGCCATCTTCTGCTTAAAAAGAAGTGATCTTTGATACAAAATGCGCTGGAGTTTTAATGACCTCGCGCGCCGGCAGTCTTATGACTTTGGTCATAGACATGCCTTCCGATGCAATGACACCAAACTTTCCCTGTGCACAGACTGGTTTCGGCCAGAATCTGAGCCAGAAAAGGAATGCCATGGGGTCATCGGACGCGTCTAAAACCAATATAGGATGTAGCGCTGGTGTTTTTCCAAAGGACGGCAACGTTTGATTTCACTTCACGTCAGGAAAGGCTGCATCCGCCTTTCAAGCGGAGATTACGCCATTCTGATGCCAGCGGAGAACCAGTGGAGGGAGCGAAGCATTTATTGCAATAGCCAAGCTGCACTTAGAGCCTTAGAGCACCCTCTTACGACTTCCAAGCTAGCTCAAGAATGCAAGAGATCACTGAATGCAGTCGGAAAGCTGTGGAGAGTGGGATCATGAGAAATGAAATCGCCGACGAACTTGACAAGCAAGCATACAGTGGGTCTGCCTGGGTTCTCGGTTAAGGCTTCTACTAACAATTGGGTCTAATATGAGCATAACTGATGGCAGGTTTCAGGAAGCACAAACGAATGCTTCCTGACGTCTCTAGGAAGTCAGCGGTCCTTCTGCTGTCCCTTAGCAAAAAGGACTGCAAGTGGCTTACTCGAGTCATGACAGAGTATTACAATTTTGCTAAGCGCTTAAATGTGCTGGGCATAAGTGACAAAACATCCTGCGATGTTTTCTATGAAAGTCTATCTCTGTGAATGTCCGGCTTACGTTTGCTTCAGGCTGCCAGTACTCGGCGCTGACGTCGTGGGTGCTGGAACTGTTGGCAACTTATCACTGAAGCGCTTACCCATTTTTCTTCGTAGAACTGAAAATTTTCATTAAAAAGAACTTACAAAGAGTACAATGGATAGTTCTTTGTTTCAGCGCTCTGTTCCGACAGGAAAAAGAAAGTATGTAAGGTGAATGAAGATAGCTTTGTTAGTTAGAACTACGCAGAATACCAACTCTTCAGTCTAATGGTTAGCGCGACTTGTAGAAAAGGGGAGTGGAATTTGCTCAATACCGTAGCTCCATCTACTTAATTAAGCAAGTTCCTGTTTGTTTTGTGGGAAAAAGAATGAAACTGCAATTTGACAAGTTGAGATCATCTCATCCATTCATCACATGCTACTCGCGATGACCTTTTGTACACAAAGGAAACAACTTCGAGTTGGGTTTCATTAGAAAAGTGGCCTGTCCATGAAAAATCTGAGAAATTGTGACAGGTTTGCGCAATATATACGATAGATACAAGGAAATATAGTCTCTAGACATAAATAGTTTAAGTGCAGTAAGTACAAGGTTGGAACATGAACCTCTGGCATATTACTCAGATCATTTTCCATCGCTCTTTGCTATTTTTTTTTTTTTTTTGGAATGAATCTAAACGATTTCCTACTAATTAAAAATGTCTCACTATGCGTTTTCCATTAATTTGAAGGCCATCATAGTGTCTTGAACAAAATGAAAACTAATTTGTATGTATGTCTGAGACCGTAAAATTAGTTTGTTCTGCAGCTACCTTGCAAAATTGCAAACAAAAAGCGACAACTTAAACACCCAACAAACTAATTGACACAGCAAAGCGCGATGTAGCTCGATCGGTGCTACAATCTTGAAGGTAAAACGTCTTCGCAATCTTGAATTCCTGGAAAACTGCTAACACAGCAACAATAAACACTTTTAAGCGAAAATTTATTAATGAAGAGTTTACGAGTAATTTCTGTAAAATTATTGGCAGACAAGTTTCGGAATCGCCACCGCACCGCCGCATCGCTAAAGACGACATCACCCTCTTCAAAGCAGGCAGACTTACTGTGTATCTCAAAGTTTACTCTCAAGTGGCCACACATTACAGGCATAGTATACTCGTATCAGTGAAATGCGGAAGAATGTACGCCCAGAGTGTACTTGCAAACAACAATAAATCAGTGTTTACATGCGCGGGATACGTGGTTACCTTAAAACGGATACCCCTTTTGGCATGCGCGCAGCCCCAGTTTCTCATAATTATTGCATTTTTATTGCACAAACAGTAGAAGTCAAGTCAGGGAAAGATAAAAGAGACTGCACTAAAATGAATATAAGTACGACACGAATGATGTAGACGGTGACGGAGACGACGCGCGTTGGCGACACTAGACTCACTACGATGAGTAGTTACTATACATGCTCTTCGGAAGAGAAGTGCAGATACTTTTCGCGATGGAAGAGAATTTCATCTGCGATGGAGCAGGGACCGCCTGTCAGGTGGAATGTTTTTTAAAAATAAAAAATAAAAATATAAACAAATAACTAAGATTATGTCATAAGCACATACAAGTAACGATAATGTAATTGCTTCCTATGGTACGGTCATGGTGACGGTGACTTTGTAAGCACATGATCAGGAGTACGTCTGTAATTTTTAAACTGAAAGGTGTAATTACTGATCATTAACTCATGAGTTTTACATTTTTTGTTTTGTTTTAAACAAATGAGGACATATTGTGATAAGGTGGCCACATCACCGCACATATCTATAATATGTTGTAGACATTTTTTTTAAAATAAACTTACAACCTCTCAGTTGAGGAAAAATTAACTTTAATTAATATCCTAGCAATGCAGGAAGACATGAGTATCGGGAAATGACAAAAATGCGGTCCGATTTGGCATGTTTTAATTAATACCCGGTAAGTCTTTTACTTTAGGGGACGGAATGACTAGTAACGGCTCTCGTAGAAGCTGCATTCTGGTTCTCTAAATGACAGGATTATGCCTCTGCAGACGAAGACCTTGTTGCAAAAATATTTTTCCCGAATATAGTGTTTTTTCTTAATTAACGGATTAGTATTAGTAGCCGGGCTATCGACAAGATCGTCCTGTAGCGAGTCGATCACCGACGAGTGCACTCACAGCAGTGTAAACATAACTGTAAAACATAACAATGCAGTGGAAAAAAAAAATATCACACAGTGTCGGTATCCCACCTTTACCGCTCCTGGATGAAGTACTGTTGATTGCAATTTGATTCGGTAAACCAACGTCAAAATTCTCACTTCGCAGCCTTGCTTAGCATCGAAGGTATTTGTGTTATTTGTGTTTGCTTGTGATTATGACAAGGAAATTCAGGGTGGACGTAAATACTTAGTGAAACACAGGTAGATCCCCGCCCACAACACTCAAACCACTCTGATCTGAAGCTCACCATTTACGTGCGTAGTGATGTAGTCTACCAAACTCTACCATAATGTAGTCCCTGTTCCAATCCGGAATTCAACTTTATGTGGTCAACATTTCTTCTCCTTGAGTAAATTATCCAATACTGCTTTGTCGAGTTCGATGCGCTATCTGAGCCCAAACAAAGGAATGTATTCCTGTATCCTCATACTGAAATCGTTACTGTGAGTGATGGCTTCGATAATCTGGACAGACAGCACCTGAAAGACGGTGTTTTGAAATCTTCGCTGCGGAAAATAACTTGACCCAGCTTGTAAATGAGCACACGCGAATACCGGACGTTGATATTCATACTGCCTGGACTTGTTCTTAAATTTTCATCCAGATAAGTACAAAGCCGATGTGCTCTCATCTAGGATCGTCGGACCTTTGTGTCATATTAGCTTATTTCTCGTACACCCACCACACAGTTAGAGAAAAGATTCCGAAAAGAAACGTATGGCAATACGAGAACGCCGATTGGAGCTAACTTAACAGTTTTTTTTAGGAATTTTTACTGGACGATATGTATATGTTTTCTCGACGTAGATTCCGCTGCTGATATGATCACAGACATTCTCTTTGGAATGAGATCTCTTAATCGTATCTCTCATCGGATGAAGCCAAAAGAAAAGGTATGGTACGACTCGAGGTGTAAAGTAGCTGTTAGGGTTGGAAAATTGTTTTTTCGGTCCTTCAAGACCAGCCCGACAGAGGAAAACTGGAAATAGCTCAAACGAGCCAGAAATGTCTCGTGAAATTGCAATCCGATCAAAAACTGAGGCAAAAAATTTTTCCTCATCCTCCATTTCAATGCTCATTTACAATGACATTCCAGCTGCCAGCTCTTTGGGCAAAGCCGTTCTGCTTGCTGTCCATTTTGCGGCCAGCTCAAACTTCCAGATTGTGCTTTGTCTCCGTCTACACTTACACACTTTCGTACTCGTGTAGTAGCAAGGGTACATAAAGATCTCAATATACACGAATCCGTTGATCCAGATGGTATAACTACCCTTCTTCTGAAGAGGTGTTATTCCTCGTTGTCAAAACCACTGCCATTTGTCCAGCTCGTCCCATGGCAGTTATGACTCTTCTTTCCAAGGTCATGGAAACGCTGATAAGCCGTCAGCTAATGAAATATCTTGATATGCGAAATCTTCTCAATGACCGACAGTACGATTTGGTGATTTGATGGCATGTCTCACCAAAAAGTAAAACCAAAGTGTACATCAGTCTGGAGAAAGCGAGATCGTTGCACTTGATATTTCTAAAGCATTTAATAGAGTTGGGCATCAGGCTCTTCTGTCTAAAATGCGTGCTTTTCGGATCGATGACTCTCTTCTTCAATGAATTAGAAACTATCTTCCGGAACGTTCAATTAAAGTTAACTTGGATAGTTTCAAGTGTGCAATTCACAAAATAAATGCTGGTGTGCCTCAGGCCTCCGTTCTGTATATGACACTCTTTATAATTTTTATTAATGATCTCTTGTCTGTTGCTTCCAATCCAATATATTTCTTTGCTGACGATAGTACTTTCTGCTTCTCCTATTCGCTCCCATTCTAAAGGCCGAAGAGCAGGGACGGGAACAACAGGAACGATGAATATAACAGCGTATGTTAAGCATATTAAATTCCCATATTAGAGGCAAAAATTGGGGAACTATGAACAGACTGGAATTTAATGCTTCCAAAACTCAATTCTGTCTGCCACCATTAAAGCGAAATTAAAATACCCAGCCCGTGTCCATGAATGACACTTACATCATGAAAGCCAATAAACTTTCCATTCTCGGTATGTGTGTCAATGTCAACTAACGTTGGAATGACCACATATTCTATGCGAAATGTCTGGGTTTCCTTAAGCGATGCAAGAAATACTTCATGCCCTTCGATCTGGTCTCAATATACCATATAAGGCGTTCATCAACCCGAAATTGGATTACAATGGCCAGATCTGAACAGGTGCCCTTAAGACCTCCTTATACTTTCTAGATAGAACCCAGGATCATAAAACTCTTATTTGATGTCATCGACGTAACGTCTCCTATCTCACCTTGTTGTATCTCTATTTTCGCGAACAGTGCTCCAACGAAATTGGCAGAAGCATTCCGCCCTTCAAACCTTCAACCGTAACTCCCATCTCGCTGTGAATGCTCATTAGTTTACCCTCAAGTCCACTTTCGTACGTACTCTGATATATCGTGATTCGTTCCTTAGCCGTACAACTCGCTTATGGAATGCCCTGATTTCTTCTATTTCCTAGTCATTATAACTTGCAAACATTTAAGAACGACGTACATCGGTATTTCTTTTTTCTTCTTCCTTGATTTTCTTTAGCCCGCTCTGTATACAAACATTTTAAGGGCACACAACGTAACTAACGATCACGAAACGACGCAGAAACACCTCTAGATTTCGATAAAATAGGTCCAAGCACGTCTTTGAAGTGGTCTCACGATTGCGCTTGTTCACCAGTGTGAGCAAACGCGGCAACTATCGCGCAGACAGCTTTCTCTTGCTCAAAATCTCGTACAGGATATGGCTAAGGCGTTCACTTGGGATGCCTATCTCAGCCAACTCTCGAATTTTCATTCTGCGGTCCACCAATACGAGATCATGGATTTTGTCCACAGTTCCCTCTGTCATAACCGTTTTTAGGTCACCTGGGCGCGGTTCATCAAAAACCGACGTGCGGTAAAAGGTTGTACAGGAAGACGAATAGATCCCACAACCAACATCGAGAATGGGCTAGATTTCCAAAAAACCAAAATTGGATCAAGAAACGATACTGCTCTTTTTCCATGGTCGCAGAAAACACTAAAACTCAACTTCGTGTAGATGTCAAAAAAGAGGTTATACTAAATGATGGTATAACTTTTGTTAAGAAACGCCACCTACCTTTCAATCCGGGTACTCATCAAACAGCCCTCGTACAGCTGACACTGTGCCATTGGTATTCCTTCAAAATATTTTTGGTATGAATACTACTGTAGAAGTGTCCAATAATAACTTGACTTTGGACGCACCCTAAGGGTTAGTAATAACGAAATGATGGTCATTATGCTGACCTATGTCCAGTTTCCGTTGTTGTCCTAAAGATCAATTTACATGTTCTTTGGACTTATATGTCAGGATATTTCATTAGAGTGTCTGTATTTTTGTGCCCTGTCATAATAGATTCTAATTTGCACCTTAGCTAAAGTACATGCTCGGTTTTGTATGGGGTCAAATTCTTGCCATTCAAACTTTTTTCTTATCTGACATAGTCTTGTTTTTCGTCTTAGTTAGGAAAACACTGGCACTGGTCACATTACAGTGGTGACGATTTATTTGCATTGTTTACATGCATGTTGCTTAACATTCTGAGTATGACTTAAGAGTATGAGTACTTTCAAGATAATTTGGGTGTGCCATTTCATTTTCCGATTCTCGATTAGTAATTTCAGTTTGAGGAATTGGGGGTTGCGTTTTAGCCTTGCTGCGGATAAGTACTGTCCTTGGATGCTGATGTGACCAATTTTCCTGGTGATGTTGTCCTCTCAATGATGATACATAGATCATAGATCATAGATTGACCACGATGCGTCTTTATTGACGACAACATTCTTAAGCCTGTTCAGAATGCTTGAATTGTCACATTCTTTGATCTTGACCTGTTTGAAGCTAGTTTACTATCCAAAAAAGGAATTTCACCCATTCACCAATATCAGCCAAGATCCTATTTTGTATAAGTTTCCATGGGTCTTCGGTAAATCTTGCGATTACCAGAGTGACTACTCCAACACGAAGGCTTTCTTTGTTCTTTTCCGCGAATTTCTTTTTTTTTCCGAGGAGAACATTTCGGAATTTTGTATAACTACCCATTGCTGCGAGCTTGCCTTAGTTGATTTGAAAGACAATTGACAGACACTTTTAATTTACTGCGGTCGGTCCTGCGCCAGCTCCAACAAAATTATGCAGCCTAATTGCTGCTCGGCTGAACTACCCAAATTAACCAGGTATCTACTCACTCTGACACGTAACTTTAGCCAAATTGGCGCCTGATTATGTGGGTTTGGACTTTCCGATGTTAGAATACAATCGGCATACTTTGGGCGGCTAAGTCAAACTTTCTTTGGCTGTCTGTCTTTTTGATTGTTGCACTACGAATATTTACTTCACTTGTAGCTTCTCTAGAATTCAACAAAACCTGCGAACATCTTCTTCGTCGACTGAAGAAAAGCTTTTTACCGTGTTAGACTATACGACAGTATGACGCTTTTGAAAACGAAGGGCATTTCATCTAATGTATAATGTGATTCATCGTGAAGTTTGATTTTCAATAAGCTTTTTTGACAGATCACGCGTGACGCCTATCAAACTACTTTGTCACTTTTGTTCAATATTATTTGGCAAATTATCATGAAAAGACTCACACCACAACAGCGTCTCCAAATTGTTCACCTGTATTACGAAAATCAGCGTTCTGTGAGAAATGTTTTTCGTACGAATCGACCTACTGAAACCAATATTGCCAATACCATTCGCAAATTTAAGTCCCAGTTTACATTTGTGGATGATACTCGACCGGTTAGACAACATATACTTCCTGAAATTCAAGCACATTTTTTCGGTAAGCTCTGGTTTCAATAAGACGGTGCTACGAGCCATACAGCACGTGATACAATAGACTTGTTGAGAAATCATTTTGGTGAGCATTTAATTTCACGTTTTGCTACTGTAAATTGGCCACCTAGATCGTGCGATATCACACCTTTGGACTATTTTCTCTGGGGATGTGCAAAGTCTCAGGGTTTTAGGAAGAAGCCAGCTACGATTGACGCTTTGGAAGCCAAAATTACTCATGTTATCCGCGAGATACCAGTCGCTATGCTCGAGCGAGTCACCCAAAATTGGACCTTCCGAATGGACCACCTCAGACGTAGTCGTGGGTAATATTTACATGATATCATTTTCGAAAAGTAAATGCCATAAATTGTTCTTTTAAGCGATAATAAAAATTTTAAGTTTACTTTCAAATTTATTTGTTTTATTTTACATTATAAATCAAACCTCACGATGTATCACCTGATACTAGCTATCGTTTAGGAACTTAAGACTAGTAACAGAACATCAATCAGTGTTAACGCTAAGAAGACCAATATGATCCCAATTACTTCAGGAATCTGACATGGTGGCAAATTAAGCCTGATAGATCTAAAAAAGAGGCAATAACACTTGTTGGCCGCTACGATCTCAGGCTGCCTAAGAAATGCTATTAGCGAAATAGATATATGTATCAACACCGACAGTAAAATGAGAGCAAAATACAAAACCTGCATCCGGCCATACGCAACAGAAACTCGTGCAGACACCAGTAATATTCTACAGATGTCAACTGTGGTCAGTTGAGTTGAGCACCTTAAGATCTATTGCTGGATACACATATAGGGCACAATGACACAAACCATGACCACAAGAACGTCCATCGAAAAGACGACACGAATGCTTCACATCAGGTTTCACTAAAAATATTGACCAACGCTACTCTATATTATTTTCACCTATCAGGTGTTACATTCCCATATAAATGTGTTTTTGAAAAATCCTAAATAAAGAAGAAGAAGAAAAAGAAGAAGAAGAAGAAAAGGAAGAAGAAGAAAAAAAAAAGAAGAAGAAGACTTGTCGCGAGATGCTTGTCTTACGGTACCAATTTCTTATTCGTGAGGTTCCTTAGCCTTTATGCTATCGTGCGTTCATTCTAATGTTACACCTGTCTTCGGTCTTCACCGTATCTGCCTTTTGGCTATTGATCGGGTTAGTCTTGCTGACAGTGGGGATTTCAGTTAGACCGAACGTTCACTAGTACTCACTGTCTTTCGGTTCGATATTTTTTGAATCAAACTCTCTCAGTGATAAGTTTTTAACGTGACTTTCCGGAATCTATGGTAACACAACCCTAACATGCAGTCCCATCCTACAGTTCAGCGGGTTTTCTTTAATTGGGTCAAATGTGACTGACTGCTCCGAAATGTTGTGGTGTATCACAGGCGTTGAACGCATGATAACTCCCACGAGAATCTTGAATAGAACGTTGCCACAGAACACGTCATATTTCAACGAGCTATTTCCCAGAAAATCAAGAACGTTTTGCAACTCCTTTTGGCTTCTGGTCACCATCCTCTAGCAGATATTATTTCTTGAGGTTCTTGGTCGTCAGTTTGCAATTTATATTCAGCGCAAAACAAGGTCAGTGAGGGATGAGTACCGAGTCAGAAGAAGAGAGGAGAAGAAAATCCTGGGTAGAAAAAAGAGGGTCTACGCAGCTTGCCAGCTCAATGAGATTGAAGAGTCCCGCGATCGAAACAATATCCGGAGATTTTAGAAGAAGGCCAAGCAAATGGCGGCTGGCTTTAAGATCGGAACACAGGCTCTTCGAAACTGCAAATCACAGGGGATAGTAGATGTGTTTAAGCAGCATTTCCAGCAGCTGCTAAATGGGCATCATGTAGAGAGAGAAAAGAGAACTCACATTCAGTCAATGAAGAACCAGCTCTACGACCCAGTATCTACCAGTGTAGCTCTTTAAATACAGTGTTGAGGCTTTGGTAAGGTACACGTACCAAATTATTTACCAAGTGTGAGTGGAAGAAAGCATGACCGATGATTTGACTATCAGCTCCATATGCCCCTTATACAAAAAAGGCGATCCTATGTCTTGCAAGAACTATCGAAGCATATCCCTGCTTAATGCCGCATTTAAGATCCTATCCAACGTGCGGTATGAACGTCTCAAACCTTTCTGCAACACACTAATCGACACGTACCAGTGCGACAAATAATGGAAAACAACAACGAATTTCAAAAGAATTCATTATCAGGAGCTCTATACGTCGATGGCCGAATTCGGGATCCCGGCGAACCTGATCCAGATTATTCGCGTGACACAGAAAAACACGCGCTACAATGTACAATTTGAAAGTAGCTCCTCCGAACTATTTCAAACGTGCACTGGATTTCGGCAAGAAGAGTCCATATCATGTGACTTCTTCATCCTCGTTCTGAAGCAGATATTTCGCAGAGCAGGTGCCAACACGGAAGGCAATATCATCAACAGGTGCTTTCAGCTACTGGAATGTGCAGACGATATTGACATCATCGGTCGTTCCCAGCATACCGTGATAGAAGCATTCACGGCGATTGAAGAACAGGCGAATTTAGTTGACCTTGAAGTAAACGTGGACAAACTAAGTAAATGCTATTGACATCCAAACCAGCATCTGTTCACCGCCTAGCACAAAACGTCACTATTGATATCCACAATTTCGAGTAGAAGTGAGCTCCACGCTAGGAAACCCTTGCTGCTTCGGTCTGGAAAAACAATTGGGTTCAAAACTTCTAATTCGAAGGATGAACAATATCTTTTACGAAACCCTTATCCTGTCAGTTCTGCTGTATAACGCAGAATGCTATAGCAAAAATACGTCGACTACATTGGTTCGGCTACATTAGGCGAATGGGCAATAATGCTCCAGCTAAGAGGATCTTCGATTCCAAGCCCCCAGTTTCGAGACGGCAAGGAAGGCTGAAAATCCGTTTTAAAGACCGAGCCATCGCGGATGCAACGCTGGAAGTAGCGTGCCCGTGATCGCATAGGATGGGGGACTGCATTGTCTTAGGTAGAGACTCTTCATGGGTCAGAAGTAAGTATGTAATTTTGCTATCGAAAGTTTAAATGAGCTGACTACAGGGCGGTTATAAAAATTTTCAAGACATAATTCTTGGGGGTTGAGGTTTATCATTTCCATGCTTCTTAAGCCGAAACTCCCTTGCTCCTTGATGGTGCTAGGAGTAAGAACTTTTTTTTCTCTTCCATCATGATGGCTTGAGAACCGTTTTATTTGGAGAGTTCTTTGTACTTAATTCGCTTATTACACTCCTTGTGTTTCTTTTATATTTATCTTCAATTTTGGACCCAGGAGCAAGGGTTCCTGTATACAGAAAAGGACGGATATAAATCGGATGCCACTTGGTATCCATAATTCCCCCACACTAGTGGCTAAGCGACGTCTAAGTCAAACATTCATCGGCGTATGTTGGAGTTCAGTAGATTAAGTAAATGGAGAGGAGTTAGGGAGAAATTGGGCAAAAGTTCGATTGCTCTGGCGACAGATTTCTAGATTCATTACCAAACCAAACCTCTTCAAGATGTTAGGGTAAGCCATTGAGTACTTGTTCACAAGAAACTTTAAAAAGCTCTCAAATATTATGTATAGGCACGCCATATCAATTTAGCTACGAATTTTCACCATGACTTAGATGCACAAACCATTTTTCCAGAACTTGCCATCGTTTTTCTAGACCATTCTGCAGACTAAATTTCTCCTCAACCATCCACAAATCTACGCACACGAACACAACCTGCAAGTTTTGCTAGAGTGCAAGGTAAAAAGTCGTTTGACTCCTCTAGCACTGACACACTGCAGTTTTGACCAAACAACTTCAAAAGAAAAGCATTTTTTTATCCGTATCTTTCCCTCTCCGTCTCAGGGTGAATGTAGGTCAAGATACTCAATACATCAGCACAGAGCCCATACTTCTACTTTCACTTAGAAAGTTCTCCACTTTGGAGGTGCTGTCTTAAATAAACAAATAAACAACTTGACGCACAAGCCTGCAGAGATTTTCTTTTTTTTTTCACATGTACCCCTCGGCCCCTGTAAATTAAAGCAACACTTACACTCGCACAAAGGCCGGATGAATGGGAATGAAAACAAAACCGAATAACCTGTGAGCTACAATATTTGGTGAAATTTCAACTACAGTTCCTTTTGCTTTCAAATACACAGAAAAAAAAAAAAAAAAAAAATTCCAAAACAACCAGCCACTATCGGCGGATAACCCTTGTATCTGAAGTGGTGCTTTAATCACACTTAATTGTTCGAACTGACATGAAGTTCGCGAAAAATGGCAGAAGAAAAAAGATACAAACAAAATTCGCAACGTTTTATTCGCAAACTGATACGATAACGGCCGCCGACGCGACGATGATGACGAAGACGGTTAGGGGCAATGACATATTGATGGTAGATAGCTCTGTTAACATGACAGCGTACGGATTAGTTACAAAACAATCAATTTAGCCGCTACTCGCGTGTCGCGTTCACTTTCTATGGGCATAGATAGCACCAGCTTTAGAGCTCTAGCCAACGGCCAATTCATGGGAAGTGCGGAGTCATTCGAACGGACAAGTGGCAAAAGCATCGTCGATGACGATGGGTGAAATTTCATTCAAAAGTTGACCCAAAACTGGTCTTATTCGTGATGCTGAGGTTGAGTGTTGTTTTTGTTTGGACTCGATTAGCTGCAAAGTAAAAAAAAAAAAAAAACACAAAGTTGTAGTTTCCCGAACATCCGATAGTTTTACTTTGAAAAAGTGAAATCTGGAATAATTCAAACGATGACTCACTGGGCAAGCCACTTGTTGACTGTATATGTTTGTGCAGCCAAAAGAAGTGCATTTGTATCTACAATAGGAAAAATGGGAAAATCAGTGATGAAAAATTTCAGTGAAATTTTATCGCTGTTAGATCTGTCTATTACAGTACGAATCTTTAACAAGTTCAAACCAAGTGAAAGTTAGTGTCTCCTTTGCAGCAAACATTCCCACTTTTCCTGAATTTTCTGTGGAAGGTGAAAATCTTCTGATGGGTTGGGTCAAAGAAGAGAAATGGTTAGCAGTTTATAGTCATCGTGGGATCATAAAATACGCCTCCAGGGTCCATAATTTTCTTTTATTTAATTGTTTGTACAAAAGTGAGTAAAGTCAATGATTCTTTGTCGATAACTAGCTTTCGGTGGCTTGCTATTGCTATCAAAAAGAGTATCGGTTACAAAGTTTTTTGCATAACATGCTAAATTTGAACTCAGACTCGGTGTGTATTAATTAAATAACTAACCACTAACCAACTAACCAATCATGACTGGGAGTATACTCATACTCATGCTTTAGTTTTCGTCTGGCTGATGAGTACGCTAATGCATATAAAACAGAGGATGGCCGATAGATGCGAAAGAATGGCGTAGTTTAGGATGCCTTCGCTTGGAATGATCTAAACCACTGCTTAGTTGATCAATAAGAACATTTCTAGCCCGACCATTATAAAACTCAGTGCACGCGCAAGTCATCCATCGGCCGTTGCATGCAAATATAAAACCTCTAAAAAAGTCACTTTAAACTAATTAGGATGACAGTTGGAGTCCTTACAGATCGAAGCAAAAAGAATATATGAAGCTAATTCGGATTTTGAAGAGTGTCCTTTGTAAGGACTTGTAAGGAAAAATGAACGAAACACTCGGTGAAACCCTTTGGCTGGCCAAAGCCGTCAAAAGGGGTAAATCAGCCGGACTGAAATCACTAAGAAAATCATATGGGATCTACGCTGAGTCTGAGGCGGACGTTTTTTGAATTATGATCTTGCGTCTCACTACTTTAGAGGCTGCAATGAGCTGAGTAATACAACACTTTGTAGCTGGTATCTGTCATCGGTTGCGGTAACGGCTGAGAGCATTAAAAACGCTGTTTCTTCCTTTGGTGACTTCAAGTCGCCTGGCACCGGCACCGGCATATATATGTTATATCGTGTAAAAGATATATACCAACTGTTGGATCGTCTCAAGCCTGTCGAACAAAGAGATTAGCCTTTATACCGAAAATCGGAAAAGAGGACTAGAGCATGGATTGAATAGTGAACCTCGCCCAATTGCGGATACTGTCTCTGGCTAATATGTGATGACGAGGATAAGCAGCGGTTACACGCAAGGCGGCGTCCTGTCTCCACTGTTGTGGTGCATATTGATAGACTCACTGCTTAACGACATCTATAATTTTAATATCTATGCTGAATAATATGCAGATAATGTAGCTTTATTGTCTGTTGGATCACGTCTAGTGACTGTCTGATTTAAGGCACATAAAACTCTGGATGCGATCGACGGTTGGTGTACCGGAAATTAGCTTTCAGTCAATTTTAGCAAAACTGACGATCATCGTTATTCATTTCTTCAATTAAGCTGAGTATTTAATTGCCTTTTTGTATAACAAACTTGCTTGCACTGTTAAGTCAAAAGCCTCAAAGGCGCTGTCCGTCTTCTGGTAGCGTGAAGCGGGGAATTGGATCCTCTGGATCTGCAATATAATAACACCAATTATATACTATCATTTCTGTAGACGAACTGATTAATCTGCATATTCTCCATATTCACATTCATGTCATTCCAAAAGCCATCTTTTGTTTGATGAAGGTGGTTTTGAAGTGGCACTGAAGTTTTGATGACTTATGGATATGCCATCTGATACAATGATAGCAGCAGTGCCGAGAAATGGTTTTGGGTAGAATCTGACCCAAGAAAGAAATGTGAACGTATGGCTCGAAAGCCGATAAAGGGTGCGGCGCTGATGACTTGATGGCAACGTTAGATTTTTCTCCTCATCAGGAAAATTTGCTTCTCTCTTCCAAGCGTAGAAATATACAATCCTGATAGCAATGAATGTGTTCAAAGAATCTGACATTCTCGAACTATCTTTGATTTGATGAAGGGGTATGACTGGAATTTAAGTTTGGCTGGACGCAGACACTTTACTCGCTCCATTGATTCTTGACAATACACAACATTGTCTTCAAAAGTCTACATATTTTTGCTTCGAAGACAGACGCAACGTTGTCGTCCTCCAAAAGGTTCCAGCACTCACCTTAGACCGGCTTGGAGCCATCAGACCTTTATTGAAACTGTTCCTTGTTCACAGAGAAAGTTGATTTCGAAGTCATTCTTTTCATACTCTTCAACATGAATGAAGTCAAATTGATGGATTTAAAACTATTGGCGAGATGTAGACAAGTTTTACGGTTTTCCCAATTTTCTAGAGGTTTTGCGAGTATCAGTTAAAGCCGTTTGACATCGAATTTCTTTCGATGATCTGGTGGCCGACTACATTCATATTCTGGCTAAAGAAATACATAATTCCGAGCCAATAGGTTCTGACATCTAAGGGTTGCTTATTGCGCTTACCACAATATGATTTTCAAGTTATTTTGGGGGCAAAACTTGCCAAAGTAACGACAATTCGCTTGTATTGGTGATCCTTTCGCAGAAACTACATCAAAATTGAGCTCAAGCTTTTTTAATTCTTCTGTACTCTGTAACACTACATAGATTCAGATATATAATTCTTGACCAAGTTACCAATGGATGTTTCCGGGCTCTTGGCCACATTAATTTTTGTTGAAACATCCCTTGTAACGTGTTATGTGTTCAGGTATCCTGAATCGTCAGGTTCTTCAAATGATGGATGGTCTTCACTGGGGAACAAGAACGAAAATCCTTAAATGGGCCTAGTTCCGAATATGTAAGAGTAAATCGAATGAGGTTATCCGCCTTTGACGGTGTCGTCTGCTCCACCTTGAGAGTTTCTTTACCGAAGTGACCATACTGAGATTTGTCTGAATAAGGTTTGCAATCTGTGCTTACACTGGTTTGAATGCTGTTTTGAAAATCTGTCTCTAATTTGCGAAACGTATAGAAGACAAAGTCATTATTTCGGTCCTCATAATCGATCAACGAAGTTCGTTATTCGTCGTGTTGTGGATAAATTTGCTACCACATACACTCTACACACATATGACGGATGATCTTTAGTAGTCGATACGACATCGGTTGCAACAATTTGGCCTTGATCGTTCATTATGTGAAAAATTTAGCGAAAAAATATCCACTTACATCCGAATAAGATAAAACAGGAATTAAAGCCGATCTGGCTTTGGAGCAGCTTGAAGCGGCAGAACACGGTAAAGTAGAAAAAGTTACGTTGTTATTCGAGCCTATAAGCTGACTGTTAGTCAGTTAGGTTGCTTGAACAGATTGGATTCTATCGAACAAGTGCAAAGAGATCTTATAACAACCAGACAAGATGTGGTAATTTTACCTCAATGCTAAATGCGTTTTATACTGGGGCCATCTCAAACGGGAAAAATAATACCTTACAGCGCTTGAGTAAACCTACACGTTAACCAGCATTTTTGGAGACATCGAGACTTTTCTGTTTAGACGATGGAAATGCCATTCAAGGATAATGGCTGGGTATAGCGACAACAGATATCATTGTGTTTTGGAAGCATTAAATTCTATTCTGTTAGTGGTTGCCTGGAGTTATGCTGTTAATTTCTGAATACAATGAGCTAATAATACACCGAGGCTCCTATTTAACAAGTGTCTAGTACAACAGAAAAGCAGTGACGTTAGTCCGGGAACGAGTATGAAAAGCAGAAAGTACTGTCGTCAACAAAGGAGTTTGCTAAATAAAAAGATTCAGGGCGTTCATGAAAATTAAAAGAGTGCCGGAGAAAGTACGGAGCCCTGGGGCTGGGGCTGGGGCGATCAAGCGATTTTAAAAGAAATCTGCGTGTCGATTGATCGGAAAACATCTGCCCATCCTATAACTAGAATTTAACCAGCAACAATCAAGCACAGTAGCGTATTGCTTGAACACTTTCCCACCGGCGGGTAAACTCTTACTCATGAGGGCTAGACTGGCAAGGGTAAGCTCGGTCAGTAGCATAATACTAGCGTACTCTGTCATAGGGCTCACAACCCTATACGGAAGAGATTAAAAAGATATGACAAACCAACTAATAGTCTCCAATAAAAATGGATTCACTGTTCCCTTTCAAACCCTTTCAAACGTTTAAAGGACCACTTCCTTCAGATCTGCATGAGGAATGTTCGAAAATTTAACAGGCCACGTGGAGCCGAAAAAGCAAGTTTTAACGTGCTCCCAGACGAGACAAACATATGAGCGATCAAGGACAGTTGGTAAGTATAGTCCACGCAACACCACGTCTGGCAACGCACATAGGTGTATTGACACTGGGGCTAGTTGTCTCCGGATCATGAAACGCTAAAACTAATTGATCACGTTGGGATCGATGTCAGATATGCTTTCAGTATTCTTTACATTTGAATTTCCGGGCAACCAATATCAACTCGAATTATCACGTTGTTGCAGGCAAGGTAAGAATTTGGATTTGCGGAATGCGCTACAGCAAAAAGAAATACTGTTTAAAGATATAACGTTGAAAGCTGCAATAAAGAGGAACCGCCAACATGTTCGCCGTACGCTTATTCCGAAATTTCTCAACAACTCCTGTAGCTCTAGCATCAAGTACCGAAGACAACTGCTATCAGAGACGCCGCAACTGATGTCTTGGGTTTCACCCGACCACCACCAAGAAATCTCTAGTTTGCTGAAGAATGCCAGCAGGCATATGCAGCTAAAAAAGAAGCAAATAAAGCGGCGCTCCAAAGAAGGATGAAAGCCGCTCCTGACCTTTATGAGCAGAAGAGATGGGAAGAAAATCAGCTTTCATAGAAGAAAAAAAAGAGTACTAGAAGAAGTTTTACCAACAGATAAAGCAAACGTATCAAGGCAAGAAGACCGGCACAGGAATCTATATCTACGAAGAAAGAAATCTTGCAGCAGAGTCACAGTTTGTACTGACAATATGAAAAATATTTATCTGCAGACTCTATATAATCCTGCCGTCAGTCAGAATAGACCATGGTACCCAAAACTTCCTTCCAACTGACCAGGTAACAATAGCAATATCTAAGCTGGAATCCAAAAAAAAAAAAAATAAAATAAAATAAACCGATTACCGGCCAAGGTATTTAAAGCTGCTGAAAATGGCTTTGTGGAGATCATGCACCCACCTATTTCTCACATCTAGTCTGAAGAGCGTATGCCCGATCCACAAAACAGAAGAGCCCCTAAACTGTGCCAACTATAGAGGCATAAGTCTTCACAATATCGGCTATCTGCGATCTTATCTGCGGTATTGTTTAAGCGTCTGAAACCCTTCGCCAACAACCAGACTGGTCCCTATCAGTGCGGTTTAAGACCAGGAAATGCCACATTTTATCAAATCTTCATGCTCCTGCAATAAATCTGATTTGATATCTATCACATTTTCATCGATTTTCAGGCCGCATGTCAAAGCATTTACAGGGACAAGTAATATAGAGCCATATCTAGTTTTATCATCTTTGCCAAACTCTTCCGCTTGGGTAGTATGGCAATTGAGAACGTTCCCTGCTCCATCAAGGTCGGTACTGACTTAAACGAGACCTTTAGTCTTAAAAGACATTTTACACAATTGTGCGGAACTCATAAGCGAACACTGAAGGCACAATCTCTTAAAAATCTGTGCAACCTCTAGCCTACGCATGATATTGACATACTTGGGAGAACTCAACGGAGTCTACCAAAATGGGCTTAGCTGTAAGTGAGAGCAAAATCAAGTATATGCTGTCAACAAGAAGGGGCACACACCATCGTTCTGCTATAAATTCTGGCAAAAACACCTCAGCTGAAATTAAACGAAAAATCTCTCTTTCCAACCGCTGTTTCTTTGGGCTAATAAGTCAATTGAGTAGTAAGGCCCTATCCCAGAAAGCTAACGAGGTAACGAACGATATATTTAAGTCCTACTTTATAGCGCTAAAGAATGGGCTTTTTTGGAATGGAGTTATCCTTAATCGTTTCGAGAGCAAAATCTTTTGAAAAATATTCGGTCCAGTTTGCGTTGACGGACTTCGGAAAAGAAGATTGAACAGCGAACTATAAGATTTTCTTTACGAATATAGAATGTGGTGCTGGTGTCTTTCTGGAGGACGACAGTTTTATATTGTATTTCACTTACGTTAGAAAGTCTTGGTTCTCTCTGGTCTGTTGCGACGGCCAAGCTGCGCTTAGAGCCTTGCTAAATCCTCTTACCACTACTGAACTAGTTCAAGAATGCAAGAGATCACTGAACGTAGTCGGAAGGCTATATTCAGTGACTCTTGTTCCAGGTCCCAGGTCATAATGGAATCACGGGAAATGAAATCGCCGATGATTCTGAACCAGGCAAGGCTTAGTGAAAAGTCTTTCAGCATCCGAACCTACGCTGGATCTGCCTGCATCTCGGTTAAGGGTTCCATTGACAGTGGGGTCTCATATGAATACAACTGCAGTTGACATCACTCACTATAAGTCAGCGGCCGATTAAATGCGAGGCTTGCTGTGAGAGTGATGATGACACAACGGAGCACTATCTCTGTGAATGTACGGCTTGCGAGCGTAAGTACTACTCAGGCTGTAAGTAATCGGCGCTGACGTAATGGGTGCTGAAACTGTAGGCACCTTATTACAGATGCGCTTACTCATCTTTTATAAAATGAACTTACAAAAAGTACAATGACTAGTTCTTTGTCTGAGCGCTCTAATCTTACTCAATAAACTGCGCATCAGTCCCCTGAGATGGCTAGAACATGCAGAGCGAATGGACACCAATGCAGAGCCCGGTAAAGTCTTTGATATTAACCAGGTGGCACAACGCCGTAAAGAATACCAACTAACGTGAGCGCGCACACATAAAAGAGGACCTCAACCGACTTGAAGTGCGCAGCTGCAGGCAGTTAGTTAAAAACCGTGCTAACTAGAAAGGCTTGTTGGTTAAGGTACAGGTTTATATCGAACTTGGTGCCGCCTGAGTGATTAAGTAGTCGATTCTGAATATATGCATTTTCTACAAAATATTTTGAAGCCAAACTCTGACAAATGTCAGATAGAAATATCAGGTAAAACTCTTTTGCTTTCGTTAGATTGGTATAGAATTTGGTTCAGCTTTTCGGTAAGCAGTAGTACTATACTGTTGTTAAGAAAACCAAACTGCGTGTCTTGGGATATTCCATGAGTTAAGCGTTTTTCATTTCTATTTGGAAAGAATTTAGAAAAACAACTTACGCAATGGTAGAGGAGCTCTTCAGTAAGAGGAGACATATAAAATCTTGAGCAACGGATTTGTTTAAATTGAGGTTTTTAAGGATCTTTTCTACTAAATGATTGCAGAAGTGGATTCGCAATTGACTACAATAAGTGTAGGTCGAGACACGATACCAGCTTGAAACGTTGAGCTAGCTTCGAAGTGCAAGCAGATTGTCCTTGTCCCTTGAGTTGGGATTAAGGGCGAGGCAGAGTTTCTGATGTTTTCAACGAATCTCCAAAAGTTTTTCGTCACGTTGAACATGAAAGTGTTTCTCTAACTCTGTGGTGAATTAGCAAGAAATAAGCTGATATGACACAGTAACCCGATGAGTACATCAGCTGTGGGAAGTTGAAAACAAGTCCAGAGTGTTGGCGGTGCGGCTGTCTGGTATAAAGACCTTGCAATTTGAGTTATATTATTTCGAAGTCACGCATAATTATGTTTATTGAATTGTAATTGCTATCGAGTCTGTGGAATATGTATCACATTGTGGTTGAGTTAAGAAAGCTTAGTCACTATACACTTAATGGCAAGAGCCCGATGAGTAATGGTACGTTACCGGACAACGATAACTGATTATTCTTCAAAAATATGGAAGACGTTGATCCAGATGATAAATGGTTGAAGAAATATGGCGCTACGTGCCATACTGTCTATGAAATTGTTGTATCTCAGAGGATTCGTTTCAACGACAACATTGTATCGTTAAATGGAACAGAAAATTGGCCGCTCAGATTGCTCGATTTGACTCCAATCGATAGCTCCATGTGGAGCTATGTAAAGTCATTGGTGTATGCTGATAAATCGCAAACAATTCAAGCCTTGCAAGTGAATATTCATTGCGTTGTTGGTGAGATAGAACCTCAAGTGCGCAAAAGAGTGGCCAGAAATTAGGCCGATAGAGAGCAGAGGAGATCATACCCTAAGGCACTTAAATTTATCCATTGAGAAGTATACCATTGAATTGCCGCATAAAACAAAATGCAGTTGAGTTTAGATAAGTTTGGCTAGTTGCACAACATAAAACAAGATGACAAGCAGCCGTTTTTGATGTCAAATGCACTGCAAAGTGTCACAGAAATATATTATTATACATTCCAACATACTGTACTAGGAATATATATTTGTAATTATTCGGAAATATATTAGTAATTTAATTGTATGTGGAGTGCATATCCGTATGGCCACTAATCCTCCAAAATGCACATTTCCTGGTTTCGTATAAAAAAATTTCATAAAAGAAGAAAAAATCGGAAACTAAAAGTAACAAAATTTATTTTTAGCTCTTTTCCATAAAACGGCAAGAGTAATGCCACCAATCTATTCCATAAAGTTTCAGCTGATTTATAAATAGTCTAGCGTTCGGGTCGATGGTTGATGGTTGGCGGTCGTCGCCGCTGTATCAGCCGAAAAATAGGAGGAATGTAAAAGCTAAACAAAATAAAAAATGCAGAACTCCCTAAAAATTGATCCAACAGCTGCTGTCTCCGTCTAGCTTTCTAAATGCTTTTGTACATAGTATTCTATATCTATGTGTAGAGCGGAGAATTTGAGTTTAGATACACATATGGATAGTATCTCTGTTGTGGCAATGTGGCATGCTCTTTGGCTAACTCTTATGTTTTGATATGCGCTCTATTGCTACTGCTACTGCTACTGCTGTTGATGTTGCTGCTAATGCGGCTGCTGTTACTATACTTGAAACGCTAAGCGTCTCTAACGTGTTCTTAAGCATTTCAGAATTTCATTCACCTCTAAAAGACACCGACGACGATGATGACGATGACGACAACGACGATGACGATGACGACAACGACAACGACGACGACGACGACGGCAGTGAAAAGAAAGAAGTACCACCATCGAAGGCGGTGTTGAGGATGGATGGAGTTGGTAAGTGTAATATGATGACAGTTGGTATCACATCTATAAGCGTTTAAAGTTGAATGAACCGAGCTTTTTATTTTTATTTTTTTTATTTTGGGCAGTCTCTTGTATTTCTTAGCAGACAGAAAGAAGACGAAAAAAAAAAATAAATAAATTAGAGTCACAACCGACCAACTGATATCCGCCTATGCTGCGACCGGCAATGGTATCATATCTCACGTATTCTACATGTAGATACAAATTTTAAGTCTATACGAGCGCATGCCCTCTTCTGCAATAGTTTTAGGGTACTCGTGCATACATCTATACGTACCTATGTAAAATTCGTAGGTGTGTATGTACTCGTATCTTTGTCACAATCTGCTATCGTCGGTCGACATCAATTTGCCTTTAAATTGACTTCGTCCATATCAACTTGGATAACAGAATGAAGTCTTTTTCTACGAAGAGTTCTCACCCATGATTATGGTTCTGCTAATCACGTGATAAATGATTTTGAAATTGAATAATTTATTCGATTAACTTGAGGTTATTTCTGGCATCAGCTGACTTGGTTGCTGACGGAAACGATGTACAATAGGGTAAATTTGAGGCACCAATGTGGGCTTATAAGGTTCTTTTTTTGATTTAGAATATGGTAAATTCAAAATTTGGACGTGCTCTGAAGATATAAGATACAAAAACCTCACCGAACGCGGGAGTATTTTTTTAATTATAGGCGTTTCTTTCCCCCTTGGCAGCAATTGTTTTCCGTTCTGGTCTTCTTGTCATGATGAAGCCATTTTTCTTGATAAGACTTCTATATATTGTTGCTCGAGTAGTAGCTCCCATGATTCTCATGCTCCTTTATTACATAGAAGCCGATGATTATCCCTTTTTTTAATGAGTATGTACTAGGGTGACTGGTATCGACAGCTTAATATGCTGCCGAATCATAATTTAAGGAAGACGAGAAAGCCATCATATATTTCTGGTGCATAAGCAAAAGTCTTCAGCTTCAAAAACTGTTTGCACGAGCTCTTACATCTCTTGCATCTTACATCTTACATCTTTTTGTAAGCTCCAGTTGATCTCACGATCGATCAACTTTAATTCAGATAGAACACATTGCAATCGAGGCAAGGCACTATTTCAGCAATATGTTCGAAATTTTCGAGTGTCAACATTGGTTCGGATCATCACTTTGTCCAGTTTGGCGTCTTAAACTACATACGTGTTCTTTCAACTCTCCAGAACTCCTATGACCTCAGCATCGCCAAGAAATAGGGAGATGCTACTGCAGAGACAGAATGGCCATAAAGCGCTAGGCCTGCAAAAATGCAAAGACAATCCAATAGTTGAGTAGCAGTCAATGCTGAGAACGTGGGAATATTGCTTCTGTAGACGGTAAGACGACGATAATGGTACAGATACTGCTGTCAGGCAAAATTCAAAGTAAAATGAACTATTTAACATGGACGACAGTAACAAACATATTTATTCGGCAGCTCTTGATGAAATTAGAATGGAAAATCTGAGTTTGGATCGAATAAGGCTGGAAGCCCTAACAGCTTTTCAGTGATGAATAGGTAAGGCGCGTGAACCAACTTATTTGCAAGAAAATTGTGGTCGGTGTCGTTCGGCCAGTCCCCAGATTATGAAACGCTAAACCGAATTGATAGCATGGCGATAATCATAACCGAACCTTCAGGGCATCCAGTATAGACATCACTACCTTGTTGCAGCCATGGTACTAGTGCAGATTTTTTAAGCGCTAGTGATTCCCAAAATCAAAACGAATTAAGAATAGCAATATTTAAGCTGTAATCCATCAAAGCAGCTGGGTCTGACGGATTACCGGCCGAGGTATTCAAAGCTGCTGAAAATGGTTTTGTGGAGAGCATACACAAACCCAATTCTAGTATCTGGCCAGAAGAGTGTATGCCTGATGAATGGAATCTTAGTATTGTTTTTCCGATGCACAAAAAATGATATCCCCTCAGCTGCACCAACTATACAGGAATAACTTCAACATTGCATACTAGATCTTATCTACAATATTGTGTGAATGTCTGAAACCCTTCGTCCACAACCTGATTGGCCCCTATCAGTGGAATTTCAGCCCAGAAAAGTCAGAATCAACCAAATTTTTATACTCCGACAGATCCTGGAAGTCCAAATAGATACCCGCCATTTTTTCTTCGATCTTAAGACCACATTTGTCTACGAGTATGTAGGGCCATGTCTGGTTTTGGCATCTCTGCCGAGTTCGACTGTCTGTGGGGAACGATGTTTTAGAACACTCGCTGCTTCGTCAAGGTCGGTAGGGACTTAACTGAGACCTTTGACTTCTTTAACATCATTCTTGAAAAAACTGTGTGGAACTTGTGTGGAACTCGCTAGCGAACACTGGAGACACAATCTTTCAGAAGTTTGTTCAATTACAAGCGTACGCCGATGATATTCAAAAAATTTGGCAGAATTTAGCAGAGCCTACAAAAATGGATTTAGTTGTAATTGGCGGCAAAACCAAGTATATGCTGTCAACAAGACAGAAACACAACATCGACGAATTGGACACAATGCCACAGTAGGCAAAATTCCAGTGTGTGTTGTACCAAATACCACTTTTTTTTAAACGGAATATGGCTTTGAGAGTGCAGCCCATGATATGAATATCAAGGTGCGAGAGATCCATCAAATCATCCAGAGCACAACCAGGGGTGCTAGACAGATCCCATGCGAGAGAGACAGACCGTTCTTCGGAGTCTTGCAAAAGCAACAGTGACGTATTTTCACGAAAGTTTGCTCCACCAGATAATCATAGGACTACTTGTGCATAGACTTCAGAGGTATTGCACTATAGCAGTATAGACATGACGCCACCAATCCCTGTTTACCGCGCCAACTATATGTATTGACCACAGTTAACATCGGCAATCAGTGTGCTATTCACCAGCATTAATTTTATCCACAAAGTAGTCTTCTACGCCGTGTTGTATTGCCAACTCTCAATGTTGATGAGACATATCAATGCTTTCTACCTGCATCCTCTCGCAGGATTTTTCGCGTGGGCAGGGATATTCCATTTAAGTCACGGGATGCATTCGAAAATCCGCTTTGCTCACATGAAGCTTTACGGCGACTTGAAGCTATCAAGGGAACCAAAAGCGTGTTTGATGGCGTCATCTGTCACTACATCCGATGAGATATACCAGCTTTTTTAACAACAGCAGAAAAAAAAAAAATCAAAAAAATTAATAAATTGCAGTTCGGGCATCTTCCACTTTCTGCTCCTTGTCTTAGTGCTGTTGCTTGCCCATGATCTCTGCTGTTGTCATATCAATCTCATATGGCAAATTTGGTTGGTGCTATTGCTACAATTTTGATTCGGTAAGCCAACATAAAATTTTCACTTCAAAGCTTTGCTCAGAATCATAGGCGTTTCCGCTTTTTTATGTTTGTTTATAATAATGACTCGGGAATTCATATTGGATATAGCAAATAAAGTGATTTCATTGCGTACATCCAAAACTGTTAATACAGGCCAGCTGTTTTGGAACTTAGTGAAACACAGGTAAATCCTCGCCCACACCTCACAGATCATTCAGATCCGAAGCTAAATGGCTACGAACTAGTGCCATTATTCTTCTCACAGTGCGCTCTCGTCATTTAAGTGCGCAGTGATATAGCTAACCAAACTCCACCATACTACATACTCATCCCTCTTCCAATTTGGAATTCAACTTCATAAGGTTGAAAGTCCATCTCTGTAGGCAAATTATCTAAAATTGCCTTATTTATAGAAACCCCGAACTGGACAGAATTCCGGCTGAAGGAATCAACTTGACCCAGTTTGTAAATGAGCTTAAGCGAATACCTGAAGTTGATAGCTATATCGCCAACACCCTGGACTTGTTTTTACTTCTTACATTGATAAGTATGCTATTAATGTTCTCTTCCTACTCAAGTCACGTCGGACCTTGGTGTCATATCAGTTGATTGCTCATATATAGACTACACAGTTAGAGAAAAGATTCCTAAAAGAACATTCCTATGTCAATACAAGAAAACCAATTGGAGCGGACTTAACACTTTGTTTAGGAATTTGAACCGGTCGTTATGTCTCCTCGATAACGACGTGGATGCCGCTGATGATATGATCACAAACAATTTTCTCTTTGAAATGAAATCCTCTATGGCTAACCGGATAAAGTCTATCAAGTCGAAAGAGTAATGTTTTTTCGATCCTACAAGACCAACCCGGCAGGAATGAATGCAACGTTTTTCTCATGCGAATGTAATTCCAATACGACCAAAAACAGAGGCAAAAAATACTACAATGTCGTAAAACTTGCTGGTCGTTCGTCAAAAATATTAGAAATTCTGCCTCATCCTCCATCCTAACGCTTATTTATAATGACATTTCAGCTTTTTGCTCTTAGGACAAGGTTAGTCTGTCTGCTGCACATTTTGCGGCAGGAAGTTGGAAGTATAACACTTCCAGGTTGCGAAGAATCAATTTTAATACTCGTTTAGTAATACTTAAAGATCTTAACATTCGCAGGTAATATATCTCCACTTTAGCTGAAGAGGTAGTGTTCCATGCTGGTAAAACCAATGCATAAGCTTTTCCATCCATTCTACTCTTCCAAAAAAATGAAAAACAGCATTTGTCCAGCCCGTCTCCAAGACCATGGAAACGTTGATAAACCGTCAGCTCATGAAATATCTCGAAGCACGAAAACTTGTCAATGGCCGGCAGTACAGTTTTCGTAGCAACAGGTCCACTGGTGATTTGATGGCCTGCCTCATCGAAGAGTGGAACCAAAGCATACATCAATCTGGCGATAACAAGATATGTTAGATGCACTTAATATTTCTGTGGCATTTGACAGAGCTTGGCATCAGATTCTTCTATCGAAAATGCATGCTTTAAGGATCGAAGACTCTCTTCTTCAGTGGATTAGAAATTATCTTGTGGAATGTTTAATTCAAGTTGTCTGGAATAGTTTCAAGTCTAGTATTCACAAAATGTGTAGATGCTGGTGTGCCCCAAGGCTTCGTTCTGTCTCCAACACTCTTTTTAATTTTTATCGAAGACGAAAAAAAGAATCCAATGTATTCCTTTGCCGATGATAGTACTCTCTGCTCGTTCATATTCGCTTCCGAACAAGCGTCGCTATTCTTCGGCTGTGGGAAAGAGAACGACAGCGTAGGTAAAACAAATTAAATTTCAATATTATCAGCATAACTCATTGGTTAACTATCAACAAGATGAAATTTTGTTGCTTCCAAGAAACAATGCTGTCTGCTGTTGTTAAATCGAAATCTAACACGCAGCAATTATCTATGAATGGTGCTAGTATCTTTGCAACCAAAAAACTTTCCATTCTTGGTATGTATGTCAATAACAACCTACGCTGGAACAATCACATATTCCATATCGTCAAAATTGAAGCGAAATATCTATAAAGAAAGAAAAAAACTTCACACTTCTCTGCCTAGATCAGAGAGGACATACGAGTACAAAAACATACTTCGAGTATACGAGCATATTGTTTATCCGACCAAAATTGGAGTAAAATGCCCATCTGGTCAGGTGCTTATAAAATCTATCTGCACTTTCTAAAATGTATTCAAAATCATGCGATGCTAATTACACCTAGTCTGCCGACAACCTCGAACACAGATGAAATGTCTGTCTACGGTGTCTGTCACCTTGTTCTATCGCTATTTTCACCACCAGCACTCCAGCGGTAGTATAGGCTTTTCCAATAGAGATTTGACAACTTTGAATTTAATTTATTTCCGACTGGGTTCTAGAGAAGATGCGCCAAGATGATAAATTTCATCGTAAAATCATCTTCATCTTGAGCTCATTTTTGGCTCAATAGGTTCGTCAATAAGCAATAAGCGTTATTGGTCGGGTGAAAACCCACATGTGCTTCATGAATCACTACTTCATCCACAAAAAATAACGTTTTGGTGCGGTTTGCATGCCGGCGGCGTTATTGGGACATATTTTTTCGTCGACGATTACGACCGTCACGTTACTGTGAATGTTCAGCGTTATCGCGCCATGATCACCGATTATTTTTGGCCCAAATTGGAAGATATGGACTTGGACGACATGTGGTTTCAACAGTATGGTGTCACAAGCCACACAGCACACGCTACAATCGATTTATTGAAGAGTAGGTATGGTAAGCGTGTTATCTTAAGACATGGGCCAGTCGATTGGCCGCCTCATTCATGCGATTTAAAGCCGCTTGCCTATTTTCTGTGTTAACCAATGTTAAGTCATTGGTTTATGCCAACACGCCGACGACGTTAGAAGAGCTCAGAGCCAACATTGAACCCGAAATAACAGCTGTTTTGGCCGAAATGTGTTGTCGAATCGTTGAAAATTGGGTCCAACGAATCGACCGTTGCAAACGTGTTCGCGGTGGCCATTTGAACGAATTCGAATTCCATTCATACATGTTTTGATTGTACTTGAAGCCAATAATAAAGTTTTCGAAATATCTCAAATGGTTTGCCTTTTATTTAAAAAAAAAAAGTTGTCAAGTCGTTATTAGAAAACCCTATAGCATTCCGCTCCATCAAACCTTTAAACGTAAAACCCTTCTTGCTGTGGATGCCCATCATTTTACCCTCAAGCTTGCTTTCGGACCTACATTGAAGTATCCAGTTTCGTTCTTAAACCGTAGAGCTCGCTAATTGAATCCACTGACTAGATCTTTTCATTATAACTTCGAAACATTCAAAACCAACGTATACATATCGGAATCGTTTTTTTTTCTCTAACTTTCCTTCGTCAGCGCCATGTTTAAGGGTACGCAAATGCTTTAAGCGCAAAAAACTATTTTGATCTTTTGGCAAAAGACTTTATAAAAAGCGCTTTTCAAGCCTTCAAGAGGCTTTCGGCAAGCCTCTTTTGTTTTTTTTTGGTCTGATCTGTTCTGATTCAAATCTTCCTCCAAATAATTCGTAAGTGACTTCCTAAGAAATTTTCCACTTTTTTTAACGAAGTTGCTGCAGATCTGTATGAGTTGGGATTGTCATCGCTTGTCTACAGGCATTTGGAAGCGACGTGGAAGCAACGTGAGTCGCAACTGGATTAAGTGTTCCTGAGGCAAACTGTGTCTTAATCTGTTCTTTCTCTCATTATAAAAAAATATGTTTTTACTTTATACTGTCAAGTCAAAGATTATTGCATCAGCATTTGCTTGGTTTTAGTTGGTCGGGTACTTTATTTTACTTTTGAGGAACTTTGCGAGACTCTAAAGGATATCTTTTAGTCAATTACGTTACCATGAAACGCTTCATCTATTCTAGTAAATTTTGGTTAATTTTACATAAATACACTCAGATTTAACATACTTCATCATTGCTTCAATATTATGTAGCTTACCACCAGATACACGAGGCATTGATGATGCAATTTGTATTGCAATTTTTCTTGTACTCGAATTGAGGGTTTTATGAGAATTTTGAGTGTTAGATCAGATTCTGATTTCAGATTCCCGAAAGGCGTTAACTTCTTTAAATCTTAAATCAAAGACTAGTGAAAAGCTTAACCAATTAATCTAGTAGAAGAATAACTTCCACACATACTTCTTTCCATATAGGTTTCTTGAATAGGCAAAATACTAGCTAAATACTACCGAATCCAGTAAATCATCTGGCTTAAGTAGCTATAAGCATATGAATAAACATATATAACAATCACATGGTCCCAAACAGGTAAATGTGAATATTAATTATCCAAATAAAATCACTGGAACTGATCATCAACCGACCTTGTTGTCGCATACTATACGAGTAGGTAATAAATATTTTATTCTATCTAAACTAATAAACAATGAATGCAAATCACAGATTTCAGTGTTGGTTTTGATAAATTTAGCCGGGTAAAAGGTTTAAATATAACAAAACAGGTTAACCAAGTTCGACTATCTCACACCTATCGCATTGCATTAATATCTACTACAGACTCATATTCATATTCATAACATGACTTGTCAATATGAGTAGTTACCGGCTATCAATTTTTCACTTTCAATATGAGTCGCGACCGTTCAACACCAGCCATTACTTGTTTAATCATTAAATTTATTAGTAACAAAGTCCCTAGTTAATTGGCCCCAATATTGTTTATAACTACGAATACCAGTATTTAGAGTAACAAGTGATCCCCCTGTTACATCATATCGTGACGCTCACTTACATTCTGATCAAAGTTTCTTGGTCATTATAAATGCAAAAAGGTAGCCTATTTATATCTTTACTTGATTTTATATGCAAAAAGGCATTCTTTGGCAAGAAATTGATCAGGTTGGCCCTTCTAGTTTGTAGGGGCATACGAGACTCCAAGTCCACCTAAAGCAGTTGACCTCCGAAATATAGATGCGCCTCATATTCGCAAGCATATTGTTAAGCATTTGTGACGACAATGCGCGAATTTATGCAAATTGCAGCAGCTTAATACTCATTATCGTTGCTGCTGTTTTTTTTATTTTTTTATTTTTTTATTTTTTTTATTTGTTTTCTGTCAATGTGTTTGTTTTGACGGCTGAGATATTCATACTGATGCACTCTGTCTGTCTGTTGGCAATAATTTTATTGGCTTTGAACTTGAATCGATCAAGTTCTAGATTTGGTGTATCTCATGCAGCCAGATTGATGGAAATGTACATGTTTGTTTGATCTTGACTGGCTTGGGAGTTGTTTTGGCGGTTTTCTGCCAAAATAGGAATCAATTAATTTGTGTCCCAAAAACAAAACAAAAGTACAAATATTCGTATCTTAAAGTTTGCCGTATATTTGTGGTCTTTGTTCGAATGGTTGCTAATTTGCAGCGGGAATTTGGCCTTGACTTTTGTCATTCAAAACCAACCAATTAGTGTATGCATTCGATGTTTTTTTGTTTTCTTTTTCCTTTTTTTTTTTTTCATTTATAGTAGTTCTTTTTTTCTAACTTCATTTCAAGTCAAATTTGAAATTTTAACCAAAACTGTAATTAATAAGATATTTGAATAAAAATTTAACACAATTTTAACAATGTCTGTAGGCGCCGACGTTCAATGAATCAGGTGTTGATAGTTTAACTACTAATCGCCATCCATCACAGAGAATGATGGCACTACAATTTTATTTAGCAACACATCCATGAATAAATTTAAAATTGTTCAATGTAATGTTTGCGATGATTCTGTGCGGTTCGATGCTTATCTGACCCTCAACTAACAAGCTTTTCCAGTAAGACGCTTTGGGCGGGAACTCTAACGTTCAGTCGCTTTTCAAGTTTTACTCATCTCAGCATTGGCTGCATATTTTTTCTTCTTATATCTTTGAATGTAGAAAATATTTTTTAAGGAATCTTTTTCTCAAAGTCAATATTTGAAAGCTCCGACAGCAAAAAGATTCTTAATGAGTCGTCTAATGTAATAGATTCGAATCAAGGTTCCAAAGGTATTCGTCTGGAAACCAAGCATCGTTGATTCTTTTGCAAAAATCATGCGTACTCTGTAAGGAAGGTAGCCAATTCATCAGCAGTTGTCCGAGTTTCAAGAAGCTCATACGCTTTGAAAGATTTTCGAATACGAATATATTGGGCCTTCCATTAACTGCTTGGAAAAAGGTCAAACTGTTGTTAAATGTTCATCCCAAAATAAATGCAAGACATGCAAGCAACCACTCTATACGCTCACTGCTTCATAGACAACAACAAAAATTTGGTGAGGGTACATCTTCATCTGCAATTGACACCTTTTTAGATTGAAAGTCAAGGAAGAGCTCTCTTAGATTCTGCGCCCTAAACAAATTCAATAACAGAAAACTTCTCTCGAATGCTGAGTTTACAAAGACAAAAGAGACAACACGAAATCGTAGGAATAGATTCGGTGTAAACACGTTCGCACTACCAAATAACTATCTAGAACTAGGTCTCGATTCAATAATTTTAAAATTTTCCTAGATTTTCTAATAACCAGGACCATTACTAGATACCAACCCAATAAGACCCTAAATTAGATAAATGGCATAGTAGGCTACGTTAAGTTAGGTAAGAATTGCTGTTGGAATGGTTAATCCCATTGTGATACCACGTGGATCTACGATCCTCCTACTTTTGGAACCAATTTGAGCTTATGATGAAGCGTAGGAGACTGTTAACGTCTTTGTATAGGGTTTTCTAATAACGCCTTTGACAACTTTTTTTTTTAAATAAAAGGCAAACCATTTGAGATATTTCAAAAACTTTATTATTGGCTTGAAGTACAATCAAAACATTTATGAATGGAACTCGACTTCGGGCACCGCGGGCACGTTTGCAGCGGTCGATTCGTTGGACCCAATTTTCAACGACACGGCCACACATTTCGGCCGAAACGGCCGCTATTTCGTGTTCAATATTGGCTCTGAGCTCTTCCAACGTCGTCGGCGTGTTGGCATAAACCAATTACTTAACGTAGCCCCACAGAAAATAGCGGCTTTAAATCGCACGAACGAGGCGGCCAATCGACTGGCCCATGTCTTGAGATAACTCGCTTACCATCTTCACTTCAATGAATCGATTGTAGCGTGTGCTGTGTGGCTTGTGGCACCATCCTGTTGAAACAACATGTCGTCCAAGTCCATATCTTCCAATTCGTGCCAAAAATAATCGGTGATCATGGCGCGATAACGCTGACCATTCACAGTAACGTGACGATCGTTATCGTGGACGAAAAAATATGGCCCAATAACTCCGCCGGCATGCAAACCGCGCCAAACAGTTATTTTTTGTGGATGAAGTGATGATTCATAAAGCACATGTGGGCTTTCACCCGACCAATAACCCATATTTTGCTTATTGACGAACCCATTGAGCAAAAAATGAGCTTCGTCACTGAAGATGATTTTGCTATGAAATTCATCATCTTGGCGCATCTTCTCCAGAACCCAATTGGAGAACGTAGCTCGTTAGTGTACTTTACCATGATGTTGAGTTTACTGAATAAATTGACAGTGACAGTTCGATGATTAGTGAAAGAGTGCGTTCACAAATTAAATTCAAAGTTGTCAAGTCCCTATTGTCAAATACCCTATATATTGTATAGATAATTGCAGAAAAAAGCCCTACGTGGAGTTTCCTTCTTTAAGAGAGAGCTGGGCATGTACAGAGCAGCTAGAGCATTGTCTTTTCCTCCTCGTCGGCCATGAAGATTTTGGAAAAAAATTTTGTAAAGACGCCAAGCCTTCTTGCATTCTTGCCTATAAGACAGTGTCCAGTGATGACACCTATGATAGATCAAATTCTAAGAGCGATTCAGATCCAGCTTTGGCCAGAGCTGTTTGATGGCTAGACATGTTAATTCAACAGTTCATATAAGGTTTGTTCTTCTATTAGCACCGACTTTTAGTATTAGTTTGCACGTAGCGATTGTTATACCGATGCTACCCTTTTCCGGTAGGTACATTTCGCTGGAATGTCTCTGTGCGCCGGCGCCCAACATAGGTGAAGGTTAAACTGCTCTGCCATCTTCTTAACAGATGATCGGCAGACAAGGGCGGCGAATTTAATGAGACTGATAGCGGCCTGACTATCAGAAAAAATACGGATATCCCTTGCAGAAATCACGTTTTTCTTCTGCCAGGACTGTAATTTAGAAAATTGAAGGAGAGGTTTAGATTAAGGTCATCTTAGAAAAAGCCGCTACCAATTCTGCTATCAGTCATTACATATGGTAGGAATTGGGTTGGTCGTTGAGAAGGTAGTGTCGGGGTGGGGATGAGGAAATGGTTTTGGAAAATGTGTTCGCCGGCGTTAGGTAAGACAGACGTATGTTTGATGATCCTATCGAGATTACTTATAAGAAGAGAAAAAGAAGAGGACCTATATGGCTGTCTTGTGGAACTCCAGAGGTGGGAAAAAATGGAGCTGAGTGGGTTGATCTAAAATGAACACTATAAAAACCGTTTTCAGGGCTAGAGGATGTCAGCATGGGTTCAAAGCCAAGAGCAGACAATTTGAAGAGAAGATCAAAGGCCTTGCTTAGATCGGTTGCAACCACATCGACATCGTTACCTTCCTCTAGGGCTGAGACGGCAAAGGATACGAGTTCAACGAGATTTCTGGTGGTTGACCTACCCTTCAGGAAGCCATGTTATCTAGAGGAGATAAGTGATTTGCGTTGGAAGTTTAGAGCTTCATAAAAAATACATTTGAATAGTTTGAGTATATGGGAGAATTAAGCGATGGGACGATAGTCAGTTACTTCATTCTTATGAGGAAAAATGGCAAAGGAAAGAGAGGAGGAAAGTTTTTTAAGAAATTTGGCAGGCCGACCATCTGGATCGGGTGTAAGTTCGTCATTAAGCTGGCTTAAGATATATTCGATGGATCTGGTACAAAGGAGTCTTTAGTGAAGGATTGTTTAAAAAAGGTGGCAAATAGGTTGGTAATGGTGTAGATGACTCGTTGTTAAAAGAGAGGAAAGTGAGTAACCATCGTAGTTAACAAATTCAATAAAATGCTGGTAAAGTGATGGATGAGAGAGTTGTGGGTGGAATGGACTGGACAGAAGGGTTATGAAAAAACGACAAAAGAAGGTGGGGGTGGTAATTTAAGTCCCTCCACAGATTTCAAAAATGGGATTGCGCACTAAGCAAACAAAAAATATAAGCAAATTTGCAATAACAAGTTCAAGCGATTGATCTTCAGCAAAAGCGTTTTTGTAAAATTCACTTTTTCTCCATTTAATGATTTTTTTTGCCCAATTTTGTTCTTAGTGTTATAATGCTGTAGGAGTGGGCGCAGTTCCTGGAATCAATGACTGGGACAGTACTTAAAAAAGTGTTAACGTACTTTAAGCTTACCGCAAGTGGCAAGAAAGTAGAGTCTAAAACAATATCCAGGACGCAGTTGCTGAGGAAGTAATCCACTTTATGCTTAAAAATACTTCATCAGTTGACGAAGAACAGACAAACGGTCATTCATCTGGAGTATCTTATGTCGATGAGAAAGAAGAACTGGATAAATAGCTGGAGAAACTGAAAAGGATATGTAAAAAATAGGAGACACGTATTTTTAGAACTCGTGTTTTTATGTGGTGAATTCATTGGAATATCACCGTTTCGAGCAGATCACACTATTGGATGGTAACAAATGTTAAGAACATAGGAAGTTTGTTTGGTATAAATTAAATTATTACATTCGTGTTGAAAAATTACTATAGAGATTGAAATAACTCCCCACAATTCGACAGTTTCTGACTTGCCAATTGCGAAGCAAGGCACTTTGACCTAAAATATCTTTTCTACCATTTAGTCAGAACTGTAGTTAGGCTAGTAGGTTTTCTACCCTGTTGATTACACTACAATACTAGCAGATGAATTTATAAATTTGTTGAAGAAAATCTGCCTTCTAATTCCGTTGAAAATTGGACATGCATATAAGATGTGTTCAGTTTTTTCGTCTTCTTCTATATAAAATCGGACCTATGGAGAGCCGATCCATATTGATGACGTGATATCTTAAACTGTGATGTCATATTAGGTAACCTACTAAGATATTGATATCGTGCCGACTTAGATTTAGACATCTATTGGCAGGATGGTTCGTTTGGCCTGTCTTAGCCCTGAGTCATTCTCATAATATGAGTTGCATTTCGACTGCTTGCAATTTCTAATAGTTAATTAGGAGTGAAGCAGAAGGGTTAAGGTCCATTTAAGCGAGTTTTAAGTTTTTTATGGCAAGTTCCTCAGCCTTATGACCACCTCAGTTTGATTTTGATGCTAGAGCTTAGTTTTTGGGGGGTTATGAAGCAGAACATAACTGATTTGGAGTCAATGGTATGCGAGGTAAGAGCATTTATAGCTGCTTGACTGACCGTGAATATATGGATGTTTGCGTCTTTGATACCAGAGTTTTAAATATGACACATACTTGAATGATGCGGAGTTCTGCCTGAAATAGGTACACTGGGACTTTTGGCCATTGCTATTTAGGTATTCTAGCTCCCACTCCTGATTCCATTTTAGAACCATCGGTATACCCCTTTATGTCATTTTGGCATATTTTGGTCTGAACAAAATCTTACGAAAACAGGCTTCATAGCGCTTTTGTTTATTGAAAAGACTATGTGGGCGATATCCCTATCATTCAATTTTTGCATTCATTCAAGAATTGCCGGTATTTTTTCGCTACCTGTCCCTTTACTTTGTGGAAAGAACATTCTGATGACATGCGATTTTGGAAGATTTTTCTCCTCGACAAGTATCACCTCTAACCCATATTTCTCTTTAATTTGTTCACCCACTGTGTAGTGGAGGCATCCGCATAAACTATTGAAAGCTAACCGGCTTTGAATACTGCCCTCTTTTCCTCATCAGGTAGCTTGATCGTTATAACCCTCCTCGTCTCTTGTATCTGAACCATTTGTTTATTTGTGGAAGGTTTACGATAGAGGTCGACTGGTACGACTCCCAGTCTGGCATAGCTCTTTATATTGCTATATGAGACTTTGTCGAACGATTGTCTTCCCAGTGCGAACTCGTTTCGCCTTGGATTGAGGAAATGTGTTTTCCTCGGATCGCATGCGCTTCACTGCGGGACCCTTTTCTATCACTTTCTCTTTTGCATAAATCCGTACTTTCTTGTAGTTACACCCCTTTCTTTAGCGCTTAAATCTGACATCAAATTGTGTAGATAATGTAGACCCACTTCAGTAACAAACCTCACGACTTGCCAAAAGCTCGCTAAGTCTGCCAGAAATCTTAAAAAGTTTGCTTATCGGGATGAAATCTTAACAGATGGTAGCGTCTTTTAAAAAGAAATGAATCAAGCCAGTCATTTATTTTAGGTGATAGGTGATAGACAGCACAATTACACCATCAACATATGTCAAAGGGTGGGCATAGGAATAGAGCGTCGATCCACATACACCATAGCGAAAGGGACGAAACATCACCTTGTGGAAAAACTACGTCATCCCATTACATCACATATTTTCCGCTATCAACATCTGCAGCCTACCATCTATTCACTAGGTTTTAATTAATGGCAAAATTACTGACCATCACTTAGAAGTGTTGTCTGGCCGAGTTATTCATACCGTTAAGAGATGCGTTGTCAAAAGCGACCTCAATGTCAGAGTATAAAAAATACTTTCCTAGCAAAGACCTTTACGATGGGGCTAGTCTGAATATGATTCAAAGACACGCTGCAAGAATGAGAACTCACTTCTATCAGGCTTTATCCCGCCAGAGGATTTTTGCAATATTGATGTTAAAGGGTTAGTGCAAATCAGGGATGGTATCCCAGTAATACACCACCGCCGCAGCAGTGCGAGGGAAAACAAGGTCCTCCGTTTTAGTCCCGCCATTGCGGGCAGAGATCAGATCGATGTCGGAAATTCTAGGTGGAGTGAAAATTAACCTTCTCCAGAATGCGCTGCTACTGCAAAAAAGGTTATGGTGCCTTGAAGTCCGTTCATATTTAGGCAGACATGCCAAATTTCAGTGCGATACTGTCTTTAGTTTTGTTTTGACTGCTGATTGTTTTTGACGTGTTTGGCATCATGTTGAGTGTGGACAAAATCGATTTTCGTTCTCTCATAAAGCATTATTTTTTGAAAGGCAAAACGGCGAAGGAAATAAAAGAAAAGTTGGATAAATATTATGGGGCTAATGCTCCGTCAGATTACACTGTCAAATATTGGTTTCGAGAGTTTCGTGGTGGCCGCAACTCCACTACCGATCAAACCCGCAGCGGCAGGCCATCCGATGCGGTTACAGAGGACAATGTCACAAAAATACATGAAATGGTGTTGGCTGACCGGAAAGTGTAGGTGCGTGAGCTAGCAGATGCCACAAAAATTAGTACTTAGCGCACACGCCATATTTTGGACATTATTCTGAATATGAAAAAGTTATTTTGCCGCTGGGTGCCTCGCATACTCACTCCTGACCAAAAACACGAACGCGAGAGCACTTCGAAAGAGTGTTTGGAATTGCTGATGCGGAATCGAGCAGACTTTTGGCATCGATTGGTAACTGTTAAACACCAGAGAACAGAATGAGTGCCCAGCAATGGACTGATGCTGGCACGAGTGCTCCGAAGCGGCCGAGGGAGGCTCTATGGGTCGGAAAGGTTATGCGTCGGTTTTCTGGGATTGTCATGGCATATTCTTCGTGGACTACCTCGAAAAAGGAAAAAACCATCAACAGAGAGTATTACTGTGCATTATTGGAACGATTGAAGGCCGAAATCGCTGCAAAACGGCCTCACATAAAGCGAAAAAAAATTTTAGTTTTGCCAGACAATGCACCGGAGCACAAGAGCATCGCAACCACTGCTAAAATCGATGACTTAACGCTCCAATTGCTGTCGTAATTGTCCACCGTATTCGCCCAATTTGGCTCCCTCGGACTATTATCTCTTCCCAAACCTCAAAAGATGGCTCATCAATAAAAAATTCAGCTCACGCGAGGAAATCATCGACACCACGGAAGAGTATTTTGCAGACCTTCCGGAAAATTACTTTTCGGACGGGATCAAGAAGTTGAAAAATCGCTGGAATAAGTGTATCAAACTAAAATATTTTGTTTTTATTCCCAAGGTGGTTACTTTTCACTCCACCTAGTAGTATACCGAATTCTGGTGGCTTCAAGAAGGAGTTGGCTCTACAAGGTTGGTACGTTACTAAGTAACATACACCTCATAGTTGTAAGTTAGATTAAGGACACTTAGAAAGATCTCGTGGAAAGCCGTGTTTGTTTACATGAGACGGTGCCTCTGAGAAGTTACCGGTGCTTTATGGCATTGGTTACATCTTGGTAAAAAAAAATAGTAAAACGTTAAATTTATTACGCGTTGGCAAGAAAAATGGAACAGGGTTAGAAATTGGATATCCGAAGACGCACACAAAATATCAACTTTATTTAAACGCAGTTGACATTGGAGATAGACCCTTACTCTAGAACGACTTTTTTTTTTTTAGAATGTAGCCAAGAATCATTTGGGAAATTATCCTTAACGAATTAGGTGACATCCTGTGTAATGCAGTTTGTAAATTCACAAGAATACGTCGCAAGTATGTTCGATATAGTTGCAATGCAGCAGCTTCTTACCATGACCCTGATATTGAATCCAAATTCATCACATTCACTCTTTAAATTCAATCGCAAAGAAAGATATTTATTTTAATTCATGCTCTAGTGTTATATAGTTTTTTACTTTTTTATTTTTTTAATTATCACGCATCTTATAGGTACTGTGGACTACACACACATATCATGAGCACTATGAATGCGACTTCAGCAACGCTGTGCTCATCAGTGACGACAGATTGGGGCGGAACAACTACTGCGTGACATAAACATTTCCTCACCTCACCGGCTGGCCATCACATGCTGCCGCCGCCGTAGTAGTACCATATGTAGTTTTTGTTTTATTTTGTTCAGTCAGGGGTTCAACGTACTATCCGACCACTGTCCAAAAATATCGTAAAAATGCAAACGAGAAATAATTTTGTAACTCTACAATACACTGACAATGATGGCTCAGAGTCAGTCAGAATCAGAATTCACTAAGAGGCCTCTTATTTATTATTTATTTATTTATTTATTTATTTATTTTTTATTTTTTTGTAAATGAATGGGTGTATGTATTGAATTAAGCCAGGGATGGTGTAAATTGTATATATACCGACTTGTCTCTTGGACGGATTGAATTTCACTTCACAAAAATGCGTAATTGTGTCGTCAGTTCGCGTGGCAGTTCTTGGGCGGGGATCTTTGTCTCTGCAGATTTGGAGCCCATTTCAAGTGACTTTTATTTATTTATCTTTAATCTTTTTATGTTTGTAATAAATTCGATAATTTAAGATTGGAATTAGCATTCAATTCTTTTTGATTAATTGTGCTAATGAACAGTGTGCATTTTGTTATTTTTTTTTATGGTCATTGAGGTGCGAACTTCCTCGTGTTATTTTAGATGTCTTCACCATTTAATTAGCTCATCGAAACGGAAACCTCATAAAACTGATTATATAGTAGACGTGCATAGGAATCGAATTTTGTCATCGTCATAGTAAAGCCATGCCAACATACATATGGATGTATGTAAATATTGCTGCCAAAGTATATGCTAATTGTCGCAATTTGCACACTTGGCCATAAGGTAGACTTTGTTTGTTCTGTTTGGATATAAAAAATAATTCAACTAGGGAGTTTCTAGATAGGAGTAGATAGGATTAAGAGATGACACTTAGTACGAGTATGTTTGTATCTAATGACTATGATATACTGAGTCAATTTATCGGTGCCAGACTTTCGAGTAAAGATTTAATGTAAAATCTTTTGTCACATCGACTTACTAAGCTTAATGTATTTACAATGCAATTTGCCATTTTTTTTATGAAAAGCCTGAACCACGTCAACGATTTCAAGTTGTTGAAATTTTTTTCCAAAATCGAAACTCTACTCGTGAATCTTACAGTGCACACAACGTCGGCCATCTGAAGGTGCTATTTATCAAATTGTTGAAATCTTTCGCCTTCAATTCATGTTATTAGATACTTATATACCAACAAGAATGATGACAGCGCAACTTTGCTTTGTCCATCCACTATCTGAAAGATTCTGCGAAAGTCTTAAAGCTTACAAGATCAAATCGTTAAAGGAGCTAAGCTCGCGTGGTCATTTATTGCATCAGGTATTCAGTGAGAATCCCCAAGAAGTTTACTAGATGCTATTGGATCCGAAAATAAATGCACTGCATGGTGCTGATTATCCGGCGGTAGCTTCATCGTTCCTTATTTGTTCAAAAGAAATGCCGGAGTACAAGTTACTACCGATAGACGACTATTTTTTCCCAAATTTGCGCGAAATCAATATGGAAGAACCGTCGTTCCAAAAAGATCATGCTCAACCCCATACTTCCAAAGAAAACATCGCTTTGTTGAATACACGATCTGGCAATAGAGTCCTGGCCCTGTCAATTGGCCATCAAGATAGCGTATTTGACGCCATTGGATAATTTTTTGTGGGGCAAAACCAAAAAATATTGACGCTTTGGAGCACAACATTGTTCGAGTAATACGAAATATGCGCCACTAATTGCTCTAAGAAGTATTCGAAAGTGTATCACTATAGAGCGATTTGTACTAGGCAGCCGTGGTGGACAAATATTTAAATATTAAAAGGCATAAAATAGTCCTTCGAATGAATTTAAAAAATCGTCGTCAAGTCAATTCCTTTGAGCTTTATTTTAACAAAAAATTTGTATGAACGGCTCACCTTGAATTGGTCTGTATTTACCTTATTAACACCTTGAAGGGTTGTTCTAATATGTTATATAGGGTTTTCTAATAACGACATGACAAATTTTTTTTAAATAAAAGGCAAACCATTTGAGATAACTTACTCTCCAATAAATCGATTGTAGCGTGTGCTGTGTGGCTTGCGGCACCATCTTGTTGAAACAATATGTCGTCCAAGTCCATATCTTCCGATTCGGGCCAAAAATAATCAGTGATCATGGCGCGATAACGCTGACCATTCGCAGTAACTTGACGATCGTTATCGTCGACGAAAAAATATTTTTTGTGGATGAATGAGCCTCGTCACTGAAGATGATTTTGCGATGAAATTCATCATCTTGGCGCATCTTCTCCAGAACCCAATCGGAGAACGTACGTCGCTTCAAATGGTCCATTGGCTTCAATGCTTGAGTCAGCTTGATCTTGTATGGGTGTAAACCAAAATCATTTCGCAAAATACGCCATAATGTGGTCCGAGCGATGCCCAATTCTTGAGAACGCCGTGGAATTGACTGATTTGAATCGTTTGCTACGGACGTCTGAACGGCAGCGATATTTTCGACACTTCGACCAACGCGTTGTCTCACTGACATGGTAACATCACACAACAAATATGTAGACTTAAATTTTTGCACTAAATTTGTTATTGCCTGTCTACTAGGGCGAGAATTACGACCGAAAATTGGACTTAACGCTTTTAAAGTTGCAGTCACCGACTCCGAAAATCTGTAGAAAATTTTTATAATTTACAGACATTGCTTGTTAGTGTACTTTACCATGATGAAAATGTTGAGTTTACTGAATAAATTGACAGTGACAGTTTGATGATTAGTGAAAGAGTACGTTCACAAATTAATCCTACTGGAAAACCCTATATAATTTAAATTTTTTACTTTTTTTTTTCAAAGTACAAATAGAATTGGCTTATAAATAATTTGAAGGAATCATAATTAAAGTTATTTGACTCCTCGGTGAGCTTAATACTGAGCAACATACATTTTAAGATTTCATATGCCCTGTTCATCTGGGAGGACATTTTTGTGAAGGACGAGAATGAAGTGTGTTAACACATAAAAGAAGAAAATAATTTTTTTTTGGTGCTTAATTTAAATAAGACAACAACGGTTTGAGACATAAAATTGATTCTGGCTTTATTTTGAAGCTACGTTCATGTCATTATGTGCGAAACAGTAAATCATTCAAATGGCCGTCTCGGCTTCGCTGGGAGTAGTTCAAGCGGTCCGTACAATTTTTGATGATTCAGTCTAATATAGTATGTACGGCGTTATTCCGGGAATAGCGTGTTAAAAGTTGCCTTCGAGGGCGTTCAAAGTGGTTGGCTTATTAGCGTAGACTAAGGACTGGACCTAACTTCAAAGAAAATAATCGAGTGGCATCAAATCACACATCACGGCAACTAATTGATGAACACTTGCCCTGAGGTGACCCAGTCGACAAATTTTTCCTTCACAACTTTGAGCGTTGCGTCGCTTGTATGGCATGTAGTCATACTACTGACTACAGGGAGTGACAGAGAGAAATAACTTCGCTCTATACCTGAGAAGATTTTACCGCAATTTACCGTATCTCCTTCCTCAATTCAAAAGAAATAAGGTTCGATGATGCCGCCATACCATAAACCGCATTAAACAGTCAAACTTTGTGGATGCATTGATGCTTCGCCGAAACCTTGGAGATTGTGTCCACTTCAATAACGGCAATTTTGCTTATTGACATATCCGCTGAGCCAAAAATGGGTCTCGTCCGAGAAGATGATATTTTGCTCAGATTTTGTCCGGATCTCCGTCCAACATTTCCATCGCCAAATAAGCGAACTTAAGGCGTTGTATATGGTCGTCCGGGTTCAATTCTTGCGTTACCACAAATTATTTAGAAAATTAAAAATACAAGTTTATTCACCTAAATCTATATTTTCCCCTTAAAAACAATTCCGCGCACATTCGGTAAGCGTAAAACCATGAATGATGAAATGGCAAACTTAACTAAATATTTTGGGAGCTGAACGTTACTTAACAATATAAACAACAAAGGCTTGAGGTAGTTTAGTCTTCCAGATTCCTGAAGGCTTGGTGTCAGTTCTCGTACAGTCGATCGAAGTCGGCTTTGATCTTGGCTTCGTCACTCTTGACGGGGTCCTTGAATGGATGATGAAATGGTAAACTTAACTAAATATTTTGGGAGCTGAACGTTACTTAACAATATAAACAACAAAAGCTTGAGGTAGTTTAGTCTTCCAGATTCCTGAAGGCTTGTTGTCAGTTCTCTTGACGGGGTCCTTGAACTTCACCGAAGACATTTGTTACATAATATTGCCCATGGTCTCCCTAATCACGTTCCACATGATATTCTTATCGGACTGAGCGGTGGATTCAACTGGATGATGGGCCATATCGTAGAAGGCACCCGACTGTCTTGAGGAATAGGCATATGAAGAGAAGGAGTTGTGTTGTATGAAATCGTCCTTTAGCAGTTTAGCAACCTAGTGAGTGATCTTATCAATCTTTAACTTCACAGAGAACTTGCCTGACCTTGGTCCTAAGTGCCACGAATTCGATAAAGTTCTTGTCATAGAAATCATCTAGGGCACCCATGTGCCTACTGTACAAAATGAGCCGGTTGATGAAGGTGAAATGTTTGGGCCGGGAAATTTTCTTATCCAAACACCAGAACGTTTTTACAATAACGAGGCAGTAAAAAAGACACGATCTGACAAATCCCCACCAGAGGGTGATGCAGCACCCCACAATAGAAACGGAAACCATCAAATTCTGAGTCACTTAAACACATGACATGACCGGCAGGTTCATAGAAATTTCACGAAGAACCTCAGTCCAACGAGAGGTAGAATTAGTCATCATGTATACGTTGTAACCCATATCAAGGAAGTCTTCAGAAAAATTGATGCCACTATTGATGGAAGCTTCACGAGCAGCGGCAGGCATGTTGGATGTGTTGGCAACAAGAGCAGTGCGTTTCATGATAGATACGGTTATACAATCGTATCAACTGACGACTCGGGCAAATCACGAAGTACTTCAGACATTTCGTTTCCACGTTCTCTGCAAACGACGTAAATGATGACATCCGAATTGGAGTACTTTTACGAGACTTGTCCGAAAGCTCCGGACTCCGGGAATAGCAGTGGTACAAGAGAACAGCGAATCTAATACACCTTGACTGGTCAGAAGTGGATGATAAGCGGGAAACTTCTCAGTAACTGGACTTGGTTGACGTACAGGCCATACTTGCAACATACTGTGTTGGTTGATCTATTTATCGAACTCGGTCTTCAAAACAACATCCTTGAAATTGTAGATGCGAGCTGGTGCAATATAAAGTGGGACCCAACCGTCATATTGTGCTTGACGAGATTGTTTTCATGTACCAAACAGTTCAAGTCACTTTGGTAATGTGTGATTCAATTTCCACATTGAGTGAATTGAGTGGATTGGCGTTAGTCAGGTCGTTAATGTCTTTCAATGGAGGTTGGATACCATAGAAAATGATTTTTCAGTACGCAACACTGGTGAAGTCAGATCTTTGTTCATATACCTGAATGGTGGTCATATCACCTTCGAGACGAATGATTTCACCCATTAGCTTGAAGTAGCCGACACGCACCAACTCGTACATATCTGATCCATATATGCCCAAAGATACGGCCATATATGAACTCCCCCTCATCATCTGGCTTACTCGTAGCTTTGTTTGTTGGATCCTCAAAGTTTAATTGAAATGGAAAATTTTAAATTTTTATTAAAATTTGTTGAGTTTTTTTTTTTGTTACATTTAAAACGAGAAAACGTTACCTTCTACCAACAGAACAAGTACCTTGTTCTTGTTCTCATAGTATTAGATAGTGCTCATTGTCTCTATAACCATTTCATCAGTACTTGATACTTTTTTTAACCTCAAATTCTGGTTCTTAGCCGACTCGATTCAGTCTTCTCGAAAGTAAAGATTTAATTTTTCCCTTGGTATACAAGATCATTCTCATTTTCTTGTAACTCGGACTACACTCCGATTAAGGACATTGAGGTTTCCTTGACTTGTTCCTCCGCTGAGCCTGTTGCTTTGTGCATATTGATTTATGAGAAGATTTTACGTACCTTCGGTTGGTGCTGCATCTGTATTTTAAAGACAATCAGTGAACGTTCCCGGAATTTCATAATCCCCATCGACTGCAACACACTTATGCCAGTGCTTGACCCAATCCCCGAAACATTTTTTATATTCGGTTTTCGGTACGTCCATCAGTGCTTCCTGCGATTTTTCTATTACTTACTCTCGGCTGCTGAAATGCATTCCCCGTATTGTTTTTTTAAATCGATTGAACAGAAAGAAGTCACAGGGAGCCAAATCAAATGAATTCGGTGGCTGTTGGATGGTATTTGTTACATTTTCCGTCAAAAAATTACGAATAATGATGGCACTGTGCGACGGTGTGTTATCATGGTGCAAAATCCTCTAGTTTTCTGTCCATAATTCAGGTCTCTTTCGGCGAATTGCTTCGAGTCGCATAACGCCCAAATGATACCCTTTGTTTACCGTAAAAGCCGTGAGCATTTCCTCCTTTTTTGAGTGAAAATGACGAGTTTTTTTTGGTCTCGGCTCATTTGGTGAACTCCATTTACTTGCTTGATGTCTGGATTGCGCGTCGTACTCATAAACTCACGTCTCGTCTCCAGTAATGATCCTTTTGATGAATGTGGGATCGGATTCAGCCTCGCAAATCATCTCTTTTGCGACGTCAACATGGTGTCTTTTTTGCATGAAATTGAGGTCTTTTGGCACTAATTTTGCTGCTACATGACGGAAACCAAAATCATTAACCAACATGTCTTGGACGGATCCATATGTAATGTTCACCGCTATCTATCTGATGGTTAATTTGCGGTTATTGACCAACATTTCTTTTACTTCATCAATTTCCGTCGGTTTTCGATGTCGATGGTCTGCCATCATCATCTTCGATTGACTCACGACTACTTTTGAACCGCTCGTGCCACTGAAATACTTTTCCAACATTCGCGCACCATTAAATCCGTTTTTTACGCAAAATTTAATACACATTCATTGTTGCAAATTTAAATCCATTTCTAAAATTGTAAAAAATCGCCAACACACGCGGTGAAAGATGTACTCTTGGCTACGTAACTTTTGCAAATGTCAAGTTATGATGCTAAGATTTAAAGGGAATGTCAATAACAGATGTATAAACTTAACAAAAAAAAAAAAAAAAAAAAAAACCGAACTGAAGTCGGAATAATGGAAGGGCCACACGGTGACGCCACTGGGAACTTTTTGATCACGGTGGTATGTGAGAATTCGTTCTACCGTTGTCAAAGGTGTAGTGGTTGCATCGGCTTAGTTGCACTAGGTTGATTCTAGCAAACGATTCTGCAAAGCTTTGCCTCTTCTTTTTGTTGTTGTTTTATTCCGCTGGACCGCTAATGTATCAAAATCTTCGGCTACAATAGTTTGCCATTTTCCCTAATGTTCACGCCTATCGAGCACTTGTTCGTTTTCCACCATATTTATGCTGAGTGGAATAGCGACAGAATGAATGATAACGTTCTTCTTGGATTGTTTGTTGTTTGCAGGTAAGAATTACATACGCTTTTGGTGCAAGTGTAACCTTGCTGACTTTGCACTGCTTCAGGATTATTAAGATGTAATTCCACCTTCTAATAGGTTGCTAATACAACTTTGTATGCTGCGAATTTGCGACATTTCATGGGATCACATTCGGCATACCACAGGTTCAATTTTTCGATATGTAGGTATGTATATTCGCTCAAACTTAATACTTTGTCAAAGTACTGTACATTGTATGAAATCGTTCCCATGTCACTGCATAGTGTGAGTGTGTGAGATTGACTCTACTAGCAGAGTAAGCCAACGTTTTCAAAGATTCACTAGTGTGGTGTATTGTCCAGTTTGGGGTGCATCAAACTACCGACAACTTTAGGCAGCAAAATTAGAATTCCCTATATCTGGGTGGCAGGACATTCTGAACATGATAAAAATACAAGAGCTGACGAACTAGACAGGAAAGGCTCTGGGGCGCTGATTAGCTCGTTGAGAATCTACTTCAAAGACTAAAGTCAAATCTTTTCTATTTCATTTCCCCCCTGGGTGGCATTAAGGTGTCACGCGACCCGTGCCAATGATCATCCTGGCTAAGGGTCCAGCATCTTCAAAAATAGCCTAGTCGCGAACGGAGTATCTGGGCACCTGACGGCCTCCGGATTAGCTAGCCTTACCTTTATACAGTGAATCTCCGTACAGATGAACCATCCTTTCTCCGCATCTCGTGGGATTTAATTATGGATGCTGACTAAAAAAAAACCTGAGGCCGGTACTCCTTTTATACCCCGTGGGAAAGCGGTGACTTCACTAACTTCTGGCAAGGCTCCTGCATTGTCGAGCGTAGGTGAAATTGTGACAGGCCACGGAGTACTCCTTAGAGGGAGTAATTTTAGTAGCAGCAGCAAGTTTGTGGCAGGAAATCAGGAATCAGGGCTCAGCTGTATCGGCAAGCTCTATCGAAGGCGCTTTCATAATACGCCGAAATGCTGTATGCATTATCAAAATCTTCGGATCCATTCCGGAGGTTGAGAGAAGTGCGGACATAAGGAACAAGATTGATTGGACTAACGAAATCCTAAAAGGTCGGTTCCCAAAAGACCCAAAATTTCTCCAAAACTTACAACAGCAAGATCTCTGGGCCATCAAACAGCACATCTCTGAGGCCTTTAAGCGGAGTCCTAAAAGACGCAATAACGATCGCGATAATCGAAAGAAACGACTCCGACGGATCGATAACACCTGAAACGTGGCAGTTGGTCAAGTTAAAGCTTTTGGAAAACTTCTTGGGCATCATGCGGGAAAACCCCGGACCACCTCCCATCACAAGCGACGCTGGCTGGCACCAAGGCCACGTCAGGCTTATCGCATGTGCCAATCGAAGATCTCTCGATCTTTACACCAAAGCCATAGGTGGATTAGAACAGATTTGGTCAGGTCCAAAAATCGAAATCGTGGCTAAGGAGGATATCCCTAGCAGACCTATAACTCGCACCTGGATTCCCAGAAAGCATTCTGGAGATAATCAGGCTCAGAAACCCGATCCTTCCGACTTATGACTGGAAAGTCGCGAAACTGGAAGAACTAATAATAGCTGAGCGTTGAAGATTACTTAACTTCAACCCTCTAGTGTAGATTAAAAGCATAATTTGGTTAGGTTTCGACTCAATTCACCTAAGCATTTATAAAAAATCAACCTTCTCCTTCTTCAAATTCAATCTTAGACACCTTGGACAGCGACGAAGACTCCAATTTATTCTAGGCGACACTTAAGCCTCGAACCTGATATACTACAAAGAGCTCATATACGATCAGAAGAAGAACATTGTGGTGGAGGATACTCTGCTAAATTGAAGCAATGTATCTTTCCAAAAACGTAGAAGACATCATCCTAATCTAAGAACCATGGATCATAGAAGGCGTGATTTGTGGGCTTGAGACACCTGTATATGCTTCACTCTATACAAGAGGTAAAGGTAAGCTTAGAACTTGTATATTAGTGAAAAGTAGCCTTAATGAATTTTCCTTCCTTAACTTAGCAACCCCGCCTGAACTGTTGTCAGACTAGAGACTGCCAAAGGCATATTTTTGCCACGATCATGTGGGCCCTCTCCCTGGTGATAACCTAGAAATCGTGGTACTGGAACCTGGAAGGCTAAAAAGTGGAATCATCATCGGGTGCGACGCTAACGTTCATAACACGGTATGAGGCAGTACCGACATCAACGATAGAGGTGAGTCACTTTTTGATTATATTAAAAGTTTTAACCTCATTGTTTGCAACATGTTCAATTTTATAACAAGAAACCGACAGAACGTGCTAGATATGGGGCTTCTGCTAAAGGATGTGTTAGAAGAGGTACGCCGTAAGGCAGTGTCCTTTCTCCTCTCCTCTGGAACTTAGTGTTTGCTTTAAACACCTTAATAGCATTAATGAATTATTTCAGCTAAATCTTAATAGGCAAACCCGTTGGGCAGATCGCTGTGGATTGTGCTTAGATTCCTTGTTGATCTTGTCCTCTTTTCCAGGAAATATTGTATAAAATTCAAATCGTAGACCCTCCTTCAATTAACAGTAGCAGTTTAGTGTTTTCCGATATAGCAAAATACTATATCTGGGTTTCATTTTTGACAGAAAACTTAACTGCAAACCTAACATTCAAGAAAAGGTAAGAACACCGCAGTAGCTTTATTTTCTTGTTAAAGGGCCAATGAGAACAAATGGGGCCTTCAACTTCGCATAACCCACTGGTTTTACATCTCGGACATAAGATCGATACTCGAATACGGAGTTGTTGTCTGGTGGAAGGCCTTAGACTGACTGCATTGTCAGTCGCATGAACGCGACTTCACAGTGGAAATATGATTTACATATTTGGTCACGCTAATATTCTTTATATATTTGGAATCCTGACAGAGAACATCGATTAACCAAACTTAAGCTTTGTTTTGATAAAGACTTTCATGTAAGCTTCCCCTCTAGATCTTTTTAGGAGGAAGATGCTTTCATGGAGAACAAGTCAATCCACTTTTACAAAGACGGATCTAAAACTAATAGCAGGGTTGGTGGCGACGTTTTCTCTGATAAGCTAAATCTAATCCTCTCCTTCCGTCTTTCAAATCACTGTGGCGTGTTCCAGATGGAAATTTTTGGGATTAAAGAAGCTCTGTCCTGGCTGAAGATAAACAAAGCAAAGGATATCCGCATCTTTTTGCATAGTCAGACCGCTATAAAATCCCTGGAATCAGTCTCATTAAATTCTAAAACCGCCAATTCTAAACTGCCGATCATTTTTTACCTTCACCTTTGTTGGATGCCGGGCCACAGAGACATTCCAGGAAATTGTAGGGCCGCCGAACTATTCAAAATTGAAACCACTCTGAAACCACTGAACAGATCTTAGGTGGACTATAGCGAGCAAACAGATCTGGCTAAATCTGGATCTGAATCGCTCTAAGAGTCTGATCTTTTTACACAGGAAACATCTCAACACCATCATAGGTGTTATCACACTGCCTGATAGGCAACCATGCAAGAAGGCTTGGTGCCTTTACAAACGATTGCTGTAGAAGTTGCATGGACGAGGAGGAAGAGGAGACAATCCTCCACTTTTCCGTACATATTCAGCTCTTTCCCAGAAAAGAAAACTCCACTTAGGAGCTTTCATCTACAATGAATAAAACGATCTAAAGAATTTAAACGTTAGCAATCTCCTAAGCTTCATCATAAGCTCAAATTGATTCCAATTCCTACCTTCCTACCTGCCTTCATGCTATTTAATACTTGGAAATATTTTCGCGAATATTTCCACCCCGGCTGCCGGGAACAAAGCGCCTTCTAGAGGCCTAATTTTCAAATGATTTGGGGCGTATATCGTGCAGTATTTGAAGAATGTTTTGTTCCAAAGCGTCAATCGTTGCTGGTTTTTCGCCGTAAACTAGTGACTTGACATAGCCCCACAAAAAATAATCCAATTGTGTCAAATCGCACGATATTGGTGGCCAATTTTGTGAAATGACACTATTGCCAAATCGTGTAGGTAATATAGGGTGGATAATGATTTTGTTGAAGCTACAGTTCTTCACATTGATGCCACATAGTTCTCATACATAAGAAATAAGGACCGAACTCGGAAACTTCCTGAGGATTGTCCTCGCTCCAAATATAGCAGTTCTTTTTGTTTGTGCAGCCGTTTACTCAGAAATAAAAATTAGCACTAAACAAAGTTTTACGTTGAAAGACTAGATTGAGTTTCAAATGATTTAAAGCCCCAACACTGAACACCCGACGTAATAAATGCGCACCCGGATTTAGCTCATACACCAATTGAATCTTAAAAGCCTTAAGACCAAGATATTTCCGCAGAATTTTCCAGATTTTGGATGTCACGGTATTTTCCTCCAAACACACTGTTATCGTCCTTGTTGGTATGCGAGTATCGATAAATACCGTAAATTTGACAAAGTGTTCTCTAAGTTTCACTAACAGAGCTTCGATTTTGGAAATAATTTGAATTCGTGTTGTGGCGTCAGTCTTTCCATGGTGAAATAGCAAATTGTAAATAAATGAAGTCTGTCAGCTCAATATGACAGCTGATTTGTTGTTAAGTCCTGCTTCAGAAAAACACAAATTATATGAAAAAACTGTACGACATACCGATTAACCCAGACATGGTGCATATGTATATGTAAAATACCATAGGCACCCCAGTATGGTCACGAGTAATTGATCGCAAATCGTATATACCATGAGAAGGATATATTCGTTTCATTGTTGAGGACTTGTGGTAAGAATCTCCAATCGTTTGCACACTGATTTGGAAAAGAAAATTAAGATCTCAGCGAAAACCAGCCAGAAGGCCGCAGAATCATCATTGAGGTTATACAATTAGGCAACCTAAGTGAACAGTATACCTATGCACATTAACATTGATCCTCATTATAGAGGAGTGGATTAGCAGAAACAGTACAAAAGTAAGCTTCTTCCTAACGTAGTCCTATGAGTGTACGGATGCTTTCGGGAGTACCTTTAAAATGCAGCCACGTGGATGATACTTACTCGTATACCCGCATTGTGAAAGAGGAATCCAGAGTGTGGTACATGGTTTGATAGAATACCAATACTAGGCTTGCTGCGTACATCAACGGTGTCTTTTTAGGTGTCTTAAGTAGAATTTTGCTGGTCTCAAGCAAGATACCAGCTTATGTGACTTTGTGTGGGAGTTAAGGTCAATTTTTATCAATAAACAATGACATAAAGATCTGCCTAAAGACGATCCGAGATTGCTTTTTTCAATTATCATGGAATAGCATTATTATAGGAGGGTAGCGAATGATCGGGAAATACCTGAGTGTTCTATAGTGCACCTCCCAGTAGTGGTCCTCAGTAACTGCATGAATAAACACTTACTCATGCAGACTATACTGCAGAGATACTGGCCTAGAATGACATAGAGTTCAGAGCTACGGAGGCTACGGAAGTATGTAACGAACCAACTAAAAGCCTCGGATAAAAACGGACTCACTGTTGACGACTCTAGCAAACATCTTCGGCCACGTGAAACCGAAGAATTAGCAGAGGCCATTGACAACTATCACCTATATATCACCGTAATCCAGAAAGTATGATGGAATGTGCTGGATATAAGGATGATGAAAAAATGTGATATATATTATGGTGATTGCTATAGGAAAAAGAAGCAGTGCTTATTCGGATGCGGGCTTGCCATATGTGCAGACTTGAGCTTTCGGCACGTGAACAAGCTTCTTATGGAAATCCTCTTTAAAGCTAAATTCGCTAACATAAGCCTAATATGCGCTCGTACACCGCGGAAGATAAAGACGAATGAAGAAAAAAGAATATTCTTATGAGCTCCTCGGCAAGACATACATGTGAGCAATGTCCAAAGTATAACGTTACAATTATACTAGGCAGTTTTAACGCCAGGATAATCAAAGAGGATATCTTTAGTAAAACAGTTGGTAAGTACAGCCAACATGACACTTTGTCTGGAAATAGACTTAGGCTTATTGAGTCTCTGGTAGGACGAAATATCACTATAGGTTTCCTCATCTCATTATACAAAAAAGGGACATAGTGTTCTCCGAACCTTTAATGGCTAAACCAAATTGATCACACTACGATTGACGTAAAACATTCCTTCAATATTTTGGACATCCGAACGTTCCGGGTGAATAACATTGACTCGGATCACCACCTTGTTGCAACGATATGATTTCCTAAGCTCCACAACAAAGAAGAACTATTCTGAGAATATATAGGGTTTTCCTTGAATTTAATTTGTGAACGCACTCTTTCACTAATCATCACTGATGTCACTGTCAATTTATTCAGTAAGCTCAACATTTTCATCATGGTAAAGTACACTCATGAGCAACGTCTGCATATTCTAAAAATTTTCTACAGATATTCGGATTCGCTAAATTATCTTCAGTGACGAAGCTCAATCTTCACATTTTTGGCTCAATGGGTTCGTCAATAAGCAAAATATGCGTTATTGGTCGGGTGAAAACCCACATGGGCTTCATGAATCACCACTTCATCCACAAAAAAAATTACTGTTTGGTGCGGCTTACATGAAGGCGGCGTTATTGGGCCATATTTTTTCGTCGACGATAACGATCGTCACGTTACTGTGAATGGTCAGCGTTATCGCGCCATGATCACCGATTATTTTTGGCCCGAATTGGAAGATATGGACTTGGACAACATGTGGTTTCAACAGAATAGTGCCACAAACCACACAGCACACGCTACAATCGATTTATTGAAGAGTAAGTATGGTGAGCGTGTTATCTCAAGACATGGCCAGTCGATTGGCTGCCTCTTTCGTGCGATTTGACGCAGATTGACTATTTTCTGTGGGGCTACGTTAAGCCATTGGTTTATGTCAACACGCCGACGACGTTGGAAGACCTCAGACCGTTGCAAACGTGCCCGCGGTGGCCATATGAACGAAGTCGAGTTCCATTCATAAATGTTTTGATTGTACTTTAAGCCAATAATAAAGTTTCTGAAATATCTCAAATGGTTTGCCTTGTATTTAAAAAAAAGTTGTCAAGTTGTTATTAGAAAACCCTATATAGCGTAGAAAAGTTGCGATCGCAACAGACCGCCAAAATCTTCCCCGAACACGTATCCCGAAATCTCTCAACAGCTCCTATGCCGCCTGGTTTGATGAGGAATGCGGGCAAGAACATGCGACTAAATAGAAGCCAGCAAAGCAAACACTATATAGCGGCGAAGTAATACAACATGCTGCCGTAAAGTTGAATAAGTTATTCTTCTGTGGCAAATATGGTATAAAGGAAAAGGTCTCCTCAACATCACATACAAGGTCTAATTTGTCGCATTCTTGGAATGTCTGAAATCCTTCATCAACAACAATCTGATTGGACATAATAGTACGGTTTCCGAACAAGAGTGTTAACAATCGACAACATCTTGACACTCCAGAAGTCCAATTCGATACCCACCATCATCGACTTTAAGATTGCATATGACAGCATTTAGGGTGTCTAGTTTTGGCGTCCCTGCCAAGCTCGTCCGTCTGTGCAGAATGACGACTGAGAACTCACGGTCCTCCGTCAAAGTTGATAACGTCTTAACCAAGTTCATGTAAATTCCTTAACATCCCCCTTGAAAAAATTGTATTTGAACTTGCAAGAGAACTTTGGAGGCAGAATCTTTCTAAAATCTGTACACCTTCTAGCGTATGGGTTAAGCTGTAAATGAGAGCAAAACCAAGTAAGTATTGTATATGGTGTTACAGTTGACACCTATCATTTCGGGGTAGTAAGGGCCTTTGTCTATCTTGCTATAAATTGTGCCAACGGCACCTCAGCAGAAATAAAACGAAGAATTACTCTTGCCAATCGTTGTTTCTTTGGGTTTGGATGACAATTTAGTAGGGTCTCCTTGGAGACTCTACCATATATAGAACCTTGATCATCTCAGTCCTACGTAATGGCGCTGAAGTATGGACTCTATCGAAGCGGATGAAAGTATTCTCAGTAGTTTCAAAAGAAATATTCTTCGAAAGATATTTGGTCCGATATATTGGCTTTAAATCCACATCGACCTTGTCAGAAAGCTAGATATTAGTCTCCTGGGATGGCTAGGACATTTAGAGCGAATAGCCACCAAAACTCTGGTCCAACGAGTTTCCGATTCTGACCGGGACGCACAACGCAGTGTAGGAACACCCAATGTTAATTGGCGTGCATTAGTTATAGAGGACCTTAACCAACTTGGCATCCGCAACTGAAAGCAGAATCTTTTAAAAGTCTGTAAACCTTCTAGAATACGTCTCTGATATATGTAAGTCTAATTGGGAGAGCACAGCGGGCTGTCCGCAGTGCGTTCACTAGTATTGAAACGGAAACCGTCAAAATGGATTTAACGTTAAATGAGGACGAAACCAAGTAACATATATGCTGTCAACCAGAAGAGACACATAATTTCGACGAGTTGAACAGAACGTCACACTCGACAGCTATACATAACTTCGATATAGTAAGGGCCTTTATCCACCTCGGCTGTGCCATAAATTCTGTCAATAAGCCTCTGCTGAAATAAAACTCTTGCCAATCGCAGCTTCTTTGGGCTAAGAATTCGATTGAGTGTTAAGTAGAGAGACTCTATATACGAATTTGGTTATCCCAGTCCTACTTAATGGGACAGAAGAATGGACCCTATCGAAGAGGGTGAAGATATCCTTAATTGTTTCGAGAGAAAAATCTGTCGAAAAATATTCGTTCCCGTATGCGTTGAAGAGCTTTGGAGAAGAAGATTTAACGATGAACTATACGAGTTGTACAGCGACATCGACATAGTCAGAAACTGGGTACCATTCTCCTGAGATCGATAGGACATGTAGAGAAAATGGACACCAATACTTCGGCCCACAGAATCTAACCCTGAGGCACAACGCAGTAGAGGAAGACCTAACGTTAAGTTGCGCCCAAAAGTAGAAGGAGAAGAAGAAGAACAAACCTTCTTAACATCGCATACAAAATCTTATCTGCTGCATTGTGCGAACGTTTAAAATCCTTCATCAACAACAACCAACAGGCACCTTTTGCTGAGTAAGAGACTTAAAGTTCGCAACTAGATGTAGTTACCTAGAGACCTAGCTAACTGGTCAACTGATTAGTTGAGACCCATATTTATCCGCGTAACCTTAGTAAGTAGATTAGTAAGCAATATCGTTGGCGTTTTCTGTCAGAGCGATGAACAATGAAAGAATGAAGGGACTCTTTCTTGTAGAAAACCGTTTGCAACAATTACTTTGCTGTAAGGTGAGTTCTGACGATGAAGTTTTTTCTAATTCTGCTTGCTTGTATTCTTTTCCCACTAACACATAGTTTTCTAGTAGGTGACGCAACAGTCTTTACCATATCAAAAGATGTTATAATTTTTACAAATGGCGGCAGACGTACATTCTACTTTGCCATTTGTGAAGTTAACAGATATAAAATATACGCCAACAACGGGGAAGAAGACTTTTCATCGAAAATCATCATGAGCGACGAGGCATATTTTCATCTCTGTGGATATGTGAAAAAGTAAAATTTTCGCTTCTGGGCCATCGAAAATCCGCATACAAGCCACGAAGAGCCATTAGATACACCAGCTTAAAGTTATTGCACGGTGTGCTACTTATGCTGGAGGCATCATCGGGCCTTATTTTTTCGAAAATGCCTCGATTCAAGCGACTACACTGAACGGCGAGCGTTACAGAGTCATGCTCAACGATTTTCTACTTTCTCAATTGGATGAGTTGGGACTTAAGAACATGTGGTTCCAACAGCATATAAACCACGAAAAGCCATTAGGTACACCCTCTCAAAATTATTGCGTATTGTGCTACTTATGCTGGAGGCATCATCGGGCCTTATTTTTTCGAAAATGCCTCGATTCAAGCGACTACACTGAACGGCGAGCGTTACAGAGTCATGCTCAACGATTTTCTACTTTCTCAATTGGATGAGTTGGGACTTAAGAACATGTGGTTCCAACAGCATATAAACCACGAAAAGCCATTAGGTACACCCTCTCAAAATTATTGCATGGTGTGCTTATTACGCTGGAGGCATCATCGGGCCTTATTTGAAAATGCCTCGGGTCAAGCGACTACAGTGAACGGCGGGCACTACAGAGTCATGCTCAACGATTTTCTACTTCCTCAATTGGATGAATTGGGACTGAAGAAAATGTGGTTCCAACCACATATAAACCACGAAAAGCCATTAGGTACCCCCGCTCAAAGTTATTGCATGGTGTGCTACTTACGCTGGAGGAATCATCGGGCCTTATTTTTTCGAAAATGCCTCAGGTCAAGCGACTACAGTGAACGGCGAGCGTTACAGAGTCGTGCTCAACGATTTTCTACTTCCTCAACTGGATGAATTGGGACTGAAGAACATGTGGTTCCAACCGTATATAAACCACGAAAAGCCATTAGGTACTCCTGTTCAAAATTATTGCATGATGTGCTACTTACGCTGGAGGCATCATCGGCCATTATTTTTTCGAAAATGCCTCGATTCAAGCGACTACAGTGAACGGCGAGCGTTACAGCGTTACGTTACAGTTCCTCAATTGGATGAATTGGGACTGAAGAACATGTGGTTCCAACAGCATATAAACCACGAAAAGCCATTAGGTACACCCTCTCAAAATTATTGCGTATTGTGCTACTTATGCTGGAGGCATCATCGGGCCTTATTTTTTCGAAAATGCCTCGATTCAAGCGACTACACTGAACGGCGAGCGTTACAGAGTCATGCTCAACGATTTTCTACTTTCTCAATTGGATGAGTTGGGACTTAAGAACATGTGGTTCCAACAGCATATAAACCACGAAAAGCCATTAGGTACACCCTCTCAAAATTATTGCATGGTGTGCTTATTACGCTGGAGGCATCATCGGGCCTTATTTGAAAATGCCTCGGGTCAAGCGACTACAGTGAACGGCGGGCACTACAGAGTCATGCTCAACGATTTTCTACTTCCTCAATTGGATGAATTGGGACTGAAGAAAATGTGGTTCCAACCGCATATAAACCACGAAAAGCCATTAGGTACCCCCGCTCAAAGTTATTGCATGGTGTGCTACTTACGCTGGAGGAATCATCGGGCCTTATTTTTTCGAAAATGCCTCAGGTCAAGCGACTACAGTGAACGGCGAGCGTTACAGAGTCGTGCTCAACGATTTTCTACTTCCTCAACTGGATGAATTGGGACTGAAGAACATGTGGTTCCAACCGTATATAAACCACGAAAAGCCATTAGGTACTCCTGTTCAAAATTATTGCATGATGTGCTACTTACGCTGGAGGCATCATCGGGCCTTATTTTTTCAAAAATGCCTCGATTCAAGCGACTACAGTGAACGGCGAGCGTTACAGAGTCATGCTCAACGATTTTCTACTTTCTCAATTGGATGAATTGGGACTTAAGAACATGTGGTTCCAACAGCATATAAACCACGAAAAGCCATTAGGTACCCCCGCTCAAAGTTATTGCATGGTGTGCTACTTACGCTGGAGGCATCATCGGGCCTTATTTTTTCGAAAATGCCTCGGGTCAAGCGACTACAGTGAACGGCGAGCGTTACAGAGTCGTGCTCAACGATTTTCTACTTCCTCAACTGGATGAATTGGGACTGAAGAACATGTGGTTCTAACAGCATATAAACCACGAAAAGCCATTAGGTACCCCCGCTCAAAGTTATTGCATGGTGTGCTACTTACGCTGGAGGCATCATCGGGCCTTATTTTTTCGAAAATGCCTCGGGTCAAGCGACTACAGTGAACGGCGAGCGTTACAGAGTCGTGCTCAACGATTTTCTACTTCCTCAACTGGATGAATTGGGACTGAAGAACATGTGGTTCCAACCGTATATAAACCACGAAAAGCCATTAGGTACTCCTGTTCAAAATTATTGCATGATGTGCTACTTACGCTGGAGGCATCATCGGCCATTATTTTTTCGAAAATGCCTCGATTCAAGCGACTACAGTGAACGGCGAGCGTTACAGCGTTACAGCGTTACAGCGTTACAGCGTTACGTTACAGTTCCTCAATTGGATGAATTGGGACTGAAGAACATGTGGTTCCAACAGCATATAAACCACGAAAAGCCATTAGGTACACCCTCTCAAAATTATTGCGTATTGTGCTACTTATGCTGGAGGCATCATCGGGCCTTATTTTTTCGAAAATGCCTCGATTCAAGCGACTACACTGAACGGCGAGCGTTACAGAGTCATGCTCAACGATTTTCTACTTTCTCAATTGGATGAGTTGGGACTTAAGAACATGTGGTTCCAACAGCATATAAACCACGAAAAGCCATTAGGTACACCCTCTCAAAATTATTGCATGGTGTGCTTATTACGCTGGAGGCATCATCGGGCCTTATTTGAAAATGCCTCGGGTCAAGCGACTACAGTGAACGGCGGGCACTACAGAGTCATGCTCAACGATTTTCTACTTCCTCAATTGGATGAATTGGGACTGAAGAAAATGTGGTTCCAACCGCATATAAACCACGAAAAGCCATTAGGTACCCCCGCTCAAAGTTATTGCATGGTGTGCTACTTACGCTGGAGGAATCATCGGGCCTTATTTTTTCGAAAATGCCTCAGGTCAAGCGACTACAGTGAACGGCGAGCGTTACAGAGTCGTGCTCAACGATTTTCTACTTCCTCAACTGGATGAATTGGGACTGAAGAACATGTGGTTCCAACCGTATATAAACCACGAAAAGCCATTAGGTACTCCTGTTCAAAATTATTGCATGATGTGCTACTTACGCTGGAGGCATCATCGGGCCTTATTTTTTCAAAAATGCCTCGATTCAAGCGACTACAGTGAACGGCGAGCGTTACAGAGTCATGCTCAACGATTTTCTACTTTCTCAATTGGATGAATTGGGACTTAAGAACATGTGGTTCCAACAGCATATAAACCACGAAAAGCCATTAGGTACCCCCGCTCAAAGTTATTGCATGGTGTGCTACTTACGCTGGAGGCATCATCGGGCCTTATTTTTTCGAAAATGCCTCGGGTCAAGCGACTACAGTGAACGGCGAGCGTTACAGAGTCGTGCTCAACGATTTTCTACTTCCTCAACTGGATGAATTGGGACTGAAGAACATGTGGTTCCAACCGTATATAAACCACGAAAAGCCATTAGGTACTCCTGTTCAAAATTATTGCATGATGTGCTACTTACGCTGGAGGCATCATCGGCCATTATTTTTTCGAAAATGCCTCGATTCAAGCGACTACAGTGAACGGCGAGCGTTACAGCGTTACAGCGTTACAGCGTTACGTTACAGTTCCTCAATTGGATGAATTGGGACTGAAGAACATGTGGTTCCAACAGCATATAAACCACGAAAAGCCATTAGGTACACCCTCTCAAAATTATTGCGTATTGTGCTACTTACGCTGGAGGCATCATCGGGCCTTATTTTTTGAAAATGCCTAGGGTCAAGCGACTACAGTGAACGGCGGGCGCTACAGAGTCATGCTCAACGATTTTCTACTTTCTCAATTGGATGAATTGGGACTGAAGAACATGTGGTTCCAACAGCATATAAACCACGAAAAGCCATTAGGTAACCCCGCTCAAAATTACTGCATGGTATGCTACTTACGCTGGAGGCATCATCGGGCCTTATTTTTTCGCATATGCCTAGGGTCAAGTGCCTACAGTGAACGGCGAGCGCTGCAGAGTCATGCTCAACGATTTTCTACTTCCTCAATTGGATGAATTGGGACTGAAAAACATGTGGTTCCAACCGCATATAAACCACGAAAAGCCATTAGGTAACCCCGCTCAAAATTACTGCATGGTATGCTACTTACGCTGGAGGCATCACCGGGCCTTATTTTTTCGCATATGCCTCGGGTCAAGTGCCTACAGTGAACGGCGAGCGCTGCAGAGTCATTCTCAACGATTTTCTACTTCCTCAATTGGATGAATTGGGACTGAAGTACATGTGGTTCCAACCGCATATAAACCACGAAAAGCCACTAGGTACACCCTCTCAAAATTATTGCATGGTGTGCTACTTACGCTGGAGGCATCATCGGGCCTTTTTTTTCGAAAATGCCTCGATTTAAGCGACTACAGTGAACGGCGAGCGTTACAGCGTTACAGCGTTACGTTACAGTTCCTCAATTGGATGAATTGGGACTGAAGAACATGTGGTTCCAACCATTTATAAACCACAAAAAGCCATTAGGTACCCCCGCTCAAAATTACTGCGTGGTATGCTACTTACGCTGGAGGCATCATCGGCCCTTATTTTTTCGAAAATGCCTCGATTCAAGCGACTACAGTGAACGGCGAGCGTTACAGAGTCATGCTCAACGATTTTCCACTTTCTCAATTGGATGAATTGAGACTGAAGAACATGTGGTTCCAACAGCATATAAACCACGAAAATCCATTAGGTACACCCTCTCAAAGTTATTGCATGGTGTGCTACTTACGCTGGAGGCATCATCGGGCCTTATTTTTTCGAAAATGCCTCGGGTCAAGCGACTACAGTGAACGGCGAGCGTTACAGAGTCGTGCTCAACGATTTTCTACTTCCTCAATTGGATGAATTGGGACTTAAGAACATGTGGTTCCAACAGCATATAAACCACGAAAAGCCATTAGGTACCCCCGCTCAAAGTTATTGCATGGTGTGCTACTTACGCTGGAGGCATCATCGGGCCTTATTTTTTCAAAAATGCCTCGGGTCAAGTGACTACAGTGAACGGCGGGCGCTACAGAGTCATGCTCAACGATTTTCTACTTCCTCAATTGGATGAATTGTGACTGAAGAATATGTGGTTCCAACAGTATGTAGCAATGGCGCATAATGCTGAATTTTCGCGTCGCCTAGTCTCTCATTTTGACGAGGACCCATCGCCGGAAATTCTGATAAGAGTGATGGAAAATGCCACAAATCGGGCACGAATGATAATCAATACTGCCGCGGCCACTTATCCGATATCATATTCGCGGCTTAGTGCAAAAAAAAAAATTTAAGACATCAGATAAACATAATCCAAAAGCAGAATCAACATTTTTCACTCATAAAAAAAAAATTATAGCCAAGGAACTTCGGGTGATAACTTTTGCGGGTGTACTTTTATGTTTTGGCCACATAGACAATCTGGCCTTCACTGGTATTATCGAAAACACTTATCTCTGAGAGATATTTCAATCTTGGTGGTTAAGATTTTAAGAAAGAAGCCAGTCTACTTCTGAATGGTAATCTTATTGTTTAAAGTCAAAAGTACTCACATGGAAGGCTTTGTCTAGTATGTCTTTTAGTTCGACTTGTTTCGAATATAAAATAAAGAGATTCTATCAGCCTATATGATTTTTTCAACTAGATACTAGAGATGTTGAGATATGTGGCGCTATTTTGGAACTGAGCCAGTACAGTACTAAAGGATTTGAATGGGCTGATGACCCATTTTGTTTTGCCTTCTTGAAATAGTTATTTTCCTTATCTTTCCAAGAAATTCTAATGATTAAGGACCCGTTTTTGTGCAGCAGTGTATCTATAGTACCTATATAGGGTAAATTGTAATTTTTTTCAAACAAACCTAGAGATCAGACTTTCTTTTTTTTAAGTTTAATTAATTGAACCGTACATCTAAAGCGGTAATGAATACAGAAATAAGCATGATTTTGTCTGTTAAATAAAAAACATCTATTGTCAAGACCGAGATGTTAGCAAAGCGGATTGCGGCGGGTTCGTTACCTTCATCAAGAATGTTTTGTTTTTCGACGAAACCAAGGTCAATTTTAATTAATCGGTGAGCAATTTTGGTAAATGAGTTTAATACAAGTCTGAATGTCACATTCAGTGCGGTCTATGTTTTGCAGAAATAAATCAGATTTCATTGTGTTTAAAATTATCTCTTAACACAAAGGCTTAGACATTGTTTTTGAATGAATCAATTGTATTTAGTTGGCGCTCAGACTTGATGGGACTGTGTTTCGAAACCAAATAACTTGCTTTAAAAGAGAGTGGAATCTTTGTCGATCTAGCCGAACTTTTTCATAACGATCGAAATACTGGCTGATTAAAATTCTCAAAAAATGTAGATCAGCTACCCTGGCAAGAATACGAGCAAAAAAAAAAAAAAAAACACCACCAATTCGCATGGCGAGTCTTATGTTTATAGATACTCGAACAGTGAAAGTACGTTAAGAAAGGTTAGTCACAAATTCGTAGGAGAGAATCAGGTTGATGAATATCAAATTGAAGATTGCATTTATATTCTTTTTCGAGGGTATTCAGGTTAAGAAGTCTGAGGCGGTCACGAGAGGAAGGTAAGAAAAAGGGGTCATACCAGGGTAGCCCTCGAAGGACTCGACGTTGAATGGTGTCGATTCAGGATATGTGAACTCGAAGTTAAGCTCTCTGTCACATAATATTCCAAGGCCGCGAAGAGATTGAACCTGAAGTATAGGTTGGCCATGCAAAAAACAAAGTTGAGGAGGTGATTGATTGGACTTACGTGACAAAGTCATAGATTGACATTTGGAGACATTAAGGTCTAAGAAATTCTTGAAACACCAACAGGAAAACCTATCGAGGTGTTTTTGAAGAAGAAAAAAGTCTTGGGGTGAAGAAATAGTTTTGGATAACTTAGTGTCATCGCCGTAAATGGATAGGGTGCAGTAATGGGATAGTAAAAATGAAAAAGAGGGGTGAAAAGATTCTTTTCGTAATCAAATAAAACACTACTTTTCTACGTTACAATAGTAAAGGTTCGTTATTTAAAAGAATGTGAAGTAACACAATCGAATCGTTCTGGTTTGTAAGTTCATTTAAAGGAAAGGTTGCCTTTGGGTGTGATGAGTTTGGGGAGGGTTAACAAATGAGTGGGACAGTTAGCCAACTATATTATTTGGGACATTCAAATTTTGCAAACGTTGCAAACCGTCAATCGTCTTCATTACGCAATGGTGCTATCCTTGTGATGGGACGTCGGTAGCTTCCGGAACTAGTCTTCAGCTGGACTACACGAACCCTTCCGTGTTCACCCTTGATGGTTTTGGTCACTCTTGCTAATAAAGTACCCATTTGTAGGGCGAACCGTTGTCTTCATAGACTATTACTACACTTCCTTCCTTGATGTTGGGTGGGGTGTTTGTCACTTAGGTCGCACCTGGAGATTTTCGAGGTATTCTTTCAGCTATCTCTTCCAAAAATGTTGCTTGAAAATTTATCATTTATTAAATTTGGTTCTTGGAACTAATTGATCGCCGATCCAATGAGGAAGTGTCCCGGAGTCAGAGCGCTAACATCGCTGGGGTCTGACGGGTCTGGAGTTATACGTCTTGAATTTAGGATTCGTTCGATTTCAGCTACCGCCGTCGCCAGTTACTCAAACGTCAAGAATGCGCTGCCCAAAGTTTTTTGCAAAAGCATTTTTGCGGACTCCACTGCAGCTTCCCAAAGCCCCCCGAAGTGCTGCAAGCGGGAAGGTATGAACTGGAACTCAATCCTTTTTGCTGAAGCGAAATTAAAAATATGGTTTTGATTAAGGGTTTTATAAAATTTGTTGCAAAATTCCACTAGCTTTGTCTTAACGCCAACAAAGTTTGTTGCATTGTCACAATAGATTTTAGTTGAACAACCTCTTCGCCCTATCAAACGCTTTAGCGCTACTATAAATGCGTCCGAAGTGAGATCGAAAACAACCTCTAAATGCACTGCCTTTGAAACAAAACAGACAAAGACAGAAATGTAGGTCTTGTAAGACTGTTTCCTGCGAATTTTCCATGAAGTCAGGATTGGCCCACAGAAATCTACCCCGTATTCGATCCATAGGTAACTTCCTCATGATTTACTCCTGTAGCTTCGGCTTATAACTTCTACAATGTATGCAATTATTTACGACCTGTCTTACTAGTTTTCTGCCCCCAATAATCCAGAACCGATCTCTTACGAAGTTGAGTAAAGCCTGTGGCTCGGGTTGAAAGTTGATGAGGTGCAAATGCTGAACATAATTCATAACGAAGGCATCATCCAAACTACAGTGCGGTACGGAAAGAGTTATCGCATATTTTAGCCAAGCTTTAAATAGATCAGAACGCAATTACTGCACTACACGCAAAGAACTGCTTACGTTCGTCAAGGCCATATAGCACTTCCACGTTTATCTATTTGGACGACAATTTTTAGTCCGGGCAGATACTCTCTTTCAAAAACTTCGAGGAGCACCTACAACAATATAACTTCCAAGTTCAGCACCGAGCAGGAAAGAAAACATCTTAATGTGGTTGCTTATTCGCCACGGCCTTGTACGGCTGATCCTTGAAATCACTGTGACGTTAAGGAAAAATGGCTGAAGGTCATGACTAAGAAAGGTCGTTAGTGAATTTGATTCAGAGAAGCTTCAGCGTGCACAAGAGGAAGATTCCGTCGTTTCTCAAGTCATCGACTGGATAAAAGTACGAACCCGTTCAATATGGAATGCGCTTTCGGGTGAGAGAAGTGTGCTTGAAATTTATTAGGCGCAGCTGGTCAGCTTGAAACTATTAAACGGGATTCTGTCGAAGAAATGGGTACCAACAAAATGACAGCAGCCATATCGTTGTATCGGTCATTATTATATCGGTCATGTATTGTACCATGATTCTATGGACATAGGCCATTTCGGATCTAACAAAACTTTAGAGAAATTTAGATTCCAGGTTTATTGGTTGGAGCGAGGAAAGATGTTGAAAATCATTGTACTACATGCGCTATATGTTCATCTAAGCGTGGGTTACAAAAAAAAAAAACACCTTCTCGGACCTTTATCGCCGACAGCTCGAGGAAGTAAATATGTGCTGGTAATGATGGACTACTCTACTCTAATCTATGAAGTCTTTACCCTCTTTGGTATGTCAAGCGAACTACATTCAGATAAATTTTTTTAATTTAGAGTCTGAGGTTTTTCAGAATGTAATGGAATCGAACAACGCCAACTTCACCCTCAATCCGACGGATACCTCTCTACATTTGTGAACGGAAGACAGAATGCCCGTGATGATCTTCTTCCACTTCTTGCAATCAGTTATTGTTCATCAACTCAGGATTCAACTAAAGAAACACATTTTGCAATGATGCGTGTTATTGAGATAAGGCTACCACAGAACAAGCTTTTCAAAACACAACCAAATTGACGCTTTAAAACATATCGGGTATTTGCCCAACATCTGCAGGACGAGCTTCGAGAAATCCATGATCAAGCAAGAATGGAGTTACGACGATCGGAATAAAAAATGAAGATTTCAGGTTGAAAATTCTGTGTGGTTCCACAAGCCCCGGAGACGAGTTCGAACAGCCCGAAACTTCAGTCGGAGTAATATGGACCCTATCGTGTCACAGAAGATATGAACGTCGTAACCATCAAGATTCAAAAGACATACCGATCCGCCAATCGTATTACTAGCTACAGAGGCAATAATTTTGGTTCACGGTCCTCCGAGAGACAGATATCGCTCGAAGAAGGAACTCACCATGAGAAGGGAATGACAGTTTCGATGCAAAAATAATGTCTGTCACTTTAAAATAAGCGAACCGCATAGAATAAAGTAGATCACAAATTGAATTGAATCCAAATTTTTTTTTAATCCAACCTAAGAAATTCTGCGGATACGCAACAATACTGACTTTTCAACCACGACCATGGTATGGATTCTAAAATTCTCAACTGACATATTTCCACTGGCCCCCGCTAATTTGCACCCCGCCCCAGGCTTTCAACAACACGTTCAGGAAATTAGGCTGGAATTATGGAGCCGGAGTTGCCTAGCCCGTTTCTTCCATAGTTGATCAGATTAGTGCTTTTAAGGTCTTGACTCGGGAATCCACAAAGATTAAGAGGTGTGAAGAGACTGCAAGTGTAGTCGAAGGTACAGGTGCTTCCAATGTAAGGCAAAGAGAGAACGATCGTCCTCTTGGAGTTGAAGCTTTTTTCATTTTTTTAGCCTCTTAGAGGAGCAACGATGTAGGGATTCTGCTTACAATGGTCTGATGAAATCAGTGATACCAGCAAAGTCTGAAGTTCAGATGAGTGAATTTAGATCTAATTCTTTGAAAACCATGGAACAATAGTTTAAAGGATTCGCCGGGCAAACATTAAGGAGATCAACTGTGGGAGAAAGCTTTCTGGGGCCAGAATCGAAAAAACAAGGACACCTCTTTTTCCTTTGCAGTTCTATGTATACATATAAGCTTTCGGTCGTGACTTTAAGTCAAAGAATGACTCAGATCCTATCCATAAATTAGAGCGATTAATTTTCACTTTACTTAAGTGAGTGGAAATAAGAGTTGCCCAACCAGATATTTATTTAGATATTTGCTCAGATTCATCTTTAGCATTTGAAGACTGCTACAGCCACACAACTGTATGTAGAAGGCTTTTTGTTTTTAGTACAATACTTTACATAATATCTATACCGGAACTACGGGTTTGACCAATCTGTAGACTTGTATGTTTGAGGAATTTCACATCACTATATAACCAAGGCTTTGTCTTACTGCGACGAAAATAAATATCCTTAGGACCTAAACTTGGGCTCTCCAAATCAGATATACAATATTTGCTGCAGTGATACATATGTTAAACACCAAACGAAATTTACAATGGAATAAGTTTGTTGCTACGTAGGGTCAGTTCCTTTTTGAATAAGGACTACCACCACTACCAAAGGTAGTAGCGGAATGCGTTGAATATTGTAAGTCTAGGAAGACGTAGAAGTGGAGACGCTTGTACTCCAAAGCAGCAGGCAGTTTAACGTCTGGGGTATTAACAATGTTGGTCTAGCCCTAATCACCAGGTTCGCTTAGGTAATTACTTATTCAAAAGCACGACCTGATGTTTCCATTTTAGACTAAAGGCACATAGAATCTCAAATCATATGTAAAATTTTAACCTTATTGGAGAGGGGAAATATGGTCTGGTCACCCGCTAAGAATACTTATAAAATCTACTGAAATTTGAAAAGAAAAATTACTGCAGATCACCTGTTCTACTGAGGAATCCAGATCTGCAGCGACAACGTCATAAAAAATAAAGATTCTAAAGCCATCAAAACTAGCTTAGAAGATTACTTTTGCAAAAAAAAAAAAACAAAATACTGTGAAACCGGCAAGCTTGTCAAGGTCATCAAAAGTGAAAAAACTACTGAGTCGAATGAAGACATTCTCAGAATCAGAACCGGCTCATAACTAGGAGATAGAAGGAACTACCATCGGAATTGTAAATGAGCTATGATTAATAATCCAGTCCGACGTCGGTTGTAGTGAAAAATGAGGCCGTTCAATATGCTGATTGGCATTTGATGGCCTCAAATCCTTTGAAACCGATGCCATATTACGAGTTGCCCTGCAAGAAGGAGTAAATCAGTTGTTATTCATTCTGTGGAAAAATTCAATTGCTACCCTGGTCCAATAAGCGGCAATTGAAAGTATATTTTGTACCGAAAATCAGCAACGATGACTAGTCCTACTCATGGTTAGAATGGTTAAGCTCCGTATGTCGGTTAAACTCCATAAGCGAATGTATCTTATGTCCAGTATCTTCATAGATTGCTCTTTAAATTCTAGTGACCAGTATTTTATGTTTACTTTAGTTAAAAAAAAGCTTAAATCCGACAATAGTTTCTTATTCTAGCTAACTGGCTCTTACCGAACGCTCTAAACTTAGCAATTTCATTCAACTTTTGTCTTTCGAACTCAAAAACTATCTTACGACTAATCTTCTATATCAATTATACAATATATAATATTTTCAAGAAAACTAATTTTAGAAAAAAGCCTAGATGCCATATCTTTTGAATTTTATATAAAACTATGGCCCTATAATACTTAACCTACGTAAGGTACTTAACCCAGGTCGGGGTGGTGAGCACTCGAGCACTTGAGCACGCCTGGCATTCATCAACATCGTGCACACGTACCGAATTTAACCAATTCCATAAATCACTGGTCACTTCTCGCGGCCTTTCCACGAGATCTTTCTAACTGTCCTTAATCTAACTTACAACTAGGAGGAGTATGTTACCTTAGTAACGTACGAACCTAGGAGAGCGAGCCTCTTCTTGAAACCATCAGAATTCGGTATACTGTTTCCGATATGTCCGCAACTAAAACAGAGGAGCTCCTGAGCCTTGGCACCAATCGTAGAGGAGCCGCTTGTCCTTTTCTATCAAGACACCACACACTACAAGTGATGGTCAGAAGTTTTGCGATTAAAATAAATCCTAGTGAACAGATTTATTTATTTATAGGCTGCAGTTTTTGATAGTGGAAATAATGTGATGTGATGCGATGACAGGATTTTCCCACAAGGTGATGTGCCGTCCCTATTACTATGGCGTATGTGGATCGACGCTCTTATCCTATGCCTACCCTTTGACATATGTTGATGATGTAATTGTGCTGTCTATCACCTATCACCTGGTCAGTGTACGAGAAATGAACCTCCGATTAATCGTCTAAAAAATGAGGTTGGTCCTTGGATGAGAAAGAGCTAGCTAATTGTCTTGATTCATTTCTTTCTATAAGACACTACCATCTGTTAAGGTTTCATCCTGATTAGCAAACTTCTTAAGTTTCAAGACGACGCATCGAAAACCTTCAGTTCGATGGGTTATTGAGTTTTTGGCAAGTCATGAGGCTTATTTCTGAGATGAGTCTTCCAAGTCTACATGGCTGTGATGTAATCAGTTCTGCCATGCGGTTTAGTTGATTATGTTCCAATACTTTGACGTGAATATGTCACCGCTGTTTCAACGGTTTGCCTTGGCTTCTTAGTATCTTTACCTAACTTGATGTGTTTTGCTTAACCATTTCCTCTCATCGATGTTTGTACTAGTATTCGAGTATATCACAGGATACAATTGACGCTGTATGCAAGTGGCACTCAAGCATTATGCCGGTCCCAAGCCCGGTTAAAGGAGGAGTGATGTCTCAGAGTGATGTCAGGAGGAGTACATCTCGATAAAAAGTTCCTTTTAGAGTGGTGAAACAACAAGGTAGGGATGCCAATCGGGCGGAGTCATCAAGCATCGTCTCGGAGATGGAGGACCTAGAAAAGAACTTGTCTCTATTGAACGAAAGTGCAATAGTATCCTATCGGACGAATTAAGTCCCGATGAGACAACTACGAGCAAGCCCGGATTTATGCAAAAGAGTGGTAAGTGAAGAGCATGCGATCTGAGGACAAAACCCTACCTAATCCGAAGCGAAACGAGTTCGCACTGTTCGCACTCGAACGAGTTCGAGTAGCAATATAATAAGCTATGTCAGACTGGGAGTCGTACCAGTTGACCTCAATCGTAAAACTCCACAAATGAACAAATGGTTCAAATACAAGAAAATATTATGGATATCACGACCAAGCTAACTGGTGAGGAAAAGAAGATAACATTCCGCGGTGCGACTGTCAAAGACGGTCAGATTGGATTAAAAACTTAAAAAGAAATGTGGGTAAAAGGTGTCATCAGAGGGTTCTTCCCACAAAGTACCGGGACAGGTAGTGAAAAAATACTGGCAATTCTTGATAGCCAAAACGAAAAACTCAACATAAGAATTATAGGGATATTGCCTACTTGGTCCTTGCAATAAACGAAAGCGCTATGAAGCGGCTCCTAGAACTGAACGGTCTAGTCTCGTACCGATTTGGTCAGACCAAGCTTATCCTCAAAAGTTCGGACAGAACAGACAACCAGAGCGAATTTAAACATGACGAGTGCGCCGTTAAAAGGAGCTGTAGTAAGCGTGAGTAGCATCACACTTAGGGTTAGCAACAGCTCCACCGCAAGTATCGTAACTCTAAAAACCAGAAAAGCCGCTCTTGCAAAAACCACAGCACAGCACGGTACTATGTCCAAAACTGGAAACTCCACCTACCAGAATCGATTCAGTCGAAATTCGGGGAAATAAAAGAGATGCTCCCTCTCCACTGGGTGCCGTAGGGCGAAAGGTGACAACAAACCCTACAGAACACGGAACTCTGACCAGCGATATGCTGAAGAGAACATCGCTTTGAACTTATAAATGAGCCATGAGCTAATCATAGGAAGGGCTTTGATCTAAAAAACAAAATTGGAGAGATAGTTTTTGTCAAAGGTCATTTTAGACCGAGCGAAGCCCTTCATATTGCTAAAGATAAAAATAAATCTCTCATTCCAGCGTCACAAAGGCCGGGAAGTGCACAGGTTCATATGCGCATCGATGTCCTTAGCTGGAGACACTGGTGAAGTACGTCCCACACAATTACAGGAACTTGTACTATGAAGACAAGCAAGTACACATTGACATCGGTTGCGACACCAACCCACACAGTACGATTTGGTGCAGCCATGATACAAACAAAAGAGGTGAGTCAATATCAGAATTTCTTAATAGCAAAAGCCTAAGTATTCTAAATAAGAAAAACAAACCCACATTTGGAACCTCTATAAGAGAGCAGGTCCTAGATCTCACTCTCTTGTCTTCATTTCTACAAAATAAGGTGGTAGGCTGGTACGTGTCCGAGGAGGCATCTTTATCAGATCATGTGCACATTATATTCAAGATAAGATGCAGAAACGAACTGGTGCGCCGACGGTCGGATATGACAACAAACTTACGAACTGGTGGTGGACATATTGCAAAAATTTAACGGTCAAAGCTGTATTGTTGCACGGACGAGACTTAATTCCAGCTAAACAAAATCATCCTATCAAACAATATTTTTAAAACAACTATACGGTCAATCAAACCGTGGTAAAACGGTCCATAACATGTGGTATGAAAACCTAGTGGCTATTTCTACAAGGAAACTTTTCAACAAAGGCAAACGCAATTGGATTTGGGAAAAATGTATGATAGATCCCTTTTAACCTACTACAACCAAAGTTGCGATGATCTTAGAGAGCCTCCAGGCGCACTTACTGCGAGAAACTGGAAGCACTTCTTTTGGTTTAACGACTCCATAAAGCCCTTTCCCAAGATAATTTTAATTGCATGGTACTGCTAATCAATCAGATGGTACAATTACATGCAACCGTGAGGAAACCCCGAACACCTTGTTTCAGGATCTTTTAATATTCACATGTCTCGTGGGCACTTAAAAAAAACCTCAGCAGAATCAATAGTTTATCCGAAAAACTGTTCAGTCCGCATAAGGTTAAATGGGCTATCAACTCACTTAAACCATATAAGGCACCAGGCATAGATGGAATTTTTCCAGCTCAAACTTAATAGGAAGGTCAAAGTGGATTTTATCCCTAAACCAGGCAACAAGCCCAGGTTGTTGTACTCTTGACATCATCTTATTGATGACCATATTAGAGAAAGCTTTGAAAACAGCTCGTCCCCGTTCGCTTATCAGAAAGGCAAATACACGGAAGATGCTTTGATGGAGCTGATAGTTGAAATCAAAAGCTCATTTCGCTGCAAAGAAATTGCACATTCTGCTTCTGCATGGAGACTCTCAGCAAAGAAGCGTGGGTTAGCTACCCACCAAACAGCCACAATGGAATAAATAGGTATACGGATGGTTCTAAAATGGAATCGGAAGTGGGAGTTGGAATACAGGAACCTAATCGAAATACCACCTTGATCAAGAAAATATCGGAATTCATTCAGAAAATTAAAAAAAAAATCCCATAATCCTCATCTACTGCAACACACTTATGCCAGCTCTTGGTCCAATCCTCAAAACATTTTTCGGTATGTCCTTGTATGTCCATCAGTGCTTTCTGCGATTTTTCCAATACTTCCTCTCGTCTGTTGAAACGCGTTCCCCGTAGTTGTTTTTTAACTTGATTGAACAGAAAGAAGTCACAGGGAGTCAAATTGCTCTACGCAAACTTACTTACTGTCTGGCCTTCTGGCAAAAAATCATGATGCACTAAACCGTTGTAATCCATGTAAAAAGTGAGCATTGCCTTCTTTTTTGACTTTTTTGGGCTCGGTTCATTTGGTGAACGCCATTCATTTGCTTGATGACTGGATTTCGTGTCGTACTTATAAACCCACGTCTCGTCTCCAGTAATGATCCTTTCGGTTAATGTGGGATCGGATTCAGCCTCGCAAATCATCTCTTTTGCGACGTCAACACGGTCTCTTTTTTGCATGAAATTGAGGTCTTTTGGCACCAACTTTGCTGCTACACGATGGAAACCCAAATCATTAACCAAAATGTCTTGGACGCACCCATAGGCAATGTTTAAGTCCTCCGCTACCTCTCTGATGGTTATTGGCCAACATTTCTTTTACTTCATCAATGTTTTCGTGTTTTCGATATCGATGGTCTGCCACTGCGTTTATCATCTTCGATTGACTCACGACCACTTTTGAACCGCTCATGCCACTTTTCCAACATTTCCAACGTTCGCTCACCATAAAATCCGTTTTTTACGCAAAATGTAATACAAGTTCGTTGTTGCAAATTTAAATCCATTTCTAAAATTGTAAAAAATCTTCAACACACGAAGATAGATGTACTCTTCGCTATGTAAATTTTGCAAATGTCAAGCTACGATGCTAAAATTTAGAGGGAATGTCAACAGCAGATGTACCAACCTAACAAAAAAACAGAACTCAAATCGAAACAATGGGAGCGCCACACGGTAGTTATTCCGTTTTTTTTTTTTTTTGATCAAGGTGGTATTGCCATAGAAATGGCAATAGTCTTACTGCATTTCAGGATTTCAGGGAGAGCTCCACACCATTCAAGTATGTGCAAACCATGGTTATAACTCAATCTAACACATGGGCTGAAAAATCCGTTTTATAGTAAAACACAAAATTTTTGCAAAATTCAACTTTATTTATCAATATAGTTGCCTTCGAGGGCGATACACTGATTGAAACGATTTTTCAATCTTTCGAAACCAGTTTTGTAGTTCAATTTCGGTTTAGCCTCAAAATAGGCCTCTGTTTCGGCGATAACTTCTTCATCGGTCTTAAATCTCTTTCCGGCGAGCATTCTTTTGAGGTCTGAGAACAGGAAATAGTCGCTGGGGGCCAAATCTGGAGAATACGATTCGTGGGGATGCAATTCATTGCATTTTCTTGATTGTCTTGATGAAACAGCTGCCGTTTTTCTGCGATTTCGTCCTTCAAACGCTCCAACAACGCAATGTGATAGTCGCTGTTGATAGTCTGCCCCTTTTAGAGATAGTCGATGAAAATTATTCCATGTGTATTCCAAAATACGGATGTCATAACCTTGCCAGCCGACTTTTGAGTTTTTGGTCGTTTTGGACGACTTGACTCTGGTGTGAAGTTTCATCCATTGTCACATACCGTACTCGGCTTTATTACGGTTGAACAGTTTTAAACACTCCTCTGAAACATCAACACGTTGTTGTTTTTGGTCGACTGTGAGCAGACGCAGCACCCACTTTGAACAGAGCTTTCGCATGTCCAAATATTCGTGTATGATATATCCAACACGCTCTTTTGATATCTTCAGAGCCTCACCTATCTCGATCAACTTCACTTTACGTTCATTCGTAATCATTTTGTGGACATTTTTGATGTTTTCATTTGAAACAGCCTCTTTTGGACGTCCACTGCGTACATCATCTTCGATGCTTTTATGACCACTTTTAAATTTTTCAATCCACTTGCGAATGGTTCGTTCGGCTGGTGCAGAGTCCTATTAACACTTATCAAGTCATTTCTTTGCATCGGCTGCATTTTTTCCCATCAAAAAGCAATGATAAATCAACACACGAAATTGCTTTGAATCCATTTTTTTCACAATAACAAAAGTTGCTTCACTCACAACGCTATATCTCGAGAACTAATCATCCGACAGCTGTCAAATTTATACACGTATCTTTCGAAGGTTGGTACTAACTGAAAATAGTATGGATTTAATTCAAATGGCCCATGTATTATTTTAGCTTTAAAATTTGTTTCGAATTTTAATTGTTAAGTTGCCGATCATATCTAAGTACTGTACTAAAAAAGATTTAAAACTTATTGTACACCCAATATGTAAATTATAAAAAAATAAAAATAAATAAATAAATATTTGCTTACATCCTAAAAGCCTAAAACGTTTTGCCTAAGTCTGCCTTTAGTCTCCAATGAGTGTTCTTCTCCTTCCATGTAGCAGTGTCCTTCCATGTTGTAGTAAATATCGATGTAAATATACAACCGCTTTTTGTCCGATCCATCCTTTCGTCCGTCATGGAACGTGGTAATATCTGCTTTATACGAGTTGATTAGCAGCACGTGGTCTTTTAAAAGTCCTAATATTCCAAATTCGTTATCCTTAAAACGCTGTTGACTGTCTATAAACTTTCTTTTTTGCATTGTGGGAAAGTTGTCACCACGCGTAAACCTAAACCTGTAGGTCCAATGTTTTTAATAAGACCCCTGGTGCCAGCAACTTCCCTATGATTCACTTTATTTTCTGCTCAATGCTTTATAGAGATTTTATTTGGCTTATCTCCTCCATGAATCTAAGACAAACTTCAAAACTCAACATAAGTTCCGAATTGCATCACTAATCAACCTCCTTGGTGATTTAATAAAAAAAAAAAAAAAAAAAGAATGTATCTAACGAAGTATTATGAAATTCTATTGAAATTCGAAGTGCTTTGACGTAGTTTTAAATACCTTTTATATGGAAACTAATAAAATACTAGCCCCACATGTGTCCATTCCTTTCAACGCGTGCGATACTGATTGACTTATCACGACATACCAGTTCAACCAATCACTGAATCTTCCTCGTAGTATTGTCATTCTTCTTATATTCATATCCGACTAAGTGATTCCGTACTCTAAAACGACTCGCTAACGTGAATCCAATTGACGTAAGCACGCCAATCAAGTATGCCTGCAAAAGAACTGAACTGAGTCAGTCACCATCCTCATTACAAAAATAAATCAATTAATCCTTAAATAAACTCAAAAAAAAAAAAAAAAAAAAACCTAAGAAGGGATTTAAATATCTCCCTCTCTCCACCTCTTCACTGATTACATAATTCATTTTTTACGACTGTTACCTGATTATTTCTGAGGATCGATTTGCATCTGTTGCATACATGTAAAGCAATTTGTAACAAAATATTACCTAATTTGCATACATGACCCGTCTGGAGATATTTTTAGAGAGCGTTCCAATCAGCATTATCAATTTTAATACACTCGTAGTATTATTTTAATTAAATTGTTTTTAATTTATAAATTGCTTTAGGTGTTGTTTTCTTCTTCCAAATTTTACCTGCTCTGAATAATTCTCCATATATTAAGAAAAATATAAAAATAAAAACAAAGAGATACGGACAAAAAAAAATGTAAACAAATGAAACTAGTTTTACTCTATGAATGAGTCAATATACCAATCGATAGGTCAATGATTTGTGTATTACACATTTGGGTCTCGTGTTTAGTAGTGGCCCTCTTCGGAATACATGGTTTCAGTTGGTGCTAATTTTCAGACACCATATTGACAGACTTCAGGTTTGTGGCATCTATGATGGCATGGTAATAATTCTGAGTTCGGTGAGTTCAAAAAACTTATGAAAATATTTCTCCGTCAATATCAAGATAGCTCACTTCTGGTATCTATGTCGACATATGTTTTATTATAGTGCAATGTGCCTTGTATTCGATCAGTTACACCTTCAGCTAAGCATACAATTAATGATGAAAATCTTTTATGTTAGATATAGCACCTGTCATCAAGAAAATCTGTGATATGCAGTCATAGCTTTCAACGACATGCGGCCCCTTAATAGCACCATCACGAATTGAGCTCTGTCAGAACAGAGGACTCAGGACAAAGAACTAGTCCATTGAACTAAATCTTTAGTCTTTCAAAGAAAGATCACTGATAAAGATCCTACAGTACCATCACCCACTACATCATCACCTACTGTTAACGTCTAATCGCACGAAAGATGTATTTTCCGAAGTCGTCATCACTCACACAGTAAGAGTCACAGAAAGTGACGTATGGTATTTTAAGAGCTTAGGAAAGAATTAAGAATCCAGTAAGAGGTTAACAGATTTTCCTCCAGCTATATTCAAAGCTATCAATCAAAGCCCTAACCTCAGGCAGTCCCAATGAGAATTTCCGCCCTCAAAGGTTCTCTACAGACTTTTCGCTATCAAGTTTATTGGCGATCTCAACGCAGGTTCAGATATTGAAAAGTCTTCCTCTGAGACTTGCCTGCCAACTTTCACTCCTTTTTTAAAGGGGTTAGGCCACTCTAGGATTTTTAAAAAATCAATTGAATTTGAGGAAGCACATATTCCGTTAACATGGCGCGATAACAGTTACCATTGAGGTAACATTCTGATTTGCCTCATTTTTGAAGAAATGTGGACCAATGATTCCGCCAGTCCATACCGTTGTTTTTAATGGATGGAATGGTAGCTCTTGGTACTCTTCGGTTGCTCATCAGCAAAAATACGGCAATTTTGATTGTTAACGTATCCATTGAGATAGAATTGGGCTTCATCACTGAACAAAATTTCACGATAAGATGAGTTTTTTCAAAGGCCATTCACTGAAAATATGACTCAAATTCAAGTCGCCTGGCTTCAATTCTTGCACAAGTTATATTTTTTATGCTTTTAGACCAAGATCCTCACGTAAAACACGCCAAGTTGTCAAATACGCCAAGCCAAGCTACTGAAAACGACGACCAATCGATTCGTCATGGTCTTCGCGTACACTTTCAGCTACAGCTGCTATAGTCTCTCCACTACTTGTTGGATGTGGTCTAACCAGTCGAGTATCATCCACTAATGTAAACTTGGACTCAAATTTTTGAATGGTTCGGCAATAGTGGTTTCAGTAGGTCTATTATGCTCATCGTAAATTTGAATCGCACGAAAAACATTTCTCACAATGATTTGCCGAACGATACTGAACAAAAGCAACAAGGCAGTTTGATAGGAGTCATGTGTGATTTTTCCATAAAAGTCTATTAAAAATCAAACCTCACGATGAATCACCCCTTTCATCCCCGAAAAAATTTCAGCAATCCGAAGATATGTACGATATTGTAGAGAATCAAAGTTTTGGTTATTGTTTAATGAGCTCTTTTGCAGTTTGTTCAGCTATTCGTTGTCGTTTTCCAAGTGTGCAAATCGCAAGTGAAATTTACGAAAATTGTTAAGCGCGGCTTGGGATTCAAAATAGTGAAAGGCATTGGCACCAAAATCCATTTCTAGTGGTAGAATTGTGTTGAATATAGCTAAGGATACTGCAGTTTGCGTGTACAATTACATAGAGAAAGCCATGAACTTATAAATTGGCCCGAATGGCTAAGAAATGTGCTTGGAGACTGACAAAGAGCACATAAAGCATGCAGATCGCTGTCTGAAGCTGCAAAAGAAAGGAGAATCGTGTTAAAATCCAATAAAAAGATCAAGAAAGCCAATTATATGGTGCAGGCGTCGCGGATTAAAGGTATTGCAAAATTTTTTATGACTTTTTTTAGATAAAATTTTAAACGCTTTTAATGTAGTTTTGACATTTTTCAAGTTGGCCGCACACATAACTTGAACAATTTGCAACCAATCCACGATACGACCGTAAAATGCACGTCCTTCAAAAAATGAGAGGTCATTATTTTTATATATCTCTAAATAAATTATTCTATAAAAATTTTGTTTTACAGTCATTCATATGTACAATAAACTTTAACCTTTGTAAGCTCTATTTATTTAGCCTATTTTTACAGCCTCTAGAGGGGCCTAATCCCTTAACAGAAGTGCATCTTGTGATATAATTTTTTTTTGTTAATTTTCTGACTCGCCAATTTTTTGTACCATTTAGTCAGGTCTGTAGTTAGGCTAATAGGTTTTCTACCCTGTGAATGAAGTTGATAACACTTTTAGCAGAGGAATTCATTAGTTTATTGGAGGCAAATTGTTCCCTGAAGAAAATCTGCCTTCTTATTCCACTAAGGGCTGGACATTTACATAAGATGTTCTCAGCTGTTTCGTCTTCTATAAAGTCGGCACTGCAAAGAGTCGACTAGATTTATTTTGGCGAGGTGATATCTTAAATCATGATGTCCTGTGAGGTAACCTACTAAGCTTTTGATACCGTGCCGACTTAATACAATACATGAGCTGTGCCGTTTGTGCCGTTTCTAAGAGAGGGTACCAATTGAATTAAATCCATCCATTTTCAGTTAGTACCAACCTTCGAAAGATGCGTGTATAAATTTGACAGCTGTCGGACGATTAGTTCGTGAAGTTGTGAGTGAAGCAACTTTTGTTATTGTGAAAAAAAAAAATGGATATAAAGCAATTTCGTATGTTGATTTATCATTGCTTTTTGATGGGAAAAAATGCAGCCGATGCAAAGAAATAGCTTGATAAGTGTTACCCGGACTCTGCACCAGCTGAACGAACCATTCGCAAGTGGATTGAAAAATTTAAAAGTGGTCATACAAGCATCGAAGATGATGTACGCAGTGGACGTCCAAAAGAGGCTGTTTCAGATGAAAACATCAAAAATGTCCACAAAATTATTACGAATGAACGTAAAGTGAAGTTGATCGAGATAGCTGAGGCTCTTTTAACGAACCTCGTTAAAAATGACTAAAAACTCAACAGTCGACTGGCAAGGTTATGGCATCCGTATTTTGGGATACACATGGAATAATTTTCATCGACTATATCCAACAATACACCGTGTCACAAGTTGATAAAAACGCCGGAAAGAGATTTAAGACCGATGAAGAAGTAATCGCCGAAACAGGGGCCTATTTTGAGGCTTAGCCGAAATCGTACTACAAAACTGGTATCGAAAGATTGAAAAATCGTTTCACTCAGTGTATCGCCCTCAAAGGCAACTATATTGATAAATAAAGTTGAACTTTGCAAAAAGTTTGTGTTTTACTATAAAACGGATTTTTCAACCCATGGCTTAGATAAGTGTAGCTAACTTATATTGTAGATATAAAAAAAGGAAAATATTATATTAAGATGTTGAATGGGAGTTTAGGAAGGATTGCACTTTTAAAGTTTGCATATTTGCGGTGGTAGTGAATTCCATAATTGACAGCATGGATAAAAAACAAACGCAATGTATTTAAAAACTGGCAACGAAAAGGAGTAATATTGGGTTTTCCGATAGGGACTTGACAACTTTGAATTTAATTAGTGAACGCACTCTTTCACTAATTATCAAACTGTCACTGTCAATTTATTCAATAAACTCAACATTTTCATCATGGTAAAGTACACTAACGAGCTACGTTCTCCGATTGGGTTCTGGAGAAGATGCGCCAAGATAATGAATTTCATCGCAAAATCATCTTCAGTGACGAAGCTCATTCTTGGCTCAATGGGTTCGTCAATAAGCAAAATGTGCGTTATTGGTCGGGTGAAAACCCACATGTGCTTCATGAATCACCACTTCATCCACAAAAAATAACTGTTTGGTGCGGTTTGCATGCGTTATTGAGCCATATTTTTTCGTCGATGATAACGATCGTCACGTTACTGTGAATGGTCAGCGTTATCGCGCCATGATCACCGATTATTTTTGGCCCGAATTGGAAGATATGGACTTGGACGACATGTGGTTTCAACAGGATGGTGCCACAAGCCACACAGCACACGCTACAATCGATTTATTGAAGAGTAAGTATGGTGAGCGTGTTATCTCAAGACATGGGCCAGTTGATTGGACGCCTCGTTCGTGCGATTTAACGCCGCTTGAATATTTTCTGTGGGGCTACGTTAAGTCAATGGTTTATGCCAACACTTTCGTTGGAAGAGCTCAGAGCCAACATTGAACGCGAAATAGCGGCTGTCTCGGGCGAAATGTGTGGCCGAGTCGTTGAAAATAGGGTCCAACGAATCGACCGCTGCAAACGTGCCCGCGGTGGCCATATGAACGAAGTCGAATTCCATTTATAAATGTTTTGATTGTACTTAAAGCCAATAATAAAGTTTTTGAAATATCTCAAATGGTTTGCCTTTTATTTAAAAAAAAAGTTGTCAAGTCGTTATTAAATTGAAAACGAGTTTGTTAAACAAGTGCGAAGGAGTTTTACTATTTATAATTTTATGTAAGAAAATACAATTTGTTGTGTTGATGTATTGTTCTAATGTGCAGCCTAGAAGTTGTTTTGTATACTCGGATATATGTTCATGTCTTCGAACATCGTATACATATCTTAGAGCATCATTGAATGCTACTTGTAGTTTACGTTAGGAAAGAGAATCTAAAGCACTGTAAACTACATCAGAATAAGCAATGTTAACACCAACTTACGTCTAATTATTACAGGAGTAAAAAATGAAGTTACACACAATTTACGTAGGCAAGCGTAGATACATCCAATGACTACATTAGTATGATTATAACCTGATTATTGTTTATAAAAATATTAGGTAAATTGCTTAAACAAAAATTCTTCTTAAATATTGGTATTATCTGTGATTTGTTTGGATTAGGGAGTAAGCCATTAGCCATAGACCAAACTAAAATTCGACTAAGATCATCATTTACAAGGAGAGTAAGTTCGTCTATTTTATCAAAGGGTTTGCCAAAGGTAAGTTGAACGTCACCAGCATAGAGATGTACAGATGTATAGACACACTGATGATAGACACTGTTGGAAAATCATTTATGAGCATGCGAAATAAAATTGGTCCAAGAATTGACCTTTGAGGAACTCCTTGAAATAACGTCTTAAATGAGGAAGATCTTTGCTTAGAGATTTCTTTTCGAGACCTATCTGACAGATAGCTACCAACAAATTTGATTGTCCGGTCACAAAAACCAAATAGGTTTCTCAGCTTCCTCTTAAGTAAGCTGTGATTCACTTTGTCAAAAATCTAGTTAACATATGAGACTAACATAGTTCCTGTCATAGTCATGTCTAATATCCTTAAGATTTGCTCTCAAATCAGATTGTTTTATGTAGAATAAATTATTAAGAGGACTTTGGAGAGACAAGGCAATAAACTTATTTAGCTTGCAGGTGCGTTGGCACCTGCTTTCTTGGCAATAGGAAAAACCCTTCCGATTTTCCAACATTGGAGTACAGTACCAAAAAAGTTGATAATGTGGGTGAGATGAGAAATTATCTGGCATATAGTAAGCTTTATAAAGCGAATGGACACTCCGTTCTCACCAATACAGTTAGATTTAATAATCATAACAATTCTAAAGACCTTACCTTCGCAAGCTACTTCAAAGTCCTCAAGTCTATGTTCGAAATACACTGTGTTAACGATTTGATTAGAATTAGCGTCAACGAAAAAACTATTTAATACTTCAGAGTCAAGATCACATTTTGTGTTCCTATAAAGGAACAGCATCAAAGACTTCTACGAACTCCTAGGCATAGCACTAGGAGTGCTATGTAAGTCATCGGAAAACACAGCCTGGGCAAAACCACGCCCTTTACACTGCCAAAAGAGTGACCGCGTCTTTAAGGTCTTGGATGTGACATGTTTATTCAAAAGAAGTTTATTATTTAGGCGGACACCCAAATACTCAGCTTCGTTAAAGAAGCGGATAATTTGATTTAATTTGGTTAAGGCTAATGCCCCCATTTATTTAGCTTAATGCAAGCTTAAACTAACTTAACAGGGTAGTCCACGAAGAGCAAAACGAAGAAAACGATGTTGAATGTTCTCGATTCGGGATATATGAGTTCGCTGAAAGGGGGACCACACTTGGCTGGCATATTCAAGAAATGGGCGAACAAGCGTAATGTAAAGTGACCTTTTCACATAAGGGTTGCTAAATTCTTTAAACCAACGTTTGATAAAGCCGAGCGATGAGTTGGCTTTAAGGATTATCTCATCAATATGCGAACGGAAGTTTAACTCTCTATCGTATAAAATTCCAAGGTCGCGAAGGGATTGCACCTGGGGTACAGTTTGGTCATGCAGAAAATAAAGTCTAGAGGGGGATTGATAGGACTTACGAGACAAAGTCATAGATTGTCATTTGGAGACGTTAAGCTCAAGGCAATTTTTTAGACACCGGGTGGAAAACCTATCCAGGTCTTCTTGAAGGAGAATAGAGTCTTGGGATGAAGAAATAATTTTGGAGAACTTAGTGTCATCAGCTTAAATGGATACGGAGCAGTGTTTGATAATCCTCTCAAGATCGTTTATAGTTAGAATGAAAAGGAGGGAACCAGGATGGCTGCCTTGTGGGACACCAGAAGTGGCTAAAAAGGGCGTTGAGAAGGCTGACCTAAAGCGAACGCTATAGTTATATAGATAAGAAGATATCCATTTTAACCAAATGGGGTCAAAACCGAGGGAAGACAATTTGAAAAGGATCAGTTGATGTGATATTTTATGGAAGGCCTTAGCGAAATCTATAGCAATAACATCAATTTCGTTGCCATTTTCTAAGGCTGAAAGCGCAAAGGACACGAATTCAACTAAGCTTGTAGTAGTTGATCTACCTTTTAGAAATCCGTGCTGACTGGGTGATATAAGTGACTTGCACTGAAAGCTTAGAACATCATATAAAACACTTTCTAACATTTTAGGTATGTGAGAAAGCTTAGCAATGGGACGGTAGTTAGTTACTTCATTCTTTGATCCCTTTTTTTGAACCGGGGTCTTCAAAACTTGGGGGAATTCCCCTTGTGTGAGGGACAGATGAAATAGGAAGAAAAGTGGGTGCGAAAGATTGGAGGTACACTTTTTGAGAAATATTGCTGGGAGCCCATCTGGACCGGATAAAAATTCATCATTGAGATTTTGTTAATTTTCTTCGATAAGGGTGGGATCAAAAGGTTGAGAGAGAGAGGGGCCAATGTAGAAATTGGGAAGGTACTTGAAATACATTTGGTCGGGTACGAAGGAGTTGTCTGCAAATGACTGCTTAAAAAAGTTTGCAAAATAGTTGGCAATAATATGTGGGTCGGTCGAAGATATGTTATCGAACGAGAGAGACGGGGGATATCCGTCTGATTTTCTTTTGTAGTTGACGAATTGATAAAATGTCTTAGGATCATTGATAAGGTTGGTCTGCGCTGTGTCGAGAAAGCGCTGATAGAAGCAGTTATAGAGCTGGGTGAATTGAAGGTAAGTTCCAAGATAGTTAGTGTAGTCGTAAAAAGAATTGGTGTGAAGAAAAGTTGCCCATAATTTGTTTCTTTTATTACGTAAAGAGCGAAGTCTTCTGTTGTACCATGGAGGGGAAATAGAAGATGTTTTATGCCGTGAAAAGGGGACGTAGAGAGAAATAGAATTAAATATTTCGCTGTAGAAAATGGAGACAGCATCAGATAAGGATAGATTAGTTAAATCAAAAGAACATTTGCTTAGATAGGTATTGATTTTGCACAGGCTTGAGTCAGTTATGCTATCAATGAAAAGACATTCCTTGGATGAAGTGGCATTTGACGCGGCAAAAAATAAGTGATCATCCGACGGAATCCACTTCAGCAGGGGCAGATTGAAGTCTCCAAAGATAAGGATATCGTCAATGGAATCACTTATGTCAATTAGCTGGTCAATTGCTTTAATAGCAAGGATGTAGGATTCGATAAGTTGAGCTGGGAGAATGTAGCAGCACATAACGTACAGGGACCTATTGGGAAGTGTTATTTTAATTGAGACAAAGTCAATTTTAGCTGAAGAAGAGATAGCGATGAGAGAAGAGTTGAGGTTATTGTGAATAGCAAGTAGGACACCTCTACATGGAGAATCAACTTTAGGAATGGCAGGGTTATTAACCATAGGGAGAGAGTAATCGTCATCTAGGAAGATATTAAAAGAAGATGGGAATAGCTCCTGGCTCTTTATGTCGGGGATCAGATTGGTTTCTGTAAGAGCATAGACGTCGAAAGAGAGACAGTGTGATTTAGACAATACAGCCCGAGTTTTAGAACGCAAGCCTCTTACGTTTTGGTAGTAAAATGTAAGAGGTAGTTTGTTGCGTGGAGGAGTAGGGGAGTGTAGATGAGATGCAGGCAAAGAAGGCAAATTAGGAATGAAAAAATTTATCATGGTCAGATCGACTGCGCTGAAGGTGAGAAAGTCTTTTAGAGTGAACATAGCTGCGGAAAGCAGCGAGGTCATCCGCAACCTTTTGAGGAGGTGTGTCGAAGATTTCGTGGTACCTGTTGTAAAGCTTTCTAAGACTAGTTATATCCGTAGGAAGGCCTTCCTGTTGGATGGAAACCATGACACTTGTTTTTTGTTTTTTCTTCAAAGCAAAACAGAGTCGGATTTGTCGTTAAGATATACGAGAAAGAGACGTATATTTTCGTATATCTTGAGGGTGAGCTAGCAGCGGGATTTAGGATATGCGAGCTGAGGGTATTTGGCTCCTGTTGTAAGGTCAAAATTGAGAAAGCAGTTGTTGATGCCTTTCAGCACTAATCGAGTTAGACTAGTCAGCTTCCCCCTCGTTCTTTTTGTAAGAAAACAAACCTCTGTTGCTCAGCATGAACCAATAGACGATATCGTTTTATAAGGCCTGAGCATAGACGACAGAATTATTGAGAGTGTTGAGTGGTTAGTCGATTAATATGCAGTATAGCATTGAAAGTAGCAAGCCTACTTGAGAGCAACGTATGTTTACCCCCGCTATCGCATGACTACAGTCAACATCCGCAATCGAAATCCTATTCACCTGTATTGCTTTTATCCACAAAACTAGTGATCCATCTACGCAGACAGATGATGCATGCATTCTCAAAGTAGTTTTGCGAACATGGATCTCGATCATTCTCTCGATGCTTCTCATCGTGAAGGAGGTCAGACTTATTGGTCTGAAACTCTTGGGGAGCGATTTGTCCTCCTTTTGGACTTATCTTCAGAGTTGCTAGCAGCTGGTGTATACGTTTTGCAACATAACTGGGTATATAACATCGGCGTCAGATGACTTGAAGCCATCAAAGGAAGCAACACTATGTTAAATGGTATCATACGCCACCATAACCAATGAGATATACCAGATATGGGGTGCTGCGCACTAGCAAATTCTTCAATAGTATTTTGTTATAAATTGGTTCTGATTAGGTGTTCGGGAAGTGGTGAGCCTCAAGTGTTGAGATACCGTCAGATTTTTTGAGTAGTTCCAGCCTGGTTGATCTTCCCCTTATGAGGATTTTGACCAGCCTACTGGTTTCACCTCCAGTTTCGATCTTTTTACAAAAATCTATGTAATTATGTTTGCTTTTATCTGAGCATTAGCAGCGCAGCATATAATAAGTCCCATCTTACTGGAATCACCTCATATGCGTTTATAATACACTCATAGTCCCTGTGAGATATAATGTGCAGTTTTGTATTTAACACGGAAAGCCCCCTTCATAGGCATGCACCAGTAGGCTGGGAATATTGAAGGTTGATTTGAGTATATAAAATAGATGAGTATTGGACTGGTTGTCTCTTATCTGCACTCATTTGGAAACAAAGTATAAATTAACCCTTCTAATGTGCAGATAGGTATGTGAGTCATGCCTAGTCTTACGGCCTTGATAGAAGCTTTATCTACGGTCACACCAGGAAACGGGCCATATTTATTTTCCCGATTTTTTCTCCACTTTGCAGTGTCGAGTCTAGGGTTTTGGGTATGAAGACTCATCGGCATATTCGCAGTTGAGTTTCTCTGGAACTTAGAAGTTGGCGTGTGTCAGTTTGGGCTATCTGAAAACCGCGAAAGTCTTAGTTTCCAGGGGAAAAGTTTGCGGCAAAGACTTGTTAAACCATTCAAAAATTTGCTGCATGGAGCACTTCACTCTATGAGTTCCATTCTCCATGCCGTAGCCTTGAATACAAATTGTCTCTGCTTTGGCTAGCTCCCACAGTTGATCGACACAGCGCTTGCACTCAGGGTCATTCAGACTATTGTCATTTCCAGCGACAACCTTATAGCTGTACCGGTCTTGTCTCTTTTGGCATTGCGGGGTTTTTTTGGATGTTGCTTTTCTAGCGTCCGGGTTTCGTGCACCAGAACTGCAACTTCTGCTGGTTGCAGTACCGGTTTCAGCCGGGTCTTGGGCACTGAGAAATCCTCCACCAGAGTTGTTTCTCAGCGGGGATTTTCCCACATAAGCCGATTTCCGTCGACCAGAAATACGACCTTTTTTAGTTGTGGCACTTGTCCAGATATTGTGTGTGTGAAACCACAGCTGGTTTTATTTTTATCGATGGGTTTCAACCATTCATTCGATTTCCCTTCACCAGTGGTGTCACCTTCAGTGTGTGTCTCTTCTGGAGCCTATTGTACCTTTTTGGTTTCCCTGACAGCACCCTGACCAACCATTATTCTATTCTGATAGAGTTTAACCGTAACAGGCAAAGCCTTTCCGATACTATATCCATCTTTTAAGCTCAATCTACTGAATGTGTCTTAGAAAGAGCCCCAGAAGAAATCGAAATTAAGTCATTCAGCAGCTCCAGGGTCAGTGCCGAAATCGCCGGGGATTTTTAAAAGTATGCTGGTTGAGGTCTCCAGAATCCATGGCCTGCGTGGTGTCCAAAACACCAGGGTGGATTGTCGGTGTTCCGAGTATCACCTGGAATGTAATCATTTGGGGTCACTTGAATGCTTTTAAACGTTTTGTATCTAGTTTGTATGTCCTTGGCGTTTAATTCGACGTTTCACCTGGGTTATTTCCAGAACCTTACGATATTTGAGTCTTGAGCCTTCCTACCACGACAAGGCAGCCAAAGAAAGGAAGAAAAGGTCATCGATTGAGACATTTTTTCCTTTGGAACATGCGGTGACTATTAGTCTTAGAACTATATCCAGAAAATTTTCGATTGCGAAAACATCTGCTTCGTTAAGGTCGACTTAATTCATCAAGGTGTACCATTATTATAGAGCTTCGGTTTGGAATTTTATAGTCGTATTGTTCTACCTCTGTTCTACCCATCTTGCTTTCTTCGGGCATATATTCTTCTTACTTACCGTTAGAGCCAGCGCAATAAATACGATTCCTCTTAAGTAGCTGTCAAAACGATTCAGTGCATATTTAATGGCGAGTGTTTCTAATAGCCTTTAGGAAATATGATATCGGAAGAAATTTTCCGTCTTCTTGTCTTTGCAGCAACACCTGGGTCATCCAGGTCATAAATAGTTAAAACAGGGGATGACATGAGTCTGCCCTCTAGCTCATTAAATGCAAGTTTAAAATTTTCTTCGATTGTAAATCTAACCCCACTGCTCAAAAAACGTTGAAGAAGATGTGCTATTCTAGCGCAGTTTGGATCGAACTTTCGAAAATATGTGAATAGCTTCAGGCATTACTTAACCAGTTTAAAATTTATAAGCAAAGAGCATCGTGATAGGCCCTGTATATAAGATTAATTTGGTAAAAAAAAAAAACAAATTTGCATTTTTTTCAATTTTAATTGAAATCAAAGCTTAGCTTATCTTTGTAAAACTTCACGGAAATCTCATTAAGATAAACGATAATCTTTTTCGTTTTGATTAAATCTCGTAAAGCACAATAAACTCGTAAGTAGGTAGCTATGGAGTATAAACGGAGCTCTCTTTAATCCGAGAGGGATACGGTTATATTCAAATTGTCCGTCCCGTTTTACAAACGAATCTCAAGCTACGTTCCTATGGAAAATTTCCGTACATTCCGTGCATTTAATGAGGAGAAGTATCTTTTCCTTCCCAAGTATTCCTAAACCGATTCTACTAGTGATAAAGAAAAATTGTCTCGGATGGTATTCCTATTTACCAGTTTCTTCAAAAAAATTGCGAGCGGGAAAGCATAGGGTGAATCGCTTGACCCTATTATTTCCTTCTCTTAAAGTTCGTTAATTGTTTTTCGGAGAGTTGTTCGTTCACCTATTGACAGCCTCCGTTGTGGAAAATGGAAATGGACATCGGAGCTCGGAGTATAGTAAATTCTTAGTTGTATGGTGAAGTAACGACATTCGACGGAAGATAGGTTTTCTAAACAACTTGTCTTATTCGATTGTATCTCAGTGAAGTAATTATGAACGTCGATTCCATAATTCTGAATACTCGTAATTCTTCATTAAAAGAATCCAACACGGTTTTGTTCTCAAAGTATTGCTTGATTTCATTGACAATGACTAATTCTTCTGATGTGCCCGAAACAAGTGAGCAGAAACACAGCTGAATTCTTTAAATTACAATATCTTTTCCGAATTCAAATGACAATAAATTTATTGACTTTTGCACTGTATGATGTTATCTACAACAACAGGGACCGTCATCAGATGAGTTTGATCTCGAAATGTTATTGAAGTGAAACTTTTTATAGCAGTAATTTCGAACTCAAATGAAACGAAAAAGCGACATGAAGTGATTCCGAACTCCGATGAAACGAATTCTTAGTGCTATTTACACCCACTAGATGGTACTTAAGCCCGTATACTTGTAAATGACACTAATATTATACAAAAAAGATGAAGTGTTGGTTGGTTCACGAGGTTTTACCACTATTTCCACCAGTAGTGCTCCTACGTAGCCAAAACCGTTATTCCATTTAAAGCTCTCCTTAATACCAATCTCGTTGTGAATGCAAAAAATTCCATAAAATGGTGAGGCAGTTCAAGCAGAGTGAGACATTGATGAGGAACGAAAAGGCGACAGACTCGGAGTAGGGGACAAAAATAGAGGGAGTAAAGTGCATGGTGGCATCGTGAGTGTGAGCGCAGTGTCCGAATTACGTGTATAGCAACAACATCAACATAGTCATCATAGGTATTTGTTACCTTTACATAACTTGGTAATAACACCAAAACCATCATCAACACTTAAAGGAAAACTTCATCTTAACAACAAAATTTGGCTTAGTTCAGGTTTTATTTGTCAACGCCAAAAAGATAAGCAGCACAGAACCACCCAGCAACAGAATTGCTCTAGCGATATCGGTTGAACTAGTTCGGAAACAGAGGCATTAGTAATGCAGTTTAAGCAACATGATTGTTAAGTGCTAGCTATCCATTCTTCATTATCTGATATAATGTTTTGTATTGTTCTAGGTATTATGCTAAGTCAGTTTAAGATAAGGATTCAGTCGTGTGAGGGAAAAAAAGATTATTCAAATAAGTTGTGTTTAATATACAAGAGCTGGACAAACGCATCACTGGCACGCTGGGGTGCCGACGCGACGCTCCACCTCGTATTGTACTATAGACCCGAGAATAAGCACATAGAGTCATGGTTGGTTCTCGTGAGAATTTATACGGGAATTAGCTATGTTGTAGAGCACGTGTCACGTTAGTCGTGCAGCATATGTTATTTATCGAGTTTATATATTCTGTCGAAGCTATTGAGGTTATAAAGAAGAGAGAAATACTCCCCAAAAAATTACTCAATTATGGAAAATTGGTTCTTTTATCATGGAAAAGTTTTTTTTTTTTTTTTTTTTTTTTAAATACTAATCTACGGTGAGAATCCTCATTTTAACTACACTAATTTACGCAAAATATGTAGATTTGAAGAGAGGCGACTTTTAAAAAAAAATTTTTTTTTTTTTATTGATAACTTTTTGAGTTATTGTGAATTTTTCGATCTCTTTTCACTTGATCAGCGGTTCAAAAGATATCGATAAAAATCAGCCAAATTTTTAAAAAATAATATTTTGAAGAAGATTCAGTGGCCTCGGAAAAATAGAAATCGATAGAAAATGTCCAGGTGTTACCTTTCTGCAAAAAAGAAGTCCGACTGGAAGAAGGTAGGTAGGTAGAAGTGGCGGTTTAGGCCATTGAACCCAATAATCTCTAGGATGTGCCGTTTTGTTACCACGCCTTATGTAATCTATTTTGTGATGGTTGTTAAGGATGTGGTCCGGTCGTTGCCTATAAAAAAATAAATAAATAAATAAGTGGTGTGCTTCTCACTTTGTGAATTTCTTACACTCCTAAGCAGGGCCTACTGTTTATTTTGCTCTCCTAAGAAGCTTTTTCATAGGCAAAATTTAAATTTTGGAGGTTTGCCATTGCCCGCCGAAAGGGTGATGACGATTTTGAAAAATTTGCTGTTGTGCTCCTACCGGAATGCCTATAGCCAACCTATAAATTTAAGAAAGCGGATAAGATCCTGTATCTCTTTGCACGAAATGTCGTTAAGGTCGCCAAAGAATGGTTGGTTTAGTGCGCGCAGTCTGGCTCTTGCTAGATCTGGACATTTGCAGAGGAAGTGAAAATGAGTTTTTTTCTCGTTTGTATTTCCGTAACTACGGCAGGGTTGTATGGGATACCTAGTTTGGCCGCATGGCTTCCAATTGGCCAATGCCGCGTGGTTATTGACGTGATTCTGGCGATTTCTAGGCGGTTCTATTAAATAGGTTCTTCGTTTTATTTTGATTGCAGGCAATATTTTCCTTAATATGACGCAGTTTGTCAATCCCGACCATTAGAGATTGGCTTTCTACAGAAAATATGAATGTATTTGTCCTTTAACCGCTCCTAGCGAAATGTGGATCCTCGTTGAGAGCGAGCACTTTATGGCCAGCTCATCCGTACGCTCATTGCCTGTTATGTCGCTATGCCCTGGTACCCTGAAACGTTCGCTCATGCAGGCAAGCTCGTTCCGGCACTCCTGCACCAGTTTGGAGGATATAGTAGCCTAGTCGATGACTTTGATAGCGGCTTGGCTGTCTATAAGGATGGCAATGCTTTATTTGTGCGTTGAGTCCCGCCCTAGTTGCGTGCATGAAACGTGCGTTTTCCGCCTGGAAAACGTTGGCAAAATCCGGTAAGCGGACTGAATTTGATTATTTCGGTGATTTCGAGTAGACACCAGTCCCCACACCACAGCTCATCTTAGATCCGTCGGTGATATGACTTCATTCCTCCTCCACTGAGCCCTTGTCGGGAAACCGACGTGAAAGCCTTTCGTGAAGTTTACATTGGGTGTGATGTAGTCAGATGGAGACGTGACCATGCCATTTGGTATCGAATGCAGTATTTTACTGTAGCCATACGACCTTGTAGTCCAGAATCCAGACTCCTTGAGTTTTATATATTTGAGAGGTTTTTTCACGCCTCACTAAACAAACATCATTCTTCGATGAATAATAAAAAAATACCAGCAAAATTTGACTTTCAACTGGAAAAAAGTCGACCGAAAAATGTCAAAGCTATTAGCGATTGAATGAATAAACCTAAAACGACCCTGTTTTGTTCTCACGTTGACGCGATTTTGTTTCATTATGGTCACTGAAATGATTAAAACAACACGAAAATTTCAGTGTGTAAGCGACTCGAATAATTTGTGTTAGGTGTATGGTAATTTTGTCCCCAAGGAAAATACATGTAGATTCACGGATTCATTTCACCAGAATTATCTGAAATGTTTTGGAATGTTGGGTGCTGAGGAAATAGAATAGGAACTGAGAGGTGTCAATATAGCGATACCCAGTCTTGCAACTGTTTGTGCTTATTTTACTTTCAAGTGGTAAACATCGGGTACTGGTCGATGTCTATCCGGACTCGATTTGCCAAACCTATTTTATAAGCGGGAATCTTGACCGGCAGATAAAACTATTAACGGGACAGTGAGTGAATTCCACTGGCACTCCAGGTCGAGTGTTGTACCGCAGGGGTAACTCCTGGGAAAATTTTGATTTACGAAACAAGAAAAAGCCCCGGATATCAACGGATCTATGAACTGTTAACAACCCCTGCAAATTAAATAAGGACAACGAACTTGGAATCTGCACGTGGAATGTTAGCTGTAAAATAGATGTTTACAGCATCCAAGAAATGCGAAGAGATGGGCTGGTCAAAAAGAGGATGAAAAACTGCGACATCTACTACAGCGATTTTTATTGACGTCAGAAACAGAGCATATGTGCTGTTAGAGACAGATTTAGGCAAGATGTCTGGGGTTTCCAGCATGTGAACAAGTACCTTTTACAATCCTTATTAAGACTAAATTTACATAAGATAGCCATATGTAAGTTAAAGTACAACAAAGCTGCTGGGGCAGACGGTTAAAAACTGCAGGCATCTGTTAAACAATGTCGGACGAAAGTATGCCCAATAAATGGAATCTAAGCATTGTTTGTCAGATCCTCAAGAAATGAGACCCTCTAAGCTGCGCCAACTACAGGGGCATCAGTCCTCTTAAGATCGTCGGAATGCCTGAAGTCGTTCGCCAACAACCTGGTTGGTCCATATCGGTGTGGCTTCAGGTCAGAAAAGTCCGCCATCGACCAAATATTCACACTATGGTAGATCTTAGAAAAAATCCAAGACTTACAAATCGATTCACACTACCTATTCATCGATTTTAAGACTGCAACATTTATGTACATAAGTTATGTTTAATTCTTGCGTACCTGGTAACTCGACGGCAATCGTTACTTCGATTGAAGTAGTTGTGAAGGGTGATTTTTCAGGGTTCCATTTCTCATAGCTCACGCGTGATGCGTGACATATGTTAAAGTAAAACATGCTCGGTTAGTATTGCCATTTCATTAAGGAAAGATTTACACCCGAACAACGATTACAAATTATTAAATTTTATTGTCAAAATTTGTGCCTAAAAAATCTGGAGGAAGATCCGCTTTTTTGTCGAAATATTGTCTTCAGCGATGAAACTCATTTCTGGTTGAATGGATATGTTATTAAATAAAATTGCCATATTTGGTCCGACGAGCAACCTTAGGTAATACAAGAGCTGCCAATGTACCCGGAAAATGCATTTTTTGGTGCGGATATCAATAGCCCGCATTTTTTCAAAGTAGACCTTGAGAACAAAGATACTGTCAATGGATCCCGAAATCGTTTTATGATTTCAAACTTTTTTTTACGCAAAATGCACGACCTGAACCTAATTGACATATGGTTTCAGCAAGATGGCGCCACATGGATGGATCAATTGAGAAATGAGTTTGGTGAACAATTCATCTGTTTAGACTGTTTGTTATGGGGATACGTCAAATCACTCGTCTATGCTGATAAGTCAGCGTCAAGTGTAGTCTTGGAAGATGACATAACACGTGTCATTAGCGAGATACAAACCAATGTGCACGAAAAAGTGACTCAAAGTTGGACTCTCCTAATGAAGCACTTAAAACGTAGTCATAGTCAATATTAACAAGCTTTAAAAAGTAAATGGCAAGCTTTGATTTTTTAATCCAAATAAAAATATTATACACTTTTGCAGTTTTCCTGTGCTTTTTTTGACAATTAAAAACCAAACGCTTAAACAGTCACCCGTTAGTATTAGCAACAGAGGCAAGCGGTGTGGATGCTACGCTGGAAGCAATATACCTAGTCTTTGCTGTTGTTGTCCACAAGTGCGGACTTGACTCTATTCCGGTGTTCTTGAAGTTCACCGCTCGCGGATATTTATTTTCGGAAGCACCATGTTGTCCAAAAATTGGATCTGGATTGGATTCTTAGGTGAGAGTGGCGGTTGGAAAAGACAAAACCACTTAGGCCTATTTGGCCATAGTGCTGCCACGTGCATCTATGATCCTTCTACTCATGGAACCAATAAGGGCTTATGATGAAGCTCAGGAGACTGCTAACGTTTATATTCTTTAGATCGTTTAAGTCATGTGACAGAGCTGGACATGTACGGAGAAAGTTGTGGAATGTCTCCTCTTCCTCCTCGATCATGCAACTTCTACAGCAATCGTTTGTAAAGGCGCCAAGCCTTCTTGCATGGTTCCCTAGCAGGCAGTGTCCAGTGATGACACCTATAATGGCGCTGCGATGTTTCCAGTTTAGAACAATCAGACTCTTAGAGCGATTCAGATCCAGCTTTGGCCAGATCATATTGGTCCAACAGTCCACCTAAGGTCTGTTATTTTATTAGCATCCAGCTTTAATATTGATTTGCACGTAGAGAATGGTATACCTACTATGTCACCCTTTTTCGGTAGAATAGGTAGAGTGGTTCCAATTTCAGCGAGTTCGTCGGCCTTATAAATCCCTGGAATGTCTCTGTGGACTGCCACTCAACAAAGGTGAAGGTTGAACTGCTCTGCGATGTCCATAATAAACGATCGGCATTTAAGGGCGGTTTTAGTATTTAATGAGACTGAGTCCAGGGACTCGATAACGGCCTGACTATCCGAAAAGATGCGGATGTCTTTTGCAGTCGTTATTCAGTCGCAGCCACTGCCCCGCTGAAGATGTCGAGGGGTGTCAAGTGAAACAGAATGTCTAAAGCCACGGAGGGCTTTAAAGTGTAGAGAACGTAGGCAGGCAGACAGACAGACAGACAATGCAGTCAGTCTAGGGCCGTCCATCAGACGAAAACTCCGTAGGTGAGTATCAGTCCTATGATTGTATAGCCAGTGAGGTTGAAGGCCTCATTTGCTCTCAATGGATTTTTTGCGAGAAAAAAAGCTACTGCTTTCTTGAACCTTTCTTGAATTTTAGGCTTCCAGTTTAGTTTCCTGTCAAAAATGAGACCCAGATATTTTGCTGCAGCGGAAAACACTGAACTGCTACCGTTTATTGAGGAAGGGTCTACGATTGGAATTTTATATTTCCTGGATCTGTCCAACTAGTTAATCTCTTAAGATTTAGCTGAAGGAAGGAAAGGCTGTAGCAACGTCATCCGCATAGGCAATGATCCTGCTACCAGAGAAGGGGAGAAAGGACACCGCCTTGCGGCGTACCTTTGCTAACACATCTTTTAGAGTTGATTATCCTACTATTTAGCATAAGACTAAATCAATTCAATTTGACAGCGCAGCTGTGATTGGGGATGTGTTGACGTTGTTAAAGGGGCCTTCTATGCCTAGGAAAGCAACCATTGTGTACTTTATTGTTGGGATCGTTCGATGTGACAAGTCAGTGAATGCAGAGGCGATTTCTTCGCCGACTTCATTTTTCAGTAGACATGTTGACCATGACAGTGAAATGTAGATCAGTTCTATACAGCTCCTAATGATATTCTCTATCATAGACAGGATAATATCTGAGGACCTTTGTAGTTGGGTATGTATTGTACCGTCCGGACCAGCAGACTTGTATGGTTTGTAGCTGTGCAGTGCCCAAATCAGTTTGTCTTTTGTAATCGGACCATGAATTTTTGTCACGGTTCCAGCAATCCTGTTTGGGTTACTACTGGCCGCAAACAGGGTCTGCAACCTGAAAGGTGAGTTTCCAGTAGCAGGTTGAGTGATTCATTGCTTGAGTTTGTCCAAGAGCCATCGGTTTTCTTTAAACAACTAGACATTATGGGATATGCAGAGAGGATTTTTCTTAGCAGCGATGCCTCAGAGGTTTCTGTGATTTTGTCACAGAATAATCTACATGACTGTCGCTTTGCCTTTCTCAGTTCTTTTTTTTATATATATTTTGAGGGATTCTCCCAGACAGTCACTTTTCTTGTGCTTTTTGCTAGGTTAAAAAGTTTTTTTCAGGTGTTTTCAATAATGCGGCTTGTTCTTGCCTCTAGGTTGATAGACTTATCGACTTTAAAACAGGGTGAATTACAACACACGTCAGCTCCTCCGAATTATCGGTAATATATATTGCGACTGTAATTTGGTTGACAACTATTTGCTGCATTCTTAGTCGAAAATAATGTTCTTAATAGTGGGTGACCAGATAGCAATGATAGTTTTCCCAATTGTCAAGCTGTCAAAATATTCAGTAAGGCTTGCCATTTCATCGCGCATCGTTTTACGCTTGACCAACGTGCTGAAATTATTAAAAAAAATATCAAAGTTCCGGCTCAGTTCTAAGCGCAACGTGAATTTCGTGGTGAGTTTGAGCGTGAGTAAACTCTTATGGATCTTAAGCCACCAACCAGACAGAGATTGGTGCGAAATGCAGAAAACATAGCCGCCAGTATAAAATCCTCAGAGAGTCAATCCGGCTTATTTTGCGGCTGGAATTGGGCCTACACGTGCGCTAGAATTAAGCCGAACAACCAAAGACAACGACGTGCGCTCGCTAATTGAGAAGATTCATTTTTGGCTCAGTGGCTATGTAAACAAACGAACACAATCCACAAGTGTTCGGGAAAACATCAATGCATCCACAAAAATTTACTGCTTGCTGTAGCCTTTGGCATGGCAATATCACTGGACCTTATTTCTTTCGAAATGAGGAAGGACACACCGTTACGGCCAATGGTCTCAGGTAACGGAATTTTTATGAAAAGAGCTCGACAACATCCAACAATACATCGCTACATGGGAATTTATGAAGGAGAAATTTGGCGATTGGGTCATCTCACGGCGAGCGTTTATCAATTGGCCGCCTCTAAGCCTGCGTCAAGTCCTTAGGCTACGCTACGAGTCATCAAAAATTTGAACGACCGCTTGAAGCACTGCCAGCGAAGCAGAGGCGGCCATCTATATAATGTGCTATTCCACACATAATGGCATGAACGTGGCTTCAAAATAAAACCAACATTTATTTTGTATCTCACACCGTTGTTGTGTTATTTCTTATCGTTCTTATCTGGTTCTCACCTTGCTCTAAAAAGTATTAAAAAAAATTATCTTGATGCCAATGTGAGCAACCTGAGAATAGCCATTTCTATTACGAATAATGCATTGCATCCCCATCCATTTCGGGATCCTGTTGCTCACAGGGCATATCTAAGAAATTCAGTTACTGGGCTGAAACTGTCTGCGAACATGTAAGTCTCTGGATGGAAGAAAGTGTTCCTCAAAATGAGCTCGCAGGTTTTGGGCTATAAATGAATATCTTCTAAAGAATACAGAGTAAACTGGCTAATGAATGTTCTAAGCACGAGCGAAGTAGTAGCATAGACTGTGATGAGAGCAGCCACTTACACTAATTTACTCAAATAGGTATCTTAGATCTTTTCGTTGAAAGATCCTATCATATACACGAATATTGTTCATCCTTTACGATATTTCAGAGTCATAGATGCTTTTCCGATTTTTCAAAGGTACATACGAGTTTGCCCACTAATAAACAAGTGTGCGTTTGTGTATCTCATGCTAGATAGATTCATACAGTATAATATTGCGGTTAAGCGTATGGCTAGCTGTACGTATTTGCCCACATGTCCGCTCAATCTACGACAACAATTTAAAAGTAAACCAAATGTGACTACAAAGTAAAATTCTAATCATACCTACTCGTATAGCATTGTCCAACCAAACAAACTCTAATCGAATCATTGTGATTGTGATGTTGGTGACATAACCACAATGGCCTTGCTATAGATTCCAATTCATATTCTCAATTGAATATGACCTCTGATTTCACAACTGAGATGTTCTTCGCACTTCATGATCATCATTTGACAATTGTCTCATCGCATATCATGTCTCGATTGCACTAAGGAAGGTCAAGTGTGAGAACTTAACCACACGTCACCGATGATCCACGCCGCGGTCAGCCGGCCAACCTGATCCATGTGCCATCGATTCCGGTTTCCTAGAATGCTTAATTGATTTCGACTATCCGATTAGACATCTGTGATATAATAACTAATTTATCTTTTATTTTTTATCTTATCTTTGCGGGTAAGTTAAGTTTTGATTAGGAGTGAATACTATGTATCTATTAGGCTTTGTTGGGGCAATAGGCTCCCAGTTTTACAGAGTACCTCTAAAGGTTGGGAATTCCCACAAATAAATCCAATAAAAGAGACTCCAATTACAGCATTAGATGTAGAGTATGAAATCCGCTGAGACGGTTTTCTTAAATTATGCGGTCTGAGTCAGTATTTTTGGCAGAACAAGTTCCAAAAAGGAATCCAGAGGTTAAGAACAAAGGTGGACCAGTTTGACGGGGATATATAATTAAGTTTTTGTCATGTGCAAGATGGGGTATGGCGATAAAACCGTGTCTGCCCATTGTACAATATATTATTTAAGTTAATGCAATCAAGATAAAGTTTAGCTAATATATAATAATAAAATTACCAAATATAGAATAAATATTTTGCAAGTATAAATCAGTTGATATCTAGATTAAAGTGCTGCTGGTTAACGGATGAAAATATGATCTAGAAGATCGATGTATAAACTGCAAGATAAGATTCTGCCAATCGGTCTATGCTGTTGCATTTGCATAAAATTCTAGATTGAATCATGTCAGAGTATGCTTTTATTCTCCGTTCTCATAAGATATATTGTACTTAAAAAAGGTGAACCAGTGTGATATAAAAAATGTGAGTAGAGTCAATTAAAAATAAAAATAATTAAAATGGTTAAGGGGACAGGAAATTAAAGAGTGAAATACAGACAGGAGGCAAAAGATACGAAAAATATCATAGTAGAGAAGAGAGAAAATTAACGAGCTTAAAAAAAAGTTTCATTAAATATTCAGAACTAAGAATTGTCTGAGCAATATTGAGATTATTTTTTTGTGTAGGCATTCGTGTTGCTGGTATATTTTATGTATTTCCACGGTTATACGATTCCAACGCTTCATCGCAACTACAAAACATTTACGGGAAGTGATTAGAAATTTAAATCTGGGAACGATTAATTGCATTGTATTTTGATATTATTTTTTAATAAAGATTCTCGGGCTCCTTGGTGGTTAGAATTCTTTGGCATAGTTCTATAGTTTATCAATTAACATCCAGTTATCTGGATATAGAATCCAAAGAAAAGGTGCATATTCGGTAATACCCAATATATGGTATACCTCGCGTGTATATTGGAGGCAATTGTGAGCTTCTTTTTGATTCATGGTCCAAATCTGTGAATATTTCACAACCGTATTTAAAAAATGGCAAATTAACTAGCTTTAGTTCTGCATTTTTAGTGAGATATTGGGTATGTAATTTAATTCGTGCGGTTTTTTTTCCAAAATTTTAACGTTTATTTAGGAAAAACATGTACAATAGTATTATTCAAAGTATTGCCCATCTGAAGCTATGACTTCTTCCCATCTTTCTGGCAATTTGTGGATCCCATCTCAAAAGAACTGCGCCGGCTTGGCATCCAAGAATGAATCAAGCCAATTTTTGATATTCTGCTCTGATGTGAACCGTATTTCAGTGAGGGCGTTCTGCATCGACCGGAACAAATGGTAGTCAGAAGGGGCAAGGTATGGGCTATAAGGCGGGTGGGGTAAGACTTCCCATCCACTATTCTCCAAATAGTTTTTAACCGGAATAGCAACGTGGAGCCGAGCGTTGTCATGATGGAAAATTATTGCCTCGTGTCTGGTCGCATATTCCGGGCGTTTTTCGGCTACTGCTCTCTTCAAACGAATTAATTGTGTTCGGTAGCGTTGTCCATTGATGGTTTCACCCGGTTTTAGCAGCTCATAATACAGCACACCCATCTGATCCCACCAAATACAGAGCATTACCTTCGCGCCATGGATATTCGGCTTTGCCGTTGATTTGGCTGGTTGGCCGGGTTTTACATATGATTTTTTGCACTTGGGGTTGTCGTAATGGATCCATTTTTCATCACCAGTAACAATCCGATGCAAAAATGACTTCCTTTTGTTTCGTTCCAGCAGCATTTCGGACATGCAAAACCGCCTTTCGACGTCTCTCGGATTGAGTTCATGTGGAACCCAATTTCCTTGCTTTTGAATATATCCAGCTGCTTTTAAACGTTTTGAAATGGCTGCTTGAGTGACACCCAAAGATTCTGCGAGCTCTTCTTGTGTTTGGCAACTATAGAGTAACATAGAGTAATGCTTACAATTCTTCATTTTCAAACTTTTTTGGCTGCCCAGGACGTTCATCGTCTTCCAAGCCAAAATTACCACTTTTAAATCGTGCAAACTACTTTTGGCACGTTCGCTCAGCTAGAACATGTTCACTTTAAACTTCCACCAAAATACGATGACTTTCGGCAGCACTTTTCTTCATAATAAAGTAATGAAGAAGAACTCCCCGCAAAAACACTTTTTCAAGCACAAAGTTCGACATATTTGAGTGAAAAAAGATTATTGTTGCTTACGCTTCAAATGAATGACATATACTGAAATGACGTATAATGACAGTAGCTTTCCAACGCATGTTCTAATGGAATAATAACAATGGAATATTACAAGTTACGCCATCTTTTAGCAAACCTCTATATAATTTGCATAGAGGCTGAGTACCTAGATTTTCAACCCCATCTACACACATATCCTATTGGGATATGATTAAGACACAACTGGGGCAGGGCCTCAATGGTTCTGCAACCATTAACGATCTAACGATCATAGCTTTTGACAGTTTTTTTCAAACTCTTTATGAATTTTGTTCAGATGCAACACATGTTCATGTTTGATTTTGGTTTGTTTTGGAAACATAGAATGTAATTGTACCTCATCAGCATATACATACATACTCGTGTATGATGTGGGCAGGTTTTAATGCATCCAAATATATCATTAAACGCATAAATATGAGGGGATCAAGAAGAGACCCTTAAGGAACACCTGATTGGACTAGCAGACGAGATGAAGATTTATTAGTGTGAAATAAAAACACTTGCCAATTTTGGGGCACTGCTACCTAAAAGATGTTTTGTGCCACCAAATCAGTGTAACGAAATCAAGAGCGGCCCAATTCTTTTAATTCTTTGTTTTATTTTTTTCCGGATTTGTGTACCCTTAAAATGTTTGTACACAACATGGACGAAGGAAATTTAGGGAGTAAGAAAAGAGAGGTAGCGATGTACATTGTTCTTAAATGTTTGCAAGTTATAACGACCTGTACACAGAGGGTTCACCAAGTCATTCCATAATCGTACGGCTACGGAACGAATAACGACATCGAATATGTGGCCATTCCAACGTAAGTACCCACTGATACACATACCGAGAATGGAAATTTTTTCGGTTTCGACGATGTAAGTGCCATTCATGGATAGGGGATGGGTATTTAGATATCGATATAACGACAGCAGACAGCATTGTGTTTTGAAAACATTACATCCCACTCTGTTGGTACCCCGATGGTTTATGCTGTTAATATCGGAATTTAATGAGCTTAATATTCATTGCGTTCCCGTTCTACAGCCGAAGAGCAGAGACGTAAATTCGGAAATGAAAATGGAAAGCAGACAGTACCGTCGTCAGCAAAGGAAAATATTGGATTAAAAGTAGCAGACAAAAGATCGTTGGTGAAATTTAAAAAGAATGTCGAAGACAGAACGGAGCCCTGGGGTACACCACCATTTATTTCGTAAATAACAGAAATGAAACCATCCAAGACAACTTGAATTGAACGTTACGAATGCCAAACTCTGTCAAGTGCCTTAAAAATATTAAATGCAATTATCTTACTTTCGCCTGATTGATGTACGCTTTGGTTCCGCTTTTCAGTGAGACACGACATCAAATCCGCACTGCCGGTCATTGAGAAGTTTTCGTATTTCGAGATATTTCATGAACTGACGGTTTATCAGCGTTTCCATGACTTGCAAAGATGGGCCGTAAGGAGGACCGGTTTGTAGGACGGAATGGACAAATGCTGTTTTTCATTTATTCGATGTAGATGTCCTAAAGAGTAGGATTGATGAAAAAGCTTACGCAGTAGTTATGCCAACATAGAAGAGGAGATATACCATCTGGACCAGCGGCTTTGTATATATTAAGATTTTTAAGTACTCGTGCTACTACACGAGTTCGAATGTGGGTTCGTCTCACTGAAGATTCCACGCACTTGAGTGAAGTCGTGGATAAAGCATAACTTGGAAGTGCTGAGCCGCAAAGTGAGCAGTTAGCATGAGTGAGAAAATAAAAACAAGTTCAGGGTGTTGACGGTATGACTATCAACGCCTGTTATACGTATGGACTCATTTACAAGCTGGGTCAAGTGGCTTTCCGCATCGAAGATCTCAACACACCGGACTTCGGGTTTTGTTTGTCCAGAATGTCGAATCCACCTAGAGTTGTGTATATTGAAATCGTCCGTAATCACGATTTCAGTATGAAGGTATAGGGATACAATTCTTTGAATGGAGTCAGGCAGAGCATCGAACTCGTTAAAAGTCCAATTGCTGTCAAGTTTGGGGTTTTTATAAATTGATCATGTTAACTCAATTCTTCTCTGTGATAAACTGACTACAAATTTAAATTTTTCTAACAAGTTATGTAAACTGATTTTATCATATTTGACTAATCGCGCTCAAGCTGTTACTTGTGATAATAAATTATACTCCTTCTGTTCCGTTAATAGTGGTATTCCCCACTATATATTCTCGGTCCATTACTTTTTCCGGATTTATCAATCACCTACCCACTGTGTTGTTCCATTGTCGTTATCATGTCTACGTAGGCGATGTCCAGCTGAGTTATCCCATTGAGATGGTTGCAGACACAGTATACAGAATCAGAGAAGACATATCATCTATAGTAAACTGGTCATCGCGCAACGATCTAAATCTTAACCCACTTAAAATTAAAGCAATATCTATTTCTAAGCCTCCGCCACGCCTTTTAAATCTTCCCGCAATCAAAATAATTCTTCTCTAGTTGAATAAGTTTCTGAAAGACAAAATCTCGGTATTAGTTTTAAGGGGTTAGGCCATTCTAGAAATCGTAAAAATAGGCTCTATTGTGATTTTTTTTTTCAGGAAAAATATAAAATAAATCGAGCTTACAAAGGTTAAAGTTTATTGTACATATGATTGACTGCAAAATATATTTTTTGTAAAATAAATTATTAAAAAGTGGCGGCTTAGCAGCGTTTCTCAATTGATTCCTCTTTTTTGGAAGGGTCTACGGCCGTACCAGTACTACATATATGATATTTTGGTATTTGGCCGAATAGCGTACTTCCAAAATCAAAATTGCAAAATTCTCAGAGAAATTGCCAGAAAATTGTTAATAACAAATGAACTATGTCATTTAAAAAAATGCTGAGTACTTATTTAGATCATTTTAGAGATCTAGTTAACATTTGAAGTGGATTGGTTGCAAATTGTTCAAGTTATGTGTGCGGCCAACTTGAAAAATGTAGTTTTGAGATAAAAGCGTTTAAAATTTTATGTAAAAGAAATGGATTTTGGGGCCAATGCCTTTCACTATTTTGAATCCCAAGCCGCGCTTAACAATTTTCGTAAATTTCACTTGCGATTTGCACACTTGGAAAACGACAACGAATAGCTAAACAAACTGCAAAAGAGCTCATTAAACAATAACCAAAACTTTGATTCTCTGCAATATCGTACATATCTTCCGATATCTTAAATTTTTTCGGGGATGAAAGGGGTGATTCATCGTGAGGTTTGATTTTTAATAGACTTTTATGGAAAGATCACGCATGACTTCTGTCAAACTGCCTTGTTGCTTTTGTTTAGTATCGTTCGGCAAATCATCATAAGAAATGTTTTTCGTGCGATTCAAGGAACTTACGGTGAGCATAATCGACCTACTGAAACCACTTTTGCCAATACCATTTTCAAATTTGAGGCCCAGTTTACCAAATATTAGTGGATGATACTCGACAAGTTAGACCTTATCCAGCACGTAGTAAAAAGACTATAGCAGCTGTAGCTGAAAGTGTACGCGAAGACCGTGATGAATCGATTGGTCGTTGTTCTCAGTAGCTTGACTTGGCGTATTTGACAACTTGGCGTGTTTTACGTAAGGATCTCGGCTTAAAAGCATAAAAAATATAACTTGTGCAAGAATTGAAGCCATTTCATTCAATGAAAATCCGGTGTTTTATCGTGAAATTTTGTTCAGTGATGAAGCCCATTTCTGGCTTAATGCACACGTTAATAAACAAAATTGCCATATTTGGGCTGATGAGCAACCGAAGAGTACCAAAAGCTACCATTATATCCAATAATAACAACGGTATGGTGTGGTTTATAGGCTGGTGGAATCATTGGTCCATATTCTTTCAAAAATGAGGCAAATCAGAATAATAACAATTATCGCGCCATGTTAAAGGACTATGCGTTTCCTGAAATTCAAGCACTTTTTCTCGGCGAGCTCTGGTTTCAAAAAGATGGTGTTACGAGCCATACAACGCGTAAAACAATGGACTTGTTGAGAAATCATTTTGGTGAGCATTTAATTTCACGTTTTTCATATCACATATTTGGACAATTTTCTCTGGAGATATATAAAGTCTCAGGTCTTCAGAAATAAGCTAGCTATGATTGACGCTTTGGAAGCCAACATTACTTGTGTTATCCGCGAGATACCATTCGCTATGCTCCAACAAGACGTCCAAAATTGAATCTTCCGAATAGACTACCTCAGACGTAGTTATGGTCAACATTTATATAATTACATTTTTAAAAAGTAAATGCCGTGAATTGTTCCTTTAACTGATAATAAAAATTTTGAGTTCGTTTTCAAATTTATGTATTTTTTATTACAATATAAGTCAAACCTGATGATGAATCACACTTTACTAGCATTCATTTCATTTGGTGCCTCTAACTCATGTTAATTCGTCGGTCTTATTCCATATATTTTCGGCCTCTTGTGTGTTTGTTTTGCACCTTTACCTTTTTGACCACAATACAATTTGTCGCTCATAATAAAAACGAACCAATAACACTCACAATACAAAAAAAAAAAAAAAAAACGTTTCCCAAATATCGTTCTTTTCGAATGTTTCATTGTAGAAAACAGACTGAAACCGACGTTTCTAAAGACGTAACAAGCAATAGTCGGAATACGTGGCAAATAGCTTCAAAAACATCTGCCGTATACCTATTCTAGTCCTCTAAAATATCGTCCCTCGTTTCGGTCATAAGAGGCTCGCTGCCTACCTGGCGGCATTGTACTATAATTTGGAAAACAAATACATGTAGTTAATTCTCGGCCATAATATTTGGGATATCATATTGAGGTTCTAGGAGATCATTGAAATTAATAAAAAAAAAATTGATATTTTGAAAATCCTAGGGTGGCCTAACTCCTTAACAGCAGATTAACCTGTGACGAACATATAAGCTGTATCATCTCTAAAATCTAAGCTTCACTCCGCGGGTTGTCTGTCACGAAAAAGTATTTCCCAGTTGAAGTTAAACTAAGATTGGTAAAATAACTTATTGTTCCAATAATAACTAACGGCTGCAAGTTGTTCGCCGATTGTGACTCTTGTTTCAAAGGTTTAAGATTGCTTTCGATACGGTTGCTCAGTTTGTCTTTTCGATCACGTCACAATGGAAAAGCGTTAACTCCTTTGGTGTAGCTTAGACACTTTTTTTAAATATCAGTACTGCGTTTGACTATTTAAAATTATTCACTTAAATAAATAAAAAAAAAAATTAAATCACAATTAATGACCTTTGGGGTCAATCCCTGGGTCTTACCATACACACAATGGCAAGCCTACATGGAATTAGTCGTTTTGGTAGTTTTATTGTTAAATATTTGAATTCCAATTAATTTTTTTTATCGATAATCATTCCAAGTACAAAATTTTAATACCGTTATTGGAGATCTAGTCAACACTCAGTAAAGCTTTACTGGGATTGAGTGGAAGATTTTCTCCAACACCCCAGTCGCTAACTGGCTTTTGAGCAGTCTGTATCTTATACCAAATTTCTTTAGAGTGTTTACTTCTCACTATTATGATTAAGTCGTCGGAATATCCTGTTGTTTGATAGCCCAGATAACTAAGTTTTACTAGTATTCCATTAATGAGCAGTGGCCACCTCTTTGTGAACAACCTTCGACGGTTGAGACAGAGATTTAAGTCTCACCGGAAGATGTGGAGATTTTTTGGCTTACGAGCATCGCCTTAACCCAATGGTTAGTGGGATGATCATTGCTCTTTTTGGATACGACTTCCAAAATATATTCATATCCGGTATTATCGAAGGCACCTTCAATATCTAGGAAGCCACATATTGCAATTTCTTTTTGTCGGTAGGCATCTTCAATCTGTGATACCAGATTTAGTGTGCAGGATCTTTCTTTCCTGTATGGATATTGGTGAGGGTGCAGAGGTGAATTTCTATTGAGAAGGTTTCTGATGTGTAAACCGACAAGTATTTCCATTGTTTTTAGAAAATATGATGTAGTTCGACTTATGGGTCAATAAAATTTATGTAGTTCGTGAGTTTCCTCGTGTATCTAGTTCGACCTGCTCGATATTGTCTAAAGTCCACAATGGATTTAAATTTAATTTTTTGGAATTCAATTAAGTATTTGTCCGTACTTACATGCTCTGAATGTGCTACATAAGCAATTAATAAGACATAAAAGGAATTGTGGACTTATGGCCTACTAGCTTTTTGGCTGAAAAACAACAAGTTCTTGTCGAAATTGCAAATTTAAAGACCATACTCTGGTTTCCATACTGCAAACCACAACTAGTTGAAACATTCAAGCGGTGCTGAAAATAGCATTTTGGGAACTGCTGTGGTAAATATTTTTAATTAAATCCAGCAGCAAGTACCATGTGGTGTTCTCTTAGATTCTGGATCGCAAACGCTTTTGATTATCGAAAGACTAATGTAATGCCCAGGAATTTCTCGTTTCCTCCTACATCTTTGACTTGCGCTAACAATTCCATTATTTCAGTTAAATATAAAACGGTGTTCACCACAGGGTCTCGCATCAACGCGTTCACGACTACAATTGAAGCACTTGTTATACTCCAAATTATTGGTCTGTTATCTGATAAGAAAATTTAATTTAAGGACTGGAATACCAGGTGTACCGGTATGAAGTGAGTTTTTGTGAAAATAAAACACTAATTTTTAATGGGGAAGTAAAAACCATTTTATTCAAACTAGTGGCCATTGCTAGCTACACATTTTTTGCCATCTTTCAAGCAATTTATGGATTTCACAACAATAAAACTGTTCGTCTTTTGAAGCAAACCAACAATCACCCAATTTTCGACTTCATCGTAGGATTCGAAGTGCTGCTCAGCTAATGCGTGTCCTATCGATGAAAACAAATGGTAGTCGGAAGGAGCCGATTCTGGTAAATACGGCGGGAGAGGTAGCAGCTCCCAGCCAAGTGCTTTGGTTTTATCCTGAACCAGCTTAGCTCTGTGTGCAGGTACATTGTCATGGAGCAAAATCATTTTGCCGTGTGTTCTGGCCCATTCTGGTCATTTTTCGATCAATGCATGGTTCAAATTGATCATTTGTTGTCGGTAGCGATCTGTATTAACATTTTACCAGGTTTTAGGAGCTCGTGGTACACCACACCTTTCTGGTCCCACCAGACACACAACATTGTCTTCTAGCCGAATCAATCTGATCGAGTTGATGGTTGTCCGGGATTAGCCTATGATTTTTTCCGTTTAGGATTCTGAAAATAAATCCATTTTTCATCGCCAGTAACAATTCGATGCAAAACAGATTTTTTATCGTGTCCTTGAAGCAAAATTTCAAAAAAGGTTTTTCGATCTTCCATTTGTCTTTCATTCAATTCATGTGGCACCCATTTTCTAGACTTTTGGATCTTTCCTATAGCTTTTAAACGGTCAGAAATTGTTTGTTGTGCTGCATTTAAAATTTCGAACATTTGTTTCTGACTCAAAATATCATCTTCATTCAATATTGTTTGCAATTCGGCGTCTTCAAGCTTTTTTTTTTGGTCTTCCACGTTCTTCATTTCTCACATTAAAATCTGAACCATTGAAATCATCTTTTGCATTCGACAAGCATTCGATGCAACTCTGCAGCACTTTTTTTCAAATGAAAACAAAAAGTTAATGCTTTCGCAAGTCATTATTTTCTGGCACAAAATTCGACATTTTTAACACGATGAAAAAATATGATGTTGTTTGGTCATGTTTGACAGGTGTCATAGCAATCAATAAAAAAAAAAAAAAATAAGGCACGTTCACAATAAATCTTCCCTATTGAGTAATTTGTATATTGACGTATAGATTTGCTTCTTGGAATAGACATAATTGGGCCGATTATTAAATTTGATCCACTCTCTTTTGTTATAGATTTCGCATACACAAATCTGTGATAACAGCGGATGTTACAAAATTAGTATCACCAAGTGGAACTAGATCCAGCTGATAGAAACTTCCTTTGCATTTTATGGAGAAATGCAAATGGCGAGAATGGTCACTTTTGGAACCACTTCTGCCTCATTTTTAGTGACAAGTTCCATAAAGCAGTTATCTATCGATGAACAAAAACATTTTCCTTCTACAACAAAGGCCATCAACATGGAATTTTATGTCGACGATTTACTCATCGGTTGCGACGAACCTAATAAGAATGCTAAGCAGAGGCGGTTTTAGTCTTTAAAGCAGGTGATGAAATTCCTCAGACATTTTCATAGATATTTTACTGTATTATCGTGAACGGTATTTTAAAATCAAAAATGGTGATGCCATAGTAGCTTTGGAAATATTCTGAAATCTATTAACGGATAGTTTTCATTATGAAATAGCTCCTCTGTTGTTAGGATCCATCGAAAAAATTCCAATACTGTCACAGGTAGCACAGCTATTCGATTGGTTAGGATTAATAAATCTTGTAGTTGTACTCGTTAAAACTTGTATGCAGCAATTATGGCATATAAAGGTCACATGGAACCAAGCACTGCACCAAGAATATAGGCTGGTTAGGCTTTAGAAGAAAACTTTATGAACTAAATGATATACAAACCAGTCAACGTGCGTTTTTTGGTCTCTCTAAGAGCTATCAGTTGTATTCATTCTCTGATAGCACCGAAGATGCTTATGGGACTTGTATTTATGTCAAAGGTAGCACCTGTAAAGAAATATAGCTTACCTCGCTTAGAATTCTGTGCTGCGGTTTGATAGTTCGATTTGTGCAGCGATTTAAATATACTTTTGGTTTCATGATGCAACATATCACCTATTGGACTGATTCAACTTTTGTCCTAAATTGTACCGAAGAGGAGTCTTGTAACTACATACATTTGTGGCGAACCGCGTGTTCGTCATTTAGCAAATATCTAACGTTTTTTAATGGCGACATACCTATTTTATCGGAATGGAATCTTGCCGATACATTTTTTTCTCGATGAGCTTACTCTTCTACTTTTATGTACTTAAAAATGGACTACGTTTCAATGGACCATCATTCTTGGGCCAATTGAGGGAAGAGTGACCTTCAAATGATCATATTTAAATTATTTTGCTTAAACAGGTACAAAAAAAATCTTCTTCAACGAATTATCAATCCCCTATACGGATCTTTATTTTAAGATTCCAAATTAACTCAAAATTATAGATATTTTACGAGGGCTGTTTGATGAGCATGGATCAGTCCAAGGTGGACCATGAAGTACGAAACGAATAAACCTCCGTTGGACTGCTTCAATTCTTTGAATTTGGATTTGATTTCTATATAGGGTGACCATCTTAGCTACAATATTCGAGAAGTGGCCTTATAACATAAAAGAAATGTAGAGGGTCATTGTAACATAAGTGTTGGAAAATTCTTTTGACCAGCGCGTTTGATAAAGCTAAGTGCAGAGTTAGCTTTATATATAATACTGTCAATATGTGAGTCGAAACTTAATTCTCTGCTACAAATTCTTATTATTGGGATGTTACCACTTTTCTTGAAAAATTCTTTAAGTACCTAGAAAATATACATTTGTCTCAACGGTAGAATTGCAAGACTTTTAAATATTGGCCAGCTATGAGTATTTTTTTTTTATAATACCGCGTGCGCACCAAGGGGATATGAACACCCTTTTACTGGCTTTTTCTCCAGGGCGCGGGCTGTTGGTGTAGTAGTTTGAAACTCAGGTGTGTTAGGTTTCTATATTGTTCCCAGAGGTGGTTGTCAAACTGGACGAGACGAGCTGGTACATCCTCAACCAGTGGGTCTTTAGTACGTGCTTAGTTGTTAGTTCGTTACATTTAGCCCAGCCAGCAACCACTCCAACATCAGTGTTATGAGTTGATGCCGACGGGATTTTCATATAACTACATACAAATTCAACGAAAAGACTTTTTCAAAGAATTGCCTCGCACAGGATTCGAACCCGCGACCCTTTGCTTGAGGAGTCTTTGCATATACCACTACACCACGGCCACCCCCCGTGTATGACCATTAACATTAGAAAGAAGACGAACTATATGCTTCTGTGACTTCAAGATTGGTCTAAGTGTATTAAAGTACGATCCACCCCAACTAGTAATGCCGTATTGCAACTACGGTTTTGGAGCAGTATGGCTTAATAAGATAGAGTTTACGAGCTACAAGATTCATATGCGATTTCAATGATTGAAAGTAATCCTTCTAATTCAAGTTATGATCTATTAGAACGCCTAAGTATTTAATATTTCGTACTGATTCTAGTTTAAAGCACTTATCAGAGCACGAGTTGTTATCGTGATAATTTCAGATGCCACAAGTATGAAGCGGTAAGCAGAACTTCTTACAATCGTGTGCATGAAAATGGAGATTATAGTTATTTACCGAATTGGCGCATATTTTAAAGTTTAATAATTTAGTTCTTTCACTGATAATTAACTTGTGAGCAGTAAGCCACAAATTTAACTTCTCAAAATCTTCACCAGTCTTGGCAATACATTCAAATTGGTTTTCAAACATGTATGTGAAAATTATATCATCAGCAAATACTCTAGATAAACCATGAATTTGCTGCTTGAAAATCGAATTGATGTAGATTAAAAATAAGAGAGGCCTGAGCACAGAACCTTGGGGAACTCCATTTTTCAAAACACAAGGCTAAAGACTCGATTTAGCTTTCCTTTTTGCTCTCTATCATTAAGGTACTATCAATAACATACAATTTACTCAGCAGTAACTGGTGTTCAAACATGTCAAAGGCTTTTGTCATATCTGTGAGCAAAGCTATTGTAGATTGATTATTGTTTAACCCCTCACATGGCTGACTGAACACTCTGAGGATGGCATTCTTTGTTGACAATCCAGTTCTAAAACCAAATGCAGAAGAAATTGTTTTTATCCGCAAAACTTAACATTCTGACTTTGATAAGTTTCCCAAAGAGTTTCGCGACAGTCGGTAGAAGAGATATAAGTCTTTAGTTGAATACATTTCTTCTATATCTTTATTGAATAATGGGATTACTTCAGCACATTTGAGCGATTTTGGGAAACAACCATCTGAAATACTTAAGTTAACCAACTAACTCATTACATCAACTACTTGCCAAGCAATGTTTTTTTAATATTTTGCTTGCAATACTATCAATTGTGCATGAAATTTTAGTCGTTAATGACATTAAGAGTTTCAAAAGCTATTAATATTATTAAGCCCGAAAATATTTGTTTACACATTGTCCCCGATTATATTTATAGCTAAGTTACAATTACATAAGCTGTAGGATTCAAAGGATGGCTTTAGTTGTTCTGAAATTTTTGTAAAGTGATCGTTGAATACGTTAGAGATACTAACTAGGTTTGAGCAACATTAGTCCAGTTAAACAAATTTTGTAATGAATACGACTCAGAAATTCGGAAAGGAGAAAATGGCTTCGGTATCGATACGATTCTTTTTTAAATAAGGAGATCTCCGAGTTCAGAAACACTCGTTGGAGACAAAGAAAATAGGCCGTTCTGGAAGGTATCTAAAATAATAAGTACAAAACTATCTGTACATAGGAATAAAAGAATTATTAGCAACTATTTTCTCCAATAACAACAGTGTTACTATTCATCTTAGCGATCAAAACACCATTTCCGAAGTTTCATGTCGGTTACTACTATTTTACAATCAAATTGGCTGATTGTTGATTTGCCAGATTCCTAATCGCATTTTGTAAGTCCAAACAATCCTGGTCAAGATTGTGTCAATAATAAACTGTTAAAGGCACTTCCTCCTGTGACTATTAAATATTTAACAGTTATCTTTAATGGATGCCTTACGCTTTGCTACCTACCTACCAATAGCAAAACCGGGAAAACCTAAAGAAAACATTAATAGTTACAGACATATTAGCTCACTTAGCTGCTTCAGCAAATTATTAGAAAAAGTTATTAAGGGAAAGCTTGAAAATCACTTAAACGCAAACAATATCTTACCCAAATAACAATTCGGTTTTAAGGAATGCCACAACACCAATCACCAAGTTGTCAGGATAACAGGTCTGTTATTTTTAGACATTCAAAAGTCGTTTGACACGATCTGCCATGATGACTTACTGCACAAGCTTCTAAATATCAATTTTTCAATGCCAACTTTAAAAATAATTCAAAGTTTTTTACCTAACAGGAAGTTTATAGTAAAAGTGCAAAATTAAATGTCCTCAATTCAACTTACTGAATTTGGAGCTCCTCAGGGTTCGGTGCTTGGCCCCATTCTCTTTAATGTATGTATTTGTCACCGACCTTCCTGACCTTGGTGATGAAGTTAATAATGCCATTTTTACCTCAGGAATTTTGAATGAGGATGTTCATGATAAAAAAAAAACCGAAGCAGTTTGATTTACGCGTCGTAAAAAAACATGTTTCCTACCAGGTGATGTTAACCTTTAACTAAATTCGGTCAGCTTAGAATAGTGTGAGCATTGTAGGTACCTCGGTATTATGCTAGACAAGAAAATGAATTTTCAAAAACATATATCTACCACTGTCTATAAAACAAGCAAGTATATAAAAATACTTTATCCGTTAATATGCAGAAATTCAAAATTCAGCATCGACAATAAACTAGTTTTATTTAAAACTATTTTTCAAGGCATCCTATTGTACGGTGCCCCTGCTTGGGGCAGCACATATCGATTTTTTGAACACTCTATGACAATTGCTCTCTATCTGAAAATAAATTTGTACAGCCTTATATTATGGGTATATACAAAGTCTCTGCGGTTTTTTGTCACTAGATGGTGTTGGTGTCCATTTATATGGAAACACTTATCTGATTGTGTTAAACGAACACGTATTTGAAAGGTGACATGTCCAGGGTACATTTTATTGAAGACAACTGTGTAATTCGTTGCTCGTGTTAAAAGTTATACTGATTGGTATATGAGTGAAATATCTGAAGAAATACGCTATGTGATGCTTTTTTACTATAAAAAGGAGCAAAATGCTGCAAAAACATGCCGAAAAATTTGTGCAGTTTACGGTGAGAATGCTGTGAGTGGTTTGTTTGATTCCGTTCCGGAAATTTCGATGAAAAAGATGCACCTCACACTGGTCGGCCTGCCACTGAAAAAGTCGATGAAATTTTGCAACTAATGAAGCAAGACAGGCACGGAAGCTGAGGCGGAGGCAATAAAATCAATAAAAATCAACCGTATGAGTTAGGAATCATCTAAAACGAGCAGGCTACTCAAAAAAGCTCGATGCTGACACACGAATTAACGCAAGGAAATTGAATTGACCGAAATGAAACCATTTTTAAAGCGATTCATTAAGGGCGATGAATTAAATAAATTAAATACGAGAATATCCAAAGCAAGCGATCATGGTCGAAGGACCGACCGCAAACGACTTTAAAGTCTGGATTGAAGGCAAACAAGGTTATGTTGTGTGTTTGGTGGGATTGGAACGAAATTGTCTATTAAGAGCTGCTAGAACGTAGCCAAACGGTCAATTCGATCCTCTACTGTTCACAACTCGACCGTTTGAATGAAGCTTTCAAGAAAGGAAGTTGTCTCCCATCATGACAATGCTAGGCCACGCAGATCTTTGATGACCTGATATAAATTGACGGATCTTAGTTGGGACCTTGCACCCTTTGATTACCATTTGTTTCGGTCTTTGCAAAACTCTCTTGAGGTGAAGATCACTTGGCCAAGTTTTAAGGATTAATCATCCTAAATCTCTAAAAAACCAACATTGTAACTCGCATATGTATATACGAATAGTATACGATACATAACTTTGGCGCTACTGCATAAATTATAAAGTGAAAAAAAAAAACAAGTATTGTAACACATGGGCTGAAAAGTCAGTGCCGTTTTATAGTAAAGCACAAAATTTTTGCAAAATTCAAGTTTATTTATCAATATAGTTGCCTTCGAGGGCGATACACTGATTGAAACGATTTTTCAATCTTTCGATACCAGTTTTGTAGTACAATTTCGGTTTAACCTCAAAATAGGCCTCTGTTTCGGCGATTACTTCCTCATCGGTCTTAAATCTCTTTCCGGAGAGCATTCTCCGTTTTCATCGACTTGTGACACGGTGCATTGTCTTAATGAAACAGCACTTTATTTTTCTTCAAATGCGGCCGTAATAGTCGCTGTTGATAGTCTGGCCCTTTTGGAGATAGTCGAAGAAAATTATTCCATTCCATTCCACAACGCTATATCTCGAGAACTAATCGTCCCACAGCTGTCAAATTTATACACGTATCTTTTGAAGGTTGGTACTAACTGAAAATGGTACGGATTTAATTCAAGTGGTGCCCTCTCTTAGAAACGGCACGGCACATGCGTTAAAAAGTGAAAAAAGAAAACAAGTATTGTAAATGAAAATTAATTTTCCGAATAAAAGGGAGGATGAAAGCGGAAAGAAGATGATCATTTCTATAAACGACACAATTATCCGAATCGGATGTGGAGACAAGATCGAGTTGTCTGTTCATTGTATTAAGTTTTCCACTGATCTGATATAGACTTGAGTTGGCTAGGCAGTTCAATATCAATATCACTATTCCAGAGGACGAATTAAGAAAGACAAAATGAGACGAATTGTCGGAAGGCGCCCATTTTAGGCGAGGGAGATTGAAATCACCTACTAGAATAATACTATCTTCAGTTTGTGCATCATCAATCAAAAAATCCACTGCGTGAACTACAGGTCGATAAGACTAAATTGATTGAGATGGATGAATGTAACAACAAAGAACGTTAAGACAGCGTTTGGGGAGCTTAATTTTGACACATACTAACTCAAAGTTGTCAGTGTGAGGAGTGCCAACAAGAAAATAGTTCCAGATTGCTAGTTAAATACCTCTACCCCCATAGGGATTATCAGCTCTTTTAAATCCGTCTTTTTGAAAAACGTCAAGATTTGGTGAAAACAGCTCATGGTTTTTGATGTGAGGAATTAGATTAGTTTCAGTAAGATCAATTACTCGTAGGTTACAGGGAAGCTTTTAAGAATTAAGATATACGGCGGTGATTTTAGAGCGCAAACCTCTTACATTTTAGTAGTAAATGGACAGGCATTTTGGACTGGAGGTTACAAAATTCAGTTTGTTAGGAACTGTAATAGTTTTTAAAATTTGTACGAGTTCTTTGTAAGTGGGAAAGACGTTTAGAGTTGACATGCGAAGACAGCGTAGAAAGATCATAATGAACTTTGTTGGAAGAGATGTCAAGGCTGTCATTATAGCGAACGAAAATTTGCATCAGTTTCTTCGGCTTTTTAGGAAGTGCTTTTCGTTAAATTAAAACCATAATATTGGTTTTGGTTATGCTATAAATGAAAACGGTGTTGGGTTTTGCGTACAAGTAGGCAAGGTAGAGCCAAAAATTTTCATAAATACGGTGGTCTCTCAAACGAGACCATTTTATCAGAAAAATTTTTAGTAAGTTTGATAGTGGGTGGAAGGAGTGGGTCAAGGTATTATTTTGGTTCTTCCAGAAGGAACAGGTTGGTCAAGCACCTCGAATCTAGAATCTTGACAAGTGAAGGGAGTTGGACCAGGGAGATTGGTAGATGAAGATGAGGAAGAGGTGGTTGGGTTTAGTATATAAGAGGCAATAAAATTAGGATATTTATCCGATGGGGCAACGTTGTTGGAACTTTGTTAGAAGACTTCCGCCTGTCAAAATTTGGTGACAATCCGACACTTAGTTTCGTTTAAACACCCACTTCAAAACGCCGTGTTAGTGTTTCTTGCAACCATGGAAAAACATCAGTATCGATCCTTGATCCGATTTTTATTTTGAGTAGAAAAACCTGCGAAGAAATCAAGCCCTTTCTTAATGGTATATATGGGACTCATTTACCATATATACCATTATTTACCATTGGTTCGCACAGTTTCGCCGTGGCTAGATGTCGGTGAACCACTCCGAGGTGGCCCAAAAATGGTTACCACAGAGGAAACCGTGGAAAAAATTCATTGTCGCGTATTGGCGGATTGACGAGTGAAAATTCGCAAGTTGGCTGAGATAGCAAGCATCTCAACTGAACGCGTTCGCCAAAAAAAGTCGTATTATACGGAGGGGTTAAAAAAGTTGCAGCAACGCTGGAAAAAGTGTTTCGAAAAATAAATTGTCAAAACCTAAAAAAGTGGCGTTGTTATTTCTAATCCGGGTATTCAGCAAACAGCCCTCGTACGTATAGGGTTTTCCAATAGGGACTTCGACTTTGAATTTAATTTGTGAACGCACTCTTTCACTAATCATCAAACTATTACTGTCAATTTATTCATTAAAGTCAACATCTTCAACATTTTCATCATGGTAAAGTACACTAACGAGCAACGTCTGCAAATTATAAAAATTTTCTACAGATATTCGGAGTCGGTGACTGCAACTTTAAGAGCGTTAATTCCAATTTTCGGTCGTAATTCTCGCCCTAGTAGACAGGCAATAACAAGTTTAGTGCAAAAATTTGAGTCTACATATTCGTTATGTGATGTTGCCGTGTCAGTGAGACAACGGGTTGGTCAAAGTGTCAAAAATATCGCTGCCGTTCAGACGTCCGTAGTAAACGATCCAAATCAGTCAATTCCATGGCGTTCTCAAGAATTGGGCATCGCTCAGACCACATTATGGCGAATTTTGCGTAAGGATCTTGGTCTGCACCCATACAAGATCAAGCTGACACAAGAATTGAAGCCGATAGACCATTTGAAGCGACGTACGTTCTCCGATTGGGTTTCTTTAGAAGATGTGCCAAGATGATGAATTTCATCGCAAAATCATCTTCAGTGACGAAGCTCATTTTTTGCTCAATGGGTTCGTCAATAAGCAAAATATGCGTTATTGGTCGGGTGAAAACCCACATGTGCTTCATGAATCACCACTTCATCCACAAAAAAATAACTGTTTGGTGCGGTTTGCATGCCGGCGGCGTTAGTGGGCCATATTTTTTCGTCGACGATAACGATCGTCACGTTACTGTGAATGGTCAGCGTTATCGCGCCATGATCACCGATTATTTTTGGCCCGAATTGAAAGATATGGACTTGGACGACATGTGGTTCCAACAGGATGGTGCCAAAAGCCACACAGCACACGCTATAATCGATTTATTGAAGAGTAAGTATGGTGAGTGTGTTATCTCAAGACAATGGCCAGTCGATTAGCCGCCTTGTTCGTGCGATTTAACGCCGCTTGACTATTTTCTGTGGGGCTACGTTAAGTCATTGGTTTATGCCAACACGCCGACGACGTTGGAAGAGCCCAGAGCCAACATTGAAGGCGAAATAGCGGCCGTTTCGGCCGAAATGTGTGGCTGAGTCGTTGAAAATTGGGTCCAACGAATCGACCGCTGCAAACGTGCCGGCGATGACCATATGAACGAAGTCGAGTTCTATACATAAAGGTTTTGATTGTATTTCAAGCCAATAATAAAGTTTCTATACTTCTGGATCACGTAATGGGTTGACTCAATTGGTACAGCTCGTAAGTTTTCAAAAGGAAATTTGTAATTTGTCTAATGTAACCAGCTGTATCTGAGATGTTATATCAACCCATTAACGCCATTCTTGGATCCTGATGAAATGCTTACCGTTTGAGGGCGAATATTAAACTAATCTGTGCGAAGCATCCGATTTTATTACCGAAGCATAGCCTTTTAACTGCAATTCTGGTAGCTCATTTTCACATTAAAAACTTATATGCAGGTTCTCAAGCACTCTTAATTAAGCATTATTCGAATCTAATTTTAACATATAGCATTTTTAATCTTGTCGTCTTCGGGTGTTTATATGTGTTATCTATTTTGAAGGCTGATAATATCTCTAGCTTATGCAGTCAATTCTGAGGAACTGTCTGGTGTCGTCGACACGCCAATCCTTCTTGCATGTTTAACTATGAGCCAATGTCCAGTGATGACACCCATAATGGCGCTAAGATGTTTTCTATTTAGAAGAATTAAACTCCTGGAGTGATTTAGATCTAGCTTTGGCCAAATTTGTTTGGTTGCTAAGCATGTCGATCCAACCGCCCATCTATGGTTTGTTCTTCTATTAGCATTCAGCTCTATTTTTTGTTTGCACGTAGCGATATGTAAGCCTATGTTTTCCTTTTCAGGTGTGATAGGTATAGTAGTTCCAATTTTGGCAAGTTCGTCGGCCCTACAATTCCTTGGAATGTCTCTATGTAACGGCACCCAGCAAAGGTGAATGTTAAATTGCTCAGCTCTAGAATTTATAGAGATTGAGTCCAGGGATTTGATAGCGGCCTGACTGTCGGAAAAGATGTGGATATCCATTGTAGATATTACATTTTTCTTCATCCAGGATAGGGTTTCCTTAATTTCCAGAGTTTCCACCTGGAACACGTTGCAGTGATTGGGAGGCGGAAGAAGAGGCTAAGGTTAAGCTTATCGGCGGAAACACTATCACCAACCCCACTGACAGTCCTTGAATCGTCGGTGTAAAAATGGATTGAATTATCATCTAAGAAGACATTTTCCTCTCTCAAGTATCTGGAGGGAATGTTTACATGGAAGCCCTTGTCAAACCGTTGTTTGGGTATGGTGTAGTCGATGTTTTTGGCAGGATTCCTAGTGCGTTAAGAATATTTGCCCACTGTGAAGTCGCTTTAAGGCGAATAGCTGCGTTGGCGGCTACTTGTCTGCTATAAATGTAGAGGGGTGTAAGGTCAACAGAATGTAAAGAGCAGTGGAGAGAGTAGTGCGTAGGGCTTCGCTTATGCCCAGACATACTGTTTTTTGGACTTCAACTTCCGCAGGTGAGTATCGGTCTTTTTTGAATGTTAGGTTTCCAGCTTAGTTCAATGTCGAAGACCAAGCTGGTATCGTTGATTGAAGGAGGGTCTATAGTCGGAATTTAGTATTTCCTAGAGAAGACTACAAGATCGGTTTTATGGGGGTTTATTCCCAGTCATCAGCTATCAGCCCAGCTTGTTAATATTGTATGTTAAGTACTGCAGTAGCTCTTTGATCGTATGTAGATGTTTTCCTAAGACGGCTATAGCAACGTCATCCGCATACGCAACCACCCTGCTACCACTCTCTTCCAGGTATACCAGCAGTTCATTTACCACTAAGTTCCAGAGAAGGAAACAGCCAGTTTGGATTTGATAATCTATCTTCAGAGTTGTTAAAGACGCCTTCTATATCCAAGAAAGCTACCATTGTATATTCTTTATAATGTAAGGATCGTTTTGCAGTAGGCATGTCTTGCCGTCGATAGGAGTCTAGGATTCAAGCTAGATCGTATATGGATATCAATCAGTCGTTCTAGAGTTTTTAGGAGTTAAAGCCGTAGCGTTCTATTTGACATAAAAAATTGTTTAATCATATATTCTCGTTCGTAGTCTTGATTTCTTCTATTATTCCTGTATAACTTTTTAGACATGCGTTCCTCAGAGTCGAATGAACAGCATGTCTGTGCATAAGTGGAGCTCTACTCTCCGCGGCTTTAGACATTGTGTTTTACTTGGCACTCCTTGACATTTTCAGCATACAAGTAGCTGCGACTGCAGAGAATATCGATTGCACCATACCTAAGCTTCGGTTTGACAAAGACTCATACTAGCTGCCCCTTTAGATCCTTCTGCGAGGATGATGCTCTCATGAAGGAAAAGTCTATCTACTTCTATACCGATAGATCTAAAACCGATAAGCTAAGTATAAGCCTCTCATTTCGTCTTTCAAATTACTGTAGCGTGTTCCAGGCGGAAACTTTGGCGGTTAAAGATCCTCTGTCCTGGCTAAAGAAAAACATGATAGTTGCAAAGGATATCCACATCTTTTCGGTTAGTCAGGCCTCTATCAAGTTCCTCGACTCAGTCTCAATAAATTCTAAAATTCCAGATTCTAAACTGCTGCTCATCCTTTACGGAGATGGCAGAGCAGTTCAAACTTCATCTTTGTCGAGTGCCGGGCTACAGGGACATTCCAGTGAATTATAGGGCCTACGAACTCGCCAAAATTGGAAACACTCTACCTATATTGGTATATGGGTATTGGTGTATAGGTATACCAATCGCTACGTGCAAATTATTATTTAAGCTGGATACTAACAAAAGAACAGACCTCAGATGGACCGTCGTGCCAACATGTCTGATGAGCTTTAGAGCTTTCTTTTACAATGACTTAAGCGATCTAAAGAATATAGACATTAACAGTCTCCTTCGCTTCATCATAAGCACAAACTGGTTCCATGAGTAAGAGGATCATAGATCCACGTGGCAGCACAATGAGCCAATAGGCCTAAGTGGTTTGGTTATCCAAGCGCCACTCTTACCTATTCTAACCTATGATGCAATTTAATAATTTCATTTTTATTTGATTCATCCACATCATCCATGATGTATGTACATCAACAATGCAGTAATCAAGGCCGTTTAACAATATGGAGGTTGATTTTTGCAGTCTTTTTCGGAACCGTGGAACTGCACCAGTGAAAGCATACGTTGCAGTAAGATGCGTCACTACTAGAGCCATGCACTTAGAAATAGTCGAAGATCTTTCAGCAATAAGTTGTTTGGTCTCCCTAAAGCGGCTTGTCCGGAGACACAGCGATATTGCCACTTTTGACGCACGCAATCGATAACATGAGTTTTATCAACTATTCCTGAAGCGTGAGAATCGTGAAGCTATAGTCAACGGCTGTGCCACGGACGGGATTGTTTGGAAAATTATACCGTCAAGATCTTTCCACTTTGGATGTTTCTCGCAGGCTGCTATTAGAAGCGTTCCATAGTTCCATAGGAATAGCATTTCGTTATCCAGAGCTTAACACTTTAATAATTCAAATTGAATCCAATCTAAATTCCAGTCCAATAACACTGATATCTGAGAGGCCTCATGATATTCAAGCGCTCACCCGTAGGCACTTTATCATTGGCATAACCCTTAATGTCGAATCAATACTACAATCCATCCAACAACATATGTTCAGCAGTTTTGTTCGATATGGTCCCTGGAATATTTATTAGGTCTATTCGTGCAGTTTGCTAAGAGATGGCGTAACTTGTATTATTCCATTGGAACATGCGTTGAAAAGCTATTGTCATTGTACGTCATTTCAGTATATGTCATTCATTTGAAGCGTAAACAACAATAATTTTTTTTTACTCAAATATGTCGAATTTTGTGCCTGAAAAAGTGTTTTTGCGGGGAGTTCTTCTTCATTATTTTAATATGAAGAAAAGTGCTGTTGAAAGTCATCGTATTTTGGTGGAAGTTTATGGTGAACATGCGCTACCTGAGCGAACGTGTCAAAAGTGGTTTGCACGATTTAAAAGTGGTGATTTTGGCTTGGAAGACGATGAACGTCCTGGGCAGCCAAAAAAGTTTGAAGATGAAGAACTGGAAGCATTACTCTATGAAGATTGTTGCCAAACACAAGAAGAGCTCGCAGAATCGTTGGGTGCCACTCAAGCAGCCATTTCGAAACGTTTAAAAGCAGCTGGATATATTCAAAAGCAAAGAAATTGGGTTCCACATGAACTCAAGCCGAGAGACGTCGAAAGGCGGTTTTGCATGTCCGAAATGCTGCTGGAACGCCACAAAAGGAAGTCATTTTTGCATCGGATTGTTACTGGTGATGAAAATGGATCCAGTATGACAACCCCAAGCGCAAAAAATCATATGTGAAACCCGGCCAACCAGCCAAACCAACGGCAAAATCGAATATCCATGGCGCGAAGGTAATGCTCTGTATTTGGTGGGATCAGATGGGTGTGCTGTATTATGAGCTGCTAAAACCGGGTGAAACCATCAATGGACAACGCTACCGAACACAATTAATCCATTTGAAGAGAGCAGTAGCCGAAAAACGATCGGAATATGCGACCAGACACGAGGCAATAATTTTCCATCATGACAACGCTCGGCCCCACGTTGCTATACTCGTTAAGAACTATTTGGAAAACAGTGGATGGGAAGTCTTACCCCACCCGCCTTATAGCCCAGACTTTGCCCCTTGCCCTTTTGTTCCGGTCGATGCAGAACGCCCTCACTGAAATACGATTCACATCAGAGCAGAATATCAGAAATTGGCTTGATTCATTCTTGATGGGATCCACAAATTGCCAGAAAGATGGGAAAAAGTCATAGCTTCAGATGGGAAATACTTTGAATAATACTGTTGTACATGTTTTTCTTAAATAAACGTTCAAATTTTGAAAAAAAAAACCGCACGAATTAAATTACATACCCAATACAAATGGTTCAGTTGCGTACCAAATGCACAAGGGCAAACTTGGCAATAGCCGTTGGCGACATTGTCATCATTGAGGAATAAAAACTTTCTCCGCTTATATGGAGATTGGGTCGAGTTGTAAAGTAAATGCAAGCAGCGGCGAAACTCTGCGTGCTTTAAACAGAATTTGTCGGCTTTCTATTGAAGGAACTCAGCCCCTTCAAAGGAGGGAGGATGTTAAGCCCTAATTACCTTTCTATATTAAAGAACTAAAACTTAATTTCAAATATAACACCTTAAACTTGTTTGGAATTTGATTGAATTGAAATAAATCAAATTACGAATTGTCGTATTGTAGTTGCTCATCTCTTCCGATAGCCAAAAATTTCACATTTTTTTATTAATAAAACGAACCAACGAACAATCTTTTCTTCAAAAATCATGCTTTTTCTCAACAAATTAGTTCAGTAGTTTTGTTGTGATGCTCAGACAAACAGACAATCGGTCATACATCCACACGACATAACCCAAAGTGGTTTTTTGAAAATATCATCAATACACAGACACGGCTTCATTACAATTTTATATACAATAGTGTTACTAGAAATTTCATGAACTCAGATAAGTTTGTGTAACTGGCCTTAGTTGGTAGCGGCAGGAAGTTCCTTCAAATTAAACTGATAATTATAATTTCAGTATAAGCCTTCAGTACAAATTCATAGAATCTATCTTAAACACTTCTCGTTGCAGGTCCGCTCTCTAATTAATATATTTTCTTACACTTTTCGTAATTAGTGGAAACGGTGTTCGGAAGCAAATTAAGGTCTTCTCTAACGATAAACGAAATGATCTGTGCTTAAGCCTACACTTAAATATGAGTACCACCCACCCAGACAATTTTAAAACAGACATTATCTTGTTTTAGACTTTTTTTCCTACTTGCACCGATCATGCGATGAAACTTTTTTGAGATACATCTGTTACTACATACTCGTATACAAATAGTGCTGTTGCGAGTATCCCCGATAATTTGTTTTTATTCGTTACTCTTATGTAAGTATATGTTGCAGTGCATTATGCTCTCCACATGCACCTCGAACAGCATTGGACTTGACCGCAATTGCGGAACTAACTGAGTCAGGGCACAAGCGCTTAGCTCCGTTTAGGTTAGCCATTTAAAACAAGTTCAAAACCAAGGTTGACATTTAATAATAGCAACACAAATGCGGCAGTATCAGACGTACGCGGTGTAAAGTGTCCAGTACGCGGCACCACAACGGCTTTGCTAGTCTGTTGAGCTTTATTCTCAGTCGCATTGTTGTGTCATAACGTGTGCTTTAGTAGTACATCAGGATGGAGTCAGGGTGCTCTGGGCGGCTGGAGGAACATTCGATTGCGTGTTGTACACAGTATTCGTACTCGTATGTGGTATATTATGAGTATACTCGTATGCCTCTGAACCAATTCGAATAGAAATCAACATTTTCCTGTTTACGCTCGTAAATTCATGCTAAACGCGATGACCAACTTACTAGCCAGTTAACCAGGCTATCTCACAGCAAGTGGTTACAACCTACAACTTGCAACTCCTGTGATATGCGATAATGAGTGTGCACTTTAGCGGGAGGGTCAGTTACTACCGAGACGATAAGGCTATTTAGCTTTCAGTGAAACAGCCAACATCTTAATTAGTTTTATTATGACACTTTGTGTCAGACTCAATGCCAACGTATCGACAGCCAGTGGCAGTTTGGTGTTGGAGTTGTAAAACAAGTTTTTAAATAAAAATTAAATAAAACAAAAAGAAAAAATTTTTTTCTTCAAATTTCATTTATTTGAATTGCTCAGAATTAATTAGATTCACCCAGAAACAGGCGTGTCCTTTTGAATTTGTTTGACTGATTTCGAAAAAAAACTTGTTGTCACAGGAGTGTATATTGTTTCATATGACGACCTTGATGACTTTGGATGTCTAGTTAAGGGTAGAGTTCTTGCATAAAGATTCATACAGGTCTAACATCAGGAAGATGCAAGCGAGATTGATTTAGATTTGATTTTTTTTTTTTTTTTTTTGATAAGAATATGACAACATGAGACGATTTATTGGATGCTAAACTGGCTCATGTGATACAAAACTGACTATTGACTACAGGATACTTATAGGAACACTTAGTTTATTAAGGTTTCTTGATAAACAACTTATATGGAAAAATAACTGCTACGATTTGCCTATACGAGTATAATGATATGACTGTAGATGCACCATTTCCCTGAAAGTGTCTTGGTACTGCGTATTAAAGGGCATGGGATCACGGAAGTAGTACTCGCAGAAGGACAATCCGTGATCAAGTCGAATTAGAGTTGTAAACCAAGCACGTAATTACATAGTATTCTGGCAGTTGCAATCATTTGACCTTACCAATGAGCTTCTCATATCTATTCGGAGCAGAGTACATTTTATAACAAAGGTCGAAGGAAGAGTTTGACTATTGAAATTGGGGGTTTTTTGAGTTTTTTTTTCTTTTTTTGGCAAATCAATACCTACAACCCAGAAAAGGACGAAATCAAAATTTGTGCTGACGACTAAGCAAAACGAATTAATGACAACGACCATGCTTAACAGGTTGTAGATAAATAACTACCAGAAGTTGTGGATTGCAGATATCATGTTATATGTTGTATATATCTTGTATATATATCTTACTTATATCGTTCGATACACGAAAAGCCGAAACAAAAATAATGAAGGATGCAATAACAGTGATAACTTTACCCACCTAATGCTATACCTATAACTACAAATCAATTGCTCTAATGAATAGCAAAATTTAAATACGATTGAGCTTTAGAAATAGATTTTTGTAAGTGAGCAGTGAAATCAACAATCAGCATGGCAGATAATTTTTACGAACTAATTCAACGTATATGGAGGTGAGGATATTCTAGAACAAGTCACTGTTTTGCAATAGAAATAGCGACAGTTGAACCCTTAAATAGTTGTTGACAACTCTTAATCACAGGAGTGGATTGCTGAGCTCGGAGGCGCAGAAAAGGCTTGACCCATTAGCTTTGAGGTTGTGCATAGCGCACTTTGAAGCCATAATGTAACGAAGGAACACAAAGCCTCATGTAAGGACTATTGTGGAAAACTAAAAAAGACAACAACGTTCGAGGCTTTTTCTTCTTCTTTTATTAATCTTTAAAATATATAAATCGTACGAGATGTGTTCAAAACGTAAGGTTACTCTATATTTTTAGAAAAAAATATTTATTAATTTATCAATATAAATGTTGTTCCCTTTAAAGCAATCCCCCGCGGATATAAAACACTTGTGTGCCATATAATGTACTTCTAATCCTCAAAGTACTTCTCATAAGCACTTTTTGGTATCGCCTTAAGCTCTTCCAGCAATGCCGTTTTTATTTCCCCAATTGTTGCAAATCTCCGTTCTCTCATAGGGCTCTTCAGTTTTCAGAACAGAAAATGTTGCATGGGGCCAAATGTGGTAAATATGATGGCTGAGGCATGATTTTCGTGTTGTTTTTGGCCAAAAAATCTCTGTGCAGGTGCATTATATCGTGAAGAAAAGCCATGAATTGTTTTTTTCACAGTTCCGAATGTTTTTTTCGTATTGTTTCTTCATAACTTTAAAGTAATAATCCTTATTGACCGTACAACCTTGAAGGAATAACTCCTGATGAACTACGCCACTTTAATCAACAACAACAGTGTTCAAAATTTTGACGTTTGATTGAACTTGGCGTGCTTTTTTCAATGTTGGTTCTCCTGGGTGCTTCCAATGGGACGATTGGGCTTTGGTTTCGACGTCATATCCATGTACTCATAACTTGTCACCAGTTTTGACCCCTTTAAGCAAGTCAGAATCATCATAGATAGACGTCATTCAAGAGCTCCTGTTCTTCTGATCAAGACTAAGAAATTTCAGAATAAACTTTGTTGAAAAAATTGAATGACATGAGCCGACCGATTTTCTAACATTCTCAGCAACTTCTATGGTAAATCGACGATTTTTCAAAACAATTTTCTTCACAGCTTCGACGTTATAATTTTTTGTTTAATGTACTGGGGTGTCCAGAGCGAGGTTCGTCATTGGCATCTTCTCAACCATCTTGTAAACATTTTTTTTTTTTTTACTTAGAGCAAACTCACCGTATTCCACGGTGCTTTGGATCACTTGATTCACTTTTTTACACAAAATTTTTGTAAGATTTGTAAGTCGCCCAGCACACAAAACAAACTGAGTATGCCATGTGCTGGAAACTGTGAACATATATTCGGGACAGCAAAAAAAAAAATCGATAGTCGAATGTACGTTGCCCGCAAAATTTTAAAAGTCACCTTAATTCTTGTAATATAGTATACATACATCAGTATACACCCTGTATAAATACATCTATTACTAAATATTTTTCCGTCGTATCTGTATTGCTACTGCCCCGCTTGTGGGGCTTGCTAAATTAGGGGATCACCTCACGATCACCTCGTTGCTGAGTTCAAAAGTTTGCTGATGTTTTCTCATTGGAGTGATCTTTCTTTCGGCTTTTTCTTTGAACCCCGGCAGGAACTTGATTCTTTATAGCGTTTTGAGACAGATTTTCTGGACAGTAGTTGAACCCGTTGATTTGATCAGCCTAAAGATTCTCTATTGTCGGTTTTTTTAGAAGCTCACCTTTTTGTCCAGACTCTCCAAAACAGGAGAAAGAAACAGAGTTTGCACAGAGTCGCTTTTTCATATAGAGAGCGACATAGCACAACTTGGTATGAACAAATAATTTTCTTCAACTTTTCACCGAAGTTGATATATACCAGCAGGGCCTCTAGCAACCTAATTTCTTGAAGCTGCTCGGATGTACATATATTCTGCTGAAAGTCTGTAAAATTCTCATTTATAACAACTATTTGACTAGTTATTGTCACGCAAGGACGAAGTTAAAATTATGGAAAACCATAGCAAACCTAAAAAGAAAAAAAAAAAAAAAAAAAACAAAAACAGCAAAACATTTCCAAGTAAGGCTGATCGACAATGATAACCTCTATCTATCTAGATCACGGCTCAAAATCAAAATTCGAACATCATCGGCATAGAAAAAGTTTCCGACACCCGCACTGATGATGACGATGCCACCCCAGTTGTCTTGACAAAATTACACAGTGTCTACGAATATCTCTAAACAGCATCTGGTTTAACCGGTGATAAATTTGCATCTAAATTGTTTGGCATTGAGGCCGGTCGTCAAGCCAGTTAAAATGTCAGCTCCCCCCTAGATTTCCTACAGCTCCGACAAGTCGCGTATTACTTCGTGAGATTGCAGTAGTCGCGTGAGCTTTACGGTGATTTCGATCACAATCAGGAAATGCTTGTTTTAGCTTTTTTTTTTTGTTGTTTTGTTGTTTTTTTTTTTTTATATTCTGGGTGCAATCATAGAAAGTGCACTGGTGTTGCAGCCAACATGCGTGCATTATGTAAGACAATAGCTATTTCTAGAGTGGCGCGTTGGCGATCCGATGCACTCCCCTTCCGTTGTTTGGATTGTATAGTAATAAATTCTAATTGGAAGGGTAAATTGAGACCTGGCATTGAATTCATTTATATTTCTTGTGATTATTATTATTTTATTGTAGATACTTGTACCTTGTGCAAATAGAAGTGGGAAGTGTGCACCAGTAGAACCAATACCGACAGCAATTATGAGTATTCCTGTCTTCGTGGGTCACGTCAATGCCATAAGAAAACGCATACGGTTACATACATTCGTTGCTATGTACTCGTATATATGTATGAACAAGTATTTGCAAGTGGCAGGGGTTTTCCCTTACACAAACAAATGTGAAAACTCTGGCCATTTAGCGTTTCATTGGGATTTCGCAATGCGCATGCAGAAATGCATTTGTAGGCCAATTTAATATTTTACACGCACATTTTCCTGCTGCTGACAGTCCGCCTGGAATATCTAATGTCCTCCATTGGACGGGACCGAGTAAGTGAGTGAGCAATGAAAAGTGAAAAGTCAACACACTTTTTCCGAGCGAAGAGTGAATTTCACTTTAAAAATAACCAGAGTCGATGAGGAGGGTATTGAGACGTATGCCACAAAGTGACCATCATGGTCAGTAGTAGTGGTCAACACCATCACCATCAACTATAGACATAGATACCCCCATACCTGTGTATGTATGTATCTGGCTAAGTCTAGTGCATGAAAGTTATGATCCACCTTGAATTTAAAGAGTGAAAAAAACGTAGTTGGCTAAATTGAGCCCTGACTATGAACTATGACTATGAACGACGGCCGGCCGTAGGATCGACGAGCAACTTATGGCAGCCATTTTGCTAAAAGACTTGGCTTGACAATGCGCCTTATTGTTGGTTGCACTTACCACGTACTCGTATGATACAATGACAGAATTGTCGAAGGTTTTTGCGGATGCCCAGCACGATTTCTATTTGTCTGTCCTATTAAATAATCGAGTTTATTTAGTTATAAGAGTTAGCAAGTTAGTAGTATGCTAGCGAAACTGCATGCCAGGCCTGGCTACGAATATGTGGTGGCATGGATAGAGTGCGGACTGAGTTGGTTGAGGTAGTGTTATGCAGTTAGAATTGTTAAGTAAGAGTTATAATTTTATTTCTTGGAAAATTGTTTGTTAGCTATCCACCGAGGGAAAAGTGTTTGTAAATTTTGCTAGAAAATCGCTTTGGATGAGCATTGAGTACAGCATTCAGAGGAATATTGCTTTCGGTTTTATATGAAATTTTTATGATTTTCTACTTTTTTGCTCCTCAAATTCTTAGAAGGCTTTCGCATTTATATCGCTTATTGGATTAGGTATGCATCGATGTAGGTAGAGTATGCAAAAGAAGGTCAACTTAATGGTAAATTTGCACAACTTGTGGCAGGAGAAAGCAAAAATCCGGCTCGAAGGACAAACCCTTTATGATGGATGAGATTTGCAGAATACGATTACATTGGGTTTCAATATTCAATTTTCCATTTCATTTTCATTTAATATGCAGTTTTATTTAATTAAATTCAATAACTCTTACATGCTATACGAAAAAACACTCAAAAATTAGCTTAATTAACTTAAAATTTATTTTATTCTAACTTATTGGCCCCATGCGGACACTCTAAGTTAAACCTAACAATTAAAATTTGTCTTTCGACGTTTTGTACATTTGATTTTGATGTTATTTTGTATTAAACAGAATTAAAACTAAGAAAATAAATTTGTTACAAAAACTTAGTAAATTGACTTAATTTTTTTATCATCTTTTAAAACTTAAAAACTACCTTAACACTATTCTTAATCACTTAGACTGCTTTATCTACTTAAAATTATCTTTTCATTTAGGTATTATTTTTATTTGTTTTTTTTGTGAGAAGAAGTTACCCGAAGGTTACCCATCTCTTTGTTGTTTTATAATCTTTTTTGTATTTTTGTTTTTTGTTTATATATATACACAATATATATATATTGGGTCTGTAACTTAATTCGTGCGGTTTGCTAAGAGGTGGCATAACTTGTATTATTCCATTTCTATTATTCCATTGGAACATGCGTTGGAAAACTACTGTCATTGTACGTCATTTCAGTATATGTAATTCATTTGAAGCGTAAACAACAATAATTTTTTTTTCACTCAAATATGTCCAACTTTGTGCCTGAAGAAGTGTTTTTGCGGGGAGTTCTTCTTCATTACTGAAAACTGCTCTACTATCTCTACTAGTTTGCACGATTTAAAAGTGGTGATTTTGGCTTTGAAGACGATGAACGTCCTGGGCAGCCAAAAAAGTTTGAAACTGAAGAACTGGAAGCATTACTCTATGAAGATTGTTGTCAAACACAAGAAAAGCTCGCAGAAAGCAGCTGGATATATTCAAAAAGAAGGAAATTGGGTTCCACATGAACTCAAGCCGAGAGACGTCGAAAGGCGGTTTTGCTTGTCCGAATTGCTGCTGGAACGCCACAAAAGGAAGTCATTTTTGCATCGGATTGTTACTGGTGATGAAAAATGGATCCATTACGATAACCCTAAGCGCACAAAATCATATGTGAAACCCGGCCAACCAGCCAAATTAACGGCAAAGCCGAATATCCATGGCGCGAAGGTAATGCTCTGTATTTGGTGGGATCAGATGGGTGTGCTGTATTATGAGCTACTAAAACCGGGTGAAACCATCAATAGACAACGCTACCGAACATAATTAATCCGTTTGAAGAAAGCAGTAGCCGAAAAACGCCCGGAATATGCGACCAGACACGAGGGAATAATTTTCCATCATGACAACTCTCGGCCCCACGTTGCTATTCCGGTTAAGAACTATTTGGAAAACAGTTGATGGGAAGTCTTACCCCACCTGCCTTGTAACCCAGAACTTGCCCCTTCTGACTACCATTTGTTCTGGTCGATGCAGAACGCCCTCACTGAAATACGGTTCACATCAGAGCAGAATATCAAAAATTGGCTTGATTCATTCTTGGCTGCCAAGCCGGCGCAGTTCTTTTGGGATAGGATCCAAAAATTGCCAGAAAAATAGGAAAAAGTCATAGCTTCAGATGGGCAATACTTTGAATAATACTGTTGTACATGTTTTTCTTAAATAAACGTTCAAATTTTGAAAAAAAAACCGCACGAATTAAATTACATACCCAATATATACATATTTTTTCCCCCTTAAAATTATACTAGTCCTATCTAAATCTATGTAAGTCGGCCACGGCTAGAAAATTAGGCTGCCGACCCTGCTCCTCAACGAAGCTACCTAGTGCTAGAGGAACTCGACGACGTGGATTCCGCTCCTTTAACAACCCACCAAAATTGTTGGTGCTGCCGAGCAATATCCCTCATGTCGCGATTCCCTATCGCCCTACTGAACCGGAGATGCTCCGCACTGCCGTGTGTGACGTCTCTATCGTAGTTAAGTCGCCTCTCCACCTTTCAGACCTTTCATGTCGAGGTAGAGGAACGCTTCTGGAGGAATAAAGCCGCCTTAGCGAACTCTCTCGTGATACATATAATTGGGGTGGAAAGCTCCAGAGATCAGGTTATTCGACGAGGTCATTGCTCTTGCAATGTGAATTCGAGTCAACTTAATAACAAAATTGTCCACTCTTATTAGGTTAGCCCTATTGTACAAGACCTCATTGCTATAGAATTTTATGTACTCAGACTCTGGTGTTCTGTATAGGCGAAGACAAATCCTAAGGCAAGCCCTCTAAAACACCCGAATCTTTTCCAAAAGACTTGCGCTCACGTTGAACCACACGGGGCAACCAAATACAAGCATAGGCAGGATAAGGGCCATGTAGCAGATTACCTTTACCCTCTCATTGAGTTGCCTGTTATAAAACAGTTTCTTTGTAAGGGCAAAATCACCTTTGGCTCTGGACAGAGCAATATCTGTTTGTTAAAATATAGATATTGATCTAGTTAAATCCCAAGGTATCTGACTACATTTCGACAAGCAAGTGGCTGCCCATGTTGTTCCACGAACTGAAACTTTGGCCAATTCTTACTGGTATCCGCAGAGGCCCCAGACAAAGGCGTCCTAAACAGAATGGTTTCCGACTTCTGAAAGTTGATCTTCAACTTCCAGTCGTCGCAATATTGTTTAATTTTATCGAAATCACGCTGCAAAAGAATGTTTATAACCTCAATCTTGGAACCTGATCTGTACGCGATTAAGTCGTCTGCGTACGCTATGGCATGGTGAAGTGAACCTATCAGATCACTTGTGTAAATATTAAAAAGGATTGGCGAATTGACCGCACCTTGTTGCAGACCGTCTTTAATGTTGAATGTCCAAGTAGAAGTCAAATCGTCATCTGTGATCATATTGAAAAGAAGAAACAGCAGTGGCTTACTAATGCCCAGTCTGTTTTACTTGTAGAAGAGTCCCTTTAACCATACGGTATCGAAAACCTTCTCCAAATCAATCAGGCAGGCACCCGTGCACTGTTTCTTGGCTTTGTTCCATTGGATACCAGAAATCAGCTTAGACGCGGCATGAATGACATCATGCCCCGTCTTGAAACCGAATTGATTATCCGAAACTATATTTTTGACCTCAACCCACTTAGTCAGGACTCAATTGATAATTTTTTCGAACACCTTACGGGTTGGAGGTGTCCTTATCCCTTTTGGGGATGGGATGTACCACCGCAGCTTTCCAATGCACTGGATAATGTGCATTATTTATTGCATTGTTAAACAGGGTGGTATAAATGTCCACCGCTTCTAGTGGGAGATGTCCAAGCACAATGTTCGGTATTCCATCGGTTCCCACTGATTTCTTATTTCTAATTGTGTCGAAGATCGTTTGAAGCTCTTCCTTCGAAATGAATGGGGGTTGTTCCCTTTCATTGGCGATGACATTATTTGCCATATTCTCGTCACTGAACTGGGTGAAACACGAGTTCTCGATTCGCCAGTTCACTATTTCATTTCAAAGGTAGAAATTGTGCACAAGGACTAGATTTTCCAGGTCGTGGTTTGGGCCAATGGTGTCATTCGTCTTGTACACTTCCTGGAAAGTCGCTCCTATAGCTTCGAACTTCTCCTGGGAATCTTCGAACACAAAGAAATCGTCATCATCAAAAGCCTCATTTGGATCTATGCCTGCTGTTGAGAGTATGCGTTCATTGTCTGTCGTTCGGGCGATTTTAAGATATGAAAGGTCGTCTTGATCTTTCCTCCGAAATATTTTATTTATTTGCCCGAATTTTATTGTTCCAATACAAACTTACAGAAGACCTGTAATTTTCTTTTATTAATGTTTGGAGGTTTTTAATCGACGACTTTAATGTCAAAATCTCCGGGTTATGTCTATCAGTAAACTGTCTGTACAAGGTCTTCAGTCTTGAGAGTAGTCTACTTTTATGTCGGTGAAGTGCGTCAATAGTTGCGTTGCGGAATAAGTCTTCGTTGTCAGTGTGTTGATACGAAGGTATCGTTTTGTCCATAGTCCGTTTAATTGTCTCGTCCATTAGTTTTAGATACCTGTCAATCTCCTCGTTTGACAGATTCCTGTTTGACGGTGGGTAGAGCGAAATCGAGGACAGTGCTCTAGTCAGCGTCCTGGAGAAGTGTGTCCAACGCACTCTACTGTAGTTGTAGGAATGCCTTTGAGCAAGTTCATATAATTCCGCATTTTCGTTCGGAATGGTTATTTCGGTACTTAGACTGCAATGGTCACCGTCATACACAAACGTATTCGTAGACAGTTTATAGTATGTTGAGTCGTGCCTGTCAGTTTCATACGTGTGTCAAACAATAGGAGATCCAAATAGGAACCGTGTCTAGGAAACGACGGACTATCCGTCGCCTTTATGCTGAGTCTATACATCACACTGTGTTGACCCCACCAATTGAATAGTAGGGGGTCATTTTCCAACTGCCAAAAAATGCACAAAACCGATTTAATGCTCAATCCCTTATTTAATCTAGTACTTGGGACATATTGTTCATTCAGTCTGCAAATTTCATTGTGTTGACATGTATCGGAAGAGCATATTCCATATATTTTTTGTTTTTGTTCCGGAAAGAGGGTGTTATCAGCGAATCCAAGTGCCGGCATGGATGAACCTCGTTCGCATAGGCCAGAAGTACTAAACGATGAACTTCTAAAGTCCGATAAGGGAACTAAACGTAAGCCATATGACTATCTTTCAGTACCTTACAAACATAGGAGAAGTCAGAAAGTAATGAAAATGCATACCACACCACCTATCGCAAAATAATCTTTAACAAGTAATCGAAGCTTGAAATGCTTTTCGAACAAAGGTGGTCATAATTATGTGTTCACTGTCTTGGCTCTAAAATAATTTGGGAATACTGATTCTGAATCTGTAGGTTAAGTTTTCAAGCTTTTGTTCCTAGTCCTGTATGAGAAATAAATCGTCTAGATATTTTATTCAACCGCAATACACTCTACGAAAAGAGCGCAAACAATTTTCTCAAATTTATTTCATTTTAAATTTTTTTTTAATTTACTTATTAGACTGGAAACCTTTAGAGGATCAAAGCTAGAACAACGGTCTTCCTTTTCTTGTCTAACCTGGTGGCTTTGATTCGAAGACTCCTCAATCGGTTCGATGTGTCCGAGTTAATGTAGTCGACAGATTTGTGTCTTCTGTAATATATACATAGCGGTTGTGGCTAATTCTTCATACGCCCTCTTCACAGAAGGACAAAATAACGACGAAGGATTTTTCTTTCTTTTTCTTATCGTCCAACTTACGGCTTCGTAAAACAGGAATGGCAATATTAACGGCTTGTAATGATTTTGACTCTTTTCATTAAGAGTTTTGACCCAACTTGTTTCGACAGTCCGAAGTAGCCGCCTTTGCTTTGGGTTACTCGTCATAGAGTGCATACAGAGGAAAATATTGCTGCTGTATCCACCAGTGTTAATGAAGACTGTGATTTGTTCATTCATCACCGTTCCTAGCCATTGGGATTGTATTACTATTAAACTACGTAGAAGGTTTTACTCGAGGATTTTGGTCTAAAACTTTAAAAAACCCAGCTTGTGCAATAACTGAAGCCAAACAACCTGTCACAGTGTCGAATATTCAGTGAATAGGCCTTACAAAAGTTGGATTAAGATCTGAATTTTTGTCGAAGAATTATGTTCAGCGATGAAACTCATTTCTAGTTGAATGTCGTATTTGATTTGATGAGCAACCTCATTTAATCCAAGTACTGCCAATGCACCCGGAAAATGCACTGTTTGGTGCTGTTTGTGGTGAGATGGAATCATTTTTCGGTTTTTTGTTTCAAATATGCCTTTGAGAACAACATTACATTCAATGTCGCCTGCTATCGTTTAATGATTTCGAACATTTTTTTGCCCAAAATTCACGAGCTGTGATTGATATGTGGTTTAGCAAGATGGCGTTACTTGCCACACGGTACCCAAATCGATGGACCAATTGAGATATGAGTTCGATGATTATTTATCTCTCGTTTTGGACTGGTGAATTGGCCGGCTAAATCGTGCGATTTGACATCTTGAGACTATTTTTTATGAGAATACTTCAAATCACTTATCTATGCCGATAAACCAACATCAATTGCAGTCTTGGAAGGCGTGTTACGTGTTACACGTGTTATTACCGACAAACCAGCCAAATTACAAAAACGAAGCCTTTGAAAAACGCAGGGACAGCTAGAATGAGAAATAACAACAGCGGTCCTACAGCTGATATGATCATTGAAACTATTTCCTTCGAAATGAGATCTTTTATCCCTCATCGGATGATCAGAATAAAACCAAAAGAAAAAGCGTTGTACGACTCCAGCTGTAAAGAGGCTGTTAGGTTTAGAAAAGTGATTTTTCGGTCCTCCAAGGCTGAAAAACGTTTAAATGAGCCATAAATGATAGAAACGTCATTCTTAAACATGTGATACTATCAAAATCTGAGGCAATAAATACTACAATATCCCAAAGGTAGTAACAAGTTTTGGTCGTTCGCCAAAAATATAAGAAATTCTGCTTCATCCTCCATCGCAATTTTAATTTACAATGACATTATAAGTTTTAGCTCCTTGGACAAGGCTTGGTGCACAATTTGCGGCCAGTTCAACACTACCAGATTATGCTTTATTTCCGCCTACATTGAACGCGTCGAATCTTCAATGGGACTAATCCACTTTCGCACTCGTTCTTAAAGGTCTTAGCATTCACAAATCCACTGGTCCATATGATATATCTCCCTTATTCTGAAGAAATGTTCTTCCTCGATGGCAAAACTACTGCGTGAACTTTTTCTTCAATCCTCCTCTTTAGGACTCTTTCTGAGCAGATGGAAAACAGAATTTGTCCAGCCCGTCCCTAAAAAAGGCGAATCTTCTTCTCTCTCCTCCCACAGATCTATCGCACTTACATCCCATCTTTCCAAGGTCATGGAAACGCTGATAAACCGCTAGCTCATGAAATATTACGAAGAACGAAATCTTCTCAATGAGTGACAGTGCGATTTTCGTAGCAACCGGTCCACTGGTGATCTGATGGAATATCTCACTGGAAAGTGGAACCTAAAAGCGCACATCAATCTGGGGAAAGCAAGATAGTTGCTCTTGATATTTCTAAGGCATTGAACTTAGCTTGGAATTAGACTCTTTCATCGAAAACGCGTGAATTTAGGATTGACGACTTTCTTCTTCAATGGATTAAAAATTAAATTTCGGAACGTTCAATTTAAGTTGTCTCGAATGGTTTCAAATAAATGCTAGTGTGCCCCAGGGCTTCCTTCTGTCTCCCACACTCTTTCACTCTTTTTAATCTTCATCAATGTCTGATACTTTTAATCCAATATATTCTTTTGCTGATAATAGTATTCCCTGCTTTTCATATTCGTTGCCGGATTCAGGTCCCTGCTTTTTGGCTGTAGAACAGGAACGGAAGTGTATGTTAGGCTCATTAAATTCCGATATTAACCGCATAACCAATTGGAGAATAAAGTGGAATTTAATACTTTCAAAACACAATGCTTTCTGTCTGCTGTCGTTAAAATAAAATCCAAACACCCAGCCATTACCAGCTTATGGCACTTGCATCGTTGAAACCAAAAAAAACTTTCATTATCGGCATGTGAGTCAGTGGAAACTTACGTCGTCAGTATTATCGTCAAAAATACTGCAAAGTGTCTAGGTTTCGTCAAGCGATGGAAGAAAAATTTCACCCCCTCTGATCTAGCCTCTACCATATATAAGGTTTTTATCCGCCCAAAATCGGAGTACAATGCCTACATCTGGTTGGTTGCGCCCAAAATATCTCTGCACCTGCCAGGTAGAATTCAAAACCGTGCGATGAAACTCATAGGTGGTACTAATAGCAGTCAGTCAATTGACACCCTCGAGTAGCGACATGATGTCTCCTGTCTGATTTTGTTCTATCGCTATTTTCATCACCACAGCTCCCATGAAATCGCCAGTAACTGCTCATCAGTATACCCTTAACCATCGACATTCCATCGATGGAATGCGTACTTTGATTTGAAAATTTTGCTTAACAGTAAGATCAGTTCTTCCATTCCTTGAGTTCTTGAGTTGGCTGAGCCAGCTCTAGCGAGTGCGAATGCAGTGAAGTCGTTATTGCAGTTTTTTTCAATCGTCTCGGTAAATAGAGATGTATTTTTCGTATTACGGATTTGTAATGGTATCAACGTATCATTGAGGGAGCACTATTATTAGATTGACCCGTGAAATTGGAAATAAGATAATCAGAATGCCATCTCAAATGTCCTTGGCCTAATAGGACAATAAATACCTACGGATACTTGCAAATTTGGATGAATTTGAATTTCGGTGGGGGCTAACGTTCCCTTTTATTTGCTTAAATACAAGCTTGAACTAATTTAAAAACTGGAACTTAAAAACTAATAAAAATTAAGGGCTTAGGACCAAGGGAATGGTGGAGGAGATCAAGTTTGAGACGTGAAAAGCTCAGGCCAATATCAAAAACGGAGAGATTTGAGTTGACCTTGTGGAGCATGCGGGAGATAAATTTTTTGGAATTATACGAGGTGTGAAGGATTGGAATATAGAAGAGACGAGGACAGAGTAAATTATGAAAGTAAGTGTTGAAAGATATAGAATTATAGTAGTCGATGAATGAAAAGAATGTCAGCTACGTTTCTGCATTTTTCGAGGGCATTCAGGTTAAAAAATTTTAGGCGGTTACGATAAGGGGTTAAGATAGGATCATCTTATGGTGGTCCTTCAAGGGAAAATCGAAGAAAACAAATTGAATACTCTCGATTCGGGATATATGAACTTGCTAAAAGGTTGTTATTGTTGATTCCCGGCAACTGTCAAATTGCCCCGAATCAAAAATTCAAAGACAGGGTTCGTTCGAACTCCAGGTAGGGCTTTAAGAGGCAGCTAAACCTGGAAAAACAAAACAAAAAAAAAAAGAATTTGAACGTCGCGTGATTTTGGAGGAATCACCAAACCTTTTTTTTTCCACAAAAAAAAAAAAAAAAAAAAACAGAAAAAAAGGAAAGGAAAATCTTCCCCATAATTGAAAATAAGAAAAAAAAATTTTTGCACCACGTTATAACGGCTCCGTTTGAGCCCGACGATTTATTGTTAATTGAGGTAGCGGTTCACTCGACGGCAGAGTCACCCGCTTTTTCAACTGTCCCGAGTCTCACTTTTCAAATTCAAATAAAACGCTAAACTGCCTGCACTATTCTGCACCACACCCTACTTAGCCTTTTTTTTTCCTGGCGGTTCTGCACCCCTTCTGGCACAGTTCTTCCTTCTTCCAATTGTTACCAATTGTACACACTCATATTAAACTCCTCAGTCACTAAGTTCTCTCCCGCTTCCAGTGATAACTGGGAACTTCACTGAGCGAGTTTGTGAAAGTTTGTGGATCCTAGCTATGTCTAGATATTGCCCTCACCATTGGAAGTAGTAGGAAAATTGCGAAAAGCTGTGTTTCTTCTACTTCTGATTCCCAGGTAATTTTCCCCCTTCGAACTACTCAAATTACAAAAACAAACAAACGCGATGAAGACAGAAAGTCCGATCGAAGATAGATGGAGTGTGGGGACGAAGGAGGTTGTATAGGTATAATTCCAAATTGAATATACCCCGATCTAGCCATTCTCTAGATCGCCACCTCAAATAAATCCAAGTACAGGTGTCTGTGTGCCACTTGACTCCGCGGTACCCTAACTACTCTGGTGGATCGGCGTTCAGATTTGGGGGAATGGGGACTGACCAATAGCGTATCACTCCTAATGAAATGTTTTGTATTTTTTTGTGGTAATGTTGTTGTTTATTGTTAACGTTATCGTTGTTTATATGTTGAGTTATTGTTGTTCTTGTTTTATGATTTAAAATTCCCACGTTGGAGGCTGTGTTATCACTTGGCCGTCCATCTACATGCTTCTGCCGCTCCTTGGTGCTCCATCGGTGGGATGCTGCCTTCAAAGGGGTCGTTGTCCCTTCACCCATCGAACCTGACTTCGAAAAATTGCTTTGCTATGTTAGCTTTCTAGCTAGCTGCACGCACATCGAGTGTGAGATGTGGTGCCTCTCAAAACTTTATTTTCATGGCTTTCGTTGGGGTGTAGGCCCCGGAGATCGTCCTCCCTCACCCGTCATCAACATGTTGGTGTGTCTGGCTTTAAGGTATCGTCCATACCCACCGGTCGGCGACATTAAGACGTCCTGTCTGCTGCTGCCCGCTGCGAGTCTCCCGTCTAGCCTACGGGCTCCTTTCCGAGTTCTATGGTCGGTGGGCCAATGGTTGACGGGACCATGGCTGCCCTCCACCTACGCCAAAACTCGGTCTTCACACTCAAAAGAAGAAAATACCGAAAGGACATGAACAAGGATAGAGGGTAAAACTTATTGCGGGAAAATTTTCCGCAACAAGGTCGATCAAACTTGAGAAAAGTCCGGTTGAGGGAAATACAAGTGATCTGGTCACATAAGATATCCATTTTAAAGGTATGGGCTCAAAATTGTATGAAGACAAGGGTTAAGAGTTATGGAAAAATAAGAGGATAAGAGGGGGTGAAAGTTATCGACAACTAATAGCATTAAGGGACAAAACGTTACTGTGTATGTAATGGGATCGCTGGTGAAAATACATATAGTCTAGTCGACTACCGATGGAGTTATGGACTCAATCTGTTTGGCTTAGGCTTGAGTCTATTGTATTATGAACGAATAGACATTACTTGGATGCACTAAGGTTTGACGTGGTAAAAAAGAAGGGATCATTCGATGGAATTCACTTTAGAAGAGGCAGATTAAAGTCACCAAAGATAAGGATATCATCGGTGGTAGCTCTTAGGTTAATAAGTTGGTCAATCGCTTTAATAAAAAGGATGTAGGATTCGATAGGTTGAGTTGGGAGAATGAAGGAACACATAATGTACAGGAGGGACTTATTGGGAAGTGTTATTTTAATTGCAACAAGGTCAAGTTTGACATAAGAAGAGGAGATAGCGATGGGGATCAGTTTGGTTCTTGTAAGACTAAGACATCGTAGACAACCCTTGAGAATTAGACACAACGCACAAGTTTTAGATCGCAAGCTTCTTTCGTTTTGGTAGTAAAGTGTAAGAGGGAGTTTTTTGCGTGGAGGAGTAGGAAGGTGTATGGGTTCAGAACGAAAAAAATTATCATGGTAAGCTCGTTTATGCTGAAGGTGAGGGACTCTTTTAGAGAGTAGATAGCTGAGAAAGTAGTGATATTATCCGCAACCTTTTGTAAAGGTGTGTTGGAAATTGTATGGTAACCGCCGAAAAGATTGCTGAGAATAGTTATGTCAATAGGAAGGATTCATCCTGTTGGATGAAGAGAGTGACATTGGTTTTGGTTTTTCCCTCAAAGCAAACGGATTCGTATTTGTTGTGAACATATGCGAGAAAAAAACGAATATTTTCGCATATTTTTTTATCCCTTGGCCTAGAGAGCACAAAACGACAGCCGAGGAAAAAGGCCAGAACAGGGCCATCCTCCTCTACATCCATATCGGATACAGGTTCGAAGGCAGGCGCCCTTTCCGTACCTGCATCTGCATTCTTCTCGAAGACCTTTGATCTCTGATCTGCAAAGGTGACAAGCTTTTTGTGCTTTTGCGCGTGCGAAGCTAAATTGCGGGAGAAGTAAAGAGAAATACCGATGTACATTGGTCGTAAATATTTGCAAGGTATAATGAATAGGAAAAAGAGAGCTTGGTAGGTCATTTCATAAGCGAGTTGTACGGCTTCGGAACGTATCACGACATTTAAGTGTTCGTCCGACAGTGGGCTTGAGGGTGTATTGATGAGCATTTTTAGCGAGACGGTGTAACGATTAAAGATTTGAAGGGGCGGAATGCTACTGGCGATTTCTATGGGGCACTGGTGGTGGAAATAGCAAACAAAGTGAGGCAGGAGACAATACGTTGGTGTTCGAAGATGTTAATTGACTGACTGATATTAGTATTATCTATGAGTTTTATCGGACGATTTTGAATCCTTTCTGGCAGGGTGCAGAGATATTTTAGGCTCACCAGACTGGAAGTTTACTTTGTACTTCAATTTTAGGTGGATAAATACCTTATTTATTGAGGCCAGAACAGAGAAGGTGAAGAAGGTTACCCTATACCGCGACAAGGTGTATCTATAGTCATGTAGGGGGAAATTTGTTCATATGCCGACAAGGTATATACTGAGAAAAAGGGGTAACTTAAGTTGTTAAAATCATAAAATAATAGATTTGCCTGTCTAGCGTACAAATTGTAAGAATTTTATCTTTTGTCACGTGTTAATAGAAGAACTAATAACAGAATAGTCTGCACCTTCCAATTAACACGTTGTGCACGTTTATGGCCAAATATCAAATGTCACACAATATCACGTCACAGCTTAACAAGATTAACATACGGCAATATTGCCCTCATCGAGCAACAAATTATGAAGACTGCCCCAAGGACAAAAAACATACCCTGGGAAAGGTCAATTCGAGACATAGAATGAGAAAGATATTTCCTACCGCATAACGCCACCGTCACCACCACCGACACTTCGCATAACCATATCAACATTTATATATTTATCCACGATACTCGTAGTTCAAACGATTAATGCAAATCGTTATAAATTCACATTTAAAGCGTGCTTTTCAAGCGTCGTCGCCACCCCAAGTGAAGTAAAGTAAAGTGTTCGCAATGGCCGGTTTCATGTGTGTGTTTAATGTACAAGCATCGGAGTATTACTAACGATTTACAAATTAAAGCGCCAATATCAGGAGGTCATAAATCAGAGCCGTGCGCCTTCCCATGATTACCCGTCAAACCCCCTCTCATGTTGAGGCGCACGATGGGAAGTAGATGAAAATGGCATTTTGTGCTCGATCGCCTGCGCATATCGATTAACATCGCACCGCAGTAATTATAGCCTAACCACATTTACCCGGCCGACCGGACAACTTCTAATCCATCGGAGACGTCGTGGTTGTCTAAGTTACCGTCGTCTGCCGCATAATATCCGCGAGCGCCCGCTGCTTCATTTACGCCTATCCAAATGACCATTGAGGTCCATATCAAATCAACCCCCACCATGACTTGTATTACCAATACTGGCATCGTCATTCTACGAATATGCCTTGTGCCACCACTACGCGAAAGGAAGCAACTTGTCTCACTCTCTAGGTCTGGTTACCGCTTTAAGATACAGGCCACGACTGTCACTTTTTGTGACCAGATAACCTTCGTTTGACAATAAAATACTGACGGACGGCTGCATACCAATCGAAGGGTTCTTACATACTTTTACTCGTATCCAACACCACTGTGGGTAAGGCTATCCTAAGAATGCAAGAATGCGTACCTACATACGAGTATACTGTCCGCCCGGCACTGCAGCCTCGTAATCAGTTGTCTGAGGTACGAGTAAATAAACTGTAGCGATAGGTGACCTGAGCTTATGTCAGACTTGATTACATTTGCAATTGAGTTACAAGTTTCAGGCAACATTGTTTTATTGTTGTTTTTGCAGTGGTGGTGTTAGTTGTCAAATTGACAGTTGCTGTGGCTGTTACGTGATGTCTCTGTTTTGGTTCACCTACTGAACGGCTATTGCATGCGGCATTTTGCGCCTTCGCTTTACGTTTTACGCTTTAATGAGCGAAAACTGAACTGCCAAATACAAGGTGGCAGTCGTGGCGGTAGTATCTGTTCAAATGCAAGCACATACAACACTGGAGGGGACACCCGCACTCCACTAAAAGAATAAAAAGAAAATTAATGATCGAATTAATGATCACCTTAGTTGGTGCGAAGAAGTGTCAGGTGAGCAGATGACGCTACTGTTGGTATGTCATGTGGGAGTCATTCATGCCTGGTAGGTTCCTGGTTGGATTTTTCTATTCGTTTTGGCTTGTGCTGCCTTCAGCCGGCACATGGTAAATATTTGCTTGACTGGCGGTGATATAACGATATATCATCATGTGCAACTAATTTGTGTGCCTTACGTATGCGATAATTGTTTGTTATCGACGTTTTAATCTTCTGGGAAGGTACGAGTAGATGTTTTCGCAATCAAAAATTAGTCAACCTAACAACAAAAAAGTAGTGCCTTGCAGCGCAATAAAATGCAATAAATGGTTAACATTCGCAGCTTCGAAGTCTGTGCTTAAAATTACTGAGCACTCTTAGTTTTTTGGATAACATTTGGTACAAATGTCAAATATTCTCGCATTCGTACTAAGAACAATTACTTAAGCAAGTCTTAAAGCCTGACAGTTGTCCGATCTCTGGTGACCGAATTGTATTTGAATGACTATTTACCATCTCAAAGTTATAATTTGAGTGTCCTTTTTTGATGACACAATATGCCTTTTGTACCCAAATTAAAAAAAAAAAAAAACTCATCTAAACCGGCATTAAACGTTCTGATGCAAACTCGCTGATTGCTATCCATAATAGCATACCAATGTCGTCAGCAGACTTTGGAAATATTGCGCCTCTGGTATGTGGAAAGCTTATGAAATTCGCAAAATTATTTTAAGTAAGTCGAATACTTTTTTGACATCAAACACCTTTGTGATGTCATTATCCTTCTTGGAGTAGCAAGTGGACAAGTTTGAAAAAATAGATTTACATAGCTCGTCTCTATAAATGCTCTCACATTCGGGCTTAATACCAATAAAATTCAGTTTCTACGATAAGATAGATCGGGTGGACTTTCTAGGTCTAAGATAATAGTAATAAGGACAATTGATGTATGGTTTTAAGTAAAACTTCCAAATATATGTACATAGTTTCTGTCGACCGCATCTCTGCTCACAAAATTTGTAAGCCTTGTATGCCTCTTGTTTTACTGAATTTACTTGCCGGCACTCTTCGTAAACATTAGATATGCTGAATCTAATGGCTTTCATTGAGCCTAGCGCTGCCAACATATGACTTGTCGAAAAGTTCTGAGAGACTCGAACAGTAAAGGCAGTCTCTTCCGATTATATTCCATTGACGTGAATTTTTTTCATAGTAGATCTTCAGTGTGCTATCTTCCAGTTGTGTCTCGAAATGTCTCGAAAACGATTTTTTAAAGAAAACAGTCGTTTATCAGTGGCACGAGTGGTTCAAAAGTGCACGTGAATTAATCGAAGATGATGACCGCAGTGGCAGATCATCGACATTAAGGTAAAAGAAATGTTGGTCAATAACCGCAAATTAACCATCAGATAGATAGCGGAGGACTTAAACATTGCCTATGGATCCGTCCAAGACATTTTGGTTAATGATTTGGGTTTCGTGTAGCAACAAAGTGTAGTGCCAGAAAACCTCAATTTCATGCAAAAAAGAGACCGTGTTGACGTCGCAAAAGAGATGATTTGCGAGGCTAATTCCGATCCCACATTTATCAAAAGGATCATTACTGGAGACGAGACGTGGGTTTATGAGTACGAAACGCAATCCAGACATCAGGCAAGTGAATGACGTTCACCAAATGAGCCGAAACCAAAAAAAACCACGTCGTTTTCAGTCAAAAAAGAAGGCAATGCTCACGGTTTTCATGGATTACAACGGTGTAGTGCATCATGAATTTTTGCTAGAAAGCCAGGCAGTAAGCAAAGGGTATTATTTGGGCGTTATGAGATATTTTAGTGAAGCAATTCGCCGAAAGAGACCAGAATTGTGGGCAGAAAACTCGTAGATTTTGCACCATGATAACGCACCGTCGCACAGTGCCATCATTATTCGTAATTTTTTGACGAAAAATGCAACAAATACCATCCAACAGCCACCGAATTCACTTGATTTGGGTCCCTGTGACTTCTTTCTGTTCAATCGAGTTAAAAAACCACTACGGGGAACGCATTTCAGCAGCCGAGAGTAAGTAATGGAAAAATCGCAGGAAGCACTGATGGACGTACCGAAAACCGAATATAAAAAATGTTTCGAGGATTGGATTTAGCGCTGGCATAAGTGTGTTGCAGTCGATATGGATTACTTTGAAGGTTACAATCTAGATTTAGACGAATAAACTTGTATCTTTAAATTTCTGAATAAACAGAATAAACATGAACTTTTTGATCAAGGTGGTATACATAACTCTGGCTTCGGTATTCTGGACAGACAACGCCCGAAGGACGGTGTGTTTAGACATTCGCTACGGAAAAAAAATTTACCCAGCTTGTAAATGAGCCGAATGTGAATACCGGACGTTGATAGTCATACCGACAACATCCTGCACTAGTTTTTACTTTCGCATCCTGATAAATACACCGTTGATGTACTCTCTCCTCCAGGTTGGACCATTGTGTCATGTCAGCTAAGTTTTCGTACACCGATCACACAGTTAGAGAAACGATTCCTAAAAGAACCATATGGCATTACGAGAAAGCCAATTGGAGCGAACTTAACTATTTTAGGAATTTTAACTGGCCGTTATATTTCCTCGATAACGACGTGGATATTGCTGTTGATATGACAGACAATATTCTCTTTGGAACGAGATCCTTAATCTCTCATCGAATAATGATTACTAAATCAAAAGGAAAAGCATGTTACAATTCAAGCCGTGAAAATTCAATACGACCAAAGACTGGGGCGAAACAAAGGCCCAAAGGTAGCAAGCATTTTTGGTCGTTCGTCAAAAATATAAGAAACTCTGCCTCATCCTCCATCCGCACGCTCATTGATAATGACATTCCAGCTGTCTGCTCTTTGGACAAAGCCAAACTGCTTGCTGCACACTTTGCGGCAAGTTCAGCACTCCCAAATTGTGCTTTGTTCATGCTTATACTTGAATGCGTCGAATTTTTAATGGGACGAATCCACTTTCGCACTCGTGTAGTAGCAAAAGTACTTAAAGATCTTAACATACACAAATCTGCTAGTCCAGATGATATATTTCCCCTTCTGCGTAAGGTTTTTTTTTCAATCCTACTTTTTAGGACTCTTTCGAAACAAATGAAAATAGCATTTGTCCAGAACGTTTCTAAAAAAGGCGAATCTTCTTCCCTCTCCTCTTACAGACCCATCGCACTTGTATGTCCCAAGGACATGGCAACGCTGATAAACCGTCAGCCGATGAAATATTTGGAAACACAAAATCTTCTCAATGACCGGCAGAATGGTTTTTGTAGCAACAGTTCCACTGTTGATTTGATGGCAAGTCTCACCGAAAATAGTACCAAAACGTACATCAACCTGGCGAAATCCACATATCAAGTTGAACTTGATATCTAAGGTAACTAAGACAGAGCTTAGCATTAGGCTCGTTTGTCGAAAATGCGGCTTTTGGGATCGACGACTCTCTACTTCAGTGGATTAGAAATTACGTTTCGGGCTCAGGTCGCTGCTCTTCGGATGAATAAGTATTAGGTGCGCACTAAGTTATCGCTGTTTTTTTGTTTCATGAAAATGCAACTTAATTATGAAGAAATGGTTACAAATGAGTCATTCAAAGTATTGCCCGCTAGCTATAACTCTGAGCGGGCTTAAGATCAGCCAGATCATGTGCCATCGAACGGAGCAACTAATAATCGAATGGCGCAATATCTGGGAAATATGACACGTGGGGTAGGACATCATATGTAAGCGTTTCCAGGCACGTTTTAACGAGTTTGTCAACGTGAGGGCGATCGTTGTCATGCTCTATAATAATTTTTTTGAAATTTTTAGGTTGGTGGGTGCAAAAGCTAGCTCTTCTTGCGTTTGGCACGAAAGCGGCGGAATCAATCATGGCACGTTGTTGCACTAAGAGCAGCATCTCTGTAAGCTTCTTGGAGCTTTCGATGCGCTGCAGCCCCCGTTTTCTTCGAATAAAAGTAAAAAAGGTAATGTATAAGCTTGGTTCATGAATATGTCAAAATCGACCAGCACTTACTGCTGGAACTATCTATTACTGAGAACTTACGAGTTGTTGCGCGCCTAATGCGCACCATACACTGATGACAAAGGCGTCATTGGCAGCGCAGCAAGCTGTCATTAGCGTCGGTTGCAAACATTGAAACAGAAGCGTCAAGAATATAAATGAGCGTCACAATAGCATGATTTGTCTTTTAAGATATTGTTTACTTTTGCTTTTGACCTAACGCGAATTAATCAGAAGTCAACCTTGCCAATTGCTATTTCTTGGGCCGGTGAGGCAATTGGGTGATAAGGACCTGACAAGTGACACTACGGATACTCTTTTTATGTAGATACCACCGTCGTCATACCAGTTTTGACCTAAAAATGCGCATATAAGCGAAGGCGGATTGAGACATTCTTGGCCGGTTGATTTCTCTGTTGGCATTCTCGGATTGATTTTTGGTCCCGTATATATAATCGAAAATTGTACGACTTGTACATGTATATGAATTTCATCAGAAAAACTGTCACGAGAGATGGTTAGGACATGTAGAGCGCTCTGAACCGAAGAGTCTTCGATTACCACCAGAATATAGAATTAACAAGTGAAAAGGGACTTTTTGGAAGAGAGATAATTATTTTTCCGAAATATTTTTTAGAGTTTTTAAACTTTTTTTTTACTCTTCCAAGTATTAAGATCTGTCGTGTTTGTTTGAAGATGATGTCTTCGTTGGAGCTAAATCAGTTTGGGAATACAACATACCTAGTCACTGAAGGTTAAATCCAGAAAATATAGCGGATGAGGGAGCAATTCCTAGCCCAATTTGAGAAATGTAGCCAAGACGACTACGTACAAATATACAACCGTTTATTGCTTTGATGGAAGAGCGCATCCTTCTTGGCCATACTGTCGTTATTCCCTCATATCGTCGGTGAATTGGTGAATTGATAATCCCGAGCGCGCACCAAGGGGATATGTATACCCTTTTACTAGCTTTTTCTCCAGAGCGCGGGCGGGTGGTGTAGTAGTTTGAAATTGAAGTGTATTAGGTTTTGATATTTTTCCCAGAGGTGGTTGTCAAACTGGACGGGATGAGCTAGTACATCCTCCTCAACCAGTGGGTCTTAAGTATGTGCTAGTTGTTATTTCGTTACATTTAGCCCAGCCAGCAACCACTCTAACATCAATGTTATGCCTTCATGTCAGGAGTTGATGCCGACGAGATTTTCATATACTTACATACAAATTCTGTGAAAAGACTTTTTTTCAGAGAAATGGCTCGAACGGGATTCGAACCTCCGACCCTCATATACCACTAAATCACGGCCATCCCGTGGTGGCCTTGTTTGCCGGACGACTCATCTTGGCCTTGTTCGGCACTGGTTGGATCCATATTATAAAGCAAAGTTTATTTACTTGCTTAATTATCCCTGCAGTCCGGGTGCAGCTTGATCTCAACCAACAAGCCTACCCAGCTAGCACAATCTCTTAAGAGCTGTCTCCAGTTAAGCACTCAAAATTGGCTTAGGTCGTCTTCCACTTCCGTGCACCACTTTAGATGCGGTCGTCCTCTGCTACGCTTTCCGCAGCGTAGATGCGAAGACTCTTTGGGCTGGAGTGTCCATTCGATCAACTTGGATTTACCATCTTATTGCAGCCCATACAGTTCGTTGTTGAACCTCTCCTTTGATTTCTCGTCAATATTATCGGGACAAAAAATCTAAACGGATAAGTGTTTCTTCATCCGTTTTCGACAAGGTCCAAAGTCCGCTGTATCAAAGAGCAGGACTGGGATGATAAGTGTTTTGTATTAAACCAGTTTGCTGTTATGAGAAAAGGTTCTGTCATCCTACTCTCTTATGAACTCTGAGCTGATGTTGTTGCTGCTTGCAACTGCGGAGCCAATTTAGTTGAAGTCCTTAACTACAATTACTTCGAAGTTATGACTAGCAATGATGAGAGTCTGCCGAAGACGTCGGTAACGACAAATATCTGTGAAAATATACAGACATCCAGGGGAGCCAGATTACGCCTGACCAGGGTTTTGCATATATTAATTTAATACCAAATCCGAGCCTCGATTAAGGCACTAGCTCTACCCTTGCTATGAGTCGAGGTCGACCTAAAACTTCTTGCCAATCTTGGGGTCACGGCATCTTGTACTTTTTGTAACTCTTCTGCGTTGTAGGCTTAAACCACAGCCACCGTGGGGCTATTATTAGGGAACCTACTTCCACAAGTCAGGCCCGGACTGAATTCCGAGGAGCTCTGACTCCCATGGTACTCAACAGGATCTATGACCGGCAGCTTATAATTGGGGAAATCATAATAACCCTCAGTGGGGCTAGAATCTGAAAACCATTACGATAAGACAAGTGTTTGCTCTATCCCCGGTTTTTATTCGACAAATTTATTACTGGAAGAAGACTTGATAATTGGGCAGCGGTCCACATCGGAGATGCCAGCATGTAATTTTGTTTTTACCCCCATTTACCTTCAGACCAATTATGGCCGTTTCGGAATTGAAACTCAAGCTTTATTGACGGCTCGTCTAACTACATGCATGTTATCTGCATACGCAAGTTACTGTGCGGACTTCAAAATGATCACGATTCCTTTGATAGTCAGTGAGTTGAGCATGGTTTTTTCTAAGTCGTTGTGAAAATGATCATATAATTGCGCGTCGCCTTGTAAAACTTTCGAAAAGCTTTTTTTACGTTGAAGGATGACTAACTTGCGCAAAATAAGGTTGGTTTTGTATAACTTCTTCATATGCACCCAATAATATCCGGAAATGAAGTTAACAAACATATGATGAGTGTTGATCTGAAATTCGCGGATCTTTTTCAAGGTCTGCTGTGGTGTGAATATATTATTAATGAAAAACTTTCCTGACCTGAAACCGCACTAATGTGACCCACCCTGATTATTCATGAATGTTTCATTCAAAAGGGTATCCATTTTTGCAAAGGGGACAAACGGTGTTGAGCTTCCATGCATTGGGAGGGCTTCTCTGTGACCATATCTTACAGATTTTCACAACCGGGTCACCTCCATCTGTTTTTAATAGCTCAGCAGGCAGTCTGCCTCAGAAATTTTGTTAGACTTCTACTTCGGCAATGCATACTCATCTTCATCAAGATCATGTGGATGTGCTTTTAAGTCATCTTTGTATATGGTGAACGGCTTCAATCCGCCTGATAGCGGGATTTTGAACATCATTACGGTTATAAAGTTTACAGAAGACGTTTTTTTATATTTTCAGATGCGATTGCAATTCTACCACTAGTTGAGCATGTTCATCATTGCAGCCTTCCATTCTACCTTTGGAACCCTGGCATATTCGTTTTATTCTCTGATAAAACTTATGAACGTCAATCCTGCAGCAACCTCTCTTCATTTCCTCGATCGCTGGCTTTTCTTTTCGAGGAGCCTGTGCTCAACCCTGATTTTCTGCTTATATACAGAATACACGAGCAGCTGTGTATGCTTTATATTCTTTTTGTTTGGTAGCATGTATCTCTCTGGGTTCATCCTCAAACTAAAAGTTTTTTTGTGGCGGTGCTTTGAAACCAATCACGTTAGAAGAACCTTCACTTATGGACCTTTGGAACTGTGGAACTTTGTTGATCTTTCTTGACTGTACCCGATTTTGTATCTTTCCTGCATCAAGACAATAATCTGAGTCGATGTTAGCTTCTCGAAAAGTTCGAACGTATAGCACGCTAAAAAAGTGTCTAGCCTCGATCATAATGCAATCAATCTGGTTGCCGGTAGATTTATCAGGAGATCACGAGGTCTTTAATATGGATGTTGGAGAGCATGAATGACGTTCTAAAAGGTTAAGCTTCGTTATAAATTTGAAAAATCTTAATCCTCTGTCGGACGTGATGTTAAGGTATACAGTCTGCGATGAATGAGCTGTTCGAAAACAACTTCCTTACCCAGCCTAGAGTTATGATCTCCTACCAAAATTTTGATGAAGAACTGAACATATTTCGGTGAAGGAGGTCATAGAATTCGTCTTTGATGCTTGTCCTTATCCTGTGTAGGGGCATGGACGCAATTCAGGTAATACACATAAGACTTTTTGCCTAAGTCTGCTTCGAATAGCAAGTCCTTAGTCAAGTTAACTTCGTGTACCTTCTTTGTAGCAGTTGCTCGGCTAAACACATCGCATTGCAGTAAACTATGGCCTATGCGAATGATTCGGGTGACGTGATCCTAGTATTCCATGTGCAACATTATACTCACCCGTATTTGAAGCTGTTGGTTGTCTCTGAAAATATGTGTTTTTTTCAACGGAAGTGCAGCCTGCAAGCTAGAGGAAGGCTCCTTATTAGACCACAAATACGTCAAAGTAGCTTGCGTCGTGGATACCGTTGTTGATTCGTATATGATGTTCTTCCACCGCCATCCTGATGAGTCACTCTCCCACTCCCTCAAGAGTTTGGAACCCTGCAAAGTATTTGTCAAATTTACTAGTCCTCCAGACTCCACGAGGTGAGATTAGGAGTTGATTTTTTGATTAGTGCCAGCACCCATGTCATCATAAAATGCTTAACCTCTATTCGAAACGAGCGAGTATATCGGCAAGTTTAAGATCTCATCAAAATTCTATTTCAACTGCTTCAAAAACTCACCGATATGACTCTTAAATTCAAAAACACCCTGAACTGCTTCCAATTTAAATAAAACAAAAAGAGTCTTTAGTCTGAATCGTTACAAAAAAAAAAAAAAAAACTATGTATCCGCCCACAACGTCTTCAAAACTACGCTCGGTATTTTCTGGATAATTACATCTAAACGTATCCGATTTATCTGTATCTTTTTTTGCATTCGAAAAATACTTTTATTTTTCAAATAAGCCGCATACTTGAGCGGCAAAAAACTCATCGCAGACGAGTCTTTAAACAAAGAGTATTTATCTGAAATTATTTGTGATATGATCGCGTTTCCATTTCTATTTCTACATATAAATGCTTCTTAGCGTCGTCCGGCATCCAGTCGACCTACGGATAAGTTGCATGCTAACTCATCCAATAGACATCGCCATCCCAAATCGATTTAATTTCGATCGGAAAAACGATTCCATTCACAAGACGTATATTTACGAAATAAAAATTTGCAAAACATTTCATAATAGCAATGTGGACTGGTCATTTCATTTATAATGATGGGGTAGCCCCCCTCCCCCCCATAAAAGCGGATAATAACCAAGGCATTGTATAGATGATGTTTTGCAGATGGTTTTTAGAATTTGTGAAACGCTTTAATCCATTTGGGATTAATTCTGTGAATCGGAGTAGCACCTCTCTCACGGATCATGTAGGAGTTCAAGGATAAATGTTAGATGTCAGAATGAACTGCCGGAAATGTTTTAAACGATCGAAAGTGGAAAAAAACCACTACACAGGACTATAAATCGAAGCCGAAATCGCAATATCAGGGGAGTTCTTAATAGCGATCGAAAGGTTGTAATAGCAGATGTCAATTTTTTGTTATCCTTTCGAATCGAAATCACGGTGGCACGAGTTAAAAGTGAAACTAGATCCGGTGATAGGGTACAGATGTCATGGCGAGTCGATATCCCAATGTTAGGAGAAAAAATTACGTCATAATCAATCGAAACATTTGCTTGAATAAAGGCGTGCCAAGAGGTCGTGAAAGGGTTGTTTGTCATAGAAATCTCACTTTCTTTGACACGTGAAGGGTTTTATCGAAATCACATTGCCCTAATTACATTGGTTTGTTACCTGAACACAATAAAGTTTTTTCTTCAGATTGATTTATTTCTATGATAAAAAATTAAGGCTACTATGAGGGTGGGAAAAGAGAGTATTATATATCTTACCCACGGTATTGTGGAATAGGCAAGGTGAAAGAAAGATCTCTTTTAGGGTATTTGAAGTGGAAATGTTTAAAATGTGTTCTATGTTCTATGTGTTCTACGAAACAGTGATCAATAATGCACATTATTCGACCATAGCAGTGGTACGCTCTTTTCCAAAAAAAATATGTTAAGTTATGACCAAATCCAATAACCTTTCATCAATTAGTCTTACTATGTCACATCATCAGTGTTCGTTTGTTAGTTTCGCACAATTCTTTTAAGTATGACGTTGGAAAAGTCCCTTGACAGTGTGTCACCTTGTCTAAAACCTTTTTTTTACATCAAAGGCCTCGGTTAATTCGTTACCTTGACGGAGGAGCGAGGTTTGTTCATTGTCATTCTTGATAGCTCGTGACTGTAAATGCAGCCATATGTGGCCTTAAAATCGATGAAAGGAAGGTGGGTATAGATTTGGACTTCTTAAACTTTTTCAAGGTCTTAGTTTTGTTCATTTTCCTCTAAAACACTCGGAAATAAATTTTTGCCGTGCCGACTTGCATCGAATTATGTTCATGCATGTTGCACTGCAGTAGCGGTGCGTATTCACGGCATTTGTCATCTGTTCTCAATTATTCTTGCGATTAGCATTCGCGAAGTTATATTGACTGTTAGTGAAATCGCTAATCTCGTCAGTTGGGAGTGTTTTATATTTTGGGAAAAAGCTAGAATCCCTACCAGAGCTATACCTAACTGTGTAAAAAAAACTTGTGGATCTTCACCATTATAAAAAAAAAATACAAGATTTTTACAAGCGCTGTGAGGAGGACTTTAAGAACAATTTAGATAATTTATGAAAATTGAAGGAGATAAGATATTTTTATAAAAACAAAGAGAATCAGGGTGTTAAGCGGGTGTAGACAAAAAGTTAGCCGAAAAAGAAGAAAGGTCAAGACAAAGGAAATTAAATGAAGAGAAAGAAAGATGTGATCAAATGAGTTTCGCAGGCTTAACGTCATCTGTTACTGCGCAAGATTCTATTCAAACGCAAGGACATCACGATCAACTTACCAGCTCTGATGAAAGTCTTGAGGAAACCTTGTCATCCACCTCTCAAATATTAAGTTCTGAAACTACTACAAAAAGAGGAAGGAAAAACTTTATCACGCTTAACTTAGTTGCAGCTTTAGGTAGATGTCAATTAAGCATAAGGGATTCTGTCTATATACTTCAGGCTTCACTAGATCTTAGCTGTGATGATTTTCCGATAAACAAATCGTCTATTCAACGTATTCGCACACAGAGTCGAAAAGATATAGCGGAATCTATAAAATCAGGTTTTCAGAATAATATGCCTGAAATGGTGACCGTTCACTGAGATGGGAAATTATTACCTGGACTTGACGTGAGAAGTTCTAAAGAAAAACGCCTTCTAATTCTAATTTCATTTGGAGAAAAGGAACAAATTCTGACTGTACCCAAACTGGAGAGCTCTTCCGGGAAGAATCAAGCTAAAGCTGTGTTGAACGCATTTTATGGCGGGAACCTCGATGACATAGTACAAATAATGTGCTGTAACACAACTGCGTCTAATACAGGGCAATCGAAAGGAGCTTGTGTACTTTTGGAACAATTGATGGTTTGCCGCCATCACGTTTAGGAACAAACGTTCAAAAATCGACCAATTCACAAGTAGCCCTGATATCCCACTGTTCACAAAGTTTAGAGACAACTGAAAAACTATTAGTCCTGGTGCCATTGAAACATATACAGAGATCATCACACGACATTTTTGTGCTATAATACAAAAATAGAAGATTTGTTGACATCAATTAGATTATCGGGAACTGATTGAACTATCTATTATTTTCTTACGAGAAGACACTGAAAAATATTAGACCTCCTGGAGCGATGCATCAATTACGGTGGATAGCTAGAGCTATTTACTCTTTAAAGATATGTTTGTTGCAAGCCAGTTCAAAATTAGTGCCAAGGATAAGCGAGCCCTTCAAGACGTCTGTATATTTATTCCGGTTTTATATGTAAAACCATGGCTTGGATATAGTCTGGCAGTGAAGGCAACAAATCAAGATTTGTGCTTTTTAAAGAGGCTTAAGGAATATGAAATTGTTGACAAATTGATCTCCAAAGCAGCCCTGAACAAGTTTAGTCAACATCTTTGGTACTTGTCAGAAGAAATTTTCGTTTTATCACTCTTTGATGATGAAGTTAATGAACAAACGAACGAACATTGTAGTGAATTTCCAAAGAGAGAGTTTGTATGATTCTGGAAAGAGATACATTCCATCTAAAGTGTCTGATTATTTCTATAGTAAGTATTAGAATTTTGTGTACTGTTTTAAATAAATTGTTAATAATACTGCCTTATTTATTGTTGCAGGAAAATCATTAAGTGATTTTGTGTCTGTCAAGAGCCCACATTTATTTTCTCGATCAAAAATTGATACAAATTTTCTTCAGAGACTCGTTTCTTCATGGGATGAAGATGTTGCCTATTTAGAAGTGAAAAGGGCAGTTAATGATACGGCTGAAAGAGCTGTAAAACTTATGCAAGATTTTCATGTCCTGATCACTGCAAAGGAAGAGCTAAAGCAATTTTTGCTACGCTGTGTTCAGGAGCATAGATAGAAAGAAACAAACAGACCCCCTTCTAACAAACAGACCTTCTTGCCTGATCTATAATTTTATCTTCTTTTAATAAATATTTTATAAAAATTTTAATATTTCAAATGATTTTGCTATATAACGGAAAGGGTTAAAAACAGAAATTTCCAAAATCTTCAGAGTTCTGTCGGCACGGGTTAACGTTGAAGTATTGGCTCTATAACTTGCTAAGAGTGCGGTTTGCTAAAAGATGGCGTAACTTGTATTATTCCATTGGAACATGCGTTGGAAAGCTACTGTCATTGTACGTCATTTCAGTATATGTCATTCATTTGAAGCGTAAACAACAATAATTTTTTTTTCACTCAAATATGTCGAACTTTGTGCTTGAAAAAGTGTTTTTGCGGGGAGTTCTTCTTTATTAGTTTAATATGAAGAAAACTGCTGCCAAAAGTCATCGTATTTTGGTGGAAGTTTATGGTGAACATGCGCTAGCTGAGCGAACGTGCCAAAAGTGGTTTGCACGATTTAAAAGTGGTGATTTTGGCTTGGAAGACGATGAACGTCCTGGACAGCCAAAAAAGTTTGAAGATAAAGAACTGGAAGCATTACTCTATGAAGATTGTTGCAAAACACAAGAAGAGCTCGCAGAATCTTTGGGTGTCACTCAAGCTGCTGGATATATTCAAAATCAAGGAAATTGGGTTCCACATGAACTCAAGCCGAGAGACGTCGAAAGGCGGTTTTGAATTTCCGAAATGCTGTTGGAACGCCACAAAAGGAAGTCATTTTTGCATCGGATTGTTATTGGTGATGAAAAATGGATCCATTACGACAATCCCAAGCGCAAAAAATCATATGTGAAACCCGGCCAACCAGCCAAACCAACGGCAAAACCGAATATCCATGGCGCGAAGGTAATGCTCTGTATTAGATCAGATGGGTGTGCTATATTATGAGCTGCTAAAACAGGGTGAAACCATCAATGGACAACGCTACCGAACACAACTAATCCGTTTGAAGACAGCAGTAGTCGGAAAACGACCGGAATATGCGACCAGACACAAGGCAATAATTTTCCATCATGACAACGCTCGGCCCCACGTTGCTTTTCCGGTTAAGAACTATTTGGAAAACAGTGGATGGGAAGTCTTACCCCTTCTGACTACCATTTATTCCGGTAGATGCAGAACACCCTCTCTGAAATACGGTTCATATCAGAGCAGAATATCAAAAATTGGCTTGATTCATTCTTGGCTGGCAAGCCGGCGCAGTTCTTTTGGGGTGGAATCCACAAATTGCCAGAAATATGGGAAAAAGTCATAGCTTCAGATGGGCAATACTTTGAGTAATACTATTGTACATGTTTTTCTTAAATAAACGTTCAAATTTTGAAAAAAAGACCGCGCGAATTAAGAATACATACAATATTTATATAGGAAGATGAAATTTTGTTTTTAAGTAAGTCTGGGTAGTTTAAAAAGAAATAGGAGGTATGTATTTCGATATCTAAAAAAAATTTATTTTCACCGGTCACAGATATGGTCTTGAGTGCGATATTGAGGAAACTTATAACAATTTCTTTAATTCGCGTAATAAATCTTCTTTTGTGTGGATTGGGCAAACGATGTAGGGATTTTCAACATCAGGCATATACTCTTCTGACCAAATTTGAGGAAAGCATTGGTGTACACTCTCCACAAATCCAGCAGCTTAGAATGCCTCTGACGGTAAGCTAGGTCCAGCTGCTTTGTTGTTTCAGCTTTGATATTGCTACCCTTACTTTATTTTGATGAGGTAGACAGAAGTTTTAGCTATCATCGTATAAGTTAAATGTTCTATTCTGCCTGGGCTTCTTCGTCGTTATATAGTCTCCAGAAAATGTTTTTTTTATTTTTTTTTATATACTCAGCACAGACTGTGAGCCTACTATAAGGTTTCTATTTCATCTCTATAGGCTTCTGTACGGACACATTCTTTTTACCTGTTGGTAACACTAACACTAACTTCGATCGCGCGTTTTATAAATTCCTCGATTTCCACTTGTGTATTTAAAATGCTCTTATTTTTCTTCAGCAACTTAACAACACAACTTAATTTAAAAATTCAATGTTGATCAAAATTTAGATATGATAGGTAGGTTCATAATGCTTGTAAATATTCATTGCTTCACGGCCGATGCAGATCGATATCACAAACACTTCACACTATCACAACCAAACGGTTGCAGAGCTAACCAACTGCGTAAGGTAATAGCGATGATGATGTTGATCATGATGATGATAGTGACGATCGGTGTGTATAGCAAACACAGAACCAACCAACTAGTTCTTGATTAATTTGTTGATGGTGATGATGAGGTTGGTCATTATGAAGATGGTGACAGTGCGTCCAAATATGTTGTTATGTTACTCGCGCTCCTCGTACTCGTAGTTCTTTTTCGCGAGAAGAAAATGTTCTTCCCGTTTTTTCTGCTCGTAGAGCTCACGAACGGCTCTCGTTTTTCGTTGCAGAGCCGCTTTGTATGCTTCTTGTTTAGCGGTTACCAGCATTCTTCGTCAAACCAAGAATTTCTAGGTGATGGTCAGGAGAAACTTAGCACAACAGTAACAGTGTCTCTAATAGCACTTTAACATAGAAGCTGTTGAAAGATTTCGGGATACGCGTTCGGTGAGGATTTTAGCGATCTTTTGCGATTCCAGCTTTCCTACGTTATATCTTCTCACTGTTGTTCTTTGTCTTGACGCTTGAGAAATCGTACTCTTGGTTGCAAGAACGTGGCGATTCGAGTAAATGTTGACTTTTCGGAACGTTTAAACGTCCGCCATGCACCCTGCTATGTATATTGGGATGAGGAAGTCATGTGCTGGCTATAGTGATATTTTGTCCCGCCGCAAAATCAGAAAACCTAAGTCCATTGCCAGACGTGGTGTCGTGTAGGTCGTCCTTGCCTTCGTAGAGGCATAGGCTCATATTACGCTTATGTTAGCGAATTCAGCCTTGATGTGGATTATCATAAGGTGTTAGCTCACATGTCGAAAGCTCAAAACTTCTTGCGTAAGTCTGCCGCATATGGCAAATTATCACATAATTTAATCTCTTCCGTATAGGGTTGTGAGTTCAATGACGACGGAGGCCGGCGACTGGCTGTGGTTCATTCATGTTGTTTTCGGGGATCACCACTGGTAGGCAAGCCCACTATTTCGCTACGAGCTTGATTGCTAGCTGCTGGCTCAATTCAAGTTTTACGACAGTCAGGAGTTTCCTCATCAATCGAGGCTCAAGCTGCCAACTATTCTAGTTTTGGATATACTCGTAACCAAGACAACCAGTTTGGTTGTAAGGCTATTCACTATATATTCACTCTGGCCTAAAACCGATTTATGATATATTTATAATGGTTACAGTGGGTTTTCTACCAGCTGATAAGTTTCTGATCAAAAATTACAATAAAATGAAAACAGTGAATTATTTCTCGATATTCATTGCAAGCAATACACATATGTACTCCAATGCTTCTTCCAATCTTCAAAACTCTTTTCATAGGTTGATTTCGGAATCGCCTTCAGCTCCTTCTGAGTATTTTCCTCTATCGTCTCAAAATGCTTTCCACAAAGTTGTTTTTTGTGGCATGGAAATAGGAAAAAGTCACAAGAAGACATGTCAGGTGATTACGGAGCTTCCGAAACGGTATGTACATTATGATTAAATAGATGAGATGTTTCTTCAACAAATTCAGCACCTATCCGAACGAGACACCTAGATCGGCTGCTATCTCCCTGATGCTCACACGACGATCCGCGAGGACGATTTTCTTAACTTTTTCGATGTTTACGTCAGTTATACTGGTAAGTGGATGACTGAAAGCAAATCATCAACCATAGTACGGCAAGCTTAAATTTCTTTGTACCACTCGTAGGATTGTGTTTTCGACATTGTCTCATCCCCGTAGACTACCTTTAACATTTTTAATGCTTCCGCACATGATATCCATTTCATGACGGATGACAACTGTTGTTCATTTGTTTACTGAAAAGTGCAAAGTGAATAGATACATTTAATAAGTGTGCCTTGGAATATTTAGTACTAAAAACTGCAGTCTTCCTCCCAATTTTTTTTGTAAGTCAGGCGCTACTCGTATGTTCAAAATTCTGTCCTGAATATTGCAATTCTGCTTTCACATATATTTGTTGAGCTTCTAGAACAATGCGCTGATCATTGTTATTAGGATATTGTCAGTGTAGTGCTTAGATTTTTCAAAAGCGTTTATCGTTTCAATAAAGTCGATTCACCCTGAGATCTCAGACAGGTCGAGTTGTTACCCCACGAACAAAAATTTTAGAGACTAGGAAACCTAGGAAACCCAAGTTTTATTAGACTTAACCGAGCATAAAAGAGAGAACAAGATTCTTCACAACCAAGAAGGCTTACCTTGATGTTAGGATAGGGCTTTCATGCCAAATAGATTTCGCAGAGATGTTGCATTCGTAGAACAATACAACGAGTACATCAAGAAGGGTTATGCTAGAGAGGTGACTTCGAAGGAACCAGTTACTTGACTTCGACGGCGTCGCCATCGCTTAACTTATTTCTATAAAATTAGCTGGAGAAAGTAATTTCGCTTTTGTCTGACAAATATCGGTCGCAATCGTCGCAAATATTAAATAAATGTACAAATTAAAATAAAAGGAAAAGTCAGCACTTGAGATGGGAATGAATGCAGCCGAGAGGAGCCGGAAGCATTTGCCGCCATCCTCGAAAGGATCTAAGCATAGGAGGATTTATCATACGGAGCTTTGCGCCCAACATCTAAGACCTTTAGTCGAATTTAAATGAACATTCACCTCAACAACAATCGATGTTATGACTAAAATTTCATCCGTCCTTTGACAGAGACGGAAATGCTGCGAATAGTTATGTTAGTATTAGACTCGTTTGGTTTATTTCTGAAGCGAGCATGGAAGGATAGAATTGGGTGCTACTCCACAATGATTATTTAAAAAAATAGCAACTTTGGTGGACTAAGCTTAGACGAATTTGTGATTTTAAAGTTAGTCGCTGTTACTCACCGAAAGTGAGAAAGTGTGCGGTTACATATTTTCGCGGATGGGGTAACTTCATGAGGTCGTAGAAGAAAAAATTGGCATTGCTTTAGATGCTGCAAATCTAAATGTATACATACCCCCGTAATGGGAACCCGCTAGCAACACTTGATAAGAACACAACATCAAGTAAAAATTTCCAAAACCGCGTACAGGAAGAGTGACTCTTTATAGGAAGAGTCCGACTGACGTTGGCTTAACACGGAATTTAATATTGCGGACAATGCCATTACGCTTCAATGCAGCCCATCGGTAAGTATATGGGCCTGCATTGTTGCATCTACCTGTATTCGAATTGCAGTGTAAACCTGCCAATGCTGTCCCAAAAGGGCCTCCAAAAGAAGTTTGATAAAAAATTCTTTACAAAAAGTATGATAGCTAGGTTGCTAATTTTTTATCATATTTATAGCTACAAAGAGTCAATACCTCTTACGATGCCTCATATCTGGCATTCGCGAATATGATAGAAGGCATGAAAATAATTTGATGTCAATTGTAGGGGGAAGAGTTTTACCATGAAATCGGTGCACATAAAGTGAGTAGAAGTATCCTGAATTCAAGCAGAATCACAAAACTGACTCCATGTCTAGATGATGCTTATGCTATTTTAAGTTGCATCACCCAAACGATGTCCTGATTATGAATGAGTACTTGAGAAAGTGAAATGCGATTGATACTATGCTATCATGCTAAGGACGTCACTTATGGAATAATTGCCGATAGATCGGGTCGAGCCATTCATCAATCCTTTTATTTGTACCAGATTGGACACCTTCGCCCACTATTGCTCTCAATCGGCCACCACAGTAAAAAGGGAACATCATCATCAACTCTCGCTCGCTTACTCAGCTCCTCTTATCTTTCGAATAGCAAGACCCTTTCATACGTACCCACTTCTGGACAGGGTGCGTCAACTCAACTCAGACTCACATGCTACAGGACGATCAAGCCCTAGTATGCAATGCTGCCCACCCCAAGAATAGGTATACTTCTTAAATGATTTTTTATTTTATTTAATATAGTCCCCTTTTAGTTTGATACACTTATTCCAACAATTTTCCAACTTCTTCATCCCGTTCGAAAAGTAATTTTCTGGAATGATTTCCTCGCGTGAGCCATCTTTTGAGGTTTGGGAAGAGATAATAGACCGAGGGAGCCTAATCGGGCGAATACGGTGGATGCGACAGCAATTGGAGCCGTAAGTCATTGATTTTAGCCGCGGTTGCGTACGCCGGTGCATTGTCTTGCAATAAAACAAAATTTTTTTTCGCTTCATGTGGGACCGTTTTGCAGCGATTTTGGCCTTTAATCGCTCCAAAAATGCACAGTAATACTCGCTGTTGATGGTTTTTCCTTTTTCAAGGTAGTCCACGAAGATTATGCCATGATAATCCCAGAAAACCGACGCCATAACCATTCCAACCCATCGAACGTCCCTCGGCCGCTTCGGAGCACTCGTGCCGGCTTCAGTCCATTGCCGGGAACTCATTTTGTTCTTTGGTGTGTAATAGTGGATCCAAGTCCAAACACTCTTTCGAAGTTCTCTCGCATTCGCGTTTTTGGTCAGAAGTCAGTATGCGCGGCACCCAGCGGCAGGATAACTTTTTCATATGCAGAATTTTGTCCAAAATGTGGTATCTACTAGCTCACGCAACTTCACTTTCCGGTCAGCCAACACCATTTCATGTATTTTTGTGACATTGTCTTCCGTAACCGCATCGGAGGGCCTCCCGCTACGGACTTGATCGGTAGTGGAGTTGCGGCCACCACAAAACTCTCGAAACCAATATTTGACGGTGTTATGATTACATGATTATATATGATTAGCCCCATAATATTTATGCAACTTTTCTTTTGTTTCCTTCTCCGCTTGCCTCTCAAAAAAAGAAAATGTTTTATGAGAGAACGAAAATCGTTTTTGTCCATACTCAACATGATGCCAAACACGTCAACAACAATCAGCTGTCAAACCAAAACTAAAGACAGTATCGCACTGAAATTTGGCATTTCTGCCTAAATATGAACGCATTTGGCGTTCTGGCGGTGAAGTAGGAGGAGGTTACTTTTCACCTAGTACTACCTAGTATTGTGTGAGAAGATAATGGAAGTGTGCTCAGAGAACTGTGATAGTCACCCTATAAAACAATCTTTTTTCATATTCGGGTATTTAAAAAAAAAAAAAAAACTTTTTCTTGCTTTTACTTGTTAAGTCAATGCTTATCTTGTATGTCTTTCTAGACTTTAATTGCATTCACATTTTGTAAAATTCCCTATGACGAAGTTCGGGGAGTTACATTCTACCTGCAATGGAACTATGTAGTTTTTGCGGTTTCGGTATGACTTTTTGACGGAAATTTGAAGACAGAAATCGTGCAATGACGGACCGGAAATCCGGAACGGTAACTAACTTTTTCTTCATTGCCGTAAGTATTTTAATTGCTCTACTAATGCGATTTCTTGGTTTTATAGTGAAAGAGGTTGGTAGAACGTGTTTGCCTTTATAAATAGACTTCTTCCAATTGCAGATGGAGTTTATGACACCCGCATAATGGTCGTAGCATTTTAATTATTTTCAGATCCTTTCCTGACTAGTTTGTTGTTCTCCTATTTCCATCATGAGTGCCGTATCCTCTCACTTAGTTCAGTTGATCTCTATTGGTCCTGGCTAGTATTGTGAGAAGTTAAGCCACTCGTAGTCAGGGTTGCTATTCTGTCCGAGGCAATGTAAAGGTTTTTGCTTACGATTTATCTGTTTAGATTCCCCCCTCCCCCGTTCAAGAAATGTAATCTTAAATTTGTAAAGCTGATCTCTAGTATTTCACCATTTTTGAATTTCTCAAAGAGGTTTGGCTGAACTAGTTTGAAATTGTTCTCAAGCTGCACTGAGCTAGTAGACGGTAATCATGTGATAGGTTCTTTCTAAAAATGATAGACAAGGGAGTTTACGAGAATTAACACTGACCCTTCGGCGGGTGCAATTCTCGTTGCAATGGATGTATACGCACTGACTAGAGCAAGCATATTCTCAGTCCTGCAAATGTAGTATTTTCTTCTGTTTGCTTTCCTGTGTTAGGCCACAGATGGTCTTATTATGATTTCCTTCAATTAGAGCTTCCTTATTATAGCCGAATTAGGGATAAATCTAGGTAAAGCTTTAGGTGAGCTAGCAGATGTATGGTATATATGCTCTGCCTCAAGGTAGAACTTACCTGAATGACGAAGACGTATTCTGATTAAATAATTACAAAGGCACAAAATGTGTTTTGCAGAATCCTTGTCCTCGTTGAAAATGTTATCTTGGCTTATTCTCATTTCTTTTTTTTTCTGTCGAAACAGAGGACGCTGACAAAGAACTAGTCCATTATACTCCTTGTGAGTTCCTTTGAATAGAATCTGTCAATCTTTCGAAGAAAGATGAGTAAGCGCTTCAGTGAAAAAGTGCATTCAGTACCAGCACCCATAGAGCCGATTACCTTCAGCCAGATGTGACCGTAAGTCGAACATTCACAGAGAAAGTGCTTTAAGGTGTCGTAATCACTTTCACATTAAGCATCGCTTAAGTGTATTTAGCGTGTTTAGCAAAATTGTTGTGCCTCGTCAAGACGCTAGTAAACCATGTGCTGTCTATCCTGTTGACGGACAGCAGGAAGGCTGCTGACCACTTAAAGACTTCTTGGAACATTCGTTTGGTTTACCTGTAAACCTGAAGAGTCATGTTATCTACAGTTGTGCTCATATGAACTCCGACGGTCAACGAAAGCCGTAACCGTGAGCGTAGGCAGACCCAATGTAGGGGTTGGGTCCTGAAAAACTCTCGTTTGAGGCTATCTTGGCAAGTTCATCGGCGATTCTATTTCTCGTGATCCCATTCTGACCTGGACTCAGTGAGTTTAGCCTTCCAACGGCGTTCAATGATGTCTTGCGTTCTTAAATAAGCTTGGAAGTCGTAAGAGGGTTCAGAAATGCTATCGCTGCAGATATAGCTTGTCCACCCTCCACCGCCTTTTCACAATATAGTTCTTTCCCGTTAAATTTCCATATAACTCTGCTAGTCCACTCCGCTGCATGTACAGCCAATGATATGAATATCAAGGGGAGGGAGATTCATCTATGATTCTAAACCGTAGCCAGGTATGCTAGGAAAAGCCCATACAGCCAAGATAAAACATTCTTTGGAATCTAGTAAAAGCAGCATCGACGTATTTTGGTGAGAGCTTATTCCACCGGACATCCGACGCATAGGAAGAGACCCAGAAGAGACTTGTTCCTGACAAACCCTATGTTCTGCCGACAGCTGCTTTGCTGTTCTAGAAAGCCGACAGGGCCTTAGACGGTTTCAACGTAACATATTTAGTCGGTAGAAGTTTGTTATCCAGGATGACACCTAAAAGACACCTGGCAAATCGGAGTTGCCTTCAAGCACTAGATGGATCAGATCAGGTAGCTTCCTTCTTCTCGTAAGGGGAATAAGTTCAAATTTGAGAGGACTGACTTAAAGCCTAAAGCCTTAAAGCCTCTTTCACGATCCAACAGACAGTACATCATCCGTATATGTTGTGCAAAGACGTCGGAGCTATTGAGCGTGTTGAGCAGTAAGCTGACCAACATGCACCATAACAGTGGAGATAGAACGCTTCCATGCTATTGGCCTCAGTCAGCATCCACAATTAATGCTCTACCTACCAGCATTGCTTTTATACGCAAAACAAGTGATTCGTTTACACCATGTTGCTTGGTCGAGTTAGGCGTCAAAAGCTGCGTTGTCGAAAGGATCCGCATCGAAAGCATTGCGCACTCTCGCAAGATCGTCCACGTTGGACAGCGTTTTGTGTATGTCTTTTTGTAATGTAATGAGGTATATGCCATCAAAGGAAGCAACAGAATGTTTAATGACCGTCACCACAACCGATGAGATATATCAGCTACCGGCTGTTGTGCTATTCAGCTCACTAGTAGCTTCGTTGGAGGAGATGGTTTTAAGTTAGTTCTAATTAGGTTACCAGAAAAGTGAGCATGGGACGGAGAGTCTCTACTTTCAAATCAATGGATGCCGTTAGATTTTTTGATTTTCTGATCTCGTTGATCTCCTTTTGATCACTTTAACTATTCAACTGGTTTCACCGACAGTTTCGATCTTTCCGCAAATGTGTTTATAAGAGGCAGGCTTCGATTCGTACTGTTTCCAGTCTTCCTCCAAATTAATTTTAAGTGACATGTTGAGAAGTTTTCCGGTTTTCTAACTAAGACTACTCCGGTACATCATTCTAGCTCAGTCTACCACACGTTTCGTAGAAAGATCCACAGGTGTCACCAGAATCAAGGGATTCAGCAACTCCTGGGTTAGCGTTTAAGTCGGCGGAGGATTTTGACAGTATTTTGATTGGGGTCTCCAGAATCCGTGCACCGGCTGTAGGCAAAAAGATCACGGGTGGAGTGTCGCTTTTTCGAGTACCACCTGCAGTATAATCTTTTGGGGTCATCTCAACGCTTTTAACCGGCTTATGTCTAGTTTGGCACGTATAGACGTGTTTGACGCTTAGTTCGACATTTTACCTGGGATCTGGTCAGAAATTTTATGCTTTTCTACCACGACATGGCAAAGAAAGGGGGTTATTCCCATAGTCGTGAGGCGATTTTTGACTTTTGATAGTGAATCCTGTGACTATAGGAAGCTGACTTCTGGTTAGACCCAAGAGTTGTTTGGTATGAACATTTTGTTTGGTCTTTTGTCTTCAGTTTTCAGCCAGTAATGCTTGCTTTTCAGCCAGTTCTTAATACAACATTTCGGTGTACTGAGAGGTATTCCAGAGAATAGATTTGGCATCACGAAGATCGATGGAACATAGATCCTTTGGTGTCTCAATTTGCGCAAATTTTCTGCCAGAGAGGATATAAATATTTTTATTTGTTATTGATCTGTTTATATTTTCTCTGCAAAATAGTTCTACAGCAAAGATTTCTACTTGAAATGCGGACTTACTCTTGTCCATCCTTGGGTAGATGAAGGTTTTTCATATGTTTTCATTCCATCTATGTACCATACATACGCTAACAAATTTGTTCCGTTCCCAGTTATGGCCACTTATGGGGATGTAACTTTGAAGTTTTGAATAAAGTTAAATTTTGGTAGACAGTCGATGGTTATGGTAATTCCAAGTAATTCAATTTTGCTTATTTCCAAGGTAATGTCTGGATGCACTAGCTTGGAGTTGTCATATTTTCTCATATGAGCATAAAAGCGTTAATCATGGCTTTTTTTCGGAATCTGAAGATTCAGTTTATTAAACCTGTCATTGTGTAGACTTTTGCTTTATTTTTTGTCACTGTCTGGTTGGTCTGGTTTCGGCTGTGTAAAGCTACAGCATAATTTTGACCTTTATACCCTAGCTCTTACCAGTTAGACTTCCGCTGATCCATATGGAGTTTCTGGCTTTGTCTATGGTTTAAGCTACAAACTTAAGCATTTAAGGAAATGATTTTTTCCCAAATTGAGCTTTGATTAGAACAATAATATCATCGACTTTTGAAAATGGCAGTTAATAAGTACGGCCAAAAGCTCATATGCTTCGATGGACCATATGATTGACTCTAAATCGAGTACCGCCTAGTCAAGTCTTAATTTTAATTACTGCGAGCATGTTTTTATCTATTTGTATAAAGTGCCATCCACACCTATGTTTTGAATGTATCGTTGTACCAGAACATCTTTCCCAAATATTATCCTTTCTAGGAAGTTTAATTATGAAATCCGAAGTAAAGGAGATGCATATCGGCCAGAAACCTCAGCATCTTAAGGCGGTTTTATGCAAAGGTGCTAAAAGTTGTATCTTATGAGGCTTTTTTACATCTGTTCCATTCTTTATTTCGTTTCGCTTCCTTAAAAACTTCCCTGCTTTCAGTTTTTTTTGACTACTATGAAGTTGTGGATTTTGTTGCTTGTTTTAACCTATCTGGTCAAGATAGGTGCACATGAGGTGCACAGACATGTATTTAAGCTTCGATATCTCTAACTGAAATTACTCGTATTTTATGATTTATAACTTTTATGTTGCTAGGTTAGGTTAGTTTAGAATGGCGGTTGGAAAACCAACCCACTTAGGGCTATTGGTCCGTAGAGCTGCCACGTGGAACCAATTAAAGCTTACGATGAAGCACAGGAGACAGTTAACGTCTGTATTTTTTAGATCGCTTAGGTCGTTGTAGAAGAAGGCTCCTAGTTAAAGTTTTTCTTCTCTGGGAGAGAGCTGGACATGTACAGAGAAGGCGGAGGATTGTCTTCTCCACCTTTAATATTGATTTGAATGTAGCGATTGGTATATCTATACAACTTTTCCCGGTAGAATGGGTAGAGTCTTTCCAATTTTGGCGAGTTCGTAGACCCTACAGTTCCCTGGAATGTCTCTGTGGCCCGGCACCTAACAAAGGTGAAGCTTGAAATGCTCTGTCATCTCCATAAGAGATGATCGGCATTCAAGGGCGGTTTCAGAATTTAATAAGACCGAGTCTAGGGACTTGATAGCGGCCTGAATATCCGGAAAGATGCGGATATCCCTTGCAGATATCACGTTTTTCTTCAATCAGGACAGAGCTTCTTTAATCTCCAAAATTTTAGCCTGGAACACGCTACAGTGATTTGGAAGACGGAAGAAGAGGCTTAAATTTAGCTTATCTGAGAAAACACCTTCACCAACCCCGCTTTCGGTTTAAGATTCATCTATATAGAAATGGATAGACTTTTCCTCCATGAAGGCATCTTGCTCCCAGAAGGATCTAAAGCGAAAGCTCGTTTGAAAGACTTTGTCAAACCGAAGTTTAGATATGGTATAATCGATGTTCTCTAAGTGGATTCCTAATATATTAAGAATATTAACGTGACCAAATAAATTATTTGTCCACTGTACAGACGCTTTAAGGCGATTAGCTGACGTCGCACCTACTTGAATGCTGAAGATGTCAATGGGTGTCAAGTGAAACAGAATGTCTAGCGCGGCGGAATGGGAAAATGGGAAAAAATGCAGCCGATTCAAAGAAATGGCTTGATAAATGTTACCCGGACTCTGCACCAGCCGAACGAACCATTCGCAAGTGGATTGAAAAATTTAATAGCGGTCATACAAGTACCGAAGACGATGCACGCAGTGAACGTCCAAAAGAGGCTGTTTCAGATGAAAACGTCAAAAAAGTCCAAAAAATGATTACGAATGACCGTAAAGTGAAGTTGATCGAGATAGCTGAGGCTCTGAAGATATCAAAAGAGCGTATTGGATATATCATACACGAATATTTGGACATGCGAAAGCTCTGTTCAAAGTGGGTGCCGCGTTTGCTGACAGTCGATCAAAAACAACAACGTGTAGACGATTCAGAGGAGTGTTTAAAGCAATAAAGTCGAATTTTTGCATCGGTATGTGACAATGGATAAAACTTGGCTCCATCACTTAACACCAGAGTCAAGTCGGCAGTCAGCTGAGTGGCGATCAGGCGACGAACCTCGTCCAAAACGACCAAAAACTCAACAGTCGGCTGGTAAGGTTATGGAATCCGTATTTTGGAATACACATGGAATAATTTTCTTCGACTATCTCCAAAAGGGGCAGACTATCAATAGCGACTATTACATTGCGTTGTTGGAGCGTTTGAAAGTGCTGTTTCATCAAGACAATGCACCGTGTCACAAGTCGATGAAAACGATGGCAAAATTGAATGAATTCGGCTACGAATTGCTTCATCACCCACCGTATTCTCCAGATTTGGCCCCCAGCGACTATTTCCTGTTTGCAGACCTCAAAAGAATGCTCGCCGAAAAGAGATTTAAGACCGATGAAGAAGTAATCACCGAAAGATTGAAAAATCGTTTCAATCAGTGTATCGCCTGAAAAATTTTGTGTTTTACTATAAAACGGCACTGACTTTTCAGCCCATGTGTTAGATCCATGTCTAGCGCAGTAACTCTTTCTGCATTTGTCTTTTTTTTTTCTATTTGTGCAAGAAATGAATATTCACCGCTGCACAGCAGAGTATAGGTTACAAGTTTGAGGCTGGTTTCTATGCTAGACGTGTCTAGTATTTCATAGGGACATAAATGTGCATACATTTCGTATTACGCAGCACCATTCAGTACTTTCACGTTCATGTACAAGTCCGGAGAAGACGAATGAGTGTCTCCTCCTCGCCCAAGCAGCTTTATGGCACACTTGATGAGGCAGTGTCCAGTTATGACACCTGTTGCTATCTCTAACAAAAACTTAGAGCACTACATCCAGATTTGGCCAAACCAGTTCTAACGTTATACATGTTGAACCAGTTGTCCGAATGTTTGCTTTTTCGATTACATCTAGCTTTAACATGAGCTTGCATGTAGTAATTGGGATACGTAAATTTTCTGGTAAAAAAGTTGGGTAGTTTCGTGTTTGGTGAGTTTATTGGCCTTCCGATTCCAAGGTATGTGTCTGTCATCTTTTTAAGAGCTGCATAAGAGGGCAACTTTAGAGTTTTTAGAGAATGATTTCATGGATTTTATCGCAGCTTTGCTATTCAAACGTAGTAAAAAGTTGTAAAAATTTTGAATTTCTTTTAATGGGGAGCACCTGGACTCACAACAACATAAACTGTATAGACAATCAATTTGCAAACCACCACCGTAAACCACTAAAAGGGGAGAGTAGGTGGTGACTTGAGCTGTTCCTCTATTAATAAATATTTTTTCAGAACTCCCACCCAGTTTCGAGTTAAAAATCAATCAATTTCCAAGCAGGCTATCTGCCTTTAGAGTTGGCAATCCATTTGCAATTGAAGGTGCTTTACGATGCCAAAAGCGACTTCTATAACTAGAAAGGCTTCTTTCCCTAGTGATTAAGGGAGGGCATTCACACAGTAAGTGTGTGATAATCTCTATTTCCTCGTTGTTCCTACAGATTCTGCAATAATCTTGAGAAGAGGTTTCTATTCTGCTGAGCAGCATGCCTATGAGTAGTGTCCAATTAAGACTCCTGTAGTAATGCGGATGTCTTTATGTTTACTCCAAGGAGGGTACGGGTTCTCCCGCTATCAAGGTTTGCCCAAAGTAACCGTGAGATGACAGAGTCACTCCTGGAGATTTTTTTTTTATAATACCGCGCTCGCACCAAGGGGCTATGAATACCCTTTTACTGGATTTTTCTCCAGGGCGCGGGCGGGTGGAGTAGTAGTTAAAAACTCAGGTGTATTAGGTTTCGATATCAAACTGGACGGGACAGGCTAGTACATCGTCAACCAGTGGGTCTTAATTAAGTTAAGTAGCTGTTTGCTAGTTCGTTACATTTAGCCCAGCCAGCAACCACTCCAACATCAGTGTTCTGCCTTCATGTCAGAGTTGACGCCGACGTGATTTTCATATAACTACATACAAATTCTATGAAAAGACTTTTTCACAGAATTGCCTCGCATGGGATTCGAACCCACGACCCTCTGCTTGAGGAGTCTATACATATACCACTACACCACGGCCACCCCATGCTTTATAGGATCGTTCTACGGCAATACGTTCTATTTTGCATTTGAAAGTTTCATTTGGTATATTTACTCCTGTGCTGAGAGTTACCATTTCTTGCTAGCTCATCCGCTTTCTGATGAGATGAGATTTGCAGACTCTACTTTAAGTTTGTCAACATTGTTGTACCTCTATTGGTTTGGTGATTTCACTTGTCAAAGCTTTTATGGCTGCTTAACTGTCGATAAGGATAGAGATCCCGGAGGGATTTAGTTCCATGAGTAGTGCAGCCTGTGCAGTCTTACGAATTGTTAATATTTCAGCCTGAAAAATAATACATTCCACTTAAAGGAATCCTGCATATGCAGCATTTCATTGGAGTTTTTCATTGTTGGTTTTGCAATTAGGAAATGACCTGAAATAACTCCTATCAAAGTGCATTCTTGGAACCATATAGTCACTATACGTTGTCAGTTTTGATGTTTCCGCCTCCTGCATTATAGACGGGTGTCCTCAATTGTGGTGCGTCTACATGACTGATCCTTTTAGTCAGCTAGACCTAGTTTTTGTAAGCCGTGCACTTAAGGAATTCGTTTAAAGGAAGGAGGTTGAGCGTTATCTCTAGTGTATCTTGAGGTGTAGGCCTTAACGCTTCTGTCACTGTGACATACGCTAGTCTTCGAACTTGTGTGATTATTTTGTGATGACTGGTCTTTTATACCGAACTATCGCAACAAAGATAAGAATGTGTTTAGATATGGCCATGTTATATATGGTCTTAGACTCCTAATACTTGTTTGGTTCTTTCTTCCATGTCACTCTTCCAACTGAACTTACCGTCTAGGATGATTGCAAGATATTTAGTTTGGCATGAAAGTTGTATCCTAAAAAAAAAGATTAAACTTTTGCAACTTTATTTTTTTTTGTGAACAACACTTGTTCGGTTTTTGATGGATTTATCTTTAAACCATTTTGTGTTTAAACCAGAGTGTGTTCTCTGATCGTTGGAAGATATTTTCCTCCCACCTGAATGACTATGTATCCTTAGTACCCTTCTGTTCGAAACTTGTGAGAGCGTCGTTTACAATAAGAAGCCTCAAAAGGGGATAAATCCCTCCTTCTTGTAGAGTTCCTCTTGCAACTATTTTCTTGACTATATTTCTCGCAAATTCTGAATTGATTATTCTGTTCTTTAGCAATTTATTGTGCTATCGTTGTATCTACATGGACCCTCTCCAAGGGTGTCCTTATGGGTCCGGTGTTTGCAATTATAAATCTAAGAATACAGCCATAATGTATCCTTTGTAGTGCATATTTTTTTATATGGTAGCTGCAACCTCGTGTTGTTCCGTCTCTACAGATATTTCTTTCAGATGAGTGTTGATCCAGAATTTTCGTCAGTGTTTTTAACAAAAAAGAGGAGAGATTTTTCGGTCTATAATAATTAGCATATGAGTGGTTAGGTCTTCTTTGGTAATGAAAACCATTTTTATTGTTTTCCAGCTGTTTGGAACGTAGCCCAGCTACAAAACTGCATACAATTATTGTGCATTTTAAGTAAGAACAATTCATAACTCAACGGAAGTGTCTATCAGGAAGTTAGCCAACGCTTTTCTGATTGATAAATTCGTTCAAACAACTCGATACCTAACCTTATAAAAAGAATTACGTCAACAAGTTGATTGATATATTAAGAAATAAGACATATACAAAAATATAGAGAACAAAAAAGACATTATACTCGTATCTGTCAATGTAAGTCATTAAATATTTTCCAAGCTTCACCTTACCTCCGGTACGAACTCCTCCAGTTGGCTAATTATTCACTTGTCACCCTGTTCATTGTCCATTCTGCTGGGGTCCACCTACGATGCTTAAAACCAACAGCGCTACCAATAGCTTAGACAGTAGTGTTAGCGCGTCGGCGACTTGTCATAGAAAATGAATTTCAAAATGACAGTCGCAATCGGTTAACCATCAATCATATTATGCCGGCCATAGCGCCCATAATTCCACTCAATCCTAACAGCAAATAATTGATATGTACCAGCCGATTAATTGTCGTTAATCTATCCCCCCTATCCACCCATTTCAAGTACCCCTCAAGTAATTATTAATTACCTAAACAACGCTGTCAAGTTACGAGTATGAATATGGACATATACCGAGCCACCGTATACATGATACCACCACCAAGTTGGGTTAATTGGACTTAGGGTACATTCATGGACTAGCAAATTATCTGTTACTAATTCGTAGTGACATAGTGTTGAACCGAGCTACCTGTTATAGTTTATTCAAAGGCGAACTGTTGGTCGCCGCGCCGGTGGTGGTATATTGGAGGTTATGGAGCTTATTAGGATTATATCGCCCACTATACTCGATAACAACAATTGAGTGTCAATTGTGCGATCCGACATGTCTGAGCTTTGGATACCGATCTGATCGCTTCGACAATCAACCACTGTAACAGAAGCCTCTTCCTAACAGACAGACGGACGTCACCTGTGAGTTTTCAACTTTTTTTTTTACAATACAATAATTTTTTCTCACTCTTCTTAATTTTATCTGATTGCAAGTTGAATTAGCCGTTCGACAGCGGTTGGAAATCGGTGACTACGGCTGTGTCATTTGCTCAAAGATTACGAGTCTGTTGAGTTGACTCAACAAAGAAATTCCAAAGCAGATTTACATACGTTTATCTCGTTTTTTTTTTTTTTTTGCGAATAATTACTCGCATTAGCATTAATTTATTGGTGCGCAGAGCAGTCGCAGTCGGAGCGGAATGGTTTCATTGGGATAGTCTGAGTAAATTTCATTTAATTACACTCGAGTGGTTGTTTTATTGTCTGGTGCGATTAATAGACAATTGCCATTAAATGATATTTCATTAGATCGGCATCTGCTACTGATCACCTTAATACGCAAATTCTATAATAGATACTCGGAGCATTCATCTGACCGATCTATGAATGGTGAAGTGCTATAGAGAATGGGGATGTAGACGTGGATGTGGATGTAGGTTAGTTTATCCAACTATGACGTCGTCGTCGGTCTGAACGATGGGGAAGTTCCAGGATGTGAATTTTCGACATCCTGCACGGGTTTGTGCTTGCGATCTCTCAGAATGTCGTAAGTGGGTTGAAATGTCGAGGTAAACTGCACCATTAAATAAAAATTTTTTATTTTTATTTTTCAGAAATGTCTACAAACTCGTTCCTGCTATTTCACGATTTTGTTTTTATTATTGAATTATGTTCTTATCGAGCAGACTGTTGCGTTATGTTTAATTGGATTGAGTAAATTATACACGAAAGGTGCTTGGGTGTCATTTGTTACAACAACATAATGTTCTTCACATGGCGATTTAAATGTATTATAGATGTCTGAAAGAAAGATCTGCCACACGCCTTGAGGGGTCTTGTAGGAATTGAGAGCGTAACTCAATACTAACTTAATACTAACTCAGTGGTTAGTATTTTACGAAAAAAGAAGGGACAAAGTGGTGTCAACCTGGGGATTCCCACATGTATAGATATGACTACATATCAATTGATCTCGTTTTAACTACTTATTGTTGCCGACTTGTTCTAATTTCATCAAATAGGTCTTCAGCCAAACTGGATTATATCACGATTGCTGAGCAGGACAAGAAAAAATAGAAAATACCCAGCATGTATATACGAACTATTTCAACATACTTAAAGTTGAGATGAATGAGGACTTAAGGAGTAATCATACGAATTTATTTACTTAGATAGAACTGCAGTGAATCACTGTATAACTTGTAGATGTTTTCGCTTAATATCCTTCTTCAAACCCCGTCGACACAAACGGGACCCACAATCGATCAAAGAATTTTAATAATTTAATTTAATTTAATAATTTAAGAATAATAGATCCCAGAGTTTGATCTAGCTATTTAGACAGCTCTGGTACTCGATGTCCGGTACAGTCTTCGGTGCGCTCAATTATTTTTCCATTACCTCCTCTCGGCTGTTAAAAGCCATTCGGTGTTTGAGTCGTCTGAATAGAAAAAAGTCTCAAAAGACATATGGTGACAGATTTTGGTGGTTTTTTTATTTTTAATTTTTTTTTTCTGTCGGAACAGAGCACTCAGACAAAGAGCTAGTCCATTGTACTTCTTGTGAGTTCATTTTAATAGAATTTCTCAATCTTCGAAGAAAGATGAGTAAGCGCTTCAGTAGTGATAAGGTGCCTACAGTACCAGCATCCACCAAGTCAGAGCCAATTACCTGCAGCCTAATGCGACCGTAAGTCAGAAATTGCCAGGAGTAGTACTCCGCAGTGTCGTTATCATATTCAGAGCAAACATCGAAGAATATTGTAGCGCAGCTCATATAAGTGCTTAGCAAAAGTGTAGTACCCCGTCACAATGTCAGTAAGCAGCTTGCAGTCTTTCCTGCTGAAAGAGAGCAGGAAGGCGCTGACTTCTTAGAGACATCGGGTGGTATTCGTTTGGTCTCCCGGAAAATTTCAGAGTGTTTCCATCTGCAGTTGTGCTGATATGAAACACAACCGCCAATAAAAGCCTTGACTGTAGGAAATCAACGCCTAAGCCTTGCTCATCAAATTTGTTGGCGATTTCATTTACCCATGATAAGATTGGGGATACAGACAAGACTCAGTGAATTTACTCTTTCGACTACGTTCAAATACGTCTTGTATAGGGTTTTCTAATAACGACTTGACAACTTTTTTTTTTAATAAGAGGCGAACTATTTGAGATATTTCAAAAACTTTATTATTGGCTTGAAGTACAATCAAAACATTTATGAATGGAGCTCGACTTCGTTTATACGGCCACCGCGGGCACGTTTGCAGCGATCGATTCGTTGGACCCAACTTTCAACAACGAGGCGGCCAATCGACTGGCCCATGTCTTGATAGAACACGCTCGCCATACTTACTCTTCAATAAATCGATTGTAGCGTGTGCTGTGTGGCTTGTGGCACCATCCTGTTGAAACCACATGTCGTCCAAGTCCATATCTTCCAATTCGGGCCAAAAATAATAGGTGATCATTGCGCTGACCATTCACAGTAACGTGACGATCGTTAGTGTACTTTGCCATGATGAAAATGTTGAGTTTACTGAATAAATTGACAGTGACAGTTTGATGATTATTGAAAGAGTGCGTTCACAAATTAAATTCAAAGCTGTCAAGTTCCTATTGGAAAACCCTATATTCTAGAACTAGTTTAGCGTTGCAAGTGCAACCATAAAGGCTCTAAGCCCATCTTGTCTGTCGCTGCAAGTACAAATGCTTCATCTCCTTCACCGGCTCTTCACAATATACATAGTTCGTTGCTATCCGTGAAGATCCGACCATATTCTTTTTCTTTCTAGTCCAAAGAAGTTCGTTATCCAGGATGTCATACAAATACTTAGTTTTTTTTGGAGGATCGGAGGTGATGACTTTAAGCACTATAGTAGATGAGTCACACCAGACAGCATCAGTTTTACGACGATTGTCTGCAAGCCCATTAATAGTGCGTCAATCGTCGATCACGTTTCGGGCTGCCTGCGCTTTAGAGCCTCTCATAATTTTATTGAACAAAATCGCGAGTCATGTAACTCAAAGATTTTCGCGGCTGCATGCTCTTGGTTACTTCCTTTTACTGCTTCACAAATGTCGGCTTCTGAAAGGTTTGTTGCTTCTTCCTCGTGAATCAGTCGAGGAAATGGTATTTCTCGGGCTTTTTCTTCTCATTTCTTCCGATCTTGTTTTTCGTTGTGTTGTAATTGTAAAAAATATTAACTACTGTCTTACAACTTGTCCCCTTTACTGTTTGCTACCAGAATGTAAGAGGTTTTCTTTCTAAAACCAATGCTGTTCTATGCCAAGCTTTCGATACACTGAACCGAGATAAACTACTAGAAGTACTGGAAAATATTGGTATACGAGGACGAACAAGCAGTTTTGCGTCAAAATAAAAAAATGAATAGAGTCAAAATGAAAACGTTCATAATGGAGTTCCTCAGGGATCAAAACTGGGTCCAATCCTGTTCATATTGTACACCAATGAGCTGTTACGAGTTTTCAAGAAGAAAATTTCATTTGCATATGCAGACGAAACGGCCATAGTTGTGGCAACAGAAATTATGCAGGAGGAGTTCAACAACGCGCTAAAGTGGTGTCATGATCACGGCTTAACGACCAATTCATCTAAAACAAAACTGATGCAAACCAGCAATTCAGGGCTACACAATTGCAAGTCCACTTCAAAAATGAATCTTGCAATATTTCAGTTAAATGTCCTATCGACACAGTGGAGAGATACAAATAATTATACAGCAACTTTATGTGGCATAAACACATAGATGAGTTGCGAGTGAACCTCGGAAGAGCTTTATGTGCACTAACCCTTCTAAAATACCATGCTACACCGGCCATATTAAAACAAGCTTACTTTGCCCTTGTGGTATCTAAGCTAATGTATGGCATACTTGCATAGGGTAATGCATCAGCAACATATATGCAGAAAATTCAAAAAATCCAAAACTTAGCACTGAAGAATATACGAGTACATAACCAGCTCAATATTCCGGAATAAAGGCGTTTTAAAGTTCTTCGAGTAGAAGATATCTTCAATATGACCCTTATACTGGATCTCAACCGATTCATTACACCAATTCATCATGGAATCAACACAAGAATACGGCCTCAATGTATGATTCACGAGCCCCGATTCTACAATAACAGACAGCTGAAATGCAGCGTACGTGAAATTCTAAACACAATTCCGCAAGAACTAAAAAATATACAAAATATTAAAACTAGAAAGAAAATCATAAACAATTTTTTCTTGAATTCTGACTTAAATAGCTAAATTTCACTCCTAATTCACTTATTAAACTTATCTTATCAATTATGATTTCCCCGGGTTAGGCGGGGATAGGTCAGATTAATCTATCTGACCCTATTGACGATATATTTATTTTCACAACAGATTCAATTAACTTCTCAATCTCACTTTGCCCCCTATATCCCTCAAAAATTGACAATTACCACCATTCCCTACCCAGTCTACTCCCCCAAAACTCTCTTATCTTACGACTTTCATAAAACAAATTTTCACAAAATCAGTGACTATCTCAGCAGATCCCCTTTAAGTTTCACAACGTAATTATAAATGATGCCCTAACCATTTCTTATAGAGAAATTCTTCAAAAAATCATCTTTTAGTCCTCCCTGGTATAATCGCAAGCTTTGTTCCTCACGGAATAAGAAAAATAGCTCGTGGACTGTTTTCTTTCGCACCCGATCCTTTTATTCTAACTTTCTCAGTACTTATCTTCATTTCACCGAACTTTGTTATCTATTTCGGTAAACTCTTCCATATACCCAAACTCTTCGAAAGAACTTTGTTTGAATCTCTAAATTTCCAATGCAAATCATTTAATTCCCCTAGATAACATGGCTTCCTGAAGGGTAGGTCAACCACCACAAATGTTGTTAAATTCGTATTCTTTGCCTTCTCATCTCTAGAGAATGGTAACAAGGTCAACGAAAATTCGACGAAAATTCTCATCTGTCTATCGTCGGCTTTGAACCCATGTTGTTAGAATAGATATTCTCTTACCAGACAAACCGTTTTTGAAATATTTGTTTTAGGTCACCCCACTCGGTTCTGTTTTTGGCCACCTCTGGAGTTCAACAAGATAGTCATCTAGGTCCCCTTCTTTTAATATTAACCATAAATGATCTCGATAGGATCATCAAACACTCGTCTATTCCCCTTAGTCCTTAGAGCTAACTCTCTCCTAGGTTTTGCAAAACGGTGATCCAAAGAATTCACCAATCCATACGTGACTATAGAGGGACTATATTGTCTTTGTTCGCTCCTCCTAGAGTATGCTAGTTAAGTGTGGCCCCCATACCATCATGTGTATGTCTCGAATCGAAAGCATCAAGCGCCGTTTTCTTCAGTTTGCTCTTCAAGGTATGCCCTGGGACGATCCTTTTATTCTGCCTCCCTATCAAAACCGTCTCAACCTTATCAACTTAAACACCCTTAAGTAACACAGAAAACAGACGACTTTCTCTTCATTCATCGACTCCATTCAGGTAACTTTGAATGTTCGTTCTTTCATAACTCTATTTTCCTCAACACTAACCTTCGTTACGCAGTCCTCGTCTTCTTTTCTTCTTTCTATTAACCCTCCACACCTTCTATGGTCCGAACGAACTAATCTCCCATATGCTACGAAAGATCAAACAAAAAACCTTACCGTCTTTGACTTTAACCACACCACTCCCTCCTCAAATTCGATCTCCTTCACCACTCCAACCAACCTTAAGTTTAAGTTTAGCCTCTTTTTTAGCAATGTACATACTTATCGTAGATTTCGATATTTCCAGTGTACAGGTGCAATCGCAGTAACTTTTGGAGATCGTGTATTCCTCATTCTTTCGACAAGTTTTATGCAGTCTGGATCAAGTACCGATACCAGGAATATCGATGCAAGGAAGCAGCCAAAAATATAGCAAATATTGTGATTGGTTACATTTGACCACAACGTAAACTGGAAGAAATTTGGTAGTTAAGTCACTGTACGTGCAGGAAATACGAGAAAAAATGTGAAAAATTCCAATACAAATCAGAACGAACAGTTCAACTGCGAAGGAAGCAAAGATTTCACGACTAAATCGAAACATATATGTATAGGAATATCTATTTAGTTCAGCAAGGCTACCTGGCCGAATGTTTGCCTGCTGAGCTTTTACGGCAGTGGCAGGTGCTTCTATAGAAACCGTACACTAGCTCCACAATATAGTCCATTTCAAATCACCGTGCAATTGGAAAGCTGCGCAAATGGAGCCTGTTAGCGGATGCTACTCATCTATTCACTGGAAAATGATATTTACGAAACGGCTGAACTTTCTCCATTTACTTTCATATTTGACCCATTTGCATCATAGGCCCATATATGCGCGTAATTTGCCTGGCCACTACTTTTTGTGACAAAAATCAATACTTCCTGCAATTAATGTATCTAGTCCTGCCATAAGGACCACAATATTGGTTATTAAACAAATTTGGATTCAGTCGAAATGACTGCCTTTTGCTTTAACACCAGCTTCTTTACTGTATGGCCATTGGGCTATAGCGGCACGTACGGTTTCCATGGGGTTCGTGAACATGAAATATTGACTCTGAGCAGCTCCTGTGTGGTCTTGGCTTTGTGCGCTGGAGCAAGGTCCTGTTGGAAGATCCATCTGTATCCATTGAAAGGGGTATTGGTCACAACATCCTCTAGCACATTTTCTTGGTTGGTTTTTACGCCTTTGTCACAGAAATGGAGGGATATGACACCGTGGTGAGAGACCCTCACAAAATAATTACGGAAGCGGGATGATGTCCACGTTGAACCTTAGGAACAACTTTTTCACTTTCTTAGATGAAGTGGCATAAATTTTTGCACTTTGTTTGTTGAAAACTTCTTCCACGGTAAAAGTTTTCTCATCCGTAAACAGAATGTTTTCGTGGCCATTGTCCGCGTGACACTGCAAGAGTCGTTTGCATCTTTACAGCCTTATATCTTTTAGTTGAGGAATGAGAAGAATAAGAAGACCGACGATAGGCTTCTGATATGCAGATCATCCCAAATTAGCCTAGACATGGATCTGGTTGATATATCCTATAATTTCTTGGACATGATTTTCTGCTTCCTAATGGGACCACTTCTTGGATTGTCTTCTACTCCAGACAATTCGCCGTAGTGAGCAATAGCCCGATAAACAATATTCTGTTCACTGATCAGTGCATGTGTCCTGAAGAAAAATTAACGGTTCTATTACCGCAAGAAATTTTGAACGATAAGCACTGGAAATTGTGTTACAGATCTTATTTTTATAAAAAAGAATTTGATTCGAACATAAAATTTTTATGAAAGGGGTTAGGTAAAAAATATATAATCTGACTATTTTTTGCGAATATAAATGCTAAAAAATGGAATATTTAATCAAGATATCAAGAACCTTTGCAAGGAGTTGAAGTAAGAAAAACGTAAATTTATATACAATGGACTGCTTTAAGGAAAGCCTTTAACACGCCAAATAAAAGTGCTTACGCTGAAAATTTACCACAAAAACCTGGATTATGAAAACAACCATGCAAATGAAGCTCCTACGAGAGCAGCTGTAAGGAAAACAACTGAATATGTTGGAGTTTCGCATAGAACCATATAAAAAATATTAAAAGAACAAGAATAAACTGGAACAGTACAATTACCCAACAAGAAAATTCTTCATCGGCACTAGATCACTGGATTAGATGACTTCCACTTTAAATTCATCAAAAGAACAATCTACTCCTTCCACCAATTTGTCAAAAAAGTCGTAACACTGAACGCCCATAGGGTACAAATCCGCCAAGAACTGGAAATTAGGATAATCAAGACATCCCTTCGGAGGTATCTGAGAGCCAAAGGATCAATTTTTTGTAAGACGGAAGACAATAGGAAAATCCTTTGTGAAAGGATGGAATTGAAAATTCAAATGTAAATATATATCCGTCAAACAAAGAACTTTCGTGAAAATGGATATCATATAATCTATGTAGATGAACAATATTTATAGGGTGATCCATCGAGAGGTTTGACTTTCAATAGGCTTTTTTTTACAGATCACGCAAGACACCTACCAAACCGCTTTATCCTTTTTATTCAGTATCATTTGTGAAGTCATCATGGAAAGACTCACACCACAACAGCTTCTCCAAATTGTTCGAGGAACTTACGGTGTGCATAATCAACCTACTGAAACCACTATTGCCAATACCATTCGCAAATTTGAGTCCCAGTTTACATTAGTGGATGGTATTCGACTGATTAGACTACATCCAGCACGTAGTAAAGAGATTACAGCAGTTGTAGCTAAGAGTGTACACAAAGACCGTGACGAATCGATTCGTCATCGTTTTCAGCAGCTTGGCTTGGCGTATTCGACAACTTGGCGTATTTTGCGTGAAGATCTCTGCTTAAAAGCGTACAAAATTCAACTTGTGCAATAATCTTAGCCAGGCGACTTGAATTTGCGTCATATTTCCAGGGAATGGGCTTTGGAAAAACGCAATTAAAATTCAGTGCTTTATCGTGAAAATTTGTTCAGTGATGAAGCCCATTTCTGGCACAATAGATTCGTTAATAAGCACAATTGCCGTATTTGGGTTAATGAGCAACCCAAAGAGCACCAAGAGCTACCATTACATCTTTTAAAAACAAAATTATGGTGTAGTTTATGGGCTGGTGTAATCATTGGTCCATATTTCTTCAAAAATGATTCAAATCAGAATGTTACCGTCAATGGTAACCGTTATCGCGCCAACTTAACGAACTATGTGCTTTCTGAAATTCAAGCACATTGTCTCGGTGAGCTCTGATTTCAATAGGACGGCACTACGGGCCATACAGCGCGTGAAACAATGGACTTGTTGAGAAATCATTTTGGTGAGCACTTAAGTTCACGTTTTGTTACGGTAAATTGGCCGCCTAGATCATGCGATATCACACCTTTGGACTATTTTGTCTTGGGGTATGTAAAGTCTCAGGTCTTCAGGAATAAGCCAGCTACGGTTGACGCTTTGGAAGCCAACATTACTCGTGTTATCCGCAAGATACCAGTCGCTATGCTCGAACGAGTCGCCCAAAATTGGACCTTCCGAATGGATCACCTCAGACGTAATCGTGGCCAATATTGACACGATATCATTTTAAAAAAGAAATGCCATGAATTGTTCTTTTAATCGTTGATAAAAATTTTAAGTTCACTTTCAAATTTATGTATTTTATCTTACATTATAAATCAAACCTCACGATAAATCACCCTATACATAACTCCCACACAAGAGGAATGTCTTGGACTGATGGAAGTACGGAAGGACTAAAAAAGGCTATTGCAAAAGGATGTCGGCTTAGAATTGCACACGCTGGTGGTTCAAATGGATTTGTCAGAAATGGTCTTCTAATCTTTAAATCTGGATCGAAGTCGGGTGACTATCATGATGAGATGAACGAAATTGTAGTTAGTTTATTGGCTATTAGGAAATAATGATGCGCATAGCTCTTCAATGCTGAATATTTAACTGTGTAGTATAATTAAGTTTAACAAAACAAGACATCTCCGTAGCATCAAATAGACGACATGATTAGATCAGTAGGCCATGAGAATATATGGGCTATTGTAAAATCAGGGGTATCGGGTAGAAACACCACATCAAAACTAAATGACATCTGGAAAATAGCAGAATAGCAAAAATTACTGTCGAGAAATGGAAAAAAATAAATGCAATAAATCTGTAAGGACAGAAGAAAGTTATTTGAGCTATGAACTGGGTTGGGACTTGGGATACCTTCAGAGAGAGAATTATTATTAGACCCGGTGATTTATTAACTGAAATTGAAAGCGACGGCAAGGATGATGATACCGCTGATGAAGATTAAGTGCATTGATCTTAAAAACAATAAATCGCACAACACACCATAAAAAAATTAACACTTAACTACAATTCATTCAACTTTTATATTTATATGTATATAAAATCGTCATTACCAACTCCACTGAAAAAATATAAAATGGACACGTTTTCTACGTCCATGCATTCTCTCTACACTCTGTTTTCGCATCTGTCAATACCGGCTTCTTATCTTTTCCACAATACATTATCCGGTGCCATTCAAGAAGATAATCAGTACGCGCTGAGACTCAGTGGATTTCGTCCATAAATAAATTAAACATAGATGGCAAACTTTCCAGATATTGGAAATCAAAACCGGTTTTTTCCTGATTGCCCCTATTCGTGTGAACATGTCCGTGAAAACGTGTGAATTGTCAACAGTGTCAAAATTTGAGAACTGACGTCTCCCATATAATGCTTTTGCAAGGAGAGCATGTTCCAAAAAAAATGTAAATTCCAATTCATGAATAAATTGGATTATTAGATTAAATGTTGTATTAATTTTTAGTAAGAAGTAATAGATGCGGATTACTGATATTTTTGACTTTAACTTTACATAAACCTTTTGCAAAATTTAAAATATTGGTAATAGCAACAAACAAAATGATAAGCAAAGTAAAAAAAAAATATTGTGCTTCCTAAGTCTATTTGGTACAACAGAGAATTGACTAATCCTTTTTTAAAAAAATATGGGTGTGACTGGACACATTTAGCTCAGAATAGAGAAAAAAATCTGAATTACTAGATGGCGGAACCTCCTTGACCGCCAGAATGCGCTGCTACTGCAAAAAAGGTTATGGTGCCTTGAGGTCCGTTCATATTTAGGTAGATATGCCAAATTTCAGAGCGATACTGTCTTTAGTTTTGGTTTGACAGCTGATTGTTGTTGACGTGTTTGGCATCATGTTAAGTATGGACAAAAACGATTTTCGTTCTCTCATAAAACATTCTTTTTTGAGAGGCAAGCGGAGAAGGAAACAAAAGAAAAGTTGGATAAATATTATGGGGCTAATGCTCCGTCAGATTACACCGTCAAATATTGGTTTCGAGAGTTTCGTGGTGGCCGCAACTCCACTACCGATGAAGCCCGCAGCGGCAGGCCATCCGATTCGGTTACAGAGGACAATGTCATAAAAATACATGAAATGGTGTTGGCTGACCAGAAAGTGAAGGTGCGTGAGCTAGCAGATACCACAAAGATTAGTACTGAGCGCACACGCCATATTTTGGACAATATTATGAAAAAGCTATTCTGCCGCTGGGTGCCGCGCATACTCACTCCTGACCAAAAACACGAACGCGAGAGCACTTCGAAAGAGTGTTTGGACTTGCTGATGCGGAATCGGGCGGACTTTTGGCATCGATTGGTAATTGTTGAAAACCAGAGAAAAGAATGAGTGCACGGCAATGGACTGAAGCCGGCACGAGTGCTCCGAAGCGGCCGGGGGAGGTTCTATGGGTCGGTTTTCTGGGATTGTCATAGCATATTCTTCGTGGACTACCTCGAAAAAGGAAAAACCATCAACGGAGAGTATTACTGTGCATTACTGCGGCGATTGAAGGCCGAAATCGCTGCAAAATGCCCTCACATAAAGCGAAAAAAAATTTTGTTTTTGCAGGACAATGCACCGGCGCACAACAGCATCGCAACCACGTCTAAAATCAATGACGTACGGCTCCAATTGCTGTCGCATCCACCGGACTATTATCTCTTCCCAAACCTCAAAAGATGGCTCATCAATAAAAAATTCAGCTCACGCGAGGAAACCATCGTTGCCACGGAGGAGTATTTTGCAGACCTTCCGGAAAATTACTTTTCGGACGGGATCAAGAAATTGGAAAATCGCTGGAATAAGTTTATCAAACTAAAAGGGGACTATATTGAATAAATTTTTTTTTTTATCCTAATTAGGTTACTTTTCACCCCACCTAGTGCACGACAAATGGTAATTAACTTATATGAATTTCTAAATTTCAAAAACAATTTTCTACGATCAACGATTTTAATTTTAAAATGTCTATTTCTGTAATGCTATCGTTTGACAGAACGCTGCACCTTTCACAACCGAATGAAGCTTTGAATTCAAAAACACAAGTAAACAAGTAATTCGTGGATATGGCAGTTTTATGATGTAGGGCCAAATATCTACTTCTGGAATCGGTAATTTGGTCATATTTATTGAGATCATGACGAAAGAAGTATATTTAAAGAATTTTTCAGGAAAATTTGCTTCAAAGTACACAAAAAATATTTATCGCAAAAAATAATTACTTCCAACATAATAGAACGTCTTTAGAATCATTTAGAAAAGATCTTACGAAAATATGTGTTTACATCAAAGCCTTAATGAAAAGTCTTATTTTCAGTGGAATGGTAAGAAATAACAAGTCAATATATATGTAAAAGTTGACCCATTCAATGCCAGACCGACTTAAAGAAGTTAAAATGCTTAAAGGATACTCAACAAAATATTAGGGAAGTTCTTTTCTGAAAAATTAAGGTATAAACTAACGCTTTTCATTAAAGGTATCAAAAATTTAGCTTTGCTCATTTTGCATGCATCGGAACGTTTTAATTTCTATTATATTTTCTTCTAAACGAAATATTACTGTTTTTGTTTTTGCCTCAAAGCAGGTACAAATAAACATTGATTTCTTGTAAAGAAACAGATCTGTTGAAAACAATTATAAACTTGATTCCGTCCCACAAAACTAAATTAAGTTTGGATATCAAAAGTTTGCTGCACATTTCTGCCGTTTCTAAGAGAGGGCACGACTTATATTAAATCCATACCAACCTTCAAAAGATACGTGTATAAATTTGGCAGCTGTGGGATTAGTTCTCGAGATATAGCGTTGTGAGTGAAGCAACTTTTGTTATCGTGAAAAAATGGATTCAAAGCAATTTCGTGTGTTGATTTATCACTACTTTTTGATGGGAAAAAATGCAGCCGATACAAAGAAATGGCTTGATAAGTGATTCCCGGACTCTGCACCAGCCGAACGAACCATTCGCAAGTGAATTGAAAAATTCAAAAGTGGTCATACAAGCAATGAAGATTATGCACGCAGTGTAGGCTGTTTCAGATGAAAACATAAAAAAAGTCTACAAAATGATTACGAATGACCGTAAAGTGAAGTTGATCGAGATAGCTAAGGCTCTGAAGATATCAAAAGAGCGTGTTGGATATATCATACACGAATATTTGGACAAACGAAAACTCTCTTCAAAGTGGCTGCCGCGCTTGCTCACAGTCGACCAAAAACAACAACGTGTTGATGATTCAGAGGTGTGTTTAAAGCTGTTCAACCGCAATAAAGCCGAATTTTTGCGTCGGTATGTAACAATGGATGAAACTTGGCTCCGTCACTTCATACCAGAGTCAAGTCGGCAGTCAGCTGAGTGGCGAGCAGGCGACGAACCTCGTCCAAAACGACCAAAAACTCAACAGTCGGCTGGTAAGGTTATGGCATCCGTATTTTGGGATACACATGGAATAATTTTGTGTTGTTGGAGCGAGAAAAACGGCCGCATTTGAAGAAAAAGAAAGTGCTGTTTCATCGAGACAATGCACCGTGTCACAAGTCGATGAAAACGATGGCAAAATTGAATGAATTCGGCTACGAATTGCTTCTCCACCCACCGTATTCTCCATATTTGACCTCAGCGAAATCGCCGAAACAGAGGCCTATTTTGAGGCTAAGCCGAATACGTACTACAAAACTGGTATCGAAAGATTGAAAAATCGTTTCACTCAGTGTATCGCCCTCGAAGGCAACTATATTGATGAATAAAGGTGAATTTTGCCAAAATTTTGTGTTTTAATAAAAAACGGCACTGACTTTTCAGCCCATTCTATATATATTATTTTGTCTATTCTGGGATTTTTTTTCTAACAAAAAAGCCATTAAAATACCTCTCCTTTTGTACTTTATAAAGTGTGAAAAGAAAACATTTTGGAAATTTTTGGAAAACCTTTAAATTCAATGAAAAATACAATTTTTTTTCTTAAAAAATTAAAAATGATTAAAAATGTTAAATTATTAGTTATTAGTATTATTTAATTACATTTTTTACTTAACACTTTTTTTACTTAACTACTACTAAAAGAACAACAGAGAAATTGAATTTAAAAAATGCCCTTAGTTAACAATCTCTTTCATTGATATCCAGAATGCAAAGTTTGTGCCTAAACGTGAAAAATGCAAACGACTAAAAATACAAGCTTAAGTTTGATTTCAAAATTGTATTTTAGTATTTGCATTCCATTTAAATCTTCAAATGAAACGTTCAAAATATGATTCTTAGGTCCTTTTTTTAATTTTATTCTGATACAATCCCCTTCTTGTGCACTTGAAACAAAAAAAAAAGAGGTTTCTTTCCATATATTCCATTATCTTCACTTTGTCACAACGTTGAAATAAATATTCACCAACTAAAATATTTTTCATTGAACATTACGTGAAATTTGCTGTCATTTTGCCCATTCTTACAGATTCTAGAATTGGAGAATGTATTGGTAATTCACTTACAGTTTGTCTGTGCGAAAGTTCCGGGTTTGCAAATGTGTTAGTAGAGTTTGACATCTAGTTTAATTTATCTATGACTTAGTGCAAGTATGGTTACGCTCGAATTTCATCCGGATCACTTCCAGGATTACTGGAATAGACATGAAAAGAGGGCATATACGCAAGAAATGATTTGAAAAGGACTATAGTCGATTTTATACATAATAAGGGCTTGTCAAACAACATTGAAAAGTGTCAACATTCGCTGACTATAGTCATCCTAATCCTGATTTATGATATTGATATATGGACGTTAGCGAAGGCAGATCAAGATTGTGATAAGCACACGCAATGTAATCTGTATGCATAGTAATGGCCGGGCAGATACATCATGCCTCTTAAAATCTTTTTTAGTTAAGTAGCGATGCTTGTATATCTAATAAACAGATAGAAACAAGACCTTAAGAACCTAATCATGTCTAATGTTTCAAAAGATAACTGCGGTAAAGCGTGTATCACCTAACATAAAGATACTGATCAAAAAGAAATAATAATTCGACAAATACCCGCATGTTTACGGAGACAGAGTTTAAAGAAATCAAAAGCAGTGAATGGAATACTGCCATCACAAAACTTAAGGAAGATGCAAATAATTATAAAAGTAAAAAGAGAAGACAAAATGTTTCAGAAAATACTGGATCTGCTGCTCAAACTCAGTTAACGAATAATCTATTTCCTATTCTTTCTGAGTTAGGTACATCATCATCATCAATTTAACCTGATAGCAAGAAATCGAAAAAGCACCACTGTCATAGATGTGAAAAATGTCACGTCGCTAAGAGATAAATAAACAACTAACGACAAATAAAATTAAATTAAACCGAAAGCAATAAATTTTTCTGTCCTTCCACATTTATTTTTGGTGCTAATAAACTACAACAAGCAATGTGTCGTATTAAATCTGGGAGCTTCTGAATGTATAGTTGAAAACGTTAATCATAAATTTGTAAGTTCCGATTATAGTAACACCAAAGTATATTAAGAGATAAGCTATGCGGACATCCACCTTATTGAAAGTAATGTATCCATTATATATACTTATATGTTCAAAAAGTAAACTGACTTTTGGAATTTCGCGGGCAACATGCATTCGATTATCAAATTTGTTTTTTTCGTTATTTTGGTATACATGTCCCGAACATATGTTCGCAGTTTCAAATTTATAGCATAGTAAGTTTGTTTTTAATAGATAGAAAGGTTAGATGTGTTTTGTTGTGCCTGGCAATTTCCAATTATAAAAAAAAGGAGCAATGAATTTGCATCAAATTTTGTGTAAAAAATTGAATCAAATGCTCTAAAATACATACGATGGTTTGGTCTAACTAAAAACACTTTTTACAAGTGGTACAAGCTCTTCCAAGATGTCCGAGAAGATGTCAATGACGAACCTCGCTCTGGACGCCCCAGCACATCAACAAAAGATGATAAAGTCGAAGCTATGAAGGAAGTTGCTGAGGATGTTGGCATATTGGTCGGCTCGTATCATGCAATTTTTTCGGATGTTTTTCGGCATTAGACCTGTCTCTATCAGTGAAGTGTGTTCCGAAACTTCTTAATTTTGATCAAAAGAACCGTCGCTTATGACTTTCTCAAAAGGGTCATAACTGGTGACGAATAACTAGTCCTGTTCCCAAAACTTAAGAGACCTACGAAAGGACGGATATCCCTGGAAGAACTTAGGTTTATACAAAAAAGTGCCTCTGAGAAGTGCTTTGAGGACTCGAAGACCTCATGTCGTTCTAAATAAAATTAGAATTGTCAATGTACTCGTAGGTATACCCATCGTAATTTTCTATTTCAGTACTTGGTACCTAAGTACTAATACAAAAAAATGGGGAAAGCGAAATACCTACTCTCCTTACGTATTCTTGGCAGTCGAATATCTCCTAAAACACAGACGAAGTACTTGGGTATACATTTACAAAATAGATTTGCATATAAAAAACACGCTATGGCAGCTACGTTCATATTGAAAGAGTAGCCTTCATCCAAACATCTGTCACAGAATAATAAGCTGATAATAAGAGCTTTATCTCTTGGACATGTCTTTGTTGAAATGTAATGCTTTACTCGACAAAGAAATTTGCATTTTCATTGAAAATTAAGCGCCGATCAAGCAGATAGTTTCAAAATTCACCAACGCTGGGTGAAAGATTATAGAATGATTCCAATTAATTCCATGCAAACACTGAATATTCCTCAAGCATGTGAAATTTCAATACGACCAAAAATTGAGCCAAAAAATTCTTTGTACATTGTCCCAAAGATAGTAAAAATGTTTAGTCGTTCGCCAAAAACATCTGAAAATTTTCCTCTTCCTACATCCCAATGCTCATTTACAATGATTTTCCAGCTTTCAGCTTTTTGGGCAAGACCAATCTGCCTGCTGCATACTTTGCAGAAAGTTTAACACTTCCAGATTGTGATTTGTCCACGCCTACACTTAAGTGCGTCGAAATTTCATTAGGACGAATCCACTTTCACAGACGTTTAGTAGCAAGAGTTCTAAAGTGATCCTTACATTCACAAATCCACCGGTCTCCCCTTCTTCTGAAGAGGTATTCTTCTACCATAGAAAAAGTTATACTCTTTAGGACTCTTTCCGAGCTGATGGAGATCAACAGATCATTAATTGTCCAGTCCGACCCTCAAAAAGGCTAAACTTCTTCTCTCTCCTTCTACAGACCCATTGCACTTACATGCCTTCTTTCCAAGGTCATGGAGAAACGCTGATAAGCCGTCAGCTCATGAAATATCTCGAAACACTAAAAATCCTCAATGATCGGAAGTACGATTTTCAAGATGTCCACTGGTGATTCGATGGAATGTCCCACCGAAAAGTATAGGGTTTTCTAATAACGACTTGACAACTTTTTTTTTAAATAAAAGGCAAACCATTTGAGATATTTCAAAAACTCTATTTTTGGCTTGAAGTACAATTAAAACATTTATGAATGGAACTCGACTTCGTTCATATGGCTACCGCGGGCACGTTTGCAGCGGTCGATTCTTTAGACCCAATTTTCAACGACTCGGCCACACATTTCGGCCGAAACGGCCGCTATTTCGCATTCAATGTTGGCTCTGAGCTCTTCCATCGTCGTCTGTGTGTTGGCATAAACCAATGACTTAACGTAGCACCACAGAAAATAGTAAAGCGGCGTTAAATCGCACGAACGAGGCGGTCAATCGACTGGCCCATGTCTTGAGATAACACGCTCATCATACTTACTCTTCAATAAATCGATTGTAGAGTGTGTTGTGTGGCTTGTGGCACCATTCTGTTGAAACCACATGTGGTCCAAGTCCATATCTTCCAATTCGGGCCAAAAATAATCGGTGATCATGGCGCGATAACGCTGACCATTCACAGTAACATGATGATCGTTATGGTCGACGAAAAAATATGGCCCAATAACGCCGCCGGCATGCAAACCGCATCAAACAGTTATTTTTTGTGGATGAAGTGGTGATTCATGAAGCACATGCGGGTTTTCACCCGACCAATAACACATATTTTGCTTATTGACGAACCCATTGAGACAAAAATGAGCTTCGTCACTGAAGATGATTTTGCTATAAAATTCATCATCTTGGCGCATCTTCTCCAGAACCCAATCGGATAATGTACGTAGCTTCAAATGGTCCATCGCCTTCAATTCTTGAGTCAGCTTGATCTTGTATGGATGTAAACCAAGATACTTACGCAAAATACGCCATAATGTGGTGTGAACGATGATTGATGATTGATGGCTGATTTGGATCGTTTGCTACGGACGTCTAAACGGCAGCGATATTTTCAACACTTCGACCAACCCGTTGTCTCACTGACACGGCAACATCACACAAGGAATATGTAGACTCAAATTTTTGCATTAAACTTGTTATTGCCTGTCTACTAGGGCGAGAATAACGACCGAAAATTGGAGTTAACGCTCTTAAAGTTGCAGTCATTCCGAATATCTGTAGAAAATTTTTATAATTTGAAGTGTTGCTCGTCAGTGTACTTTACCATGATGAAAATGTTGAGCTAACTGAATAAATTGACGGTGACAGTTTGATGATTAGTGAAAGAGTGCGTTCACAAATTAAACTCAAAGTTGTCAAGTCCCTATTGGAAAACCCTATAGAACTGATCTGGTGAAAGCAAAAAAATTGCCTCTGATATTTCTAAGGAATTTTACATAGCTTGCCATTAAGCTCTTATGTCGAAAATGCGTACACTGTGGGACTTAGAAGTTACCTTTCGGAACGTTCAGTTCAAGTTGTTTTGGATGGTTTCAAATCTTATAATCCCAAAATAAATGCTGGGGTACCCAACTCAGTCTCGGAGACTCTTTTTAATATTCATCAATGACTTCTTGTCTTCGCTTCGTTTCCAATTTTTACTTTGTTGATGACAGTACTCTCTACTTTTCATATACGTTCCCGGACTTACACCCCTATTATTCGGCTGTAGAACGGAAACGGAAACCCATTTAATTCCAATATTAGCAGCACAAATAATTTGGGAACTATCAACACAGTGGAAATTAATGCTTTCAGAACACAATGCGGTCTGATGTCATTTAGGCACAATCCAAACATCCAGCAATTGTCCATGAATAGTACTTGCATCGTTGAAACTGATAATTTTTTTATTCTCGGTATATGTTTCAATGACAACTTATGTTGGAATGTTTACTTATATGATGTCGCCAAAAATGCTCTGAAATGTTTAGGTTTGCTCAAGCGATGTAAGAAATACTTTTTTCCCTCTGATCAAGCCAAAATATGTAAGGTATTCATCCGCCCAAAATTGGAGTACAATGCCCACATCAGGTCAGATGCTCCTAAAACATCTCTTCACCTGCTAGATAGGATTCAAAACCGTGAGATGGAACTCATAGGTGATGCTAATATCAGCCAGTCAACTGGCGCACCTGAACGCTGACGTAATGTCACTTACCTCGTTCTATCGCTATTATAACTAGTGCCGCATTGAAATTGCCAGCAGCATTCCGCCCCTTGAACTATCAACCGCAACACATGTCCCAATATGAATGCTCAACAGTATAACCTCAAGCCTATCAAGAAGTACAACTCACTTGTGGAACGCTTAGCTGAGCTCTTTATCTCCTGGACACCATAACTTGCAAACATTTAAGGCCAACGTACATCGGTATCTCTATTTTTGTCACTCTCTAACTTTCCTTCGCTCGCCTTATGAGCAAACAATTAAGGGTACATAAAATCCCTTGTACGCCCGCCAATTATAAAAAAGAAAAAAAAAAAAAAAAAAAAAAATTAATATTACAAATATATTATAGCTCGAGAGAGACCTAACTTAAACAAGAGTAGAAACAGTAAAACTAGGACCAGTATTTATGCAAAGGTGGTTGTAAATTTTGTAGATAAATCCGTACACTGATTTGGTACTACGTTCGAGTCATATGCGCTTAAATGTGAGACATCGTGGGCATCTTTTACTTTACAAAAACCTCCGCATGATTTATTTCGTGTCCAAGTTGTAAAAAATGCAAATACATTCACGGTACTGTAATGAATTTCGAAGAGTTTGTGTATTACCATGCAGATAGCTACCCAATCAGTTAATATCATGCCAAGCGTATCATGTGTTTCTTCGTTTCTTTTTTAGTCAAAAATCATTAAAAACTCAATTTTACAACCTCTGGTTGTTTTACTATGATGCAATGCCCATTACCCCACCCAAAGGTACCAGCTACCCTAGCAATACTCCCAAGAATACAATTAATAAATACAAACGTCGTCAAGGTCAATCTCTTGAATTTCTTGAAAGCTTTTTTTTAAGTTTATTAGCACTATATAACCTTTATCTATCGACATACAAAGTAAGATGCTAATCACCTATTAATGTGACTAACTTTGCATACCATATGCCGTGCACTTAAAATACCATCGGAAAAGAACAGATTCCAAAAAAAAAAAAAAAAAAAAAAATAAATAAAACAAAAATAAATAAATAAAAAAAGACTGAACAAAAAAAAAAAAAAAACTTGCTGATAGTAATTTTCCAATTTGCAAGCAAATAAACTGCCCTGGGGCAGTGGTACTCAGCGTATCCAACCTATTCACACTGCGGAAAATGCCGTAAATGCGGTTAATTCCGAGACTCTCTTCGGTACCCTTGGCCATGACTTCCATGGACGCCAAGAGCCCACTCCTTCACACATTTACTCTGCTGGCATATTAACGAATTAAAAAAAAAAAATAATAATAAATAAATAAATAAATTCATTGACTAATTAATTAAATGAACGCACAATTGCCTTTTCATTTCAGCTTCCACAAATCGCTTACAAATTGAGAATATGCGCGCGGTCGAAACAGAGAGCCTTCTTAGATACTTAGAGCGTTTACCCTTATAAGTTCTCACCATCATAGGGTGGAGAGCGGGGGTGTATCCATATACACAAGTACAAATAGTCGTATACGCGCATCGGTATTCTGTGGCACTAGTTTGACAGTACTCGTATTCTCGCACTTTGCCATTGGTGCTACGTTTGATTTCTTACGCTGGTGGTGGTTGTCGCCAGTATTAGCCATTCGACGTCTGACACCGCAAATGAGTGTTCTATGATTTAATTACATATATTATTAATTTAAGACCTTGGATGTTGCAAAACAAGGCGGATATCATGCCAGTTTACATTGTCGGGCGTCGATGTTGCTGTCGCAATCGTCTCGTTCTTCTGCGGTCGTTTTAGCTGTCCATAATTGAATAAAATCGTTGATTTATTTCTTCCACTCTTGGTGAAGTGCCCCACCGCATTGATAAGTCTTAAGATTGAGATTTGTATCGCAGAGTGAAGTAGATACGTTAAACATTTAGTTAAACATAACATCAAATTGAATGTCGGCAGCTTTAAGGAAATCAAGATCTCAGTTTATGTGAGACAATTTAATGCAGGATATCTGCTTCAAGTATGACAAATTCGCAAATGTCATCAAGCATATAGCATGTTTCCAAAATGTGTTATATAGCCGTTAGAGCTATACTTATTTGCTTTCTTGACGAGTTCCTACATTTTGTGTCAATTAGGGCATTTTATCCGTCTATGCAAAACCTAATTCAGCTTTTAATGTTAAGTTTGCTGCAACTCTTCTTCAATTGCCGTATTTTCTTCTCCATATACTATACATCACCAACACTTATTTGTTTTTGTATAAATAAGATTCCACTGTATAGCTTGTCAATTCGAGTTCTGAGAAAGTCTCTAAACAAGACTAAGACAATTCAACTTTTCGATTAAATGCGTATGCGTCCAGAGATTCCTTACATTATCAAGCCAATTTGGAATTCGTAATAAGCCATAGATACTCAGTCTACTACACCGTTTTATTATAATATGCATAGTTTGTCGTGACGTCCACCGACTAAATAAGAGAACAAATTTAATTATTTTTACGTAATCTTCCTATCAATTGTTTGCCGCCGATCCTGGTGCCAAGATAAGGTTAGGAAAAATCGTCTGCCTCCAGGAACAGATTTGTCGCATTGGCAAAATTCGTCGCCAATACTTGTAAATTGCCCCTACAACAAAATTAATGTTCGAATTTCAAACTTCCTTAGAGCAGTTTATGAGTGATTCCGGGGGTGACGTCGAGAAAACGATAGTGAAGGGGTTTAGCCACAAGCCGCCAGCCAATTAAACCATGGAAGACATTTTACAAGTGAATTGCGATCTCAAATGGAAGTAGTAACTTCCAATGCCGCTGTTGAAAGTCAGGAATGCATTCGCTTACAAGAGCTATTGCTGCAACAACGCCACTATTGCTCCCATCGTTTCAGTCCTAGCTAATGCGCCAACTTCAACTCCCTTTGTTAGGAATTTCGTGAAATATTCAAATATTAAATCAAATGCCAGTACCATTGCCATCTATGCCAGCCCCGGATCGACATAAGGTATCAAAAACACATGAAATTCGTCTGCGTCCGTGCCACTGCAGCTATCGCAGACCCTGAAAGCATGTTATATGATAGCAATGCCAACTGACTACTCGTACCTCGTATGCCTGAATCAAACCAACCGTGTGTTTCTCCGTCCTTCCCAGCATCGGTCCTTCTATGAAATCATTCGCGTATATTTGAGAATGTAGGAAAGCTACAAGACTTACCAGAGTTTTCTGCTAGGCCAGGAGAATGGCAAACGTTCGTCAACGGCTAACCTTCGTATGTAGAAATTCATCAAATTAGAAGTGTGAAAAGTGGTGGAAACGCTGCCAATTCACCCCGACAATGTCGAACAGGTCATGGCGGCGTTGGAGTTCCGCTTCGGACGCCCAGACTATTTGTTGAGAAGCCAGCCACGAAAAGTGAGAGAGTTGTCACAGATTTCCAAAGAAAAACTTGAAATGCTAATACCCTTCGTAACAAGGGTATCAATATCTTTCAATATTCTTGGAAGCACGTGGTCTGCACCAACATTTAGGTAATCCGATACTCATCGATGAATTGGTGGCAAAGTTGCCAATGAAGAAGTGACGTGGTCTCAGAATTCAACCGTATCCTACTTTGCAAAATGGGTGACTGAGATCGCCCGACTTGTGTGTTTGGTCACACCGACTGTTAAAACGCCGCACGACCCACAGGTAAAAGTAACAGATGCTGCCTCTTAAAGGCAAGTAACTAAAGCAGAAACCAAAGACAAATTCGTTCTGCATAGCAACCAAAGGTTGATGATGATGACCTTTTCAACAAAGTCATTGAGGAGTTCTTCAGTCTGAGCAATTTTGAGTTCAAGAGGCCGCCGCCGGAATAATTTTTCAAGCACAACCAAAAAGCTCAAACAACAATACCAAACGGATCTACTTTGGTAAGAGGAAGTCAGCGATATCCAGAACAGCTGCAATATGACGAAGAGAAGGCGATGTACAAAATAGCATGTACATTAGAATGTACATATTATTAGAAACTACGTCGCAAAAGGGTACGCTAAAAAGCTTATGAATAATGACTCGAATTTGAAGACGCCACGAAACTGGTGTCTTGCCTATTTCGGAGTGCATAGTTCCAATAAACCATCCATTAAAGTCATTAAACTCGAGACCTGGTGATTTTAAGCCGCTTATGACGATCTTGTTCACTTCCCATATCTGTGTCCAGTGATATTTGTGAAATGTTTCACCAGGTCTATATTCAACCGTGTGATCGAGACTCGCAGCGCTGGCTAGATGAGAACGAAATACCAATCAATGTATATTGTATATGTGATGAAATCAATGATCTTTGGATCCAGCTGTTCACCGTTTTAGCTAAACTCGTAAAGAATCTCATTCCCAGGAGACCAACACTATGTCGATGATTATGTCGCCAGCTTTATGGATATCGCCGAAGCTATCGAAGTTACGAACAACGTCATTTATATTCATTAAAACTCGGCGGAAGTACTGAGCAACATAACTGACTTCACAGGAGACAATCGGTGAAGAGAATAATGAACATGAACATCGAAACTACTTTGGAGAAGATCCTTGGTCTGTATGGAAAGCCTAAGCCTAGGAAAGACGTCTTTTTATTTAAATGCAGATTTCCTCGAGTAAGTCTGGACATTATAGAAGGTGACAGATGTCCTTCCAAGCGCAATTTTTTGGATGTGGTCGTGTTTGTATTCGGTTATTGTCATTTTCACCATTCATGTCAAGCTATTCTTGTGGTCGGAGTGAAGACGTAAAATCAGATGGGACGAGCCAATTCCCCAAAAAATTTTTGAGCAATCGGAAATGTGGAAGAAGTAACACTCGACACTACCGCAGTTTAAGATGTCTAGGTGTCACGAGCTCTGCTTGTTAATAGTGGATCATATCGATTTGCACACGTCCGTTGTGGCCAGAGGCTTTTAGCCTAGAATCGTTCATGCGATGCTATTCGTGTGTCAATTACCTGTGGAAAAATCAAGAAATTGACGTCAGTTCCAAGGCTGAAGCTATTCGCTCCCGTTCTTGGGATAAGACTCTACAACTCACTGTTGGAGTACCATAAACTGTTTTTAAGACCCGCGCCGCACTTCTTGAAGTGATTCGAATACAGTGTTCAGATGGCTCTGGTTGGAGCCTCACGGTCATAAGCAATTTGAGTCGATTTGAACTGCTGAAACTCTGGAAAACAGCTAAATCAACCAGTGGCGCTGGGTCCCGTCAAAGCTAAATCCGCATCCGCCGGATGCCATAATAGCAAAGTATCCTTAGTTCAAAACCAGAAGTAAATGGATAGATGGTCCTGCGTTTCTTGCTGGAAAAGGCTTGGCCCACTCAACCGGTTGACATGAATTCCCAGACAAGTACCGAGGAACTGCGCCCGAGGTTATTACTACATGCCACCACAGTGTGTCAGTAGGGAAAGGTAGCCAAATATATAAGATGACTCCGTATAAGGACGACGCCGATTTCGAACATTTCCATCATCGCTTGTATTCAGAATAACGATAACATCATCAACGAGACTTGATTTAGATTCTGGGTGCAGACTGCGCTCTTCCGTAAAGAAAGCGAAACACTGCTACTTTCTTTGAATTTGAGATGCCCATCTGCCGAAGAACCGTCTCACTCCCTTCCTGAGGCCATTCAGTTATACCGAATTGGACTCATTTGGACCGGTTTACATCACTGCTGGACGTCGGAGAAGAAGTGGATTGCACTTTTCACACATTTGATAGTACGGACCAATCAACAGACTCTTGTTGGTACGCCGAAGCAAATTCGAAAAGATAATAGGACTAATTTCGTCGGTGCAAAAGGGAAGCTATCAGGCACTGGTATATTTGACGAGGATGCGATTAAAGTGGAGTCGTCATCGACGGGCATCGAATGGTTGTTCAATTGCCCGCTAAATCCACATTAGGAGACTAGTATAATCAATTAATAGAGTCCTCTCACGAATACTGAACTAGACAGCCCCAAGATGGAGTACTCTTGTCGAGGTAAAAAGTGTAGTCATCTTTCGCCAGCTGACGTATCCGTCTGTGCCGAGTGGGGATTTAGCCAGCAAATCAAATCAAATCCCCTTTTTTTAGTTCTTTTTTTCTTTTATTAATTCTTCAACCTAATTCTACCTAAACCTTTATATGGCGGCCACGGCTAAAAAACTAGGCGACAAACTTTGCTCTCTAATGAAGCTGCCCTGTATTCGAAGAAAACAACGAAGAAGTTTCTTGTCCTTCAACGGCCCACCTAAATTATTGGTGATGCGGAGCAACATCTTTCATATTTCGACTCGTATCAAGTTTCTGTTTTAGTTGAGTTACCTGGCCGCAACTTTTCGATGAACGTGGAAGATTAGCGGCTTCAGTAATTTGTCCTGAATCCGCCCTTTTTTTTCAAACGAACGCCTCTCTGGGAACAAAGCCGTTAAAACGTGTACTGTCGTGATAAGGATAGTTAAGGTAATGAGTCCCATGGATCAGATTGTTCGTAGAGATCATTGCTCTAGAAATGTTCCTTCGAATCAGCTTAATGACGAAGTTTTCCACTCTTATCGGGTTCGCCCCATTGTACAAGACCTCATTAGGAGAAAATGTTATGTACTCAGACTCTGGTGTTCTGTATAAGCGAAGACAAGCCCTTAGGCAAGCAACATCTAATATACAATATATGTCCAATATCCCAAGGTATCTTACTACATTTTGACAAGAAAGTGGCCCCCATGTTGTCCTACGATTGAAAACGTTCGCCAATTTTTCCTTTTCCCTAGAGGCCAGAGACAAAGGCGTCCTTAATAGAATTGTTTTCGAATTCTGAAAGTTGAGTTTAACTTGCAGTCATCATAATATCGTTTTATTTTATCGAAGTTACGTTGCAGGAGCGTATTAATGACCTCATTTTTTTACCTGATCTGTACGCTATGGCATGATGAAGTGAACTCACAAGATGACTTGTGTAGATGTTGAGTATGATAGGCGAATTATGCATACCTTATTTCAGACCATCTTTAATGTCCTATGGTCCAGCAGAAGTTACTTCGCCATTCTGTACGATGAATTGTCTATTGGTGAGCATATCAAAAAGAATGTACAGCAGTGGTTTATTCATGCCCAGGCTGTTTAGTTTGAAGAAAAGTCGCTCTAAGCATACGGTGTCGAACGCCTTTTACAAATCAATCAGGCAGGCATCCGTGCATTGTTTCTTATTTTTGTTCCTCTGGATATCAGACTCTAGTTTGGACGCGGCATGTGACCTATCATCCTCCGCCTTAAAATCGAGTTGATTGTCTGGAACTATATTTTTGTCCTCAATCTACATAGCCAGGACTCTATTGATCACCTTTTCGAATACTTTGGTGATATTCGGAAGCGGATTTATCGACCGAAGGTTCGCAGATGTCAATTCTAGGTAATACAAGGTGTGCTCATTAAAGTAAAATGACTTTATATTTTTATAAAAAAAAAAAAAAATACAATACACTTGTGCCAACGATTTTTCCAATCCTCGAAGCACTTCTCATATGCACTTTTCCACATAGCCTTGCAAATCTCCGTCCTTTCATAGGTCTCTCTAGTTTTAGAAACACGAACAGTCGCATTGGGCCAAATCAGGTGAATACCGTGGCTGAAGCTTGGTTGTCGTATCTCTCGCAAGCAACCATGAATGAGCAGGTGTATTATCAGCAATGAATTGTTTTTCCACAATTTCAGATGTTTTTTTCGTATTGCAAACGGCCGATACTATTACTTCAAGGTATTGACCGTATGACCTTGAGGTAAAAACTCCTGATGCACTAGGCCACGGTAATCGAAAAACAGTGATCAAAGCTTGGACATTTGATCGAACATGGCTTTTTTGCTTTTTTCGGGTTTAGCTCTGCTGGGTGCTTCCCTTGGGACAATTGGACTTTGGTTTCGACGTCATAACCATAAAGCTATGATGTGTCACCAGTTTTGACCCTTTTGAGCAAGTAAGGGTCATAATTGAGATCATTAAAGATCTCCTGACCTATGATTATGCGACGGTTCTTCTGACCGAAATTAAGAAGTTGTTGGCAATTCGACGATTTTCAATAACAATTTTCTTCACATCTCGACGTTATCATTTTTTTGTTAATGTGCTGGGGTGTTCAGAGCGAGGTTAGTCATTGGCATCTTCTCAGCCATCTTGGAAGAACTCGTGCCATTTGTAAACATATTTTTTACTTAGAGCCACTGTCAACATTTTAAGTGCTTTAGAGCACTTAATTCCATTTTTTATACAAAATTTTATGCAAATTCGTTGCTCCTTTTTTTTTTATAATAATTGAAAATTGCCAGGCACAACACAACACATCTAACCTTTCTATCTATCAAAGATAAACTAAGTATGCCATATACTTGAAACTGCGAACATATGTTCGGAACATGTATATCACAGCAAAAAAAAAATCGATAATCATCTTACTTTTTGAACACACCTCGTGCATCGATTAAATTTTTTTTGAAAAACCTGAATTCTTGTTGTGTAACACTTTTCGAGCACAAGTTTAACCAGCTTTATCTATCGACGTTATGTTTTTTTTTTTTTTTTTTGTGGAAAAACTAGAAGGAGAATAGGTTTTACAATATAAACGGTTCTATTCCTGAATTTTTCAATAGAATAGACATTAAGGAGCAAGAAAAGCGAAATAGAACTTATCCAACAGCTGTTTCATATGAAAGTTTAAAATGTTAAAAATAAAAAGAAGTCATAGTTATGACTGATATGAATATATTGGGTATATAACCGATTTCGTGCGGTTTTTTTTTTCAAAATTTGAACGTTTATTTAAGAAAAACATTTACAATAGTATTATTCAAAGTATTGCCCATCTGAAGCTACGACTTTTTTCCATCTTTCTGGCAATTTGTGAATCCCATCCCAAAAGAACTGCGCCGGCCTGGCAGCCAAGAATGAATCAAGCCAAATTTTGATATTCTGCTCTGATGTGAACTGTATTTCAGTGAGGGCGTTCTGCATCCACCGGAACAAATGGTAGTCAGAAGGGGCAAGGTGTGGGCTATAAGGCGGGTGGGGTAAGACTTCCCATCCACTGTTTTTCAAATAGTTCTTAACCGGAATAGCAACGTAGGGCCGAGCGTTGTCATGATGGAAAATTATTGCCTCGTGTCTGGACGCATATTCCGGGCGTTTTTTGGCTACTGCTCTCTTCAAACGGATTAATTGTGTTCGGAAGCGTTGTCCATTGATGGTTTCACCCGGTTTTAGCAGCTCATAATACAGCACACCCATCTGATCCCACCAAATACAGAGCATTACCTTGGCGCCATGGATATTCGGCTTCGCCGTTGATTTGGCTGGTTGGCCGGGTTTCACATATGATTTTTTGTGCTTGGGGTTGTCGTAATGGATCCATTTTTCATCACCAGTAATAATCCGATGCAAAAATGACTTCCTTTTTCAGGCAGAAAGTTCGATATATTTGAGTGAAAAAAAATTATTGTTGTTTACGCTTCAAATGAAATGTCGCACAATGACAGTAGCTTTCCAACGCATGTTCCAATGGAATAATACAAGTTACGCCATCTCTTAGCAAACCGCACGAAAGTTATAGAACCGATACATAGATATAAATATTTAGAAGCCAAGACGTCCAAAGGATTAACCAATGTAGTAATGCAATCTACTCGTATTGACATAAGTATAGTCCACCCTAATTGACCATTTATCTGTGACGATTTAATATATAAACATTACATAAAAATCAGCCGTGATAGAATCTTGGCTTGCCCGACTACATTGCAACAATGTGTGCCACTATTAAAGCGGCGGATCGTGTAATTACCGATCAAATGGTAGTAAATAGCTCTTTATCAGTATAAAGCTAGCGAACCTATGCAACGAACGTATGTGAAAGAATTCTGTAATGAACAAGATATTGAGCGGCTCTATAATCTTTTTGTGAGTAAAATTAACAATATGCGTATATGATCAACCTAAAAAAACAACCAAACAACCGTCAAAAAAAAAAAAAAAACTTGGATAACACCTGAACTAATTACGTTACACAGAAGAAGAGACGGGATGTGTAGAAGATGGGAGTGCAATTCGAAGAGCAAACCATATGAAGTCGCGTACAAACAGTTTCGCAACGCTGTAATTACAAATATCCAAACATCAAAATTAAAATAAATATTATAAGACGCAATTCTTAAATGCCAAAAAGGATCCTAGGAAAACATGGAATATAATAAAATAAGTACTGGGGAGGAAACATAAAATGAATAGAAGAAGTGAGTGATGATCTTCGTAGAGCAACTCAGTGAAAGGGAAGTATACAATAAGCTATTCTTAGGGTGTAAAGTAAAAAAAAAAAAATTAAATAAAACAACAAGGGTGTGAGATATATAGAATTGATTCTGGCTTTATTTTGAAGCTACGTTTATACGTACTTCGCTGGAAGTACTTCAAGAAGTCGGTCCAATTTTTGAAGACTCGGTCCAATATGTGCGGTATTTCCGGTAATAGCGTGTCGAATGTTGACCCTAACTCGTCCAAATTGGTTGGCTTGTTAGCGTAGACTAAGAACTTGACATAGCCCCATCGCAAATAATCGAGTAGTTTCAAATCACATCATTGCAGCGGCCAATTGATTAACTCTGGCAGTGAGAGTTAATCGCCAAATTTCTCGTTCATAACTACTAGCGTGGCGTCGCTTGAATGGAATGTAGCGCCGTCTTGTTGGAACCACAGCTCGGATATATCAAACTTCCGACTCTTCCAACTCTGAGCACAGAAAATTGATTAACATCGCTCTATACTTGAGACGGTGAAAGAAACAAGGTCTGGTGCGCCATGCCATAAACCACATCAAACAATCAATTTTGTGGATGTTTGATGATGCTTGACCGAATACTTGTTGATTGTGTTCGCTCCAGTAATGGAAATTTGTTGACATAGCCGCTGAACCAAAAATAGGCTTCGTTCAGCGCCCAATTAGCGAATTCGTGGCTTTGTCTATGGTCGTCCGACTTCAATTCTTGCGTCAGCACAATCTAATACGGACAAAGGTCCAAATCTAAAAGCAAAATAAGGCAGGTTGATTCTCTGGCGATGCCCAATCCAGCTGATAAGCGACATTTTTGGATCTTATTCGATACTGGCCGCTCCGGCGGCTATGTTTTCTTTATTTCGCACCTATCTCTATCTCTTAGGTGGCTTAAGATCCAAGAGAGTGTACTCACGCTCAAGCTTTTCCACGGTGCGACGAATACCTGCATACTGAAGACCACCGAACACACGACGCCATTTCTATTTTCTAAAAACAGTGCACGATGAAATGGAAAATCTTACTGAATATTTTAACAGCTAGATATCATCGCCATCGGTAGTGCCTATGAAAAAGCTTCTCAGGAGAGCCAGCAATTCGGAACCGGCAACAAATAGTAGGCCCTGCTCAGGAGTGTAAAAATTCACGAAGTGAGAAACACAAATGAGTGCGAGAAGCTAGGCCTTGATACACACGATGCTGTCGCGCCAAAATATTTATTTATTTTTAAGATATCATTGGTAGCTTTGATAGCTACGAAAACGTAATAATTGGAAAAAATATTTTTGCTATCTGGTCACCCGGTATTATACTTGTACCCATCATTCAAATGCCAAATTTTTAAAGATGGCATTATTTATTGTGGGAACTATAGGTCTATTGCTATTCTGTCGGTAGTTGAAAAACGTTTAAAGGAAATCGTTCTGCGACGCTTAGGCAATTTCAGAAGCAAACATAAAATCAGTACGGGTTCCAAAAAGGGAAAAACATCGAAACACTTCTAGAAGACCTTTCCAACATGGCAACTACGAGCTTAAATGCAAATCATCGCGTACTTATTTGGTTCATGGATTTTAGTAAAGCTTTTGCTATGCCTAATACCACTATAATATATTTAAGTTTTGAAGAGTGATTTGTCCGGGAGAACAATGAAAGTGAAAATATTGAACACAATAAAGGAAGGATTGTATACTCAATACAGTGTTCCAAAAGGTTCGATATTAGGACCATTGCTGTTCATACTTTTTTACATATGAACGTCTTTGTTTTTTTGAACGAATACGGCTTATGCATATGCAGAATATACAGGAATTGTTATAAGAGTTTGATAGGCTTCTGAGGTGGTGTCTTGATGATTGTTTGGCAGTTAGCACAAAGTCTGATGCACGTTCGTACTCTAACGCAACCAAAAGTCATTATAAATGTATACTTTCGGAATAAAGACTGTCCCGCAAATCCAAGAAATTACAATCGACAAGCACTTTCTATGGCAAGATCACAGCAACAAACTCATACAAAGCTTGAAGGGTGCAATCTTTGCCACCTTCTACTCAAAGCTAGAAGTTTAGAAGCAGGCATACCAACTTGAGGACTGCTTCTTAGACTAAGATATATAAGCTAATAGGTCTGCAACGTCGTATCAAGCTAGTAAATAAAAACAATGCTAATTCTGAGGCTCTAGAGTATTATGAAGATCAAAATTTTCACCAACCAATACCTTATACCCTAAACATTAGAATAAGGCTGGAAGGCTTTTTTAAGAAAATCTCAAAATTCAACAACAAATACGGTAAACAACAACTTAGCTATTTTATACCAACAATATTGAACACTTTACCCTTACTTGCTTACTTAAGGTGATGCTACAGTCCCGGGCAGAGCTCGGCTCCAACCCACAAGCCAGCTTGATCTCAAGCTTGCTGGCTCTAGTTAAGAGCGCTAAGTTGGCTGAGGATCCTTCTTTCACATGCGTGTGCCACCTGAGTCTCGGTCTTCTTCAACTGCGCTGTTCCTCAGGAGAGGATTTGAAGACTCTTCGGACCAAAGCATTTGTGTCCATCCGCTCTACATGACCCAATTACGTCAGTCGTTGAACTTTCACTCTTCTGGGTAAGTCTATATCGCTTTGAGGTTGCACACTTCGTCATCACACTGTTTTCTTCCAATTAGGTCATCGTTAACGGTGTATACGAGTAACTGGACAGACTTTGCTTCTTGTGTTGGCGTGTGATTTTTGCACAATTTTTTCATGAATGATGTTAAAGAAATAGCACGAAAGCGGATCGCCTTGTCTTTTTTTTTAATACCAAAAGTTTCGGTGAGTTTTATATCAACCTTGATGGAGCAGCGTATATTCTCAATTGTCATTCTGCATGATTGAACGAGTTTGGCAGGGATGCCAACGCAAGATATTGCTCTGTATAGTTCGTCTCTAATCGCCTTAAAATCGATGAAAAGGTGATGATATGTATCGATCTTAAGCTTATAGATTTTTTTTGAAGATCTGCCGTGGTGTGAATACTTGGTCGATGGTGGACTTTCTTGGCCTCAACCCACACTCATATGGACCAACCACGTCGTTGATGAACGGGTGCAGGCATTCACAAAATACGGAAGGCAGGGTCTTGTAGGCGATGTTTCATATGGTCTCCTTTCTTGAGGATCGGACAAACAATGCTGAAGTTACATTCATCGGGCATGCTGCTTACAAAGTCATCGGCTGCCACTCAGATCGCTTCAATAGCGTCGTATCAAAATCTAAGTCCTCAGTTATCAAAAACCGCGGCTTTGTTATTCTTTGGCTTATTGTCTAAGCCGAACACCTGCTGTATGCTCGTTAGCTCTTCCTATATCGGTGTTATTTTTATCCATGTAGTCGTTGATATTATTGAGGTATGAAAGCGTGAATTTTCTTATCCTTTTACGCATCAGCCTTCTTCTCTACACCCATCATTTACTACTCCATATTGTTTGTGTGCCTCGTCGGATGTCTTTTCTCCCCTACGCAGTCAGCATACTAAGGATATTTTTGATCAAGCGTAAATGCTTGTCTATGTCAGTTTTCGATGTTTCGAAGACTCGTAACACTTTTCAACAGTATTCGGTATAGGTAAAGACAATAATAGTGTATCTTTGTTGTTTGAAACTCTTGCAAGATTATGGCAAGGATGCGTGATTAACCTTTTAATTCCGAAAGAAGCATGGGTTTAATTTGCTTGCAGAGTGCCCGAATAATCTTACAATATGCTAGATCAAGGTGCTTTTCCTTACCTGTATCATGGCTGGGAATAGCTGGATTTTAGGACAGTTGGCTTTAATTGAAGCAGAGGACAGTATTTTATTACTAAAGTCCATATTCTAGACCTGTCAACGTATTTTTAGCAAAAAAATATGCAACTTACTCACTCAGGGTTCCTGCGTAATGTCAATTTTAATGCCTTCTTACCTAGGTAAAACCAAAATATCCTTTAACACTGATGCTAAATTGGATCATTCATCTACTTAGCTTGCTTACGCCCAAACTGAATCGGCCTCAATGAGTGCTGCTGGGCACTACTTACTGTGTAATATAAAAAAACAGTTTTTCTGGTACTTCCGTCTTGGAATTAAAGACAGTTTAAGGATTCCTCGAACCGATCTTCAAAACGGGCAACCAATTACGGCCTTTAGCACTGACGCAGATATTCTTTATGCAATCTCATGTTTCACAACAATCTCAGATAACTTGACTTCGAATCTACCCCACAGGTTTATCACTGGCTTCCTGTTCTTAAAGCAGTTCGTTTACGGAGACCACTCTTTAAAGGAGGGAGATTCTTGGAGTGTGCATGGATATTGGTTCTGAGAAGATGGCCGTAAATGTAGCTGTTTCATTTGGCACCAAATCGCTTTACTGGATGTTACAGTATCTTTGATTGATATCTGATATACTAATCACAACCTGGTCCAACGTTTTATCCTCCTGATCCTTCAAATAAATTCCTGCTTTATTTGAACTGTCTTTCAAAAAAGTGAAAATGGAGTTGTTGCACGTTCAGAGCATAGTCGAAAGATTGCTGTTAGCGGGTCTTTTTGACTCTGCCAATCATACTATAAGACCTTCTCTACCGTATTATGTGAGCGTCTGAAACCATTCATGAACAATCCGGTTGGTTCATATTAATGTGGTTTCAGGCCACAAAAGTCCACCATCGTGTGAATATTTTTCACACTGAAGTAGCTCTTGGAATTTTGAATTGACACTTATCATCTATTTGCCAACGTAGAATATGACTCTGCGCATAGCAACAAGCTAAACAATGCTATATCTAGCTTTGACATCCCTGTCAAACTTGTCAAGTTGTGCAAAATGAATGTGAAGGATTTTTGCTGCTACATCGGGGTCGTTAATAAATTAACCGATACCTTCAATGTCAAGAATTGTTTTACAAAAGGCGACGCGTTTTCTAAGTCCGCACAACTTAGCGAGCCGTCAATGAAGCTTTCGTGAAATCTGATAAAACGTCAAAGTTCTTGCTGTCATTAGAAAAAGAAACACAGTACCTACGATTTGCCCAGAATGTCTACATTTAGAGTTATAACTTCGATGTAGTTAAAGACTTTGCCTTACTTGGCTTCGCAGTTACAAGCAGCCAACCACATCAGCGCAACACAGCTACATCGGTCAAGTTAGGCATCAATGAATATGGCTAGATCGCCACAACTACGGCCCAAAAAGTCTTCAAGTCTACCCCATGAGGCGACACAACATATTACCTCCGCATTCCTATTAGTCAATGCTCAGGTGTTAACTTTGATCTCCATGTAACAGATCATTGTATGACAGGTAATTTGTTCTACACCTTAAATGACAAGCCCACAAGAAATAACTCTTCTCCGACCGTTACTAAAATTAGGTTTGATTTACTGAATGTTAAGCTAAGTTTTGAAAACTGGGAGACAGTTTACGCTGGAAGTAATTCTTCCAAGGCTTATGATTTATTTCTAGAAATCTTGCAATCGTATATAAGAACTTACAGCTACAGCTATATAATAAGAAGATCGGAAGTATGGCTAAAGCCCTTCTCCATAAAATAAAACTTAAAAATATGCTTTGTAAAAAATGTCGAAGCATTCACTCAATAGAACAATAAAAAATTGCTTCAAAAAAATGTTTCAGAAGGTTAATCGTGAAATCAGAATGTGCCGCAATATATATTATGATTGTATCATGCCTAGATCGCAAGGCAACCCAAACAAATAATGGAAAACTTCTAATAGTATAATTAGTTCCAATGTTTCGAAAGATAATTAATCATACTAGATAGTAATGGTGTTTTAATTGAAGATCCTACTACGGTTGAAAATATATTTAACAACTTTTTCGCTTCTATTGAACAAATGTCTTCCTTAAATGTCTTCTGTGATCAGTGTACCGGGGGCAGTTTCGTAGAGGATACAGCACGTAGTGGAAGCTTCTTGTTTAGCCCAATCACTGGATCTGAAGTTTACCCTTTATCAACTCGCTCAAAAACTCACCTCACATTAAAAAACATCGCCTTGAATATTGCTGAAATCCTTTTCAATCTTAGTATCTCCAAAGGATATTTCCCCACTAAACTCAAATCTGCTAATGCTATAACTACAATATATTCAAAAAGGGAAGTCGAAAAGAGGTTTACAACTACAGGCCGATTTCCTTGTAACCTACTGTGTCTAAAATTTTCGAAAAAAGCAGGATGTTGGGCTACCTGAAACCACTGCATTCTCTTTGACAAACTTCATTCTGTTGGGTTCCATGGTACTATTCACAAATGGTTTGCGTCCTATTTAAAACATAGAGCTCAAAAAGTAAAAGTCTGAGACTACTTCAGTGGTACTAGGCTACTAAACATTGGTTTACCACAAGGGTCTGTCCTTGGTCCTATGTTGTTCCCTGCTTTATTTTCCATTTGAAGGTAAAGTAACAGCTTTTGCAGATGATATCGGAATCACATATGTCTCATCTAGCCCTCTGAGTTCAGTGGCTGAGATTAATCACGATGTTCATTTACTGCGAGTTTGGCTTGCTTGAAAATACAGGATTTTCTTAATTCGAAAATTGCCAACGATTTAAAATGCTTAATTGCACATGTAGTGGGGATGATTCTTTACCGATTTTTAATGTGGGTTATTGTAACAAATATTTTGAGTTATTATGTCTCCTTTATTCTTACGAAGAGTTTATAAATATTATGTTTTATCCTTGTAATACGCTGAACGCACTCCTTCCAAGTCACACTTAACTGAAGCAACCGCACCCTGGTGGTGATCATAAAAATCCTTATTATCCAAAATTATCTAAAGAATCATCAATCCAAAGGAGCAAAGGAGCGCTAGCACATGGTCGGTGAAATCAAAATCTGATTGTCAGAGCTGCTGTACACACGTTCCAGGGAGCCAGGACTATCAAAAACATTCAACGAATTTATGGGTGAGTGTTCCTTTAAGATTTTGGTTGGGTTTTTTTGGTTTTTGAATTCTGAGAAAATCTGTTGTGATAGGAAATTTGTGGTGGTGGTCAGAGTTAGGCAAACGGAAACGCAGTATATTTAATGTAATGCCACCGAAATCAAGATCAACGGCAGGCGGAGATGCCCGCACCGATGACGAAGAGGAATAACAAATTCAAGAAAACGTAAATGCCACTATAGAACAGCAGTCAGGAAGCACTTCGTTCGAATCAAGGCTGTACGAAATGATGAAGCATATCCAGAGTCTTTAAGCGGCAATCACAAGAGGTTTAAGCATCGCGTGAGTTGAAAGGACTTAACACCAGATAATCAGGCGTCCAACAGTGCTGTGGCTAATGGAAGCGATGATGGTGGTACAGTAGCGTCCGTACTAAGTGAACTGAGCCGCACTCTAGCGGCATCAGGACAAGATCAAGCACGACCAGCAAAGCTGTACGATCTACCCGAGTTTGACGGAACGCCCGAAGTCGGGCCAATGTTCAAGGAGTCGTTCGAGATAACGACCGAAGAGTACCAGTACAGCGAGAGGCAAAACTTGCTGCGGCTACAAAAGGCAACCAAAGGAAGGGCAAGGGAATCCGTGGAATGTCTACTGATCCACAATTAAAATGTAAACCAAATTATTAACACACTTAAGGACAGTTTCGGAAGGCCGGATCAACTCGTAAAGAGTCAAATAATTAAAAAAAAAGCGTTCCTCCAATATCTGAGAACCGAATTGACCAGCTCATTCCCTTCGCCGCCAAGGTGCAAAATCTTGCAGCGTTTTTAGAGGCAGCCAATTGTGAACAATATCTTTGTAATCCTACGCTGATGTAAGAATTGCTGTTAAAGTTACCAATGCAAATACGATTGGACATGCGGCAACAATTGAGTCAATGCCAACAATCAAACATTTCAGCAAGTGAATAAGGGAATTGGAAAACATGGTGAGTACAATTTGCGTCAATCTTAATGAGCATCCGTCGCATGCTGATGCTAGAAGTGGGGGTCGACCCAGATTTTTTCATGCGGACACAGTAAGGAACGAGGAGTAGAACGCAATGTGCAAAGTGTGTTCTCGCAGACACAACACAGCTAAGTGCGACAGGTTCCTGACGATGGATGTGAGACAGCGGTGGCGTTTAGTACGTCGAATAGGGCTGTGTTTTAACTGTCTGTTTGGGGGACATCAGACCAGCAGCTATCAACAGCGACACAAGTGCGATGAACCAGGTGGTATGAGAAAGCTCCACGGTCTGTTACATAGTCCTAAGGAGGACAATGGCAGTGGACAAGGCACGTCACAGCGTCAACAACGCGTTTGTACCAGTTCCGTAATTCACCCACAGTCAGAGAACATCTTCTTTAAAATACTGCCAGTAAAACTGTACGCCGACGGGAAAGAGGAACGCTGCTATGCGTTTCTAGATGAAGGATCGGCAGTATCTGTTATTAACAGGAGCTTGGGGATCGTCTTGGGTTAAAAGGACCACCGAAAAGTCTACGGCTAAAATGGTTCGGGAATAGGACAGTGACCGAACAGTCGCGCCGTGTCAATAAAGAAAAAGCGTTAACTGGACCAAATGCTAAGAAGTTCTTGCTCAAGGGCGTTAGAACTGTCGAGGATCTCAGACTGCCTACACAATCGCTTTACGTTTCCGAGTTGCAGAAAAGGTACAAGTGTATGAAAAGATTACCAACTCTGGATTACACCGTCGCAACCCCGGAGCTATTGATTGGACTCGATAACGTACACTTAGGAGTATCCCGGAGAGTCGTCGCCAATAGCTGGATGGGACCAGTCGTTATTTCGACAAAGCTCGGATGAGTGGTCTTTGGATCGGTAAATGGACGCATGGTTAATCGAGTCAACCACGCTCTCTTCTCAAAGGTAGCAAATGTGGAGGATAATGACCTGAACCAGCTGGTGAAAAACTATACTACCGACAAAAGGTTAGGCGTACGCAGCGTTGACAAACTTGACAAATCGAACCCTTCGTATTAGCGAGAGCAAGGAAGTTTCTTGAGAAGACTATGGTACGCAAAGGTTGTCGGTTTGAAGCACTTCCATGGAAGAATGAGGACACCTTGTTACCGAAAAATAGAGAGATGGCGAGGAATAGATTCTTGTCCTCAGAGAAAAGGTTCCAACGTTACAAAGATTTCCGGCAGGAATACATCCGCAGCATTGAAGAATATCAGCGCAAGGGTTTTGCTAGAAGGCTAACTAAGGCAGAAGCAGCAATTAAAGGAAAGCGGACGTGGTATTTGCCACATTTTGGCGTGTACAACCCAAACAAGCCTGGTAAACTACAATTGATTTTTGATGCTGCTGCGGATGTAAATAAAACTTCATTAAATTCATCATTGCTCTCTGGTCCAGACTTGTGTGAGCCGTTGGCGACGATATTTTTTAAGTTCAGACAGAAACCTGTAGCAGTATGATCGGACATCGTGCAGATGTTTTATCAGATAGGAATTCGTAAAGAGGACCAGATGGCCCAACGCTTTTTATGGAGATCCGATCCTAAAGAACCAATCAAAGACTATGTGATGACAGTTATGACATTTGGGTCAATAATATGTGAAGAACCGAAATGCCGAGGATTTTAAAGAAAAATACCCAAAAGCTGCATCTACTATAGTGAACAATCATTACGTCGACGACTACGTTCACTGCTTCTCCAGTGAAATTAAAGCGATTCGAGTAACAAAGCAAGTCATCTGGATGCTTTTCGAGCTAAAAGGGTTTATATCGAACTCAACGTTTGTCAGTAAGACATTAAATAACTGCGAAACCCCACCGTCCGTACTGAGCTTGGACAAGGAAGATATAGAAAACCATCAGAAGGTTCTGGGTATGTACTGGAACACTGATCACGATAACTTGAAGTTCATGCCAGCCTTCGGCAGAGTTGATCCTGGTTTACTATGCGGAGCGAGAAGACCCACCAAACGGGAAATCCTAAGGATAATGATGTCTATATTCGATCCCTTTGGTTTGGCCGCAGAATACTCGTTGGTGGCGAAGCTGTTGTTGCAGTTCACATGGAGAAAACAAGTGGAATGGGATGAAGTGATACGGAAAGAAGCTTACGACACATGGATAAAATGGTTGGAGATGCTACAGGATGTGAAGAGAAAAGCTATACCACGATGTTACAACAGTGTTTTTTTGACAGTCTCGGCGGAACCGCATATATTTACGGATGCCAGCGTATGCAACGGTCGCATATTGAAGAGTTCCGAAAACAAAGGTTTCGCAGGCCAGTTTAGCATTCATCATTGGGAAAACGAAGTGCGCCCCACTGAAATTGGTATCCATACCACGTCTCGAGCTCCAGTCAAGATTCGAAAGATGATAGAGTGCAGTCACGATGTGACATCAGTGCGAGTTGTTATGTGGAGTGACTCAAAAACTGTCTTGGCTTGGATAAGGTCTGATCACAGGCGTTTTAAACCCTACGTTGCGCATCGCGTCGATGAGATATTGGACAGTACGGCAATTTCTGAATGGCGGTGGTTCCCAAGTGCGCTTAACCCAGCAGATTTTGGGACTCGAATGAAAGATAAAAAACGAGAGTCGTTTTGGATAAACGGTCCGAAATCAAATGGCCACAGGCTGAGTTAACGGAAAGCATCATAGAAGAACTCTACCCAAAGTCTACCTTTCTGCACGTTAGGATAGGATGCGACATGTGTCGTGGCATGGATTCTTCGTTTCAGTGATAATTGCCGCAAGGTCGAATACAAACGAGAGTATGGATAGTTAAAGTTAACAGAAATTAAAAGAGCGGAATTGGAAATTATTCGCACTGTTCAAATGGAGGTCTACATAAGTGACTAACTACGCCCTGATTAATAAGGAACAACTGGCGCGCAGCAGTAGCCTGTTGAAACTGTCTCCCCGTATTGATGGTGCAGGCATCATTCATCTAGATGGCTGAATTGGTGAAGCTATAGCAGTACAGCCTTGTACCCGTCGGCCGACCATACTCCCGAAGGATCATCAAGTCACTGGCCTCATTGTGGATTTTTATCATTGTATTTGGAAACATTAGAACCAAGAAACGATTATCGTCGAGCTAAGGCATAAATTCTGGATTCCACATATCTGAGCAACTGTTAGACGTGCAGCAACAAGTAGCCAGACGCGTAAGAACGCAAACGCAAAACCAGCCACTCCGATCATGGGACAATTACCCGTACTTGACGACGCGGGCGATATATTTAGAAGTCGCTAAGTCTGCAACTTTGTAAACAGAAGGAGAACACCGGTACGCATCCGTTCGGATAACGGGACAAATTTCGTTGGTGCAGATCGAAAGCTGAAGATAACAAGAAATCTCGACCATGAGAAAATCACGGATGTCCTCGCGAGCAAAAACATTGAATGGTATTTTAATTGCCCCCTCAATCCACACGCGGGGGGGGGGGTCTGGGAGCGTCTGGTACTAAGTGTGAAGCGATCAATGGGACATGCAGTGCTCAGCGAGAGCTTACAAGAACACAGCCCCACATAATTCTTGAATTTTATTTTATTTATGAAGTAGCATTTAGTACTATTTCAATTTAAAAAAAAAAAATGTTACTTACTGTTCTTATTATAACTATACCTCTTAACTTGTTATGATAGATTAAGCAAATTATATTTTTGTTACAATAAGGATAAGAAAGAAATATAATAAAATAAAAAAAGGTGATGCATTTCAGATAAAAGAGACTTCAACCAACGTAAAGTGCGACACTGAAAGAAGCTGGCGAGAGGTCTTGCTATCTGGAGAAACTTGTTTGTTATGGCTCATTTTCACTTTGACTGTAGCGTGAAGACAATGTTCTCGGCTGCAAGTTTGTCATTAATTATTGAATCCTGTGCACTATGGCTGGTGTTTTCTATCAGCTTGATGCTAATGGTTGCTGGAAACCACTATTACCTTCGTTACGTGAGTGTGGGGCAACAGCAATGAGATCTGTCTCAAAAGTCCGTCCAGGCAGGGCAAACTGAAACTCAAATTCAAACTGCCAACAGTACGGGTGTCTTAATACATTGACATTAAATGAGGTGCCTTTGGCTTTAGCCGTTGGTCCCGTTTTTTTTTTTTTTAACTTTAAACAATGTCTAATATTTCGCTTTGCTAATAGAAGACTTTCGTGATTACTGAGAAAATTCATCTTAATATCCCTCAAATGAATTCAATTGTAAGCAACGATCCATAGTTCAATAAACTATTGCTTCTGTCGCCATGCATGCCAATCAAAAGATCAAACGCATAGCGAATGGACACAGAGAATCCTTTTAGCAAAATAAAAATCACCGAAACTATCTACTCTCTCGAATACACATATGTCGGTCCATCGAGTTTCGCATTCTTTCATATCATTGTTCTCATCAATACAAAACCAACAATGCACCATAAGCCGCGACACATCAATAATCCGACGAAGTTAAACAAAAAAAAAAAAAAAAAGTATCCTTGGAAAAAAAGAAAGAAACGCGGGCGGTATTAACGGGTGCCATAGACCTACGAAAAGACGATTGCTCCATGAGATCTTTCTGTCATTGTGATTTACCAAAATAAAAACAAAAAAAAGGCAGCCAAAACCCAAAAAAAAAAAAATAAATAAAAATAAAAATTGTGGCAACATTGACATTATACGTCTCTGGACAATGGCTTTGACAGGTTTAGCTTTTTTCCTATCGTTTTTCCTCCAAATTTTTTCTTTTACTTTTTTTCACCAAATCTCCTTCCAACTTCAGAGTTTTAGATAAACAGACAAAAAAAAAAAAAAAACTCGATCCTTCCGACCAAAAACAATCAACATTCGAAGAATGCGTCGATCGCGTGCTCTATAAGGAATTAAAGATGTTTTTGTGCCTTCGGAAAGTCTCTAAATTGCCACACGTAACTTGAAAATTGTTATATCTGATTAAATGGCGTGTTCTTGTGGTCAAAGGAATGCGCGCACTTCGCGCGCCACTCGCAACATACAAAAATTCACAAAAATGCGCAAAGTATTTTGCACAAACAAAAAACCCCAAATTCACATCTATGAGTATATGTATCTGGTCAACTATTGAGTTTTCCTAACTCATAGGAACATTAGAAAAATATCTCCAGCTGAAAGGATTGCAATAAATTATTTCCATGACCTGATTTCAATTTTTGTGAGGTGGTACTCGGAGTATCTCTAGGTGCATAGATAATATTCTTCTGTCAACCCAAAAAGGACTGTTCACAGGAAGAACAAATGTTGCAAAGAGAATATTATTAGACCACCCAGTACGGTTTTGTCCTTAAAAAATCGTATTCAACCGAAACCATTTTTTTTGTTTGAAATGACCTTCACAACAAGGCACTAGGATAATTTTTCTGTAACAAAACACAAAGCGAAAAGATATTTTTATGGCGCTACACCCAGGTACATCCGACTACGTAATATCGTATTTAGATACAATGTGACACAATTATGAAACGGAGATCCTTTATTAGTTATGCGTTAAGTAATGTTTGCATATGACATAAGATATAGATAGGAAAATAAGAACCACCTGGTGATTAGATGAACATGTGCATAGTGCAGATGCAGTTTTTGGCACAGGTACTTTCCCAAAATCAATGCTTCCTGGGCATTGATTGCCATACGATTATATCTACATACATAGAGTCGATGGAATTGACTATTATTTCGATTAATAAAGAGTCCTAATTGGAGGTGATACATCCTGGAATCCAGAATTAGGCACTTTAAATATGTTGCCCTATGGTATTCCTGTGAGCGTTTTCCTTCTTTATGGAGTACGGCTTCACAGTTCGACAGCACATTAACAGTTGACCCTAATAACGAGCAGATCCGGTTCTCTATGGATCTCGCTCTCTCTTAGTTGCTGTCCTGATTACGTTCTGGCATACATGGGTCTCCACAGGATTGATTCAATAAACGTGACTAGAAAAATAGCTACCAAACGTATGGAGTCCTGCTACTAGCGAAACGAGGGAAGTGCCTCAAAAAACAATGAAGATATCAGAGATCCAACGGCAAATCAGACACAAATGGCTAATTTGCTTCAGACCGGTGAGACTAAATTTGGAAAGGGCCATTGAAGAGAGCAATTGAAGGATCTTCAGACCGCCCGAATCCAGCCCTTTGCCTTAATACGCAGTGTACAGAATAGAGATAAAGAAGTTTTAGGGGTATAGGTTTCGTCAATTAACGTCCTCGTCAATGTTTAGAATTATAATAGTCACGTTATGGGAACTGTTCGAAACATGAAGGAAAGATTAGACAAGAAAGCACTTGGACCGGATGGCATCCCGAAAAAGACCGCCAAGGCGGCTGTAAAGGCGAGGTCAGAAGTCTTCATAGCAACGATGCAAAGGTGCATAGAAGAGGGATCCCACGACATGGAAGCTCTAACTTTTAGTGTTGTTACCAAAAGTAATCAAACCACAGAACGTTTCTTATGTTTTGCGTGAACGTCTGACAATAAATGACTTAGGTTCACAGGATACCTATATATCCATTTGAGTCAGGATTTGCTTGGTAAGTGCTTACCCACATTAGTAGTGTAATACCAAAGCGTAACCTATGTTGAGGGCCCGGGACCTGGCCTGGCACCACTCTTGGTATGAATCGATGACGACTAAAGACCACTTGCTGATCTTATGATAACGGCCTGCAGTATTTATTGCAACTCCACATCGGGTCCGCAAATGGAAGATCCTTCCTGCGACTTAAAGTTTACACCACAGCCAACATAGGGGGTCTACCTATTCCAAGTTAGGCCCGATCAAAAGTCTCCCTTGGATGCTTCTAAACATCGGTGCCATTGAATACGTCCTATTGTTTATTCTACTGTCCAGAATGGTAGCTATGTCTTTTCAATGGTGTAATTTGATAACGAACAGGTTTAGAACAATAGCTGGGCTTATGTAAAAGGACATTATCCTAAGATTGGCGAAGATTTAAGGTAGGCCTCAGACTTTACCAATGGTGAAGTCGTCCCTACATAATGATTTCGAACTAGTCCTGATCTAAATGGGGTTTGCCCAGAGTGATGGGGATTATTCCCGTTTTAGACCTTAGCTTTATCATTGCAGGTTCCCACGTGAAGCACGCAACTTCACTGTCCAGAATGGTTAGCTCGGTTGTTCAATGCGTTGCACCAGTATGGATGCGTGCACTAGCGATGAACGGGCTTAAAAGAAAACTGTCATTAGAGTACAGACTTTGCGTAAGTAGCATTATAAGCGGCCTTAGAACAATTTTAGAGAAAGAAGCTCCTATTAGCCAGAATGATCCCCGTCGATGTATCGTAGGCGTACCTTGAACTGGCATGAGAATAAAATGCTGCAATGGGAGGAAAGTGCAATAGCATCGGCAGCGAGGTGGATACAAATGCTAATTTCTGATATCAAATCGTGGCTAACTATCTTAGAAAGGCGTGTAACTACTACCCTACACGGTTTCTATTCTGGCAATGCACATTATAAGGTATAGCTCTATTGATTATGGCACTGTAGTTTATCGTTGAGTCTGGAATATGCAAACAAGAAGTGGAATGCAGAGCTTGCCGCTTCTGCAGACGCTTCGCAATAGAGAGGACAAATAGTAAAATTATAGCCGACAGTAGCTGGTATCTGTAAGAACTCTATGTCCATTTGCACAAACTATAAATAAAGATCTTTTCTTTGTTTTTGCAGCAGTTCCTCTGTACACACCCAGGTGTTTATGATTGAATGCAGTTGGCGCAGTGTCATGTGATAATATCCAGCCATCTATGGCATACCAACGACTTAAGAGTAGCTTTAGAAGAGATTGTGTACAATTTATTCTTGCTATACCACCTTGTTCAAAAAGTTCCCGGTGGCGTCACCGTGTAGCGCTCCCATTGTTGCGATTTGAGTTCTGATTTTTTTTTTAGTTGGTACCGACGAAAACATTGATGAAGTTAAAGGAATGTTGGTCAATAACAGCAAACTAACCATCAGAGAGATAGTGGAGTACTTGAACATTGCCTGTAGATCCGTCCAGACATTTTGGTTAATGATTCGGGTTTCCGTCGTGTAGCAGCAAAGTTAGTGCTAAAAGACCTCAATTTCATGCAAAAAAGAGACCGTATTGACGTCGCAAAAGGAATGATTTGCGAGGTTGAATCCGATCCCACATTCATAGAAAGGATCATTACTGGAGACGAGACGTGGGTTCATGATTACGACATGCAATCCAGACATCAGGCAAGTGAATGGCGTTCACCAAAAGAGCCCATACCAACAAAACCACGTCGTTTTCAGCCAAAAAAGAAGAAAATGCTCACGGTTTTATTTTATTTGGGCGAAAGAGATCAGAATTGTTCGCAGAAAACTCGTGAATTTTGCCCCATGATAACGTACCGTCGCACAGTGCCATCATTATTCGTATTTCTTTGACGAAAAATGCAACAAATACTATCCAACAGCCACCGAATTGACCTGATTTGGCTCCCTGTGACTTCTTTCTGTTTAATCGAGCTAAAAACCAACACGGGGAACGCGTTTCAGCAGCCGAGAGGAAATAATGGAAAAATCGCACGAAGCACTGATGGACATACCGAAAACCGAATATAAAAAATATTTCTAGGATCGGATCCAGCGCTGGCATAATTGTGTTGCAGTCGATGGGGATTACTTTGAAGGGGACAATATAGATTTAGATGAATAAACTCGTATTTTTAATTTTCTGAATACATTTTGGGAACATTTTTGATCAAGATAGTATGTCGGCCAAAAAATCTTAGCTATTGCGTACATGTAGAGCTGGGTGCAGTAAAGACTTGTTTGACTCATCCTCGATGTTTTTATTGACCGTGATTAATCCATGTTCGTTGTACCCTGTGTACATATCTCATATTTCAATCAGGAAGCTTTTACAAGTGTCTGCAATCCTATTTGCCCATTCAGACGGCAATTCACCTCTCGGCGATATAATTTTCAACAATAATTTGTTGTTTTTAGATAATGGATAATGGCGATTTCTTCGTCTTTGAAGACACTGCTCTATTCTTCATTCTGAAGCAGTCCTATCAGGACTTTAATTAGTAATATCGGGAAGTATGACAGATAACCTCTTGATCATCACTGGATTAAAAAGATTAAGACAGATTTGCTAGAGTCTAAAAACGAGACAGCATGATAGCATGGTGGTATGTTATGGGTTGCCATAGTTATCAGTCCTATAGTCAAAGAGTCATTTTAGCCGCCGGGCCACCGCGCAATTGGTATGACTACTTCGTTTAATTTTTGTCCACCAGAACTGCAGTTCCAGTTGGAAAAAACCATCGGCAGGAAAGAAAATGATGTAGTTTCAGAGTCGAGAGCTTGATCAGCTTCAGTGAATATAACTTTCGCCTATGTGTTTCAAGTATCTGTTGTTACTGTAGGAGTGGAGCCTTTAGATCTTAAACCTTAAATAGTCCTTGCAGTCTCTTAGTGCCATGCTTTTACCTCACGAATTTTTCTCCTATTCAACTTTTTCTAAGACAGTAGTCGTTTATAGTGCCTCTCTTTTCCGGAACAATACGTCAATGATGAATTCAACCGTAACAGTCTAGTAGTATCGCCATCATTCAATCTAAATATACCAAACGTATCGTGGAAAAAGCCGCATGAGTCATCTGATGCGAAAGATCTAGTAACTCCGGGGTTAACACAACGATCGTCGGGGTTCGTGGTCATTCAAGATTTGTGATATAATTTCCTGCGCAGCCCCTGGAAGACAAGTAGATTGATTTATTGCTTCGATTTATGATATTTTTTTTCCACAGATAAATACATCAACCACAAAAGTTTTGAATTGCAATTAGGCATCTGGTGGATATTCCATTTATATAAGTAACTGCATTACTAAACGAAGGCGTATAATTTCGTACAAATAAGTTTGATCTTGCGGTTATTAAACCTAAGAAAAAGTCCGATCTTCAAACCTACAAAAGTCGTGCAATGACTGTATGGCTTAAATATGCAAATAGACAAGCTTAACGGAAATCCGTCTTATTGGTCTCTTACAATATACTCGTACGAGCATAACACAGGAATACAAGAAACCCTTGTTTAGTTTATCAAGTCTCATGCACCTAGAGCTCGCCAATTTTTTAGACTAAAACATTGTGTGTCTTCAAGTCTATCAAAGTATTTGGTTCTTCGACCACAACAATTTCATGGTACAGATCAATTTGTTCATAAAATCCTATTAACGCAAATACCACCGCAAATCGAATAAAGTTTTTCTGATGTTCATCCGCATTCAATAAAATGAATGTTTTAACGCTTAGAGCCGAGTTAAAATATGAGTACGTTGACTAAGGTTCGGGATCTGAGATTCTTAAAAGAACAGAGATCATTCCCAATTGTGACCCTAAAGATTTGGATGAGTTCTGTAATGAAGCTGAAACTACGTAGACAATGATGATCGTAATATGATCGATTCAAAAAATTATATTTCAGTGACACTAATGAATGTATTTGACAAACTGCATAGCGATAGTTTGTAAAACTGGCGAGCGCTCCAAGCCTGAACTTAGTACGTGGTGAAACAATAAACTTCAGAATCAAGTTCTCGCCCTACCTCTACGAGGAGATTCCTGGTGACACTTGTATAAGACCTTATGCAATGTAGGCTGAACTTGAAAATATCCGAGTAAGTATCGTTGATTAGCTTTCTTCTTAAATGAATTCTATTATGAGTAGTGATTCCGATATGGAAAGTTCCATACTGTCACCAATAAAGCTTTTATTCATAACTAGCTATTTGCTTCATGCTACCTTCATGCTTATTCTTTTATATAATGAAGGACAGCGCTAAAACGACACCATGTAGTTGCTGTGGGGCTGAAAACAAACTTGGCAAAGATAAAACTTGTAAGCCTCTAAATTACCTCATTAGGTCAAGAAAGTATTATTGGAAAATCAGTGCAGATACCAAGAACTCTCGCGTGACAATAAAACGAAATATAGTTTTGAAATGTTTATATGGAGCTTAAGCATGCTCCAACTATTCCACACGTAGAGAGTGAACACTCTATGTTTTAGGAATATTCTGACCCAGTCATATCACCAACGAACACCTCTGCCATAGCACGTGTCAGACAAAAACAAATGCATACTAAAATGGAATCCGCTTCGCCAAAAAGAGTAAGTTGGCCAAGAAGAATACGGCGCACAACAGTCCGGAAGGAATTACTGAAGGATATTTGGGAGAAATACGACACATTGCACAAAACTGAACATGTTGGTGTAAGGCATAATAGAGTGTGTGGAACCAACAAGTGGAGACAGAACATAAAAATAAGTAGAAACAAGACAGATCCATTCAGTTCTTTAAGAGAAGGAAAAATATCTAGCGTCAATCTAGCCTTATCCACTGCTGCAACTAGAACTATATATTACAAATTATTGTATATATTTTATCCCCTCGTTGTATCCAACAGGTACTGGTCTCTGCGAACTGTGCTTGACTTGCCAAGCCTATCAACAGCAGTATTGAGCAGGAGAAATGAACAACATCATAATGTCCTGTCAGAAATAACTAAACCTTGTATACTTGTTTATTATATTTACAGGGTGACTGACTCGAACTGCAACTTTTTGAAATGCTGTAATTTTTTTATTTTTTGATAAATTTTATTGTGCAAGAGCAAAAAATGTTGGAAAATATATCAATTTTCAAACTGTATCAATAGTTTTCAATATTTCCATCTTTGACGCGAATAATGGCCTTGAGACGGCCGAAGAAAGCATCGCACGCTGCACGCAAGTGGCTCTACGGTATTTTGGCCCATTCACGGTGTAGTGCTTGTTTGAGGTGGTCCAAACTGTGGTATTTTTTAGTGCCAACCTTCGCCTTCAAAATACCCCAGACAGAGAAATCCAACGGACTTGCATTCGGAGAATTTGCAATCCATTGTGTCGAAGAAATGAATTGTGGAACATTGTTTTTTAACCAATCTTGGTTGTCGCGCGCTTTGTGTGACCGTATCAAGTCTTGTTGAAATGTCCACGGTCTTCGACCGAAATGATTGTTTGCCCAAGGCTTCAATACTGTCTCTAAGATAGTTTCACGGTATACGATAGCATTAATTTTGACGCCACGGTCCAAAAATAATAGCGGAGAGCGACCATCGGCGGTTATGGCAGCCCAAACCATCACCGTCGTTGCTGCCTGCTTTCTGGTGACCGTCCGAAGGAGTAAATTTTCAAATAACCTCTCTGGCAAGTAAACTCGGTCATTTTGTTTGTGTACATATTGCTCTATAACAAATGGAGACTCATCAGAAAAAACCAAATTCGACAACTCACCACTTTCGTACAAGCGTGGCAACTCCTTCGCTCTTTCGACTCTAACTTTTTTCTGTTGCGGTTTAAGATCGTGTGCTTTTTGGAACTTCAATGGCTTGAGCCCAAGCTCAGTTCTTAGTATGTGCTGTATCCGTTCCAACGAGCTCACGAGCCGTTTTTCTTCCACTTCGACGCGGATTTCGATCAATTCGAGCCTTCACCTTCCGAACCATTTCTGCCGATGTTGCTGTTTTTTTATGACCATATCCATGGCGTTTTGCAACGTTTACAGTATCACGGGAACGAGCTATGGTGCGAGACACAAATAATTTATTCACGTTGAGATGCTGGAGGGCTCCAACGATAGTAACTTGTGGTTTTCCAGCCAAATATAAAGCAATCACACCATCACGTTTGAATTCCATCGCGGATAAAAATTTTTCAACATAACTGAAGCGCAAATCGAAAAAGGCTTGTAAATAACAAAATTATCTGTCATGTGTCAAAATTTGAGCTCACAGTAATGAACGGTTTGGAAATTAAAATAGTCTGAAGTAGGTTGCAGTTCGAGTCAGTCAGGGTGTATATGAGCTACTGCAAAGTACCACCTTGATCAAAAAAAAAAAACGGAATAACCACCGTGTCGTTGACATTCTCTCTGATGTTGGCACATCTGTTGTGGGTATTCTCTTCAAATCTTAGCTTCATAGCTTGACATTTGCAAAAGTTACGTAGCCTAGAGTACATCTATCTCTGTGTGTGTTGGCGATTTTTTACAATTTTAGAAATTTGCAACAACGAACTTGTATTTAATTTTGCGTAAAAAACGGATTTAATGGTACGCGAACGTTGGAAATGTTAGAAAAGTTTTTTGGCAACTATTCTCTAAAAAAAAACGGTCGTTTACCAGCGCGGTTCAAAAGTGGTCGTGAGTCAATCGAAGATGATGACCGCAGTGGCAGATCATCGACATTGATTGAAGTAAAAGAAATGTTGGTCAATAACCGCAAATTAACCATCAGAGAGATAGTGGAGGACTTGAACATTGCCTATGGATCCGTCTAGACATTTTGGTTAATGATTCGTGTTTCCGTCGTGTAGCAGCAAAGATGGTGCCAAAAGACCTCAATTTCATGCAAAAAAGAGACTGTGTTGACATCGCAAAAGAGATGATTTGCGAGGCTGAAAACGATCCCACATTCATCGAAAGGATCATTACTGGCGACGAGACGTGGGTTTATGAGTACGACACGCAATCCAGACATCAGGCAAGTGAATGGCGTTCACCAAATGAGCCGAGACCAAAAAAACACTGGATTACAACGGCATGGCATTAATGGCATCATGAACTTTTGCCAGAAGGCCAGACAGTAAAGTATTATTTGGGGGTTATGAGACGTTTGCGTGAAGCAATTCGCCGAAAGAGACCAGAATTGTGGGCAGAAAACTCGTGGATTTTGCACCATGATAACGCTCCGTCGGACAGTTCCATCATTATTCGTAATTTTTTGACGAAAAATGCAACAAATACCATCCAATTCTCCAAAATGGAGAACTTCTGCATGCACAGTATTCGAAAGATTTTCCGAATGGTAAAGTGAAAGAGTCAGGATGAGGATTTAGAAAAGCCACCATCATAGATTGTTAAACGCGAAAAAACGCTGTTGCTGGTTTCGGCCAGAGTCTGAGCCAGGAAAGGACAATAGATGGTTTCAAAACTGATTAAAAATACGGAGTTGGTGTATTTCTGGAGGACGACAGCGTCATATTTTTCTGCTCGTTAGAAAAAAGAATTAGATTGTGAAAAACCGTTAGAGTAAGTGAAGCTGAGCTTAAAGCCTTGCTGAACTCTATCATGAATGGCAAGTTAGCTGTAGAATGCAAGACTTTATTCACAGGATCTTGTTTGAGAACCGGATCACCACGGTATGACGGAAAATTGCAACGTAAAGGCTAAGAGGTAAGGTTTTCAGGAATCAAGTATGCTTTCAGACTGACTGCGTACTTAATTAGGTTTACGATTGACAGTTGTGTTTTATATTAGCATAACTCCAGATGACATGACTCTACATGGCATAAAGCATCTCGAAATACGAAAGCTACTCAGTTACTGGTAGCACGTTCTTGGTATCAATAGGTCCGCTGGGGATTTGATGGCATGTTCTACCGAAAAGTGGAACCAAAGTTTAAACATTTTGAGCACAGAACGATTAAAGACAGTTGAAAGACTTTGGCAGCAGGCTTGCGTCCAGAATGCTTGCATTTGGAATCGATGAATCTTTTCTTCAAAGCATTACATATTGCCTTATGAAACTTTCAGTTTAACTCGTTTAATACAGTTTCAAGTTTGATACCTATAAAATAAATAATGGTGTGTGCCAGGGTTCCGTTTAGCTTCCCAAACTCTTTCTAAAATTAATAAATGACCTCTCGTGTGCCACTTCTGATTCAATATATTCCTTTGCTGACAATAGTAATCTTTGATTTTCATATTCCCTAGTCCTCAGCAGTGGAACGGTAACCGCAGCGTATGTTAAGCTTATTAAATACCACTAATTCGGGAACCACCAGCAGAATTGCTATCGTTAAAGGGAAATTTAAACACCCAGCCATCATCAATTAAGGGCAGTTGTATTGCTGCAACAGAAAAACTTTCCATTCTCAGTCTATACGTTAATGACAACTTGAAATACAGCGTGATGTAATGATGTGAAATTCATAGATATTGCTAAAATCACACTGTCAATTGACACTCTCGACCACCGACGAAATGTCGAAATATCGAAATTTTAAGTAGTCCTTTCAAAACTTCTACCATGACACCTGTCTCCCAATGAATGCTCATCAGCTTACTCTAAAATATTATGATTCTTTCGCAAGCCGTACAACTCGCCTATGGAATGCCCTGCTGAGCTCTTTACTTCCCTGTCACTATAACCTGTAAACATTCAAAAACAACGTACATCGGCAGCTCTCCTTCTTTTCTATTCAATTTTACTTCTATGTATCGCTCTGATTAAAAAAGTGCACATCAGTTGCATTGAAAAGCTGGGGAATGTTGGGGGAAAAGACGCCAATATTGCGACCTGAAAAATCTTAGGTTCCGAGACAAAACAGAAGGTGAAGACCTCATATTACAATAGTAAAAACAGATCTTTACCATTTTGGGATGAGCAAGCGAGACTATCTCTCGTACCGCCCCATACAGTCTGCTGAGCGCCAGCATCACAGTTAATAATCACGACATTGCATTATTGAAACTTCTTTGCATACAATTTAAAAAAAAAAAAAAAAAATATATATCCCTACCATACCGCATTACAGATCAAGAAAACTTTGACCTTTCAAGAAAGTCTCCGCTTGACATGACGCATTCAATTCACTCACTCGCTCACCCCCAACGTAACATCAGGAAGCAAGCGATTAATAATATCATTAGCATGTAATTAATAATCGCGGACAATCTGACACCTTTTAAAACGTCGTTAGTGCAGCTTGCCGCTCTTCCTCGCCTCGCATCTCGATCCAGATTTTCCGTCCGGTGTGGCAGCGGCTAAATTTAAATATCATTTCCACTGAATGCATAAAAATAAACTATTCAAATCGGCTGACGGAGTTGCGGCGTGACGTGACGGTTTTTGAGGAGCAAGACCGGCGATATGAACGACATAAATTTAAAAGTCAATTCATCTGCTTGCGCATGCTTTTTTTTTTGTTTTAAATTCAATCATTGGCTGGCCGGACAGCGTTAAATACAAGCTAATCCGTAAACTTGTCTGCGCGGGGGTGCATACTCATTTAGCATTATGAAGATCTAAGTTTATTGATGCAATGTAATGCAAGACCACAGTGAACGATAAGAGTACTAGTAAATTGTGCAATTTATTAACTCTAATGGGTTTATTAATTTGCTAATTGTGTTATTTTTTATGACTGACATTGCCACTGGCACCCGTTGAGAGTGAAAGCGATAAAGAAGCATTACGGTACGAGTATCTCCGTCGGTATAAGTAGAGATTAATCACTCGGCACTACAAAGTTGCAACAATTATGCAAAAAAAACATACAAACTTGCGGGAGTAATTTGAAAAGGTTAGGAGATCTGGGGAAGGATATATTTTATACAATGAATTCTTGGGGACGCAAAGAAGTTCTCGTATGTATACTCATAGAACTTGTTTTCTGTTCTCTACATATTAGTGAGCAGCTTATTTAAACACATCATTTGAGGTCATGTCATGTGAACGACATGAACCTTATAATTGTTTTTTTTTTTTTTTTTTAAACCTATCTTTGGCGAGTGTTTCTTTAGTTTATTAAGTACAATCTCCAAGACATGACTACAGCCTGCTTTTGCATGCTCAACAGGGACACATTTAGCCGAAAAATTTAGATTTTGACAATCATCTTGTAAGGAGTGATTCATCGTGAGGTTTGATTTTCAATAGGCCCTTTTTGACAGATTATGCATGATTCCTATCAAACTGCTTTATCACTTTTGTTCAGTATCATTTGGCAAGTCATCGTGAAAAGACCCACACCATAACAGCATCTCCAAATTGCTCAGCTGTATTACGAAAATCAGCGTTTTGTGAGAAATGTTTTTTGTGCTATTCGAGGAACTTACGGTGTGCATAATCGACCTACTTAAACCACTATTGAGAGCACCATTCGCAAATTTGAGTTTACATAAGTGGATGATACTTGACCGGTTAGACCACATTCAGCATGTAGTGAAGAGACTATAGCAGCTGTAGCTGAGAGTGTACGCGAAGACCGTGACGAATCGATTCGTCGTTGTTCTGAGCAGCTTGGCTTGTCGTATTTTACGTAAGGATCTTAACCTAAAAGTGTACAAAATTCAACTCGTGTAAAAATGAAAGCCAGGCAACTTGAATTTGCTTCATATTTTCAGTAAATGGGCTCTGGAAAAACTCAATGAAAATCCGGTGTTTTATCGTGAAATTTTGTTCAGTGATGAAGCGCATTTCTGGCCCAATGGATACGTTAATTAACAAAATTGCCGTATTTGGGCTGACGAGCAACCCGAAGAGCACCAAAAGTTACTATTACATCTATTAAAAACAAAGGTATGGTGTGGTTTATGGTCTGGTGGAATCATTGGTCCATATTTCTTCAAAAATGAGGCCAATCAGAATGTTATCGTCAATCGTAACCGGTATTGTGCCATGTTAACGGACTATTTGCTTTCTGAAATTCAAGCACATGGTCTCGGTGAGCTCTGGTTTCAACAAGACGGCACTACGAGCTATACAGCACGTAAAACAATGGTCTTGTTGAGAAATCATTTTAGTGAGGACTTAATTTCACGTTTTGCTACGATAAATTGGCCGTCTAGACCGTGCGATATCACACCTTTGGACTTTTTTCTCTGGGAATATGTAAAGTCTCAGGTCTTTAGGAATAAGCCAGCTACGATTAAAGATTTGGAAGCCAACATTACTCGTGTTATCCGCGAGATACCACTCGCTATGCTCGAACGAGTTACCAAAAATTAGACCTTCCGAATGGAACACCTCAGACGTAATCGTGGCCAATATTGACACAATATCATTTTTAAAAAATAAATGCCATGAATTGTTCTTTTAATAGTTAATAAAAATTTTAAGTTCACTTTCAATTTTTTGTATTTTATTTTACATTATAAATCAAACCTCACGATGAATCACCCTTTACAAGGTAATCGTACACTAAGCGTTCTATTGGAAAAGCAGTACAAGGTACTCACAATAGAAAAGAAAACTTTAGACTCCTCCAGATGATCACAAAAGGCGGTTGAATAAGTGGGGCTTACCAACAGTATCACGACGTCTTTGAAGAGGCAGCCATAGGATTTAAGTGACCTTTGATAAAGGGCCAGAGAAATAATGATTTTTATTTTGTTCAGAAAAAAGTATCTTACGAATAGTAAACCCTTACTCATGCATGCTAAAATGGCAAGGGCATACTCGGCTAGTGCCCTAATATCAGCCCACGTCGTCCTTGAGCTTAGCTCCCCTTTACGGAAGAGATTAAAAAGATATGACGAATCAACTAATGGCCTCGGATTAAAATTGATTCACTGTTGACGACCCTTGCAAACTTTTAAAAGACAACGACCTTCTGATCTGCATGTGGAATGTTTAAGACCTTCACAGGCCACACGAAGTCGATCAGCAGACTGATTGCAGAGGGCCCTGATTGCTATCACACAGATAACACCGCCATCCAGGAAGTGCGATGGGTAGAACCGGACCGTGAATGAAAAATTATGATAATATGTTTGCTACGGTGATTGCTATAGAGAAAAGAATAAGCACTTCTTCGGGTGTGGATTTATCCCATGCGGCAGACTAGGGCAAGAGATCTAGAGATTGCGTTACGTGAACGAACGTTTTATGGCAATCCGCAAGGCTTAATTTGCTAACATAAGACTAATATGCACTTATGCTCATACAGAAGACATACAGGACATACATAAGACCAAAGTCGAAAGTATAAAATGTACAAATGTAAATGTAAGGAAAGGAGGACAACTTTGATGGGAGAGTTGGTAAGCATAGTGGAAACGACAGTAGGTCTGGTAACAGACTTAACTGCAAGCACACAGTAATCTCAATATGACCAAGAAGACAAGGTAGTCTCCGGATCATGATATGCTAATCAAATTAATCACTTTGCGATAGACGTAAGGCTTTAATCCAGTATTCTGAACGTCCGATAGTTCCGAACAGCCAACTTGGATCACCATCTTGTTGCAGACAAGATGTGAACGCGGAACGCCACTAAAAAAAAAAAAAAAAAATTACTGTGAGAAGATATAAAGTAGGAAAGCTGTTATCTCAAGACACCGCCAGAATCTTTGCCAATGCGTATTCCAAAATCTTTTAACAGCTTCTATGCAGAGAGCATTCAGACCAGTGACAACGCTGTTATCGTGCCATCAGAGTCGGCGTAACTGATGGGCTGGACTCGACTACCACCCAGAAGTCCCTGGTTTGATGAAGAATGCCCGCAAGCACATGCAGCTAAAGAAGAAGCCTACAAAGCGGCGCTGCAATGAATGACGAGAGCTGCTCAAGAGCTCTACGAGCAGATGAGACGAGAAGTACATCGCCTTCTCCAGAAGAAGAAAAAAGAGCGTGAGCGGGCGTCGATCGAAGATGTTGAGAGGTTGTACTCCAGGAATAACGTACGGACATTTTGAAAACAGGTAAAAAAGTGTCAAAGCAAGAACACCCCTACAGAGGCATGTAGAGATGAAGAAGGAAACTTTGTGGTCTGTGCTGAGAATATAACAGCTTTTTCTGTAGACTTTATAACAGCGAAAAAACCAAAAATGACGCCGTCAAGCAGAATAGATCATTGAACTTAGACGATGATAGCTTAGACTTCCGTCCTCCTGACCAAAAGGACAGCAATATCTAACCTAAGATCCAGCAAATCAACTGGTGCTGATGGCTTGCCGCCCGAGGTATTCAAAGCAGCTGGAAACGACATTGTGGAAAGCATACACCAACTCAGATGAGGTGAGTTATTAGATCTGAACAGATGAGTGTACCTCTGATAAATGGAATTTCAGCACCGTATGAACAATCCACAAAAACGGAGACCCCCTGGACTGTGCCAACTATAGAGGTATAAGTCCTCTCAACATTGCATACGAAATCTTATCTGCCATATTGTGGGAACGTCCAAAAACCTTCGCCAACAATCTAATTGGTATCTTTCAGAGCGGTTTCAGGCCAGAAAAAGGTTTTAAATAAGGTAACGCGCTGTCATGTGACTTCTATAGCATCATCATTGAAAGATGATTCAAAAGTCTGTACAATAACAAGCTTATGCCGATGACATCGACATAATTGGAATATCACAGCAGGCCGTCACTTGTGCGTTCGATAGTACTCAGACGGAAGCTGCCGAAACATATGCTCGCTAATATGTTCTCAACAAGAAGTAAAACACGACATTAACAAATTGGACCAAACATCACAGTTGACAGTTAGAATTTCGGGGTAGCAAAGGAACTTGTCTATCTTGGATCTGCTATAAACTCTGCCAACAACAGTAGTTCAGTATTAAGGCACAATCCCAACCTACTTGTAAAACTCTATGTACGTAAGGAAGAAGATATCCTCTATCGTTTCGAGCGAAAAATCTTTCAAAAAAATATTCGGTCCCGTTTGCGTTGAGGGACGAACCATACGACCTGTGCAGCGATATCGACTAAGTCAGAAAACTGCTCATCAGACGCCTAAGATGGCTAGAACAAATAAAGCGAATGAATACCAATGCCTTTTTTGTATCTAACCCAGAGGGACAACGCAGTAGAGGCAAACCTCACATTAGGTGGCGCGCCCAATAGAAGGGGACCTTAGCCGACTTGGATTACGGAACTGGAGGCAGATAGCTCAAGACCGTACTAATATGTTCATCCTAAACTGTAGCACAGCCATATTATGTGAACGCCTAAGACTCTTTGACAACAGTCTGACCGGCCCCTATCAATGTGGTTTTAGGCTAGAAAAGTGCATCATGAATCAAGTTTTCGCAATTCGGCAAGTCTTGGGAAAAACCCAAAGAGTTCCAAGTCGATACACATCACCTCTTTATTGATTCCAAAATCGCATATGACAATATCCATAGAGACAAACTTTATAGACTCATTCCTAGTTTTGGCTTCCCTATTAACCTCATTCGACTAAGTAGGATGGCGGTGGAGATTGCACGTTAAGATCAGTAATGGCAATATCGACCCCATAAATATCTGAAAAGGTCTAAAACAAGGCTATACAATGGCATGTGAATTTTTTTGAAAGAATTGTCCGAAACTCGCAATCCAACTCCAGAGGCACCAGAGGTGTTTCTGACGAACGCATCCTGACGGTGTAATTTTCAGTAAGTGAATGGTTTTATGGATGTTATGACATTCTGCTGGAATGGCTAATATTCTCGAAAAAAACATCATTGTCTAGTAAAGCTGGACAAAATTGGTCATAAAATAAAAGCAACACATCACAGTCTATCTGGAAGGAAAACGCAATAGAGAAAGACCTAGCCTTAGGTGTTGCGCACATATAGATGCAGACATAAGCCATCTTGGAATGCACAACTGGAGCGTTGTTGTTTTTCGTCCATCACAATATAATTTATTTGATTAGCGGTAATATGATCAGCTAAAGGACCTTTTGACATGAAATTTCTCTCCCTCAGGCATTGATGTTTTTCTTTATTTGAGCAAGCAAGCATCCTGATATCCCTCTCATTCCTTAGCTGTCTTATGATGTCAGGAAGAAGGACGTCAAATTAGGCATCAAAAACGTCCTAGTTATACGTTAAGTAATTAAACAGTATGGGGATAACTACACAGGCTTGTTCTCCAGGTAGTACTAGCAATTACGACAATCAATAAAGGGACGTATTTTGGAAGCCCAAAGCGATATGCCGCTTTAAAGTGTAGGCAAACCTAATCGACGATTGGTGCGTTGGAAATGGCTTTTCAGTAAATTTTCAATCAAATATCTTAAAACTAGGGCTCTTCTTTTCATAAGAAGATGAAGTTAACGGGTTTGATCCAAGTAGAGAAATATCTTCTTAGGTTGGTCTTAAATGTTTGAAAGTTATAATGACCAGGAAATAGAGTGCTCTACAGGGCATAAGTGAGTTGTACGGCTTAAGAGAGAATTATGATATTTCAGAGTACGTTAGAAGGTGGGCTTGAGCATGTACTAATGAGCATTCATAGCGAGACGGGTGTTACGGTTGAAGGTTTGAAGGGGCGAAATGCTACTGTTAAATTTGATGGAGCACTGGTGGCGAGGCAGGTGACATTACGTCGATGTTCGGGTGTGTCAATTGACAGTGCAATATTGGCGTCACCTATAAGTTTTAACGCACGGTTTTGGATCCTATCTAGCAGATGAAGATATGTTTTAGGAGCAACTGAGCAGATGTTGACATTGTATTCCAGTTTTGGGCAGACGAATGCTTTATATATTGAAAATTATTTCTTACATCGCAGTATTTCCGAAGATATCGTATATGTTGTCGTTCGAATGTATGTAGTCACTGACACACATACAGGGAATGGAAATTTTTTTAATTTCAACGGTGTAAGTGCCATTCATGAGGAATGGCTGGATGTTTAGATTTTGCTTTAACGACAGCAGACAGCATTTTGTTTTGGAAGCAATAAATTCCACTCTGTTGATTGTTTTCTTTTTAATAATGCTGTTAATATTGGAATTTAATGAGAACAGTTCTACAGCCGAAGAGCAGAGACTTGAGTTCGGGAACGAATATTAAAAGGATAGTGCGCTGTCGGTAGCAAAAGAATATATTAAAGTAGAAGTAGCAGGCAAGAAATCAGCAATGAAGATTACAAAGAGTGTCGAAAACAGAGTGGAGCCCTGGGGTAAGCCAGCACTTGATTTGTGAATATTAAACTTGAAAACTTCTAATCCATTGAAGACGAGAGTCATCTATCCCCGAAGAAAAAAAAAATTTAAAACCAAACTTACGTAGTGATTTTGCCAGTATGGAGGAATACCTCTTCAGAAGAAGGGGAGCTATACCATCTAAATGAATATTCGACGCAGTTAAGTGTAGGTGGAAACAAAGCACAATATGAAAGTGTTAAACTGGGCTCAAAGTGTGCAACAGGCAGATTGGCCTTGTCCAAAGAGCTGATAGCTGGAAAGTCATAATAAATGAGCATTGGGATGGAGTATAAGGCAAAATTTTTAATATTTTTGACGAATGATTCACAATTTTTACTAACTTTGAGACATTGTGGTATTTTTTGCCTCAGTTTTTTATTATATTAAGATTTCACACGCGTTGCATTCATATCCAGCTTGTTTTAACTTTTTTAAGATTTTCCTCGGCCTGGTTGGTCTTGTAGGATCAAAAAAATTTTTTTTTTCTCTAACCCAGACAGCCTCCTTACAGTTTGAGTCGTAGTACGACTTTTCTTCTAGTTGTATACGCTTTATCCTATGACAGATAAGGGATCTCATTCAAAAGAGAATAGTGTCTGTCTTTATATCAGTATCGGGATCCACGTCTTTATCGAAGAAAGGTAAGGACCAGTTAAATTTCCTAAAGAAGCTGCTAAGTCGGTTTTCTCGTATGGACATACGGTCTTTCAGTAATCTTTTCCCTAACAATATGGTCGGTATACGAGAAATTAGCTGATATGACACAGTGAGCCGACGAGGCTGGTGGGGAAATCATATCAACGGTGTACTTATCTGGGTGAGAAATTAAAAATAAGTCCAGTGTACCACTGTGTATTCCCGTGGGTTCATTTGCAAAGCTGGGTCAAGTTATTTCGGCAGCTAAGATCTTAACACACTGTCTTTCGGGCGTTGTCTATCCAGATTTTCGAAGCCACCTAGAATTGTCTTTATTGAAATCTACTGCTTAAAAGCATCAACATCCGTTTCTCTAACGATGCAACATATTTAGTTGTCTTTCTAGATAATAAACTTTTTGGACTAAACATGATCTCGAAAACATAAACCTGAATTTATAAATTTATAATATCGTACCTCGACTCAAAGCTGTGTTCTATAAGAAGATCGCTCATTGATATGTAGTTCTTCACCATTCCACAAGACTGGCCTGTTATTTTGACACAGACGTGACAAAACTGTCTTTGTTTTCCAAAATAATGTTTGACCTTGCTTTGTTAGATTGGTTTTAATATTGAGAGTTACTAGAATATTGACGCCTACCTCATTTCCACCTCAATCCATTGTTTTTTGCTGAGGTCTTTCTATGGAGGGATCATTCTCTCCTTCAGTGTACTGATCTAATCATACTTATTAACGGGCTCCAGACCCGTGAAGAATCTCTGTCTGAGACACAACAGCCTTCTCTCTTTGATGCCGGGTGCGCTTCTTCGAGTTGCCCAGATTAAGCGCTTTGGTATTCGCTACGTCTTGGTTCTTAAGACGGAGGTTCGGTTTTCCTTGTCGGGCTGTGATTCGTACACAATATTTGCTGGAGCATCATTGTCCATTCTTTTGATGCGTCCGACCCAGTATAGTCGGCGGTATTCGCGTACGGAACCAAATATTTGACGAAGAGTTTTTCTCTAGAAAGTGTTCAATATCCAGTCTCCTTTCTTGCTTATCGCCCAACGCTCGGCTACATAGAATAGAACGGTCTATTTTGTAGAGCATTTGTGTCGCCAAAGTGTAGTAGAAACGGTTTCCCAGAGGTTAAGCCCTCCCTGAATCTCCACTGAGGTGTCATTTGTGGAGTTGATGTTTCCTCCGAGATAGGTAAAATCTTAACTTAACCACTTCGAAGTAACTGTTTTTTTTTTTTGGAAGCAGCGACGTTTCGTTCTGCACAGATCCTTGTTTGTTTGTTGACAACATGTATTCGGTTTTGTCCGCATTTATTTCAAGACGAATTCGTTTCGCCTGTTTCTCGGTTACCGTAAAAGACTGTATGATGCTGATGTCGTCTGCCGCTGGAAAGATTAGTTGAAGATATTGCCTTCGGTTAACACGCTAATTCACCATTAAATTGAAGAAACCGCATGGCAGTACATCTCCTTCCCGAAATCGGGTACAGGTTTAGAATAGTTCGAAGGACTATGCAATCAGCTGGATCAGTTTTTGCCGAATTCGGCCTTCTTCTTGTAGAATTCAAGATGATGAATGTTGTTATATGCTGCTCTGAAGTCGATAAAAAGATGGTGAGTCTCGACTTGAACTTAATTGGCCTTTTCCAGGGTTTGCCTTAGAGTGAAAATTTTGTCGATTTGTACTAGCCACACTAGTACGTACCGATTATTGTGTTGAAGAAATGCTTAAGACGTTCACACAGAACATTGGAAAGAATCTTATATGCTACATTTAGCAAGTATATGTGTCGCTAGTGCTTACAAGACTTAAGATCGGCTTTCTTGGAGATGAATCATATACGAGAAGAGATGATAATGGCATGGCTTCATCTACCTATAGCTGGTTGACAACTTGGTGTATGTATCCTACCAAAACATGGAGGTGATACCATGTTTGAAACGCTCCGCTATTAGACCATCTGAGTCGGTGACCTTGCGGTTCTTCAGCTTTTCGATAGCTAAGCTAACCTTTTCTATCCACATAATTGACTGAATTCGGGCTCACTTCTTACTACCTAATGCCCATTAAAGAGCTGCTGAAAGTGCTGCATAAACATATCTACTGCGCTTCGGTGACTAGGTTTCCTTCACTGATTTGAAGACTCTGAGTTTTGGGTTTGAACCAGCTGATAGTCGATTAGATTTCCTGAAAATCATCCAGATGTTGTTTCTATCGCTGAACTCTTCGATATCCTTGCGCGTAGGTTTTTTTCTTTTTACGAAAGGCCTTCTTCTTCTCCCTTCTTCAAGCTATATACTCTTACCTCGCTGTTCTTGTTTTACGCTACAGCGTCTGCAGGTGTGCATTTTCAGTCACGTTTTCCGGGGTAAGCATTCATCATCATACCAACGGCTCCTTTTCGGTCGTGGCTAGAAACTTGCGGTCGTTTCGATTATCTCTTTGATGAAGTTGCGATATTGGTTCCCCAGATTGTTGGCTTTATTTGTGGGTGTATAGCGGAGTGTCTCTCGCTCAGACGAGAGGCTGAGGCTCTGCTTCTATTGTTGAATTTCTTTTTCTACTACTTCTACTTCTACTACTACTTCTACTTCTCGTTGGAAGGTCGAGCTCTGAATTTGTTTGCTATAAGAGAGTGGTCATCTTCGGCTGATGTTTAGGAATGGTGCTTTAATGCGGATCACAGCCAGGAGATCGCTTATACGTTTAAAGTCAATTATCATTGACTAAAGCCGTTCTTCCACGAAGAATTGACATCCTAGTAGTTTTTGCAGTCTTTTGTGACAGCTGTAGTAAATGTCGCAATTTTTCTGATTTTGAATACTTGATCCTATCCATCGTGTCCCTTGGATCATGGTAATATCTTCCTTGTACTGCGTGAGGACAGATTCAAATGTTTGAGTAGCATCAGGAGTGGACAAGGCATTCTCAATTTTTAGTCCGTGAAGGTTGCGAGTTGTAATATTAACTGAGGGGATCTGTAAGCATCCGAGGCTGGGAGGGCCACTTTCATTGTGAAAATCTCTAGATCTAGGAGCCGGTTGAACCGATGTCAGTAAGCCTCCTAGGTGAATGTGTGTGCTACCGTTGACCCATTAAGGACTCATCCGCCACCATCCATTTTTCAAGAACTTATTCTTGGAGATTTTTAACGGCCTGAACTCTAAAAATTTTGAAGTAGCGCAGTTGAAAATTGTTTTTTGCTTCCATTTGTCGCTGTGGCAACACCGTAGAGATATCGTCCGCTGTCATGTTGAGAGTGCTGCTATTTTGGTCTTCTGTTCAACACTCGCACTCATAAGTTCAGCAAGTCAAACCCGGGGGGACAACAACTGGTATCCAATAAGGACAATTCAGGTGTAGTAACAGTTACAATATTGGGAATCGCCAGGTTGGTGCCAATCAGTGCCTGCCCTACTCTTACCTCATCCAACAATCACTGGTCTAGTCCTACATGGATCCTACTATAGATCTTCACTATGTCCATATTTTTGGGAGTTGTCTTACACTCTGCTTGCGCCTTTAACATTTGAGCCATTTTGCCTTAGTCTAGCCATGCAAATGTTGGTGCTTTGCATCTTCAAGTATAATGGTACGTCGCAGTCTGCTTGGCATACTTCTAAGCCATGCAACTGAGCTGCAAATCAAATTATCGGGCTTCTCTGAATGTACTTTGTAGTGGTGCAATCAAGATGTCCTCCTTGTTGCACTCGCGATTTGCATTTCATTGTTGGCGAGTCAGACTTACATAAATTGCTTCCTTCATCTGTTGTTCATGGGAACATTCGCATGCTCTTGATTCTTAAGGAAATGATTGGCGCAGATCGTTCGGTAGATCAAGTGGACCCAAAACAGAGCATTAATCTGCTTTACAGTTCCTGATAGCACATAGTAAAAAAAAAATTTAAATTGGGACAATATGTTAGATTATTGGCTGATTCAAGGACATTTATCTAAAAACAATGCACGACAGCATTCAAAAGAATTTGCCAGTTTGAAATTCAAATGCACAATTTTGTAACGTTTGAGAGAGCTATTTTTTAATTTGAGCACATTCACTCTATTACAGACACGAACCAGTATGAGCGCCATCGTTTGATTAATATTAATAGAGATAAGAGGTTTTAATATAAACTATTTCTAGCTGATTACCAAACCGATTTAGCCGAATTATTTGGTATAAATTTTGGATTGGTATAATTAATGGGTTATAGAAAATTAAATTGACGCCATGTTAGTGTGACTTGCTTCCTTATTGCCAATAAAGTTGTTATTCTGCTTTAATTTTCCAATGAATCGTGGAATTTACAGTAAATTGGACATAAGCCATGCCTACCGTGCATGCATATTCTGACGAACTGTGGTTCTTGATTAGATAAATGTGCAAGCAATCTATGTATCGTATTAGTCTAGTTTAGACAAAGCGGTCACTAGAGAAATAATTAGGAGAACACCAATCATGTCTTGTTTTGGTCAGGCGTAAAGGTAATGTGCATATTGGTAAGGAAAGCCATTTTCACACCTACGAGGGATGACAAGAAAGTAATGGAGACTCGCAAATATCAGACTTGCTTAATGGTCCAACCATTCTTTTGGATACCACCGATTTTAGAAGAAGTCATCAAGAAGTTTCTTTCTGGAGATAGCGAGTAACTCCACAGCGAATAAAGATCATTTCATATTCATTCCTTCAACTCATGAAGAAAGCAGTGATCTGTGTTGATGCCCACAAGGATGCCAATACGTGGCCTTTACACAGATAAATGACTTTTTGTTCGCCCCTGATTCAGCTTAACTTTAATTTTGATTTAAGGAGGAGGTAGGCGACCAAAAAGTATGGTAGGGAGATCTTAAAGTACTAGGTGGAGTGAAAAGTAACTCTTTGACCGCCAGACTGCTCTGCTACTGCAAAAAAGGTTATGGTGCCTTGAAGTCTGTTCAGTCCGTTTAGACAGACATGCCAAATTTCAGTGCGATACTGTCTTTAGTTTTGTTTTGACAGCTGATTGTTGTTGACGTGTTTGGCATCATGTTGAGTATGGACAAAATCGATATTCGTTCTCTCATAAAACATTATTTTTTGAAAGGCAAAACGGCGAAGGAAACAAAAGAAAAGTTGGATAAATATTATGGGGCTAATGCTCCGTCAGATTACAACGTCAAATATTTGTTTCGAGAGTTTCGTGGTGGCCGCAACTCCACTACCGATGAAGTCTGGAGCGGCAGGCTCTCCTAAGCGGTTACAGAGGACAATGTCAAAAAAATACATGAAATGGTGTTGGCTGACCGGAAAGTGAAGGTGCGCGAGCTAGCAGATACCACAAAGATTAGTACTGAGTGCACACGCCATATTTTGGACAATATTCTGAATATGAGAAAGCTATTCTGTCGCTGGGTGCCGCGCATATCCACTCCTGACCAAAAACACGAACGCGAGAGCACTTCGAAAGAGCGTTTGGACTTGCTGATGAAATCGGGCTGACTTTTGGTGTCGATTGGTAACTATTGATGAAACTTGAATCTACTATTACACACCAGAGAACAGAATGATTGCCCGGCAATGGGCGGCACGAGTGATCCTAAGCGGCCGAGGGAGGCTCGATGGGTCGGAAAGATTATGGCGTCGGTTTTCTGGGATTGTCATGACATACTCTTCGTGGACTACCTCTAGTATTACTGTGCATTATTGGAGCGATTGAAGGCCGAAATCGCTGCAAAACGGCCTTACATGAAGCGAAAAAAAAAATTTGATTTTGCAAGACAATGCACCGGCGCACAAGGGTATCGCAACCACGACTAAAGTCAATGACTTACGGCTCCAATAGCTGTCGCATCCACCTTATCGTATCGGACTATTATTTCTTCCCAAACCTCAAAAGATGGCTCATCAATAAAAAATTCAGCTCACTCGAGGAAATCATCGACGCCACGGAGGAGTATTTTGCAGACCTTCCGGAAAATTACTTTTCGGACGGGATCAAAAAGTTGGAAAATCGCTAGAATAAGTGTATCAAACTAAAAGGTGCATGATGCATAATCAGGAGCTTATTAGGCCTAACGACCGTAATGTAAAACCAATAAGTAATTCCGCGGTAAAGTTTCTATTTTCTACCTGTAACCTATCTGCATATGAATGGTGTTAACTAGGCTTTGCTTACGTATTGTTGGATACTTGGCTTCCAAAAATCAGTCAGAATTGTTCTCAAAAAAGGTTGACAGTGTGACAAAGTCTATTTGGATTTTGAACTGTTGAAAGGATTCTATATTCCTTGGAGAATACGTATAATTTGATTTTATTTAGGCTCATACCCAGGTCATGCGCTTGGGTCAAGTTGGAAAGCCTCTTAGCAATAGGAGCATTACCTAGCTTTCTGCTAATGATTCTTGTTGTGAGAAGTTGATCTATCAAGAGTGATTTGCGATCCCATATCTGCTATTATTGGCTTTGCTTTCACATTGCTAAAGGTACCCTCACTATCGAGAAAGGCACTAAGAAATAGCATATCTCTTTAGACCTAAGGTTTTATTTTAAAAGGTGTACGACTCCGTGAGGTCAATAAAATGCTCTGACAATGATGAGCTTCGATCATTCTTCCAAGATATTCAGAAGGATTGATATTAGTCTTATGGGTCTGAAGTTATTGGAATAATTTAGTTCAGCAGTGAGTCTCTCCAGTATATCCGAAGCAACAGGACTCCCTGAGTCGTAGGGTAGATCAGTCGTAAATATGCTGTACCTTTTCGAGTGAAGCTCTTTTGTTTACCTTTATTTCCGAAAATGAAAAGAAAGAAAGAAGTTTAAGAGGGTTGGATGTAGTTTTTGATCTTGAGTCCTTGAACTTTTTTATTTTTGGGTCTGACTCCAACAGGCGGGTTTTCAGCAAAGGCTTACCTAATTGGTAGTCAGAGAAGACTGGGTTTAATTAGACCAATAACATGATTATGTAGTGGGATGTATACAGGAGAAGGCCAGATCATTCACTGAACTCAGCTTTTCTTTCGATGCCATTTCCACATCGTTTATCTTGTCGTTTGATTTGGCAAGCGGGTTAGGGGTGGTATCGTTCTCATATCTCCTATGCCTGCTTTGCATGTAGATTTTAAGAGCTATGATTGAGAATCCGTAGCTGGCGAACACACTGGTTTTAGCCAGTGGTTCGAGTTAATAAATCCAAAGACAGTATTAGAATCGGAGAATACGGCTTGTATATGGACTCGTGATCTGGTTTGATGCGGAATTCTGTGCATCATGGTAGCCTCGAAAGCCCTGCCCAGTACGGTGTACCCATATCTATGCCATGATACCATCCCGTATCATGACGAGAAGATTTTGCGTTGACGAATGATATTTAGAGATTTGATATTGAGTTGTATCTTCTCACTGGCTTTTGATGGTGCTTGAGTAAGGTTTAGTTTGCGAAACTCATTATCGCCAGCTTTTGTGGAGTAAAAGAGAAACCACACCAAAAAGGTCATGTCTTCTGTAGATTTTTAAGAAAACCCGATAACTTTTTGAAATCTTTTTGGTTCCACGAGTAGTAGAGAATTGGTCTTCACCTGCACATTAAGACTATATACGATGGTGGAAATTTTGGAAACAAATTAATTTTTTTTTTTTTCAACATAATCGCCTTTAAGCTCTATACACTCTTCCCAGCGATGTTCAAAAAGTTCGATACCGTTTTAATAATAAGAATTGTCTTGCCCCTCAAAATAGCCACTAACTGACGACATCACTTTTTCATCGTTGGAAAATATTTGATCACTGAGCCATTTTTTCAAGTTTGGGAACAGCAAATAATTCGAGGGGGCTAAATCTGGTGAATAGGGTGCATGAGGTAGCAATTCAAACTTTAATTCAACAATTTTGGCCATTGCAATAACGGATTTGTGAGCTGGTGCATTGTGTTCATAAAACAACAACACTTTCTTCTTAGCCAAATGCGGCCGTTTTTGCTTGATTTCTTCGCTCAAACGTTGCAATATGTTCGCGTAATACTGGCTGTTGATGGTTTTTCCTTTTTCTAGATAGTCAATGAAAATTTTCCCACGCGCATCTCAAAAAATCGACGCCATGACCTTGCCTGCAGATTAAACGGTCTTCGCCTTCTTTGGAGCCGGTTCCCCTGGTGAATCCATTGTTTTAATCATCCAGTACGGCTTTGTGCATTTTCTTCACCATTTCTGGAGTCGTCACCTCATTTGGTCGACCACAGCGATGCTCGTCTTGGCAGCTCGTACGGCCTCGTTTAAACTCAGCAACCCAACATTTTACTGTTGTAAACGAAGGAGTAGACTCACCCAGAGTAGAATCCAGTTCAGCTTTTATATTAGTTGGGCTGAGACCTTTCAAATAAAAGTATTTTATTAACTAACAACGTTAACTATTGATTGCTGCCAAACAAATACTAAACAACGTGGCGGTTTCCATTTCCTATCTTAAAGAACGTTAGCTTATGCTAGGCTATAACTCAGTGGACTTCCTTAAAATTTCCATCGCAAAGGAAGAATAAGATGCCGTGGCAAATCTATCGACAGACTCTTTCAGACTATTCTATCGGCGTCTATTAAGTCAATAGGCTCTCCCCAATCAATACATCGACTCAGGCTACGACAATGGGCAGGTCATTTTCAAAAGAGCTTTGAGGTATCTCTTTCACCCACCATGGAGCTACAGATTGACAGGAACATGAATATTCTCAATAATGAACATAAATCTACACCCAGCCACATAAGGAATCTCAAAAAAAGCCTCGATCTTCATTTCAACCGCAGTTTTAGTCACAGAATAGACAAAAGTTGACAATGACTATCGAAAAATTAGATCAATTGACCTCGCCCAAGACTTCCTCTAGTGACCCATTAAAAAATCACTCTCTCTCTCTCAAGGAGTAGACAAAGGTAACGCGTTTTTTGATATGGAGGAAGCTTTCAATAATGTTTAACCTCATTGATCATCAACTCTTTTCAAGAACTAAAGATAAATGACTCCGTCTGAAGCTAGTTCCGCTCCGCTTTTAACAGTAGAGTACTTAATTCAACCTTTGGTTTCCCCTGCTATTGGACACAGTCCTCAATAGGCTGCTTGCAATGTAGAGGATGTGATGTAGTTGTTTAAACAGATGACGTAATGTTTATCTCGTAGGAAAAACATCCACAGATATCCTATAACATTCCCCGGCACACTTTAGACCTATTATCGTCTTGGCCACGTATCTTGGACCTTGGCCTAAGGAGCCAAATGGAACTGCCAAGAAAGATCAAAACACTTTACATCATCCAAGCCAAGTCTTTCTAAGTTTCTGGGGAGGACCATGCTCTCTTCCCGTGTAAGAGGGCTCTAGGCCCAGATTGAGGTTTGCAATGGGTCTAATTCAGTTCTTTTGTATGGCATACTCGTTTGATGTCCTGCAATGGGAAAACATAATAACATTTACCTTTTAGGCATTACTAGCGCCCAAAGAACTTTAAATTTCTCCATTTGCTACCTTAAGAGCTGTTCGGCATATGTATAGGAAATACCAGTCTACTAACATTTTTTTCCACTGAGGGATAGCAGGACAGTCGCTGAGTTCTTAAAGACGTCGGGAAGCATTCGTTTGGTCTGCCGGCAACCCGGAGAGTCATGCCATCTGTAGTTGTGCTCATATAAAACCCAACTGTCAATGGAAGCTCTAACCGAAAAATTTTCCGGTAACATTCCGCCCCATTAAATTTTTAACCGTAATACCAATGCTTATCAGCCCACTTTGGACGTACCTTAAAATATCGTGATTTGTCATTATAACCTTCAAACATTTAAAACCCATGTACATCTGTACCTCTATTTCTTTCCTTCGCCCGCGCTGTTTGTAAACATTTCAAGAGTATAATATCCCTTTGAGGACAGCTTCAAACGTGCTAGGAATATCGCAAATGCAGCCGGGACGGATCGTTCTCTGGAATTTTATAATCAAATCAGCAGTGATGTACAAAAAAGTGGCTCAAAAGTTGTCACCCGATGTTCTCTGGCTGTGATTTTTTTAAGAATGAACAATTTTGGTTTTCTTTTTGTATTATGCGTATCTGATGTCTAGAATTTATCTTCGTTAAGTCGAGGAAATAATATCAGGTACGTGGCCGTCTCCAGAATTGATGACCATTTGTGCCCGATTTGTGCCCGATTTTTGGCATTTTTCACAACTCTTACCTGAACCTCCGGCGATAGGTCCTCGCGTTCTTGACGGATATTCCCTTTGAGGCCTTCAAAAGACTGAGGCTTATTGACGTAGACTCGTGACTTCAAAAAACCATACAAAAAGAAGTCTGGAACTTTTGAATCAGGCGATCTTGTCGGCCAGTGCGAAACGCTATAACCGGAAATGCAGCCCTCAGAATTTCGGTTGCGGCTTATAGAGTATGCCCCTTGCTCCATCTTGTTGTAATCACATGTTCTCTAGTCCAATTTCATCGAAATGAAATGAGCGTGGCTCTGTAGCGGTCGCCCTTTATATGGTAGTATGTAGTCGTTTGACCCGCGACGTTTTCGAAAAAATAAGGCCCGATGACGCCTCCAGCGTAAACAGCACACCATGCAATAACTTTTAGCGGGTGTAATGGTTCTTCATGGATTATACGTGGTCCCAGAAATGACAATTTTGCTTATTCTCATATCATATCACAGAGATGAAAATGGACCTCGTTGCTCATGATGATTTTGAAAAGTTGTCTCAATCGTGGTCAAGATTCAGGATGGCTGGAGCTTAAGTGGTCAACAGTTATTAGCTGATGCACTGTCTGAACTTTGTAAGGAGATATCTTACAGGCTTTCGATAGGGCAATGACTTTTGTGCCAACTTGTATTTTCGTCAGAGCTTGTTTCACCAGACAACCGACGCAAAATATATAAAAACGCCCAGGCTTTGCCAAAACTCCAAAGTCCAAAGAAACTGGACTTATCGTTGTTGGGGAATTTTATGGTGGTGCCTTTGACCACCAAATGAATCAGAGAAGTCAGCTTTTATTTTCTAGTAAGAAAAACAACCTCAGTTTTGGGAGGAATGACTAAAAGCCCATTTCTGGTCCGGCGCTTTAAAGCAGACAGTTGCTGGATGCGATCCTACAACTGTTACAGCTTCATCATCTGCATATGCTTGAGCATAGACATCAGAACTATTGAAGTCAGTCCACACTTGACAAAATTATCAAAAAATATCTAAGGTTCCAGGATTAGGTATGACATCCTCCCAGTTCTATTAAAGTGTTCTTTCAACTGGTCTAAGCGCACCTCAACGAAGACCATTCAAACCTTAAAGTCAGGTCAAAATATGAAAGTGAACGTCAAAAATAGACAAGAAGACAAGAATAAAACATATTTGTGGAACGCGACATACAACGATATGATAGCAAGAGCCCACAAAGGATCAGCTCCAGGGTCCAATGAGTCCTTCTTCCAACTATTACAACTAAGACCTGATGTGTTTGGTGTCTTGCCTTATCCTGCTGCGAAATTGCTGTAAAACTGTTTACCTGCTTAACTTCTGAACTCAAAGTCGATGCTCTTCTTTAGGGGACAACGAGGGTTGAACTTGTTGCAACATCCAAAGTTGCACAAAACCCTGTCATGATAGCAAACTACCAGACGAGTTTACTATAAGAACATACAAACAATTATTTTCCTTTTTATTTGCTCGTTAAAATAATTTATTATATCTAATACATTCGACGTAACATCTAGATTGTTTTTGATTTTTTGTTTTTGGTTGTTGTTTAAATAAATAAATAAATATTGTACATTGTCATTGTTTGGTCGAAATATTCCAGCCGAAGAATTTACCCCGTCGACTTAGTGTTGGAGCGACAAGGTATGGAAGAGAACAGAAGAAGCAAAAGGGAATTTATCAATAAATACAGAAAAAAAAACCTCCTAAACTTCTACAAAAACGAAAATTTTAAAAAGTCATCCATAGTCATGTTTCTATCTTAAGATCACCTTGCATCGAATCAGTCCGGTGTCTGTAATTATGAGGAGCTGCTGTAACTGGATGATGATGGGCTTCCGCTGGATGAAGACGAGCTAGTTGAGCCTAATGATGAGCTGTACGATGAGCTACTTGGGTAGTATGAGCTATAGGCCAAGCTGTGGGATGATCCAGAGTTGGCTGAGTCCCAGCGAGAATATGGACCCCCGCTCATGGGTTCCCAACTAGCTGGATCATATGAGGATGCGGTAGTGCTTGCAATTGGCGCACCGTACGCAGTTATTGGCTCTGGTGGTGGCATTGGCATCATTGGCATCATGTTCATCTTCAAACCTCCGAATTTCTTCACCAAATTATAGATAAGGAATCCAAGTACCAATTTGATGGCGATCTTAGACAAAATCAAAGCTTTTGTGGCCTTAAGTCCGATCAACACAACCAGAATTGGCATCAACAGTTTCAATTTCAATTTGAACAGAAGAAGGATTGGCAGCAGCAATTTCTTCTTTAGCAAAAATCCACGAGCTAGACACAAAACACAAATCAGTTATCAGTATGCACAAATAAAGAACTCACTACTAACCATTATCAGCTGGTAACTCTAAATCAAATCCACGATCAGCACGGAAAGTCACAACGGAGTGCTGGAAAAATGTCTCTGGTAATCGGAGGTGGAATTCGTTTGTGGTTAGAATCCTTCCCACACGGTCAACAATTACTTGTTCAATGTTATTCTCGGAGAATGAACGGCTATCCTCTTCTTTAACTCCCGAAATGGTATCCAAGAAAGTCAAAACTTTCTCCTTCATGCAATTCATTGCTTCGGAATGGAAGCAGTTTGCCACAATGTTCGAAATCAGCTCCTCACTGGATCGAATCCTTGGTTCCACACTGTACACGGAGTTATCGATAGCGGCGGCATTAGCTAACGCGAGCAAACAACCAATCCATAAGAAACAGGATAAACGAATCGCCATCGTGATCAAAAATTTAGGAAGCTACCAAAACCAATATTCGAACTGACCGCGCGCACTTTCAGTAAGCTGCTGAACGTGGATTATTTCTGAATGATATTGAACTGATGGGGAGGTCTTGATTTTATACTGCCGCTCCCAAAATACACTATTCGTTGCTTTTACTCAAAACCAAATCCAAGAGTGGTCTCTTTGCCACATTGGCTATAGCTATTATCAGCATGATGGCCAAAAAGCTAAATACGCTCCAACATCACACCATCAGAGTAGAGTTTGACCATTCAATCGATTCGCGTTGCAGTGCAGCAATCGTAATGGGAGAGCGCGCGCGTTCGTTTTTGCATATGTCTACGCCTGAATTAAGGTAGAGAAGAGCGGACTATACCTTCGACTACCATCCAAACTACCTAATCAGTATGCATAGCCAATGATTCGAACCTGGGTAGTGTGCAGCAGCAAAGCTCAACCAATTGCGAGACCTTACGAACAATAATTAGCAGCTTGGATACAATCACCAATGAATAGTCGTTAAAACGCACGAACTTCGAGAATACCATATGCAGACCTACCTAAATATAACTTTTAAGACGCATTGTCAAAATTTTTACTTCACATCCGTTATGATTTCGCTAGGCTAACTTTGGATAGTTCCACATTCGTACTCGTACATAGGAATACATACCAACGACTGACGTTCTCGACTATTTACCCACCGACGCGGCGGTTTTTGATTTCATTTTTATTCGCGTCCATAATGCTACGCTCGATTGACGATGGTCGCGACGTGCGTTATGGAATTCTATGCGAAGCGTTTATTTGGATCGAATTTTTTCCATACGTTCAATTTGGGCGAATGGAAAGGTAACTATGAATACCATATCTCTTAGAAGAAGAGGGTCATTAGGTTGTCACTCGCCAAGTTCCGAAAAGTGCAAGTGAATTTCTCTGAATTGAATTGGGTTTTGCTGTTGTTGTTATTGTGTTTTGTTGACGGATTAACTGGGGGAGTTTGGGTTGGTTTTTCGCGTAAATGTGCCAGGAATTTAGAGCTGATTTTCAATGGAAATCGTGACGTTTACACATCCGTGTTACATCACACAAACGGACATTCAACTATTCTGCCTGAGTAAGAGGATACAACTTAAGAATTTACATAGGAAAGCGTCACATCTCTATAGAGATTGTCTTAATGAACTCAAGATGGAGAGCTTACACAGAAAATGTCATTGTTCAGTTCATCGACAATATCATCATTCAAACGAGTTATTGTGAGTTGCTTGCCAATTAATTTTTGGGTATTTTTACAAAGTCTAGCGGATGAAGATGAGGCCGTTAAGACGTTTCTAGTATTTCATTCTCGTTGAATAAAGACACATTTTTGAATCTCATGCAGCATGTTGTCTGTACCTTTGCCGGTCACTTATCTCTCAACTCCTCGAGAACATCTTTATAACCTGAATTACATGCTGAACTTCAGCGACATCGGTGTCAGGAAGCAGTCAGATAAGCCACGACTAATATGCTTATTTTTATTTGAAGCACAAAATCGTTGGTTTGAAGAAAAGTACGGATTTCGACCAAATGAAAAGGTGCTTCTTCTTGAGAAAGATTGCAACAATAACCGCACAGAAACCTGTGAAGCTGAGCAAAGAAGTCTAGTAGTTGAGTCTTATTCGGGGCTGCGATAAATCACTACTGCAGACCCTTGAACGGGGTAGATGCCCCAAATTCCGCCTTCCGATAAAACGAAACATTTATAAACCATTTGCATGAAAAAAGACAGGATTTACACTCCCTATGATTGACTATCATCGAGGTATCCTACTGGCCCTTCAAAATAGCTTTCCCCTCTTGTTGCGTTCTTCTTGAACTTCTGCTAAGTTCTACTTTGTATCAGTTGAAACAACACTCCTCCTTGTCGAGGTGTCCTACTGGCTATTGACAATAGCTTTGACTCTTCGCTCGTTACCACTTCGTCTTTTGCTGAGCTGAACTTTGTGTCAGTTAAAAAAAACTCTTACGCATAGATCCTTGTACGTTAAGTATAACCAAATCCTTTCGGTCAAACCTTTAGAATTCTACCTACGTGTTATTGATGCAATTGACAATTTGGTTGACTTAACGAACGTTCTTGATGATTTCAGTATCTTCTGTGATTTTAGTCTCCCTTAGCTAAAGTGAATTCCATCTGAAGACCTATCTTTTTCCATCACTTCGAATCCCATTTGTACTGAGGAATATCTTCCCTAACATCGGTTAGTAGACTCTAGCCTATGTCATGTTAGTGGCGGTTCCAACTATATGGAAAGACAATTAAAACATTATTTTCACAAGTGATCCCATTAATTCATTCGAGTTTTTCGAGTTTACCAATCTATCTCTAGTGGATGCCCTCTTAATTTTTTACAGAGAAATATTCAAATCCTTTTCTCCTCTTGTGTTCTAGTCCCGCCATAAAGCAAATTGTACATTCCCTTCCTGGTATAATCGTAGACCTCGGTCTTTTCGAAAAAAAAAAAAACAAAAACAAGGTGGGTGTGGTATTACTTTGCACCTACTACTTCAAACTATTTAGATACATATCCTCACGTAATTGAACTCTATAACTCTCTCTATCAAGGGTATCTAAGTAGTGCTAAAGCCAACGCTATAAACGATTCCAAGTTTTTTTTTCTCCGAAGGCTGTTGCCAACAACTCTTTCTTATCAGATCCCTCTTACCTTAATCGCTTACCAAATTTTTCTGTTAGTCCGTTTCTTACTCAAAATTTTGATACCGTTGTTATTGAAGAAAAGTTATAAAAACTTAGAGACGAATTTCTGCACAAAAATGATCCTTCAGACTTCTTTTCCGCTTTTACTATCTATTTCGTGTATCCTTTCCTCAGGAAGAGTTTCTCCAGATTTGGAGAACCCCTTTTATAATCCCAATACACTAAAAGGGATCAAAGAATGAAGTAACCAATTATCGTCCTGTTGCTAAACTGCCTCAAATACCCAAAGTCTTTGAAAGCATTTTATAAGAAGTATCTTGCTATCTCAGGCTTAAAAAAATGGCAAAAAAATCGATGTTTTCACTACCGATTTCACTAAAGGCTTCGTTAAAATATTTAATCAATTGATCCTTCAAATTGTTTGCTCTCAGCTCTAAGCCTCTTGTATTAAAATGGATATCTACTTACCGATATATAGAATTCAGTTTGGATCCGCCATTTCTTTTTCTTTCCTAGCTTTTTCACAGGTTCCACAAGGTAGCCATCTTGGCCCACTTCCCTTCATTCTTTCTTATAACGATCATAAGAGGGTTTCTAAGTACTTCCTCTCCATTTACGCTAAGGACACAGAAATTTGTAAAACTATTTCTTCTCCTACTGATTCCACCGCGATTGCAACCCGTCTCCTCCCCGACTTTATTTTGTCTTTGCCCAACCAGATCCCCTGATTTAATCTCCTCAAGATATTGGCATATCATCCGACAGTTGATAAGATGATACTTAAAGCCAACTCATTGATTACTTGGTTTTACTAAACCGTGGTCCAGGCAACTTGTTTGCTTTGTTCGCTCCCCTGCGTGAGTATGCCAGTCAAGCTTGGTCTCCTTTTACCGGTTCCTTGTTTCCAGAATCAAGGGTATTCAATATCTTTTCCTTCGATTTTCTCTCCGTAGACTGCCCTGCAATGACGCTTTAGTCTTACCTTCCTATCAGGACCTCCTCAAACTTATCAATTTGAATCCCTTAGAAGAACTAAGGAATATAGCCAACATTCTTTTCATTCGTCGATTGCTATAAGGTTCCATTGACTGAGCATCCATTTGCAATTCTATTTCCTTCAACACAAACTAACGTACTTTACGCTGGCTACGTCTCTTCTATTGCCCGGTCCACCGCACCTCTTGTATTGTAGTTCCTCTGTTATTGATTTGAACTTGAGCGCTCCTCGTCTCAAACTAGATCTTCTCTATCATTGCCCTGGTACCTAGCACATAAATCTTTTTGTTAGGTTTTAAGTTCTAGTGTTAAGCTTAAGCCAAATAAACAGGGGCCTAAGCTCCTACCAAAATTTATTCTATCCGACCAGACGACTGCTATTTACGACGACTCCATCATTTACCCGTTGAGCTACTTATTATAGGCAACAAACAATGATTTGGTAGCAAGTTACCATCCTCTTAATTCTAAGATGTGTTCGGAGAAGATATGCCTCATGAATATAGTAAAATTTCAGCATTGTTGCCTAATCCTCAGGAGAGAAGGCCCTCTCTATTGCATTAATTACAGATGAATCAGTCTCTTAACATCGCGTAAAAGATCTTGTCTGCTGTATGATGTGAGGGCTGAAAGCTATTTTTGTACGATCTGGTTGGCCCCTATCAGCATGGTTTTCCACCACACCATTCCATTAGTATGGAAGATTAAAGAAATTCTGATCGATCTGGACCACATTTTTATCTATTTGAAGGACGCTTATAACAACATTTAGATGCGTCAGTATAGATGCACGAGCAGCCAGGCCAAATCTTTTTTATGCTAATGTTACTAAAATTTGTCAATCCTTCGTAAAAAAGATGAGTAAATGCCTCAGTGATAAAGCGTCAAAAGTACCAACACTCCTAAATCAGCTCCAAGTTTCATACGTAGCGTCGGTCGGACATAAATATGTGTCCCTTATGCCTAGCACAGGTTTTGCGTAGGTACTTGCCATGAAGGGTCGTACCAGAGATCAAAACAATGCGTTCATCAGCGTTCTTCGAATAGTAGAAGTACCACTAACAGTACCAGATTCGAAGACGTGTGTAAGGCACAAACTTTCCTTTTGTTGAAGGGTAGAGGCCTATCTAATACATCAGTCATTCTATGGGTTATGGCACCCGGTTGTAGTGCAACTCTACATCGAGCAGACTAATCAGTTCTATGTCTATCAATGGTTGAACACAAGGCGTAGCACGCTACAGCATATGGTGAATAATAAAATGTCCAAGCTGCAGTCAGTTTCCTCTTTCCGCGAATATAGTTTCCTGTCGAGCTTTCCAACCTTGTGGCCGCTTCGAATTAGGCATAAGGCAGCCTAGGACTGGCGGCTTTTAGTTCAACATTAAGTTGATATTTTTGCCACCAGCTAACTATCTACGTTGTCTATGATACAAAATCCCATTTGCGAAGCTAAGAATTCTTTCGAATTTCGCTCTGTCTACGAGAACACCGCTGATATCGCTGACCACATCATCATAAATGATGCTCATAGCTTGCAAATCATTAGTATTAGTGCAGATTGGACGCATTCATCGAACATCTATTTAATCCTCAAGGAGAGCTCCGCACGAGCAATTTACCACCTCGCTAACGCTTCTCTTGTGCAAAAACGCATTCAAGGAATCATGCTCTGTTAGAAGTAAGCCAAGACTGAAATTAAAACTCAGTAACCACACTTGTATCGCTCATGTCCCATCTTGATTGCCATCTAGATTGAGGACATTTAGAACGCAGGAGCTTACACTCCCTACGAGACAAATCTTCTATCCCCATCAAAGAGACCCGGTCATCATTTGTCAGCGGGAGTCCCTCCCTAATCTTGTGAGCCATATTTCGAAATTTTACTTCAAAGTCAAGTAGAGTCACACACAGAAACATCTGTAATGCATCCATGGCAACGGTCCAACAAACTGGTAAGCATCCAAATTAGGCTTACCTTATCGCACCAAACCGATAGCCCCAACGGCAAGCTCTGGTAAGTCCCCAGTCAGTGTGTATTATGCGCCTTATCTGGCACATAACGCTCAGCAGTCGTTCTCTTAACTAGATGAGGTGAGGTAGGAAATTCATTTTCTCATCAATGTTCCCTCAGAAGGCTAGCAACAGCATACAGTCCTGCCTAGTGAGTGACAAAATGAATGTCGCTGATCTCTTGTCAGGATGCGTGGAGATATGCTCACACTCAGTCCTTCTGTGGATGTGCTAACTGAAGTAGCTTATGGTCCTGAGAAACTCTCTTTTGAGCTTTGCCTAGGCAGTGCATTCGCTATATCACTTCCCGTGATTCCCCTGTGACCTGAGGCCAAATTAAATTCAATTTTCTGACTGCGTTAAAAGAAGTGTGGCATTTCCGAATTAATATGCTCGTTGTTATCAGAATAGTCTATTACGAATCTCAAAAAAACGGCCTACAATTAACCTATCTGCCAAATGTTTTAATTCCATCAGCAGCCAGTAACAGCACGAGAAATTTCAACAACTACTGACCGCTGAAACTAGTGTAGCATATTACGAAATTATGCGAGAGAGTTCTAAACAATATTATAGACTTCCATGGCAGTTAATGGTGTTTTGTGGAAGACAAGTCGATATGAAGTCTACGTTAAATGATAGGGAAACATCGCAAAGATTCGAAAGGTCTGCATATCGTGTTTCTTCAATTTGAAAAAAAAGCTTTCGACACAATGTCTAGAGATTTTATTGGACGGCGCTAAGATCTGAGAATGTATCCGGAGAATGATGACGGAAATATGTAGGAGAATTTGAATTTAAAGCTGAAGTACAACAAGGCAGTTTACACAATCCGTAGCTGTTTAAGATCGCGCAAAATTCTCTGATGAAATAGGACAATAGTGCGTCTGAAACGAATTGTGTTCTTATACAGCTCTCATGATCAATGTCGTTACAGCCCTTCAGATAATCCTTAAAAATCGGATAAAAGCGAAAGACAAAGGATTTCGAATCAGTTGTGGCGTGACTGAATGAAAAACAATCGTTTTTTTAAATCCGCTTACCAAACTTCTGACAGAGTCCCCGTTCTAAAACACAAACAATTTAGATACTTAGGCTCTGTCGTTAAGTACCAAGAAAGTTTTGATGACGAAATCGCTTACAGAGTTAGAATTGAATAGTTTAAATGACGCCAAAACTGCGCAATATTGTGTGACAGACAAATCAGCTTAAACTTAAATGTTTGTTATACATGACAGCCGTTCATCCATATTAAGAAACCGATATTGGATATGGTTTTGCTAGGTTCAATGAAGGTCTACGGTAAATCCCGTTTAAAATGCATTAGCTTCTCAAGCTCCAGCGGAAGTTTAAGGTATAGGCCGACAAAAGAAATAACTACATTACTCAGTGCAATAACATCGTCAAACTTTTGACTTCAACAACGAGGTGATCCATATGTAGAATGGTTCTGAAGTCCAGATAGGAGGCAGACATACGATTATGTAGCACTAGTTTTAATTAGCCCTTGAATACTACTCAAAATAAATTCTACACGGTGACTATTCAAGGGCCAGTCTGACCCTCCCATAAAACAATGTATATTTTGTTAACAAATAGAAATATTCAATTAAAACTCGCTTTTTATGAAAAAATTATACATTTAGTAACGAGAGGACACACATTTACTTATTTTTCTGAACAGTTTGCACATATAATTATTAAGCAAATATTGCATATTGAAATTTTACAAGATGAGCAAACACTGTTCGTTTTGCGATATTTTTTATAGGAGCAAATGCTGCAGCGATTTCTTTTAGATACAACATCAGACACAGCTGGAACAGAGTCTTCAGGCATCGGCAGTTTGAACACCTTTGATGTTATCATACGCAATTGCCGGGGTATCTTTTTATTCTAAATTCGCTGTCGAATATAGGGTAGGCATAACTCTATGCCAAGCCTACGAAGGTAGTTAGGTTGATTTTCTGACTTTCCATTGTCTGCATTATATAATATTGTACATAGGCTAAAATAGGGCACCACTTGAATTAAATCCATATTATTTTCAGTTGGTATCAACCTTCAAAAGATACGTGTATAAATTTGACAGCTGTCGGACGGTTAGTTTTCGAGATATAGCGTTGTGAGTGAAGCAACTTTTGTTATTGTGAAAAAAATGGATTCAAAGCAATTTCGTGTATTGATTTATCATTGCTTTTTGATGGGAAAGAAATGGCTTGATAAGTATTACCCGGACTCTGCAACAGCCGAACGAATCATTCGCAAGTGGATTGAAAATTTTAAAAGTGGTCATACAAGCGCCGAAGATGATGCACGCAGTGGACGTCCAAAAAAGGCTGTTTCAGATGAAAACATCAAAAAAGTCCACAAAATGATTACGAATGACCGTAAAGTGAAGTTGATTGAGATAGCTGAGGCTCTGAAGATATCAAAAGAGCATGTTGAATATATCATACACGAATATTTGGACATGCGAAAGCTCTGTTCAAAGTGGGTGCCGCGTTTGCTCACAGTCGACCAAAAACAACAACGTGTTGATGATTCAGAGGAGTGTTTAAAGCTCTTCAATCGCAATAAAGCCGAATTTTTGCGTCGGTATGTGACAATGGATGAAACTTGGCTCCATCACTTCACACCAGAGTCAAGACGGCAGCCAGCTGAGTGGCGAGCAGGCGACGAACCTCATCCAGAACGACCAAAAACTCAACAGTCGGCTGGCAAGGTTATGGCATCTGTATTTTGGGATACACATGTAATAATTTTCATCGACTATCTCCAAAAGGGGCAGACTATCAACAGCGACTATTACATTGCGTTATTGGAGCGTTTGAATGACGAAATCGCAGAAAAACCGCCGCATTTGAAGAAAAGGAATGTGCTGTCTCATCAAGACAATGCAACGTGTCACAAGTCGATGAAAACGATGGCAAAATTGAATGAATTCGGCTACGAATTGCTTCCCCACCCACCGTATTCTCCAGATTTGGCCCCCATCGACTATTTCCTGTTCGCAGACCTCAAAAGGATGCTCGCCGGAAAGAGATTTAAGACCGATGAAGAAGTAATCGCCGAAACAGAGGCCTATTTTGAGGCTAAACCGAAATCGTACTACAAAACTGGTATCGAAATATTGAAAAATCATTTCAATCAGTGTATCGCCCTCGAAGGCAACTATATTGCTAAATAAAGTTGAATTTTACAAAAAAATTGTGTTTTACAACAAAACACTGACTTTTCAGCCCATGTGTTATAACTTTACTATTTACGTCTGTGATATTTACGATTGCATTAAATAACACCAAATTGGCACACTTTTGGTCCAAGGCGTCAACCCCAACTTTAGTTTATTTGTAAAACGTTGTCTTCGCAGGCTTATTGTGTTGATTAGGATGATCAAGGATGCTAGAAATGAGAACCACAGCTTTGGATTTCTTGGGAACATATGATTTCATTGTTATTTTAGTTTTAAGGCCAAACAATGACGACTCTACTTCTCTTGTTTTATGAGATAAAAATTTTCTTGGGATCCCATAGTTTGAGTTCATGGTCTCTACATATGTTTTTTTTCGGGACCACAGTTCATCGACTAATTCAATGGAAAAGAACCAATTATCACCAGTGATATTCCGATTAGATCCTTCAACTGGAGGTACCAAGCGAAGTACAACATGAGTTGGTAAAAGCTTGTCATTTTTAGCTCTAGGCCGGTCCGACGTTTCGCCACAGTAAGCTTCAGCGTTTACCATGTAGTGCGTTTGGCATCAGTCAATATCGCTATCTTTAGGCCGTATCTGGCAGAATTTTGTTGGCATATATAGGGTGATTCATCGTAAGGTTTGATTTATAATGTAAAATAAAATAAATAAATTTGAAAGTGAACTTAATATTTTTATTATTATTTAAAAAACAACTCAAGGCATTTACTCTTCAAAAATTATATGAGGTAAATATTGGCCATGATTAGGTCTGAGGTGGTCCATTCTCAAGGTCCAATTTTAGGAAACTCGTTCGAGCATAGCGACTGGTATCTCGCTGATAATACGAATAATGTTGGCTTTCAAAGCGTCAATCGTAGCTGACTTATTCCTGAAGACCTGAGACCTTACAGATTCCCAGAGAAAATAGTCCAAAGATGTGATATCGCATGATATCAAACGTGAAATTAAGTGCTCACCAAAATTATTTCTCAACAAATCCATTGTTTCACGCGCTGTATGTCTCGTAGCGCCGTCTTGTTGAAAACAAAGCTCACCGAGACCATGTGCTTGAATTTCAGGAAGCACATAGTCCGTTAACATGGCACGATAACTGTTACCATTGAAGGTAACATTCTAATTTGCCTCATTTTTGAAGAAATATGGACCAATGTTTCCAACAGCCCATAAACCACACCATACTGCTGTTTTTAATGGATATAATGGTAGCTTTTGGTACTCTTTATGTTACTCATCAGCTCAAATACAGCGATTTTGTTTATTAACGTATCCACTGAGCCAGAAATGGGCTTCATCACTGAACAAAATTTCACGATAAAACACCGGATTTTCATTGAGTTTTTCCAGAGCCCATTCACTGAAAATGTGACGCAAATTCAAGTCGTCCCGCTTCCATTCTTACACAAGTTGAATTTTGTACGCTTTAAGGCCGAGATCCTCACGTAAAATCACGTAAAAACGCTAAGCCAAGCTGCTGAGAACGACGACGCGTACACTCTCAGCTACAGCTGCTATAGTCTGTTCACTAAGTGCTGCATGTGGTCTAACCGGTTAAGTGTCATCCACTAATGTAAACTGGGACTCAAATTTGCGAATGGTATTGGCAATAGTAGTTTCAGTAGGTCGATTATGCGCACCGAAAGTTCCTCGAATCGCACGAAAAACATTTTTCACAGAACGCTGATTTTCGTAATACAGCTGAACAATTTGGAGACGCTGTTATATTGTGAGTCTTTCCATGATGACTTGCCAAACGATACTGAACAAAAATAATAAAGCAGTTTGGTAGAAGTTATGCGTGATCTGTCAAAAAGAGCCTATTGAAACACAAACCTCATGATGAATCACCCCTTTCCTGCGAAAAGCACATCGCCCCCTTAAACGTGCTAACATCTCATCTACAGTAAGTGTTGTTCCAGGAGAATAGTTATTTTGGCAATGACTTATCCATCGAGAAAAAATGTCACATATAGCTGCTAACTTGTTATCCTTTGCCCTTTCTATTCTAATATTAGCATCATCGAATCTCAAGCAAGACATCAAAAATCTAAAGCGGCAGGGAGTCATTGTACAACGAAAAATGTCATGTCCAGTACCATCTGATGCCCAAAGTGAAGATAGATTTTCATGAATCGATTTGAATAAGCCCGCCAAAAAAAGCAATCCTATAAATGCTCATAGTTCAGTAATAGTTGTCAAATTTATAAACGTTGGTCTCGCGCGTTTAAAAATTTTTTACTTTGGTGGAACTTATTCAATCTTGGCATATGTGGGTAGAACGATAGTCTCAAGTATTTGTTCGTCGATGAAGAGATAAAACACATCTCCAAGTGATGTCTCTGGGCCTAAAATGGTTGCTGGTGATTTGGGTCTTATCTCTGATATAGATATAATATTCTGAGCTGGAATTCGACTTTGAGGGGCGCTGTAAAAGACTCAGGTGGATCTGGGGTCGGGGAAATCCCTCCGTCTCTCTCCTCTTCAATGTCATGATCACTAAATATTTTATCATCGCTTGAATCCTTATCACTGCAATCAGCATCATTTAGGATAAAAGCGTTTTCTCTGTTATCAGCGGTAAAAGATAAAGATGTCAACATCATCAGGCAAATTATGCTCAGTCTCTTCATCTGTAAGCATATTTTGGGGCATATTGGCTGGTATCTTACTAACAGCACGTGCAATGTTGTCTGCTAAGGCTGCTATTGACGCTGATTTATCCACATAGACGACTGATTTAACGTATTCCTATAAAAAATTGTCTAAGGTGCAGATCACCGGCCAAAAACAAGAGATAAATTGCTCACAGAACTCATTTCTCAGTTGGTCCATCGATTTGCGTGCTGTGTGACATGTAGTGCCATCTTGCTAAAACCGCATGTCTACCTGTTTCAGCTCGTGAATTTTGGAAAAAAAAATTGAAATAATTGAACGATAGCGAGTGCCATTGATTGTTACGTTGTTTTCACATTCATCTTTGAAAAAATACGAGCCAATGATTCCACCACACTAAACAGTGCATTTTTCCAGGTACATTGGCAGCTCTTGTATTGCTTGAGGTAGCTCATCGGACCAAATACGACAGTTCGTCGCTAAAGACAATTTGTCGATATAAAAACGCATCTTCCTTCAGCTTTTCTCCTTCTTCCTTTTTTTTAGTCGAGTAATACAATCCCAATTGCTACGTAACAGTCCTGCATTCTTAACTAAGAATTGTGTCATTATGCATGACACGTTAGACCAAGAAAATTATATTTTGCTTTTTATAAACTTTTAAAATGTTTGCACAATGCGCAGGTGAAGGAAAATTAGGAGGAAAATAAAAAGAAATGCCAACGTAAGTTGGTTTTGAATGTTTGTGGGTTAAAATGACTAAGAAATAAAGAGCTCGACAGGGTATTCCATATACGGGTTATACAGTGGCATTGGTGATGAAAATAGCGATAGGACCAGGTAAAGCAAGCGAGGTTATGATAGCGTGAGAGAATGAGAACATCTAGTGGTTAAACGTAGGTTGGTTGACACACATACACATCCTCTAGCGAATGTCATTTATTCTCCTTTGTTCGTACTATTGATGGGTAATGACTGGGTATTCAAATGTCACAGACATCATTGTGTTTTTGAAGCATTTGGTTTCACAGGTATCACAGGGTCATTTCAAAAGCCATACTAAGTTCCTCATATTTTTAGCCTCAGAAAAGAAATGAAAAAGGTCACGAGGTTTCTATCTCCAGTATTCACTAAGTTATCCGAAGAAAAGAATTTAATTCCAAAGTCGTTACGTCTTAGTCTCTGTTAACCGAAAACCATTTTAGTAAATGTTAGTCCATCGAACAGCGAAGAATTCGGCAGAATGGTTACTGCTGTCTCCTTGCGCCAGGATTCGGAGAGCTGATGACCTCTTCGGAAATCTCGATGCTTAAAGAATGATCTAACTCTACAAGAAAATGATGATCCAAATATGTGTATTCGTATCTGTCAAAACTTTAAAGAGGGAAGTGCCATCAATTGGGTCTTAGTTTCCACACTTCAATTCGATTTGAAAATTTTCGGGTGAATATGAAACAGAACAACAGAATCAAAGGAAATTATGTTACATTTTTTTTATATTATAATTTGCGCGCGCTCAAGGGATTTAAGTGGCCTGAAAATGTTTGCAAACATCTTTAAGACAAAAAAAGAAAATTGATAATTGTTAGCAGGGCTATTCACAAAAATTGGCTGTAAGTTATTGACAAAGGTGTGAAGAGATAATTGAAAATAGATGAAACCAGACTGAAAATATTAAGCACTTTGAGCACTAAAAGAATCTTAAAAGCCTTTAAAAAAATAATTTTCTTTCCCTAGGTCAAGAATTATTCTATACTCCGTGGCGTGCAAGCGCGGGGTAGACAAATATGAAGTGCGCAAAGATTCCTTTTTCTGAAGAATAGAAGTTTCAAGTTGTGCAGATATCTTTTTGTGAGGACTACTCCATCGTTGCGCATATCTTTTAAAAATCTAGATATTCTCATCTATCTATCTATGTCTTAGCACATGCCCTTTGCTTTGTGTACAACCTACTGACGTTTTTCAAGCCTACTACGTTTTCCTGCGGTAGGTATCATAGTAGGTTCCTAAGCAGAACAGTTCTAAAGGAAGTCCGAGTTTTCCGAGATCCGATAGATCGTGGTTATGTGCTGTTTAGCTAGTTTCAAGATAAGGAAGGAAGTGGGATAGAGATGCTATCGAATTATCAAGTAAATCCTTCGGAAACCTACAAATATTACATGAATAATAAATGGCTTTTTGAAAAGTATGGTGATCGTGATGAATGCAATCTCCCCGAAATCATAGAAGAAAAAATTGCAAACTTAGAAAACAAAAGCCACCTGATACTGCTAAAACAGAATCCCAGAATTATCGTACTCCTATAATGAAACCGGCCTTTCTATTTACTGCATATGGTAATGTGATATTTGTAAGCACAACATCATTTTGTAACCAGACCAGTTCTGCAATTACTCTGGTTCTTACGTCTTACAAAATTGGGGGCTTCCATTGGCTTATTATATATATACCGATTAAAATAAGTCCAACTACACACTAGTAATACAGTAAGATACCGTAATGACGGGCGATACTACTGCAGAACGAAATGCTTTGAGAACAATTTTTTCAAACGCTGGATTACTATTGTGTGAATTTCATGTTTGCCAAGACTTTAGGCGGTGCAGATCACAGGAAAGGAAAGACAGTCAATTACGATACGATTCTATAATATTCTTTTTGAATCTGCTAAATCATCTGAAAAATATATGATATCGACGGCTTGCATGGTGTGTCTCTTATAGTTTCGATTTAGTTACTCGAGGATATAATACCAACAACATAGCAGAAGCATCTATACGCATTCTGAAACACGTGATATTCCAGCGTTATAAAGAGTTAAGCACTTGTGCTAAAAACCAATATTCCTGAAGACTGCGCAAAACATTAAAAATACTACCTTGATCAAAAAAATGTGTATTCAGAAAATTAAAAATACAAGTTTATTCATCTAAATCTATATTTTCCCCTTCAAAGTAATTCCCATCGACTGCAACACACTTTTGCCAGCGCTTGATCCAATTCTCGAAATTTTTTTTTATATTCGGTTTTCGGTATGTCCATCAGTGCTTCCTGCGATTTTTCCATTACTTCCTCTCAGTTGCTGAAACGCGTTCCACGTAGTCGTTTTTTAACTCGATTGAACAGAAAGAAGTCACAGGGAGCCAAATTAAAAAAATTGGTGGCTGTTGGATGGCATTTGTTGCATTTTTCGTCAAAAAATTACGAATAATGATGGAACTGTGCGACGGAGCGTTATCATGGTGCAAAATCCACGAGTTTTCCGCCCACAATTCTGGTCTCTTTCGGTGAATTGCTTCACGCAAACGTCTCATAACCCCCAAATAATACTTTACTGTCTGGCCTTCTGGCAAAAGTTCATGATGCCATGAATGCCATGCCGTTGTAATCCAGTGTTTTTTTGGTCTCGGCTCATTTGGTGAACGATATTCACTTGCCTGATGTCTGGATTGCGTGTCGTACTCATAAACCCACGTCTCGTCGCCAGTAATGATCCTTTCGATGAATGTGGGATCGGATTCAGCCTCGCAAATCATCTCTTTTGCGATGTCAACACGGTCTCTTTTTTGCATGAAATTGAGGTCTTTTGGCACCATCTTTGCTGCTACACGACGGAAACACGAATCATTAACCAAAATGTCTGGACGGATCCATAGGCAATGTTCAAGTCTTCCACTATCTTTCTGATGGTTAATTTGCGGTTATTGACCAACATTTCTTTTACTTCAATCAATGTCGATGATCTGCCACTGCGGTCAACCGCGCTGGTAAACGACCGTTTTTTTTAGAGAATAGTTGCCAAAAAACTTTTCCAACATTTCCAACGTTCGCGTACCATTAAATCCGTTTTTTACGCAAAATTAAATACAAGTTCGTTGTTGCAAATTTCTAAAATTGTAAAAAATCGCCAACACACACAGAGATAGATGTACTCTAGGCTACGTAACTTTTGCAAATGTCAAGCTATGAAGCTAAGATTTGAAGAGAATACCCACAACAGATGTGCCAACATAAAAAAAACAAAAGAAAAAAAAAAAGTTTAGAGAGAATGTCAACGACACGGTGGTTATTCCGCTTTTTTTTTGATCAAGGTGGTACTTTGCAGTAGCTCATATACACCTTGACTGACTCGAACTGCAACCAACCTCAGACTGTTATAATTTCCAAACCGTTCATTACTGTGAGCTCAAATTTTGACACATGACAGATAATTTTATTATTTACAAGCCCTTGAGATTTGCGTCTCAGTTATGTTGAAAAATTTTTATCCGCGATGGAATTCAAACAATATAGTGTGATTGCTTTATATTTGGCTGGAAAACCACAAGTAGCTATCGTTAGAGCCCTCCAGCACCACAACGTGAATAAATTATTTGTGTCTCGCACCATAGCTCGTTACCGTGATACTGTAAACGTTGCAAAACGCCATGGATATGGTCATAAAAAAACAGCAACATCGGCAGAAATGGTTCGGAAGGTGAAGGCTCGAATTGATCGAAATCCGCGTCGAAGTGGAAGAAAAACGGCTCGTGAGCTCGTTGGAACGGATACAGCACATACTAAGAACTGAGCTTGGGCTCAAGCCATTGAAGTTCCAAAAAGCACACGATCTTAAAGCGCAACAGAAAAAAGTTAGAGTCGAAAGAGCGAAGGAGTTGCCACGCTTGTACGAAAGTGGTGAGTTGTCGAATTTGGTTTTTTCTGATGAGTCTCCATTTGTTATAGAGCAATATGTACACAAACAAAATGACCGAGTTTACTTGCCAGAGAGGTTATTTGAAAATTTACTCCTTCGGACGGTCACCAGAAAGCAGGCAGCAACGACGGTGATGGTTTGGGCTGCCATAACCGCCGATGGTCGCTCTCCGCTATTATTTTTGGACCGTGGCGTCAAAATTAATGCTATCGTATACCGTGAAACTATCTTAGAGACAGTATTGAAGCCTTGGGCAAACAATCATTTCGGTCGAAGACCGTGGACATTTCAACAAGACTTGATACGGTCACACAAAGCGCGCGACAACCAAGATTGGTTAAAAAACAATGTTCCACAATTCATTTCTTCGACACAATGGATTGCAAATTCTCCGAATGCAAGTCCGTTGGATTTCTCTGTCTGGGGTATTTTGAAGGCGAAGGTTGGCACTAAAAAATACCACAGTTTGGACCACCTCAAACAAGCACTACACCGTGAATGGGCCAAAATACCGTAGAGCCACTTGCGTGCAGCGTGCGATGCTTTCTTCGGCCGTCTCAAGGCCATTATTCGCGTCAAAGATGGAAATATTGAAAACTATTGATACAGTTTGAAAATTGATATATTTTCCAACATTTTTTGCTCTTGCACAATAAAATTTATCAAAAAATAAAAAAATTACAGCATTTCAAAAAGTTGCAGTTCGAGTCAGTCACCCTGTAAATATAATATACAAGTATACAAGGTTTAGTTATTTCTGACAGGACATTATGATGTTGTTCATTTCTCCTGCTCAATACTGCTGTTGATAGGCTTGGCAAGTCAAGCACAGTTCGCAGAGACCAGTACCTGTTGGATACAACGAGGGGATAAAATATATACAATAATTTGTAATATATAGTTCTAGTTGCAGCAGTGGATAAGGCAAGATTGACGCTAGATATTTTTCCTTCTCTTAAAGAACTGAATGGATCTGTCTTGTTTCTACTTATTTTTATGTTCTGTCTCCACTTGTTGGTCCCACAAACTCTATTATGCCTTACACCAACATGTTCAGTTTTGTGCAATGTGTCGTATTTCTCCCAAATATCCTTCAGTAATTCCTTCCGGACTGTTGTGCGCCGTATTCTTCTTGGCCAACTTACTCTTTTTGGCGAAGCGGATTCCATTTTAGTATGCATTTGTTTTTGTCTGACACGTGCTATGGCAGAGGTGTTCGTTGGAGATATGACTGGGTCAGAATATTCCTAAAACATAGAGTGTTCACTCTCTACGTGTGGAATAGTTGGAGCATGTTTAAGCTCCATATAAACATTTCAAAACTATATTTCGTATAGCCTTTCTATTTTATTGTCACGCGAGAGTTCTTGGAATCTGCACTGATTTTCCAATAATACTTTCTCGACCTAATGAGGTAATTTAGAGGCTTACAAGTTTTATCTTTGCCATGTTTGTTTTCTGCCCCACAGCGATTACATGGTGTCGTTTTAGCGCTGTCCTTCATTATATAAAAGAATAAGCCCTGCATTGTTACACTGACCAGATGCTTAAGGCTAGGTGTTGGAGTCCATGCAATTACTCGTCAAGGTAGCATGAAGCAAATAGCTAGTTATGAATAAAAGCTTTATTGGTGACAATATGGAACTTTCCACATCGGAATCACTACTCATAATAGAATTCATTTAAGAAGAAAGCTAATCAACGATACTTACTCGGATATTTTCAAGTTCAGCCTACATTCCATAAAGTCTTATACAAGTGTCACTAGGAATCTCCTCGTAGAGGTAGGGCGAGAACTTGATTCTGAATTTTATTGTTTCACCACGTACTAAGTTCAGGCTTGGAGCGCTCGCCAGTTTTACAAACTATCGCTATGCAGTTTGTCAGATACATTTATTAGTGTCACTAAAATATAATTTTTTGAATCGATCATATTACGATCATCATTGTCTACGTAGTTTCAGCTTCATTACAGAACTCATCCAAATCTTTAGGATCACAATTGGGAATGATCTCCGTTCTTTTAAGAATCTCAGATCCCGAACCTTAGTCAACGTACTCATATTTTAACTCGGCTCTAAGCGTTAAAACATTCATTTTATTGAATGCGGATGAACATCAGAAAAACTTTATTCGATTTGCGGTGGTATTTGCGTTAATAGGATTTTATGAACAAATTGATCTGTACTATGAAATTGTTGTGGTCGAAGAACCAAATACTTTGATAGACTTGAAGACACACAATGTTTTAGTCTAAAAAATTGGCGAGCTCTAAGTGCATGAGACTTGATAAACTAAACAATGGTTTCTTGTATTCCTGTGTTATGCTCGTACGAGTATATTGTAAGAGACCAATAAGACGGATTTCCGTTAAGCTTGTCTATTTGCATACTTAAGCCATACAGTCATTGCACGACTTTTGTAGGTTTGAAGATCGGACTTTTTCTTAGGTTTAATAACCGCAAGATCAAACTTATTTGTACGAAATTATACGCCTTCGTTTAGTAATGCAGTTACTTATATAAATGGAATATCCACCAGATGCCTAATTGCAATTCAAAACTTTTGTGGTTGATGTATTTATCTGTGGAAAAAAAGATCATAAATCGAAGCAATAAATCAATCTACTTGTCTTCCAGGGGCTGCGCAGGAAATTATATCACAAATCTTGAATGACCACGAACCCCGACGATCGTTGTGTTAACCCCGGAGTTACTAGATCTTTCGCATCAGATGACTCCTGTGGCTTTTTCTACGATACGTTTGGTAGATTTAGATTGAATGATGAAGATACTACTAGACTGTTACGTTTGAATTCATCATTGACGTATTGTTCCCGGAAAGAGAGGCACTATAAATGACTACTGTCTTAGAAAAAGTTGAATAGGAGAAAAAACGTGGGGTAGAGGCACGGTCTAAAAGCTCCACTCCTACAGTAACAACAGATACTTGAAACACATAGGCGAAAGTTATATTCACTGAAGCTGATCAAGCTCTCGACTCTGAAACTACATCATTTTCTTTCCTGCCGATGGTTTTTTCCAACTGGAACTGCAGTTCTGGTGGACAAAAATTAAACGAAGTAGTCATACCAATTGCGCGGTGGCCCGGCGGCTAAAATGACTCTTTGACTATAGGACTGATAACTATGGCAACCCATAACATACCACCATGCTACCATGCTGTCTCGTTTTTAGACTCCAGCAAATCTGTCTTAATCTTGTTAATCCAGTGTTGATCAAGAGGTTATCTATCATACTTCCCGATATTACTAATTAAAGTCCTGATAGGACTGCTTCAGAATGAAGAATAGAGCAGTGTCTTCAAAGACGAAGAAATCGTCATTATCCATTATCTAAAAACAACAAATTATTGTTGAAAATTATATCGCCGAGAGGTGAATTGCCGTCTGAATGGACCAGTAGGATTGCAGGCACTTGTAAAAGCTTCCTGATTGAGATATGTACACAGGGAACAACGAACCTGAATTAACCACGGTCAATAAAAACATCGAGGATGAGTCAAACAAGTCTTTACTGCACCCAGCTCTACATGTACGCAATAGCTAAGATTTTTTGGCCGACATACTATCTTGATCAAAAATGTTCCCAAAATGTATTCAGAAAATTAAAAATACGAGTTTATTCATCTAAATCTATATTGTCCCGTTTAAAGTAATCCCCATTGACTGCAACACACTCATGTTAGCGCTTGATTCAATCCTCAAAACATTCGGTTTTCTGTATGTCCATCAGTGCTTCTCTTTCTCTCGGCTGCTGAAACGCGTTCCCCGTAATAGTTTTTTATCTCGATTGAACAGAAAGAGGGAGGGAGCCAAATCAGGTCAATTCGGTGGCTGTTGGATGGTATTTGTTGCATTTTTCGTCAAAAAATTACGAATAATGATGGCACTGTGCGACGGTGCGTTATCATGATGCAAAATCCACGAGTTTTCTGCCCACAATTCTAGTCTTTTTCGGCGAATTCCTTCACGCAAACGTCTCATTACGCCCAAATAATACTCATTGTTTACTGTCTGGTCTTCTGGCAAAAATTCATGATGCACTACACCGTTGTAATCCATGAAAACCGTAAGCATTGCCTTCTTTTTTCACTGAAAACGACATGGTTTTTTTTGGTCTCAGCTCATTTGGTGAACGCCATTCACTTGCCTGATGTCTGGATTGCGTGTCGTACTCATAAACCCACGTCTCGTCGCCAGTAATGATCCTTTCGATGAATGTGGGATCGGATTCAGCCTCGCAAATCATCTCTTTTGCGACGTCAACACGGTCTCGTTTTTGCATGAAATTGAGGTCTCACGACGGAAACTCAAATCATTAACCAAATATCTTGGACGTATCCATAGGCAATGTTCAAGTCCTCCGCAATCTCTCTGATGGTTAATTTGCGGTTATTGAGCAACATTTCTTTTACTTCATCGATGGTCTACCACTGCGTTCATCATCTTCGATTGACTCACGACCACTTTTAAACCGCGCTGGTAAACGACCGTTTTTTTTTAGAGAATAGTTGCCAAAACAGTTTTCCAACATTTCCAACGTTCGCGTACCATTTAATCTGTTTTTTACACAAAATTAAATACAAGTTCGTTGTATTTTATAAGCTATGACGCTAAGATTAAGAGAGAATTTCAAAAACCAACCAACTTAAGAAAAAAAAAAAAAAAACAGAACTCAAATCGGAACAATGATAGCGCCACACGTTGGTTATATCGGGAACTTGATCAAGGTGGTATTTCTAAAGTCAACGATTATGAGTACAGTGTTGTAGAATCAGAGACAGCTTCAAATAGTTTTGGTCAGAGCCTAGGTTGTCGTTTTTGACTGTGAGGCTGAAAAATTTTGAAGATTCTGCAAGCACTTATGTAGTATTGAACAAAAGTTTTCGGTTATAATATTTTATAGTTCTCCTCGGCTATCTCTTTACGATAGAATGTTACTTGCAAGGATTGCGACAGGAGATTACGTAAATGAAAACTTCTACGTGAGTATGAATTTGGATGAAACAATGATTTGGACATAATATGTAGTTCCTCAGCCTTCTTCCTCGAATACACAAGAGCCAGTAAAGTATGACACCAATTCTTTGTCTGCGACACAACAGATTGCTGCAGAATTTGTGCACCAATACCAAAATGTAGTTTAAGATTGAAATACAACATTTCATGCAGTTGTTTGAAACGAATCCCACGGTCCATAATTTAAAATCACTAACAAAATTTTGCAAATGCGTTAAAAAAATAAATACATGAATGACAGAGCTAGGACAATACTTCATTTTACTTCAAATAATAACTAGGCGTGTACCAAGGAACTTTAAAGTTCAAGCACTTAGTCGACATAAAGACAGAGGAATAGGAAAGACTAGGATTCAAATGTGGGTGTCTGCCAAACAAAGAGCGAAAAACTAACAATAAGAAACGGAATCACGATTTAGGATAAAATATTAAAATTAAGTCAAAAGTGTTCAACAATTAAAGTGACTTTATGTTTTCACAGAAAAAATATTTAGAACAATATTAATTATTAATATTAATGTTGCCCCTTCAAATACGAGTATAAAACACTTGTGATGAACGCTTTTTCCAATCCTCGAAACACTTTTCATAAGCCTCCGGTATAGCCTTGAGCCCTTCCAGCGATGCCGTTGCAAATCTCCGTCTTTTCATAGGTCTTTTTAGTTTTGGGAACAGGGAAATGTCGCATTGGGCTAAATTTGGTGAATATAGTAGCAGAGACATGATTGCCGTATTGTTATTGGCCAAAATCAATGGCAATGATGTGTTTTTCCACAATTCCGGAAGGATTTTTCGGATTGCTTCTCGTATACGGCGCATAACTTCAATGTAATATTCCTTATTGATCATATGACCTGGAGGTAAAAACTCCAGGCAATCAAAAAAAAAAAAAAAAAAAAAAAAAAAAAAAAAAAAACAGTGATCAAAACTTTGACATTTGATCCAACTTGGCGTTGCTTTTTTCAGTCTTGGCTCTTCTGGGCGTTTCCAGTAGCACGATTGCGCTTTGGTTTCGACGTTTTATATTAAGCATATACCTATGATTCGACACCAGTTATGACCTTTTTGGGCAAGTCAGAATCATCATTGACACCAGTCAAGAGCCCCTGAGCGAATCTCATGCGACGGTTCTTCTGATCCATTGGCATCTTCTTGGCCATCTTGGAAGAGCTCGTATCACTTGTAAACATTTTTTTTTTTTACTTAGAGCAGACTCACTGTATGCCACTGTCAACATTTCAAGTATTTTAGAGCACTTGATTTTTAAAATGTGTTCTCAAGCAATTTGCAATCCCCTTCATCAAATTCTTAATCTATCGTTGTTCTCCGGTATTTTTCTTGAAGAATGGAAATCGTCCTTTCTTATTCCAAATTTAATATCTGTATCTAAGAACGATATCGAAAATTATAGAGGAATTTGGAAATTATCTGCCTTGCCAAAACCCTTTGAAAGCACAGTTAAATCTAAGATGGAATTTTTAGTAAATGAATTGAATTGTGATACACAGCATAGAATCGTCATTGGCAGGTCTTCTATTACTAATCTTGCTTGCTTCTCTTATTATGCCATCAATGCTATAGAAGATGGTTATCAAATTGACTGTGCTTACACTGTCGTCAGTACGACATTTGACTCCGTCAATCATCATATTTTGCTAAAAAAAAACTTGAAAGTTTTAGGTTTCACTCTGCAATACTCTATTGGGTAGCGTCTTATTCGATCGGCTGGATTAAAAGAGTCAAAATAGATAATCACCTTTTACAATCGATTGAGTGCAGCTCTGGAGTACCACAATGTAGTTATTTGGGTCTGCTACTCTTTATAATTTTTATTAACGACATGAAATATTGCCATTGCTTGATCTATGCTGATGACTTAAAGCTGTTTATTAAAATTAAAACTTCGCTTGACTGTGAGTTTTTATAGTATGATCTAGTTGGTGCTTCAACAATTGTCTACAGTTGAATATTAAAAAATGCTTTATCATTTATCATTTATAGAACCTCTCCTCATTTTGAGTTTCAAAACAAAATCGACAGTATTATACTAAACAGAGTCAAAGAAGTTAAAGATCTTAGCATTTTAATTGATTCGAGGTTCACCTTTTCATCTCATGTTGACCACGTTATTGCTAAATCAAATAAGCTTTGTGGTTTTTTAAGCGAATGACTTTTTATTGCGTCGATTACAATGCAGCTAGAATATGCTGATTTTATATGGAACCCTTTATTTAAAACTCACTCTGATCGTCTTGAGAAAGTCCAAAGGCATTTCACAAAATACATTTTTCGGAAAATCAGCTGGCATTTTGATATTTCTTACCGGACTCGATGTCAATTGTTAGACATATCAGCTTTAAGTTTTAGAAGAAAAGATCATGACATCATGCTAATAAGGGACCTGTTATGCTATCACATTAAATGTCCATCTCTTTTAGCTAATATTCCAATTTATGCCCCCGCTAGACCCTTGAGGTTTCCCTTCTTCTTCGACTTCTTTACAGAACAAATTACGGCCATACTACATCTTTCTCGAGATCGCTTCAAAAGTGTTTTATTTAATTTGTTAGCTTAATCTTAGTCTTAAGTATTTATTATTGAATTTCAATCTGTATAGCTTAGCTAGTAGATATAATAATTAAATAAATAGATACTATTTCTACAAAAAAATTGATGCAAATCCTTTACACATAATCGCCGAGCACAACAAATTACGTCTAACCTTTCTATCCATCAAAAACAAACTAAGTATGCTATAATATATATAGGATGATTCATCGTGAGGTTTGATTTATAATGTAAAATAAAACACATAAATTTGAAAGTGAAATAAAAATTTTTATTATTGGTTAAAAGAACAATTCATAGCATTTATTTTTTAAAAGTCAACGGCCTCGCCACACTGAAAGCATCGGTTCCCACTAGATCACCGAAATCAAGCAGTGTTGGGCGCGGTAAGTACGTAGGTGGATGACCACATGGGAACTCAGTACTCCGCGTGCTGTTGACAAAAGCCGCCACATGGGCATAGTACCCCGGCGTTAAGTCCCGGGCCCTACAAATTGATTTGTATCGTTCCCTTGATAATAATAATAATATAGGGTTTTCCAATAGGGACTTGACAACTTTGTGAATTTATGAACGCACTCTTTCACTAATCAAACTGTAACTGTCAATTTATTCAGTAAACTCAACATTTTCATCATGGTAAAGTACACTAACGAGCAACGTCTGCAAATTATGAAAATTTTCTACAGATATTCGGAGTCGGTGACTGCAACTTTAAGAGCGTTAACTCCAATTTTCGACCGTAATTCTCGCTCTAGTAGACAGGCAATAACAAGTTTAGTGCAAAAATTTGAGTATACGTAGTCGTTGCGTGATGTTGCCGTGTCAGTGAGACAACGGTTGGTCGAAGTGACGAAAATATCGCTGCCATTCAGACGTCCGTAGCAAACGATCCAAATCAGTCAATTCCACAGCGTTCTCAAGAATTGGGCATCGCTCAGACCACATTATGGCGTATTGTGCGTAAGGATCTTGGTTTACACCCATACAAGGTCAACCTGACTCAAGAATTGAAGCCGATGGACCATTTGAATTGACGTACGTTCTCCGATTGGGTTCTGGAAAAGATGCGCCAAGATGATGAATTTCATCGCAAATTCATCTTCAGTGACGAAGCTCATTTTTGGGTCAATGGGTTCGTCAATAAGCAAAATATGCGTTATTGGTCGGGTGAAAACCCACATGTGCCTTATGAATCACCACTTCATCCACAAAAAATAACTGTTTGGTGCGGTTTGCATGCCGGCGGCGTTATTGAGTCATATTTTTTCGTCGACGATAACGATCGTCACGTTACTGTCAATGGTCAGCGTTATCGCGCCATGATCACCGATTATTTTTGGGCCGAATTGGAAGATATGGACTTGGACGACATGTGGTTTCAACAGGATGGTGCCACAAGCCACACAGCACACGCTACAATCGATTTATTGAAGAGTAAGTATGGTGAGCGTGTTATCTCAAGACATGGGCCAGTCGATTGGCCGCCTGGTTTGTGCGATTTAACGCCGCTTGACTATTTTCTGTGGGGCTACGTTAAGTTATTGGCTTATGCCAACACGCCGACGACGTTGGAAGAACTCAGAGCCAATATTGAGCGCGACATAGCGGCTGTTTCGGCCGAAATGTGTGGCCGAGTCGTTGAAAATTGGGTCCAACGAATCGACCGCTTGAACGTGCCCGCGGTGGCCATATGAACGAAGTCGAGTTCCATTCATAAATGTTTTGATTGTACTTCAAACCAATAATAAAGTTTTTGAAATATCTCAAATGGTTTTCCTTTTATTTTAAAAAAAGTTGTCAGGTCGTTATTAGAAAACTCTGTAATAATTATATTTTAGAAATGATATCATGTAAATATTGGCCATGACTACGTCTGAGGTTATCCATTCGGAAGGTTCAATTTTTGACAACTTATTCGAGCATAGCGACTGGTATCTCGCGGATAACACGAGTATTGTTGATTTCTAAAGCGTCAATCGTCGCTGGCTTATTCCTGAAGACCTGAGACTTTACATATCCCCAGAGATAATAGTCCAAAGTTGTGATATCGCACGATCTAGGCAGCCAATTTACCGTAGCAAAACGTGAAATTAAGTGTTTACCAAAATGATTTCTCAACAAGTCCATTGTTTCAAGCGCTGTTTGGCTCACCGAATGCTTAAGCTCATGTGCTTGAATTTCAGGCGCGATAAAGGTTACCATTAAAGGTAACATTCTGATTTGCCTTATATTTCAAGAAATATGGACCAATGATTCCACCAGCCCATAAACCACACCATACCGTTGTTTTTAATAGATATAAAAGTAGCTCTTGGTACTCTTCGGGTTGCTCATCTGCAAATACGGCAATTTTGTTTATTAACGTGTCCATTGTGCCAGATATGGTCTTCATCACTGAATAACATTTCAAGATAAAACACCGGATTTTCGTTGTGTTTTTCCAGAGCCCATTCACTGAAAATATGAGGCAAGTTCAAGTCGCCTGGTTTCAATTTTTGCACAAGTTGAATTTTGGACGCTTTTATTTCAAAATACTAACGTAAAATACGCCAAGTTGTCGAATACGTCGTAAGCGAAGTACAGAAAAAAAAATCGATAATCGAATTTACATTGCTCGCGAAATTCCAAAAGACACCTTACTTTTTGAACACACCTAGTATGCTATCCTCGCCTCTTCTTGTTAAATTTGTCTCAATCCTGCCGTTTTAACGGCTTTACATTATAGCATAGCAATGTAGAAATTACTACATGAAAATATGCCTAAAAAAATGTTGCGTTCGGTTTATATTACAATTTCTCAACCAAGCCTATGCATTTTTTACATTACATTACCCGAACGCAACACTATACATAGATCGTTGACTGAAGCTATAAATTTCAAATGAGCTATGCAGCAATATTTGATCATTTAACCCTTGATTTTATCTTGATCCATGTGAATCTGATCTTTGCTTTGTTTGTGTACGCATATTACAGTATCGGTCAAAGGTACTGGATTCAGTTTAAGCTACCATAAATATCTAAGAGATGAATAGCTGAGGCTTCAGCTTGAATGACGCTGCAGTGTGTAGGTAGATTAAATGGTTAATATATGCAGATGTCCTCAGAGTAGTTCTCCGCCACATGCCTCTGGTGTTTTAGAGCCAACTCTAAATTCTGGTGATGAACTTTCTGTTAGAGATTTCGCTGAAATCAATCTCAGTGAGTTGAGCTGATTAGGTGAATCCCCGATGCAACGCTAGTCGACCAGCGAACACCGCCCTTCTATTGCTGAGCGTCTTTCAGGCTAAGGGCTGAGTTTGCCGATGATGCTTTTGCAGGCAGCCCATTTGGGTTTTTCTTGCAAGTTAATGCTTATTCCGTTCGATCAAACGACAGTGTTATAAAACCTACTTTAAGGCCGTACATGACTTCGGTATATGACTATTTTTGCTCTTATGTTAAATTCTGCATTAATTTTTTGTTAACCTAAAATGCTATCCAGAAATAGGTCTAGCTACCTAACACTCATTGAGAAACTCAGAGAGAAAAAAATTCGGTTAACCCACTTAGATTGTTCCTCAGCAACATAAATGGTAGAATATTAAATTAGCTGCTTCACTACCCCAACAACTTAACTTCTTAAATAAATTAAATAACCCAAGCTAACATACGTATGTATGCATGAATGTGAAATTATCGAGAAGATAGTTTGTGTACATATTCATGTGTTACTATAATGGTTGACAGGTTAAGATCCTTACAAGAGGTTACAATAGCTCTTGTAACCAAACCCGTTTGTGTTCTGAGATGGCATCTTAGGGATTTTGTCTTCCGGGAAACATGTCAACAAGCTCACATTAATTAAAAGCCTCTTTTATTCTCAGATCATAATGAATGGCCATCGTCTTCCCATACAGGCATTTTTTTCAAGATTCCGTCCACTCTTGACAAAAACCTGTAACACAAGCAACTGGCAACTTAAGTGTTCGAGTACACGTGGTCATGTGTTTTGAATTTTAACATTCTCTTCACTGTTTACTAGTACGATTTAAACATTTGCAAGGTACGACTACCGGCTGAAAACATCGGAACAATATTAACTTATCTGCATAATTGCGTCGGGTGAACTGCATTAATATTCCACTGCGTAGAGAAGAAAAGAAAATTGTTCACTAATTCGATTACAGAAATTCCGGATTAACGAAATTACTTTCTTTCACGTGTTTACATATATCAAAACTGACTACGCCGATGAGGTAACACCATTAAATCACGCCAAATTAAATCCCTTTTGGTTCCGTTTGCACTTCGTTTGACAGATCGTAGTTGTCGATTGTAGAGAGAGAGAGGGGACAAAGTGAGACTGAAGAGTTAATTGAATAAAGTTCGGTGAAATGAAGATAAGCACCAAGATAGTTGGAATAGTTGGACAAGGATCTGGTAAGCAGGAAAACAGCCCATACATGAAACGTAAAGGGACTTGAAGGGGAGTGATATTTTTATAGCGACAAAGTCGACTTTAGAGGATGAAGAGATGCTAATGGGAGAAGAGTTAAGGCTGTTGTGGATCGCCAGTAAGACGCCTCGACAGGGGGAATCATCATGTGGGCTGGTAGGATCGTCGTCGCGAAAAACATTAAAAGTAGGGGGGAACAATTCCTGGTTCTTTATGTCGGGAATCAAATTGGTTTCAGTCAAGGCGTAAATATCAAAGGGAAGAGAATGCGATGGACGTAGGACAGCATTGGTTTTAGAGAGAAGACCTCTTATATTCTGGTAGTAAAATGTAAGAGGGATGTTGTGGGGTGGAGATGTATGGCGGGATGGTTTAAGTGCTGACGAGGAAGGAAAATTTATCGTGGTCAGCTCGGCTTCGCTGTAGGTGTGAGACTCGTTTAGAGTGAACGTAGTGGCCGAATGCAGCAAGGTCGTCTGCTACTTTCTGAGGGGACAGGCTAAAAATCTCGTGGTACCTGACATAAAGTTTCCTGAGACTGATAGGGTCGGTAGGGAGGCCTTCCTGCTGGATAAATACCATGACGCTGGTTTTGGTCTTCCCTTCGTAGCTGACCGAGTCCGATTTGTCGTGTAGATAGGCGAGAAAGAGACAAATGTTTCTATATATCTTTCCTTCACTAAGCCTAGAGAGTGCATAGGGACTTTCTGTAGTTCCTTTGGTTTGCTGGGTTAGTTTAACTGTGGGGGGGGTAAAAGAGGATTAAGAATAGGGGCAGTGGAGGAGGGAGATGGAGATTCGTGGTTGGATATGGAGTTGGGCACCGGATGAGATGTTGGGTTTAGGGTATGGGAGTTAATAAAATTAGGGTACTTAGCTCCAGTTTGTAGGTCGAAGTTAGGAAATGAGTTGTTTGCTGGGATCGGTGGCGTAGAAGATTGAGAAGGGATAATATGGGTGTTTGGGGTTAAGTTAAAAGAGACGCGTTGGCGCGGGGGCTTGGGTGGAACATTGGAAATTAGCGGATTAGAGGATTGGTGTGTAAGGGCTTTGTGTCGGATTAGTGAGGAGGGGGACTAAAATCGGGGAACAAGTTCGTTTTGAAGCTCCAGTTGGGATCGGGATTAGAGCTTCGTTTTTTGTTAGCGTGCTTTTTAGTTGGAAGGGGGTTTGGGAGCGGTCTTTTTTTAAGCTTATCGTTACGTTTATTTTTGAAATTTTGATTGTCGTCGACACGTGGGTTTTCCCGTTCCTCTGAGCATTTGGTGATATTTATTTTCCCAGGTTTAGTGGCCTTACCAGGGGAAGTGGGGAATAACCATGAATATTTGGTTGGGATGCTGATTTTGAAGCTGCAGGAACTATTGGAGTCAGCAGGGGAAATCATCTCGCACTCGCTAATAGTGATGGCATAATTTCGATGAAAGAAATTCCGCACCGAACTAACATCAGCGTGCTGAGGAGCCCTTTCAACGTAGAATGCTGTATAGTTTCCCTCTTTCAACTTTTCGAGTCGGCTTTTTCATTCGGAGGGGCTCCATGAAGTTCCGAATTGTTTGAGCAGTTTGCGAGGGGCGGGGGCGGGCGGGATAGGCAACGCGGTTTCGGTTTCCGTTGTTAGGGCGGCGGAAGGAGTATTTGAAAATGACTCCGTGTCTACTAATTCATTATGAATTGAGACATTGTACGGGGAACTAGCTTTGAGTTGAATTTGATCGGGGATTCCATCGATTTTGTGGGAAGCCAATCTCACTTCTTTACCGATTTCGGCAACGGTCAACCGAGTTTCTATGAGTTCCTCGCTGACGTCTTTTATTTTTAGGGTTAAGTCATCAAGCGTAGAGTCTGATGGATGCGGGGTGGGATGTATTGTTTTGGAGGAGGATTGAAAAAGCAAGTTGAGATCAGTACGGAGAAGATTGATAGAGTCGTTTATGTGTGTGAGTACGTTGGATTTAAGGAGGTTGGCAAAATTTGTTTTGAGGAATGCTTTTAATCCATCCAAGTGATATTTGATCACTTCGCTCTCGTTGTCGTGATGAGATTGATTTTTGGACAGATTGTGGATCGCTTTCAGTTGCTTTTCTATCATTCTTCCTGTGGACTTGTAAGCTTCCACATTACTGTCAATGCAGTTTACTGAGTCTTCAATCTTCTCTATTCTGTCGAGAATAGTTCTGCTAATATGATTGTTCTCGGTTAGCATCGCATTGATAAACTCGTTATTGCATTTAATTGCCAAGGTGATCTCTTTGCACTCATCGCAGTAAAAATTGAAGAGACTGCAATAGTCATTGAGGTAGGTAATGGATCTCCGGATAAGTCCGATGCATATAGCATGGAATGATTTTCCGCAGAGACCATTGCAGGCTACCCATTCCGCGTTGGGGTCAACAATTGAGCACAAAACACTAGCACAGCACTTTTCCATTGGTTTTTTTTTTTTATTTGGGCTACGAACACTTATTGACACAATTAATTTTTGTTAGGGTTATTTATTTATTTATTTATTTTTATTTTTTTTTTTTTTTTTTGGGGGTACAAAACTGGCACAGGTGAAACTAGGTCGACGAACAAAGACGGGAAATATACTGAAATTTACTGATTCGGCAGTTTACGGGGCTTTGAAGGAAAGCGGAAAAGTAACAGAATTCGGTATATAATTTGACAGTCAAACCTTAGGTTTGACTCTATAGTGTAAGAAAAGAAGCCCTAGACCATACTCTCTAGTCTCCAATTCTGCATCTTTGACAGATAATATGCACTTTGTGTTCAAGATGCAACAACCGCCGCGTCGCGAACAACAGTAGACGCAGAGAGACCCAATTACAGCTAAACGACATCATCCTCTCATCTTTAAAAAACAGTTGTACGGTCAAGCGAACTGTAGTAAAGCGGTCCATATCATGTGGTATAAAAACCTAGAAGCTATTCGGAAAAGAGTGAGGAAGCTTTGCAACAAAGTCAAACGCACCGGGACATGGGAAAAGTATAAAACTCTTTTAAACTACTACAACAACTAAGAGTTGCAAAGATCAAAAAGACTAAAAAGCCTAATAACGTGCTTACTGCGTGAAACTCGAAGTAGTTCCTGCAGTAGCTCTACTCCATAAATTCCTCTCCTAAGATTATTTTAATTGCATGGGATTGTTTATCAAACCGGATGACACAATCACACGCGACCGTGAGCAAACCTTGAATACCTTGCTTAAGGTTCACTTCCCAGGGTCTTTTAATATTAACATGTCTTATGGACAGTCAACGGAGGTTTCACTTTCAAGAAACATCAGCGGAATCAATAGTTTATCTGGAAAGCTCTTCAAATCGGAAAAGGGTAAGTGAGCAATCAACCATTTAAACCATACAATGCACCAGGCATAGACGAAATTTTTCTAGCACTGCTACAAAAAGGTCTGGACTTCCTTGTACCTCTAATAGCCATATCTAGGTTCAGCTTCAGCTTGGCGTACATACCACGCACTTGGAGGGAGAACAACGAAGTGTTTATCCACAAACCAGGCGACAAGCCCAGGGAACTGATTAAACCATATAGTCCTATATAGCTTGCCTCTGTTCTCATGTCAGTACGCCTATCAGAAAGGCATATCGACGGAAGGTGCTCTGATGAATTTGACAGCTAAAATTTAAAGCTCCTTCTTTGTAAAGGAATTGGACATTGCGTATTTTTTGACATAGATTGTGCTTTCGACAATACTCATAGATGATCTGCTCAACAAATTAATCAACTACGGCTACAGTACAATTGGTTATTCCAATGACCTACTTATCATCATTAGGGGCAGAGAGACTATAGTTTCAATCAACGATACCATCGTTGAGTACTCCGACGAGGTCAAATATGTGGAAGTAATACAAGACAAAAGACTCAACAAACAACAAAATAACTAAAGCAACCAACGCTTTGTGGGCCTGCCGTCGCATGTTTGGTAGGATATGGGCGATATCTTCAGATATCACTCACTGGATTTATACAATGATGATCAGGCCCTTCATAGAATATGCTTCTATAGTATGGTGGACTAAAATTACTTAAAAGACCGCCAATTTAAATTTCAATAAAGTACAGCGTCAATCATGGCTGGGCATTTCCGGAGCTTTTCGAAAGCAATCGAAGCAATAATAGGACTATATACTTCTATATAAATAAGTAAAGTGGCATAACGCAGCACAGCAAGTCTCGTATAAATTAAACAGTTAAGTCTTAGGGAACACCCCGGGCCTATGGACAACCGGAAATACCGGAACTTGATATGATCTGTTTGGTTACAAGCCGCCTTCAAAAACCTTTATGCCAAGCATGGGTTATCAATAACCCATCAAACATCCATAATAGCATAAAATGATATACGGATGGTATATGGTTAAATACAACCATAGGTATGGGCAAAAGTCCCACTGGTTTTCAGGCAGAACTCCACATTATTCAAGTATGTGCTAACAAATTTACAATTCTGGTATCAAAGGCGCTAACATCCATATATTCACGGACAGTCAAGCAGCTATAAATGCCCCAAACTCGCACATCATTGACTCCAAATAAGTCATTTACTGTTTCAAAAACCTCCAAAAACTTAGCGCCAGGAACAAAACCAAACTGAGGTGGGTTCCTGGTCATGAGGTCATTGATGGGAATGAAAATACCAGAAAGGGCTTAGCAACTCCCTTTAATGGATCTGAATACTTCTGCTGCATTTCACAATCATCAGTCAATTTATAATAGCTATCAATGGCTGGGAGCAGTCGAGATGCGTCTCATATTGGGAGAATAGCTCAGGTCTAAGACAAATGAACGCACTTATGAAACATGGAGCCTTTTGACTTTTAAAAGAATTTGAGTTCCGCACAGCTTCTTTTAAGTATGATGTTAAATAAGTCACATGACAGCGTATCACTTTGGCTGAAATCTGTTTCGACATTCAAAGTCTCTGATAAGTTGTTACCGACCTTGAAGTTCTCCATCGGCATTCTGCACAGACGGACGAGTTTGGCAACTAAGCCAAAACTAGGGATGACCCTATATAGCATTGGATGATTTGATAGAGTCGCTGCTAAAGTCCAAGAAGGATTAGAAAGATCGAACACTGTTAGAGCCTTTCAGAGTCGAGCTCTGACGTGGATACAAAGCAACGGCTTGTACTTGGAATAATCGATACGAATTAGATACAAGATTTTATGGAAAAAATAAAAATAAAAATGTGCAATCAATATTTATATTTTTTGTTCTAAATCTTGTAGAATTTTTTAATGTAATGTCTTACCCGCTTAAATAAAACCGGTTATATCTTGAAAACTACTGACTTGAGATGAAATAACCTGAAGTTTTTGAAAATTATAAATAAATACTAGGTACACGTTCCACAATGTCGGGGATAATAAGATATTTTCCTGAAAAAAAAGATGACAAAATCAAAATTTTTAATTAAAAAAAAAAAATCATTATTTATGCTCAGTAACTTTTGACACATTAATTTCATAACAACATTTACTTTGCTCATAATTAAAGTACTCATAAATACGAGTTCGACGATGCCCAATGTGTTACCATACATGCATAAAGGACATGGAGCAAAATTGTATGGAACTTGGGCCAAGAACGTATATCAGTGAGACTGAAGGGACTTGACAGCTTTGAATTTAATTTGTGAACGCACTCTTTCAATAATCATCAAACTGTTATTCATCAACATTTTCATCATGGTAAAGTACACTAACGAGCAATGTCGGCAAATTATAAAATTTTTTTACAGATATTCGGAGTCGGTAACTGCAACTTTAAGAGCGTTAACTCCAATTTTCGGTCGTAATTCTTGCCCTAGTAGACAGGCAATAACAAGTTTAGTGCAAAAATTTGAGTCTACATATTTGTGTGATGTTGCCGTGCCAGTGGGACAACGGGTTGGTCGAAGTGTCGAAAATATCGCTGCCGTTCAGACGTTCAAATCAGTCAATTCCACGGCGTTCTCAAGAATTGGGCATCGCTCAGACCACATTATGGCGTATTTTGCGTAAGGATCTTGGTTTACACCCATACAAGATCAAGCTGACTCAAGAATTGAAGCCGATTGACCATTTGAAGCGACGTACGTTCCCCGATTGGGTTCTGGAGAAGATGCGCCAAGATGGTGAATTTCATCGCAAATTCATCTTCAGTGACGAAGCTCATTTTTGGGTCAATGGGTTCGTCAATAAGCAAAATATGCGTTATTGGTCGGGTGAAAACCCACATGTGCTTCATGAATCACCACTTCATCCACAAAAAATAACTGTTTGGTGCGGTTTGCATGCCAGCGGCGTTATTGGGCCATATTTTTTCGTCGATGATAACGATCGTCACGTTACTGTGAATGGTCAGCGTTATCGCGCCATGATCACCGATTATTTTTGGCCCGAATTGGAAGATATGGACTTGGACGATATGTGGTTTCAACAGAATGATTCCACAAGCCACACAGCATACGCTACAATCGATTTACTGAAGAGTAAGTATGGTGAGCGTGTTATCTCAAGACATGGGCCAGTCGATTGGCCGCCTGGTTCGTGCGATTTAACGCCGCTTGACTATTTACTGTGGGGCTACGTTAAGTCATTGGTTTATGCCAACACGCCGACGACGTTGGAAGAGGTCAGAGCCAACATTGAACGCAAAATAGCGGCCGTTTCGGCCGAAATGTGTGGCCGAGTCGTTGAAAATTGGGTCCAACGAATCGACCGCTGCAAACGTGCCCGCGGTGGCCATATGAACGAAGTCGAGTTCCATTCATAAATGTTTTGATTGTACTTTAAGCCAATAATAAATTTTTTGAAATATCTCAAATGGTTTTCCTTTTATTTAAAAAAAAAGTTGTCAAGTCGTTATTAGAAAACCCTATATATTAAAACTGTTATGTTTTTCTTTTCAGAAATGAAGACTTCGAAATCACTAATTTCTGAAAATTCTGCTACAAGAGCGTATCTCATTTTTATCGCTACGTGAAAGAGCATCCTCCAAGCTACAATTTTATGTATAATAATGTCAGATCCAGCCAACATTAACCACGAAAAGCACTTTCAAAGTCCTCAAGGGTGCCAATAAGTCACTATGTGCTCAATATGTAGGCACATGGTAAGTACTTACATGTTTTTTTTTTACAAAAACTTGAAGAAAATGTTTCTCTTTTTATTTTTCAAGGCCTTGCTTAAGGCCTTTGTATCTTGTAGGGGTTGCATTAACGAAAATATAAAATTTGAAATGAAAATATTTCAAAATATTTCAAGGAATGTCCCCATAAAATCTACGACACGTTATCCGGAAAACCCTGTATGAAAGAAATGCAGAGATGGAAATGGAGAATAGTTCTTAGATCAATAGATTAAGCCTTTCCCACAATCAGCGCAGTTACAATCCAGTTAAAAAAAGAAGGAGGCGATCCACAAAACAAGAACATTATCTAGAAAGCATTTGAAATTGTTTTGCCTTTGTAGTTGTTTTAGGATACCATATATCATTTTTTTTTTTATTGTAAGTTAAGCAAACGCATCTAACTTTTATTTTTGTTATCGGGTAAATGTATCGTCCTCATTTAATACCCCACTGTTAATATGATGAGTACACTCAAACCTATTCCTCATCATAGTAAGAGGTATGTCTACCTTCCAGATGGTGTTGTCATGATAATCATCACATCTACCGACACGAAATTGTATTTACACATTCATGATGTTGGAGGCATGCCCTGTCAATTTTTGGTTGACCCCTCGACTGTCTGTAGGTAGCAAGAGGACTTGTATGCGAAAAGAAACATTCAAGAGGCCCGGAAATCCAAGTGTGTATAAGAGACGCATACATTTTTTTTCGTCTACTACCGGGCGCCTATTTTGTAAAAAAGGCGGCTGAAATACTCTATATCTATATCTTCAGACGGTATTTTTGGTTGTTTTTTTATTTATGCCCTCGTCATCATACCACAAATTTCCAGTTAGTGGTTGTGGTTGGTTGCCTAGCGTAGTTTCAACTCCCTCCTAAATAATGGGATAGGATTCCGATCATATGTTATAAATGTATGTTATTTGGTTGGCCACCGGATATTGTAGTCTGTTCATCAATTAATCTCTTCAGTCTCCCGCAATGTTGTTTGTACTATCCTTTGGTGAAGTTAAAAGGCTGGTTCATTAAAACATTATCAGATGATGAACATACAGACATGCTCGGTCATGTGTTTTCATTCAAAATGGTGATGTAGTTGCTGTGGCTGACTATGTCTATGTCTGGCTGTGTAGCCAGAAGAGACATCTGCAAATATGAGAAAGGAAATCACATAGTAGAAATCGATGCTGTAAATCTTGAAAAATTATTTTTGCAGACTGTTAAACGGTGATGACAAAAAACATCCCATAATCAGCAGAATGAGACTTTAAACCTGGACGAGGACAGGCAACATATTTCGCCCACTCGAATAAGAGGAAGTCAGGATAGCAATTTTCAAACTTTACTAAACTTTTGGACCTAATAACATAATTCCCATTCAAAGCAGTAGGTGATGATTGCTAATGAAACAAAACATCAATGCATCTTCAAAATCTAGGTCGTCGAATGGACCCTCTGCATTGTTCGATTGTAAAGAACGGAGGTCTCTTGAACTGCTCCAGCTACAGGGGAAAATGTCTTCTTAACATCGCGTATAAAATTCATATTGTTTGAATGCCTAAGACCCTCTGCCAACAGTGTGAATGGTCCCTATCAATGTGGTTTTAAACCAGAAAAGCCCATCACGGATCAAATTTTAACATTACGGCTAAACTTGGAAAAAACCCAGAAGTTCGAAATCGGTATACGAGATGAAAAACTCTTCATTGATTTCAAAGCCGCATATGACACCGATCAATGCCCAGGCGGGCTCATTTGACTTTGCAGGATGACGATGGAGAATGCACGCTGGTCCGTCTTAAGGTCGGCAATGATAAGATCGAGGCATTTTTATGTAATTTTTTCAGCATCGTTGTTGCTGGACTCCTCCAAACCCGGGCGGGTTGCTGATAGCTCGAAAAGAGCACGGATAAACGACACAACATCTTTCATAATAGCGATACCAAAGGGCAGAAAAATAACCCATTCCCTTCCAGTTGTCCGGGCGGGAGCATCACTATTTTTTCACACAGACCTAAGTGCGATGAGTTATAGAATGGACTCACAACGAGGTATCTCATCAATCCGCCAACGTAACTTAACCTAAGGGACTTTATATACCTTGTCTACGCTATCAACTCCTACATCGACACCAGTGCGGGAATCATGTGAAGAATCACTCCTACTAGTCCCTGTTATTTTGAACTTAGATGACAATTGAGTAGTAAAGCAGTTAGTTCTTGATTCCGTTTGTATCAGTGGAGAATAGAGGAGGCGTTTCAACGCCGAAGCTTGCATAACCTGGTTTATGGTAGATGTACAGGTCAACTACTACGCATGGGCGCTAAGACCCGGAAAGTTTGCAACTCCAATCGATAGGGACAACGCAGTTAACTTTGCGTGCACAACAGTAGGGAGCTGAAAAGAGACCAATCCAGCTGGAGAAGCAGGTAAGCAGAGATCGTGGCTCATGTGTATTTAGTTAACTACCCAACTACGTAAAATATTAATTGTTACGAAGCGACCAATAGCCTCGGAGAAGGATGGATTCACTCTTGACGGCTCTGCAAAACGAACAAAAGATAACGACTTTCGGATCTGCACGTTTGGATCTTGAATAATTAGCAGAGGCCCTACACTGCTATAAAGCAGATGTCACCGCCACCCAGGAAGAGAGGTAAAATGGGTCGGTCATAAGTAATATGAAAACACTACGGTGATTGTTATAGGGAACGTAAACAGTGTCTATTTGGGTGCGAATTTGTTGTTAGCAGCAGACTAAGACAAGAAGTGAACGCGTGAGTGAACGCCTGATAACAGTCCGTATCAAAGGTAAATTCGCTAACATCAGGCTAATATGCGCTCACGCCCCAACAGAAAATTTCTATAAGCTTCTCGACAAAACCTGAGATAAAAAACTGTCCTAGGTGACTTCAATGCCAAGATTGGAAAGAAGAACGTCTTTGGTTGCACAATCGGAAGACATAGCTTACACGACGCCACGTCTGGAAACGGACTTAGGCTAATCGATTTCACTGAGGAACTTAACGTTATTATAGCAAACACACGGTCTTCTCATCTAAATATTCACAAGGGAACATGGCACATACTAGATCAATAAACTGTCAATTAGATTGATCATGTTACTATCGAACATTCCAAGTGGCCAACATAGACTCAAACCACTACCTAGTTGCAGTCAAGTACAGCCGCCAGAAATTTGCCGTTCACGTATCCCTCAACTTCTCGAGAAGTCCTTTGCAGCCAGCATCAAGTGCTGAAGACCAGTGGCTTATATGCCGAGAAGCTGTTAGAAATGCTGCAACTGACGTGCTTGGTTTTACGTTTGCCGGAGCAAAACAACGTGCTTAGAAAGCGGCGCTGGACAAAAGGACGAGAACGGCTCGTAAGTTCTACGAGCAAAAGAGGAAGGAAAAACATCGGCTTTTCCGGAGAAAAAAGAAAGAGCATTGGAAACTGAATGAAAACCTGTAAAGATTTAATTTAATTTAACTTAAACGACACAAACTCCGCTATCAAGCAGAGCGAAATATTCAATATTGACGATCCAAGTCAAGAATTCCGAGGATAGCAATATCTAAACTGAAGTCGAGCAAGGCTGCCGAGCCGGACGGCCTACTCACCGAACTATTTAAGGCAGCAGAAAATTACTTGGTAGGCAGTATACACCAACTTATTTACAAGATTTGGTCAGATGAATGCATGTCAGAATAGAACCTCAGCATCGTTTGCCCAGTTCACAAGACAGGAGATCTTCTAAACTGCGCCAACTATAGAGATATCAGTCTCCTAAGCATCGCATATAAGTTGTTGTCTACCGTATTGTGCGAGCGCCTGAAACCATATGTCAATGATCTGATTGGACCCCATCTGTACGGTTTTAGGCCCGGTAAATCTACAATTAATCAAAAATTTAAGCTACGGCAGATCCTGGAGAAAACCCAAGAAGTTAAAATCGATACTTACCACCTTTTTATCCATTTTAAGGCCGCATATGACAGCATCTACAGAGAGGAGCTATACAGAGCCATGTCTGGTTTTGGAATCCCTGCCAAACTCATCCACTTGTGCAGGATGGCGATGGAGAAAGTTCGAGACCTTTGATGTCAGAAATGAAATTAAGGCAAGGCGACGCGCTGTCTTGTGACTTCTTTAACATCTTACTTGAAAGAATTGTGCAAAACTCACAAGCTAACACACGAGGTACGATTGTTAAGTCTGTTAAATTGCTTGCATACGCTGACGATATTGATATACCACGAGCTGTCACTGTTGCATTTGCGAGTATACTAACAACTAAGCGGCAAAAATGGATTTAACGGTTAACGAGGGCAAACCAAAATATATGTTGTCAAAATGAGGGGACACCCAAAATCGATGAACCGACCAGAATGTCACAATCAACAGCTATAAGTTTGAGATAGTAAGGAACTTTGTCTACCTAGGCTCTGCTATTACATCTGAAAACGACATCTCTTCAGAAATCAAACGAAGAATAACTTGCCAATCGCTGTTTCTTTCTGCTAAGAAGGCAACTATCTTGTTAAGCTCTCTCCCGAACAACCAAGGAAACTCTATATATAGTAAGACCCGTAAAATCCCAGTCCTGGTCTATGGTTCCAAAGCATGGATAAAAATATCCTTAGTCGCTTCAAGAGAAAAATTCTTCGTATTATATTTGGCTTGATATGCGTTGACGGGTTCTGTAGGAAACCATTCTAGGAGTTCATCGACCTGGTCAACAACTGTGCATTGGGCGTTTGAGATGGCTGGGACATGTAGAGCTAATGAACACCAACGCTCCAGCTCGCAGAATTTTTTACTCTAATCTGGAGGGATAACGCAGTAGAGAACGCTGTCGCCTATTGAAGAGGCTTGGCTTAGGCCCATGTTCACCCCGGACTGTAGCGCCGCATTACTAAGTAAGTACATAAGACCTCCAAAATACTTCAACTGCTATCTATTCCTCTCTCTGAATGCCCTATTTAATTACAAACTCATCGTTAAAATGTCACCAAAATACCCTTATCTTAATATGTGTGACAAACAAATTAGCCTTGAGATAAAGAAGTTTTCTAATTCAAATAAGAAGTGATACCCATTCGATCCGGCTACCTTCAAGAATGTTGGAATTTAACAAACCATAATCAATGCGGATTTAATTGAAACCAATTCCTATAGTGAATTTTAATTAATTACTTTTCCTGCAAATATTTCTAAGCCAGAGTACTTTCTAAATACCATCACTGTCCGTGGTTTATGCATTCGGGAAAATTACTGTTTAAACCTAAACGCATCGATTTCCAATCACAAACCACTACGGCGTATTGAAATGAAAACACTAAATGATATTTTTAAATACGCAAGATGAATACAAATCAGATTGGACTGTTGGGCTTATCAAAAACCAATTAAATTCTCCCAAGGGTTTGTCGAATATTCGTACACTTTCACTGAAAGCTCGCCGCTCTGTGGTCAGTCAAAAACTTATGTAAGCCCAGCAGGGTTAGATGGTTAGATGGGGTTAAATTGAGTAGATAAGTTGATTGTGTGAACGTGCCTAGTCCCAGAATGAAAGCGATGGCATTACAGATATACGACAAATTGGGGTAGCCCCCCCCCCCCTTAGATTATAAAGAACAAACGAATTTCAATTTGAATTTAATCTTTTCTTCTTTTCCATTTTATTTCATTTTAAATAAATAAATTATTTTAATTAATTATTCTACGCGATTTGTTGCCTAAGAAAATACCATTTGGTTTGGAAGTTTGTTCTTTGTATCTTTGGATTGAGTCCTTAAAGTTGTTTCGTTTCGGTGAAGCTTAAACATAAGCATTGTAAGCTAAGCTTTGGGCGGATTCAATTCGTGCATCTTGACCAAAGGATCTTCCGTCCCATGGACCATGAGCGCTAATATGCGCTGGATGATGGTCAGCGGAGAGCTATTAAAAAAAAGATGGGTTAAACGATTTTGTTTAAATTTAAAGAGAATCAAAAATATTTTACCTTCTTGCAGAGTTGGAATATAGCCAAACCAACAGAAACTAGGAAGGAAATGAAGCCAAGAGCGAGTGCATTGAAGGCTTTTAGTTTCAAAATACCAATGGCCATTGGGATGACAGTCATGGCTTTAAGAAGAATCAACACCATGATTGGGACAGCGATCCTCTTCAAGCGGTTCTTGCGAGCTGAAATTAATTGGAATTCGAAAGTTCGAAAATAACATGAAAACAAGTTTGAATTCACCTTTTCCTTCAACATCAGCACCAGGAAACTTGACATTCAGATTCAATTCGTCGTTGTTTAAATTCCTTGATGAGACTGTAACCTTGGCATCACCAACGGGCAAGTCAACAGTGACGTCATGTCCTGTGATGTAATTTTCAATAGCATCCAGGAAATCACCTTGAGCTCGGGCAGCTCTGTTGTTGGCTCCATTAGCTTTAACCTCTACATCACTGACCTACAACGACAAACAAACAAACTTGTTATAAAGTACACGTTTCAGAAATATACAAAGAATATCCTTTACATACTTTGTAGTTGTCTTTACTCATAATTGTATCTATGAACCGCATTGCACGTACTTTCACGCATGCCAATGAATCTTCACCGGTGTCACATTTACCCGTCATCTCGTCGATCATGTGCTGCATGTTGGTGGGACGAACGCCAGGATTAGCTGCTACCAACCCTACTAAGGCAAAAAGGATAATGAATTTGGATGCCATTTTCTCTGTAGTTTAGCTGAACGACCACTCGATCGAATGAAACGATTGCGAATAATATTAGATTTCCTACTATCAACGATTTTTATACTACGACCGAATTAAATTCCAAAATGGAGAGACAATTGTTTCGGTGCTCTTGGAATTGTCAATTGCGTTTTGGTATGGCATGGTGTGTATGCTCTCTTTCTTTGATTTTTCTATCTGTATTTGTGTGCGTTTACCGTTGAAGTGTTTGTGTGTTTTGCAATCGAAGTGCTTCCGATTGAATTTATTCATTTTTTTTTTCTCTATCTGGATTTGGATTTGGATTCATTAAGATGTGAGTAGCTAAAGTATAGACAAAAGAAGAAGAAGAAGAAGTTACTATTTGATTACAAGAGCAGAATAGATTTCCATTTAAGCGCTTGGTATTGATGGCACGTCCTGCATTAAGGTAGTGCATGCAATCGCAATTAGATGTAGATACAGATACCATAGATATTGACCAAGAGCGTGTTTATTTTTGTCTCTGGCTTTTACTTTGAATTTTGGTTAAGACCAGTCTGTGAAGAACACGTTAATTTAGTTCTGCATCGTAAATTGAAGACTTGACAAATTATGTAATTTGGTTTAACTTCTTTGATACTATTCCACCCACTTCATTGGCATCTTTTCAGATCCCTTCAGTGTGTTCAGTCAGAAACAATTAGTGCAGATTTTTGTGATCCATCGAATTAAGTTCGATTTTATAATGATTGCCATTACTTATTGGTTCTTCATATGAAAGGCCAAGCTCAGGTAAGGCCTTTATTTAACTAGAATCTTTGTCGTTGGTTAGGATTCAGTCACATGAATAAACAGGCCAGACCATAAGCATCAGTGAAGTTGGGAATGACTGTAGCATCAGACCCCATCGTGATATATATCAGGTCTCCTTGGATGCCCCTGACTTCACATTTAGATAAGTTTTTTGTCGGATGTGTAGTGAAGATTATGCGTACACTTTAGATCGTTGCCATACTGTCCTTTTATTGATGGGCTCCAATTATCAAGGCTTCGCCCATCAATGATGTTGTCTAATAAAAATCGGGGCAGAGCAGGTCTTATCGTAACGGTTCTCAGATGACGTCGCGGAAGGTTGCTATGATTCGACCAGTTACAAGCGGTCGGTTATATGCTTTTTTGCGGCAGGACAACCGGTAGTCCCAGGGTAGTCCCAGGACTTAACTCACGATACCATGGGAATCAAGAGCCGACCGGATCTCGTTCCGGGCTTGACTTGTTAAGGTAGGCCCACTTTTGGGAGCCTATGACGATGGATATGGCTTATGCCCAAATTGCGGGATGGGCCCTACAATGATTGTAGAGTTGCAAATAAGTACAAGGCGTATCCTTGTATGGGCTTCTCATAGAATTAAGTCTTCTGAACAGGTGTTCACGTTAAATCCAAGAAAAGTTATGTCCCCTTATTGAATCTAATACCACATACAACAAATTTTTCTGTTGTTTTACACAGAGAAAGTGTGCGCTGGGATCATCTACTTTCATGGAACGGCAGATGCTGCAGAAACCCTTTCGAGCAGTGTAAGGTTTAAGTAGTTACCTGTCTACGTTGTGGCGTTTGTTACTTTGGAGACATTAGGTCTTAGGCCAAGCTTCTGGTGGTCCAAATACTGCTGCCAGTGTGTCTTTTCTTCAGACAGCCCAAAGGAGTAGATCATGTAAGTTTCAAAAGGTTTATACTTATGTAATAATCTCCGGTCTAAATAAGAAAAAAAAAAAATTAGTTCTTTAAAAATTCGACAGTATTCATCAACATACTCTCCTTTAAGAATGAAACATTCATTCCAACTGTATTCTCTAACTTTGCATTGCCATCTCATGATGGAAGAATTGCTTACAAATTATTGAAATTTTTTATCAAAATTCGGGCTCGACCATTTTACGATCATCATAATCGACTTACTGAGATAGCAATTCAAGCCATAGTAATTAAATTTTGCACCAATTTCACGCTATTCGACATCAACTATCCGTATGAATAGAGTGCGTACAAAGGAAATATTGCTGCTGTATCCGCCAGTGTTAATGAAGACCATGATTTGTTCATTCGTCGTTGTTCGTAGCAATTGGGATTGTGTTACTCGACTAGGTGGAAGATTTTACGCAATGATCGCGGTCTAAGACCTTACAAAATATAGCTCGTGTAAGATCTTAAGCCGAAGGTCCCGGTGAGTGGGCCTTAGAAAAGCTGGAGGATCGATCAACGATGTTTTGTTATTTGTCCAAAATGCACGGGCTGAGCCTGGTCGACATGTGGTCGCTACATGCACAAACGAACCGATGGACCAATTGAGAAAGTAATAGTAAGTTCGGTGAGCAATTCATATTTAGTTTTTGACCGGTGAATTTACAAGCTAGATCGTGCGATTTTGAGGGCTTTAATAAAAAAAAATACGTCAAATCAATTGCCTATGCCGATAAACCAGTGTCATGCAGCCTTGGAAGACTACATTATATAGGTGCGTGTTATTAGCGAGATACCAGCCAATACGAGGGCTGTTTGATGAATACCCGGAATAAAAACGACAAAGCAACTTTTTTAAGTTTTGACAATTTATTATTAAATAAAGGGTGATTCATCATAAGGTTTGATTTATAAGGTAAAATAAAATACATAAATTTGAAAGTAAACTTAAAACTTTTATAATTGGTTAAAGGGCCAATTCATGGCATTTATTTTTCTAAAACGATGTTAGGTAAATGTTGGCTACGACTACGTCTGAGGTGGTCCATTCGGAAGGTCTAATTTTGGGCGACTCGCTCGAGCATAGCGACTAGTATCTCGCGGATAACACGAGTAATGTTGGCTTCCAAAGCGTCAATCGTAGTAGGCTTATTCCTGAAGACCTGAGACTTTACAGATTTCTAGAGAAAATAGTCCAAAGGTGTGATATCGTATTTACATAGCAAAACGTGAAATTAAGTGCTCACCAAAATTATTATTGTTTCACACACTGTATGGCTCGTAGCTCCGTCTTGTTGAAACCAGAGCTCACCGAGACCATGTGCTTGATTTTTAGGAAGCACATAGTTCGTTAACATGGCGCGATAATGGTTACCATTGACGGTAATATTCTGATTTGCCTCATTTTTGAAGAAATATGGACCAATGATTCCAGCAGCCCATAAACTACACCATACCGTTGTTTTTAATTGATGTAATGGTAGCTCTTGGTACTCTTGGGGTTGCTCATCAGCCCAAATACGGGAATTTTGTTTATTAACGTATCCATTGAGCCGGAAATGGGCTTCATCACTGAAAAAAATTTCACGAACACCGGATTTTCATTGAGTTTCTCCAGAGCCCATTCACTGAAAATATGACAGAAATTCAAGTCGCCTGGCTTCATTTCTTGCACTTTCGATACATTTACCCCAGGTGCTTAAACTTTTAATCCCCTCCGTATAGTACTAATTTTTTTGGCCTGGAAAATACTCCTCTGCTGCGGCGATGACTTCCTCGTTCTACCCGAACTTCCTTCCGGCGAAGGTGCTTTGAGTTTGAGAACAAAAAGAAGTCGCTGGGAGAAAAATCAGGAGAATATGGAGGATGGGAAAGCAACTCGTAATGCAATTCGACGAACTTGACTGTGTTGACTGCGGAGGTGTGAAAGGTGTGGTGGTTCGTTATCGTAGTGGAAGAGCACTTTTTTCTTCGCCAAGTATGGTCGTTTTTCCTTCAAATAGTAGCAGTAGTGCAGTAGTATCCTACTTTGATTGTTTTTCCCTTTTCAAATAGTCAACGTGGATCACTCCTTCCAAATAACGAGTCGAAGGCACGGTCTTCGCCTTCTTTGGAGCAAGTTCACCGGGTAAAACTCTAGTGTGTACCAATGAATTCATGTTTCATAGGCGGTCACGAAATGACGCATGACGGATTCCAAGGACGTTTTTGAAGTGATCTCACGATTGTGCTTCTTGTCCAGTGTGAGCAAATGCAGCACTCATCGCGCGGACAACTTTCTTATGCCCAAAATCTCATGCAGGTAATGTCTTATGCGTTCAGTAGAGATGCCAACTCACAAATTTTCACTCTCCGGTCCGCCAATACGAGATCACGAATCTTGTCCATGGTTTCCTCTGTAGTAAGCGGTTTTGGGCCAGCTGGACGCAGTTCATCAAAAACCGACGTACGGCCACGGCGAAACTTTGGGAACCAATGGTAAATGCTTGTTCGGGAAGGTGAATGGATCCCATGAACACCATCAAAAATGGGCTTGATTTCCTCGCAGGTGTTGCCTCTTAAAAACAAAAATCGGTGAATCTTTCCGTTTATTCCTCCGCGAGCACATTCGAAGAAAACGAGCTCCACGTTCTCTACTGCGTTTACGCAGCGAGGACAGGACGGACTCGAATTAGAGTTTCGCTTGAATAGATATTCCTGGAAACAACCGTGATCCGTCAAGAACTGTATAAGATAGTAATTCATTTCGCTGTGTTTGGGTTTTACCTAACTTACAATCCTTTGGATTAGTCAGACGCTCCATCTCGCTCCTCTTTTTGGTTCTCGTTCCATTGTTGTTGCCACGCTTCTATACTGTGGCTTTTTTCGAATTATTTCGTTTGATTTATGGATGGCCCGATTTGCACTCGATTTTTATAAAGTCACCTAGAGGATAGTGGGATTGTGGGATACCGTTAGAAATACACTGCTAACTTATTGCTTATCTGTACACAGATTTGATTCTGTTCATGTGTGTCATCTTATTCGCGACGTCAGACCATATGTCAAAGTCTTCTTGTAGTAGGGTAGAGTCAAGGAGAAAAGAAAAAGCTTTAAAAAACTTTGCGTTGTTAACGTAAAAAGAGAGGAAATAGTACTTAGTGACCCTCTTAAGCTCGTTTATAGTAAGAATGAAGAGAAGAGGACAAAGATGACTGCCCTGTGGAACTCCATATGGAGCCAGTAAAAGAACTGAACGAGCGAATCAAAGTCGAAAACTATAATATCAATTTGAGAGTTAAGAGGATGTCCATTATAAAAAATATAAGAAAAGAGGTTGAAAGACCAGAGAATACAATTTAGAAAAAGGATTAAGAGGATGATGAGATATCTAAACAAAAGCTTACGTGAAATCAGTTGCGGTGACATCAATTTTTTTTGCCATTTTCTAAGGCTGAAAACACTGAACTTGGTGTGTCTAGAATAATAAATGACTTGCATTTAAAGCCTAAGCCTTCGTATAAAATGCTTTCAAAGAGTTTAGGAATATGAGATAGTTTGGCAATGGGACAATGTTTGGTAACTTTATTCTTTGATGACATTTTGTGTTTTGGGATTATAAAACAGGCCTTCCAAATCTGGTAAAATTTTGCCTATGTAAGAGATAAATGAAGTAGGTAGAAAAGGGAGTGAGAAAGGATAGAGGATTATTTTTTAAGGAAAGCGGCAGGATGACCAACTAGACCAGGTAGAATTTCGTCTTGAAGTTTTTTTTAACTTTTTTCAATAACAGGAGGATCGCAATTTTAAGAGAAAAAGGGCGCAAAGAATAAATTTGGTAGGTCATTGAAGTAAGAGGGATCTGGTACGAAAGAGTTTGAATGATTGTTTGAAGAAAGTAACAAAAAGCTTGGCGATAATAAGAAGATAACTAGAAAATTTGTTTTCGAAAGTAAGGGAGAGAGGATAACCATCGGACTTACTTCTGCGATTGATAATTTGGAAAAAAGACTCGGGGTCGTTTATAAGACTTGCGTGCTATTTAAGTAGTTCAATACAAAGAAAGATTTGTAGAGTTCGATGTGATGAAGATATGTACTTAAATAGTTTTAATAGTCCGAAGGAGAGTAGATGCGAAGGAATACCCCACATAACTCGTTTTTTTTGTTTCAAAGAGACCGGAGTCTATGATTATTTTAGGGACAGGATAAGTAGTAGAAGATATTTTAATGCGGAAATCGTGCACATGAAGGGAATGGAATTTCTTTGTCATAAATGGAGAGCGCATCGACCAGAGATAGATTAGTAAGCTGGATAGAAAAAAGAAGAAGGTATTGATTTTACAGGAATTATAAAAACTTTGTGAAAATTGTAAGAATAAGGAATTGCGTGGGAAAGTGAGTAGTGGGGACTGCTGTGGAAATATGAAAGATAAAAATGAGAATAGGAGTTAGAAGTCATAGGGAATAACATAATTCTCCATACGAATTGTCTGCCCATACTCGTATATCATAGCTAGAAACGCCACTAAGTTGAGATAGACTAGATTCTGTTAAGGGACACACTTATTGTGAAATTTTGATTTCATATTTCGATAGTCAGAACTTTTAAAATTAACATACTAAAATTTCAAGTGAAATAGTCAAATAGTTTTTAAGTTACAGCCTTCTAAGGAGCAGATGCTCAGCGGTCAGAAATCAATTATATTATCTTTAAACGGGTTTTTCTCGATACCACATTTTTCAAATTTACTGCGGGTGTAACTCAAAGATAGATCATTCGATCGCTTTGATTTTATTTTTTCCTTATTTTGTATATATATGTTTCTTTATTCAATAAACTTCCAGTTTTTCGACTGTATGAAAAAGGAACTTTCTCGGGCCAAAAATCACCAAATTTTTAGGCAAAATTTGACTTTTTTTTTTCAAAAATCTGCCATTTCATTAAATTTTTTTTTGCTTCAAAATCGTGAGTCATTGTGCCTTCTACCTTCTAGTTTATTAATGGAGGACCTATTTTTTGAGACTTGTGTTGAAAATTTTAGTTTTTCTTTTAAAAATTTCAGTGTATATTCATTATTTATGTATAAATACATTCTCCAAATTTTAAAACATTTAATGCAGTAGTTTTCTTTTAAAAAAAAATTCCCAAAAATCACCTTTTGTTTTCGTTAACACACTAGGTGTGCCTAGTGTGCCTTGTGTGCCTAACTAATATAAGGGGAGACATTCCTTAGAAGAAATGGGATGGGGTCCATTTCCGCTAGGGCAGTTTTAAATGTTACATAAATAGCAAGCTATTAGGATTCGATAGGTCGAACCAGTACAATGTATAATAACAACACACCATATAACGTCCAAGAATTTACGCGCAATGTTATTTTAACTGACAGTTTAGAAAAAATCGAAGTGGCAACAAGAGAGGAGTCAAAATTTCTGTGAATGATCAGTAGGACTCGATAGAGTGAATCAATCCTAGCGAGTGTGTGATCCTTATCACGAAAAACATTAAAAGAAGTAGGGAATAGCTCTTGGTTTTTTATGTTGGAGATAAGATTAGTTTCAGCCAGAGCGTAGTTCTAGAACGCAAGCCTATTAAGTTCTGGTAATAAGAGGTGAGATAAAGGTTATTACATCTTTTGTCAAGTTCAAAAAGGGTTTATAGTGATCAAGTCGACTGTGCATTGTTGCGAACATAAAATTCGTCGAGTCGGATTTATCGTTTGTATAAGCGTTTGACAGACAGACAGACACATTTTTTGTTGACTTCAGACAGTGGGGGATTTGTTCATAGGCATACAATTTTTCATTCGAAGACAGGTGTTGTACGCCGAAGCAGAAGTGATATTATAAAAAAAATACTTTTCAGGTTTTCAGTGTTAGCCGAGATTTTGAACCTAGACTTTCTTGCGTATTGTACAACAATTCGAAAACTTTCATAATTTACGGATTATTATCGTCGAAATAATGTACTAACAGAGCAACACCAGGTTAGCTCCGAAAAACTTATAGAGAAACTGTTTCTCTTATAACCAATATTTTTGACTATCGGTCGAGACGATAGTATTAAGAAAAGGAGATGATTGAGTTTGAGGTGGTATTTGCTATATATTTGCTACTGCCTCAATAGGATGAAATCCTCAAGCTATTGGCAGTGGACAGCCGAAATCAGATAATGCAAACAATATGGTTTTAAATGAATTTAAGACTTAGAACCAACCCTGTTGGTAACACAATACAAAGTAAAACAAATAGAGTTTGAAAGTATCTGTTAAGAAATTTAAGTGGCTTTTACGTTTGATGTATCTGTTGCCTGATTCAACGTAAGCCGGACGGACAAAAAAATTGATCTTTAATTAAGTTATTGACGGCTTACAAGAGAAATCGTAAATAGGGCCTACATCTTATACATATGGCAATGTTTTCTACTAAAAAAAAATATTAAGTAATATGGCTAACTTTTTGACAGGGTGGACAGTATTCGTAGACGAAAGTAGGTAAATAGCCAAAAAGGTCCTTATCGAGGTGCACTTAGACCACAATTACGCTTCTACCAGGAGAGCATGAGAGGGCGAGCCACTAGCATACCCTGGAATCAGAGAGATTTTTTGAAAGATTGTCATGGTGTGACACAGATTTCCCTTTCATAAATCATTGTAAAGAATACTCAAGCGCAGAATTTGATAATGTTTATGAGTTCGAAAATATATCGTTTCCCGAGCTTGATCAGCTATCGTAATGGTTTAGAATCGATTAGATATGGGTCATGTAAGTCTTGATTGCGTGAAAATGTTTTATTCTCTAAGTCTAGGACATTTATGGACTTGAGTCCGGCCAGTTTATTTTTTTTTTTTATAATACCGCGCGCGTACCAAGGGGATATGAATACCCTTTTACTGGCTTTTTCTCCAGTGCGCGGGCGACTGGTGTAGTAGTTTGAAACTCAGGTGTATTAGGTTTCGATATTTTTCCCAGAGGTGGTTGTCAAACTGGACGGGATGAGCAAGTACATCCTCCTCAACCAGTGGGTCTTAAGTACATACTAGTTGTTAGTTCAACATTTAGCCCAGCCAGCAATCACTCCAACATCAGTGTTATGCCTTCATGTCAGGAGTTGATGCCAGACGGGATTTTCATATAATTACATACAAATTCCATGAAAAGACTTTTTCAGAGAATTGCCTCGCACGGGATTTGAACTCGCGACCCTCTGCTTGAGGAGTCTATGCATATACCACTACACCACGGTCACCCCATACCAGATCATAAGCGATGCAGTTTCATTGAATGTCAGAGTATCCCTAAGCCTCGCAGTCCCTAATCACCTTCGAATTTGTGACATATGAAGTTAGAGATCGCTGTTTGACTGTCTATGCGTATTGATACTTCTGAGGAGAGTAATGTATTTCCGATGAGCCAAACAACGACCTGAGACTTCAGCTTGGGAATTGGTACAGTATATGTGCATGTGAAAGTTCTCAGAGAACATTGAGAAGATGTTGTAACAGACCCTAATCATTTCTCTTTCGAAGTAAGCTATTGAAGGCAGCATTGAAGTCAATTTCAGTTAACTAAAGATAGTTTGATTACGGTAGGTAGTGGAAGTAGATTGGCGTTCTATATTTATTTTCTTCTAATCTGGTCATTTCCAAGCTCCTAGTTGCAATCTACATGCAGAATAAATTTATAGCTAGCAAATGAAGAAATATTTGGAAGGCCGACTTTGAAGAGATTTTTATCGCGTCAGTGATATTTGATACAGACAGTACGTTAAGTTTTTTTTAAGAGGTGAAAGTTAGTCTGACTTTCCAGTGCAGGCTACAAAACGGCTATACTGTAAGCTTGAATTAATTCCACGACAACGGTGGTGACCCCAACTTAAGCCTACAGCCCTCTCGGACGAGAATATCGCAACTTGAGCCTCTTTCGATCTGGAAAAATTTCTTTCAACCTCAGTTTGCTGAGGCATACATATTTGATACTTCTAGAGAAACTCATTGAAGTACTATCTAACTTCTTGTAACTTGATTTCTTCTTGTGAAGAGGTAAAGCTTCTTTTTAGCTCGATAAGGCCACATGGTGTTGGGAGTGTTTGTAGAAGTTTGCGCGATACATTAGGGATGTCTTCATCTGCGTGAGGAACCACGCCACATCTCGTGTTTTATAATTTGGTAAGCAGTGCACTGAGGACAGTGTTCCATAGTTGGGAAAAATTGGACCACATTGGGTCAGACTGGGTCATTTACATATGTCCAGTTCCATGCTACCTCAACATTAAAAAACGTCACCAATGTATACTCCTTGAAATAGCGTGATTTTTAAATAGGTCGTAGAAGAAGGCGTATCTCAGGTATCAATCGATTAACCTTTCGACAGTCTTCTTTGTCTCTTTTAAGAATATTTTGCAAGAATATGAATTTTAGATTCTTGGAGAACGTGAGAGGTTTAGCCTGATTTGAGTTTAAAAACAACGGTTACGTCAGTCAAAGTACTGCGTATTGTATCCAGATTTCAACAGTTTCTTATAACAGGGCGACCTTCATTGTTCGAAGCTGCAAACTGCTCATTTAAGCTTGTTCACACCAATCAAGTTAAAATTAATCTGTAGCTGGGTGGATTTTCTCAAAGTAAGATTAATGTGAGTTCTTGAAGTGCAACGAAGGATGTGAGAGTTTTATGTTGTTCCAAGGATTCATTTGCACTGGTAATCCTTACAAAGAGACTACGGTAGAAACTACGTTACTCATCCTATCTATAAAACCGTACGTTCAACCATGTACTGTTGCCTGACCTAAAAGTCCTTCTGGTAATCACATCTCCAATGTTGATAAAGAAGATTTCGAAGCAAATTTCCTTGATAACAGATACATATGTTGCATTTGGAAGACGGAGTTCCTCTAATTTGCGTCAAAAAACTATAACTCAAGTTGATCAAATACCGATTGTATTTACAATTAAAGCATTTTACTGTTTCATAAAATTGAAGCATTGGATCTTATTGCAACGGGAATGTTTTTGCGATCTACCTGCACTTGTAAAAAGAGAAAAATACTTGCTGGTACGAAGTCTGGATCATGAGTAGAGGAGATGTACGTGCCGTCAATAATCTGGTTTGATGAAATGAGCTCCATTATACGTAAAATGAGGTCCATTATTATAAGGAAATGCTCTGATATTTCGAAAGTCAGTTACGAATATTTGTATATTCAAATCGCCTTTTGGCCAATGAATGAAAATGCTTCAGGCAGAGTATCAGCTTCAAAATCACTTGACATTGGTACGGCCTTTATTTTCGTCAAGTAGGTGTGCAATATGCAACAGGTCATCACAATTAAATCTACTATAGATGACTGGATTTCAATTGGTCGTTGGAATGTGTATATCCTTTTTGCCAATCTTCCAAAAGCGCACTCTACTACCTTTCCGCATAGCTTGTATTTAAAAACTTTCTGCTTAAAAGTTAATTTTGATATCCTACTATTGTATATGGTTTCATTAGATGCTTTGTCCAATCGGAATACGTCATTTCCCATCACAAGGAATATGGGAAAAGTTCAGTGCTTTTGGGAATTTTTAAATCTCCGAAGCTTTACCCTTGCTATAAACTGAGAGCCGGTATTTAATGGGACTTTAATGCAGATGTGTTTTCCATCTAATGTTCCCATGATAAGTGGAAACTGTCAAAGATAATTAAAATTATTTTTTAATGCGATTTTTGATTGCATCGATAGAATAGGTCTGAGCATGATTGGGAGTTTCAATAAAAGTGTTTAGAGTGCTGCAAAAATGTACCAAGATAAAATCACAGCGGTTTGGGATAGAAACATTTTGTTTAACAGGTCTCAGTCTAAATCTAAAGTAAGGCATAGTCCTCTTCTGTTCCTCATCATCCTGGCCGATCTCGTTGTATATATCCTATATATCCTAGGGGGAATACTTTTCGATGAATAACGTATAAATCTCTTGCTGTCTTTTAATACTCGCAGAAACACCAAACATGCCTCAAATCACAATAAATAACCTCTAGCAATACTACCAAATACTGAACCTGCAACTCAACACCAACAACTCAAAAATTATGATTTTTCGGAACGGATAGAAGCGCTACGCAATGGATACAAAATGAAGAACTGGAGAAATTCACCCGAATTATCGTTTAGACAGCACCTTCAAGAGAACTTAAAATAATCAAAAAGGGCAATCAATTGTTACTGGAAAGGGATCTTGGGAAAACATGAAATCGCGTCGAGTGTAAAGTATAAAGTATTTGAAGTAGTCATAAGGTTTTTAAGGCAGTTTGAGAAGGTTAAAATACTCTTGAGATACTTCTTAGAAATGTTTCGGTTGTTAGAAAATGCGCCAAACTATTTATGTGTTGTACCTGGGATCGATTCCGCAAGCGTGAGTTTTGCTGTGTACACGAAAAATTGTAAACTCAGCCTTTTTTCGATTCCGCAAGCGTGAAAGTGAGATTTTTTAGACAGAATAAATTTATTCTTTCTGTTTTTGAGCCAATGCATGACTGTTTATTGGGTGTTGCGTGATAAGGTTTTAAATCATCTGTAAGTTGTCTGATTTTTACCGTAAAATTTTGTTCAGTGATGAGGTCCGTTTCTGGTTAAACGGCTACGTAAGCAAGCAGAATTGCCAAATTCGGAGCGAGAAAAATCCTCAAGAAGTTCACCAGATGTCACTGATCCAACGCCAGTGGCATCATCAATCTTTATTTCTTCAAAAACGAACCCAGAGCACAAGTTGTTGTCAACGGATATCGGTACAATGTGATGATTTACGATTATTTTTTTCCAAATTTGCTTGACATCAATGTGAAAGAACTGTGGTTCCAGCACGATGGTGCTCTACACCATACTACAAAATTAAAACACCATTTGGCAATATGTTAGAATCATTTCAAGAAATGGACCCGTCAATTGGCCACCAAAATCGTTTGATTTGACGCCATTGGATTATTTTTTGTAAGGCCACTGGCTTATGTTAATAAACCAACAAGGATTGATGCTTTGGACTAAAACATTTTTGTAGTCAGCCGTGGTAGACATACGAACAAAACTATTTCTCAGTATTAAATGGCGTAAAATACTCTTTTAAATAAAGTTAATAAATTATCATCAAAAAATTTTTATTTTTTTTTATTTAAATAAAAAAGTCTAAGCCTTTTAAGAAATCACCCTTGATATGTGTGCTCATTCTGATTTGAAGTATTCGTTATTATGGACTGACAACACCCGAAGGACGATATGTCATTCCGTCAACAACTTTGACTTGTTTCCCCTCTGGGCTCTTTGAGACACAGTGTCATATCAGCTGTTGAATTTTCTGATATAATCGCAAGCTCTATTTTCTATTGGAATGAGATTGTTTATCTCTCGCTGTATGAAGATTTTTAAAGAAAAGATGGGATACCACCCGGGCTGTAAAGAGATTGTCAGGGACAGAGAACTGTTTCTTCGGTCTTACAAAACTTTCGAAAATATTGCGTCATCGTCACGCTTATATATAACGAAATTAACCCTTCCAGATTGTGTCATGTATTATAGTACCAAGAAAACTCAATGAACACAGATCGCCTGGTGCATGTGGTATATCTTCCAATCTTCTTAGAAGGCTTTCTTTCACAGTGGGAAAACCACTGTGTACGTGATAAATATACTCTGTGCAACCATAGAACAAGAAAAGACGCTTTCATTTCATTGCTCCACCTTTTTCGCATTCGCCATCATCCCAACCACTTCTTTTTCTCCTGGGATGCATCAAGATGCCAAGGATCAGCTTGGCTGAGAGCCCAGCATCTCTAAAAATAGCTCAGTCGCGAACGGAGTATCCGGATACCTGGCGACTTCCGGATTTGCTAGCCCTACCTGTATACAGCAGATCTCTGTACAGATGCGCCATCCTATTTCCGCTACTAGTGGGAATTAGTAATACCAGCATGGCTCCTGAATTGTCGACCGGAAGTAAGACTGTGGCTGGCCATGGTGCACCACGCAACAAGCCGAAAACCCAACCTTCAAGGAGTAGTTAGACTGTCGCAAGCAATGGTCCTATCCCTTCCTCCACGCCCAGAAGCAGCAAGTTTGTGTCGGGCCTTCCTGCTGCTTCTAAAATACCTCCCTTTAAAGAGGAATCAGGGGCTCAGTTGCACTGGTGTCAGTCCTCTTCTGTCAGTCTGTCGGAAATGAAAACCGATGACGAATTAGAAAGGAATCCTTTACGATCAGAGGGTGAAGATGAGCTATTATGCACATGTTCAGAAACGGAGGACTCGAATAGTACCATGGTAGAGACTATTCTGGTAAAATTAGCAATGACACGGAATCTCCAGGTTAGTCTCCATCTCTCAAAAAAAGCTTCGTCTGCACTTATTCTGCGTCCCTACAAAAAACACAGAAGAGATCATCCTATGTCGGAACCATGGATCGTAGAAAGCGTGGTCCGTTGACTTGGGACACCTGTATACGTTCCGCTTTATATAAGAGACAAAGGTAAGATTAGAACTTGTATATTAGTGCAACGTAGCCTTAATGCATTTTTATTCCCTAACCTCAGCGATCACAACGTAACCGGTGCCAGACTGGAGACTGCCAAAGGATCCTACTGGCTGACATCGGCATATCTTGGCCACAATCATATGGGCCCTGCTCCTGGAAAAAAACCTAGAAAGGGTGGTACTGGAAGCTGGAAAGCTAAAAATTGACCTCATCATCGGGTGCGGCGCTAATTCTAATCACACGGTTTGGGGCAGTACCGACATTAGCGATAGAGGTGAGTCACTTTTTGATTATATTATAAATACTCATCGTTTAAAACGTCATCGTCATAGCAATGAGCCCAATTTTATAACAAGAAACCAACAGGAAATGCTAGATATCACTCTTGTCTCGCACAACATCAATCAAATGCTAACGAACTGGATGGTATCGTGTGAACACTCATTTTAAGATCACAGATACACACAATTTAGCCTGACTAATGCTCCCCCTAGTCAAACAGCACTCTAGAATTATCGGAATACTGGCCACAATCATATGGGCCCTGCTCCTGGAAAAAAACCTAGAAAGGGTGGTACTGGAAGCTGGAAAGCTAAAAATTGACCTCATCATCGGGTGCGGCGCTAATTCTAATCACACGGTTTGGGGCAGTACCGACATTAGCGATAGAGGTGAGTCACTTTTTGATTATATTATAAATACTCATCGTTTAAAACGTCATCGTCATAGCAATGAGCCCAATTTTATAACAAGAAACCAACAGAAAATGCTAGATATCACTCTTGTCTCGCACAACATCAATCAAATGCTAACGAACTGGATGGTATCGTGTGAACACTCATTTTAAGATCACAGATACACACAATTTAGCCTGACTAATGCTCCCCCTAGTCAAACAGCACTCTAGAATTATCGGAATACTGTCAGAATATTATCCTCTTAACTCTTTAGTCCTGCGCGTGAATCCAACAAGCTTCACATGAAAATCGAAGAATTCAACCTAGAGGAAAGAAAAAGCCGCACTGATGAAAATCAGCACTGGGACCGTTTAGAAACATTGGCAGAAAGAATTTTAACCTAAAAAAAGGGCAAGAAAAGTGACTGACTGGGACTTATACAAAGAATTCTTGAAAATATATAAAAAAGAACGGAGAAAGGCAAGGCGACAATTCTGGAGATTATTCTGTGACAAAATCACAGAAACCTCTGAGTCATCGCGGCTAAGAAAAATCATCTCTACAAATCCTATGAAGCCTAGTTGTTTAAAAAAAAAGTCGATGACTCTTGGATACCCTCACTTAACCTGCTATACACTTTCTAGGAAGCTCCCAATTCGCTGGCAGTAACAATCCAAACAGGACTACTGCAACCGTGACCAAAGTTCATGGTCTAATAACAAGAGACAAACTGTCTGCTGGTCCAGACGGTATATTACCTGCCGAGCTACATAGGTTCTCAGATATTATCTCATGTATACGCTAGAGAATATAATGGGGAGTTGTGTAGAACTGATCCACATTCCCTTGTCATGTAGAAAAGTCAATTCAGTTTTCATTCTCAAATCCAAAAAATGATTTTATGTTGTCCCAAAGGACCTCAGACCTATAAGACTATCATCTTTACTTCTGAAAACTCTAGAACGACTGATTGATATCCATATACGAGCTAAAATTGATGCAAGGCTTTTGTCAACGACTCAATATGCCTATTTTAAAGTAAATTCAGTGAAAACGGCTCTGGATTCAGTGACTAGTCACATGGAACGATTCCTACAATATAGAGTGTACACAATGGGCGCTTTCCTGAAGATAGAGGGTGCCTTTAACAACGTCAATAACATAAATCCGTAATGACAACTAGACTATCTATTCTTCAGATAGAGGACTCACTTAGGGAGTTGATTAGTTTTATGCCAAATATCAGGATAAACAACTTCAAACTGGGTGGGGTTTCTGCTAAAAGATGTGTCAGCATGGGTACGCCGCAAGACGGTGTACATTTCCCCCTTCTCTGGAACTTAGTGATTAATGAACTGCCGATATATTTGAAAGCGTTTAGTAGCAGGGTGAGTGTCTATGCCATATCTGTCTCAGGCTATGCCTCTTAATGCCATTAAGGGACTCCTTTAGCTAAATCTTAACAGATCAACCCTTTGGGAGTAAGCCCTCATAAAACTGGTCTTGTCTTCTATTTCAGGAAACATACAATTCCAATTATAGGTCTTCCCTCAATAAACGGTACCAGCTTAGTCTTTTCCGATACAAAAATTTATCTGGATCTCAACTTTGATAAGAAAATTAACTGGAAACCTAACATACAGGAAATAGTCCGAAAAGCTACAGTAACTCTATTCTCCTGCAAAAAAGCCATTGGGAACAAATGGGCCCTTCAACCTAGCATAGCCCACTGGCTATACATCTTGACTTACTTTCGGGGTTGTTATCTGGTGGACGGCCTTAATCAATGCAGTCAACTGCAGCAAACTAAACATAAGCGGAGCCCTACGCTCTACCCCCACCGCGGAATTGGATATTTTGTTTCACTTGACACCCCTCGATATCTTCAGCAGGCAAGTAGCTGCCACTGCGACTATACAGTGAACGAATATTTTACTTGGCCACCCTAATATTCTTAATATATTATGAATATTCCCAGAGAATATCGTTTACATTATACCTGAACTGTGGTTTAACTAGATCCTTCTGGGAGGAAGATGCTTTCATGGAGAAAAAGTCAATCCACTCCGACACAGAGGACTCGGTCTAAAATGTGCAACGTTATTCCGCCAATAGCGTGTTGAATGTTGGAAGTGGTTGGCTTGTTAGCGTAGACTAAGGACTTGACGTAGTCCCAGAGAAAATAAACGAGTAGTGTCAAATCGCATGATAGCGGTGGTCAGTTGATGAACCCTCTAAGTGAGAAGACAACTTCGACCGTTACATTGCTAGTATGGCATGTATCGTCGTCTTAATGGAACCACAGCTCGGATATATCGATATTGTCGAGCTCTGACACACATCTGAACACTATTGACGGTAACGGTGTTTCCTTCTGCATTTCCGATGATGCCGCCATGGCATAAACCGCACCAAACAGTCAGTCTTTGCTGATGCGTTGATGCTTGGCCAAACACTTGTGGATTGTGTTCGTTACAGTAACTGCAATTTTACTTGTTGACATAACCGCTGAGCCAAAATGGGCTTCGTCCGAGAAGTTAACTTTCTTACCAATATTTGTCTATGTCTGTCCGGCTTCAACACAATCTTATACGGATGTAGGCCCAAATCCAACTGCAAAATAGGCCAGGTTGACTATCTGGCGATGCCCAATTCAACTTATCGGCGCCGAATCAACAACCTGGGTCTTCCTTGATACTCGCCGATACGGCGGCGGCTATGTTTTCTTCATTTCGTACCCATCTGTCTGATTAGTGGCTTAAGACCTGAAAGAGTGTACTCACATTCAAATGACTGTCCTCACGACGAAATTCACGTTGCATATTTACAATACTTTCTGAATATTTTGATAGCTGAATATCATTGACAGCTGTTGAAGCATAACAATTGGTAAAATAAAAGAACAAACCTAAGGTGAAAAAACAAAACTGGCCAAAGCTGAACATGGAACTTTCTAAATAGTAAACATATCAGCGCATTAAAGGTGTCAACACTGGACGCTGCCTTATAGGCAAGCATGCAAGAAGGGTTGGAGTCTTTGCAAATGATTTCTGCAGACGTTGCATGGACGAGTGGGTTAGTCTTTTCCAACTCTTTGACGAGACAAATGTATTACCATAAGCGATAAGAACAAAAAGGATTTTACGGTTTTTGGCACAGGTCTTGCACTCCAGCTGAAAAAGTTGCCCAAAAAGCTTCTTCCGATACCCTCAGACGAAAGCACTTAGTGTCTAAAGTATTAGGCAATTCAATGGTATGCAGCAGAATATGTTGTAGATTAACCTTACTAAACAGTGCAGCAGATTGTCATACATCTTTCTCGGATATATCAACTGCTGTAGTTCCAGATAGAGAATTTTTGATTCCTAAAAGTGAAAAATGTAATTTAGACAGATTTTGTGACCATTTAAGTGTTGCAGCAAAACTTGTGCAATGAATTCTTTCTATTTTTACTGTTATTTGGACTAAATTTATACATTATTCGAAGTTATTAGCTATGTGTGTTACGCTCCAAAATTCCAGCGATCTGAATGGGTTCCAGTTGCCAAGTACCCCAGTGTTATCGCCAACTTGGTCCTTAGAATTATTGCTGTCCGTTGGCACGTAACGGCCTTCTTTAAACTTCCGCGGACCTAGAAAAGCATTAATTTATGAAGATCTTAACATACGAAATAAATATATTCACCAAGTTGAAAATTTTTTCAAACTGATTCACATTTAGGTTCGAAGAATTCTTAAAATCCCCCTTGACATCTTCCTAAAACAAATCCCTGAGCAAGTGCCCTTCAATATCAAAGTCAGACCTTTTTATTAAAAGAGTTTCCAACAAATATTTTCTTTTAGGTTTATTTTTTACTTTTTTTCCAGCCGTTTTGACATTTACTTTCTAATTTTTTCCATGCGCGGATAACCGAAATTGTAGCGAGAGTCCTTACCTTCGAGGACGATTTTTTAATTAACTTTTAACTACACGTTTAGCCACTCTAGTTACTTGCAGCTAGTTTTTGAAATTTTCAAAGACAATATGTATTTGCAGCTGGCTATTTGACAAGCATGTGTCCTAAAAGTTTTTCTACTTCACCTACAAATACATGTTACCTTAATAACAAAAAATAATTGAATTGACCCTCAAATCTCATAAAACCATTTTGATTGTATAACCTGTTTCTTGAATAAACAAACCCAGGACATACCCTATGGCATTGAAAAAGAAAGTGAAACCAATGGCAACTAACTGAAGCAACCAAACAACTCTGCATTTCCATATTGAAAAGCGAAAGTGAAATATCGCGCGTATTAATAATCGATGCAATCCTACGATACTAGCCAACGCTCTGTATACGAATAAACAAATTTCAAAACAAACACAAAAATAAAAAATTAAAAAGAAAAAATCCGAAAAAAATGCAATAAAAAGTTTTCACTTCAAAGCCATTGCCATGGACATGTAGACTTTAAAGACCCCTGTCATTTGAAATTCAAAAAACGTCCCAACGAAAGAAAAATTTACGCAGCCGATAAGTTGAAGTTGAAGAAGAAAAATAATAAGGGAAGGAAAAAAGAAGGTGCAAACAGTTATGCCAAAGAAGGTGCGAAAGAGAGCCGGCGGTGTGCGCCTGAAAAGAAATCAATTTCGAAAATTTTTTTAAACAAAATCACTAACGAAGAAACGGTTAATTACAATATTTTTTTAATGTAAAACGCGCACGTTCCAAATGGGTGGCATCCTGCATTGTTGCACGGGCCACTATTCCCAACTGTTTAACCAATAAGTTTTTGGCTGGCTTCAATTGCGCACTGAAATTGTACGGCTACTCGAAGATTATCAATGAAATTCGGGGTGCCTAGCGATAAAAGTTCTTCTCCTCTTTCTTCCTCTTCTTCGTTTGCTTTTCCAGCTTTCACTTCTGAAACAATTGGCTCTTATGGATACATACATATGTATGTACAAATTATTTTTTAATAAAATCCGGTTGCAGAAATCAAGCAATATGCTACATTTATGTCATCATCTTGAGATTTGCCAGTACAAGGATTTCCTGTTGCATACTCATTAGATACATCCTGCGATGATTTTTTCACCGCAAGAGGTAAGTCAATACAACTAGCTCATTCCTTAGACGTAAGCCATCAAGCGGTTAACAGTTTTTTTTTTTCTGATACGGTTTGGACACACTAGTCCGTTACATATATGTATGTAACGTAAGTCCTGATACCACAAACATCGAATAAATAATAACACTGTATACATGCAAACAAGTAATTTAAGTATTTTTTTTTTTTTTTATATTTTTTTACAAATTTAAAAAAGAGAAAACCATTTGAGATATTTCAAAAACATTATTATTGGCTTGAAGTACAATCAAAACATTTATGAATGGCCACCGCGGCCAAGGTCGATTTGTTGGACCCAATTTTTAACTCGGCCACACATTTCGGCCGAAACGGCCGCTATTTCCCGTTCCATGCTGCCTCTGAGCTCTTCCAACGTCGTCGGCGTGTTGGCATAAACCAATAACTAAAGGTAGCCCCACAGAAAATAGTCAAGCGGCGTTAAATCGCACGAACCAGGCGGCCAATCGACTGGCCCATGTCTTGAGATAACACGCTCACCATACTTACTCTTCAGTAAATCGATTGTAGCGTATGCTGTGTGGCTTGTGGAATCATCCTGTTGAAACCACATGTCGTCCAAGTCCATATCTTCCAATTCGGGCCAAAAATAATCGGTGATCATTGCGCGATAACGCTGACCATTCACAGTAATGTGACGATCGTTATCGTCGACGAAAAAATATGGTCCAATAACGCCGCCGGCATGCAAACCGCACCTAACAGTTATTTTTTGTGAATGTAGTAGTGATTCATGAAGCACATGTGGGTTTTCACCCGACCAATAACGAAGGTTTTGCTTATTGACGAACCCATTGAGCTAGAAATGAGCTTCGTCACTGAAGATGATTTTGCGATGAAATTCATTATCTTGGCGCATTTTCTCCAGAACCCAATCGGAGAACGTACGTCGCTTCAAATGGTCCATTGGCTTCAATTCTTGAGTCAGCTTGACCTTGTATGGGTGTAAACCAAGATCCTTACGGCCGAAAATTGGAGTTAACACTCTTAAAGTTGCAGTCACCGACTCCGAATATCTGTAAAAAAATTTTATAATTTGCAGACGTTGCTCGTTAGTGTACTTTATCCTGATGAAAATGTTGAGTTCACTGAATAAATTGACAGTAACAGTTTGATGATTAGTGAAAGAGTGCGTTCACAAATTAAATTCAAAGTTGTCAAGTCCCTATTGGAAAACCTTATATATAATTCCATGCTTTTCTATAAGTTTAAAAAAAAAAAGTTCTTTCATGGCGTCTACTTCAATTTTGCCTGCCGATCCGTCATGATTGATCCGGCAATTTTCAACAATGACTAGATTTCCATTTTTTGTGTTTATTGCAATGGTTACATTCAGCACAATAAGAAGATTTACAAGAAAATCAACGACCTCTCATGTAAACTGACCGCAACTACGAGGGCGGTCCCAGAAGTACCCGGCCTGACCAACACATGGCGGTATTTGTATCACTGTATTGTAAAGTACACAGGCTATAAAGCATGTTTCAAGTTTGAAAGCGACACGTTGTTTAATATTTGTTTGGAATCAATCAATAGTGAACGTTGTCAGTTAATTTATGAAAATGGAGAAAATTGGTCATCGTTATGTGATACAATACTTTTATTTGAAAGGTCTCAGCCCTTTCTGGGTGCGTTTGCTCCTTCGTTTACAACAGTAAAATTTTAGGTTTCTGAGTTTAAACGAGGCCGTACGAGCTACCAAGACGAGCATCGCAGTGGTCGATCAAATAAGGTGACGACTTCAGAAAAGGTGAAGAAAATCCACAAAGCGGTACTGGATGATCGTAGACTGAGAGTGCGCGAGCTAGCAGACATTGTAGTCATTTCAAAAAGTACGGTACATCGCATATTATTTAAAATGTGGACATGAGAAAGCTGTGTGCAAGATGGGTGCCGCGTTTGCTTACACTCGAGCAAAAACAGTGTCGTGAAGATGTTTCAGTTGAGTGTTTAGCGAAGTTTCACTGCAATAAAGCAGTGAAGCCATTGAAAAAATGGCTCAGTGATCAAAGATTTTTCAACGATGAAGAAGTGATGTCGGCAGTTAATAGCTATTTTGAGGAGCAAGACATTTCTTATTATTAAAAGTGTATCGAACTGTTTGAACATCGCTGGGAAGAGTGTATATATCGATTACGTTCAAAAATAAATAAATTTTTTTTTCAAAATTTTTGTGTTTTCTTTGTTGGGTCGGATACGTTTTCGCCACGTACCATCCCCTGAAACAGTCAGTTTTGTTATATCAGCATTCGAATCTGTTTTGTTATCTTCTGTTGTTCTTCTTTAACAGATTTTTTAGCATCAATTGAACAATACTTGAAGCAGCAGAATGAATGTTATTATTTGTCATATCATACGTCGTTTGTTGATGAATTTATGTTATTATTTAACTATTGACTAAAAAAATTTGATAAATCAAAAAAAAAAAAAAAAAAAAATATTTTAACGTCATTTTGATGAGGTGAAGTAGGTCTCTTCAAAAAAAAAAGAAAAAAAAAAGGTGGCTGGCCTTTCTGGATACTACTAGGTCAACTGAAATCAAAATTCCAAAAACATTATTATTCAGTAGGGTTGTCATTCTGATCCGTAGCACATTTAAAAGATTTAAGTAAAAAAAAAAAACTGGCGGGGTTCTAAAAATTTTTTTCAAAAATCGACTGTTTTTAGGTTTAAAAACGAAATAAAAGAATTTAATTCTAGTACCGGACAGAAACAATTACATATGTTTAGAATAATACCTTGATTAAACCGTGTGGTGCTGCCATTGATCCGATTTAATTTCTGTTTTTTTTTTTGTTAAGTTGGTACATCTGTTGTCGAAATTCCTTCTAAATCTTAGCGTGGCGATTTTTTTAAAATTTTAGAAATGGATTTAAATTTGTAACAACGAACTCGTGTTAAATTTTGCGTAAAAAACGGACTTAATGGTGCGCGAATGTTGGAAATATTGGAAAAGTATTTCGGCAACGATTCTCTAAAGAAAACGGTCGTTTAACAGTGGCACGAGTGGTTTAAAAGTGGTCGTGAGTCAGTCGAAAACGATGAACATAGTGATGAAGTTAAAGAAATGTTGGTCAATAATCGCAAATTAACCATCAGGGAGATAGCATAGGACTTTAACATTGGATATGGATCCGTCCAAGACATTTTGGTTAATGATTTGGGTTGCCAAGGTTGAGGTTGGTGCCTCAATTTGATGCTAAAAAGAGACCGTGTTGACGTCGCAGATGAGATGATTTGCGAGGCTAAATCCGATCCAACATTCATCAAAAGGATTATTACTGGAGACGATACGTTGGTTTATGAGTAGGACACGCAAGCCAGACATTAGGCAAGTGAATGGCGTTCACCAAATGAGCCAAGATCAAAAAAACCACATCGATTTCAGTCAAAAAAGGAGGCATTGCTCACGGTTTTTTGTGAATTACAACGTGTATTGCATCATGAATTTTTGCCAGAAGGCCAGACAGTAAACAAAGAGTATTATTTGAGCGCTATGAGACGTTCGCTGAAAGTGACCAGAATTGTGCCATCATTATTGGTAATTTTTTGACGAAAAATGCAACAAATACCATCGGACAGCCACCGAATTCACCTGATTCTCTGTGACATCTTTCTGTTCAATCGAGTTAAAAAACCACGACGGGAAACGCATTTCAGCAGCCGAGAAGAAGAAATGGAAAAATCGCAGAGATTACTGATAGACATATTGAAAACCAGATATAATAAGTGTGTTGCAGATCGTGGGGATTACTTTGAAGAGGGCAATATAGATTTAGATGAATAAACTTGTATTTATAATTCTCTGAACAAATTCCTACATTTTTATGATCAAGGTAATATTGTATTAAAATTTTAGCTGAATTGGTCTAATTGTCTTTTTTTTAATCATCCGGGCCGACGAATAAAAAGTATTTTCAAGAAAAACGCGTTTAAAATTTGGATAAGTTTAAAGTTTCCAGGGTACGCTCTCCCCTAATATTTTATGTAACTTTGAAATGTCTTGGTGTATCGGTCTAAAATTTTCACAGCAGATTTTCAACTTATTAAACTTTAAAAATATGCAAAGAAAAATCGGTTTTTTGAAGGTAGAACATGAGACTACCCGCTGAAGTGGAGGCAATAAATCCGTGAGTCCACAACATTTCATAGCTCAACGTAAACCAATCCCAAATAAGCGCATAACAAAAAAGAATCGTATTTATTTCGTAAGCTCTGTTGATGTACGGACACGAAGGAATGAAAGTCGGTTTGCGCAATGAACACGAAACTACAATTTTAAAACAAAAATTTTAAAACCGAGTCCTCGAGTATTGATGATCGAACATCACTATCACACTTTTTACATCTTACACATTCTGTTAAGACAGAAAACGCAGTCAGAAGATTCAAAATTCGATACCCGATGCTTGGATCTTCTGATGCGGATGTCTCATGATAAGTCTTCAAATTTGTTGGCACTGTAACTAATATTTTCGTCGGAAAGTTTTTCGTCAGTATGTCGATTTTTGGGCGGTATTTTCTTCTGCTCCGATATTTGCGAAAAGATCCGGATCGATGAGCATCTCGAAAACTTCTACTTCTGATATCCATTGTTTTCAGAATATTTATTCTCAAACGAAAATTCACTGTAACGCACAGTTGAATGAACGGCAACCTACTGACAAAACGTGTCTATTTCTGGCAAATAAACGAAATGAGCGAAATGGTCATTCGCCTGGACCATTTCTCGAGATTACAAGATTGCCGCATTTCAACTTCAATATGTTGATCAATTATTTGACTAGCTGTGTGGCATCACCTTGTTGAAACCATAAATCATTGATGTTAAGTCCATCCAATTCATTCCGAAAATAGTTTTCTAACATGACACGATAGCGACCGTAACATGGCGATCATTTTCATCGAGGAAAAAATACTGTCCAATCACACTTTTGGCATTAAATCCACACCACACGGTCACTTTTTGTGGATGCAATGGAGTAACTTAAAGCAAATGTGGGTTTATTGCTGTCCAATAACGCATGTTTTGCTTATTGACAAAGCCCTTAAGCCAAAAATGACCTTCATGGGTAAAAATGATTTTTTGATGAAACGCAGGATTTACTTTAAACTTTTTCGGCACTTCAGTTCTTAAGTTAATTTGATCTTTTAAGGGGTAGGCCAAGACCTTTATGCAAAGTTCACCCCAATGTGGACTGAGAGATTCCCAATTACTGCGAACGACATGAAATAGACTGATTTGGCTCATTACGAATTGAAACACTTACCAGGTGTACCGGTATGAGCGTCAAGATACAAATGTCACATGTCTCGTTAGGGAACATTTACAACATTTTTTTTTTTTTTGTTTGGTTGCTATGACACCTGTCAAACATATTAGTATACATCAAGTCATTGAGCAAACAACATCATATTTTTTCATCGAGTTAAATATGTTGAATTTTTTTACCAGAAAATGATGAGTTGCGGAAAGCATTAATTTTTTGTTTTCATTTGAAGAAAAGTGATGCAGAGTCGCATCGCATGCTTGTCGAGCCATATTGTGATCATGCTCTATCAGAAGCAACATGCAAAAGATGGTTTCAACGGTTCAGGGATAAGGATTTTGATGTGAGAAATGAAGAACGTGGAAGACCACCAAAAAAGTCTGAAGACGCCGAATTGCAAACAATATTGAATGAAGATGACACTTTGAAACAGAAACAAATGGCAGAAATGTTAAATGTTGCAAAACAAACAATTTCTGACCATTTAAAAGCTGTCAGAAAGATCCAAAAGTCTGGAAAATGGGTACCACATGAATTGAATGAAAGACAGATGGAAAACCGAAAAACCTTTTTTGAAATTTTGCTTCAAAGACACGATAAGAATTCAGTTTTGCATCGAAAAATGGATCTATTTTCACAGTCCTAAATGGAAAAAATCATGGGTTTATCTGGGACAACCATCAACTTCGACTGCAAAACTAGATCGATTCGGCAAGAAGTCAATGCTGTGTGTCTGGTGGGACCAGAAAGGTGTGGTGTACCACGAGCTCCTAAAACCTGGTGAAACCGTTAACACAGATCGCTACCGACAACAAATGATCAATTTGAATCATGCATTGATCGAGAAAAACGACCAGAATGGGCCAGAAGACACCTCAAGATAATTTTGCTCCATGACAATGCACCTGCACACAAAGCAAAACTAGGAGATGCTACCCCACCCGCCGTATTTACCAAACTTGACTCCTTCCGACTACAATTTGTTTTCATCAATGGGACACGCATTAGCTAAGCAGCACTTCGAATCTTACGAGGAAGTTGAAAATTGAGTGACTTTTTGGTTTGCTATCTAGCGATGGCCAACACTTTGAATAAAATATTTTTTACTTTCCAATTAAAAATAAGTGTTTTATTTTCACAAAGAATTCTGTTTTCATCACCGGTACACCTGGTACAGCTGCGATATTTTCGGTTCGACAGGTGTGTTATCTCCTAAATCAGGAACATTTAATAGGCAATATGTTGAGTTGAATTTATCCACTATAGCATGCACAGACTGTCTGGTGGGACGATTATTACGACCGAGAATTTGAGTAAGGTTGGGACTACCGACTCAGAAGTTCGGTAGTAATTTCTAATAATTTCCAAACCTTGCTAGTTCGTAAACTCCATCGTGATAAAAATGGAAACCTCGACCGACGTTTTGACATTAACAGATCATAAAAAAAGTTTAAGGGTGCATTTGTATTAAAATACAAAATTATTACGTCTCTATTGGAAAACTATTTACATGCTGTATCTAAAAAGGGCTCACATTATGGACTCCTTGGCTAGAATGTCACATCTGACAGTTTAGGGGAACTTCATCTATTGTATCTTAGCTCCGCAGTTACAAGTAGGAAGAACACTAGCGCAGAAATTAGACGCAGAACTACTTGTGTCAGCCCTCTGTGTTTTTGTGCTAAGGAAACAATTTTCTAACAGTGCCTCATCTCGTAATATGCCCTGATTAAAGGTATTTATGATTCCGGGTCTTTTCTATGGCGTAGGGGCTTACGTATTATTGAAAGTGGATGAAGAAGTACTTGGCAGTTTAGTGAGTTTCGCGCCTTATTTTCAGTCTCGTTTGTATGTACAGTGAACGGGGTAGGAAATTCAACCACGAAACTGCATGAGTTTTGAAAATTGATCCAACGTCGAAAATGGCTGGACAATGTTGAGCGACTTGACGCCACAGTTCCGGCCCAAAACAGTCTTCCAGCCTTAACTCCGAAGAACAACGCGGGAGACAAATACCGGCTGGGCACGCCAGTAGAAGGGGACCTAAAAAAAAAACTTGAACTATGGCATTGAATTGTGCTAGCTAAAGAGGCTTTTTAATTGAGGATCAAGATCTGTAAATAAATGAAAAACTGAAATATTTACGGCCATAGCAACATAGTCTATAGATTTCCGAATTGTGTTAGCTATGTGCAGTAGTACTTTGCCTCACAGCAAAGTCGATTTGTCCAAGTCCGTAGTGTAGTGCTTTCTGACTATATTACCAAAGATGTCCTTCTTTCTCATTTTGACGAAAAAATTACATAAAACGATTTTAACGTCACAGTTAAGGTATTTCTCATAGAACCATCATTTGGTGGCATTGTTTTTTTTTTTTTTTTTTGTATTGGGATGAACACAAGACAGAGATTCTCTAGTAGCCATGTATTCATGATATGAAATGTTATAAGGCGACCGCTTTCGTGACGAACTCTCAAGATTTTCGTGACTTGTGCTTGGGTGTTGAACCGTTGGGGAATACACAAAGCATCGTCACATTATTCACACATTTGTAGTCATTCTACATCTTCATGGTAGGAGTATCAAATCAACACACAACGTGGCAGATTTCTTTCATGAGCTGCATTAAACAAGGTTTAATGTTGGTGCTTAAGTAGAGATGGTGGTGGATTTTTGATTCCAAAATCCTTGGCCCCTTATCTCAGACTTCTAGGTATGCATGTGCGTGGAGTAATCAGGTAGCATAAAATCCACACTGCTTTAAAGCAACTATGGACATTGGATTAGAACGGATTCGCTTAAAAAAATCGTTTCATACAAAAATTAGAGTGCTCAAGTTGAGAATTTCCAATTCGAAAGATATCGTGAAACAATATTTCAAATTAAAGATAACCAAAGAACCACAGTGCTTTCAAAATATTGATATCTTCTATCTACGATGTCAATTTATCATTTAAAACGTGACCACTTACTTGGCTGCAAATCGTAAATAATGGAAACGATTTGAATCACGTTTTCTCTATTTTTTTACAAAATGCCGAATACGTGCCATATGCAGGGCGTAAAATAAATTAGCATTCAGTTCATAATCCAATTTCATCTGCAGTAAAAGTTGCCGCCGCACAAACTTTGATCAAAAAGGAAGTAAATGTAAAATACAAAAGAAATCCAATAAAACTCCATCAATAACTATTGACAATAAAGAAGAAGCAGAAGCAGAAGAAGAAGAAGGAAAAACTTCAAAAAGTATGTTCTTTCAATAATAAATAATTTTGTTTTTCTTTTTTTATAAATAAATAAATACACGTACAAGCAAATCTTTGGGATGACGTTTTTGTAAGCATCAGTGTTAGTTTCGTTTTTATACTAAAGTTGAGTTTGGAGTTTTTATCGTCGCTGTTGTTGTTGTCCAGCATAGGCGATATCCTGGGCATCTGGAGCCTCAACTGACGATCTCGCCCATTGGCCATGGGATGGCTCCCATCCTTGGGATGGATGTTCAATGTGTTCAACATGTTCGATATGTTCGAAGTGTGGAGGCACAAATGGTTGTGGGATGTGTTCAACATGATGTTCCAAGTGATGAGGCACAACATGTTCAACGTGATGTGGCAAGTGTTCAATATGTTCCACTTGATGTGGATAATGGACAACCTCGTAATTCACAATCTGAAAGAAAACCAAAATAGACCAATTGTCCACAGTGAAATTGGAAGAAACGAACTTACTTTTGGTTTAGCTATTTTGAAGATCACTAAAGCTCCGGACAGAACCAAAGACAGTAGTCCGAGAGTCATGGCCTTCCATGTTTTCAGAGCGATTAAAGCAAGAGCGAGAGGCACCAACACACTTGTCTTGAATTTCAATCCCAATAAAAATGGAAGCATGACCTTTCTCAAGAAACCACCACCTCCTCGTCGGCGTCCTGTTTAAAGAAAAATAAAATATTAAAAACTTTGAAAAGAATTCAATTCAAAACTCACCTATTTCCACTGGACCATCATCAGAAAGTGGGACAAGGGCACCTTTAGTCAAGGGATTTTCACTTAGGAAGCTTGGAATCATTGAACGAGCCTCTTCGGTTTCGAAAAATTCAGGAGCCTTTATACGTAGAGCATGAGTGGCAAGAAAACCGTCAACCTTGTTAAACAATTCCAATTGTGGGTCACGTATACCCCTTTCTTGAGTCGAATCCATTACAACATCATTGGCAGTGCGTACCACTGACATTTGGTCGGTGATTTTAATCTCATTCTCCTTAATAACTTCATTAAACCAGACTATGGCCTTGGGTTTCACACAGGCAATTGATAAATCTTTCAGACATCCTCGGTACATGTCGAAAGCTAAATCAGTGGCAGATCCCTCACCATTGCATGCTGTCAGACTAGCTGTGGCCACGAAAAAAACAAATGTCAACTTATTCATGGTTGCCGGAGAGATGATTTTGGTTGATCTGGTGTATGTGTCCTGTTTTGTGATGTAAACTTTAGGCAACAAAAAAAAAAAAAAAAGAAATTCGAAAGAGACTATTGCGTACTGTATGACGATCTAAACGGATATGTAATGGTCTATCGGGCCAACAGCGGTTTTTATACGACACGTAGATTGTGGTCATGAAAAGACAACCGAAGAGACAAAGATTTTCACCTGGAAGTGATTGTCAAATGGTGAGGTGACATTCCAAAGCGCGCGCGGGGTACCCTAGCGCACTGTTTTTGCTTCTGTTTTGTTTTTTTTTTTTTCGAATTCAAAGACCATTTCGTTGTCGAACATATTTGGCCAGCTCGTAAATTGGGTGTCCGGTGTTAGCCATATATTCACTATGTCGCTTGGCAATTTCAAATCATGTACTCTCGCTCTCGAATGGTGTTTTGGGTGCAAGTGGGAGTAGGAGGCGATGAAATAATCTTCCATTCGATCCAAAACGGAAGGGAAATCAAACTTCAATACGATCTAGGGGGTATGGAGTGGTCATAAATGCACTAAACACCAGTGTGGCTCAAAAGAGGGAAATCAGGTTGAAAACGTGCTCGGAATAATGAGTTCGAGAATTCATTTCAAGTGAATCGTTGTTTTGGAATTTGTCTATCAGGCATATTGTACTTGAACATGGGTCTGACAAGTAGTTGATGTATTTTCAAATCGATTTGTGCTTTTGGTTTAACTAGTCTGTCAGGTCAAGTGATTTAGAAGGATTCGTTGTGCTTTAGATATTTCGAAATTTATTACATCATGTTTCTGTTATGTTTTTTAGTTTTTGTTTTTTTGTTTTTTTTTTTTTTTGTGAATTAGTCTTAAAAGTGTAGGACACATACGAGCCTTGTAATATGTCAGCAAATAATATAGTTTTCATTCAGAGTGTCAAGTATTCGATTCGGTTGCACTTGTATATGCTACGCTCGTATTCTATACTTTCTTTGCCTTTTAAAAAGCATCAGCGTCTTTATAAAGAAATGCACTCTGCTGTTCGGTTAAGTGTTTTCCTTGACAATAGATTATTTTGGCCTATAAAGCCTTATAGATTCCATGAATCTTGCTCTTTAAAAAACTCTTCTTCAAAATAGGTGGGGATCCTTTGTGGCCGGTTTTGTGGTTTTGTGGCCGAAATTGGTTTTGACTCGTCTAGAGAGGTCTTCGAGAGTGAAAGAATAGTTTATCTTCGAGTAAAAGTTAATTAAGTGACATTTTACTGCTTAAAGTGTCTCTTGACACGAGTATATAGCTGAATTCATTACTATCTTTACATATAAACTTAAATCATCTGTTGTATGGGGTAAAAGACAACTTTTTGACGAAAGTCACATGAACAACTAACAGTCAATCTTTCTCTATTACACCAAGCTCTTCTCAAACCCATTAATAATAGACTGCAGACACAATATGCTAGTCCAGTTTCAACGAATGATTATCTAAATTATTCTATAGGATTAACCGAAGTTGCAACCGTTGCAAGGTCCATGTTAAGTAAAGCTCCTGGAGTATAAAGACCACAATTTTAGTTCTAAAGCTCTTAACTATTTGTTTAAATAACATTTTTGAGTTTGTAGAGGTTCCTGAAAGGTTCAGTACTTTTTCCGATTCACAGAAAAGGTCATACAAATGCATCGGAGAATTATAGAGGCAGGATTTCCAGACAGAATTCAGGAAAGGGCATTTGACCATCTATCAAGTCTTCGTGTTAACAAACATTGGTCAATCATATGCAGACAAAATAACAAAATAACAAGTTTTATACTTTTTACGTAATTCTATTGACCAAAGAGCACTCTGCTCAAGCTGGCAAACTAATTCAATTAAATTTCATTGATTATTAAATTTAGGATAACCGAATTAAAAAATTTTGTGTTTTCGTTACAGCTTAACACAAGTTCGTAAGAGAAAAGAAAGAATAACTATCGGCTCAAGTTTTCGGTCATATTAGCTGTCATTCTCTCAGGAAAGAAGTCAGGCCTGTTTAACTTTCCCCCGATAAGTTCATTGGGCTAACCCGTTTCGGTCCTTTGACTTCCAAGATCGCCAACTTCATGACTCGCCCATCGTAAATCACGCTCGCGGTCTGCACAGAAGCACGTCCTTCCTATCCGCCTTTTTAACACTTTTTGCCGGTGACTCTTCCTTTTAGCCTTGAGAACAATGTCACTCAACTCTATCGGTTTGATTTTGTTCGAAGTATAATAGTCGGCAGACTAACATTAACCCAGCGTCTCCAGAATTGTCCCATATACTGCTGCGATGTTCTCCAATTACTTTTAAGCACCATCTTCTCATTGATAAATGGCGCAATCGGTTTAAGTCCGTTCGAATATATCAAAAGGAAATGATTTGGAGTCAGCCCCTCATCACTTTCATGGTCGATTGGGATATATGTCAAAGGTCTTGAATTTAACATGCTTACGACCAGTTCGTCGTGTGGTGACTTTAGTTGATAAAGAACAGTCTTGATCGGTTGCACTGGTCGCTCTCAACTGCTATCCAAGTCATATTAGTGGCTGTGAAATCTTGTATTTTCTTCGTTCTGGTTGACTTGCTTTAGCTCCTCTCCTAGTTTACGTTCTGCTTCTTTGAAGTTAGTGTCATCATCGCTACACAGTTCAATTCGCGTGCCACGTCTAGTGATAAAATTTCAAATGGCTAAAACGCAGGAGTCAGTTGCCAGTAAGTAAGCACTCGCAATGTGAACCTTTTTTACTTCTTCTCAGCACTGTTACGGTAAGCGACCCAAAGTAGTGAAAACCGGTATACGAAAAAAGTTTGATGTAAGGAAACCAGCTTGGCGGGGGGAAGTTGAACCACCAATGGAAGCTGCAGAGGTACGCTGTAATTCTTCCTTGATTGGCAAGATCTTCTGACGAATTTCATTTATAACTATTTCATGGTCGTGATGTATAAATTGGCAATGGTAATAATGTATTCTGCTATTCACCCGAAGGAGTCAATTTTCATATAAAATTCGTACTCATACGTTAAAAATGGGACTCGTTTTGCTAACGTTCAATACTGAGGAGGGAGGTCCTGTTTTCCTTAAAACTCCTAGTCTTTTTGCGGTATTTCTAAGAAGTTGGAATTCAGTGTCACTCATCCAGTCGTCACTAGTCCGTGACGTTGGGGATTTCAAAAGTGCGAAAGGCGATGAGCTGCATATATTTGCGGTGATCCGACCGTAGCCAACTCAGCACAACCTTTGAGTCCGTCCAAAATATACAATGGGAAACAGTCATATTCTTAGATAATCGAGAACCCAGTAGTGCTGCCCGTAATTCCAGTCTCAGGATGGTAAGCAGCTTAAGCGGGGCTACCTTTGTTTTATTGTAGTTCAGAGAAAAGAGCATTGCACAGACCCTATGCAACTGAATCTTTCATATACTACAGCAGCAGCGTTTGCGTTTTCGCTGGTATCCACGAAGATATGTGTGTTAGTTGGATCTCTGGTTGCGTCGTAAAATGTAATGGATAATGGGTAATGTATCTTTTAGGTAGTGTTTCTACCTCCGGTAAGGGGGGAAGCCACTTAAGCCATCTTTCAAACTCTACGTCCTGAATTTTGTCGTACCAGCCGAATGAATGAATTAATCGGATGTCCTTTTCCAGCCTAATTGCTTCCCCTTCCAGGTCAACGCTATCCATTAACTTATCGACGTAATGATTGTTGAAAATTGATCGAATGGGCGGAGTAAGATTCATTTTGTAGCCTTCGGCGTTCTTATTTAAGAAACGCCTGGACCCCTAACGTCGCTATTACTGCAGAGAAAACGTTGGAAATGTTGGTTAACTTCCCTGCGCAATATCTGCGCAGATACCTAATATATATGGTCTTACTATATAAAGACGCCTTCAGCAACTCCAGATCAGTCACCACAGAACTTCACTGCAAAGACATTTGTGGTCATTGGTGAGTAATTTATCTTATTAGCGATTGCAATTGTTCACTTTAAGGATGTCTTTGGCTCTACACACCAATGTTAAATCATTTGCTACTTGCAGTTGGCTACTTGCGGGAAACCATATACAATTCCAGTATAAGGTATTTGTGCGGCCATCACTCACACTCGTGGCCGTGCTACTTTGACGTTAAGCGGCGACAAATTTAGCATTGCAGTGCTAACTGACTACACCGACTCCAGTAGCTAACATTGCGCCTGTTACTGGTTACATTAACGCTCATTGGTCTTTGGTAAAAAGGGTCGATTTGGTGCACTTATTGGCGCTGATGTACGGGGCGACATCATAAAAGAAGGCATCGTACATGTTTCAGCGAATGATCCGTTTGCAAAATCAACTTCGATGGTATGGGTGGTATTTGGGCCAGCCACACTCGACACCTGTTCATCAGCACCGTCAATTTGCTTGTACACAGAGTTCGTGGTATCATTGGCGATGAGGACAAACGCTTCAACTTGGCTCTGGCCCGTATCTTCGACGTCGACGCGGACAAATCAACAGCTCATGTCAGCAAGAATATCTATGATGATTGTGATGGCCCTTACGTCATATAAATTCCTTTGCGTTCTAATGCACCGACTTTTGGCAACTCGGGCATGGCTAGGGCATGTCCCTAGCACTGCGACAGGTTTTTTCCAATTAAACCACCGACTGGAACTTAAGGCAAAATACGTGACATTCATGAGGAATTACATTGCTTTGAGACACATGACTAATGCTATGCTTTGTCATACGAAGCATCAAAACGTTACCTAATACCAAATCATGCTGTTTTGGGGAAAATTTCGAGTCGTTGGCAGCAAATTTTAAGGCGCGAATCAACGTATGAACCAATTCGTACGTACCAGTTGACAACTGTGAACTATGGCATAGAGTCGGTTCCGTACAACGCTGTTCGAGCAATGTTGGCGGATGAGGATGGAGCTAGGACCGCTCTCACAAGCATTTTGCATGATTTTGATGTAGATGACTTCATGTCGAGTGCCGAAACTACTGAACAGGCGATTCAATTTGCAAATGACGTGGCTGCAGTTCTTCAGCAAGCCCACTTGGGATTAATTTGAATCACAGAGAGTCCGTATCCAGCTGTTGACATTGAACTTAAGTCTTCGGAGTTGACGGTACTAGGGTTCCATTGAAATGCAATCCAAAGAGAGATTTGGAGCTATCTTTGTTGGACAAATCTTGATTCAGACCTTATTGCGTATTAGTTTACGATGGGACTCACCATTATCAACAGAACTGCTTCAAGACTGAATGGATTATCGGAGAATTGCAACAGGTCGATTGCAATAGGTACGAATTCCTTGTGTTTGCGGATGCGAGCATCTGTCGCAACCTATTTGCATGGTTTTTGCGATGCTCAAGCTATCTTTGTTGGACAAATCTTAATTCAGACCTTATTGCGTATTGGTTTACGATGGAACTCACCATTACCAACAGAACTGCTTCAAGACTGAATGGATTATCGGAGAAATTAACGTCGATTGCAACAGGTACGAATTCCTTGTATTTAAGGATGCGAGCATCTGTCCCAACCTATTTGCATGGTTTTTGCGATGCTAGTAGCAAAATCTATTCTGCTGTTGAGTACGTTTGCACAACAAGCAGGAATTGCGATTTCACATCGGCACTTGTTACTGCAAAAACCTTTGTCGCACCGTCTCGAGTTGATAATTAGGGCAATTCGACGACAACTATACCCCGATTAGAGTTGTAAGCAGCGAGTCTGTTGCCTGAAACTTTTGGCAGTATACAACATGTACTAGGCTTGACGCATTCATCATGTTCACCATGGACTGATTTTACAACCGTTCTCTGCTAGCTATGCAAATCCATTGCGAAACTAAAACTCTATACTGCACCCAGAGTTGGCTACATACATCATATTAATCGGAACCTTGCCGACTGTGCAAGCCATGGGATTTCATCAGAATCCATTATTGTGACATGGCCCTATCGAACTAATGCGAATCAACGTCTCAACTGACATTCCAGTACCTTCAAAAGCAGATGTTGAAGCGATGGCAATCAAAATCAAGGCTCAGGAACTTATCACCATTGATTCGTTGAGCGCTTCGCTACTATTCGCCGACTTATATGAGCTTTCGCATATGTGCTTCCTTGGAATCCAACTCGAATATAATATTGGCATCACACATTGGTGGATTTCGATGTAACGGCTATGGCATTGGAATGGTATCTCCTCGCATAACAGGTACAGGATTTTCTAATAACGACTTGACAACTTCTTTTAAATAAAAGGGAAACCATTTGAGATATTTTAAAAACTTTATTATTGTCTTGAAGCACAATCAAAACATTTATGAATGGAACTGGACTTCGTTCATATGGCCACCGCGAGCACGTTTGCAGCGGTCGATTCGTTGGACCCAATTTTCAACGACCCGGCCCCACATTTCGGCCGCAACGGCCGCTATTTCGCGTTCAATGTTAACTCTGAGCTCTTTCAACGTCGTCGGCGTGTTGGCATAAACCAATGACTTAACGTAGCCCCACAGAAAATAGTCAAGCAGCGTTAAATCGCACGAACGAGGCGGCCAATCGACTGGCCCATGTCTTGTTTTCATTCTCACCCGACCAATGAGCTCATTGAGCTTCGTCACTGAAGATGATTTTGCGACTCCGAATATCTGTAGAAAATTTTTATAATTTGCAGACGTTGCTCGTTAGTGTACTTTACCATGATAAAAATGTTGAGTTTACTGAATAAATTGACAGTGATTGTTTGATGATTCGTGAAAGAGTGCGTTCACAAATTAAATTCAAAGTTGTCAAGTCCATTTTGGAAAACCCTATATTTTTACAATGAGATTATCTTCTTTGACGACATATCTTGATTCCAATGGTATATTGCGGGTTGGCGGTCAATTTTCATATGCTGACCTATTGACTGAACGAAGGCATTTAAACATTGTGGCAAAGGAAGGCGCATTATCCCGACTTATTGTTCAACAACAATATTGGATCATCAGCGGCAGGGAATATGTCAAACAATGTGTGCATGAGTGTGTCACATGTCGACGACACTCTCATTATGGCATTAAATGCCATCGTCACCGACTGCACGTGTCGTAGCACCTCCAGCTTTTTCATCATCAGAAGTCAACCTTTCAATATTCGAATTGGCACACAGGGTACACGTACGACGATAAAAACATATATGGACACATTTTTTTTGCATGACAACCAAGGACGTGCACATTGAACTGGCAGAGGTCTCATCAACAAGGGCTTTCTTCAATGTTTTCTTGCGCTTAACTGGTTGCCATGGCATTTCCAACCATCTCTAAAGCAACAACGGCACTCAATTCAGAAAGGCAAACACAAACCTACAGCAGACTTATCTGAATGCTGGCAAACCAGAAGACTCGATGGCATTTTATCTCAGCGGCGGCTCCCCATCAAGGTGGCTTATAGGAAGCAGCAGTTATATCAGCCACGAAACATTTGTTTCGCGTGATTGGTATGCAAACATTATATTTCGATCAAGTACATACATTGCTAGTGCGAATTGAAGCTGGCATGGATGACCGTTTTGCGCTGTCTCCGGCTGATTTCTTAGTCGGTCATTCAGTCGTGGCTTTACCTGAATCTACTGTCACTCAGGAAACTTTCAATCGGATTCAAAATTGGTAACTTTGGCACGAGAATTAACCACCATCTAAATGGTAACTTGGACACATCACTGCAGTGCATCCGGGTAATGACAGTTTTGTTCGTACTGTCACTGTTGAATACCATATTTTTTAGAAGGTCACACTGGCGAAAAATTGAAGCACACAACCCGACCAGTACAGAAGGTGTGCCAAATATTTAGCACTGTTTTTGAGCCTACCGACTCAGCTGGGCAGTAAACTTATAAGATTATAGATGACTTTCCCAGCAATGGTGTGCGCGCACAAACAACCATGCAAGCGATGTCCAAACACGCAGACCGTAAAAAGTTATTTGGTTATTCATTTTTGCACAGTGGCAATAAAGAATTTATTGAATATACACGTTTCTTTTCAGAGTGTATATTTTCACGTACAGGTTTTAAGGAGCACATCTCTCACGTCCAAAGTATCAATTGTCGTTATTCTAATCTACAGCATAAGCAATAGCATTGTCATGATCAAGACATCAGTGTGTCTTAGCCTGAGATGGACAAGGATATCCTCACTTCAAATGGCGTTCGATTTTATCGTGTGGAAATATACGAACCATCTAAAGTGAATAAGGCTCAACGTTTGACAAAAGAATAACCATACTCTTTTAACTAAACACATTTGGTGCTAACAACTTCATAGGCTACCATAGACTGATCCTGGAAAAAAAGTTATCTAGAATCGAAATACGTAAGTCAAGTAACTACAATAATATGTAAAAAAACAAGTGGACATCTTTAAATATGATATTAATTTAGTAATATCCATTATAACATAATTTCTTATTTAAAAAAATATCATTATTTCGAATTTAATATTAACATACAATATATAAATAAATAAGCAAATCAAATAAATAAATAAATAAAATTTGGTGTACAAATAAAATGACTAAGGACATGTACAATTTTAATGCCATAGGCATATTACTCTTGAGTGTTGGTATTGTTTTTAATTTCTCTTAAATTAAAATAAAAATATTTATAAATAAAAATAAATAAGTAAATAAATAAATAAATAAAATTATTATCTATATTACAGTTTTTACTATTAACTTATTTCACTGGGATTCATTAAAACTATTTACAATGCATCTTTTTGCTTTTTTATTTTCAACATTAACATCAGCCTTCCACACTGATTTAATTTGAAATTTATTTCTCAAAAAGTCGTATTTCTGTAGAAGTTGATTGATCTACTACAGTTCCGTATTAATGGAACACTGAGCATACAAACGTAGGCAATCTCGTTGATCCTGGCCGTTACGCGCTGCATCCACTAGTCTGTAGAACCTTATAACCGTCGGATTAGTGGGATCCGGTGTATCAAGTTGACTTGTGTCCCTGCGGAGAAATAAAATAAAAAAATAAATATTACCATGAATCTATTTCCAATAATCACATACTGTATGTGCTAATTAAATCAACAAGATAGAAATCTCAATCTTATCCATAACAGAGTAACGACTGTGAATCTATTAATTTAAAAAATGAATTGATTTTAGCTTTTTGGACATATTCGAAGCTTACATTCATAAGAATGTTTATGAGTAACACTGATTTAAATGTTCAGATAGGATATACTGACAGCTGAATTCTTATGAGCAAACTGCAGGACTTATGTAGCAGTCCGGTGTGATCGATTAAAATTATGCTCTTGATTCAAGGCTTTATGACTTCTCTTGTTCGTATTTGCATCACGTGTGAACATGGGTATGACAGCAAAGTGGTTTATTTATCAATGTTCATGTAAATAAATATATAAAAAATATTATATTTCTATATTGTTACTTAATATATCATTCTTTCAAGGAGTTGGTATGGTAGATCTCAGCATACCTTAGTTTGAATAAACAACTCGAAAATGAGTTGGCAGAATATAAGCATGGAATTTTCACAGTCTGGAGTCGATGCATCCAGATCGCTATTTTTACTACCAGTAATCCATAGAAATCGCCAGTAGCATTCCGCCTCTTCAAACGTTTAACAGTAACACCCGTCTCGCTGTAAATGCTCATCAGTACACCCTTAAGCCCACTTACGGATGTACTCTAAAATATCGTGATTCGTTCCTAAACTGTACAACTCACGTATGGAATAACTTGCCTATCTCCTTATTTCTAAGTCATTATAACCTTCAAACATTTAAAACCAACGTTAATTGGTACCTTCTTTTCTTTCTTCGCTGATTTTCCTTCGCCCGTACTATGTGCAAGCATTTTAAGGATTCTCAGGTCCCTTGAGCGCGCGCAAAATTATAACAAAAAAAAAATAACATAACACACTCGTCTAGACAGAAAATATTCCTTGCAATTGCAACATCAATATTCCTTTATGGAGTAAGTAAGTAAAGGTATTCCCAAGGTCGACTTCTCGAATCATTTGTGGACAAGGAGTTGATTTCTTTTGATTATTTTGTATAGTTCTTGTAACGCATATCATTGTTGGCTTATGGCAATTGTTTAAAACTAATTTCTCTTTAATGTCTTGCCATTTGATACATGTTAACCCTGAAAAACTAATTTTAAAAATCACCTCTCCTCGCTTGAGTTTCTCTCTTATTTTTGCCATTTTTTGGCCATTCATGTTCCAACAACTGGGTAATGAAGGCTTTTCAGTAAACTAATGGAAGTTACACACTCAGACCTCAACCACAGGTTTTAGGGGCATATATTACTTCAGGGAAGATCGATCTTTGAACTTTGTCATAGATTCGTCAATGACTGACGTTGACTGAAACCAACTTGTCACGATTTTTTGAATATGCCTTTAAAGCGAGAAACATGAAGTAGTACGTCTTTGAATAATCATTCGGTTTTTCAGGATGTGAAATACTTTTCTTTGATATAAAAGCATTGCTCCCAAGCGATAGATGCGTTGACCAGTAATCTTTCAAAGCTGGTATTTTGTTATAGCTCATGATGAACACACAACCTACAACAACCTTGATTTCACTTGCATTTATTATTTTTGTATTTCATCCGCTTGCTGCTTTAAGGCAACATTTTAATTCTTTCGTTGGGGCACTGAGCTATGTGCAGGTATAAGCTTTTTGGAAACAGTTTGTAAAAAATATCAATGGGTATCAACGTATTCGAAATATTTAGGTCTACTGTACATTCTCGCGGTATCAGTGCTGCCGCTCATAAAACAAAACTGTTTAGAGGATCCGCTGAATTACCCCTGAACTTGTTCGGTTTCACTTATGTTTGTTGGATTTCTTGTTCCTTCCACTGCAACTCTTTCTTCTTCTGAAGATTCTAAATACATCCTCAGAACTGACATAATTTTTTGGTTCGTAATCGCTGCATTGTCCGTAAAATCGCTTTCTGAGGCCTCATCCATATTCAAAGAATCGTCTAACGGGTTCTCAAGTACTCAACAATTAGAAATAGGTTACTGAAAGATTGCCTTAGAGCACTATCCTAAAATATCCCTAAAAATATAAAAAAAAGAAATGAGAAAGACAAAGAGAAAATCCTGGATAAAATCACTGAAACCTCTAAAGGCATCTTGACTAAGAAAAAACAAATCCCTACAAATCCTATGATGTCTAGTTGTTTGAAAAAAAAAACCGATGGCTCTTGGACAACCTCAAATGATGAATCACTCAACCTGCTACTGGACACTCAATTTCCATATAGCTCTCTATTCGCGGCCGGTATTGACCCAAACAAGATTACTGCAACTGTGACCAAAATTCTTGGTCTGATTACAAAAGACAAACTGCTTTGGGCTTTGCACAGCTTTAAACGATACAAGTCTGCTAGTTCGGATGGTATAATACATGCCAAACTACAAAATTCCAATTATAGACCCTCCCTCAAAAGACGTTACCAGTTTAGTGTTTTTCTATACAGCAAAATATCTAGATCTCATTTTTGACAGGAAACCAAACTGGAAACCTAACATTCAAGAAAGAGTCGGGTACAGTAGCTTTATTCTCTTGCAAGAAACTAATGGGAACAAATGGGGATTTAAACCTCACATAACCCACTGGAAATATATCTCGGTTACAAGACCAATACTCACCTACGGGTCGGTTGTCTTTTGGACGACCTTAAACTATGTAATCAATTGCGGGGTCCTACGCTCTACTCCTTCCGCCGCACCGGATATTCTGTTTCACTTGACATCTTCAGCAGAAAAGTATAGGGTCTTCCAATAGGGACTTGACAACTTTGAATTTAATTTTTGAACGCACTCTTTCACTAATCATCAAACTGTCACTGTCAATTTATTCAGTAAACTCAACATTTTCATCATGGTAAAGTACACTAACGAGATACGTTCTCTGATTGGGTTCTGGAGGAGGTGCGGCAGGATGATGAATTTCATCGCAAAATCAACTTCAGTGACGAAGCTCATTTTTGGCTCAATGGGTTCGTCAATAAGCAAAATATGCATTATTGGTCGGATGAAACAGACATGTGCTTCATGAATCACCACTTCATCCACAAAAAATAACTGTTTAGTGCGGTTTGCACGCCGGCGGCGTTATTGGGCCATATTTTTTCGTCGACGATAACGATCGTTACGTTACTGTGAATGGTCAGGGTTATTGCGCCATGATCACCGATTATTTTTGGCCCGAATTGGAAGATATGGACTTGGACGACATGTGGTTTCAACAGGATGGTGCCACAAGCCACATAGCACAAGCTACAATCGATTTATTGAAGAGTAAGTATGGTGAGCATGTTATCTCAAGACATGGGCCAGTCTATTGGCCGCCTCGTTCATGCGATTATGATTATTTTCTGTGGGGCTACGTTAAGTCATTAGTTTATGCCAACACGCCGACGACGTTGGAAGAGCTCAGAGCCAACATTGAACGCGAACATCCGGCCGAAATGTGTGGCCGAGTCGTTGAAAATTGGGTCCAACGAATCGACCGCCGCAATGGTGCCCACGGTGGCCATATGAATGAAGTCAAGTTCCATTCATAAATGTTTTGATTGTACTTCAAGCCAATAATAAAGTTTTTGAAATATCTCAAATGGTGTGCATTTTATTTAAAAAAAAAGTTGTCAAGTCGTTATTAGAAAACCCTATATATTATTTATTTGGTCACGCTAATATTTTAAACATATTAGGAATCCTCACGGAGAACATCGATTGCACCATACCTACATTTCGGTTTGAAAAAGACTTTCATGTGAGCTTCCCCTCTGGATCCTTCTGGGTGGATTATGCTTTCATGGAGGACAAGTATATCCACGTCTACACAGATGGATCTAAAACCGATAGCTGGATTGGTGCCGGTGTTTTCTCAGAATAGCTAAATCTAAGCCTCTCCTCCCGTCTTCCAAATCACTGTAGCGTGTTCCAGGCAAAAGTTTTGGCGATTAAAGAAGCTCTGATATCTGCAAAGGATATCCGCATCTTTTTGGATAGTCAGGCCGCTATCAAGTCCCTAGACTCAGTCTCATTAAATTCTTAAATTGCCCATGAATGCCGATCATCTCTTACGGAGATGGTAGAGCAGTTCAACTTTCGCGTTTTTTTTTTTTTTTTGCTGGGTCACAGACACATTTCAGGGAATTGTAGGGCCGACGAACTCGCAAAAATTAGAACCACTCTACATATTCTAACGGAAAAGGGTGCATAGGTAAGCGAATCGCTACCATCGCTATCCATTAAAACTGGATGCTAATAAAAGAAGAGGGCTTAGATGAACTGTTAGAGCAACATGTCTAGCGACTAAACAGATCTGTCCAAAGCTGAATCTGAATCGCTTTAAAAGTCTGATCTTTCTAAACAGGAAACATCTTTGCTTTATAAGCAAAGTTGCAAGAAAGCTTCGTGCATTTACAAACGATTTCTGAAAAGCTGGAAGGAGGGGGAGGAACAGGGGGCAATCCTTCACTTACTGTATACATGTCCAGCTGTCTCCCAGAGAAGAATACTTCACTTAGGATCTTTCTTTTACAATGACTTAAACGATCTAAAGAATAGAGACGTTAACAGCCTATTACGCTTCATCATAAGCTCTAATTGGTTGCATGAGTAAGAGGATCACAGATACAAGTGGCTTCACAATCGGCCAATAGACATAGGTAGACTCGTATTTCCAACCGCCACTTTTACCTACCTACCTAGTAACAGCTGGTACGTACCTTGTACCAGTAGGTTCAAAGTGATTAAGCCATTGTTTTATCTGGGACTGAATAAAAACAACTTCCCTTTCAGAGCATTTCCCGTCTTTCTTTCGTGCCATATACCAACTGCATGACGCAGTTCTTAAAGCAAGCTCTCTTAGTAGTTCGTAGTAGGAATTTAGTTATGGTTGACTTCTTAGTCCAGAGAAACAATTTTCGATATGTGGAATTATTCCTTTAACTTTCTAAGTTCTATCATTATCTATGGCGAGTCCTTACATACTGTCCAAGTCGTTGGATTTGGATGTATTCTACTTGTTGACAGCATATAAGTACTTTCCAGTTTTATCTTATTTACTATTAAATTGGAGATGGGAATCGATTAATGCAAACACAGTATCGCAGATAGAACTTTCTACGAAATAACTGATCTCTATGTATGTGGCGAACTTCAGATAGTCTTTCATTTTGCAAATTGGGCACACTAAATTTTACTATGCGTTCTATGCCCTTAAGTGTCTTTAAACTTTTATGAACGAAAGATCTTGATATCAGAGAAAACTTCACGATGGACAGTTCAAGTTTTTTTTTTTTTTTTTTTTTTTTATAATTAGCGTGCGCTCAGGGGATATGTGTACCCTTAAAATGTTTGAACAACGACCGCGCGAAGGAAACTTTGGAAGGAAGATAAAAGAGGTACCGATCTACATTGGTTTTAAATGTTTGCAAGTTATAATGAGTAGGAAATAGAGAGATCGGCAGGTCATTCCATAAGAGAGTTGTTTGGCTTAGGACGATAGTTTTGAGTACGTCCGAAAGTGGGCGTGAGGGTACTCTGATGAGCATTCAAAGCGAGACGGGTTTTACGGTTGCAGGCTTGAAGGGGCGGATGTTATGCAATACTAGCAATTAAATGGTTGATATTTATTTCAAAACTACGATTGCTATTCCCTCAAAGAACAATAATGCTGACCCACTGACGATTAACTCTTATATTTTCTACATACCAATTCCTGAAAGATATACACAAAAATAGAGAATACTTAGATCTAATGAATAAATTTGCTTTGCTTTGGAGACGAACATCTTTTAATTCCAAAAGGTTCAAGATAGCCCGAAGGACCAACACATTGTTCTAATGTCTTAACCATTAAATGTGCCAAAATGCTCGATTTGGGACATCGTGGTATATCACTAGATGTCAGACAGCTAAAAATTCTACTGTATCGTAGACATAAGAAGTTCAAGAACAAGAACACTCACCCAAAATGGCATTATATTAGGAAAATATGATTTCGTTAGTATGCCGAAACTTTTACCATCGTTACACTTCCAATATCTCCCCATAAACTTTAACCTCTTCGGTGATATTTTAAACCAAACTAACTGACACTTATATATAGTATTGTGCAAACTAGCGTAAAATCCATGCCAGTGATTATCATAAAAAAAAACTTCTCAAATGCAATTTTTAACAAAGACGAACGTTAAGGATTAATATGCAAATTACTGTCACAAGTGTTGAATAAATTTTCTTCCATTAAATTCTGCATAAATGTCATGACATGGAGTTAGTAGGGCTTACCTGCAAACCCACTTATGTGCCATGCTGTCGCTGTCACCTATTTGAATGAACGTTTTGCATTTTAGGTAAATTGAATGTGCACTCGCAATTTGATAAATTAACGTCTTTTGCCATCCGTCACTTAATTTTTCACTAAAGGTATACAAAAGTGGATGAGTGGTATTTTAAAAAAAAATTGTAAAAGGATTCTTAGTTTTTAGAGCGTGTAGTGTTTGAATTTAATTGCAAAAAAAATAGCACAACCTCCACGGAATGGCATCCGATGTTTGTGACAGCGCAATTAGTTGCACTAGACGCATTTCATATCTAAAGGTGTAAACATAAGCCGTTTTATTGCTTTGCGTATTCATCAATTGTTAACAGCCATGTGAGTGCCAGTAATTATGTAATAGTTCAACTTTCTACCTACTGAATATGGTATAAATACTGATAATACTTATAATTGCTTTTAATTAGACTTGTGTATACAGTAACTTAGCTTCCTCTAAGCTTCGAGGAATAATACAGATTATCACAGATACTGACCACATGGGTTTCTAGATTAAGCAAGATATTCCTTGTCTTAGTAGTAGTAGTAAGCCGATGTAATTATTACGGATTAAATAAGGTGCCAATAGTTACATACGCTGATAACTGGAAAATATTGAGATTAAATTGCAATCAGCTGAATTTTTGGCAATAAAGTGCTAATATCAGAAGCGCTCATATTGACAACTTGTATTTGCTAATAACAAACTGGCTCTGGACTTTTCAGTATGTTTACAAATGTATGTATCGAAACCTATGAACTAGGAATGTGATATATTGAATAGTAGTTGTAATACCCATCATACATTGGTAATACTACTGTAAGGTAGTTGCCAATAGTCTCATCGGTTCTAACATTATTGGTATTACTATATTAAACAGCTCTGCAAATGAGTACAAATATCTAAGAAGATTGATAGATGATTTGCGAGGATTCAATAGGCAAAGGACAATGTATTGAAACGTTGCAATATTGAAACTTCACTGAACTTCTTCTGTAGCTTAGATAAAGTTAGTAAATTTAACAAAACGTGAGATTAAATTGCATACGAAAAGTTATGGAGTAGCAAATGTTTCCTCCTTACAACAAAACATAGAGCAGGACCAACTAGCAAATTTCTGTAAGATCTGTTCAATTATAGGTATCATATTGTAGATTCAGAAAGAGATGTTGTTGGCTTCGTTTAAGTCCGCAAAAATCACAGAAATGCAATACTAAAGTCTATCTAAAGGCTATTTGCTCTTCACCATCCCTACACACTCGTTCTCAATATTACAACAAAGAAAACTTAAGTCTAAGGGTTTTGAGTAAACTTGAAATGCTTGCACACAGCAGGTTCCCACGCCGCGGTAAACGTTAGTTTTAAATGTTTGAAGGTTATAATGACTAAGAAATAAAGAGCTAGACGAGTTGTACGGCTTAGGAATGAATCATGAAATTTTAGAGTACGTCCGAAAGTGGGATTCAGGGTGTACCGATGAGCACTCATAGTGGGGTGAGTGGAGTATGGAGTACTTATGGTGAAAATAGTGATAAAACAGAGTAAGAAACGAGACACTTCGTCGATGTTCGAAGGAGTCCATTACCTGAGTGATAATATTATCACCTATGAGTTTTATCGCACTATCTAGCAGGTGCAGAGATGTTCTGCGCAGACTCGACCAGATGTGGGCATTGTATTCCAATGCAATGTATTCCAATGAATGCCTTATATAGTGAGGCCTGATCAGAGGGGCTGAAGTTCTTCCTGCATCGCTTGAGAAAACTTAGACATTTCGTAGCGTTTTCGGCCACCTCGAATACATGGTCATTCCTACGTAAGTTGTCATTGACACGAATACTGAGAATGGAAAGTTTTTTGGTTTCGACGATGCAATAAATTCCACTTTGTTAGTGGTTTCCCAATTGGTTATGCTAGTTTTATCGAAATTTAATGACTTTATCATACGCTGACGTTCCCTTTCTACAGCCGAGGAGCAGGAACGTGAGTCAGGGAACGCATATGAAAAGCAGAAAGTACTTTCGTTAGCAAAAGAATATGTTGGGTGAGAAGTAGCAGACAATAGATCGTTGATGAAAATTAAAAAGTGTGTCGGAAACAGAACGGAGCCCTGGGGCACGCCAGCACTTATTTTGTGAACATCAGACTTGAAACCATGTTAGACAACTTGAATTGAACGTTACGAAAGGTAGTATTTAATCCATTGGAGGAGAGTTTCCTCAATCCCAAATGCACGCATTTTCGACAAAAGAACATGATGCTAAGTTCTGTCTAATGTCTTAGAAATACCAAATGCAAAGATAGTTGCCTTTCGCCAGATTGATGTAAGCTTTGGTTTCACTTTTCTGTGAGATATGTCATCAGATCACCATCCAGTAATTCAGAAATTTTCGTGTTTCGAATTTTTTCATGAGCTGACAATTTATTAGCCTTTTTATGACCATGCAAAAAAAGAACGTAAGTGCAGGATAGAGAAGCTTACGCACTTACGCACTGGTTTTATCAGCATGGAAGGACACCTGTTCAGAAGAAGGGTAGTTACATCTGGACTAGCGGATTTGTAAGAGTTAAAATATTAAGGTACTCTTGCTACTTCACGAGTGCGAAAGTGAATTCACCCCATTGAAGATTCGATGCACTCAAGTGTAGACGGGGAAAAAACAAAATCTGGATGTGTTAAGCTGCCTGAAAAGCATGCAGTAAACAGATTGGCCTTGTCCACGGAGCTGACAGCTGGAATGCCATTGTAAATAAGCAAACGAACGACCAAAGATATTGTTACTACCTTTGGGACATTGTAGTGTTTTTGCCTCACTTTTTGGTCGTATTGAAATTCACACGGTTAAGTTAGACATTGCAAGCATTCCTGGCTCATTTCAACTTTTCCAGTTTCTCTAGCCCTGATAGCCTCTTTACAGCTCGAATGGTACCAAGACGTGGTACCATTTTGGCTCGATACTCTTCATCCGATGAGGGATTCCAAAGAAAATAATGTGTGTGGTCATATCAGCAGCTGTATCGATGTCCTCATAGAGAAAGCATAATGACCACTTAAAATTCGAGGACGAGGACGGGCCTACAGCGGAGAACACATCAACGGTGTACTTATCAGGGTGGAAGTTAAAAATAAGTCCAGGATGTTAGCGGTATGACAACCAACGTCTGATATTCGGGTGGGCTCATTTATAAGCTGGATCAAGTTATTTTTCGCAGCGAAGGTCTGAACACATCGTCCTTCGCGTGTTGTCTATCTAGAATGTCGAAGCCACCCAGAATTATGTACAATAAAGTCGCGGATACAAGGATACAATTCTTTGATTGGAATCATTTGATTGGAATCAAACAGCGCATGCTGTGTAGTTTGGGGCTTCTGTAAATAAATCAATAGTGGATAATTAGCTTACGAAATAGAACTTTAATCTCGTGAAATTGAATTTCGGATTGGAATAGGGGTAACATTACATACACCAAAGATCCTTCGACTCCAACGCCGATGTTCAATGCAGTATTACGGAGAATCAGGCTAACTAGAGCAGCTTATTGCTTGAAACTTGGATTCACAAAGGACTTTAGCAGCAATGAAGTCATTTTGATTATCAAGAATGATATTGTTTTTATTTTTTTAGTTTTGAAGAAAATAATGCTCTATAACTCATACCAGAATGTTTATGAATGTTATGTTTGCTCAAATGAAATTAGTTCTCACACCTAAATGTAATTTCAGCCCAAATGCGGCGATTTTGTTTATTAACGTACACATTGAGCCAGAAATGGGCTTCATCACTGAATAGAATTTCACGACAAAACACCAGATTTTCATTGAGTTTTTCCAGACCACATTCACTGAAAACATGAGGCAAATTCAAGTTGCCTGGCTTCGATTCTTGCACAAGTTGAATTTTGTACGCTTTTAGGCCGAGATCTTCACGTAAAATACGCCAAGTTGTCGAATACGCCAAGCCAAGCAGTTGAGACCGACGGCGAATTGATTCGTTATGCATGACCTGTCAAAAGAGCCTATTGAAAATCAAACCTTACGATGAATCACCCTATCCTATTCGTTTTTTTTTTTTTTTTTGAAATCTTCTCTTAACTTTTTGATGGTCAATCAAAAATTGATTAAGCCTATCCCACCGATATTAGCTTGAACCGTAGGTCTCACCTATATACGCATTCATACATCCCTTCAGATGAGTGCAACGGGTCAATTTTGGAGTTTGTGTGCAACGCTCCGCATATTTGCAGAAGTGTGCCACCGTGCATTGGACTTCCGTTGCTTCCACTCACACACACACACATTCGTGTTTTTTTTTTTATAATACCGCGCACACACCAAGGGTGTGTGCAGGCTTTTTCTCCAGGGCGCGGGCGGGTGGTGTAGTAGTTTGAAACTCAGGTGTATTAGGTTTCGATATTTTTCCCAGAGGTGGTTGTCAAACTTGACGGGACGAGCTAGTACATCCTCAATCAGTGGGTCTTAAGTACGTGCTAGTTGTTAGTTCGTTACATTTAACCCAGCCAGCAACCACTCCAACATCAGTGTTATGCCTTCATGTCAGTGTTGACGCCGACGGGATTTTTATATAACCATACAAATTCTATGAAAAGACTTTTTCACAGAATTGCCTGACACGGAATTCGAACCTGCGACCCTATGCTTGAGGAGTCCATGCATATACCACTACACCACGGCCACGCCGTGGCCTAAAACTGGGAAAATTCTTCCAATCATTCCTTTACGATCATTCATTCACACCAGTCCTTCCCAAAAGATAAAAAAAAGAAAAAGATAATTTGCCAGCAATATGTATAGGGTTTTTTAATAACGACTTGACAACTTTTTTTTTAAATAAAAGGCAAACCATTTGAGATGTTTCAAAAACTTTATAATTGGCTTGAAGTACAATCAAAACATTTATGAATGGAACTCGACTTCGTTCATATGGCCACCGCGGGCACGTTTGAAGCGGTCGAATCGTTGGACCGAATTTTCAACGACTCGGACACACATTTTGACCGAAACGGCCGCTATTTCGCGTTCAATGTTGGCTTTGAGCTCTTCCAACGTCGTCGGCGTGTTGGCATAAACCAATGACTTAAGTAAGCCCCACAGAAAATAGTCAAGCGGCATTAAATCGCACTAACGAGACGGCCAATCGACTGGCCCATGTCTTGAGATAACACGCCCACCATACTTACTGTTCAATAAATCGATAGTAGCGTGTGCTGTGTGGCTTGTGGCACCATCCTGTTGAAACCATATATCGTCCAAGTCCATATCTTCCAATTCGGGCCAAAAATAATCGGTGATCATGGCGCGATAACGCTGACCATTCACAGTAACGTGACGATCGTTATCGTCGACGAAAAAATATGGCCCAGGAACGCCGCCGGCATGCAAACCGCACCAAACAGTTATTTTTTGTGGATAAAGTGGTGATTCATGAAGCACATGTGGGTTTTCATCCGACCAATAACGCATATTTTGCTTATTGACGAACCCATTGAGGAAAAATAAGCTTCATCACGGAAGATGATTTTGCGATTAAATTCATTATCTTGGTGCATCTTCTCTAGAACGCAATCGGAGAACGTAGCTCGTTAGTGTACTTTACCATGATGAAAATGTTGAGTTTACTGAATAAATTGACTGTGACAGTTTGATGATTAGTGAAAGAGTGCGTTCACAAATTAAATTTAAAGTTATCAAGTCCCTATTGGAAAACCCTATATATACCCTACTCGCATTTATACATCCTAATCATTATCCGTTTCTGAAAGCGAAGCAAGGAACTAGTCATGTGACGGCACAGGAGAAGGAATTCAATAACTGGAGTCCGCATCTAGGGGTCCGTTCTTTACAACAATTTTTTCTTTTTTTTTTTACAATTTTACTTATTTATTTATTTTTTTAGGTGGTGACCGTCTGTGGCAGTCCGTCGGGCTCTGTGGCTTTGTATATTTATTATATGCAAAGGGTTCCAGACTGTCCATCGGGCTCTAGACCTACAGCGCTGGGCTTAACGTGACCGTCCGTCGCGCCACAGAGACTCCTGTCTCTTCTTCTCGTGGGTTTATGGGTTGTCCCCTCCGACAAGCATAAAAGCAGAAGGACAGAGTTCAAGAACCCACCAATTCTTCCGAATAATATACTTCTTCAAGGAGACAACGAATATAAAGTGAACGGGTGGTTCAAAAAGCGGATCGGGTGAGAGAGACCGTGATGGATTGGAGATGCTTTCTAAGGCTAAGGAAACTACCCGATGGGAAAGACAACACAACCCAAGGGCAAGAGCCGGTAGCTTTGTAAATGGCTCTTGTTCATTAAAGCCTTCCTCTAAAAAGTTACTTCCACGTCCGTTCTACCTGCTGTGGTTGATCCTTTAAGATACTAAGAGGGTGCTCCAATTGCTGATGGACCCATGGCTGTCCACCATTTTGAAGAACCAACGGAAAAGAATAAGAATGAGTGAGGCCAAGAGGAAAGGGAAAGAGTAGAACTTGTTGTGGTAAATTTTACCGCGACAAATGTACCAAAGGACTGATTTTGTTGCGTAGCGTAGATGTATCCAAGTATTCGTTCAGAAGAGGCATAAAAAAGGGATTCTTGACAAGGTTATGACGTTCGTTATCATTTGTAAAGATATCTGTCATAAATTCCGAAACCGGAATTGATGCATAAAAAAGGGGTACGAGTTTCTTAAAAATGATGAACATGCAATTGTATATGATGAAGGACTAGACAATAGAAATAAATTTAGCTTTCACTTGCACAACCTGTTGTGGTATACTATAAAATTAAGACAGAAAGAAGCGTATGAATTCTGGATATTTCCTCTTTTTACTACTCGTACAATAAGAGAAGTACCGTGAAGACTTTGCTAGAAATAACTGATACCCTAAAATATAAACACGTTGTTTCTAAATATATGGTATACGCGTATATACTGAAGCCAGGTTGGACTTGTGACTGTGCCACCTCCATATTGGTCAACAAATTCTCGTAATTGTTTCTATCCACAGATACCCGATAACACCTAGATAAAGTTCATACCAAAATAAAACGTTTCTAAGACGTTCTACCACCCTTTTCTCCATATTATGTAAACTGTTAGTTACTTCGTGACTATTATTCGCTTCATTATCATTCCTCTTTGATTTGGTGTGTCAAATTGCAAAACAATTTTCCAACTGACCTTGGACTTGAGGAGGAACAACATCAGCAACAACAACAGAAAGAACAATGGCATAATTAACCGACCAAGACTTAGCGATTATCTAATGCCATTGAATAACAACAGCTGACGGTACGGTAAGTTACTTGGACAATACAACTATCACTTACCGACTCAGTTCCGAAGATAGGAAATTACTGTGTGGGCTGAAGCGTGTTGGATTCTTGTACATGCTACAGACCAGACGTTCCTTACAATGATCATCTTCAAATCCTAAAGTTCCGAGTATTTTGTCAATCTTCTCCATAATTGGGCTATAGAATGCATCGTAGTTCTTTGGCATGATTGGCTGCAATTAAAAAGTATTACATGGTTTTTTCTCAAGTAATTTAGGCAGTTAAATCATGATTGTGTATAGTTACCGGACCACCTTGAACAAATGGTTGATTCTCAAGAATCTGTTGTTGTTGGGAAATGATTCGTTTCTCTGCTTCGATCCGTAGAGCTTCCTTTACCTGAGCTGACAGTTCACTCTGAAACGGAAGTAAGAAAAATAAAACTAATTAAAGTCTTCTAAGGTGTGTTTTTTATTTTTTATTTTTTTTGTAAACATTTCTTCTTATAACTGCTAATGATTAGTTTAGCTTGTGTATAAAACTTTTCTCTCTACAACTAAGTACCAGTAACATGCTAATCGATTTTCGCTGGACAGAAGTCAGACGAATACAAATTTGTGCAAATAAATCAAGATTCATCATTTAAGAAGTTTGTCGACATTAGAAGTCACTTGAAGCAAATGTACTCGTATATATACAGTGGTAAGGTCTGTCATAAAATATATTTTTCATAAAAGTATCTGAGAATTGCTTCGTGTATTTTACCGACAAATCACCCAACCGGACAACAAATTCAGCGAAAGTGTGTCAGGAAAACGCGTGCGATCTCTCGTATCTATGTTATGTTTCTAAGAAACTTTGATTTAACAAAAAATACGAAAAGAAAATTCAAAACAAAACAAAGGAGAAGTGAACAAACTAGACACTATCACCCATATGCACAGGCATGCAATCAGACTACAATGATCATCATTAAGATGAGAACGAACTTTAAAGAAAAAGTAAAAATCGTTACAAGTTTACTGATGCAAACTCATCTATACTGATATGTTCATTCAAACTGGTACTTGTCTATTGCATGCTTTAATGAACAAAGATACTCGTTTTACCTATATAATGAAATTGAACTTGTATAGATTTCAGTGATACTGCGTTTATAATCATGAACAAACCAGATGTAAGAATATACAGGTGGTACTAGCCTGCATAGTGTTTTATAATACTATTGTCACAATTGGGTTGGGTTGTTAATGAAATTAGCATTTCCAGTCTTGGTTTATTGTTAACAGAATAATGTAGGATGGCTCTGATCACAACAGGATAAGTAAAAACTCCTTGCGTGAGAATCTGCAGCCTTCCACCTGTCAGAGCAAACACCCCGGTAACGTTTGGATTTTCCTGATGGTCTTGGACCTGACAGAAGGAGTTTGAGGAATATCTTTGTTTGACTGTTGATGTCCAATGTAGTGTCTTATCTTAGCATGACGTCAATTTATTTATACCAATAATCACTGTTAGGCAAGCGCAGCTGGCATAGCTGGGTGAATTTCAGTACATCCGTTATGGTAAAGGAAATCCAGGATGGAGTCAGCAATTAAACGACTGTACTTCGATATATCCTCAACTTACGTGATACGAAAATATTTCGGCATCCAGCCAGAATATCGGAAAAGAGATGGGACGGCACAGTTTTCAGCAAACCAAAGCCAGCGCTAAAACCCTAACTAAAAAATTGTTAATTGCCCGACCACATAGAGCGCTATATGTTATGTAGAAGCTTCAAATACATATGTTTGATGACACCAGAGATGTGGATTTATCATCACAGGAAAACTTAGATAAAAAATCTTGAGTTACAGGCATCTAAACGAACGTCTGATTACAGTTTCTATGAAGGCTAAAATTGCTAATCGCCAGAGAAAAATGAGGACTGTGCCAAGGGTTGCAGCGAGCTTCCCAACCACTCGTTGATCAATAACTTAACAACGACATGGAGATCGTTATTGATAATTTACCTATGTAGAGAAAAATATGATATCTTTCACAAAACATTAAGAAAACATATGTTTTCCTACACGACACCAGTTTTGGAAGTGAACTTCGACTCATCGAATTCAAAACAGTGAGAAATATCATCAGACCTGAATATCCTCAAGGTGATCAAGGAGTCACCGGATCAAAAAATCGTTAACCAGATCACATTGCTTTAGTATGTTCGGTATAAGAACGTTTGGGAAAGCCAACATCGATTCAGATAACTATTTTATTGAAGCCTAGATGGGAAATGTGAATATTTCGGACTGAAAAATTTTGTAAAAAAAATTGACGTCGAATGGTTACAATTATATTAGACAATCACATCACCTGTCGAGAAGTCCTATGCTGCCTGCATCAAATACAAAAACCTAGTGGCGACATTACCAGCAAGCGAACAAAGATATAGAATCGGATGTTGTCACATGTCACATGACCGCCACAATGGAGCCTCTGGTCTGAGAAAGAGTGCCGACAAGCGCGTGAACCAGAACAATGGGTTTACATGATGGCATTGCAAAAAAGGACGAGAGCTACTTCTGCAATTTATGAGCTAAAGAGACGGGATGAAAATCGACTTCTCAGACATCAATACCAAACGGAAGCATTCAAAGATAAGGACGGAAACGTCATAGTAGAATCACAGCCGGTGCTGGAAATTTGAAAGTATTGTCTCTGTTAAATAGCGAACACGGCCAACATCCACTGTCAATGGCATGACTTACCGAATTATAAGAAGCATATACCAAATTTCTGTAAGATTTAGTCGGCAGATAATACACCTGATGAATGGATATGCTGACGAGATTAAAATTATGGGAAACAATCGGCGAGCTGTCGTTGACAAGATCGAAATTTTGGAAACAATTATGTGTTTGCGCCAATTCAAGCGGATGCGGCAAAAATGAGATAAATGGATAAAATAGGGATAAAATAACGTACATAAATCCTGTCCGCAGGAAAAGATATTCAGTACTACAGGTTAGGACCACACATCACAAGGGTGAACTTTAAATTTGAGGTTGTCTACCTGGACTCCACTAAAAAATTAAAAAAGTGCAAAAAATTCATTCTAGCAAACAGCTATTCTATGAATTCAACTGACAAATAAGTCCTTTTCGCAAAGGGCACTGTATAAAACTACACTCATCTCACTCCTGAAGGAGATATAATAGCGAACTGAATGACCTACTTAACGACATTGGCCTGGTCGGAGGAGCAAAACTTCTTCGGTTGCGATGGCTAGGACTTGTTAAATGAACATCACCGCTCCGAGCCGGTTTATATTCGAATTATATTCTGCAGGAATCACGCATTGAAAGAAGACGGCTTCTTATGGTATCCACTGCCAGATAATATACTGCGGCTAAGTCAAATAATCTACAACATACAGGGAATAGATAGGTTTAGCATCCACTGGCTTAAGAACTCCTCAGTATGCTTACAATTAAGGAACAATTTTTTGCCAAAAATGTGTCAAGCAGCCACCCAAATATTTTGAAAGGGTTTACAATAATTTCGCACCTAGAGCAGAAAAGGTTTTTGAAGGATGGGAAGAAAAATCGAACTGAAAGGCCTTCAATAATAATAAGAACCTCTTGAGGTGATAAAATGCGGTTTTTTCCAGGTTCCTAAGCTTGTAGTCGAACTTAATTACTTATACAGTGCCGATTCATGTTTTCAGTAAAAACTTATTCAGAATACTAAAAAAATTTTAAGTCAATAGCTTGGAAAAAAAGACCAGCTGTCTCGAACTTCTGGAATTTACAAATTTCTGCATTAATTCCTTGGAAGCCGATGTCAATGTAATTTATAGAAATTTCGTTAAAGCTTTTAGCAGAGTTAATTTGAATGTTCTTTTAAATAAATTATCTGCTTATGGCTTTTATGGTTCATTGCTGCAATAGTTTAAATCCTATTTGCATGACAGAAAGCAATATGTTCTTATTGGAGTCTAGTTTTGTAAGAAAATCTTAGTCAGCTCTGGTGTTCCAGAAGGCAGCAAGTACGTTTCTTTCACTGGAAACCTTCAGTCTTTTGTCAAAAGATGAATCAGCTCTTCAGAGATAAATTACCCATAGTACCACCACTTGATGTAAACTAAGGCAAATGCCCCATCATGCTACCAAAAAAACGGACTTTTTTCTATATCCTCCACATTCTTACGGCTAAGCAACCCGAATTTCGCCTTCAGTAAACACGATCTTTCAATACCATAGAAGGCATGCACTTCTGCGGTCCGTTTGAATTATATCATATTATTATATCATTTGTGGCACTTTCCATCACTCTTACTAGAACACCTGGTGAAAGGTCCTTGCATTCTTGACATATATTCACTTCGAGAGCTTCAATAGTCTGAGGCTTGTCGACTTGACTCGTGTCTTCAAAAAATACAACAAAAAGAATGCTGGAACGGTTAAATCAGGCGATCTTGTCGGAAAATCGCCAAAATGAAAGATAAGGCGACGCAAAACGCAGCCTTCAGAATTTAGGTTGTGGGTTATGCAATATGCGCCGTTGCTCCATCCTGTTGGAAACACATGTTCTCTAGTCCCAATTTATCGAATCGCTGGGATAGTCGATGATGCCTCCTGCATAAACAGCACACCATGCAGTAACCCAGAAGCTTATTCTCATATCCACAGAGATGGAAATAGGCCTCGTCGCTCATGATGATTATCGATGAAAAGTTGTTTCTCTCGTGGTCAAGATTTAGGGTGGCTTGAGCGTAGTTTACACGAGCTTGGCGGTCAACAGCTAACAGTTGATGAACTGTCTATATTTTGTAAGGGAACATCTTACAGTCTTTCACCAAAATTCTCTGTAAGAGAGCGGATTTATGCCCAATTGCGTGACACGTCGACATCTTCAACCACTGTTGCAATATTCTTACCAGAACACCTGCTTCGGGGCCGGCCAGATCTGGAAGCATCTCATGTTGTCACATACTCTTCTAGCCGAGCGATTTAACGTCGTGGTATTTGCTCAGTTGGTATCGGACGAGCGGGAAATATGCGCCGAAATTTACGCTGTGACTACACCACCGACGAATTATTCCACAAAAACAAAAAACTTGTTAATCCGTGTTCTTTAGGAGTATATCGATTCATGTCTTGTTGACGTGTATTAAGGATCTGTTCACTTGGCAAATGTCAAAGTAGATAGCATCTTCCGGTAGAGTGATGACTCTTTCGTCACCTAGTGTATTAGTATTTTTTATTTTATTTTTTTTTTTTTTTCAACACATTGGGTATATAACTTCGTGTGGTTTTTTTTTTCAAATTTGAACATTTATTTAAGAAGAATATGTATAACAGTATTTTTCAAAGTATTGCCCATCTGAAGCTATGATTTTTTCCCATCTTTCTCGCAATTTGTGGATCCCATCCCAAAAAAACTGCGCTAGCTTGGCAACCAAGAATGAATCAAGCCAATTTTTGATATTCTGCTCTGATGTGAACCGTATTTCAGTGAGGGCGTTCTGCATCGACCGGAACAAATGGTAGTCAGAAGGGGCAAGGTCTGGGCTATAAGGCGGGTGGGGTAAGACTTCCCATCCACTGTTTTCCAAATAGTTCGTAGCCAGAATAGCAACTTGGGGCCGAGCGTTGTCATGATGGAAAATTATTGCCTCGTGTCTGGTCGCATATTACGGGCATTTTTCGGAAACTGCTTTCTTCAAACAGACTAATTGTGTTCGGTAGCGTTATCTATTGATGGTTTCAACCAGTTTTAGCAGCTCAAAATACAGCACACCCATCTGATCCCACCAAATACAGAGCATTACCTTCGCGCCATGGATATTCAGCTTTGCCGTTGATTTGGCTGGTTGGCCGGGTTTCACATATGATTTTTTGCGGTTAGGGTTGTCGTAATGGGTCCATTTTTCATCACCAGTAACAATCCGATGCAAAAATGACTTCCTTTTGTGGCGTTCCAGCAGCATTTCGGACATGCAAAATTGTCTTTCGACGTTTTTCGGCTTGAGTTCATGTTGAACCCAATTTGCTTGCTTTTGAATACATCCAGCTGCTTTTAAACGTTTTGAAATGGCAGATTGAGTGACACCCAAAGATTCTGCCAGTTTTTTTTATGTTTGGCAACAATCTTCATAGAGTAATGCTTCCAGTTCTTCATCTTCAAACTTTTTTGGCTGCCCAGGACGTTCATCGTCTTCCAAGCCAAAATCAACACTTTTAAATCGTGCAAACCACTTTTGGCACGTTCGCTCAGCTAGCGCATGTTCACCATAAACTTTCTCAAAATACGATGACTTTCGGCAGCAGTTTTCTTCATATTAAAGTAATGAAGAAGAACTCCCCGCAAAAACACTTTTTCAGGCACAAAGTTCGACATATTTGAGTGAAAAAAATTATTGTTGTTTACGCTTCAAATGAATAACATATAATGGAATGACGTGAAATGACAGTAGCTTTCCAGCGCATGTTCCAATGGAATAATACAAGTTACGCCATCTCTTAGCAAACCGAATAGCTTAGCACGAAAGTTATAGACCCAATAAGTAATTCACTTGGAGCTAGGCGATAATCTTACAACAGCAGCGTTATTAGCGGAACTTAAAAGTTTCATAAGTCTTCGCAGCTTGTGATCTTCAATATACAGAGACAACGTTACAGACTTTACAAAAATGAGCTATAGCATTAACGAACTGTGCCAGAACCAGCTGCAACTCTATGATATCGGCATAAAATGGAAAACTATTTCTAAAAATACTTCACACTATAGTGGCTTATGGGACGCCCGCGTCAAATATGCTAAGTTTCACCTTAAAATAGTTTTGCAGAATACTGTGCTATTTTTTTTTTTTTTGAATTTAACACCCTGGTTAATTCTAGATGACTATACCTGTTGCTGAAAGTTCTAATTACATGCCTGATATAACGTCAGGATATTTAATAAAAGGTACATCTTTGAGTGTAGTCCCTGAGCCAGATCTTCAACTAACAAATGTTAACAGATTTCAACGATACCAAAAGTTACAATGGCACTTTCAACAATCTTGAAGCCGATGGTTGAGAGAATACCAGCAGAGCTTACAGCGACGATCGAAGTGGGCGAAACTTGGCGAGTCGTTAAGCATTGGTGGCATTGTGGTCCTGGGGGAAGAAAATTTACTTCCTCTGGAGTGGCGACTAGATCTAGTCCTGTGTATCCAACCGGACAAAGATGAATTCGTCAGAACTGTAACAGGAATGCCTGAAACACAAAGATCAGCAACCAAAAATGTAAGTTATAGATCCTATTGATTAGAGTTTATTCTCTCAGGGTGGGAAGGGTGTTACAAAGTTATTCCATATTTTTATCTAAATCATTACAAAACACCTTGTAACACATGTCAGTACATCATGTTTATTAACTTCCGCGTGTCAAGTTCTCAGTAATCTTTGTTGGAAGGATTTCACGTCTGAAGTATTCTTTCACGTTTTTGTCATCTTCGAAACCTCTCATGTTATCCATAATTTCGCACAAACAATTTGTATAGAAATTATCGCGTTTCCTCACCAAGTTCCAATTAGCAAATTAATCAATTCATTTCAATCAGAAGTACTATTAACGACGTCCATTAAGTAACCGACTACCACTCTAAGGCTGGTAGTATCTTCAATAAGTGTTTGTGCGAGAACTTACATTTTAACTTTCCCCCTGTTCTAAGAATACAGTTTAAATTGAAAATTTAAATCACTCCTTGACATCAATCTCGGCTCTGAAGTATAACCTTCAAAATCAGCATTCACAGCATTCACAAAAACCAATTTAAAGTTTCCGAAATAGGCTAGGCCCTTACCTACAAATAATTAGATACTTTTTATTCAGGTGTGGAAAAGTTCACCTTTACGGTGCTTTCACCTTTCTTAACATTTCAAACCATTACACTCATAACCAGAGCAAAGCTAATTAAAGTTAAAATCAGAAGCCGTTGCAATGTTATTTGTGAAAGATATCAACTTCCATAAAATTAATCGTCCGTAATTAACTTGTATTAAATCATAATTCCCCCTGGTAAGCAACAAATAGATGATAACCAATCTTCTTTGGCGTAATCACATAAATCCATAGATACGAATACCATACAAGCACTATCTAAGTATCGTTGCAGACGTGCATCGTCAGTTTTCATTTGCAGTCCGGTAATGGTGTCTAGGAAGCTCTGTGGAATCTGGGGCGAAAGTAAAGTACTTGAGTGGAATTTTAAATGCATCCATACAAACAAACAAACAGATGAATGTCTATGGACATAAGTAAGACCGTACCAGGTCAAGTGCTTTAAACCAAAAAGGTTATACCAAAAGCACACAGTAGTGCTATGTATGCTTACGCGTTAATGACTGCATCTAATGGCATGTTCCTTTTTTGTATCTTCGAGTAAATGTATGCGTACTTGTTTGTGTAAATATTGAGACTTTCCTATTCATCTATCACAGCCAAGGCATCCCAATTGACATGCAAATATGATGAACGTTAGTAAATAGGATTTCTAAGCAATTGGGGCCAGAGATTTCGCCCGAGAGTAGTTGGTTTTTTGCGAAAGTGCTGATTAACAAGTAACAGACATTGATACAAATAATATATTTTATCCATAGCGCCGGGGGAGAACATGATCTGAATTAAGATATACTACAAATGCATCCATATGAACGTTGAAGGATGAAGTATGTTAGATACAAATGTTTGGAATTTGACTTACCGGCAGTTGCTTGTTGCGGTTGGGATCGTATTGTGCTGCAATTTGTGCAGCTGTTGCTGGTGGTGCTTGTTGTGCGACATTAGAGCTTCGTTGTGGTACGTAGACAGGTCCTTGCACCCGTATCTTACCCTGGATGTAGCTGAAAAAGGAAAAATTCAATTATTGTTATTAAATTAGGTATTGTTTGTGTAGTAGGTACCTCAGTGGGTCATTTATTAATGGTTGTGCAAGGAAGTTTTGGCTAGTAGATTTTTGTGGTGGTCTGGGCTGTTGTTGGTGGCGTGGTGGTTCGCTTGTGGTACCTAAACCCCAGGCGTGTAATTCATGTGCGTCGTCTGCTTTTGGTTTGAAATAGTTTCCCTCAACTTGAGCGCTACGATTAATGTCGCTAATGTATCTGAAATGTGTATGTGATGTTGTTAGAATATGAAAATGTTGAAGTTGAAGAAATTTGAAGGATACATTTTGTGGGCTATGGCAAAGGGTGGTATTCGCTACTGGAATGTGATTTGATAGTCATTTATAAAGGGGGAAAAGTAGTAGGATCATTTTTGTAAGCGTTTTGTTTTAAATTGTCAAAAATTGCGGACTTGTATTCAATTTTTATTTGAGTTGATAAATCAGAGTTTGACATTTACACTTTTTAAGGATTATTCAACGACTACATAAGAAGTGGTCCCACGGAGAGTCCAACTTTGAATCACTTTTTCGAGCATATTTGCTGGCATAACAACTGTAATGCTGTCTTTTTTATGGGCATAGACGAGTGATTCGCTGTATTGCCATGAAAAATAGTCTAAAGACGTCAAGTCGCACGAACCTACCGCCCAATTCAACGGGCCGAAACGAAAGATAAAATGCTCACCAAACTCATTTCTCAATGACTCCAGACGTCTTGCTGGAAGCACATGTCGACCAGGTTCAGCTCGTACATTTTGGGTAAAAAAAAAAATCGAAAGTGGGCGTCATTAACGGTAAAGTTGTTCTCATGATTCACCTTTCAAAAAATAATAACCAATGATTCCGTCGGACCATAAGCTCGGACCATCTTAAAAGAAATAATTTGAAGTAAAGAAGGAGAAATGTCAACAGTGTTTTACGTAGGTACCTACAGTGAAGACGCAACCCTACATCACGTCTTCGTACAAGAAAACAGTGCGTTAATCAATGACTTTCAAGTAGTACAAGTACCACCACCAGTACCAGATTTGAATCCGTGTGTACAAACATCTCCTTTGGTGAAGGGTCGAGCCCTATCAAAAAACTCCGCCATACTTTGGGTCATGGCACCCATTTGCAGTGCAACTCCACATTTGCTTAATCGATTTGTTTCGTTGAACATAGACTGTAGAGCACTACAACATATGTTGAACCATAAAATGTCCAAAAATAGTCCGTCTGCCCTCCCCAAGATATTTGGGTTTCCTGGTCAGGATTGACGGCCTTTTGTCTAACCTTATACTACTTACCAGCCGCTAGCTACCTGTGCCATCTACGACAGAAAATCTCATTTACAAGGAAGCAAATTCTTTCGAATTTCGCTTTGTCAAGGAGAACACGGCTGACATCATAGGCAACACCATCGTAGGTGATGCCCATAGCTTGCAAATCCCTAACGACAGAGTAGGCTGGACACACGCAAAGAACATGCATCCAGTCCTCTTGGCACCTCGCTAAGGCTTGTCTTATGCAGAAACGCATTTAAAGTGCCATGTCCGGTCAGCAGAAACTCAGAAACTGTGAGTAAAACTGCTTTTATCGCTCATGTCTCATCTGGATTGCCATTTAAACTGGACCCATTCAGAAAGCAGGAACTTACACTCTCTTACACTCACAAATCTTCCGCCAACTTCGAGAAGACCCAATCATCATTGTTCAACGGGAGTCCTTTCTGATCTTGTGCCTGATATAACGACGTATAACCTCAATGTCAAGGGGAGGCACACCCAAAAGCAACTGCAATGCATCCGTAGAATTAAAGAAGGACATTTAATCAAGCATTTATCGTGAACACTTGTCGTGAAGACTTAATTTCACAAGTTGCCCATACATCTATGAGAACAAGGATACGTCTTGCAATCGCTCTTCTTCAATGCACTTTGATACCAAAGGAAAATTTGCGTTGGAGGTATAAGTTCCACCCTTCGTATACATCGAACCGAACTAAGACCTCTTCCTGATCTTAGGGTTATAGCACCCAGTACTTTTGCAATTCTACATTTGGTTAAAGACCTTTCCCGTGATTTGGTAGGGACTACCGGTGGTCCTGCCACCAACAGGACCTACGACCGGCCGCTTGTAAATTGGCAACCCTCGGTGCCGTCATCTGAACACTGTTACGATAAGACCAAAAAATTGCCCTACCCTCCTTTCTATTAGACAACGTCATTGATGGGCGAAGTTTTGACAACCAACGAAGATCTCATGAATAAAAAGAATATTGGCAACATTTCGGCGTACGGAAAGAGGTTGTAGATTTATAAGTTTCAGCTGATCGGTGTATGGTGGTAAGTTTTGGCATCATTTGAGGAAAGACCACGTAGTGCAAATCGTAGAAACCTGCGTTAAAAAGCTTCTATCCGGAGGATGTGAGCTCTGTAGTAGGGCGACCAAACTTGGCTGGCGTATATAAGAAGAAGCCTTAGAAAGGTTATGTTAAAAGATTTGGGAATATAAGAATTGAAAAAGGAAAAAACCAAGAGAGTTGGTTTTTTTTTTTTTATCATATTATCAATGTGAGAACGAAAATTGATCACGCAACTCATTCACTTAAGGAACAGATTAAAGATCAGTTAGTAGCAGGGTGAAGTAAGAGGGTGCTTGCTTGTATAGGTTGTAGCCTGACACTTATTGACGATAAGCTGAAGGAAATTCTTCTGACACCAAGTACAAAATCTGTCTTAACTTCCTAGAATGGTAGGCTGTCTGTTGAAGATATAACATATATCTAAAGATTTTCATGTCATCTGCGTAAACAGATATGTATGGCTTTTTAATTATACAATCAACATCATTAATTGCCAGAATAAACATTAAGGGACTAAGGTGGCTGCCTTGAGGGACACCAGAGGAGACTTTCATTAGATCAGAAACTATGGACCTAAATATACCATAGTAATATCGCCCATTTAAATACGAGTAAACTCACGTTATAAAGGTTTTCACGTTGAAAACAAAGACTCTTTTTAGATAGATTATATCACGAGAAATTCTGTTAAAGACTTTGCTGAAATTCTAGTGCACATAAAGTGTTTGATACGAAGGACAGCTTAGCAATTTAGCACATTTGCGAACTTTTTTATACAGGCGAATAATGAAAGACCTTTTTAGGGTGATAGAAAGGAGAGGGTAGAAACTGTAGGAACTATCCAAGTTAAAGAGAAGATGTCTACTTTCTAAAACAACGCAGTAATCTGTGTCAGTGACGAAGACTAGGTCGAGTTGTATGCCAATGTTATTGGTGAAACCACTTAATTGATACAGAGAGTCAGAAAGCATTTTCTTTTTCAGGAATTGTTACAGTAACGAAGGAGTGGTCAGTCTGGGCCCACAGAAGCTTAGGTAGATTAACACCACTTAAGAAAGCAGCATTAAAAATACAAACGATTGTATCAACAGCTAGCTGATTACTTTGAATTGGTTGAGAGGGACAAATATAGCGGCAACAAAAATACATATATGGGACGATGTGAAAAATTCAGTTTTTCTGCATGCGGCAGATTCTTCTGCGAGTGGATGGACATTTGATCATATAGTTCTGGACCGAAAACACAACGAGTTTTATTATAAAATCTCTTCTACAGCATGATCGACTATAAAGTGCCACCACCATTACGAACCACAACAACCCGAGTATGTTCACAATGAAAAAAATTCAAATTGCTTTCTTATCAACTTTGATTTTCAGCCTGAATGAGCTTAACTTCCATCAACACTATTATCACCAGACGGAGAAAATTTTGTGCTACAATCGACCACAAGTAGCCCAAAACCGAAACCAGAACCTAGTACAACTCAACGGCCAACAACCCACTGGCCAACAACTCATCAGCCAACAACGTATCGGGCAACAACTTAACCGTCAACAACTCAACGACCAACAACTCAGTTTCCTATTAATATAACTAGCTGTCCGCTGACCACAATAACATCTACAACTCGCGTAAGTCCTCACAAATCTATTTCAAGGAAAACACTGCGCTAAAGGTGTTTTTGTTGTTTACGATTGGCGAGGTATTTTCAAATCATTTGTTAGGTATTCATCGTCTGACAAATCAATCTCAATTATTTGATAATCAGAAGATCAAGCAAACACAAATACCTCTGGCATTGACCCAAAACAGAGCAAAAGAAATTCGAAGTAGCTTTTAATAGATTTGTTGAAATGTGTTTTATTTTTATTTTTTATTTTATTTTATTTATTCATTTATTTTTTTTAGAAACCCGCTGCAACCGAATGTTTCCATACAAATTTACCATCGACTTCAGAGAGTGTAACTGACATTTCATAACACATAACATGGGCTGAAAATTTTTGCAAAATTCAACTTTATTTATCAATATAGTTGCCTTCGAGGGCGATACACTGATTGAAACGATTTTTCAATCTTTCGATACCAGTTTTCTAGTACAATTTCGGTTTAGCCTCAAAAAAAGCCTCTGTTTTCGCGATAACTTCTTCATCGGTCTTAAATCTCTTTGCGGCGAGCATTCTTTTGAGCTCTGCGAACAGGAAATAATCGCTGGGGGCCAAATCTGGAGAATACGGTGGGTGGGGAAGCAATTCGTAGCCGAATTCATTCAATCTTGCCATTGTTTTCATCGACTTGTGACACGGTGAATTGTCTTGATGAAACAGCACTTTCTTTTTCTTCAAATGTGGCCGTTTTTCTGCGATTTCAAACGCTCCAACAACGCAATGTCTGTTGATAGTCTGCCCCTTTTGGAGATATTCGATGAAAATTATTCCATGTGTATCCCAAAATATGGATGCCATAATCTTGCCAGCCGACTGTTAAGTTTTTGGTCGTTTTGGACGAGGTTCGTCGCCTGTTCGCCACTCAGCTGACTGCCGACTTGACTTTGGTGTGAAGTGATAGAGCCAAGTTTCATCCACTGTCACATACCGTACGCAAAAATTCGGCTTTATTGCGGTTAAACAGCTCTAAACACTCCTCTGAATCATCAACACGTTGTTGTTTTTGGTCGACTGTGAGCGAACGCGGTACCCACTTTGAACAGAGCTTTAGCATGTCCAAATATTCGTGTATGATATATCCAATACGCTCTTTTGATATCTTCAGAGCCTCAGCTATCTCGATCAACTTCACTTTACGGTCATTCGTAATCATTTTGTAGACTTTTTTTATGTTTTCATCTGAAACAGCCTTTTTTGGACGTCCACTGCGTGCATCATCTTCGGCGCTTGTATGACCACTTTTCGATTTTTCAATCCACTTGAGAATGGTTCGTTCGACTGGTGTAGAGTCCGGGTAACACTTATCAAGCCATTTCTTTGCATCGGATGCATTTTTTCCCATCAAAAAGCAATGATAAATCAACACACGAAATTGCTTTGAAACCATTTTTTTTTTTTTTTTCACAATAACAAAAGTTGCTTCACTCACAACGCTATATCTCGAGAACTAATCGTCCGACACGTATACACGTATCTTTTGAAGGTTGGTACTAACTGAAAATGGTATGGATTTAATTCAAGTGGTGCCCTCTCTTAGAAACGAGCACCAGGTGTACCGGTATGAAGTGAGCGTCAAGATACAAATGTCTCGATTTATTGTGAATTTTTTTTTTTTTGTCAAAAATATTTAGTATACATCAAGTTGGTGAACAAACAACATCACATTTTTTCATCGTGTTAAAAATGTGAATTTTGTACCAGAAAAAGATGACTTGCGGAAAGAATTAATTTTTTGTTGAAGAAAATTGCTGCAGAGTTGCATCGAATGCTTGTCGAGGCATATGGTGATCATGCTCTATCAGAAGCAACATGCAAAAGATGGTTTCAACGGTTCAGTGAAACCAAACAATATTGGATGAAGATGAGACTTTGGGTGCCACATGAATTGAATGAAAGACAGATGGAAAACCGAGAAACCACTTGTGAAATTTTGCTTCAAAGACACGATAAAAAATCAGTTTTGCATCGAATTTTTACTGATGATGAAAAATGGATTTATTTTCAGAATCCTAAACGGAAAAAATCCCGGTTAATCCGCGACAACCAACAACTTCGACTGCAAAACCAGATCGATTCTAAAAGAAGACAATGCTGTGTGTCTGGTGAGACCAGAAATCTGTTGTGTACCACTGTGAAACCGTTAAAACAGATTGCTACCGACAACAAATAATCAATTTGAACCATGCATTGATCGAAAAACGTCCAGAAGAGGTCAGAAGACACGGCAGGGTAATTTTGCTCCATGACTATGCACCTGCACACAAATCAAAACTGGTTCAGGACACAACCAAAGCACTTGGTTGAGAGCTGCTGCCCCATCCGCCGTATTCACCAGATTTGGTTCCTTCCGACTACAATTTGTTTTCATCGATGGAACACGTATTAGCTTAGCAGCACTCCGAATCCTACGAGGAAGTCGAAAATTGGGTGACTTTTTGGTTTGCTTCAAAAGACGATCAGTTTTATTGGCGAGAAATCCATGAAGTGCCTGAAAGATGGGAAAAATGTGAAGCTAGTAATAGCCAATACTTTGAATAAAACTGTACACCTGGTAACCAGTTAACTTCAAATAAAAATCGTGGCTAAAGCCTGACAATAAATCGTAGATAATTATGTATCAAATTGAGCTCCATCCAATTAGACGAATGCTGATCCAGAGCCTGACCATGTTTCGTTTTGATATGCAAGTCATGACGACCACTGAAGCATTGTACCAACAATTTAAATTCAAACAGATTTGAGTCTAACGCCATCAATGCTGTTGCCAGGATGATACTGACTTCCTTGCTAGGAATGCGGCTACATCTTTAGCTGAACTGGCAGCTATGTCCGCCGCTTCAAGGAAAAATTTACCTAGGTAACGTTGACATGTTTTAGTTAGACCCTTGTAGTCACAAAGTATGTGTTCTGTAGTTTCCACGTACTCGTTGCACCGTCTGCTGTTTTTTTTTTTCCACAACAGTGTCCTGTGAGAAAACCTTTGGTCACGGCGAGAAGAATATGATCAGTGTGACCATCACTGTATATATCTAATGGGTGACTTACTGATATCTTTCATGTCCTACCAAACTTACGACAACGGGCCCATATGGCTTTGGTAGCTTTGGGGATTTTGTACTTTATATCTGATTTCAAATTTAGTTTCTTGTCTTGGACTGCTCGTAGATATTTAACCTCATTGCCTCATTGACTATAATTGTGTCGTTTAGAGAAAGCTGGCCAAGACTCAGCATTCTACTATGACTGAATTGGGCTAGTACAACCTTTTCTTTTACTTCCAACGAAATTGTGAGAAGTTACTTTTGGGCATCAAGAACTCAACATTTAGTTGTATCCTCCAGAGGGAAGTGGTCAGGCTTTTTCTACGACTGAAATTTTTGTTGTGCCCCTTCTTAGAAACGGCACGGACTTTTCCATGTGTTAGGTTGATTGTTCAAGTAGGGAGTACAAAGGTTGTTCAATGGAGTTGTCAGTTGGGAATATATTATTTGATTCGTTTTCTTTTTCCCTTAGTATTACCGCTGTGTTTATGGGGCTCCTATTGAGTACAAATGTGAATCAGGGATCGGCAAAAAAAATCAGATATGTATGTCCACTGTAACGATAATATTTGGTTATATATATTGATTAGTTGTAATATAAAAAAAAAAAAAAAATTCCTGAAATATCTTCAGCTTTTTTCCATGAGTTCTGTGATATTTCCTTCTTTGGCTGTCTTGTCGTGACCAGATGGCGTCTACGAGTAGAGTCAATGATGCTAAGATTCCAAGATGAAATATTTAGCAAAAAGCCAAATGCGTCTTGTGTTGATGCTAAAAAAATCAGAAAAGTATATCAGACAAACTGAAGAAATTGCTTTTGTTTGAAATAGTGAGCATGCACAAGTGGTCTTATACAATGCGGTCGAACTTTTCAACCTTTCAGATGTTTTGGTTAAGCGTTTGTAAATAGCGACATTCTTTAGAGTAACATTACTAGGGTCGAGTATATCATAAGCTAGTTCCCGTCATCAAACCATGAATAAAGAACTCAAGAGTGGACTGTAGCATCAGTTTGCATAGTTCCTGTCCGGGCTTTTGGATTATGCAAATGAGAAAGACCATCCAGTGTCTTACTGCAAGTGCTGCGCTAAAGACACAACAAGACAATACCAGCCGTGACCGAAAAACTTTTTTTCAGATGAATGGTTGCCGAAATACAACATCAAGTCAATTTACACTATTAATTTAGTCTCCCCATTTCTTTCTCTTTCTGTCCAATTTTTCGAAAAACTAACACATGCTTTGCCATCATAAGTGTAGTCATATCCACTTCAGAATCAAATTTGGCAAAAGGTGTGTCAGACCACGAAATAGTTTTCGGCACGTACGACATCGACCTGTCAGGTTCTTCTATTTGCTCATCATTGCAGTATACGGACTTTGGTTCAATTGACAACAATGCCCTCTAACTATATGTGAGCCTCCTGCCATGGTGCAGTTGTTATTATTTCTCAGACGTGGATAATAAAATTAAATTTTTGCAATCATTACTTTTGGACCTCTAAATTAGGCATGTTCCACTGAAGACTGTAGGAATTTGTAATAAAAATTGTCCTTGGTTCACATCTGAGGTTAAAAATGCCATCAGGGTTCAGACAAATAAATACTCTAAATGGAAACGAAATCTCTCAATTTTGAATTGGGAAACTTTCTGTCGCGCTCACAATAACTCGCCTTTTACGAGTATTACACGTAGAACCAAGAAAAAAGATATTTTTTGAATAAACTTTGTACACACGAAACCTCTAAAAAGCTTTGGAGTAATGTTCGATGTATTGGGATAGTAAAATAATTCGACTTTCAAAGATTGCCAAATGTAAACGATCTTAATAATGCTTTTACCTCCAAAAAAATAAAGAGTCCAGTTTTTGTTCCAAATGATCAGCTGTTTATCGATCCACCGAATGACTTTGAACTTAATGTTGTAGCAGAGATAAAAGTTATTAAAACTATTCGTTCTCTCAAATCTGATGCAGTAGGTGTTAATAAAGTACCACTTCGACTTATACAAATTATTTTGCCGCACTTTCTGAGTTGTCTGACACATGTAATCAAATTTGGCATTACTGCTTCGACTTTTCCCGAAGTCAAAACCAAATCCAAATTCGACCACAGACTTTCGCCCTATTAGCATCCTTCCATGCTTATCAAAGGTTTTCGAAAAGATAATTGAGGGGCAGTATTTAATTACCTTGCTCAACGTGAATTGCTGCCTCCGCTGCAGTTGCGTTTTCGACCCAATCATAAATGCTCTTCAGCTCTAGTTAAAATAGTGGATGAAATAAGGGCAAGCTATGATCTAGGTCATATAACTAAACTCTGCTTGCTATGTATGAAACTAAGAATGTACTCTGGTTTTAGTGTAAGATTGGCGCATTTCTCAAGTGCAGACCTACGTATATTTCTTCTCCAATTTCCTTAACATTAGGAGTACCTCAGCGTTCTATACTAAGTCCTCTATTATCTTGTCTCTTCATTAATGACCTCATTACAGTATACTTAAATGCTTCTGCTCACTTTTGCGCGACGATGAACAAATTTATTTGACAAGACATATTGGCTTCGTTGAAGAACTCATTTACAAGTTTAGTGAAGATCTATCTGTAATATACGACTGGTCACAGAACAATAGGCTTATTATTAATGCTACTAAAACTCAACTAATTGCTGTATCGAAAAACCACTTTTATAGTGATGAACTAGACCCAATATATTGTATCTAAATAATACTCAACTTCAATTGGTGGATGTCGTGACAAATTTAGGACTTAAAATGAACCGTTTTCTTTCCTCTGTAGACCATATAAATTACTCTGTCTTTAGAATTTATACGGGACTTCGGAAACTCTGGCTATTTTCTAATTTCACACCAAAAGACATGAGGCTGAAACTCCTTTAGACCTTACTGGTGCCTATTATTAAGTGTGGTATAGTAGGTTATCCTAAGTTGTACTCTGTGTCACAGAATAAACTAACAGTTGCTTTTAACGGTATGATCAGCTACATCCAACAGTTTCAAAGTGCTGTCACCTAGAACACTTAATCTCACAACATCTCTTTTTAATTACGTAAACTCATAGCGTTTCTTCTTCGTACATGTTATCAAGATTTGGAACTCTTTACCAATGACTACAAAACAATTAATGGGAACCAATAAATGTCATGGCGCACTCTCAAAACTAGAACTAGTTGAATCAGTATCTTATTTTTTCTTTCTTCTATTTTTATCTTCACCTTATCGCTTTCCTTTCACTTTCTTTGTTCTAACTCTTCTTTTCTCTTTTTTTCCCCTTTTCTACTTAGTTTTAAAATTGTTTATATTTGTATTAATAATTAATTATGCTAATAGTAATTAAGCATGAATTATTGTACAATACACTTACCCACACTTATTGTTATATGTAGTATGTACTATAAAAGACTCAGTCTTACTTGTACGTTTGCTAAATAAATAAATTAAAATTGAAAAACTTAAGTGTTAAGTTATTAAAAAATAAAAATCTGCGTACATATGTATCGACGAGTATCGAACGACAAGTTGTCACTTATGTCATTTATGAAGACTGTGACTGGACCTAGAATGAATTCTTTTGGTTCACCTGTTAACTTAAAACGAAAGCCCAACTGCCCGCTACTTATAAATCGTGAGGTTTAATTTATAATGCAAAATAAAACACAAACATTTGAAAGTAAACTTAAAATTTGTATTGTATTATTGGTTAAAAGAACAATTCATGGCATTTACTTCTTGAAAATGATATCATGTAATTGTTGGCCACGACTGCATCTGAGTTGGTCCATTCGGAAGGTTCAATTTTGGGCGACTCGTTCAAGCATAGCGACTGGTATCTTGCGGATAACACGAGTAATGTTGGGTTCAAAAGCGTCCATCGTAGCTGGCTTATTCCTGAAGATTTGAGACTTTACATATTCTCAGAGAAAATAGTCCAAAAGTGTGATATCGCACGATCTCGGCGGCCAACGTGAAATTAAGTGCTCACCAAAATAATTTCTCAACAAGTCCATTGTTTCACGCGCTGTATGGCTCGTAGTGCCGTCTTGTTGAAACCATAGCTCACCGAGACTACGTGCTTATGGAAGCACATAGTGCATTAACATGGCGCGATAACGGTTACCATTGACGGTAACATTCTGATTTGCCTCATTTTTGAAGAAATAAAGACCAATGATTCCACCAGCCCATAAACCACACCATACCGTTATTTTTAATAGATGTAATGGTAGCTCTTGGTACTCTTGGGGTTGCTCATCAGCTCAAATACGGCAATTTTGTTTATTAACGTATCCATTGAGCCAGAAATGGGCTTCATCACTGAACAAAATTTTACGATAAAACACCAGATTTACATTGAGTTTTTCAAGAGCCCATTCACTGAAAATATGACGCAAATTCAAGTCGCCTGGCTTCAATTCTTGCAAAAGTTGAATTTTGTACGCTTTTAGGTCGAGATCCTCCCGTAAGTTATCGTCAAGTTATCGAATACGCCAAGCCAAGCTGCTGAGAACGACGACGAATCGATTTGTCACGGTCTTCGTGTACACTCTCAGCTACAGCTGCTAAAGTCTCTTCACCACGTGCTGGATGTGGTCTTACCGGTCGAGTATATTGTATTGGCAATAGTGGTTTCAGTAGGTCGATTATGCGCACCGTAAGTTCCTCGGATCGCACGAAAAACATTTCTCACAGAATGCTGATTTTCGTAATACAGTTGAACAACTTCGAGACGCTGTTGTAGTGCGGGTCTTTCCATGATGACTTGCTAAACGATACTGAACAAAAATAATAAAAGAGTTTGATAGGAGTCACGCGTTGTCTGTCAAAAAAAGCCTATTGAAAATCAAACCTCACGATAAATCACCCCTTAAAAACAGCTTCCTTCCTACTACCTAAGAGGTAGGACTTACAATCTCACGTTTGAGATAAGAAGTTCATGATTAACTTTGTCGAAGGCCTTTGAAAAGTCTAGACGTGTGAAAAATATTAAGTGATCCTTATAAATCGGTGTGCGAACGTCACCATTAAGTATTGCTGAAGTGCAACTGTGATGCTGCCTAAATGCAGGTTGGTATACACTTAGTAGTTTATTTTGTTGCAAGTACGTATACGTTTGTGACTGTAGTAGCTTCTCAAAAACCTTGGAAAAATATGGCAGTATTGCAATAGGTATGTATTTCATAGGAGTAGTGCATCTGGCCTTCTTCTTACACACAGAAATTATCTTTGCGGCTGTCAAGGATACCGGAAAATAGGACCATACCATCTAAGCTAATAGCTTTGGATTAAATTGCAAGAATAACTTGAAGAACATCTATTAGTCACACTTCTGCGAACTTAAAGTTGACATTAGATGTGACTGGGACAGAGGTATGTTAAGGATATCTATTTGAATTAGCATCAACGATTTTATGTAGTATCGTTCTTGCCACCAATACCTAATTGAGGTAAATTTGTTCATAGTATGCTAGAAATTATCCTTGGCTTGTTTATTCTTTGCAGAGACAAGATTTCTCATAATTTTGGAGTCCTTAAACTATTCTGGACGGCGAAAGAATTTCCATTTTTTGTATCACGGAAGCTCCTTAGTTTCATAACCTCTTTTGTAAATAAAGGGCTATTGCTACGAAGGCTGTTTGATGAATACCTGGACTATAAATGACAATGCTACTCTTTTAGGTTTTGATAATTTATTTCTCAATACATAGTAATTCTCTGCAACTTGTTAAACCCCTCCGTGTAGTAGTAGTTTTAAGGTTCGGGAACAAAACGAAGTCACAGGGAGTCATATCCAAAGAATCCGGTGGATACGGGAGTAATTCGTAGTGCAATTCGACCAATTTGGCTGTAATGCCTGCGTAGATGTGGGCCGGTTCGTTATCGTGGTGGAAAGCACTTTTTTCGGCATTGAATTGGCCCAACAAATCGATGTAGTATGCTACTGTGACAAATAGTCAACGTGGATCACACCTCGAGAGTACCAAAAAATAGTGGCCATCACCTTTCCGGCCGAAGGTACGGTCTTCGCCTTCTTTGGAGTACGTTCACTTGGTAAAACCCATCGTTTCGATCGTTTTTTGGTCTTCATACCAATGAATTCATGTCTCATTGTTGGTCATGAAATGTCGCCGAAACTCCTCCGGAGTCATGGCCAAGCATGACTTTGAAATGGTTTCACGACTGTGCAAACGCGTCACCAATCGTGCGTACAGCTGCCCCATGCTCAATATCTCATGCAGGATATGGCTAACGCATCCAGTTGAAATGCCTGTTATCTCAGCCAACTCGAGAATTTTCACTTGGCGGCCCGCCAATACGAGATCATGAATTTTGTTCAGCAACCCCTTGGGCGCGGTTCATCATAAACCGACGTGCGACCACGGCGATACTCTGCGAACCTATGGTAAATGGCTGTACGTGAAGGTGAATGGGCCTCATACATACCATAGATAATGAGGTTGATTTCCTCGCAGGTTTTGCTACTCAAAAACAAGAATCAGATCACGGAGCGATACTGTTCTTTATTCAAAACAAAACTAAGCGTCGGGTTATCACCAAATTTTGACAGGCGGGCTAAAAGGGGTTATACTAAGTGATGGTGGCTCATTAGAGCCACCTATCTTCCAATCCGGTTACTTATCAAACAGCCGTCGTATATGCGATTTCTTTATTTTCAGTGGGAAGTGGAAAGTTATTACAAAAGTAATAACAGGGTAATCACACTTTGGAAATAATTTTCTTGTGCATTAAGAGATGCAACACTAAATATTGAAATATTACATGACAGTCAGAATTCTGTAAGTCTTTCTCCAGGAGATCAGGTTTTGTGTTTTTCAAATTTCTATAGGAGAACGTTTTGTCAAAGAAGGCATTTTAATTATCCTTCGCAAAGAATACATCCAGAAGTGTACTAGTTAAGGAAGAAATATGTACTTTAATTGAAGGATTTGAAATGTTCAAATTAAATACATTCATCGCCTCCAAATTAAATACTCCCACAAAATAGTTTACCACAAACAGGTTGAAGTTGTTTCTAAAAAAGAAAACAATTTCAACAAGACAATATTGTTGTAAGGTACAACGATATACAACACTAAGCGGACACTTTCTATTCTCACTAGTCAGCGTAATAAATCGATATGGGAAAGAGCTTCCAGTGAGTGAACTTGTAGACGGTCGAAAAGATGAAGTTGATCTGATATAAATGGTAACTCGCATGTAGCTACAGAATACACTCTAGCAGGTATTCGATCGATAAACCAACAAACAAACTTCTGAATTTACTGAGTTTATTGCGCATACAGATGGCAAACTTTTATTGCCTCCATTGTGTGCACAGAAAATATTTAGTGTCTAATACAATATCTTAAATTTGCTATCATCCATTAGTGAAGATCACACTATTTATCTTGAATGAAGAAAATCCCACAAAACATAAGAGACGACACATTTCTCATAGGCGGATACTTACAGTTCCTAAAGTAAGTATCGCTAACTTGATCATCATAAGAATCAGCAGCATCAATTGTGTACAAGCATTGAGTTGAATCGACCGAAAAAGCTTTCCCTCCATGTCTTTGGCGGGCTTATCCTCGTTACCATCGCATACTATAATTTTGCACATCAAGCGGAACTTTATTCAAAAATCAAAGTCACTTGAATGATAATATTTTGGTATGAGATGACAGTTAGAACCCCAGACAATAGCATTTTAACAACAAAAAGATTATGAAAACGGTATTGGCCATTATGTAACATCACAAGCAGCCGCAAAACCTTTTCAAAAAGATTGAAATCAGTGGCATATTGTGAGTCAAATTGGTCAGTGTTGTTAAAAGTGATAAGCATACTAGTTACGAAATTATTTATCAGCTATGAAAATTGAAGAAATTTGTGAGAAGGCCTTAGGCTTGTTTTTTTGTTTTTTGTGTTTTGTGTCTTTGTGAAGACTTAAAAATATATCCGCATGTACTCTTACCTTTCGTGAAATCTATCTTAAAATTTTTTTGGAGTATTGAAAAGATTTAACAATTCGGCTCACATAATTGAAAGTTTTGATCTTTTCTGGACACTTATAAAATTCCCAGATATGGGATACAAAATTAATGAAAATTAATTAATGGCGGTAGAATTTTATGATAGTCTCCCAGCATCAAGCATTAAATCGAATCCTGGACGACCTTCGAAAGCATTTGACAACTGTGCACCAAACGTGCAAAAAAGAAAAATAAAAGAACTCGTGTGAACTAAAACGTCAAGCAAAATTGCTATCGCTGCAGAAGTAAGTTAATTATCAGCAGATCTTGTAATTTTAAAAGGGCTAAAAAGAGTCAAAGTATAAAATAGTGCGCCAGCAGCGTAAGAATATAAATTCAAAGAAGGACTGCTATCCTGAAGAAGCTGCTTTTAAGCACAAGATTGATATGTCTGCTGAAGTGAAATTGCAAGCTTTACCAGATATCACAGTTAAACGTATCTTCAAGGCATAAAGTAAGTCCCTGAACATTTAGCAAATCTAGTTGCCCTTTTTTTACCTTTGCACTAAATCTCCGAATGGGGTTGTGACGCAAAATGTAGTGACAAGAATTTATTCTAAATAACATGTGTGCCTTGGTTGATGATAGATCTAAAAGAATTATATGACAAAAGTCAAGGAAAAATTCAACACGGTACTGCAGGCTTGTAAGATTTATTTTTAAAAAGAAAACAAGGAACTTATTACAACGAGAAACATCAAATACAAGATCAAATCGTTCAACTTGTGCCAAAAAAAACTTCATTTTCAATGACATGCAAATGCAATCCAAGCACGAACTTCTTTTCACAATGATAGACAGGAAGGTTTACAGCGCTTTGTCACATTATGACTCCTAATAAAAATGCTAAATTTGTGGTCCAACTCCCAAGGAAATGAATAACAGAAAAAGTGTTAGAATCAGATGAACGAATGAACGAACGTCTATTACGCATATCCGAAAACATGGACATAAAAAAGTTGCAAGCGAGATCATAAGAAGAAAAAAGAAAAAAAATTAGTAGCGAGCAAGGAGAGCTATATACGGTACAATCACGATTTCGGGAACAAGTGGGATTGATTTCGTCTAATATCTTCGAATATTACTCGAAGCAATATTGAGTGAATATGAAATTGATCTACACAAACTTGCAAGTGGAGTGAGAAGTAACCTCCTTGACCGCCAAATTGCGCTGCTACTGCAGAAAAGGTTATAATGCCTTGAAGTCAATTCATATTTAGGCAGACATGCCAAATTTCAGTGCGATACTGTCTTTAGTTTTGTTTTGGCAGCTGATTGTTTTTGACATGTTTTTCATCATTTTGAGTATAGACAAAAACGATTTTCGTTTTCTCATAAAACATTATTTTTGAGAGGCAAAACGGCGAAGGAAACAAAAGAAAAGTTGGATAAATATTATAGGGCTAATGCTCCGTCAGATTACACCGTCAAATATTGGTTTCGAAAGTTTCGTGGTGGCCGCTACTCCACTACCGATCAAGTCCGCAGCGGCAGGCTCTCCGATGTGGCTACAGACGACAATTTCAAAAAAATACATGAATTTTTGTTGGCTGACCGGAAAATGAAGGTGCACGAGCTAGCAGATACCACACAGATTAGTACTGAGCGCACACGCCATATTATGGCAATATTCTGCATATGAAAAAGTTATCCTGCTGCTGGGTGCCGCGCATACTCACTCCTGACCAAAAACATGAACGCGAGAGCACTTTTGGACTTTTGGACTTTTGGCATCGATTGGTAATTGTTGAACACCAGAGAAAAGAATGAGTGCCCGGCAATGGACTGAAACCGGCACGAGTGCTCCGAAGCGGCCGAGGGAGGTTCTATGGGTCGGAAAGGTTATGGCGTCGGTTTTCTGAGATTGCCATGGTATACAGCGAGCATTACTGTGCATTTTTAGAGCGAAATCGCTGCAAACCGGCCTCACATGAAGTGACAAAAAAAATTTGTTTTTGCAAGACAATGCCCGGGCGCACAAGAGCATCGTAACCATGGCTAAAATCAATGACTTACATCTCCAATTGCTGTCGCATCCACCGTATTCGCCCGATTTGGCTCCCTCGGACTATTATCTCTTCCCAAACCTCAAAAGATGGTTCATCAATAAAAAATTCAGCTCACGCGAGGAAATCATCGATGCCACGGAGGAGTATATTGCAGACCTTCCGGAAAATTAGTTTTCGGACGGATCAAGAAATTTGAAAATCGCTAGAATAAGTGTATCAAACTAAAAGGGGACTATATTGAATAAAATAAAAAAAAACATTTAAAAAAAATTTTTTTTCATTCCCAAGGAGGTTAGTTTTCACCCCACCATATCATATCATGAGCACTACGCTTGCTATAAGCTTCTCATCAAGTCAAATGATATCATTCAAACTTGCATTTTGCCACTAGGGTACTTGTCGAAAGAAGCACAGGAAGCAAGTAATAGGGAAAACAGAACGTTTGCTTTCTAGTAAAACAAAAAAAACTACAGAAAAATGAATGAAAGGATGGTATGAGGGAAGGTGATGTGTTATAGAACTTCATTGTTTTGATTTGAATTCTGCTGTTGTTAACATTCTCTCTAAATCTTAGCGTCATAGCTACATTTACAAAAGTTACGTAGCCAAGAGTACATTTTTATATATCTTTGTTTGTTGGCGACTTTTTACAATTTTAGAAATGGTTTTAAATTTTGCGTAAAAAACGGATTTAATGGTGCGCGAGCGTTGGCAATGTTGGAAAAGTATTTCGGCAACGATTCTCTAAAGAAAACGGTCGTTTATCAGTGGCACGAGCGGTTCAAAAGTGGTCGTGAGTCAATCGAAGATGATGAACGCAGTGGTAGACCATCGACATCGAAAACCGACGAAAACATTGATGAAGTAAAAGAAATGTTGGTCAATAACCGCAAATTAACCATCAGAGAGATAGCGGAGGACTTCAATATTGCTTATGGATCCGTCCAAGACATTTTGGTTAATGATTTGGGTTTCCGTCGTGTAGCAACAAAGTTGGTGCCAAAATACCTCAATTTTATGCAAAAAAAAAAAGACCGTGTTGACGTCGCAAAAGCGATGATTTGCGAGGCTGAGGCTGAATCCGATCCCACATTCATCGAAAGGATCATTATTGGAGACGAGACGTGGGTTTATGAGTAGGACACGCAATCCAGACATTAGGCAAGTGAATGGCGTTCACCAAATGAGCCAAGATCAAAAAAACCACATCGATTTCAGTCAAAAAAGGAGGCATTGCTCACGGTTTTTTGTGAATTACAACGTGTATTGCATCATGAATTTTTGCCAGAAGGCCAGACAGTAAACAAAGAGTATTATTTGGGCGTTATGAGACGTTTGCGTGAAGCAATTCGCCGAAAGAGACCAGAATTGTGCCATCATTATTCGTAATTTTTTTGACGAAAAATGCAACAAATACCATCCAACGACCATCTAATTCACCTGATTTGGCTCCCTGTTATTTCTTTCTGTTCAATCGAGTTAAAAAACCACTACGGGAAACGTGTTTCAGTAGCCGAGAGGAAGTACTGGAAAAATCGCAGGAAGTACTGACACAAGTGGCATAAGTGTGTTGCAGTCGATGGGGATTACTTTGAAGGGGACAATATAGATTTAGATGAATAAACCTGTATTTCTAATTTTCTGAACGTTAATACATATAAAAAAATATGTTCCAAATTTATTCTGGATGGGGTAAAACTTTTACAACTAAATATCTTACATAACTGAACAAGTACATATCAAAAGATATATAAGGTGCGCAACTATTTAAATTTGTTTGTTTGCAACATATATATTTCAGAAATAAGTGCTGATCGATTTTGACATATCCAAAACGTCATGAAGCTTAGACATATTTTAAACAAACCGTTTTGACACATAAGTGATTTTATGTTTGCGTCATATACTTTTGGTTTTGCGGAAATGTCTGATTTTATGCCAAATAATCGTCATTTGCGGGAAGTGTTGATTTTCTTCCTTCATTCGAAGAAAACTGCGGTTGAAGCGCATCGAGAGCTTCAAAAAGTTTACGGAGATGATGCTCTACGAGGGCGGTCTCTCGGCCCTACAAAGAGAATAGAAAAATTTTGGGAAAGAATTTATTTATTTTTCAACATAATCGCCTTTCAGCTTTATACACTTTTCCCAGCGATGTTCAAAAAGTTCGATACCCTTTTTATAATAAGAACTATCTTGCTTTTTAAAGTAGCCATTAAGTGCCGATATCACTTCTTCATCGTTGGAAAATCTTTGACAACTGAGTCTTTTTTTCAAGGGGGCTAAATCTGGCGAATAGAGTGCATGAGGTAGCGATCCAAACTTTAATTCATTAATTTTGGCCATTGCAATAAAACGGTCTTCGCCTTCTTTGGAGCTGGTTCTCCCTTTTGAATCCATTGTTTTGATTGTTCTTTTGTTTCGAGTGTAAAGTGATGAACCCATGTTTCATCCATTGTTATGAAACGGCGCAAATATTCTGCTTTGTTGCTGTGAAACTTCGCTAAACACTCAATTAAAATATCTTCACGACACTGTTTTTGCACTCTGCGGCACCCATCTTGCACACAGCTTTCTCATGACCAAATTTTCAAATAATATGCGATGTACCGCACTTTTTGAAATGCCTACAATTTCTGCTAGCTCGTGCACTTTCAGTCTACGATCATCCAGCACCGCTTTGTGGATTTTAATGAGTCGTCACCTCATTTAATCAACCACTGCAATGCTCGTCTTGGCAGCTCGTACGGCCTCGTTTAAACTCAGCAACCAAAAATTTTACTGTTGTAAACGAAGGAGCAGACTCACCCAGAGTAGAATCCAGTTCAACTTTTATATTGGTTGGGCTGTGACCTTTCAAATAAAAGAATTGTATCATAACGATGACCAATTTTCTCCATTTTCAAAAAATTCACTGACAAAGTTCACTATTGATGGCTGCCAAACAAATACTAAACAACGTAGCGCTTTCAAACTTGAAGCATATAATTTTTAGAATGCGTACTTTCCTACACAGTTTTTTCAAACAACTACCGCCATGTCTTCGTCAGGCCGGGTACTTCTAGCACCGCGATTGATTGGTGATTGGTTTCGTCGCTTCAAAGACGGTGATTTCCATATCGACGACCGTCTACATGAAAGAAAGCCAAACTCCTTCGAAGTCGCTGAATTGAAGGCAAAAACTAGGAACTTGGTTTCCTCATGATTTAAAGGCAGGGGACGTTGAGTGTCGTTTTTTTGCCTGTGGAAACTGCTCTAGCGGAAAAAAAGAAGGGTTTCCTTCCTTCGCATCCTGACGGGTGATGGAAAATGGATTAAACCTACCTGAAAACGCTCACATAGAAAGTTCTACCCCACTCGCCTTATTTCCCAGATATTACGCCGTCCGATTATTACTGATTCCGTTCGATGGCACATTGTCTGGCTGATCAGCAGTTCGGCTCATATGAAGACATCAAAAAATGGCTTGATTCGTGAATTGCCTCAAAAGATAAACCTACTTTTACCATAACGGTATTTGAACTCTGTCAAAAAGATGGGAAAAAGTTGTAGCTAGCGATAGGTAATACTTTGAATGGTTCATTTGTAATAAAATTTTCACAATAAAGTCGCATTTTCGTAAAAAGCTGCGATAACTTAGTTGCTTACCTAATATACGAGGGCTGTTTGATGAGTACCCGAATTGGAAGATGGGTGACGCCAATATGAGTATAAAATTATTACGACTTCCTTCATCCTTTCAACATTTGGCGACAATCCGACGCTTAGTTTTGTTTTAACACCCATTTCAAAACATCCTGTTAGTGTTATTTGCGACCATGGAATAAGAGCAGTATCGCTCAGTGATCTGATTCTTGTTTTTGAGTGGCAAACCTGTGAGGAAATCAAGCCCATTCTCGATGGTGTATATGGGATCCATTCACCTTCCCGGTCAACCGTTTACCATTGGTTCGCCGTGGCCGCACGTCGGTTTTTTTTTGATGAACCGCGCCCAAGTTGCCCAAAAACGGTTACTACAGAGGAAACAATGGACAAAATTCATGATCTCGTATTGGCGGACAGCATAGTGAAAATTCTCGAATTGGCTGAGATGGCGGGCCACATAGTCACCATAGCCAAATTGGTCGAATTGCACTACTGATTGCTACCCCATCCTCCGTATTCTCTTTATTTGACTCCCTGCGACTTCTTTTTGTTCCCGAACCTTAAAAGAACGCTCACCGGAAATAAGTACATGTCGAACGAGGAAGTTACGTTGTAAGTTCTAATCCGAATATTCATCGAACAGCCGTCGTATTCAACAAACGAAACAGTAAAAAAGTTCCACTTGATCTGTAAAAAAAAAAACACCCTGTGCGTTGGGAATAAATAGAAAAAAGGTTGGTTTTGTCTCCTTAATTCATGTCCTCTCCGGAAGATGGCAAGGTTATGCGATGTAACGTTGTAAGCAAAGTTTTTTTTTTTTTGTTTGTTGTTCAATAGAGCCGAAGTGAATTTTATAATGATGGCATAGTTATACAATTTTCCCTTAGGGTGGTGGCGATAGAGTGATGGTTGACTCACTGGCTGTCATGCCACCTACCTGGGTTCTTATTCTGGTAGGAGCAGAACAGCAAATTTTTCAAAATCGTCCTCACCCTTTTGGCGGGCAATGGCATACCTCCGAAAATCAAATTCTGCCTATGAAAAAGCTTCTCAGGAGAGCCGTTCCAACCGTCAATAAACAGTAAAGGCCCTGCTCAGGAGTGTTAAAATTCACGAAATGAGAAGCACAAATGAGTGCGACAAGCTAGGCCGTGGCAAACACCGGGCTTTCGCGCCATATATTTGTTTTTTTTTTTTTCGCTTGGGAAATAGGAGCAGGTGAACATGTCGCCAAAACACCCGATCTAATAGACTTCTTTATCGGAAAAGGAGTAAACGCTAGTTACGTCAAAGTTGAAGAGGGCTTCGATCTTACCTCCTCTCACTGTGCGAATCCTTGGTTAAGAAACAAAGACCACCCAGATTAACTAACAGCAAAACTCACTGGGAAGATTTCCGAATAGACGTTGTACACAATACTGAGTTGAAAGTAGCACTTAGAACGCCGTATCAACTTGAAAAAGTAGTTGAACGTTTTGTTGAAGTCATACAGCAAGCGGCCTGGAAGAACAATCCCCGCGAATCGAACAAAGTTCCCAAAGTCGGCATAAGATATCCACCGGAAATTAGAGAATTGATAAGGAAGAAACGAAGAGCGCGGAAAAAGTGGCATGAAACCCGGGCACCACAAGATAAAACGTCCTTTAATAGGCTCTGCAACTTGTTGAAAAAATCGATCAAGGACTTCAATAATCAAGGTATTAATAACTACCTTGAAAGACTCACAGCGACAAAGGATACCAACTACTCCATATGGAGATCCGTTAAAAGTGTTCGAATGCCCCAAATACACGTGGCGCCAACAAAAAGAAACCAGGATGAATGGGCGAAAGAAGATAAGGAAAAAGCTAATGTTTTCGCCGAGCATCTTGCAGAAACGTTTAAACCATTCGAGGGGGAAGTGCTTCCAAAAAATGTCAATACGCTAAACGTGACGACAAACTTCCCAGTAGAAAAGTTTGTTTTAGGGAACTTAGACAAGTTATAGACACGCTTAAGCCCAATAAAGCCCCGGGATATGACTTAATAACGGGAGAGATACTGAAAGCTGCTCTATCTTATAAATTCCAGCATTAGATTAGAGCATGTACCGCACCAGTGGAAAGTAGCCGAAGTTATTATGGTTCCGAAACCCGGTAAACTTTTGTCTAAATTTAAGTCATATAGACCAATATCGCTTCTCCCGATTACATCGAATGTCTTCGAGTGAATCCTACTTAACCGTCTTAAACCAATTACCAACACAAATTCCCTCTTGCCTGATCATCAATTTGGCTTTAGAATTCAACACTCTATAGTTGACCAAGTGCATCGAATAACCGATGTAATTGAACGAGCAATCGAGTGTAAGTTAGTCTGTTCAAGCGCATTCCTTGACGTTTCGCAAACCTTTGATAAGGTATGGCACGAAGGCCTAAAATATAAACTCCGACAATTGTATTGTATTTTAGGTTCATACCTGGAAGACCGACTCTCCCGTGTGAGACACGGAAACGAATATTCCACTTTTAAGACAATAAAGGCGTGGGTGCCGCAAGGAAGTGTACTTGGCCCTCTGTTATATTTGCTTTTTACCCGCGATATACCGCAAATGGACGACACTGTCCTAGCCACATTTGCTGGTGACACTGCCATTTTGGCAACGGCTAAAGCAGTCGAAGAAACAACGTGTCCTTACACGGATTAACAATTGGACAAAGACTTGGCGAATCGCGCTTAATGAAAACAAGTCTGTCCACGTGAACTTCACTCTCAAGAAAATTGAGAATCCACCGGTGTTTATCAACGCAGTACGAATTCCTTACGCGAACGAAAACATAATAATCGATTACAAGGTCAAACAAATATTTCTGCGATCTAGCGCTGTGATGAGCAGCGCGTAATTTTTTTCTAAAGTACACAGGATATCTTATAAAAACAAAATAAAATGCGATAGAAGAACTGCTTGTTGAGTGTGAACTCAGTCGTGGTTTGCGTAAGTTAGGTGTTTTTTAGTGATTAAGAATCTCACCGGGCTCCGGGTTTATAGTGTCTGTGAAGATTTCTCACCTTCCTAGGAAAAAAAAAAGTAAATGCAGAGTAAAGCTGGGTGTATATACCATATATTGAAAATTTTCAATCGCTGTCAGTGGTGCTCCATGAATGATCGCATCTGTAGATAGTTTCATTCGCGCAAGTGCTTCTTTTTTATAGCATAATTCGCTTAATTAAAAAGATCCCATTATTGGCTTCCAGGTTTGTTCTAGGACTTCCAATTTTACAAGCAGGGCAGAAACGGGTTTGCTTAGTGCTTTGATACGATCATTCAAATCGACAGCAAATGAATCGATTATAGCCAGTAGAGTGTTGTGCATATCTTGAATTGTGGATTGTGCGGAGCAAGCCGAATGTTTTGCTGGACTTACCATCCTTTGAAGAGCTAAGTGTTAGGCGTTTGGCATTTTTAGCTTATCCTGTAGTTTAAATTCTATTTGCCTCAGACATCTTCATAGTTGACATATGCAATATGACAACATTAACCTAGTGTTCATTATAAGCACATTGTACGAGTACAAGAATTCCAACAAGATCTGTAAGCTTCCGACTGATCGAGAACGTACTCGTACATGAAAACAGTTCTATCACTTTGTTAATAACCGACGTCCGTAATAAACGTTAAGATGATATTAGAATGGAGAGGAACTACCGTTCAGTGGTAGTTGCTATTCGTCTTTGTACTGATTTTGTTTACTGCAGGCAGTTCAACTTCCTGAGGATACCCACGTATTATAATGAGAGGCTCCGGGAACTCAGAGTGCCTAAGAGAACCATATTGCTTATGAAAAGACTTTTATTTTCTCGACGATTTAAACTGTAGGTCCCTCTTGCTGCCAAAGTCCCAAAATGACAGAACGAATAATACAACGGATTGGGAGACTCGACCCTTATCAAGAACGGGGTGTTGCGCCACCTAACATCTATCTACACACCTTAAGTAATCCTGGGTGTGATATCAGAAAGAATAGCCTTCACGCCCTAAAAAGTTGCAATTACCATCAATTGGTTCTCTTAATTTTACGGACTTCGTAACTTTAATATTTTGAAATATCTACCAGTCGGAAAGGCCAGAGTTGGCAAAGTACACTACTTTGGAGTTCTTTCCAAATAAAACACGTTCTAACATATATCCCTCAATCTGTTTAAGAATGGCCGATTTAACCATGAAAGGATTTGCACCCTTCAGGTATGGTACCAAGGCTTCTTTCACTGTTTTCAATCAAAGCATGGGACTCCATTAATATGGGGCATAACTGGAAAATGCTTTACTCATACATAAAAATGCGATAATTAGGAAGAACAAATGTTTTCTTTTGGCCTTTTAAAAAAAAAAAAAATGAGATAGTAAGGGTTACACAAAGTCAATAAAATATTTATTGGAGACCAAAAAGGTCGCCCCTAAGTAAATGAACTTTCCATGAGGAAAACCTTTCCATGATCCTTTCCCTTTTTGTTTGAGAGACTTATGTACACAAAAAGGTTATTCATAAAAGCTGGACGACTTTCGAGAACGATTTAATTTAAAGATGTACGATTAAAACCGGAAGGAAGAGCACGATATGATGCCGTTGGATTGTTTGTGATTTGAGTATTATTTATTGAATTTCAAATTTAAAGTCAGAATTAGAAAAAAGTGCTATAATTTCAGGTATTCCGGTGTAAAGATAGTTGTACTTACTCAGATCCTAGTCCAGGTCCAGAGCTAATCCAGTCATTGCTACCATAATCATCGTGCAGTGTTTGTCCACCACCATGCAAGAAAACTGATGGAGGTACTTTTGGCGGGTCGGTATATATTAGTTCCGGTCCATGTCCATGCCCATGTCCATGTAGTGGAGGAGGCACATGGGACCCATGAGGTCCATGAGAACCGTGAAGACCATGAGGTATATTTGGTAGACTGGGTGGACCAGCTTCGTTATGCCAAACCGGAACAATCTAAAATAAAAATACAGTGATTAAAATGAATTTTATGAATTTTTTTTAAATGAATATGAATATTTGAACATTTGGAACATATGGAATGGGCTGCCAATCTCTTTATAACCTGCAAACAATCAAAATCACCGTATCGATATTTCTATCGTGTGTAAAGGAAATGTCAGTGGATTCGCGACGTTTTTCTGCAGATACTCGTACTAGATCTAGAAATTTTAATCGGTTATTATGGGACGGAAGGATGTAGTGGTCAGTCCATGGGAGCCTACACAGAGCGAATCCATTGCTGGCTAGAATATTCGAGAAGGGGCTTTACAAAAGTGATGTACAGGTATTTTGTAACATAAGGGTCAGGAATCTTTTTGGACCATCGGTTAACGAAGCCAAGCGCGGGGGGGCTGAAGTTGAGTTCAGTATCACAGATGTTTGCACATAACATAGGGTGGAAGAAAGGAAGTTAGGGAGGGATAAATGAGAGATATGGTATTCCATAGTTGAGTTGTACGGCTTAGGAAAGAATAACGATACTTCAGAGAGTGTCCAAAAATGTGCTTGACGATAACACCTGAAATGCAACTTGCGATTTCGTTGGAGAACTGTTTTTAAAAACAGCGATACAATAAGGACGAGGGCGTCAAAATATTGTGTAATATGGGCTTCACCTAAGAGTTTTAATGCACGATTTTTTATATATAGCGTTGTGAGTGAAGCAACTTTTGTTATTGTGAAAAAAAATGGATTCAAAGCAATTTCGTGTGTTGATTTATCATTGCTTTTTGATGGGCAAAAATGCAGCCGATGCAAAGAAATGGCTTGATAAGTGTTACCCGGACTCTGCACCAGCCGAACGAATCATTCGCAAGTGGACGGAGAAATTTAAAAGTGGTCATACAAGCACCGAAGATGATGCACCCAGTGGACGTCCAAATGAGGCTGTTTCAGATGAAAACATCAAAAAAGTCCACAAAATGATTACGAATGACGTAAAGTGAAGTTGATTGAGACAGCTGAGGCTCTGAAGATATCAAAAGAACGTGTTGGATATATCATACAATATTTGGACATGCGAAAGCTCCGTTCAAAGTGGGTGCGGCGTTTGCTCACAGTCGACCAAAAACAACAACGTGTTGATGATTCAGAGGAGTGTTTAAAGCTGTTCAACCACAATAAAGCCGAATTTTTGCGTCGGTATGTGACAATGGATGAAACTTGGCTCCATCACTTCACTCCAGAGGCAAGTCGGCATTCAGCTGAGTGTCGAGCAGGCGACAAACCTCGTTCAAAACGACCAAAAACTCAACAGTCGGCTGGCAAGGTTATGGCATCCGTCTTTTGGGATATACATGGAATAATTTTCATCGACTATCTCAAAAAGAGGCAGACTATCAACAGCGCCTATCACATTGCATTGTTTGAGCGTTTGAAGGACGAAATCGCAGAAAAACGGTCGCATTTGAAGAAAAAGAAAGTGCTGTTTCATCAAGACAATGCACCGTGTCACAAGTCGATGAAAACAATGACAAAATTGAATGAATTCGGCTACGAATTGCTTCACCACCCACCGTATTTTCCAGATTTGGTCCCCAGCGACCTGTTCGCAGACCTCAAAAGAATGCTCGCCGGAAAGAGATTTAAGACTGATGAAGAAGAAATAGCCGAAACAGAGGCTAAACCGAAATCGTACTACAAAACTGGTATCGAAAGATTGAAAAGTCGTTTCAATCAGTGTATCGCCCTCGAAGGCAACTATATTGATAAATAAATTTGAATTTTGCAAAAATTTTGTGTTTTACTATAAAACGGACTTTTCAGCCCATTGGTCTATTCTGACTGAAGGCAGGATGTTGAGCTTCGTTGCCGTTAAATAGTGTGCCGAAAAAGTTGTTCCACATTCTTAGTACCGACTGTGACTTTACTACACAGTTTCTTGGCGTCTGTATAAGTCTTCTTGCCTTGACATGTTCTTTTTTCCTGTTGGTACAATTTCCGTATATTATTCCTGGTCTATAACCTATCAATATCTTCGAATGCGCGATTCTATTTTACTCGTACAACTCAAGAGCGGCTCTCATTCTTCGTTGATCTTCAACAAACCAGAAATTTCTTGGTGGTGGTCGAGTTAAATCCAGCACATCAGTTGCGGCGTCTCCGATGGCACGTTGTCAGAGTTCACGCTCTGCGGCATAAGTGTTGTTGAAAGATTTTAAGATTTAAAGATTCTGGCGATCCCTTGCGGTCACACAATAGTTCTTCTTTTTCGTTGCGCATTCCTTGAGTGAATGAGTAAGGTATCTTAATTATGAATAAAATATTAAATCATCACTCATAACTCATTAATCATGCTACTTATAAATACTTATCACTCATCACTCTCTAAAGAGAGTGTTTACTCTTAGTTTTCACTCATCGGCCATGAGTAAAGTAAGAGTAATTTGTTAGAAACCAAATCAAAGTTTCAAATATGCAAAGGTTGACATAACGGAAATTGGAAATAAACAGCAAGCTATAGTTCACTAAACTAAACACCAAAGTGAAATCACTTTAAGCTACCCTATAAAACTAATATTATTAAAACTTATAATATAAACCAGTGAAAGTGATTTATAGCTTTTTCAAGAAGTAATGTCAATCTCGAGCCAAAGTCTTGAAGATCCAGACTCAGACTCCTCAAGCAAAGATTGATTTCAGAACAAGATACCAATATTTTAAATGTAAATCTGATAGTAACGGTAGTCAGGTAAAAGAAACGTGTACCATATGTTGTGCATTCCTAATAACGTTGAAATTGGTGGATATGGAAGAAAGCATGGTACTGAAACAGTTACTGCGCATAAGGAAAATGCCTAAAATAAGAAACCAAGTAATAGTCTAACACAAAAAGTTAAAACTAACGGTCATATAAAAAATCTGCGCGGTTTTTTGGTACACTTTCGAAAACAAAAATTCTTTATTCGAAATCAATTTCAACCAAGTACATTTTGGCCATTATTATCTATGACCTTTTGCCATTTTACGGGTAGATTCATGCACAACTCCTGTGAATTATCAGCGGTAAACTTGGCCAAGTGATTTTCAACGGCTCTTCGGTCGGCCAATTTTTTACCATCAAGAGAGTTTTTCAAAGACCGAAACAAATGATAATGGTAATAGTTATACGGTGGATGCATCAAAACTTCCCAACCAATCTCTGTCAAATTGTTCCGGGTCATAAAAGGTGAGTGTGGCCTAGCATTGTCATGATGGAAGACAACTCCCTTTCTGTTGGTCAATTCTGGTCGCTCTTTCTTAAAAGCTTCATTCAAACAGTCGGGTTGTGCACAGTAGAGGATCGAATTGACTGTTTCGCCATGTTTTAGCAGCTCATAATTGACAATTCCCTTCCAATCTTACCAAACACTCAACATAACCTTGTTTGCCGTCAATCCAGGATTTGAAGTCGTTTGTGGTTGGTCATTGGCCTTTGACTATGATCGTTTGCGTTGGATATTCTCGTATTTGATCCATTTTTCATCGACCGTAATTAATCGCTTGAAAAATGTTTTTATTTCGTTACGTTTCGGCAGGGTTTTATAGATGGTTATTCGGTCAAATGCGTTAATTCATGTGGCACCCAAATATCGAGCTTCTTTGAGAAGATTGCTCGTTTTAGATGATTCCAAACTGTCGTACGCTTGATGCTTAGTGCCTCTGCTATCTCCAGATAGCTTCCGTGCTGGTTTTGCTCTATCAGCTGCAAAATTTTATCGACTTTTTCAGTGACAAACCGACCAGTGCGAGGTGTATCTCTTACGATTACATCGAAATTTACAGAACGGAATCGAACAAACCACTCCTGGGTCCGGCGTTTAAGCACACAAATTTTTCGGCATGTTTTTGCAGCGTTTTCCCTTTTTTTATTATAAAAAAGCATCACATAGTGTATTTCTTCAGATATTTCACTCAAATTCAAATCAGTATAACTTTTAACACGAGCAACAAATTCACAAGAAATGTTTCCAGATAAATGAACACCAACACCATCTAGTGACAAAAAAACGCGGAGACTTTTTATATGACCTACAAACAAATTTAATTCTGTTGAAGAGTTCAATGAGACGTTGGTAGAATTTTTGTAATTGTTTCAATGGTTCCTTTGCGTATAGTAGAAAATGAATTCCCCGAGCAGCATCGATTCTAGGTCTAGACATTCGAAACCAGAGGGTCAGCGTTTTTTGTCGACGAACTTTGTGGAGGAACATTGAATTTTTTTTTTTTTCTTTTTTTTTCGGAATGTGCAAAAATTAATGAAAATATGCTCGGAGACTGCCAATTTTTGTGCGACTAGTGACAGTTGGTCTGACGGAAGAAGAAGTTTTCTTGGCTGCAGTTCATTGGATCTCGCAGAATTTCGAAAGAAAATCTCCAGCTTTGGCTTGCCATCGGTTTCGCAATACAAGCTCTGCAGAGAGAGTCGCAGCAACACTGAAAGACATATTTTGGATTATTAAATAATAAAATAGGTTCTATGGGGTAAAACCTCAGCATTGTTTGCCAGATCCTCAAGAAATGAGACTCTCTAAACTGCGCCAACTACAGAGGTATTAGTCTTCTTAAAATTTTCCTCTTAAAACAACCAAGAGTAACCTTATTCGCTTTCGATAGAGTCCATGCCTCTGCACCATAGAGAAGGACTAGAATGATTAGGGTCTTGTAAAGGGTCACTTTAGTTGCTCGAGAGAGGGTTTTGCTACTCAATTGCTTTCTTAGCCCAAAGAAACAGCGCTTGGCAAGAGTTATTCAACGTTTAATGTCATCGCTGGTGTCATTGCCTGAGTTCATAGCGGAGTCTAGGTAGATAAAGTCCTTAATCACCTCAAAGTTATATCTGTCTATAGTGACATTCTGTCCGAGACGTCGGTATTAGGTGTACTTCCTTGACAGCATATACGTTGTCTTGCCCTCATTGACCGCCAAAATCTTTTTGGCCGCCTTCGTATCAATACTCACGAACGCGCCAGTTACATCCCGTTATGTTCTGCCGATTATGTGATTATGATTATGATTATGACGGTGAATGGAGGAGGAGATACAACGACGAACTATATGGGCTGTACAGCGACATGGATCTAGCTAGGAGAGTGAAGGTAATAAAATTGAGATGGCTAGGTCATGTAGAGCGAATGGAAGCGAATGCTCCGGCCCAAAAGATCTTCGAATAAACTCCAGAGGGACGGCGCAGTAGAGGAAGACCGCGACTCAATTGGCGCACGCAAGTGAAAGGGGACCTTAACATAATTATTAATCGTCATGATTATAGACATTGCATTTTCTGCCTACTTTGGTGGTTTGCAAACTACACATCGTCTGCGAATTTGGCCTGCAAGAATCGGATGATCCAATTATGTTTTGCGAACGGAAGCAGAAACGGTTCTTTCAACATTTTGCACGGATCCAGGTTGCAATCTTTGTGTTCCGTGTTTAATTATTAAAGATTTGGCGATACTCGGACGGCACTTCAGAGCATTGATATTTGCCCCATGTGATTTGGTTGCTAGAGCAGAGCTATTTATTGTTACGTCAATCAGCAGAAGTAATATAGGCATGTACCATTTTTTGCTTCTTATAGCTATGCGATATGTTCCTATATTGCCATCAAGTCGGTCTACCATGCTCATAAACTTATTATACTCGCTGATGACATTTGGTTGATCAATATCTATTCTTGCTTTCGCCGCCATCGAATAACTTTTGGCTTTTTGTACAGGATGAACACCATACTCATTTTATAACAGTGTCGTCACACTATTATCATTCCACCTAACAGCACATAATATTGTCATTTGCATCAAGTTTGACATCATAAAAACCTGTTTCCAGAACACAAGGACGTTGTGTGTATCCTCGTACACTCCCCAATACATTTGACGTCTTGGAAGTGGCGCAGATGAGGATTCCAATAAAACAATATATTTTGCTGGATCGTAGAGAAAAACTCGTGTTGGTTTGGTTGCTTACTGCATATTTAACTCTTTTGTTGACGATGTGCGTAATTCTGACTTCACCAATGAAAAGCTCAAAAAAAACCGTTATTACAGAGTGGAGCAGCGGATTCTGCATTCATTGTTCATTGTTAGTAAATTTGAGCTGATCCACTTCCGAGACCTTTAATTTATTACGAGTACTTGAGGCTTACTTGTAATATAAATGATGTTTAATTCACCGGGCTCAGACTCTTCATCGCAGTGTGAATTTATAATCAATTCACCCGGAGCAAGTAACTGCGCCCTGCTGAATCTGTCTGCATCGATATCTTCCTCACCTCTTGTGTCACCATCGGATTTTGCACGGTCTCCAGGAGGATCAATATAGACATCAACTTCCCGAATGTTATCATCATCCTCCAGTTCATCGATGATTTCTAAGCAGACCGCAAAGATACGTGAAAATTTCAATATGTAGCTATTAAAATGCCCATGAGGTCGGCTTCGACCCATGCAACTCTCACCGTCAAATTCTCATGTAATAATAAATGTAATCCCTTTATACACAAGGTGGAGCAAAATTAATCACCCTATCGGAAGATGGTATAATTTTTGCAAATTTCGTCGTACGTCAATCATATTTAACATTTGTGAACTACAAGACTACAGTACTTAAACAAATGAGCAATAAAGACCTATACTCTGCAAAAGCGTAGAATAATTGTGTCGATTTTTTGACCAATAATCGATCGGTGGTGTTAGGCAGCGTGAATTTCGACGTGGATTTCCTTGTCGTTTCGCATCAACTGGGTAAATATTTCGGCTCTTAGCTACTCGACTCGAACAGATTGGAACCCTTGGAGATCATGCAAAGCGTGGCTGCCACTGTACTAATCGTTTGGCCGAGAATATCGCGGCTGTGGCTGCCGATGTCGCTGAGAATGAAGAAACATCAACCAGACGACGGGCCACGCGATTGCGCATCACCAGACGGACCCCACAACGAATTTTAGTGAAAGACTTACACATGTTCACGTTCAAAGTGCAAACAGTGCATCAGTTAATGTCGCCTGTATGTCAGTCGCGTGTGAATTACTATAAAGCTATCCTAAATCTCAAGAACGAAGAGAACGATTTTGTGTCGAAAATCATCATGAGCAACGAGGCGCATTTCCATATAAGCGGTTACATCAATAAGCAAAATCTTCGTTTCTGCGGCACTGAAAATACGCGTGTGATGCACAAAGAGCCATTACATCCACTAAAAGCCACTGTATGGTGCAGCGTTCACGCGGGAAGAGTATTTTTTTGAGGAGGCCATCGGCAATACGGTCACTGTTACTGGCGAACTCTACAGGGCAATTATAAACGACTTCTTACTACCGGAATTGGATGAGGGGGGCTTGGTGAACATGTGACCACACACAGCACGAGCCACAATGGATATTTTGAAGGAAGCATTTCCTGGTCAATTAGTCTCCCGTTTTAGCTATTTAGCATAGCTAGCAATATCGCCCGATTAGCCATCTCAGACGTTTTTCTTTGGTTTGGCCGCGGGTTTATGTCAACAAGCCTCAGACAATCGCAGCCCTTAAGGAGAATATTCGACAGTTATCTCTGAAAATCTTGCGGAAAGTCATGGAAAATGCGATATCGGATATCATCATTTCCACTTAACAGAAATAATTATAAAGGCCCACATGAAGATTTCTGTCACTCAAAATCATTTTCTTCATTTAGTAAAAAAATAATTCAAAAACAAAATTGTATGATTAATTTTGCGGCACCTTATACGTAAATATAAATCAAACTTTACGGAGAAAATATAAAAAATACCAGAAAATACTTCCATTTTAGGATAAACTCACTTTTTAAATTGAATTTTTTTAAATTGTTACACAATAAATTCAACGCCTACCATTTAAAATACTATCATACATTCTTTTATATAGCAAATAAAATATGGGTCATATAAATAGTCTCCGCCGTTTTTTGTCACTAGATGGTGTTGGTGTCCATTTATCTGGAAACACTAATTCGTTGATCGTATTAAAAGTTATACTGATTTGAATATGAGTAAAATATCTGAAGAAATACCCTATGTGAAGCTTTTTTACTATAAAAAAGGGAAAAAATCTGCAAAATTATGCCGAAAAAATTGTGCAATTTACAGTGAGAATGCTGTGAGTAAACGTTAGACCCAGGAGTGGTTTGTTCGATTCCGTTCCGGAAATTTCGATGTAGAAGATGCACCTCGCACTGGTCGGCCTGTCACTGAAGGAGTCGATGAAATTTTGCAACTGGTGAAGCAAGACCGGCACGAAAGCTGTCTGGAGATGGCTGATTCACTAAACATCACCCATATGACAGTTTGGAATCATCTTAAGTGAGCAGGCTACTCAAAGAAGCTTGATGTTTGTATAACACATAAATTAACGCAAAGAAATTTAATTGACCGAGGAACTATCAGTGAAACGCTGATGAAACGTAATTAAATGGAATCATTTTTGAAGTGATCCATTACGGGCCTATATACGAGAATATCTAATGCAAGCGATCATGATCAAACGGCGGTGACCGACTACAAACGATTTCAAAGCCTGGATTGACGGCAAACAAGGTTATGTTGAGTGTTTGGTGGGATTGGAAAGGAATTGCCTATTATAAACTGCAAGAACATAGCGAAACGATCAATTCGATCCTCTACTGTGAACAACTCGACCGTTTGAAAGAAGTTATCGAGAAAGAGCGACCAGAATTGACCAACAGAAAGCGATTTGTCTTCCATAATGACAATGCTGGGACACACATTTTTGAACATCCGGCAAAAATTGACGGAGCTTAGATGGGGAGTTTTGATGCATTCACCGTATAGCACGGACCATGCAATATCTGATTACCATTTGTTTCGGTCTTTGCAGAACTCTCTTGATGGTAAAAAATTGGCCGACTGAAGAGCCGTTCAAAATCACTTGGCCAAGTTTTTCGCTCATAATCCACAGAAGTTGTACCTCGATGGAATTATGAAGCTACCCGGAAAATGACAAAAGGTCATAGATAATAATGGCTTATATGTACTTGATTGAAATTGATTTTGGATAAAGAAGTTTATTTTTCAAAAATGTACCAAAAACCCGCGGATACTTTTCATATGACCAATATATTTTTTGTAATTTCTCATTGTAATCTCGTGTTTATGTGACAATTTGAAAAAAAAAGGGTAAATGAGGCGTTTTCGACTCATTAAGGAAATCTGCTGTAAAACCCAAAACTGCCGAAGTTTAACGTAATGTATCAAGGCCGGTGGAAACGCAATGGAGTTCGTTATATGATTTCTTGAGACAAATATTGCAAATAAAAGGAAAATAGTTTTCAGATGTTCAGAGCATAAATATAAAAAGTCAGGATTTCTTATACAAATATTTCTGAGCACCTTGATTGCACCAATCCTTTTCTGGTGAACATTTTGCAAGAAGAAAACAATTTTTTTATGTTTTTTTTTTTTTTCTCATCTATAGTTGGCCTAGACAATAAATGGGAAACTGTAACCATCGGGTATACTGTAAACCATTCTCTCCAGATATTCCGAAGAATATTCAGATTCGTTTTTTAGACTTGCTTTCGTTTAGATGGTACCACACTTTCTCAGAATGCAACTATTGCAGCACTTTCATACCCACGCTTCAAACTGCAGGACCGCGAATATTTAATAAATCCATTAAGAGAAGCAGTCAAGTGTTAAAGTCCTGAGTTTCACCAAACTTGGGTTTGAAGATCCCTTATTTCCGGGAATTCCATTCTCCGATGTATATAATTGAATTAGAAACACATTAGTACTCTGACGATCTATATATAGATTTAGCCTTCATAAGCTCCAGTAGAGAGGCTCTTCTCGTACGCAAGTATTGGATATGTAATTTAATTTGTGCGGTTTTTTTTAAAATTTGAACGTTTATTTAAGAAAAACATGTACAATAGTATTATTCAAAGTATTGCCCATCTGAAGATATGACTTTTTCCCATCTTTCTGGCAATTTATGGAATCAAGAAGAATGAATCAAGCCAATTTTTGATATTCTGCTCTGATGTGAACCGTATTTCAGTGAGGGTGTTCTGCATCAACCGGAACAAATGGTAGTGAGAAGGGGCAAGGTTTGGGTTATAAGGCGGGTGGGGTAAGACTTCCCATCCACTGTCTTCCAAATAGTTCTTAACCGGAATAGCAACGTGGGGCCGAGCGTTGTCATGATGGAAAATTATTGCCTCGTATCTGGTCGCATATTCCGGGCGTTTTTCGGCTTCAAATGGATTAATTGTGTTTGGTAGCGTTGTCTATTAATGGTTTTACCCAGTTTTAGCAGCTCATAATACAGCACTCCCATCTGATCCCACCAAATACAGAGCAATACCTTCGCGCCATGGATATTCGGCTTTGCCGTTGATTTGGCTGGTTGGCCGGGTTTCACATATGATTTTTTGCGCTTGGGGTTGTCGTAATGGATCCATTTTTCATCACCAGTAACAATCCGATGCAAAAATGACTTCCTTTTGTGGCGGTCCAGCAGCATTTCGGACATGCAAAACCGCCTTTCGACGTCGCTCGGCTTGAGTTCATGTGGAACTCAATTTTCTTGCTTTTGAATTTATCCAGCTGCTTTTAAACGTTTTGAAATGGCTGCTTGAGTGACACCCAAAGATTTTGCGAGCTCTTCTTTTGTTTGGCAACAATCTTCATAGAGTAATGCTTCCAGTTCTTCATCTTCAAACTTTTTTGGCTGAACAGGACGTTCATCGTCTTCCAAGCCAAAATCAACACTTTTAAATCATGCAAACCACTTTTGGCACGTTTGCTCAGCTAGCGCATGTTCACCATAAACTTCCACCAAAATACGATGACTTTTGGCAGCAGTTTTCTTCATATTAAATTAATGAAGAAGAGCTCCCCGCAAAAACTGTTTTTCAGGCACAAAGTTCGACATATTTGAGTGAAAAAAAAAATTATTGTTGTTTACGCTTCAAATGAATGACATATACTGAAATGACGTACAATGACAGTAGCTATCCAACGCATGTTCCAATGGAATAATACAAGTTACGCCATCACTTAGCAAACCGCATTAAGTTATACACCAATAGAAAAACCTTCTTAAAAATGTTTTCGGTGTTTTTTTTATTTTTATGTTTAAGACAAAAATTATTTTTATCTTTCTATTATTGAAATATCATAAATATTGCAGTTTTTCTTCTTAGAACATAATTTCTATACACATTTCGGTCCTAAGTGTCTCATCAATCATACCTGTATCCTGATAAATCATTTCATATGAAGAAGATTTGTTTTAGCGCCAATACCAACCCAATGCGCAGTATTTATGAGGTATACAGTATAAAAGAATTATTTATTCTTAAATAATGCTTCGCAATTATTCAAACAAGCATTGTAAGTGATTAAAATGCATGATTTATGCCAAAAACAACTTGCGAACACAAGTAAAGAATGATGAGTAAGACACTGAAAAAACTCATCATTCTTGACTCTGTGATTTATGATTAATTTAATCATCACTCCTCATTCATCATCTAAGATTTTAACGACATACTTCGGATATTGGTTCTTCGAGGAGCTTCTATAAACTTTTTTGACTGCTATTGACATTTTTTCATTGGGCTTATGTTTACGAATATAGCCTTGGTGCGGATTGTCATTGAACGCTCAAGACTTCTTCAGCACTCGAACAGGTTCTATTTCTGTACCTCCTGTACCATTCAACTTTTGCTCGGCCCATCTTCCGTATCGCACTTCCTTGACACTAAGCCCGGTGCTTAGTTTTATGTTTAGTTTTAGTATAGGATCAAGTTAATTTTGTTAGTTTTAAGTCTAAAACTCGAATGTCTTTGTAATAAGGTTTACTAAGATTTTCCGGGTTTGTCCCATGTCTCATATAAGCTTTTTTGTAAGACAGTGGATTTGTACCTTAGTGGGACAGAAGTTTAACGCGTCAAAAACTAGATCTCTAAGCCTAGACACTAGCTCTAAAGCTCAAGTTAGAAACAAAATAAGTTTAGAAATTTTAGAGCATAGGGCTTCCAATATTTTGGTGCTTTTGTCATAGCCGAAGGTGAAACGGATCACTTTTTATGTATTTAGTCCCTTTCAGAAGTTAAATTTTGCACTCTAGTTGCTGATTTTAATATGGAAAAGCAACGTACCTAGGTATACAACCTCGATATTACTATTCCATTTGGATGTTTATTCAGTGCTACTACCTATATTAGAGTAGCTTATTCGAAGTTTCCAGGGCTGTTCAAGGAAAACGAAAAATGCCTCCAAAATTTAATAATAATTCACGAATGAGTCCAGACTCAGTCTAAGACGCCGAAATAAATAGAAAAATGTCACGATGACCTGGGAGAGACTTAAATTGTGATTTTATTAAAAATCCCATCTTGAAGTCACACGAAGTATGCGTAATCTTCTTCCGTCAGGAAAAAGCTCCATTCTACACCTTAAAGAAGCACCATTTTTCTTAATATGCATACAAACATATGTTGAAATACATATGTATAAATACGAAATACCCTGCGAAGCTGTGTGCTCACTAGTTGGAAGAATAGTTCTACTTGCCTGACAGAAAAGATACGAAAGCCTTAAAAATGCATACCCAATACTTAGCCAACCATAACCAGCAATACACACGTCCACTTCCTATTTACACAGCGCAATTATAAATTCCACGACCTTGTGCAGTTGGCAAGGCAATTTCGCTCTTAAAATCTCCTCACACGCACTTCACGCTCTTCAGTAGCTTTCACTGTGTAAACCAAAACCACCGGAACAAATGAAAACAAACATTGCTACGAATACAACTACAAATATCTGGATTGCTCAAACGCTATCTGAATAAAACATTTCCGACCAACTATCGGACCACGTATCTGAAGATTACATTTTCATTGTCACCCGCGGTTTTAGATGGAGTGGCATCGCAAACTCAAATCTTCAAGCGTTGACCCAATTTTCAGGTGTACCCGTACCATACGCTACCTCAGTAGTATTTGACTGTTGGTGACGTGATGACGTGATCAGTGCGTGATTGGTACTGGTATTTGTATCTCCGAAACCGGTCTGCAAACTTTCATTTTCTAAAATACGAGAAACCACAAGAACTTACCGTATGATGATGGTTGATGAGGTGATGGTGATGATGGTACTTGGTCGAGTGATATTCCTGTTGGTAGTATGAGCAAAGTTTGAACAGATGTGACAGTGCTGGGAAGAGGAACAGCAGGAACTTGAGTAGAAGTTTTTTGGCAGTACCAACACCGACAATAAGTGGCAGCAACCAAAATATTTTTATTTTAATTATTTTCAAAATAAGAATTAATGCCAGGAATGAAAGCATCAGTTTGCTTCTGAGAAATTTTTCTGCAAAGGAAAAGAAAACAACAAAACCATGAGTGTGAGTTCGTGAAAATATTTTAAAAATAACTAAGTGGTGAGTTTAATTGATTTTAAAACTTGTCTAGAGATATCTGTAATACCCAGCTAGGCCTAATGCCCAAGTATCTTTCTTGATGAGGGCTTCGAACTTTTACTTACTTTTTCCATTCACTCATTAGAAGTCAATCGCCAAACTGGCTCAATGAATAATTTAATTGTGTGAAAGGGAACAGGTATGTAAGTGTGGGGAGATTATGGCGTTTAAATGATCTTTAGATGCTGGTATATGTAATCTGAAAACAGGAAACAGATTTCGATTTCAAAGAATCGAAAGGTGGGATACTTACTTTTTTTTTATGCAAAAAAGTTTGTTTTATTGTTACGCTGCTAAAGGGAAAGTCTTATGATTATTTTTCGCAAATATAAGGTTTTCTTATAACGACTTGACAACTTTTTTTTTAAATAAAAGGCAAACCATTTAAGATATTTCAAAAACTTTTTTATTGTCTTGAAGTACAATCAAAACATTTATGAATGGAACTCGACTTCGTTCATATGGCCACCGCGGCCACGTTTGCAGCGATCGATTCGTTGGACCCAATTTTCAACAACTCGGCCACACATTTCGGCCGAAACGGCCGCTATTTCGCGTTCAATGTTGGCTCTGACCTCTTCCAACAGCGTGTCGGCATAAACCAATGACTTAACGTGGCCCCACAGAAAATAGTCAAGCGGCGTCAAATCGCACGAACGAGGGGGCCAATCGACTGGCCCATGTCTTAAGATAACACGCTCACCATACTTACTCTTCAATAAATCGATTGTAGCGTGTGCTGTGTGGCTTGCGGCAATATCCTGTTGAAACCACATGTCATCCAAGTCCATATCTTTCAATTCGTACCAAAAATAATCGGTGATCGTGTCGCGATAACGCTGACCAATCACAGTAACGTGACGATCGTTATCGTCGACGAAAAAATATGGCCCAATAACGCCGCCGGCATGCAAACCGCACCAAACAGCTATTTTTTGTGGATGAAGTGGTGATTCATGAAGTACATGTGGGTTTTCACCCAGCCAATAACGCATATTTTGATTATTGACGAACCCATTGAGCCAAAAATGAGCTTCGTCACTGAAGATGATTTTGCGATGAAATTCATCATCTTGGTGCATCTTCTCCAGAACCTAATCGGAGAACGTACGTCGCTTCAAATGGTCAATCAGCTTCAATTCTTGAGTCAGCTTGATCTTGTATGGGTGTAAACCAAGATCCTTACGCAAAATATGCCATAATGTGGTCTGAGCGGTGCCTAATTCTTAAGAACGCCGTGGAATTGACTGATTTGGATCGTTTACTACGGACGTCTGAACGGCAGCGATATTTTTGACACTTCGACCAACCTGTTATCTCACTGACACGGCAACATCACAAAACAAATATGTAGACTCAAATTTTTGCACTAAGCTTGTTATTGCCTGTTTACTAGGACGAGAATTACGACCGAAAATTGGAGTTAACCGACTCCGAATATCTGTAAAAAATGTTTATAATTTGCAGACATTGCTCCTTAGTGTACTTTACCATGATGAAAATGTTGAGTTTACTGAATAAATTGACAGTGACAGTTTGATGATTAGTGTAAGAGTGCGTTCGCAAATTGAATTCAAAGTTGTCAAGTCCCTATATATTAGGTCCATGCGGTCGAAGCTCTCTCTCTCGCTATGCGCGTAACTTAAAGATAAAGATTCTTACAAAATGCTCGTTCATTTGGTGAAAACCTAAAACATTTTGTCTAAGTCAAATAAGTGATAATTTTATTAGATGTCGATAGTTTTATCATCATCAAATTGATCAAAAATCAATCTTGGTGGGTTCTTGGATTTACCCAGTGATTCGTTGTTTTGTTGAATGCACCTCAACCAAGAACTTTTCATTTTAATTATCAGTATCGTGTGTATCGGTATGTGTAAGATAGAATTACTATTGTATAATCACTCTTTATCTTCCAAAGCAAAAACCAACCACAATCCTTTAAAGGAAGTGAACATGGTTAGTATATGGGTGTTTTCAACTGTATACGGGTATGTGGTTTTCAAAATGGGAAAGTAAAATCTATTCCATTAAACTGGATCCAATTATATCCTCTGTGCAATGCAGCCAAAGGATATGAAGAGTAGGTGCTTTGTTTGGTTGTAGAAATCGGAGGAAATAGTGTGGCTTGGAACAGCAAAAAGCGTTTAAACTCCTTATTGTGTTGAATGCTATGAACTTGCATTAAGCATTTTCCAATTTTCTGTGTGAAATCCTACAGAAGATCTTTCCACACAAATTGTGCTCTCAAAAGAGGAAGTACATGCCATTTCCACATGCTTATTTTGAATTTTCAGAATTTTTCCTCATAGGGAAAATTTCAGTGTTTTTGTAGTCAGACAAGAGAACGCAGGGATATTTGGAAAAAGGTTTTATGGTGCAAATTTATTCACCAATGTGTCAGTGACGGTCTTGTTGGTTTAATGGTCAATCCTAGTTGTGCCCTTAAGAAAAGTTAACCTCAGTTAAACGAAGATTGCTTTTATATTCAAGCGGTAGGTTTCGGAATTCAACTAAAATGTTAAAAGTGACAGTATCGTCATACTATTTATTAGGAATTAAAACACTTCTTCTGTAAATAAGGAAGTCACTTGCTACTTGAGCACAGACAATAACTATATCAGAAATATAACAGGAATGAAGGCGGTGTATATTCCAAGATATCCAAGGCAGCAAAAGATGATTTGGTTTAAAGCATACTGGAATATCAAATCATTTCCTCAATTTTGTGGAAGAGAAGTATGCCTTCATCAGTCTTCTTAACATTGCATAAGGTATCATATCATCCGTAATGTGCGAATGCCTGAGACTAATTAGCAACCTTCTGATTCGCCCCTGTTTATAAAAGTTTAACACCAGTAAATTTTCATTTCATTTCCATTACAGTGGATCTTAAGGAATAGCCATCAAGTCCAGATCAAAACTTGCCATCTCTTTATCGATTTTAAGGCCGTATAGGACAGTATTTGTAATAACGCTCTATATATAGCCAAGTTGTCATCTTGTTAGGTTGTCCCAAGCAACGCTGCGGAACGATCGTTGTTTTATAAAAATTGGAAGCAATTTCAACAAGACCTTTGATATAAGAAATGGGTTAAGATAGGGTACGTTCTCTTGTGAAGCTTTTTTAACATCATGTTTCCAAAATCTGTGCGAAACCTGCAAGCAAAGGCATAATTTTTTAAAAACCTTTAAAACTACTTGAATACCATGACGACATTGACGTAGAATACGGTAACGTATTCGTATGTCAGCGTGGAACCTTGAATCGGAGGATCTTACTTATAATGAGTTATTGTTTGATCCAATTCAGCTTTGGAATGTTTTAAAAAATTAGTGAGTCTGTTCTTACTTTCTATCCATAGAACTTGAAGTAAATTAAAAACAAATCGCTTTGTTTTTTGCCTTCTTAATTGAGAGTTTTCATCACTGACAGTCACATTGATGTTATATAGCTCCTTCTCTGTTTAAAATTATTTCCGCTTGGCTTGGACGTATGGTAGGAGTCACACTCCAACACGCAAACGACGCTTATTTAACTCTAGGATTTTACTCTGGCTTAGGCTCTAAAAATATCATTGGAAATCTGTTTCAGAGATGGGGAAGCTTAGACGACGAACAAGCGGATAACTGCTTAGCCCAATAGATGTGGCCCAAACTAGAAGTACAATAATTGAATTTGTTAACTTTACCTCCTCAACATTAAAATCAAAAGCCCGAGTCATGAATCAATATTGGTAAAGGAACAGCGGAATAACTTCCCAACTTCTTTGTTTGGTAATTCCTTCCCAGGGTTTCTTTGACATATTCAAGGTGCAGGTCATATAAGGGTTTTAGATCCAGCAGCCAAGGTTTCTAAAGTAGAAAACGGCGATACCCGTAACTATAGGGTTTTCTAATAGGGACTTGACAATTTTGAATTTAATTTGTGAACGCACTCTTTCACTAATCATCAAACTGTCACTGTCAATTTATTCAGTAAACTCAACATGTTCATCATGGTCTGCAAATTATAAACATTTTTTACAGATATTCGGAGTCGGTGACTGCAACTTTAAAAGCGTTGACTCCAATTTTCGGTCGTAATTCTCGTCCTAGTAAACAGGCAATAACAAGTTTATTGCAAAAATTTGAGTCTATATATTCGTTGTGTGATGTTGCCGTGTAAGTAGGACAACGGGTTGGTCGAAGTGTAAAAAAAATCGCTGCTGTTCAGACGTCCGTAGCAAACGATCCAAATCAGTCAATTCCACGGCGTTCTCAAGAATTGGGCATCGCTCAGATCACATTATGGCGTATTTTGATTAAGGATCTTGTTTGACACCATACAATACAATATCAAGCTGACTCAAGAATTGAAGATAATGCAACTTTCGTTCTCCCGTTGGGTTCTGGGGAAGATGCGCCAAGATGATGAATTTCATCGCAAAATCATCTTCAGTGACGAAGCTCATTTTTGGCTCAATGGGTTCGTCAATAAGCAAAATATTCGTTATTGGTCGGGTAAAAACCCACATGTGCTTCATGAATCACCACTTCATCCACAAAAAATTATTGTTTGGCGCGGTTTGCATGCCGGCGGCGTTATTGGGCCATATTTTTTCGTCGACGATAACGATCGTCACGTTACTGTGAATGGTCAGCGTTATCGCAACATGATAATTGATTATTTTTGGCCCGAATTGGAAAATATGGACTTGGACGACATGTGGTTTAACAGGATGGTGCCACAAGCCACACAGCACACGCTACAATCGATTTATTGAAGAGTAAGTATGGTGAGCGTGTTATCTTAAGACATGGGCCAGTCGATTGGCCGCCTCGTTCGTGCGATTTAACGCCGCTTGACTTTTTTCTTTGGGGCCACGTTATGTCATTGGTTTATGCCGACATGCCGACGACGTTGGAAGAGATCAGAGCCAACATTGAACGCGAAATAGTGGCCGTTTCGGCTGAAATGTGTGGCGAGTTGTTGAAAATTGGGTCCAACGAATCGACAGCTGCAAACGTGGCCGCGGTGGCCATATAAATGAAGTCGAGTTCCATTCATCAATGTTTTGATTGTACTTCAAGCCAATAATAAAGTTTTTGAAATATTTATAAAAAAAAAAAGTTGTCAAGTCGTTATTAGAAAACCCTATATATGTTCAAAAGATATTAAAAAAAGCTTGGCTTTTCAGATGGAGGTTTATTACCAAGTAAACCTCACAGCAGTGTAAAAAAATATGTACGACACAAACGAAAACTTTAAATACGAATGACATCACTATTGACGAGCCATGCTACTCGAAAAAGGCAAACGAAATATTGTGAAGAACCTAGATTGGCTATAAATGAGATGTTACCGCAAATGAAACGGGCTTGAGAAGAGCGAAAAATCACGATATTCAATATGGTGACTTCTACTTGGTATACAAGCAATAGCTTATTTGATGCCAGGAATGTGAACAAGTGCCACGTCAATATTACCATAAAATATGCGCACGCTCCAACGGAGGACACCCGCAGTGGCACCAAGGGCTGTTTATACTAGCTCCTCGACAAGACATATGCTTAACACTCGTTAAAGTCCTGCTTACTTACTTATTTACACAGCCAGCGACCCTTGGAGAGCTAATATCGCTTTATCGTTTCTTCTAGTACCATATACAAGACCAAGGTCTCTGGTGTTCGCGTTTACTTGATCTTTTGAGGTTGAGGTTCAGTCTACCTTTTTTTCGTGAATCAGGTGGCTGGGATTCAAAGATTCTCTTAGCTGAAGCATTTTCGCCCATTCGCTCGATGTGGCCGAGTCAGTGCAGTCGACGTATTTTTATACAGCTCGTGGAAATTTAATATCTTTTCTTCAATTCGCCCTCCTCGCAGACAGGACCAAATAGTCGACGTAGAATTTTTCTTTCGAAGGGTTTCTAGATCTGTACCGTTGTCTTGCTTATCGTCCAGCATTCAGCTACCTAAAGCAAGACTGACAAGATCAGGCTTTTGTAGAGCATGATTTTACACCTTCAAGTTTGGAATTTGGACAAACCGAAGATACACTGGGGTATCAATTTCTGAGTTTATATTTGCCCCGAGGTAGATAAACTCCTTCCCTACCTCAAAAATGTAGCTGTCGATTCGACGTATCGGTTTTTGGTCGACAGTGTGTACTTTGTTTAATCCTCATTCATCCTCAGACCAACTCGTTTGACGTGTTCTTTTATATCAGTAAAAGCCTCAATAGTGGTACGGTGGGAACGGGCGATGATGTCGATATTGTTTGCATAGCCCAGCAGCTGGATGGATTTGTTAAATATAATGCCTTCTTAGTTTACGACGACCTTTTGCACTATCTGCTCCAGCACAAGATTAAAAAAATTACACGACATGGCGTCTCCTAGCCAGAATCCGGTGCATGTTTGGAATAATTCTAAGGTTTCGTTTCCAAATTGCACGGTGCATTGCGAGTATCCTGAATTTCCGAACACCGCAAGGTATGAATGTAGATATCCCATCACTTGTAAGAGTAGGAAATAATGTGAGGTAGTTTGACGTGGTATTTATCAATTAAATTTCTCTTAATCTTGCTTGACGTTCTGCTCTACAAGCATCTTGTCCCGAAAAGATGTAAGCAAACTATTAGATATTACTCACTAATGTGCCAAATTTCGATGAACCAGCACAAAGAAACTCGTGGTCTGACGGTGGATTTGTACAAGCCCCCATGCATGCAGAGGAAAAGATAATATTGGAGAAACCGTCTGCCGTGTGAACGAAAAGGCAAAAAATAATGTCGAGCACTGGCAGGTTGAAAAATGTTATAGGAGAAGGGACGTTCGGAAATAAGAACATGGCAGGTCAACAAATTATGAAAGGATGAACAACAAAACCTAGAGATAGTACATCTGGGAAGAATCATATCTGTTTTATTGAACGGCGATGAGAATCAACATTCTGCTGTAAAGCTGAACGAACGAAGAATCCTGGACAATTATGGGCAACAATTCCTTCCTCGACGAAGTGAAGGAAGGCGGATTGAAACTAAAGCTCAATACGATTTCTCCTACTGAGGGCCAGTTTAAGACAACGGAATATAATTATGTGAAGTGTAGTCTCCGAATCAAACTTTTAAATTTGTTCGGACGAAAGCATGCCCGATGAATAGAACCTCAGTATTGTTTAGCCGATCCTGAAGAAAGAAGATTCTCTAATCAGCTACAGCTACAAAGACATCAGTCTTCTTAACATCCCCAGTAAGATAAGATGGACTTATAGGTTTTGTGCGAGATAAAATATTCGGATACTGGTGAGTGCCTTTCGCCAAGCGGTAACACTGCTTAACTACTCTGGCAAAATAGCTAAATTGGCATAGCTACTATGGCAAATGCTAATACCACAACAATATAACAAGAAACCGTCAAGTGACCAGATATAAGAGCTAAGATGCCACATTGCAATAGGAAAAATCAGCTAAACTAAGAATATTATTACTTCCATCATCAACGATTCAGCACACAGGCCGAAGATACAATAGCAAAATGACTTTTGAGACTATTATCAAGAATCTTGCTTGGAACAGATATTTCAAAAGTCGTGCGGACTTTGAATAACATCCTTATGACCGGAGGAGCCCTCATCTTACCGGCCGCTCTGTAAGCTCGACACAATGGGTAAAATATTAGGGCGAATTATATATAAGAGACTACAGCCTATCATTGAAGCCAATGATGGACTCGCGGAATATCAGTACAACTTTAGAAAGGGCCGATCGACAATCGACGCTATTAAAATCGTAATAGACAAAGCTTAATCGGCCATAGAAGGTAGACGATGGAAAGGGGACAGGAAAAAGTACTGCCCCGTGGTTACACTTGACATGAAAAATGTTTTTTTTCGGCGAACTGGTCGCGTATTTTCCAATGCCTCGAAAGATTCAATCTACCGAAATACATATAAGGATTGATCAGGTGCTACTTTACCGATAGGTTACTCCTTTACGACTCCGACGACGGGACAAAATTGTATACAATTACAGGGGGCGTGCCCCAAGGATCAGTGTTAGGTCCCTTACTATGGAATGTGAAGTATAACATTTTACGACTCCCAGTCCCAAAGGAAGCCTCCATTACAGGTTTCGCAGACAATATTGCTGTTGTAGTCGTGGCGAAACGACTTGAAGAAATCGATTTATATTGCAATTTGAGTTTAGACCTCACGGAACATTAAACGGAATCCGTTCTCATTATGAATAGAAGGGTGCTAGAGACGAAAACAATAAAATAGGAGAGCACACAATTATTTTCAGCCCATTTATAAAATACCTGGAGTGATGATTGATTCTCAGCTTAATTTCAAGCAACATCTCATATATGCTTTTAAGAAATCGTCGAAAGCGATAGTAGCTCATTCAAGACTCATGTCGAATATCGGCGGCCCAAAGCAAGGCAAACGACTAATGCTTGCGAGAGTTGTAGCCTCCCTACAGCTGTACGGGGCGCAAATATGGTCTGACGTAGCGAATAAAAAAACACACATGAAGTTAATCGAATCTGTGTACAGATTGTGTGCACGGCGTGTTAGCAATGCATTTCTAACATTATCCCGCGATGCGATATTGTTACTATTCTCTATGGTGCCAATCGATATCCCAGCTTTAGAAGCTAGGCGACTTTATGAAAATTGCGTGAAAATCGGGCCATCCATAAATCAAGCGAAGAAATTTGAAAGAAGCCACAGTATAGAAGCATGGCAACAACAATGGAACCAGTCCCAAAAAGGGATTGAAAGATTGAATTGTTGGGTAAAACGAAAACACGGCGAACTGAATTACTACCTTACACAGTTCTTGACGGGTCAAGGTTGTTTCCGGGAATGTCTATTCAAGCAAAACCGTGATTCCAGTCCATTCTGCTCTCGATGCGTTAACGCGGTAGAAAACGTGGAGCACGTTTTCTTCGAATGTGCTCTGTATGCAAACGAAAGAGATATATTGGTGAAGAATTTGGTGAACGGCCAACACCAAGAAAACATAGTTCAATATAATACATGGGTACAAGTTCGTGCCGTTTCTAAGACAGGGCACCACTTGAATTAAATCCATACCATCCAGTACCAACCTTCAAAAGATACGTGTATAAATTTGACAGCTGTCGGAACATTAGCTCTCGAGATATAGCGTTGTGAGTGAAGCAACTTTTGTTATTGTGAAAAAAAATGGATTCAAAGCAATTTCGTGTGTGGATTGGAAAATTTAAAAGCGGTCATACAAGCACCGAAGATGATGCACGCAGTGGACGTCCAAAAGAGGCTGTTACAGATGAAAACATCAAAAAAGTCCACAAAATAATTAGGAATGACCGTAAAGTGAAGTTGATCGAGATATCTGAGGCTCTGAAGATATCAAAAGAGCGTGTTGGATATATCATACTCGAATATTTGGACATTCGAAAGCTCTGTTCAAAGTGGGTGCCGCGTTTGCTCCCAGTCGACCAAAAACAACAACATGTTGATGATTCAGAGGAGTGTTTAAAGCTTTTCAACCGCAATGAAGCCGAATTTTTGCATCGGTATGTGACAATGGATAAATTTTGGCTCCATCACTTCACACCAGAGTCAAGTCGGCAGTCAGCTGAGTGGCGAGCAGGCGACGAACCTCGTCCAAAACGATCAAAAACTCAACAAAAGGCTGGAAAGGTTATGGCATCCGTATTTTGGGATACACATAGAATAATTTTCATCGACTATCTCCAAAAGGGGCAGACTATCAACAGCAACTATTACATTGCGTTGTTGGAGTGGTTGAAGGTTAAAATCGCAGAAAAACGGTCGCATTTGAAGAAAAAGAAAGTGCTGTTTCATCAAGACAATGCACCGTGTCACAAGTCGATGAAAACGATGGCAAAATTGAATGAATTCGGCTACGAACTGCTTCCTCACCCACCTTATTCTCCAGATTTGGCCCCCAGCGACTATTTCCTGTTCGCAGACCTCACAATAATGTTCGCCGGAAAGAGATTTAAGACCGATGAAGAAGTAATCGCCGAAACAGAGGCCAATAAAACTGGTATCGAAAGATTGAAACATCGTTTCAATCAGTGTATCGCCCTCGAAGGCAACTATATTGATAAATAATTTGAATTTGTGTCTTATTGTACTATAAAACTGTTGAGATACAAATATCTTCGGGCTGCTGTGAACCATGCAGCAGTACGAATAATGTGCGATCTAAGTTATTTAGAACAGCAGCGGAACGCGGATTCGCTAAGCACCCCGTGACGAAGCAAAAAGCTGAAATCCATCCCTCGCGAAGTAGTACTTAACGAAAGTTCAGCGAGGAGTCTGTAAGAATCTGACACCACCAATGGACGTCGGACCATTGATGCGTTTGCAAGGTTTCCACCTTCCCAAGCCACAAATAACAAAAAAAGAAAAATGACATTTAACCATTTGGATGGCAGCGCAACGGTCTCGAAAGTGAATCAGCTTTTCAATCAGCTAATCGCCATATGTGTACCGGTTCCAGCTGTAATAAAAGATTGCGATAAATGTTCTCAAGATTTTTCCGAAGTGTGGCAAGTACATCAGCAAATATACTGAGGCGATTATTAGCTAGCTCATAGAAAAATTAGCATTTCCTGGAGTCGTAAATTGAATTGATGATCGAGCTATTAAAGAAGGAAAACTTTTGGAAACTGACAGACTTAATACTGAATATCACAAATCACTAGGCATCTAGTATACCTGATACCGATTTCAAGAAGAGTTCCACAAAGTAAATCGAGGTTTCTGGTACAAGAGTGGTATAAGTATGAAAAGATGTTGTGTTTTCTGCAATGGTAAGCTTCCAGATACTTCTGTAGTCTTAAGGGTATACAAAATCAAAATATATTAAGATGACAGTGGGGGCTAAACCAAGGATATCAATATTAAGTCCACTCTGTTAATTTGTACCCTGTGTGAGATGGTTTGCAGTTTTTTTAGGATTCCGAACGGCCGAAGAGTTATAAAGTCAGAAAATTTTTCATTTAGAAGTTGGCTACTTCTCACCAGAAAAGTGGTGATATCATAAAAATGGATAACCAATAACATCTTTTCCCAAACAAATGTCGTATAGTTTTACGTAGGTTTAGACATTTGCCCAGATAATGCAGAGTAACTTCTCTTTTTTCAAAAGGGCTGCATAGTACAGGAAGATATTTTCTATGGAAAAAAAAACTGATTCTTAGAAGCCCTTCCCTGACTTTAAACATCATTGAGATCCTCTGGATGGTGTGAATATCTTTAAAATACAATAGTTTCTGCTCTCCAGATTGTAATTAAGCCGACTGTACGCCCTAAGTTTTTCTAATTCCTTCCTTCCAGGTTCAACTAGGATACTAGTAATTCCATCCACTCTTGAATGCATCATGCAGTTTTATTTCGCATTGTTTGTAAGGCCACTATCTTTGGTAGCTGGTTGTCTGGGATGGTTATCATCCTCATTATGTAAAGGGTGAGCCAACAGACGGTATGGTATGGTATTACTGTCATTTACTGACTTCAATGTCATTGATCTTTTTGATAGATGTCATAGAATCTCTGGCAAATTTAGTTATGGACTCGTTTACTACACAACAGTGTATTTTTGTTACTCAATCTTATTACGAAAATGGACGATCTGTTAAAATTACCTATCGTAAAGTTCGTGAATTTTCTAGTCAACATAATCACCCTAGTGAGTCCGAAATTCGTCTAATGGTGAAGCGTTTTGAAAAAATTAGTTCGGTATTGAGTCAAACTCCATATCAGCATGCTCGGCCAGTACGTACACACCAAAACATTACCACTATGAGCGAAAGTATTCAAAACTAGCCAGGCACTTCAATATATTGCCGAAGTCACCAATTTGGCCCCACTTATTGCACTTTACAACCAACTTTAAAAGTTAACCTTTATTTGCGCGCCTATAAAATCCAAATTATATAATAGTTGAAGCACTTGGACCATCTACAACTCCGCTGATTTGTTAACTGGATGTTGGATCGCCAGGACAATTTGTCATCAAATTTGATATTTTCCGATGAAGTCCATTTTTGGACTGGTCGTTTCTGGTGACCGGAAAACCCATACAAGATTCACGAAAAACGAATTCAACCAAAAGAAAGGTCACTGTATGATGCGAATTATGGGTTGCCGGCCCGTATTTTTTCGAAGATGATGCTGGGGAGACAATTTCAGTGGATGGAGAAGGTTACCGCAATATGATGACCGGCTTTTTTTTTTCTCCAAAATTGAATCAGTTGGGTCTGGATGATCTCTGGTTTCAACAAGATGATGCTACCACCCACACAAGCCGTCAATCAATCAATTTATTGCGTACGAAATTTGAAGATCGCATTATTTCGAGATTTATTCCAGACTTTATTTACAACGGATTAAGTTTTCATGAGTTTATCCTTTAGATGTCGCTTCTTGCTAAGGTTACTTGATAAAAGAATTCCAGAATACTTATATTTCTTATTTTTCTATTCTTTCCGCGCTATAGTACCATGTTTCATTGTCAGATCTACTTTCTTCTTTTATTATCATCCTGGATATATTCAAGATCACTATCAGATTCTATAATCTGCAGTACTACTGTAATCGATTTATTGTCGATTGCAGGGGTATCAGTGAATATGCCAACGGTACGATGTCGTCTGTGAACAAGATGGCTTTAATGTAAACTTCTGCAAATTTTACGCCACCCGAAAGAAAGTCCACTATATCGTCTATAATGAGGGTTAAGGTTGAGCTCAGAGAATAACCTGATATTGATATTGCTCTTTACCCATACATTGTATCAAGTCGCCTCTGAAGTAGGATGCATTTAAGAATGCTAAGTCCCGAGAGTTGGCTGTATCTGCCGTATCATCTTTTTGGAAAATCAAAACTTCTTTAAACTGTTGATGCACTATCCCATGATGTGAATGCTGTTGAATTCATCGACGAGATTGTTCTTCAGTGCATCTTAATAAATTCGGTAAGAGGGTATAAGGGCTGAGACTTCAGTTGATAACTTTTCCCCGTTAAGTTTCTTGAATATTTTCCAGAACTCTGATGAATTATTGCAGTTCCCCAGTTTGTACGACTCATGCTCAAAGTATAATAATTTCTCCTACTTTGTCCGCACGCCGCTTTAAATTCATAATTTGCATTTAGGTACGACTTAAAAAGGGCTTACGAAACCAGTCTTGCTCTTTGGCAACTTTTACCGAACCACGACTTCTCATTTTTTCTACGAAAATCTTTACTCTGAAACATGGGCTGAAAAGTGCCGTTTCTAAGATAGGGCACCACTTGAATTAAATCCATATTACTTTCAGTTAGTACTAATCTTCAAAAGATACGTGTATAAATTTGACAGCTGTCGGACGATAAGTTCTCGAGATATAGCGTTGTGAGTGAAGCAACTTTTGTTATTGTGAAAAAAAAAAATGGATTCAAATCAATTTCGTTTGTTGATTAATCATTGCCTTTTGGATGGGAAAAAATGCAGCCGATGCAAAGAAATGGCTTGATAAGTGTTACCCGGACTCTACACCAGCCGAACGAACCATTTGCAAGTGGATTGAAAAATTTAAAAGTGGTCATACAAACACCGAAGATGATGCACGCAGTGGACGTCCAAAAGAGGCTGTTTCAGATGAAAACATCAAAAAAGTCCACAAAATAATTATAAATGACCGTAAAGTGAAGTTGATCGAGATAGCTAAGGCTCTGAAGATATCAAAAGAGCGTGTTGGATATATCATACAATATTTGGACATGCGAAGGCTCTGTTCAAAGTGGGTGCCGCGTTCGCTCACAGTCGACCAAAAACAACAACATGTTGATGATTCAGAGGAGTGTTTAAAGCTGTTCAACCGCAATAAAGCCGAATTTTTGCGTCGGTATGTGACAGCGGATAAAACTTGGCTCCATCACTTCACACCAGAGTCAAGTCGGCAGTCAGCTGAGTGACAAGCAGGCGACGAACCTCGTCCAAAACGACCAAAAACTCAACAGTCGGCTGGCTAGGTTATGGCATCCGTATTTTGGGATAGACATGGAATAATTTTCATCGACTATCTCCAAAAGGGGCAGACTATCAACAGAGACAATTACATTGCGTTGTTGGAGCGTTTAAAAGTGCTGTTTCATCAATACAATGCACCGTGTCATGAATTCGGCTACGAATTGCTTCCCCACCCACCGTATTCTCCAGATTTGGCCCCCAGCGACTATTTTCTGTTCGCAGACCTCAAAAGAATGCTCGCCGGAAAGATATTTAACACCATCTTGGGGAGAAAGATTATGCACCTAATTTGCTCATTTCCCGGGGTTGAACGTGGCGAAGAATAGGGCTTGCTTTATTTCAAAATCAATGACATGGTGGTTCCATACCCCTTTTACCAAACAATAGCCAATAACTGAAGGGCCCTGTTCTTCCAATTTATCACTTGCCCTGGTCGCAATTAGAAGCCGAAAAACCAAAGATTTACAGAAGTTCATAAGCTTATTTGCTCTTTCTTTACACAATGAATCTTTAGACTGTCATTCTGTCGCAGCTTTAGAGTCATATTTTCGCAGAAAAATAAAATGGTTTAGAAATGGTTCAATAAAATGGCTGAGCGACTCATAAATAGAAATTGGTCCCACGTTAAAGCGCAAATACACCACCATTGTGAAACAAGCTTAAGCAGGGTGCCGTAAGTGGACGTAGCGCAGAACGGCTTATAAGGAATCGGGAGTAGCTGTATTCAAAATGTTAATACAGGAACAAAACTCTTTACGTCATCAACGTCTAACAAAGAAAAACATTAAGCATTGAAAGCAGGACTTAATAAATATAAGAAGGCTTAATTTTGAATAGGTTTGACTATCTCAATTTTGAAGATTTAACATTATAATGAGTATACTACTAGTACTTACGAATTCTCTTTTTGATGAATAGTTTTCCAGCATCGCAAGCCTCAACTTCAGCCTTAGGCATAAGTTCTAGCTTTACAATGGCTCCATTTCCTTCAATTGATCGTGGTGATATCCGAAATGTCGCACCGTCAAAGACAACTTCCGGTAATTTCAGTTCAACATCATGCGTCATTATAAATTTGACACTTTTACCATACAAAGCGTTCGTCACATCTTCTATCGGTGATTCAGCTGATAAAAAGAGAAAATCATTAGATTTCGAAGAGATTTATGTAAAAGATAGATGTATATTCATGAATATATTAGTTTTAATAATGCATACGGATCATTTTGATATCTAGGAACGTTTCTGATACACAAATATTTTTTTTTCTATTTAATGCAATACATATTCACATTTAGCTAAATATTTTCTCACAAATTTAAAAAAAAAAACTCACATCGTTAATATAATTGATTTTATTAATTTCTTGGGATCTGAAGTTTTTATTTTTTTTTTTCCTGGTTCTACTGAACTTATTTAGTTCTCCATCTGAAGCTGAAGTTAAATTAAAATTCGAACTCACATTAGTAAAGTGATCCGATCTTTCACTAGACTTAAGACGGACTAAGGAAAATATCCATGACTATTGTTCATCAACCTTATAATGATAAAAGTACGGCCGTTCATTTAAAACCGACTACGAATCTTGAATCTTGAAAGGATCTTTAAACACAAAGTTAACATGCTTCATTCTTATACGAGTAATAATGACTGGACTTTCGGCTCTAACGTACTTTGTGAAGATCTCAACCCGTTCTGCAATCCACTAATCGGCACGTACCACTTTGGCTTCCGACCAGGCAGATTGAATATACTCGTATATCAAATTTTCAAACTGAGACATATACTTGAAAATACCAACAAATTTGAGGTCAAGACTCACCACTCATTCACTTCAAATCCGCATATGATAGTATTCATCGTCAGGAGCTCTATACGCCAATGGATGAATTTGGGATTCCGGCAAAACTGATCCAGATGTATCGCATGACGTTAGAAAACACGCACTGCAATGTGCAGTTTCCAACGTGCGCCGGATTTCAGCAAGGAAATGCGATGAAGCAGATAGTGCGCAGGGCAGGTATCAACACGGAAAGCACTATCTTCAACAGGTCCTTTCAGCTACTGGGATACGCGGACGATATTGATATCAACGATCGTTCCCAGCATGCCGCAATAGAGGCTTAGAAAAAAGGTATGGTATCTTGGGAGTTCGAGTGATGGTCGATAAGCAGAAAGGAAGAATAGATACTAAGGTCTTTCAAAAAAAAAAAAAAAAAAATTCATTGACGGATGATAGTCCTGTGTGCGAGGAGGGCACATGGAGAACCTCGAATTCTATAAGTTATATAGATGTGGATGTAGCCCAAAAAGCCAAAATAGGTCGACTACATTGGCTCGGTTAACGAATGGACAATAAAGCTCCAGCTAGGAGGATCTTTGATTCCCAGTTCACAGTTTCGAGACGACAAGAAAGGTCGAACCTATCGTGGATGCCAGTGCGCTTGGTCTGGATAACTAAAAGCAGCGTGCTTGGGGTCGTAGAAGATAGTAGACTGCATTGTTTCAGGCAGGGATTATTCACGGGTCGAGAGCCTGTTAAGTAAGTAAGTAAAACCCTTGTCAACTGAATCTACCATTTGATACAAACTAGCGGAAGCAAATTTATGAAAAAGGTTTTCCAAATTAAGGTTTAATTTTGAATAATAACATATACATCTTTGACACTTTGCAAAAAATGCACTACCACTCTTTGACAAAATATAATTAATTACCAATTGCTAAAGTTTACTACAAAAATGATTTTTTTGAAACAGTTTCAAAAGTAAACAATTTGTCACATGACGTGAAGCTACTTTAAAAATTGTTAAAGTGGTTAAGGAACCTGAGCTATTGGTACAAGTAAGTGATGTGATGAATCAAAACCGTGCCCGCATTTAAGGAACAACGTGGAATATTGCTTCTGTAGCACAAAGTGTAGCTAAAAACCTGGGATTGTCGATCTTAGGAAGTGAACAAATCACAAAAAAACACTCCACCAAATAAAAACTTATATCAGTTTGAGCGATTGGGTACACCACCTGCATTTTTCAAGACTTTGTCGCATTTGGAGTTTTAAAAGTCCAAGAATGCCTGTTTAGAAGTCTCCTTATCCACAACCTGGTACATATTCAATGCGGTTTTAGGGCGGGAGGTATTTCTTCGTAGATGGATCACGCTTTAAAAATGCTTAACAAATTTTTGTTCCTGGAACCTGTGGATATACTCATATGTGGCACACAAGTGGCGAAACTTTTGCTCCTTTGCGAAGCCTCTAAAAGGGGAAGTTTACACCTACGGTGGTGCAAAAAGATCAGCAAATGTACGGAAATATGTTATAGTATTGTATACAGTTTTACCAAAAGATCAAGGATGTGCAACAGATGCCATGAACGATGTTTGGCTTTGAGCCAAACTTGAACACAGTAAGAACTGCAACTTCTTACTGTAGAACCTATAAAACCCATTTAGCCACAATTTATTCAGATCACGTCGGTACTGATCGTCGGTACATTTGGCTGTATATTCCAGAAAAAACTGGACAAGGGTAATGTAAAGTGACCCTGTCACAACATAGGGGTTGGAAAATTCTTTGATCATCGTTTGGTAGAATCAAATTATGAGTTGGTCTAATTATCTCATCAAAATGCGAACGGAAGTTTAATTCTCTATCGTTTAATATTTCAAGGTCGCGAGTGGATTGAACTTAAGGTAAAAGGTTGGGCATGCAGAAAATAAAGTCAACGTTTAGATTGGTTGGACTTAGCTGATAAAGTGATAGATTAACATTTGGAGACTTTAAGCTCTAAACAATTTCTTAGTGGGAAACGCATCAAGGACTTTTTGAAGGAAAACGGAGTCTTCGGGTGAAGAAATAATTCTATAGACGTTGTCAAATATTAAAAAGTCAAAAACTAAAGGGGGACCTAGATGGCTGCCTTATGGGACACCAGAAATAGCTACAAACGGAGTTGAGAAGGCTAACCTAAAAAAAAGCCGTTCTAGAGATGGGAAGATATCTTTTTAATGGTGTGTGGTCTAAACCGAGGGAAGAAAATTCGAAAATGATCAATTGATGTGATATTTTGTCGAAGGCCTTAGCAAAATCTGTAGCAATTTCTTTAATACGAATTCATCTAAGTTTGTAGTAGTTGATCTTTCAGAAAATCCATGCTGAAAAGGAGATATAAGTGAATTTCATTAAAAGCTTAGAACTTCATATAAGAAACTTTCGAACATTTTAGGTATGTGAGATAGCTTAGCCATAGTACGGTATTTAGTTACATCATTCCTTGATGCCTTGTTGTAGACCAGGGTTATGAGAAATGTCTTCGAAACTTAGGGGAATTCCCCTTGTGTAAGGTATAGATGAAATAGGGAGGAAAGTGGGTGCGAAAGATTGAAGGCACACTACGTATTTGAGAAATATTGCGGAGAGCCTGTCTGTCAATGAGATTTTGTAACTTTCCTTCGATAAGGGTATGATCAAAAGATTGAGACAGTGAGAGGCCGATGGAGAAATTGGAAAGGTACTTGAAATATATTGGGTCAGGTACGAAGAAGTTGTCCGCAGATGACTGTTTAAAAAAGTTTGCAAAATAGTTGGCAGAAGTATGTGGATCGGTGGATGATATGTTATAGAATGAAAGAGAAGGGTATAGTCGTCTGATTGATACTGCACATAAAACAACTAACTTACTGAGGACTTGATGGACGACAACTTTATGAGTATATCGCAGAATGGGTCAACAACAGTAATTTGTGAGTCCTTGGGGGCAAACTAGCCCCAAATACTCATAATATGTAGTGTAACATGGTGGAAGGATATGACTCATAAGCCATATGTCTAACCACCTCTGACGAGTTTATACCTTACTTGAATATGTTTAGCTTTACATAGTTATGAAGTTAACTTAGGAGTAATGAGTATATGATGTTGCAATAGCTTGTAGCCCAATTGTGAAAATTTCGTTTCTCCAACCCGTACTTGGGAGGCCTACCCTGCTTGTTCGCATTCAAATGTGCTATGCTGCCAACCCACTTGGCGACTTCAGCATAGGGACAAAGTGATTCCCAGTTTATCTAAACATCAATCAATGAGACCATTGTGGAATCGACAAGAGAAACTTGGATGCATGAATTATCCAACGTACTGATGCGAATAACCCAGATACAAAAATGAGAAACACACAGTCAAGTGAAATGACAGGCACAACCGCAAAAAATCTTTACCGATCGTAAAGAGAGAATAATAGAGAATCCTACGCCAGCTTCAAAAACAAAGAACTAGGGGCACCACTAACAACAGGCTATCAGCAGCTTTTCCTCTATTATACTGGGTCTTATCCAGTGAATCATTTGGGTCAACTATAAATTCCAGACAGAAAGTGCAGCAATAATTTTGTGAGGGAACAAGAGCATCTCATGGAGCTCTTAGATAAAGGAGAAGAGAACAACAAACGCGTGGTAGATAACATTTAAACATTTAAAGGTACCACAGCAGTGGTACTTATAGGTAAGTTTTAAGAAAAACAAGTAAAAACAAATGGTTATCATCGAAAGTGTCTTTAACGTTTTTCAAAACACACAATTTTCGAAGAAAAAAGTCTTTGGCTGTCAAAGTAGGCCTATATGGTGGATGACCCATCCAATGGATGTTTTGAGTGCTGAAAAACTCATATGTTTGCGCTGACCTATAAGAGCTCGCATTGTCCTGGTGGAAAATGTTGATTCATGTTCGGCGAATTTTTGAATTATTTCTAAGACTTCAGCAAACAAATGGTGGTATAACATTCCGAATTGAAAGTTTAACTGTACTCAAATGGTACTGTGTGCAAAATATCCGGTTTTTCTGAAGAAACCGGTGACACTTTTCCCTGAAATATCAGTTCCCCTTGAATTCGAAAAATTAGCGAAACGCAGTGGCCTGGGATGGTGTTTCATTACCAAAAGTCAAAGCAAGTTCATCGGCAAGGCACAATCATCACACGAAAATGTTCACGATTTAATCACATCTTTTGACTGTGATGAATTTTTCAATTCTCTGTAGAAAAGGCAAATAGTACTCGTTTGACAAAAGGTTCTGAGTGCATGTGCCATTGAAAATGTCATGTTTTACGACGTTGATGTTAGATTTAATCTGTCTATACGTCAAAAGCCAAAGAAACCCACAAAAAGACTCTGAGTAGATATTGAGAACTTTAAGCAATAATTTCTTCAGACTAAGACAACTCAAATTCAACAATAAAATTCCCTCAATGCATTTACAACGAGTGGAATCTCAGTCTCGGTTGCCACAGTCTGAAAAAGTGACTGCTCAAAATTTATACAATACGAAATCGAAACTTGATAGATACTCGTGCATATAAATACATAAGTCTGCTATACAGCAGGTACAGGATTCTGTACTATAGTGTGAGCGCCATTAACCTTTTATTAATCAATTTATCGGTCTCGATCAGTCCAGACACTGTCAAACAAATTCCCACCTTACGACTTTATTTATCATAAGCAAAAATATATATATATATATTAATATATCTTCTTTCGGCAACCCAGTGAGGTTCGTTTCTCCTTGCGACATGATAAAAGATAATATTGAATCGGTAAAGATTAGATACGGCGATGCACTGTCATTATTATATTGTTCCCAAACCAATAGTTAGACACTGGTAAGTAAACAGAAAATATACAATCTTTTTTAAATTAGAAAAGCTGCTGGCATATGCGGATAATATTGGAATCGACAACAACATAAACCACTTTCAGAGATTACTACGGTCGACAGTTACAACTTTGAAGTTTCTTAGAGCTCTGCAATCAACTTCGGTAGCAACATCAGTACATAAATGACAAAGTGAAATGATTAATCATCTTTTCCAATAGCTTCATCTCTGCCTTAAGTGGGTAATGAGTAGCAAAGCCTTGTCCAAAACTACTAAAGAGATTTTGATAAACTTCAAAAGCAAGGCTTTCCCAGAGAGATGAGAGTATCTTACCTGCTTCGAACGAGAAGTTCATTTTGTGTATAAGTTGACGTTTGTATTGATGAAGTAGGAAGGACCATCAACTAGAAAAAGTTGAGCTGGCTGTAGAAGTTAATAAAATGACGGCCGAATCTACTTCAACTTTAAGCTGTGGCTTAAAGTCAAGTTGTCGTGTATTGGCTTCCCAATCTGATGGTTTGGGGTTCAATATTCTTTTTTTCAGGCAATTAAAATCTCGAGAGATGAAAGGTTGTCTGAAATACAATAACAAGTCAATTTACACAAATAATTTAGTCCCCCTATTAAATGTTGGGTGCCGCATATGGAGCGAAATAACCACTGAGCCTAAATATATCTGTTTCTACCTCTATCTAGTTTTCCGAAAAACTTATAATGTGCTCAGGCATTTTATGAGTGGGTGTTAAGTTTTTTTTTATAAAAAAATGGATGTTGCTATATATACCACCCTGATCAAAAAAGAAAAACAAAAAAACCACGGTGTGGCGCTGCCATCGTTCGGATTTGAGTTCTGTTTTTTTGTTAAGTTGGTACATCTGTTGTTGACATTCCCTCTAAATCTTAGTGTCATAGCTTGACATTTGCAAAAGTTACGTAGCCGGATGGAAATGTTGGATTTTCGAAAGAAAACAGTCGTTTACCAGTGGCACGAGCGGTTCAAAGGTGCTCGTGAGTCAATCGAAAATGATGAACGCAATTGCAGACCATCGACATCGAAAACCGACGAAAACATTGATGAAGTAAAATAAATGTTGCTCAATAACCGCAAATTAACCATCAGAGAGGTAGCGGAGGACTTAAACATTGCCTATGGATCCGACATTTTGTTTAATGATTTGGGTTTCCGTCGTGTAGCAGCAAAGTTGGTGCCAAAAAACCTCAATTTCATGCAAAAAAGAGACCGTGTTGAGATGATTTGCGAGGCTGAATCCGATACCACATTCATCAAAAGGATCATTACTGGGTGCGAGACGTGGGCTTATCAGTACGACACGCAATCCAGACATCAGGCAAGTGAATAGCGTTCACCAAATGAGCCGAGACCAAAAAAACCACGTCGTTTTCAGTCAAAAAAGAAGGCAATGCTCACGGTTTTTATGGATTACAACGGTGTAGTGCATCATATTTTTTGCCAGGAGGACAGACTTACTGTCTAACTCTTTGAAAAATACTGACAAAGAGTATTATTTGTGTATTATGAGACGTTTGCGTGAAGCAATTCGCCGAAAAAAAAAAACAGAATTGCGAGCAGAAAACTCGTGGATTTTGCACCATGATAACGCACCGCCGCACAGTGCCATCATTATTCGTAATTTGTTGATGAAAAATGCGACAAATACCATCCAACGGACACCGAATTCACCTGATTTGGCTCCCTGTGACTTCTTTCTGTTCAATCGAGTTAAAAAACCACTACGGCGAACGCGTTTCAGTAGCCGAGAGGAAGTAATGGAAAAATCGCAGGAAGCACTGATGGACATACTGAAAATCGAAAATAAAAATGTTTCGAGGATTGGATGAAGCGCTGGCGTTTTCTGAATGACAAGAATGAACTTTTTGATCAAGGTGGTATCTGGTGAAACGTGGCAATCATTGGTAAGCATGGACATGCATTGACGTAAAAAGCGTGGTTAAGTAGCCTAGTAATTGGCTTGATAGATATTTATGTTTTGTTTAACTTATAGATGCTTGACTGCGATTTCTGACAAGAAGATTGTCCCGAAGCAGTCAACTTGACTCTAGGGTAAAAGTAATATGCTACATGGATGTAATAAGACTAACTATCGCTTATGGCTGTCCCGAGTGTTTCAATGTATGACCTTTCTAAATAGAAACAATTCGGGTGTTCGAGAGGCAATGTCTTAGAAGCTATCTCGGCCTATAAGGAACACCGGAATCAGAGTACAATAAATATTATATAGACAGCGATCTCTACAATGGAGTTCATTTTAACAGGATTCACAATTTCCTAGTTAAAGTGACTCGAAGGCACTTCTTTAGGGCGATGACCAACAGCAATAATCTTTCACTATTACTCAAATGAAAGGTTTCACTAAAGTACGCTCCGATAAAGCTTTATACCGCCGAAGGCATATCTCCATATTGATGTCAAAGGATTAGTGCAGGAATGGTGTACCAGTAATATAATAAACCATTATCTTTGTGGTGTAAAGGACTGGCGAATCAACTGTGACGGGTACGTCGTTAATGCTCTGGAGCTGTTCCGTTTTAATCCCAAGATTGGGGACATAGATCGGATCGATTGCAAAAAGCAGTTCTACGAATATTGGTGACTAAGGAAGGGGAGATTGTCAGTTAGTTCTGTTAATTTGATGCGTAACATGGGTAGCATAATAGTTTTAGTTATAAGTTAGGTTTAGGTTGAGGCAAGGCTTGTCAACATAAAGCGGTGCGTCTGAAAGGTAACTGCTGCTTTCTGGCCTCGCTTAAGTCTCAGTACTGCATGTGCATGATATTGACTGCTGCCAGGTGCCCGAAAATTCACCTGATTATGTTACAATTAAGTTACATTAAATAGCTTAAGTAGTTAGGTAATGGTGATTTTAATGCAAGAATAGGAAGAAAGGGCATATTTGGTAGTACTGTCGGAAAGTACAGCCTACACGACACCACCTTCGATAACAGATTTAGGCTGATCGTTATTACGCAGTTCCCGCGTCTTGATATTCATAAAGGAACATGGACAATTCTCTATCAATCAACCGTGAACCAGATTGACCACGTTGCTATCAACGCAAGGCACTCCTCCAGTATTATGAATGTCCAAACGTTCCGAGGGCCCAACATTGACTCGGACCACTACCTTGTTGTAGCCAATGTATATCTTCGGATATCCCGAACACCGCCAAAATAAGTATATACTGTGAGAAAGTTTGACGTCGGACGGCTAAAACCACAAGAGATCATCAGATCTTTCTGCGATCGAATCTTTTTCAATCTCTCAAGAGGTTCTATGCAGCCAGCATCAAGCATTGAAAACCCGTGGCAGCACTGCCCAAAAGCCATCAGAGACGCCGTCTCTGAGGTGCTTGGTTTCACTTGACACAATGAAACCTCTGGTTCGACGACGTTTACCGGCAGCGCAACAAGAGGTTTAGAAAGTGACGCTGCAAAGAGGAATTAGAACTGCCCGTAAGCTGTACGCGCAGAAAAGAAGAGACAAACACCGGTTTCGTAGGAGAAAAAAGAAAGAGCACGAGAAATAGAGGAAATAGAGAGATGTTACAACAGGAATGAGGTTCGGAAGTTTTACTAAAAGGTAAACAGAACCTGCCAAGACTACAGAACCGAAGCCTGCAAGAACGAACAAGGGAACATAATAGTAGAATCGCAGTCGATGCTAAGGATGTGGAAGAACTTCTTCTGCATACTGTTTACCGGTGATGACGAATTAAATCCCGCTGTCAAGAAGAATGAACCCTTCAACCTATATGATGAAGACCAAAAATTCCGTCTATCCGCCCTGGACGAAGTGAAGATACCCATATCTAAGCTAAAGTCCAACAGAGCCGACAGGCGATGACTTGGTTAGGAACATGCACCAACTCATATGTTAAATATGGTCGGAAGAAAATAAGACCGATGAATGGAACCTTAGCATTGTTTGCCCGATCCTCAAGAAAGGAGACCCTCTGAACTGCGCCACCTGCGGTATTAGTCTTCTTAACATCGCTTACAATGTCATATGTGAACGCCTGAAGCCAATCGCATGATTGGTTTCTATCAGTGTGGCTTCAGGCCAAAAAAAAACTACCATTGATCAAATATTCACACACACAATATTCAAATCGATACCCACCACCTTTTCATCGATTTTAGGGCCGCCTATGACAGCATATATAATATAGAGACGAGCTATACAGAGCTATGTCTAGTTTTGGTATCCCTGCAATACTCGTCCGCTTGAGCAGAATGACAATGGAGAATGCATGCTGTTCCATCAAGTTCGGTAAAAGACTCACCGAGACCTTCGATGTAAAAAAGGGATTTAGACAAGGCGATGCGCTGTCATGTGACTTCTTCAACATCGTTCTTGAAAGAATAGTGCAAAACTCAAACGCTAACATTAAAGGCATTATCTTTTATGGGTTTGGCGGTTAATAAGGGCAAGACAAAATATATGCTGTCATCAAGAAAGAACACCCAACACCGACGTTACGGACAGAATGTCACTATAGACTGATATAACTTTGAGGTGGTGACGTACATAGGCTCCGCTATGAACTCAGACAATGTCACCATCGCTGAGATTAAACGAAGAATAACTCTACTCAATCGCTGTTTCTTTGGGCTATGAAAGCAATTGAGTAGTAAAGTCCTCACTCGAACAACTTAAGTGATCCTTTACAAGACCTTAATCATCCCAGTTCTCTCTGTAGTGCAGAGGCAAGGACTCTATCAAAAGCCGATTTGGTCCCGCCTGCATAGACGATGAATGGATGAGTGAAGGTCCAACGACTGAGATGGCTGTGCCATGTAAAGCGAATGGAAGCGAATGCTCTGGGGAAAAAGATCTTCGAATCCACTCCAGTTTGATGGCGCAGGAGAGGAAGACCGCTAGTCAAAGATCGTGCTGGCTGGAGACGCTTGTTGGTTGAAGCCCAGTTCCCCGGACTGTAACGTCACCTTAAGTAGGAAGTAAAAAAGTAGTTTTAAGTTTTGTATATGCAGAGCCAGTTAAAAACCAAAGATGCAGTATGTTATACTACCGCGAGTGGTGAAATTATCTTGGAAATAGTTTAACCTTTAAATCCTCCAGAGACACGATTTGAAATTTCCACACTCTAATTCTAAAGGAGAAAGGATTAATGAAATGAATTTAAAAAAATAGTCCACAGATATGTCTACAAATGTGTGGACCTACATTTTTCTAGAAGGCAACTCTGAATTGTACCCAAATATTTTTTCTAATCCATTTAGAAAAGATATACAATTTCTCCATCACGTATGCTGTCGTTTTTGTGTCAGTTGTTAAATATTGAAAAAGGAAACAGGGTTACCGGGTATTGTTTAAATAAACAGACAACAGTTGTAAATCAATGCCACATATGTAACTTATCGTCTAATAAAACAAAACCAGCTGACATTTATTTGCGAGACATCTCATGATTAGCTAATTAATCAGCTATTCCCGGCTTCAAAAACTCGTTATACATGCTGGCCACGTAATATAACACAAAATTCCTTCCCCTCCTCAGGTAAAAAAAAAACTTAAATGGGGGGAAGAATAAAAGAAATTCCACGAAAAATTAAAGTGAAAGCACCGCAAATCCAAAGATGTAAAAAGGCAAATTCACGAATCATTTCAACGATAAATTTTGACTCACCTGCTCTTGATTCATTGGGAATTTCATTTTTATCCAAATGATCATCACCCTCGTCGTTACCTCCTTGAGGTAGCTCCTCGTTTGCCACAGTTGTTAATTTTGCAAAGTCCACCTTATTCTTGTATAACTTAACGCGACCGGTCACATTAACGTCACTCATTTCGAGAGCTCCATCGAGAAAAGTGTAGATATTTTTTTGAAAACAAGAAAACGATGGTCGATGATAACAGTCTCGAATGATGCCATCCCACAGATCGTTGCCAGTCGTTTGACTTGTAAACCATTTACTCTTACCCTCTATAGCATTTGTATGTTGGTAATTGACTTTATCTGTGGTGGCGCTTGCATGAGTAACTGGCGTCATCGGAGTTGTACTATTATAGCCAAAGTTTGCATTAGCATTAGTGACATTTATTAAGAGCAAAACCAATGCAATCGTGATCATCATTGAAATCGATCTCATCGAACTCATCGATCTCAATCTGATAATTGTCCTAGTAACCAGGTTGCGATCTGTCATCTTTACTGTCGCTGCCAGTTTTGCCATCGATCTGGTCCACTTGGAAGACATTGAACTTGAAAAGTTCCACTTTTTAACGCGTCTTAATTTTTGCATTATACTCGTATACCGAATGACACACTTTTACGATCACTTTTCACTTAAACTAATTTAATTAAATATTTATTACACTCGGTATTATTACTAAAATATTATTTATTTATGTTTTTAAGTAGTTCACATTTTTTTTTTTTTTTTTTGGCGCCCGATTGAATGCACACGGGGAAACGCGTTCCCAAATATTTTCAGATGGTGTTCGTTCGCTTGAGTGTTACCAACCGTCTACCGAAGCCGATCGTCAGTTACTAAGTGAGACCATGGTTACTCTTTATTCTGAAACCGCAGCGGATGGTCGAAATGAAAAGAAGAAAGTATTTCCACCGATACTTCGTTAAGTCTGCAAAGCACGTTCAAATCTTATCACTGTACGAGTTAAGTTGTATGGTGTGCCTATAGTTTTGTCAATTGATTCGGAGTATGATGATGTAGTAACAGTGGCAGTAGCAGAAGCAGTTTTAGTTGAGTTTCTGAAATGACAGTTACGTTAGAGAAAAAAAGAAGGTGACGTTAGTTAGTCATGTTAATCATGGGATAGGTTTTAATATTGTAGACAGGTAAACGTTTTAATGGTGAAGATACATCTCTATTACTTTTATGAGAACGAGTACGGGTACAGAAACTGACCAACGAACGAGCGGACCAATTTCTCTTTCTGTTTGCACAAATAGAAAATGGAATAGCACAGTGTTAGTGTACTCATATGCCATAGCGAACAGCAATGATATTTAGAAATTCTATCTCTAAATATCAGAGACTGATGAATGATGATGATGAATGGTGTGTAGTGTGTGGTTAGGTTGGGTAAGTGCGCAAACATATATGTTATATGACATACATGACATTGTGAATTTTTGTTTCACCGGACGTGGCAGAAGGTTTAGTGACAGTCTTATCAGCTATTAATTGGTCTAAACTAATCAAAAAGGTAAGACAAATCCAATAAATGAAATCTGAGACGCAGACTTATCTTAATAAGATTGTACAGACATCATAAAATGTTTGTGGAAATACCGGTAAGCATAAACATTTCATTGAATTGCATCAATTATTGAAGTCTTAGAAATTCTTATTTACACTGTGGAAAGTTAACTTTAACAAAAATAATTCCAATCACGGTTTCTGCATGAAAATTAAAAAGCGATATTTTAATTTATGTCTTTGACGACTATCAAATGATCGAAGCTTCTGAAAAATTCATTTCTGTAAGCAATCGTCCTCGTGAATAACGAATAAGCGATCAAACAATTTAATTCAAATGTTTGGGTTTTGGAGCCTTAAATCTAGGTATGTTGATTATACAATAACATAAATTATAAGAATGAATAAAAAATATTTTATGACCTGACGTTTCAAAAGCCTAGAATCAACCTAGAACTTGTCGCTTAGCAGATAGTGGAAACTTCTAAAGCTAAGTCCGACAAAAATCACACCCAAGCCATTAAGAAATCACTGAAGAATCTTTAAGCAACACTATTTTTTAATGTGAATTCTCAAAAGCGGAGCTAAAGGCTGCCATCGCCAGCAGTAAGTCTGGAATAGCTGCAGGGACTGATGGTACTTACAGTACCAATAGCAGCAAGAACGTCTGGTTGTACAAATTCTTTACCAATATTCTATTGTTTGTCATTAATCTTACCTAAAGAGTTTAGGAAATCAGACGACAAGATCGATTTCTACAGATCGACTGCGCTCTTCAGCCTTTGCAATAAGATCCTTGTTCGATAAATGAAGTAGTTCCTTTTGAGCAGGCTGGCTTTAAATCAGGTCGGAAGTGCGTAGATCAGGTACTGGCTCTTAGAATACATATAGAAAATAGCTTCAAAAATAGGCTTAAGACAGGAGTTATACTCGTAGACCTCATAGACGCTAACAATACAGTTTGACATACAGGCATGTTTTTATTAAAACTTTCAAAGATCGTACCCTGCTTGAAGATATCGAATCTAATTAAGAACATGTTTAGCCACCGCTCCCTTCAAATGTATGCTAACGACAGTGTGAGTAGGCCTGGACAACTGAACAATAGATTACCACAAGGGTTAGTTCTTGCGGAACTCTTGTTCAACTGCTACATTCACAATATACCGAAAGTACGGTTCCAAAAATTCGCGTCTGCTAACGACTTAGTCAAAGCCGTTCAGAACCAGAACTTGAATCTGATTAAAGACATACTTCCAATGATTTCAAGAAGCTGGGAATGTATTTTAAGAAGTGGAGACAAACGCCTAATCTCACCAAGCCTGAGCCATCTTAAATAACCATCTATCTATCTGCCTCTCGAAGTTTTTCTCTTCTCAAACAGAGAAAATAATCCAAAAATGCAATACGGTAACATCAAATAATAGGAATGTGACAGTGGAAAATTCAATATTCGCTTACGAAGTAAACATCATTGAGATACAAAAGATTACAGAATCACTTGGAGAAGATAAGTCGCCTGGAGTTGATGGCATCAGAGCAATTGATATCAAAAGCCATTCTGACATTTTTGCTCCAATTCTATGCGAGTTAATAAATTTGAGTATTACTCAATCCGTCATTTCGGAAAATCTAAAAACAGCAGTAGTAAGACCAATGTATAGGATTTTCCAATAGGGACTTGACAACTTTGAATTTAATTTGTGAACGCACTCTTTCACTAATCATCAAACTGTTACTGTCAATTTATTCAGTAAACTCAACATTTTCAAAGTACCCTAACGAGATACGTTCTCTGATTGGGTTCTGGAGGAGGTGCGCCAAGATGATGAATTTCATCGCAAAATCAACTTCAGTGACGAAGCTCATTTTTGGCTCATTGGGTTCGTCAATAAGCAAAATATGCGTTATTGGTCGGGTGAAAACCCGCATGTGCTTCATGAATCACTACTTCATCCACAAAAAATAATTGTTTGGTGCGGTTTGCATGCCGGGGACGTTATTGGGCCATATTTTTTCGTCCACGATAACGATTGTCACGTTACTGTGAATGGTCAGCGTTATCGCGATATGATCACCGATTATTTTTGGCCCGAATTGGAAGATATGAACTTGGCCGACATGTTGGTTTCAACAGGATGGTGCCACAGGCCACACAGCACACGCTTCAATCAATTTATTGAAAAGTAAGTATGGTGAGCGTGTTATCTTAAGACATGGACCAGTCGATTGGCCGCCTCGTTCGTGCGATTTAACGCCGCTGGACTATTTTCTGTGGGGCTACGTTAAGTCATTGGCTTATGCCAACACGCCGACGACGTTGGAAGAGCTCAGAGCCAACATTGAACGCAAAATAGCGCCGTTTCGGCCGAAATGTGTGGCCGAGTTGTTGAAAATTGGGTCCAAAGAATCGACCGCTACAAACGTGCCCGCGGTGGCCATATGAACGAAGTAGAGTTCCATTCATAAATGTGTTGATTGTACTTAAAGCCAATAATAAAGTTTTTGAAATATCTCAAATGGTTTGTCTTTTATTTAAAAAAAAAAGTTGTCAAGTCGTTATAAGAAAACCCTATACAAAGGTGGGGAAAAAAGTACATTTAACAACTACTGGCCAATATCGATTCTCCCAGTAGCTGAAAAGTGCTTGGAAGGTGTATTAGCTAACCGGTTGCAAAGTTTTATCAAAAAACATTCTCTGATACACAAGAGCCAATATGGTTTTCAGAAAAACAAGAATACCAGAAAGTTACTGAGTGGATTCGCAAATAGTGTAAATGAGAGTCTTGAAAAAGGTCACCATGTGTTGGTGCTATACATGGATTTCAGTAATACATTTGATACGTTGAATCACTCTAATCTTATACAAGCACTAAAAAGGATTAGGATACGTTGTAAAATTGGTGATTGGATGCCTGACTACCTTCAGAACAGAACTTTTGGTGTTAAGATCAAAGATGCTTTCAGCGAGAAAAAGACAATGAAATTTGGAGTTCCACAGGGGTTGAAGTTAGGGCCGATTCTCTTCGTACTATATACAAATGAGTTACTACGAATTTTTAAACAAAGAATAGATCATAGATAGATCTCTGGATACAGCAATAAGGGTGATAAAAGAAGAATTTAACTTGGCTGTGAGATGGCATCGTGATAACGGGTTAATTATTAACGCTTCTAAAACAAAAATGATTCATATTAGAAGTCCACACTTCAAATCAACAGAACAGCGGATTTATCTGGACAATTACGATTTCCCCGACAGTACAAAGGAATGCATTGAGTTAATTGACATATAAATATTTGGGTGTTGTAAAAGACTGTCATTTTCTCTGGGATAGGCACATTGACAAACTAAGAATAGATCTCAAGAGAGCTTTATTTGCCATTTCGCATTTGAAGTACGATGCTTCCAAAGAGGTCTTAAAACAGGTGTATTATGCACTTATAGAGTCGAAGATACGATATGGAATAATGGCTTGGTGTAGTGCAGCTAAAACACACATTTTCAAAATACAAAAACTACAAAACGCAGCTGTTAAACACATAAATAGTACAACACAACGAGGAAATGGAGAAAAATTCAAAATTCTTCGGGTAGAGGATATATTTAAGATGACCACCACTATTGAATACTTTGATGACAACCGATTTACATAACCGATTTACACAACCGATACAGCATCAAGTCAACACCAGAAGACGTGCCCAAGGAATGCTACAAACTCCCAGAAACTATAATAACTACGGTAGACGCAAACTTCAATATACTCTTCCTACAATAATCAACGAATTACCTCACCAAATTTAAAATATTGTAAACTTTAGAAAAAGAAAAAAACTTGTTAAAACTTTTTTATTAAGCTTGAATGCAAGCAACTAGGTGTAACTTCAAAATTAACTTTGATGTTAAAACTTTGCTCACTTTAATATGTAATTTGCATTGAAACAAGCTACGGCTTCGCAGATACTTACATAATTGTAAATAAATAAAAATAAAATAAAATAGCTTCAATAAAAATAAAAAAATAAAAAATTCTGCGGTGTCACCCTTCAGCACATTAACTAACCGACTTACCTCTGGATAGCTATGGACAGAACCTTGACCTTCAAACATTATTGTCTCTAGATTTCCGCCAAGCTAATAATAATAAAAAAAACAACTTGTTCCAGAAACTCACATCAACCTCCTGAGGTGCCTCTCCTGACTCTACACACACAACTGCTCTCGGTCAAGTTTATGCAATAGCTGAGTACGATAAATAATAAAAAAAACTTTTAGATTGTGTAAGGTCTTCACTTTCACTTGAGCTCCTCAAATATCCAATAGGGACGAGTCCACTTCACATTCGTCCGGGCAAATCTTCTTCTTCCGGTCCTTTTATGACTATATTTGCAATCGATGAATTTCTTCCTCAAAAGATAGATATTACCTTCCGGAACATACAAGTCTTCCACAAAACTTGTTCCGCTGTGCCTCAGGGTTGCATTCTGTCTGCGACACTCTTTGAAGATATTTATTAATGATCTCTTGTCTGTCACGTATCTAGAATCTAATATATTCAGAGCCACGTCTCTGTTCTACGGCAATGGGCATGGCAAAGCATATTAAGCCAATTTAATTTCTATATTAACAGCATAGATATCATAATTTAATAACCACCAATAGACAAGAATCTAATGCTTATAATATGCAATGCGGTCTACTGTCGTTAAAGCTAAATTAAAATACTCAGCCATTATCTGAGAATGGCACGTATATCGTCGTAACCGAACAACTTTGCGTCCTCGGTTATTTATCAATCCACAATACACATTATTTAAATGTTGCTAGTTTTGATCATTAATTAATGATTGAGAGCACATTCAGTAAACTTTTAGATACGACACGACACGACATGCTTCAAAACAGGAACCTAGTACAAGTATCGAGATACGACACGACACGCGTGTACTAATTACAATCGGAGATGAAAAATTTTACTGAATATGCTCTCAATCAATAATTATCTATACGTCGCCGTCCAATTTTTCTCTGGAAATATGCACAATATTGAAATGAAGTAAATTTTTAAGTTTCTGGAAAGATAACTATTTTGGAAAGATAACGAAAGCGAGAAAATGGAAAATTCCCAAGCCAAAAAAAAAAAAAACTCGTACACTACTGCTTCTTTTTATCAATGGTACATTTATCCTGCAGGGATAATGTTGTTTTATTTTTATTTTCACAAGCACTTTCTTCTTTGTTTTGAAAGTATAAGAAGTTCACAAAATTGAAAATAAGGATAACAATGGAAAGAAAACAAACGTGGGTTAAAATGAATGAACTTACATATTATAAAATTGTGGGAAAGGAAAAATAGTTTGAGAAAAATGAACATTAAGAAGCCACATTCTACAGATGGTTGCCTGGTAAGACAAAAGGGAAGTGGGCGCTTAAGTAAAATTGCAGCTTCATACATAAATTGTGCAAATAAATTAAATCTGCTCTCAAAATAGCTGAAGACTTAAGTAAAAGTCAGATAGTTCATATTTATCCACGAATACGAAACTAAAAATATAAAGAAGCAGTTGGAGTGTGCAAAAGAGTACATTAAAAAGCCATCAGAGAATTTTTAGAAAGTATTTCCACATTCACCCCAAATTCTCAATTTGAAATCAGTTGAGCATTTATGGGTTCACATTACAAATAAATTTAAGATAAATATGGCGAAAATAAAAACAAACTGAGAGCAGAACTTCAAAAAATATGGGAGACCGTAACCCTACACATTACAAGGAATTTGAAGCTATCGCCTGTATCTTATTTCACTTTAATGGCATAATTCATTTCGAAGCTAATGGCAAATGAACCTTGTTTTAGTTGATGTACATGCATTGCTTTTGGTTCACTGTATATTGGAGTCGATGTCACTAAATATGTTGCAAAATAATTACAATAAAATTACTCATTTTTGACTCAAAGTAAAAGGCATCTATTCGAGATATGACTTAAAACAATGCGATAAAACTTTTAGGTGATGACAATATTGTACAATCAATTGACGAGCTCGAACAAAGGCGTACATTTTTTTTGCCCCAAAAGTACTATTAACCACTTTCATACCTTCAGCCGTAACACCCGTCTTGCTATGAATATTCAGCAATTTACCCTTAACAAGGTAACGCCCGTATCGCCATGAAAGCTCATCAATTTACCTTCAGAGCCATTTTCGGATGTACTCTGAAAAATCGTGATCCTTTCCCAAGACATACAATTCGCTAATGGAATCCTTATTTTCTCTCCATTGTAACTCGCCAACATTCAAAACCAATGTACATCGTTATCTCATTTTCTTTCTCCCTAATTTTTTTTCGAATGCGCAGCCAGTGGATTCCAATTTTCAGCCGCTTTTGGACCATTTATTACAAATTATCGACAATAACTTGCTGTGTTTTATTTTCCGAAGCTTCAATTATTGCTGCTTTATCCATATGAAGACATCGTTAGATCTATGTAGTTTAGGACGTGGTGGATTTTGGTGGTCAATTTTAAGGTCCCAAACGTAGCCCTATCTCGGTGAAACAACATATCGTATACGTCGATATCACGTAAATTTGGAAACAAATCGGTCACCCTTGACAGAAAACGTCTGGATAATGAAACGAGTGTACAAACTACATACAGTTCATTTTTGTGGGTGTATCCGTTAAGTCAAAAATCACACATATCGCTGAACGAAATTTTGCCATAAAATTCTGGACCATCTTGAAATTGGTTTTAGTTCACGAATTTAGCAAAGCTCCGAGGCAAACCGGACGCATGATTAAACTCCTCTTCTTCCAAAATGAAGTGTGCATTGCTATCGATTTGGATTTTCAGCCAAAGCGTTTAAAGCTTAAAATGTCACAGTCACTTCGGTCTCAAGAGAATACATAACCACGTGAACCATCAAGAAGAAACATATTTTCTAAGATATCTAAGATAAAATAGATGTCGCCAATAATGCTGGTAAATGTCTAAACAATCACCGTAGTAAACATCACAGTTTCTCATCTTTCTTTTGTCCAGACCATCTCACCACTTCTTGGATGACGGTGGTATCTGCTTTATAGCAGTTTAGTGCCTCTGCTTATTGTTTGGCAGCTTAAGGTCGGAACATTTCACATGCAGATCTGAAAGTCGTTGTCAATAGTGAACCCGTTCTTATCGGAGGTTGTTGGGCGCTTAGCAACAAATAATTTTTTACATAGTTGGGTAGTTAACCCCACGCACAATTCCCAACCTGAAGGGCCAGACACTTTTTGGGACTCCTAGGACAAAAGGGGTCGGATCAAATTCTGGAGCCAATAACCCGCTTTGGGGATGTGAGTGCTGCCGTTATTAGCCCTTATTAAGCGCTCATCCGCCACCAACTCTTTTCCAACATTCTGCCTTAGTGTTAGAAATCCCTTTAGACCTGGTATTCAAATACTTTGAAGCAGCTCGTATAGAGATAGCATATACTCGTATAATGATATGAATTGAATGGCAGGTAAAACATGATTCACAAAATATTGTTTTCAACACATTTTAAGGCTGTGCATCACGCTGGCCTAACTTTGACCCACTCTTTCGAAATTTGTTGACAACCATATGTCTAACCAACATCTTGGTTTACGTTAGCTGTCGAGGTCTTACTAGTTTTTGGATTATCAATATACACCAACGACTTCACATAACCCCAGATCTATTTCGCAATGTATTGTTGTCTTCAGTAAGTCAATGATTTCATGTGAAGTATGATTTCAAGAATATTTTTCAATCATGCCAGCAGCGTGAAGACCACATCAAACTGTGTACTTTTTTGTTGCAATTAAGTCGTATGACACACTTATTTGGAATTTTCATCACCCAATAAATGTAAACTTTACTTGCTCACAAGCCCAAGTGAGCTATGACTAACTAAACACGACGTTTGACTTGAAGCCCAATCCGCGAACTCTGGCCAGAAGCAATGGTATCGTAGACCTAATTTCTGTGAAAGTTATTGTAGTTTTTGTACAGGTGTAGGCTAAGATCTTATATTGCATGTAAAATATATGTACAACATAGTGGATGGAAAAAAACACACAAATTTACAACTCCGGATCTTACACCACACTTTCACTACATTTTCATCTGCACGCACATAACATTGCATTGCGTCATGTAATTCTAAATTAAGTTTGGATCATACAGAAGCGTTCTTCTGATGTGAATCTATTCGTCGTTTGTATCAAGGACGCAGAAAAACTCTTTACGCCTACGGGTTCCAAAAGATACCCATTCAAATTTTCATTAAAAATTAAAAATTGCGCGATGAGGAAAAGTTTACGACGGTCAGTTTATAACACATGGGCTGTGCCGTTTTACAGTAAAACACAACATTTTTGCAAAATTCAACTTTATTTATCAATATAGTTGCCTTCGAGGGCGATACACTGATTGAAACGATTTTTCAATCTTTCGATACCAGTTTTGTAGTACGATTTCGCTTTAGCCTCAGAATAGGCTTCTGTTTTGGCGATTACTTCTTCATCGGTCTTAAATCTCTTTCCGGTGAGAATTCTGGGGGCCAAATCTGGAGAATACGGTGGGTGGGGAAGCAATTCGTAGCCGAATTCATTCAATTTTACCATCGTTTTCATCGACTTGTGACACGGTGCATTGTCTTGATCAAACAGCACTTTCTTTTTCTTCAAATGCGGCCGTTTTTTGCGATTTCGTCCTTCAAACGCTCAAACAACGCAATGTGATAGTTGCTATTGATAGTCTGCCCCGTTTGGAGATAGTCGATGAAAATTATTACATGTGTATCCCAAAATACGGATGACATAACCTTGCCTGCCGACTGTTGAGTTTTTGGTCGTTTTGGACGAGGTTCGTCGCCTGCTCGCAACTCAGCTGACTGCCGACTTGACTCTGGTGTGAAGTGATGGAGCCAAAATTTATCCATTGTCACATACCGATTCGAAAATTTGGCTTCATTGCGGTTGAACAGCTTTAAACACTCCTCTGAATCATCAACATGTTGTTGTTTTTGGTCGACTGTGAGCGAACGCGGCACCCACTTTGAACAGAGCCTTCGCATGTCCAAATATTCGTGTATGTTATATCCAACACGCTCTTTTGATATCTTCAGAGCCTCAGCTATCTGGATCAACTTCACTTTACGGTCATTCGTAATCATTTTGTGGACTTTTTTGATGTTTTCATCTGAAACAGCCTCTTTTGGACGTCCACTGCGTGCATCATCTTCGGTGCTTGTATGACCACTTTTAAATTTCTCAATCCACTTGCGAATGGTTCGTTCGGCTGGTGCAGAGTCCTGGTAACACTTATCAAGCCATTTCTTTGCATCGATAAATCAACACACGAAATTGCTTTGAATCAATTTTTTTCACAATAACAAAAGTTGCTTCACTCACAACGCTATATCTCGAGAACTAATCATCTGACAGCTGTCAAATTTATACAAGTATCTTTTGAAGGTTGGTACTAACTGAAAATGGTATGGATTTAATTCAAGTGGTGCCCTGTCTTGGAAACGGACTTTTCAGTCCATGTATTAGTTATTAGTATATGCTGTCAATTTCCTTAAAATTTTTCAGTCAGTTGAAGAAAGGCATATTCATAGCTCCTTCGATTGAGAAAACTTTTGTCCTACTTTAAGAAAATACTCGTAAGATACAATGTGAAGCCATTAAATGAATCAGCTTTCCATGGGTTCATTCAGATCAATTTTTTTCCGTCGAAAAAGCTAATTTTAGTTATGACCATGGAAAGATATGTATATAAAGATTAAATACATTTTAAATTTATACGAGCCTCGCAGAGCAATTTAAAGAGAGTTTAAAATGTTTTTTTTTTAAATGAAGTACGTGTTTAACCCGGCGCACTGTGCCTCATTTGGCAAAAGTGCTTGCATAATTCAATTTAAGGGTGGGTCTATAATGCAACATTTTGAAGTTCACTACATTAACAAATGCTTGATGCTCTGGCAGTCGAAAAAATTATTTCTTTTGGATTAATTCAAAGTCAAAGTTGAGTCATTTTTAAGGTCACCAAGGATCGTTGTCTTAGGTTTCTGTCTAAAAATCATTTCCTTTTTATATTGTATGATATACAAGTTTTTTTGTGAGATCACAATTGGACGCAGTTTTTTTTTTATAATTTTTTTAAAACTTTTTAATTCAATATTTTTTGAAACACTATAAGTTGAGTTTAAAAAAAAAGTTCCAATCGATCGACCTAAACCCAATAGAAAACTTGTCCTTGGTGAGGATGGGATATAGCTTTACTACAAAAGGGCATCCTCCAACTGCTACCTGTACTGATTATTTTATTCAGAGCTAGCATGGGAAATTATTAAATAGCGTCATATATAGGGTGAATTATCGTGAGGTTTGATTCATAATGTAAAATAAAACACATAAATTTGAAAGTAAACTTAAAATTTTTCTTATCGGTTAAAACAACAATTGATGGCGTTTTCTTTTTGAAAATGACATCATGTGAATATTGACCATGACTACGTCTGAGGTGCTTCATTCGGAAGATCCAATTTTGGGCGACTCGTTCGATCATAGCGACTGGTATCTCGCGGATAACACGAGTAATGTTGGCTTTCAAAGCGTCAATCGTAACTGGCTTATTCCTGAAGACCTGAGACTTTACATATCCCCAGAGAAAATAGTCCAAAGGTGTGATATTGCACAATCTGGGCGGCCAATTTACCGTAACAAAACGTGAAATTAGTGCTCACCAAAATGATTTCTCAACAAGTTTTTCATGCGCAGTTTGGCTTCGCTGTCCTGTTGAAACCAAAGCTCACCGAGACCATGTGTTTAAATTTTAGGAAGCACATAGTCCATTTACATGGTGCGATAACGTCTACCAATGACTTTGACATTCTGATTTGCCTCGTTTTAGAATGATTCCACCAGCCCATAAACTACACCATACTGTTTTTTTTAATGGATGTAATGGTAGCTCTTGGTACTCTTCGGGTTGCTCATCAGCCCAAATACGACAATTTTGTTTATTAACGTATCCATTGAGCCAGAAATTGGATTCATCACTGAACAAAATTTCACGACAAAACACCGGATTTTCAGTGAGTTTTTCCAGAGCCCATTCACAGAAAATATGACGCAAATTCAAGTCGTCTGGCTTCAATTCTTGAACAAGTTAAATTTGACTTTACTTTAAAGTTGAGTTTTCGTCAAAAAAATACGAATAATGATGGCACTGTGCGACGGTACGTTATCATGGTGCAAAATCCACGAGTTTTCTGCCCACAATTCTGTTTTTTTCGACGAATTTCTTCACGGAAACGTCTGATAACGCCCAAATAACATAATACTCTTTGTTTACTGTCTGGCCTTCTGGCAAAAAAATTATGATGCACTACCCCGCTGTAATCCATAAAAACCGTGAGCATTGCCTTCTTTTTTGACTGAAAACGACGTGGTTTTTTTGGTCTTTGATCATTTGGTGAACACCATTCACTTGCCTGATGTCTGGATTGCGTGTCGTACTCATAAACCCACGTCTCGTCTCCAGTTATGATATTTTGATCTGAATAGGATATGAATCGGATTCAGCCTCGCAAATCATATCTTTTGCGTCGTCAACACTGTCTTTTTTTGCATGATATTGAGTTCTCTTGGCACCACCTTTGCTGCTGCACGATGGAAACCCAAATCATTAACCAAAATGTCTTGGACGGATCCATAGGCAATGTTCAAGTCCACCACCATCTCTCTGATAGTGAATTTGTGGTTATTGACCAACATTTCTTTTACTTCATCAATGTTTTCGTCGGTTTTCGATGCCGATGGTCTGCCATTGCATTCATCACCTTCGATTGACTCACGACCACTTTTGAACCGCTCGTGCCACTGGTAAACGACCATTTTCTTTAGAGAATCCATTATTTCCAACGTTCGCGCATCATTAAATCCATTTTTTATGAAAATTTAACACAAGTTCGTTGTTGCAATTTAAATCCATTTCTAAAACTGTAAAAAATCGCCAACGCACACAGAGATAGATTTACACTTGGCTACGTAACTTTTGCAAATGTCAAGCTATAACGCTAAGATTTAGAGAGAATGTCAACAACAGATGTACCAACTTAACTTAACTTAAAAAAAAAAAAAAAAAAAAACACACACACACAGAACTTAATTCGGAACAATGGGAGCGCCACACGGTGGTTTGGATGAGAACAAATATTGTCCAGAATACCTCAGCTTCTAAAACAACAGTATGTCGGACAAAAATGTCAGCAATCTATTAACGATGGATGTTCAATTCACTATTAGGAAGGTGTTGCTATTCTCATAAAAACATCCATTCAACACTCGCTTGTACCCATTATTAAAACTAAATTTATAGAAAATGTTGCAATAAAAGTCTCGATTAGAGATCATAATTCGGTTGTGCATACCTTCCGAGTCATTCCAAAAGTGTTACTTAATTAGCAAAATTTTTCTCATGATTTAATAAAACTTTTCAGTACCAATGGTGACTTTGATATTGGAGGTGATTTCAACTGTAGGCGCAGAGATTAGGATTTCAATAGAGTGGATGCATGGGGTAATATATTATTCAATCTCTGTAACCCGCTTCCAATTATATATCTTTTCCATCTAGTCCAACTTATGTACCTGATAGTTCTCGTAAAAGTCCATTCGTCCTCGACCTATTTATTTCGTTATTAGTAAAAAATGTTAACTATGCCATTTTTCAAAAATAAATAAACTTAAAACTTCTCTACAGATCAAGAAAACATCAGTTGTATAGCAGATATTGACTTTAATGTGGCGCAATTACCACTATGTATATTCATAGTGCAGTTGATGCTTAAGTTCCATAAATTTAGAGAAAATACTATAATATTAAAAATCTAAATTATATTTTACATATAATTAAATCTAGAAATGTAACATGACGAAATTGGCAGTGATATCATCACAAAACTTTTAAAAATGAGATGAGATTTTAGTACTTATGAATCTGGAACGAAACAAAACTTGGAATTGCAAGCTCCAGAGCTTAGAAAAGAATGCTGAACCTTTTTAAAATTTCTTCAAGATAATCGAGAACATCAATAAACAGATTTCACCTTTTTAAAATGAAATATACAGTGATCTTGATAAAGCGAATCAGTCCGAATCAAACTTTGTCAGGAATCACTCAGTATCCAAACGTTTAAGTGACCCGATCACAACAAGGATTGTTAATAATAAAATGAATGAGTTTAGTATATCTTGCGTGGAAACCACGCGTAATGCTTTTTATTACCGAAGATGACATTAAATTTTAACTAAACAGTTTAAAATTAAAAAAAGACTATCTGCTTGATGGGACTAAAAAAAAATATTGAAGAGAAAGCCTAAAAATAAAAAAAAATATTTTATTTATTATATATGCATGCTTCAAAACGAGCTATTTGTTTTTTATTGTAAAAGCTAAAGTTATTCCAATTCCTGAATTTTGAAAGCCACTTATTCAAGTAGAAAATTATCGACCAATAAGCCTCCTTAGTGGTTTAAGTAAGATCTTTGAAAAAATTCTCAAAGATAAACATTTTCAAATCATAGAAAATAATAATATTTTACTAAACGAACAATTTGGATTTAGGAGTTCTCATAGTTTTATTATCAAAATGATTAGGTTAAATTTCTTACGGTTTCTATGTAAGCTAGTTTAAAGTTTTCTGTCACAACGTTCATTTAATGTGTTCATGAATACTTCACCTTGCCTGACTCGAACTGCAACCAACTTCAGACTGCTATAATTTCCAAACCGTTCATTACTGTGAACTCAAAGTGTGACACATAAAAACTGTTTATCCGCGATGGAATTCAAACGTGATAGTGTGATTGCTTTATATTTGGCTGGAAAACCACAAGTAGCTATCTTTACAGCCCTTCAGCACCTCAACGTGAAAAAAAAAAATTTGTGTCTCGAACCATAGCTCGTTACCGTGATACTGGCAGTGTTGCAAAATACCATGGAGGTGGTCATTAAAAAACAGCAACATCGGCAGAAATGGTTCGGAACGTGAACGCTCGAATTGAGCGAAATCCGCTTCGAAGTCTAAGAAAAATGGCTCGTGAGCTCAACATATCGTTGGAACGGATGCTGCACATACTGAAAAATGAGCTTGGGATCAAGCCATTGAAGTTGCAAAAAACACATGATCTTACACCGCAACAGAAAAAAGTTAGAGTCGAAAGAGCGAAAGAGTTGCTACGCTTGCACGAAAGTGATGAGTTGCCGAATTTGGTTTATTCCAATGAGTCGCCATTTGTTATCGAGCAATATGTCAACAAACAAAATGACCGAGTTTACTTTCCAGAGAGCTACTTCGAAACTTACACCTTCGGACGGCCACCAGAAAGTAGGCAGCACCGATGGTGATGGTTTCGGTCGCCATAACCGCCGATGGTCGCTCTTCGCTCGTATTTTTGGGCCTTGGTGTCAAAATTACGCGATCGTATACCGTGAAACTGTCTCAGAGGCAGTATTGAAGACTTGGGCAAACAATCATTTTAGTCGGAGACCGTGGACATTTCAACAAGACTCGACATCGATTCACAAAGCGCGCGTCAACCAAGATTGGTTAAAAAACAATGTTCCACACTTCCTTTCTTCGACACAATAGATTGCAAATTCTCAAAATGGATTTCTCTGTCTGGGGTATTTTGAAGGCGAAGGTTGACACTGAAAAATACCAAAGCTTGGACCACCTCAAACAATCACTTCGTCAGGAATGGGCCAAAATACCGCAGAGCCACTTGCGTGCAGCGTGCGATGCTCTCTTCGGCCGTCTCAAGCTAATTATTCGTCCCAAAGGTCGACATATTGAAAACTACTGGTACAATTTAAAAATTGATGTATTTTCCAACAATTTTTGCTTTGGCACAATAAAATTTATCGAAAAATAGAAAAATTATAGCATTTTAAAAAGTTTCAGTTCGAGTCAGGCAGGGTGTAGTAGTTGTAATATAAGATATGTCAGTTCTGGAGTTCTACAAGGTTGTGTAGTTGGTCCTGTGTTGTTTAACCAGTTTACATCAGATCTACCCAAAATTCGATTCAGCGAAACAGCAAGATATGCTGACGACACTGCCATCGTATGTGCTCGCTCTAAATATTGAGACGAATCTATTCAATGCGATTAACATCTTGAATGATAATTACATAAAATGGAAAATTAAACTAAACGGAAAAAAAAATACAAGCCATCTTATTCACTCTAAAAGAAAAAACTTGCTACCTTCCCTCAAATCACTTACGAACAAATGATATTTTAAATAAATGGGAACCATATGTCAAGTACCTGGGAGTTAATCTTGATTCTAAGCTACTACTTAGCTATCATTCCACCCAAACCCTGAACAAGACTAACATCAGTACTTAACATTTTTATCCTTTTATTAATAGAAAGTTCTTAAAACAATACCTCCAGATACAGATATTGTAATAATATACAGATACAATAGGGTAATCATATAGAAAATAATGTTTCAAGCAATTCTGTTCTATGGTTTTCAGGTATGAGGAAATTTTGCAAAATGTCATATAAAAAAACTGGAAATCTTGCAAAATAAATTGCTAGAAATGATGTTTAACCTTCCGTGGCTTAGATAAAATACATAAACTTAATGCAAAATTTAAAGAGAGATGCACCAATGCTGATAATCCTCTCGTTAATAATTTATTTTACTAGTCATTCATGGTATAGGGTTTTCTAATAACGACTTGAAAACTTCTTTTTTAAATAAGAGGCAAACCGTTTGAGATATTTCAAAAACTTTATTATTGGCTTGAAGTACAATCAAAACATTTATGAACGGAACTCGACTTCGTTCATATGGCCACCGCGGGCAAGTTTGCAGCGGTCGGCTCGTTGGACCCAATTTTCAACGACTCGGCCACACATTTCGGCCGAAACGGCCACTATTTCGCGTTCAATGTTGGCTCTGACCTCTTTCAACGTCGTCGGCGTGTTGGCATAAACCAATGACTTAACGTAGCCCCACAGAAAATAGTCAAGCGGCGTTTAATCGCACGAACGAGGCGGCCAATCGACTGGCCCATGTCTTGAGATAACACGCTCACCATATTTAATCTTCAATAAATCGATTGTAGCGTGTGCTGTGTGGCTTGTGGCACCATCCTGTTGAAACCACATGTCGTCCAAGTCTATATCTTTTAATTCGCGCCAAAAATAATCGGTGATTATGGCGCGATAGCGCTGACCATTCAGAGTAACGTGACGATCTTTATCGTCGACGAAAAAATATGGCCCAATAACGCCGGCATGCAAACCGCACCAAACAGTTATTTTTTGTGGATGAAGTGGTGAATTATGAAGCACATGTGAGTTTTCACCCGACCAATAACTCATATTTTGCTTATTGACGAACCCATTGAGCCAAAAATGAGCTTCGTCACGGAAGATGATTTTGCGATGAAATTCATCATCTTGGTGCATCTTCTCCAGAACCCAATCGGAGAACGTAACTCGTTAGTGTACTTTACCATGATGAAAATGTTGAGTTTACTGAATAAATTAACAGTGACAGTTTGATGATTAGTGAAAGAGTGCGTTCACAAATTAAATTGAAAGTTGTCAAGTCCCTATTGGAAAACCCTATATATGTTCATGAATCCGTTATTCTAATATTTGTCAGTTTATAATTAACTAACTATTATGTCTGTTGTTGATTTATTTGTTTGTATATGTATTTAATTAATTGTGTATTTATTTACATACTTATGTATATGTTTATATTTTTTCCTATTTACTTATCTATATTTGTTTATTTTTTATTAATTTAATTATCTTTTCATTAATTATGTGCTTATAAATATGTTAATATTTATTTATCTATTTATTAACCAGCAATGTATTTATTTATTATATTTAATTATAATCATAATTGTAATTACTATTATTAATTTTCTTTTCATACTGAGGTTTCAGTATAATTTTTTTTTACTCAAAATTTAAAATTTAAATTTAGATTATCTATTTCGTAGAACTATAAATTATCAATTTTAGTATGGAGATATTCAAAAAAGTATCAAATCTCTGCGTAAGATAATGAACGGTAACTCAAAACAATTTAATAATTGTTTTTGTTTTTACTGAGCAAACAATAAATTAAATATTAAATGTTATTGTTTTGAAAAAATATTTGTTAGTACAATTTCATTAAAAATCTTAATTGTTTTAAATACGGAATACTTAAAATTGTGAAAAATGTTATATTTTTGTAATTGTCTATGCAAAGTGAAGTTGTGCTCATCATACAGCCGTAAAAGGCTTTCCGGTGTTCATTTCTCGGTCGAACTGAACAAGAGTGATGTATTCCCTGTTATTTCGGAGCTCGGATACAATTATACTGCTGGATATTATGTCTCAAAATAATTTGGGCATTCAAGCCAGAGTTGTTCAGAAGTGAAAATTCAGAATAATCTTAATGATCACCGTCGGCAGTGTCAACACCTTCTATAGTAACATTGTAAAAATCAATAATATCAAGCCATTTCTTATCTCCAGGGATTGTAGAACCATCATGATGTAATGGTGAAAACAGCATGACATTTTAAGCTTTATTTCGGATGTCGGTGTTTTCTACGATAGATTTTGACAGAGCATTCCACCAAATCCCCATGGAGCCTTTTAACATCCCGAAAAAACCTAAAATAACACCGTTCGGCTTGTTTGAACTCATACATAAGACATTCGGACTGCGCAATGCTGCCCACACATTTTAGCATTTAGCAGCACAAACACGAGGTTCTGTGTGGATTCGAAGATTTCGCACTCAGTTATACTGATGACATATGCGTGGCATCAGCAAATGAAAAAGACTACGAGCACGATAATTACCTCCAAGTGCATTCTTGTCCAGCGAGAGTTAACGTTTCTTAGCCATCAGATTAACTCTGAAGGAATCAAACCGTTCGAAATCTAGATAAAAGCCATTAAAGAGCTTAGAAAATCGAAAATGACAAAGGAATTCAAAAGATTCCTTGCCATTATTAACTTTTACCGATCCTTCATTCTACGGTCAGTCGACAACCAGATCTCAGTAGTAGCAAAAGAAATGATACATTTCTAATTATGCGGACACCAATTGTGCAACCTGAGCCGGTTGCAGCTTTTGGCCAGTGCAAGAACAAGCTAGCATTAGTGACTCTTTTTGCTCCTCCTGCCATAAATGCACCATTATCGCTCAATGCAGACGCTCCAGACGTAGCTACAGGCGCCGTCCTCCGTCAAGTCATCAATGGAATGCCACATACTCTTTTAAAAAAACTCAAAGACGGACAGTGAATTTACAATACGTATAAGCTTTAAGCAATAATCAAGTGAGTGGGCTACTTTAGACACTTATTTACACCGATCACAAACTACTTGTTTTTGCGTTCAAGCAAAAGTAGGAGAAATCATTACTGAGAAGACTTAGGCAGCTTTATTTCATATTTTAGTTTAGCACATATGTGAGGTATGTCAAAGGTGAATACAATACGGTTGCTGACACTATTCAGAATTATGGAAATCAAAAAGGAGATGCGGATCGATATCAAACCATTGCTAACGGGTATGCCAACGATGAAGAGTTCGATGAAATTCTCAATGAAGGTAAATTTTTATGGACATCAATTGACGTTAAGTCTTTGGCAATTCCAAAGAGTAAAACGACACTGTACGGCTCTTTTATCCAGTGGAGACGTCATGTCTGGCATGCGAAAGGGTATTATTACCGTGGTCAGAAACTATATCCAATACCAAAGGAACACGGTATTGGAGCACAGAAACAAAAAATCGCAACTTGAGTCCTATCCATTATTGCACGCGCGATTTGATAATATCATTGCCAACTTCATATAGCTGTCGCTGCATATTAACGTGTATTGATCGTTTTTAAAAATGGCCTGAGGCGGACATCACAGCCGTGAATGTTGCGATATCACTAGCATTCTGGTACATATCACGATACGGTGTTCCACTATATATAACGACTGATCAGAAGAGACAATTTGAGAGTAACATATTTCAGGAACTCACATGTTTTCTGGAATCAAGCATTTGAGGACAACTTCCTATCATCCCCAATCCCATGGGTTGATTGAAAGATGGCATCGAGCGTTTAAAACTGCAATTCGCTGTTACAAGACTGTTGACTTTTAGGATCTACAGAGAGATCTACAGCAGAGATGTTGTTTGCATCATCACTTTGTCTGCAAGGTGAATTTTTTTTAGCAGTAAGACAAAAACTCAAGCCATCAAGGACTAACGACGTTCGAAGTCCAAATTATGTCCGACAGCAACATCGCAGCACAAAAACGCCGAGGTTTTTCTCCAGCCCAGCTTACAAACTGCCAGTCAAATTTTGATCCGAAATAATTCAGTCAGAACGTCCCTTCCACAACCATATGACGATCCGTTTGCAATTATCGACCGCGAAGACAAACATTTTAAATATTTCCATAGATCGCCTTAAAACCGCCTTACCTTTCACCGATGGAGCGAACGTCAACAACCCTAATTGTGCCAAGGCATCTAAAAACAGCACACGCGAGCGGGAGTATACATATACCATCAGATCAGGAAGAAGGGTTATGCTCAAAATAAGTTAATTAACATAATTTCAATGTACTCGTATTACTTTATTTGAAGGGGAGCGATGTGGCGATCACCAAACTTTGAATACAAATTCAAAACAGTTCGTTCGCATTGTACATTTTAAATTTCAATTATCATTCGCTATCCCCCCTTTGTTTAATCATGCTGTTCCAAACCTAACTAGCTTTTTGATGTCATGGATTTCACGATATTATATATATTCGGCGAAAAAAAAACTAAATAGTTTCAACCGAAATTGTGTCTTTCTATTATTATCTATAGCCCTAAGAATTCCAAAAACTATCCCCGTATATCCACCAATATATGCAAGGGATTTCTACAGTCAAAACATCTGTGGAAGTATCAAACAGATGATGAAAGCGGAACAAAACTGACTAACTAGGCAGAAACCCACCGCTTTTGATTAATTTCCGATGCCAAAGACAAAGGAATATCTACTCAAGGAGGTGGCATAAAAACTTACATCCCGATATATGTTTTGCTTCATCCAATCATGGAAATGCTAGTTAAAGGGTAGTGATGCGATGCCATGAGTACACAAGCGTTCTCACTTAAACTCTCATTACCAACTCCTACTCTCACCTCAAAGTTGGTGACTGGAAGGTTGTCTAATACCTCTACTGGAGATTGGGTAACCAACCCCTTTGGAAAGTCGGTGGTGGCAGAAGGTGAGAAAGGAGGGGGGGGGGGCACGTTTTCTTGTTTCAAAGGGCAGCGGTCAAATTCTCTAGACGAAATCAACGGTGGCGTCTACAGTTCCAGTTTCGACATATGGTATCTGGATACCAGGGATATAGGGATCTCCAAGCCAAGGTGTAGAAAAAAAACCAAAGTGGATTACTGGCACCAAAATATCAGGCCTGGTGTCCTAAGGTCGAAACAAGGCTTGGTCCTCCAGGTTGAGGGTTATACCGTCAGTAACTACCCAACCATGTCAAAAATTTAATTATGAGATCGACACAACCAAATGGTACCCAAATGAGTGTATGTACCTGGAATGTATGAACACTGTACAAGTGCTACTCAAAATCCTGAATCTGTCCTCACGCGGTACAGGTCAGATATTACCGGGATCCAGGAGATGTAATGGATGGGATCAGATAAGATGATAAGGAAAGATTGCGACACTTATTTCATCTGCCAAAATGCATCCGTTTAAAGATGCGGCTTCGGCATGGACTTTAAGCCGATAAGTGATGTTGGCTGCCGATAAACAACCTTCTCCTTCTTCATCTTAAATTGTAAATTCAACTTTAGATCTTGGAATCTGTAAGAAATGGAAAACTATGACGAATAAAAAACAGATCCTTTACGATCAGAGGAAGAAGATGAGCTCTTCGATACATATTCAGAATCGGAAGACTCAAACAGCACCGTAGTGGAGTCTGCTCTGGTAAATTGTAGCAGTGATACGGTTTTTCAGATTAACCTTTTTCACTCATCATCACACGTTTACACTTAATCCGCGTCTTTCCAAAAACGCAGAAAACATCATCCTAATCCAGGAACTGTGGATCGTACAAGGCATGGATCGTGGACTTGGAACAAAGGCAAAGGTATGATAAGAACTTGTATACATTATTAGTGAACCGTAGTTATTTTTGCATGCATTTTGTAATTCCTAACCTCAGTGACCACAACATAACCGTTGACAGACTGGAAACTGCCAAGGGCTACTACTGGCTGGCATTCGCATATTTTAGACACGATAATATGGGCCCTTTTCCTGGTGCCAACCTAGAAAGGGTGGTACTGGAAGCTGACAGGCAGCAGACATACAGACAGCTTGCGATAGGCAGTACCGACATCAACGATAGAGGTGAGTCACTTATATAAGTACTAACCCTATTGATCGCAATTTTGGCAATAAGTCCACTTTCATAATTAAAAACTGACAATAAGTGCTAGATATCACTCTTGTTTTCGATAACTTCACTCAAATTATAACGAATTAGATATTTTATTCAGCCTAAGTGATACCCCTCCTTGCTAACCAGCATTCCGGAACTACCGGAAAATTAATTGACCAAAGTACATACTGTCAAAAACACCATTCTCAGAACCCTCAGGTCCCCCGCGTAATACCACCGAGCTTGACATGAAAGTCAATCAGACTACGGCTGCTTCCTGCCCTCTTATTCAACCTAGTTTCCAAAAAACCGCACTGGTGTACATTAACTTAGCGAAATGCATAAGAAAAGTGACTGTCTGGGACTCATACAAAGAATCCCTCAAAGTATATTAAAAGAACTGAGAAAGTCAAAGTGACAGTCATGGAGATTATTCTGTGACAGAATCATAGAAACCTCTGAGGCATCGCGGCTAAGAAAAATCCTTTCTACAAATCCTATGATGTCTAATTATTTGAAAAAAACCGATGGCTCCTGGACAACCTCAAGTGACGAATCATTCAACTTGCTACTGGATACCCACTTTCCAGGTAGCTCCTCATTCGCGGCCAACAATTACCAAAACAGGATTACTGCAACAGTGCACAAAATTCATGGTTAATTACAAGAGACAAACTGCTTTGGACGCTGCCTAGCTTCAAACCATACAAGTCTGCTGATCTAGTCGGTATAATACCTGCCGAGATACAAAGGTCCTCAGATAATATCTCCTGCCATTGCTAAGGAATATCGTGAGAAACTGTGTAGAACTGATTCAGATTTACTCATTCCAAACGCTCTCATATTGTCCCAAATGATCTTAGACCTGTAAGTCTACCATCTTTCCTTCTAAAAACTCTAAAACAACTGATTGATGTCCATTTAGAATTGATCCACGACTCTTGTCAACGGCTCAACATGCCTACTGGAAAGTCGGTGGAACCGGCTCTGCATTCATTGACCAGCCACATCGAACGATCCCTACAATATAGAGAATACACAATGTTCGCTATCCTGGACATAAAGGGGGCTTTTAAGAACGTGTCTACATGCGCAATCATGACTGCACTTTCAACTCTGCAGGCAGACATTCTACTTGGGAAGTTGATTAGTCTTATGCTGAATAGCTGGATAATCAACTCCATACTGGGTGCAGCTTCTGCTAAAAAATGTGGTAGCAGAGACACGCAACAAGGAGGCGGTCTCTATCCCCTTCTCTGGTTCTTAGTGTTCAATGAACTGCTGATATACCGGTAAGCGGATAGTAACAGGATGATTGCCCATGCGAATGACGTTGCTATAGCGGTCTCAAGTAGGCAGATCGCTGTGGATTAGCAGCACTCCCCTATAAAACTGTTTTTTTCCTCTTTTCCAAGAAATATAAAATTGTAATCATAGACCGTCCCTTCACAAATGGCACCAGGTTAGTCTTTTCCGATATAGCAAAATATCTAAGTCTCATTTTTGACAGGAAACTAAACTGGAAACCTATCATTCAAGAAAGAGTCAAGAAAGCTACTACACTCTACTCCCTCCGTGGCACAAGATATTCTGCTTCACTTGACATCTTTGTTATCTTCAGCAGGCAAGTAGGTGCGACTGCAGCTATTCGCCTTAAAGCTACTACGCAGTGGGCAAATAATTTACATATGGTAATGCAGGTACTAAGAATCCTCACAGAGAACATCGATAACACCATACCCGAACATTGGTTTGACAAAGACTTTCATGTAAGCTTCCCATTCAGATTCATCTGGGAGGAAGATGCTTTCATGGAGGATAAGTCGACCCACTTTTACACAGATAGTTCTAAGTCTTATAGCGGGGTTGGTGGCAGTGTTTTCTCAGATAAGCTTAATCTAAGCCTCTGCTTCCTTCGGAAATTTTGGCGAATCAAGAAACTCTCTCTTAGCTGAGGAAAAACATGATATCTGTAAAGGATATCCTCTTCTTTTCGAATAGTGAGAGCGCTGTCAAGGTCCTGGACTCAGTCTCACTAAATTCCAAAACCGCTTTTGACTGCCTAGCAAAGCACTTCAACTTTCATCTATGTAGAGTACAGTGGCACTGAGATATTTTTGCCAAGATTAGAACTACTCTACATATCCTACCGGAAAAATGTGGCATAGATATACCAATCAATAAATCTACGTGCAAACTATTACTAAATGTACTAGAAACTATCTAGTGAACAAAAAAATCTGACCAAAGCTGGATTTGTATCGCTCTAAGAGTGTGATCTTTTAAAGTAGGAAACATCTCAGCGCTGTTATAGATATCATCACTGGACACTGTCTTATAAGCAAATATGCAAGATGCCTTGGCGTCTTCAGAACTGATTTCTGCAGAAGCTGCATGGGTGAGGAGGAAGAAGTGACAATATTCCACCTGCTCTGTACATGCCCAGCTTTTTCCCAAATGTCTTAAGTGATCTAAAGAATATAGACGTTAACAGTCTCCTACGCTTCATTACTAGCTCAAATTGGTTCCAAGAGTGGGAGGATCACGGATCCAACCTAACCTAAAATTTCTTATATGCAAATCGGTTCAAGAATCAAGAATGCCCATTTTGTGAAAGTTCAACGTGTACGATAGCTATTTGGATTTAGCTCTTGAATCATTGCAATTTTCTACGGACATATAGCAAAGATTTTTTTTAAAGTACACACGATAGATGCCCAGCTCTTCAGAACGACGCGAAACCGATTGATTGCCGTCTTGACTTACCAACTCGCGTACATCCGCAAGCGTTCGACGTTTCACTATCTCACTGCATGGGAACACTATTGAGTGAATAAGTGGATCCGAATTTTTCCACAGAATGTTGATTGTTCGTTTATTGGGACGAATAAAATGGCCGTAGGTTGAAGTTACGTTCATAACCTAGTCCTAGCTGACTGGAAATTTTAATCTCAAATTTGGAGATATCTGAGATACGAATATGACAAAAGTTGGTATGCATAAGTTGAGAAAATTCCTATTCGAATTTATGAAAAACTCTTTAGAGTGCACATATCCAAGTAGCAATTATGTGTTTCAAAAGCCATTGCCATTTTCATATTTGTTAATGTCCGTGAATGTTTCTAAATTGTGCAGTCTGCACAAATTTAAGCTGCTAGCACCGCCTCTTATATAATCTGGAGAGTTTTTTCGCAACTCTCAGTTTTTAAGTTAAATTAAACACCAAACGTGTGGAATAAGGTTGAGTCTAGCAATTACGATTTCATCATAAAAATGCGAATGACAAACGCAAGAATTTTTCTACAAAATGACAAAATTGTACCTCAAGTTTCGTTCTAAAGAAGAAAGTTTTTTTCATAATTCACACTTTGCCTAGGCAACCGACAAGATGACACTAAGCAAGAAATCGACTTAATAAAGGTATATGTTTCTTTGAAAACTCACTTTTTTAATAACATTTTTCTTAATAACATGTAATTAATAGTCAATTCGAATGCTGCATACACGAGTTGTCCTATCATTACAACTATGATGAAGACTCATTATTTGCGAAGACATCGCTTAACAATATTGCCACACCAAATACGTATCTTCCCGTATTTTGTGTCCATGGAGTTAGACGTACTTATGTTCTAGTACGTAAACAAAGCAATTAATTGACGAACAATATCTAGTTAACTAACTACGATATAATGTTACTTCGTAAAAACAAACTATAAAAACTCGTCCAGCAACCAAGAAAGTAACTATAATATACTGAATGCACATACCATCACTATCTAGTTAACGACGTGGTGTACCTAAGATCTCTATTCAATATGGAATGTGCACACCAGAAATAAGAACTCGTCCATTCACTAAATACCAAAGTATTTTCCCTGTACCCAACAGGATTCTACCATGATTCTACCAGTCCATGAAAGTAACTTACCACTTTTTGTATTGCACATTTAATGAAATTCCAAAAATTGTAATTCTCAACCATTATATCCATGAGTATCTACAGATATGTAAACCAATAAATTTCCAGCTGTAAAGATTAAATCTACAAATTTCCCAAATTTGATATCTGTATGTAGATCCCCCTTTACATAAGCTTCGCCATTAGATAATCAAAACAAACCGTCATTTCGTTTTATATCATAAAAAACAACGAAAATGAAAGTACTTGTATGTTGATAAATTTTAAGAATGTCATTAAAAGTCCACTAACCAGATGGAACTTTCCTAAATTTAATTACATGTTTGTTTGTTTGTCAAGCCTTTCAGAATGTGTAATGTGTACTATAATTTGTGGCATTGTCAAAGCAACTATAAAATGCCCAGATATACAATACAAACTTGTTCATTTGACCCCACATTTGTTAGTAAATATGTATCTTCCGTCTGCTACTGTAGGTTAGATACGAGAATAAAAGAGCATTATGCAACGGTCACACAAATCACGGTCTGTACTTATCAAAATGAAGCAATTTATTTTTTCCTTTTTTTTTTTTTCATTTTGAACATGGTAAACAAGTTTTTCGAGAAATCCACACAAGAGATGACAAATTCTCTGAAGAAAATCTGTTCACTATATGAAAACTATGGTCGAGGTAAGTATCTGACGGTTTATTTGAACATGTCGTTTCACTCTTCCTTCATTGAAATTTTAATTAGATTTTAAAAGATTATCTACGAAATTGAATCGATTTGCAGTACAATTAATTTGCGGTTTTGGAAATAAAGTCTAAAGAAAGTCATTTAAATTAAGTAAGCAATCTTAGGGTCATTAACTGAAAAGATAACTTGTTAAGCTCGTAAATCCCCTATTTAAAACTAGAAGATGGCAGTCTCATTTAACATCACGTTTCGGACGAATTTCAGAAGGCTGACAGCTGTCACTATTTATCTATGAGTCGAAAAATCTTCAGATGAGACTTTTAATCGGTTTTTCATCCGTCATTAGTTAGGCAAGATCAGAAGAGACCATAAGGATTTGTCAATCTGAATTTGCCATCAATTAAATTGAATCGCTTGTGTAAAAGTACTTTGTCATTAAGAACTGTCGGTTATGACATTAATGACGTGAAAGAATGTTCATTAGTAATTGAATCGGGGTAACTGGTAAGAAATGTTTAACATAGGAACTATGTCAAAGTAATAAAAATTCTAAATATAGGTTTATTGGGTCAGATAAACTTTTATAGTTGTGCAGTTTGCCGATCGTCAGTTGATAGAGTTCCTGAATCTTATTGAACGCATGCAAATGTATGATAATGAAGAAAAATGTTTAATCAAATCTATTTGGAAGGGTTAATTTCATGTAATAAGGACAGAAAAAAAGAAAAAAAAAAAAAAAACATGTTGCAGCATTATATTTGGGTAAGGCGTAGTAATACCGATAATTGATGTTTATTCATAAATATATGTAAATATATTAGCTACGATGTTCTATTATGATATGCCACGCTTTACGTACATCAATACGGATCTTCCAAAATTTTGACTGTGTTGGACTTTAACAAATTGGAATAAAAAGTGGTTCACCCGATTAATAAAATTTTCATATTTTAAGTATATCTTAAGAATTCGTTAAAAAAAAAAAATTCACAAATCCCAAATGAATAGAATGAAATATGGAAAAAGAAGAAATTGAATGATATAGTGTTGATTGCTGAATCCAATATAAGATTCAGTTTGTGGATGCTTTGACTCTTCTGGAAACAGTTTGTAAATTTTCTATTTAATTATCACAAGCTTAGACGAATTGGAGACAAAAACTGAACCCATAAATAAATACTCGTAACTACAATAAATAAGGTTAAACCAGGACAGTCGAAATAAGAGATTTCAATTTTGCATAAATAAGTTAAAATGCCAAACTTTAACATGTCAATTTTAGGTATTGCTATTGCATTACTGAATTGTTTGATTATATAAGGTGTCCCCTAATCGTCCAGAAATTGCGTAATAATCATAATTATTTTTTTTTTCTTATGAAAGTATCACTAAAATAAAAAAAAAATCACAAAAATGTTTTCAGAAAAACTCATAGATTTTATGATACTTGGGAAAACCTGCAGCAAGTAAAAAATGAATTTTTATCTACGTTTCTAACAACAGCTGACACTAAGAATAGTTTTCAAACAATTAATAATTTTCTAAAATTGCATAGCTCTTAAAAGGCTTTAAAGCGTGCTCATTTATTTAACTAGCAGTCAAATGAGGACATTTCCTTACCATTTTCCTTAAAAGCTCACAGAAAGAATTAGGTTTGGGGTAAGAAGGCCTATTTGAAAAATTTTCCAAACAAACAAGCAGTTGCTTAGAAACCTCATTAGAAATGTCAGCATTTACAAACCAAGAATACACAGACATTACTTACTTTTATATACTGTTCCATGCAACTTCATTCTAACCGATGTCTTCCTAGTGCAAAGGGATTTGGCAATACGTAATAAAGGTTTCGAGAAACTGAATCAGTTTAACCCTCTAACCGGCCAGTTTTTTATTCTGATGAAAAAATTCTAACTTACAAATTTGTATACTAAAAAGCCGAACTTGAGGTCAGATTTTCAAAAAAAGTGTATCCCGCCTTTAGGTGCACTGGCCTGAAAATGGGTACTTAAACAAGAAAAATACATAGAAAGCTTATTTTATTTATATAGGTTCTATAACTTAATTCATGCGGTTTGCTAAGAGATGGCGTAACTTGTATTATTTTATTGTTATTATTCAATTGGAAAGCTACTGTCATTGTACGTCATTTCAGTATATGTCATTCATTTGAAACAACAATAATTTTTTTTTCACTCAAATATGTCGAACTTTGTGCCTGAAAAAGTGTTTTTGCGGGGAGTTCTTCTTCATTACATTAATATGAAGAAAACTGCTGCCGAAAGTCATCGTATTTTGGTGGAAGCTTATAGTGAACATGCGCTAGCTGAACGAACGTGCCAAAAGTGGTTTGCACGATTTAAAAGTGGTGATTTTAACTTAGAAGACGATGAACGTCCTGGGCAGCCAAAAAAGTTTGAAGATGAAGAACCGGAAGCATTACTCTATGAAGATTGTTGCCAAACACAAGAAGAACTCGCAGAATCTTTGGGTGTCGCTCAAGCAGCCATTTAAAAACTTTTAAAAGCAGCTGGATATATTCAAAAGCAAGAAAAATTGGGTTCCATATGAACTCAAGCCGAGAGACGTCGAAAGGCGGTTTTGCATGTCCGAAATGCTGCTGGAACGCCACAAAAGGAAATCTTTTTGCATCGGATTGTTACTGGTGATGAAAAATGGATCCATTACGATAACCCCAAGTGCAAAAAATCATATGTGAAACCAGGCCAAACAACCAAATCAACGACAAAGCCGAATATCCATGGCGCGAAGGTAATGCTCTGTATTTGGTGGGTTCAGATGGGTGTGCTGTATTATAAGCTGCTAAAACCGGGTGAAACTATCAATAGGCAACGCTACCGAACACAATTAATCCGTTTGAAGAGAGCAGTAGCCGAAAAACGCCCGAAATATGCGACCAGACTACGAGGCAATAATTTTCCATCATGACAACGCTCGGCCCCACGTTGCTATTCCGGTTAAGAACTATTTGGAAAACAGTGGATGAAAAATCTAACATCACTTGCCTTATAGACCAGACCTTGCCCCTTCTGACTACCATTTGTTCCGGTCGATGCAGAACGCCCTCACTGAAATACGGTTCACATCAGAGCAGAATATCAAAAATTGGCTTGATTCATTCTTGGCTGCCAAGCTGGCGGAGGTCTTTTGGGATGGGATCCACAAATTGCCAGAAAGATGAAAAAAAGTCATAGCTTCGGATGGGCAATACTTTGAATAATACTATTGTACATGTTTTTCTTAAATAAACTTTCAAATTTTGGAAAAAAAAACGCACGAATTAAATTACATACCCAGTAACTATAATGTGTTGTTTACAGCAAAATAAACACTTTTACTAAAAGCTAGAAGCATTTATTTTTTGTCGATAAACACAAATTGAGATTGCACTTAGTGCAAAACATTTGCGTTTCTGACTGACAACCAGGCATTTTACAAATTCTTTTCTTGCTCCGATCCAAAATATCAGGCATATGGTCAATACGAAATCAGCAGGTGGAGCATAAGTTTTTTTGTTTGCCTTCGATTGTGTACTCGGGATACCATTAGTTGGTCGTCCAACCGTTTTTTTTTAGATTCTTTTGGGTGTTGCAAAGCACGTCAGCTACTTCAACGCGAAAACCAAGCAGCTTCAAATGTGTATCGTATTCGTGATCCTTTGGATTAATTCGCCGATAAAGCAAATATGAGTTCACCATAGCCATATCCACGAAATGATAAAACATACGTAATGTCCATTTCTTCGTTTTGCTGCGAATACGATACCGGCCTAGAAAACTATAACTATACTATGAGATCTACACCTCCCATGTGTTTTTTTTTATTCTTATATGATATTGGGGCTGTCGATTTCAATATATTTCTTATTATTTCTGTCATACCTGGTTGTTTTGTTTGGTAGAGCATCAACAGCAGCGGCTCTAAATAGATTCACACCTGCGTATAGTATGTCGATGCTAAGCGCACAGCCTTCGTATCTTTCCACAATACCGTTAAAATATCTATTCCGAAAGCAGTACCCACAAACTCTTCCGAATAGCCTCTATCTTTTCTTGAAACTTTTTTTTCGTTAGATAACTTACAATTCGGAACTCGATTGGCAAATTGTTCCAAACGAATCAATTCCTTTACTTCGCAAATACTAGGTGGAGTGAAAAGTAACCTCCTTGGGAATGAATGTAGCCCCCTTTTAGTTTGATATATTTATTCTAGCGATTTTTCAACTTCTTGATCCCGTCCGAAAAGTAGTTTTTCGGAAGGTCTACAAAATACTCCTCCGTGGCGTCGATGATTTTCTCGCGTGTGCTGAATTTTTTATTGATGAGCCTTCTTTTGAGGTTTGGGAAGAGATAATAGTTCGAAAGAGCTAAATCGGGCGAATACGGTGGATGGAAGCCGTAAATCATTGATTTTAGGAATGGTTGCGATGCTCTTGTGCGCCGATGCATTGTCTTGCAAAAAACAAAATTTTTTTTCGCTTCATGTGAGACCGTTTTTCAGCGATTTCGGACTTTAATCGCTCCAATAATGCACAGTAATACTCGCAGTTGATGGTTTTTCCTTTTTCAAGGTAGTCCACGAAGAGTATGCCAAGACAATCTCACAAAACTGGCGCCATAACCTTTCCGACCTATCGAGCCTCCCTCGGCCGCTTCGGAGCACTCGTGCCGGCTGCAGTCCATTGCCGGGCACTCATTCTTTCCTATGTTTTTCAACAATTACCAATCGATGCCATAAGTCCGCCCGATTCCGCACCAGCAAGTCCAAACACTCTTTCGAAGTGCTCTCGCGTTCGGGTTTTTGGTCAGGAGTGAGTACGCGCGGCACCCAGCGGCAGGATAACTTTTTCATATGCAGAATATTGGCCAAAACATGGCGTGTGCGTTCAGTACTAATCAGTGTGGTATCTGCTAACTCGCGCACCTTCATTTTCCGGTCAGCCAACAAAATTTCATGTATTTTTTTTGACATTGTCCTCTGTAGCCACATCGGAGAGCATGCCGCTGCGGACTTGATCGGTAGTGGAGTTGCGGCCACTACGAAACTCTCGAAACCAATATTTGACGGTGTAATCTGACGGAGCATTAGCCCCATAATATTTATCCAACTTTTCTTTTGTTTCCTTCGCCGTTTTGCCTCTCAAAAAATAATGTTTTATGAGAGAACGAAAATCGTTTTTGTCCATACTCAAAATGATGAAAAACATGTCAAAAACAATCAGCTGTCAAAACAAAACTAAAGACAGTATCGTACTAAAATTTGGCATATCTGCCTAAATATGAACGGACTTCAAGGAACCATAACCCTTTTTGCAGTAGCAGCGCATTCTGGCAGTAAAAGAGGTTACTTTTTACTCCACCTAGTATACCAAAATTGGGAGCGACGTATAAAAATTATCAAAATAGAGGATGTGATTTTCGTCTGAGATAAACGGTTAACGTCATTCGACATCGCACCCAGATTTGGTGTGTTTTCCAACACATCATTGTCACCTGCCCCTTTATATATATTGTTTTCCAATAAGGACTTGACAAATTTGAATTTAATATGTGCACGCACTCTTTCACTATTCATCAAACTGTCACTATCAATTTATTCAGTAAACTCAACATTTTATCATGGTATAGTACACTAACGACCAAAGTCTGCAAATTACAAAAATTTTCTACAAATATTCGTAGTTGGTGACGGCAACTTTAAGAGCGTTAACTCCAATTTTCGGTCGTAATTCTCGCCCTAGTAGACAGCAATAACAAGTTTGGTGCAAAAATTTGAGTTTACATATTCGTTGAGTGATGTTACCGTGTCAGTGAGACAACAGGTTGGTCAAAGTGTCAAAAATATCGCTGCCGTTCAGACGTCCGTATCAAACGATCCCAATCAGTCAACTCCACGGCGTTCACAAGAATTTGGCATCACCCAGACTACATTATGGCTTATTTTGCGTAAGGATCTTGGTTTACACCCATACAAGATCAAGCTGACTCAAGAATTGAAGCCGATTGACTATTTGAAGCGACGTACGTTCTCCGATTGGGTTCTGGAGAAGATGCACCACGATGATGAATTTCATCGCAAAATCATCTTCAGTGATGAAGCTCATTTTTGACTCAATGGGTTCGTCAATAAGCAAAATATGCGTTATTGGTCGGATGAAAACCCACATGTGCCTTATGAATCACCACTTCATCCATAAAAAATAACTGTTTGGTGCGGTTTGCATGCCGGCGGCGTTATTGGGCCATATTTTTTCGTCGACGATAACGATCGTCACATTACTGTGAATGGTCAGCGTTATCACGCCATGATCACCGATTATTTTTGGCCCGAATTGGAAGATATGGACTTGGACGACATGTGGTTTCAACAGAAGAACAAGCCACACAGCACACGCTACAATCGATTTATTGAAGAGTAAGTATGGTGACCGTGTTATCTCAAGACAAGGGTCAGTCGATTGGCCGCCTCGTTCGTGCGATTTAACGCCGCTTGATTATTTTCTCTTAGGCTACGTTAAGTCATTGGTTTATGTCAACACGCCGACGATGATGGAAGAGCTCAGAGTTAACATTGAACGCGAAATAGCGGCTGTTTCTGCCGAAATGTGTGACCGAGTCGTTGAAAATTGGGTCCAACGAATCGACCGCTGCAAACGTGCACGCGTTGGCCATATGAACGAGGTCCAGTTCCATTCATCAATGTTTTGATTGTACTTGAAGCCAATAATAAAGTTTTTGAAATATCTCAAATGGTTTGCCTTTTATTTAAAAAAAAAAAAAGTTGTCAAGTCGTTGTTAGAAAACCCTATTCTTCGAATTTATACGAAAATCCATAGGAGTCACATAGAACAAACAATTTCATACCATGTGTGTGTGGTTTAGCTGGCATATATGGCCACAAAGTAGACATCATTTTCGTGAAACACATTTGCCTATCAATGCATAATCGTGCCGTTTTGGGCACAGAATCGAAACTCTAATCAAAATGATAAATGAGGGGTCTTATTTTGTACAGCTGATCGTATCCTTCTTCACCTTTACTTTTGATCAAAGAAATGTCGTTGAAATGAAGGTCTTACGAATCTCAAAAAATTTTTCAATGTCATCGTAGTTCTAATTGCTTTGAATGCATATTTCGACCAATAGCTTTTGGATATTGGTGGATGTAACATTGAAAGTGCTTGCGATGTCTTGTTGAAGGGCGTACTTGATACTCTCGCTAGCAATTTTATCAAACTTGTACTCGGTAAAAAAGTGCATGATATGATATGGTGTTTTCAATCCATTGAAGCGCTCAGGTAAGATTCTTTCACCATTGAAAACAATTTCATTGTGCTGTAGTTCCAAGTGCTTCTTTCCCCACATAACTCAGAAGATTGTGGATTGATGTCTATTGCGGTTCCAGTGAACCCACCAGTGCTAGGTAAATGATATGGGAAGCATTCATCAAATTCTGGTATAAGGAAAACCAATTCGTTTTGGTCGTTTCGGTTTTGTTTTTGGTGTGCTAGTCGACAGTGTGCTAGTTGACTGGTTACTGGCTTGTTAGTCTGCTGGCAGGATGAGCTTGTGGATGGTGCTACTAAATAAAAAGCACTTTAAATTGTTCTTATTAGTGAATACATAAATCTCACTTGTAACAGTTAGTTCGTGATTTAGATTCGAACTCGTAGCTGTTGAGAGAAAATCGCTGGTAGATGCATTTCCTAATTGCTGAATGTAACTATCAATTTGAACAAAATCTCCATCGGATATTAAAAACTCATCAACTTCACTTTCAACTTCGCTCAACTCGTCCTTAGAGCTATCGCCGTCCTCTTTCAAGGATTCCATTATGTCAGCAGTTTCGACAAATTGAAGTGTTAAAAAGAATCTATTTTCATAAAATAAGTTGGTTTTCTAAAGTGAAAATATATTGCAAAATTCACTTTAAATTTCATGCTCCAGGCATAAAATTTCTAACGTATTGCTGGAGCGTAACTTGGATGGCAACGAGCTTATTAGCAGAATTTTTTGGGCAGACAAATCTCAATTTACAAGAGATGGAATCACAAATTTTCATAATTTTCATACATGGGCTTGGGACAAGTCCACGTACAAGGAGATATAAATTATTTGAATACAAATTCAGCATCAATATGTGGGCAGGAGAAATTGTAAAAAAGTTAATCGGCCCCTTTAAACTATCATCTAGGCTAAATTCTACAAACTCTCTGGAGTTTTTGTGAAATTATTTACCAGAACTGTTGGAGGACATTCCACTAATTCAATTGGATTCATTATATTTGCAACAGGACCGTGCTCCAGCCCACTATGGTCATGAGATTAAGAGTTGGCTAGATGAAGAGTACGTTAATGCATAGGAAAAAATGGTCCAGTTTACTGTTTTTTTTTTTCTGTATAAAGAAAAAGAAAAGAACTTGTGTATACAACCGAAATAGCAAAAGTGAGGCACCAATAAGCATCAACAAACATTTGCAGTGAAATCTAAATACGAGATCTAGCCTGTATACAAATCAAGATGGACACTTAAAGCAGCTTTTATAATTGTTTTAGTAAACACATTGTCGAAAACCACACAAAATAATTTTTTATTCAAAACTGCTGAAGGATTTTCAAAAATTCCATAAAATCGCTGGGTATTGCTGCAAACTTGTTGATGTGTTTCGTTTTACTATTTTATTACATTCATAAAAAAAAGTAGTAAACGTTATGTTTATTACGTATTTTATGGAGAAAAGTGATCTCAAAATCAAAAATTAGCATGGCAAGAAAAATGGAACGGACTTAGAAATTGGATATTTGAAGACTGAAACGAGATCTCAACTTTGTTTAAACGCAGTTACAAAGGATAGTATTGCTTGTTAAAACAAAGTCCTAAACAAAGTTTCTGACATACGTATTAACAGAGCAATTTTCGTTAACAAGGGTCAGTGTACACCGAAGTAAGCCTTTTCTTAAATCCTTGATAAATGATGTCAACATTGGAGATAGTTCCTTACGGTGAATGATTTTCTTCTTAGAATATACTCAAAACTCTCCAATACAGGAGAACACCCTGTATAAACAATTTATCCACCCGAAACTGGAGTACAATGCTTACATCTGGTTAGGTGCTACTAAGACCTCTTTCCACTTGCTAGATAGAATTGAAAACCGTGCGATAGAACTCATAGGTGACGAAAATATTACAAAGTCATTCGACACCCTCAAACACCGACGTAATGTCTCCTCTCTCATCTTGTTGTTTCGCTATTTTTGCTACCAATGCTCCGTCGAATTTCAAACTCCGAAATATTGTGATCCTTTCCCAAGAAGTACGACTCACTTATGAAATATTGTACCGAGCTCTAAAGTCTATAGTCACTATAATATGCAAACATTTAAAACCAACGCACATAGGTATTTCTCGTATCCCTCACATAGCAAGTGCCATGTGCAAACATCTTAAGGGCTCATAAAATGCCAATTAGAAAAAAAAAAATTAAAAAAAATAGCTATGCACATCAGCTAAAGATAATAAAATCTTTTTCAGGGTACAATTTGTGATATTATCTGAGGTCCTTGAATGCTTATTATCCAGCGATATTGTTCGCTTATTTCCTGTAATTTTTTCGAAAACAGAACAGTTGATTTGAAATGAGTCCGTTATAAGTTCCGGAAATTCATTATAACTATAATTCTCTTGAAGAGAAGTTGACTTCAATATTTCAGCATTGGATATAAAGATTTGGTTTAAATTATTTGCGATATCCACAGGATTATACATTATGGCACGTTTTTGCCATAATGCTTGAAATCTTTTCATTTTCATTGCCAAGGATATTGTTAACAACCTTCCATTCACTTTTTATACTTCCTCTACAATTCTGAAATTTATTAGACTAGTATTAGAAGTAGCTATTTTTACAAGTTTTAACTTCTTCTTTATTTTCTCACTTAATTTCATATGGTATATGATAGTTAAGTCTTATTTATTCACCGTTTTAGTTCATGAGTTTTTTGTACTACCAAAAAGCGAAATGGAAAAAATTTAGCCGCTATAGCGGCCAGTATCGAAGAAGACCTAGAAATATCGATTCAGGACCGATCAGCTGAATTGAGAACTGCCAGAGAGTCAACCCGGCTTATTTTGCTGTTGGATTTGGGCCTATATTCGTATAAGATTATGCTAACGCAAGAATTGAAGCCGAAAGTCCACACCGTCAGTTCGATAATTGGGCGGTGAAAAGGTTGGCAGGAGATATAGATTTTGGCCAAAAAATCATCTTCTCGGACGAGCTCAGCGGCTATGTCAACCAGCAAAATTTCACAAGTTTTCGTCTAAGCATCAACACTTGCACAAAGATTGATTTTTTGGTGCGGTTTATGGCATGATGGCATCTTATTTTCTTCGAAATGAGGAAGAAGACACAGTTACCATCAATGGTCTCAGGTACAGAACGATGTTAACCGATTTTATGTGGTGCTGTGGTTCTAAAAGGATGGCGCTAAATGCCATACAAGCAATGCAACACCTGAAGTTTTGAAAGAGAATTTTGCTAACTGGGTCATCACACGGCGAGCGTTCATCAATTAGCCGCCGCGATCGTGCAACTTGACATCACTTTTTTATTTTCTCTGGGGCACGTTAAATAATTAGTCTACGCTAAAAAACCAACCACTTGAAACGAGCTCGCGGCCAACATTCGACACGCTATTGCCGAAATAACGCCGCACATATTGTATCGAGTCATAAATAGTGGAAACGACCGACCGCTTGAAGCACAATGGCTATTCCATACATAACGGCACGGACGTAGTATCAAAATAAAGCCAAAATCAATTGTATATCTCACACCGTTGTTGTTTTAATTTAGTTTAACTTTGTTTAACTATCGTTCTTATATGACCACCCTATCTATCTAAAACTAGATACAGTCGTACAACCAGATTTCTGTTAAAACAATGAAATGTGCGTCAAAACTACAAGCACTTAAATATGCTAATATGGTAGTCTGTTAAAGTGTGACCTTTTGACGTATATTTTGATGAATAAATAACGTGGAATGGATTGCAATTGTTTAATCTTTTTTATATTTAAAAAGAAATGAATAAACTGTCGAGATAAACACCTCACCTTTATAACATTCATCAAAGAAGTGAACCATTTCTCATCCATTTGAATTTAATTTATCTTTTTGCTTTTACTGCTTGGTTGCCCCGCCTTGAAGTTGACAAATAGATGGAGCAATTGTCGATATCATTCCCGAGTTTTTGGGTGTTCAATTTTACAAAGCGTAGTGTATGCGTAGTATGCGTATGTTAATGAAGACTGTGATTCAATGACGTGAATGATCTTATGACAAAATACAGCTCGTGCCAGAACTCAAGCTGAACGACCTCCCACAGCGTCGAATTTTCGGTGAGTGGGTCTCACAAAATCTGGATGAAGATCTGCTTTTTTATCGAAAAAATGTCTTCAGCGGCGAAGCGCATTTCTAGTTGAACGGATATGTTAATGATATGTATATGATGAGCAGCCTCAGACAATACAATGAACTAATGAACCTGGAAAAATGAACTGGTACGGTTAATGGTTAGACGGAATAATTGCCCGTATTTTTTCAAAGACGACCGAAAGAGTAACATTACCGTCAATGACGCCCGCTTGTGCCAAATGCAAAAGCTGAACCTGTCGACACATGTGGTTCTATCAGATCAATTAATCTCTCATTTTGGACCGGTGAATGGAATGGCTAGATCGACCTTTGGAAGAAGAAGTGCAGTTTTGAAAGGCGACATTACATGTGTTATTAGAAAGATACCAGCCAATATGGTCAAAAGAGTGATTCAAATTTGAACTCTCCATATGGATCCTATAGAAAGTAGTTTGCGGTCAATTTGAGCGAACAATTCAAACAATTATTGCTGAGCTGACTATGAGCGATTCTGTCAGCAGCTCGTATGACAAACTGAAGACAGGGATGATCTGCCCGAACTCTCAGAAGATGAAACAGATTATTCACCAAGCGAGACTGAAAGTGATTCCGAAGATTATAACAGTGATAACAGCGATACTGATTTTATCGGACAAGAAATGCGTTTGGAAATCGCTGCTGAACCGGACAACACTCTCAAGACGAAAGACAACAAAATTTAGTATGTGCACTATCCAATGCCAACATGCCCATCTCGACAATAGATTTCGCTTTTCTTCAAGGTTTGTTTGGAATTCTTTGTTTAGGCGCTTTCACTTGAAATATTTGCAGGGCCGACATCATTTTAGAAATCTCGCATCAGCAGTCCAGTGACTGCGTTTTTGCTTTTTATCGAGGTAGTCGAGAAAATTGTGGTACAAATTATCAATTTAAACAGTTTCCAAAAGCATGGCGTCACGTGGAAGCCGGTTGATGTGTCTGAAATGCACACTTTTTACGAACTTTTGTAGTTGGCTGGGGCATATCAGCCGAAAAATGGAGCAGCTGATGCGCTTTGGACTGCTAAGCATGGGCTACCAATTTTCGCAGCGACAATGTAACTTATTCGTTGTGGGTCCAGTGCATAAAAGTTATGTGTGTTCCTGGCAATTTTCTGCCCGTCGATGAACAACTGGTGCCATTTTGTGGATTTTGCAGTTTTTGACAGGACATTTCGTCCAGGCCTAGGAAGTATGGCATCAAACTTTGGATTCTGACCGACGCAGGATCGTTGTATGCCAACAATATTCAAGTTTACGTTGGCCGTGACAGAAACTGTTCAGCAGAAATCAAACAAGGTCAGCGTGTTTTTCTAGATTTGTGCCAAGGTATTTCTTCTTCGTGTACATGCCTTTATTTTTCTCTTTATTTTTTTCTGTGATTCTTAGCAGCAAATGGCGACTGTCGGCACCATAAGGAAAAATCGCAAGGAGATATCGTCAGCGCTGATTGACATGAAACGAAAACCGTCTACAACCATGCAGATCGTGTCACGATGGTGTCATACGTCCCCAAGAAAAATCGCTTCGTAACTTCGCTTTCGACGTATCATGCTTCCTTTCACTTCCCAGCTGACCAGGCAAAAAAGCCCAACATAATTCACTTTTACAATAAAACGAAGGCACTCTCGACTCTCTCGACCAGATGGTTGGCACTTATCGGTGTAAACGCAGGACTAACGTTCTTGAAATTTCGGTTTTGAATGTCTTCTTGATCTTCTTTTCATTGTTCCCGGAATGGAACAAAAGTAAGAAAAGTTTCCGCCGTTTTTGTAGAACTTGGGCGAGGCCTTATGTGAAAACAATATCAAAGCTACGGCACGAACACCACATGGTAAATGTACATGCGTCAGAAGCTTTTTGTCGTGTAAGAGATCGTGTAAGACTCCTCTTGCTCGAATTCTTCTACAACATCATCACAAGCATCAGCATCGGTCGTAATGCTAGCGGTCAAAACATTGGTTCATCAGCCAACCACAAAAAAACGGGCTAGATGTCATATGTACCCTCGAACTCCGAACTCAAATGTTCAGAGTGAGACCAACTTCTACGGAACATCGTTTTATTTTTTGAGAGAAATGCGAAGTATAGGGTGATTCATCGTGAGGTTTAATTAATAATGTAAAATAGATTCATGGCATTTACTTTTTGAAAATGACATCATGTCATCATGTCTGAGATGGTCCATTCGGAAGGTCCAATTTCGGTCGACTCGTTCGAGCATAGCGACTGGTATCTCTCGGAAAACACGAGTAATAATGGCGTCAGTCGTAGCTGTCTCATTTCTGAAGATCTGAGACTTTACATATCCCCAGAGAAAATAGTCCAAGGACGTGATATCGCACGATCTAGGCGGCCAATTTACCGTACCAAAATGAACTCTCAACGGCTCGAAGCGCCGTCTTGTTGAAACCAGAGCTCACCGAGACCATGTTCTTGAATTTCAGGAAGCACATATTCCGCCAACATGGCACGATAACGGTTACAATTGACGTTTACATTCTGATTTGCCTCATTTTTGAAGAAATATGGACCGATGATTCCACCAGCCCATAAACCACACCATACCGCTGTTTTTAATGGATGTAATGGTAGCTCTTGGTACTCTTCAGGTTGCTCATTAGCCCAAATTTCAAAATAAAACACCGGATTTTCATTGAGTTTTTCCAGAGCTCATTCACTGAAAATATGACGCAAATTCAAGTCGCCTGGCTTCAATTCAAGTTGTCGAATATGCCAAGCCCAGCTGCTGAGAACATCGACGAATCGATTCGTCACGGTCTTTGCGTACATTCCCAGCTACGGCTGCTATAGTCTCATCACTACATGCTGGATGTAGTGTAACCGGTCGAATATCATCCAGTAATCTATGGTAAGCTGGGACTGAAATTTGGGAATGGTATTGGCAATAGTGGTTTCAGTAGATCGATTATGCGCACAAAAATGATGAAGCAGTTTGATAGGAGTCACGCGTGATCTGTCAAAAAAAGCCTATTGGAAATCAAACCTCACGATGAATCATCCTATACTTCGTCACAAATGAAATTTCAGCATTCTCGATTCGATTCGACCTGTCTTTTTTTTCCTTCTTATTATATTTGTAGTTGAACTGTTATTTTATTTTTTACTTTTTTCATAATAAAAACAACAAGAATTGAAATTTTCCTCAACAAAGCAGCATATGGTATTGTGGGCTATCAGCTACACTGTCACGGAGGAATATGAGAGACAGGATATAAAAAGGACGCACTCGAAGGATGAGGGTAGTTATTTTCCGGCTTCTCATCGTGGCAGTTCTTGCAACAAATTATCAATTATTTTAAGTAAATGCAAATATATAATTTTAACCCCTAGAAAATAAAAGTGTTTTGTGTTATCTAAACAATCTTACAAATTTGGGGACTCAACCAGAATATTCAAATAGTGTTTTGGTTTTTTTTTTTTAACCCTAGATGGTTGTTTTTATTTTACTTACGCTAAGGTTGCTCTTCGTCGTATCGACTACGAACTATCTTAAATTGTTGGCAGTTGTTTTCTGGAAAATTGTGATTTTCAGCCTATTCTCCATATGTTTTTGTATAAGTGCTAGGTGTAATTTTTTCATAAAATTAACTCGATTAAGTGGTTTTTGTTTTAAAGCAAAAATATTGTGAACATAAAATACAATATATAATGTAAGCATTAACAAATGCAATATTCAAAATGCCATAAAACAGGCACTTTGGCCAGCTATTTGTGTACAGAACAATTCATAGTACTGCACGTTTGGTCCAGCGTATCAACCCTTCGTTGCATTATAAAATTTGATCATATGGGGCTTGTTACTTGTACAATTAATTGATCCTTCTTCAATACATGAAGATAGTAAATAAAGCAACTAAGAAGGTTTCGGCTTGTATGAAAGAAGCGTGAGTTCGTTATCATAACAAAATATAGATGTACCGCATTGACGACCTTTTGTAGTTTTAAGGTCTGTTGGAATTTCTTTTTTATTTGATCGCACTGTTCCAACTAAGGATAACTAGTATGGTTCCTTTAGAAGAGACTTAGCCAATGGTATTGAAGTAAACCAATTATCCATGGTGATATTACGGTTTGTTTCATGTACTGGTTTGGTCAGTTCTTTGACGTAATACTCTCCTAAGGGTAAGTTTAAGTTTTGCGAACCTTTTCCTAGATATGGTGAAGCATTAACCATATAATTTGTGTCACTGTCACACAACATAACTATTTTAATGCCATACTTCGCAGGCTTATTCAAAATAAACATTTTAAAACTGCATCTACCTCCAAACGATAATAATTGCTCGTCAAGGAGTGTAGTTTCCACTATTTTGCAGATGAGTGCGAGTTTGTCGATTATTAAAGCTTGGCGTAGCGCCTTTTCATCAAAGCGAAGACATGACATCGAAAAACTTAAACCTATATCTAGACATTGCTGATAAGTACTTTGGTCCAGCGTATGAAGAATTAAAAAGTTCTTCGGAAGATAAGTGATTGTCTCTCATGGCAGCTGTTAAAGTTAACACTCCTATCAAAGCCAAAATTTTGTCATAGTCGGTTTGATTTTCTCCAGATCCACTGCGACATCGAATTTCTGCATTAGTTCATTTAACCATGTCCTCAATCATTTCATCTGTTAGAAATAGTTTAAAAACATCCAACGGTTTAGTAATGTTTCTGCAAGCTCGAGTAGGTGCACGGTTTTGGTGTACAATATTTTGTCCATAACGATAAGATTTTGCCTTTTTGGTTACCACTTGTGACGATTTTTACCACGTAGTATAGATTTTGGAAATAACTGGTCTTTCTTGTTTAAATGCTAAGCGGTATATTGTCTTCATCTGAACAATCTTCCGAAGAAACTTCACTTTCGAAAATATTTTCTTCAGCTGTATCCTCATTGTTTTCTACACTTTCCTCAGCTTCACTAAATTGAATTTCATCACTTAATGCAAGAAAATTTGCAATTTTATCATCCCGTAGAAACTCCTTAATGCTCATTCTTAATAAGGAAATGACAAGGAAAAAAAAGTATTTTAGTTCTAAGAAACTAAAAAAAAATTGAAAAAGTTACGTAAAAGTTGTTCCTCGTCGAATCGACGACGAAATTTCAAAGAACTCCTACTTCACAAAGAACAACCCAGCTACTGATCAGTACAATTCAACAGCTTAAGGACGACTGAAGTTGTACCGAAAATCAGCACAAAACAAAATGCGCAAATATGAAAAAACAAGTTTTGAAAAAAATTCGTTGACATTTCAACGAGGAACAACCATCTAGGGTTACTAATACGAAATGACGTGTTTGGAAGACATATATGAGATAAAAAGGTTTATAAAATACGGCAAAAAAACATTGTGATGACTTTACACAAATATGTATTTGAATACGAAGGCGAGAGATCCAAGAGAAGAAGACTCTGATTGTTTCAAGGTTTCGACTTCGATAATAACGACGAGAGGTATAAACAGAAGCAAAAGTACGTCGATGAACGTCTGTGTGCAGCTGACCTGATTACGATTTGCAACGCGTTAGGGATCAATAACGACGTAAAGGACGTGACCCACCACATATTTCATAACTTAAGAAAGGGTTGTTTACTTAGTTCATGCAAAGCCGATAACGACGACGACGATAGCAACAAAAATGCCGACGAGAATGGCGACGAGGATAATGGTGATGACGATTGTAAGGACGACGATACCAACAACAACGATGACGGCGATGAGGATAAGGAAAAAACCCAGAACGGAAATAACAACTAGGACCAACTCAATCAACAGAAAAAGGGTATACAGATGGTGAAAGAAATTAGACAAAACAGTGATAAAAACATCATTAAAAAGGAGCAAAAAGGAATGCAAGCAGCTGTTAAAAGTGATATACCGCCGATTTCCAGATTTGCGATCAACTTCAGGGACATAGAGGACTCTATAAGATCATTCGATGGAAACGGGAAAATATCCGTGGAAATGTGGGTAAGTGAATTTGAAGAAATCGCTTCAATTATGTATTGGGATGACTTCCAAAAATTTGTGTTTGCGAAAAAAATCATTAAGAGGGTTAGCAAAACTCTTTATATCAAGCAAAAGGGGAATAACATTATACGAAAAATTGAAATATGCTCTATTCGACGAATTTAGAAAAAACAGCAAATAGCGCGCAACTGAAAAAATTGCTTCGCGAAATAAAAAAGCAAAAAGATGAAAGTGTCCAAGGGTATTTCCTGCATATGAAAGATATAGCCTCTCAGGGAAATGTCGAAGAAGATGCTCTTATACAGTACGTTATTGACGGAATAACAGATTCGAATATAAATAAAGTTATTTTGCACGGTTCTAAAAATATTAGAGATTTTAAAGACAAACTAAAATGTTACGCAACTATCCATGAAAAAGCTAAACCAAAAAATGAAATAAGAAAGCCTGAAAAAGATTTTGCTAAAAGTGAAAAGAAATTCGAAATACAGTGTTTTATTGTGGCGTAAAAGGGCATAAATCCATAAACTGCAGAGATAAGGAAAAGGGTGTCAAATGCTTCGAATGCAATAAGTTTGGCCACATTGCGAGAGGTTGACAATACCAAAAGCAACATGTGGATTCTATATTCTAACGATGACATAATGAACAAGAAAGTAAAAATTGGAGATAGGAAGTGGTTAGCTCTATTTGACACAGGCAGCAAATTCAATATAATAACCGAAAAAATCTATAAATATTTGAATATGCCGAAGCTTTCACAATCCAATTTTTATCTTGTCGGGATAAACCGACAAAACCCTTAGGCCATTTTGAACAAGAAGTCGAAATTGATTCCGAAAAATTTAGGTGTTTGTTGATGTTGTTTAGATGTTCAAATAGTTTTTGGAAAAGAGTTTTGTCGACTAGCCGAAATAAGAATTATTCCAGAAGGCCTATATATCCAGAAGCTAAAAAAAGATGTCAATGATGAGATGAGATAATGAAGATAGATGCCTTATCAGAACTCGAAGAAATTGACATTGGAGAAACTGCTTCTACTTACGCTAAGCAACATGTGACTGAATTGATCCAAAACTATCGCCCAAATAAGATCAAAACAACAAATGCATTTAATATTGAAAGATGAAACTGCCATAACGTGTAATCCACGAAGGCTACCCATCAAAGAAAGACATGTGGTCGACGATCAAGTAGAAGAGTGGTTAAAAGACGGTATAATCGAAGAGTCAGATTCTGAGTTCTGTAGTTCAGTTGTATGTTACTAGTAAAAAAAACGAGATGGTATTGGTTCTATAATTTATTCGTGCGGTTTGCTCAGAGATGACGTAAATTGTGTTATTCCATTGTTATTATTTCATTGGAGCATGCGTTGGAAAACTACTGTCATTGTATGTCATTTCAGTATATGTCATTCATTTGAAGCGTAAACAACGATAATTTTTTTTTTTTTTCACTCAAATATGTCGAACCTTATACCTGAAAAAGTGTTTTTGCGGGGAGTTCTATTTCATTACTTAAAACTGCTTCCAAGAGTCATCGTATTTTGGTGGAAGTTTATGGTGAACATGCGCTAGCTGAGCGAACGTGCTAAAAGTGGTTTGCACGATTTAAAAGTGGTGATTTTGGCTTCAAAGACGATGAACGTCCTGGGCAGCCAAAAAAGTTTGAAGATGAACAACTGGAAGCATTACTCTATGTAGATTGTTGCCAAACACAAGAAGAGCTTGCAGAATTTTTGGGTGTCACTCAAGCAGCCATTTAAAAACGTTTAAAAGCAGCTGGATGTATTCAAAAGCAAGCAAATAGGGTTCCACATGAACTCAAGCCGAGAGACGTCGAAAGGCGATTTTGCATATCCGAAATGGATCCATTACGACAACCCCAAGTGCAAAACATCATATGTGAAACCCGGCCAACCAGCTAAATCAACGGGAAAGCCGAATATCCATGGAGCGAAGGTTATGCTCTGTATTTGGTGGGATCAGATGGGTGTGCTGTATTATTAGCTGCTAAAACCGGGTGAAACCATCAATGGACAACGCTACCGAACACAATTAATCCGTTTGAAGAGAGCAGTCGCCGAAAAACGCCCGGAATATGCGACCAGACACGAGGCAATAATTTTCAATCATAATAACGCTCGGCCCCACGTTGCTATTCCGGTTAAGAAATATTTGGACAATAGTGGATGGGAAGTCTTACACCACTCGCCTTATAGCCTAGACCTTGCCCCTTCTGACAACCATTTGTTGCGGTCGATGCAGAACGCCCTCACTGAAATACGGATCACATCAGAGCAGAATATCAAAAATTGGCTTGATTCATTCTTGGCTGCCAAGCCGGCGCAGTTCTTTTGGGATGGGATCCACAAATTGCCAGAAAGATGGAAAAAAGTCATAGCATCAGATGGGCAGTTATTTGAATAATACTATTGTACATGTTTTTCTTAAATAAACGTTCAAATTTTGAAAAAATACATCAAGGCTTTGTATCGATTACAGAAAAATTAACCGAGTAATAGTAAGAGATTCTTTCTCTCCACCTTTGATTGAAGACCAGCTCGATCGTTTAGAAAACGTAAAGATTTCTAGTACCTTCGATTTAAAAAATGTTTTTTTTTCCATGTGCCTGTTAGCAAAGCAAGTCGGAAATACACCGCTTTTGTAACACATAATGGACAGTATCATTCGAATTCGAATTCTTCAGGGACTTTCCAAAGACATGTCAATTCAGTATTTCGTAATTTAACTAGAAGAGGTATTAGATTACCGTATATTGACGATATAATTATACCCGCCAAAAATGAAGAAGAAGCACTATCAAACTTACAAGAAGTTTTAACACTTTGCAGAGACTATGGGCTAGATATTAATTTAAGGAAATGCAGCTTCCTGAAAACAAAAATCCAGTTCTTGGGACTTGTTATAGGAAATCAACAAGTGTCCCCGTCACCCGAGAATATTTAACCCCTAGAAAATAAAAGTGTTTTGTGTTACCTAAGTTAACAATCTTACAGTGATATAGCTCGACTCTATAAAACCTTGTGTCAAATTGACACCTAACATCAGATCAGCATCGCAAAACTAAATATAGTTTTAATACCTTTAGTCTCCTTCCTTTGGGGCTTCATTGGATACAGTGCATCCATATATGCAAGCATAATGTAAAAATAGAAATTTTATTGATACTTTAAACACGCGTATTGTTACTTAAATAACAATTTTGGGCACTTCAAATGGAAAACTCTGTAAATTCTTAACAATGTTCAGTTTGTCAGAACTGTTGTAGCAGTAGGAATGGTTTATTTATGATGATGTTAACATTTGTTTTGTAGGCTACTTTTAGCAGTATCAACTTTGAAGCTGTAATAAGTATCGCGACAGATCGGAATCTCCTTAGTATATCTAATGCATAGTTTCTTGTTTTTATCTTTTTGAACTCCTATTTCAAGGATACTTTGAAGATTTGATTCCTAATTTGTTTTTGAAACCGAGGGTTCAAACTTTTTCATCACTTTTTCGGGGTCTATAATGACAATGACAATCGAAAACGATTCTCTGACGAAAACACTTGCTTATCAGTGTCACGAGCGTTTCAAAAGTGGTCGTGAGTCAATCAAAGATGATGAACGCATTTGCAGACCATCTACATCGAAAACCGACGAAAACATTGATGAAGTAAAAGAAATGTTGGTCAATAACCGCAAATTAACCATCAGAGAGATAGCGGAGGACTTGAACATTGCCTATGGATCTATCCAAGACATTTTGGTTAATGATTTGGATTTCCGTCGTGTAACAGCAAAGTTGGTGTCAGAAGACTCCAAATTCATGCAAAAAAGAGACTGTGTTGACGTCGCAAAAGAGATGATTTGCAAGACTGAATCCGATCCCACATTCATTAAAAGGATCATTACTGGAGACGAGACGCGGGCTTATGAGAACGACAGGCAATCCAGGCATCAGGCAAGTGAATGGCGTTCACCGAATGAATCGAAACCAAAAAAAAACACGTCGTTTTCAGCCAAAAAAGAAGGCAATGCTCACGGTTTTCATGGATTACAACGGTCTAGTGCATCATGATTTTTTGCCAGAAGGCCAGACAGTAAACAAAGAGTATTATTTGGGAGTAATGAGACATTTGCGTGAAGCAATTCGCTGAAGTAGACCAGAATTGTGGACGGAAAACTCGTGGATTTTGCACCATGATAACGCACCGTCGCACAGTGCCATCACTATTCGTAATTTGTTGATGAAAAATGCAACAAATACCATCCAACAGCCACCAAATTCAACTGATTTGGCTCCCTGTGACTTCTTTCTGTTTAATCGAGCTAAAAACCAACACGGGGAACGCGTTTCAGCAGCCGAGAGGAAGTAATGGAAAAATCGCAGGAAGCACTGATGGACATATCGAAAACCGAATATAAAAAATATTTCGAGGATTGGATCCAGCGCTGGCATAATTGTGTTGCAGTCGATGGGGATTACTTTGAAGGGGACAATATAGATTTTGATGAATAAACTTGTATTTTTAATTTTCTGAATAAATTCCGGGATCACGGGTGCCTATCGCTCAGTTTCAGGGAGCCCGCCTAATAGTCTTTTAAATTGAGCAGATTCCAATGAAGTTAATTACAACTTCTTTAAAGCGCAGATTACATAAAGTGCACTATGCGTTCGTCTTAAGGTCACGGTGTAGTATCCGATATGTTATGCTTGCCTCGCTTTAGGTAGAAGGACATTAAACTGGTTGAATATGGTAAGCGTGACTTTTGGTGTATTAAGTGCTTTGCAACAGTATATGGGAGGCGGTTAACAGGAAGCGCTTTCATTATAAAGGGTAATTTATCGTGAGATTTGATTTTCAACAGGCTTTTTTTGAAAGATCACTCTGTGACTCCTATCAAACTACTTTGTCATTTTTGTACAGGATCGTTTGGCAAGTCATCATGGAAAGACTCACAACACAGCAGCGTCTCCAAATCATTCACCTGTATTACGAAAATCAGCGTTCTGTGGGAAATGTTTTTCGTGCGATTCGACGAACTTACGGTGCGCAAAATCGACCTACTGAAACCATTATATTAGTCTGCACGACATCACGTCTGGGAACGGAATTAGGCTTATTGACTTTGTGGCGGGACGAAATATTACCTCATCCAGCACACGTTTTCCTCATATTAATATATGTACATGGCGGCCTCCGGATCACGATATCCTAAACTAAATTGATCAGTTTGTGATACGTCCAAATCTTTCGGCAGCCAACATTGACTCGGATCACCAGCTTGTTGTAGTCAATGTGCGAATGCGGATTTTCCAAGCGTCATGACAAAGAAGAACTACTGTGAGAAGATAAAATGTAGTAAAGCTAAAATCGCTAGAGACCACCATAATCTCTCAACAACTCCTATGTTACTAAGTCCTATGTCTCTAGTACTAAGGATCAGTGGAAGCGCTGCTAACGTACCATCAGAGACGCCGAAACAGAAGTGTAAGTTTTTAATCAACGCCCATCAAGAAATCCCTGGTTCGATGAAGAATGACGGCAATCACATGCAGCTAAATAGGAAGCGTATAAAGTAGCGCTGCAACGAAGGACGAGAGCCTTCGGGAAGAACATCGGTTTCTCCAGAAGAGGAAAAAAGAGCATGAGAAATGCTCGACCGAATATATTGAGAGATTGTGCTCAAGGAACGTAAGTTCTACCATTAGGTTAAAAGAACGTGTCAAGGCAAGAAGACCCGTATAAATGAAGAAGGAAAACTTATATTACAGTCAAAGGTAGTGCTGATAACATGGAAAAACTTTTTCTAAAGACTGTATAACGGCGTAGAAACTCAACGTATCGCCGTCAGGCATTATGAACAATTCAACTTAGAAGATGATGGCCAAAACTTCTGCCCACCTGATCAAAACGAAGTAAGGATAGCAATATTGAAGCTAGTTTAACAAATCAGTTGGACCAGGCGGCTTACCGGCTGAGGTATAAAGTTGATGGAAATGATTGTGTGCAGAGCATGCACCAGCTCATTTCTCAGATCTGGTCAAAAGAGTGTATGCCTGATGAATGAAATCTCAGCACATTATGATCCACAAAAAAGGAGTCCCCCTCAGCTGCGCGAACTAGAGAGGTATAAGTCTCCTCAACACCGGATACAATATATTATCTGACATATTGTGTGAACGTCTAAAACCCTTCGCCAACAACCTGATCGGTTCTGATTAGTGCGGTCTTAGATCGGTAAAGTCGTCACATTCCGTTCAAATCGATACCCACCATCTTTTTATCGATTTTATTGTCGCAAAAGGTAGTATTTATAGAGATGAGCTATATGAAGCCATGTCTGATTTTGGCATCCCTGCCAAACTCGTCCGCCTGTGCAAAATGACGAATGTCAACGTTCGCTGCTCCGTCAATGTCGATAACGACTTAACCGAGAACTTTGATGTCTACCTGACGGGCTATTATCTTTAACATCACGCTTAAAAGAATTGTGCGGAACTTACAAATGAGCACTGGACGCAATATCTTTCAAAAGTTTTTGAAACTACTAGCGTACGTTGCTGATATCGATATAATAGGGGAAACTCAGCGGGCTCTCACCGGTGCGTTCGTTAATATTGAAACGCAAGCTGACAAAATGGATTTAGGTGTATATGAAGGTTAAACCAACAAACGTCAACGAGAAAGGACACACAACATCGACGAATTGGACAGAACGTCACAATAGACAGCTATAATTTCGAGGTAGAAAAAGACTTTGTCCATCTTGGATCTGATATGGATTCTGCTAATGACACCTAAGCAGAAATGAAACGAAGAATCACTCTTGCTAGTCGCTGCTTCTTTGGGCCAAGAAGGCGATTGGGTACTAAGGCATTATAACAAACTAAAGAGACTCTATACAAGACCTTGATCATCCCGATCCTACTTTACGGCGCAGAAGCATGGACCCTTTGGAAGGCTAATGATCCTCAGTCGTTTCGAGAGAAAAATCCTTCGAAAAATATTAAGTCCCATTTGCGTTGATGGGTTTTGGAGAAGAAGACTCAACGAAGAACTATACGATCTGTACAGCGACAACAAGCTAATTAGACCTGCGCATCAGTTGCCTGAGATAGCTAGGATAATTAGAGCAAGTGTACACCAGTGCTCCGTCCTGCAGACAATCAAAATCGGAAGAACAACGCTGTAGAAGAAGACCTCATGTTAGGTGGCACACACAAGTAGAAGTGGATTTCAACTGGAGGCAGTTAGCTAAAGACCTGGCTAACTGGAGATGCTTGTTAATTAAGTCTTTGGTTTACTCCGAACTTAATGACTTCCATATGCATTACCACCCAATAACTTATGCGCAATGCTGGCTACAATAATCGTTCGATATTTCCACTTATCAAAAGATTATTCAGCAACGAAGACCTTTTTGTCAGTAAACAGAATTCGTCGCGTACCGGTTCCACTTTTACTTACGTTTTTGGTTCAACATGACTGCGAGTAATGGGTGAGTGCAGGTTTTGTATGAACCAAGGGCAAAATCAACTTTTTTTTCAAGTGCGATACATGGATGTTTAGGACATTTTCTTCTTCTGCGGCAAGATTTTCTATTTTCGTAGGGATCTTTATCTTTTTTGATAATAAAATGTATTTTGTGAAACTCGAAATTTTAGCTGCCTTATGTGTATATAGTAAGTAAGAGAGTAGACTTATTGCTATTGCGTTCAAAGGCTAACGCTGTAGCTTCCATTGGCTATCAATAATGGGCATTCATTGCTTTACATATATCCTGCCATCATAATCATTGTTTGAGAATGATCAAGACTGCCTATTGAAGCGCCCAGTAAGGATATAGTATCACCCAACTTGGAGCTATCTTGAAGATTTTCCAGAGTTTGCTGTGCTGAAGGAGGAACCGGCAGAGTCGGTATAATTTGTAAAGAAGATGAAGTCGACGAAAACAATAACGACGATGTTATTTGTAATTGAGCTGGAAGTTCCTGTTCCAAAGTTTTTTGTGATTGTTGTTGCTGTTGAGACTTCAGTGGTTGCTACTGCTATTATAGTTGTTGTTATTGTTATTGTTCCTGCTGCTGCTATTGGTTGTATGCCTAGTTGTATGAGGCTTATATTTGGCAAATAAATTCTAAGATACATTCCTAGCAGCAGAATCAGACGGTGCTACGGGAATAACTACTCCGTTGTTGTTGTTATCTATTATACAGGTCGTGGATGATGTTGCGCCTTAGCTATCAAAGATATTTCAGCTTGATGACGAAAGAGAAAATATCGGTGTCAAAATACAAGATTCCATTTGAGAAACCCATTTGTATTTGCGAATTACTAGTGTTATTTGAGGGCTTATCTATTCCAATGCTGGATACGAAATTTGAAGACTTAAATTGCTAGTTGATTTAAAGCCACTTGCCTTTGCGTACCCTTGCCTTTGTTTGACCTTTCATTCCGGTTGTGGATACAATATGTGTAGTATTGATGATGAAACATCATAGTGAAGGTGTTTATTCTGAAACAGCAAACTGTCAGAGTCCCAGCTAAACCCGATATGGTACAAAAGAAAAGGTATTTGAACAGCATATTGGAAACAAAATTCGAATCGACTTATCAAATTCGTAGCATTGCAAACAAGTAAACGAGTAGCAGTTTCAAAAAGGAAAAATCTGCCATGGAGCCGCTAAATACTTAGCTCTTACTGTTTCACACATTCTGTCCAATAATTAACACAAAGTTAACATAAGAAAAGAATCAATAACAATCCGAGTGTATCACTATAAAAATCACTCTCTCTCTCTCTTGTAAACAAAAAACGAGATTCGTTTCATAAACGATTTACTTTGGGGATTTTCATACCAACTGACCTCAATCAATGACAAGCAAATACGACTAAAGATATAATGATTGCTATTGTATTGAATTTGGCTTACAATCAAACTGACCTGACATTCAAAGATTTTAAATTCCATGACGTTTCTGTATCCAAAACTATCCAAAAATATCTTCGCTTGTCTTAAAAATTTTCAGAAGTTTAAGGACCAACACCCACTTCTCTGGAAGTGACAGTTTACAAGAAATATGTAAATCACTTTTACATATTTTTCTTTTTACTGCCACCTACATACATACATGGAAAAAGTGAAATTGACAAAGAATTTCACGTCCGAGGTGGAATTTGTTTTTCGGTTTCAATTTTCTGTGAGAATGAAAATTTTAACTTGCCTCACTCACAACATGGGTGTATCCGTATCTATTACTTAACAGCAGTTCTGAGTATATGTTATTTGATATTCTGACAAAAAAGACTTGAGACGTTAAAGAAAATATTAAAAAAAATAAACACTTTCTCTTGCGGACAGTTTCGGTTAAACCGGTTGTTGAAGTCTAATTGTCTGCATGCACCGAATTACCTTAAAATATAGGATGGTAGTTGGTAAGATAATAAAAGAGCACAATGCTAACAATTTTTAATGTTTAATTAGGGTTGTGCGTGTAGTATTTGTTCTACTTAATGGTAACCGTTCAATTGTAGGCTAATAGGCTATTACATAGGCGGTGTTATAGAGGCTTTGCCCACTAATCTTTAGAAGAAATGTGTCCCTGAAGCTCTTGCACCAACGAATTTCTGCAGTTTAGCCTATGAAAGGTTTAAGGGTATGTAAAGTGTACGCATGTATGACAATAAAATCATAATTGCTTGAAGCAGAACAGCAATTAAACTGCTTAACTGCAACCCATCTTAAATACATCTCGGAAAATTGTCACTGAAGTTAACATGAGTCTGAGCAGATTTTCTCCTGCAAGCTGAATTAGTTGACATCTATGTTGGACATTAGTTAATTAGTGGTACAATAAGAACTGATCTAGTTTCAACTTATTTCCAAAATTAAATTACTTTCAGTTAGTTTCAAGTTGTCACTATGATAGAACGTAAGAGGGTATGATAGAAACTCGTAATTTGTGAAATGAGATAAAGTTAATTCATTCGTAACTGACACCTCACTTTTTGACTAATATGTCAAATTGTTGTGATAAAAGAGGAAAAACAAAGAACGTTCTGTCACTTAAAAACGCAACACTATATCGAAACTCCTACAAGATGTCGCAATAGACAAAATTGACATAGTCAATTGCTTCGTTTATATAACCTCCGCAGTTAATATAGGGTGATTCGCCGTGGGCTTTGATTTTGAATAGGCTTTTTTTGACAGATCGCGTATGATACCTATCAAACTGCTTTGCCACTTTTGTTAAGTATCATTTGGCAAATCATCATGGAAAGACTCACAATACAACATCGTCTCCAAATTCTTCAGCTGTATTACGAAAATCAGCGTTCTGTGAGAAATGTTTTTCGTACTGAAACCACTATTGCCAATACCATTCGCAAATTTATGTCCCAGTTTACATTAGTAGATGATACTCGACCGGTTAGACCACACCATCATCGTCGTTCTCTCAGATTGGCTTGGCGTATTCGACACTTTACGTGAGGATTTCAACCTAAAAGCGTACAAAATTCAACTTGAGTAAGAATTGAAGCCGGGCGACTTGAATTTGCGTCATATTTTCATCGAATGGGCTCTGGAAAAACTCAATGAAAATCCAGTGTTTTATCGTGAAATTTTGTTCAGTGATGAAGCCATATGTTTCCTGAAAGCACAATTTCTCGGTTAGCTCTTCGAGCCATACAGCGCGTGAAACAATGGACTTGTTGAGAAATAATTTTGGTGAGCATTTAATTTCACGTCTTGCTACTGTAAATTGGCCGCCTAGATCGTGCGATATCACACCTTTGGAATATTTGTGTTGGGGATATGCAAACTCTCAGGTCTTCAGGAATAAGCCATCTACGATTGACGCTTTGGAAGCCAGCATTACTCGTGTTATCCGCGCCAAAAATTGAACCTTCCGAATGGACGACCTCCGATGTAGTTGTGGCCAACATTTACATGATATCATTTTCAAAAAGTAAATGCCATGAATTCTTCTTTTAAACAATAATAAAAATTTTATGTTCGTTTTCAAATTGATGTGTTTTATTTTACATTATAAATCAAACCTTACTATGAAGCACCTTATATTAGACAACCGCTGTACTTTTTGTTTTTAGATGGCAAAGTACAATTCCCGTGAACAAGCACTTTACACAGCATTGGTCTTCTTAGTCCTCTTGAACGCATCAGTTCGGATTGATATCGGAACCAACTGCAAAAGAGAAAGACAGCGCTTCAGGTGGCGCGAACAAATGGAGACAGACCTTAACCGACTTAATGTATCAAATTAGACTTGGTTGAAGCCCATGTCGATTCGGTACTGTAGAGCCACCTTAGTTATTAAATAGATGCAGTAATGTCGTTTACACGTTTGAGATCCTGGCGGCAAACTAATAAGCATTTGTCAACTAAATGCTTAGAAAAATGCAATTTCTGCGCTGTTGAAGGTGCAGTTATTGTACAACTAATTCAGGACTATTTATAAGTTTATACAGGGTGTCAATAAATTGGGTTGTCAAGATTTCAGAGATGACAGGTTGGGGTAAGACCAGAGAAATATTATAGGGAAGATATTTCTTCGATCGCCTGAGCTAAAAAGAGTTGAATAACTATTTCAATGCTTTTGGTATGATTGTGACTTAAATAAATTTCGAACGGACCTTCTGTTGCGGGTTAGTGGCCAAGCCAATATGTGTTCGACTTAGTATCAGTTGCAACCTTTATTAATATTTAGTAACTAATGGATAGCGGTTTGTGAGTGAGAATTTTGTTTCGTATTGTTGTAAGGGCATTACCTCTACAACGGTTACTGTGCTAAGCAACGGAGGTGTTAGTGTTTGTTTGCAGTAGTTCAGAGTGGATGTAATCTTACCTCTGCGTACGTCCTCGTCTGTAAGTACAGGTTTTGTGAAATAGTGGAACATATGTAGATCCACGTACACACCTGATCTAAAACTACCTGGTTACGAACTAGTGCCTTTATTATTTTCTCATCCTCGCTTCACGTGCGTAGTGACGTAGCTTACCAAATTTCAATTCCATTAACAAACTATGCGCCACTGATTTATTTTCAGAATCCCCAAGCTCGACAGCAATCCAACATTAGACGAGTTTGATGAGCTGTCTGACTCCATACAAAGAATTGTAGCTTAGTATCCTCATACTGAAATCGTTATTACGGCCGATTTCATTGTAACTACACAATTCTGGGTAACTTTGACATTCTGGGCAGACAACATCCGAATGACGTCACGTGTTTTAGGTGAACGTGTGAACTTAAGTTCCATTAATGCCCAAACATTCATGGGAGTAAGAATAAATATTCATAACGCCAACACCTTGTTCTCGTTTAACTTCTCATCCTGACAAGGTCGATGTTGTGCTATCCTTTTTAGGTTCGTCGACCACTGCGTCATATCATGAGAAATTCGTAAGCTGACCAGACAGTTAGGGAAAATATTCCTATAAATGAAAGCCTATTGGAGCAAATTTAACAACTTCTTCAGGAATTTAAGCTGATCAGTATGTTTCCCGGATAACGACGTGGATACTGCTGATGATATGATAAGAGACACTTTCTTTTTGGTATGCAATACTCTATCTCTAACAGGATTATCAGTATCAAACCAAAAGTAAAGACGTGATACGACTCGAGCTGAAAGTAGGCTGTCAAGGTTAGAGGAATGTTTTTCCTTTACCTACAGAGGAAAACCGAAAAAGGTTCAAATATTCAAGGTTTTCCTTAAGAGTGTACGATTTAAATACGACCAAATAGGGCAAAAAATACTACATTGTCCCAAAAGTAGTACGAATTGTTGGTCGTTTGTCAAAAACATTGGAAATTCCGACTCATCCTCCATTCCAAAGCTCATTTATAATGACATTCCAGTTGTCAGCTCTTTGGACAAGGCTAATCTGCTTGCTGCACACTTTGCGGCCAAATCAACACTTCCAGATTGTGCATTGTCTCCACTTGCATTTGAGTGCGACAAATATTCAATGAAACGAATCCACCTTCGGATTCATTTAGTAGCAAATCCGATGGTCCAGAAGGTATATCTCCTGTTCTTCTCTCCTCTACGCTACCAAGACCACTGCGTAAATATTTCCAACAATCCTAGTCTTTAGGACTCTTTCCAAGCAGATGAAAAACAGCATTTCTTCAGCGCGTCCCCAAAGCAGGCGAATCTTCTTCTCTCTCCTCCTTCAGATGACGAAAATTATTATGACCGGCAGTATGGTTTTCGTAGTAACAGGTCCACTGGTGATTTTATGGCATGTCTCACCGAAAAGTGGAACCAAAGTCTACATCAATCTGGTAAAAGGAAAATAATTACGCCTGAAATTTCCACCTGACAGAATCTAGAATCAGACTTTTCTGTCGAAAATCTGTGCAGTTGGGTTTGATGACACTCTTCATCAACAGATTAGGAATTACCCTTCGGAGCGTTCAATTCATGTTGTCTTGGATGGTTTCCACAAAATAGCCCCAAGGCTCCGTTCTGTTTCCAACACTTATTTCGATTTTCATTAGTGATGTCTCGTCTGCTAACTCTAATTCAATTTATTCCTTATTCGTTCCCGGACTCACGTCTCTGCTCTTTGGCTGTAAAATGGAAACGCAAGCGTATATTAGGCTCATTGCGTTTTTGGAACGTTTGAGGAACCACTAACAAAGTGGAATTTGATGCTTCCAAAACACAATGCGGTATGCTGCCGTTAAAGCGAAATCTAGAAACTATTCTCGGTTTGTGTGTCAAGGACGACTTACGTTGGAAAATGCTGTGAAATGTCTAAGTTTCCTCAAAAGATGTAAGAAATCCTTCCCGTCGTTTATCCGTCCAAAATTGAAAAACAATACTAACATATGGTCAAATGCCTCCATGACCTCTTTGCTCTTGCTTAATAAGATTCAAAGGCATGCGTTGGTAATTTTACACAGTCAATCGATACCCTTGAACACTGACGTAGTCTATTTTGCTTCACCTTGTATATACTATTGCCATTTTCACCATCAGTGCTCATCCGAAATTGCTCCTTCGAATCTTCAATCGTAACACTCATATCATTATGAATACTACAACTCGTTTATGGAATGCCCTGCTGTGGTCTTTATTTCCTAGTCATTACAGCTTGTAAACATTTAAAACCAACGTGAATCGGTATGTCTAATTTTTCCCTTCCTAATTTTCTTCCTAATGTTCCGCCGCCCCACTACGACAATGGATGGGAGCCCTAATTACTCGGCTGTAAGACTGTAAGCAATATTAATAAAATTAAGAAAAAATAGACAAACACCTTAGAATAATTTAGAGTACATAATACGGAATCAAATTAAAAAAAAAAAGTAAATAAAATGCAAATACATTGCACAGCTAAATTTAACATTTGCATACTTAAACGCCAAACACTATCCTACGGTGTAAAAACATCTCATGAGACTCCCAGAAATTTGTGTACGATAATGAGAACCCAAATAGATGGGCCGTATACATTTAAATATTCATGCATATGAAAGCAAACAAGGATGAAAAGGGAAGAGTTTCATACGAAAGTACGGAATAATGGAAGTGAACGTATATAAATACGAGTACACTAACCCGCAAGGAATTTCTTTTGTAACAAAAAAAAACAAACAAATATTTTGACCCAGCTTCGAAGAGCTTTGAAATTAACATCATGGGAGGAAACGCTTTATATTCACATCCGATATCCACTTTTTATCATCGGGAATCCATACCATGAATACTGTGAAGGAAAGGATTTTAAAACAAGAAACTCAGCGGTAAAACATATATTAAATTCATGGAAATCACATGAACTGAATATACTATGTAAATGCGTTTTTTACTTAGTAATAGTGGCACTTGATAATAATACTTGGCAATCCCCCAGATTTCTGCTGACAGAATGTTCAGGGCAGAAACAAAAAAATAAATAAAAATCGGCAACCATCAAGGAAGAAAGCCTTTCTTCAACACTTTGATGCCACAAGAGTTCGGATCTGGACCTCAACAAATAAAATTCTTTTCTCTTTTTCTACTATGTTCATTGATTCCTAGCCATCTCAGCCGACCAAGTATATGGCCACAAACTACACTTGCGGTCATAAAAACCGCACCATATCAAAATAATTGAAAAATTGCTGATAATAATTGTTGAGTACTCCGCAGTAGTTTATAAGTATTTCTATCTAATTTTCATCTGTTTATTGAATGTTTGAAAAAAGATATTAACAAAGAAAGAAAAACCAGTTAATTTTCTTATTTTTTTTAAAAAAATTTTCAATACCGCTTTATTCTAGAAGGCATCGAGTTTACTAGAAGTTCAGTAATATCCCTTGAAATTTTAGTATTCCATTCATGTTCCAGAACTTCATTTAGCTTTATGTTCAGTCACCTTACGTTTCATTACATGCCACAAGTGTCCGATTGGGTTTAAATCGGGCGAATTAGCTGGCCAGTCTAGTCTGGTAATTCCGAAGTCATCAAACGTTGTCTTGAGCGGAAAATTATTGAAAGACTCTAGTTACTTGTCTGTTTATTATTTATAAAGTAGACATCTAGAAGTTGAATTATAACACCTTACTTACGGATACGGCGAGGTGCAGAATCATCTTGAAAAATGCACTTGTCAGTATAAGAATGATGCTGTTCAATTGCTGGTACCAAAATCTCCCTTACTACTTCTCCATACTTTTGAGCGCTCATAGTTCCATTAAAAAAGTGCAAAGGTCCCAAAACGTAAAAAGAAAAACATCCCCAAACCATCTGGCTTTGAGGAAACTTCACTGTTTTGACTATGCACTCGTCCTTGAAGCTTTCACCTGCTGACCGTCGTACGTATGGCAAATTGTCGGCATACAACAAATTAAATTTACTTTCATCGGACCATATCACACATCGTCAATCATCCTGCGTCCAATCTTCGTACTTTTTTGCCCACGTCAAGTGAGTTTTTTTTATTTTTGTGGTTAGGAGAGGTTTTTTCGCTGGTCGTCTTCTTTATAAACCTATCTCCCGTAGCCGTCGGCGTATGCTTTCGGCGCTTAGATCAACTTGATGAAATTCACTCTCTTTCTTTCATGCTTATTCGTTGTAATACATTGTCCGTTTTCTGGGTTGTTTTACGTTTTCGTCCCGAGCCTTTTTTCCTTTCCAGTGGTTCCAAATTTTCTTTTTTCTTCATCATTCGTACGATAGTTGAATGACAGCATCCTATTTTAACCGCAATCTCACGATAGCGAAGCACTTCTTTGACTAAAGTCAATATTTGAACTTTTTCGTCCCGAGTCAATTGATGATATTTATCAAACATTTCATTTTTTTTTACTTGTCACCGTCACAACTCAATTCAAACTGATTTTTTTTTTTGCACTGAATACGAGGCCGAACTCCGCTATGGGGAATACCCTTCATTAGTATGGGAAAAACTCTTACGATCTGATGTAATTAGGCATTTTTTGAGAACTCATTAGGTGGTGCGGTTTTTATGACCGCAAGTGTATGTATAAATATTTAGCTTTGCTCTCGTCCTTGTCACTTATTTTTCAATATTTTGCACCAAATGCACTGCTAACAGCGCGCATGGCTCTGCCGATGATATTATTGGCATCAGCGCATTTAAGTGTTTGGACAAATTGAAAATCAATTCTTCGAAGTTGGAAACAATCATGTCTATTCTACAAACTCTATTGAGTGATACCAGATATAACTGGCAAATTTTGGACAGCATGAAATGCCATTAGCAGTGAGAAGCGTAGTGAGATCTCTTGGTATCTGGCTCGATAAGTATTTGCATTTTGACAAATATATATATGTTTGTCTTGTTGGGGTCAAGAAGGCTTTAGCACTGCTGTCTCACAGCAGTCAACTTGTTTCCAGGGTGAAAATCATATGCTATGTGGCCCTATCCACATCGCGTGTGTCTCGTGTACAGCCAGAGGTTTTTCTCCAAATTGATGCTAAAGGGTTATTACAAAGCAGTGATGATATCCCGGTAATATACAACCGCCACCGCGGCGAGAGGCATAAGCGGCTCATCTACTACGAGTATGTCGCCAATGCTTTAGAGCTCCTCCGTCTTAGTCCCGCGATTGCAAATAGAGATCGCATCGATGCCGAGAAACAGTACTCCGCATTCTGGTGGCTTTTAGATGGTGAGAGGGTTGGGTCGTTCTCCTAGGTCGGTACGTTACAAAGGTAACATACTGCTCTTAGTTGTTAGTTAGATAAAGGATAGTTAAGGGGATCTCGTGGAAAGATCAAGATGTTGACGAATGACAGGCGCCTGAAATCGTAATTAGGATGGTGACCATCCGCTGTGAGAGGCTACGAGTCAGTGAAAACAAAAGCCAGCAAGACTGGCACGGGAGATGTCTGTCATCGACCGTATGATAGTTTGGAATCATCCAAAACGAGCAGGCTACTCAAAGAAGCTAGATGTTTGGGTGCCACATGAATTAACGCAAAAAAATTAAATTGACCGAATACCCATCAGTTAAACGCTGCTAAAACGTAACGAAATGGAAATATTTTTTAAGCGATTTATTACGGGCGCGGAAAAATAAATTAAATGCGAGAATATCCAAAGCAAGCGATCAGGGTAAAAGGCCGGTGACCGACCACAATCGACATAACAAGGTTATGTTAAGTGTTTGGTGGGATTGGAAGGGAATTGTTTATTATGAGCTGCAAGAAATAAGCGAAATGATCAATTCGATCCTCTACTGTGCACAACTCGACCGTTGGAATGAAGTTATCGAGAAAGAGCGATCAAAATTGTTCAACAAAAAGGGAATTGTCTTCATCATGACAATGCTAGGCCACACAAATCTTTGATGACCCGGTACAAATTGACGGAGCTTGGTTGGGAACTTTTGATGCATCCATCATATAGCCGGAAACATGCATCTTCTGCTTACCATTGGTTTCGGTCTTTGCAAGACTCTCTTGATGGTAAAAAATTGGCCGACCGAAGAGCCGCTGAAAATCACTTTGCCAAGTTTTTGCTGATAAGCGAAAGTTCTACAAGTTCTACACCGATGGAACTATGAGGCTACCCAGAAAATTGCAAAAGGTCATAGATAATAATGGCCAATATGTACAATAGTTGCCTTCGAGGGCGATACACTGATTAAAACGATCTTTCGATACCAGTTTTGTAGTATGATTTCGGTTTAGCCTCAAAATAGGCCTCTGTTTCGGCGATTACTTCTTAATCGGTCTTAAATCTCTTTCCGGCGAGCATTCTTTTGAGGTCTGCGAACAGAAAATAATCGCTGGGGGACAAATCTGAAGAATACGGTGGGTGGGGAAGCAATTCGTAGCCGAATTCATTCAATTTTGCCATCGTTTTCATCGACTTGTGACACGGTGCATTGTCTTGATGAAACAGTACTTTCTCATATAAGTACTAACTGAAAATGGTATGGATTTAATTCAACGCTTAGAAACGGCACGGAATTTTTACCATTTCTAAAGGTAAAGTTAAAGTGTTTGGAGAGATATTTTAAATATTGACTTCCTGATGTTCCATCAGGCCTTGGAGTTTGGCACAAGAAGATAGCACTCACCTTGTCCATCCTCACCTTTTTTGATAGCAAAGATTTCGGTTTTCAGATTTTACGGAGTAGCGAGTGTCTCCCATGATATTTCTGCACAATTTGCTGGGTTTGGGAAGGACAGTGCCTGTAGTCCCTGTTGAAGGTGTTTTATGAGTAAATCGATAAGGAAGTGCCAAATATGAATTATGGAGTTTCTCTTGTTTCTGCGTAAATATTCGATTAATCTTTCCCAAATTTGGCCTAAAACCACACTATTACGGAACAATCAAATCATTGTCATTGATAAATGATTTCAGCCTGTCGCGAAATAAGACAGACAAGATCTTGTACAGATATGTAGAATTTCTAGACACACTGTCTAGTAAATGTGACAAAGAATGCTGTGATTTTATCAGGCATAATTTCTTCTTTTAACAGATCGGAAGGTAGGTCGTCCCGCCTTTAGCCTTGTTGAAATAAATGTAAATTATTGCTGTATTTACGTTACAATCCACAAATGTTCGGCCAAGTGATAAATCATCCACAAAGATTGACTGTTTGGTGTAGTTTATGGCATGGCGATATTATTTATTTCCTTCGAAATAAGAAAGAAGACACCATTACTGTCAATGATGTCAGTTACAGAGCGATGTTAACCAAATTTCTGTGGTCAGAGGTCGACAACTTCGATATGTCTAAGGTGTGGTTCCAGCAACCTACATGCCATACAAGCGACACAACCCTCGAAGTTGTGAAAGAGAAATTTGGCGACTCTGTCATCTCACGGTGAGCTTTCATTTTGCGGTTTGACACCTACATTAACAAGCCAACTACTTTCGACGAGCTTGAGGCTTACAGTCAACACATATTGTAGCGAGTCATCAAAAATTGGACCGACCGCTTTTAAACAAATCTGCACGAATAGTCATTCTATTTACGAGTATATGTTATCTTCACCGCCAACTGTAACTTTGCTGCTAACTTTCCTTGCTCATTTCTATGCCTTTCTATCGCATTTTCTTAACTTGTCACGTTCTTTTTGTTTTTTAATAGGCCTTACGAACGTTATTTCTTGAGTAGCACCTTTCTGTTTTCTCTATCGCTTACATGGCCTTTTCTCTTTTTTCTCCGCAGAAGCGGGTGTTTTCGTATTCGTCTGCTCATAGATCACAGTAGCATAGAAATGAGATGAGCCAAGTAAACGTCTTTGTGCTCTTTGTGGGAGTCATTACATTACCTATATATGTTATGGTTTCTTATTCTTCCTTTGTCCGCCAAACTTCCTGGATGACGAGGATATCTGATTTGTATCAGTATATGTAAGACCTCCGTAAGTTAGTTAGTTACCAAAATTTGTAATTGCTCCATAACTAACAGAGTAAAGTAAATAAGAGGGAAATTCTTCGACGCGCGCGTTCACAATTGAGTAACATTTAAAGTACAGTGATTCAATGGTTTTTGCGCATCGCGCGTTTCTAACTAACTTCAATATTAGACGAGTAAGTGATGGGCTAAGCACGCAACTTATCTCATCGTGGCCGTGGGTTTGAAAGATTAGACAAAAGGGGGCAACGGTTAACCAATATCCTCCGGGACAATCAACGTCAGCAGTGGCGTCAGAACATGTGGCAATCCCCTTAAATTGATAAACTATGAGTAGGTTGCGGCCTGTACTAGAATAAAAAAATCCACAGTGCACGTTATTTTGAAGAAGAAACTGAAGTTTTACCCAAGTAATATGCAAATCATGCAATTTCTCAACGAAATTGACTATTCTTTACGAGAACCTTAGCGAAAACAATACTGAAACGTTTGCGAATGGCAAAAACGGTTGGAAACATATTATTTACTGAGAAAGCACATTTTCATATCGATGGATGTGTTAAATAAAAATCGTTTGTACAAGTATTTTCCAAAAACGACAGTGTGATGAGCAATTTCTGCCCGAGAGATTTTTTTAATCAGCGAGAGACATTCACCACTGACCTGTATAATAATCAACAAGTTCTTAGTACAGCAACTGCAGGTGTTTCCCCTGTTCAACAACAGTACACAATTTCAGTAATTCAACACACAGCTAGTAAGGGCTGTACAACAACATCGACTTAGTCAGAAGAGTGAAGATCCAATGAAGAGCGGATGAATACCAATGCTCCGGTCCGAAAAGTCTTCGAATCCAGCCCCGATTGAGAGTGTAATAGAGGTAGACCGTAACAAAGGTGGCGCACGCAAGTGAAAGTGGATCTCAACCAAGCTTACATGCGAATCTGGAAGCATATGTGGCTAAAGTTATAAATAACTAGATACGTTTGTTAGTTGAGGCCCCAGGTGTTGATGGGTTTACCACCTCTTGACTTGGAGACTATCCGTCGAGGATTAGTCTTCAAAATGAAGAGGGGTATACCATCGGGTGTCCGAAAATGGAGTCAACCAGACGTCATTCCGGAGGCGTAAGCGCCTGCCAGACGAATGCGTCATACCTATATGGCAATCTGGTTCGTTCAATGCATTCTCGCATAAAAGGGGCCTAAGCCAGGTGGAGGGCTGCTCGTGTGGAGCTCCTTTTGAAGACTGGACACACGTTTTTTGTGAATGTTTTCTCTTTGACGATGTTAGGAATCCCGAAGCTATGGGCGTAGATTTTGAAGGCAGTGTCCTAGCTGAAAATGCGCAAATAGCAAAGATTCAGGACCTTGACGACATAGTACGTGCTAGGCGTCGAACTAGGCACCTATACCTTGAAGCTCAGTGATCAGGGCTAAAAGGCAGTCCTGGGCAATGGGTCAGGAGCCACCGGAACCCAGTTCCGGCCTGACCTAGGAGTTGGCCCCCTTGTGGGAGTATCGTAGTGGCTGTGGTTTATACCCAAAATCGCGGGGAGAGTAGTCCAAGTAGTGCTTAGACATCACATGGTTTGAGCAAATGTTGTAGCGACCTGTGCTCAACTATTTGATGATCATGGTGATAATTAGAGTGCTCGATGTGGAGTTGCATTGCAACCGGGTGCCATGACCCACAGTAAGGCAGAGGTTTTAGATAGGCCTCAACTCTATAAAAAGGGAGAAGACCGTGCCTTACACACGACTTCTATTATGTACTGGAGGTGGTATTAATACTATCCGAAGAGCGTTGATTGACGCATTATATTGATCCTGACATCAGCATAAGCCCTCCGTGGGATAAGGCCTTCACGGCAGGTTGTCACGTTAAGCACAAGAGACATTCTGTTGGTTGAGGCCCAGGTCCACCCCTTACCGTCGAACACGAAAAAAACATAAAATGGAAAAAGTTACAGGACTTTAGCCAAAAGCTTGTTGATCTAAGCTGAATAACTTTTTTTTTAATTACTAAACAAGTTACATACACATATATTTTCAGCCTCCTCTTACTCAAAGCGAAATGCCTCTGCTGTCGAGCAATTCCTTATTTTTGTCTCACTAAAACCAATCACAGTATGTTAGTACTGCAATGACAGTTTTAAAATTGTTGCTATTTTTTAAATAACTCAGACAAATTTTGACCGATTTTTTTCAAATTTTCGTCAAATCTGTTCTATGTTAATGCATTTCGAAAACTTTGAAAAAATCTTCAATTTTTAAACAAACATTTATTGTATTTTGTATATGTTTCTTTAGTTCTTCGTCAAAATGTAATGTCCTTTTACAAAGAACTTATAATAAGAGACCACGATGTACATGTTAAAAAAAAAAAAGATAACTTAAACCTTGTTGATAAAAATCACAATACAATGTATTGTAAAATAATAATCCTCAACGCATTTTTCGTACAATATCTTAATTAAAACCATTAGTTTCTTAATTACATTTAAAAATTTTCAAATTACTTTTTAAAAAATACTTGTACATTCCTTTTACATGAAAATTGTTTTCTTTTAATAAAAACAGTAAACTAAAAGTTAATTATGGAAGAAAGTTACATCTCGAGTTAGAATACATTTCAAATATAACGTCACAAATAGAAATGTTGAATGTTTTTATATTTTTCAAAAATTTAAGTAATTTAAAAAATAAAACTAAATTGTGCTGATAGTAAATAAAAAAAATTGTATAATTATATTATATTATTAACTAAAAAATAAACTTGGTGTTAATGAAGAGGATTATGAAATATAAGTATTTAAACTTTCAATTTATTTTTCTGTAGAATGATGTTTTTTTTTAAATTATGACGCTGTTCTATTTAACTAGCGATATGGCAAAGAGCCGGCCGACTCTCAGCAACAAACACTAACAGAGCGCCGCCTTTTGCAACCAAACCGTGTGGTCTGCTTGAAGATTCATTCCGTGTCAGATAGAATCACGAGCTGCTCAAGCTGACACAAATAACTTGGATCTGCGATAACTAGGTCATGTCTAAAATGGAACTCTATTTGGAATATTAAGGGTGAGTCGTTTACTACGAAACAATGCACTTTTGTATTCCAATCATATATATAACGAAATTGGGCGATCAATAAAAGTAGCATTTCGTAAAATTCATGAATTTTTCAGTCAACATAATCGTGCTAGTAAGTCCGGAATTCATGCAATGGTGAAGCGTTTTGAAAAAACTGAGCAAAAGTGTTCAAAACTAGCCAGGCATCTCAATTCCTTGCCGAAGTCAACAATTGGGAATCACTTATAGCACTTTACGACAAATTTTAAAAGTTAATCTTCATTTGCACGCCTATAAAAAAAAACGGACAATTTTTATTAAATTTTTGCATTCATAAGAGAAAAAAGTGTTTAGTGTTGTTCGGATTAGAGACTATATATAGGGTTTTCCAACAACGACTTGACAACTTTTTTTTTTTTAAATAAAAGGCAAACTATTTGAGATATTTCAAAAACTTTATTATTGGTTTGAAGTACAATTAAAACATTTATGAATGGAATTCGACTTCGTTCATATGGCCACAGGGGGCACGTTTGCAGCGGTCGATTCGTTGGACCCAATTTTCAACGATAGATTTCGGCTGAAACAGCCGCTATGTCGCGTTCAATGTTTGCTCTGAGCTCTTCCAACGTCGTCGGCGTGTTAGCATAAGCCAATGACTTAACGTAGCCCCACAGAAAATAATCAAGCGGCGTTAAATCGCACGAACGAGGCGGCCACTCGACTAGCCCATGTTTTGAAATAACACACTCATCATACTTACCCTTCAATAAATCGATTGTAGCGTGTGCTGTGTGGCTTGTGGTACCATCCTGTTGAAACCACATATCGCTCAAGTCCATATCTTCCAATTCGGGCCAAAAATAATCGGTAATTATGGCGCGATAACGCTAACCATTCATTACCATTATTGACGAACCCATTGAGCCAAAAATTAGCTGGTCACTGAAGATGATTTTGCGATGAAATTCATCATCTTGGCGCATCTTCTCCAGAACCCAATCGGAGAACGTACGTCGCTTCAAATGGTCCATCGGCTTCAATTCTTGAGTCAGCTTGATCTTGTATGGGTGTAAACCAAGATCCTTACGCAAAATACGCCATAATGTGGTCTGAGCCGTTTGCTACGGACGTCTGAACCGCAGTGATATTTTCGACACACAACGAATATTAGACTCAAATTTTTGCACTAAACTTGTTATTGCCTGTCTACTAGGGCGAGAATTACGACCGAAAATTGGAGTTAACGCTCTTAAAGTTGCAGTCACCGACTCCGAATATCTGTAGAAATTTTTTATAATTTGCAGACGTTGCTCGTTAGTGTACTTTATTATGATAAAAATGTTGAGTTTACTTAATAAATTGACAGTGACATTTTGATGATTAGTGAAAGAGTGCGTTCACAAATTAAATTTAAAGTTGTCAAGTCTCTATTGGAAAACCCGATATTAGTTAATGACTTCAAAAAACAACGAAGCTTTCTACACTTTTCCTAAGCACCTAAGTGTACTAGGCAGAGGTGACACAGAATCCTGCGATGCTTGCTTTAAGATTCATGACGACACAGCGGAGCAATGCTTTTGTGAGTGTCTGGAGTCAACACTGACGTGGTAGACTCTAGTGCTGTACTGTAGTTGCTTTACCACTAAAATCTTTACTCAATTTACTGCTAATGACTAAGAAATTCCACTGAAATGGAACTCACACAGGACACAACTGATCTTAACGCCCTATTGGAAAACCCTATAGTATGCATTTGAAAGCCTGATATGTCATCGAGCCACCCATATCGTTTTTTATTTTCTTTTTCGTATTTGCATTCGACAAAAAAAGTAATAAGTAACAATCTTATTAAGTTTTATCCACATAATGTTTTGTGATTTTGTTATTAGCGTTTGATGTCCTAAATGTCGTGTTTTGTGGTACGTTTAAGTACATATCCAACTTTTTAAGTGTAGGTATACGCTTTTAATATTTGAAATTACGAAAAAACTAATTTTTGGAGTTTAAGTTTCCAAAATCAAAATAAAACGTGTTGATGCAGTATTTTCTCTTGTTGATCAAATACCATTTTCGGAAGAAGCAATCAGATCACTTAAAGCCTATGTTAGGTTTATTTGTTTTAAAATAAATGAGATGTGGGGCAAAAATGAACGCTTCGAATGCACTCGTTCTTCCTGGCTAAATAAAACCTTAACTCTGCCACACACATTTTTAGATGAAATTCCATCTTCTTCAAATGTAATCAAAGTTGGGAAACCAGTAAAAAACTTTGAAGAATGCTGTGAAAAAATTAATACATGGGCTGAAAATTAAGTGCCGTTTGGAAGAGAGGGCACCATTTGAATTAAATCCATACCGTTCAGTAAGTACCAACCTTCAAAAGATACGAGTATAAATTTGACAGACGATTTCGGACGATTAGTTCTCGAGATATAGCGTTGTGAGTGAAGCAACTTTTGTTATTGTGAAAAAAATGGATTCAAGGCAATTTCCCATCATTGCTTTTTGATGGGAAAAAATGCAGCCGATGCAAAGAAATGGCTTGATAAGTGTTACCCGGACTCTGCACCAGCCGAACGAACCATTCGCAAGTGGATTGAAAAATTTAAAAGTGGTCATACAAGCACCGAAGATGATGCACGCAGTGGACGTCAAAAAGAGGCTGTTTCAGATGAAAACATCAAAAAAGTTCACTAAATGATTACGAATGACCGTAAAGTGAAGTTGATCGAGATAGCTGAGGCTCTGAAGATATCAAAAGAGCGTGTTAGATATATCCTACACGAATATTTGGACATGCGAAAGCTCTGTTCAAAGTGGGTGCCGCTTTCGCTCACAGTCGACCAAAAACAACAACGTGTTGATGATTCAGAGGAGTGTTTAAAGCTGTTCAACCGCAATAAAGTCGAATTTTTGCGTCGGTATGTGACAATGGATGAAACTTGGCTCCATCACTTCACACCAGAGTCAAGTCGGCAGTCAGCTGAGTGACAAGCAGGCGACGAACCTCGTCCAAAACGACCAAAAACTAAACAGTCGGCTGGCTAGGTTATGGCATCCGTATTTTGGGATAGACATGGAATAATTTTCATCGACTATCTCCAAAAGGGGCAGACTATCAACAGCGACTATTACGTTGTTGGAGCGTTTGAAAGTGCTGTTTCATCAAGACAATGCACCGCGTCACAAGTCGATGAAAACAATGGCAAAATTGAATGAATTCGGCTACGAATTGCTTCCCCACCCACCGTATTCTTCAGATTTGGCCCCCAGCGACTATTTTCTGTTCGCAGACCTTAAAAGAATGCTCGCCAGAAAGAGATTTAAGACCGATTAAGAAGTAATCGCCGAAACAGAGGCCTATTCTGAGGCTAAACCGAAATCGTACTACAAAACTGGTATCGAAAGATTAAAAAATCGTTTCAATCAGTGTATCGCCCTCGAAGGCAACTATATTGACAATAAAGTTGAAAAATTTTGTGTTTTACTATAAAACGGCACTGACTTTTCAGCCCATGTGTTAAAAAAAAAGTGGAAAGCCTCTTGGATTAATTTAGTTTTAAAGAAATTGGAACGGCTTATGAAAAAAGCTTAAGGAAAATTGGAAAGAGAGATACTGCAGTCACTTCCCCAAAGAGAAGTTTGTTTTCAATATTCTATTATCCAATTTTATTTATTTTTACTTAACTTATGTGACAATGGATGAAACTTGGCTCCATCACTTCACACCAGAGTCAAGTCGGCAGTCAGCTGAGTGACAAGCAGGCGACGAACCTCGTCCAAAACGACCAAAAACTAAACAGTCGGCTGGCTAGGTTATGGCATCCGTATTTTGGGATAGACATGGAATAATTTTCATCGACTATCTCCAAAAGGGGCAGACTATCAACAGCGACTATTACGTTGTTGGAGCGTTTGAAAGTGCTGTTTCATCAAGACAATGCACCGCGTCACAAGTCGATGAAAACAATGGCAAAATTGAATGAATTCGGCTACGAATTGCTTCCCCACCCACCGTATTCTTCAGATTTGGCCCCCAGCGACTATTTTCTGTTCGCAGACCTTAAAAGAATGCTCGCCAGAAAGAGATTTAAGACCGATTAAGAAGTAATCGCCGAAACAGAGGCCTATTCTGAGGCTAAACCGAAATCGTACTACAAAACTGGTATCGAAAGATTAAAAAATCGTTTCAATCAGTGTATCGCCCTCGAAGGCAACTATATTGACAATAAAGTTGAAAAATTTTGTGTTTTACTATAAAACGGCACTGACTTTTCAGCCCATGTGTTAAAAAAAAAGTGGAAAGCCTCTTGGATTAATTTAGTTTTAAAGAAATTGGAACGGCTTATGAAAAAAGCTTAAGGAAAATTGGAAAGAGAGATACTGCAGTCACTTCCCCAAAGAGAAGTTTGTTTTCAATATTCTATTATCCAATTTTATTTATTTTTACTTAACTTAAGGTACGAATTTAAAGAAATCTCTCGATAACGTGCCTTTTGACCAAATATCTCTATCTGCTGATGAAGCGTTAGCTTTAATTGTGAATTCGCAGTTATCCACTTATCAGTATGAGATTTCCCATCAAAAACTCAACAAAGTCGTTCGAAATATACTGCCATCATACGATGAAATTAAAGAGTCTAAAAAAAATGCTATCCTGATCAGAAAACTCTGTCAAAATGTCAAAATCGTCTGCTATATGTGATCTTCAGAGCTTAATTGATCATAATCTGAATCGTTTATGTTTGGCTCAGAAAGACGTACAATTTTAAATTGTGAGGAATTCAAAACAGGCCCTAAAGCATTATCTTTGATTTTTAAATGGGGATGTGACGGAGCTCAGCAAAAATACACATCTGAAGACTGTTTTGACGAAAACCTTTTCAGCATTTCCATGGTTCCGATCAAAATGTATTTTTCTAAGGAAGAACTTAAGACCATACTTTGTCAAAATCCAAAGGAAACAACGGACTTGATAAAATATATAGTAGAACAAATAAAGGTATTATCACCTGTTGAAATTCGCGGGAAAGAATTTCATATTGCAGTAAAACCTATTTTGTTACTAACAATAGTAGATGGTAAGGTTTACACAGCCTTATCAACTGTGACTTCATCATCTCAAAACAATCCGAAATGAATAGCGTCAGTATTGTTTCGAGAAAGTCTGAGAGAATCGTTTTTCAATGTCCTTAGGGTAAAGTCCATTTCATTCTTGGATTCGTTTCATGGAATGTATCCATCGCATTGCATACAGGCTTGATATTAAGGTTTAGTAAGTCAAAGAACAAGAAAGCAAGGAAAAATTCAAAGCCAGGAAAAAGCTTGTATGTACAAGATAGATTCAGAAATGAAACTGGCTTACTCATTGACATACCAACTCCATAATCTGGGAATACAAACGATGGCAACACAGCAAGGCGATTCTTCCGATTCTTCTTCTAGCATCTGGGTTTCTTATTAATTTGGAAGGTTTTGACACATGTGTGACCAGGACTAGGATTTTATATCTTGAGAAATATGGATGGTATTACATGCCAGTGAGCATTCACAAAGTTATGTTTCATTGCAAACAAGTGGTTGCTTCTTGCATTCTTCCAATTGGCCAATTTCCGGAGGAAGCGGAAAGGGCTAGAAACAAAGAGAATAAGAAATATAGGGAACTATTCACAAGAAAAACATCGCGGTTGGACACGGTCGCAGATTTTCTTAATATGTAGATTGTTAATAACTTCAGACCCTTTAATTGGAAGTCTCAGGTGCATTCCCAATAGAAAAAAAAGGTGTTATCGAACATGAAGTCCTGGAGCTCTAATCTGTAACAATTTAAACAAACATAATATCACTTAGAGTGTGTTTTATACAAAAATGTGAATGATTTTATGTTCGTCCTTAATAAATATTAGGAAAAAAGGAACAACATGATTTTTTATGTCAGCGTAATTAATTTGTTTAAAATGGGTCTAAGTGCATAGAACACCTACATTCAAACCTCCGTTCATAAAAAATTTGGCTTAGTATATAAATAATCGTAGTTCTGTTTCATTTTTGTATATATTTTCATTATAATTATTACAACAAAAAATTAACAAAGTTTTTTTGGGTACGAAAATTATTTTTTAAGAAGGGTCTACCAAAACGCCAAAAACTTGTACTTTCAGAGCTCTATAAATTGATTTTTTTTCCACAATAAATGTGACCGTAATTCATTTTTTCAAATGGGTCCACCAGAGTGCAGAAAACAAGTACTTTCTGAGCTCTATATATCAAAAAGTTGGTGAAGTACAATATATATATAAAATTGTAAATAAATTTCGTTTTTCATAAATCTCAAAAAGTTAAACTTTTAAGCGCTATTAATTTAATTCCGCTAGATAAGCGAATTCCTAGACTATGCGACGTCGCCGATTTGTTAACTGGATGTTGGATCGCCCGGACAATTTGTCATTGTATTTGATCTTCTCCGATTAAACCCATTTTTGGATGGATGCGCACGTAAATAAAAAAATTGTCATTACTGGGGACCAGAAAACCCATGCGAGATTCACTTAAAACAAAAAAATCACTGTATGGTGCGGATTATGGGTTAGCGGCAGCATTGGCTCGTACTTTTTCGAATATGAAGCTGGAGAGACAGACAGTTTCATTGAATGTTGGCCGGCTATTTTTTTTTTTTTTAATTGAATGAATTGGGTCTGGACGATATCTGGTTTCAACAAGATGTTGCTACCACCCACACAAGCCATCAATAATTCAATTTATTAAATACGTAATTTGAAGATCGCATTATTTTTGTTATTGGAGAAACGACAATTCAGGTTCGCAGATATACCATCCAAACTGAAATTCCGACCATTGAACCACTTATTCTTCAAAAAGTTATCGATAATTTTGATCTTCGGATGGTCACTTGCAACAGAAGTCTTGGTAGTCACACGAACGCTATTGTATTTTATTTATAATTGTTATAGACCGGAATTTATTAATCAATAAAATTCTATATGGACTTCACAATAAGTATGTGTTCAATTTAATGAAAGCTTCCACACTAGCTGTTGGCTTACTCTCCATTTAAGTGAAAAGGACCAAGTTAACGAGTTTACCTAACGAGTTTGGTGTTTCTAAAGGCCGTCATTGTGTGCAAAGTAACAACGAATGGCAATAGTTATGAAAGCGAATAAGGAAAGAAAGAAAGCGACTCAAATATGTCATATGATAGTAACCGCAATCGATCTACTGTAAATCAAAGTATACGAAACCACATGAAATTTTCTTGGAACAATAAATATATTTTATCTGTGCGCGTGAACAATATTTGAATGAAGATACTCTTTGAAAGAACTCAAAAAGAAATAGAGTTGGTTGAAACTCGTTGGTTCTCCCCTAAATTTAATATTTGACAGGTCTGTAAGTATGACAACCGAAAATCTATGCGGCATCTGCACATCTACTTCTATATGCTTCAGTTAAGCTTTTGCATCGCCATAGCAATTAACAAAAAAATCTAAAAATATGCGAATGCTTATTTCCTGACACTGACATCTAAACAAATAGAACATTCCTTAACATCCTAGAAATCTTTAACCGTCGGTAATTTGGTACTGATGGATAACAGAATAAGAAAATTGGCTTAGGTGATATATTCGTCTTCATAGGAAAGCTTTTTTTAAACAGGATACGACCAGATACTGTTTGAAAATCTAGAAGATTTTTCAATGTGGAAAACCTCGTGAGGTGGTGCTTTGAAAATTCGTTGTAAAAATCGACTAGTTAACTAGAGACATGGAACCAATGTCGATGGAACGATACGAATGATCCAACAGTAACAGATTATTTATCCTGGTTTTGTTGACAAAACTAGCGATCATAAAAAATATTAAAAGAAACCTATTCTTCGCTGCTTTTTCAATCAACATATCATATCATAACTCCCTTGCAGCAGGAATAAAACTCATGTCTGGCTTATGAAGTAGGCCAGAACTCGCTCTGAATTCCAAGGCTTGAGATTCATTAAGAATTTCGGTTTGGTCTAAAAACGATTTATGATTCATACCATCCGTTTTACACGCGGGTCTAATATACGAGTATTTTCCTTTGGCACCAAAGTGGGAAAACAAACCAATTTATCATAAAAAGTAGTTTCTGGGTGCCCACCAAGGATCTTGGATAATTGTCGAGATCACAAGAACTAGACTCGATCAACATCAATGTCTTCTCTATGTTCTTTTGACGAACGCATAGGAGTAAACTTGTTTCATTTACCCTTAATGCATTGCTCCAAATTACCATTTCTGCAAAAGTCCAATAAAACATATTCGTGTCTTTGGTAAACCCCACATCTTAACGATTACCACCTTTATTACTTTGAAAAGTGTTATCATTACCTCTAGCATCTTGTTCGGAAAGTATCTATAACTATCTGTCTCCGAGGAGAAAACTTGTTTTAAATAGTTTTTGCAATCTTACATTTGTGCGCATCAGTCCGAGACTGTTTCAAACGTCTCAATCTAAGTGAGACTAGAGACTTCAATTAATTTGAATGAAATTTCTGAATTCCATTACTACTTACATGTAAGACAATCGAGGTTACACTGTCTTCGAAATCCATAAACAATTAGCACACGAAAAGTCAAAAAGATAATTTTTAATTATTTTTATTTCAAATAGATTTTTAGATTTTGAGGTCAACCTTATGAGACACAAAAGCGCACTGCGAAAATCAGTCGACTAATCGTACACACTATTTTTGAATCTGTGCGTGAGGAAAATTTTAAAACAAAATATCTGCACACCGAACTGCACCAAAGAGAAACGGTAGTTAGTAACTTTAATCGAAATAAAAAAAAAAAAAAATTGTTATTCGATAAATTACGCGAGCTTTCTCAAAGAACCTACGTGTATAGAGCGACAGCAACCGGTTGACTGAAGATCTAAACGTGAATATGGATGGTTTTATTCGAATGCCTTGAAAGGTGTTTTAGCCACAGAACATCTAGTCAAGTCTGGTGGTTTGTTTACTATGGTTTGGGTGAAAGAGGTATAAAATGGCTCACCATTGTACGATTGGTATAAAAAAGAGTGTACAGTCGGGAAGAGATCTCGAAAAATGTGTACCGAACGCATAGGATTGTAGCTTCAAACTTTAATATGCCAAATATCTTTGAATTTGCAAACATATAAAAGTTGTTACCGAGAAAAGATGTTATATCTGCACAAAAATACAATAATTTCTCTTTGAAGTGAAGAGAAACAAAACTTGATGACGATTGCCATCACTCGGTCAATGTTATACTCTTTCTACTGAAAATACAATTTTGTTTTGATGATGGAGAACAGGATATTATGAAATTTCGTCCTATTAAAAGGGCTCAATATAAATAAAAATTGTAGTCCATTGCAATTTCATTGTCTAAGGAAAGAAATCCCTTTCTCATTTCCGTTCGTTGGCTACCTAATCGTGGTTTTCACGTCGATCTTAATGAGAACAAACTAAAAATTCATCCTTTTCTTTCGTTTCGAACAGGAGCAATCTAGAAGAAATCTACTGCCACTTCAGGCTAGAACCTGTACTTAAACCAGCAAACAAATCGGTTGAAGGTCATATCAAGTAAACTTCTACATTAAGGAAAATGCAGAAACGCCAAATGGCACGGAATTGATCGTGACAACAGTCTGACCGACGTTGGACGCTGTTGATTAACTCTGGGAATTGGTTGAATCAGTTTTAACTTCCACTTATATTGAAGCGGTTTTTGGCATAACACGCTGGAATTTTGATGAACCAAAAATTGTTTGGTCCAGAATTATAAGCATTTCTAACAGAATGTGGTGATTATGAATTAATAGGTCCCGGACATTTTACGCGTAGCCATATTCTTGCCAGACGTACCATATGCCAAAAATCATTTTCGAGATAGATAATTGGTATAGAGATATGATTTTTTTTAATCACGACATATGTACTGTTGTGTCGTTCATATAACAGAAATTCCCATATTGGAGAAAAATACATTTTCACCACGATATTACTATGCATAACTGCGGCAAAATTCTACTAAACTTCAGAAATTGAACTTACTTATTCGAGTGCTTCATATATCAAAAGTTTTTATTTTTTTTTTTTTTAAAAAACGTTTTGTAAAGGTCTTGTTTATGAATGTGTAATTGCAAGACGTGCTAGGCGCGGTCAAGTTCTTTTGCCAGACCTCAGGTGCTGGATCTAAAACCACCTGAAGAATTTTGCTCTCAAAGCAGCCATGAGCACACACATCTATTTTTGTTAAAGTTCATGTCTCTCCATCACAGGAGAGGACTGGGATTATTGGAGTTTTATATAGGGTCACTTTTGTTGGTCAAGAGAGGAGGAAGAATCCGTTGGCAGGAGTTATTCCTCGATTGAGCAGAGCGCTGGTATCATTGTCCGAATTGATAGCGGAACCTAGGTAAACAAAGTCCTTGTTCCTTGTGAAATCCATGTTCGATGCCTCCGTCTCAACACTCACGAAAGCGCCACTGACATGACGCTGCTTTCTTCCGATTATGTCAACATCATCGGTGTATGCGAGTAATTGGACGAACTTTTAAAAGCTTGTGCTTCTTGTGTTGGCGCGTAAGTTTTGAACTATTCCTTCAAAAATGATGTTAAACAAATCGCATGACAGCGCATCGCCTCGTCTAAATCCTTTTCGTCATGAAAGATTTCGGTGAATTCTTTACCGGACTTGATGCATTCTCCATCATCATCCTGCACAAATGGACGAGTTTTGAAGTGATGCTAAAACTGGGCATTTCTCTGTATAGTTCATCTCTGTAGACGCAGTCATACGAGGCCTTAAAATCGATGAATAGATGGGATGTACCGATTTGGAGCTCATGAGTTTATTTTTTCCCAGATCCCAGGACAAATCAGGTTGTTGACGAACGGCCTCAGACGTTCAACAATACGTCAGATATGAATTGGTAGTTTGTCCCGTTCAGAGACTGTGGATCTGACAAACAACGCTGAGATTCCATTCATTGGGCATACTTTCATCCGACCATATTTTACAAATGAGTTGGTGTATGGTCCTTACCAAATCATCGCATGCCGCTTTGAAGAGCTCGCTAGTCAGGTCTTCTGCTCTCACATCTCTGTCGGACTTAAGCTTAGATATGGCTATCTTCACTTTATCCAAGTCGTATGAGCGAAAATTACATAATCCAAGTTGAAAGGTTGATTCTGCCTGACAACGGTAGGCGATAGGCGTTATGCGGTCTACAAGAATGCGCTTTTTAAATCCAAATTTTTTGGTTCATCTGAACAGGCTTTGGTTCGGGGTTTGTGTCAGTGTCATGTTTTTTTCACCTTGTGCTGAAATTTCCGAATCTCATTCCTTGAGTAGCATCTTTCAATTTTCTCGGCCTCTCGCATCCCATGCTCCTTCTTTTCCTCCTGAGAATCCGTTGATCTTCTCTCCTCTTATGCTCATAGAGTCGGTGAGCTGCTCTAGTTCTCCTACACACCCTCGCTTTACAAGCTTCTTGCTCGGCTGATTGTGCTTGCCGGCACTCGTTGTCAAACCATGAGTTTCGTTGTGGTGGCTGAGTTAAACTAAGCACATCAGGGGCGGAATATCTTTTGGCAATGCTGCTACTTGATGATAAGAACTTCTTAAGATATTAAGGTAGACTCGATCGGAAAAGGCTTAGGCGGTCTCTTGCGATTGTCAAACTTTCAACGTCAAACTATCTCACAGTATTAGCTTGCATTTGTAGTGTTTGGGATATCCTCAATCATATCTCGGTTACAAGGAAATAATGATACGTGTCGATGTTGGCCTCTCGAAATATTCGGACATTCATAATACTGGAAGAGTGCCTTGCGTCGACCGCAATGTGGTCAATCTGGCTGACGGTTGATTAATCAGAAGTTCTCAAAGTCCCCTTGTGAGTAGTGAGATGAAGGAATCACATGTTAGCTAGAATCGATTAGCCTGAATCATTTATCGGAGGTGGTGTCATGCAGGCTATACTTATACTTACATACAGGTATGTAAATTTCGCAGTTCTGTATCCTGGCCGGAATCATGTGTCTAGGAAGTGCACTGCCCATTTACTCTATCCTACGCGCTCGTCAAAAGTGTGCAATTTCACTTAATTTCTCGTACACTAGCCACACACCGTTAAATAAAAAGTTCCTATAGGAATACAAGATAGTGATTTAAATCTAGTTCCAATCAACAAATCTCTTCTCTGATTAATGGTTTCAATTCTGATATCTACAAAATAAATGCTGGTGTGCCACAGGGCTCCGTTGTATCTCCGATACTTTTTCCATAAATGATCTCTTTTCTATTTCTATTTCAGCCTTTTCCTTTATCGACGACAAGCTCTATGATTTTTATAGTCGTTCATGAAATCAGGTCTCTGCTTTACGACTGTAGAAAGGGAATTCTGATTTTAATGGCATAAGTTAGAGAGGAACCACTAATTTGTATGTCTTATATAGACGAAACAAGAAACCTGTCTATTTTCCTTACTTGCTGAATATCATTAAAACTAATGCGATAAAACTCATATTTCTCAGTCAATTGACAGGCCGCAATACTAACGTAATGTTGCTTGCCTTACCCTGTTCTTTTTAATCACTAGTTTTCCATAAAACTGCTAGTATCAATGCGCACTTTCAAACGTTCAATCTTTTTGTTCCCTAGTCGTTACAACCTTCATACATTCAAAACCAGTGTTCAATTCAATTCAATTAAATTTATTACAATAGCCAATTTGTACATTAAGACATTGTCTCTTAAAGTACTAAGTAATAATATTAAGTAATAAAATGTTAATATTTAACAGGAAAGAGAAAAAGTATAACAAACAAATTAAAAAATAAAGTAAATTACTAAAAAAAGGGAGAGGAAATGGAAAAGTTTTGAAATTGGAGAAAGACTGAGATAGAGATAAGTTAAGAAGAAAAGTACACATACAAGGCAGTTTTGAATCTAGCAGTATTTAATAAACACTTTATATGAGACGGTAAGTTATTCCATAGTCTAATAGCATAAAGGAAAAATAAACGCCATGAATTGAGGTATTTGCAACGCTGCTAATGTTAAAAGTTATTCTGGAAAGGGAAAATTTCAGTTTTGAGTAAAGGTAAGGGGGTTGCTTTGTATTTATAATTTGATGTAAAAATATGCAATTTCTGAAATCAAGATATTTTCTAAATGTACAGCCAAGAAACTGACATGAGAATTCCGAGATTCTATATTATCGTTGCCTTGCATAAACATAACGAACAGCATCATTATAAGCAACCTGGAGCTTGCGAAAAGATAGTGAGTCAAGGTCACTGTAGGCAGCTGCGGCATATGAAATAATGGGAATTATGAGAGTGAGCACTAGTCTCCGGCGTATAACTCGCTGAAATCCAAAGTTTACGCAAGCATCCGTACAAGCGACGAATAACGATATTAAAATGTTTATACCCAGAAAGCTTTCGGTTTATGGTGATACCAGGACTTTTAGCCGCCTCAACTAACCTAATCTCACTACCGGATAAGCAAACACCAGGAACTAGGCTTATCTGAAAAGACTTGTTTGATATCGGAAGTACTTGACTTATTATAGGATTCAAAGCTAGTCCATTTTTAGTTGCCCATTCAACAATAGAAGCGAGATCCTCGTTTAGTAGTGACACTAGTTCACCCATTTTTTTAACCGGATGAGATAGTTAAAGTTGTTCATCGTCAGCATAGAAATGAATAAGTGCGTGCTTACAAATCAATGCTAAGTCATTTTTGTACATGCAGAACAAAATTGGGCCCAATATTGATCCCTGCGGAACCGGAGACTTGAGCGGTTGTTACCAAAAACGACTATTTGCATTTTCTTGCAATGTGTGCAAATATTAAAAATGTGGACAATCCCTTGCGTGGTAGCTAATTGTAATCAAAACAAATTGGTTTAGGACAAACTTAAGTCTATATCTGAAGACCTTTCTTATAACAGTGTCAAGCCAATAACAATTGTCTCATCTTTCACTTTAATTTCCATTAATTACATTTCAGTGATGTTTATAAATACTAATTTATCTTTTTGCTCGACATACAAAAATGCCTCCCTAAAATACAAATTAGGGAGATGCCTTCATTAAGGACGTTTAGGACAGTATTGTCATTAGCTCCATCTTCTGTTTTGGGAGCATTTGTGAAGTTTCGAACGTGACTAGTGTTTTGAGTAGTGTATTCAATTCTCGTAGCGAACACATACTGGCAGTATACTACTTTTTAAAGAGTAGTTCCTGTGTGAGGTAGCCAATGGTCTTTGGTATAGAATTTTAAGTACTTTCAATGATAAAAGGACCTACTTGATTTTCAAACCTAAAAGACATTGGTTAGAGGATAATGACAGTTTGAATGATAATGACCATTTGTGAACAAAGGTTATCAAGAAAAATAAAATTGAGTGTCACGTCTGAGGCCGTTTAGGGATACCATATTCCTGAATGTGTCACTCGGGATATCCACAGATATGCAGATTTTTTTAACAATGATTTCATGATTTTCAAAGCGGTATACTCGTATTCGTAACAGCCCTCAACTTAAAAAAAAATCTCGGACTATGGTATTAAAATAAGAATGATATGTGGGCTTTCTGCGGGGTATATTTTACTTTCAAATACGTGTTTCGAGAGTTTAAATTTGTATTTTATTGGTTGTTAAACCGATTAACCGATGGTGTGATGTTAAAAAAAATGTTTTTATAGCAAAATACTCGTAAAAAATGATCACTAAAGATGACACAGTTCCTTAATCAAGCGAGAATTTCATCCCGTCTCACGTATTAGAACCGATTATATTTGATTTAATTTTATCTACTATTTATGTTTAAGAATTCGCAAACCAGATCTTGAAGAGCTATTAGAATTTTAAATGCGTGTACTTATGATAATATTCTCATTTGAATTTTTCTCCTGACTCTTACAGTTTATGTTAATTCCGGCCAAACAATCTTAGCATACATTCCATTTAGGGCATCTTCCTAATATTTGATAGATTATCTCATAAGGTATTCCTTTGTAACATCATTTCGCCCATTTAAATGTGTAAGGTTAAGGAATTTTGTGCTCACATTTCCACACACAAAGAAGAGGTTGGTACGGGTATTTTTCCTTTAACATCCGCTATGTTGAATTTCGTTTAGGCGGTGAAAAATTTATCAGCTACTACAATCCAAAGTACACATGCGAGTAGAGTATTTGCCCTTTCCAATGTAACATATATGAAATATGATAATTATGAGGAGTATGCAAGGATGTATCCTTATTTAAATAAGTACCTCCAGCTTTTAAACTGCAATCCACAACTTTTTTAATTGTAAATAAGGGTTTTTAGGATATCGTTACGATGTTATTATGAACGTACCCTTTGAATACTCTTTGATGATTTTGGCTTTATGGCAGATGTTTTACCGTTTTTGGTCTTCTTTTCTAAGAAAGGAATTAATTTGATAGGAACCACTAACAACCATTTCCGGTATCGAAATGAGATACAAAGGGCCTGAAGAAAATTAAGAAATTAAAGGCTAGTTTGGTTTTGAACTTTTTTTCCTACTATGTACCTGCCATCATATGACTTGTTTTAACAAAGCGGTAGTAAATAAAAGTTATGTTCTTCGCCTTTTGTGCCAAATGATTATCAACTTCTGATATTTATCGTTTAGAGTGTGAGTCCTTACCGGAAGCACTGATAGGAGTCTGCGCGTGATTATCCAATTTAAGGTGATTTTATATTTTTATTCAATAATGCTTATTTATTTTAACGGAAAAGTTGAAAATCATAAGGGTCTAAGTGTAATTTTTTTTTAGTTCCTACAGCACTCAAAAGATGGCGGATCGCTCACTCTCTGAGTGTAATTGGGTCGACTGGGTTGGCTGATTTCACCTGAATTTGTTTATTTGTTTTATTTAATATAAAAGTGCTTTTGTTATTATGAAAAAAAAGAAAAGAAGATAAACGGAAAAATGAAAAAAATATAAAAAAACAAGAGGAGATGGTAGGTTGTCTTTGCCACTCTGGTTGCCTTGAAATGGCAGGAAGGCTTAAAATTCAAAGATCCTAAGGTTCTGAAAAAAACCCAGGTGAAATGTCGAACTAAGCGCCAAAGACGTCTAAACTAGCCGCAAAATAATTAATAATATGGAGGTGATCCAACCGGATAATACTCCAGGTGGTTCTCGCATTAGCGACAAACTACCCGTTGCCTTTCGACTGCGGCCGGGGCACGAATTCTGGAGGGCCCACTACACAACTCGCCCGCAAATTTCGGCGCTGATCAAGGAACTGCTGCAGCACTTGATTCCGATGACTCCTGCGGCTTTTTTACGACACCTACCAAATGCGTGGAAGGAACGATGGAGAGAGTACCGGAGACACCTTGCCTGTTGTAGTTAAATTCCATCGGTATAGGCAAGTGGTTGATCAGGTTACTGTTTCTGACGGCTTGTCTCGAAAAACCGAAAAGTTAGAACGGGCTCCAGAAGAGACACACTCTGCAGAACTTTTTTGTAAAGGGGCAACTGAAGCGGCGACGAAGATTCGAGGCATACGCAAGGCGCAAAGAGATGGCAAGTGTTATCGAAGGTGCGAGTGCTACAAGTCTCAATCTTCCATCGGCGACTTAGAAGAGAAACAGATCGGTTGAAGTGACACCCACTGAAACTGATCATCCACCGAACTGAAGCTGCGCCGTCTCCTTCTGTCCCGAACAAGGACAAGAAAGAGAAAGTTTCCGACACTCCTATCGACGGGTTTCTCCGCGCACGATGTCCGGATAAAACCGGTCCTGCAACTAACAAAGGCTGCAGATTTGTTGAACGGAAATCGCATGAAGTGGTCAAACCCATTGTTAAAAACAAAACCAGCGATGGTTTCACACAAACGCGACGTCCAGACAAGGTCAGTGCTACAACCAACAAAGGTCGTAGATCTGCTCGACGGAAGTCGGCCAAATCCCCACTGAGAAACAACTTATGTGGTAGCTTTCACAGAGCCCAAAATCCGGCTGAAATCAATGCTGCAAGTAGCACAAGCTGCAGCTTTGGCGAACGAAACTGGAAAATGTATCTCCAATAAAATCCCGAAACGCCAAAGGGAACGAGACCGGCGCACCTACAAGGATGCTGGTGTCTCCTCTCTGGTGCTTTGAATTAGGAAGGCTGGCAATGACAGCAGTCTGAACGTTGTTCAGTGCAAGCACTGTGTCGACCAACTGTGGGAGCTAGCTACAGCAGAGAATATTTTCATTCAAGCATAGTTCTACGGTATGGAAAATTGAACTCTCAGAGTGAAGTGCTTCATGCACTTCAGAGAAGCCAAACTGACGCGCGCCATCTTCTGGGTCCCGGGGTAACTCAGAGAAACGGGAGGTCTTCTGATGCGTCTTCATACTCAGAACCCTGGACTCTCACTCTACTCATAGGGAGGGGAAGAATCGGGAAAACAAGGACGGCCCTTCTCTAGTTGTAGGCTTATACAAAGCTTTTGTCGAGTTCATAAAGAATAGGTATGAGCCACGTCCCCATCTGCACCTTGGAAGGGTTAATTTCCACTTTGTTTCCAAATGAGTGTGGATAGGAGATGACCATTCCAGTACCCATCAATTCTATGTACTCAAATCACCCTTGAACATTGAAAGTCTGCCACTGCATCCCTCTGTAGGAAGTTTCTCGTGTTAAATACAAAACTCCACATAATATCCATACAGAAACCGTGAGTGTGGTATAGACGCATCTGTTGTTTCGGATGTTTAATGCGTTACACACCACTTTATGACGAGCGATCGGAAAGACCGAGATCTTGATTTTATGTGCCGAAATCACTCTCACCAACTAAACTTGTGCAATTTTGTAACCAAGTTGCTGCAGATATAAGCTACAAAACGAACGAAGAATGACACAAATTCCGCCATCACAGGAATATTGTGATTCCAGAAAGATGGGACCTATCTTATGCTGCTATGGTATTGTCCAGAACACTTTATGGGGCAGTAGCAAATGCAACGTGAGAGGTAGTCATCTCCTGGATTTCATACTATCGTTTGAGTTGGCCGTCAACAATGTTGACCCCACGCCAACTTTTGTTACGAAAGTAAGAGAACAAGTAATCGACTTAACTTTACCCAACAGGTATGCTAAGAAGATTACTGGCTAGAAGGTCTGATCTCGATGTCAGACCATAGATACATCGAATTTAGAATCGAATACGAGTTCTCCGACTTGTTGAAAAGGAGAAACTTGCTTTAACCAGCTGAACACGGTTTAAGGAGGAGCTCGACAAGTATAAAAGTGCTCCCCCTAAGCTTAGGACAAAACAAAAGCTTGAGGAAACTGTTCAGAACGTGAACAGTACCCGCACTAAGTGTTTCAAAATGGCATGCCCAGCTTTTAAGAGATCGTGTAGATCTGCTCCAAAGCGCAGGTAGTGCTAGACGTGATCGACGATTGGTGCACTGGTAATGTTCTTTCAGTCAATCTGAATCTCAAAACTGAAGTTGTTTTCTTTACAAGAAATCGGAAGCTGTCTACTCTGACTAATCTAGTGCTTAAAGGTATCACCATCCAATTCTTCGAAAAAGCTTAGTATTTGGGTGTTATCCTGAATAACAAATTTCTTTGAAGTAATTATGTTAAACCGAAAGCCTTGTAGGCCCTGTCGGTCTTCTGGCAGAGCTGATAAGCTATCGGCAAGACATGGGGCGTGTAACTGAGAAGGGTCCTTTGGATCTACACGGCTATGATTAGGCCAATTATATCCTATGCGTCGGTTGTCTGGTGGAATTAGCTCTCGGGATAATACGTGATTGCTGCTTCCATCAGAAAATGGTCTGGTGTGCATGAGGACTTTCCCCAGCACTTCTGGCTCTGCTCCAGACGCGTTGATGAATCTCCCTCCCCTTGATATTCATATCATGTGCTGCACTCTCAAAGCCATCTTCCATCTAAAAGGAAGTAGTCTTTGGTACAACACGCATATGAGCTTATGTTTTATGACCCCGGTTTTATAGACATGCCGTCCGATGCAATGACACCGGAACTCCTGTTGCGGAAAAAATACGAAATCGACTTTCCTTGTGTCTGTTTTTGGGCAGCCATGCAGTCGGGTCTTCACGGACTGCTCCAAAACCAATATAGAATGTGGCGCTGGTGTCTTTTTGGAGGACGACAACGTTAGATTTTACTTCACGTTAGGAAAGCTTGCATCTGTCTTCCAAACAGAAATCTACGCAATCCTAATGGCAGCGTACTACGAGTATATAATAGTGGAGAACCAGTAGAGGAGGCGAATCATCATTGTTGAACCTTCTAGAAGGTCAGCGGCTTTTCTGCTGTCCCTCAGCAGGAAAGACTACAGGTTGCTTACTGACGTCGTGACAGGGCATTACACTTTTGCAGAGCACTTAAATGTCAGAACATTCTGCGATGCTTGCTGATGACGAAACCGCGAAGCAATAACTCTGTGAATTATCCAGCTTCCGCTCGCATCAGGCTGCAGGTACTATACTTGGCGCTGACATGGTGGGTGCTAGTATTATAGGTACCTTATCACTGAAGAGCTAACTCATCTTTCTTCGTAAGTCTAAAAGATTTCATTAAAAGGAACTTTACAAAGAGTACAATGGACTAGTTCTTTGTATGAATGCTCTATTCCGATATTAGAAAAAAGTGTAATGTTTATTATTATTTACTATGAGTTAGCATCAGCATTATTAAATATTTTTTAGGTAAGCAGAGTTAATAATTTTGTTACAGGTAACCTGCAAAAGTAAATATAACTGCCAAAGTTTCTCTGCCTGTTACTTTAAACAGTTGTTTGACGATTTCTACGGTGTGCAGATAAGGAAAATCAGTGTTCATTCCTCATAGGACGCATGTGTAAGCCGGCATCAGTGCATTGTAAGTTATGTGATGCATGATGGGGCAGGTGCCCACGTACGGGTGTGCGCAAAGAGACCATCTCAGTTTCTCACAAACAAATTCAGGTTCTTACTACTAAGAACTATGGAGAACGAAGGTGGTGCCCACTCACGTTAAATATACAGCATCTGAAAAATTAAATCGGAAGACCTATAATGTCTACTATAGCAGACAGAAAATCTCGAAGAAATTCTAAAGTCCTGACTTAAACATATGCAGGTCTTACGCAGCATCTAAAGCCAAACATGCGGGCACGGAGGTATCGTAATGCAATTTTCAAGAAAGGGTTCAATCAATTGAGATTCGGAAGGCCGAGTTCGGATACGTGCTGCAAGTATGACGAAATTCAAGCGAGCAGCAGAGCTACATCTTTCTCACCAGAGAAATCCAAACTCAAGAAAAAACTTGAACTGCACCATGAAAAAGCTGAATCAGCAGAGAATCTCATGAAGAAAGAGATTGCACAATTGCAGAGACGAAGTATTGAAAAACTGGTTCTTGCCATGGACCTCCAACCGGTCATATTTCCACTAAGTTTGGCCAATACCCAGGTGTTTTATTCTCCACAGCTATCCATGTATAACTTTTGTGTACACGTTTGTAATACCAGTGATGGAATAGTGTGCCTGTGGACCGAAGCAATATCCGACAGGGAAGACAATGATATTGCTTCCATATTGTTCAAACTCTCTCTGGGACAGATTTTACTTCTGATAGCGAATCTTCTGCGGGCTTATGGTGCGACATCTGCATCGGTCATTATTTAGAGGCTTTAGGAACTGACACTACAATGGAGAAAACATTTTTGATAAGTGGTCACAGTTATCTCCCCTGTGACAAGAACTTTGCTGTTTCTGAGAAAAAACAGAAAGTGACAAGGAATTTTGTGCCAAACGACGATGGGGATACGATAAAAAAATGCTAGAAACACCAAAAACATTGACTGTTGAAAAATGTGAATTTCAAAGATTTTCAATCTTTGGCAAAGCAATTCAATAAGAGAAGGATCGTCCTTAAGAAAATGACAGCCAACAATACAAGCATTTTCAAGATGTGGGTGAAGGTTCAGGCTATCAATGAGAAGGGATTACCACTTTTCTATTCAGACCTAATCAGAGAGTTTGACTAAAATAAAATGTAATTAATTTTTTTGTATTAAAATATGTATAAATGAATTGTTTTTTCTTTTAAGCGTGAATGGCTAGGTTTTATTGTTTTTATTTAGAAAAAAACATGTTCACATACATATGATACTCTGCCCGTACTGAATAAACGCTGATTCGTCCCCTATAGTAATCAGCGCAGTATACGAATATGGTACAATATATCACAGCTTTTCATCCTCCTTTTGGATGGCAGTGACATCTGCATGAAAGCAGTCAAGGGCCTCTGCCAATTGTTCGGCTACAGGTGGTACGTTAAGATTCCTAACATTTCACGTGCATGCATATATGAGGGTCTTTGTTTTTTAAACGTTTGTAAGGGTCGTCAATAATGAATTCTGTTTTTATATGAGGCCATTAATTGGTTCGTCACATATTTAAAGGTTTACTCATGCAGTTACTGGGGACCACCACTGGGAGGTAACACTATGCTACGAACTTCATTGTTGCACTGCTGACCCAATCTAAGTTTTAGGACAGTCAGCAGTTTCCCGATTGGCGCTGGTCAATGAACAAATGATCCATGTCGATGTAAATATATAGGTCAGAAACAATCATTTTAATTCCTAGTAATTTGCTTTGCATTAGGTATTCTCTCATTAGAAAAGATTTACAACCTTCATTAGACCCAGAATGAAAATCAAAATACTTTATCTGACTTATTGCACCTTACATGTATCCAGAAATCTCTAGCTAGGCAACACTCTAATTGATCTCGTATGGCCTAATAATTTGCAAAAGTTTTATGCATCCTTAAACACTTCAAGTTCATAACTAACCAATTACAAATGCAACACCTGACAAAGTAACACCCCTTCCAACATTAAACTCAAACTAGGTACTCACCAACAGATATAAACCTACTGCAAATGATGACTTACGGATAAAAGGGAATTAACTGACTTACTGACCGAATCAGTTCCCATGATTCATACAATAGTAATCATCAGTTACTATGGTGATTTGCAAAAACGTCATCCGCTAGTTGCTCATCAATCAGACGCAGAAACTACGGTTCCTACTAATTGTTCCGTTGGCGAGCGATTTTTAATGCAAACCTCTATGAGTTACTTGGGTTTTGTTAATGATGAATTTAAAAACGTTCCGTTTATCTTTGCTTAGCTGGTGGGATGAATATGCAACTGGTGGGTTTAAAAAAGTGGTATATTCCTCCATCACCTACCGAGTGGACAGAAAATTTTAGGAACAGAAGCTAATTGTTTTCACACTTTCTATGAAACAAACAGAAGAAAAAGAGTCTTGGGAATCTGAGATTTTACCAGCACAGTTCAGTAGTCGATAGACAAATGATTGATTAATATTAATTAGATGGTTTGGCATGAGGTTTATTCTGTTTTTGAAATTGTAAATATGAAAATAAATAAAGAAAGAGAAAGTAGTTTCCTGATTCACATTGTTTTTATCTGAGTGCTGAGTGTATCTATCTTGTGGTAGGAATATGGCCTCAACGTTTTTGTGGAATTATTTGTTGACTTACCAGGTGTTACCGGTATGAACATTAATTTTTAATGGAAAAGTAAAAAACATTTTATTCAAAATATTGGCCATTGCTAGCTACAGATTTCTTCCATCTTTCAGGCAATTTATGGATTCCACGCCAAAAAAAAAAAAAAAAAAAAAACTGTTCGTCTTTTGAAGCGAAGGATTCGAAGTGTTGCTCAGCTAATGCTGAGCCAAGGAGCCAAGTATGGTGAATACGATGGGTGAGGTAGCAGCTCCCAGCCAAGTGCTTTGGTTGTATCCTGAACCAGTTTTGCTTTGTGAGCAGGTGCATTGTTATGGAGCAAAATTATCTTGCCGTGTCTTCTGGCCCATTCTGGCCGTTTTTCGGTCAATGCATGGTTAAAATTGATCATTTGTTGTCGGTATCGATCTGTATTAACGATTTCACCAGGTTTTTGGAGTTCGTGGCACACCACACCTTTCTGGTTCCACCAGACACAGCATTTTCTTCTTGCCGAATCGATCTAGTTTTGCAGTCGAAGTTGATGGTTGTCCCGGATTAACCCATGTTTTTTCCATTTAGGATTCTAAAAATAAATCCAGTTTTCATCGCCAGTAACAATTCGATGCAAAACTGACTTTGTATCGTGTCTTAAAAGCGAAATTTCACAAGTGGTTTTTCGGTTTTTCATCTGTCTTTCATTCAATTGATGTGGCTCATCTTCATCCAATATTGTTTGTAATTTGGCGTCTTCAAAATTTGTTAGGGGGTCTTCCACGTTCTTCATTTCTCACATCAAAATCGTTATCACTGAACCGTTGAAACCATCTTTTGCAAATTGCTTGTGATAGAGCATGGTCACCATATGCCTCGACAAGCATTCGATGCGACTCTGCAGCACTTTTCTTCAAATGAAAACAAAAAATGAATGCTTTCCGCAAGTCATCTTCTTCTGATACAAAATTTGATATTTTTAACACGATGAAAAAATATGATGTTGTTTGTTCAGTGACTTGATATATACTGAATATTTTTGACAGGTATCATAGCAACCAAACAATAAAAAATTAAAGCCCGTTCACAATAAATGTTCCCTATCGAGACATTTTTATCTTGACGCTCACTTCATACCGGTACACCTGGTGCCCGTTTCTAAGAGAGGGCACCACTTGAATTAAATCCATACCATTTTCAGTTAGTACCAACTTTCAAAAGATACGTGTATAAATTTGACAGCTGTTGGACAATTAGTTCTCGAGATATAGCGTTGTGAGTGAAGCAACTTTTGTTATTGTGAAAAAAAAAAATGGATTCAAAGCAATTTCGTTTGTTGATTTATCATTGCTTGAATGGCTTGAAAAGTGTTAACCGGACTCTGCACCAGCCGAACGAACCCTTCGCAAGTAGATTGAAAAATTTAAAAGTGGTCATACAAGCACCGAAGATGATGCACGTCCAAAAGAGGCTGTTTCAGATGAAAACATCAAAAAAGTCCACAAAATGATTACGAATGACCATAAAGTGAAGTTGATCGAGATAGCTGAGGCTCTGAAGATATCTAAAGAGCGTGTTGGATGTAACCTAAAAGAATATTTGGACATGCGAAAGCTCTGTTCAAAGTGGGTGCCGTTTGCTCACAGTCGAACAAAAACAACAACGTGTTGATGATTCAGAGGAGTGTTTAAAAAATTTTTGCGTCAGTATGTGACAATGGATGAAACTTGGCTCCATCATTTCACACCAGAGTCTAGTCGGCATTCAGCTAGTGGCGAGCAGGCGACGAACCTCATCTAAAACGACCAAAAACACAACAGTCGGCTGACAAGGTTATGGCATCCGTATTTTAGGATACACATGGAATAATTTTCATCGACTATCTCCAAAAGGGTCAGACTATCAACAGCGACTATTATATTTTGTTGTTGGAGCGTTTGAAGGACGAAATCGCAGAAAAGTGGCCGCATTTGAAGAATAAGAAAGTGCTGTTTCATCAAGACAATGCACCGTGTCACAAGTCGATGAAAACGATGGCAAAATTGAATGAATTCGGCTATGAATTGCTTCCCCACCCACCGTATTCTTCAGATTTGGCCCCTAGCGACTATTTTCTGTTCGCAGACCTCAAAAGAATGCTCACCGGAAAGAGATTTAAGACCGATGAAGAAGTAATCGCCGAAACAGAGGCCTATTCTGAGGCTAAACCGAAATCGTACTACAAAACTGGTATCGAAAGATTGAAAAATCGTTTCAATCAGTGTACCGCCCTCTAAGGCGATAAAGTTGAATTTTGCAAAAATTTTGTGTTTTATTACTATTCAGCCCATGTGTTATGAAATGTCAGCTACACTCTCTGAAGTCGGTGGTAGATTATCCACGTCTGAGAAATATTAACAACTGCACCAGATGTTCGAGCTCAGTGGCTATTTTGCTTCATGAGCAACATCCAAAATTTAATGGGGAGACTAAATTAATAGTGTAAATTGACTTGATGTTGTATTACGGCAACCATTCATCTGAAGAAAAGTTTTTCGGTCACGCCTGGTATGCAAACTGAACCTACAGTCCACTCTTGAGTTCTTTATTCATGGTTTGATGACGGGAACTAGCTTATGATATACTCGACCCTAGTAATGTTACCCTAAAGAATGTCGCTATTTACAAACGCTTAAACAAAACCGCGGAAAGGTTAAAAAGTTCGACCGTATTCGATTGTATTGTGTACATGCTCGCTATTTCAAAAAACAAGCAATTTCTTCAATTTTTCTGATATAGTTGGCTGACTTCTTTAGCATCAACACAAGACGCATTTGGCTTTTTGCGAAATATTTCATCTTGGAATCTTAGCATCATTGACTCTACTCGTAGACGCCATCTGGTCACGACAAGACAGCCAAAGAAGGAAATATCACAGAACTCATGGAAAAAAGCTGAAGATATTTCAGGAATTTTATTTTTTTTTTATATTACAACTAATCAATATATATAACCAAATATTATCGTTACAGTGGACATACATATCTGATTTTTTTTTGAGACAATATTATCAAGATCCTACTTTTAAAGTTGGGTGCAATAGTGCCGATCCCTGGTTTACATTTATACTCAATAGGAGTCCCATAGACACAGCGGTAATACTAAAGGGAAAAGACAACGAATCAAATACTAGATTCCCAATTGACAACTCTGTTGAACAACCTTTGTACTCCCTACTTGAACAATCAGCCTAACACATGGAAAAGTCCGTGCCGTTTCTAAGAGAGGACACAACTTGAATTATATCCAAATATTTCAGTCGTAGAAAAAGCCTGACCACTTCTCTCTGGAGAATACAACTAAATGTAGAGTCCTTGATGCCCAAAAGTAGCTTCTCACTATTTCGTTGGAAGTAAAAGAAAAGGTTGTATTAGCCCAATTCAGTCATAATGAAATGCTGAGTCTTGGCCAACTTCCCCTAAACGACACAATTATAGTCAATGAGGCAATTAGGTTAAATATCTACGAGCAGTCCAAGACAAGAAACTAAATTTGAAATCAGATATAAAGTACAAAATCCCCAAAGCTACCAAAGCCATATGGGCCCGTTGTCGTAAGTTTGGTAGGACATGAAAGATATCAGTAAGTCACCCATTAGATCTATACAGTGATGGTCACACTGATCATATTCTTCTCGCCGTGACCACAGGTTTTCTCGCAGGACACTGTTGTGGAAAAAAAAAAAACAGCAGACTGTGCAACGAGTACGTGGAAACTACAGAACACATACTTTGTGACTACAAGGGTCTAACTAAAACGTGTCAACGTTACCTAGGTAAATTTTTCCTTGAAGCGGCGGACATAGCTGCCAGTTCAGCTAAAGATGTAGCCGCATTCCTAGCGAGGAAGTCAGTATCATCCTGGCAACAGCATTGATGGCGTTAGACTCAAATCTGTTCGAATTCAAATTGTTGGTACAATGCTTCAGTGGTCATCATGACTTGCATATCAAAACGAAGCATGGTCAGGCTCTGGATCAGCATTTGTCTAATTGGATGGAGCTCAATTTGATACATAATTGTCTACAATTTTTTGTCAGGCTTTAGCCACCCAAATTTCGACTTCCTCGTAGGATTCGAAGTGCTGCTCAGCTAATGCGTATCCCATCGATGAAAACAAATGGTAGTCGGAAGGAGCCAAATCTGGTGAATACGGCGGGTGGGGTAGCAGTTCCCACCCAAGTGCTTTGGTTGTATCCTGAACCAGTTTTGCTTTGTGAGCAGGTGCATTGTTATGGAGCAAAATTATCTTGCCGTGTCTTCTGGCCCATTCTGGCCGTTTTTCGGTCAATGCATGGTTTAAATTGATCATTTGTTGTCGGTATCGATCTGTATTAACGATTTCACCAGGTTTAAGGAGTTCGTGGTACACCACACCTTTCTGGTCCCACCAGACACACAGCATTGCCTTCTTGCCGAATCGAAAAAAAATTAAGGCCCGTTCACAATCAAAGTTCCCTATGGAAACATTTGTATCTTGGCGCTCACTTCATATCGATAGACCTGGTAAAGTAATTTACATTTTTGTATGCATTTTGTATACATTTACTAACGTACGTTGATTGCTTGATTTTCAAGATGCCGCTAATATGGTGTCAACAATTCTTCACTGCAGGATATCACCGTCTATAAGCCCTATTGGCCTAAAACTTCCCGATCGTAGTCAAGGGATATGGATTATTTTGGTTATGTTCATGTCATTGTTGCCTCTAGATTATAGCGTTGTCCTCTAGACTACCAACATTCATTGTTTATCTCGGAACAACTAATAGCGTTATCTTACATTTTTTCTGTCTGTATTATATGAGTTCCTCTGCTTAAGTATCGAGAACTACAACAATCTTGTTTTCTTGGATTACATCCCACAACATGTACTATATAATGTTATAGATGGCAGCATCTGGACCTCCCTCTTTTTCTACCTGCAACTACTAATTCTACAACTTCAACTTCTTGTTGAATGCAATAACCACATTTACGGGTGGGTAAATGCGATAGTTGGGGCATGTGCAGAGGGTTTAGGTATTTCAGAGGAGTTAGTGTGAACGGTTATTGTTAAACTGAAAGAGACGCGTTGACGCGCTGCAGGTGCAATATAATAGGAGGACTGATGAAGTCGGCTCAGGATGTGAGTGGGAGGGGAAGATGTTTGTTTTAAATCTCCAATTAGGGTCAGATTTGGAACGGGAGATGGAAACGGTTTTCGCTGTAGAGTCAGGTTTGGGACGGTTTGGGACAGGTTTCGGTATTTTATTAGAGTCCGGTTTGGGACGGATGCTGGAATCTGGATTAGGTAACTTAGAATTAAGCTTCTTTTTATCCTGTTTCTTGGTAGGTGTGTCGATCTATTTACAGATGCGCATCTTTCCAACGTTGAAATCAGCACCAGCAGGGTTCTTAAATAACCATTCGTATCTAGTAGGTAGGTCGAGTTTAAAGCTGCGATTACCTTTGTGGTGAGATGGCAGGAACATTTCATAGTAATGCCGTATTTGTTCGCGAAGAATTTCGTGATCCAAGAAATATCAGCGTTTTCGGGGTGCCTTTGATGAAAAATGTACTCCTATCGGTTTCGATTTTATCCAGTCTACGCCTTCATTCGGCAGGTGTCCATGTTGTGCCAACGACGACGACGGGAGGAGTAGATAGTGAAACAGTTTCGGCCTCTTGGATTGAAGGGGCAGCGGGAGAATTTGTAGATTTATTTAACCGTGGTGGGCGAGGAGGTGGTGGTAAAACTCTGTCGACTTCGGTTTCCAGTAATTCAGCCAAAATTGATGTATTGTAGTGGACATTCTGGTGGTGTTGTGTGTGGATTGGTAAATTGTCAATTTTGTTGCTAACCGTTTCGATATGAATCTCGATATCGAAAATGGTTGATTGTGCTGCAGCGAAATCTCACCAGCACCGTTGATTCTATCAAAGGTTACTTCGAGCATTGGATCAGCCTGCATTAGAAATGGTTGTTTCTTTGAGGTGGATTGAAAATGAGTCTCAAGATCTTCACGCAGGCTGTTTCTCGATTCGCACAGTTTTAGATTAGAGATGTTTTGGGTGGAACAAACTGCTTTGAGGTCATTGATCGCAGTGTTCATCTCGACCAGATTTGCAGATTGTTTTTCGATGTTGGACTTAATTACATCGGTTGAGGACAGAACCGAGTTGCCTAACTCATCAGCGTAACTGACACTTCTTTCTAAATTGGACTGATTCGTCGTAATCATTTTTGTGAGACTTTTTTGGAAAGAGTCATTAGATTCACTGAGGCACTTTATAGCAAGCAACACGTGCGAAAGCGAGATGATCTTGCACTCATCACAAAAGAATAGGAGGTTGTCAGAGAACTCTTTGATGAATACGGTATTCCTTTTATTTAATCCGACACAAATTGCATGGAATGATTTTCCACAGATGCCCTTACAAGTAACAAAGTCAGCATTGAGATCAAAGATTGGGCAGGCAGATCGATGTAGATTTGGGGTAACCCCCATAAAACTACTCTCGTTCTCTATTTCAGTAAACATAAAACTCAAATCGTAAATCTTCCATTAATTAACGTTATCACCTTAGTCTTTCCCATACAACAAAACATCTGGGTCTAATTTCTGACAGAAATCTAAATTGGAAACGTAACATTTAAGAAAGAGTTATGAAAGCTATAGTACCTGTTGCAAAAAAGCCATTGCGTACAAATGGGCTCTGACAATTCATCACGGTTATAAGACTGAGGTGGTTGTCTGGTGGACAGCCTTAGATAATGCAATCAACTGCAGTAAACTAAGCAGAGTTCAAAGCATGAGTTCAAACAGCATGTCTATGCATAAGTGGAACCCTACGCTTAACTCCCTCCGCGGCACTGGATATTCTGTTTCACTGGACACTTCTCAGTATCTTCAGCAGGCAAGTAGTTGCGACCACAGCTATTACACAGTGGACAAATTATTTATTTGGCCATGCTAATGCTCTAAATATACTACGAATCCTTGAACTTTGGTTTGACAAAGATTTACATGATCCTTGTTCCTTTTTGGGAAGAAGATGCTTTCATGGATGACTAGTTAACCAAACGGAAATTTTGACGATTAAAGAAGAAAAACGTGATATCTGCAAAGGGTATCTGCATCTTTTCGGATAGTCAGGGTGCTATCAAGTCTAACTAGAACTTCCCTTGAATGACGATCATCTCTGAGGCAGAGCACTTCAATTTTCACCTATGTTGGGTGCCGAGGCACAAAGTCATTTCAATAAATTGTAGGGCCGACGAATTCGCCAAAATTGGAATTACCCTACCTATTCTACCGGAAAAGTCTAGCCTCAATATACCAACTGCTACTTGTAAATAAATATCGTTTTCCTTTCTAAGAAATCGGAAAAAAATTGTTGAGATAGAATATTAGTTCATCCAAACCCTGAACATCCTAATTAAAGTCACACGGAGTTCAGTCCTAGGACTTTGTAATATATACCGTAGTATATGCCGTGAATAATAAGGGAAATCTATTTGTATCTTTATGTTGTAAAATATCCTTTTTTTATTTAATTCATTCGGGACAACAATTAGGTTAAGTAACTAGTGGTGGTTATCTAATCCATACGCGTATTTTGTGACAGGCCGCAGATCAGCCGGATGGTCGAAACTGTCAAATCCCAGTACTGCCAGACTTCTAGGTTAATACTCAACAGGAGTATTTCTAAATCCCCGGACCACATGATGGTGCAATAAATTCGGAGTTGACATGGTCTGAACTGGACCGTATTGACTCATCCTGCATTGGATAATGGACTACTTCACATGATCCTGTCCGAAAAGTAGTTTTTCGGAAGATCTGCAACATACTCCTACGTGGCGTCGATAATTTTCTCGCGTGATCTGAATTTTGTGTTGATGAGCCCTCTTTTGAGGTTTGGGAAGAGATAATAGTCCGAGGGAGCCAAATCGGGTGAATACGGTTGATGCGACAGCAATTGGAGCCGTAAGTCATTGATTTTAGCCATATTTGCGATCCTCTCGTGCGCCGGTGCATTGTCTTGCAAAAACAAAATTTTTTTTCGCTTCATGTGACGCCGTTTTGCAGCGATTTCGGCCTTCAATCGCTCCAATAATACACAGTTATATTCGCTGTTGATGGTTTTTTCTTTTTCGAGGTAGTCCACGAAGAGTATGCCATGACAATCCCAGAAAACCGACGCTATAACCTTTCCGACACATCGAACCTCCCTTGGCCGCTTCGGAGCACTCGTGCCGGCTTCAGTCTATCCCGTGCACTCATTCTGTTCTCTGGTGTTTAATAGTTACCAATCGACGCCAAAAGTCCGCCCGATTCCGCATCAGCAAGTCCATTATTCCCTTTGCCACCACGAAACTCTCGAAACCAATATTTGACGTTGTAATTTGACGGAGCGCTAGCTCCATAATATTTATTCAACTTTTCTTTTATTTCCTTTGCCGTTTTTGTCCATACTCAACATGACGCCAAACACGTCAACAACAATCAGCTATCAAAACAAAACTAAAGATAGTATCACACTGAAATTTGGCATGTCTATCTAAATGTGAACGGACTTCAAGGAACCATAACCTTTTTTGCAGTAGCAGCGCGTTCTTGCGGTCAAGGAGTATAATGTGTAGAATTGGTGTAGGGGCCTTCTTACGAGCTAGTTTAAGTATACAAGATTTCACTGAATACAAAAAGAGGGCTGAATTCACCGAGACTTACTGGGTCACAGTTTACAATGTAATCACAGGAAACAAAATCGATAACGAATTTTAATGGAACATCCTGCGATGCTTGCTGTGAAAGTGACGTACTCTCAGATTAGGCTGCAGATACTCGGTGCTAATGTGGAGGGCGCTGCAACTGGCTACTACAATGTTATATCTTTTTTATAAAAATCCTGAGGGTAGATGTTGTAAGGACACTTTTTACATTAAGTTGGAGTTCATTCTTTTTAACTATCCTTTTTATTTTATTTTTTTATTTTTTTCTTATGTTTTGCAACAGCTCCTTTGTACTACTAGGCTTCCGATAGAGCTTTGATTGATTGATTATCCAGGATGACATGCAAAAACGAAGCTTCATTGGAAAATTAGATGGTGATGCCTCTGAACACTTCAAGAGTCAAATTAGTCAGAGAACAACCTCAGTTTTGAGAGGACTTAGTTAGAGCCCACGATCGCCGATCACGGCCTGCCAGCGCCTTAGAGCAGACAGTTGTTAGACAAGATCCAACAAACAGCTACGTTATCTGCATATGCTTGAGCATAGACGTCAGTACTATTGAGAGCGTTTAGCAGTGGATTGACCAACGTACGACATAGCAGTGAAGATAGGATCCCGCCAACTCCCCTTTACTCCGCCCATCATTTATTAACCACAATTACAATCCGAAACCAGTGTCCTATTCACTAGCATTGCCCTTATCCACAAAACAATCATCTTCGCCGTGCTTTCCGATTGAGTTACAGATGCAGTTGTCGAAGTTGCCCAAGGAATTTTACCTACCCTTACGATGTTTGCCCATAGCGGTGGCGAAGGAAAGTTAGAGAGGACAGAAAGAGATATACGGACGTTATAGGTCTTAAGTGTTTGAAAGCTGAAATGAATAGGAAATAAAGAGCTCGGCAGAGAATCACGATATTTCAGAGTACGTTCGATGGTGTGTTGAGGGTATACTGATGAACATTAATTGCGAGATGGGTGTTATAGTTAAAAGTTTGAAGGGGTGGAGTGCTACTGTCAATTTCGGTTAAGTACTGGTGGTAAAAAAAGCAAAACAACAAAGTGATTAGATATAAGCATTGAACTGCAATTTTGGGAGGATTTGATACCAGATTTTAAAGCACACTCTCGCAAAATTTTTCGCGTTGATAGGCATGTTGTATCTTAGAAAGATGATGCATTCTTAAAACAGTCCTGGGCATATGGAATTCGACCATTCTCCCTATGCTCTTCAACATGAAGGAATCCAGACTTATAGGTCTTGAGACGGTAAGTTTCTGCTTTCTACTCATTGTAGGTCGCTAGTGTATTTTCATGTATTGAAACAGAAAAGGCAAAAATAGATTAGCCTGTAAATTGGATTGTAAACGAGTATACTTTAAAAAAGAGGGACTCACAACATCAAATAATCGAATTGAGCATCACAAAAGGCAGCTATAACACTGGCTCCGCTCTTAATTTTGAAAATATGACTTCATAAGAAACCAAACGATTGAATTAAGCTTGTTAATCGATATATGTATCATTGGCCTTATATCTAAAATATGAAATAAGGCGGATGGGCGATTTGCTCCCGTTGGCTTTGACGAGCGCTGTGGCAGGATATATAACTGCCAACTTTACCAGCTGTATAGCGACATCGACCTGTTCATATGCATCAGTCGCCTAAGATGGTTTGCGAATACCTCACCTTAGATGCCTCCAAAAAGTGTAAAAGACCGCGCTAACTGCAGAGGATCATTGGTTGAGGCCCAAAATGTACCACCACCTAACTAAGTTTTGGGAAAAGGTTGATCATAAATAATCCAAGAAAAATATACACTTCTGCCAGAAAAAGCACAAGTTTACTAGTACCGAATTGTTCCATTACAATTTACAAACTGCATTTATTTACTTATTTTTGTAAAAAGAAAGAATTTATTTCGATTTTGAATTTGAGTAGTAAATTAAGTGTAGACACAAATTCGTGCATACATTTAAACGAGGCTGAATCATTTGCGCCTGGTCGTATGCAAGGCTACTTAGCACGAAATATGAAAAATATGGGGAACGTCCGAACAGTGGATACGATAAGTATACATACCACAAGAGATATTAAATGATACTACGTTTTCGTCTTTGGAACTTTTAATTTTTTTGGAATGCCGTAAATATTTTCTAAATTTGCCGCTGAGTACAGCTTTTTTTTCTATTGATTGCTCCAACTAATGATAAATTAAATCCTAAATCTTCGTATCTAAACTTACACCAGAAGAATCCTTCCGTATCATTCAGAATTATATAAAAAACTGTCCTCAATTTGTGATACGTGCAGAAGACTAAGTGTATTTTGTTTTGGTTCCGCGATAATGCAGGAAATAAAACCAATGACTTTGGGTTGAAAAGGATATTCGAGGATTAGTGGTTAGTGACAAGGCTTACTTTATGCTCAAGTTAAACTGCATTCCCTAAGTGGAGAAAGTCTAGAAGAGGTTCATTTGACTCAATTGCACCCACAAAGGTGCACTTTTTGGAGTGGTTTTCACGCTGTTGGCATCATCGGTACTGGAACTCGTGTAGTATATAACGTACGTGGCTATGCAAATTGAATATATGGACGACGTTGCTCTAGATCATATGTTTTTCCAGCAAAATGGCACTGCGAATATTCAGTGCGTAATTGTTAAGATTGCGCTATAAATGTTCGAGCGAGTGGCCGCGGAAGCTGTCTGCGACCCTCTGTGTTCGTAGAGCAAGAATTGAATAGAGCCAGACAGAAAGCCTGGGAAAGTAAGAGTGGCGGTTGGAAAGGACCAATCCACTTAGGCATATTTTTCCATTGAGAGACCAAGTGGATCTATGATCCTCTTACTTATGGAACTCATTTGAGCTTATGATGAAGCGCAGGAGACTGTTAACATCTATATTCTTTAACCGTTAAAGTCACTGTGGAAGAAAGCTCCTAAGTGGAGTTTTATTCCTGGAACAGAGTTGGACATGTACAGAGAAGGTGTAGGATTGTCTTCTTTCCCTCCTCGTCCATGCAGCATCTACAGAAATCGTTTGTTAAGGCGTCAAGCCTTCTTGCATGCTTACCTACAAGGCACTGGACAGTGATGACACCTATGATGGCGCTGAATTGTTTCCTATTTAGAAGGTTCAGACTGTTGGAGCGATTCAGATACAGCTTTGGGAAGATCGGTTTGGTCGCTAGACATGTTCATCAAACAGTCCACCTAAGGCCTGTTCTTTTATTAGCACCCAGCTTTAAAATTGATTTGAACGTAGAACGTAGGTGTACCTATGCCACCCTTTTCCAGTGGAATAGGTAGAGTTTTTCCAATTCTGCAGTCGCATCCACTTGTCTGCTGAAGATATCGAAGGGTGCAGCGTATGGAGTAGAACTTAGAGCTTCGCTTATGCATAGACATGCTATTCTTTGGAATCTGCTTAGTTTACTGCAATTGACTATTTTGTCAACAGACAATAACCGATGAGATGTATAGCCAATGGGTTGTTCACAATGGGTTTTTTGCAAGAGAACAAAGCTACTCTAGCTTTCTTGATTCTTTCTTGAATGTTAGGTTTAAAGTTTACTTTTCTGTCAGAGATGAGACCCAGATATTTTGCTGTATCGGAAAACACTAAACTAATACTGTTTATTAAGGAAGGGTCTATGATTGGGATTTCATATTTCCTGGAAACGGGGACAAGATCAGTTTTATGGGGGCTTACTTGCAATCCACAACGATCTGCCCAACGGGTTAATCTGTAAAGATTTAGCTGAAAGAGTTCTTTGATGGTGTTAGGATGAGGCGGCAATAGCAACGTCATCCACATAGGCAATCACAATGCTACCTCCCACTTCTAGGTATATCAGCAGTTCATTAACCACCAAGTTTCGGAGGAGGGGAGAATGAACACCGCCTTGTGGCGTATCTCGGCTTAAACATCTTTTAGCAGAAGCCCATCAACCTTGGAGTTGATTATATTATATGCTATTTCGCATGAGACTGATCAACTCCCCAAGTGAGTCGTCTACCTGCAGATTTGACAGCTCAGTCGTGATTGCGGATTTGTTGACGTTGTTAAATGCGCTCTCTAATATATGTCCAGGAAAACAACCATTGTGTACTCTCTATATTGTGGCAATCGTTCTATATGGCTAGTAGGTGAATGCAGAACCGTTTTTACTTTATAATATATATATTGAGCCATTGACTAAAGCCTTGGAACAATTTTAGCTCGTATATGGACATCAGTCAACTGTTCTAGAGTTTTCAGAAGGTAGGATGATAAACTTATAGGTCTGAGGTTATTTGGGACAACATAAGAGTATTTTGCAACTCTGAGTATGAAGACTACATTGACTTCTCTCCTAGACAGTGGAATGTGGATCACTTCTGCGCAGCTCCTCATGATATTTTTTAGCGTACGTTGGATAATATCTGACGACCTTTGTATTTTGGCAGGTATTATGAGTATACCGTTCGGACCAGCTGACTTGTATAGTTTGAAGCTGCGCAGCGCCCAAACCAGCTTGTCTCTTGTAATCAGACTATGAATTTTCGTCACGGTTGCAGTAGTGCTGTTTGGATTGCTACTGGCCGCGACAAGTGGGTGTCCAGTTGCAAGTTAAACAGGTTTTTTTCTTAGCAGAGGTTTCTAAATTCTCCAGGATTGTTGCTTCGCCCTCCGCAGTTCTTTTTATATATTTTGAGGGGTTCTGAATATGAGTCCCAGTCAGTCACTTTTCTTGTGCTTTTAGGTAGGTCGAAAGCTCGTTCGTATCACGCTTTCAGAGTTCAGAGGATAGTGTTTTTAACAGTATACCTCTGTATTTTGGCCAATCAGTTTTCTGACAGTTCCGGAATTCTGGTTAGCTGGAAGAAGCATCACTAAGGTTGAATTGGATATATCTGTGGTCTTAAAATGTGTGTTCAGACGATACCATCCAGTTCGTTAGCATTTGATATTGTTTTCGGGAGTGATATCCAGCACTTCTTGTCGGTTCCTTGTTATAAAAGTGGGCTCATTGCCAATGTTGCAAACAGTAAGGTTAGTACTTATAATATAATCAAAAAGTGATTCACATATACCGTTGATGTCGGTGCTGGCCCATACCGTGTGATGAGCGTTAGCATCGCACCCGATGATGAGGCCAGTTTTTAGCCTTTCAGCTTCCAGTACCACCCCTTCTAAGTTATCACCAGGTAGAGGGATCACTTGATCGTGATATGCCGACGCCAGCCAGTAGGAGCTTTTGGCAGTCTCTAGTTTGGCAAAGTTAAGTCGGGGTCCTAAGTCCACGAACCACGCCTTCTACGATCCATGGTTCCTGGATGAGGATGATGTTTTTCCAAAAACGCAAAATTAGTGCGGCCGAAGCCTTTTTTGTGCGATGGAGATTAATCTGAAGAAACCGTACCACTGCTACAATATACCAGAGTAGTCTCCACCACGGTGTTGTTTGAGTCCTCCGGTTCTGGACATGTGCTTAAGAGCTCATCTTCTTCCTCTGATCGCATAGGATCTCTTTCTAGTTCGGCAGAATTAAGAAGACAAAATAAAAACGTGGAACAAAGAATGTTAACATTCCCTTTGCGCTATTAGAAAGCTATGCAACACGCTTAAGATCCCTCAAATATCTGGATTTCACCTTTTTATTCTCCATTTAAGATTCTTAAGGTGATGCAAAACTAATCATCAACTAATTGTGGTTCGCAGCTTCTTTGATACGGTTTTAATCAATTTCAAGGTAATGCATCCATAAAGAAGCACTGTTTCAACGTTTTATTGAAACATTCCTTCTCAATTTTTGTGTTGAAAGCATTATTTCTAGAAATGTTAGAATATACCTACATATAGCAGGCCGTAGTCAGCTTTTGATTTGCAAATTCTGCTATTTGGTACCACCATCTCCTAAGATCATACTTCCTGGATAAAGAAATCAGCTCACTGTCTCGATATGCTCCCTGACAATATCAATGTTCGCTTCTTACTCGAAGTTGTGGGCCATCATTTGTAGCATAAAAAATATTATGATGGAGCAAGTAAAAGACATCAATGTAATCAAGATAGCAGTAGTAGCAGTAATTGACTTTATATCATTTTGAATATTACAAAAAACGTTTCTAAGTCTATTTTGGATTGTCCACATCTACCGGTTACCAGATTGGCATTTAGTTAAAATGTTGTCTATGATATAAAAGCATTTGTTAAATTATGCTGATGGCTTAGTAGTCTCTCTCGATGATGAATTCTCTGTAGCGAAGTGCGTTCACGGTGTCATTGTATAATAGACCCCAGCCTTATTCTCCGTTAAAGACTCTGAAAATATTCTTAAACTTAACTTCTTCATTGTCTTGTAAATGAGTTTCAAATAATAGAAAAATTTCAAATTCTTTAATATAATTTAAAAAAATGCAAATATTTGTTTACTTTCTAAACCTGATACATTTTAACTTCAGATTTTTAAATTTAAATTTAGTCATCAGTTAGATGACTTCTGTAAACTCGAACTTATTTGTGCACCTAAATTGATTACAGCTGTTGTTTTGTGTGTATTACTTGGCGATATTTTCGACTATCAGATTCAAGTGACATTGACGTTTTGTTTTGGTTTTGCAATTCATTTAATTCACACAAATTTTTTAAGGGTGGCGGAATTTTATCAAACATTTCACGAATAACGTTTACACCATTTTCGCTACACAATCCCTCCTATAAATCCCAAGTAAATAGATATCCTCCCACAATCTGTCGTCTCTTACACTATTTTCATTATTTTTATCTGTGTCCTCGAACGTACCTCACGCAGCTCTTTCAATAAAGGGATTAACTTTTCTCTTCTTTGACGGATGTTGGGCGGAATATCTTTACGGATACTGATGTTTGTGCTTCTAAGTTTATTTGTTTTACGTAGAATATTGATAGCTGTGTCTCGGGATTTCATCATGGTGAATATTTTTGCCGTACGCTTATCTCGGGTGTCAAATTTGTAGGCAGTTTCAACGGCAGCAATTTTTTCGATTTTCGAACCAACGCAGGCGGATTTTGATTATTATGTTCGATCGATGTCGCTTTTTTATTTTATGTTCTTCTTAAATTTACGATACTTACATGCTAACAGAAAAAATGCTGAAAATCATATTTAGCTTTTTCGTACTTACTGGTCCTCAAAGCGGGCGCTCTAAGCTAAATCACATTCATTTTCTGCTTTCCGGCATCTAAGTTATCATTTTAAAAAATAATTTTTATTCATTACTACTACATCCCGGTAGGAGTACAACAGCAAAAATTTCAAAGAAATGGCAAACCTCCGAAAGTCAAATTCTGCTTCTCAGGAGAGCTGTTCGGAACCGGCAACAAACAGTAGGCCCTGCTTAGGAGTGTAAAAATTTTCAAAATGAGAAACACAAATGAATGCTAGGCCTTGGCCCACACCGGGCTGTTGCGCTATTTATTTAATTTTTTTATTTTTACCAAACATTTTGGTGCTAACGAACAACATATTTTTTACCGCGGTTACTGACATCAGCTGGAAGTCCGTAAAGAAATTCAAATAAAAAAGCAAACACTGTGTATGTTATGTATGTCAAGGCAACCTATTTATTGAAATAAACTAAGCAAAACAAAGAAAAAGAGCACAGGATAAACCACGACCAAACGGATTCAGATCTCATCGAAGACAAATACTGTCATCTCCTTTATGGAAATGGGTTTACACTATGCAGTTGGTGTTACCACTTCGTCATAATATTAAACATCCTGCCCGGCTGAACAGGTATGTTCAGGATCATTCCAGTATCCGATTTGCGCCGGTGAATGCTGTGCCATTGTCGCTATAGAGTTCAGGACACGGGCCAAGTCGACTTGTAAATCGTGTAAATACATTGATAAATGCCTCTGAAGATAAGTCCTTTGCTAACTTAATATGCACTGCTTTAGTTGCCATGCAAACAAAAATAGCCACATATGTATGTCTTCTTTTCCGTGAGTACTCGCTTTGCGCCAATACGTATGTTGAATGTGCCACAGTAATCAACGCCTGCCACTGAAAAAGGGGGTGCCTTTAGGAAGTCCTCTAGGAAGTAAAGCCATACGTTGGGTTGCCATGTTATGCCGATGTCGTTTGCAAATTGCACAAAAATTAATGCATTTTTTTACACGAGTACGTAAATGCAAAATCCAATATTTTCGTCTAAGATTGTGTATCATTAGTTGAATGCTACCATGTAGTGTGTCTCGATGATATCGGTAAGCGTGCCTTCTTTTGGCAAAATAGGTGGATGTCGTTGCTCGTCGCTGATGTCTGCGTTTTCTAATCGGCCTGACACTCGTAGTATGCCAGTTGTATGATCCAAAAAGGGAGCCAATGAAATGATTTTACTTGAAGGTGAAATGCTTTGGCCTTTGTGAAGTAATGCTAGTTCTGAACCAAAGAACCGCTGCTGCTCTGCTTTAATGTGCCATTACAATGCCAATTTCTGTTCCTCTGTGGAGATAGGTTGATGTCTTTTGCCTCGATGAGCCTTTTTCCAACGAAATATAATTGCTGTGGTACGAAGTAATTTGCCAAGATCGCTGAATCTCTCAACTAAAGGTATTTGAGCCTGCTTACCATCTTGCCAGTAGTATGTCTGCAATGAAAGTGTCGATCCTGCCCGAGCCAGTTTGGATTTATGCGATTTCATCTCAGCTTCTATTGATTCTGCCTCCTGTGTTGTGAGAGCGTTAATTAGTGCCATAGGATAATGTTCAGGTAATGGGCCTTGTCACCAAAGAGAATGTGTAACCAATGTTGCGGGAATGATACCACGACTTGCGCAATCTGCCGGATTGAATTGAGTACGAATATGATTCCAATTAGCCACACATGATCCATACCATCACGAATCATTGCTCGAATCGCCAAATATTGGCCACTTTTTGTTCCATATGTCACCGTAGCCAATTGGTATGGTCGTATGGGTTAATCAGCTTCCTCTCGCCATAATATTTGCTGCCATTGCATATGCCTCGGATCCACATGTACCTGCCTAAACATTTTGTCGACACCAGCTATTATCTCAATGCCGAAAAGCCTAAACCGATGAATGATGTTCACCAGCAATTCCTGAATTGGTGGGCCAGCCAATTGTGTGTCGTTAAATGAAATGCCATTCGCTGTTTTCGCTGACGTGTTAAAGATCACCCTAAACTTACTGGTTACATCGTGATGCGGTATAAAATATACCTGTGATGGATCTCCATGGTTGTCCCGAACGATGCATATGGCCAAATTGTTGGTAGTCTGTCATAAATGCATAAATGAGTTCAGGATCAGAAGCCAGTTTCCGTTCCAATTGATGATTCAAGCGATGGTGCGTCTGCCCGGAATGGCATCTGCACCTCATAAAAGCCACTTTGTGGCTGTGTGTCCGTAAGAAGATCTGCTCACAATAGTCGATAGCCGTTGAATCTGAATCCCTCTGATTAATGTCATCCACACCTAAGATTTTTCGGAGAAGTTCGTCAAGTTGTTGATCCTTCTCACTCCTAAAATCATAGACCGAAATGCCAAAGAACCTGCCTGAGTAGAAGTAGCTGGGCCAAAGACAACCCAGCCAAGATGCGTACGCTGTGCTACTGGTTCATTAGCCTCGCCTCGAACAATGTCATCCGCGATTAGTTGTCCCCATATATCTGCGCCAATTAATGCATCGATCCTGCCAGTTTTCCCAAACATGTCGTCTGCCAATCATATGTTGCGAAGATGCTGCCAACAATGATCTGCCACCTCTGGCACTGGTGTTTGTGATGCAATCGATGTGATGATGTGGAAGTTCACACGCAGTTTGAATGATAGTTCAGCAATCGACCTCATCTGGACGTCTGCCGCCTCGAGTGTATTCGCAAATGTTGTTGCCAATGCCTTCAACTTGAATTTCACATCTATCCCTAGGAAGAGTAAATTGATTGAACAGATGGGAAGTAATAAAACTGACTTGTGATCCTGGATCACAGAGTAGTCGACAAGAGTGATGTAATCCAAAATTATTGATGAGTTCTACGCTAACTAGCCAAAAGTATAATTTGGTACTGGTAACCTTGAATGCATTAATGGAGGTGGACCACTGCCAGAAGCTATTGCCGGTGTACATGCCACCCAGCCTCACGCATTTTGCCTAACTTGTATGAGTCTGGAGCCACCTTTGAGTGAATCAAGGTCTCGAATGAATTTTTAAATACCAGCCAATTGCGTAAGGTGCCATCAAATTTTGGAACGGACAGTCTTTCTAATTTAATGTCCACTGGATTTGGTCTGCGTAAAGAATGTAAATAATCTGTCTCCTCTTCCTTATGGGTAAACTTCGCCTATTCCCTCTGCAACGCTGCCATAGCCTTTTTGTACCTTTCCTCAATGGCATCCCATAAATCTATATGGACAGGAACTTCGTCATCCTCCGACTTCGAAATCAGCTCGCCATGAGCTGCTGCAAATTTCTCGAAATGCGATTGCAAAGAGATCTCATCCTGCCTCATCGAATATTCATCATTATTGACGCCATATTCCTCTTCTCTTATCCTCTGAGTCATTCGCTTTAGTGATGTCATAGCTGTCTTCCTCTTGTTTATTTCTGCCATATTTTTGCCAAAATTTAAAAAAATATATTGGGTCTATAACTTGCGGTTTGCTAAGAGATGGCGTTACTTGTCATTGTACGTCATTTCATTTTTCATTCAAATAAGTCGAACTTTGTGCCTGAAAAAGTATTTTTGTAGGGAGTTCTTCTTCATTACTTTAATATATAGAAAACTGCTGCCGAAAGTCGTCGTATTTTGGTGGAAGTTTGTGGTGAACATGCGCTAGCTGAGCGAACGTGCCAAAAGTGGTTTGCATGATTTAAAAGTGGTGATTTTGGCTTCGAAAACGATGAACGTCCTGGGCAGCCAAAAAAGTTTAATGATGAAGAACTGGAAGCATTACTCTATGAAGATTGTTGCCAAACACAAGAAGAGCTCGCAGAATCTTTGGGTGTCACTCAAGCAGCCATTTCAAAATGTTTAAAAGCAGCTGGATACATTCAAAAGCAAAGAAATTGGGTTCCACATGAAGTCAAGCCGAGAGACGTCGAAAGGCGGTTTTGCATGTCCGAAATGCTGCTGGAACGCCACAAAATGAAGTCATTTTTGTATCGGATTGTTACAGGTGCTGAAAAATGGATCCATTACGACAACCCCAAGCGCAAAAAATCATATGTGAAACCCGGCCAACCAGCCAAATCAACGGCAAAGCCGAATATCCATGACGCGAAGGTATTGCTATGTATTTGGTGGGATTAGATGGGTGTGCTGTAGTATGAGCTGCTAAAACCGGGTGAAACCATCAATGGACAACACTACAGAACACAATTAATCCGTTTGAAGAGAGCAGTATCCGAAAAACGCCTGGAATATGCGACCAGACACGAGGCAATAATTTTTCATCATGACAACGCTCGGCCCCACGTTGCTATTCCGGTTAAGAACTATTTGGAAAAAAGGTGGATGGGAAGTCTTACCCCACCCGCCTTATAGCCCAGACCTTCCCCCTTCTGACTACCATTTGTTCCGGTCGATGCAGAACGCCCTGACTGAAATACGGTTCACATCAGAGCAGAATATCAAAAATTGGCTTGATTGGATTGGCTGCCAAGCCGGCGCAGTTCTTTTGGGATGGGATCCATAAACTGCCAGAAATGGTACCTATATGAATCACACAGTATAGGTACTTGATTATGCCAGTTATAATCAGATATGTATCACACAGTAACAAAAATCGCCTGATGTGCCAATCCAACTTGTTGTGAACACCTAACCGACGTAGAATGTTTTATTGGGCCACGGAGGTGTATTCGATTTACGAGTCGGAAGGAGAATGCCACTGCACGGGGTAAACAAACGACAATATGTACATATGTATGCCAGAGCCAACGGAATTGATGTGTTTACTTTTCACACTGCAAGAGTAGGTATGCATATGTATCGCAATCAGGGGCAGTAGATGCACTTACGTATGCATATGTGCATAGATAAGAAGACAAAAGGAATTAGTTTGACCGAAACAATCAAGCCACTAGTTTCTCCCTTCATTTTTTTTTAAAACAATTTTGCCACAAAACTGAATTATTTATTTATTCGCCACGACGCCACTGAATGTTATTTTGGTAACAATCCTCTCTCCAATTGCCACAATGTGTATGCCACAACCACGAATATTCAAAGTTTCACACCGATCGTTCCCGGGTTTCGGCACCAAAAATGTCCATTTCGCACGCGATATGATAGCTTACCGCGGCTACTGGCATCAGCTGGAAGTCCGAAAAGAAATTCAAATAAAAAAAAAAGACAAACACTGTGTATGTTATGTATGTCAAGGCAACCTATTTATCGAAATAAATAAAAGAGCACAGGATAAACCACGACCAAACGGATTCAGATCTCATCGAAGACAAAAAAAGAACTGTCATCTCCTTTATGGAAATGGGTTTACACGATGCAGTTGGTGTTACCACTTCGTCATAATATTGAACATCTACTAAATCTAAGATGTTCAACATTGCCATGTGCAACGTCTCTGTTTTAGTTGAGTCACCTCTCACCAACTGCACAAGCTACGTTTAAAATTAGTGACACTGCAAGCCTATCTTGTATTAGCCTTTTCACGTCAAAATAGACGAACATTTCAGAAGGAACGGCTCCAATACACTGGTTTTTGCTTTTATTACATTCGATATCTGACATCTGATATATGACATCAGCTTAGACACGACATGTGACAACATTCGACATCATGACCCGCTTTAAAACCGAATTGATTATCCGGAATTGTATTTTTATCCTCAACCCACTTGATTTTTTAACTTATTATTTTGTCGAAGACCTAATGGAGTTTTTCCTTTAAAATGAACGGAGGTAGATTCGTCATATTTTCGTCACTAAACTGGGTGAAACCCAAGGACAGAAGGACACAATTCTCATGGTCGTGATTTAAACAGTTTTATAGACTTCCTGAAAAGTCGCTCCTATGACCTCAAGTTTCTCCTGGTTATTTTCGATCACAATAATCATCATCTGCGGTTCCACTTGGATTTATGCTTGCAGTAGTCACTATTCGTTCGTCTACCGTCGTTCGAGAATTTTCAAGACACTGTAGGTCGTTTTGATTTTTTCTTCGAAATATTTTATTTATTTGCGGAAACATATTCGGGTTGCGTTTATTTAATTGTTTGGTTCAGTTTTTTAAGATATCTGTCGAGCTCTTCGTTTGACAGATACCTATTGGATGGTGGATAGGGCGAATTCGAGGAGAGTGCTCTTGTCAACGTTATGCGGAAGCGTGTTCAGCGAGTCTTGCTGTACCTAATTGTAAGAATACCTAGGAAAAAACTCCTCCAGTTCCGCAATTTCATTAGGAATTGTTATTTCGATATGAGGTGTATACCACCCGGCAGCAGCGCGTAGATCCGATCCACTCGATTAGCCTGTTCCTGTACTTGACGTTGAAGCTGAGCCATCTGCCCTTGAATAGAGAGCAAGATAGCTAGCATGTCAGGTGTAACTTCCGGTGCTCTTGGCGCTGGGACCAAGGAAGCAACTGTGGCTGGTTGTACCATTCTACCCCTGACAGCTTGAGTTTGAAGCTGAGTCGATGGACGCTTTCGTGAATTGTTCTTTTTTTTCACACCTAATGCATCGAGGATGCATTTGGCGGTTCGATACGGTATGCCAGAATTTTTGGCGTGAACACATTGTAAAACGTTATCGCTCATTTGCAATTTCTCCCAGTGAACACCTGGTAGTCCTGGGCCTTGATAATCTTTAGACTATCGAGTTTGCTGTTGGTAGTGAGCTGTATTAGGAAGAACGGTAGTTTCCGTTTCTCTTTTTTGCTCTTGCAGTGGTAAGAGGCCTAACCCCTAAAAATTTGAAACCTTCGCACTCTTTCTCTTGAAGCAGTTTTAAGAGCTTGTTGGGATAAGTGAACGGTTCCAGTCCCTTTAATAGAACCGTTTTGAATTTACAACCTTTCGTTGTGTACGTAAGGTATTCCGTCATCTTTTCCTTTAACAGGGCTTGCATTTTTTTGTAACCCTTCACTGAATTACAGTGGATGACGTGCCTGTCTAAGCCTAATATCTTAATGCTAAAGTTCTTACCTACGTCCTGGACCTCCATGCTGTAGGTGTTGATTGGAGGCACCTTTTCTTTTTTCTTTTTTATCTGCTGTTACTGTTGTTGCTGTTCTTGGTGTTTTTTTTTTTCCTCATTATTTTCATGCAGCTGCTGTTGCTGTAGGGAACTAGCCTCAGTTTCTTGCTCCCTTTGTCTTTACTTAGCTTTAATAGCAAGCACCCATGAATCCAAGATCATCTTCGTCTTCCGGCTTAGAAGTTCCGAACAAGGCAAAGCTGTTATTACCCCCTTAAGAGTGTCACGTTCTATCTGAGACATTTGAGGATTCATCATCCGACTCATGATGTCTTTGTAGTTGCGCTGCAATTGTGTGCTGTCCACTAATTCCACAATGGGGATAACGTGACGGTCTTTTCCACTCATCACTGCACTGCACAACTTTTGTTGAAATCTCGTCCTCTTATTTCTGACAGTTCAGATTTCGAGACAAGTTCCTATGTAAGTTCCCTATTCTCTTTCTCCAGAATCTTCTTTCGGTTGTCTATGGTGATGCCAGTTATAATTTTCGCTGTCATATCTTAAGAGTTTTTTTTAGGTAGCCGCTTCTCATAATTAAAATGATCTCGTAAGGTTTCTGGGACTACCTTTTTGCTCATTAAGTAAGGTTAACTGAGATTTTGACTCCAGTTTGACGCTTGTAATGTTAGGACTTACTCAGATTAACTTTGGTTTGTGTGGCTTAGATTCTGCCTGGATCAAACCATTGATTATAACAAGGAAAAGCAATATCGCAAGAATGCAACCTTGTCGTTCACACCGGGTATTTTCATATTCCTCTGACATCTTACAGTTGTACAAGGTATGAAAATAACCGCCATCGAAGGTAGCTTTTATAATAGCGAACAGTTTTTTCTTTTATACTTCTCCTGTGCAATATTCTCGGTCCAAGCTGTCAAGGGCTCACTTGAGATTGGAGAACAACAAATAATGCGGAGATCTTTGTTCACCGCATTGACCACTGATGGTCCACAAGATTTAGATAAAACTTATGCAAGAGCAACCAGCTCGAATACCTACCTTTTCGATGTCGGGGGTGGAATCAAGAGCTTAGAAGGAATTCACTAAGGTGTAGCTAATTTCAAGTGTTTTGTTTATCGTTTATTTCAACGTGACTGGCAGGTGCTAATAGAAATATTTGTGGCTGAGGGAAGCTTACCCGAGCTTAGGTCCAAATCGTTGTTGCCTACTTGGTTTAGCATTACTACAAAAACGTCATCTGTCCATCTGACACTTCCTCATCCGAAGTAATTTAACTGGATGTTATTTGGAATTTTGACAACATGCGAGTTCCTTAGTAACACTATAGACTGTTCTGCTGCCGTATCTACCATATATAATTGCTGCTTCGTCAGTCTTGGTTGCTGTTTTTTTTTTTTTTTTTTCTGTTCATGTAGTACTGGACTGAGGTTTAGTTCAGGACACTCTATTGCTGAAATCCGTGTCTTCATTGTTCATCGTTCATCGACCAGGGGTCTGCTGATTTTTTCGTCGTCCATAACTTTTACAGCGTTCCAGTGGTCGTCCATGCTCTTAATAATAAAGCCACTTTTCGCGGCAGGGCGGTCCTTTATCTGTTGGTGCATTTAAGGATCTCCGGAGCCTCTCTGTGATATACTGGTTACTGTTATGGGATGCAGTATAAAGGCGAATAATTGCCACAATTAGATGATGGTCCCTATCGGTTTCAATATCAGGATCATGTTTACTGCGAACGCCATGGATGCAATTCCTAATGAATTGAGATTTGTAAAGATATCGAATTGATTCGATGTCAGTTGATTGTTAAGTCGTGACCCAGATGAACTTATGGCAGTCCGTGTGGTGAAAATGTTTATCTATCTCTAGTCAGTAGGCAGTTAACGTTGCAGAAGTAAGCAATCACTTCACCGTTGTTATTCATTTTAACTCTGAGGCCGCGTGGTCTGATCATATATTTGATCGTGGTATTGTCGGTGCCTTCCTTCTCGTTAAAATTTTCAATCATAATCACGCAGTTAGGCGTTGTTGAAAGCTGTATGTAATATGGCGAAACATTATGTTCCTAATCTAACTCTTGAACCTAATCGTCAATATAAGATGAATAGGACGTTAAAAGCTCTCAAATTTTTAGAAATAAGAAAGAGCCCTACTCCATATTTGCGAGTGGTATTCATTAGTTTCCCGGGCGGGGTTTGCCAGTTTTGGAGTATTAAATGCCTTCTTTCCATCATCTTCATTTGCTTACTTCTAAGATGTCCAGCATGTATTGCATTACTTCTAAATGTAGGAATCTATAACTTTTAAGACACTCTTTGACTCATTGAAGAGGTTCTTAAAGTTTCAAAATCTAATCGAGCGCCATTATCAGCAACAATTGGTGGAAGTCATCCCTGAATTCAGGCCGATTTACTTCAAAACCTGATAAAAAGAAAATAGATGCAAGATGATCTATGTAAAACGTTATTGTATCATAGTATATAACCACTTGCCCGAGATTATACAAGGTGTGGAAAAAGTAATGTCATAATTTGAATACGCCATAATTTTTACAAGTTGCGTCATGTGTCATTGTTCCTTGACCTTTATATTGTAGACAGATAGAGAATTAGTTAACAACAAGCAATGGGGCGACATACACTAGAAGAACACGAAATTATTGTTACTGCATGTGTGACCAATTATATGTTGTTTTAACGCAGTGTAAATTTCGTAGCCATTTTTCTCGTTGTCCTGCACCATGTGCGCGTTTGACCAACTCGTGCAAACTTGGTTAAATAGAGATGTCGCAACAAGTGGCTCGTTAGACCGATAATATCACTGCTGTGGCCAAGAACGTCTGAGAGAGCCCACAAACATCGACGAGACAAAGATACACACAATTTGAAATCAGCAGATGTTCGTTGAGTCGAATTTTGGTGAAAGACCTGAAGATGTTCCCTTATAAAGTGCAAACCGTGCTGCCTGTTGTCTTCAAACTGCTTAAATAGGAGTACGATGAGCTCAAATTCGTAGGAGCCAAGCCTTTTACCAAAGCTAGAGCCAAAAGAGAGAAACAAAAACTACCGTTCTTCCTGGTTTAGCTAACTCCCAGTAGCAAACTGAATGTTAGATTATCTAGATTATGTCTAGATTATCAGATTGTGTCATGAAAAATAGTAAAACAGAGCGATAACATTTTAAAATGTATTCGCGTCAAAGATTCGGGCATGTCGCGTCGAAATGCGAAATGCTGCCTTAGTGCGTGAAGTGCGGAAAGAACCACCAGTCCAGAAAATGCGCTATAGGTAAGAACGGGCTGTCAGAAAAAAGCAAATTACTTGTGCCTTAAGTAGGAACATGGGATACACCGCAAACTATCGGGGTTGGCCCAAATTCCAATACATAGAAAGAGAAAATCTGGCTCGGCAGCAGAAAGTGGAAGCTAAACGACTACCCGTCTACGTTTTTGTAAACACAAACACCAACCAACGAAGAAATCAACCTAAGTTCAAGGAGGAGGCGTTGCGATCTTCGTACGAAAAGGACTACGTTCTAAAAGAGTATACAGTCGTTAAGTACGTGGGTTCCAGGTACTGGAAGCATGGATCGTGTATATCCCCCTCCGTAGTGGAAAGCGGTTGCACATGGTGTCTGTATATGCACCCATCTATCCACCTTATTCATCTCAGATCTCGAGGCACTTTCTCAGTTCCTATGGCTTTAATTGGAGGAGAATTTCAATAGAGATTGGGAAAATAATACACCAAATACTAGAGGGAACCTACGATTTAATGGGTGGGATCAGCGCAGTGTAATGTACCAAATCGGTCTTAAGGTGACGGATAGTTCGTCGTTTCCCAGACTCGGGTTCTATTTGGATCTCCTGCTGTTCAACTCACAAATACAACTGACGTGACCTAACCACCAAACTGTCTACGCACTTTCCTGTACGACAGTGATTATTGCGGTCACAGCACCGAAATAAACGCTCCCAACGAAACTGAGGAATTGGAAGAGTTTGTTCAACGTTATTCCTACAAGTATAGAAGGTGCGTTGTATACACTGTGATCTCACCGTTTGATCTCCTTCTGGCGAATTGAACTGGCCAGCCACAACCCCAGATCTGACGGCAACAGACTTCTTCGTTTGAGGCTCGTTCACCACAACAAAACAAATTTGACCGACATAATTTTATTCAACTTACCGGGTGTGGCCGTGCTGCAGTGGTATATGCATAGACTCCTCAAGCAGAGGGTAGCGAGTTCAAATCCCGTGCGAGGCAATTCTCTGAAAAAGTCTTTTCATGGAATTTGTATGCAGTTATATGTAAATCTCGTCGGCGTCAACTCTGACATTAACATATAACACTGATGTTGGAGTGGTTGCTGTCTGGGCTAAATGTAACGAACTAACAACTATCACGTACTAAGACCCACTGGTTGATGATGTCCGGGGTCCAGTTTGACAACCACCTCTGGAAAAAATATCGAAACCTAACACCTGAGTTTCAAAACTACTTCACCACCCGCCCGCGCAATGGTGAAAAGCCAGTAAAAGGGTATTCATATCCCCTTGGTGCGCGCGTAGAATTAAAAAAAAAAAGCTGTTGACAATTAATTAGAAACATTAGCATTATTGTTGTAATTGCTCATATTCCGACTTTTCCTAAAAACATAACAGTAAACTTCTTACAGGTCTTACTTCTGGCTTTGTTCCCCTTCTTAGAAAATGTATTTCCATCTTGCCAGATTATATTGTTTGTATAACAGTAATAAAGGGTGATTCATCGTAAATTTTGATTTATAGTGTAAAATAAAATACATAAATTTGAAAGCAAACTTTAAATTTTTATTATCGGCTATAAGAACAATTCATGGCATTTATCTTTAAGAATCATGTTATGTAAATGTTGGCCACGACTACGTCTGAGATGGTCCATTCGAAAGGTCCAATTTTGGGTGACTCGTTCGAGCATAGCGTCTGGTATCTCGCGGATAACACGAGTAATGTTGGCTTCCAAAGCGTCAATCGTCGCTGGTTTATTCCTTAAGACCTGAGACTTTACATATTCTCAGAGAAAATAATTCAAAGGTGTGATATCGCACGATCTAGGCTCACCAAAATGATTTCTCAACAAGTCCATTGTTTCACGCGCTGTATGGCTCGTAGAGTCGTCTTGTTAAAACCAGAGCTCTCCTAGACCATGTGCTTAAATTTCTGGAAGCAGATAGTCCGTTAACATGGCGCGATAATGGTTACCATTGACAGTAACATGCTGATTTGCCTCATTTTTGAAGAAATATGGACCAATGATTCCACCAGCCCATAAACTACACCATACTGTTTTTTTAATGGATGTAATGGTAGCTCTTAGAACACTTCGGGTTGTTCATCAGCCCAAATATGGCAATTTTGTTTATTAACATATCCATTTAACCAGAAATGAACCAGTGATGAAACTGAACAAAATTTTACGGTTAAACACCGGATTTTCATTGGGTTTTTCAAGAACCCATTCACTGAAAATATGACGCAAATTCAAGTCGCCTGGCTTCAATTCTTGCACAAGTTGAATTTTGTACGCTTTTAGGTCGAGATCCTAACGTAAAAAACTCCAAGTTGTCGAATACGCCAAGTCAAGCTGCTGAGAACGATGACGAATCAATTCGTCATGGTCTTCGCGTACACTTTTAGCTACAGCTGTTATAGTCTCTTCACTACATGTTGGATGTGGTCTAACCGGTAGAGTACTATCCGCTTATGTAAATTGGGACTCAAATTTGTAAATGGTAATGGCAATAGTGGTTTCAGTAGGTCGATTATACTCACCGTAAGTTCCTGGAATCGCACGAAAAACATTTCTCACAGAACGCTGATTTTCGTAATACAGCTGAACAAATTGGAGACTCTGTTGTGGTGTGAGTATTTCCATGATGACTTGCCAAACAATACTGAATAAAAATGACAAAGCAGTTTGATAGGAGTCACGCCTATTAAAAATCAAACCTAACGATGAATCACCTCTTACATTATTTGAAAAATTGAATTTGGTGAGTTGACAGCTAACTAGAAACGATATTGTTTATGGTAAGCTAAAGTTCATTCACTTTTGTGAAGTATAATATTTACTTGCACATGTAAACCTAAATTCAACAAAGAAAATTGCGGTAGAAAGCTGTTTTCGAAATGGGCAAAGGCAAGAGTTGCACACCGAAGACGCGTAAGGCTATTGCTGAGCTAAACAAAGAGGGACTCTCCTACCAAGGAATTGCAAAACAGCTAAGGTGTTCTAAAAAGATGGTATTTGATGCAATTTCACATTTTCGTAAGTATGGCACCACAAAAAATGTACCTCACCAAAAAAGGCCCCGCAAAACCACACAACGTATAGACAAAAAAATTATTCGGTTGTCAAAAGCGGATCCGAGGAAAGGTCGTCCAACGGAAAATTATGGATGAAGCCGACATTAATACCATATATCCAAGAGAATTGTTGCTGAAGTTGTTGTTGCGGAAGCTGGACTTCATGGAAGACTTGCGCGCAAGAAGCCTATGGTCAAATTTTCTCAAAGAAAACTCCGTATCGAATTTGTTAAGACCAATGCTTGTTGGACGGCAATTCAATGGAAATTTGTACTCTGAAGTGACGAAACGAAAATCTGTCGGATTGGTCCGGACGTTAGAAGATATGTTACGTCTGACACCCAAAAGCCAAAGAACTTGATCAAAGTAACACTTCTCCAGTGGTAAAGCGTGGCGGTAGATCAATTTTCATCCGGGGCTTTTTTCTTGGAACGGCTTTGGCTCAATTCATCGTATTGAAGGAAGGATGAGCAAGGAACATTATGTTGACATACCACCTTGATAAAAAAAAAACAAAACGGAATAACCGTGTGGCGCTCCCATTGTTCTGATTTGAGTTCTTTTTTTTGTTAAGTTGGTACATCTGTTGTTGACATTTCCTGTTAATCTTTACGTCATCGGTTGACATTTGTAAAAGTTACGTAGCCAAGAGTACATCTATCTCTGTGTGTGTTGGCGATTTTTTACAATTTCAGAAATGGATTTAAATTTGCAACAATGAACTTCTGTTAAACTTTACTTTTACTTCTTGTAACAAACGGATTTAATGGTGCGCAAACGTTGGAAGTGTTGGAAAAGTGTTTCGGCACCTATTCTCTAAAGAAAATGGTGGTTTACCAGTGGCACGAGCGGTTCAAAAGTCGTCGTGAGTCAATCAAAGATGATGAACGCAGTGGCAGACCATCGACAACGAAAACCGACGAAAACATTGATAAAGTAAAAGAAATGTTGGTTAATAACCGCAAATTAACCATCAAAGAGATAGCGGAGGACTTGAAAATTGCCTTTGGATCCATCCAAGACATTTTAGTTAATGATTTGGGTTTCCATCGTGTAGCTGCAAAGTTGGTGCCAAAAAACCTCAATTTCATGCAAAAAAGAGACCATGTTGACGTCGCAAAAGAGATGATCTGCGTTTAAGCAGCCGAGAGGAAGTAATGGAAAAATTGCAGGAAGCTCTGATTTACATACCGAAAACCGAATACAAAAAATATTTCGAGGATTGGATCAAGCGCTGGCATAAGTGTGTTGCAGTCGATGGGGATTACTTTAAAGGGGACAATATAGATTTAGATGAATAAACTTGTATTTTTAATTTTCTGAATAAATGGTATGATGTGGTATTGAAAACTGTAATGCTATGGTGGGCCGAGGAAACCACGCCGTTTATTTGATCTTTTCAACAAGACAATGACCCTAAGCATACCACAAAGCTCACCAAGCAAGAAAACTTTGTTAATTGTGTTTTTCCCTTTATTCACATATGGTAATAAGGATGTGTATGAAAAAATACTGAACCTTTTAATTAAAAATATCGTTTCTAATTAGTTGTCAATGGCTGTATATCATCAATTTTACACCTTTAAATAAACTTTTTGTAGAAAATATGCCTAATTTTCTTTTTATTGTCAACAAAATGGCATTCAATTCACATTATGACATTACTTTTGCCTCTCCTTGTATTTAAACAGTAAATTCGGTATTTAATAGATTTTTTAGTTTTATTTTAAATTTAAAACTCTTTAGCCTTTTTTTTTTTGGCTCAGTGGCTGTTTCGCTCCATGGCTGACATCCAACATTTAAGGGAGAGACTAAATTGTTAGTGTAAATTGACTTCATGTTGTATCTAGGCAACCATTTATCTCACGAGTGTTTTAGTTTTCTAAAAAAAAGTCTTTTAGTAACGGCTGGTATTGAACTCCGAAACGCCCGATTGGGAAGCCAATTCACTACCACTTGAGCCACAGCCACCCACTATCTACAATTCATCAAGATTTTACTATTCAAGATTTTATTGTTTAAAAATTAAATATATCTCTTAGGTCTAAGTTTAAGGTGCACATTTCTTTCTTTCTCCATCATTCCGGTCCTTTCAAATGATTTGGTAAATCAAAGTCTAGTGATCTTTTGTAACTTCCATATCCACTGGCAGAATGTGCGCTATAGTGTCCATGGGGATGAGCATCTTCGTGGCTAACTGAATGTGAGTGTGACGATGTGTATACAGGTTTCGCAACAATTTCATATGTTGTTGATTTACTACCACCTGAAGCAAGTGATTTAAGACCTACAATTCCAGAAAGGGTAAGTGCCATGAAAGCTGTGATTAGGGCTTTACCAGCCATCAATGCTATGACACTCATTCCAATTGTCATAATGGTCCCTGTTTTGAGATAAACATTTTGATATATAAATTTCTGTTTTCGTTCGAACTAACTAACCTTTCATCATAATAGCAGCTGCAATAAGCGCCTCCACGCCACCTTTTTTTCCAAATTTACTCTTTCGACTGGTGACAGCAGATTTTGCTTCAGCGACTGTAGTTGGATCCAAAAGTTTAAAACGCATGTAATGAGATTGAAGAAAGTTATTAAGTTTTGCTAGTAGAAATCCATTGAGACGTTGATCGGGATCGTTCGGGAAGCTTCGAGATATTTCTAAAAAAGGAAAAGAAAATTAAAACGAGGTTATTCCTGAAAATATATGATAGGGTCAGTGCTATAAGTAAAGAATAACAAGTTGAATGGAACTTGTTAAGTACCCGTGAAGCTTAAGCAATATGTAAAGATCTACCATTTCGACTGGTACGTAGGACAAGGGAATCTTTTTCATTAGAATGGATAAAAGAAATTATTATAAGGGAAGTCGTATAGACTCAAAATTAGGTTGCTGTCCGCGAATTCACAGAAACTGTAAGGTATTAACAGTTTTTTGATGACTTCGATTGACGTTAGTGCGCAATTTTATGTGTCATCATTGAAAAGTCTAATTTTCAGAAGTCTCCTTACGATGTATGTGTGTTTGTTGCTGTCTCCCCTTTTTTCCCATCGTCAAAGTTATCGAACCCATCACAATATAATAAGTTTAACCTTTCAAATCCATATGAACACACAAATCACTAAAAGGTCACTTCGGAAGAGGAATTCCTCTTAATGAAATGAACAGAAACATAAATGGATGATTGAGTGATGAGCTTATTTGTGATATTATACTTTGACTTATTTAAAGCTAAGGTCATTTGAGAGCAGAATGGGTTCCGGTCAGATTGTCGACATACAGATGATGACAAAAAAATTTTCAACGAAGTGGCATTAGATGTTATTGTCTCAGGATAGCTGTCCGAATACCTAAAGTATAATGGGAGATAGACAACTTCAGCTCATGAAGATTTTACTCTTGATGAGCCCACACAAGGAAAAAAGAACAATGAGTGTTAGCTATGGATGTATAATACTTGATCCCCCTAATATTGTGATTTCCCCGATACAATGCAAGAAGTCACTATTGACTCGGACCATTAACTCAAGTACGCAGATATCCCTGACGTCAAATACTAAAGAAATGCTGTAGATAATTTATCTTTATATAGGTACGATTGCAAAAAAATGTAAAGTTCTCATTTAATCGAGATCAGGTCACCACTGAGATGTTGGATGTCAAGAATTAGTTAACATCAGAGACACAATCTTAAGAATGTCTGTAAAACTATTTGCATAATCTGCTGACACTGAAATCAGGGGAAGAAAACAGAGAGTTGTCAGTTGAACGTTTTACTTATTGGAGCAAAGGAACTCCAACGATTCGAATAGCAAACGAGAACCTGAACTCATAACTTTAAGATAATTAACGACCTTAAATTCATAGGCTCCGCGACCAACCTCAAGAAAAATAAATCCAAGGACTTTAGCAAAAAATCAGCCTTGGAAAATTATTGCCTCGTGTCTGGTCGCATATTCCGGGCGTTTTTCGGCTACTTCTCTCTTCAAACAGATTAATTGTGTTCGGTAGTGTTTTCTACTGATGGTTTCATCCAGTTTTAGCAGCTCATAGTACACCACACCCATCTGATCCCACCAAATACATAGCATTACCTTCGCGCCATGGATATTCGGCTTTGCCATTGATTTGGCTGGTTGGCCGGGCTTCACATATGATTTTTTGCGCTTGGGCTTATCGTAATGGATCCATTTTTCATCACCAGTAACAATCCGATGCAAAAATGACTTCCTTTTGTGGCGTTCCAGCAGCATTTCGGACAAGCAAAACCGCCTTTCGACGTCTCTCGGCTTGAGTTCATGTGGAACCCAATTTCCTTACTTTTGAATATATTCAGCTGCTCTTAAACACCCAAAGATTCTGCGAGCTCTTCTTGTATTTGGCAACAATCTTCATAGAGTAATGCTTCCAGTTCTTCATCTTCAAACTTGTTTGGCTGCCCAGGACGTTCATCGTCTTCCAAGCCAAAATCACCACTTTTAAATCGTGCAAACCACTTTTGGCACGTTCGCTCAGCTAGCGCATGTTCACCATAAACTTCCACCAAAATGCGATGACTTTCGGGAGCAGTTTTCAGTAATAAAGAAGAACTCCCCCCCCCCCCAAAAACACTTATTCAGGCACAAAGTTAGACAACAAAAATATTGTTGTTTACGCTTCAAATAAATGAAATATGCTGAAATGACGTACAATGACAGTAGCTTTCCAACGCATGTTCCAATGGAATAATAACAATAGAATAATACAAGTTATGCCATCTCTTAGCAAACCGCACGAAGTTATAGACCCAATATTTTAGAGACTAGATCGGGGGAAAGTATGCCTGATTAAAAGCGTCTTAGTGTAGTTTAACTGATTCAAAAACGTTTACCCTCTAAACTGAGCCAACTATAAAATAACCAGATGAAGCAGGGTGTGAGACACCTACGTTCATTTTGAACCAACCTTTTATTTCCCACGGCATCCCTGACACTAAATTTTAACAACCAATCGCTGAACTAATTCTTTCATTTCAGCTGCTCAGGTGGAGTCAGCAGAGAACCATAAACTGTAACGTACGTGTTCGCTTTTACCTACCACTGGGCTTACTACACCCTGGTGCCAACTTTCGGTTTCCTATCGATTTGGAAGACATTTATCAGCGCATTTTTAGGCAATTTAATTAGATGCTATCGCAAGAAGCCCAAGTCGATTCTCACAACCTCCTTATTAATTTGGGAACGCTTATGACAACATATATGGAGACAAGCTATGCACCAATATCTTTGACAGGGCTAAGAAAGGTCCGTGCAACAACTTGGATATGCGGATGACATTGATACCACAAGAAAGAAATGCTTTTTTAGGAACACTGAGGAGACTTTTATTATCCTAGGTCTACTGTATGGTTTACATTGGTCATTTTGAATTCGAACGATTCTTGATTTCGTTTGAATTGACGTCTACCAGGTACAAGCTGCCGGAGATGGTTACGACATATAAGGGGAATGAGTACTATTTGGTTTGTACATTCTTTGACTCCTACCTAAAGGAAAAACGTAGAGCAGAAGATCTCGCCCTAGGAGTTCCGCACATATACAATGGGACGTCAGTATACAATCAAGGACAGTTGGCCATATACCGCCTTAACTGGCGAAGTTTACTGGTTGAGGCCCTAAGTAAGTAAGTAAGTATACACCTTGTAAGACCCTGATCTTTAAAGTCAATTAAAGCTGCATCAGCTTAACCAGAAGCGAATAATAGTTGATAGGAAGATACAATAATGATTTGTATGGACTATGTAGTGAATTTGATTTCATCAGGATTCAAAATCGTTTGCTTGGATGACTATATATTTCGGCCTGGAAGGCTTCTGAATACATCCTTATGACGACGCATAAATCGGACATCATGCCATATGGTATGTCACACACTTAAATGCAAAGCGACCTAACTTAATTTAGTAAAGGCTTGTACTATACCAAATGTAAAAATCTTTCGCGTAAAGTCTACTCACATACATAACTCCGCCAAACTATAACGCCCTCCAAATTTGACAAGTTTCGAGCTGGTACAAGAGAAGAGTGCTTAAGAAAATACATATCGTGGTGGTCTTCCGCGGAGGGTGTCCAAGGAAGTGAGCAGATCTCCTTTAAACAGAAGGAGTTCTTCCTCAGCATCACAATTCATATTCCATTTTAGATGTCACATCTATTGCAACCAAAGACATTGGCAGACGAAGATAAACGAGATGATTGTTATTAGCTCCATAGAAATGAATGCGAGTATATCTAAATTAAGGAGGCATCGTATGAAAAATAAATACAAAAAAGTATGATAAAACAACGACTATGCCGTTGATATCACGAAAATACTACCTTAGCCTCTGGCGATACAGAGAATTTCTACATCAGAATTATTAAATAATTTGCATACTTAAAAGCCCCTTCAAATTGTAATTAAAAAACAAATGAAACTACTAAGCTTTCAGTAGAATATTTGTTTGGATTAACATAGTCAGCACGAAGATCTCAGGAAGTTGACTATTAATGCCCTACTACCCAGTTAAATTGTTCTAAAATGTAATTTAAAATATTCATTCACTACAAACCATGAAAAATTTGTTATATTTTGATAAGATGTCAGTCTGTTTGTATCTGAAGCCAAGAAATGTGAATCTATTTACATTTTAATTTTTTTAAGTGAATTTTCAAAATCCTGTGGTATTTGCTTTCGGACCTCTGATGTGGTAGAATCTGTTTCTCATTTTACTCAGTAAAAAGTACAAATTTTACTTATAATTCCAATTAATTTCAGCAACCAATTTAAATCAGAAAACGTTTAAATTACTATTATGTACATTACGTGTATGATAAAACTATTTTCACTCACTTACCTGAAATTATTTCCGCATTCTTCGGCTCTGTTGTATTATTATCTTTTACTAGAGTCAATCCGGACCAAATGTTAAATTCTCTTCGTTCTGATAGACGTTCTACTAATTTTACAAATTCTAGCTTAAGGCAAGTCCAACTTAATTCATTCTCACAATTTTCGAAAGCTTTTTTCGCAGCCTTTCTATCATCTAAGCTTGCTGTTAATCCATTCGACAAAATAGTTACTAACAGAACGCACAATAAAATTCCTTTTGTATGAAACATTTTGTTGTTGCTTATCTTTTTGGTGTATTCTTTGCACACCTGTCCCACGCTATTGACACACTAGAACTAATGCCCATTTTTGGGTAAACCATCTTTATATAGAGAGCCCTATATTCATTACACGCAAGATACTATGATGCAAAGCAAAGACACAAAAACCAACTATCACCTAGAGCTTAATGTTGCGATGAAAGTAAATATGATTCCTTACCATTCATCCGTGGTGGACCTCTGAAATGTGAATCTATTAGCACTTGATACATCACCCCCCCTCATGGAAATTGTCAAGTTAAATTTGTTCATGTTCCCGGTGGTTTTAATAAGTGGTGCTATGTGATACTTTCATTCACAAATTGTCTCACAAATCAAGACCTCTAACAATGGTGGCTAATGGTGGTCAACTGTAATTAGACTAGAGAACTATTTTCTGTGCTTTCCCCTTCCAACGTGGTCGAGTGATTTCACATAGATCTGAAAAAAAAAAAAAATAAAAAAAAAAAATAAAGAGACCTTAAGATACAAAGTTCCTGTATGTCACCACTAATTACAGTAAAGCTATGGGCTGTTACCAGAACGGCCGGCGGCAAAGGTTTACCTTTTCCAATTTATTTTTTGTTTTTTTTTTTTTTTTCTGCTACCCCGAAAGAAAAGTGGAAAGTGTCCATTTTATTTCTTATTCTCATTTCCAGATACAAATAATCGTATCCAAAGTAAATTATCATTCTGACAGTTGATTTTAAAGAAAATCCACAATAATTTTTTTTTTTTTCTTTAGACTTCTTCACTTTTACTTCAAAGATACGAGTACGTACGTCTCCAATGGAATCTATCGGGATTTGCTTAGGAATTAGAGCATTAAACCGACTATTGGGTGGGGTATCTCCCAGTGGTTAACAATGGATTTATTTTGGCCTTAACAAGTTAACACGGTTATTGTCAAGAAGTGCTGAAAATCAGATACGAAAGTCGGATAAAATGATAAAACTGTCTACAGCAATTATGTGACGGGTGATGAGCAGCTTCAGTTCGGAAGAGGATGAAAGTGAGTGTAATAACTAATTAAAAGTGCGATTAAAGTAAACGTTCTATGATATGTCTTCGAGATCAGATTTAAACTGTCAGACGGTTGTTAATTTTGGAGTAATTGTTCGCAAAAATTTGACTAGATGACTTGCATGAGAGCCAAATGAAAGTAAAAGTTAATAGAACTGGGAGGTATGTAAAATTTGGATGGAATAATTTGTAAAAATTTAATTGGCACCATCGAGGGAAAGTGCAAAATTTAATTTGAGAAAAAGGCGAACGCGTTTTCTTCACATGGGCCGGTAAAAAAGCAGATGAAAAACCACGATGACGCTTATTTGAATCTAGATTTGCTATTCGGGAGAGACTCAGGCACAAACTTTTAAACTTCGACATGTAAGCGAAAGCCTGATAACTATTCACTTCAAGCCTGATTTCATGTCCATACAGAGGTTAAGGATGACATCATCAAATCCGAATCCTATGACCTCCTTGGACGACCATACATATGGTTTGTGTGGCAGCCATAGCGCAATTGTGGTATCTGGCTAATGAAGCCATCCATCTTTGAACAGGTCATGGGGAACATGCATAAGCATGCATAACAGCTAGCATTCAGCAGGGAGCATACGCTTCCTTCATCTCAATATATACTCGTGTAATGGAAATTGTTTATCCCCTCATTCAGATTGATCAGCCGAGGAATCATTTACATCGATTGGGATCCATTACCTTATACGAATAGGTATACCATAGAGTCAACGAAAACTGCAATTGGAAGAGATTTCTAGATTCTTTCCCTACCGCGTTTTCTCAGGATCTCAGGATTCTAGCTGTCATACATAAAAACTACACACAAACAGTAGCATACCAATAGGAATGTTGTCAACGTGCAATCAAAGAAGCTAGTAAGACAGGAGACATTACGTCGGTGTTCAAGGGTGTCAATTGACTGATTGATGATATGTAGTATCACCTTAGAGTTTTATCGCACGGTTTTGAGTCTAATCTAGCAGGTTCAGAGATGTGGGCATTTTACTCCAATTATGGGATAATGATTGCCATATATTTTGAGGCCAGATCAGAGGGGGTGAAGTATTTTTTACATCGCCTGAGAAAACCTAGACATTTCGCAGCATTTTTGACCACCTCGAATACGTGGTCATTAAAACGTAAGTTGTCATTGACACACATACGGAGAATGAAATGTTTTTCGGTTTGAACGATGCAAGTGCCATCCATGGATAATGGCTGGGTGTTTTAATTCGGCTTTATCGACAGCAGAGGGTATTGTATTTTGGAAGCATTAAATTCCATACAGTTGATACGAGTAGTTCCCCAATTGGTTATGCTGTTTATTCGGAATTTAATGAGCTTAACGTACGCTTTTGGATTGAAATTTAATGAAAATTAAAAAGAGTGTAGGAGACAAAACGAAACCTTTTGGCATACCAGCATTTATTTCGTAAATATGAGAATTGAAACCGTCGAAGACAACTTGAATTGAACGTTTCGAAAAGTAATTTCTAATCCATTGAAGACGGTAGTTATCAATCAAAAGCACGCATTTTTGACAAAAGAGCCTGATGTCAAATCCTGTCAAATACCTTAGAAGTATCAAGTGCAACTATCTTTATTTGATGTAAGCTTTGGTTCTACTTTTCGCTGAGACATGCCATCAAATCACCAGTGCACCTGTTGCTACGAAAACTGTACTGCCGGTCATTAAGAAGTTTTCGTTTTTCAAATCAGTGTTTCTATGAACTAAATGCAATGGGTCTGTAGGAAGACAGAGAAGATTCGCCCTTTTTAAGGACGGGCTGGACAAATGCTGTTTTCCATCTGCTCGGAAAGAGTCCTTGCCAGAATAGGAGATATACCGTCTGGATCAGCGGATTTGTGAGTACTAAGATCTTTAAGTACTCGTGCTACTACAGGAGTGTGAAAGTGGATTCGTCCCATTGAAGATTTGACGCGCTAAAGTGCAGGCGGGAACCAGGTAAAATCTAGAAGTGTTGAGCTGGCCGCAAAGTGTGCCTCAGGCAAAACAGTCTTGTGCAAAGAACTAACAGCTGGAATGTCATTATAAATGAAAAGTGAGGCAGAATATCTAATCTTTTTGACTCCTGAGGCCGTAAAAATAGCCTTTCTTGTGATTTTTTTCAGAAAAATGTTATAAAATTAATAAACTAAACTTTCATTTTTCCCACAAGAGAAACCAAACTTAATTACATAATGTTAATTACATACTATTATTTTAGTGTATATTTTTACAAAATTTTAGTTGAAAAGTTTTTCGTACGGACAAATCTGAAATTGTGGACAATGTTGGTAAACGCTTTTTTCTTGTGTTTTTTTTTTTAATGAATCGCTCTGAAGCTAACTGGAATAGAAATTTCTTCCTCGAGATGTTTCCATCCATCGTTTCTTTATACAAAACCCAGACATTTATTTCAGCTACTATAGGTCCAAAATGTTGAAAAATATCAGGAGTGGCCAACTTAAACTTTTCGATTTCACACTGCATTTCTTGCCATCTGGTCTGACATATACACCAAATTTTGTACTATTATACAATCTAATATTTTCCGGTATATGTTTGTTACTTTTTCTATTTCTATTGATTTATGTTTGTAAATTAGGACAATCATTTTTCTTTTTGTTTTACTTTTATACACTGTAAGAGGAATGTGATTTGATTTTTAGTCATTTTATCTTTTCTTTCTTTAGCTAACTCTGGCAACTCTCTTTTGTTTCCACGGATTGTTCTAACAATTGTATTTTTTTTTTGGCAAGTAACTCCCTGGCTAATGATACATTCATGAAAAAATCTTCGTTCATCCTTTCCCAAGTGTCTGCTATTGACGTCACACGCCAACTAGAACTTTATTCTAAATTTTTCTGGCTTATTTGGTATATACTGTGTAAATCTACACCTAGTCTTCGACGGAAACAAGTGCTCATCAACAGTAATGTGTGCACCAGGCTTATAACAATTTTGTGAATTTTCAATAAATGGCTCTCATATTGTAGATATCATAGCAAATTTATTGGTTTGTAAACGCTGGCTTATTTTTGGCTCTTCTTTTCAAACTTCATTATTTCGGCAAAGTCGTTTCTGTTAATTGTTTTTGAAATAAGCGGACCCCCAATTTTTATTCCAGGAATATGAGACATCTACATTTTTTGTCTCATATACGCCCGGGGGAATATAGCAAGCAATAAATGCATCTAGTTTTGTAGCATTTAGCTCCCATTTAGTCCCCAACAACCTAAATGCTTCTTGTCTGTACATTTTATTATGTGATGCATTATACGCTAGTCAATGATAAGAGAAATACAGTCTTCATTGTTCCTCTAATTATATGTCGTTTAGCATATTCTGTTGGTCCTGACACATCCCTGGGACGTAGATTCAATGCGTTGATCCTTTATATCTATCTCATTTGATTGTAAATAAGACTCTCTTTCTGCCCTGGGTGCTTATTCATAATATTCTTCACTATCGCACTTAACTTTACTCACTTTTTGTAAGTGGCTTTTTACTTGTCTCCATGTTTTTTTTTTTATTTATTTATTTTTTTTTTTTTGCAGTTACAGAAATTTCTTGTTCATCACATACCAAACACTCTTCCTTTATGTCCGTTATTTTTCTTTGGTAGGTAGTTTGTAATTTTGAAATATTTTGACATTTTTAAGGTAAATATCTAGCAGTTATATTGGTATGAAGTGAGCGTCAAGATACAAATGTCTCGATAGGGAACATTTATTGTGAACGGTTCTAAATTTTTTTTTTTTGGTTGTTTTGACACCTGTCAAACATATATAGTATGCATCAAGTCATCGTGTTAAAAATTTCGAATTTTGTACCAGAAAATTAAGAATTGCGGAAATATTTTGACATTTTTAAGGTAAATATCTAGCAGTTATATCGGTATGAAGTGAGCGTCAAGATACAAATGTCTCGATAGGGAACATTTATTGTGAACGGGCCTAAATTTTTTTTTTTTTTTTTGGTTGTTATGACACCTGTCAAACATATATAGTATGCATCAAGTCATCGTGTTAAAAATGTCGAATTTTGTACCAGAAAATTAAGAATTGCGGAAAGCATTATTTTTTTTGTTCTCATTTGAAAAAAAGTGCTGCAGAGTCGCATCGAATGCCTATCAAGACATGCTTTATCAGAAGCAACATGCAAAAGATGGTTTCAACTGTTCAAAAATAACGAATTTGATGTGAGAAATGATGAACGTGAAGTTTGAAGACACCGAATTGCAAACAATTTCGGATGAAGATGACACTTTGAGTCAAAAACAAATGGTTTAAATGTTCTGACCATTTAAAGCTATGGGGAAGATCCAAAAGTCTGGAAAATGGGTGCCACAGGAATGGAACGAAAGACAGATGGAAAATCAAAAAACCGCTTGTGAAACTTTGCTTCAAAGACACGATAAAAAATCAGTTTTGCATCGAATTGTTACTGGCGATGAGAAATGGATTTATTTTCAGAGTCCTAAATGGACAAAATCATGAGTTAATCCGGGAAATCAACTTCGACTGCGAAACCAGATCGATTCGGCAAGAAGACAATGATGTGTGTCTGATGGGACTAGAAAGGTGTGGTGTACCACGAGCTCCTAAAACCTGTCGAAACTGTTAACACAGATCGCTACCGACAACAAATGATCAATTTGAACAATGCATTGATCGAAAGACGACCAAAATGGGCCAGAAGTATTTCAGTGAGGGCGTTCTGCATCGACCGGAACAAATGGTAGTCAGAAGGGGCAGGTCTGGGCTATAAGGCGGTTGGGGTAAGACTTTCCATCCACTGTTTTCCAAATAGTTCTTAACCGGGGCAACCGAGCAACGTGGGGCCGAGCGTTGTCATGATGGAAAATTATTGCCTCGTGTCTGGTCGCATATTCTGGGCGTTTTACGGCTACTGCTCTCTTCAAACGGATTAATTGTGTTCGGTAGCATTGTCCATTGATGGTTTCACCCGGTTTTAGCAGCTCATAATAAAGCACACCCATCTGATCCCACCAAATACAGAGCATTACCTTCGCGCCATGGATATTCGGCTTTGCCGTTGATTTGGCTGGTTAGCCGGATTTCAAATATGATTTTTTGCCCTTGGGGTTGTCTTAATGGATCAATTTTTCATCAGCAGTAACAATCCAAACCACTTTTGGCACGTTCGCTCAGCTAGCACATATTAAAGTAATGAAGAAGAACTCCCCGCAAAGACACTTTTTCAGGTATAAAGTTCGACATATTTGAGTGAAAAAAAATTATTGTTGTTTACGCTTCAAATGAATGACATATACTGAAATGACGTACAATGATAGTAGCTTTCCCACGCATGTTCCAATAGAAAAATAAGGATGGAGTAATACAAGTTACGCCATTTCTTAGCAAACCACACGAATAGTGCGGTATATAGACCATATATTTGTAAAACAGTGGATGGGAAATCTTACCCCACCCGCCTCATAGCCCAGACCTTGCCCCTTCTGACTACCATTTGTTCCGGTCAATGCAGAACGCCCTCACTGAAATACGGTTCGCATCAGAGCAGAATATCAAAAATTGGTTTGATTCATTCTTGCCTGCCAAGCTGGCGCAGTTCTTTTGGGATATGATCCACAAATTGCCAGAAAGTTGGGAAAAGGTCATAGCTTCAGATGGGCAATACCTTGAATAATATTATTGTACATGTTTTTCTTAAATAAACGTTCAAATTTTGAAAATAAAAACCGCACGAACTAAAATATATACCCAATACTCTTGGGTACTCTTGCTCGTGATAGCCTATAGTTGAAAACCTCTTCTTTTTAAGACAATTGCTTACGACTGAAGGGCTTCATTAGGTTTTCTAATAAAGGAAATGTATCATCTGCAACGTAAACATATGGGAACGACTTTTCACTTAAAGGAATTTTTTTTAAGGCCTTGATATATTCAATTCCTCGTTATTATGTTTTTGTTTGAATGTTGTATGAGCAAATACACCAGCATCAGAAACTCTTAAATTTGTTCATACTTCAACCATCATGAAGTCATAATTCGGGTTGACGATAGCCATCATAATAACACTAAATGTTTTCTTATAGTTAAAATAATAAGATCCTGATCCTGATGGCTTTTTTATTTCTGCATGTTTGCCATCGATGGCTCCAATGCAATTAGGGAAGTTCCACGTTTTTTTCAAAATCTTTAGTCAACAACTTCCAATCTTGTTCAGTTCTTGGTATCTAAAAACAAAGTAACAAAAAAAAATCAAATTGCATTTTTCACTTGGCGCATACATATGTACTCAAAAAATAAAAAATGCGTCATGTCAAAAGACGGACTTCCTTGCAAAAGCAATTGATCATTTAGGTCAAGTGAAAAAAGTACGCGAAAAAGATGAAGCAGACATTTATTCGGAGTCTTGGGCTGTACTTTTTAGGAAGTTGGAAAATGATCAAAAAATGTTTGCCAAAAGAGCCATCGAGGAAATACTTTGACAAGGACAATTAGGAAGGCTAACCGTAGACTCCGTCCACAATTTACCGGCAAGTTTAGGAAACCCAAACACTCAGGGAAAACCTCAGTCATTTCAAGACTTATTTAACAATACTTCTTATCAGTAGAAAAAGTTGTAAATCATTTTTTCTATTTGTTTGAAGTTTATTTAGTTTATAGTTTTGTATTGCTTCAGAATTTATATTAAATAAAAGAAATACCTTTATAGATATATGTTTTCAATGTCGTTATAATAGCTACACAGGTTTCCATAATTAGTTAACCCAAACACTGAGGAGAAACAGCTGTCAGAAATTTAAAGTCTTCAAAGCTTTGTCCGGATGCGAGGAGCTGGAAGGTAACTCGCAAAGTAGCTGAAAGTCTTTCGTTAGGTGAAATAACGTCTCTCATCAATGGTTCCAATAAAAGAAGGAGCTCTTGGTATGTGGCAATATCTATCCTTAGAAAATTTTTATAATCTCCAGGTGAAGTTTCTTCCAATTCTCTTAGAAGTCCCACGTGCGAAAATTTAGTGCGCTTTAGATACCAATCCTTGGCCCAAGCTCGATTCCTTCTTCTTTTTTATCTTCCAAACACGTATTTATCATAAGAAGACACACTGTAATATCAGTTCCACTATTCATGGCGTTGTTTTCAGTTCGAAAGTCAGCAATCAACTAATGTTCGCGCGTTTGGGGCTATGTGTGTGGCAAATAATTTATTTGGTGTCAACACCCATGTGTTAAAACTTGGTGTCATGTGTATGGGCGGCTTTATTGAAGTACAGTTCTCTGGATATCTACTTGATATTTGATCAAAATATGATGAGCTAGATGTTTTAGGGACTTGGGATTTATTGCAGAGGGACTGGTCAGTCTGGGCGAATTGAAACTTATGTCGATCAAATCCTTTTAAAAAATAACAACGTCGTTGGGATCAGCAGCATTAAAAATTAAATTGATTGCGAGCTGGTAACCCTAAATTGGTTGATAGGGGGCGAATAAAGCAGCAGCAAATATATAGGTAGCGCTTGCAAATAGGAATTATAGGGCTAACAAATTCAAAAAAATGCAGTGAACGGTTTTTAAATGGTCAAGACGCGAGACGAGAGTGTATAGCTAGAAGTACACCACGCTATATAAATTCTCCTCTTTATTCTTTTTTTTTTTTTCAATTTTCGCGCTCTAAAGGGGTTTAATAACCCTTAAAATAGGTACTTAAAGTGGGCTTGTAGGTATACTGATGAGCATAGTGAGATGGCTGTAACGGTTGAAGGTTTGAACGGGCGGAATGCTACCTATGAGAGAATCCTATATAGCGGGTACAGAGATGTCTTAAGCGCCCCCGACCAGATGTGTGCATTGCACTCCAATTTCTGGCGGATAAATGCTTTATATAATGAGGCCAGATTAGAGGTTGTCATTGACACAAAAACCGAGAATGGAAAGTTTTTCCAGAATGCAAGTGTCATTCATGGACAATGGCTAGTCTTTTAAATTTCGCTTTAACGACACTTACAAGAAGCAGACAAAAGATCGTTAATGAAAATTAAAAAAAGTATCGGAGACAGAAAGGAGCCCTGGGGAAATCATCCAAGACAACTTGAATTGATCGATTAGAAAAATCGGTCCCCTAACGCAAAGAGTCTGATGCCAAACTCTGTCAAATGCCTTAGAAATATCAAGTGTAACTACCCTGTTTTCTCCAGATTGATGTATACTTTGGTTCCAATTTTAGATGAGATAGTCATCAGATCACAAAAACCGAACTGCCGGTTTATCAGGGTTTCCATGACCTTGGAAAGAAGTATGTAAGCACAATGGATCTGTAGGAGGAGAGAGAGGAAAATTCGCCTCTTTTAGGCACGGTTTCTACTATGGCATAAATGTCGTAGAGCAGAATCTGCGAATTAAAATGTTATGTAGCAAAAATCGTAGTTCGGAATCCTCTTACATTTTGATACTAAAGGGACAGATATTTGGGAGGCTTTGGCAAAAAATTGAGTGACGGGTCAGGAGCGATGGTAGTTTTTGAAACTAGATCGTCAGATGTAAAAGAAGAGAGATCATTAGCCACATCATCAGGAGCCATTTCTAATTGCTCTTGAAAACCTATAAAAAGTCGCCATGATCATCAAGGGAGTGCATACCGGCCATCCTCACCTTAATCGATAAGGTGTTTGATTAATTTTGTGTATAAGATGAAGAGGGATTAAAAAAAGAGGGAAAGTAAGGGTTAGCCGTTTGAGTGGAATAAGGAGATGTTGTAGGGTTTTTTTAAGGACTGGATAGTTCCAAGTAGCCTTGGAAAGGAATAGGGCCTGTTACCGAGAAGAGTTCTTTGGATCTTCTCGGATATGATAAAACTAATTATATCCTAGGTGTCAGTTGCTTTTGAGAACAAGGTCTCATAAAAACTCACATCACTGCCGCTTTTATCAGAGACCAATGAATGGTCTGTCTCACCTTCAATAAGGCTTTTTTTAAGTACGCCTAGCTCCGATCTAGAAGAACTAATGAATCTCCCTCTTCTAAGTAGACTTTGGTCTAACACGCACTGGAACTTTGATGACCTTACGCGCCGAGTGTTTCTTGGCTCTGGTCTGTTCTGATGTAATGACACCAGCACTCCTGCTGCAGAGAAAATACACTGTGCCCAGCAGTAACTTTTGCCAGAATCTGATAGAGGAAAGGAGTATAAAGGGTGAGGCATCAGCTAGCGTGGAAGTTTTAATTAAATTAAAAACATATGGAAAATCCAGCATAGACCTTACTCTTCAAATAACCACAAGGAAAGAAGTCTAAAAGTGCCAAATCGCATGATCTTGGAGGCCAATCAACTTCTCCTCTTACCAAAATAATGCGACTTTAAATTTCGTACGCAATAAATTGATTGATTGATGGCTTGTGTAGGCGGTAGCAGTTTCCTGTTGCAACCAGAGACCACCCGGAGCCAATTAATTCAACGATAACGTTCTCCATTCACTCTAACTGTCTGTCCTGCCTCATCTTCGAAGAAGTACGGGCCAATGATGTCGCCAACTCATAATCTGACATTTTTGGGATGCATTGGTTTTTCGTGAAACTCGTATAGGTTTTGCGGCCCCAGAAACGGCAATTTTGTTTATTTGCGTACCTATCCATCCAAAAATGGGCTCCATTGGAAAATATCAAATTCGATTGCAAATTGTCCTGGCTATCCAACATCTAGTTAACGAATCGGCGAAGTTGTTGATGTTTCAAAGGCTTCATTTCTTGTATAATTTGCATCAATTTTTAAAATTCGCCGTAAAATGCCATAAGTGAGGCCCAATTGTTGACTTCGACGACAAATTGAGATGTCTGGCTGGATTTGAACTTTTTTGCTCACAGTGGTGATGTTTTGGCGTGTACGTGTTGGCCGAGCATGCTGATATGGAGATTGACCCGATACTGAGGCATTCTCTGCAAAACACGAATTCCGGAATCACTAGAGCGATTATGTTGACTGAAATATTCAGGAATTTGACGCAATGTTACTTTTACAGATTGCTCATTTCCGTAATAAAATTGAATAAAAAAATTCGTTGTTGCGTGGTAAGCGACTCCATGACTAAAATTGCCAAAGACTATATGACATCTGTCAAAAAGTTCAACCACAGTTAATTAATGACAGTAATTGATACAAAACATCCACATCATCTACCTGCTCACCCTTCAGTCGGGTCCTCACGGAGGGCTCTAAATCCGATTTAACGTTCGGTCCTGATGTCTTTCTGGAGGACACAAGGTTTCACTGCTCGTTAGAACAACTTACCTCTGTCTTTTAACCGGAAATGAACGAAATCCTGATTACAACGAATTATGGTATTTTGTGTAAAATCGGTGGAGATTGCAAAAGATTTGTGTTTGTATTGAACTCTCCTTCGAAAGAACGAGAATTTTCGGTAAAAAGAATACCATAAGAGTACCATACTCCAATACAACATCAGTTACCTTTGTTCTCGCAGGTTGAAAGCAATAGCTTTAATTATCCAAGTGCAGGCCTCTGTTCCTTCTCACCCAGGCCATAGCACCTGAAACATGACGTTGCCAATCAAATCTAAAAATTATTGAACAATGTATCATATATGTGGACATATCACAGTAACTAGACATGAGCACAAAATCACTACCTGTGATTGACATTCAAATAAAGCGTAAGTGCGTTAAAGGTTATTGCGATTTTTTTATTTTTTTCCCATGGCAATTCACAATCACTGTCTGAAAATCACGACTCACAGTCTGAAAATCACGATTCACGATAAAGAGAATATACTCAGTCACTACACGAATCACAATCACAGGACAAACAGGGAAATTATCAGATATGTAGGATTGGTAACAAAGTAGCGAGTGCTTTGGTTAGGGTAGATTTTAAGAAAAAATAAAATTTTTGGTATTCTCTTTTTGCGCTGCGTTGTGTTGTAGCTATTTGAATTTTTTAATTTGAATTGAACGCGTTTTAACATGTTGTAGTTGAAAAATTCTCAATTGCCGTTTAGAAAAGTTTGAGTTAGCAGTGCGTTTACTTACTTAACAAACTATTTATGCCCAAGAAAAGAAAGCATAAAAACATAAACAACATTTTCACAATTTATTAGGAAAAAATGCTTTTCAAAATGGAAAAGGTCTGGTCAAACCTAGTTATTGACAGAGGGGTTAAAGTCTATTCTGAGAAAATAACATATACACCACAATCACTTTTCAAGATTATTTTGATTAAGTATTGGGTCTATAAATTAATTAGCGGTTTGCTAAGATATGGCGTAACTTATATTATTCCATTGGAACATGCGTTGGAAAGCTACTGTCATTGTACGTCATTTCACTATATATCATTCATTTGAAGCGTAAACAACAATAATTTTTTTTCACTCAAATATGTCGAACTTTGTGCCTGAAAAAGTGTTTTTGCGGGGAGCTCTTCTTTATTAATCTAATATGAAAAAAACTGCTGCCGAAAGTCATCGTATTTTGGTGGAAGTTTATGGTGATCATGCGCTAGCTGAGCTTACGTGAAAAAAGTGCTTTGCACGATTTAAAAGTGGCGATTTTGGCTTGAAAGACGATGAACGTCCTGGGCAACCAAAAAAAGTTTAAAGATGAAGAATTGGAAGCACTACTCTATGAAGATTGTTGCCAAACACAAGAAGAGCTCGCAGAATCTTTGCGTGTCACTCAAGCAGCCATTTCAAAACGTTTAAAAGCAGCTGGATATATTCCAAAGCAAGAAAATTGGGTTCCACATGACTCAAGCCGAGAGACGTCGAAAGGCGGTTTTGCATTTCCGAAATGCTGCTGGAACGCCACAAAAGGAAGTAATTTTTGCATCGGATTGTTACTGGTGATGAAAAATGGATCCATTACGACAACCGCAAGCGCAAAAAATCATATGTGAAACCCGGCCAACCAGCCAAATCAACGGCAAAGCCGAATATCCATGGCGCGAAGGTAATGCTGTGTATATGGTGGGATCAGATGGGTGTGCTGTATTACGAGCTTCTAAAACCGGGTGAAACCATTAATGGACAACGCTACCGAACACAATTAATCCATTTGAAGAAAGCAGTAGCCGAAAAACGCCCGGAATATGCGACCAGACACGAAGCAATAATTTTCCATTATGACAACGCTCGGCCCCACGTTGCTATTCCGGTTAAGAACTATTTGGAAAAAAGGTGGATGGGAACTCTTACCCCACCCGCCTTATAGCCCAGACCTTGCCCCTTCTGACTACCATTTGTTCCGTTCGATGCAGAACACCCTCACTGAAATACGGTTCACATCAGAGTAGAATATCAAAAATTGGCTTGATTCATTCTTGGCTGCCAAGCCGGTGCAGTTCTTTTGGGATGGGATCCACAATTTGCCAGAAAGAAGGGAAAAAGTCATAGCTTCAGATGGGCAATACTTTGAATAATACTATTGTACATGTTTTTCTTAACCCATTCTATCCCGTTGTACTTTTTAAAGTACAGTAAAATGGTCTAAGTTGATGGCCACATAAAACTGTGCCGTGAATGAAAAATTAAGCGTTTGAAATGTTTCCTTCTTTATTCAATAAATTTGAATTTTTTCAGATAGTGTATTTAAAATTAAACGCTGTAGGCTTAGATCAAATTGTCTTTTTGTGCATGACATTTTATATTGCTACTCGTGTTGTTCGCCGCAAAAACATTCGTTTGCATAAAAACGCCAATAAACCAAATATTTTGATTATTTTGCAAATATTCAATTGGAATATACTTAACGCTTAGAAAATATTAATTTCCCAAATATTTTTATATATTTATAAGGAGGTAAGTTAATTCAAAGTTTGATGTACTTTAAAAAGTACAATGGGTCTATGCATGCACTATTTTTTTTTTGTATCTATAATGGATTTCGAAACTATCCCTTCGAAAACGTTTTCAAAATCTTGAGTCTGCCCTGGAAGAAGTTTACAACAATGCGAATATCGTCATGATTCCTTCACCAGTGGATTACGTTACGGACAAAGAGGATTTAGATGAAGAAAATATAAGGACGGTGGAATTACCTCAAGATGTTCCAGGTGAAGTTGAGATTTTTGGAAATTCGATTACAGTGACAATTGAAGAAGAATGCGAAAGCGATGATGACATTCCCTTATCTGAATTAAAAAAAGTCAATTGCTCCTCCGGTATGGACAAAGTCAATTCCATCAACCGAATTTCAGAGAACTGAAAATTATTTGGGTAGAATTCAAAACTATGCTTCAGATTTGTTTGGACTAAACGAAGTTGATGTTTTTGAAAAAATTTTTGATGTCGAGGTAAGACAACTTATCGTAAGTCAAACCATGTTGTATGCTGGTCAAAAAAATCAACACAGCTTTTTATTCAATGAAGAAGATTTGAAAACTTTTATTGGTATCTTATTGTTTTCGGGCTATCATTCTGAAGCAAGAGAAACTATGTACTGGAAACTGTCAGCAGATATACATGCTCCTATAGTGTGCAAACAGTATGTCGAGGAGCAGATTCCAAGAAATAAAAAGGTACATATACTTTACTGATAGCAACAACCTTGACTTGAATGACAAAATGGCAAAACTTCGCCCGCTCAGCCAGCTTTTGTGCCAAAAATTTCAAAAATGGGGATATATGCATGAGCATGAATCAATGGTCAAATACTTCGGTCGTCACTCTTCAAAACAATTTATAAGAGCAAATCCTGTGAGGTTAGGCTTCAAAAATTGGATGCTTTGTAGCAAAGATGGTTTTATGTATCAATTTGAAACTTATTGCGGAGCAAGAAATGTTAAGTCTTCTTTGAAGGTATTGCCATTAGGTTCAAGAGTTGTTCTGGACCTTATATGTATCAATTTGAAACTTATTGCGGAGCAAGAAATGTTAAGTCTTCTTTGAAGGTATTGCCATTAGGTTCAAGAGTTGTTCTGGACCTACTAAAGAATATTGAGTGCCCAACTGACCATGCTATTTATTTTGACATTTTTTTTACAAGCTACGAACTTATGAAGATTTTAAAGCAAAAACAATTTAGAGCAAATGGAACAGCTCGGGATAATCGACTCAAAAAATGTCCTCTTCCTCTCAATAAAGAATTTCAAAAGCAAAATAGGGGTTCTTTTGACCACCAGTTTGACGACACCAATAAGTTGCTTTTTGTTAAATGGAAAGACAATAGCATCGTCACTATAGCCACGAACTACGACAAAATCGAAGCTCGGGAAAATGTAAAGAGGTGGAGCAAAGAACAACAGAAAAAAACAAATATTCCGAAGCCGCTTCTCCTCAAAAACTATAACATAAATATGGGTGGTGTTAATCTACATGATCAGTTCATCAACGCTTATTCTATTGAAATAAGAGACAAGAAGTGGTAGTGGAATATTTTCACATCCATGCTTTCATCAACTGTCTCCAATGCCTGGAAGCTTCTCAAGTTGGCAAACAATTACAAGGGTAATTTACTTGAGTTTACAAGAGCAGTAACACTTCATTACCTCATATTTCACACTTTGAATCAATGACAATCTAAACTTTCAGTCAAAAGAAGCATTACAGAAAGCCCAGGATACCACTTTCCCAAAAAGTTACCTAATCAGCTTAGATGTGGCCAGTGCCATCAACGATCGAAATGGTGCTGTGAAATGTGCAATGTAACACTTTGTATAAATAAAGATTTCTTTAAAATTGCCCTTGGGTGTTAATGGGTTAAATAAACGTTCAAATTTAAAAAAAAAAAAACCGCACGAATTAAATTACATACCCAATATATGTACAATAATTAATTAATTAATTAATTAATTAATTAATACTCTATAAATTTATGAAAATCGAATTTTTAATTATTGTTTTCTTTGTTTCGGCTTTTGGTAGAGTTTGAAAAAAATTTTGTTGACTGCCCGTTGGACAGTTAGATATTTGTCAGAAAACTAGCAGAAGATAAAAATTTAGCGAAATTGACACACGGCCTGAATTCATTTAAGTTTTTCTTTTCTACGATCATATTTTTTAATCGGTTACCAGACCACAGCCCTCTACAAGCAGCGGTATTACTTTTTCATTAAATTAATCTACAGCTGCATTGAGCATCGCAAATGAGGAGCTAAAATCAGATGATTTTCAGTCGTCTCCTTCATCACATTCCCCTGTACCACCGCCACGTAATATTGCTGCATTATTCCAAAACGAGTGACACCAAAATGTAAGCAAAACATTGATGAAAAACTTATAAGACTTTTACCAGCCGTTCCGTATTGTTGAGGAAACAACATTTCGACAATTCATTGTAGCACTAAATCCATCATACGAGCTACCAAACAGGCACGTGATATCTAGGACAATGGTACCTGCACTGTACCAGCAGTGCGTCCATGAGACTCGGGATGTTGAGGAAACAACATTTCGACAATTCATTGTAGCACTAAATCCATCATACGAGCTACCAAACAGGCACGTGATATCTAGGACAATGGTACCTGCACTGTACGAGCAGTGCGTCCATGAGACTCAGGATGTTCTTAAAACGGCTAGAAAAGTTTGTGTAACAACGAATTGCTGGACTTCTATAAATATGGATAGTTTTATGGCCGTCACGGTTCACTTTCTTAATGAAAGCTTCCATTTGGTTTCACTGCTATTAGAATATGTGCAAGCCTGCCAGTCCACAATACATCGCAGAACCTTGCAAAAGAACTGGATAGGATTGTTTCAGATTGTTGGACAATGCAGCCAATATAAAATCTGCAATTCTCAATGAATTAGGTTGGAAAAACTTTGGCTGTTTTGCTCACACGATCAATTTAGTTGTCAATGACAGATTAAAGGAGTAGGAGGTGGTCCGCACTGTAAACAAGGTGAAGTATGTCGTCGGCCATTTTAGAAGAAGCCATATTTCAACTGCCAAACTTCTGTCGTACTATCAAAGTCAAGGCAAGGCAAGGCAAGTCCATTGAAACTGCTTCAAGATGTGTCAACACATTGGAACTCATTGTTTTACATGCTTGAACTATTCCTGCAACTAGAGGAAGCAGTAAAAGCAACGATGGCCTTAACCGATATGGAGGCAAAAACATATTTATCGGCCGACGAATGGATCATCATTCGACAGTTTTGCCAAATTTTAAAGCAGCTGGAAAAGACGAATAAAAGCATGTCAGGGGAAAACTATCTGACGGCGTCTTTGGTCATTCCGTTAGCGAATGAACTCGAAGGTGTGTACAAAGGCTTTAAAGACAAGCCATTTAAGACTTGTAAGGGATGTGGTCGAAAAACTTAACCAATCAGTAGCTAATATACAAGGCTAGGAAGATTGGAGCTAGGCAGTATCCTATCAATGGCAACATTTCTGGATCCCAGGTTTAAGCAAATTGCTTTTAGGGATAAACAAAATGCTGAGAATGCGAAAAAAAAACCTAATTTCCTTAGTGGCAGAAAAGTTCACAGCAAGTTTGCCTCAAGATAATATCTCCGATAGTGATCCTTTTTCATCGTAATTACCGTCGAGGAGCAAACAAAACATCGATTACGAAAGTGACGATGGTTTATGGAAGGAATTCGACAAGAAAGCTGCGGAGTGTTTACCTATCGGAAATTCGAGAAGTAAGGCTATTGCGGAAGTGCAAAGGTATGTGGATAGTGACAGGCTCCCGAGGCAAGAAGACCCACTAAAGCGGTGGAGGGAGAACCTCCACAAGAACGGCTTAGTATAATTGCCACATATGTACCATGCGAAAGGCTATTTTCAAAGGTCGGGCAAATGGTCTCAGAGAGACGCAGTCGGCTTAGTAACACGAAACAAAAATGCTGTTATTTTTAAACTGCAATTCAACTGTACCTAACTGAACTGACTTACCTCTGAATAAACTCAACTCACTTTAAAATACCATATTTACCTAAACCTACTGACGTGAACGTACTTAACTTATCTAAAGCCGTGGTTTCGGTGCAAGCGAATGAGAGCGAATTTTACTCGCGCATAAATAAACTTTCTCAAAGCTCGAGTGAAATGCGCTTACATTCAGTTGCACCGGAACCACGGCTTTAGGTAAGGTAGCCTATGTACATAACTCAACTGAACGTACAAACCTTAATTGAACATACATAATTAACTTAATTTTTTTAAACATTAACATTACAACATTAATTTGAATTTGTTTTCTTAATAAACTGAAAAATGTGATAATTAAATTAAAATTACAGTTTCGCAGTAATAGCTAATAAGCATACCAACCGTGAATTCGCAATCCACAATCACAATCACAGTGATTTGAAAATCACAGTCACAGTTTTACCTGTGATCACGAAATCACGCCTAAGCTCATGCCTAACAGTAACTATGAATTGAATGGTATTTTAACTTTAATAACAAAACAATTAACTTCATTCTGAATTCTATTTATTCAATTGCATAATGTCTTAGAATTATAATGCGATGACTTAAATTCCATTAATCCACACAATCACTATGATCCTGAGTCTTAAGTATTACATAATTGTTTGTTGCTATAAATAAATTAAATTTATAAATAACTAATTCATAAACAGAATGTGTGGCAATGAATTTACGATGATGCTCATGATAATAAATAAAGTTCCATGATACAAATAAATAATTTCTTCTTTTGTTTTGTTCTTCTACTATGAAATAAATAATAAATTAATTTATTCGGAGATATTTACATCCGTTTTTTGTTTCTTTTTTTTTTGTAATTTTTTGAATTACTTTATCTGTTTGTGTGTGTCGTTTGCTCATTGTCCTTAAGTCGTTTGCCATGTTCATAATTTTCACTAAATGTATCCATAGTTTTGGTTTAACTAGTTATCCTATATTGGCTTATAAATTAATTTACAAAAGAAAAGGGGAAGAGGATTGGTTTCTTCTCTTTGGGATTTTTTTTTCATTATAATTACTATTATTATTTTTTTTTGTTTAAATTAATTTAGAAGGGTTGAGCTAGACCATAGTGATTGTAGGCTAAATCTTGAGCAGAAGCTTGTCCATTTCGGCTCCAGTCAGAGTGAACAATTTCAGCGTTTAATGGACTTCCGGTGATGTATGCGGTGGTAACATGATCCTTCTTTTTGGCCAAGAGATCCTTGAAGAAGGTGGCACCTAGTTAGATGAGAATGATATAAAAAAAGCTTCTGAAAGTACAATGAGAGATCTTACCGGCGAAGATGAGAGCCAAGAAACTGATAGCAAGAGCCTTCAGGGAGATGAATTTAACGATCATGAAGAGAACTTTGAAGATGACTGCTTTCTTCAGCTTCAAGATCAAGAGGAGTGGCAACAGCATTTTCCTGACCCTTCTGGTGCGAGATTCTATTGAAAAGAAAGTGCAGAAAAATTGTATGCAACGATGAAATATTTTTGTTTGGGATATTTAAAGAAAGCGCATAAATATATGCCAGCTGGCAAAGAAAGAACTCTTAAGATACATTCTCACTCAATGATATGCAATGGAGATTTTACAAATTGGTTTGTGTCTTGGGTGAGTAAAGACTACCATTCTGTTTCGTATTATCATTGACAATGAACTGAAGTGTAGATCATGCAAGCAATCGGAGATACATATCTCATACTCATTAGAACTTTAAGATTAGGATTAAGACCCAGCCGATATGATCGGGACTAAACTTATATTGATGAATTGGCATTTGATGCACTAAAATTCTATAAAGTGCCTTCCTGTACGTTGCATTCTATACTACATAATATGTACCTGAAGCATGATTGGATTCACTTAATAGACGAATTTAATAAAAAAATTTCTGCTGCGAAATGCTATTGTCGACGGCATTTCTAACTAGTATACTGAGCATATGGTAGTTCTTAGATTAAGACACAAGTTGTTCTAAATTTATGAACTGTGTGATTAAAATAGACAGAATGAGGGACATCACAAAAATCTACTGCCAAAAAATAAAAATGTTTCAGTTTATAAAGCCCCTAATTCAGAAAAGTGCCCTTATAAACCAATAAATTGTTATTCTTTGACAGTTGGGAGTTTATGATGCAAACATCTTGAAAATGTTTTGAAACATAAAAAACTGTGTACGTATATGTCATGCACAAAAAGGCACGTTTTTGTTTTTTTCTGATAAGATTGATAAGATTTTTAGTTTCAAATCTTAAATCAACTCAAACAGCCAATTTTTTTAGGGCTGAAATCCAAATCTGCTACGGCGGACGATTACTATCTTCTGACACATTGCCATGTGCAGTCTGTGGCATCTTCAACATGGTGCAATCATATTTATACACTTTCTTAAACTCATCTTTATGATGTGGGGGTAAAAAATGTAGAAAGCCGAAGCCCACTACACTTAAAGAAGTTTTCTCCAAAATGGGTGCGACTGAAATGATCAATAGTGAGAAGCTATATAGTCCGAAACAAACAAGAAAAAAATAAATGAAAATTTCACTTCGCGGATTAAATTCGAAAGTTGTTTTGGAATGAGAGCTAACAAGCAGTCAGTCAAGCCACAACAACCACAACAGTGTACGGCCAAAACAACTGACAATAATAAGACAAGGTTTGTCTTGGTCGGGCACTCGTTATGCTCTCACATTGAACGTGACCGCCAAACCGAATTGCTTTCTCTCTCTTCTCATTTCCATTGACTGGTTTTTAAGGTCTACGAACTTGTGCATGTACTGCTGAGACGGCCAGTAGATAAGAGGACTTGTATTCGTATCTATAGCATGCCCAGGCACTTTGTATTATTGGATAGTTGCATTTTATTTTCGTGTTGGTTTATTACTGTTGTGGTTAGTTACGTTCCTTTCTCCCACTGGCCCAGTTTGATCACTGGGTGGGATCGTCATAGCACATAGTTACATGACGCTCTGTGAAATATGAGTGCAAAAACCAAACCCAAAACTAAATTACCAACTTTTGCCACACACAATTCCGGAAGTGTATAGTATAGTGAACCGCTGGCTTCCTTTTTAAGGGCTTCTGATGCCATACCAATAAATAGAAGCGTGTATTCGTACAATATCCAAGAAGAAGTGGAAGGAGAAAAATAAGAATAATTTGAAGAAACAAGAAAATGAAATGAATTTCCGGAATCATACTACACACGGTTTCTGAAAGCAAATGGATGTAAAACAAAATTAATCATAGAGCAGTTACTGTATGGGGAAGTGGAAACCTCTAAGGCTGATGTGTATAAAGAAAAAAAAAGAACAGTTTTTCTTTGATTACTTTTTATACCCTTTTTGCCCTCTTTAAAGATTTTTGTTTGTGAGTGTAAGTCCAAAAGGTAAGCTTTATATACCAAAGGTATGTACTTGTCTTAGCGGACTTTCTAATATTTGGTTTTGAGTATGAGACTTTCTTTTTTGTATTTTTTTTTTCTTTTTTAATTTGATTATGACGAATGGATTTTCTAAAAATTTACAATTGTGTCTTTGGTATGATGTGAGAAGAGAAAGTTTCAATAGAAAAATGGATTTCATATTTAAAGCATCATGTCGAGAACGTGATACCACGCAGATTCACAGAGATGGGCAGCCTGTGCAAATGGGTTAGTTAATCTGTTTGAAAAAAAAAACCTTTAAACGAATTTTGGATTTTGTTTTTCGAATCTATCTTATTTTACACTTAAAATTTAGTCATTAAATGTTTACCTTATATTTTTGCGTGAGGCAAATACCTAATAGCTTTAGTAGATATTTGAAACACCGCCAAAAATAAAGTCCAAAATTATTTTGACATTAAAGAAGTAAAGGATCAGAATAGACTTGACAAAATTTGGCCTAAGAAGTTCCTCCCTAGCTTTGCATATGGTTGGGATTTTTTCTCGTATTTCTTCTTTAGTTGAAGAAAATAGATTCGAAAACAATTTTAAAATTTCAACATAATCTCTGGTGGATTTTAGCACTTACCATTCAAAAGTCAAAATTTGGATTTAATATCATTTTACCTTCTGCATTTGATGGCCTGATTTTTGTTGAATGTAGAGGATATCATTAACCACAAACCCAAAGGAAATTTAGAGAATTTTACGAAAACAAACCTTGGTTTCTGCAACAGAATCATGGCACATAGTTATTGACTAAAATTTGGCCTTAAAATATTTTCCATGAATTCGTATAGGATTCAAATTATTTATAATACCTTGCAATAGAAGAAATATTGAAGAAAATAGTTTCAAAGAAACTTTGAAGATATAAGCATTTTTAAGTAAGTTATGGGCATGTACTAAACTTTTAGTACATATGTTTTTTTTTTTCAAAAAAATTATTTTTGATCATTTGTTGTTCTTTAACTTAAAATCAGGGCAGGTATCAGAATAACAAATATCTGATAATTGGAAAAGTTCAAAATTTGTGAAATCCGAAATAATTTGTCTCACTTAACAGCTGATTTCCTCCAGTATCCGACTAAAAGACACTCAACTTATTTGGGAAATTTTGAATAGGAATTGAAGATGAATTGGAGCTTTATTTCAATATAAACTGCATGTATTGTAGTCCTTAATATGGTCTTGAATTTCATTACAGTTTTGCAAGTCTGTCAGTGACGGCTTTATGAATTACAAAAACGCAGAACCCATCCAAAATTTCGTATATTGTAAAATATACGGAACATAGCAGTTCTAAGGCAACAATTCTACTTAAACCCATGCCACTATGTCAGTATTTCGTTAATCAACATGAAATTGTAATTAAAATTAAACAAGATAGATTAATCTCTCACCCTTACCATCGGCTGAGCGTCCAGCGAATTCATCTTCGCTCTCATCCTCTTCACCAGGGAAGGACAAATTTAGTTCATGTGATTCCAAGTAACGTTCGGCACGTTCCTCGAATGACTCAACAGAGTTCGATTCACCGAAAGAGCGACCAGTTTCTACACGTTCAATACGTAATCCTCCGAATAAGGGTAGCGTTGGTTCACTGTCAATTTTATTGATGGCATTGATTATATCCTTATCACTGTTATCCTGATGTGGAAGGGCAGCAGCAGTAGCACACACAACAGCGAGAAGCACAAAAACGGATTTCGAATACATTTTGTAGGTTGTTTATTTTTTTTTATTTTTTTGTTTGTTCAATTAAATAAAATTAATTAATTTTAGTTCTGATCACTGAACACTTGACCGGATTGAGTGGACGATTTGCTTTGTAATTGATTAGCTATCGGCCAAGCTATTTATTTATCATGCACACTTATCACTGATACTCAATGGAAATCCAAAAACACCTGCCAAAAAGCATGAAGTATAGCGTAAAACGATGGAATTTCATTATCATGGTATCTACGAGTACCATTGGTGGGGGACATACTATCAAAATGGCATTACCTTATGCTTAGATTGGTTGCCCGTAATCAAAGGCTTTAATTAGTATTCCTTCTACGAGGTTTCGTATAAAAATATGTTACATTACGTGACACAATTCTTTCCATCATCATCCGTCGCATATCAAAGGTATAAGCACAGCTACGGATACTACCTTTACGTATCAACACATACACCAAAAGTTGTAGGGTTTGCACGATGGCCTCCTTCCGTGTCTGCAAACCGTTCGATTTTCATTTTCAATCCATACAAATATTCTGCCATTGAAATTAGTTGATATTCTATTCACGGTTTTGATAAGTAAAGCTGGTTTCGAGACTCCCTTTTATTGTACTCCTATCTGTGTGTGCACCACCGTCACCTCTATTGTTTCCGAAATGGTAATCCAAAAGAAAACCTTTCCATTCAGGGTTAAACCTCAGCAAGCTTTCAGTTCTCTAGTATCAATCATATTCGAATGAGAGTACGGATATGTGGGGCTGGCTATCCATGGCATTGTCCAGTTATGGAATTTGTAGCGCGACAATTCGTTTCGAAATTAATTTGCTTATTTAAATTGCATGTTTTAAAGTGTGCCCATTTTGGTTGGGTACGTTGGTTAGAGTGGTGTGGTTTGGTATGGTTTGGTTTGTTTACGGTCTTTAGTTTTGGGTGCACGGATGGATTGGAATTTTTCTGTACTCAATAATTTCTAATATGGCCAGGTGGGTGTCATTGCGAAAGTGTGATGGACAGTAAGAACGAGAATTTGATTATTATACAAAATTTGGTGACCGATATCATGATAACATTGCTAACTAGAACACTTTCCATTCCAATTTGTGCTTCTACAATATATTTTGGATAAAGGAAGGCTGTTGGGATTTAGAAGGGTATTAGATGTAAATTAAATTCAAATTTTTCTTCGATTCAGTCTGACGGATAAAATGGAACTTATTACTGTTTGTAATTCCATTAATTTTTGTCATTTGAATATCTGAATTGATTGGCAGCTTTGATTTGAATCAGCTTAATGTTTTTATTGTGAGAGAATAAGACTTTTCCAAAAAATCAAAAACGATTATTTAATCTAACATATATAAGTGTATATACAAACAGTGATTTGATTTGAATTAATTTTTTGAATATTTCATTAAAACGTTGTGATAAACTGTTTTAGAGTAGGGAAGAGATATTTGTCTAGTCAGTGAAATGTGAGCCGATAAATAATAAAATTAACAAGACTATGATGCCCACCGTTACGACGGCCAAGAGATTATATTAAACAATTTTAAATCGTCTTAAATCAGGATTTTCTAAAACGTTAGGTTAGGTTAGGTTAAAACAGGGGTGTAATGGATTTTCCATCACACAAACATTAGGCACCAAAACGAGTCCATCATGATCCATGCGGAATCAGTTTCTTTGCAAAAGCCAAGAAGGACTTTGAAGTTCGTATCTTTTATGTATTTTCTCTAGGTTTTCGAAAAAGTATTTCTCCCTAAAAATTTTCTTCGCCAACACGATATTGCCTCGCATTCACACGGTATGTGTTTTATGTCATCAACAGCTTGCAGATCACCGATATATCCTTAATATATCTGTATCTGATAATTTGAGTCTCATAGCGTGTTTCCGAAAGAGAGGATGTCCTGTCAGGATTCCTACTTTTGTCCTAAGCTTATTTCTGTTTAATTTTATTAACTCCCTAGATCTTTTGCCTAGTGACCAGAGGGACTTGGATATACTGTGACCTTTGTGTGTTGACCACCTTAGGTTGGCAATGTTTATGATTTTTTCCTCGATAGTGCCCTTTATATGCCAAGGGATAGTTTGATGTTACCAACCTTACTAATATCGAGTAGCCATCCTCTTTTCGCAATCTCATCTGCTTTTTCATTTCCCTTTATACCGCAGTGTTTTGGCACCCAGCACAATCTTACCCGGTTCTGACTGCATAATGTCTTAAGCACTGTGCGACAGCCCGTGAATATATCAGAATTGATATTGTCGATTTATTTGCCTTGAGTGCGGCCTGGCTATCGGTGTAGATAGCGATATCTCCTTCGGATACCGATTTCATCAGCATTAGCTGAGCCGCCCTGAGGAGAGCCAAAACCTCTGATTGGAAGACACTACTTACGTTTGGTAGTCTTATAGACTCTCCTAGGTATGGGTCTCCTAAGAAGATACCAAAACATGTTTCTTTCACTGTTATCGATCCGTCTGTGAAAATTGCAATTGAAAAGTGATTATTGTATATTTTTTCCAGTCTTTACTCTCCATCCATTAAAATTGGATTGCCAGGCAGTAGCTCCGCTGGGACCGTGTCATGTCCGAAATTACTGCTCTTGAAGTGACCCAAATTAGTGAGCCGTATCGCACTGCTCCCAACAAGTATTTTGATCTGTAAATCAAGCGTTGTTAGGTGCCGAAAGGCTTTCAATGCTGCCGTGGAGGAGATACGGAGTGCACCTTTATTGGCTGTAAATGCAGTTCTTTGAACTGCAACGAATTTTCCGTAAACCTTTTTCTTGTTTTTTGCTTTTCATCATACTAGTGCGCTATATACGAGGTATGTCCAAAAAGTAAGAGCTTTTTTTGATGAAAATTAAGAAGTTTCGGAGGAAATGACACACGCCCCATGCCTAAACATCCTCAGTAACTTCTCTCATTCGTTTTTCGACAATTTTCCAATACAATTTTCTTCACAACTTCGACGTTATCATTTTTCGTTGATGTGCTGGGGCGTTCACAGCGAGGTTAGTTATTGGCATCTTTTCGGCCATCTTAGAAGAGCTTGTACAACTTGTAAAGTTTTTCCTATTATGCGCTATTATGACTACCTCGTCTACATGTGCAGTGGCACTTGTACCCATTGTACTAAGCTTTTTAAGGATTTCGTCCACGGGAGTGTTGATATGACTCCCCCTTGAGCAGATCCCAAGTTACAGACATTCTAACCGAGCTTTTCCCAATGGAAACGTTTATTTTATAATTTGGAAGCATGTTGCAAACTCAATTTGTAATTCCCTGTTCAATATTATTTTTTTTTGTATTCTTCAAATGCGGCCACTTTTCTGCGATTTCGTCCTTCAAACGCTGTTGGAGCGTTGATAGTCTGACCCTCTTGGAGATAGTCGATGAAAATTATTCCATGTGTATCCCAAAATACGGATGCCATAACCTTGTCAGCCGACTGTTGAGTTTTTGGTCGTTTTGGATGAGGTTCGTCGCCTTCTCGCCACTAGCTGAATGTCGACTGGACTCTGGTGTGAAATGATAGAGCCAAGTTTCATCCATTGTCACATACTGACGCAAAAATTCGGCTTTATTGCAGTTGAACAGCTTTAAACACTCCTCTGAATCATCAACATCGTTGTTGTTTTTGGTTCACTGTGAGCAAACGCGGCACCGACTTTGAACAGAGCTTTCGCATGTTCAAATATTCGTGTATGATATATCCAACACGTTTTTTTGATATCTCCAAAGCCGCAGCTATCTCGATCAATTTCACTTTACGGTCATTCGTAATCATTTTGTGGACTTTTTTGATGTTTTCATCTGAAACAGCCTCTTTTGGACGTCCACTGGGTGCATCATCTTCGGTGCTTGTATGACCACTTTTAAAATTTTCAATCCACTTGAGAATGGTTCGTTCGGCTGGTGCAGAGTCCGGGTTACACTTATCAAGCCATCAAAAAGCAATGACAAATCAACACACGAAATTGCTTAGAATCCATTTTTTTTCACAATAAAAAAAGTTGCTTCACTCACAACGCTATATCTCGAGAACTACTCGTCCGACAGCTGTCAAATTTATACATGTATCTTTTGAAGGTTGGTACTAACTGAAAATGGTATGGATTCAATTCAAGTGGTGCCCTCTCTTAGAAACGGTATTAGGTACTCTATTTATAGGTTGTGTCTAAGAATTTCCATAATTTTTTGGATTACTACTGCGGGTGCTTTATGTAGAATAATCGGTAGAATACCATCCGAACCGGGAGATTTGTACAGCTTAAAGAACTGAATTGGCCACCGTAGTTTTTTTTTTTTTTGTTTATAAGTACAGCTATTTCCCATTCGAAAAGAGAGAGAGAGAGATTATTGTTCTAAGTGTGCCTTAGCGAGAGCTATCTGATGATGTGGATCCAGGAAAGTTACCAGAACCTCTTGGCTATTTTCATCCCACGTTTCGTTACTTTTTCTCAGGTAGCTAGGAATGCTTGATTCTTTCGAAAATATTGTTAGTGCCCGCCCAATATTTTCTTCCGCACTAGCTAAGTTAATAATATTATGGGAGGTGATTGATTGGGTATACAGGTATACATTTACCACTTCTGGTACTTGACCCAATCAGTCTTCCTAGAATTTCTTTGAAAACCACATACCCTGTTTTGAAAGTTCACCTTGAAGCGTGTCCATCGATGAGCTACTCTTCATTCCCTTATTTTTAACTCTTCTGTATTCGAAACAAGGGCTCCTAGCTCCTAGCTCCTTCTGCCTATTTTTCACCACGACCAGTTGAATTCCTTCTATTGAAAATATTGAGGTTGGAAGATATAATGAAATCATACAAACACTCACCTCTTGTATATGTATATTAATATCAACATTCCCATTATATATGATGGGCGTTTGCGCCATAGCCCAGCACCAGTATTCAATTTTTCTGCCTTGCCAAGTCCTTTAGTTTCTCCGAAAAAACTACCCCGGAGTCATAGAGGAAATAAGCCGAGTTCGGACAAAGTGGTTTGCCACACTCCCTTTCGCTTGTTGCTGCCATCAGGTCACCTGAGCTGTAGTTATTCAAAAGAAATGCCTCTATTTGTTTTTTTGATTAGGATGCAAGTCCTGAGTTAACCTTCTGCCTTATAGAACAACGTGTAGTTCTTCAGCTTAAGTCTCCGGATCTTCTAGCTGACTTTTGTATGTGCTCCAATAGACAGGCAGTCGCTGCCTTACTATGTTGTAGGCTTATCTGCAGCACTTCCGCCATCTTGGAGGCGTTCCTCCTAGTCTTTGCCCTTGGTCGATGGCTTAACCATCAATCTTCCCAATCTTCCCATACTTTTCGATTTTTCGAGATATGGTAAGCAAATGTTATCTTTCACCCTTTTTTTTTTTTTCTTAAAAAAACAGAGCACTCAGATACTCCTTGCTTGTTCCTGTTCCTGGGACTTCTCAGTATCACATGACATCAGCGCCGAGTACCTGGAGTTTAATACAAGCGTATGCTGGACACTCACATGGATCCAGAAAGAATTTCAGGATGTTGTGGCTTTTATGCTTACCACACTAAAATTAGATTCTTGGCGAAAGCGTAGCATCCCGTAACGAAGTCAATAAAAATTCAGCAGTCTTTTCTGCTGAGGGACACCTGGTAACAGACGTTGGGATGCACTCCGTAGCTCTTCCTTCCTCTTCCTGCTTTTCCAGATATGCTCATATGAAACCCAACTGACAAGGAAGGTTCAGATCCTATAAAACTCTCACCTCACCAAAGAAGATCCATCGAACTCAGTCACCTATCTGCATTCAGAGTAGCCTTACATTCTTGAAGTAGCTCGGAAGTCGTAAGAAGATTCAAAAAGGCTTAAAGCTATCGCTACTGGTTTGATACTTAGCCCCCTACTCTTATTTTTCACAATATAATTCATTGCCATTAAGAATTTTAAACGATTAGTGTAATCTAACTGTGCTATTCCAGAAAGAATCATTTCTGCTTTAGGAGCCATTCATGAAGTCCCAACCACATTTTTTTAATCTCTCAGATTCTTAGCGAAACCATTTCTGGACACATGGAAAGCCGATTTCGTATTCTTAGAGCAACAGAGATTCTAGTTGCATCAGACAGCATATCCGTAAGACCAGAGCCAAATTAAAATCAACGCGCAATGTCTTCAAATCACTAGTGCGTGTTGTACCAAAAAACAACTTCTTTTCAAACGAAAGAGGCTTTGAGAGTGTGTCCTATGATATGAATAGCAATGGGAGGAAGATCCATTAGTGCATTAAGATGGGGGTGCTTGGGAATGCAGTGTAGAAGATCCATGGGGTCTTGCTTTGTGACAACCCTTATGTCTTGTTGAAAGTTCCTTTGCACTGCATCCTTTGCTGCACCCGCTTTCACATATTGATCGCTGTCAGCATCAGAAACCAGAAATGGTTTATCCATAAAATGATTCATACCCGTATATGCCATGCTCTCTAACAGCAGTTGCACATGCCATTGTCGAAAGCACCCTTAATGTTAAAGAAAATATCAGGCGCGAGCTCTCTCTGACCAAGTGCGCCCTTAGTTCTCACGCAAAATGGGTCTAGATGGTAGGTGGTGTTTATCGATCTGGAGCTCATTTGTTTTTTTTTTTTTTAAGATCTGCCGTAGTGTGCATATTTGGTCGGTGATGCACTTTCTGAACCTGAAGCCATACTGATAGGGACCAAACAGGTTGTTGAAGAATGGCTTCAGAAGTTCACACTACTATACAGAGAGAAACTTGTAGGCTATGTTAAGAAGACTGATGCCTCTGTCGTTGGTCTCCTTCTTGACGATCGGATAAACAAACAATTCTGAGGTTCTATTCATCGGGTATACTTTCGTCCGAACATTTTTTACAGATGAATTGGTGTATGCTCCTTACCAAATCAGTGTTTCTACTACGACATTCCTTTGTTCGGGTTCGGTTCTGGGCTTGCATCCGTGGCATATTTTTCTTAATTTTTTTATAGCTTTTTCGAATCTCATTCCTGGAGTAGCATTTCTCATTTTATTTGACTGCACGCTTCTCATGTTCCTTTTTTTTTCCTCCTTAGAAGCCGGTGTTTGTCTCTCCTCTTCTGCACGTAGAGCTCATGAGTAGTTCTAGTCCTTCTATGTAGCGAAAATTTGTATGAATCTTGCTTAGCTGCATGTACCTGTTGGCACTCGTTTTCAAACCAGGGGTTTCATTGTGGTGGCCGAATGAAACCCAACATATCAGAGGCGGCATTCCACAGCGGCGGCATTTTGACGATGTTGCTACTGGTCTTCGGTAATTTATGCTAGCAGGAGAGGACGGTTGATTAATCAAGACATCACCAAGTCTTGTTGCGGAAACCGCGTGATAGCTATGACAATATTTCGCCCCGTGGCAAAGTCAATTAGGCTGAATCTATTATAGGTGGTGGTATCGTGTCGATTATACGAGTATTTTCAGAGAGTACTACCAAAGATGCCCACTCTTCCTAGCTTTGCATTAAAATTGCCGAGTACAATGATGACAATGTCATAGCTTGGGCACTGCTCGTAGGTTTAGTCCAAGAGCTCGTGGAAGACGTCTTTGGTGTCGAAGTCTTTCTCCTCTGTGGGAGCGTACGCGCATATAAGGCTAACGTTGGCAAATTTAGCCTTAAAACGGATTATTACGAGGCGCTTACTTACTTACACACTTTACACATACCGAAAACTGAAGACTTCTTGCTTAAGTCTAGCTCAAATAACAATTCTGCATGTAACTACGCGCTGCTTTTGCGGTCGATAAAAATTGCCTTAGAAAATGTCGCGACCCATCACATTGTAAACAGTGTTTCGAAGCAGTCCAGGGCCTCCACTAATTGTTTGACTACACACGTGGCCTATTAAGGGACCTAACATTCTACGTGCAGATCTAAAGTTCATGGCCCTTGTTTGTTTACAGGAGTTGTCAACAGTAGATCCATCCACATCCGAGTGTTGTTGTTGCTTGGTAACTTAACTTTGTTTTTCATGGCCGGGCAGGTACACCTGCGACATAACCCTCAACCTGTAGGGCCAGGTCTCATTTGGTTTATTTCTTGTAAAGTAAAGAGTAAAAGGATATATTTGCAGCCATCCGAGAGCCATCAATAAAGCAGCACCCAACAGAATTATACTCGACCACACACAAGGGCTTTTATGTTTATGGGCTTATTTAATGGCGAAACAAGTACTTCTAAATGCCAAAAGCCTCCGACTTTATGGCTGCATGTTTGAACACGAAGTCTGACACAAAATTAGCTGATAGCTCTAAAGCTAAATTCAACATAAGTAGCTGCTTTCAAAAATATCACAGGACGTCAGAAGTACACTTGAAAAAGACAAGAAAATATCGCGAAAGAATCATTTTATGATTGCAACTTAAAAATGATGGTTCATACTAGTAGATTCTACAACACAAATCTGAATAAAAACAGATTAGTCAAGAGGGAAAGCAAACTTAGTCACCAAATAAGAAAACGGGAGCAAAACCAATGCTTTTGGCTGATTGAAAACACCTGTGACTAGACCAAGGGGCTAAAGGTTCAAAATTTCTAATTCAGGGAAGCCTTAACAATAAAAAAAAAATAGGTCATGCCACTGTATATTCTTGAGTCGTCATATTTGTAACTTTATCAAAGCTCTAGCTCAACAAGAGAATCGTCTAAAAAATCATAGCACGACATTGAAGTGGTCACGCGGATGCAAAAAGAGCATATTTCTGCTTCAACCAACACATGCAACTAAACCAAATGAGTTGACCTGAAAAGCCAATCCTCGTACTTGCAATATAACTTCCAACAAGGATGAGATTGCCACAGCGGTTGCTTTGCTTGGAGTAATCAAAAGCCACAATGTTTACGAAGTGCAAACTGCACGCCCAACCGCAGTTGCCAATACGAGTACAACAGCAAACATAATTTCGTGTAAATTTGTAAACAGCTTTGACAACACTTTGTCCTTTATCGAACATACGAGTTTGTATCAACAAACTGTAAAAGAACATTGAACGGTGGATTGAATATCGATTGATCCTTGGGATTGAAAATGCGTTCGACAGTTCTAACAAAGGATTTTGCCTGTCTTCAACAGGTGAAGCATATGAGAAAAATCTGCAATTCCATATGTGCGACCCTTAATGAATATGTAAAGCTGACAAATGGAATTTTTCACAAAGAATACAAAGCGGGATGAGATATGGATTTGTCCTTTCAACCACACTGTTTTCGTTGGTGATAAGAAATGAACTTCTTTATCAATGAGAACTGCAGGATTTCTATCGTCTTCAACATCTAAGGTGAAACGTCCTACGATAATAATGGATTCAAATCAGACGGATAATGGACAGATACACAGATACACATGCTCTAAAATTCTAACTCTGAAAGGAAAACAGAGGCGACAGTGCCGCATATGTATAGATCTTTATCTTCCAGTAAATAACAATAATATCCATGATGGAAGTAGAACGAGTCGAATGAGACATAAATCCGTATAACACAGAACAGTTAATTTATGGTTCGGAAAGTTATTGAAAAAATTAGCGAGATTGGAAGAAAATTGCGAGAAACCACTTGACGGGTATAAGGCTAACAGACATGAAATAGATAAAAATTACGAGCGTTATATCTTCTTGTTATTTTTATTTATTTAATCTACGAATTTAACTTCAATAGATTTCGAAATATATTATATATTATATTATATATACGTATATATATTATATACACATGAATCATTCAAGGTATTGCCCATCGCTAGCTACAACTTTTTCCCATCTTTCTGGCATCTCAAAAGTATTTATCTTTTCAGGGTATCCACGAATCAAGTCATTTTTGGATGTCTTCATATCAGCGGAGTTGCTGATCAGCCAGATCATGTACAATTGAATGGAACAAGTAATAATCGGACCGCGCAATATCTGGAGAATATGGCGGGTGGGATAGGAATTCGCATTTGAACGTTTCCAGGTATGTTTTAACGGGTTTGACAAGATGAGGCAGAGCGTTGTCATGCTGTAGAATCACTTTTTCGTGCATCTGCTCGTATTGTGGCCGTTTTTCGCGCGGTACTCGGCTCAATCGCATCAATTGATGTGATAATATTCCCCAGTGGTGATTTCGTTGGGTTTGAGCAGTCTATAGTAAAAAAAACACCGATCTGGCCCCACCAAATACACACGGCTGAGCTGACGACGCAGAAGCATGACCGAACAGTCCCCATGACTTTCTTCTCTTTAATTTGCTGTAATGAATCCACTTTTCTTTACCAGTCACGATGCAAGGAAGAAAGCTCTTTCTTTTTACCGCTGGACCAGTTTTTCATAGGCGAAAAAACGGAGCTCAACGTCCGTTGGCTTCAAATCATAAGAAATCCAAGTTTCTTGTTTTTGAATCATTTCCAACGCACGCAATCGTTTTTGAATGGCAATTCAGCGTGTTCGAAGGATTTTGGCCTTCCTTTACGCGGTCGGTCATCAACATCGAAACCATCGTCTTTGAAGCGACGGAACATATCACGACATGTTGTTTCACTCAAAGCAGCATAATAAAATTTTTTTCGGACATTTTCGATGCGACATATTTCAAATAGTGAAAGGACCTCAGACAAGACATGCATACGCAACAAGAGGACGAACGATGTGGGTGGCCATGGCTCAAGTGGTAGTGTATTGACTTCCTATCGGACAGTTCGGGGTTCAATACTGTGACCGAAAGACTTTTTTTCAGGCAACTAAAACGTTGTGAAATAAATGGTTGCCTAAATACAACATCAAATCCATTTTCTCTAACAATTTAGTCTCCCCATTAAATGTTGGATGTCACACATGGAGCGAAACAGCCACTGAGCCCAAAAACTTTTTTTTTCTATCTCTGTCCTCTTTTCCAAACAAACTTAACACCTGCTCAGGCACTTTAAGTGTATTCATACCCACTTGAGCACTAAGTTCTTAAAAAAAAAAAAATAATAATAATAATAATGCCTTAGTAATACAGGGATTTTTGGAATCTGGAGAGTTTCTTTTAGAACCCCAATAGAGATAGTTCTTTGGTAACTTTAAAATCGTCAACAGTTCGTATTTGAGCATTATTTAATGCATAATGTGAGAAAATATAGGGTTTTCCAATAGGGACTTGACAACTTTGAATTTAATATGTGAACGCACTCTTTTACTAATAATCAAACTGTCTATGTCAATTTATTCATTAAGCCCAACATTTTCGTCATGGTAAAGTACACTAACGAGCAACGCCTGCAAATTATAAAAAAATTTTACAGATATTCGGAGTCGGTGACTGCAACTTTAAGAGTGTAAACCTCCAATTTTCGGTCGTAATTCTCTCCCTAGTAGACAGCAATAACAAGTTTGGTGCAAAAATTTGAGTCTACATATTCGTTTTGTGATGTTGCCGTGTCAGTGAGACAACGGGTTGGTCAAAGTGTCAAAAATATCGCTGCCGTTCAGACGTCCGTAGCAAACGATCCAAGTCAGTCAATTCCAAGGCGTTCTCAAGATTTGGGCATCGCTCAGACCACATTATGGCGTATTTTGCGCAAGGATCTTGGTTTACACCCATACAAGATCAAGCTGACTCAAGAATTGAAGGTGATGGACTATTTGAAGCGACGTATGTTCTCCGATTGGGCTCTGGAGAAGATAAGTCAAGATGATGAATTTCATCGCAAAATCATCTTCAGTGACCAAGCTCATTTTTGGCTCAATAGGTTCGTCAATAATCAAAATATACGTTATTGGTCGGGTAAAAACCCACATATGTTTCATGAATCACCACTTCATCCACAAAAAATAACTGTTTGGTGCGGTTTGCATGCCGACGGTGTTATTGGGCCATATTTTTTCGTCGACGATAATGATCGTCACGTTACTGTGAATGGTCAGCGTTAACGCGCCATGATCACCTATTATTTTTGGCCCGAATTGGAAGATATAGACTTGGACGACATGTGGTTTCAACAGGATGGTGCCACAAGTCGATTAACCGGCTCGTTCGTGCGATTTAACGCCGATTGACTATTTTCTGTGGGGCTACGTTAAGTCATTGGCTTATGCCAACACGCCGACGACGTTGTTAGAGCTCAGACCCAACATTGAACGCGAAATAACGGCCGTTTCGGTCGAAATGTGTGGCCGAGTCGTTGAAAATTGGGTCCAACGAATCGACCGCTGCAAACGTGCCCGCGGTTGTCATATGAACGAAGTCAAGTTTTGATTGTACTTCAAGCCAATAATAAAGTTTTTTGAAATATCTCAAATGGTTTGCCTTTTATTTAAAAAAAAAAAGTTGTCAAGTCGTTATTAGAAAACCCTATACAATGGAAAGTCCTGCTGTAGCTCATGCAAGCGCATTTGCCGAGATTTGACAAGTTGTTTAAGCTACATCACTAAGTGAATAAATTTAAATCTTTTTGCAGTGTGAAACAATCATTTATTGTTGATATTTTGGCAAACATTTTTATATCAGCTGCATACATTAGGCAATAGCAATGTTATAACAGAGTCGGTAGATTATTAATAGAAAGAATGAATAGAGAAAGACCTAGACGACTGCCTTCATCCGAGTCGACCACCGATGACTGCACACTCATAAATTTTGGTGTGCTGCACAAGGAAAAGGAAAAATAAACCGCGTAGCGTAGAAAAAAAAAAAAAAAACACCGCGCGCTTGTGAAAAAAAAAAAAATAGTTCAATGCAGTGGAGAATAAAAAAAATATCACACAGTACGGATATCCCACCTCTTCCGCCCCTGGTCGAAGTACTGTTGCCAGTAGTCGGTCACTGCCGTTACTGTATTTATCATAGAGTACATCCAGTGACTGAGTATATGTAACAACCGATGGAAAGCCGGTTGCATGTGTGAATTTTTATGGAGCACTGTTTCATTTTGTTGCAAGGGCATAACACTGACAGCAATTTAATTCGGTAAACCAAAGATAAAATTATCACTTTGTAGTCTTGCTTAGCATTGTTGGTATCTGTGCTTTTGTCTGTTTGTTTGTGATTATGACTAGTGAATCGTAGCTAAAAGTTATCACTTTTCTGCTTACGTCCACGTCTTTAAGTACAGACCAACAGCTTTGGCGTTCAGTGAAATACAGGTTGACCCCCGCCCATACTACGACTCCGAATATCTGTAAAAATTTTTTATAATTTGCAGACGTTGCTCGTTAGTGTACTATGATGAAAATGTTGAGTTTACTGAATAAATTGACAGTGACAGTTTGATGATTAGTGAAAGAGTGCGTTCACAAATTAAATTAAAAGTTGTGAAGTCCCTATTGGAAAATCCTATATACACCATACGTACTAGTACATACTATAGTTCAATGAAAGTTTTCTGACAGTAAATAAAGATCAGTTTGGCCACTTTACTACATTGATCAATCCCGGAATTTATTCAGAAAATTAAAAATACCAGTTTATTCATCTAAATCTATATTATCCCCTTCAAAGTAATCCCCATCGACTGCAACACACAAAAAATTGCGAATAATGATGTCACTTTTCTGCCCACAATTCTGGTCTCTTTCGGTGAATCGCTTAACGCAAACGTCTCATTACGCCCAAATAATACTCTTTGTTTACTGTCTGGCCTTCTGGCAAAAATTCATGATGCACTACACCGTTGTAATCCATGAAAGGCAATGCCTTCTTTTTTCACTGAAAACGACATGGTTTTTTTTTGGTCTCAGCTCATTTGGTGAACGCCATTCACTTGCCTGGTGTCTGGATTGCGTGTTGTACTCATAAGCCCACGTCTCGTCTCCAGTAATGATTCTTTTGATGAATGTGGGATCGGATTCAGTCTCGCAAATCATCTCTTTTGTGACGTCAACACGGTCTCGTTTTTGCATGAAGTTGAGGTTTTTTGGCACCAACTTTGCTGCTACACGACATTAACCAAAATGTCTTGGCCGGTTCCATAGGCAATATTCAAGTCCTCCGCTATCTCTCTAGTGGTTAATTTGCTGTTATTGACCAACATTTCCTTTACTTTATCAATGTTTTCGTCGGTTTTCGATGTCGATGGTCTGCAATTGCATTCATCATCTTCGATTGACTCACGTTCGGGCACCATTTAATCTGTTTTTTATGCAAAACACAAGTTCGTTGTTGCAAATTTAAATCCGTTTCTAAAATTGTAAAAAATCGCCAACACATACAGAGGTAAATGTACTCTTGGCTACGTAACTTTTGTAAATGTCAAGCTATGATGCTAAGACTTAGAGGTAATGTGAACAACAGATGTATCAACCCAACAAAAAAAAAAAAAAAAAAGAAACAGAACTCAAATCGGAAAAATGGGAGCGCTACACGGTGGTTATTCCGTTGATAGTCATACCGTTAACAACCTGGACTTGTTTTTAACTTCTCGACCTGATATGTACAAAGCCAATGTACTATTCCCTCTAGTCTTGTCGGACCACTGTGTCATATCAGCTAATTTCTCGTACATCAAAGACACATTTAGAAAAACAATTCCAAAAAGAACCGTATTGCAATACGAGAAAGCCAAGCGGCGGTTCTTTAGGAATAGTATATTGTCGTTACGTTTTCTTGATAACAACATAGATGCCGATCACTGACACCATTCTCTTTGGAATGAGATCCTTTATCCCCCATTGGATGCAGAGTATCAAATTAAAAGAGAAGGCATGGTACGACTCGACGTGTAAAGAGACTGTCAGGGTCTATAGAGGAAAACTGAGAAATGTCTTCTTAAGCCTGTAAAATTTTAATACGATCAGTAACTGTGGCAAAGAATAATACAATATCCCAAAGGTAGTAACAATTATTGGTAGTTCGTCAAAAATATTAGAAATTCTGCCTCATGCTTCACCCAAACGCTTATTTATAATGACATTTCAGCTGTTAGCTCTTTGGACAAGACCAAGACAAGACATTCAATGAAAATTATTCCACGCGCATCCCAAAAAATCAACGCCATGATCTTGCCTGCAGATGAAACGGTCTTCGCCTTCTTTGGTTCTCCCTTTTGAATCCATTGTTTTGACTGTTCTTTTGTCTCGGGTGTAAAGTAATGGACCCATGTTTCATCCATTGTTATGAAACAATGTTTTGTTATTGTGAAACTGTGAAACTTCGCTAAGCACTCAATTGAAACATCTTCATGACACTGTTTTTGCGCGAGTGTGAGCAAACGCGGCACCGATCTTGCACACAGCTTTCTCACGTCCAAATTTTCAAATAGTATGCGACGTACTGCACTTTTTGAAATGCCTACAATGTTTGCTAGCTCACTCACTTTCAGTCGACGATCATCCAGTACTGCTTTGTGGATTTTCTTCACCATTTCTGGAGTCGTCACCTCATTTGGTCGACCACTGCGATGCTCGTCTTGGCAGCTCGTACGGCCTCGTTTAAACTCAGCATCCCTAAATTTTACTGTTGTAAACGAACGAGCAGACTCACCCAGAGTGGAATCCTGTTCAGATTTTATATTATATTATATTATCGAGAGAATGGTCGCGATACATGTGTGCAAAATCGCCTTGCGAATGCATCATCCCTCGACGATGCCACACGCCTGCCAACGCAGGAAATATTACGAAAGTTCGCTTCAGAATCTGGTGTGCAAAATTGAATGTGAACTCGATGAGAAGGAATACGCCTTAGACATTTTCATTGACTTTAAAGGTGCTTTCGACAACGCAACTTTTGATGGCATGTGTAACTCAGCCAGTATAAAAGCAATTCTGGTGAATAGGACATTGTTTGCGTTTTTAGGCCGCGGTCAATATGTGGTGGCGGGTATAAGCAGGGTCTGGCCATCTCCATTGTCATGGTGTATGTTGGATGACTCACTGTTCAACGCGCTCAATAGTTCTAATGTCTATGCACAAGCATACACGGATGATATATATGTACTGTCTGCTCGAACGTGTCTAGCGACTGTCTGCTCCAAAGCGCAGGAAGCCCTAGACGTGATCGGTTAATAAGCTTTCAGTCAATCCTCTCAAAACTGAGGATGTTCTCTTTGCGAGAAGGAGGAAACTGTCTGGTTCGACTCATCCAGTGCTTACAGGCATCACTGTCCAATTTTCCAAAGAAGCTAAGTATTTGGATGTCATTCTGGATAACAAACTTCTCTGGACTAAACATGTTACGTCAAAAGCCTCTAAGGCTCTGTCGACCTTCTGGCTTTGATAAGGTTAATTATATTCTATGTATGGGTTAGTGGAATAAACTCTCGCAAAAAAACGTGATTACTGCTTTTACCAGACTCCAAAGAACGACTCCCCCAGCACTCCTGCTTTTACTCTAGACTCTAGAGAATCTTTCTTCTCATAATATTCATATCTGCACTCTCAAAGCCAAAGGTCTTTCGTACTTTAGGATTTCACGTTAGGAAAGCTTGTATCTGTATTCCAATCGAAGATTTACGCAATCCTAATTGTAGCGAACAATATTTAGGAGAACCGGTGGGGAGAGCGAAGCGTTTGCATCTCAAGCGACAACCAAGCCTTTCTAAACCCTCTTCTGACTTCCAACCTAGCTCAAGGATGCAACGGATCACTGAACGCAATTAAAAGGCTAAATTCAGTGACCCTTGTCTGGGTCCCAGAACACAATAAGATCACGGGAAACGAAAAGGAAAACTGGGAAATAGGGTTTAGAGGAGACTTTTTCTATTGCTCCTACCTACGTTGGGTCTGTCGAGCTCAGTTAGTTTATTATGAGGTTCAACTCTTATATAATAAAATTTTGTATGAAAATGTATCGTCAGTCATTTAACATAAATTATAAAATTCATGAATATGCGAATGTTCACTAACATACACCTGATATCCCAATAAAGACACGGCTCGCTTCTGGTCTATCTCCTAATTAGTCAGATTAGAGAAGAATAATAAAAGAATGAAAATCATTGTTTCAGAAAGTATAAAAAGAATACCAAGGGAGCTTAGATTAATATATTCAAATAATTTTACCTACCAATAATTTTTATTCAGATTTTAAGTTTCAAATGTATGGAAAGGCAATGACCGGTTGAACATAGGTACTTCTGTGGGATAGCGGGATTAGCTCAGAGCTCAAATTAACCCATATACATGATATCTTAACGACCTATCAAAGTTTACGTTTTCCACGGTCCACTGATATACAGAGGTAGCTTGTGTTCTTTTAGTACTGAGGAAAAATCGAACACAGAGTAAGAGTATAGGTTTACATGGCTCAAATACAAACGTTGTCCCAAGGCCAATGGAAAAAAGTCTCTGCGTCTTACAAGCTAAGCTTCATGCCATCCAAAAACCTGTCAATATCATTTATGAAAGAGAATTGAGTGAGCCTAATTTATATACTCGTCGATAGTCGAGAAGCAAAGAAAGTATTAAGCTCAAACTTGTTTGAAGCTAAATCAATGCTCGGCTGCTTTAATACTTTTCAAGACGTATCTAAATAAAATGAAGTTAAGCTCTTGTGGGCACCAAAGCATAGGGATATTAATGGAAATGAAAAAAAAAACAGATTAACTGTCTAAAAAAGTTTTAAAGCCTAGAGCTTTTCTGAGGCATCCAGTATTTAGCAACAAATATTGTAGTATATTGGGCCTTCGACAATGTAAAAGAACTATGCAATCCTTCCAAAATAAATCCGCATTATCTCTTAACTTTAAAAGGAATGATGTCAGAATACTGGACAGCTTTTAACTGAACACTGCCAACTTCGATATCACTAACAACTCAACATGCTATTTGTATGGAGGACGAAGAAACCACAGAACATATACTTTATGGATGCGGGGCTCTTTACGTCTCAGAAACTTGTTCTTCAGTAACGAATTGCAATAACAATTGTGTTAGATCGTTCGTGTTTTTTTTTAACATTTTTCACAAGATATTTGCACTTAAACTAGGAGGATAACGTCAAAAAATTACTGTAGCTTTAAGATCAATCTGATTGTGACTTCATTGATGACGATGAAAATGATGATGCAACATAGCAGCCTTGGGGGTGACCGTGGTGTAGTGGTATATGCATAGACTCCTCAAGCAGAGGGTCGCGGGATCGAATCCCGTGCGAGGAAATTCTCTGAAAAAGCCATTTCATAGAATTTGAATGTAGTCATATGAAAATCCCGTCGGCGACAATTCTGACATGAAGGCATAACACTGATATTGGAGTCGTTGCTGACTGGGCTTAATGTAACGAAATAACAACTAGCACGTACTAAGACCCACTGGTTGAGGATGCACTGGCTCCAGTTTGACAACCACCTCTGGGAAAAATATCGAATCTAAATACACCTGAGTTTCAAGCTACTACACCACCCACAGTAAAAGGGTATTTAAATCCCCTTGGTGCGCGTGCGGAATTATAAAAAAAGAAGCCTGCAATCGAGGAATCAACAGGATCACCAGAATCTGAAGATGAAAATGTGGATGCTCCTGTAGCTCAGAAACAGGATATTGTCAGCGAGCCATCAAATGTATTTAATATTTGTAAATCACGTGAACAAAAGCGAACAGGATCAATGCCAAGCAGTTTAGAAAAATGTCTCATTCGAAAAAGATCCCTGCCGATTAAAAGTTCTTGTCAACATGAGAGGTGTTAAAACGCCTATAAGTTACTTTGCGAAGTATTTTCCGGAGGACCATTGCCAGGGTGCATGCTGTTTTAAAAAAATGTAACACATGGGCTGAAAAGTCAGTGCCGTTTTATAGTAAAACACAAAATTTTTGCAAAATTCAACTTTATTTATCAATATAGTTGCCTTCGAGGGCGATACACTGATTGAAACGATTTTTCAATCTTTCGATACCAGTTTTGTAGTACGATTTCGGTTTAGCCTCAGAATAGGCCTCTGTTTCGGCGATTACTTCTTCATCGGTCTTAAATCTCTTTCCGGCGAGCATTCTTTTAAGGTCTGCGAGCAGGAAATAGTCGCTGGAGGCCATATCTGGAGAAGCAATTCGTAGCTTCAAACGCTCCAACAACGCAATATAATAGTCGCTGTTGATATTCTGCCCCTTTAGGAGATAGTCGATGAAAATTATTCCATATGTATCCCAAAATACAGATGACATAACCTTGCCAGCCGACTGTTGAGTTTGGACGAGGTTTGTCGCCTGCTAGCCACTCAGCTGACTGCCGACTTGACTCTGGTGTGAAGTGATGGAGCTAAGTTTCATCCATTGTCATATACCGACGCAAAAAATCGACTTTATTGTGGTTGAACAGCTTTAAACACTCCTCTGAATCATCAACACGTTGTTGTTTTTGGTCGACTGTGAGCAAACGCGGCAGACATTTTGAACAGAGCTTTCGCATGTCCAAATATTAGTGTATGATATATTTAACATGCTCTTTTGATAACTTCAGAGTCTCAGCTTTCTCGATCAACTTTTTTTCAATTTTGTGGACTTTTTTGATGTTTTCATCTGAAGCAGCCTCTTTTGGATGTAAACTGCGTGCATCATCTTCGGTGCTTGTATGACCAGTTTTCATTTTTTCAATCCACTTGCGAATGTTTCGTTCGGTTGGTGCAGAGTCCGGGTAACACTTATCAAGCCATTTCTTTGCGTCGGCTGCATTTTTTCCCATCGAAAAGCAATGATAAATCAACACACGAAATTGCTTAGAATCCATTTTTTTTCACAATAAAAAAAGTTGCTTCACTCACAACGCAGCTGTCAAATTTATACATGTATCTTTTGAAGGTTGGTACTAACTGAAAATGGTATGGATTTAATTCAAGTGGTGCCCTCTCTTAGAAACGGACTTTTCAGCCCATGTAATATGCTTTACAAACGCATGGCAAAATTTTACACATTACAAGTTCACAAATCAAAAAATTGTATGGCTGGCACATACGTATGGGGTGCATAAAGCATATATAGTACGGATGTATTTGGCCGAAGGATATGCCATTAAAATTATTCAGAACTCATTGTCCCGAGCTTTGTTTCTTATGCTTTTAAAAAAATATGCCGTGAACTGAGTACAGATGTCACTGAATACTCTATTGATGAGCAGATGATACCGTTTACCAGAGGAACTTTCATCAGGCAATATGTTAAAAACAAGCCCAGACGCGAACGTCTTACAAATTTAATTGTCGCTACATCCAATAGACTTATACGAACTGTGTTTAAAAAGTAAGGTGACTTTTGAAATTTCGCGGGCAACGTACATTCGATTATCAATTGTTTTTTGCTGTGTTGGTACACATGTCCCCAACATACCATCTTGATGAAAAATAACCCGGTGGCGCTCCCATTGTTCCGATTTGAGTTCTGTTTTTTTTTTTGTTAAGTTGGTACATATGTTGTTGACATATGTCATAGCTTGACATTTGCAAAAGTTGCGTAGCCAAGAGTACATCTATTTTGTGTGTGTTGGCGATTTTTTACAATTTTAGAAATGGAAAGTTGAAAATATTTTAAAAGTGTTTCGGCAACGATTCTCTAAAGAAAACGGTCGTTTACCAGTGCCATGAGCGGTTCAAAAGTTGTCGTGAGTTAATCGAAGATGGTGAACGCAGTGGCAGACCATCGACATCGAAAACCGACGAAAACATTGATAAAGTAAAGGAAATAACAGCAAATTAACCACTAGAGAGATAGCGGAGGACTTGAATATTGCCTATGGATCCGGCCAAAACATTTTGGTTAATGATTTGGGTTTCAGTAGTAGTAGCATTCAAAATTTCAAGTAAAATTTATTCAAAAACAGACAAATAAAAAGGTTAGACGTGTTTTGGTGTGCTCGGCGATTTTCAATTTTTATAAGAAATGGAGCAAAGAATTTGCATCAAATTTTGTGTAAAAAAGTTAATCAAGTGCTCTAAAAGACTTGAAACGTTGACAGTTGCATACAATGAGTCTGCTTAAAGTAAACAAAATGTATTCAAGTGGCACAAGCTCTTCCAAGGTGACCGAGAAGATGCCAACGACGAACCTCTCTCTGGACGCTCTAGCACATCAATCAAAGATGATAACGTCTAAGCTGTGAAGAAAATTACTTTGGAAAAGAACCGTCGTATGATCATCGCTTAGGAGCTTTCGAATGACGTCAATGGTGATACCGAGTTGATCAATAGGGTCTTGGATATATGCTTACGACGTCGAAACTAAAGCCCAATCGTCCCAATGGAAGCACCCAGCAGAACCAAGGCTGAACAAAGTACGCCAAGTTTGATCAAATGTTAAAGTTTTGATCACTTCTTTTTCGATTACCGTGGCAAGAGTAGTTTTAAAGTTGTGTGCCGTTTGTAAGAAGCAATACAAAAAATGTCCGAAATTGTGGAAAAACAATTCATAACTTTTGCATCACTGTTATGCACCTGCTCATTCATTGTTACTTGTCAGAGGTATATTAAGCTACAGGAACTATCATGACAAGTCGCTTTAAAGGCATGAACGTTCCATTGGACAAAAATATGAATATAGGGGATATTAGCCAATTCGTAGTCCCGAACGACGGGATTCTAGGTATGTAACCTTGGTTTCTACAAAATTTGGAAAATATCCTATTGGCATAGTAGATACATGGTGTGAAAAGAAGAGTAAATATATTTCAGTTCCTTATCCTGAGATCATTAGACGCTATAATTCAAACATGGGTGGAGTAGACATAGTCGATCAATTGATGGAATACTACAGAATTTTCATAAAAACTAAGAAAGCAGTTCTTGATATGGTTGACATGCCCAAATGTAATTCGTGGAGGAAATGTAGAGAGCATGCTGAAAAATCTCAGATACAGAAAAAGGATATAAAAGACTTACTTAAATTTAAATTGGTGATTGGAGAAGCTTCGGCAAGAAGTAAAGATATAGCACTGCCTCTGTCCCTCCCTAATGATAATTTAGCACTACAAACTTATCTAGCGACAAAAAATGTAGGTCAACAAACCCACCGGTAGACATATAATGTGACCGTACGGTTTAGTTAAAGAAGATTACTTTTCGACCATCGAAGTTGTATTAACTAAAAGTCATCATTGATTTTAACTCCACCCTTATCCAGATGGCTAATGGATGTACTGAAGATGAACTAAACGTCATCATTGTACATATGAGTTGACCAATGGTGGACTAGCGCAGAATGCTCAGTAGAGGGAAAAGAGAATCGGTCCAAGAATTGATTCTTGAGGGACGTTTTCTGGAACTGTTAGGAAACTGGAAAAACGATCTTTGGCAATAACATAACTTTTTTTGTTTTGTTTTTGTTTTTGTTTTGAATTCTGAACACTTCATGTAGCCTTTCACATAGTATTTAATGGTTGACCGTGTAAAATGCATTGGAAAAGGCTAGAAGTAATAAAAACGAAATATGATTCATATCCATGGATTGATATACATCAACCACAGTGAAAAGAGCGCTTTTGCAGTTATGTTTCGAAATTTTGAAGAAACTTTTGTCAAACACTTTACTTAGAAACGACAAAATTGCTAAAGGTCTAATATCTCTTTCATTTGATATTCGTTTTTCGGAAACAGGTTTACATTTAGCATTTTTTCACCTGGGCGAAAACTAAGAACTGTTTATAATACTGTAAAATAGATCATAGATATCTCAAGTGAAAGGAGAGAGCAGCAGTTTTACGAACCGAGGGTCGATTTTGTCAACATTTGTAGCGTTTGACTTTAAATGCTTCAGCCACATATTCATTGGTAAGGCAAACAAATCCAAACTGAGAGTATGAAGTGTTGTGTTGTTGAGATTGGTTTCGAGACCAAGTCCTTATTAACTCTTTTACAGTCAATTTCATGAAGAGTTATATAGGTCTCTTCTCGATTCCAAGTCGAAGAGGATCGCCACTAATTTTACCAGAAATTTCATATCTATGGCGACAGTAAAAACAGAAGAAAGTATCAATTTCAAAACGTTTTCAACGACGGTATGCATTATTTTAGAAAAGTCGTTATTCAGCCAGAGGGTTTATGTAGGGCTAACAACTTTGGTCATGAGTGGAACATGCTGACCAAACATAGCATTTTTCGTTACGTTTCATGAAAGTCTTAATAAGTTACAGCGACCATTGATAAGTTGCAGTACATCTGTTAAAGTGAATTTACCACATGCTAGGAACACTAAGTCATCCATGTAAGCTACAGGAAACTAAGACTTTTGAGATTCTAAGGCCATAGAAATTGAAGCACACTATATTCTGGGATCCGGGATAATTCAGAGACACAGAAGATGTGCTGATGCATCTTCACACGAGTTATTCTCCTTGAAGTGCAAATATTCCTAAAACACCAACTGGACAAATTTTAAGAATAAGCTCGGCAAGTCCAATGGTGGTCCCCCTAAGGTCAGGACAAAACAAAAGCTAGAGGAAGCTCTTCAGAACATAAACGGTACCCTCACCAAGTATTTTGGAATGCTATGCAAGTAATCAATCTTGCAGATTGGCTTTTCCTTTGTGGAACATAGACGTGCAGCGTGTTCGTAAAAAAGCCAGAAAAAATGCTAACCAGGTCACTTAAGACTAAGGCTAGAGGATCTTTACAGATCGAAGCAAAAATAACTTAAGAAGCTAAATCAAAATTCGAAGAATGCCCCTTATAGAATCCGGAAAAATCGAATTAGTCGGTCAAACCATCAGGCTAAATGAAATCAATCAAACAAAATCACTCAGAAAATCTGATGACACCTACAATGAGTCGAAAGTAGGGACTCTCCGTCACATACTCGAAGCTTACTTTTCAGGTAACTTAATCAACAAACCAACAACCAACTCCTATTAAGCTTAATAGCCGTAAATGGTACATTTCATCTGTTGTGGTGACGGATGAGGCTATTAAACATGCTCTGGCCTGGTTTGATGACTTAAAGTTGCTTAACATCGACAGCTGCTTGTAATCCTCAAGAGAATCTTCACTGCTAGGCATCAATACCGAAACCATGACAAACAGTGAGAGTAGCTTTTATACCGAAATTGGAAAAGAGGACTACACTCTACTTTTAGTCTGACTTACTTCATGTTGAAGAGCATGGATAAAATGGTCGAAATCCATTTGCTCAAAACTGCTTTGCGATGCAACACGTCTATGTGTTCTTCAAAATCCAGTAGACAGAATTAAAGACGCATTCAACAAGACGTTGAGGGTGCTTTTGACAATGCAACTTTAAACGGCTTGTGTTTCTCGGCCAGATAACATGGCATAGACGAATCATTAGTTTATGGGAGAAAAGAAAGGCTGGCTGTGGCCAACATGTTAGTCGACTCACAACTCAACACACTCAATAGTTCTGATGTCAATGCACAAGCGTTCATACGATATAGCTGTACTGTCTGATGGATCGTTGAATGTCATCCTGGATACCAAACTTCTATTGACTAGCCATGTGACGTCGGAGATCTCTATGGTAATAAACGCAATGCCGATTAGCTATACTGAAAATAAGACTAAATAAAGCTAAGTATTTGCATCTGCTTCGATAACCAAGACACGTCTAAAGCCTTCCTTAGACCTCTCATCAGTTTAAAACTACTCGTAGTTCTAAAGTGCAAGGCTTCTCTAATTGTATTCTGAAGGTTGATTTGACTGAGAGTTTTTTCTGTCCCAGGTCACGTTGGAATCCTTGGTAATAACATCGCCGATAAACTTTGTAGGCAAGGCCCAGAGGAGAATGCCTCTGGACCCGAGCACAACTGTAGATGAAATGACTAGCTATGATGGCGGCAGTCTAAAAGAAAGGTTTCCGAAGACTCTTGAATTTCAGATATTTCCACCGGGAGGTGGAAAAGCCTATAGCTTATTGGCGTAAAACTGATGTACCATACTTTTTCTTGCCATTTCTAGCAGAGATAAGATCTTGTTTGCTCTTGACAGCGAATCTCGTGCGTGAACTTGTCAGATACATTTCAAATGATTGAAAACCGTTGCTAATTCCTCCGAAACACTATATACGAGCATGTCGTATTCATTTCAAATGCACAGTAACGGAAAAAGAAATTAAAATTAATTGGGGTCATTGAACATTTCTTTTATTAGATTTTGCATTTTTGTACAATAAATTAACAAATGATTTAAATTTGCAGTAACTCGTTATAAAAAAAAAATAAATAATTCTCCTTTTCTTATTGCAAATAACTTAATTATTGTAATTAACTAGAAACACACAATTGACATACATTGAGTTGGACGCAAACTCGTTTAGAAAAACACTTGCTGTCAAACCCAATCATATGGCTTCAACATTAATTCCTCGATCTAATTTAATAAATTAAACTACAAACTAGAAAACAAAAAAGGCACAACTCTTCTCGAAATACGATCGATTTCACGAAAGTTACAAACTCTATTGAGTTGGAACTTGTCCACGGTATGCGAGCTGTTGTGCATCGTCGACGTCATCACCCATGCTACGGGCATATGGATATGATGAACCACCTGATGACCAACCTTGTTGGGCTGGTTGTTGCCATCCAGAACTAGCTGCTCCACCACCAAGGCCACCACTACCACCTAATTTACCAGCACCACCGAATAATTTCGATGCACTCACGGCTAAGGCCAAAAGGAAGGCGATCTTGGCGACAATGAGGGCCTTGGTGGCGAGCAAGGCCAAACCTCCTAAAAGCAATGGCGCCAAAGCAAACAATTTAGCACCGACAGCTAACACCAATGGTCCAATAAGTTTCTTCATCTTTCCACGACCTGTAAAAAAACACATTCACATATGAATTAGATAGATGAAACAGCTTTACGAGATACTTGCTATTTACCTTCTTCAATGGCACGGGCAACTTCTTGGGTAGTTTCAGCGGGTACCTTGATTTCTAGGTTGTGTGATCCAAAGAAATCAGCAACGGATTGCATGGCCATATCCATAAGACGTCCATTTCTTTCGTCTGACTCAACTGGGAGCTGAGTCATGATGTCATTCTCGGACATTGCCTTACCAGTGCGTGCAACTGGAGCAGTTGGATCTCTGTGTATGAGAGGAAAAGGTACCACGTTATGAATGCTACCAAGTAGCAATTGAAAAAAATAAAAATAAAAAAATAAATAAATAAACACTTATTGCATGAATGGAAACTACACATCAAGTTCATATCAATGAACTGTGATCTCATGCAACTCATTGCAGTACATTGTGTGGTGAGTCTGCAAATTTAGTATCAAGACTTTCCACTTAAGTTGTATCTAACACTAGACAGGTTATGGATACATGCACTTTACTACTGTGTAAGCATCACTTTTGTCTATATGAAAAATCTCCTTAAAAGTTTGGAATGAGATGTTTTCACTTTTCGTAATTTTCTTACTTTTTTTCTGTGATGTAATTTTCACTTAACTCACACACAAAAAAAAAAAAAAAAAAAAAAAAAATTATTTTTTCGCACCTTGTGAACGTAACTCCATTAGCGAGAATAATGTTGTTACTCCTTGCAGCGCGATTCAATGTGGTAATTCCTTTGACGGCTAGACATGTTGTAATATCCTCACTTTCGAAACAGGATCCCAGGTATTTGGCTGCCCTCGATAGGGTGCCTTCACTTTCGATTGTATTATCGATGACACTTGGAGCAGCTAAAGCTGCAGCAAACAACATAACAAACACTAGGAACACTTTCATTTTTGCAATATTAGTAATTTTGTTAACAATTTTTTTTTTTGTGTTATTTTTATTTTTGTATGAGATAAAACCGCACACGGCACTTAAGAAAGTCACACGTTTTATTCACCGAGCTATGTGATGTATCACTAGTGAAATGTGAGAATGATTTGATGTACTTGTTCGGACACTGGCACCCTTTTATACCACTTTAAAAGTCACTTTTCGGATGTACCGTATAGCCGTTGAAGCAACCATAAAAGCACAACGAATGTGGTTACGTATACGGCTTGTTGCCCCGTAAACCCCTCCCAAACCCAACAAACTTCACACTTAGTGGTTGCATACTGTATACTCGAGTCGAATCTTCCACCCCTCATTGCTTACGATCATTGTTTACCATTGTAACACGCCAAGAGAGATGATCACTTAAGAGGGGGAAGAAACAGCAAATTTCGTCAATATTTACTCTTGCAAAATAGGTATACCCGTACACAATAAACCGTAAGTAACTAACAAACCAAAAAGAAACTAAAAACAAGAAACAATCCAACAGAGACTTTTCCCAGGTACTTACCATACTTGCGGATGACAATCTCAGTAATACTCTCTTTTTCTACGCTTAGATATCAGTGCGTAAACGTGAATCCCACTGAGAGCAGAAGCAAAGGTAGAGCGCGAAAAATCGTAAAATAAAACAACAAAAATACCAAAAAATCTTTGGCTTAAATAATCAGTAACTTAAACATAAAGATCAGAGATCAGTGTGGCCGTGGTGGAGTTGAAATTTGGCATTTGTGTTTGAGCAAAAAGAATACGAGTATGTTCTAGGGAAAGATAAAGGGAGTTCGGAAAATAAATTTAAATAAACACTTTAATGCATGACTGGCAATTACAAAGCGTATACTGTTGGTTTTTGATACTTGAAACATGTGGGGACTTATATACGCCAAAATTAACTGCGTATTGTCTTACAAAACTTCTATCGTTACTGGTTTGTCCACGTAAAAAGAAGTTGCAGTGGAGAGGCATGAAAAATCCATAAACTTCGGCTCAAGGTCTTAAGAAATAAAGACATACACGACCTACTGAGCACTCGCAAGCCCTACTAGTTCACTTAAAAAGAAAAAAAAAAACGGGTTAACAATTATGAAAGTAGCCAAATTTTGGGGCCATCTTATTATTTTACTCTCTGAAAAACCGTTTCCTTATTGTCCGGAAAATAAATCCTTGCGCAGAGATTCATGTAAACTGGTACACATATTGAAGCTGTAGAGTGCCTCGCGCGCTGAAAAAAATTCTGCATTCAATTTTTGTCATGCAATCAGATATTTCGGCACAATTATTTTTGGCAAAATTATTCTACTAAATCTGATAATTTATTAAGATTATTTACTATATATTATATTTTGCTGTTCGTCCTGACCATGATCACTAGCGTATTTATTACTCAAAATTAATGAAAAGCCTTCATTCAAGATTCCAGCAATACGAGTATATCAATATATCTGACTATTTCTATCGTGTATGCACTGCAATGAAGGAGTTTGAAAACCAGTTTTCATACGCATGCATTCAAGTACTTGTTCCGTACTGGGATAAGTGGAGAATATGTAGTTGACTTTGAGTGGAAAATTAAAAGTCGTGAGTTCAAGTCGAAAATTCACTGCTGCTTGGAATTGGCGATTCACAAGCGGTATCTCACTTCAGTTCGGTAAACTAATAGTGGCGCAAAGGAATAAAAAAAACTCTGTTACCTCGGTTATTCTTAACCTTTATTGATGATTGCTAGCAGACGAGTGATTTTACCTTTTGTTTAAAACCTCCCTTGAACCTGCTGTTGGCTTATGTCTTCAGAGGTGAATGACCCTTTACATTAACATACATTATGTAACATTTCCTTAGTATTGTGCCCTTTTTATAACACTACTACCTACACAACACATTGTCCATGTGCATTCCTTCACATTCTTTACAATGCCCCATATTTTCAGATTGGGTGTTAGAGTGCACTTAAGTTATACCATACTATGCATCTTATTCACATCGTTTTCGGCCATTATGATCTTTGTTGAGTGTTGGTCAGAAGTATTGACCACATCCTTCAAATGTTCGTAACCTATGTTGAGGCGAGAATCAGACGTTTCTCTTGATTGGGATGCTGACCGATTTTGACAGTTCTCGGTTTTCTGTCATGGCGGTGTGTTTTTTGTGAATATGTGATCGGTTTTGGCCTTTCATGTGTTGTGTGCATTCGGACTAGTACTCAGTACAGTACTCATTGCTATTTTGTGTGTTTCAACCTGGAAATCAGTGCAACAAATCTTCATTGAAAAGAGCCACGTACAGATGTCAACAGTGTTTAACGTAGATACCCGCATTGAAGGCTCAATCCTACGGCATGTCATCGTACGAGAAATCAAACCAATGAGTTGATCAGCGCCCTTCAAGTAGTACAAGTATCACTATTAGTACCTGATTCAAAGTTGTGTGTAAGGCACAAAGTTCCCCACAAAATTCCAGGGCTCCCCGGCCTCCGCTGGTAACTGAATATAGCTTCCTGTCGAGTCTCGTAATCTTGCGGTCACTTCCAGTTAGGAATCTTACAGTTCAGGACTGGCGGCCTTTCCAACCTGTTCACCTTTAATCTTGTCACTAATTGCTACTATCTATGAACATGCCGTTTGCGACAGAAAATCTCTTTTACGAAGTTACAAATTCTTTCGAATTTCGTTGTGTCAACGAAAACAACGCTGACAATCCTTGACATTTGAAAATTTCGACACACGCAAATAACATGCGTCTAATCCTTTAGTGGAAGTTCTGCATGTGCATCTTGCCACCTCGCTTAGGCCTCTCTTATACAGAAATGCATTTAAGAAACCATTCTTTATTAGCGCAAAGGCCAGACATTAGGTTGAAACTTAGCTCTGGTAGTCTGCTCACGCTCACCACTTCCTGAAAGAAAGAATCTTGTAGTTGAACACACTTTGGAAAGATTGTGCCTCTTTCTTTCTTTCAAGTATGATGTTAATAGAGCGCAATCGTGTCTAAAACCTTTTTTAACATCAAAGGTCTCGGTGAAGTCGTTACCGTTGACAGAGTAGCGAGCGTCTTTAACCGAAAATTTTGCACAAACGGGCGGGTTTGGCAGAGCTTCAAAAACTAGACCTGACTCTATATAGCGCGTTTCTATAAATGCTGTCATATGAGAAGGTGGGTATCGATTTGGACTTCTTGTGTTTTCTAAGGAAACGGTATGTAAAATTGTGTATGCAATTTTGAGGAGATATATACTTTTTAGCATTGGCGCTGTTGAGGGGATCTCCTTTTCTGTGGATCCGCAAATGACACTGAGATATCTTCCATTAGCCATACACTCTTCTGACCAGTGTCCAGAAGATATGCTCGTTTATGGTCTCCACAAAGCCATTTCAAGCAGCTTTGAAAACCTCGGCCGTTAAGTTGTTAAGTGCAGCTGCTTTGTTGCGTAGATATTACTTTCTTTACTTTTTTAGTTGGTCAATTGAACGGAAGTTCACTGAAGTAGTGGAAGGCTCTACTACAAGGTTTCTTTCCACATCTTTAGAGGCTTCTGAACGGATCTGCTTGACAGATACTTTTTACATGTTGGTTAAACTTCCGTACTTTATTCCTGGAGTACAACTGTTCAATATCTTCTGATTTTTTCTTCTGTGTTCTTCCAAGTCTTCTGCTAGTTAAACTTAGGCACAGCTCGGTCATTACAGCGCCGCTTTATAGACTTTCTGTTTAGCTACACGTACTTGCCGGAATCTTTCATCAAACTTGGGATTTCTTGATGGGGGTCTTGCCAAAAGTGTTTTGCACGATTTAAAAGTGGTGATTTTGGCTTGGAAGACGATGAACGTCCTGGGCAGCCAAAAAAGTTTGAAGATGAAGAACTGGAAGCATTACTCTATGAAGATTGTTGCCAAACACAAGAAGAGCTCGCAGAATCTTTGGGTGTCACTCAAGCAGCCATTTCAAAACGTTTAAAAGCAGCTGGATATATTCAAAAGCAAGGAAATTCGGTTCCACATGAACTCAAGTCGAGAAACGTCGAAAGAGGTTTTGCATGTCCGAAATGCTGCTGGAACGCCACAAAAGGAAGTCATTTTTGCATCGGATTGTTACTGGTGATGAAAAATTGATCTTTTACGATAACCTCAAGCTGTATTATGAGCTGCTAAAACCGGGTGAAGCCATCAATGGACAACGCTACCGAACACAATTAATCCGTTTGAAGAGAGCAATAGCCGAAAAACGCCCGGAATGTGCGACCAGACACGAGGAAATGATTTTCCATCATGACAACGCTTGGCCCCACGTTGCTATTCCGGTTAAGAGCTATTTGCAAAACAGTGGATGGGAAGTCTTACCCCACCCGCCTTATAGCCCAGACCTTGCCCCTTCTGACTATCATTTGTTCCGGTCGATGCAGAACGCCCTCACTGAAATACGGTTCACATCAGAGCAGAATATCAAAAATTGGCTTGATTCATTCTTGGCTGTCAAGCCGGCGCAGTTCTTTTAGGATGGGATCCACAAATTGCCAGAAAGATGGGAAAATGTCATAGCTTCAGATGGACAATACTTTGAATAATACTATTGTACATGTTTTTCTTAAATAAACGTTCAAATTTTGGAAAAAAAACACCGCACGAATTAAATTACATACCCAATAGTGAAAATGCGAGTTTTATATTTTGGTATTATTTATTTATTTACCATATTTATTTTTTATATCATTTTTATTTGAGCATTTCTCAAATCTCCATTGATTTTGGTGCTTGTTCTCCTTGAATCAGACAAATATATTCTTCTAGAAAATGACATATTTTGAAACAATAACTCTGGTCACACTGGGCTATAATTTACTCCCAATAAAAGTGGTCGCATTAAAAGTTGCTGGTAGCCAAGACTGTTTGGCTTGTCTGGGTCCCTGCTAGTCTCTACTCTTTTACGCTCCCGAAGAAGGCCACAATCAGAAAAGGCCAATTCCGAAAAGAAAAGTGCTTATGGCCTACGTTAATGGTGATAAACTACATGAAGTGGATGAGAGGGTACTTAAAGCTGGGAGAGTTGACACTTTGGATGGCAGCCAGGGCGGAGCTCTGGTTTAATTTCACAAGATACGAGTACACATTTGTATTCGGCAGTAAATTTGTTTTTTGTTTTTGTTTTTTTCTATTTTTTTTTGGAGAAAATGTGGACATTCCAGACTTTGTAAGCAATGAAATAGGTAGAGCGGTCACTGAATGTGGTAGCGAATTTGGATGTGAAGTGGTTACCCATAACGTTCTGAGAGTGGACAATATTGAGTGTGCGGCATATAATAAATTTACCGCGTGAATCTCATATGAACGTATAATTATTGTATCTTTATGAATAATAAACGAAAAAATTTTAAAAATAAAACCGAAAATCATTTTTGTTTTCTTATGTTGGTAATATGGTTAGTTGACATTGCTGAGAAATTCTATTCTACATAAATCTACTAATTTTTAGATAATCTGTGCTAAGTGTTACATTTCATATCTTATGATGAAGATAGATACAGAAATGAGACTTTTGTCTCTGTGTTTACTTTATAGATAGTATTTGTGGGATTCGGGTGACTTGAGTGTGACATAAAGACACATTCATTGAGATGAAAAATTTATTTGAAAAGACAAAGTGCTTTTTCTCGTAAATACGTTGGAATGGGACATAATACATATTTTCCTTCTTGAATTGTTTTTGTATTGGGCTGTTTTTTTCCTGGCAGACAACAAGACATAAGTTAATACTTCTGAACCTTTTGGGCGTCTATTTATCCAAGTTAAACTCAATTTAGAAAACCTTTTTCCACTCATGAGAAATCTTTATAAATATTTGTTTGCAAAACTTTGCACTGAGAAAGTTAAACATTTTTAAATACATGTGTGTTGCTTATATCTTTAATTAAAAATTTAATTAATACGGAAATAGCATTCACTAAGGCTCTCATCCCCAGTTAAATGATTTCTTGAAATTTGGTTAACCAGTAATGAGCTGTGCGTATACTTTGATAATAGTTAATATGACTTTATATCCAGAGGTGTAGAATACATGTATTATCGGTTGTAAACTGTAACAGTAACAAACTGTTAATATGCTTTCTTATGATACTAAATAGAAAAGAGTGCTCTGTCGAGTGGTATGAACGTGGGCAAACTCAGCAAACCACCCAAATGGCAAACTAACAATTAAGATTTTACGGTTTTTTTTTTTTTTTGTCGGAACAGAGCACTAAAACAAAAAGCTAGTCTATTGTACTCCTATTGTACTCTTTGTAAGTTTCTTTTAATGAAATCTTTCTATCTTGCAAAGAAAGATGAGTAAGCGCTTTAGTAAAAAGGTGGCTACAGTACCAGCACCCACCACGTCAGCGCCGAGTATAGTCATCACTTTCACAGCAAGCATCGCAAAATATTGTGTCATTTATGCCCAGCACATTTTGTGTTTAGCAAAACTATAATGCTCCGTCACGAAGCTAGTAAGCAACCTGGAGTCTATCATGCTGAGGGACAGCAGACAAGCCCCTGGCTTCCTAGAGATGTTGGAAAGCATTCGTTTGGGCTGCCTACAACCTGGCAAGTTATGCCAACTGTCAATGGAAGACTTAACCGAGAACGAAGTCAGAAGTCAGACCCAACGTAGGTTCAGGTCCTGAAAAAACTCTTCTCTGAACCTTGATGTTAAATGCACTCATCATTCTCCGCAATATAGTTCGTTTCCATCCTGATTGCGTAAATCTCCGTTTGGAAGACAGATGCAAGCTTTCCTAACGTGAAATGAAATCTAACGTTGTCGTCCTCCAGAAAGACACCAGCGCCACATCCTATAATAGTTTTAGAGCTATCCGTGAAGACCCGACTGCATTCACTTCCTAGCTCAGATCACGATCCAACAGACAGTACAGCTATATCATCCACGTATGCTTGTATATAGAGGTTAGAGCTATTTAGCGCGTTGACCAGTGAGTCGACCAATATGTAGACAGAACGCTACATTGCGGACAACCCCTTTTTACACTTACCAACACATATAGTATTGGCCGCAACCAGCATCCTCAAAGTAACCAGCGTTGTTTTTTACCACAAAACTAGTGATTCATTTACGCCCTGTTGTCTGGCCGAGTTACACATGCCGTCAAAAGTTGCGTTCTCGAAAGCGGCCTCAACGTCGATGAAAACGTCTAAGGTGTACCCCTTCTTGTCGAGTACGCCTTCAGTTCTGGCAATTAGATTCTGAAGCACACTCTTGCACGATCTTCTGTAATGGTAGGCGTGTTGCATCGCCGTTCTCGCTATTTTGCGAGTAGTCCTATTTTTTGATTTTCGGTATAAACTCTATTCTCACTGTTCGCATATTTTTTTTATGTACGCTGAGGCTCCCAAAAAACTTAAAAAAAGTAAGAGTTACGAACCAAGTAAGTGGTGATGAATTTATGATGAACGAAGAGAATGTCAACTAGCTAGGTCTCGATAGGGAAGAAGAATAAAAAGGGTAGTCCTCGAGGAGCACATCGAATGAAACGACATTGAATGTTCTCGATTCAAGACATATGATCACACTTAGCTGGCATATTCGAAAAATAACCGGATAAGGGTAATGTAAAGCGATCTTGTCAAATAGGTGTTGCAAAATTCTTTGGAGCATTGTTTGATAAAACCGAGTGCTGAGTTGGCTCTAAGCATTATTTCATATGGGAAAGAAAGCTTAACTCTTTGTCGTATAATGTTCCAAGGTCGCGAAGGGATTGATCATGGGGATATAGATTGGCTACCCAGAAAGATAGAGGGGAAGATAGAACAGCTTAGCAACAAAACTGTTTCGGAATAGCACCATTAGAAAAATAACATGATTGTAAGCTGTTACCTATCAACTCTTCATTGTATGATACAATGTTTCATACTATTCTGGTTATTATGATAAGTTACGTTAGGACAACAGATCGATACGATCGATAGGATCAGATAAGCTGAAAAGAAAAAATTGCGACTTTCATTAGAGCTGCCATAACAAATTTCATGTATAAGGGTACAGATTCGGCGTGGGAAATCGGCTTAGGGAGAATTCATGAATTTTAAGCTAATAAATGATCGTCTGGCTGTGATTCGCATCAAAGGCATTTCCAAAACTTAACCCTTATATGTGCACACGCACCTCCCGAAGAGACGGAAGACCCTATCAAGGAGGATTTTTATGAATTTCTGGATGGAGCTTACGGAACCTGTCAATATTATGCTCGGTGACGTCAATCCTAAAGTCGGAGAGGAAAACATCGACCATGTGCTAATCAATGGGAGGCACGCATGCAACATCCTCGACGTGAACATATTTCGAAGGGCAAACGTCGACTCTTACCATTTTCTTGTTGCAGCTAATTCTTCAACGAGAAGAAGATGCGAGCTGCCCGGAAGAAGAAATTCGACATTGAACGCCTAAGTGCACCTGGAGTAATCAAAGTCTTCACCTGAGTTAGAAACTCTCAACTGCGCAGTCATCCACCATCAACGACAGCAATCAGTGTCGTATCGCGAAATCATGAAGGAGGTAACCGAAACCATTGTAGGGTACTAGTGACCCCAAATAAAGAGCCCGTATTATGACGATGATATGACAGAAGATGGACATAAGAAAACGCTGTAGCGCAAAACAAAGGCAACTAGAAAAGAGTATCTAGTCGGGAGTAGAAGATCCTGCGTAGAAAGAATTTCCGTTAACATGACACGTACCAGTGTGACTTCCGGCCCGGCAGATCGTCTATAGAAAAAATTTTTACACCGTGACAAATCCTTGAAAAGACAAACGAATTTAGGTCGAGACTCACCACCTTTTTCATTGACTTCAAGGCCGTATATTTCGCACAAAACTGATCCAGCGTGACGCTGGAAAACACGTGAGCGTGCAATTTGGAACACCTCGGAACTGTTTCGGCAACGAGATGCGCTATCATGTGACTTATTTAATCTTGTTTTGCAGCAGATAGTGCGCAGGGCTATGTGGACGATTTTCACATTCTCGGTCGTTCCCAGCATGCCGTGATAGAAGCTTTCACAGAAGAACAGATAAAATTTGTTGGCATTGAAGTAAACGAGGACAAGACTAAGAACATGTCATCAACAAACAGGCGAACATCTGTCCACTGCTTAAGTTCACTAGTTAAGTTCACATACCCTTGAGTAAACGTGAACTCCACAAATGACACCCTAGTGAAAATCCGACGAAGAATTACCCTAGAAAACCGTTGCTACTTCAGATTGGCAAAACAATTGGGTTCAAAGCTGATATTGGGCTCCTTCGAAAGAAAAATTCTTCGACAAGTTTTTGGTCCTATGTGCGAGGAGGATATATAGAGAAGAATATACAACAGCGAAATCTATGAGCTGTACCAAGATGTGAATGTAGACCAAAACCCAAAATATATCGAGGAACAATAATGCTCCAGCTAAGAGGATCTTCAATTCCCAGCAGCCAGGTTCGAAAAAACATGGAAGGTCGAAAATCTGTTTTAAAAATCAACCCAACGCAGATGCCAGAACGCGGTGTAGTCCGTACACTTACTGAACTGTGTTTTGTAGTGTTGGCCGTTCACCAAATTCTTCACACAATATAGCTCTTTCGTTTGCATACCGAACACATTCGAAGACAACGTGCTCCACGTTCTCTACCGTATTTACGCAGCGAGCGCAGGACGGACTCGAATCACGGTTTCGGTTAAATAGATATTTTCGGAAACAACCGTGACCCGTCAAGAACTGTGTAAGATAGTAATTCAGTTCGCGGTGCTTTCGTTTTACCCAACTTTTAGTCCTTGGGATTAGAGGATACGTCCATCTCTCTTTTCGGGACTCGTTCCATTGTTGTTGGCATGCTTCTATACTGCGGCTTCTTTCGAATTATTTCGCTTGATTTACGGATGGCCCGATTTGCACGCGATTTTTATAAAGTCGCCTAGCTTCTAAAGCTAGGATATCGACTGGTACCATAGAGGGTTGTACCAATATCGAACTCGCAGTGCACATACGAGTAGTCTGTACACAGATGTGATTCCCTTGATGTGTGTCTTTTTATTCGCGACGTCAGGCCATATTTGTGTCCCGTACAGGTTGGGGGCACAACTCTCGCAAGCATTAGTAGTTTTCCTTGCTTCGGGCCACCGATATTCGACATGAGTCTCAAATGAGCTACTATCGCTTTCGACGATTTCTTAAAAGCGTATGCAAGGTGATGTTTGAAATTAAGCCGAGCATCATTCATCACTCCCAGGCATGGGCTGGAAATAATTGTGTGCTTTCCTACTTCTATCGTTATCGTCTCTAGCACCCTTCTATTCGTAATGAGAATGGATTCCGTTTTATGTTCTGCGAGGTTTATCAATGATATTACCTCGTTGTAATATAACTTGATTTCTTCAAGTCTTTTCGCCACAACTACAACAGCAATATCGTCTGCGAAACCTATAATGGAGACTTCCCTGGGGACTGGGAGTCATAGAATGTCGTCATACATCATATTCTATAGTAAGGGAACTAACACTGATCCTTGGGGCACGTCCCCTGTAATTTTATAAAATTTTGCCCCGTCGTTAGAGTATCCTATCGGTAAAGTAGCTCCTGATCAATCCTAATATGTACTACGGTACATTAAATCTTTCGAGGCATTGTAAAATACGCGACTAGTTCACTGAGTTAAAAGCATTTTTCACATCAAATGTAACCATGGCGCAGTACTGTTAACTGCCTCCTTTCCATAGTCTACCTTCTATTGCCGATTGGACTTTGTCTATTACGACTTTAATCGCGTCGATTGTCGATCGGCCCTTTCTAAAGCCGTACTGATATACCGCAAGTCCATCATTGGCTTCAATGATAGGCTGTAGTCTGTTGCATATAATTCGCTCTAATAATTTGCCCATTGTGTCGAGCATATAGAGCGGCCGGTAAGATGAGGGCTCCTCCGGTGGCTTATTTCCTTTTGGTAATAATACCAACCGTTGGTATATCCATTGTTTAGGAAATATTCCCTCGCTTAAGCATGTATTATACATCCTAACGAAAACGTCTAGGCGGGTCTTCATCGCTATTTTTAAAGCCCTATTTGGTATGCCGTCTGAACAAGGAACTTTTTGATTTTCTACTCTCTCGATCGCCGCGGTGAGTTCATAGGTTGCTACGGCAGGAATGTGTTCGCGTAGTTCTCGGATCTCGCTTACTAAAACTCCGTTATGTTGAGAGGGGAACATAGTTTCTGCGGTTCTGCTGAGTAATAGCGGCAAGTCGGTGCCGGTCTCTGAGCTGTTTTGAGCTTCGCGGTTATAATTTTGTACGTTTGAAGCACTGTCTTTTGCAAGACTAATTGGCGGATTTGAGTGCGGCGAGTGCTTCTTTATACGCAGTCCTCAATATCAAATGTCTATCCGTATCGCATCTAGACAGTTGGTATTTTCTCGTAACTTAAGACAGGCCTATTGAAGTTCCTTAATGTCGTCGTTCCATCAATACGTTGAACGTCGGTGGTTTTGTGACCCCGTTCGAGACATTGGTATATCGCAGTCAGCATGCAGTTGTCGCGTTCCTTGACGTACGATCTCGTCCGCTGATCTCCCTTCAACTTGTCGTTTAGCTTCAACATTCCATTTCGTCTTGCTTGCTTGAGGCCGAGTGTTTCGAGATCATGTAGGACTATGAAGTTCGATTATAATTTCATTATATTACCGAGGGTGTAGTGATTGCTGACGCGCCAAGTCGTATTCCTAGATAAGCCACTAGGGCATTTACATGTGAATTACCTTTTTTGCAGAGTACCTCTAGCACGTGTCATCAGTGGTGCAGTATTTGTTATTTATCGAATTTATATAGTGTGTCGAAGTTGTTGAGGTTATAAGGAAGAGAGAAATGCTCCATGAAAAATTCCTCAATAATGAAAAATGGCTTTTTTCATCACAGAATTGTAATGTTGGCTTCCAAAGCGTCAATCGTAAATGGCTTATTCCTGAAGAACTGAGACTTTACATATCTAAGCGGCCAATTTACCGTTGCAAAACGTGAAATTAAGTGCTCACCAAAATGATTTCTCAAGAAGTCAATTGTTTCACGCGCTGTATGGCTCGTAGCGCCATCTTATTGAAACCAGAGCTCACCGAGACAATGTGCTTGAATTTCAGGAAACACATAGTCTGTTAACATGGCGCGATAACGGTTACCATTGACGGTTACATTCTGATTTGCCTCATTTTTGAAGAAATGTGGACCAATGATTCCACCAGGCCATAAATCACACCATACCGTTGTTTTTAATGGATGTAATGGTAGCTCTTGGTACTTTTCGGGTTGCTCATCAGCCCAAATTTCAAAATAAAACACCTGATTTTCATTGAGTTTTTCCAGAGCTCATTCACTGAAAATATGACGCAAATTCAAGTCGCCTGGCTTCAATTCTCGCACAAATTGAATTTTGTACGCTTTTAGGCCGAGATCCTCACGTAAAATACGCCAAGTTGTCAAATACTTTAAGTCAAGTTGCTGAGAACGACGACGAATCGATTCGTCACGGTCTTTGCGTACACTCTCTTCACTACGTGCTGTATGTGGTCTAACCGGTAGAGTATCATCCACTAATGTAAACTGGGACTCAAATTTGCGAATGACAATGGCAATAGTGGTTTCAATAGGTCGATTTTGCGCACCGTAAGTTCCCCGAATCGCACGAAAAACATTTCTCACAGAACGCTGATTTTCGTAATACAGCTGAACAATTTTGAGACGCTGTTGTGGTGTAAGTCTTTCCATGATGACTTGCTAAATGATACTGAACAAAACTGACAAAGCAGTTTGATAAAAGTCACGCGTGATTTGTCAAAAACAGCCTATCGATGAATCACCCTATATAAATAATAACAAGTATTGTGAAAAAAATTGGAAAATAGCAGATGTAGGCATGTCAGAAAAAGGACCCACGAGGTCGATGAAAACTGCTCTGCCGGTTATTTCTTGTGAGTTTAAGAACTTAAGCCCTTTTTTGACTTTAGCAGCACGCATTGACCACTGTCAGCATTCGGATCCAAAGTAATGCTTAGTAGTATTGCTTCGCTCCCAAAGTGGTGATCCGATGCGTTGTATATTCAAGCAACACATTCGTTCAGAAATTTCGCTGTCGATATAAAAATATGGTTGTACTGCTAAGCGCGTGCAACATAATGCCTGTTAAGTTCATGTTCAATTTAACTTTCTAGAATTTGAAGTGCGTTCGCGCAGTATTTTCTAGGTTGCAGATATAGATGTCACTTTTCTAACATTTTCTTCTTGCTCCTTAGCAGGATGGAAATCAGATCTTTGGAAGTGGGTGAACACCTTACCGATTTTCGCTGTAAATTTCATATGGTTTCCCAGAGTTTGACATGTAAGTCAATGTCAAAGAGCCTTTCACATTTGGCAGAAAATTCTCGACTTGAAACACGTTTTTGCCAAGATATATGGTACAATATTGTCAAATATTTCAAAGTTCAGAATTGTTTTTTGCTAAGCTAATAATCAAAAAAATTATATATAACGAGAACTAATATATTTTAATATCTAAAAGTTTTGGTTTGGTTTTTGTCGGTATCCACAATCTTAGTGAAACTAATTGGCGGAGAACAAGTTACGAGTAACAAACTTATCTCAACTTGCTGGTAAATGTGCTCATTGAGAGCTTTCTGTGTCACCTCGTTCATATCGGTTAGCAATTTCTCCTAAATGCTTGACAAGCCTTCAACGTGAGAAACAATATAAAGAAAAAAAAAACTTGTTTACTTTGAAGTGATTTAAACTTTTGAAAGAGTGAAGGAAGTTAAAAGAAGAAGACGAATAAAAAGTGGAAAACAAATCAAAATAATATCCGTTTATCCATCAACGAGTTTTCATTTCCTACAGCTAAAAGCCTGAAATCTATTTCATGTCTTTTCTTTGTCCATCTGTCACACCTTGAGAATGATATCTAACCTAATGAGATGCGTACACACAAACTGCGGGCATTGTATCTGTACATGCTTGCATACATACGTGTAGTCAATTGCTTTGAAAAAGTAGAAAATTCGTTTCATTGTTACGAATAGTTGGGCTGTCGTAAATTCCGAAATGTTTGCCAAGAGCCACACGACGAAGACGACGGCGACGACATGACCGGCGTGAAGTGACAGTCACAATTAAACGTCAACTACTATAGGGTCTTCTGGTAGCTGCTACAAGCATATCAAATAGACTAATTGACTTCATTTTGGCACGCATGCCACTTATAATTGTGTATCGTTAGGAAAACATGCCCAGAATCTATGTAGATCAAATTTGGGTACACCTAAATAGGTCGTTTTGAATTTTCTTCCACCGATTTCTTTAAGTTACAGGACATCAATCCTACAAAACCAGCTGAACTTCAGAGTTAGATAAAACTAAGTGAAATTTTCATAATTGTACTCATAATATTCGTATGACACCAATTGCACGTCTTCCCTTAAACGTGTTATCGTTCGAGTTGGAACAAACTTCATCACCGGAGAATTACATAACTTTCACTTTGGCGAAACTGGACGCATAATAAGTCTGGTGTATGCATTATTATATTATGCAGTGACTACGAATTGCATCCGTAAGGTACGTATGTACACTGTACATACGAGTATTACCTACTCATAGCCACTGCCTACCAGAAATTTCACCAACAAAAATTTTTGATTGATGATGATGATATCCGTGCAAGGAACGTGGCAGGAATGTAAAATGCATGTGAACTTTTATGGAAATATAATGCAAATTTAATTTACCACAGAAAGTTTAATTGGGCTGACAGCTAAGAAAATTGGTAGCAAGTTGCCGGAACATGTTACATGCGACATTAAAAATTTATTTCTTGCAACTAACTGCTCTTTTAAGGAATTAAAAGAATGGAAATGTGTAAATTTAGCACATTGCTCGTATGGTGTTTTAGTTGCATTTTGACAATTGTTTTTTTCTTTTGGATTACCGAGATTGACCGCAATTTAATCAAATGAGTCAACGTTAAAATTTCACTTTCTTGAAGTAGAATTTCTTTTGATTTAGTTTTTATAAAAAAGATATCTGTTCTTAGTAGTAAATGTGATTTAGAGCATTTGCTTTTCTAGTATCCACATAATGTCCACCATATGTGCCTGTCAGGAGACTCTCCCAGTGCATAAGATTTTCCATCGTACAACATAGTAAGGTATCTCCGAAATTTTTATTTCGAATTGGAATAGAAAAATTTGATATCATTCAAAATTTCTCTTTGGTTGGTTGAAAGTTTATGCAATCCAGCCAGCCAGCGAATTATATTGTGGAGAAACGGTGAAGGGGGCGAACCATTTGCATTTGCAGCGACAGCCAAGCTGCACTTAGAGCCTTGCTGAACCCCCTTAAGACTTCCAAGTTGGTTCGAGAGTGCAAGAGATCACTGAACGCAGTCGGAAGGCTAAATTTAGTAAATCTTTTCTGGCTCCCAGGTCACAATGGGATCACGAGAATTGAAATCGCCGACCAACTTGCCAGACTCGGTTCAGAGGAGAGTTTTTCAGGATCAGAACCTACGTTGGGTCTGCCTGCGTCCTCTGTTAAGACTTCCATTGACAGTTGGATTTCCTACGAGCACAACTGCAGATGGCACAGCTCCGCTGGATGCAGGCAGACCACATGAATACTTCCCAACGTCTCTAGAGATTCAGCGGCCTTTCTGCTGTTTCTCAGTAGGAAAGACTGCAAATAGCTTACTGGCGTCGTAACGGGACCTTACACTTTCGCAAAGCACTTAAATGAGCTGGGTATATGTATATGCGATATATGACAGTGACAGTGATAATGACACCGCGGAGCATTATCTCTGTGAATATCCGCTTACGCTTACATCAAGCTGCTGGTACTTGGCTCTGACGTGGTGGGTGCAGGTACTATAGGCACCTTATCACTGAAGAGCTTACTCATCTTTCTTCGTAAGACTGGAAAATTCCATTAAAAAGGAACTTTATAAGGAGTACAGTAGATTAGTTCTTTGTCATGTGGTCCCGAAGAAAGGTGTAAATCCCACGTGGCGGACAATTGATAGGGCCGTTTCTGTACAAAGGAAAATCATCGTCTTTAATAAGTCAATTCAAACGTGGCATGCGTTGTATTGTAAATATTTATCACAAGGATTTTCGATTGATTAAACAAAAGTAAACTTAAGGCAGTCAAAAGCGAAGTAGTGGGACCCCGATTGAATTTTTATTTGACCTTTGACACACATGGTCCCGTCCACGCAGTCAATTTCGATGTGATCGCTAGTCTTCCAAAACAGAAAATAAAATTAGAGTATACAGTGAAATATAAAAAACATTTGATTTTCAAATACGCGAGTGCAATTTTTGAAAGGATTTCATTCTGGAATTCAAAAATAAAAAAAATTAAAAATCATTTACATACTGTATGTCTGAACTTAAGGATCTGCTTAAGATCTGGTCGATCATCCTGTGTCAAAGACAAACCATGCTTGTTTAGCATGTAGCGCCATCTTGTTGAAGCCACAGCTCGGACATATCGATGGTGTCAACCTCTGACCACAGAAAGTCGGTTAAAATTGCTCTATACCTGAGACGATTGACGGTAACGGTGTCTCCTTCTTCATTTCGAAAGAAATATGGTTCGATGATGGCCCCACGATATAAACCACACCAAACAATCAATCTTTATGGATGAATTGATGTTAGTTAGCTGGATGTTGTGTTAGCTACAATAACGTTAATTGACTTATTGACATATCGGCTGAGCCAAAATTGGGCCTCCTTCGAGAAGAGTAGGACATTATTCCAGCGCCCAAATAGCGAACTCACGGCGTTGTCTATGGTCGTTCGGCTTGAATTCTTGCGTTAATAAAATCTTATGCGAATGTAGGCCCAAATCCAATCGCAAAATAAGCCGGGTTGACCCCCTCTGATCGGCGCCGAGTCGGCATTTCTGAGTCTTGTTCGATATTGGACGCTACGGCGGCTATGTTTTCTTTATTTCGCACCAATCTCTATCTGGTTGGTGATTTAAGATCCAAAAGAGTGTACTCACGCTCAAACTTTTCTACGATGCGACGAATTGCTGCACACAGAAGCCATGAGGACGGTCGACTTACGATGAAACTCAGCCGGAACTTCGTAAACCGGCAAGCGTAAAACGATGCATGATGAAATGGCAAATTTTACTAAATATTTTGACAGCTAGACGTCATTGGTAACTTTGACATATGCGCTGATCCAAGAGTTGCTAGATTTCCCTAAAACGCGTTCAGTAGATTGGGCTGGAACGATGGAAAAAGTACCTGAGGGGCTCTAATTTTTGTGGTTCAACACCATCAGAATTGAAAGGTGGTTCGTCAGGGTGCTGTTTTTGATGACTTGCCCAATAAAACCGAAAATGGCGAACTGGCTCCAGAAGATGCTCTTTCTGTTTCAACAGGGAACGTTTTGAAAAGGATCTCGAAGTCCTGTAAATGGCCCCTTAAACTTACAATAAGACAAAAGGTAAAGAAAGCTATTAAATATCTAAAAGTTGCCTTGATCAAATGTTTTCAATTGATATGTTCAGCAAGGAAGAATTTCTAAAGATCGCCCCTTCGCCCCAGTGATTTTGTAAGGAAATCAAAAAATTCTAAGCAAATTACTTGAGAGTAATTTATAAAACGAACAGATTGCACACAGTTTATGAGAAGCTAAATTTGGAGAGTCCGGTCGGAAGAATAGGTTAAATCAGTTGGGTGGTCAACAAAACGGCCTAGAAACACTCAGAAAATTAAGTCTAGTCAAAGGCAGACTCTGACCTCATGGACGAGATCCAGTTCTCATCTTTCTTGTTCAGAAATAATCTACAACCAAGTTATATCACTAAAGACTCAAGTGAGCTAAGTATGAGTAACACAACTCGCCGTAGCTGGTATATATCCATCAAACACCAAACGTCCAATTATACTCTGCTCTAAGGCGCAGGTAGAACTTGATCTGAACTACGATTGGTGCAGGAGAGGTGGGTTTTTAGTCAATCCATTCAAGACGGTAGTTGTTTTGCTTACCAGAGAGAGGAAGCTGACTGTTCTGACTTGTCTCCTTCTTGAAGGTTATGCCCTTTCTACCCGTTTCTCCAACGAGGTCAAGTATTTGGGTTTCATCCTGCATAACAATTTTTGACTAAACACGTCAAATCGGAGAAAGGTCGCCTTTAAGGCAGTCTTGGTTTTGGCAGGACAAGTGGCTCGTCACTGAGGCTGTGATAAGAAAATTTTTGTATTCTTTCCGTCTCCTGTCTTGTCGATTAAGCTTTTCCTGACACGCTTTACTCTACTATTTTAAGCGCAATTTTGAATCTCATCCCTTCGATATCATGGGCTGCATTCTCAAAGCAATCTTCCGTAGAAAATGTAGTCACACGCGCTGAAGTGACGACCTTGGGCAACGATTGCCTTGTGCACATGTTGTGTGAAATAGTGACACCAGAACTGCTTCACTTCGCCAGAAAGATTTAGATTTCACTCCTAGTTAGGTAAACTTATTTCTTTTTCTCAATGAAAAATATTGTGGAAAATCGGTGAAGGAAAGATGCATCTGCTTATCTAGCGACAGCCAAGGTACGCTTAAGGTCTTGCAATACTCTCTCACAATACCATATATTGTACTTGAAAGTGAAAGATTTCTCTAAACGCAGTCGAAAGGTTGAATAAACTGAGTCTTTTTTAGGTTCCAGGTCATAATGCGAAAAATTAAACCTCCGATGAACTTGCTAGGCAAGGCTCATAGAATAGTTTCTCCGCATTTAAATTTAAGTTTTAACTGTCTGCGTCAGTTGGGTTTCATATGAGCAAAACTGTCCATTTGCATAACGCTCAAGAATTTCGGCAGATCAAACGATTACTTGCCGTTGTCTCTAGGAAATTTAGAGGCAAACGCCCCGACCGGTTTGAATGCTAGGTAACGCCCCGAAAATCTTCGAAAAAATACTTCGAGTGCTGATAAAAGAGTGCTGCAATCTGTCCGATTTTCGGTATGGAAAACAGTGCGCGAGGACTGTTCTAGGGAGCATAAAACAGGTGTAAGAAGCGAGTTGCAGGACGAGAAGTGCCAGCGTCTTGATCACGCTCAAGTCCAAGAACGCATTCAACTTGGCATAATGGACCAACATCCGAGAGACTTTGAGACGGTAAACTGATAATGCATAGTTATATCCAGTATATGCAGACTGCGCCATACGATACGGGTGAGGGACGGAGAGAGAAGTAGGTGAGCCTGATAATTAGCTACTTCGGGGTCTGGGTGGACTCACGACTCACTTTTGAGGAGCACATTGGGAGGGCAACTAATAAAGTAAGCAATGTGGCATCTGCGGTGTCTAGTCAGATACTCAATATTGGTCACCAGCAACAGGCCAAGAAGTTATTTCTTTTCGGTTGTCAACTAAAATAATGTCGAGGGGTGAATTATAAAAGCACCTTACTTCTTTCTGCACAACGCGTCTGGTCTCTCTGCCACAGTCATTATAGCAATAACAAGAATTTTGCCCGCCGTGTGGCGTGGAAGTACAGAGACAAAGTTCTTTCCCAGGAAAACGAATGCGGCACGAATTCCCAGGCAGCATGAATGCGGTCAAAAGATTGTGAGAAAACTCGTTCTGTACCCATGGCTGGACTGAAGTCGGGGTAAGATGAACTACATGAACGAACATGGATAATTTTATATGTATCTCCTACGCATGGCGGTGAAAACATCACCCAGATGAAACTGGGTGGATTCTGTGGTGGATTATACTACCAAGCATACGTTCTTCGGTTACGTAACAGCGACATCTGTTAGGGTACCGGCTGGGCTTACCACTCATATTCAAAAACGTCGTTCTCGCGATGTTAATTTGCGGGGACGCGTACAGGGCGTATGTGGCTACGCCCAGTTGGTAAGAAAGGAAATGAAAAGGACGGAGCAGAAGGAATGCAGACCTGCTGGCCTCGCGCTTAAGCACCATTTGTTACGGAGCCACTTGAGCTATTAGCAAGTGCTTAACTGCTTAAAGTACCAGACCTCCGAAAAAGCAGTAACTATGGAAGGTTTGAATAGAAACAAATTGATAAGAGACCATGATACCCTACGAGGTCCTTGCGGTAGGTGTCTCTAAGACTGGCTGACAGACGACTTGGTTTGACGGTGTGGACGCCTAAAGATAGGTATTTTAGTAAGTATCAAGTTGGTTTCATCCCAACTATTGCACGAGTCTCTTTCTCTGTGAGTATTAGGTTGACGTCCCCATCACGCTACAAACACTCGGTGCAGATGTGAAGGGTTCTGAGTTATTTTAGAAGTACAATAAGATAGTTTTTTGTCTGGGTGCCCTATTCTGACAAAAAAAAGGAAATGAAATATATGTTTAACGAAGTTACAAGGTTATTAAAACGAAAACCTTTTCTTCATAAAAGTTCAGGCATCAACAAGTGACTTTAAATTTATGAGCACCGTGGGTGAATTATATCGCAAACATTGCCGATTTTCTAAGGAAGAAATTGCAAGTACAAATGGAAAATATCTACAATTAAGTAATTAGTAATGAACAATAAGACAGACTGAGGAGTTCATTGAATTCATAGAAAGTTTTTTTTTTGATAATCAAGTGCATAGAAAACACATAAAATTAAGAACGAATTAAAGGAAAACAAAACCATTAAATTATTTACAAAACGCCAGCGCATTAATTCAAAATTGCTTGGAAAATGAAATGCTGCGTGTACGCTCATCAGTTCGCGGATAAAATATTTTGTATTCGGTCTTTTGTTTTGTTTGCTCGTCAACGTCTTTTTCTCATGCAAAGCGCCAACGAGGCATGAAACCAATTATGTGCCATTAACTTTAAAGACCGGCTCAAACGAATAGTGTTTGGTCAAGACAAATCTTTACCCAGACCAACTGCTGGCTGACTCTTTCATCATCTCCGATCCTGACACTTTCATTGCGCTTGGAAAAGACGGATCTAAATCCAATATGCACAAACTAGCGATGTGGAGCTAATTGCAAATGGTATTCGCAAGTTAAACAATTTATGCATAAGTTACTTCCAAAGCTGGCCGTTGTCATGTTACGATAATAACGTCGAAGAAAACACTTTCATCTATGAAACCAATTCGCATGTGGTCATCGCATCGTTGTGAGGCAAAGAGAGAAGTAGGAGAGTAGGTTTTTTTCCTCCAAGCTTGTCTGCTTGACCGTTTGTACTAACGCGCTGCGTTTAAATGCTTTATGGTGTTACACAAGTTGAACGGTGACAATTCGTTAAAACTCAACTCATGAATTTTTAATTAGCTCATAGATAAAACGGGTTGGCTGTAAGACCTTTCATCGATTTTTTTTTTTTAAATGTAAAGAAACACCATGTGTATTGAAAGGTTTTGAAATTAATTACGTTATATCGGTGGGTCGATGTTATAATCGTGCCCGGCTTTTGCTAAAACAAACAAAGGTAAAAGTTGGCTAATAATCCAAGTCTATGTTGCTTCACTGCTTTTCTTTTTTATTTAAAAGCTTTTTTGATGTTATAGACAAGATACAGAAAGAAGCCGATAGCATGTTTACCACTTTATTGTCATACCACCAAATAAGATTCAGTTTTTAATAAGATATGACATTTTGCCATTTACCGGGTAGCTTCATAATTCCATCGGTGTAGAACTTCTGTAGTTTATCAGCGAAAAACTTGGCCAAGTGATTTCCAGCGGCTCTTCGGTCGGCCAATTTCTAACCATCAAGAGAGTTTTGCGAATACCAAAATAAATTGTAATCAGAGAGTGCAAGTTCCTGGTTATTCGATAGATGCATCAAAACTTCCCAACCAAGCTCCGTCAATTTGTACCGGGTCATCAAAGTTGTGTGTGAATCAGCATTGTCATGATAGAAGATAACTCCCTTTTTATTGACCAATTCTGGTCGATCTTTCTTCATAACTTCATTCAAACGGTTGAGTTGTTCACAATAGAGGATCGAATTATCACGTTCTAGCAGCTCATAATAGACAATCCTCTTCCAATCCCACCAAACACTCAACATAACCTTGTTTGCCGTCAATCTTGAAATCGTTTGTGGCCGGTCACCGGCCTTTAACCATGATCTTATTTATATTCTCATATTCTCGTATTCATTCCATTTTTCTCCGCCCGTAATGAATCTCTTGAAAATTGGTTCCATTTCGTTACCTTTCAGCAGCGTTTCAAATTTTTCAAATTTTCAAATTTTCCAAATTTCTTTGCGTTAATTCATGTGGCACCCAAACATCGAGCTTCTTTGAGTAGCCTGCTCATTTTAGATGATTCCAAACTGTCATACGGTTGATGTTTAGTGCCTCCGCTATCTCCAGACAGCTTTGCCGGTCTTGCTCTAACAGTTGCAAAATTTTATCGACTTTTTCAGTGACAGGACGACTAGTGCGAGGTGCATCTGTTGCATCGAAATTTCCGAATTGGAATCGAGCAAACCACTCCTGGGCCCAGTGGGCATTCTCACCGTAAACTGCTCAAATGTGTTTGCAGCGTTTTTCCCTTTTTTATAGTAAAAAAGCATCGCATAGCGTATTTCTTCAGATATTTCACTCATATTCAAATGAGTATAACTTTTAACACGAGCAACGAATGACACAGCTGTTAAATACGTGTTCTTTTGACACAATCAGATTAGTGTTTCCAGACAAACGGAAACCAACACCATCTAGTGACAAAAAACCGCTTAGACTTTTTATATGGCATGCTCTGAGAATGGAAAGACGAAGATCCTTTGCTGGCTCTTCGTTTAAGTTGATTTCTGGATGGAACATATAGTTTTTAAAATTTTTGATATCAGTCTCAATTTTTTCGATACCTTCAGTGGGAGACATAACATCAAACTAGGGGCTGGAAACCTCACCAGATTAACTTTTGCAACGAGTGGTTGCACGATAATTAGTTACTTTGTTAGCGCTTTTTCTATATATGTATTACTGCAGGATCAGCCTGCAATCGGTATACCATATCAAATTTCGTATTGGCTGGCACTGAGGGTCATATGAGCTGTGTTCAAAAAGTAAAGTTACTTTATATTTTTATTAAAAAAATATTTATTTATTCATCAATATTAATGTAGTCCCCTTCAAGGTATGTCACTTCAAATATAAAACATTTGTGCCAACGCTTTTTCCAAGTACTTTTTGGTACAGCCTTTAGCTCTTCCAGCGATACCATATTTATTTCCTCAATCGTTGCAAATCTCTATCCTTTCATAAGTCTCTACAATTTTGGGAACAGGAAAAAGTCGCATGGAGCCAAATCTGGTAAATATGGTGGCTGGGCCAAGATTGTATTATTTTTTGCCAAAAAATCTTTGAAAGGCAACGATGAATGAGCAGATGCATTATCGTGATGCAAAAGCCATGAATTGTTTATCCATAATTCTGGACGTTTTTTTCGTATTGCTTCTCGCAAACGGCGGATAAATTCAAGAAAATACTCCTTATTTCCCGTACGACCTTGTGGTAAAAGCTACTGATGCACAATGCCACGTTAATTGAAAAAAAAAACATTATCAAACCTTTTTTTTCCAATAGGGAATTGACAACTTTGAATTTAATTTGTAAACGCACTCTTTCACTAATCATCAAACTGTCACTGTCAATTTATTCAGCAAACTCAACATTTTCATTATGGTAGAGTACGCTACCGAATTACGTTCGCCGATTGGGTTCTGAAAAAGATGCGACAAGATGATGAATTTCATCGCAAAATCATCTTCAGTGACGAAGCTCATTTTTGGCTGAATGGGTTCGTCAATAAGCAAAATATGCGTTATTGGTCGGGTGAAAACCCACATGTGGTTCATGAATCACCACTTTATCCACAAAAAATAACTGTTTGGTGCGGTTTGCATGCCGGCGGCATCATTGGGCCATATTTTTTCGTCCACGATAACGATCGTCACGTTACTGTGAGTGGTCAGCGTTATCGCGCCATGATACCGATTATTTTTGGCCCGAATTGGAAGATATGGACTTGGACAACATGTGGTTTCAACAGGATGGTGCCACAAGCCACAGATCACACGCTACAATCGATTTATTGAAGAGTAAGTATGGTGAGCGTGTTATCTCAAGACATGGGCCAGTCGATTGGCCGCCTCGTTCGTGCGATTTAACGCCGCTTGACTATTTTCTGTGGGGCTACGTTAGGTCATTGGTCTATACCAACACGCCGACGACGTTGGAAGAGCTCATAGCCAACATTGAACGCGAAATATGTTTTGGCTGAAATGTGTTGCCGAGTCGTTGAAAATTGGGTCCAACGAATCGACCGCCGCAAACGTGCCCGCGGTGGCCATGTGAACGAAGTCGAGTTCCATTCATAAATGTTTTGATTGTACTTCAAGCCAATAATAAAGTTCTTGAGATATCTCAAATGGTTTGCCTTTTTAAAAAAAATGTTGTCAAGTCGTTATTAGAAAACCCTATACTATCACCAACTTCTCTTATGGTAATTCGACGATTTTCCAAAACAATGTTTTCATCTTTTTTTGATGTGCTGGGGCGTCTAGAGTGAAGTTCGTCATTGCCATCTTGGAAGAGCTTGTACCACTTGTACACATTTTGTTTACTTACCACCTTACTATTTGCAACCATACTGTTGCAGTATATTCGAAGAACCGATGGGATCTGTCCCATCTGCTACAAGGTATTTTTTAATTTGGGGTTTTCCACTATTAATGTTCTGTGTCAACTCTTTTAGGGAAACCTTCTGCCAAATTTGATGGTGTTGCAAAACAGTGGCCCTTTCTTACCTATAGAGCAATTTATTTGGGTATTTTCCTGTCTACAAAAAACTTAGGAATGTAAGGACAATAAACTCTAAGAGCGTGTGGAGGTATTTATTACCAGCGATTTCCGCACTAGAGTATAATGAAACATATCGATATCATATCCAATTAAGTGTATATTATAGTTGTAGCAATTACTGATAATCTAGAAAATATTTCAAATTCTACTGGCTGCTAAATATAGTTATTTGTTTTTTTTTTTTTTTTCTTTGCATATTAAACCATACTCAATTGCCATTTGTACGTAAATATGCTTCCAATGTGATAGGTATCTGCAATTCAAATATTAATATATTACAGTATCTCAAAGATAGTAAATATTGTGAGTCGATGGTTTTAAAAATCTGAGGTTCTGTCTTATCCTCCACCCCATCGACCATTTATAATCACATTCCAGTTGTGAGTTCTTTCGACAAGTTCAATCTGCCTGCTCTGCACTTCGTCAAACACTTAGACCTATGTTGGAAGTTGATGGAAACGCTAATCTACCGTCAGCTCATGAAATATCTCGAAAAACGAAAGCTTCTCAATGACCGGAAGTAGAGCTTTCGAAGAAACAGATCCACTGGCGATTTGATGGCAGATTTCATCAAAAATAGAAACATGGTCAACGTCAATATGCCGAAAGCAAGATAATTCCGCTGGAAGTGTAGGTAGGTAGAGGTGGTGGTTTAACAAGAATCCAAGTAGCTTTAGAATGCGCCTTTTTATTATCACGACTATTGTTACTTGGTTGCGTTGTTGAAGATTTGAGACAGTTAGTGCCTAGATCTAGCCTGTGGAGTTAAAAAAAAACCGATTAGGTCTCGTATTTATTTATCAGGTCGTCGAAGAATGGTGGTAGTGGTATTTATATGCTTATAGGCTTAAGATCCATTCAAATAATTATCTAAATACAAATATACAATTCAGGTTCTAAATCTAAATTATAAGAAAGATTGTCTACACTCAGTATGGCATGTCATTTCAATTTGTTAGAGGCGAAACTAAATAAAATTATGGATGGGGTGGGATGGGGTGACTCTTAAAGAAGTCATAGCAGTGTTTAAAAAAAAAAATGAAAAAAAAGAAATTTTATACTACAACATTCCCAAAATTAGAAAAATTCAGAAAAAAGGAAAAATGCTAACGAGAAAGGAAAAAGGAATGATTAAGCCAACATATTAGAGATACAAGATTCTAACATATCATAATCAGGGCTTAATAGCCTTTTAAAACTTTTTAAAAAGATTTCAGATATTTTTATTGTCCTAATGGACTGCGGGAGTTCATTAAATAACCGATAAGACGAAACAGAAAAAAAAAAATGCGCTAAGCAGTGGTACGGTAATTGGGTAATTATAAAACTTTTGAAAGTTTACCACGACGATTGTAAGGAGAAATGAAACGAAAATTAAGATTGCCAGACATTAAAAAGAATAATTTTAAAACCTTAAAACAATTAGAATGAGAGACCGAAATAATTTTTATGGCACAAAACAAAGGAAAACTAGGACGTCTACAAGATTTACGACAGATTGTTCTTACGACATAATTCTGTGTAATCAACAGAGGTTCTATCTTATTACGATACACGTCCCCCAAACAAGCAATACTCTGTTGAAACTTAGATTGGAAAATGCAATAATAAATAAAAAGCTTGGTTGAGCTTTCGTTACGAAATTAATAAAAGTGTCGAAGGATGCATCTGAAGTAAGTTTTCAAGGTTAGTCCCAAATATCTAAATTCATGAACACACTCAACTAGGAAATATCTATTACTACAGATTTGATTATAAGAAAAGGAGTCAGACGAATAACTAGACAAACAATAGCAGTTAGATAGTTTGAATCTATTACACTCAGGAGTGTGTAATAAAACCGTTATCTTAATTTTTGAACTTATTACTAGATTGTGTTCAGAAAACCAGTTTCAGAATAGATTAAGATCCCAATTAACATCACAGACTAGATCCAATGGGCTGTTTAGTTAGATGAAGCGAATGTCGTCAGCCCTTGAAACTTAGAGCAAAGAGATAACTGATACAGTCGAGGAACAGAATTGGATCTACAACTGAGCCTTAAGGAATGCCTGGGTTAAGATATTTAACTCTTCTCCTTACCTCGTCAAGTTTTACTCCTTGTGACCTGTTTTTAAGATATTATTGGGTACGTAATTTAATTCGTGCGGTTTTTTTTTTTCAAAATTTGAACGTTTATTTAAGAAAAAACATGTACAATAGTATTATTCAAAGTATTGCCCATCTGAAGATATGACTTTTTCCCATCTTTCTGGCAATTTATGGATCCCATCCCAGAAGAACTGCGCCAGCTTGGTAACCAAGAATGAATCAAGCCAATTTTTGATATTCTGCTCTGATGTGAACCGTATTTCAGTGAGGGCGTTCTGCATCGACCGGAACAAATGGTAGTCAGAAGGGGCAAGGTCTGGGCTATAAGGCGGGTGGGGTAAGACTTCCCATCCACGTTTTTCCAAATAGTTCTTAACCAGAATAGCAACGTGGGGACATATTAATTGTGTTCGGTAGCGTTGTCCATTGATGGTTTCACCCAATTTTAGCAGCTCATAATACAGCACACGCATCTGATTCCACCAAATACAGAGCATTACCTTCGCGCCATGGATATTCGGCTTTGCTGTTGATTTGGCTGGTTGGCCGGTTTCACATATGATTTTTTGCGCTTGGGGTTGTCGTAATGAATCCATTTTTCATCATCAGTAATAATTCGATGCAAAAATGACTTCCCTTTGTGGCGTTTAAGCAGCATTTCGGATATGCAAAACCGCCTTTCGACGTCTCTTGGCTTGAGTTTATGTGGAACCCAATTTCCTTGCTTTTGAATATATCCAGCTGCTTTTAAACGTTTTGAAATGGCTGCTTGAGTGACACCCAAAGATTCTGCGAGCTCTTCTTGTCTTTGGCAACAATCTTCATGGAGTAATGCTTCCAGTTTTTCAGTTCTTCAAACTTTTTTGGCTGCCCAGGACGGTCATCGTCTTCCAAGCCAAAATCACCACTTTTAAACCGTGCAAACCACACGATGTTCACTATAAACTTCCACCAAAATACGACGACTTTCGGCAGCAGTTTTCTTCATATTAAAGTTATGAAGAAGAACTCCCCGCAAAAACACTTTTTCAGGCACAAAGTTCGACATATTTGAGTGAAAAAAAATTATTGTTGTTTACGCTTCAAATGAATGACATATACCGAAGTGACGTACAATGACAGTAGCTTTCCAACGCATGTTCCAATGGAATAATAAAAATGGAATAATACAAGCTACGTCATCTCTTAGCAAACCGCACGAATATATATACCTAAACCATTGGATTATGAAGCCCCGAAATCCAGCCTTTTCCAGTTTTGTAAGTTTTTTAAGTAGAATGGTTGACTATGTCGAATGCTTTAGTTATATCAATAAATAATTCAGCCCATCTAGGTGAGACATTGTTTGAAAAAAAAAAAAAAACAAAAACTGTAAGAGCGTAGATTCCGCCGATTTGTCTTTTGGAAAACCAAATTGCTTAGGGTTAAAAAACCTAGTACTCATTTTTCTATTTTTCATGTTTTTCAAAAAATTTACAAAAAACCGAAAGAACTGAGATGGGCCTATAGGTACTAATTTCTGTAGCTGGACCTTTTTTATGTAAAGGAATGACGTTTGGACATTTAAGATCTTCCAAAAAGACACCATCAAACACGCGACGATTATAAATGAAAAAAATCCAATGGGTGGTGTAATGCACGCACTCTGAGGGTTTCCTTTTCATTTTTATTCCCGTAACTGCTACCGTGGGGGTTGTAAGTTATACCTACTTTGGCCGCATGGTCTAGAATTGGCCAATGCTCTAATGAAGGAAGTGTATTTGGATTTGTCCTTTAACCGCTCCTAGTGGGATGTGGATTCTTGCGGCGAGTAAGCCGTGCACAGGTTAGCCTTGCCTGTGAAGTTCTTCTGCACGTTCGTTTCCTTTTATGCCACTGTGCCCTGGAACCCAAAGCATTGTGACCTTAAAGCGTTCTGGCTCACCTGCACCACTTTGGAGGTTTTTGTAGCCGAAACGATAGCGGCTTGGCTATCTATGAAGATAGCAATGTTTTCTTTGTACATTCCGCAAGCGGTATGATATTGAAATTTTCATTGATACATACATCGGCCTCCCAACACAATTCATGATAGATATGTCGGTCAGTGTAGATGACCGTGTCGAAGTCCTTTACTACTTCGCCTTTCTTCCACTGAGCCTGGTGAGAAATCGTACGGTTTTTTAAGGGTAGTCGATTGGAAACGTGACTATCCCATTTCTTAACGAGTAGAGCATGTTGCTGTGATCGTTAGGTCGTGCAGTCATATTATTTTTTGAATAGAGAGGCATAAGATGAGGGGTACAGTAAAAGGTCCGACCACAATGCGCCCGTGGTGCTTATACTGTTTATTTCTTGGAATCTTTTTAATTTGAGGTAGTAACCTTCGGGTCACCATATAAGAAGGTAAGAATAAATAAGAAAAGTACGGCTGTTTACATTCACAAGATCATATTTGGTTGAAGTTCCCAATTCCAGTGTGAGCGGTTGATCTTTGAAACAGAAAAGGGTTAAATCAGGTATTTTGATTTTGGTAGTGAATAGCATCAATTTAGTTTTGCTTGGGTTGATACCAAGGCCACAATTATGGCCCACATCTTATCAGAGCAGCCACCATGATTTCACTTATCACAGAAGGAGACTTTCCTGACACTGTGGCGTTCCTCTTTGGGCAAATATTTCCTAGTGTAGCCTGAATAATTCTTGTTATAAATATAGAGAGAAACTATCTACTTGCTAATAAATCCCTCTATTCCCAGCTCGATCAAAGATTTGTCAATAGCTTCAGAGTGTGCATTGAAAAAGGTCCTATGTTTAGGAAAGAGGATAGGATATATTCTTTGTAATGTAGGGACTTTTCGATCATTCACACTACCTTGTCAAGAGACGTTTTCATGGATCTTCCCTTAAGGTGGTTTGGATTACCGATGATTCTTCTAGAATGCGTGGCATGTGTATGTCTAAGACACTAGGGTTTTAAGTAGAACTTATTGGCCAGAAATCCTTCAAGAAGACGTAACCACGCTTACCTACCTTTGATATAAGCACCACTTGAGCGCATCTCCAAGAGGAGGATACGTAGTTCAGTATTAAACAGCTTCTTGAGAAGCTGACCTGATACCTGACGGAAGCTTAAGTGTTGTTAGGTTTTATGTTCTTTGGAGCATAACAGGTAATATGCCGTTAGAACCCAGGGACTTGAACGAGGAAAAGCTGTTCATTGCCCAGGAAATCTTTTCCCCGGAAATGATTAAATTGATATTCCTGTGGGATTCAGGTTGAACTTACCGAAATATCCCGGGTTTCAAATTGAGGTCACTGTATCTGAAAAGGTATGTCGCATCTACCTGAGATTATAGATGTCCCCATTCCACCATGGGGCAAACATTCTTTTACTTCATTTACCTGGATTCGAAACTTTCTTTACATTTGCTTTCAGTACTTCCACTACTTCTACTTGAAACCTGACTGGGTTTAGCATCAGTTCCTTTTACCGAAAATACGTGCAATTGGGATCGACGAATCTGTTCTTCCGGAGGTGCCATTAGACGTTACTTTGGATAGTTTCAAGTCTGACATTCACATCATAAATGTCAGTACTCTTTGATTTTGGACTCACATTTTAGCGCTTCGGCTGTGGAAAGGAAATGGCTGCGTTTATTAAGGTCATTAATATAAAATCCGATATTAATAAATTAGGAACCACAAACAGAGTAGATTTTGATGCTCCAAAACACAGTGCTGGTTGCTGGCGGTACAGTGTAATTTTAACCTGGGAACCTACTTTGCAACATATTAAATCTAACGTAAAATGGTGCAACATGTCAAGGTTTCCCGAAGCTATATAAGCAATTCTTTGTCTTATCTGATTTTAATACAATACCTTTACAAGGAATTTTTCTGCACGGAATAGGTCCTGCACTCCTATGACCACTTTGCATTTTCTAGAGAGGATTTAAGACCCTGTGATGAAACTTGAGCACTAGTGCAATGTCTCCTGCCCTACCATGTTTTGTCGTTTTTTCACTACCTATATACCATCGAAATTGTCTGGCCCTTCAAACCATCAACCGTTTGATGATTGATGACATATTCTCAAGCTCACTTTCGTAAAAAATCTGGAGTATTGTAACTTCTTCCTTAGCTGTACAACTCGTTTATTAAATGACTTGCCAACCGCCCCAATTCGTAGTCATTGCATCCTACGAACATTCAAAACCAACGTGCATCGGTGTCGCTCCTTCCTTTCTCACTAATCTTTTTCTCTTGATCGTTAAACATCTCTCAAGTGGACTTATTATGAAAAGAAAGTTACGCCCCATTCAGAAGTTTAAAATTTTCATCGCAACAACATTAATATTTGGGAATGAATCGAGGTCTAATTTTTTTCCTGCTGAATATGCTAACGGAACAGATTCAAAGATGTTAGGCCCCTCTTTGGAGTTGGCGTAAGCAATAACACCACAGCAGATTCATAGATCCTTTGGGATTGAGTAGAGTACTAAGTGTATTGTTGGCTAATGGCATGTAAGCTCTTCTAGCCACTCCTATGTGGCCTCCTTATTGATCAAGGTCTACATCTTTTCTTCATCTTATATAAGGGGAGTTTTGGCCCTGAAAGCTTTTAGTTGATACTTTAAGAAAGGGAATATCTTTATGTCCCTTATTCTGAAAAAAGCTGTGTAAACTTTAAAAAGACATTAAAGAGTACGTGGTTTATGTGCGACTGCGAAAAGACTGATCAAGTATCTATTTCTCTTATCCCTCAGTAGGGATAAGGGAAGCCTTGTACGTGGAGTTTTGCTTATAAAAAATGCGTTGCTGTCAAGTCCAGTGAATGGTGTGCGTTCTTGCGGTAAACACAGAAATAATGTCTCGTATATCCATTAGTTACGAATTCGAAAGGCATCGCAAGCCAAAAAAAAAAAAAAAAACAAAACAAAACAAAACAAATTACAACAAAATTGTTCATTGCCTCGTCAATAAGCCACACAAGGCTATGAAAAAAGACTATTCACCAAATGACGACACAACCATTTGTTTCTTACTACGAAGAAAGCTTTGTATCTTTAGTCTCAATCCTACTGGATAGAGTGTGCTATATACATGTATATATTCGTAATCGAAAATATATGTGCATAAATTAGCGGCTTTGACTGCTAAAACATATTAAGCACTACCGGTCAATCCCGAAGTGTCTTCGAATGCTCACTGGAGAGACAACACATTAAAGAAAGACCTTCTCCTTGGTGGTCATGCATTTCTACAGGCTCCTTAATGCCAAAGATGACATATTTTTAGAAGGAGAAGCTAAGACGCATAAATGAATACAGCCTACTATTCCGTCCACTCGACTCACAGAAGGATATGATTGTTATGTACATATATCCAAATGCTTCCAATCTTTTCAAAGTAACTAGACGAAGCGTGTACCTATAGCAAAGATTTATCAAATGGAACATCCTCGTTAGGTCAAGGTGGCCTTTTGCAGTGGCCATCAACTCAAAATGATAATGACACTTTAAATCAGTCAGAATATTACCGCAGTTACTCACAATTTTGACTTTAGGAAAAAACTAACGATGCGACCTTTATACAGGCAGAAGTATCCTTAGCGCTTTGAAGTATTAGCTCTTATGTGGTATACATACATATACTCAAAGCTTCATTAGCATTGATATAGAATGTATATATAGACTATGACGAGACATCATCCTAGTTACAAAAAAAAATCATCTGGATTATATGCGATTTATAGGACATGTAAGATTCATGGACATAAGTTGTCCTATCCTAAGCGTGGTCACACTAATATTCTTCATACACTAGGAATCCTTCCAGAGAACATCTATGACATCACACTTCTTCTCCTCACCCTTCTATATCCTTCTGGGAGAAATTTGCTTTCATAAATGGCAAGTCAATCCGCTTCTATACGAACGGATCCAAAACTGATATCAGGGTTGGTGGCGGTATTTTTTCAGATAAGCTTAATCTAAGCCTCTTCTTCTGTCTTCCAAATCACTGTAGCGTGTTAGAGGAATAAATTTTGGCAATTAAAGAAGTCTTTTCCTGGCTGCAAGGGATATCTAGTTCCTGGACTCAGTCTCAAAAAATTGTAAAACCGCACTTGATCAATCATCTCTAAAAGGGATGACAGATCAGTTCAACAATTACAAACTCGCCAAAATTGGAATCACTCTACCTATCCTACCGAAAATCGCTAAATGCAAACTAATACTAAAACTGGAGAACAAACCTTAGGCGAAATGATGGATCAACATGTCAAGCGCCGTAAGCAACTTAACTTAAGTGAGCTAAACTAAACCTAACTGAACTTAACTTCGTCAGAAGCTTAAATTGGTTCCAATAGTAAGAGAATCACAGATTCATATGGCTTCAAAAAGGGGAAATAGGCCTAAGTGGGTTGGCTTTTCCAACGGCCACTCTTACCCAGCATAACCTCCCATATACTATGATTCATCTAGCAGAAAGCCCTTCAAATTCTAGACCGATACGCCAAAATCGATAAGGTGAACGCCAAAATTATCGTTTATTTATCAAGAACTACTAATGTCAGAAAGAAAGCAAAGAAGAAAAACGTATTTCGTGACCGGGTTGCACCATTTACTTGAATGTAATTACGGCAATACTCGTCCTCATATTATGGATTCTCTGTCAGAGTTTAAGCCTGAAGTACGGTCGCCTACAGAAAATCCTTTTTGCCTGAAATAGGATGACATACATTGATTATGACGCTGTTGCAACAAATGAATGTCGTTATCAATTTGAAGATCCAAACAAATGCTAAAAGGTTTACGCACCTGCATAACGAATGGCTGTGTGCCTTAATTTTAAATTGTCCCACTGATACCTACATTTTTGTACACCTTTGGCATGTAAAGTGCGTGCATTACACACGAAACGGTTTCTGTGCGATTACTCTGGAAAATTTGGTGTGGAGAATTTTAACGACAATGTATACACAGGGTCTTTCCGACACATAAGAGGGCTCAGTGAAAGTTCAGCAATTACCTTGCAGTGCAGACTTACCTGAACGTCGTACATCCATCCGGTGTTTGGAAGGAACAAACAGTGACTGCAAATAACTGGTAGAAAAACTCCAATTCCAACGGAACGTCTATGTACAATCAACATAAACATAAAAATGATTACTTAACATTTTTGTGTCATCAGTTTCACTTTCTTTTGAGAGCCGGGGCGACGACAACAACGACGATGACAACAACGACTACTCAGCGGCTATGATGATGATAATGATGGTGATGACCTACAACTACGAACCGGAAAGTACCATTACCATCGTCACGACGAAAGATACAAAGTGATTTTCGTCATCATAAACATACACTTGTACTCTCCGGAACTTGGACGCTGAAAAGATTATGTCCATATGTCTTTTGTCTGCTTGTTGACAATTATCATCAAGGCGGACTACAGAAACATGGTGGTCCTGTCGGTGAAACCGCACCCTACCCGACCAAAGTTGAATTTTCGTCAATGGAAACGAATCTCTCTTGTTATTTAATACGCATGCCAAATGGATCATCACTTACGGATGATCTATCTGCAAGATCAATGAGAGTGATGAAACAATTTTACTTAAATACTCAGACACACAGCGCACCGTAACGCTAGTATTTATTTATTCATTTTTTTTTTTTTTATTTATCTTTTTCTAAATATTTTTTGAATGAGTTTGAATGACTACGAGATACTCACAATTGTACCTGTTCATTCATAAAAATTGCGCGATGATGCGCATGCTGATGGTTATGTGTGCCAAGATACTCTTGTCGATCGCTGAATGAATTTTGGGATGGGCCAGCGCTTATGGTTTTTGGAGTGGCCGCAATACGCTTTCTCATTGGATCAATATTGGCTTCTCTCATTTGCACAAATAAGAAGAAAATCAATTTCACCTCATGGAATTTCTGCGTTTAACCCAAATACGCACTTTATGTGCGTCGTTGTCATTTATGTCGGCAGCGCGTTAAAGACTCGGCAAAACCGTAAAAAAAAGACGAAAAATAATTTGTTTCTTTGTTTTCTGATTTTAGAATTGAAAACCATGGGAAAGTAGCGCCGAAGGAATGTATGAATGATACTTTAGGTATGCAAAATTTCTTCGAAATATTTTTGAGTGTAATTTTTATACAAAATGTTGAAACGTGGTTGATGAGTAATTTTCGGGATGAAGCTAACCTCCTCAGGATTCCTCAGGTTCACAAAAGCTGTGCGAGTAGTTCTATAACTGAGGATGTTGGTATCATTCTGCGAAGGAAAGCTGCACAGGAATAAGCAATATATATCCATACAGTGCACTCCAGAACATTTTCTCTATGGCAAATTCTAAAATACAAAAAAAAAAAAAAAAATTTTTCCTGTTGCCATTGAAAAAATGCAGCTTTTAATAATTCCATCTAAAGGTTAACCTACGAGAAGAGCTTAATTGAAAAGGTTAATTTCTGAGCAACAGACAAGATGTTATCTTTGGAATGGGTGCCATTTCTTTTGAAATATTTTGTCTAGTTGAGCCAGAGAGATCAGAAAGCTGCTATAAGCTTTTGAGACAGTAAAAAACTATCAATCAAAACCCGACGAATTAAGCCTTTTCCTCTTGAACGAGACTACGTTGATCTTAACATCCTGTCCCACAGTTTTGAACTTTTTAACTATTCAAAACAACCTGAATTCGGGTCAGTTGACGTATATTGATTTTCAATTGAAAAATCGGCCTGGAAAAGAAGTTCACATAATACCGTGTATGATCCACAATCATGGATGGAATCAACGGTGAACAAAAAATCCGGGAATAAGACAAATGAAACCTTATTCGGGCTGTTCCTACATATTTTAGCTCGGACCAGTAAGGTTTCCGATTTCAGGGTCATGGTGGCGGATGAGCTCTTAATGGACCCACGGCAGCGCTCATATCTCCGAACGGATTACTGGCTTCGGTCCAACCGATCCCTCGTCCTAGGGGTCTCTATAATGGAACCGGTTCTCCAGGTTGGGAGTTGTGTTGCCGGCGTAACTGACTAATCATTGAAAATATCTGTATTTACAAAGCAACCACATGCATCGAAATAAGGACAACGATTTTTGGATCTGTGCGTGGAATTTTAGGTCCCTTAATAGCCCACATGCAGCCGAACAACTAGCGGAGACCCTGGACTGCTGCAAATTAAATGTTACCGCCATCCAATATGTTAAACGACAAAAAGAGAACGAAAAACTGTGACATTTACAACGGCGATTGAAGTAAGCTGCAAAAGCAGCGCAAATCTGTTTAGCAAGAAGTCTTGAATTTTCGGCACGTTAACGAACGCTTCGTAACAATTCGAGGTCCCACAGAGGAAAAAGATGATAAGAAAATCGGAAAGTATAGCCAGCACGAAAGCACCTCCGATAACGGACTTAGGCTAATCGACTTTGCGGCTGCGACTGACCATATTACGATCAACGCAAGCTAATCGTCCAAAATTATATATGTATGAACCGCATCCTTTTCTGTTCGAGGCTCCCTTAAAGGCAACATTACCAAAAAGCCCTTAGAGAGGCCGACTTTGATGTGCTGGGCTTCACTCAGTCACCGCAACGAAACCTCTGGTTTGATGACGAGTGCCGGCAAGTACATGCAGCTACGTTCAATGCATACAAAGCGGTCCTGCATAGAAGCATTAGAGCTGCTCACAAGCTCTACGAGCAGAAGAGGAGAGACGAACATAGTCTTCTCAACAGGAAATAGATGGACGATGAGAAGCACGCAGTCGAGGAAATTGATAGATGCTACACCAGGAATGAGATTACGAAATCTTACCAAAAGGTAAAAAACAATGCTACGGATATGAACTCCGAACCGAAAATTGAAGAGACGAACAAGAGACCTTTGTTGAAGGTCTCCGAAGAAAATCGGTTTTCTCCGTAATACGGCGACGAAGTCCAATATCCCGCTGTCAGCTAGAATAGCCCATTTAACTAAGACGACGAAAGCCCATACTTCCGTCTGACCTGACCAAAACGACATATGACATATGACAACATTAATTGAAAAGAACAGTATGTACAAAGCCATGTCTAGTTTTGGCATCTTTTCCAAGCTCTTCCGTAGTTCGCTGTTCCGTCAAGGTCGGTAACGACATAACCGAGACCTTTGATGTTAAAAATGGTTGTAGACATGGCTGTCTAATGTCATGTGACTTCTTTAGGTCATATTTGAAATAATTGTGCTGACTCTGGAGGCACAATCTTTCAAAAGTCTGTGCAATTGCTAGCGTGCGCTAAATGTATTTACATGAAATTCAAACGGAATCTCCCAAAGTTTGACGGTAAATGAGAGCAAAAACAAATATATGCTGTCAATCAGAAAAGTCACACAGAAAGGGACTTTGTCTATCTTGCCTCTGCCTTAAGTTCGGCCAACAACACCTCAGCAGAAAAAACACCTCAGAGAATCACTCTTGCCAATCGCTTTTTACCTTTGGGCTAAGAAAGCAATTAGGTAGTAGGGGTCTATTCCGGAAAACTAAGGAGACTCTATAGCAGAGCTCAATGACCTCAGTACTAATATACTTTATGACGATAGACTCCATGGAAAGCGGATGAACATATTCTTTGTCGTTTCGAGGGAAAAGACCTTTGTATAATATTCGGTCCCGTTTGCATTGACAGTCTTCAGATTAGAGAATTTAACGGCGAACTATACGAGCTGTATAGAGGCATCGACCTAGTCAAGAAAGTGAACGAGATCAATGTGCGCAAAATCTCCTTGCGAATGCATCGTCTGTCAGCGATGCAACATGCCTACCATAGCGGAAGATCCTGCGATGGTGCGCTTCAGAATTTGGTAGGCAGAATTGAAGGCAACACGGCGCAGATGAATGACTAGTTCTGTAGATAAAAAAAGGCTAGTGAAAAGGACACTAATTGCGGATGCTGGCTATGGCCAATATGTAGTGGCGGGTGTAAATAGGAGTAACCCGCACCACTGCAATGGTGCATGTTAGTCGACTCACTGCTCAACGCGCTCATTAGTTCTAATATCTATGCACAAGCATTTGCGTATAATGTAGCTATACTGTTTGTTGGATCGTGTATGCTCTAAAGCGCAGGTAGCCCTAGATGTAATTGACAAATGAGGTTGTCCTCTTTACGAGAAAGATGAAGCTTTCTGATCAGACTCATTTATTGCTTAAAGGTATCAGCATCCGATTCTTCGAACAAGCCAAGTATTTGGGTGCCATCCTGGATAACAAATTTGTTTGAACTAATCATGTTAAGCCGAAAGCCTTTTAGGGTCTGTCGGCCTTCTGGCAGTTCAGAAGAGCTATTGGCAAGACATGGGGTATGTAACTGAAAAGAGTCCTTTGGATCTACACGGCTAAGGTAATGCCAATTATATGTTATGCCTCGGATGTCTGGTGGAATAAGCTCCCGCAAAAACATGTGATAGATTCCAATGTCTTGAATGGCTTTCCCCAGTACTTCTGAATCCGATGCATTGATGAATCTGCCTCACTTTGATATTTATATCATGGGTTGCACTCTCAAAGCCATCTCCCCTTTAAAAAGAAATGGGCTTTTGTACAACATGCACTGGAGCTTGTTGACTCCGAACTTATGGGCATGCCGTCCGATGAAATGACACCAACACTCCTATTGTGGACAAAATATGAGATCGACTTTTCCTGTGCCCAGGACTGGTTTCGGCTAGAATCTCAGTCAGATAAGAAATGCAGTCGGGTCTTCACGGAAGGCTCCAAAACTAATATAAGTTCTGGCGCTGATGTGTTTCTAGAGGACGATAATGTTAGATTTCAATTCACGTTAGGAAGTCTTGCATCTGTCTTCAAAGCGCAGATTTTCGCATTCCTGTGGGAGCGAAGCATTTGCAGCCACAGCTAAGCTGCATTTAAAACTTTGCTGAAACCTCTTACGACTTTCAAGCTAGCTTGAGAATGCAATCCGAAGACTAAATTTAGTGGCCTTTGTCTGAGTTCCAGGACACAATAGGATCACAGAAAATGAAGTCGCCTATGAACTTGCTAGACAAGATTCAAAGGAGAGTTTTTCATGAACCGAACATACGTTGAGCCCGTATGAGTCTCATATGAGCACAGCTGCAAATGGCATAACACCCCAGATTGCAAGCAGACCAAAAGAATGCTTCCTGACGTCTCTAAGAAGTCGGCGGCCCTTCTGTTATCAATCTGCAGAAAAAACTGAAGGTTGCTTACTGGTATCGTGACAAAGCATAACACTCTTGCTCAACTCTTAAATGTGCTGTGATGCTTTCTGTGAAAGTAATTACAACATTGCGGAGCACTATCTGAATGAATGTCTGGCTTATATTCGCATCAGGCTTCAGGTACTCATCGCTGACGTGGTGGATGCTGGTAGTGTAAGCACCTTATCACATAAGCGCTTACACATTTTTCTTCGTCAGACTGAAAGATTTCATTAGAAGGAACTTGCAAAGAGTACTATAGACAAGTTCTTTGTCTGAGTGCTCTGTTCCGACAGAAAACAAAGGAGGATCTTGCTTTAAGAGTATTGCAAACTTATTCAACTTATTGTGCGGAACTAGATAGCTAAGGATCGACCTAGTTTGAGGCCCAGGAATAAGTTATCAATGATGTATGATAGTTTTTCATTCTCATTACCGGAACTTTTTCGAAATTTTCAAGCTACCCTAGTTGCTTGTCTCAACGTGCATTACATATAAACCTCTAGTTCAAATTTTTATAATTTACGTTCGCTTACTATTAAACAACTTAAGCTAGTCACAAAGTGTTTTCTCGTTTGAAAAACAGTTAATAATTCTGGAAGATGAAATTCTTTGTCTTTATGCATTTAGCCCTCGAAAAACTGCTCAACTCTTGAATTTTTCCGGAACTATCTAGCTCTAGAAGTTAGGAATATATTGGATAACCTTTTTATCCACTATCCCGACTTCAGACATCCAAATAGGTTGCATAGTGAATAGTCATCAGAGAAAATCTTGTTAAATCTTGGAACCTTGGATCATCCAAGGATATACGAAAAAATCCATCTGGCTTAGTAAAAGTAGGTTAAAAGGTAACAATTTCAACATGACCATGTACATAAGTATTTGCCTCCTTATTTACGAAAAATTCCATTACTTCACTTATTCTGTGTTACTAGGTTATTCTTCCGCTTAACTGATTTAGTCTCTCCAACTAAAAACTTCTTGATAATGACGCTCATTGAAATGCTTACTTCATATCAAGTAAGCTTCAAGTCATAAATGAGATAATCTTAACATACCGCTCAAATTAACTACGTTCACATGTATATAGGTAGACAAGAAAGAAGTAAAACAACACCAATCCAGTTAATTTATCAGTTAACTAAGATTTTTTAAATTAGAAAACGAATGTAGAGGATAAATGAAGAAAAAAAAAATTACCTGGTAAAAATATTAAAGTGAAACCCCCCGGTAATTTGTGGTAAACGCTGAATCATGGAACTAAAAAGATCCAAAGTTACGCAATCAATCCAAATTTTTAAAGCATATGTACTGTTAGATCTACTCTCGAATTAATTTCCACCTGTTGCTATATCTAACTTTCGCTTTAACCTACTCGTTAAACAATTATTTAGAAAAAATTAAAAAAAAAAAAAAATCAACTTCGAAAGTTCTCTGACAATAGAAAAAGACTGTTACACGAATTGATGCGAAAGAATGAGCATATTCAGACAGAAGTATTTTTTTCCTGACTAATTTCGTTGGGCTTTATTCTTCAATCACTTCCAATTGGATATTTTTGGCCTCCTCGTGAAGGCGATAAGCCTGGAAGTTGGTTTTTAATCACAAGTTAAAGACATTTTTCAAGTCCGGATCGATCCGATAATGGTTCATAAGAAGCAACCGACTGAAATCAAAAGGTTCTATCAGCTGCCTGATGACTTCGTTGATAATAACAATTTAAAGATTTACGTTAGCTGGAACTTAGCCAACGAAAAAGCAACATTTGCCCTGAGTGTTCAAGTTTCTAAGAATTTGAGCGGTTTCGAACAAGAGCTTCAGCCTTTATGTTGCAACAACTATCTATAAACATCTTATTGCCTAACTTGCAACCGCTCTTCTTCTATCGCGTGGTTGCTATGTATCCTGATAAGAACTGATGTTACAGCACAATATAGACCTTCTTGGGGAGGATTTATTAAAATGGGGAAACAAATGTAGATCCTGTGATCCTATGACCGCCTGTAAGCTACTTGGAGCTTGATCGTATAAGAATTTTTCCGCATCAAGCCGGGAAGTCGAAATAGAGACCAAGAGGTTTCAGGCGAACCAACACCAGCGCTTACACTTCAATGATAGGTTATTGGGACCGAAGAATCTGGACTTCTAGATTGTGAGCGAATACGTAAATCACTATGCGCTATGAAGCAACGAACAGCTTTGGTTAGCCTCCAAATAGAGAACAGACGGTTTCGAAGTTATGCTAGCGGAATGTTCAGATCTTTGAAAATCCACATGCAGCAAGGCAAATACGTATTTACCAGGTGTACCGGCATGCAGTGAGCTTTTTTTTGGACAATAAAACAATAATTTTTAATGGAAAAGTAAAAAGCATTTTATTCAAAGTATTTTCCATTGCTAGCTACACATTTTTCCCATCTTTCAAGGAATTTATGGACTAAACGCCAATAAAACTGTTCGTTTTTTGAAGCAAACCAAGAAGTCACCCAATTTTCGACTTCCTCATAGGATTCGAAGTGCTGCTTAGCTAATGCATGTCCCATCGATTAAAACAAATGGTAGTCGGAATGAGCCAAGTCTGGTGAATACGGTGGGTGGGGTAGCAGTCATGGAGCAAAATTACCTTGCCGTGTCTTCTGGCCCATTCTGGTCGTTTTTTGATCAATGCATGGTTCAAATTGATCACTTGTTGTCGGTAGCGATCTGTATTAACGGTTTCACCAGGTTTTAGGAGCTCGTGGTACACCACACCTTTCTGGTCCCACCAGACACACATTATTGTCTTCTTGCCGAATAGAAGTTGATGGTTGTCCCGGATTAACCCATGATTTTTTTCCATTTAAGATTCTGACAATAAATCCATTTTTCATCGTCAGTAACAATTCGATGCAAAATTGATTTTTTATCGTGTGTTTGAAGCAAAATTTCACAAGTGGTTTTCAGGTTTTCCATTTGTCTTTTATTCAATTCATGTGGCACCCATTTTCCAGACTTGTGGATCTTTCCCATTTGTTGTGGAACATTTAACATTTCTGCCATTTGTTTCTGACTCAAAGTGTCATCTTCACCCAATAATGTTTGCAATTTGGCGTAGTCATCATTTTCTGGTACAAAACAAAAAAAAAAATATAAGGCCCGTTCACAATAAATTCACAAACAATATCGAGACATCTGTATCTTAACACTAACTTCATACCGGTACACCTGGTACTTAAAGTTGCGCTACAATCCAGAGGGACTAAAGCCTCAACCAACAAGCGTATCCAACCATATCAATCTCTTGGTAGCTGCCTCCAGTTTAAAATACCAAGTTGGCTGAGTTCTCCTTCCACCGTGAGCCATCTGATTCGCAGTCTTCCTCTATAGGCAAATTAGAAAACTTTTCGGACTGAAGCATTGGTATTCATTCGTTCTAAATGACCCAGATATCTCAGTCGACACTCGTTGTCGTTGTACAGCCCGTATAGTTTGTCCTTGTATTTCCTACTCCAGTCAACGTCTGTGCAGACGGATCGAAAATCACTAGAAGAATTTTGTTGTCAGACAAGAGCACCCAAGAGCAGCTAAGAGCAGCGTCAATTCTTTTTCATGAATTCCACTGAGATATTTAGGTTTTAGAGGTAAAGGCTCATTTTATTGTCCGAAAAAGGGCTTTGCTTGTCAACTAAATTCTTAACCCAACGAAGCAGCGATTGGCAAGTAATGCTATTCGTTTGATCACAACGTTACTGGTGTCGTTTTCTGAATTGATAGCGGATCCTAGGTCCTTAAATACCTCAAATCTATAAATATATACTTGGTCTTGCCTTCATTGACCGTTAAGCTCATCTAAATTGTCACTGATATCACCCTGAGTTCTTCCAATTATGTCAATATTTTTGCCATATGCGAGCATTTTAAGGATTTTGCCTCTTGTGTTGATGCATGAGTTTATGGCAATATTTTTTCAAAAATGATGTTAATGAAATCACATGACGGCATATCTAAATCCTTTTTGACATTAAAAGTTTTGGCGAGTTCCTAACCAACATAAATGGAGCAGCGTGTATTCTCTATCGTCACTTTGCACAAATGGGTGAGTTTGGCAGAGATGCCAAAACTGTAAGCACTAATCTGACGGTAGATTCCCGTAAGCGAAAGGTACTCAAAAAAATGACACCAATTTGTTTCACGAAACCACAATATGCATATGTTTACCACTTAAAGTGGTTTTCAGGTTGGAGAAATCTGACATTCTGGAGACCTGGTTTTTTCTTGTAAGTCACAGAAGATTTTCAGGATCTGATCCTTGTACATATTTATTCTGCAAAAATTATCAAGTATTCATCCACATGGATAGCGAATGCAATTGCAATTAGACCAGATACATAGTTAAAAGTGCTTCTCCTGCGAAGTTCAAAGAAGTTTTGGCATCCAAACTCTGACACAGTATCCCCAAAATACTCTGCAACTTTTCTCTACTCCTAAGTGTTTTGTCTGCAAACATAAATACTTTGTTTTGTTAATAAAAATTTAAATTGTAAATACAAATTGTAAATACAAGTACAAAAATATAAATTGTGGTCCTTCGAGGCAGATATAAGGGCCCAGAGTTAAAAAAATGATTCTATAGGATTTTCTAATAACGACCTGACAACTTTTTTTTTAAATAAAAGGCAAACCATTTGAGATATTTCAAAAACTTTGTTATTGGCTTGAAGTACAATCAAAGCATTTATAAATGGAACTCGAATTCGTTCGTATGGATACCGCGGGCACGTTTGCAGCGGTCGATTCAATGTTGGCTCTGAGCTCTTCCAACGTCGTAGGCGTGTTGGCATAAACCAATGACTTAACGTAGCCCCACAGAAAATAGTCAAGCGGCGTTGCACGAACGAGGCTGCCAATCGACTGGCTTATGTCTTGAGATAACACGCTCACCATACTTACTCTTCAATAAATCGATTGTAGCGTGTGATATGTGGCTTGTGGCACCATCCTGTTGAAACCACATGTCGTCCAAGTCCATATCTTCTAATTCGGGCCAAAAATATTCGGTGACCATGGCGCGATAACGCTGATCATTCACAGTAACGTGACGATTGTTATCGTCGACGAAAAAATATGGCCCAATAACACCGCCGGCATGCAAATCGCACCAAACAGTTATTTTTTGTGGATGAAGTGGTAATTCATGAAGCTCATGTGGGTTTTCACCCGGCCAAGCCAAAAATGAGCTTTGTCACTGAAGATGATTTTGCGATGAAATTCATCATCTTGGCGCATCTTCTTCAGAACCCAATCAGAGAACGTAAGTCGCTTCAAATGGTCCATCGGCTTTAATTCTTGAGTCAGTTTGATTTTGTATGGGTGTTAGCTAAGATCCTTACGCAAAATACGCCATAATGTGGTCTGAGCGATGCTAAATTCTCGAGAACGCCGTGGAATTGACTGATTTGGATCGTTTGCTACGGACTTCTGAACGGCAGCGATATTTTCGACACTTCGACCAACCCGTTGTCTCACTGACACGGCAACATCACACAACGAATATGTAGACTCAAATTTTTGCTCTGTTATTGCCTGTAGATTAGGGCGAGAATTATGACCGAAAATTGGAGTTAACGCTCTTAAAGTTGCAGTCACCGACTGCGAATATCTGTAGAAAATTTTTATAATATGCAGACGTTGCCCGTTAGTGTACTTTACCATGATGAAAATGTTGACAGTAACTGTTTTATGATTAGTAAAGGAAAGCGTTCACAAATTAAATTCGAAGTTGTCAAGTCCCTATTGGAAAACCCTATATTTCACCCCTTCTGAAGTGAAATGAAAGTACACATCTGGTCAGGTGTCCCTTAGACCTCTTGCACTTGTGAGAAAGGATCCAAAATCGTGCGATAAAACTCATAGGTAATACTATATTACACAGTCATTCGAAATCCCCGTAATTCAGTGTAACGTCTCCTATCTCTCCCTGTTGTATCGCTATTTTCACCATCAGTTCTCCATCGAAATTGCCAGTAGCATGTCATTCCTACAAACTTTAAGCCGTAGCACCCGTCTCGGGTGTACACCCTCAAGTCCACCTTCGGTCGTACTTTGAAGTATCGTGATTCTTTCCTAAGTCGATTTTTAACTTACTTACGGAATGCCCTGCCGAGTTCTTTATTTCCTAGTCAGTTAAACTTGCAAACATTTAAAACCAACGTACATCGTTATCTCCCTTTTTTCCTCCCTTACTTCCTTTTGCCCACGCTATGTGAAAATAACTTAAGGGTACATAAAATCCCTTGTGCGTGATCAAATTTGAATATTTTTTTTTAGATATTATCTGTTATCTGTTTCTAGAATGAAGACAACACAGGTGATTATTGTGTCATGTCTCGACATCCATCCGTCTCTAGCTCAGGTGGTAACAAATCTTAGGATGGGAAAGTTTTTCGTCGTATTTGTCTATCTCTCACTTCCCCTCGTTAGCGTGATCTTCTGGTCCATAAGTATCTGCTCTGGGTGACCATATAATGAATAGTATTATGTACTCCTGATTGAAGTAGGAACTATTGTCGTAAGTGAATAAATCAGGATGGCCAATTTTGATCATTCTAATACTTGGGCTGAAAAGTGCCCTTTCTAAGAGAGGGCACCACTTGAATTAATAAAATTTTCAGCTAGTTCCAACCTTCAAAAGATACATGTATAAATTTGACAGCTGTCGGACGATTAGTTCTCGAGAGATAGTGTTGTGAGTGAAGCAACTTTTGTTATTGTGAAAAAAATGGATTCAAAGCAATTTCGTGTGTTGATGTGATGCAGCCGATGCAAAGAAATGGCTTAATAAGTGTTATCCGGACTCTGCACCAGCCGAACGAACCATTCGCAAGTGGATTGAAAAATTTAAAAGTGGTCATACAAGCACCGAAGATAATGCATGCAGTGAACGTCCAAAAGAAGCTGTTTCAGATGAAAACATCAAAAAAGTCCACAAAATGATTACGAATGACCGTAAGGTGAAGTTGATCGAGATAGCTGAGGCTCAGAGGATATCAAAAAAGCGTGTTGGATATATCATACACGAATATTTGGACATGCGAAAGCTCTGTTCATAGTGGGTGCCGCGTTTGATCACAGTCGACCAAAAACAACAACTTGTTGATGATTCAGACGATTGTTTAAAGCTGTTCAACCGCAATAAAGCCGAATTTTTGCGTCAGTATGTGACAATGGATGAAACTTGGCTCCATCATTTCACACCAGAGTCAAGTCGGCATTCAGCTAGTGGCGAGCAGGCGACGAACCTCGTCCAAAACGACCAAAAACTCAACAGTCGGCTGACAAGGTTATGGCATCCGTATTTTGGGATACACATGGAATTATTTTCATCGACTATCTCCAAAAGGGGCAGACTATCAACAGCGAATATTACATTGCATTGTTGGCGCATTTAAAGGACTAAATTGCAGAAAAACGGCCGCATTTGAAGAAGAAGAAAATGCTGTTTCATCAAGACAATACACCGTGTCACAAGTCAATGAAAACGATGGCAAAATTGAATGAATTCGGCTACGAATCGCTTCTCCACCCACCGTATTCTCCAGATTTGGCCCCCAGCGACTATTTTCTGTTCGCAGACTTCAAAAGAATGCTCGCCGGAAAGAGACTTAATACCGATGAAGAAGTAATCGCCGAAACAGGGGCCTATTTTAAGGCTAAACCGAAATCGTACTACAAAAATGGTATCGAAAGATTGAAAAATCGTTTCAATCAGTCTATCGCCCTCGAAGGTAACTATATTGATAAATAAAGTTGAATTTTGCAAAAATTTTGGGTTTTACTATAAAACGGCACTGGCTTTTCAGCCCATTTGTTAAGAAGATTTTTTATCTACAGATACAATTCTTTAATTTCCATATTTTGCCATGACGAAGGTAATATGCAGTTTTAAACATTTTTGTCTACAACCAAACGTTTTCTAGAACGTACAAAACAAAACTGTCATTCTTTCAACTATTGTACGCACTTCACAAAACAGCATTAACAACCCTATTTCAAAAGAAGGGCTTAACAAGCTACTAAACAGTATTATCATGAGAGCCTTTATACATAAAATCTAAAGCCCGTCAAACTACAATACGGCTTCATGCAAACCCGTCCGTAATTAACGAAGCACATGTCTTTTAGATACATGTGACTACCCACTATGGTTCGTCCAAATCAACTTCTTCAGAACCACTGAGCATTTGAAAACTTAACCATGTGCATCCTTGCATGATGCTTCCATTGTCCATTGCTCCTAGGTTAAATTGAAATGCAAAATTCTCAGAACTCCTCAGATTCATTTAGACACGATCCGCCAACAAGAGTGTCAGTTCAACATAATCATCCAGACATGCTGAATCGCATTCTACTGATTTTCAGTGTAATTCTCGGATTGTGTTTTATTTTATCTAAAGCCAAGGTCCTGGCATCTTCTGAAGTAGATCTCGTCACAAAAATAATGAAAGAAATTCCCCCTGTCATTGCCGCAGATGAAAATCAAATTATCGCTTCGCTTGACATGGGTAAATTTAATTTAGTCACCCAGACAGGGACATTTGTCACTTTTTTTTTTTTTTTTTCTTTCCAATTTATTGTTCACAATTTCTGGTAATTGTGAAAGTGAAATTCTTGTGATTAAGACGATATGAATGACCTTGAAATTGAATAACTCTCTTCAACCCTCAGGTCGAGGACATCTATACAAACGCCGAAAGAATTTTAAACAAATTTATCCTATTGTGCTAGCATCACTGGTTGCCAAAATTTTTGTGGTATCTTTGATACTGAAGCTGCTCATAGCTGCAATATCGTCGGCCTTTGTAATGAGTAAGATTGCTTTGGTAACATCAGCAATTATGGCATTGAGTTGGCTCTTTGGTATCACAAGTGAGAAAGCAAAATTACAAATTGTGCAGTATCCATTAAATGGTTCGAAGAAATCTTACGGTGGTTGGAATGTTAACTATGCTACGACTCCTCAATACAGTGATTGGCCGTACGACAAAAATGGCTGGAATGACGACAAAGAAAAAAATGTATTTCTTTAGATGAAGTGAACATGCAATTGGTTTAAGACAGGCGAAGGGTTTTTAAAAATGTTTTGAAATGTGAAATAAACTGAAGCAATAAAATAATTAACTTTGTTTTATGTGAACAATAAACTAAATAAAGGACCACCACCTCAAAACAAAAGAGTAAACATGTAAAAATGTTTAAGCAAATTTTATATTTAATTATTTTTGGTAATGAAGACCTCTCGGATCCATTTTCTGCAAGTATTGTACGCAATAATTCAAGCCTTTATGTAAGGTTATCTTGATATACGTAAGTATAGAGGTATTTATTTATTTTTTTTTAATTAGCGTGCGCTCCCAACGCACACATCGCGGCTGAAGGAAGGCCATGGAGTAAGGAAAGAGAAAGAGAGGTACCGATGTACGTTGGTTTTGAATGTTTGATGGTTATAATGGTCAGGAAATAAATAACTCGACAGGGTATTCCATAAGCGAGATGTACGGCTGAGAAAAGAATCACGTTCAAGACCATTCATAGCGAGGCGGGTGTTAAGGTTAAAGGTTTAAAGGAGCGAGACAGAAAACATTCCGTCAGCGTTTGAGTTTGTCAATTGACTGAGTAATATTAGCATTACCTATGAATAGTTTTGAGTACAGAGAGTTTTAAGGAGCACCTGACCAGATATGGGCATTGTGCTCCAATTTTTGGCCGAAAAACGCTTTATATATTGAGGCCAGGTCAAAGGATGTGAAAAATTCCTTACATCGCTGGAGGATACCTAGATATTTCGTAGCATTTTTGGCGACATCAAATATGTGGTCAATCCAAAGTATGCTGTCATTGACACACATACAGACAATAGAAAGTTTTTGCTTTCTTCGATGCAGGTACCTTAGAAATATATATATTAATGGCAACAACAACAGCAAGTGCTTTGGTTCCACTTTTCGGTGAGACACGCCATCAAATCACCAGTGGGCCTGCTGCTTTGAAAACCGTACTGCCGGTCATTGAAAAGTTTTCGTGCTTCGAGATATTCAATGAGCTGACAGTTTATCAGCGTTTCCATGACCTTCCAAAGAAGGGTCGGAAGTGCAAGGGGTCTGCGGGAAGGGAGAGAAAAAGATTCGCTTTTTCTAGGGACGGGCTGGACAAATGATGTTTTCTTTCTGATCGTAGAGACCCGTAAGGAGTAGGATTGATGGAAACCTGTTCAGAAGAAGGGGAGATATACCTTTTGGACCAACGGATTTTTGTATGGGAAGATCTTTAAGTACTCTTGCTACTACATGTGTGGGCGGAGATAAAGCACAATCTGGAAATGTTGAGCTGGTCGCAAAGTGTGCAGCAAGCAAAATGGCCTTGTCCAAAGAGCTGGCAGCTGGAATGTCATTGTAAATGAGCATTGGGATTAAGGATGAGGCTGAATTTTTAGTATTTTTGACGAACGACTTAAAACCTTTATTACCTTTGAGACATTGCAGTATTTTTTGCCTCGTTTTTGGGTTGTATTGGAATTTTATCCGCTTGAGAAAGATATTGCAGTCATTTCGAGCTCACTTGAATTTTTTTCGGTTTTCTACTATCAGATTGGTCTTGTAGAATCAAAAATACATATGCAGCTCGAGTCGTGCCATGCCTTTTCTTTTGGTCTAATACTCTTCATCCGATGAGGGATAAGGGATCTCATTCCAAAGAGAATAGCGTCTGTGATCATGTCAAGTCGAATCCAAGTCGAGATTTTTTCTGATGTTTTGTTTTCACAATGAAGAATTTTGGTTTCTTTTTCTTGTATTTGTTTGCGTGTACCGTGTAGTACAAGTGTAAGAACCAATAAAAAAGGAAAGTTAACTTGTGATATATTGTTATGTAGGTTAGATTTAATCAGAAACTTATAAGAACTGCTATAATTAGATCTGCCTACGATCTTCGACTCGATTAGTAGAGGGAGTGGGCAAAATCATTTTAACTGCAATCTCATACAAATTTCTCAGAGCTGAATTCCTGTTTTCTGTGTTATTTGACAATTCATGGGTTGGATTTTCTTCCTCATCATCTGCTGAGAAATTATTACCACTGGAATGAATACTCGCACCTGTATCACAATCATCATTCCCTAGTATTTCGTTGCGGATGCTAAAAAAAAAATAAAAAAGAATTATTCAAAGCTCTCTTTTCCCTTATCATGCATTATCATATGTAAAGAGTTCCACAGCTACACTTGGTGTAGAGAACTCGTCCGACCACTGCGACACTACTGAAATTACACCAGTTTGTTCTATCTTACGAGACATGCGACAAACGTTTTGAATTTCAAAATACATATTGCCGTATCGTGCACTAAAAATGACACATACGGCAATTATTTATCAAACTGAACAGTTTTTGTATGAAAAAAATGCCGTATGTTTTTATTTTTTCGTATATATATATTTTATATATACACATACGACAAAGAAATATTTAAATATTGGCGACCTTGCACATACGATAAATTTAACGAGAGAGGAATTTAATAAATACTAAGTCTTTAGCAGCGATCACGGCATTTTTGTTATTTATTAACTACCTAACATTTCAAAAATGATGTGAGTCTTGTAGCCGGAGATCTCCATGTGTTTCACTTAGTGTCAAAGTTGGTGTATATTCGCAGGCTTATATAGGGTTTTCCAATAGGGACTTGACAACTTTGAATTTAATTACTCTTTCAAGTAAACTCAAACTCAACATTCTCATCATAGTAAAGTACACTAACGAGCAACGTCTCCAAATTATAAAAATTTTTTACAGATATTCGGAGTCGGTGTCTGCAACTTTAAGAGCGTTAACTCCAATGTTCGGTCGTAATTCTCGCTCTAGTAGACAGGCAATAACAAGTTTAGTGCAAAAATTTGAGTCTACATATTCGTTGTGTGATGTTGCTGTGTCAGTGAGACAACGGGTTGGTCGAAGTGTCGAAAATACCGCTGCCGTTCAGACGTCCGTTACAAACGGTCCAAATCAGTCAATTCCACGGCGTTCTCATGAATTGGGCATCGCTCAGACCACATTATGGCGAATTTGGCGTAAGGATCTTGGTTTACACCCATACAAGATCAAGCTGACTCAAAAATTGAAGCTGATGGACCATTTGAAGCGACGTACGTTCTCTGATTGGGTTCTGGAGAAGATGCGGCAAGATGATGAATTTCATCGCAAAATTATCTTCAGTGACGAAGCTCATTTTTGGCTCAATGGGTTCATCAATAAGCAAAATATGCGTTATTGGTCGGGTGAAATCCCACATGTGCTTCATGAATCACCACTTCATCCACAAAAAATAACTTTTTGGTGCGGTTTGCATGCCGGCGACGTTATTGGGCCATATTTTTTCGTCGACGATAAAGATCGTTACGTTACTGTGAATGGTCAGCGTTATCGCGCCATGATAACCGAATATTTTTGGCCCAAATTGGAAGATATGGACTTGGACGACATGTGGTTTCAACAGGATGAAAAGTAAATATGGTGAGCGTGTTACATATCTCAAGACATGGGCCAGTCGATTGGCCGCCTCGTTCGTGCGATTTAACGCCGCTTGACTATTTTCTGTGGGGCTACGTTAAGTCATTGGTTTATGCCAACACGCCGACGACGTTGGAAGTGCTCAGAGCGAACATTGAAAGCGAAATAGCGGCCGTTTCGGCCGAAACGAATCGAACGCTGCCGTATGAACGAAGTCGAGTTCCATTCATAAATGTTTTGATTGTACTTCAAGCCAATAATAAAGTTTTTGAAATATCTCAAATGGTTTACCTTTTATTTAAAAAAAAAAGTTGTCAAGTCGTTATTAGAAAACCCTATACGTAAGTAGAAAAGTGATTACTTCTTAGCCCGCGAATATTTGCTATATCTACTGTAAGTAGCGGAGTCATTATAAAAATCAAACACCGACTATACTAAGCAAGGCTGAGAATTGAAAATTTTAATAATAGTTCACCGAATCCATTTGTTGTATGCTCTAAGAACAACATGAGCAACAAAATCCACACACACAACCCGCTATCCATATATGTACAGTGACTCAACTCAACTCAAAAGACTTTTGCTTGTAACTTTTTTTTCACCAAATTTTTACAAAAAAAAAAAAAATAAAATAATCTAATAATTCAGTATAAAAAATAATGAGAACCAAATTCATCTTTTAACATAATTTAATACAACAAAAGTAAAAATAGTTCATTTGATCAATTTGTTGACTTTGCGAAACTGTTTCTACTTAGTACTTCATATGGCCTCCTTTTGCTTTAAGGACTTTTTATTCTTCGTGACATGGATTCTTTTAACTTTTTACATTGATTTGCGGTGATATTTTTCGAAGCAATTTGAGTGCTTTGTGCAAATTCGGACAATCTTCAGGCAATTTCGAAATACACGATTATCATCAACCCAAAGATTTTCGATAGAATTGGGGTCTAGAGATTATGGTGGCCAATCAAGTCTTTGAATATGCTGATTTTGCAGCCGCGCTTTTGTAATTTTGGATGTGTGTTTCGGATCAAGAAAATGTCTGACACATTTTTATGCCACTTTTCTAAACTTTTAAGGATTTCGTCTTCCAGGATGGTGAATTCACACGATTCACCACTCTAATGCATTCACTAACCCCTTCAATGCACATGCTTTCTCAAATCATAAGATTGGTGACCATCGAACCCAAGACGGTTTATTTTTGTTTCATCTGACCAAATTACCCTTGCCCAGTCATTAAAACGATAATCCTCTTATTTTTGGGCAAATTGTGGCCTTAATTTCTTATGGCGGGTCACTCAATAGGGGCTTTTTAATTTGAGTGCGTTAATAAAAGCCGTTTCTGCGCAAAATTTTTCGTACAGCCTTAGTTGTTACATTAATCCCATCGTTTTGGCTTAATGCTTAATTAATCTGGACCGCATTTTCGTATATAACACATTTAATCTGCCACATATTATGCCTTTGTATATTTGAATTTAAAATTGGTTTCTTTCCAGACTTATTTTTTTCAGCGTCAGGCTTAAATTTTTTGAGTATTTTGGATACAACTCCCACTGAAACTCCAAATTTTCGAGAAATTCCTCGATGAGTTGTCTTGAAAACAATTAGCCTTTCCACTTCTTTAATTTTGGAGATATTAAGTTCTTTGATCTACCATCAAGTTTAAAACAATTAAAATGCCTATTTAAACTGAAATTTAAATTAACCTTATGTAGGATTCTTATTTTAATATTTTAAATATTTTTATTTTCAACAAAAAACACGGTGAAAACTCCACACTTGGCTAAACTTTGTACTCACAATATGCAACTGCGACAGTGTCAACATATTGCCTAAGAACTTTTACAAATTCTCACAAAATAACAGTGGATTTTCGTTTGCTCTGATCATGTGTTTAAAAAGTTGAGTCACTGTACATAAAAACTGTATCGACAGTGACCAAATATAAGCAAGAGTACGTCGACCAGGAGCGGGAACAGCGGAATAGCCTCCCTGTGTAATATTTTCTTTTTGCTTTCTACACTACACTCTACTAAACAACTGATGTATACGACCGATGTCTTGTCGAAGATTTCGTTACACTACCAAAAAGCTGACCGTGTTCTGCAAGTACAAAGAAGTTTGAACAATGAGCTCCAGTTACTAATTTCGTTGAAGAAATCAATGGCGATGTCTAAATGACTCAAACAATCTTAGTTTTGAGAGGATAAAGTTTAAGACTGCCCGCAAACAGTCACTCGGCATAATTTGACAGACAGTAAAGCTATAATATATTATCTGTATATAGCTGAGTGCAGATTTCAGAAATACTGAGAGCGGTAGCCAAAAGAACTTACATTAAAGGGTAGACTATCTCGTTATAAGCTTATACGGAATTGTAGCAAATACATCAAGCTCGGCCTGAAAGCAAACCTGTTGTTTTTTCTTGGATATCTCTCTTTCAGCAACGTCAAGATTTAACATGATCTAGACCTGTGCCCTAGCATGAAACCCTAGATAGTATTTTCTAAACGATAGTCGCCTTGGTATATGAATTCCAGAAGAAGCTTGCTTGTGACGTAACACTTACTACTGCATTAAAAATTTTCTGAGCATCTGCATCGCAACATAAGGCAAATTTCATCTTTCTGACATCGAAGTGTTTAATATCTTCTTCTGCTGCCTTTGATGGTAGAAGTAATACAATATCATAGAAGAAATGAGCTGTCATCACTACTTACTTTTTATTTTAAAACTTAAGACTACAGCAGCCCAATCTTGATCTTAGTCTTTAGATCGATCGATTATTTTTTTTTTTTTTCGAAACCCATGGTTTCTGAATGGATATTATGTGTATTATGTAAGGGAGCCTCTTACAACTTCGAAATGAAGTAAAAGTTATCCCTTTTAATATGGAGATAAAGATATGAGGCAAGCATCGGCTTAAAACTCTCGGTAGAAGCTTCATTAAAAAACTAAACAAGAATTTTCCCATTATTCGGATTCAAACATTCCTTTCTCGATTTTTGTTCTCCACGATTTTCTGGAAAAAACAGAAATATATGTAGAAGGTGTTAGCACCAATGCTGGGACTGAATTCGACTTCAATCATTAAATATTCCTAATGTTCTTCTCAAGATCCAGTGTTGAACCGAAGGTAAGGCCTTATTTTACCCTTTATAAAGTTCAAAGACCATGCGGATACATACTTATAGATACCTGAGTGTTCGAGATAATGTACGAGGGCGGTCCCAGAAGTACCCGGCCTGACCAGGATATGTCAGTAGTTGTTTGAAAATATCACTGTATTGGAAATTACGCATATACGCATATAAAGCCACGTTGTATCGTATTTGTTTGGCAGCCATCAATAGTGAACGTTGTCAGTGAATTTGTGAAAATGTAGAAAATAGGCCATCGTTATGTGATAAAATACTTTTATTTGAAAGGCCTCAGCCCAACCAATATAAAAACTGAACTGGATTCTACTCTGGTTAAGTCTGCTCCTTCGTTTACAACAGTAAAGTTTTGGATTGCTGAGTTTAAATGAAGCCATACGAGCTGCCAAGACGAGCATCGCAGTGGTCGACCAAGTGAAGTAACGACTCCAGAAATGGTGAAGAAAATCCACAAAGCGGTACTGGATGATCGTCGACTGAAAGTGCGCGAGCTAGCAGGCAGTGTAGGCATTTCAAAATGTGCAGTACATAGCATATTATTTGAAAATTTGGACATGAGAAAGCTATGTGTAAGATGGGTGCCGAAGTTTCAGAGCAACGAAGCAAGGTCATAGCGTCGATTTTTTGGGATGTGAGTGGGATAAATTTCATTCACTTTCATTTTGAAAAAGCAAAAACTATCAAGGGCCAGTATTATGCGAACTTATTGCAATGTTTGAGCGAAGAAATCAAGCAAAGACGGCCGCATTTGGCTAAGAAGAAAGTGTTGTTTCATCAAGACAATGCCCCAGCTCACAAATCAGTTATTACAATATCGAAAATTAATTAATTAAATATTGAATTGCTTCCTTATGCACCATATTCGCCAAGTTTATCCCCCTCGGATTATTTTCTGTTCCCAAACTTGAAAAAATGGCTCAGTGGTCAAAGATTTTCCAATGATGAAGAAGTTATGTCGGCAGTAAATGGCGATTTTGAGGAGCAAGACAGTCTTGTTTTAAAAAGGGTACCGAACTGTTTGAACATCGTTGGGAAAAGTGTGTAAAGCTGAATGACGATTATGTTGAAAAATAAATAAATTTTTTCCAAAATTGTTGTGTGTTCTTTGCTGGGTCGGTAACTTCTGGAACCGCCAGCGTATTGTACTAGATAGTGTGAAAAGTAACCACCTTGGGAATGAAAAAAAATTTTTTTTAAATGTTTTTTTATTTTATTCAATATAGTCCCCTTTTAGTTTGATACACTTATTCTAGCGATTTTCCAACTTCTTGATCCCGTCCAAAAAGTAAACGCCACTCCTCCGTGGCGTCGATGATTTCCTCGCGTGAGTTAAATTTTTTATTGATGAGCCATCTTTTGAGGTTTGGGAAGAGATAATAGTCCGAGGGAGCCAAATCGGGCGAATACGGTGGATGCGACAGCAATTGAAGTCATTGATTTTAGCAATGGTTGCGATGCTCTTGTGCGCCGGTGCATTGTCTTGTAAAAATGAAATTTTTTTTCGCCGTTTAGTCGGCCTTTAATCGCTCCAATAATGCACAGAAATACTCGCAGTTGGTGGTTTTTCCTTTTTCAAAGTAGTCCACGAAGAGTATGCCATGATAATCCCAGAATACCGACGCCATAAACTTTCCGACCCATCGAGCCTCCCTCGGCCGCTTCGGAGCACTCGTGCTGGCTTCAGTCTATTGCCGGGCACTCATTTTATTCTCTGGAGTTCAACAATTACCAATCGACGCCAAAAGTCTGCCCGATTCCGCATCAGCAAATCCAAACACTCTTTCGAAATGCTTTCGCGTTCGTGTTTTTGGTCAAGAGTGAGTATGCGCATCATCAAGCGGCAGGATAACTTTTTCATATGCAGAATATTGCCCAAAATATGGCGTGTGCGCTCAGTACTAATCTTTGTGGTATCTGCTAGCTCGCGCACCTTCATTTTCCGGTCAAGCAACACTATTTCATGTATTTTTTTGACATTGTCCTCTGTAAACGCATCGGAGGGCCTACCGGACTTGATCGATAGTGGACTTGCGGCCCCCACGAAACTCTCGAAACCAATATTTGACGGTGTAATCTGACTAAGCATTAGCCCCATAATATTTATAATATTTATCCTTCGCCGTTTTGCCTCTCAAAAAATAATGTTTTATGAGAGAACAAAATCGTTTTTATCCATACTCAACATGAAGCCAAACACGTCAACAATAATCAGCTGTCAAAACAAAACTAAAGACAGTATCGCACTGAAATTTGGCATGTCTGCTTAAATATGAACGGACTTCAAAGCACCATAACCTTTTTTGCAGTAGCAGCGCATTCCCACGGTCAAAGAGGTTACTTTTCACTCCACCTAGTATTTAAATGCTTTTTATTCATATTTAAGATTTATCGCAATCACATCTTATACTACAACTATGTAAGAAATATTGGAAACCAATGTGTTCCACTTTTTGCTTTCATGCATTGGTCCAAGGCAACATATTTTATGTAACTCGAACATGAATCCTCATTACAGGTATAGGCACTAGGAACAAATAAATAAATTAATATTCGTAATATACTTATGTACATTTGGATGCGTGGGTATTGTTATCTTGAATACGTTTACGAATAGGTCTTTTAAATATTGGCAAACCCTCTAATGTGAACTTCATTCATTTTCCAACAAACATGGTAACAGTCGTAACTATGTATAGTACGCAACCACGTGTCTCGTGTCGTATTTCATTTTCTTTTCATTTACGGCTTTCTTTATAGAAAATACCGGCATCGCCAGCTTGTGGCCCAGATTACCAAACATTTTGGGTTGTAATTTATATCCGTTTGCAACTTATACACGATTCAATATTGATGAGGTGCTATTGTCAGGTATTCCTGTGGTTCGTTTTCTTTTTCGGCGAATTTCCGTTGACTTTAAATATAGACGCCAAGTGTGTGAGATTTTTTAAATTAACACGACGAGTCACCTTTGTAGTTGATGGAGAATTTAAATTTTTCATTTATGTCACCCGAAATACTGATTAACGTCCGATATGTCGATCTGCATTGCAAAACTGTCTCGTTGCTAAGCTTTGATTGTAGGTAATCGATCTTGTTAAACTTTTCGCATACATCTGTCACTTGGACGTGAACTACCGGTTAAAAGCACAAAATATGCATCCGAAATAAATTATGAAAGTGAAATGAAGTGGTCATCGCACCCAGCTCTGTAATACCTATGCCGCAATCCAAGATACTATTTCTAGTGCCGGGCAAAGTCCACTATACCTAAGTATGTAAAGAGCTAATCACCATCATGTGAAGAAGCCAGCTTGCTAATAATCTAACAGCTTACTGCCGCTGAACCTGATAATTTTTTGTTGACTTTTGTTAGTTAACATAGACAAATCAATGTTTTTTTTTATAGTTTTTTTTACGCAATCCGTCGGTAAAGTGTCGAGGCACGTGTTGGTTTATCATACAAAACGTGCCAATGAATCTTTAGTCATATCAGAGTGGATTTAAATGTAATCAGAGCATTTGGGACAGGTGGTCGATTTTAAGAGAGAGCAAAGAGAAAGGTTTGGGAATTTGTTTTGCGTGAAATAGCAACTTCATCGTTTCAAGAAAAGGAAAATTTTGAAAATCGATATGTGATTGATGGAGTTGTATTGTCTTTTAATTATTGAGTGAGAAGCGGTTCGTGAATGGCCCTTGATAGTTTTTCCTTTTTCAAAATGAAGGTCAATGAAAATTATCCCACGCGCATCCCAAAAAATCGACGCCATGACCTTGCCTGCAGATGAAACGGTCTTCGCCTTTTGAATCGTTTTGGTTGTTCTTTTGTCTTGGGTGTAAAGTGATGGACCCATGTTTCACCCATGAAACGGCGCAAAAATGCTGCTTTGTTGCTGTGAAACTTCGCTAAACACTAAATTGAATTATCTTCACGACACTGTTTTTGCTCGATTGCACACATCTTTCTCATGTCCAAATTTTCAAATAATATGCAATGTACCGCACTTTTTGAAATGCCTAAAATGTTTGCTAGCTCGCGCACTTTCAGTCTACGATCATCCAGTACCGCTTTGTGGATTTTCTTCACCATTTCTGGAGTCGTCACCTCATTTGGTCGACCACTGCGATGCTCGTCTTGGCAGCTCGTATGGCTTCATTTAAACTTAGCAATCCAAAACTTTACTGTTGTAAATGAAGGAGCAGACTTAACCAGAGTAGAATTAAGTTCAGCTTTTATATTGGTTGGGCTAAGGCCTTTTAAATAAAAGTATTGTATCACATAACAATGACCAATTTTCTCCATTTTCACAAATTCACTGACAACGTTCACTATTTATGGCTGCTAAACAAGTACTAAACAACGTGGCGCTTTCAAACTTGCAACATATGCTTTATAGGCTGCGTATTTTCCAATACAACTATTTTCAAACAACTACCGTCATGTTTTGGTCGTAGTTGCCAACAAGGATGAGTTGTTTAAGCTTACGAAAATCTCTAACTCTAACTTCTATAAAACTCTTCAGCCAACGCATTTTTTAGTCTTTTTCGGAATAAAGCACTTATATTAGAAATTGTACTTGTAGCTTGCTTCTTTTACACGTATCTCTGAGTGTTTCGTAGAAATATGAGTAAATACTTCAGTGTAAAATGAGCGACGTAGGTGGTGGTTACGCAGGTTCGGATGAGGTGAAATACTCCGCTGAACTTCGTCTAGCAAGTTCATTCACATTACTTTCAGATAAAAATTAAATGAAAAGCTGGGAAAACCCACGGCCGCGCAGAGACATGGCAAATGCCGTCTTAGGCGCGAATACCAAAAATTTCACTCTTCCATTGTCGACGCAGCAGAGAAACAGATCGGCGGATGTGATACCCGCTAAAACCGACCAACCTCCAGAAACTGAAACTACGACCTCTTCTCCCAACCAAACAGTACCAAGAGGAAAAACATCTCTGGCACGATAAATCTTTCCGAAAATAATGCTCGGGTTAATCCGACGAACAAAAGTTGACTTTCCTGTAGAAGGGAATCAAATGAAGAAGCAGTGTTTTACTTCCGCACGATTTCCGGATAAAATTGGTTCTACAACCAACGAAGGTCAACATTTTGCTCGACGGATGTAATTTTTTTTTTATATATAAAGCTTGCGCCCACGGATTTGAAGCCGAGTGCTACTGACGATTTCTATGGAGCACTGGTTGTGGAAAAGAATAAAACAGAGTGAGACGAGCTATTACGTCGGTGTTCAGGGGTGTCTACTGGCCGATTGATATTAGTATCATCTATGGGTATTTTACTCCAATTTTGGGCGGATGAACCCCTTATATATTGAGGACCAGAGCGGGTGAAATATTTTTTACATTGCTTGAGGAAACCTAGATATTTTGCAGCATTTTTGATGATATCGAATATATGGCCATTCAAATGTAAGTTGCTTTTGATAGACATACTGAAAATATCATCGGTTTCGACGATGCCAGTGCCGAAGAACAACTTTGGTGGTCGCTTCCCCGCGAACAAGATCTATGTGCATTTCTGCAACCAGCAAAAGTGGACTGAGCTAAAATATTGCTGGAAAACACTGAAACGCTAAAGTGAGCGGCAACGGAGTAAGTATGCCGCTACCACCTACTTGTTGTTATAAATTTGGAACGCTGTCAATGACAACAGTCTGATGGGGGGAGCATGCTCTAAAGTAACAACACCAAGTAAACATCAACAAATGTCATCAACAGAAACGTCACTTAGAAACGCCAAAACACATCTCACATGCTTTTGCCCCGCAGTTCTTGACAAGCACCCAAGGAGTAATAACCTGAATTTTGAGTTTGTGTTTTTACTGAATTAAATAAATTAATTATCTCTATTTCAGTAAAAGTTTAATTATATTAAATCAAAGTGAACGACATCGCGTTTGATTTACACTATGATGATCAACTGTGGAAGCAGAGAATATTTGCATTGACGCAAGGTGTTGCGATGTGGAAAACGGAACTGTTAGATTGAAGTGATCCACGCAGAAAACTCTTGCACGGTTGAGCCAGTCTGTGCTGAAAATCCACTCTAAAACTAAAACATTCGAGATTGTTAGGCCACCAAAATTGACACTTACTTCTGGGTACTGGTTCAGCACAGGGAAACAGAAAATTTGTTGATGAGTCTTCGTACCCAAAACCCTGGTCTCTAAAATAAAAATTGGAAAGAGCGAAAGAATCAGGAAATCAAGGACGGCTCTTCTATTCTCGACTCAAACCAAGCTTTTTTCGAGGTCATTAAATCCTGGTATGACTCATGTTCGTGTCTACATCGTGGAAGGGTTTATTTTCACTTTGTTTCCAAATTAGTGCAGACAAGGGACGACATCCTCAGTTTTTTATGTATTATATATACTCAGGAACCTTTTCGTGTCATATAATCGTAATATCCATGCAAGAACAATGGGTGTGAAATAAATGCATCTGTGGTTTCGAAAAATCGAAAATTTTTTCCTTTATCCCGAACCCACTCTCTCCATTTGAACTTGAGCAATTTAGCCACCAAGATTAAGTTGCTGCATATACCGAGTACGAAACGAGAAATACCACCACCGAAAACCTAAGACTGCTATGCAAGTCTCTTAGGATAGATTTGAAGGAAAACTGGAGTATTTACAGATGGAAACAAAAGTAATAAAAGAAGCTTATTCGTATTCCGAAGAGTTTCTCTTGTAATATAAGAGATCGCAACTGTCACTAAAACCAGTACACTGGTCAAAGTCTTTTAAAGGGGAAATCAACAAGGCTGAAATCATTCAGGAAATCTGATCGCGCCGACACTCAGCTTTCTAGGTAAACTTACCAGAACTAGCTCACAAGCAACCCCTGCATAACACAATATGTCTTAGCTAGTGTGACTCATCCATTTTCGTGACTGATGGGGCCATTCAAACATGCTATTGCTTCCTTTAACGGCTTCAAGTCGCTGCTTATGGTATACACCCAGTTATGTTTCAAAAGACATAGACTAGCTACTGGAAGGTCTGAAAGGAATTTGCACTGTAAGCCTGACACTGGCATACGTACCGAAACCATGGTGAACAGTGAGAGTAATCTTTATAGCAAAAGTTGAAAAAGAGGACCTCAAGCTTGTCAGGAGCTTAAGACCTAGAAGTCTGACTTCCTTCATGTTGAAGAAAACGGGGAGAATAGTCGGGATTTATATGCGCAAAACTGATTTTCTAATACTTATTCTGTCTAAGATACAACATGCTTACCAACGCGGTGGAACCAGTCAGAGTGCATTTCAAAATTCGGTGGGCAGAATTGAAGGCCAAAGATATATGCGCTATGCATTTCATCATTGAGGGTGGTTCGGCAACGCAATTTCATGTGTATTTGAGCCAGGTTCACCATGGTGCATGACGAATCATTTCTTTAACAGAAAAGAGCAGTGGTGTTGAATAACATCATGACTGCGTCTATTTGATGGCGAGGGTAACTCTAAAGCGAGGTCACCTAGAAGCATCTCCGTATCTGCACGGCTATCAATACAATTTGTTCAATTATTTAATTCAATAGTACAGAGTTCGAGGTATGAAGACGCTTCAGCACATCGCCCGTTGCCCTGAATTACTCGAAACCCAGATGATGGCGCGCATCAATTTTGGTGGCCTTAAAACCTTAAAAGTCTTAATTTCCAAGGAGAAAATTACTTGTTTTACAGACTTTCCAGAGATTGTTGTGTGGTTTACCTCACTCTAACAGATCCGTATCGTAAATCTCTAATTGAATCCAAGAATTCTCTGATTTAACAAGCGCTAACAGTTGATCGACACAGTGGTTGCACTTCGCGTAGTTCAAAATTTTGTCGTTGCCGCCTTTCCCAATTCAGATTGCCAGAGAGATGATAGTGGCATCCTTATAGATGAGTGAGTTTTTCAGCGGCATCCGAGTTCCGCCTACGTGAACTTCTGGTGATTGGAGCGCCCATTTCAACCGGAGTTTTTGCGCGGGGAAAGCTACCATCGACATTCGTCGATCAGAACTACGATCTTCGTTCTATTCAAAGATCTTCGCTGGTTTCGTTTTTGTCGATGGGTTTAACCGCTTCATTAAATTTTCGTCTCCCAGAACTGCAGCGTTTGTTGGTTGCATCGTGCGCGGAAATAAGGGAGTGCCGGAAACTTTCTTTCTCTTGCCCTGTGCGATCGGGTAGATAATGTCTGTTTTACGTAAACAAACGTCGTATTGACTTAAGTTCAGGGGATGCTCTTATATCTAAGGGAGTCAGGATATAGACGCCTAGCAAGCGCTTAACGGGTTTCAGTAATACCAAGCTGGAACCTGTTTTGAAGCCACAGGCTGCACTCAAGGTTTGAATCAAGGCCGACCTAAAACCTCTTGCCAATGAATCAACCAACTTTGTCTAAGACCCTTCCTGCGACTTCAGCTATAAACCACAACCACAAAGACACTCCCACTAAGGGGCCTAGCTCTTCTAATTCAGGTCCGGTATTAACTTTTAAATCCTAGTAGGGCGACTTGTAATTAGTCAAATCGTACCAACCTTCAGTAGGCGTTAAAATCTGAAAACCAGTACGACAAGACCAGTATTGCTCTACTTCCGTTCATTATTTGCCTACGTCATTGATGGGTATAGCCTTTATAATTGGGCAGGGGCCCCCTGTCCGGGGCAGAAGAAGATTGCGCATTTTCAGTTTTTGCTCCGTCGCCGCTAAAGTAGTGGGACTTTCAGCACTCGCGCCTTCCACAACACACGCCACCCACCTCTCGCGCCTTTATTTCCTATACATCTGCCCCTTAGATTGTGGTCCTTCAGAGTGTGCCCCTTCTGTAGCCCGTTCCACTTTTTTGGTTTCCTGAGACACGCTGTCAAAAACACCACTCTGGCCAACCACTGATCTATTTGGATGGAGTTTAACCATCAAAACCATAGTTAGGCCTCTAGAACCCAAGCTCTTGTCGCAGTCAAGAAGAACACGTCAAGGGTCACCTCCATACTTTAACAATTTATTGTTTACTTTGGGCGCCGAAAATCTAAAACAAAGGCCCTGCCATCTTATTCTTTCAAAAAAGTGATTTTTACTATGATCTCGCTGGATTGTCTGTTGATGAGGGATTTCCAGGGGCGATCTTAGTATAATTGAGGCATTGCAGCTTTTCACTGCTGAGTTCAGTTCCTCGACCCAAACTACTATCCTTTGTAAATCCGTTTCAGTAGTCGGTATCATGAAAACTATTCTTACTGATGTTCTCCCTTCCAATTTTGCAAATAAGATCCTCTATGCGGATGGAATGGCTTAGTGTGGAATCGTATTTGGTTTCAGTTTAGTTTAGATCTATGAAATTTTGCCAATGAAGCTAATCCTTTTCTTACAATATCATCCAAATTTTCGCACTTTTCGGGCATATTTTGCCAGTGTTACACCTATGGATGATTTAGCTTTACTCATTTCCATTAGTAGCAATTCTGACGCATTGTATAGAAGAAGATACTTACACTGGCTTCGTGAGAGTCGAAATCGATTTCAGTCCGAGTTAGAGACAGAAACTGAAAACAAGTTGATCATACGAATAGTTTAAAGCTTGAACCCACTAGGGCTCGAATGGGCTAAGCATATGAATGTATGAGAGGTGTGAATACATTACATGTTAACTCAGTTCAGAACATGTCATGGAACTATCTTCCTCAACTTGGTCGAAATGAGAAAAAAAAAAGAAAAAAAAAACAACGAAATACTCATATCTCTTATTCTCCGGGGTATGGGTGACAACGAGAAGCCTCAAACTTAAAAGGCCAACAATTTTCTTCAATAAATTGTTGTTAGGCTGTCGGTAGTCTAAGTACCAAAGTGAAGGCTTTTGTGTTCAACTTTATAAAGTCACAGACGACACAAAAAAGTGAAGGAACTCTCGACTACGAGGAAGCCGATAACACAATAATATTAAACTCCATGGAAATCAATGTAGCTTTGTCGGAAGCTGTCATCAATCTGTGAATTATGCTATTATGAATGTTTTTGGACTGGTGCCGCAACATTATTCTCGCGTACATTTGGGTAGCCGTGCCAATTTTTCGTAAACACCCCAATTGATCAACTGTCCGCAGTGGGTACAACTGTCATTTAGATGGTGTTGGTGTAGTCATTTAGATGATGATGAGGTCGCTGTTATTGATGGTTGTGCACCAATTGACAGTGTGGCTCCTGCTGCTGTCTTTTGCTGTTCATACTATAGAATAAATGCCGGCTGAAGCCGATCAATCGATACTTTGACGGACTTTTCATTTATGTTATGTGGATGCAATGTACTTTGGTGTTTTGCTTAGAAATTTGTATGGTCCATTATGTCATCATTTCTTGCAACTCCTTTGTAAATTTAGCCTGACTTCGGATACCGTTTCCTTAAAGAAAAAGTTTTCCATTAGGACGCAGAATCGTTCCCAAAACCAATTCTGTAGCTTATTCTCTCCGGTTTGAGAGAATATCGAAAAACAAACAGAGCCAGTGATAACAGATCGCATCAATCCAGTTTCTTGTGGATAAAAACATTTTATTTTATCTTTTGAGATGTTTATACCCTAGAGCCTTTAAGAATTCGTAAAATATTGTAGACTCAAGCCTTCTGGCAACTTAAGTTCACAATTTCGAGCGTTGCGTCTCTTGTATGGCATGTATCATCGTCTAATTGGAACTAAAGCTCTGACTACAGAAAATCGCTTAACATCGCTCTATACCTAAGATCATTGACGGTAGCGGTGTCTCCTTCTTCAATTTGAAAGATATAAGGTCCGATGATGCCGCCATGCTATAAATCCCACCAATCAGTCAATCTTTGTGAATAAATTGAAACTCGGCCGAATACTTGTGCATTGTGTTCTCTCCAATAATAGCAATTTTGTTTGTTAACATAGCTGCTGAGCTGAAAATCCGAATCACCGGGAATTAGCGCCCAATTAGTGAAATCATGGCAATATTTATGCAACGTAAAATAAGCCGAGCGATGCCCAATTCAGTGATCGGCACCGAATCTGGGTCTTCTTCGATACTGGCCCCCATGGATGTTTTTTTTTTTTTTCTTCATTTCGCAGAAATCTCTGTCTGTTTTGTGGTAAGATTCAAAAGAGTGCGTATTTAGAACTGAGGCGGAATTTCGATAACATTTTTTTGATAATTTCCTCACGTTCGGCAAGCGTAAAACGATGCAGGATGAAATGATGGAAAAACTATCATTGCTATCTGGTCATCCGTTAAAGCTCAGTGCGATGGATATTGTCATATGCAGCTTTAAAGCCAATGAAGAGGTGATGTGTGTCGACTTGCAACTCATTGATCTTCTCCATGATCTTTCTTTATGTGAAAATTTGGTCTCATGTTGATTTGCCGGGCTGGACTAGTATTGACCGATTTGTTTAGGATCTTATAGGCGACGTTAAGTATGTTGTCCGATAGTTGTTATAGGAAATAGCATAGCTGTAGATGGGACAGATAGAGCTGATATTCCAGTCGTCGGGCATGATTTCGTCGTCCGATGTCTTGGAAATGATCTGGTACATACTCCTTGTCAAAACATTGCCTACAGCTTCGAAGAGCTCAAGTGGCAGTCCATTTGAGCCAGCAGCTTTTTTGTTCTTCAGCTTTTGTTTAGTTGTGCCGACTTCTTCTAAGCTGGGTGGGAGAACTAAATGTTCTTCTAGATATGTGTTCTCTTTTTGCCATATCATCCTCTCTTGGTCATGATCATACAACAACTGTTGCACATCCAGAATTCCCTGTTGGTCAGTGACGAGATTACCTTCACAATTACAAAGTGCTTAGAGATCCGTTTTAAAGCCATTGGCTAGGTTTTTGGCCTTTTCGGAGACTACAAAGTCTCTTCTCATTTTTTTTCCTTCCTATACCTGGTCATCAACCACACGGTGTACCCATCTTTGACCGATGTCATTTTACAGCCTATACAGTGCGTGACTGCACTTTCACCTCCCTTTCCCGTCAAAATATATGGAAACAAAAATTACGCTCACCATCTTTCTCTCAACGTTTTCTTCATCCTCTTTCAAATATCTTCAAGCCTCTGAACCAAAAAGCAGAAATTGGTGACCTTTTGCCCCAGCTTTCTTATCATTGAATGTCTTTATAAATTCATCACTGACCTTGATGGAGCCGCGAGAATTCTCTATAGTCACACTTCACAACCTGACCAGTTTGGCTGTTAAGTCAAAATTAGACATGGCTATGAATGTTGCCTTATGCACCTTTGAAGTCATAAAATAGATAGAAATTGTCGACCTGAAATTCTGAATATTTGATTAATAGTGTACTTTTCTGGCCTAAACCAGCACGAAAATGGACCAACAAGATGGCTCATCTATGAGTTTAGCTTTAGACAGCATCTTACAGATAACCTGGTGGCCGTGTCCGACCAGGTCATCTTCAGCTGCTATAAATAACTCATATACGAGTAGCAGTCTTTCTGCGCCAGAAGCTTAGTTACACTTTAGGTTTTCTACTGCTGCCCTAATTTCATCTAGGTCAGAGGGGAAGGAATTTTCTGTCATCTTCATCAAGAGTAAATGGTCTCGGAATTAACGTGAACACTTGTCAGGAAGCCTTAATCTCATGGAATGCTCATACATCTGTGGAAGCAAGAATGCGCCTTGCCATCGCTCACCTATATTAATAGAGTACTACCAAAGCAGAATTTGTGTTGGAGACACGAGTTAAAGACTTGGTACGATCTTGCTGATCTTAGCGTCACAACACCCAGTACTTATTTGCAACTCTACAATGGTTCAAACCACAGCCACCATGAGGCTCCCACAAGGGGGCATACCTCAACAATTCAGGCCCGGAGCGATTAAAGTCCTGGTGCGGACTACCAGTAGTCTTGCTGCCAACAAGACCTATGACCAGCTGCTTATAACTAGTCAAATTGTAGCAACTTTCAAAAGCGTTAAGTTCAGAAAACCATTATAAGTAAGATAAGCCTAGTACTTTGCTCTTTCCCCGCCTTTTATAAGACAACGGGCGAAGGTTTTGATTGACAGTGGTCTTTTGAATATCTCCGTTATACAGTCTGCGGCAGTAGTGTTTCCATATTCTCAATACCGACTTTGATTCTACCACAAGCTGTCCATCTCCATCTTTGCAGGCTTTCTTTCTGGCCTTGTAGGCCTGGCATATTGATTTCTTTCTTTGATCAAACTTTCGAGCATCATTCCTGTATTACAAATAACATTCCTCCATTTACTCGAACGCGCATTTCTAGTGATTTTGCTTCTTGTTTCCGAAAGGCGTGCGCTCTTACCTTCTTTTCTGCTCGTGCAGCTTACGAGCTCCTTTCGTCCGTCGATGTCGTGCAGCTTTATATGCTTCTTGCTTTCTACATTCATTGTCAAACCAGAGGTTTCTTTAAAACTAATCACATAAGAAGCAGCTTCTTTGATGGCTCGTTAACAACATTTCGCTGGGTGTTCTTTAGTTTGGGTATGAAGGCTAGCATTTTTAGAGAGTTTGAGGTAAACGCAATCGGCAAAGATTCCAGTGGTCACTTACGCTTGCAGGTTTTTGTCACGTCGAACTTTGGCGGTCTAACTTGACTGCGTCGTACCTATAATATTTGCTTTCGTACCCGGGTTGTAACAGGTCAATATTGGCTCCTTGAAAGTTTTGCCGTATAGAATTCTAGAGAAGTGTGTAGCGTAGTTCGGAATATGATCAACCGTATTGATAATTGATTGATCAGAGGATAGCCAAGTTAATCCTAAGTATTAGCCCCGTTAAAAATTAAAAAAATCTTAAACTATTGTCGGTTGTGGTATTATGCAGACTCAGTTTTCCGATCGCATGCTCAGACAAGGCTTCTTTGGCAGACTTGCAATAATATCTCCCAGTACAATTTTGGAGTCATAGCTGCTGCACTGAGCTTATGTTCAGGGTGACCAGATAGCAGTGATAGTTATTTTCCAGTTGTTATTTTTCAGAAGCTGTCAAAATTACCATTGACATCCAGCTGTCATCAGTAAGGCTTACTATTTCATCGTACATCGTTTTACGCTTACCGAACATGCGGAAATTATTAAAAAATATCGAAGTTTCGGCTGAGTTGTAAATAAGACACGTAAATTTCGTCATGAGGTCGATCGTCATCATGACTTCTGTGTACAATAGCCTAGCGACGTTTACCGACTTTCTGTAGTCAGAGCTTGACATCATCGATATGTCCGAGCTGTGGTTCCAACAAGACGGCGCTACATACCATACAAGCGGCGAAACGCTTAAAGTTGTGAAGGAGAAATTTAACGACTGGGTTCATCAGTTGGCCGCCATCGATTTATTTCTCTTAGGCTTCGTCAAGTCTTTATTATACGCTAACAAGCCAACCACTTTGGACGAGCTTCAACCAAAATTCGACACGCTCTTGACGGAATATCGCCGCACATATTAGACCGAGTCATCAACAATTAGACCGACCGCTTAAAGCACTGCCAACGAAGCCGAGATTGCCATTTAAATGATATACACATTCACACATAATGGCATGAACGTAGCTTCAAAATAAAGCCATAATCAATTTTAGATTTCATCCCGTTGTTGTTTTGTTTAAATTGTTTTTCCTTTTGCGTAAGTCTGTCCCTCGAAGAGCAAATCCACATGTAAGTAAGCGTTATCTTCTTCCTTTGCAGCAGTTGCCGTAGTAGATGTTCTTATTTTTTAATTTTCTTTTAGCCGGTCACTTTCAATATTACTTTTTGGATTAAGGTTATATCTGTTTTATATCAGTCTAGGTTCCACGCACCACGTGGTCTATTAAGGATCCTAACATGCCATGTGCAATGCAAAGTCTTTCTGTGACTCCCTGGCTTCATCACATAGAAGTGACTGTAGGAGTAAATGGCCAGAGACTCAAGTATCGACACTGGTGTCTTCAGAAAACTCTTAATCACCATAAATTTTGTTTACAATATTGTTCTTTCTTCATATAACAGCATTCAGCAACCCTTTACAATTTTTTTTTTTTTTTTTAACAGGTCAAGCTTTTTTCGTATCTAATACAATATAAAAAATGAAAAATATTTTCTTGTATTTAATTTCTCTTATATTTAAAATTTTTTCTAGTGCTATGTATATAGAATTAAATTTTTCCTTTTTTTAACTAGCTATTTACAAAGTCAACGATAACCTTAACATGTTACCACTTTTTAACATCAGATTTACTGTCGTTCTTTAAGCTCATCACTGCTGTGAAAAGGGCGAAGAAAAATCCAGCCAATCCTGTTGTTCCCACCAGAAGTACCAAGCCACCGATGAGCACCGGCACCAATGTTAGAAACTTAAGTTTGTATGCAATTAACAGTGGCAGCAAAAATTTTTTGTACTTCTTCTTAATTTTTTTTAATTTACGAGAACTGCTCAACCCTCTACTTTCGTTGACTACTGTAGATTCTATAAAAAAAAAAAAAAATACTTCAGGTGAACATTTTTCGCTAAAATGTTGATTATTAATGTAAGTAACGAACCTATAAGATATGTTTTTTTGAAAATTTATTTTACTTTCAATTTGCATCTCAATTTGCGATTACCAGTATAGTGACCACCGTAATTTAATAAATGCACATACCAAATAAACTACGGATCTTTCCAACAAAATATATAAAACGAATTACTGAGCATGGGAATGAGGTACGTCTGGTGAATTTGCGTAACTGAAACGATGGTAGCATAAGGATTCAGAATGGCTGATTACCTCTAAAGATTTTTTCAACGTTTTTAAAAATGAGGTTCCAAGGTTTTTGAGATTATTCAGGCCGCTGAAATAGAAATGGTGACTGCTCTTATACGTTCGTAGGTGGTTACTAACTCCGGCCTCATATGCCTAATTTTTGTGATTCATCACAAGGTTTGATTTATAATGTAAAATAAAATACATAAATTTGAAAGCAAACTCAAAATTTTTATCAACGATTAGAAGAACAATTTATGGCATTTACTTTTTAAAAATGATATTATGTATATGTTGGCCAGAACTACGTCTGAGGTGGTCAATTTGGAAGGTCCAATTTTGGGCGACTCGTTCGAGCTAGCGACTGGTATCTCGCGGATAACACGAATAATGTTGGCTTCCAAAGTGTCAATCGTAACTGGCTTATTCTTGAAGACCTGAGACCTTACATATCCCCAGACAAAGTAGTCCAAAGGTGTGATATCGCATGATCTACGCGGCCAATTTACCGTAGCAAAACGTTAAAATTAGTGCTCACCAAAATGATTTCTCAACAAGTCCATTGTTTCACGCGCTGTATGGCTCGTAGCGCCGTCTTGTTGAAACCAGAGTTCACCGCGACCATGTGTTTGAATTTCAGGAAGCACAAAGTCCGTTAACATGGCCCGATAACGGTTACCATTGATGGTAACATTCTGATTTGCCTCATTTTTGAAGAAATATGAACCAATGATTCCACGAGCACATAAACCACTCCATACCGTTGTTTTTAATGGATGTAATGGTAGCTCTAAGTACTCTTTTGGTTACTCATCAGCCCAAAAATGGTAAAATCACTGAACAAAATTTCACGATAAAACACCGGATTTTCATTGAGTTTTTCCAGAGCCCATTCACTGAAAATATGACGCAAATTCAAGTCGCCTGGCTTCAATTCTTGCAAAACTTGAATTTTGTACGCCTTTAGGCCGAGATCTTCACGTTGTCAAGTTGTCGAATACGCTAATTCAAGCTGCTGAGAACGACGACGAATCGATTCGTCACGATCTTTGCGTACACTCTCAGCTACAGCTGCTATAGTCTCTTAACTACGTGCTGGATGTGGTCTAACTAGTCGTCCATTAATGTAAACTGGGACTCAAATTTTTTTTAGTAGGTCGATTATGCGCATCGTATGTTCCTCGAATCGCACGAAAAACATTTCTCACAGAACGCTGATTTTCGTAATACAGCTTAACAATTTGGAGACGCTGTTGTAATGCGAGTCTTTCTATGATAACTTGCCAAATTATATTGAACAAAAATGGCAATAGCAGTTTGATAGGAGTCACGCGTCATCTGTCAAAAAAAGTCTACTGAAAACCAAACCTCACGATGAATCAACCCCAACGAATTACTGAAGACATGAATGATGACATGTGTACGTCTGGTGAATTTACGTGACTGAAACGATTTTAGCATAATGAGTCAGAATGGTAGATTCCCTATATAGACTTCTTCAACGTTTTTAAAAATGAGGTTGCAAGGTTTTTAGGATTATTCAGGCCTCTGAAGTAGAAATGGTGATGGATTTTATACGTTCGAAGGTGGTTACTAACTCCGGAATAACCGGCACCATTTACCTAATTTTTGTGGAGGTTGAGGCCTCTATTTATTTGGCTAATTCAAGCTTATTTTAACTTCAAAACAGAAAGACTTAATAGCTAGGAACCAAATTAATGATGGGGGAGATCTTGTCTGAGAAGAGGAGTGCGCATTTTGAAATGAAAAAGGGAGAGGTTTGAGTTGACCTTTCGGAAGTTCCGTGGAAGTTTTAGGCGGTTATGTAGGGTCGTTCCAGGGCAGACCACGGAGAGCAAATCGGAGGAATCGAAGTTGAATACCCCCGATCCGGGAAACATGACCTGAGTGAAAGGGGGACCAAGCTTGAGTAGCATACTCCAAAAAGGGGCGAACAAAGATAACATAAAAATCTCCGGTTACATACGGTTTTGAAAATTCCTTTGAATTTAATTAAGCTAAACGATGAGTTGGCTTTAAGAATCACCTTATCGATATGCGGACGCAAATTAAGCTCAGAATCGAATAATGTGATAAGGTCTTAAAAAGACTGAACCAGAGGAATTGGTTGAGAAAATATAGATTGGCATTTGGCTATATCAAGTTCTAGGTAGTTTTTGGGGGATCCGATTGAAAATCGATCAAGGCCTACTTGAAGAAGTGCAAAATCATGGGGAGAGGAATAAGTTTTGAAAATGCTGTGTTTTCAGCGTGAAGAGAGAGGGAGATGTGTGTTTGGTGACTCTCTCAAGATCGTTAGTAAGGGGTGAGCCAACAGATGGTGTAGATATTGGCTGTCTATTACTGTAATTATCTAAATTAAGTATAGTTGATCTTTTTGGCGGATGTCACATAGTATTTGGCAATTTTAGTCATGGATTCATTTACGCACAACAATGCATTTTTGTTAATCAATCTTATTATGAAAACAGACGATCTGTAAGAGTCACATATATTTCAGTCAACATAATCACCATTGGTTATGCATTGATGAAGAGTTTTGAAGAAACTAGTTCGGTATTGGGTGAAACTCCATCTCAGCATACTCGGCTAGCACGTATACGACAAAACATTAATACGGTGAGCGAAAGTGTTAAAAACCACCCAGGCACCTCAATTCGTTGCCGAAGTCAACAATTGAGCCTCACTTATGGCACTTTATGGAGAATTTTAAAAGTTGATATTCATATTCCTGTGGACAATCTACGACGTCGCCGACTTGTAACCTGGATGTTGTATCGCCAGGACAATTTTTCATCAAATTTGATCTTTTCCAATGAAGATCGTTTTGGATGGGTGGATACGTGGGGGTGGGGACCGAAAGGACCATACGAAATTCACGAATAACCAAATCATCCCAAAAAGTCACTATATGGTGCAGATTATAGTCTAGGGGAATCACTTCTTCGAAGATGAGTCTGGATAGACAGTTTCTCACTGTAACTGAAAAATCTAACTGCAACGTGTTGACCGGATATTTTTTTTCAAAATTGACTGAGTTGGATCTCGATGATCACTGGTTTCAAAATTTGAAGATCGTATTATTTCGATTAGAGGAGAAGTTGATTGGCCTCCAAGGTTATATGACTTGATACATATAGACTTCTTACTGTGGGGTTATGTGAAGAGTAAGGTCCATGCCAAAAACCAAGCGACAATTCAGGGTCTTATACATATAATTGTATAATTTATACAAACTGAAATTGCGGCCTTATTCGTCAAAAAGTTTTCGATAATTTTGACCTTCGGGTGGTCGTTTACTACAGAAGCCGTGGTGATCACATGAACGATGTTGTGTTGCATTCGTAATTGCCATAGATCGGACTTTTTTAATCAATTAAATTCTATATTAATTTCATAATAAATTTGTACTTCATTTAATAAAACCTTCCATACTATGTTAGCTGTTGGCTCATGAGTAAGAATGAAGAGAAGAGGACCAAGGTGGCTACCTTATGGAACTCCAGATAAGCCCAGGAATGGAACAGAAAGGGCGGATCTAATCCGAACAATATAATATCGGCTTATCAAGTAAGAAGAAATCCGTTTTCATAAAAGATGTTCGAAGGCGAGAGCAGACAATTTGAAGAGGATCAGTTGATGAGATATCTTATCAAACACTTTAGTGAAAAGAGTTGCGATGCCGATTACTTTCCCATTTTCTAAGGTTGTGAGATCAAAATACACGAATTCAAGCAGATTTTTAGTAGTTGATATGCCTTTTTAAGAACCATGTCTTCAGGGCGAAACAAGAGACTTACATTTGAAGCTAAGGCTTCGTATAAAAATAATTCCAAAGATTTTGGGTATATGAGAGAGTTAAGCAATGGGACGATAATTGTTAATTTTATGCTAAGATCCTTTTTATTTATCGGGATTATAAAAGATGTTTTTCAAATCTAGAGAAATTCTGTCTGGTAAAGGATAGACGAAATAGGAAGGAAAGTGGTAAAGACAGGTTGGAATACCATATGGGTCAGCTTTTCTTATATTTTGGGTGATTCCCATCGATATCCTTACCTGAAGTGGGTCTACAATCAAGATGCGATAGTCGTTAAAAGGATTAAGAAAAAAGAAAGAGCGAATTCAATGACCAGGTATACAATATGCTTGAGTACATAGAATCTTCAAAGGGACAAATCCACTTTCGCAATCTTTTAGAATCAAGAGTACTTAAAGATCTCATCATACATAGATCCTCTGGTCCATATGGTAAATCTCCCCTTCTTCTGAAAATGTGTTCTTCCATGCTGGAAAAACCACAGTGCAATCTACTCCATCGATTCTACTTTTTAGGATTCTTTCCGAGCGGATAAAAAACAGCATTTGTCCAACCCATCTCTAAAAAAGGCGAATCTTCTTCTCTCTCTTCGTACGAACCCTTACACTTACGTCCCTTCTTTTCAAGATCATGCAAACGCTGATAAACCATCAGCTCATGATACACGACAACTTCTCAATAACCGGAAATACGCTTTCCGTAGCAACAAGTCCACTTATTGGCATATCTCACCAACACACACATCAATCTGGTTAAAGCAAGATAATTACACTTGATATTTCTAAGGCGTTCGACAGAGTTTAACATCAGGATCTTTTGTCGAGAATGCGTACATTTTTAATGACGGTTCTCTTCTTCAAAGGATTAGGTACAACCTTTCGAAACGTTAAATTGAAGTTGTCTTGGATGGTTTTAAATCTGATATTCACAAAATAAATACTGGTGTGCACCAGGGTTCCGTTTTGTCTCCTACACTCTATTTAATTTTCATCAATGATTTCTTGACTGCCACTTCCAATATATTAATTTACTGACGACAGTAATCTTTAATTCGTTTCTGGACTCACGTCCCTGCTCTTCGGCTATAGAACGAGAACGCCAGCTCATTAAATTCCAATATTAACAGCGTAAAAAATTAGGGAACAATCAACAGAGTCAAATTTAATGCTTCCAAAATACAATGTTGTCTGCTATCGTTAGATCGAAATTTAAACATCAAGTCATTGTCCATAAATTGCACTTGCATCGTGAAAAACTTTCCATTTTTGGTATGTGTGTCAATGACAACTTACGTTGGAATGACCACGCATTCGATGTCACCAAAAATGTAAGAAAGGTACTTATCCGCCAAAAATAAGAGCACAATGCACACATCTGGTCAGGTGTGCCTAAAACATCTCCGCACTTGTCAGATAGGATTCAAGGCCGAGCTATAAAATTTATTTAGGTGATGCTAGTATCACCCTGAACACAGACGAAATTTCTCGCGTCTCACTGTATTCTATCGTTATTTACATCACCAGTTCTCCGTAGAAATATCCAGAAGCATTTCACCGTTCCAAACATTCATCTCGCTATGAATGCTCATCAGTATACCCTCAAGCCGATTTTAGTACGTACTTAGAAATATCGTGATTCGTTCGTAAGCCGATCAATTCGCTTGTGGAATGCCCTGCCGAGATTTTTATTTCCTAGACATTATAACCTTCAAACATTTAAAACCAACGTACATCTATCTATCTTTCTTTCCTCCTTAATTTTCCTTCGCCCGCGCTATGTGCCAACATTTTAAGGGTACGTTTACCACTTAATCGCGCGCTATTTAAAAAAAAAAGGAAAGGTGGTAAGCTCGGTGGAATACCACTATGGAGTGCGGAGGGACCTACAGATATATCCCGGTTATTGGCGTTTGGATAAACCGAAGGCATAGAAACTGTGACTATCATATTACGCAGTTCATATCTGGTTGCGGTGGATATCAAATGGATCTACATCGCTTCGGGCACGATCATGAATATTCAGGCTGATCTAAATCGACAGAGGGTTAGATTTATAAAGAATTTATTGCCCCGAATAATTGGCTACATCGTCTTTATCACAATTTCCACGAAAATGCAAATAATTTCGTGAGATAAATGTAATACGAAGAGAATTTTCTATCTAGGAGGGATAAAATTATGCCAAGATATTTTCAAGGGCTGAATTTAAAAAAAAAAAAAAAAAAAAAAATTATGCACGAAAAATTTGAAAAAAAGTGTAAGATGGAACACGAAGTCTTAGTTTAGGATAAGAATTAGAAATTGATTTTTTATGGCCGAAAATATTAATTATAGTTATATTTTTATCTTTTCTCGTATTTACCATCTTCAAATAATTCCTTAATAAATGCACAAAAATTTTTAACTTTCTCGATGGCTCGTGCTATCGGAACAATTAAATCGTAGTCGATGTTGTCATTTTTTTCCGAAACGTGATATCGATTTAGTTTTTTCTCTTTTTTCCCAGAAAAAGTCATTAAATATGGTTGCACGGTCAAAGAATCAAAATACGAGTTCATTATTTCACTTTGATTAACACGAAAGCCACTAAAACTCTTTAAATCAGCACCTTGAGTGCTAATCCTTGATCTTGCTGGTAAAATGATCCAATTATTCCAATCATCTCGATGACGAACACTGGCAAATCCCTCTTCGAAACTACTTGTAATTATTTGCAAAACTAGCACCAATATGAGATTTCTGCACTGCATTTCAACTTGAAGTGCGAGAATCGTTCTATAACACTAACACTTAGTTCTTTTTATTTGTGTAATGTATCCATCAATCTATTGTCAAGAACTGATCAACTTTTTATGACGTCGAAGTCATTTATAGATCACCTATAAGAATTGGAAATTTCTCAAACTCACTTTTACTAAAAAAAAATAAAACATCCAAACCAAACAAAGAAACAAATGTAAATAGCACAACGACAATCCGACAATGGACATAGACCTGACACTTGCCACTACAACAAAGCACACAACTATGTTTCGAAATTCTTGACGGAAAACCCAACTTAACGTCTGGAGCTTCCAAGTAAAACCCAATGAAGCATCCTTTCCAGTCTAGCTGACGAGACAAACAATCTGAACAACTGTATGCTTAACCAAAACGATAATTATGGTTATAAGACTATCCAAATGATACCGGATCAGAAGACTCTCATAAAACATACCCATTAAGCCAGTTAATGCCTCTGATTAAAGTACGTTTACCCTGAATTCCAGGCAAAGCACTTGAATGGTCACAAAGAAAATAGGCGAATCATTTTGAGAGATAAATAATACGAGTACGTATCTGAGTCTGAATTTGAATGTGAATTCGAATAGATGAAACTTCACGCACGACCGAAGGAAAAGAACACATCATGACCTTATTGCTGTCGTTTAGACAGACCTACGCCTGCAGACTTTTTGCCTAGACTTGTGATGCTATTTACTGTACAAATTACTAGGTGTGGAGTTCAAGCAATTATGGCACTTGTCGTTATGGCCTGAGAAAGCTGACGGATCACAGTCAGTCAAAGGAGTAAATACATGGCACAGCGAATACATCTTATATGCAAATTAAGATGTAAATAATGTTTTTGTTTTTAAGAAATATCTTTGCACTTAGTTGGACAGTTATCGCCTGTGGAGAAATTCAGATGAAGTCCAGCTACAGTACAGTGTATGTATATACCCCATAAGCATTTGAATTTGAAAAATTGCCGGTAATTTATCAAATCAAAATGCTACATTTTCAAGTGAAAAATTTATAGACATGGAGATATAGAAGCTTGCCGAAGGTTTCCATAAACAATTGAAAACCTTTGCCTTTGCATAAGTAATCTGAGGATTCAGCTCTGAAACGAATTGCCTCAAATTGCTGCTTTCCAAGTGATGATGGCAATAATTTAAGGAGCGTACATGGTTATTTGGTTCATTTCCAATCTCTTAACATAATATTTTATGCAGATTACAATTCCTTTGAAGATACTGCGGATTTTCGATACAATTTCGTTAACGATGTGCACTTTAGCAAAATTGTCCATAAATTTTGCAAGAAAATGCAGTGAACTTATGATTAACCCTTTTTCTAGAAAAGCAAATGATGTACTTCGTTGAGGTCCTGGTTGAATAAATGATTATTTACCGTGAAAAGTTGGTGGAAAAAATTACCTAATGTAATCAGCGGTTTTACGTGCCACTACAGGCGTGGCTGAACATTAGATCATAGAGAAGTCTCTAAAATCATCAATTGAGCTAAATGAACCTCACGAGCTTCAGCAAATCAGTTTATCTGCTGATCGATGGTAGATCAAATATCGCATTCATATATTTGCAACTCCTCGAGCAGATCAAGGACAAACTACAGCATTCATTCACTATTTACTTGTTAAGGTAACACCACTGCTTAAAAGAATCCCTCATCGTTACCACCTTGGTATAACAAAGAGCTTTGATCTCTTCGTAACAAGAGAAATAAGCTCTGGTATACTTACTTTAAATCGCCTTCCGACTCCGATTTCTTCTACTACCAGTCTGTCCAAATAAATTTGTTTGTACTTTGCCAAACTCTCTATGACATTTTCTATCTTTTCAATTGATAAATAAAGCAAATAGGTTCGAACTATTGTTACAAGTTTCGGTCATGTCTGGGTCATATAAGCACGTCACTGATACCGGTCATTGATGTGAAGTATCTAGGACTACATCTAGACAGCAAACTACTCTGGAAGAATCAAACTGAGGAAACTTCTAGAAAAGCAACCCTTGCTCTTATGATATGTAAGAGCCTAGCGGGAAAGTCGTGGGGCTGTACCCCTAGTATTCTGCGATGGTTGTAATACATGGGCTGAAAAGTCTAAGATTTTCTAAGAGAGTGCATCACTTGCATCAAATCCATACCATTTTCAGTTAGTACCAACCTTCAAAAGATACGTGTATAAATTTGACAGCTGTCGGACGATTAGTTCTCGAGATATAGCGTTGTGTTCACTCGCAACTTTTATTTTTGTGAAAAAATATGGATTCAAAGCAATTTCGTGTGTTGATTTATCATTGATTTTTGATGGGAAAAAATGCAGCCGACGCAAAGAAATAGCTTGATAAGTGTTACCCGGACTCTGCACCTGCCGAACGAACCATTCGCAAGTGGATTGAAAAATTTAAAAGTGGTCATACAAGCACCGAAGATAATGCATGCAGTGGACGTCCAAAAGAAGCTGTTTCAGATGAAAACATCAAAAAAGTCCACAAAATGACTACGAATGACCGTAAAGTGAAGTTGATCGAGATAGCTGCGGCTCTGAAGATATCAAAAGAATGTGTTGGATATACCATACACGAATATTTAGACATGCGAAAGCTCTGTTCAAAGTGGGTGCCGCGTTTGCTCACAGTCGACCAAATACAACAACGTGTTGATGATTTAGAGGAGTGTTTAAAGCTGCTCGGTATGTGACAATGGATGGAACTTGGCCCCGTCACTTCACACCAGAGTCAAGTCGGCAGTCAGCTGAGTGGCGAGCAAGCGACGAATCTCGTCCAAAACGACCAAAAACTCAACAGTCGGCTGGCAAGGTTATGGCATCCGTATTTTGGGATACACATGGAATAATTTTCATCGACTATCTCCAAGAGGGTCAGACTATCAACAGCGACTATTATATTTTGTTGTTGGAGCGTTTGAAGGACGAAATCGCAGAAAAGTGGCTGCATTTGAAGAAAAAGAAAGTGCTGTTTCATCAAGACAATGAACCGTGTCACAAGTCGATGAAAACGATGGCAAAACTGAATGAATTCGGCTACGAATTGCTTCCCCACAAACTGTATTCTCCAGATTTGGCCCCCAGCGACTATTTCCTATTCGCAGAGCTCAAAAGAATGCTCGCCGGAAAGAGATTTAAGACCGATGAAGAAGTAATCGCCGAAACAGAGTCCTATTTTGGGGCTAAACCGAAATCGTACTACAAAACTGGTATCGAAAGATTTAAAAATCGTTTCAATCAGTGTATCGCCCTCGAAGGCAACTATATTGATAAATAAAGTTGAATTTTGCAAAAATTTTGTGTTTTACTATAAAACAAGGATTGTGAGACCAATATGGTGCAGTAGCATGCGGCGCAATGCTTACATGCCCAACTGCTGCAATGGAGGTGCTATTGGCATTAAATCCCCTACACCTCTTTGTCTCAGAGGCGGCGGACAAAACTATTCTTAGAAAAGCAAAAGAAGGCACTGGAAAGGAGAAACGCATTAGTTCGAAAGAATATGATGCATTACTCGGAAAACTTTCACTCTTGGCTATTCCAAAAGATTTCGTCGTTAGGAAATATAACTTTGAAAAGAATTTCTTAACGGAGCTCAGGAATAAGAAAGAATAAAGCTATGAACCCACAATCTATGAACTAAGCAACCACAAGATAGAGCGGTATACAGACGGTTCGAGAATTGATGAAGGAACTGGTACAGGACTGTTTGGACCAAGAACGAAACACCATAAATCCATGGTCAAGAGTACCAGCACCTTTCAAGCAGAAATATGCGCCATAGAAAGATGCATTCGAATCAATCTTGAAAAGAATTACAGGAACTGCAACATAGAAATAATGTCAGATAGTCAAACAGATATCAAAGCACTGAACTCCCTTGTCATTAAATCCAAAATTGAATGAGAATGTCTACAAGGTCTCAACAAATTGGGCAAGAAAAATAGATTATCTGTCTGCTGGATATCAGGCCATGTGGGCATTATTGGTAACGAGACGGCGGACTCTCTAGCGAGAAAAGGGGCAGCAGAACCCTTCATAGTTCCTGAACTATTCTGCGGGATAAGGTAACACACCTCACGTGAAGAATTCAGGAAATCGGAAAAGAAGAATAGAGCTAGAACTTGAGACAAGCCAAAAAACTCTAAGGATTTAAGGCATGTATTAGTCTAAGCAAAAATAACCTACGCATCCCAACTGGTTTCCTAACGGGGCATTGCAAACTCTAAGAACACCTACGAAAGATAGGGATATCAGATGAAGGTCTCTGCTGATTCTGCAATGAGTCCACAGAAAATCCAGAACACATACTGAAATCCTGTGAGGCACTGACCCAAAAAAGGTTTAAATATTTGGGAAAATACCGAATTCAAGAAAAGGATCTACCAATCACGGATCCACTTCTCATTCTCAGATTCATAAAAGAAACTGGACTGCATGATGTGCTCTGAGTAGATTTTCCTTGCCAAGGACAAAGCCAAAGCATAAACACTCCAATATAATTTCTGGTGAACTAAGCTGTGAGGGGGATCTGGGAGCGTGAACAAACCTCTACAAGGTATAAGTAGTGTGCCCACAATAGACCACAAGGTCGCAATGTACTACACCCTGTATATTATTATTATTATTGTTATTATGACAACTTTTTAAACCGAATGGACCACACACTCATTTCCGATCCCAAACGATACATTCAAAACTTAAATTAAATTCGATAACTTTCCATCAACTCTGAATTTTTTTGATAAGTTCTCGGGCGATCCCCAAATAATTGAAAATAATTGAAATTCTTTTTAGCCAAGCTTTCATAGCCATCCATACCCACGAGCCAGACCACTCTCACTTTTTCTATTGTACTTAAATAGCTGGCCACAAACAATTTTGGAATTAGAGTCTATAGAGCAAGTTAAATATAAAATAATAAACCGCAAAGATGATATTATTCTGCTGGATGTTATGATATTTGCCGATCATCATCATTGTTTCCCGAAACCAAAATGGATTTCTCGAAGGTAGATCCACAAACACCAGCCAATTAATGTGCACAAGAATCTTAAAAAGAATTTGACGGGATGGCCACCGATTTCAGCAAAGCCTTCGATAGAACTTCGCATGATATAATCTTTCGCATGATATAATAATCTTTAATCTGTCTGTTCCCTTAGTGAATGGGTTTCGTGATTTAGGTATTATATGTGATAAGGAACTCAATTTCCGTTCTCACATTAATAATATGATTAAAAATGCTAACTTTGTCTTGGCTTCATCAAGGAGTTTTCCAATCCTTCGCCAGGCCTCTTTGGTCAGAGTCACATCCTCCGGGTAGAAGCTATTCGACGCAGGCTTTTACGATTTGATTTACGTGGTCTGCCCTGGGATGATAACCAAAACTTACTAACATATACTGATCGGCTAAAGCTTATAAATTTACAACCCCTTACTATAAGGCGAAAAGTTACCGATATTCTCTTTTTTATCAGATCTTAGCTGGTTATATCGATTTCGTTTTTGTGATAGAAAGTGGATATTCCTAGATTGTTCATTTCGATTAAGAACAAAAGGATCTCTTTTCTTGTGGGTGGGACACATGATGATGACATTCCATTATGAAGAATATGCAACTTGTTTGCTCTTCATAGATAAGCAATTGAAGTCACTATTGAGCGTCTTGTGAATAAGTTTCCTACCTAAGCCAGTAGGTTGTAGACGTAATGCATACGTACATATATGCCAATTGAGTCTTTACATTGACTCGAAGGCACATTGCAAGAGCAATGACCTCGTCTAGTAACCCGATCTGCCAGGCTTACTACCCCAATTATATGTTCCACACGAGAGTGCGCTTTGACAGCTTTATTCCTCCAAGAAGATGTTTTAGACTTAACTACAACAGAGATGTCGCACTCGGCAGTGTAAAACGTCTTCGGTGCAATAGCGTGGTAAGAAATCGCAAAAAAGGGATGCTTCTCGGCAGCACCTACAATTTGGTGACTTGTTAAAGTAGTGGAAACGTCTTTGTCGTATTCCTCCTTTATTGTACACCATCCGCAATCGAATGAATTAATCGAGCATTTTCATCGGCAATTATTTTCATAACAAAGAAATACACCTGTCTCTGCCATTCCTATGGTGCTTCTCGGACTCCGATCTTCAAGAAAAACTATCTGAACACGTTTATTTCGTGTTTATCCAAATCCTTCAAAATCACTTCAAGACATTAGCTCCACAATAAATTTCTGGCCGCGGACAATGTTCTACGTTTGTTTTTAAAAATATCAGGGAAGCCTCACACGTCTTTGTCCGCCACGATCTCAAACGACAATTTTTCGCCACTCTTACGATGCGCCAGGTAAAGTATTGTAGGTACTACAAAGACAGGAAAAAAGTATTATGTGGTCCTGGTCAAAGGAAGAAGCACGCCGATCTCAAATGACAAACTAAAGCCTGCTTTTATTATTTAGGATACTTTTGAAGCCCAAGAGGTGGATAGGGCCGAAATACCGATGGTGTAACTATGATGTTATTTTACCGGTAAAAGAAACATAAAAAACCCTTCTATTCACAGGTATTAAAAACATTGCAATTACAAACACGGTACAGTTAATTTTGTGCACCGGAAGTGGTAACATCTGATAAGTGCTCGTTAGTTTATTTGTTCACATAAATTTGTGTTGTTTTTAAAGTCTGGTTTTTCCGAGAAATTTATTGTTTGTGATATAATTTTGCAATGGATATTCAAATTGAAGCTATGTACGATATTTAAATAAAATTATGTTTTCCTAAACAATGCGACTATTCATTACTAGCTCCGTCAAAACACACCTTCCACTTTTTTTGTTTTTAACCATTTTCCATATTTAACTAAGCTTTTACTTATGATAGCTCGAATCGCCATATATGAGTCATATATCAATATAGTCTCTTAGTCTCCTAGTTTTAAAAATGGCAAAGTCTAGGTGCTCCTAGGTGCTCTGAGGGTTGTTACGGGTCATTGGTTAGACTAGCTCTAGTACTAGAATTTTTTTTTTTTATTTTTTTGTGTTTTTCTTTTGTAGGTGCAACCATTACGTGTTTTTTTACCCGAATGCTTGTTTTAAATACCTAGATAGCTTCAAAAAATAAAGAAAATGAAGCAGAAAGGTTTCGGGAAGTGTTTGGATCCCTTGCGAATTCTTTACCGGATGCTGAAAATATCCAGACTGATTGCTTGAGAAATCTCCTTTTGAATCTCTGTAAACGGTTTGCCGCATATTGGAAGCAATTTATGAGATCAAAAGCTAAGCTAGTGGCCAAATGCGAAAGCATATTAAATGAGACCAAAGTTTACATACTTAAAGTATCTGTTGGAGAAATATGTGGAAACTACGATGACGAGCAAAAGAAATCTCTTCAAGTTTCGGAGACTGCAGGAAGATATCCAAACGTTGCAGATTAGCAGTATTATCATAGATGGACGATTCCGCTGTAACTACTTTACTTAGCTGTTCAAATTAATCAGAAAGTTCTTTGGAATTTAGCACGGATGAAGTTGTTTCATTTATTAATGAAGCTAAGCTTACTAAAAACTAATATTTATTATTAAGAGAAGTGATTCATTCTAAAATACCAAATGTTTTTCCGTCCTATCATAAAGTGCTGGAAACCAAAAACCCTTGTATCCAACTGATATTCGCCTGAAATTGTTAGACCATACATCAAGTCGCATTGTTCAATCTCAAAAAGCTGAGTTTGAAAGTCTTCACAAGCCTACGGATGACTTAGTTTTAATTGGTAAATGGGGTTTTGATGGTAGCACAAGCCATAGTAAATATAAACAAAAATTTTCAGATTCAACTATAGAAGATTCGAATTTATTTGTCACATCTTATGTACCTCTTCAACTAGTTTATAAACCAAATACCTGTGATGAATCAATTATTTGGAAAAATCCACGCCCTTCCTCTACTAGGTGGTGCAGACCAATTCGTTTTCAATTTACAAAAGAAACAAAGAAAGTCACCTTGCAAGAAGAAGTTTATTTCAAAAGCCAAATTAACCAGTTAGTCCCTACTTCAGTGTTAATTAATGGCCACGAAATTAAAATCACCCAGTCCTTACAATTGATGATGGTAGATGGTAAAGTTTGTTCTGCACTTAGCGACTTATCTACGAGTAGGTGTTAAATTTGTGGTGCAACATAAAAATAGATGAACGGTTTAAATATGTGCTTAAAAGAGGTCCTTGATACTGGTAAATTTGAGTTTGGCCTATCTCCGCTGCATTCATACATTAGATTTTTCCAGTTTCTCATCGAATTAATATTAAAATGTGGCAAACGCGCTCTGCAGAAGATAAAGCTAGTCTTGCTCAGAGAAAAGAGCTTGTTCAACAGCAGTTTTGGAAAAAATTAGGTTTAATTGTAGACAAATCTCAAAGTAGAGGAAGTGGCACATCCACTGATGGAAACACCACAGCACATACATTTTTCCATAACTCTGATATTAACAGATGTAGTCACCTTCTGCAGAGCCTTTCTTCTGGCTATAAAATAAATTCAGAAAAATTTAAGAGTTATGCCTTTTTTACTGCCAAGATGCTTGTGGAGAAATATGTATTCAGACGCGATAATACTAGGAAACATTCCCGAGATGTTACTAACATGGATCTCCAGCACAGGCTTCTTCTTAATTCAGATCCACTTATTTCTAGTTTAAGAAAGTTGCAGTATAAAAAGAAGTCTGCGTTAGTAAGAGAAGTGTTGCATTTATTAAGTTTTTGAGCTTTTTTGCAACTTTATTATATTATATTACTTGACATTTTTAATTCTATTGGATATATATGTTTATTTAAGAAAAACATGTACAATAATATTATTCAAAGTATTGCCCATCTGAAGCTATGACTTTTTCCCATCTTTCTGGCAGTTTGTGGATCCCATCCTAAAAAAACTACGCCGGCTTGGCAGCCGAGAATGAATCAAGCCAATTTTTGATATTCTGCTCTGATGTGAACCGTATTTCAGTGAGAGCGTTCTGCATCGACCGGAACAAACAGTAGTCAGAAGGGGCAAGGTCTGGGCTATAAGGCGGGTGGGGTAAGACTTCCCATCCACTGTTTTCCAAATAGTTCTTAACCGGAATAGCAACGTGGGGCCGAGCGTTGTCATGATGGAAATTTATTGCCTCGTGTCTGGTCGCATATTCCGGGTGTTTTTCGGCTACTGATCTCTTCAAATGGATTTATTGTGTTTGGTATCGTTGTCCATTGATGATTTCACTCGGTTTTAGCAGCTCATAATACAGCATACCCATCTGATCCCACCAAATACAGAGCATTACCTTCGCGCCATGGATATTCGGCTTTGCTGTTGATTTGACTGGATGGCCGGATTTCACATATGATTTTTTGCGCTTGGGGTTGTCATAATGTATCCATTTTTCATCACCAGTAACAATCCGATGCAAAAATGACTTCCTTTTGTGGTTTTCCAGCATGATTTCGACGTCTCTCGGCATGAGTTCATGTGGAACCAAATATATCCAGCTGCTTTCAAACGTTTTGAAATGGCTGCTTGAGTGACACTCAAAGATTCTGCGAGCTTTTCTTGTGTTTGGCAACATCTTCATCTTAAGTAATGCTTCCAGTTCTTCATCTTCAAACTTTTTTGGCTGCCCAGGACGTTCATCGTCTTCCAAGCCAAAATCACCACTTTTAAATCGTGCAAACCACTTTTGGCACGTTGGCAGAAGCTAGCGCATGTTCACCATAAGCTACCACCAAAATACGATGACTTTTGGCAGCAGTTTTCTTCATATTAAAGGCATGAAGAAGAACTCCGCGCAAAAACACTTTTTCAGGCACAAAGTTTGACATATTTGAGTGAAAAAAAAATTATTGTTGTTTACGCTTCAATGACATATACTAAAATGACGTACAATGATAGTAGCTTTCCAACGCAAATTCCAATGGAATAATAACAATGGAATAATACAACTTACGCCATCTCTTAGCAAACCGCACGAATAGACTGAAGTTATAGATCCAATATGTAAATATCACTTGTTTCATGTAAAATACTACGTTTTGAAATAAAAAAAAGCTTTTTTGTGTTGTTCTTACACTCTAGTAATCATAACTACCATTTTATATGCCAAAATGATATGATTTCATTGTAAATCTGCCCAAAAAACTCTATGACTGCCCTTCTTTGGAACTTAAACCACTGTGCAGCACGGCGAAACTGAGTCTAAACCTACACCACGTGTAATAGAATGCCAGAAGAAAATCTGTCCTAAATTGTAACAAAATTATGGATGACATTTTTAAAGAAGAGGAGACATGTAGTGAACACACATACAAAAGCAGGCTGTGTTAAATATGTTACCGTTCTTTGCTCACATCATAGACTACTCAACACATAATTTTACTTTACCAACAACAGTTAGTCGATTATCATAAATCATCATCGCCCCGAAGTTCGTCAACTGTCATCGTCTCGAGGCGCATTATATATATTTAACTTTTATTTAAATTGGCGAGTAAGTTTTTTTTCCTTCGCGCGTTATATATATTTTTTTTTTCTTACCATAAGTGGGACAAAATTTTACAATCGCATAATCCTGACCCACGCGTATCATCAAATTATGCCGCCCGATCTGAACTGTTCGACATTAAAACACACCCATTCAGCTCTGAAATACCAGTGATATGGTTCTCACCGCTTCCACTTCTCGAAGCCTAAAGGGTCAAAAAAACTTAGAAGATAGCACGCTGTCTCAGCACCTCGGACACCAAACGAGTTTAGTACCCGGCGTCGATGAAGAGGTTTTGAAGCCACGCTAGCTATCTCATCTGCCACCACAAGTGCAAGCATGTTTATTTGTTCAAAAATCTTTGTGCTTAGCAGACTTAGCTGAAATCACTGACAGGCTTTACACCCGACAGCTTGGCGGCAACGAGTGACATTCCGATCATCATCGACTTCATCAACACAGTTCAAAAAGCACTGCTGGTTCCAGAAGTGTATACCTACCGAACAAGGCATGTATCTCGTCAATCAATCGGTGCTGAAGCACGCTCATAAGAATCCGGTTATCAATTTCAAAAAAAAAAAAAACCTTACAGACGGGCGTTAATAACTGTACACCTTTTTTGTTTTTAATTGATATTGGGTCCAAGGTCCCCATCTACCCACTCTGACGTACAGAACAACCGCAAGCGTTATTTATTTATCAGCTGTTTACTGCCAACAGCTCGCTCATCAGCACATACGGCACAGTTACATTCCACCTGGACTTGGAACTTCATAAAGTTTTCACTTCATCATCGCACCAGCGACACCAGCCGAGCGATTACCGGAGCACGCATTTTGTACCATTTTGAGTTGCTTGTGGACGTTAAACAACTGCAGATGGTCGACGAACATAATGAGCGCTCGAAAGCGGGTGAAGTATGATATCAAAGACACATTGAACTGCGGTACGCAGCAGTGCTTCACAAGTATCACACCGTCACACAATCGAGTGCTGCCAACAGAAAGGGATAAGATACTGTAAATAATAATCTCTACTTTACTATTAATTTTACTATAATTTATTTATTTATTCAGCTATTACAGAAGGTAGGTACTAATTGGTAAGAGTGAGGTTAAAGAATGAGTATGTGGGTGAGTGTCAAGTTGTGGCGTAGGTTGGTGATAATGTTGAAGGCTTCATTACATCTCCCTTCTTGACGCATCTTTCCGAGATGCTAGTACATTAATTGTTCTGGTGGCTTGGAAACTCTTCCTGATCTCCTTGTGGCGGTGGCGGTGATGAAACATTTGGAACACTAGATAAGTCTGTGGATTTGTGGGTAATATGTAGAGTTTGGTTTGAGGAGTTGTGCGAGGAGCTGATGGGGATCAGCAGTCAATTAGATTTATCGGTATTGAAACTTGGAGTAGAGTTTGTTAGAATTTGTATGATAGCTTTTGTTGGTTTGATGTGGCTAGAGTTTTGATGATATTTGTTACCGTTGTCATCTATGAGAATGTTAGAACATGGGTGGACTCTACTCCCTATTACGGCTGGTTTACGTTCGCTGTTAGGATTTGTTCTCGTACAGCTAGTTGACCTGTAGTGAGCTATGGGCACTTTGTCGCTCCTTTGTTTGTCGTGTTGAATATTGAGCTTGACATTGACGTTCCACTTGTAACTTCTTACTGATGTCGTGTTGAGATAATGTTATAAGTGGGGACAAAGTACCACCTTGATCAAAAAATACAAGTTTATTCATCTAAATCTGAAAGTAATCCCCTTCAACTGCAACACACTTATGCCAACGCTTGATCCAATCTTCGAAACATCTTTTATATTCGGTTTTCGGTATGTCGATCAGTGCTTCCTGCGATTTTTCCATACCTCGCGGCTGCTGAAACGCGTTCCCCGTAGTGGTTTTTTTAACTCGATTGAACAGAAAGAAGTCACAGGAAGTCAAATCAGGTGAATTCGGTGGCTGTTGGATAGTATTTGTTGCATTTTTTGTCAAAAAGTTACAAATAATGATGGAACTGTTCGACGATGCATTATCATGGTGCAAAATCTACTAGTTTTCTGCCCACAATTCTGCTCTCTTTCGACGAATTGCTTCACACAAACGTCTCAAAACGCCCAAATAATACTCTTTGTTTACTGTCATGATGCACTACACCGTTTTAGTCCATGAAAATCGTGAGTATTGCCTTCTTTTTTGACTGAAAACGACGTGGTTTTTTTTGGTCTCAGCTCAATTGGAGAACGCCATTCACTTGCCTGATGTCTGGATTGCGTGTCGTACTTAAAAACCCACGTCTCATCTCCAGAAATGATCCTTTTGATAAATGAGGGATCGGATTCAGCCTCGCAAATCATCTCTTTTGCGACTTCAACGCGGTCTCTTTTTTGCATGAAATTAAGGTCTTTTGCCATCAACTTTGCTGCTACACGACAGAGACCCAAATCATTACCCAAAATGTTTTGGACGGATCCATATGCAATGTTCAAGTCCTCCACTATCTTTCTGATGGTTAATTTGCGGTTTTTGACCAACATTTCTTTTATTTCATCAATGTTTTCTTCGGTTTTCGATGTCGATGGACTGCCATTGCGTCTATCATCTTCCATTGACTCGCGACCACTTTTGAACCGCTCCTGTCCCTGGTAGACGACCGTTTTCTTTAGAGAATCGTTGCCGAAACACTTTTCCAACATTTTCAACGTTCGCGCACTATTAAACCCGTTTTTTACGCAAAATTTAATACAAATTCGTTGTTGCAAATTTAAATCCATTTCTAAAATTGTAAAAAATCGCCAACACACAGTACAGATGTACTCTTGGCTACGTAACTTTTGCAAATGTCAAGCTTTGACGCTAAGATTTAGATGAAATGTCAACAACAGATGTACCAACTTAACAATAAAAACAAAATCAAATCAGAACAATGGGAGCGCCACTCGGTGACGTCACCGGGAACTTTTTGATCAAGGTGATAGTTGAAATAAGGGATCTAAGATTCCTGAAATATAGACGCTGAGCTGGGCTACTAGTAGTAGGTAGTCTGAATTGCCGTAGGTGCATTTTTTTTAGAAGGATTTTGGACGTCTGTACAGTCTTTTTCGCTAATCCATTTCCCTGATATGATAGGGAGAATTAGTGACATGGTTAAATTTCCAATCAGAGGAACATTTTTTTTGGATTCGCTCCAAGAATACTGGGTCCCATTGTCAGTATCTTTAATTCTAGGAATTCCGTTTGCTGCAAAAATGTTTTTTAAGAATGAAATCACATGCCTTGATGTTGGTTCTTTCAGTTTATCGAACTTAATGAAACCAGGGCAAGTGTCGGTTACTACAACATAGACGGTAACTTTAAAATGAAATAAATCGGACGCAACAATTTCAAAGTGAGAGTTGAGTATTTCTTTCTTTTCTGTTGTTGTTTCCTTGGAAGGCTTAACAAACAGCGCATTTTTCTATATACCGGGTGAATTTTTAAACTTGAAACATCCAAATTACTCGAAAAATACGCGATATCCCGAAAAATGTTTTAGACAAAAGTCACAAGGTTCTGAAAGGGATATAAGATGGTGACCATGAGTTTGACCTTGAGCCCCATTTTCAACGTCAAACGAAGGTCACTTTTGATTTTTCAAATGATAATTCCTGATTTTCATTGCTGCTACTTTTCCAGTATATGGATATGCAGTCAGCATGTATCCAGTGCGAGCATCGTTCATTGAGATAATTTTAATGCCATATAACTTTATCGGATTATAACAAATAAAGGAACACTTACCTCTAAGACTTATTGCTGTTCACCGATGGTACAATTTTCTTAAGATGTGTAAAATTCAGCGCATTCGTTTAAATATATGGTTTTCCAGTAGGGACTTGATAACTTTGAATTTAATTTATGAGCGCACTCTTTCACTAATCATCAAATTGTCACTGTCAATTTATTCAGTAAATTCAATTTCATCCTGGTAAAGTACTCTAACGAGCTACGTTCTCCGATTGGGTTCTGGAGAAGACGCGCCAAGATGATGAATTCCTTCGCAAAATCATCTTCAGTGACGAAGCTCATTTTTGGCTCAATGGGTTCGTCAGTAAGCAAAATATGCGTTATTGGTCGGGTAAAACCCACATGTGCTTCATGAATCACCACTTCATCCACAAAAAATAACTGTTTGGTGCGGTTTGCATGCCGGCGGCGTTATTGGGCCATATTTTTTCGTCGACGATAACGATCGTCACGTTACTGTGAATGATCAGCGTTATCGCGCCATGATCACCGAATATTTTTGGCCCGCATTGGAAGATATGGACTTGGACGACATGTGGTTTCAACAGGATGGTGCCACAAGCCACACAGCACACGCTACTATCGATTTATTGAAGAGTAAGTATGATGAGCGTGTTATCTCAAGACATGGATCAGTCGATTGGCCGCCTCGTTCGTGCTATTTAACACCGCTTGACAATTTTCTTTTTGGCTACGTTAAGTCATTGGCTTATGCCAACACGCCGACGACGTTGGATGAGCTCAGAGCCAACATTGAATGCGAAATAGCGGCCATTTCGGCCGAAATGTGTGGCCGAGTTGTTGAAAATTAGGTCCAACGAATCGACCGCTGCAAACGTGTCCGAGGTGGCCATATGATCGAAGTCGAGTTCCATTCATAAATGTTTTGATTGTACTTCAAGCCAATAATAAAGTTTTTGAGATATCTCAAATGGTTTTCCTTTTATTTAAAAAAAAAAGTTGTCAAGTCGTTATTAGAAAACCCTATATATCTCCCAGAGATCTCGTATAGCTGCAAATCTTCCCCTTTTCTGTCGAGTTTTCTAGTATTTTTATCGTCGATTAGTAGCAATAAATTCGAATCTATTTGGACGGTAAATTTCATTTCAAGAACTTTATCCCATAATTCCATTATGTCAACTGTATTTTGTTTCAGGATACCCATTATGAACAGCAACCCAACAGAAGTCCTCATTTCTTCTTCTTTGACCTCCCTTTCATAAGGTTCAGATTGTTTTCCTTCTTCAATCGCTCATTTGTGTGTTTTACAGTTATTGCAAGCATTCCACTTGCAAAAAGTAAATTAAATGCATCCTCAAGACTTCGAATACTTTTTGCATCATCTTTACAACCGAGAAGGCGTATAACAATTATTGACCTACTAAGTCTTCCCCGTGAACCGTTTTAAAAACAAAAAAGAAATCATACCTAAAAAATACCTAACGGGTTTTTTCGTAAAGATAAACATGAAATGTGATCCGATAATTCGGATTCGTTATTGTCTTCCATTTCATTAACCACATCGGGAGTTTCACTCCCATCATTCGTACTTTCTTCAAAAATCGTTGGCTCTTAATGTTCATCTTCTTCACTGTCATCCCCAAAAAGGCCACTGTCACTCTTTTGGGGATATTCTTCATCCAAGATGTGCTATATAGTATCGTCCTATAACAATCGTCGTGTTATTGTCTCCAATTATATCTAAGAAACACAAAACCGATAAATTTACGTGGAAACCCATCATTGGTAAAAATTACTCAAAATACTAGGTGGAGTGAAAAGTAACCTCCTTGTCCGCCAGAATGCGCTGCGGATGATGCCTTTAAGTCCGTTCATATTTAGGCAGACATGCCAAATTTCAGTGCGATACTGTCTTTAGTTTTGTTTTGAAAGCTGATTGTTGTTGACGTGTTTGGCATCATGTTGATGCGTTCTCTCATAAAACATTATTTTTTGAGACGCAAAACGGCGAAGGAAACAAAAGAAAAGTTGGATAAATATTATGGGGCTAAAGCTCTGTCAGATTACACCGTCAAATATTGGTTTCGAGAGTTTCGTGTCGGCCAATCCACTATCGATCAAGTCCGCAGCGGCAGCCCTCCGATGTGGTTACACAGGACAATGTCAAAAAATTACATGAAATGGTGTTGGTTAACCGGAAAATGAAGATGCGCGAGCTAGCAGATACCACAAAGATTAGTACTGAGCGCACACACAATATTTTGGGCAATATTCTGCATATGAAAAAGTTATCCTGCCGCTGGATGAAGCGCATACTCACTCTTGACCAAAAACACGAACGCGAGAGCACTTCGAAAGAGTATTTGGACTTGCTGATGCGGAATCGGGCGGACTTTTGGCGTCGATTGGTAACTGTTGTACACCAGAGAACAGATTCAGTGCCCGCAATGGACTGAAGCCGGCACGAGAGCTCCGAAGCGGCCAAGGAAGGCTCGATGGGTCGGAAAGTTTATGGCGTCGGTTTTCTGGGATTGTCATGGCATACTCTTCGTGGACTACTTTGAAAATGGAAAAACCACCAACTGCGAGTATTGCTGTGCATTATTGGAGCGATTAAAGGCCGATTAAATGGCCTCGCATGAAGCGAAAAAAAATTTTGTTTTTACGAGACAATGCACCGGCGCACAAGAGCATCGCAACCATGGCTAAAATCAATGACTTACGGCTTCAATTGCTGTCGCATCCATGGTATTCGCCCGATTTGGCTCCCTCGGACTATTATCTCTTCCCAAACCTCAAAGGATGGCTCATCAATAAAAAATTCAGCTCACTCGAGGAAATCAACGACGCCACGGAGGAGTATTTTGCAGACCTTCCGGAGAATTACTTTTCGGACGTGATCAAGAAGTTAGAAAATCGCTAGAATAAGTGTATCAAACTAAAAGGAGACTATATTGAATAAAATTAAAAAAAAATTTACTGTGGGTTACTTTTCACCCCACCTAGTAAAATTTAACTCAACAACAAAGATAGTTATACTGAATTATCGTGCAATAATTTACATACATGGCTGTTCTGATTTCCGACCGAATTTGAAAACGAAAACCGAAATTGAATTCGTATGGAATGAAAAAGAGTATTCTGATATATGATCGGATTCACTTTACAGTACTACCAACTTAATATCAACAAAGCGATTTCGAAATCAGTTGTTTCTATAGGCAGCAGCTATATCTCGAAGAGCTTTAAAAACACTGCATTTATTTTATTTTTTTAGAATATGGATCTCCCAGGTATTATATTGCTCGATATAGAAGAGGCAATAGAAAGGCCGAATGCTCTTTTTGCTACGCGCAGGTATCGCAAAATATTAAGGGACCATTCGAACCCTACATATACATAGGGAAGAATTTTCGTCAATGATTATAGTATGTGGTAAATGGAATGCCTTATTTAGGAAGAGGAACTGAGACCAACGGTGTACCCATCGGTGAATACTACGTGAAGGAGTTATCGAAGCCTGTGCATGGTAGTTGTCGTAATATTACATGCGACAATTGATTTACTTCTGTACCTTTGTTTAAAAGCTTGCTGCAAGAGCCGTATAAATTAGCCATTGTGGGAACCATGCGATCAAACAAATGCGAATTCCCGGAAGAACTTTAAAACAGTCACTCTAGGGCAGTGGGCACATCGATGTTTTGTTTTGACGGACCTTTGACTCTTGTTTTCTATAAACCAAAGCCATCTAAGATGGTACACTTACTATCATCTTGTGATGAAGATGCTACAATCAACGAAGCTACCGGTAAACCGGAAATGATTATGTATTATAATTAAACCAAGGGCGGAGTGAACACACTAGACCAAATGTGTTTTCCGATGTCTTGTAGCATAAAAACAAACAGATTGCCTGCATAAATGCTTATATTATTTACTGTCACAATCTTTCTTGCAAAGGTGAAAAACCTTTAAATCGGAAGAAATATATGAAGAACCTTACCATGGGACTGTCATCAGCATTTATGCACAAGCGTTTAGAAGCTCCTACCTTGTAGAGATATCTGAGATAATATTGCTAATATGTTGGCAAAAGATGTGCCTTCTACATCACAAAACAATACCGAAGATACTGGAGAGTCAGTAGTGAAGAAACGTACTTACTTCAGTTATTTGTCGACAGCATAATATTGATATTTGCCAAAGCTGTTTCTGACTCAATTTTATTTAACCGTTCCTAATATAAGTACACATCCTTATATTATCTTTATTATAGAAAAGTATGATTATTTTTGTAAAAAAGAACTTTTATAACGAAAAAATGAATTTTTTCAAGTTTTTCTTAATTTATAGAAGTGGTTTCAATTTTTTTTTCATAAAAAATAAGAACAACAACAATTTTTTTATATGTGTACCTATATATAATAGGGGAAATTTTATTCAATATAATGAATATTGGGACACAAGGCAGGTAAAAAATATGGGTCAATTTGAAACATGATTATCTTTTACGTACATAAATATATGATTATCTTTTAGGGTTAATAGCCTTAAATGCGCCTTCAGTCCAATAATTATGGAAATTCCTTCTTCCTGAGTTAGACATGACTCTTTTTTCATTTCTTATAGGCACTACTGCACCACAAGTATAAATATCAAATTGAAGATTCAAATTAAGCTGATTAAACTGACATGAAATTTCAAATAAGCTACATTTTGACAGTTAGCTCTACGTCTACTACATTTTATTACGTTACCTACACTAACTTCTTCAATTACGAAGCAGACGTAACAAATGTAGTTATTCGAAGAAAATTGAATTTTTGTTATCTCTGACGCAAACTCATAAATTCCTTAATAAGGCTGTAAGATATGCTTTCTGTAAAGGAAAAAGGGCCAAAAAACGAAAAGGTTATGCATGTTCTGCAACAATCCGATGTGTATGGAACACATAGAGCTGTGGTTTGCTTAACGTGCAGATAAAAATAAAAAAATGTGAAATCGTAATAAAGACTGCTTTCAATTAATTTATGTGTTATATGCAGGTCATAATTGTTTTGCTTTTTTAAATGCTATTCATTCGAATAAAGTTGGTTTCTTACATATTTGCTGGAATTTGAGGTTGAATAAAAGTATTTTGATTCGATTGGGTGAAATTTACCCCTGACGCGTATTTGCGTGTATGAAAATATGATGAGTAGCTAAGGGTTAAATTTCTTATAAAACAGTAACACTGTAGAGTGGTGACCATGATTTTGCTCTACCGATTAGAATTAGAGCTTCTTTTTGAACTTTTACTCGAAATCAAAGGCCTGTAACCTCTCATTCATACTTATTTACTTTCAAGTCTATTTCTCTTATTTTATTTATCAGCCAATTTTAGAAATCAACAACCCTGTCCACTTTTACTTTTGGCAAAGATCCAACAGCAAAGAAAGCGAAATTGAAAGGAATGTGCAAGTTTAAATCATTTAGCTGTAGATTTTAATGAATGTGCCCCAGTTAAGAGAATGTGCTACTTCGATTATCAAATAAAATTTCAATGAAATCGTCCAATCAACAATCGCTCAAATATTCATTGTCTTATGTCTAATGTGTAATGTCTAAGGCTCTCAGGCCGAATTATGTGACGCATACAAGACAAACACAAACACAAACACAAAACAATTTCAAAAAGAACAATTTGCAAAGTACCGCAAGAGAGTTAAAAAAAAAAAAAAAAAAAAAAAAAAACAATTAGCTATCGATGTAGCCGTTACAAATCAGCCTCAGGTGTCAGCACGTGATCAGGTCCGCCACAGACGCTTTATAGAAATTACTTCCTCAATAATCATTGCCACGGCAATGCAGCAGGGGCAGTGGTATTCGTTTCGTAGCCCAGCAGCACAACGGCTTTTGCCGTTGGATATATGAGTACAATGCAAATACTGTCCGTAGCCTGTCTTGTATCTACCACTCCAGATTTGAATGTGTACTTGTGGAAACTGCCGAGATACATTACAATCGTGGCCGATCGCAACACGATAGCTACTGCTAGCTGCGGTAGCACTTAGCGTTGTTTTCTGTTATACGAGTTCAACACCTTGTTAGCTGGCTCACTTAGGCGATCGATGACTCTGAATTAAACTTCAATGGTAAACACGCTTCATAATGCCTCTGGATTGGACGCGATGCCAGTTATCGTTTAGATTGTATTTATACGATACATAAGTCATACCAAATTGTAATTTTTCAAAATAAACAAACAACTAAGTGTTTGTTGTTCAACCGAATGTTGATTCAAGAAACAAACCAATAATTCATTTTATTGATAAATGGGCAAGCACTTTATATAGGTTGTTCGGAAAGTAATTTCGTTTCTTTTTTATGAAAATGAAAGACTTTCTTCTAGTGAATAAATTTTTTATTGAGTTAAATATGTCCATTCTAGTCCAATACCTTTTTTCACCTTTCTGGCAGAAGCATGATCCCACGCTTATAAAATGTTTGTTCTTTGCTGCCAAAAAATTGATCGATATGGTTTTTGACCTTCTCATTTGAAGCAGATATTTTCCGCCTAAAATATTTTGTAGAAAATGCAACAACTTGTATGAAATCTCAGAGCACTACACCTTCAAAATTGATCAATTATGGGATTTATGTTTAAGTGAATCATTAAATTTGTCTAGCTGATGACAAACACACTTCACAATTCAGAACTAATCATTGTGCTGCCCGGTAGAAACTAAAAAAAAATGGTTCCTTTGGAATCCCACCAAACAGGTAGCATCTCCTTTTTTTCATGAATATTGGCTTTCGAAGTGCTTTGAGCCCGTTCATCTTTTTTACTCAATGATCTCTTAACTTTGTTGTAGACAACTCATTTCTCGTCCCCAGTGACAGGTTAAATTAGGCTAAATAGGGGTATGATGAATAAACCATCACACAGAGACCAAGCACCAAAACGGGGCTATCGCGATTTCTATAGAACCAATTGAATTTGTTTTCAAATGGTAAAAAACCTAAACAATCTCCCTGGTGAACACCCAAAGCCCAAATAGGCCTTTGAAGTTAGTGCCGTCTATTTCCTCCACGTTTTCGAAAAATTTTCCTAAAAATTTCACACAATATGTGTGTTATGTCCCCAACTACTTTCCGATCACCGCAGAATCTGCAAATATCCGTATCTGACAACTTTATTCTCTTTGCGTGTTTCCCTAGTAGACAGTTTCCTGTCAGGATTCCTGTTTAATTTTATTAACTCTCTAGACCTTTTGCCGTCAAGAAACGGCCGAAGAGTCTTAGATACCCTGTGTCCTTCAAGACTTGACCACCTTAGGTTGGCAGTCTTTGTGATTTTTTCCTCGATAGTGACTCTCACTGTTAAGAGGGTAGCTCCCCTTTTTTCTCAAGCCCTTGTTAATTTCCTTTAATACCGCAGTGTCCTGCCACCCAGCACAATCTTACCCATTTCTGACTGCATAGTGCCTTGAGCGCTGTGGGACAGCCTCTGACTGTATTAAAATTCATGTTGGTTGATTCCATTGCCCTGAGTGCGTCCTGGCTATCGGTGTAGATACCGATTTCATCTGCATTAGCTCAGCAGCATTGATAACAGCCAGAACCTCTGATTGAAAGACACTGCTTGCGTCCGGTAGTCAAATGGACAATCTTAGTTCTGTGTCTTCTTTCTTTTCCTTCCCTTGTCTCTGAGTCGACTGTGAAAATTGCAATTTCATTTGACCTGATTATTGTCCTCTCTCTTCGGATATATATTACATCATACGGGGATATCGAAGTTGACCAAAGAATGAATTTTATCCATTAGAATTGGATTGCCTGGCAGTAGCTCCGCTAGGACCGTGCCATGTCCGTAACTACTGCTCTTGAAATAACCCATATTAATGAGTCGTATGGTACTATTGCCAGCAAGTTGTTTGATCTGTAAAGCAAGCAGTGTTGCAGCAGAAAGGTGTCCAATGCTGCCGTAGGCTTGATACGGAAAACACCTGTAATGGTTATGGAAGGCGTACTTTGAACAGCTGCTAATTTTCTGTCAAGTGTTTTTTTGTTTGTTGATTTGCAGCATACTAGCGCGCCGTATGTTATTATGGGTCTTACTACCACCGTATATAGCCAGTACACCATAGCAGGTTTTAAACACCAAATTTGTCCTACTGTTCTTTTGAAGATAACAGGAGCATTATATGCCTTTTTGATTCTTTCTGCTACATTAAGATTCCAGTTTAGTTTGTTGTCTAGAATCACGTCCAGATACTTCGCGCAAAAATGGACCATTTCCTTGATGTTTGAGAAACAAATCACAGAAATCGACGCGACGCCATATATTTCTTTCCGTAAAAACATGAGGAATCCATATATTGAGCATTGAAATTAAACCTAGGCCTTTCAAATTTACTTTCTGAAAAAGCAATACTAAAATACGATATAAAATATTCAATTAACAGTGAATGAATGGACAGATATAGATCCTTTAATGAAATATTTAATTCACAGATTAGAAAAGAAACAAGAATTAAGCATATGCCCACTGTACGGTACGGGGTTAAGCAACTGAGCGCTTAAATAAACAGCCAAACGTAGAACAACATTGAAATTAACTGCAATCAGCTGGTTTAGATGAAATCAAAATTGAGTACCATTAGTGAGGCCCTTTTCGGAACCTTGGATTTTTCACTGAATTTTTATGCCGCTCCGGGATCAACTATATCTCCAGCCATGTTGTTTAATTATCTGATGAAAATGTAGTTATTCTCGCGCTTAAATCTTTGACCACTTCACTTTCATTTCCTTTCATGTATAGTATAGGGTTTTCTAATAACGACTTGACAACTTTTTTTTTTAAATAAAAGGCAAACCATTTGAGATATCTCAAAAAACTTTATTATTGGCTTGAAGTACAATCAAAACATTTAAGAATGGAATTCGACTTCGTTCATATGGCCACCGCGGGCACGTTTGTTAGCGGTCGATTCGTTGGTCCCAATTTTCAACGACTCGGTCACACATTTCGGCCGAAACGCCCGCTATTTCGACTTCAATGTTGGCTCTGAGCTCTTCCAACGTCGTCGGCGTGTTGGCATAAACCTATGACTTAACGTAGCCCCACAGAAAATAGTCAAGCGGCGTTAAATCGCACGAACAAGGCGGCCAATCGACTAGCCTATGTCTTGAGATAACACGCTCACCATACTTACTCTTCAATAAATCGATTGTAGCGTGTGCTGTGTGGCTTGTGGAACCATCCTGTTGAAACCACATGTCGTCCAAGTCCATATTTTCTAATTCGGGCCAAAAATATTCGGTGACCATGGCGCGATAACGCGGATCATTCACAGTAACGTGACGATTGTTATCGTCGACGAAAAAATATGGCCCAATAACGCCGCCGGCATACAAACCGCACCAAACAGTTATTTTTTGTGGATGAAGTGGTGATTCATGAAGCACATGTGGGTTTTCACCCGACCAATAACGCATATTTTGCTTATTGACGAACCCATTGAGCCAAAAATGAGCTTCGTCACTGAAGATGATTTTTCGACTCCGAATATCTGTAGAAAATTTTTATAATTTGCAGACGTTGCTCTTTAGTGTACTTTACCCTGATGTTGAGTTTACTGAATAAATTGACAGTGACAGTTTGATGATTAGTGAAAGAGTGCGTTCATAAAAAATAAATTCAAAGTTGTCAAGTCCGTATTGGAAATCCCTATAGCTTGTAGCCGTTCACTTACTTCTTTAGGTGTCCCATTAGAGCATTATTACATCATGCTTAAATGCATGCCTAGTGACTTACGCATCGACTATCATCGAATAAATAAGGCAGTAGTTGACAAAGGTAAGGAAACGGCTGAATTGTCGGATGACAGCAACTCTACCTTGTCATTTGATGGAGACAGACAGGTTAAAAACATTTAGCGATTCCTAAAACAAGAAGTTGAGTCTATTGAAAGAGCGGATATTTGAAAAACTGTTACAGTCAGCCATCAACAGCAGCGGGTCTTTTTAATCCTGCTATGACATGTTTTTTTTTTTTTTTTTTTTTGAAAGTCTATCGAACATTCAACAAAGGAGTATAATTGTGCGCAAGCACACCTTCAAGAAATGGTGTACGGATGTGATGTTTTGTAGAGTTAAAGACTTAGTATGCTGTAAGTTTTCTGCCAAAATTTTCATGCAGACTGCACGCATTTTGCTATCTTCCCTAAGAAATAAATGTGATAAATTTAGAACAACTAAATTGCTAATAAAAAGTCAGTTTACTGCTCAAACGGTTGAAATAGTAGCTATGGTGGTCCCTGAAATTTGTCTGGATACGTTGCCTGCTGCCGACGATTGCAGTCAGTAAAAACACGGATATTGTTTAGCCGACACAAATGTAAATGGTCGTCAATAAGTAGAGGGATTGAGTGTTTTAATCGGAGCAGATTATTTTTCGAAAATTGTGACAGGGAAGTTTCAGCGTTTAGCCAGTGGATTGACGGCTGTAAAAACCATATTTGGCTGGACGTTGCAGGGTCCTTAGAACTCATAACATTGTAGTGATTCAAATATTAATGTTTTTACTTTTTGCAGTTTTTCCGCTTTTTGAAAGTATGTGGAATATGGAGTTGCTGGGCTTACGGAATGATAAATCTGAACTGAAGACGATTACCAAAGAGCCCCAAACGAAATGTATTTGTAAAACTTCGACTAGGTTTGAGGCGTTTTTGCCCTGGAAACAATTTAATCGTCAACTAGAAAATAGTAGAGAGAACGTTCTATTTAGATTAAACTCTCTAATCAATTAAGTTGTTGGAGTATGACACGGTTATGCGTGAGTTTATTTCCTCCGGATGTGTTGAACAGGGGCCTCCTAAAATCAGTGCAGGTAGATTTATACTACATACCCCATTGCGCTGTATATCGTCCCGAGAAATCGACTACGAGTACAAAGATAAAAATCGTCTTCCATGCGTCATCACATTCTCCAGGTAAACTTTCCTTAAATGATTGCTTATGGACAGGTTCCAATTTATTGCCTGACATTTTTAAAATATTGTTACAATTTCGCCTTGGAAAAATCGAACTAACTCGTTGGCTGACCGCGTGGTTTGCAGATAAACTCTCTTCGACGGATTTACCGCCTATTCAAGAATTTCGTATGTTACGTGTGACATAAGTCGTTGCCCTTTTTTATTGTCAGCAACCATCGACTTACATCTTCAATCAGCATCAGAGGCATTTCCAAATACATGTTCTCGGCTTCGTCGGTCCTTTTATATGGATGACATCATTACCAGTGTTCATAGCAGAGCCGAAGCGGAAAAGTTTTACCAAGAATCAACAGAAGTTATGAGCCGTGCTTACATGAAAATGAGGAAGTGGGTGAGCAATGACGCCGGTATGCGGTATCGAAAATATTGATTGCATCCAAACGATCTTGGAAGTTAATTGGAATATACTTACTGATGACCTTACTCTTAACATCAAAGCGGGGGACCTCCGATCGATTAATTCTGCCACAAAACGCAATGTATTAAAGGTAATTGCGAGAATATATGACCCTACCATCGGGATACTTAAACCCAATAGTAATACGGCTTAAGATTCTGTTTCAACATTTACGGCGAAATAAGCTCAGCTAGGATCAGCCTATTGGTGATGAGTTCCTTAAAGAATGGGGCAGCTGCATGAACAGTTTGGAGGTAGTTTGATGTAGGTGAGAAAATATCCAAAATACCGGAATACATATATTCGCCGATGCAAGTCCAAAGACCTTTGAAGCGGTGGCGTTTCTGAGGAGTGCGAATGCCAAAAGAGAAGAATAGGTGCGATTTATGTGCTCCAAAGTAGGAGTGGCTCCTTTAAAGACGAGTTCTACCTCGCTGCTCGCTGCTGCACTGATAGCTGCTAGATTGTGCGATTATTTTAAGAAATGGAGTGATTCGCAAATTATTTTGCTTTGGATCCGTGGAGATGTACGAAGATGGAAGCCGTTTGTCTTTAATCGTGTAAAAAAGATCCAGGATCTAACAAATAAAGTAGATTGGCGGCACTGTTCTAGATTAGAAAACCCTGCAGACCTAGTTACCAGAGGTATATCAGTTCAACAATTCGCGAAGTCCAAATTGTGGAGAGAAGGCCCTCATTGGTTACAAGGAGATGAAGCTGACTGGCCATCCTCATCTCAACCGATCGAATTTGAAGAATTTACGACGTTGCTCGCTGTGTTCGAAGAAACTGAAGCTTCTTAATCACCAAAGGTTTTGAATATGTACATTTTTCATAAAAAAATTCCTGCAACGAGATTAATAGCAGCAATTGAACTGCAGAAGGTAGGCGGCTATTGGGTATAATTTATGCAAAATGTCTTTTTTACTCATGAAATTTTCTCTTTGCAGGTCGGAAAACCCATTTCTCGTTCCACGACCTTGCTGAAATTGAACCCGTTATTAGATAGCGCTGGCTTCCTTCGCTTGGGAAGTAGACTGCAACAATTACTTGAACTGTTAGGCATCGCAAATTCTATTATTCTAACAAAAAGATGTTTTTTGAGCAAACTAAAAGCTTCTCATTTGCACGTATTAACGCAACATGAAGGGGTCAACACTGTTTTGACGAGGATAAGCGAAAGATTTTGGTTGTTGAGCGGGACAACTCATCAAAAGGGTTATTACTGATTGCAGAGTTTGTAGACGGTTAACAAGGAAGTTGCATCGCAACCTTTACCTCTATCACGTATAAAGGCGACAAGGCCGTTGGAAACGGTGGGAGTTAACTTCTCCGGACCGCTTTACACTGTCAACACTAGTGATGAACGTACTAAGGTATATATTATGATATTTACTTGTGCCGTTGTTCGAGCTTTACACTTAGAATCGGTGTTTGACCTTACCACTGAAAGCTGTCTATTGGCTACAAGGTGCTTTGCGATTATGCCGAGGAGAGGCACACCCAAAACAATTTATGCAGACAACGCCAAAACGTTCAAAAAGGCTGCTACGAAAGTGAAAATTGTGCGCGAAATCTTTAGCAGCGAAGTCTTTCATGGCTTTCTTAGTAATTGTGGCATCATTTAGCGTTTCAGTATTGAAAAAGCTCCTTGGTGGGGTGGCTTTTGGGAGCGAATGGAGCGTTAAGGACATCTTTAAGGTAACGATCTGGAAATCAAAGGTTGGCATCGACGAGCTTTACACGCTGTTAACCGAAGCTGAATGGATAATAAATCTGAGACCCCATACTTATATCAGGTGACGACCCACTCGACTTATCCCCACTTACGCCCGACAACTTTCTTACCGGTGGTTTCCATATAAACGAGAAGGCGAGTAGCAATCAAAATAATTCATCTGGACTTCGAGCGATATGGATTACAAGAGTCAAGTGTACTTCTCTTCTTTGGAATAGATAGAGGACTGAGTATCTGAGTCTTCTTCCTTCGGCGCATCATTCAAATTAGTCGTTTGCAAAGGAAATACAACCAAGAGACGTGGTTCTAGTTTATGACGCTGCTAGTGTAGTGAAGAAATATAGTGAAGAACTGCTTTCCGGGGCGAGATGGCAAGGTGAAAGCTACTGAAGTTCGTTTGGCCGATGGTAAGAAATTGATACGTGCTATACAACTTTTGTATCAACTGGAGATTTGTGATCGTGATCTGTTGAGGGCGGAGGATGTAGAAAATTAAAATCTCTTTCACCAATTATGCCTCAAGCGGTCTAATTTGGCAACACCTGCTTAACTTTGTAACTAGAAGGTTTGTCTCCTTTTTGACGGGAAGACGAAATTTTGCACACTTACCTTTATAAAAGGAATACGCAACTACATAAGCCGACAGTCAACCTTTTAGTAAGACTCGACAGAGCTCGGTTAGTCTTTTTATTCATTCTACGTTAAATTTTCTTCAGTACCTACAGCTTTGAGCCCTCCATACCCATGTACTCATAGTTTTGATATAGAAGATGACTCTATGATGAAAATATATAAAAACAAATTGTCTATTGAAATAAAAGTAAATTCGAATTAAAAAAAAAAAAAATAATAAAAACAAAACAAAGCTTACTTTTATTGATGGGTTAAAGGCAAGTGGGAATAAAATCGAGACCATCGAAACTGAGCCGAGAAAACGTGAAAAAATATTGGTAATTGGGGATAATGTTAGAAAGCAAAATTAATTGAAGTCAAAAATTCTTATCCCTGTGTATCCATATCGAGCATTTATTGAAATCCACTCGTACTCCTAATTTTCAGTGTAAGGCATTTCAAATCGTATGTTTCTTACAGGCAAATGTTCCACGTACTACTTCTGAGATACTTTTCGGTCCCCTTGCGGTATGTTACAAACGTAGACTTGGCGTTTCATTCCAAGTGGGTGAAAATTTTTCAGCCAATTAATTCGTTCCAAGAGGAAAGCATGAACAAGAAATTGAAGAAAGAAAGACTTTCCATCTAAATTTTAGGCGTTGCTTTGTGACAAATCATGAAAAATCCATTGCGGTATACTTTTAGGAGGATTTCTTAAGAGGTAAATATGTACATATATACAAACATTACAAATAAATATATGTATTATACACAAACGCTTATATTCACCTATAACTTTTAATTTTGCAAATTTAAGTTTGATACCACAAATGAGATAAACGAAGAGAAGATATTTTTCGAAATACAATTAACCGGACCGAAATTGGTACGAAACGGAGAAAATATAGCCGCTGTAGCGGCCAGTATCGTAGAAGAGGCAGAAATGTCGATTCGGCGCCAATCAGCTGAATTAGTCATCACCAGAGAGTCAACCTGGCTTATTTTGCGGTAGGATTTGAGCCTGAATCCGTATAAGGTTGTCCTGGCGCAGAAATTAAAGTCGGATGACCATAGACAACGCAGTGAGTTTGCTAATTGGGCGCTGGAAATGTTGGCCAAAGATCAGGCTTATGGCCATTTCTTTCGAAATGAGGAAGAAGACACCGTTATCGTCAATGGTCCCAGGTATAGAGCGTGATTCATCAGAATATAGGTTATACCAGGTGTACCGGTATGAAGTGAGCGTTAAGCTACAAATGTCTCTATAGGGAACATTTATTGTAAACGGGCCTTAGTTTTTTTTTTGTTTGGTTGCTATGACACCTGTTAAAAATATTCAGTATACATCAAGTCACTGAACAAACAACATCATATTTTTTCATCGTGTTAAAAATGTCGAATTTTTTACCAGAAAAAGATGACTTGCAGAAAGCATTAAGTATTTGTTTTCATTTGAAGAAAATTGCTGCAGAGTCGCATCGAATGCTTGTCGAGGAATATGGTGATCATGCTCTATCAAAACAACATTCAAAAGATGATTGATAACAATTTTGATGTGAGAAATGAAGAACGTGGAAGATCCCCAAACAAATTTTGAAGGAAACCGAAAAAATCATGACTTAATCCGGGACAACCATCAACTTTGACTGCAAAACCAGATCGATTCGGGAAGAAGACAATGCTGTGTGTCTGGTGGGACTAGAAATCTGTGGTATAGCACGAGCTCGTAAAATCTGGTGAAACCGTTAAAACAGATTGCTACCGACAACAAATGATCAATTTGAACCATGCATTGATCGAAAAATGTCCAGAAGAGGCCAGAAGACACGGCAAGGTAATTTTGCTCCATGACAATGCACCTGCACACAAATCAAAACTGGTTCAGGACACAGCCAAAGCACTTGGCTGGGAGCTGCTACCCTACCCGCCGTATTCACCAGATTTGGTTCTTTCCGACTGAGCTGAGCAGCACTCCGAATTCTACGAGGAAGTCGAAATTTAAGTGACTTTTTGGTTGGCTTCAAAAGACGATCAGTTTTATTGGCGAGGAATCCATAAATTGCCTGAAATATGGGAAAAAATTTGTAGCTAGCAATAGCCAATACTTTGAATAAAACGGTACACCTGGTATTTACAACCAGTTACCTTCAAATAAATATCCTGGCTAAAGCTTGACAAAAAATCGTAGGCAATTATGTATCAAATTGAGCTCCATTCAATTAGACAAACGCCGATCCAGAGCCTGACCATGTTTCTTTTTGATATGCAAGTCTTGACGACCACTGAAGCATTGTACCAACAATTTGAATTCATACAGATTTGAGCCTAACGCCATCAATGCTGTTCCCAGGATGATACTGACTTCCTTGTTAGGAAGGCGGCTACATCTTTAGCTGAGCTGGCAGCTATGTCCGCCGCTTCAAGGTAGAATTTACCTAGGTAACGTTGACGTGTTTTAGTTAGACCATTGCAGTCAAATAGTGTGTGTTCTGTAGTTTCCACGTCCTCGTTGCACACTCTGCTGTTTTTTTTTTTTTTTTTTTTTTTTCTACAACAGTGTCCTGTGAGAAAACCTGTGGTCATGACGAGAAGAATATGACCAGTGTGACCATCACTGTATAGATCTAATGGGTGACTTACGGATATCCCATCTTCCGACTTATGACAACGGGCTCATATGGCTTTGGTAGCTTTGGGGATTTTGTACTTTTTATCTGATTTCAAATTTAGTTTCTTGTCTTGAACTGCTCGTAAATATTTAACCTCATTGCAGACTATAATTGTGTCGTTTAGAGAAAGCTGACCAAGACTCAGCATTGTACTATGACTGAATTGGGCTAGTAGAACCTATTCTTTTACTTCCAACGAAATAGTGAGATGTTAATTTTGGTCATCAGAAGTGGTCAGGTTTTTTCTACGACTGAAATTTTTTTTTTTTATAATTCCGCGCGCTTACCAAGGGGATATGAATACCCTTTTACTGGCTTTTCACCAGGGAGCAGGCGGGTGGCGTAGTAGTTTGAAACTCAGGTGTATTAGTTTCTGATATTTTTCCAGAGGTGATTGTCAAACTGGAACCAGTGCATCCTCAAATAGTGGGCCTTAGTACGTGCTAGTTGTTAGTTCGTTACATTTAGCCCAGACAGCTACCACTCCAATATCAGTGTTATGCCTTCATGTCAGAGTTGATGCCGACGGAATTTACATGTAACTCCATACAAATTTTATGAAAATACTTTTTCAGAGAATTGCCTCGTACGGGATTCGAACCCGCGGAATCTATGCATATACCACTACACCACGGCCACCATCTGAAATGGACTAATACAGTCTTTCCGGAGTTGATTTAGAGGTTTATACTAACCCACAAGTCAGGCATTGCTTCTAAGTCATTTTGCATTCTGTTGCAAATTTCCTTTGGATGTTTACTCTTCACGATGATAGCTAAGTCATCGCCATAGCTTATATGTCGTACATTGTTAAGTTCACCTGCAAGTCGGGGATGACAAACGACTACAAAAAGCATAAAAGAACACTTCCTTGTGGACGGGGTTTGGCTGCTAAAGCATTAATGGATGTCTCGCCCTTTAGATATTTTGTCGTTCCTTTTTTTCATTAAAATATCATCGGTATCTGATAGATTTCACAATATGAACTACAGTTTTGTAAGTTTTGTAAGGTTCTATGTTTACTTATTATTTGTATGACTTACAAATATAAGAAATCAGAACTACGAAAAAGAATACAAAACATTTCGAAACCACATAAGCACATAATTTCTACGAACAGCAGTTCTCAAAAACAAAACAATAATCCAAAGGAAACATGGAAGATTTTCAACAAATTACTAGGAAAAAAGCCCACAAACTTGGATGATATTCTAGTTAAAACCTTTGATACAGCACAGCCTGGTCATCTGGCGAATCAGTTTGCACAACAATTCTCTTAATTCTCACAATTCTTATTCAGGTCCATCGAACAGTGTAAGCCGATCCATGTTCTTGGATGATATTAGTGTTGGAGAAGTGCAAAATATTCTCCAACCACTAAATGTCAATAAATCAGGTGGGAAAAATGAAAAACGACCCAAAGACTTACTGTATACTTAGAAAAGTATGGTGTTCTAGCTTAAAACTAATTCGGTTTTAGAAAAAAAAAAAAAAAAACCATAAATCGGTTACCCGGAGACTTTTCAAACCAAATCAATCAGAATCAAAAAATCATAATGCCATCATACTATTTATCGACTTCAAAAAAACTGTTGATACATTATGTCATAAAAACATATTGAGACAAATGGAAAAGGTTGGTGTAAGAGGACAACTTTTGGCATGGTTTGAGTGTTATCTGATAAATCGTAAATATACAGTTGAAATAGGACAGCATCTAAGTGAAGAAGAAGCCGCATCATTTGAAGTTCCACAGGGATCAAAATTAGGACCGCTAAATAAAAGTACAGTTTACGTACCACAAAAACGTAGAAGCAGTTGAAAAAATCTTGCAGAATGAGTTCGATGTTATCACAAAATGGTTATAAACGCTAACGAAACTAAAGTTATGCATATACACCCACCCCATATCTTAAAATATAAACTAACAATTAAAATGCATAACTATGACTGTCTGTAATACAAATCAACTTCTTTGAGCTGACGAAGACTGTTCAACTACACTGGATAACGTCTCTACGTACAAATAACTGGGAGTTATAGTCAAATGGAGCTATAATTTAGAAGCACTTTTTAAAAAATTCAGAAAATCTGCATTTGGTCTTTTCCATCTGAGATAGCGATGTCCACCAGATGTCCTACAACAATGCGTTTTTAGTCTTGTGGATTCTCACTTAAGGTATGGCATTCTGGTATGGGAAAGCACGCCACAGCTCCAAAGGTTAAACTCTCTTCACGCAAGCATCCAGAAAATAATACTCAAATCAAGTCGAATAAACGGTGATGTGAACAGTCATTTTCTAACAATAGAGCAACTGTACAAAATGTAGCAAAATAAATTACAAGTTCCTAGATATTGAAACGAATATGGTCGAAGAAAATATGCAGTAGCTGTTCCGGCAATATTTAACGAGGTTCTAACGAATTTAGAAAACCTTCTAAAAAAAATGTTTTTAAAAAATGTTAAACAAATATTTTTAAACCAATCTCTTCAATGAATTGTTGTTAAGTTTCAAAATGAAATAATGTAAAATTCTTGTGTCTGTTAAACGTATTTACTCGTGAAAAAAACGAATTGTATTTTGAACTTAAATAGTGCAACTACATAATCTAAATGATCAGTCTTCTGCAGACAAGTCACTTGGCTTTGCAGAAAATAACAGGACATATAAAAAATCTCCGCGATTTTTTGGTAAATTTTTGAAAAAAAAAAATTCTTTATTCAAAATGAATTTCAATCAAGTACTAGATGGAGTGAAAAGTAACCTCCTTGGGAATCAAAAAACAATTTTTTTTTTAAAATGTTTTCTTATTTTATCCAATATAGTCCCCTTTTAGCTTGATACACTTATTCTAGCGATTTTCCAACTTGTTGATCCCGTCCGAAAAGTAATGTCGCGGAAGGTCTGCAAAATACTCCTCAGTGGCGTCGATGACTTCCTCGCGTGAGCTGAATTTTTTATTGATGAGCCATCTATTGAGGTTTGGGAAGAGGTAATATTCCGAGGGAGCCAAATCGGGTGAATACGGTGGATGCGACAGCAATTGAAGATGTAAGTCATTGATTTTAGCCATGGTTACGATGCTCTTGTGCGCCGGGGCATTGTGTTGCAAAAACAAAATGCACAGTAATACTTTCTGTTGATGGTTTTCCTTTTTCGAGGTAGTCCACGAAAAGTATGTCATGGCAATCCCAGAAAACCGACTCCAAAACCTTTCCGATCCATCGAGCCTCCCTCGGTCGCTTCGGAGCACTCGTGCCGGTTTCAGTCCATTGCCGGGCGTTCATTCTGTTCTCTGGTGTTCAACAGTTACCAATCGGCGCCAAAAGTCCGCCCGATTCCGCATCAGCATGTCCAAACACTCTTTCGATGGGCTCTCGCCTTCGTGTTTTTGGTCAGGAGTGAGTATGCGCAGCACCCAGCGGCAGGATAACTTTTTCATATGCAGTACTAATCTTTGTGGTATCTGCTAGCTTACGCACCTTCACTTTCCGGTAAGCCAACACCATTTAATGTATTTTTTTTGACATTGTCCTCTGTAACCGCATCGGAAGGCCTGCCGCTGCGGACTTGATCGGTAGTGGACTCGAAACTCTTGACACCAATATTTGAAGGTGTAATCTGACGAAGCATTAGCCCCATAATATTTATCCAACTTTTCTTTTGTTTCCTTCGCCGTTTTGCGTCTCAAAAAATAATGTTTTATGAGAGAACGAAAATCACTTTTGTCCATACTTAACATAATGCCAAACACGACAACAACAATCAGCTGTCAAAACAAAACTAAAGACAGTATCGCACTGAAATTTTGCATATCTGCTAAATATGAACGAACTTAAAGGCACCATAACCCTTTTTGCAGTAGCAGAGCATTCTGGCGGTCAAAGAGGCTACTTTTCACTCCACCTAGTACATATTGGCCATTATTATCTATGACCTTTTGCTATTTTCCGGGTAGCTTCATAATTCCATCGGTGTAGAACTTTTGTGGTTTATCAGCGAAAAACTTGGCCAAATGATTTTCAGTGATTCTTCGGTCGGCCAATTTTCTATCATCACAAAGTTTTTGCAAAGACCGAAATAAATGGTAATCAGAGGGTGCAAAGTCCGGTCTATACGCTGGATGCATCAAAACTTCCCAACGAGGCTCCGTCAATTTGTTCTGGGTCATCAAAGATGTGTATGGCCTAGCATTGTCATGATGGAAGACAACTCCCATTCTATTGGCCAATTCTGGTCGCTTTTCCTTGATAGCTTCATTCAACTGGTCGAGTTGTACACAGAAGAGGATCGAATTGACCATTTCGCCACGTTCTAGCAGCTCATAATAGACAATTCCCTTCCAATCCCACCAAACACTCAACATAACCTTGTTTGCCGTTAGCCCCGGCTTTGAAGTGGTTTGTGGTTGGTCACCGGCCTTTGACCATGATCGCTTGCATTGGATATTCTCGTATTCATTCCATTTTTCATCGCCCATAATGAATCGCTTCAAAAATGCTTCCATTTCGTTACGTTTCAGCAGCGTTTCACTGAAGGTTATTCAGTCAATTTAATTTTTTTGAGTTAATTCATTTGGCACCCAAACATCGAGCTTTTTTGAGTAGCCTGCTCATTATAGATGATTCCAAACTTTCATACGGTTGATATTTAGTGCCTCTATCTCCAGACAGCTTCCGTTCTGGTCTTGCTCAATCAGTTGGAAAATTTCATCAACTTTTCCAGTGACAGGCCGAACAAACCACTCCTGGGTCCGGCGTTCACTCACAGCATTCTCACCGTTAACTGCAAAAATTTTGCGGCACGTTTTTGCAGCATTGTTCCCTTTTTTATAGTGAAAAACATCACATAGCGTATTTCTTCAAATATTGGGTATGTAATTTAATTCGTGTGGTTTTTTTTTCAAAAGTTGAATGTTTATTTAAGAAAAACATGTACAATAGAATTATTCAAAGTATTTTCCATCTAAAGCTATGACTTTTTCCCAACTTTCTGGCAATTTGTGGATCCCATCCCAAAAGAACTGCGCCGGCTTGGTAGTCAAGAATGAATCAAGCCAATTTTTATTATTCTGCTCTGATGTGAACCGTATTTCAATGAGGGCGTTCTGCATCGACCGGAACAAATGGTAGTCAGAAGGGGCAAAGTCTGAGCTATAAGGCGGGTTGGGTAAGACTTCCCATCCACTGTTTTCCAAATAGTACTTAACCGGAATAGCAACGTGGGACCGAGCGTTGTCATGATGGAAAGTTATTGCTTCGTGTTTGGTCGCATATTCCGGGCCTTTTTCGGCTACTGCTCTCTTCAAACGGATTAATTTTGTTCGGTAGTGTTGTCCCGTGATGGTTTCGTCCAGTTTTAGCAGCTCATAATTAAGCACACCCATCTGATCCCACCAAATACAGAGCATTACCTTCGCGCCATGGATATTCGGTTTGCCGTTGATTTGGCTGGTTGGCCTGGTTTCACATATGATTTTTTGCGCTTGGGGTTGTCGTAATGAATCCATTTTTCATCACCATTAACAATCCTATGCAAAAATGACTTCCTTTTATGGCGTTCCAGCAACATTTCGGACATGCAAAACCGCCTTTCGACGTCTCTCGGCTTGAGTTCATGTGGAACCCAATTTCCTTGCTTTTGAATATATCCAGCTGCTTTTAAACGCTTTGAAATGGCTGCTTGAGTGACACCCAAAGATTCTGCGAGCTCTTCTTGTGTTTGGCAACAATCTTCATAGAGTAATGCTTCCAGGTCTTCATCTTCAAACTTTTTTGGCTGCCCAGGACGTTCATCGTCTTCCAAGCCAAAATCACCACTTTTAAATCGTGCAAACCACTTTTGGCACGTTCGCTTAGCTAGAGCATGTTCACCATAAACTTCCACCAAAATACGATGACTTTCGGCAGCAGTTTTCTTCATATGAAAGTAATGAAGAAGAACTCCCCGCAAAAACACTTTTTCCGGCACAAAGTGCGACATATTTCAGTGAAAAAAAATTATTGTTGTTTACGCTTCAAATGAATGACATACTGAAATGACGTACAATGACAGTAGCTTTCCAACGCGTGTTCCAATGAAATAATAACAATGGAATCATACAAGTTACGTCATCTCTTAGTTATAGACCCAATATTTCACTCATATTAAAATTAGTATAACTTTTAACACGAGCAACAAATTACACAGGTGTCTTCACAGACACCAACACCATCTAGTGACAAAAAACCGCGGAGACTTTTTATATGACCAATACATGTAAAAGTTATTATTTCAATTCTTATGCTTTGCGCTGAGCCTTAATGGGTTTTCTTGTTATTGCATTCCAAATTCGTTATATTTCTTAAATTTTAGTTGTCTTTTACTGTACTTTTTGTAGTTTGAGGGAACTTGCAACAAACCCTGAGCAGTCTTTTAGTAGTACTGAATCTCGTCGTCTATTAGCCTTTTAAAATGCATTGTCATCATAGTATTCGAGAACTAGGGTCATCTTTTAGATAGGTTGGACTGGCATTACTCTGATTCGTTGTAGTTTATTAGCCTCAACGCCGTAGTTTGCAATTTTTTAATCTTCATGATGTGAGTTTGCGGTTAACTTTCCCAAGCATACGTTATTTTAATTTTAAATTTAAAACTTGCTTCGTAATTTGCGATGTGGCATACTGTCGTAGGTATGTAAGGACAAACAGTGCTCTCCTTAAGTCCGATCTAATTTTATTGATGTGTTTGTTCAAAAATATAAAAAATGGCTGTCAATGATCGGTCGTAAGCATTTACAGGTTTCGACGACTTCAATTATCTGATTTGGTGTAGAAGTACACGTATTATTTTCATATCGCGACTGCTGAGTTATTTTGTCATGTGCACTTCTAACACCAATCGTTTTAGCTTATTTTCGCTTTGAGGACAATTCCATTGTCATGACTTCACTTAACGGCATTATTAAACTCCTGCTGCATTATTTCTGGCGATGTTTCTAGTTACCTGTACTAATACAGGTTGAATAGAATGTAGCCTAGGGTTGATCCTTGAGGGATGTCCACCATTCTGGTACTATAGATATATGATGGGTCGATACTCGTTGATACCATTTTTTGTCATTCTCTTATATATTGGTCTCACCATGGCAGCTTTAAGGTTGTTTTACAATTGATCCATCTATTAAACACAGATTAAAAATTTTTGGAGAGAATAGAAATGTTTGCACAGAGCCCGTGAAGGAACATTAGGTAGAAAAGAAAAGAAGAAAGAAAGAAAGAAAGAAAAAACGATATCTCTATCTATGTACGTTGGTTTTAATTGTCTGAATGTCACAATGACTAATAAGGGAGCTGGACTGGTCATTCCAAAAAGCGAGTTGTTCGGCTTAGGAACGAATCATGATATTTCCGAGTACGTCCAAAAGTGGGCTTGACTGTATACTGATGAGTATTCAAAGCGAGAAAGGTTTTACGGTTGAAGGTTTGAAGGTTCAGAATGCTACTGGAGATTTCTATGGAGCAGTGTTGGTGAAAACAGTGATAAAACAAAGTAAGACAGGAACCAGTGTATTACGTCGGTGTTCGAGGGTTTCAATTGAATGACTGATATCAGTATCAACTAAGAGTTTTATTGCACGGTTTTAAATCATATTTAGCAGGTGCAGAGATGTTTTAGAAATACCCGGCCATAAGTGGACATGGCACTCTCAATTTGGGTGGATGAATGCCTTATTTGTTGTGGCTTGTTCAGAGGGGGTGAACTATTTCTTACATCGCTTGAAGAAACACACACACACCAAGAATGAAAAGTTTTTCCGGTTCGAAGATGTCAGTGCTACTCATGGATAAGGACGCTTTAACGACAGCAGTCAGTATTGTGTTTTGGAGGTATTAAATTTCACTCTACGGATAGTTCCCCAATAAGTTATGCTGTTAATATTGGAATTTAATGAGCTTAGCACCGTTCTTCAGCCAAAGAAGGAATGTGAATTCGAAAAAAAATATGAAAATCAAAGGAATATGGTATATTGGATTAGAAGTAGTAGAAAAGAGATCATCAATGAAATTTAAAAAAAAAAAAATAATAATAATATTCATCGACAAAACGCAGCTCTGGGGCACACCAGCATCAAGATAACTTGAATTGAACGTTCCGAAAAGTAGGTTCTTTTTCATTAAAGAAGAGAATCGTCAATCGCAAATGCACGCATTTTCGACATAAGAGCCTGATGACAAAATCTGTTGAATGACTTAGATAGTGCAACTATCTTGCTTTCGCCAGATTGGCTACGAAAACCATACTGCCGATCATTGAGAAGCTTCGAAACGAAAGAACGTAAGTGCATTGTGGTTCAGTGGGAAGAAAGAGAAGAAGATTCGCCTTTTTAAGGGACGGGCTGGACAAATGCTCCTTTTCATCTTCTTAAAAAGTTTTTTAAAGAGTAACCTCGATAGGAAAGATTACGCTGTGGTTTTGCTAGCATGAAAGAACACCTTTTCATAAGAAGAAGAGATATACTATCTGGATCAGCGGATTTTTATGTTAAAATCTTTAAGTACTCTTCGTACTGTACGACTGCGTTTTAGGGTCAGGATTCATATTTTTGAGTTTTATACCTATCTTATGCTTGCACTTTTTTTTTTATTTTTGGCTGGGCTTGATCGACATTCCGTAGAGGATGAAAATGTCGGTACAAGAGTTGAGGAACGGCCATTCGTATTTTAATAATGGGAGATTTTTCGGCGTTTGGAAACCACAGGAAAATACAAAAGTGTATAAAATTATTATCTGAGTTGACAAATCAACCCTTGCCATTCACTTTTTACAGATTACGTCATGTAAATGTCGACCACAACTACATTTTAAATGATACATATTCGAAGTTTAATTTTGAATTACTTTTTTGATATAATTGGCTTGTATTTCGTTAATCGCACTTGTTATTTTGTATTCGAGGGATACAATTAACGCTGATTTATCGATGGTCCAAAACGACAGATAAGTTGTTTACCGAACTCATTTCTCAATTGGTTCAATGATTAGCGTTCTGTGTATCGTATAGCGCCATTAATGTAAACGTTGTTCTCACGATCATATTTAAAAAAAATGCATCAGATAGTGAATTTTCCTAGGTGCATTGAAAGCTATTGTATTGCGTGAAGTTTTGTTTTTTTTAATATAAGAGCAGATCTTCCTCCAGCTTTTCTAAGGCCCACTCACCGAAAATTCGACGCTGTGCCAGGTCGTTCGGCTTCAGTTCTTGAACAAGCTGTATTTTGTAAGGCTTTAGACCAAGATCCTTGAGTAACATATTCCCCGTAGTCAAGTATCCAATTGATGCGAACGGCGAGGAATATACAAACCAATAAAACTGGCGCATACAGCAGCAATATTTTCCTCTGTACGCACTCTAGGCATACAAGTAGATGGCTTGATGGCCAATAGCGTGTAATTGGTAATTTGGTCACTGTGGCTTAAACTGATTGCTCAGCAGGTCGAATTTGACAGAGCCCAAATTTTGATGATAAAATTTAATAATTTCTAAGTGTTGTTCTTGTGTAAGTCTTTCCACGATGAAATAACAATATAGGGTTTTCTAATAACGACTTGACAACTGTTTTTTTAAATAAAAGGCAAACCATTTGAGGTATCTCAAAAACTTTATTATTGGTTTGAAGTACAATCAAAATATTTATGAATGGAACTCGACTTCGTTCATATGGCCACCGCGGGCACGTTTGCAGCGGTCGACTCCTTGGACTCAATTTTCAACGATTCGGCCACACATTTCGGTCGAAACGGCCGTATTTCACGTTCAATGTTGGCTCTGAGCTCTTCCAACGTCGTCGGCGTAGTGGCATAAACTAATGACTTAACGTAGCCCCACAGAAAATAGTCAAGCGGCGTTAAATCGCACGAACGAGGCGGCCAATCGACTGGCCCATGTCTTGAGATATGTAACACGCTCACCATACTTACTCTTTAATAAATCGATTGTAGCGTGTGCTGTGTGGCTTGTGGCACCACATGTTGTCCAAATCCATAGCTTCCAAATCGGGCCAAAAATAATCGGTGATTATGGCGCGATCGTTATCGTCGACAAAAAAATATGACCCAATAATGCCGCCGGCATGCAAACTGCACCAAACAGTTATTTTTTGTGGATGAAGTGGTGATTCATGAAGAACATGTGGGTTTTCACCCGACCAATAACGCATATTTTGCTTATTGACGAGCTCATTGAGCCATGAGCTTCGTCACTGAAGATGATTTTGCGATGAAATTCATCATCTTGACGCATCTTTTCCAGAACTCAATCGAAGAACGTAGTTCGTTAATGTACTTTACGATGAAAATGTTGAGTTTACTGAATAAAGTGACAGTGACAGTTTGATGATTAGTTAAAGAGTGCGTTCACAAATTAAATTCAAAGTTGTCAAGTCCCTATTGGAAAGCCCTATACTTACTGAGCATGTTTGACTTTCACACAGCTAAAAAATTCATTCAGAATGCTTAGAAACATTAGCCGGTGACATCTTTTCGCTGTTGTTGATTTTAAAATTTAATTTAAAATAATAACTCACCCAAGTTGCAAGGGAAGATGCAATTTTAATATTGAAAAGCACACAACATCTGTTTCGGTCTTGCAATGTATGCAGTAGAGGAATAGAGTCGGTTAAGGTAGCTGAGGCGAATGGGAATGCGGTGAAGCTATAATTACTGCCGTTACAAGCAACTTGGTATGTAGAGTTGTATTAAGCCCTGCGGTAGATTGAGGATTGGATTTGCAAAGGTTTGTATACATCTTCTCAGTAGCAGTCCTGATTTCATTAGCAGTTTCCGTTGGTAACGTTCCAGATTCAGCGAAGATGTTGCTCATTTCATTCACTTTGCATACAATGCTTATAAGGATTGTATCATTCTTAGTAGGTGAAGAGGCACTTACATTGGATGAATTTTGCAGATATATATGGAGGTCCGATCGTAGAGACCTGACGGGCCTCAGCTATATTTAAAATATAAGCATTAAGGGTAGATTTAAGCTATAGCCGCTCATATTTTTTAGTTATTCGATTATGTGAAGTTTATCGGTATTTTCAAGGAGATCTAAAGTTTGACTCATCAGGTTGTTATTGTTTTTGAATTTATTTCGATAGAGGATAGCAGATTGGTTCGTTTTGTTCATTTTCAGCGCTGATGTTATTGATCGAGTCGCTAAAGCATTTTATAGCGAGCATTATGTGCGACGTAGAGATATCTTTTAGGTAAACAAGTGCTTAGGCCGTGGCGTACCGCATGAAAAAATTTGCCCCAAAGTCCTCGACAAATGAATAGATCAGCATTTGTTACAATCATAATTTCACAGTTGGGATTACCACAGTATTTAAATACATTGAAGAGGTGATTTATGCAGGTCAGTATCGAAAGTATAGATAAATCAGACTCGAAATACGGCCGGCGTTGACTGGGAAAAAAATACAGAACTTAGAAGCCAGCGAAAATGAAAACAAGAGCAGATAACCAGAAGTTGGATTAACGATGCAAACAGAGAAATTTTGTTTGAACGGAACAGAGCGAAAATGAATTTTAAAACACGTCCGATAGGTTTGATAGACTGAATTGAATATAATTACCTGGAGCTTACCATAGAAATCATCATGACATTCAAAAGAAATATGTAAAACGGTTATAGCACTCCTTTCAATATTACTGCTTTTTTTCTAGTTCATTATACCTTAACAAAGGGGCGGAAAATCATGACCTCAATTGTCTGCTATTGTGCTCGTAAAGTGAAAAAAAAACTCGCTTCTGACATGTTTCCATCTTCTTTCAGTGTCCACACTTTTGTGACGTAAATGAATTTTCAAACCTGAATTGAGTTCTTTGTCGGATCTTGTATGAAGTTTTAATCTAAGAAGCCTTTTTCCTCGAAAATTAATGGAAATTGAATTTCAGAAATCTAATTATAATAACTAACAGTGGAGAAGTATTGTATGTAATCATGTTGCTGTGCGTTGTTTTAAGCGGATTTGCGTCTTTTGTTAGGCACGTGCCAGTTAAAGATATTTGATGTTCCGAAGTAGAATTGCCATTACTTTCTACTTAAGAGTGAGCAACAGGTTTCCTTTTTTCTTTTCATTATTATTTTGAGCCGACAATAATAGCTGAATAAAAATCAGATTACTGTTCTCTTTGAAATGCCAAATATTTCTTTCCAAATAATTCCAGTATTTTTACTTAATTTAAAGATGTAAACGCTGTGAAGGTTATTGTTGGAATTGGAAACAAACAAGTTGTGAATGCTAATGCTGTTAGCAATTGCATCCGAAAAAAATAAAATAAACAGATCTACGAGCTCGAAGAGATACAGCAGTAACCGGAGGAAAGTCATCACGCACAAATAACCTGGCATATTATGATAAAGTTGTGGCCATTGCATCTGCAGTTCTTTAGGAGAGGGGCGAATAGTTACTGCACAAAAGAACTAATGTTGACTACCTGCTTTTAAATAGAAAAAAGAAGAGCGCAAGGATGTACAGTAATGACCCGCATCTGAGACTTTTTTTCTTTTCTGTCGAAACAGAGCACTCAGAACTAGTACATTGTACTCTTTGTAAAGTTCCTTTTAATTAAATCTTTTAGTCTTACGAAGAAAGATGTGTAAGCGATTCAGTGATAAGGTGCATATAGTGCCACACCTGCAGGCTGGTGCGAGCGTAAGGCGGATATTCATAGAGATAGTGTTCCGCGTGGTAGTTATCGCTTTCACAACAAGCATCGCAGGATGATGTGTCACTTAGCAAAAGTGTAATGCCCTATCATGCCATTAAGAAACCTGCAGTCTCTACTGCTGAGGGACAGCAGAAGACGTCAGGAAGCATTCGTTTGGTCTGCCTTCAACCTGGGAAGTTATGCCGTTTGCATTTGTGATCATATGAGACCCAACTGTCAACAAAAGCTTTACCCGAGGACGCAGGCAGACTCAACGTAAGTTTGGTCAACAACTCTCCTTTGAACCTTGTCTGGCAAGCCCATTGGCGATCCAATTGTCAGCTGAGACCCAGATAAGATTCACTGGACTTAACCTTACGACTACCAGCAGTGATCTATTGCATTCTTGAACTACCTTGGAAGTCGTAAGAGAGTTCAAAAAGGTTCTAAGGGCAGCTTGACTGTCGCTACAGATGCAAATGAAATCTAAAGTAGTCGTCCTCCAAAAAAACACCAGCGCCACATCCTATATTGATTTTGGAGCCGTCTGTAAAGACCCGACTGCATTCCTTTCCTGCCTCAGATTCTGGACGAAACTAGCCCTGGGCACAAAAAAAAAAATCGAGTTCTTATTTGTTTTTCCACAAAAGAAGTTTTAGTTTCATTGCATCGGTCCATAGGACCAGAGTATTGTGCGTATTGTTCCAAAACAACCACTTTTTAAACGGAAGATGGCTTTGAGAGTGCGGCTCATGATATTAAAATCAGAAAGAGGGACAGAATCTGAGATAGGAAAGGAAAATATAATTTAGATTTACGATGCTGCGTTGATGTTTTTTTGTATTGGGTCTATAACTTAATTCGGTTTGCTATAACTTGTATTATTCCATTGGAACATGCGTTGGAAAGCTACTGTTATTGTACGTCATTTCAGTATATGTCATTCATTTGAAGCGTAAACAACAATAATTTTTTTCACTCAAAAACATGTCGAACTTTGTGCCTGAAAAAGTGTTTTTGCGGGGAGCTCTTCTTCATTACTTTAATATGAAGAAAACTGCTACCGAAAGCCATCGTATTTTGGTGGAAGTTTATGGTGAACATACGCTAGCTAAGCGAACGTGCCAAAAGTGCTTTGCACGATTTAAAAGTGGTGATTTTGGCTTGGAAGACGATGAACGTCCTGGGCAGCCAAAAAAATTTGAAGATGAAGAACTAGAAGCATAACTCTATGAAGATTGTTGCCAAACACAAGAAGAGCTCGGAATCTTTGGGTGCCACTCAAGCAGCCGTTTCAAAACGTTTAAAAGCAGCTGGATATATTCAAAAGCAAGGAAATTGGGTTCCACATGTGCTGGAACGCCACAAAAGGAAGTCATTTTTGCATCGGATTGTTACTGGTGATGAAAAGTGGATTCATTACGACAACCCCAAGTGCAAAAGATCATATGTGAAACCCGGCCAACCAGCCAAATCAACGGCAAAGCCGAATATCCATGGCACGAAGGTAATGCTCTGTATTTGGTGGGATCAGATGGGTGTGCTTAATTATGAGCTGCTAAAACCGGATGAAATCATCACGGGAAAATGCTACCGAACACAATTAATCCATTTGAACAGAGCAGTAGCCGAAAAACGCCCGGAATATGCGACCAGACACGAGGCAATAATTTTTCATCATGACAATGCTCGGCCTCACGTTGCTATTCCGGTTAAGAACTATTTGGAAAACAGTGGATAGGAAGTCTTACCCCACCCGCCTTATAGCCCAGACCTTTCGCCTTCTGACTATTATTTGTTCTGGTCGATGCAGAACGCCCTCACTGAAATACGGTTCACATCAGAGCAGAATATCAAAAATTGGCTTGATTCATTCTTGGCTGCCAAGCCGGCGCAGTTCTTTTGGGATGGGATCCACAAATTACTAGAAAGATGGGAAAAGGTCATAGCTTCAGATGGGCAATACTTTGAATAATGCTATTGTACATGTTTTTCTTAAATAAATGTTCAAATTTTGAAAAAAAAAAACCGCACGAATTAAATTACATACCCAATAGTGAAAATGCGAGTTTTATATTTTGGTATTATTTATTTATTTACCATATTTTTTTTTTATATCATTTATATCAATTTTATTTGAACATTTCTCAAATCTCCATTGATTTTCTTCTAGAAAATGACATATGTTCAAACAATAACTCTGGTCACACTGGGCTATAATTTACTCCCAATAAAAGTGGTCGCATTAAAAGTTGCTGGTAGCCAAGACTTCTTGGCTTGTCTGGGTCCCTGCTAGTCTCTACTCTTTTACGCTCCCGAAGAAAACCACAATCAGAAAAAGCCAATGCCGAAAAGAAAAGTACTTATGGCCTACGTTAATGGTGATAAACTACATGAAGTGGATGAGAGGGTACTTAAAGCTGGGAGAGATGACGCTTTGGATGGCAGCCAGGGCGGAGCTCTGGTTTAATTTCAAAGATACGAGTAAACATTTGTATTCGGCAGTTCAAATTTTGAAAAAAAAAAACCGGACGAATTAAAATACATACCCAATATCATTTTAGAATGCTGTTTACATATATCTTTATTACAAATGTCGCAAATTATTCCCGTTTTATTATCTGTTTTTTGGCATAATTGACATCAATTTCATTTTTTTTTTGTTCTTCTTCCGGAATTATTTCGCGATTGAGATGATGAAGATGGTTGTGTATCAGTTTGAAAATTACTTTGATTTTTTTTGGCAATTTCAAATGAAAAATGTGCTCGAGGTAATGTTTGTCGCTTTTCTATGTAGGGAGTAACAAGCTGCATAACAAGACCTTCCAAAAACTAGCGGCACTTTGAGAGGCAGCCGTATTTCCATGTCTGGTTACCAGGCTTGAATAAAACAAAGACGTTATAAGCTGTTTGTCATCCTTTTGCAAGTGTAGCCACTTGCAAATTCTCCTTCGATATCACTCATAGTTACCAGGTTAATCATGTGCTTTATCAGAAGCAACATGCAAAAGATGGTTTCAACGGTTCAGTGATAACGAATTTGATGTGAGAAATGAAGAACGTGGAAGACCACAAAAAAATTTTGAAGACCCTGATTTGCAAACAATATTGGATGAAGATGACACTTTGGGTCAGAAACAAATGGCAGAAATGTTAAATGTTGCACAACTATTTCTGACCGTTTAAAAGCTATGGGAAAGATCAAAAAGTCTGGAAAATGGGTGCCACATAAATTGAATGAAAAACAGATGGAAAATCGAAAATCCACTTGTGGAAGACACGATAAAAAATCAGTTTTGCATCGAATTGTTACTGACGATGACTTATTTTCAGAATCCCAAACGGAAAAGATCATGGGTTAATCCGGGACAACCATTAACTTCGACTGCAAAACCAGATCGATTCGGCAAGAAGACAATGCGGTGTGCCTGGTGGGACCAGAAAGGTGTGGTGTACCACGAGCTCCTTAAATCTGGTGAAACCGGTAATACAGATCGCTACCGACAACAAATGACCAATTTGAACCATGCATTGAAAAACGACCAGAATGGGCCAGAAGACACGGCAAGGTAATTTTGCTTTATGACAATGCACCTGCACACAAAGCAAAACTGGTTTAGGATACAACCAAAGCACTTGGCTGGGAACTGCCACTCCACCTGGCGTACTCACCAGACTTGGCTCCTTCCGACTACCATTTGTTTTCATCGATGGGACACGCATTAGCTGAGCAGCACATCAAATTCTAAAAGGAAGTCGAAAACTTTTTGCATTGCCGCGTTTGCTCACAGTCGACCGAAAACAACAACGTGTCAATGATTCAGAAGAGTGTTTAAAGCTGTTCAACCGCAATAAAGCCGAATTTTTGCTCGGTATGTGACAACGGATGAAACTTGGCTCCATCACTTCACACCAGCAGGCGACGAACCTAGTCCAAAACGACCAAAAACTCAACAGTCGGCTGGCAAGGTTATGGCATCCGTATTTTGGGATACACATGGACTAATTTTCATCGACTATCTCCAAAAGGGGCAGACTATCAACAGCGAATATTACATTGCATTGTTGGCGCGTTTAAAGGACGAAATCGCAGAAAAACGGCCGCATTTGAAGAAAAAGAAAATGCTGTTTCATCAAGACAATGCACCGTGTCACAAGTCGATGAAAACGATGGCAAAATTGAATAAATTCGCCTACGAATTGCTTCCCCACCCACCATATTCTCCAGATTTGGCCCCCAGTGGCTATTTCCTGTTCGCAAACCTCAAAAGAATGTTCGACGGAAAGAGATTTAAGACCAATGAAGAATTAATAGCCGAAACAGAGGCCTATTGTGGTGCTAAACTGAAATCGTAATACAAAACTGGTATCGAAAGATTGAAAAAGTGTTTCAATCAGTGTATCGCCCTCGAAGGCAACTAACATATATTGATAAATAAAGTTGAATTTTGCAAAAAATTTGTGTTTTACTACAAAACGGCACTGAGCCCAGCCCATGTGTTATATGCTCACTAAGAGCAAAAACAAAGTGTCGAGTATAATTGAATTTATTGAAACTATTTCACTTAGCATTGGAAAATTGTTGCTACACCTAGTGAAAAAGCTAAAATTAAATACATGGAAAAGTTAACCTTCCATGAATTGAAGGCGTTGTATTAAAGGTATTCTTCACGTCTAAAAACGTTAGCCAGTTTTTAGAGTTAGCCAGAATCTAATACGAAACCTTAACAATTCTTTAGTGCCGTCTGTCGAACTTAAGCCGCATTGGTCCTACGTAAATTAACAGCAACAACACAAAAATTGCCTTATGCCAACTGGAGTCATCTGCAAAATATTTTACAACAAGCCGAGTAACATAGACTTACTCGTATTATTTGGTATTGAATGCTATCCATTAATTCTTCTTGAAGGGATTGTGAATTGAACTTTCCGGTGGCATCACTTCCAACAATTCATCGACTGTAGCAATACTTCACACAACCACTGAACAAACAAACCTACAGGAGATATTCTGGGAACTTGTAGTAGCAGCGAAAGACCATTCAAAGAAGGCACACTTCCTTTTATTGGGCTTTTCTGCAAGCCAGCGTTAGTCAGGTTTCTTCGAATGGAACATTTGAATTTAACTATGCGGTCATAGAAGAGTCAAATACACATTGCATTGAGACAGTCGTTGGAACAAATAAAAAAAAAAAAAACTTTTTATAGAAATAGTCTTTTTTCTTAACTTTTTTGAAGTCGATTCGTGGCATTTGCTAAGCGATCGGGAATAAAAAATAAAAGTATTTTTGCTACCGACATTAGTGACACAAAAAGCACGTTCATGTTTCTTTTGGTTTTGAAACAGCAGTTGAGAAGCCCTATCAATATTCCACACAACCGACTTTGCTAGGGATGACAAGATCAGAGGTGGTAAGTACTTTTTTTGGTCTCTATAACATATGTCACAAAGTGAATGTTTTATTGACGAAGGACTTAGCAGGTCTAAAACTGCACGGTTATGAACCTATATAAAAAGTTGTTGACGATAGGTTTCAAATGGTTTAGAAATGTGCCTGTCGTTTTAGCTCAGAGAGCAAACTTTCTTCAGGACCGGGTAGACATTGTTGAAGTTCTTGGGCATGCGCTCCTTTAAACAAATTTGAGAGTGTATGCTTACAAAATTAGTTTCTTCAGTCTTAAAAAGTTCGGGATCGGCATACGGAAGTTTTCACAAGTTGAATAGTATAATAACAGCGGTAACTTCGTCATCATTGAAGTGGTTCTGTAAAAATCTCAACATAGACCCCAAGATTCTCCGAAACAGAATGACTTCTCAACTTTTCACCGATCATAGTGCCATTAAAAGCAAGAATCTGGCAGTCCTTCAAACAACTTTGATAAGTGCGGTGAAGAATTAAAAGTCATAAATCAGTCGTACTTATATCATTCCGAATCTCCAAGTCCTACTCCTGCAATCTATTTACAGCCATCGTCCCGAGGCTAAAAAATACTTTGGCGCGACAGCTCACTTTCTCACTTTGGGAATTTTTACATTCCTGAGCAGGGCCTATTGCTTATTGCCGGTTCCGAATGGCTCTCCTGAAAAGCTTTTTCATATGTAGAATTTGACTTACGGAAGTTTGCCATTGCCCGCCGATAAGGTGATGATGATTTTGAAAAATTTGCTGTTGTACTCTTACCGAGATTCGAACCCACGTAGGTGGCGTGACAGCAAGTGGGTCAACCATCCCACCGTCGTCACCACCATCGTTCCGAGGCGCGACATATTATTTGTGTTACATGTTGCATCGTTTAAAAAAATTTGGAGAAGAAAAAGAATCACAGCCCACCAACTTCATTCGATTTTCTTTCGATCGTCAAAATGATGTAAAATAAAAACAAACATTTGTAATATTTTGTTAAACAAAATAAAAATATTTTATTATAAAATATTATCTCATTCGACTTTTCTTTGATATCTTTGATGTCTTTTTTCTATTTTTAGATGAAATAAATGAAGATGAAAATAAATGTAAAGATGCTCACACAGTTTAGCAGATAAAACTCTAATACCAAACTTAAGAATTAGTTCTGCACTTGTTTTTCGTTATTTTTTTTTTCTAAATAAAAGACAGTATAAAATAAATACAATAAATTAAATAAATTAAAAGAGCAATTAACTTAAGACAAAGAAATTAAATTACAAATTACAACTCTTAATTAAAACAACAAAAATTGTATTACATCAAAATTTCTATGACTTTTCAATATTCTGTTGTTGCTTCTGTTGTTGCTGCTGTTGTTGTTGCTGCTGTTGTTGCTGCTGTTGTTGTTGTATTTGCAGCTGTTGTTGTTGTTGTGCTTTACTATAGCCGCGATACGCCAAATCATTTGCCTCATTTAAAGAACGTCGATCCCATCCACCATTTCCGCCACCACCAGATGACCATCCACCTCCACCACCACCTCCACCTGATGACCAGCCATTGCCATTACCACCACCACCACCACCTCCATTGCCACCACGGCCAGACATTAATTTCTTCAATCCAATGATACCAGCCAACAATAACGCAATCTTTGATATTATTAATGCCTTTCCAGCCAAGATGTAGAGCGCACCCATTGCAAGGGGAATCATTCCCATCATCTTCATAGCCATACCCATCATCATCATGCCCATCATCTTCTTCATTTTACCACGTCCTGCAAGGGTAGAAACAAAATGGATAATGATTAAATCGGCTTAGTCTGAAATAGGTGTATTCAACTCATGATATGATGTATATCGAACTAAATATAATACCCCTCAATCAAGTTTCTTCCAAAGCCTTCGACCCAGGAATCCTACAATTTAGTGACTCTAAGGATTTTTGTTATTTTCTTTAAGATAACCAAATTTCTCTGAAATTCCATGTACCTGCATTGCGGGTTCAATAACTTTTAAGGCAGACTTTCTTGTGGAAACCTGAAAAGCGTCGCTTGTAGACGGTAAACAACTTGTGTAATCAATAAGAAATAAAAAAGGGACACTATCCTTTTTTAGACTTTTGTTGTTACAAAGGTATCGCATTGTTGAAAGGGATCAGCGATGATTGATTTTTTTTTTATACAAAGGTTTATTTAATTGGTGTTCTAAGAGTAAACAATGTATGATGCCATACATTAGAAGGACACTGTAGACAATACGTAGAAGTCATTTGACTGATGGGGGATGTGGGACTACATTTTTACCCTTATCATTGCGGTAAGGCCAGGTTACAACTGTTGTGATTTTTCAGAGAAAAAATTGAATGAAAATCAATGCCCTCAACCTAAAATGTGTATCTTTTTGATTTTTTCTTTTTTCTTTTCGTGTAACCTGAATAAAATTTAATTTGACCAATTTGACCAAAACAAGATAGAAATCAATGAGACTACGGTCTTTTAAAATTTGCATCAATGTCAAGGTGAGTGCTTAGCAACTCATTATTTTGAATGATAACATTCACTGTAAGGAAGCGCATACATTTTCTAGACACGGATGAGCAAATGCTGCGCTAATGGATATCATTATCGGACTAAGGTAAACGAATATTCATTTGAAAATATAGATGAAATTAATCCGATGACTTATGGTTTCTACAGAATTGTACTACATCATACAGAAACTCAAGAAGGCGATTTCGCAATATGGACCTGTCAACTTTCTCCTAAAATAAAATATTTTTCGGTTGACGACGTGAAAAACAACATTGCAACTACTATTCGCTATACACAAGTCAGTTAACTTAAAGAAGTGGTAAACATCTGTGAACTATTTTATTACTAGGGATCCTAGTTTGGCCAGTTTTCCGGGACCCAAGAGAGTTAAATTTTGTATCGTAAATAGATATGCAACAATTTTCGAAGGATCTCGATCCAACGTGTTGGAGAAGTCAGAAATGACTAAATCGACAAGGAAGAGTCTTTTTCAGGACTAGTCCGAGTGCTGAAATAGAAGTACAAGCCATAGTGGATCAATAAGGGGTCTCATATCACTTAAGCACAATTCTGGCTCTGTAATATTCGGCTACTTTCAGATAAAGAGTGTAAGAAAGAGTTTGCTCAGATTGGCAGTTGTTCGGGGGCTACATTGAGGTAAAACCTGTATTGTTGGAGCACATCAATACAGTATCCTGGGATAAGAACGAATTTCCTGCGGATGGCCTTTCGAAACGAATTAAATGAAAATGATCTACACTTGAAATGGTTTAATTATGAACTGCCCATTTGAGGCAATAAAATAAATATTATCGCCAGGCCATACAAAACAGCAACGAGAAACTATGCAATATATTACGATGATTTCTAAAAAGAGAATAAAAAACGAAGAGAAAATACGAAATGAGACTATTTCTATAACAAAATGTACGAGCAAGCCTCTAAATGCTTGTTTAAGGAGATTTAAACGAAACACGATGATCGTACTTAATTCAGGATGAACCTGGGCCTCAACCAATGAATTCTTCAATTTATCGAAGTCTTTATTCAACTGCTTACAGTTAAGGTAGAAACCAAGGATTCTTTGGGTTTTTAACATTCGTTCGTATTTTCGTATCCAAGCCATCAGATTGTAGTGTTCATTGTTGTGTTTTCTGCTTTTAAGTCTTTCCCTGCAAACGGGGCCAAAAATAGCCAAAGAATCTTGCACTAAAAGCGACTCAAGGATGTCTTCATCTTCTCTCAATAACGTACATGCTTCTACGGCATACAGCTTACTTCGGATGCGTAGGGTCATAAATAGGGTCTCTTCAATGGAACAAAGGCCTTCTAGGGACGAAGAAAAAAATCTTGCTGATTGATGGACAAAATCCCTAACAAATCAATCAACAAACTGGGACCGCTACCTTTTTTCAGGCTAAGTATGTATGTGGATATCTCAGTCGCCATAATATAAATATATCGTACAACTAGTGATAGAGATCGCTGGCATCGATGAAAAGAAACTTTCAGTAATGCCACAGTTCATGTCCTTACTACAAACACGAACCCCTTGATTTCATGAAGATTGAAGACCTCCACATTTTGCTAAAAAATATTCGACTAGAAAGCATGACTGAATGGAAATGGACTGAGGAAAGGTTGTAGCCCCAGTCAATGCTAAGGTTAGGGAAAGATTACTACTTTAAGCTGCTTACTGACGGGAACAACCGAAGCCGCGGTTTTAGGCAAAGTGAGCAATTCAAATTGGGATCAAAATTTATGCAAATTCAAACAAAAGATAAAAATATCTAAACTTAAGCACAACAAGACTGCTTGATTGGCCGACCTACATACCTGCCGAGTTATTCAAGCTAACAAAATATTCAAGATATTGTAGGATAAATGTATGCGTGATATATACCTGTTTACATTTTATGTAAACTCCTAATAAAATTCGTCTGAATGGGCCACCTCAGTACTATTTTATGCCGAGTAAGCTCACAATTGACCAAACATCACTCTATTGCACTGCTCACCAACTCTTTTTCGACTTACGGGTAGCACATCTACGAGTAGCTTCTATAAGACGATGAACTATAAAGACATGATTAGCTTTGGCAGCCCAGCTGAACCTTATAGATAAAAGAGAACGCTCGCTCTTCCATTAAGTTCATATATCATCTCACCGAGATGACTTAAAAAAAGTAATCCAATTTTTTTAACACTGTAACACCGGAAAAAATGTTTGAAACTCGCAAACTAACAATTCGTTGACAGAGTGCAGTTAGTGCGATTACAGCAGATGAAGTTAAACCAAATATATGTTGTCAATAAGAAAGGACACATTACATCAACAAATCGGACAGGATGTCACAATGGACGGCTATACCATATTTTTCGAGTTAGAGATTACCTCGCAACTCAAACGAAGAGTTACACTTGACGGCCATAAGAAGACGTATAAGAAGACAATTGAGAAATTAGGTCAAGAGACTATAAGGAGACTCTATGTAGGATTCTTATTTTCACAGTCCTGTCCTATGGCACAAAAGTATGGATGTTGACGATGTCGAGTTGGGATATCTTTGGTTGTTTAGATTATTCCAGAGATTGTTTTTTGGAGATTGGTTCATCCAAATCGTGGTCCAGCTTTGACATTCCTCATATACGTCAAACCGAAATGTCATCCGAGAGTGTGTATATTTAGTTTAATATTTGCCATTTTACAAGAAATTGTGTGAAATTGTGAAAACTTACTACAAAATTGGTGATTCTGTAGTAGGTAGTCTTCGCGCATTACGGTCGACATAAACGTCCATCTGAGCGTACAATAGACAAAACTGTAAATAAAAGATCGAAAAGACCGGCTATTCTAGCGTATCAATCGTCGAAATTCACGTCCTACAAAAACATGGCTACCGTTTGAGAAAGTAGCGATTTCACAGCGTGCACAGCACTTGGCCTTGTCTTAGAGCACATTGCGGCGTATTTTGCATTTGAATTTGCATCTACACCCTTATAAATTTCAAATCACTCAAGAATTGAAGCCACCTGGACACGGAATGCGTGGAACATATACCGATTGGGTACTGAAACATCAGCGTTTGGATAACCAATTTTCGCACAACATTCACCTCGTGAAAAATAAACAAAATTGTCGCATATGGAAAAGTAAAAATTCACATGAACCTAACTGTCAAAAGATCATTACATCCACAAAAAGTCACTTTAAGGTGTGCAATTTGATCTGTTGATGTCTTTGGTCCATTTCGAAGAGAAATGATGAAGGTCAATTCACATCGAATCGAAGATATGGATGTGGATGACATGTGGTATCAACCAGATGTTGCCATATCTCTCACAACACAACCCGTTTTGTCTTTATTGCATTTTATTAATGTGAACTGGCCATCAAGATCATGTGACTTGTCGCCGTTGGGAGGCTATGCAAAAGATCGTATTTATTCACATAATACATGGGCTGAAAAGTGCCCTTTCTAAGAGAGGGTACCACTTGCATTAAATCTATACCATTTTCAGTTAGTACCAACCTTCAAAAGATACATGTATAAATTTGACAGCTGTCGGACGATTAGTTCTCGAGATATAGCGTTGTGAGTGAAGCAACTTTTGCTTTTTGATGGGAAAAAATGCAGCCGATGCAAAGAAATGGCTTGATAAGTGTTACTCAGAATCTGCACGAGCCGAACAAACCATTCGTAAGTGGATTGAGATATTTAAAAGTGGTAATACAAGCACCGAAGATGACGCACGCAGTGGACGTCCAAAAGAGGCTGTTTCAGATGAAAACATCAAAAAAGTCCACAAAATGATTACGAATGACCGTAAAGTGATGTTGATTGAGATAGCTGAGGCTCTGAAGATATCAAAAGAGCGTGTTGCATATATCATACACGAATATTTGGACATGCGAAAGCTCTGCTCAAAGTGGATGCCGCGTTTGCTCACAGTTGACCAAAAACAACAACGTGTTGGTGATTCAGAGGAGTGTTTAAAGCTGTTCAACCGCAATAAAGCCAAATTTTTGCTCGGTATCTGACAATGGATGAAACTTGGCTCCATCACTTCACACCAGCGTCAAGTCGGCAGTCAGCTGAATGGCGAGCAGGCAACGAACCTAGTCCAAAACGACCAAAAACTCAACAGTCGGCTGGCAAGGTTATGGCATCCGTATTTTGGGATACACATGGAATAATTTTCATCGACTATCTCTAAAAGGGGCAGACTATCAACAGCGAATATTACATTGCATTGTTGGCGCGTTTAAAGGACGAAATTGCAGAAAAACGGCCGCATTTGAAGAAAAAGAAAATGCTGTTTCATCAAGACAATACACCGTGTCACAAGTCGATGAAAACGATGGAAAAATTGAATGAATTCGGCTACGAAGTACTTCCCTACTCACCGTATTCTCAAGATTTGGACCCCAGCGACCATTTCCTGTTCGCAGACCTCAAAAGAATGCTCACCGGAAAGATATTTAAGACCGATGAATAAGTTGAATAAGTAATCGCCGAAATAGAGGCCTATTTTGGGGCTAAACCGAAATCGTACTACAAAACTGGTATCGAAAGATTGAAAAATCGTTTCAATCAGTGTATCGACCTCGAAGGCAACTATATTGATAGATAAAGTTAAATTTTGCAAAAATTTGGGCTGACTTTTCAGCCCATGTGTTAATTTGCAAGCTTTTGACGATTTGAAAACTAATATTCGTCAAATTATGGCCGAGTTATTGCCCAATATGTGTCGAAATATCACCGAAAATTACCTTGTCAGAATCAAGTTTTGCTAGAACTCAAATGCAGGACATTTAAATGAAGTTATGTTCCATATATTATGGCAAGATCCAAACAATATATGGAAATAAAAATTTGATCAGAGTTTTAACTTTACTTTTGGAACAACAAAATGGATAACCATAACGGGTCATTGTCTTGGTTTGCACATCACTACTTTAATAAAGTTGGGATACATATTCAGAGTAAATAAAAGTCACCGGGTCAGTCTGAAGAGTTTTCTATTTCTACTCCAAAGAAACACGAGTGGAAGCTGGCCTACACCATCTCGAGGTGCGTAACTAGAGGTATTTGGCCTAAGAGCGCGCTAAGTAGAAAGTTTTATTGGTTGAGACCTAATTCCATACTGGTCTATGACGCCTTCTATGTAAATATCTGTAAATCTGAAGATATGATCCATGCTTGGTTGACTGCTTATTATGATATTAAAAATTCGCATCGGTTAAGGTTTCTGATTCAAGATAAGTCATGTAGTGGCCTGATGAATCGCCAAAATTTCAGCCTAGAGAATGGCACTGTATTTGAATAGACTATGGGTATTTGTGAAGGTTTCAAAGAACGCTTTTCACTGTGAAAGTGAAAATGTGCCAGGGGAAAACTTCGCTTCGTTGTCTCAGTTTGTTTATAACTAACGTACATTTTTAAGATATAAAATTCTTTCCGCAAATTTCTTGATTCTATTTCGAGCTATTTCTTAAGAAGTCGGAGATTTGAATATGCAAATCTTGTCTGATGTTCTACACACAAACTTTTGATATATTCGTCTGTAATTAGTTTTGGCTTTCCAACTTTCTGTTGCGACCACACATTTAACTCATGGAGTATGTGCCTCTCGTCTGTTATATCCCCCTTAATATATGTAATTTATAAAAGTTCATTTATATTCAATTAACTTTTCAACCATAGGCATACCTACGATTGAACTTCTCTCAGAGAATAACTTGTTTGCGTTCCTTGCCATTTGTGATAATCCATCAGTAGAAATGGAAAATGGTTTCCTCCTTTGGCAATTACACTTTTCTTTTTTAAGGTATCGCTTTATTCCTCAGTTAAAATGACCATTACAAGACTTGCATCTCATGATTAATTAAAGAGAACTACGTATGGCAAAAAATCATTTGAAGATTCCATTTATATTCTAGTTAAGTCGTTTTGTGAATTTTGAAGAAATTGCCTGACATTAAGATAATCTTGCGCCTATTTCCATCTTAACAAATCACACTCGAAATAGGCCAAACGATTTATTTATTTATTTTTTTTTTTTTTTCATTTTTCCAAGTCACTCCCTATCTGAACTGACCATTGAGCCGAAGAATAATAGTTCCAGTTTGTCAGTTAAAATTGTGTTGGTTTTTTGTCTTGCAACTATGTATGATAACATGGTTCCCTCATTACGCATAACCACGACAAATAAATGGTATAAGTGACATAAAAAAGAATTTCTTGAAAACCTAGATACGCGAACCCATTAGAACAATGGTTATAGAGTGAGACAATTAAAAATTCGAGATAAAATCTCTAACGTATTAGTACCGCTAGTGTTACAAGAAAAATGAATATAGGTCTTATTTGCGGTACATATGATAGTTATTCTTTGAATTTTTCTTTATCTGCATCTGAAGTGGCCTAGAAAGATGAATAGGTAATAAGACCAACAATAATCCAACACTGAGCATCTGTCTAGAACTAGGTGATCTTTTGGATTGAAGTTTTTTTTTTTTCAAAGGAGTGTTGAATGAAGGAGGAAAAACCAAGAAACTTGTAGAATATGTATCTCCAGGTCCTTAATTATGTCTGAGAGTTTTTATCTGTTCTTGTAAATTAAGTATTGTGTTACCTTGTCGTAGTTATAGAACGAATTGTTCTATAGATACATATTATATACCCGCACCAAGCGATAGCTGTCTAGGAAAAAAAAAAATAAACACTTACGACATCAATATCTTTGACTATAGTTCGTTTCCTGCAATCACAAATTTAAAGTATAGTAATAAGATTTCATATCAGATTTTAATGGATCTAACGAAGGATAACTCTTGCAAGCCCCTGGTTCTCTGGGCTTAACAGGGAAATGAGTTACGAAAATTTATAGATAATAAACAATGTGACTTTGGACAGGACACCATCATCCGAGTTCTGCTTCGCGGTGTACAAGCGCATATTTTATCTAGAGTAGAGATAGTTCCTCAATATTTAGAGGGAAAACTTCTTCCCGTGTTAAGTACATGATTGTGTTTGTTTTGACGAGGAATGGCTGAAAAATCCAACTGCACTGGACTATTTAATTGGGCTCTGGGAAATTTCAAATTTGGATGCTAGCTAAAGAAACTTTTTGGTTAAGATTCTGGGTCCTTTAATTCCTACCAAAATAAAATTCTCAAAATTCTTCTTTTATTGCAGTCTTAACGGAATTTTAGAGGAAAATGCTCGAATGTGATTTTATGCAAATAGCTAGAAATATATGCTCTTCAACGGGCTAGGAACTACTTGTGGAACCGCTAACTAACAACTAATGTGGACTACCTTCCTCAAGGCTAAAAGCTTGTACCACCCCTTGTAATTATGAACCAATAAAGTATTTTAAAAATTGTGTCAATTAGCCTAGGCTATTTTGAGGTCATCTGTTCATAAAAGATCCACTTGTGAAGCCAGCAAATAATACTAGATGAATGGCTTTGTGAACAGAAGCTGCCTATATATAGCAAAACATCTCTTTTCTCTAGGATCCAGCAGACTTAGGTGAGAATAAAAATAATCTTCGTCAAAATTTATTTCACCAATGTCACCTATAACATAAAGTTAGTAATGCTCCCATAAAAAAAGACTAATGTGCTAAGTATGACAATAAATTCTGGCTAAATAGCTAACTAGCCAGGAATACTGTGAGAAATCGTTGTAAGACCTTTCATACGTATGAAATATGTCATCGAACATGCAGGGTTCACAAAATACAAGTGGCAACGAAGTAATTGTTTCTATTGCTTTGGGTTTTCTTTGTTTACAAAAAATAATGAGAATTGCTAGAAAGCTTAAAAACAATATGGAAAAAATAGACCTCTTGAAAGAAACTTGGTATCAATATGAGCGATGGTAATCAGAGAAGAGTGCGCATAAATTTTATTCAGAGGCAAGGATTTGCATCATGAAAATTAAATATGGATTGTTGGCGTAGTTTTATAACAATTCTCTTACACTTTTCCACTTGGAATACCAGTTCCTCTGCACCACAATCTTTGGTGTCAAAGACTTTTCTTTAACAGCTTGAGTAAACAAATTTTAATATTCAATATGATAGTAACACTTTGACCTTTGACTTTGAGGGCTACTAAAAGAATTCGACCCCAACTTATATATGAAAATGGCAGCTGCATTATCCTTCTTCCCTTGTAAGTTTCTAATTTTACATACATATGCTTGTACTTATATCCAATTTTACAACTATATTGAACCATTTTATATGGCATAAAATAGTCTTTATCTCTGAAAGAATTTAATAATATCTTAAGCACCCCGTACTTAGTCTTTTAAAGAAACAAAGATGTTTTCATACAGATAGTTGTATCTATCAAACATGGTACATTTTTTTTTTTTTTTTTAAATAAGGCCAAATTACAGTCGATTCGAGATGTATGTAAATATCAACCCTAGGATCTGAAGATGTAGAGAGAGAGAGAGCAAGAAAATTCTACTTAATCTCACATGTTAAATAACCACTAACACTTTCTTTTAGAATTTCAAAATACATGGATGGACTAAGTGTTTACAAAAGATACACTGGATACCTGCTTACAGTCGCATTGAAGCAAAAACGGAAGCAAAAATCAAAAGTACTCCTAACACGGATTGTGTATATAGACAACTTCTTTTCATTCACTATCGAAAATACTTTCAATAAGCGAAACTATCGAGTATATGTTCGGATATCAAAAGAACCTTCAGAATATACACCTTGTTTGACTCGAACTGCAACCAACTTCAGACTGCTATAATTTCCAAACCGTTCATTACTGTGAGCTCAAATTTTGACACATGACAGATAATTTTATTACTTACAAGCCTTTTAAAAGATTTGCGTCTCAGTCGTGTTGAAAATTTTTTATCCGCGATGGAATTCTAACGTGAAAGTGTGATTGCTTTATATTTGGCTGGAAAACCAAAAGTAGCCATCGTTAGAGCCCTCCAGTACCTCAACGTGAATACATCATTTGTGTCTCGAGCCATAGCTCGTAACTGTGATACTGGCAGCGTTGCAGTATGGTCATAAAATGGAGGTGGTCATAAAAAAAAAAAACAGCAGCATCGGCAGAAATGGTTCGGAAAGTGAAGGCTCGAATTGAGCGAAATCCGCGTCGAAGTGGAAGAAAAATGGCTGGAGAGCTCAACATATCGTTGGAACGGATGCTACACATACCAAAAAGTGAGCTTGGGCTCAAGCCATTGAAGTTCCAAAAAACACACGATCTTACACCGCAAAAGAAAAAAGTTAGAGTCGAAAGATCGAAGGAGTTGCTACGCTTGCACGAAAATGGTGAGTTGCCGAATTCGGTTTTTTCCGATGAGTCGCCATTTGTTATCGAGCAATATGTCAACAAGCAAAATGACCGAGTTTACTTGCCAGAGAGGTCCTTCGAAAATGTACACCTTCGGACGGCCACCAGAAAGCAGGCAGCACCGACGGTGATGGTTTGGGCTGCCATCTGCCAGCTCTCCGCTCGTATTTTTGGACCGTGGCGTCAAAATTAATGCGATCGTATACCGTTAAACTTTCTTAGAGACAGTATTGAAGCTTTGGGCTAACAATAATTTCAGTCGAAGACCATAGATATTTCAACAAGACTCGGCATCGTCTCACAAAGCACGCGACAACCAAGATTGGTTAAAAAACAATTTTCCACACTTCATTTCTTCGACACAAATGGATTGCAAATTCTTCGGATGCAAATCCGTTGGATTTCTCTGTCTGGGGTATTTTGAAGTCTAAGGTTGGCACTAAAAAATGCCAAAGCTTGGACCACCTCAAACAAGCACTTAGCCGGGAATGGGCCAAAATACCGCAGAGCCACTTGCGTGTAGCGTGCGATGCTTTATTCGGCCGTCTCAAGGCCTTATTCGCGCCAAAGGTAGACATATTGAAAACTACTGATACAGTTTGAAAATTGATGTATTTTCCAACATTTTTTGCTTTGGCACCATATTACCAAATCACTATTTTGAAAGACGTCGTTAAGCCGCTAAACATATCAATATTCACGAACAACCACTGGACATTCCAACAAGATTCTGCTCTAGCCCACAATGTACCCGACTTCATATCACCGGATGATTGGCCAGCTTGAAGTCTGTACCTCAACATTTTGCATTAGAAGTTGTGATCTACTCATCACCGAAATATTTAGTTTTTGAAGTGAGCCCTTGTCCACGCTGTCGACAACTTTTCGATGAATGAGGTTCGTAATGCGATTGACGATTGGCTGCCTTAAGGTAAATAGCGGCCTTTTCGAATGAAGTCTTCTATCACTTGTAGCTATGGATTTAGCAAATAAACAGTATAAATTTGTTTTTAAAAATATCAGCTCGTTTTCATTTGGCATAAGTTTTTCTTTGTATCAGTTTTTATGACTATGTTAGACTATCTATCTATCAATCTATCTTTCCTGGTTAAAATTAAAACTAAAAAGTTTAAACTTACTTTAGGCGCTTAATAAATTAATTTTTAATTAATAACGGACATTAGTGAAATCTGCTATAGATTGTGTATTTTATTATATTAAATTTTTAATTTTAAATTTAACGTACTTCAGAACCTTTATGACTTCCGACCAATTCACGTAAATCGCGCGGGCTTTTTTTTTTTTTTGCAGGCTGCCAGCACCCTGACAGACATCTGTGTCTGTGTCAATATATTTAGTAGTCAACAATAAACGCTTATCGATTTTTAAAATGAGTGAAAAGGCTTTTCGGGACAATGCACGGTCCAGAGTGAGTTTTTTTTTGTTTTTTTTTTTTGGTTCGTGTACCCTTAAAAAGTTTGTGCACAGCGTGGGCGAAGGAAATTTAAGGAACAATTTAAGAGAGGTACGGCTGTTCTTAAATATCTTTAAGTTGAAACGACTAGGAAATAGAGAGCTCGGCAAGGGTTTCCAAAAGCGAGTTGTGCGGCTTAGAAATAAATCACGATATTTACCATAAGAGTATGTTCGAAAGTAGGCCCAAGGGTATACTGATGAGAATTCATAGTGTTTTCATTTGTATAAATTGTTTAAAAAGGAAAGAGGACGCGTTGAAGACGGTAAACGTTCTGGAAGTCAAGAAATTGGTAACCAAAAACCAACGATTACTAATTAGAGACTTTATGACATCACTGAAATATCATTATATCAATCATCAATCAATCAATGTATCAATATGTCGATACGATTTACTTCAAAAGACCAGAATTATGGGCAGACCCTTCTTGATTTTTGCCACACAATTATGCTCCATCTCACACTGCATTGGTTATTTAAGAGTTATTTAGCTCTACCTGACTTATGACTGTTCCTAAAATTCAAAAACCCCATTCCGGGGATATAGTTCACCTGATAGAAGAGATACAAGCCAATTTGAAGAAGGTTTTGAATGCCATTCTATAAATCGGCTTTAATATTTCGAAGACCAGAAAAAACGTCGTCATAAGGATTACTTTCAAGGGGATGAAATAAATTTAAAAGCATAATAACCCTTTTATGTTTTATTTAAAAATTTTTAACAATTTTTAATCACAGTGGTAAATTAAATACTAACAAGCCAATGATTTCCAACCCAGCAAGTCGAGAATTCCTTTATGAATTTTTCAGTGTTTCTAATAAGATTATTATTTACGATAAAAAAATATAAAACAGCATTATAGCGGATTAATACCATAGATGGATTATTTTTAATAAAGCTAGACTTGAAAATGCTTAAGTTAAATCAAACTTAAGCCTTTCAAAATTCAAAACTGATAAAAATTTCGCCTGATATAAATGTATCTCGTTAGCGCAGTGACAGACATACCACAAAATATACTGCTCATGATATGAACATGCATAAAGATTTGAATCTAAGTTTTTATTTATATTGTTTAGAATAATATTTATTTTTTGCCGTTTCCAGTTTAGACGCTTTCATCTTGATAATGCAGTCAATGTTTCAGTTATTCTTTCAAATTCTTTTTACTGAATTTAGCCGGTTGTTTAGTAAAACAATGAAACAAAATTGGATATTGAAAATGTAATAGATTAATCCGCACTAGGCTTTTTCAAGGAACTAGTTGGATTAAATTTGTTCACCTAACCATCGTAATGAAAACTAGCTGAATCAGAGAGTTTTCTGAATTTAAATAACAAAAATATATATATATATATATATATATATATATGGTATATATAAATAATTAACAGGATCTCTTTACTTTTGAAAACTAAACTTATTATCCAAACGTATTTATGCAAGGTTTTCTAATTACAAAAAATAATAAAAATAAATCTAGGACTCCTATTTCGCAGGGTGTAAAATCATTACAAAAACATTATCATATCCCGTTGACAAGGAAAGGATTAAATCTCTTTAAGCTACTGTCATCCTTTTCGAAAACAATCATTTCGAATTTCGGGGCCTTTACACACCGAATTTCTTTCCCAAAAATAACGCTGTCTTAATACTGATATTCCCATTGGCGACATAGTTCAAAACCCACCTTCTTCAAGACCCCGGCCAATCTCTTCAGCTGTTAATTTCGGAAAGTTAACTTGCATAGAATGTCCATTGAAAAACCGACTTAGCCGATCAATCAACATTGATGTGAGTTTTGTATCACGATCATCTATCGATCTGGGTAATATTGATTCCAATTCATTTTCACTAACAGGACGAGTGATCGGTGTATCAGGTAGTCGTACAACTTTAATCCCATCAGCAACGGTAATAGCGTCAATAGTCGAAATCCGATCAATAAATGATATTGTCTTTTTCTTTAGACATGGCACAAAACCACCTTCCGACTTGGAGCACTCATCGTAAACCCGCAAAACTGTGCGCATACCAGCGTTCTGATATGTGGCACTACTGCTATTAATATCCTCACTTGCAGCACTACATGTATGCAGGAGTGTTCCGAGGATCAATATACCGATCACCGTTGTACCGAAAGTTTTTTTCAACACCATAATTGTTCACTTTTTTTTTTATTTACTTTTTTTTTTTTTTTTTGTCAATTTGATATTTTTTAAAGGACCGTAAGAGGCTCTTTTATTTTGTTTTTTTATTAAAAAAAAAAATAAAAATAAATAAATAAATACACAACACTTAACAAAAATAAACGGCAGCTGTTACGGTCACAGTGCCGCCAAGCTCAGACAACAGATAACTGATGTTGAATGATAGTAAAGTTAATTCTTTTATAGACCTTCTTCTTCGTTTTGTCAGTCACAACATTCATAACATTGCGCTACCAAAACCAACACTGTCAAGAGCATGGCCATGATATGTGCAAGAATGGTAATAATTTGTGTGGTAGTTGAGAGGAAGATATCTACGGGTACTTGTACACATCCCATCGCAGGTAAAGCAACTACCGCAGTGTATCTATTGTGTGGTGGATTGGAAGATTCCATAGTGGTTTACTGATTTACGATACCATGTGTGGCTAAGGAATATTGCAATGTTTTGTGCTTATCCGCAATAAGTAGGTAGTTATATTCAGATGCATCCACAGCCATATAGAAGTGTTGGCATCTTCCTAAGATGGATTTCCACTTTCGTCTTTGTATTACACAAATACAGGTGTTCGTTAAGGAGCCAACTGCCAATAAAAGTACTTCAAGTTGTTGAGGTCAACTCATTGAAAATGGAGAGACCTAATGTTGCGAGAAAACGATGTTATTCGTACAAAGGAAACAGAAAACAAGCGCACAGAAGATATCAAGTTGTTTTCTATGGCATTCCTCTACATGTCATGGTGCATTGGATTATCGAGGGTGAATTAGGGGATTCTCATAGTTTGTGGCTGCAATAAAATGCGGATAAGTACTTAAAGTTTTAACGCGCTTATACTGAGAGGGAAAGTTTGGATAGCGGAAAATAGATATTACCAGAAAATATAAACGGATTTGAAGAGTATAAGAAATTACTTCCAAAGAAAACTGACAACTTTTAGTGTAGAATTTATGTGCACGGAAAAAGTGAACACACCTGTAACTAACTTTAAAATAATGATTGCTGATTACCATGTTTTAATGCTGACATTTTCCCACTAATTATTGACAGAAATGAAGATTGCTTACTTTTTCACAGGGTCTCTCGGCAGACATATAGTAAAATGATTGTGGACGCTAATTGAAGCAAATTATGTGAGTTAGTGTTTTGTAAAAAAGAAAAGTTCTCTCCTAGTACTGCTTTTATGACTTTTCCAGAAAGTAAAAGATGCGTGCAATCTTGTTATTAAGAAGAACATTAAGTTTTACCATCATAATAAGCTTTCAACTTGAAACTTTAAATTGCTTGCTCACACTAGCATCGTATCCTCCGTACATCAAATATGGTTGAAAGAATGCATCCTTGAAGAATGGAACTCCATTCTCCATATTATCGCCAACAAAATACTGTATGCTTGAATCAGTAATATGCTGAAGGCACAAGTAACTTGAGTAGGACTAATTACGACTTAAAGTCTTCAATTAACTAATAATCTTTAGGTTTTTCACCAACACGATCGATACAGAGCAATTAATTGTCAGCTATAAAAATACCAATACGAAATCAAGGCCATAACAAGTCTTAGTATTCAACTATAATAGCTGTGGTGAGCTTAATTATTAAGAAATCTTAAAAGAATTTGGATACTTCATGATGATAGTGAAAATGGTAATTTTAACATTTCCAAAGTTTTAAGAGAGATACTTCTAAATGGGTGGGCAGTAGTTAGTACTACGCAAAATATACCACACTCTCGGTGGGCAATATCAAAGTGAAATCTTCTGCCTACGAAAAGTTTTTCAGCGTCTCGGAATCGAAAAAAAATTTTAGGTCATTTCTTCAAAGCGCAAATTGAAAAAAAAAGTAACTGGAGAGACTAGGTCTTGATCAACACCAGACTAAATCGCCCTCAGTTTATTCATTTTATATAATTTAGAAATTCAGTCTTAGATTCCGGCCTATAAACAAACGAGGTCTACATAAGAATGTCACAGGATGGCAATCTTTTTTAAGCTATTAGGACTCTGCCAATTTTTTTTAGGAAACTCTTTCATTGGGTTGCCGCCTTGAAAGGTTTTAGTAAGTCTACGGGACATGTGGAAGAGGTATCGTAAATAATATAGGGCCTATTGCAAGACCACCCCCTGAATGAATTCAGTCACTCAATTGTCTCTAGAACGAAACTTAAGGCAACCGAGTGTTTTAGGTTAGGTTACCAATTCAAAATTACACTTTTAAGCCAAAGTGTTGAGACACCCGTGCTGACGGGTATATGGCCAGTAGTAGATAAACTGGTCGAAAACGGTCTTCCCCGAAGTGCAGGCAAAGTCGTTTGTATCAGGGTATTATTCTGGTAAGAAGGTTCTACCAGAATGGACCCTCCCTCTTGCTACACTCATATTAACAAAATAAGAAAAGTACAAAAAATGTGGATAGAAAATTGATCATAAAAAATAAAGAAAAAGTCCAGCTGAAACAACCAGAGGTTGTTACTATGAATTGCAGTCCTAAAGTCAGACTGTCCACCACACGGCAAGTGTACTAAGCTTAGCACCATGAGCACTAACCAGCCAAGTGAAGCGAATGGAAAGGTTCACGAGAAGGATCAGGCGGACCAGGAGATATATCAGGTAATCTTTGACGAATATAAGGATTACTTTAAGAATAAGCCAAAATGGACAGCAACGCGCAACAGGTCTCTAGACAAGACCCTTCCGCTTCTAACAACGAAGACAACCAAGGTTGCCATAGGTAAGGCTGCCAAAACCTCAACTAAACGCACGATGTTTTCGACCAGTTCTGTTTAAATGCGACGCGTCGCCGAGGTGGTCAGAGATCACCTACAGGTCGCACTAGTGGACGAGCTCTCCACAAGCGAGAAAGCCATGTACGAGACATGGGGAAGCAATCTGGACAAGCTTTCCGACATGGTAAACATAACCTCATCAAAAACCCACGGGAAATCTCTGCCTGGCTTTGACTTCAACAAAACGATTAAGGGATATCAGGTGATCTAATGTGAGAAAAAATTCTCGAAGGATTTCCTTAGTGAATGCGTTAATAAAGTTAGCGACGCCTGGAATGGCTTAGAAATTATAACCACAGGGCCCCCATTTGGTTGCCCAATATGAAGACAGATAGGGGAAGGCTTCTATAATGTCGTAAACTCCACAACTCGGCAAATAAAATGGATGACTAGACAGTCACTAAGGCTAAGAAGGAATCCCATAAGAAGACCATGTCTCTCCTGCTTCTCATTTATAACGAGTGCCTGACAGTAATAGAGAAAGCAGACACTAAACCCAGGTTTGGTATCAAGCACGTCCAGTCCAAGATTTTCCTGTCACTGAGTCCTGAGGATTTGCTGATCGCTGACACAGCGAATAATGCTGAAGGTCATGCAGACCTATGTGACTCATTCTGGGCGTCCTTGCGGTAATCTGCTACTGACATCGGCATTATCCAGGAACCATGGGTGAAAGACACGGCCATAAAGGGGCTTCAAGGCAAACAATACGACTTGTTTTACAAACATCAGGCTATCGATAAGCACAGAACATGCAAACTCGCTATGAAACATATTAAAGCTTTTTTTGTACCAGCCTTAGCTCAAATGACTTAATAGTTTTGGAGTATGCGAATCAAACAACATACAGCTTAAAGCCACCATAACAAAGAAGGACAACCTATACATGGACTGCGATGCCAACATAAGGCATACAGTATGGAAAAGCACGGAATATAACGAAAGAGTTGACTTGCTTTTTGAATTTATTTTAACCACTAACATATCTGTCTGCAATAAGGACATGACACCAACTTTGTCTTTTCTAATACGTAAAACTTGAGGAGGTGGGAAGAGGTTCTAGACAATACATCTTAAATATGCAATAATAATTTCCAATCTGGAGTCATACTCAGACCACAGATGAATCCCCTACGATTTGAATCTTGGGACCGAAATCATTAAACAATTTAGAAACCCTAACCCTAACTCTCACACATTCGTGTGGTGTTTATACCGAAGGTGAATAAATGCAGGCACAATTCCCTAAAGGATTTTAGGCCAATTATTTCAACCTCGTTTGTACTTAAAACCCAAGAGCTTGTCTTAGACATCGAAATCAAAACCACAGCACGCCCATCGCAAGGGAAGATCCACGGAAATGGTTGTCTACGAGGTAGTACGGACAGTCGAAACATCGAACATAGAGTAAGGAAGAGATGTGTCGCCTTCTACTAGATGGAGTGAAAAGTAACCTCTTTGACCGCCAGAATGCGCTGCTACTGCAAAAAAGATTATAGCGCCTTGAAATCCGTTCAAATTTAGACAGACATGCCAAAATTCAGTGCGATACTGTCTTTAGTTTTGTTTTGACAGCTGATTGTTGTTGACGTGTTTGACATCATGTTGAGTATGGACAAAAACGATTTTCGTTCTCTCATAAAACATTATTTTTTGAGAGGCAAAACGGCGAAAGAAACAAAAGAAAAGTTATTGGTTTCGAGAGTTTCGAGTCCACTACCGATTAAGTCCGCAGCGGCAGGCCCTCCGATGCGGTTACATAGGACAATGTCAAAAAAATACATGAAATGGTGCGAAGGTGCGCAGGCTAGCAGATACCACAAATATTAGTACTGAGCGCACACGCGATATTTTGGGCAATATTCTGCATATGAAAAAGTTATCCTGCCGCTGGGTGCCGCGCATACTCACTCCTGACCAAAAACACGAACGCGAGAGCACTCCGAAAGAGTGTTTGGATTTGCTGATGCGAATGCGTGCGGACTTTTGGCATCGATTGGTAACTGTTGAACACCAGAAAACAGAATGAGCCCGGCAATGAACTGAAGCCGAAGCGAGCGCTTCGAAGCGGCCGAGGGAGGTTCGATGGTTCAAAAAGATTATGGCGTCGGTTTTCTGGGATTGTCATGGCATACTCTTTGTGGACTACCTCGAAAAAGAAAAAACCATCTACAGCGAGTATTACTGTGCAGTATTGGAGCGATTGAAGGCCGAAATCGCTGCAAAACGGCCTCACATGAAGAGAAAAACATTTTGTTTCTGCAAGACAATGCACCGGCGCACAAGAGCATCGCAACCTCGGCTAAAATCAATGACTTACGGCTCCAATCGCTGTCATCCACCGTATTCGCCCGATTTGGCTTCCTCGGACTATTATCTCTTCCCAAACCTCAAAAGATGGCTCATCAATAAAAAATTCAGCTGACGCGAGGAAATCATCGACGCCACGGAGGAGTATTTTGCAGATCTTCCGGAAAACTACTTTTCGAACAGGATCAAGAAGTTGGAAATTCGCTGGAATAAGTGTATCAAACTAAAGGGGAACTATATTGAATAAAATAAAAAAAAACATTTTAAAAAAAAAATTTTTTTCATTCCCAAGGAGGTTACTTTTCACCCCACCCAGTATGCCTACAGCAAAACCTTCGGAAGAAGTGGGGAATTCAAGTCGGCTCCAATCGATGCTCTTACTGCGCTTGTACATCTTCTGCCTTTCGATCCACACACAAAAATACAGTTTTTTTCAGTCAGTTTCAAAGAATCTGGATGCTGGACTTCACGGCAACGGCAACATTCTGGACTCGTTACCAAATGGCATTGTCACGTTTCCAACCGTCTACGCATACTTCACACCCAAACTAAACTTTAAGAAAAACTTTCACGTACGATTTTCCACCGGAGCTCATTGGAAGAAAGACGAATTAGCAACGAACTTCGACACGCTCATCTACACCGATCTACATCTATCATGCCGCTTGTTCAACTTTTCCAGTGTCTCTCAGGCGGAACTACTGGCTATCAAAGAGGCTAGATAGCTAACCGCTTTCAAAGCTATTGACTTAGCTATCAAACTGGCCCAGGAATGGCGGAACGAGCTTGCTCGCTTGGGCAAGGATAATGTCGCCGACCCACAATAAGAGTCAAACAAAAGACAAACCAAACCGAATCCGCCCAGATATCGCCAGAATCACGGCGATAATCACGGAGCATTGCCCAATTGGAGACAATTAGGCCAAACTAGGAATTCCATACAAAATTTTGGTTGCTCGAGAGAAGGCTTTCCTTTTTAATTTCCATCTCAGTCCAAGGAAGTGACGTTTGGTCCTAGGTATCGATATTGTGTGTTCCTCTTTGTTGACAGCATATACTCTGCATTCCATAGTTGTTCGCTAAGCCCATATTTGCCGCTTCTAATTTAACATAAGAGCAAAGGCTCCATTGACAGCTTCCTGTGTCTTTCCTATTATTTCAATGTTGCTTAAACAATACGAGTAACTGAGCAAGCTTTTGAAGGATAGTACCTCCATGGAGTTGACTTGTGAGTTTCGCATAATTCTTTCAAGAACGACCATGAAAAAATCACATAACAACACATCATCTCGTTTAAGACTCGATCTAGTTCCTCTAGTGCTCCTTGTTTTTCTTCTGAGAAGCTTTTGTACATCCGTTGTTTTTTCTTAATTTGCCGCTCAATAAACCAGGAGTTTCTTAGTTGGGCGGATTGAAATCTGGCACACCAAAAGCGGGTTCACTGATTGCTCTTTGGCAGCGATGCCACTGGTGTTCTGCGTTGGATGCTGGCGGTATCGGATTTCCCGAGAGGTTAAAGTAGATTTGATTGAAAAATTTCCTCACGGTCTCTGTTATTTGTAGCCATTCGACGTAGGATTCGTTCAGAATTTTGTACTGACCTTGGACTATTACGGAAATTCGCATCCGTATCTTGACTAGAGCAAGGTAGTAGCCCGGGTCAATGTCAACTGTTCAGAACATTCAGACAACCAGTGACACTTCTCCACTGTGTCATTTGGAATATAATCAATTTGGTTGAAGGCTTGTTGACAGGAGCAAGCCCGGTTTCTTTATAAATACCAATATCGCGGAGACTGTATTTTCTGACCGTATCTTCAAAGATATCCTGACCTAGCTTGGCATTACAAATAAAATTATATTTAAACCATTGCTTGTAAAGTTTTTTTTCCAAAGAGGTAGTAGAAACAAATGGTAAGTTCGCCATTCTCTCTGTCTGGGCGTGGGCATTTATGAAGCTTAAATCGGGGAATTTAGACTTTATGCGAATTATCTTCAGAAGTTCGCTTTCATAGCTGACTCAAGATTTGTTCCCTTAGGGTTTCAAACACGATGACAGTGGCTTTCAACTGATGATTTTCGCAGCAGCTTGCAATACAATGAAATTTGTCACTTTTCATGAATTTTCAAACATTGAGAGGTGTAAATGTCAACTGAGATCACTTGTCCGTTGCAGCTTAATTCCAAGCGCAACTGCTCAATGAGAAGATGTTGCGATCCATCCATACGAAGAGATTCAAGTGTCTTAGCACTCCTGATGTGTTCAGGTTTTCTCCGATGTGTCCATTTCCCACAACCGCCATCTACAAGTTGATCCCGTTTCTCAATGTTGTCAAGAAGGTAATCGAGGCAACTAGAAACTAGGTTGCCAGTAGCCGTTAAAAAAAAAGTTCTCTTGGTATGACCGAAGAACTCTTGAAGACAAACATCAGAGCAATCAAAAAGAAGTGTGGAATTAAGGTATGAAAGGAAAAGAAAAGTGCTTCCGAAGCCTCCAAGAAATAACTTCTGGAATTATAAAATAGTTAAGCAAATGGCTAATAGCTACAAGCCCGGAACGCTAGTTATACGTAACTAACTCACCGATGAGCAAGGAAGTGTGAAATATATGTAGTATGTTGAACACTACTAACACCAGCAATATGGACAAGTCTACCGTCTCGGATTTGGTGCTGCGAATACAGATACCATTTGGGATACCTTCAAAATTGAGCCAATCCTGATGTGTCGATTTATGCTGAAAAGTTTGTGGTGCTGCATATAATTTTCTTATCTAGTTTTACAGCAGATGTTACTTATAACGCCACCATCTTTCAAGTGTCCACTTTGTTGTTGGGATATACAGAATTTATCGACATCATCCCACCTTCCTAACGAGCTGTTGTAGAAAAGTTTGCAGTTATTGGCGAATAGCTGAAAGTGTTTGTGTAATAAAAAGGGTGAGAATAAATTGATGAACATCGAGATAGAGCCATTTATGGTACATCTATATATATACTATGATTACATCTATATCGAAATCTATATCAACTCCACAAACGCCTTTTTAGTTGAAATTCGACAAAAGTTGATCTGAAAAAAAACAGCCGCTATTTCGATTTGCCAAAACAAATGAATCCAAAGCTCGCATCTTAAAAGAAAAAATTGATTCTTTAAGGAATCTTGATCCTACCAGTTCCTAACCCCATAACTAGGTGGTAATCAAGGAAAATTGTTTAATCGTGAACTGGCTTTGACCTCATACAATGATTCAGCTAATGCGGTCTTCAAATCTCAGTCTTATTTCTGAGACGACAAGACTGAACCTTCAAATTCGAGATCAGGTCAATGTAGCAAAAGGCCAAGTCTATAACATTAAAAGTGCCCGACGCCCTTCAAAAGTCGGAAACCTTCCTAATAATGGGTAATTTTTTAAGCTTTTGGTTTTAAACTATCAAAAAAAAAAAAAAAACAGGAAAATTCCAAAAGTTTATAAAATTTTTATTTGAGTTGATAAATCAATGCTTGCCGATTACGAGATTACGAGTATTTCGTGTAAGTGGTGAATAGGACTTCGTTTTAAATGGTCCTTAAACGTCCAATTTCGAATCATTTTTTCGAGCACTTTGGCTGGTATCTCGCTAATAACACGTGTAATGTTGTCCTCTAAGGCTGCAATTGACGTTGATCTATAGACGTAGACGAGTGATTTAAGGTCTACATTTAGACTAAAATCCAGTCGTCATTCAGTCATTCTTCAATTGGTCCATCAATTCATATGCTGTGTGGCATGTAGCGCTGCTTTGCTGGAACCACATGTGGACTAGGTTTAGTTCGTGCATTTTGGGCAAAAAAAATCGAAGTCATTGTACGGTAGCGGGCGCTACTGATGGTAACGTTTTTCTCACGGTCATCATTGAAAAAATACGGACCAATGATTCTGCCGGGCCATAAACCATATTTTTTTGGATGAATTGGCGGCTCTTCTATTGTCTGAGGTCGCTCATCGGACCAAATATGAAAGCTTTGCTTACTAACATACCCATTCTACTAGAAATGAGCTTCGTCACTGAAGACAATTTTACTATAAAAAAGGTGATTTTCCTCCAACGTTGTTTGGTCGTTTGGTTTCAGTTTCAAGATTAAGATCCTTGCAAAAGCTTCAACGTAGTCAAGTAATACTATTGCGAATGGCGACGAATAGACAAACCATTCAATAACACTAACGGATACAGCAACAAAATTTTCTTTTGTACGCACTCTACGCATATGGGTAGCTGGCTTGATGTCCAAGTATGTGAAATTGGTGCAAAATTTGGTCACTATGATCTGAACTTCTTGCTCAGTAGGTCGATTATGACGACCGCAAAATGGATGAAGTGCGCGAAAAACATTTTTCACAAAGCATGAATATTGACAATAAAATTTAATAATTTGATAAAATGGCAATGCAATTGACCATATTTTCTGCCCAAAATTCTGGTCTCTTTCGGATACTTGCTTCACGCAAACGTCTCATAACGCCCAAATAACACTCTTTGTTTACTCTCTGGCCTTCTGGCAAGAATTCATGATGCATTACACCGTTGTAATCTATTAAAACCGTGAGCATTTTCAGTAATCATCCTTTTGATGAATGTGGAATCGGATTCAGCCTCGCAAATCATCTCTTTTTTGCATGAAATTGAGGTTTTTTGACGGATCCATAGGCAATGTTCAATTCATCCGCTATCTCTCTGATGGTTAATTTGCGGTTATTCACCAACATTTCTTTTACTTGATCAACGTTTTCTTCGGTTTTCGATGTCGATGGTCTGCCATTGCGTTCATCATCTTCGATTGACTCACGACCACTTTTGAACCGCTCGTGGCACTGCTAAGCGATCGTTTTCTTTAGAGAATCATTGCCGAAATACTTTTCCAACATTTCCAACGTTTGCGCACCATAAAATCCGTCAACACAAACATAGATAGATGTACTCTCGGCTACGTAACTTTTGCAAATCACAAGCTATGACGCTACGATTTAGAGGGAATGTCAATAACAAATATCCAACTTAACAAAAAAAAAAAGAAAAAAAAAAAAACAGAACTGAAAACGGAACAATGGGAGCGCCACACGATGACACCATTGGGAACTTTTTGATCAAGGTGGTAATTCATGTTTTGGTGTAATGTAAGTGAAACCGGTTTTAAACTCTTTATTAGTCCGGGTGGAGGATGGTAAAAAAAGGAACGCAACACTTTTACCATTAATGAGCTTAACTCGTGAAACTCGCTGATGTTAATCACTGACACTTCCAAAGTAATCACCTCAAAACCTATGCCCTAAATCTTAAAATCATCACTTACCTCGTCGTTCATCTAAAACCTACATACTTACCCATGTTCTTCTGATCCAAATTCGAGCGAAGCGAAAGAAATAATAGTAATAATGATAAAAACAAAAAAAAAAAAAAAAAAAAAAACATTAACACAGAGGAAAAAGTTGTATTCCATCAACATCGCCCATAGTCGGAGATTCAGGCCGATAATTTTAGATATTTCCTCTATTGTATTCCCTCGACTATAATTATTCTCGTTTTATTGTCGACCGGCGATCAGAAGCAGATGCACATACTTCAAGTGCAGCAGCAACTGACTCTGAATATCACTAAAGGCAATGACAATGGGTTCAGATACACATCTCTAAAGGCTACAGTAGGAAAGTTGAGAAAAAACAAAAACAGCTTCAATGCAACTGAAGTTCCACCAAAAAGTCACAGAGTCACAGTCACATACACTATGAGAACTGAAAATGTTCACTTCAGGTCACGTTTTCAATTTCGTTTTCCACCAAAGAATCTCGAGCGCAAAAACTCCAACCAACAACTCCATTACGAACAATTTCACGTTTGAAACTCGTAGTGGTAGTGAGCACTTGCGTTAGATAGATGAACTTGCTAATTTCTCCAGGATGATGAGTTGAGCCGAGGTGAAATGTCCCACACGCGCTGTTTGCATAGAAAAGATGGAAAGTTTTGCATATTAATTTTGTTGTTTAGTTGAAGTGATTGTGGCTGCTCTATGTGATCCTAAGCGAACTACATAATCGCATGAGGTCGTACTTGTGGTAGGAAGCCCAATAATTCAGGGAGAGTTTTTTAGGGGAGATTTTAGGGGACCATAAAACAATTCAAAATTCCTAAAACCTCGTTCCTCCAGTTCTTTTTAACTAATTTCACCGAGCAACTTAAGGTAATGAAAGCATTTTTTCTTTGAAGAATAAGTGAGAATACCGCATGTTCTCACGATTTTACTTACTGGGTCAATTTGGCTAACATTAGCTGATGTCATTCGTGCAATCATGTCTGTTTCTTATTGTTAAATTCTATTTGTGGTGACTTAAGGTGAAATAAGTAGCTTGTGCAAGGCATTGCAAGATTACAGCGATGCGGTCTGTGGCCTTGGAACGGTTCGTGTTTAACGCATTCTTGGAAAGTTGTTGATGCCTAAGAATTGTAGTTTGATGGACGAGTGTGGAGGTTTTACAGTTCTATGATAAATGAGAAATCCATTCTGTTATTTTGATCTAACCAACGAATGCAACACTTACTCAAAACGTGTGGAATAACTTGATGATGCACGGAGAGTAGAAAGAAGTTGTCGCTCTGTACTACAGCTTGCACTTAACTTTAAAGCTCACCAAAATTCTTGGAGAAATGAAGTCGTGATACTGCCTTTTCGGGTCATCATATTGAATTTAAGTAATTTGTTGTCAAATTTTATCAATATAATGTTTCAAAATGAATACTTTAATTACTTTAAGCCATTCGTTCCTAAGGAATATTAACGGAATATCCAAGAATTTTTCACTTCCATGTATTGGGTTGGCCAAGAAGTTCGTTCTGTTTATCGTTAGCTAAATTTGAATGAGGGAATTTGTAAATGTTCTTTCGGAATTGTGTAGTTCATCGCGATTGTTTGTGTTTTATGTATACTTTGGGCACATAAAAAGAGTATTTTCACGGAATCATGCTCTTTTATTTTTGAAAAGAAAAAAACAAACGCGGGATAACTCTGTCATCGCCTGGACTGTTCGTGAGTGATGGTCATTTCACATAAACATGGGACATATCGAAATCAAGCGTAGGAAATGACTTTCACAAGCCGGAATACTTAAATTCTGCAATACCCTATTAGTGATTCCCTGCAGAAACGCAACGAAAGTGAACTATTTTAAAAAGGAGTTATAACGGGAGATGAAAACTGGATAAATAAGCAACCCGGAATGAAAACGATCATGGAACCAAAGGATCGAGCACCCTTCAACCATTATTAAAGCTTGTCTTCCCTCGAAGAAGATTATGCTCGGCATTTGGTGGGGTTGAAAGAGAATTAAGAGTTTCTGCTCTAATTTGGAGAGTTTAAAGTTTGCATTCAGCGAAAAATGTCCGGAACTGCATAATTAGAGGGACGTCGTGTTTCATCAAGACAACACTAGAATGCATATCTCTTTGTAGACTTAGAAAAAGATGCATCAGATGGGATGCATAACGCACTATATTCACTTGATCTTGCACCTTTCAATTACCATCTTTTCCGTTCTACAAAAGGGGCATTTTGAAATTATCCGAAGCTAGCAAAATGGTAGCAAATAATGGTGACCAGATAAAAGCAATAGGAAAAGAGGTTAAATAAAACGATAATGGTGTAAGATATAAAATTGATTTTTGTTTTATTTTGAAGCTACGTTTATGCCTTTATGTGCGGAATAGCACATTATTCAAATGGACACATTGAAGTTGTCGACCTCTGGCCACAGAAAGTCGGTTAACGTCGCTTTATACCTGAAAACAATGGTGGAAGTGGTGCTTCCTTCCTCTTTTCGAAAGAAATAAGGTCTGATGATGCAGACATGCCATAAGCCCACCAAATAGTCAATCGTTGCGGATGCATTGATGCTTGGCCGAACACTTGTGGATTGTGTTCGCTTAAATAACCGCAATTTTGCTATATATATTATAACATATATATATATATAGTAGCCGATGAACCAAAAATGGACCTCATCCGATGATGACTTTTTGCCCAAAATAGGACTAACATTTAAAGACTGACAGCATTTTCTATAGTCGCCTGGATTCAATTTTCCCGACAGTACAAACTTATATGGATATAGGACCAAATCTAACAGCAAAATAAGGCGGGTTGACTCTTTGGCGATGTTCAATTCCACTGATCTGCGCCGAATCGAAATTTCTGGGTCTGCTTTGATACTGCTCTGTTTTCTTTATTTCTCACCAATTTCTGTTTGATTGGTGGCTCAAGATCCAAAAGAGTGTGATCACGCTCAATGATGAAATGGCAAATGGTAACTTCCACAGCTAGTGAAATATAATAAAAACTATCATTGCTCTCTGGTCACCTTATACTTTTATTGGAGTCATAACTTGGTTGGAAAATCGTTTCGCCCTATAACCTCTGAACATCTATTATTCATGGTTTTAACTAACGATGTCTATTGCGCGGGGCAATATTCCATTGTTGAATAATTCACTAGTCCTTTAGGGTCATGCATATGGCTAGTCTGCAACAAAAATCCAAGAACCATTCCAATGGTATATTGTTGTTCAGCATGTATTTGGACATGCCACCTGTCATTTTGACAGCAATCGCATAATTGATTGTGCAATCGGACCCACACCAGGCGAGGCGAAGCATCCCGAGACTATTATCGATGACCCACCATCTTGACGATTTTCTTCTCTTCTCCATCGTTCACAAAGACAATGAATTCTTACACACCGCTTCAAATCTTCCTTGAGACTACGAGAATCGGAAGGACAATCACCTTCCTTCTATATCAATATGTTTCTGACTGCAACTACTCGAAAGCTTCGACTCATAATGCAATTCTTCAATCATGAAATAAACATGAGTGGCCATGAAAGTTAATTGTTGTTAAATTTTTTCGCGGTAGATCAAAAGGTTTTGTTCTTTGAAAATGGCGCAGTAGAATTCTTTCGTCCAAGATTTGTAGGACTGAAATATTGATGTATCCACGTAGTTTAATTTTGTGCTTTCTCGCAAAGTTTTTTGTCTCTTGTTTAATGGCAGGAACTCCGAGGTTTTTGTGCACATCGTAACTATTTACGCATCATGTAGCATGAAAAATGTCTTCTTACTTACGTTCTTACGTATTGGGTATATATTTTAATTCGTGCGGTTTTTTTTTTTCAAAATTTGAACGTTTACTTAAGAAAAACATGTACAATAGTATTATTTAAAGTATTGCCCATCTGAAGCTATGACTTTTTCTTATCTTTCTGGCAATTTGTGGATCCCATCCCAAAAGAACTGCGCCGGCTTGGCAGCCAAGAATGAATCAAGCCAATTTTTGATATTCTGCTCTGATGTGATCCGTATTTCAGTGAGAGCGTTCTGCATCGACAGGAACAAATGGTAGTCAGAAGGTGCAATGTCTGGGCTATAAGGTGGATGGGGTAAGACTTCCTATCCACTGTTTTCCAAATAGTTCTTAACTAGAATAGCAACGTGGGGCCGAGCGTTGTCACGATGGAAAATTATTGCCTCGTGTCTGGTCGCATATTCCGGGCGTTTTTCGGCCACTACTCTCTTCAAACGCATTAATTGTGTTCGGTAGCATTGTCCATTGATGGTTCCACTCGGTTTTAGTAGCTCATAATACAGCACACCCATCTGATTCCACCAAATACAGAGCATTACCTTCGCGCCATGGATATTCGGCTTTGCCGTTGATTTGGCTGGTTGGCCGGGTTTCACATATGATTTTTTGCGCTTGGGGTTGTAGTAATGGATCCATTTTTTATCACCAGTAACAATCCGATGCAAAAATGACTTCCTTTTGTGGCATTCCAGCAGCATTTCGGACATGGAAAACCGCCTTTTGACGTCACTCGGCTTGAGTTCATGTGGAACCTAATTTCCTTGCTTTTGAATATATCCAGCTGCTTTTAAACGTTTAGAAATGGCTGCTTGAGTGACACCCAAAGATTCTGCGAGCTCTTTTTGTGTTTGGCAACAATCTTGTTAGAGTAATGCTTCCAGTTCTTTATCTTCAAATTTCTTAGGCTGCCCAGGACGTTCATCGCCTTCCAAGCCAAAATCACCACATTTAAATCTTGCAACCCACTTTTGGCAAGTTCGCTCAGCTAGCGCATGTTCACCATAAACTTCCACCAAAATACAATGACTTTCTCCAGCAGTTTTGTTCATATTAAAGTAATGAAGAAGAACTCCCCGCAAAAACACTTTTTCAGGCACAAAGTTCGACATATTTGAGTGAAAAAAAAATTGTTGTTCTTACGCTTCAAATGAATGACATATACTGAAATGACGTACAATGACAGTAGCTTTCCAACGCATGTTCCAGTGGAATAATACAAGTTACGCCATCTCTTAGCATAACCGCATAAGTTATAATTAAGGTCCACAGTCTGTCGTGGACCAGTTCCTCAACACCAAAGAGCCGGACTGGGCTTGTAAAGGTCTTATATAGGGTCACTTTTGTTGTTCGAGGAAAGACTTTGCCAGTTCATTGCCTTCTTAGCCCAAAGAAGCAGCGATTGGCAGGGGCTATTCTTAATTTGACCTCAGCGCTGGTGTCGTTGTCTGAACTGATAGCGGACCCTAGGTACACAAAGTCCTTAGCTACCTCAAAGTTATATCTGTTGAAGGTGGCGTTGGGTTTTCTGTTGAAAGCATATACTTACTATTGCCCTCATTGACCGTAAAACCCATCGAAAGCGCCACTGATATCACCTTACTTTCTTTTTGCAATATTTTTTCAATAATGATGTTAAAAATATCGCACGACAGCTCATCGCTTTGTCTAAATCCTTTTTTGACATCAAAGGTCTCAGTGATTTATTTACTGATCTTGATGAAGCACCGTGCATTCTCCGTCATCATCCTGAACAAACGGAAAAGTTTGGTAGAGATGCCAAAATTAGACATTGCTTTGTATATTTCTCTATAGATGCGATCATAGGGGGCCTTAAAATCGATAGGTTTTTTTCAAGGTCTACCGTAGTGTGAATATTTGCTGGATGGTGGACTTTTCTGGCATACGCCAGGACTTGAACTAATCAGGTTGTTGACGAACGGCTTCAGGCGTTTACACAATATCACAGATAGAATCTTATAGGCGATGTTGAAAAGAATGATGGTGTTGTAGTTGGCGCAGTTCAGAGGATCTACTTCCTAGATGCTGAGGTTCTTTTCAACGGTCTTACTTTCAACCATATTTTGCGGATGAGTTGGTGTATGCTCATTATCCTCCAGCAGTTTTGTTGGACTTAAGCTTATATGTGGCTATATTTACTTCATCCTTGTCGGGTAGTCGGAATTGTTGGTCTACATCTATTATCTAGGTAGAAATGCTCTTCTTAATAACTTAGCATCGTCTGCGACTCTCCGATTTACCCTTGCTCGTCTCTAAAAAATTCGTTTCGGATTTTTTGTCCGTAACTTTTTATTTTACCTTTTAGTAAAACTTTGGAAGCTCATCACTGAAGTAGGATCCCTCAGTCTTTCTCATAGCTCATAGAACTCGGGAGCAGCTCTATTTCTTGTATGCAGTTATGCTTTGTAAACATCTTGCTTAGCTACATATGCTTGTAAGCACTCGTCGTCAAACGAGGCGTTTCGTTGTGGTGGCCGATTGAAACCCATCACATCAGAGGTGGTATCATTGATGGCTTTGGATCAAGTATCTGGCGGCATAGGGCCTCTTAAGTGATTAAAGGAGACTCGATAGGAAAATAAATAGGCGAACTCTTGGGATTATAGTCATCCGACGTTAAACTTATTCACTGTATTAGCTTGCCTTTACAATGTTAGGGATATCCGCAACCATACCCTAGGTACAACAAGGTAATGGTCCGAGTCGATGTTGGCTCCTCGGAACGTTCGGACATTCGTAATAGTGGAGGAGTGCCTTAAGTCGATCACAGTTTGGTCAATCTGGTTGACGGTTGCTTGATCAGGAGATCTCCAAGCCCATTTATGAATATTGAGATTCGGGACCGCGTGCTAGTTACGACAATATTTCGCCCCACCACAAAGTCGGTTGGCCTGAATCCATTATTGGAAGTAGTGTCGTGCAGGCTATGCCTTCCTATTCTTCTACCAAAGATGCCCTATCTTCCTAGCTTTGCATTAAAATTATCGAGGACAATATCAATGAAATAGCTAAGGCAGGCTCGTAGGTATTGTGCAAGAGCTCTTTAAAGCTTTGTTTGGTGTTGTCATCTTTCTCCTCTATGAGGAGGTGTGTGCATATATATTAGTCTTAATACGGGTTTTTACGAGAGGCTCGCTGAAATGCCCGAAACTCACGTCTGTCTCAAGAAAATGTTGCAGTTTTTCATCCTCTAGCACTTTATTTTCAAAATTTTGTGAAAAATTGGCATTCGTTTTCTAAGTATAACTCAAGAAGGGTTGTGTACCATATATCCACACCGGCTTAAGAACTTGCTTATATAATAGCAGATTGTTGTAGATGCTAAGTTTGGAACAATTTGTTTTCGAGTTATTATTTAATAGATACTTAGTCTTTTTTGCGAACAGAATACAGACTGAGCTTATGTAGGCAACCTGCTCTTCTTTATAAAAGTGAAGTTTACTTGAACAGATTTGGTTTCGTTGAACGCAACCCGCCAGGCCTTTGTCCATTCATTTATATTATAAAGAGCCCTTTGCAGTTGAGCTTTATGTTCTTCAATCGTTTTAGGTACTGGATATAGTATTGTCATCAAAAAATGTAACTAAAATGGCTGCCACTTCTTGCTGTATATCACAGGTATATAGGAGATATAGAAGCGGACCGAGAGCACTTCCTTCCGGTACCCCGGCTAAAATTTCTTTAAACTGTAAAATCTCATTTCCGTGTCTGACCTGTCTCAACTATTCTCGAAATTATTAATTAATCAATTGTTAAACACTTGCTTTTGAAACTGGTGATCAGGAAACAATTTTTTCCGTCAAGAAGAGGAAGAAGTATTCTCTCAAATATTTAGGATACCATTGAGAGAACTGAAATCGGCGTATAAGACTTCTTGTCACACGGTGGTTTCCCTGGTTTTGGTACCACTATGACAGACTCGGAACGTATTCTCATCCAATGCCGGGTTTGTAATATAGAGAATCTTGCTTAATGCTTTTGTTGACAACATTTTCCGGACTTCTCCCCTTAGTAGGTCATAACCGATAACTTTCTTGATAGAAAATTGTCACAAATATTACAGAGAAGAGAATCACCGCCTACTTGGGTGCCAATTTATTATTAACAACATACTGAAGCAAAAAGTCTGAAATAAGCAAATGCATTATACGCATCAGGTCTATAGTAAATCAATTTAATATACGCTCACGCTTCACTGAAAAAAAACCAACAATGCTATCAACGAATGTTTCTACGAAGTCGTAGGCAAAACCTATAAACAGTCTCTGAGCATTACCTAGTTACAGCTGAAGTACGTTCACTGATATCTCAAATACTAATATAAGGAAGAAGTTTTGTGAGAAGATTTAACGTTAAGCGGATGCAGTTGAAACAACTCGCTTGGATATTTTCCTACAGTGTCTGCATACCTCTCATATGAAACATTTATCGTCATTTGTTGAAGATAAGTAACATTTATGCCAAAAAAGCTGTCATTAGGCACATTTTTCAAGCATTGTAAAACAAGGGTAGTGGACCGAATATCCTACTTGCCAAACCATTTAATGGTGCGGATAATGACTTCTTACTCTTTCAGTTTCACCTTCTAGATTTGTTCTGAAAAATGTATGCCTGAACATCAGCATCATTTTTCCGCTCCATAGAGAAGAATACCATGAGATTACATAAACTATGGAACATTAAGTTTCTTGAGACTGTGAAAAGAGCTCTCTGTCACATTGTGTAATCGCATGAAACCATTTATGAACTACTGACCATTTACTGAGTTGTTTTAGGTCTGATAAGCCCACGCTGGTGAAAGTCTCCTAGAAAACAACTAAGAATTTCAGATGAGCTCTTACCACCTCTTTATCGATTTCGGAGCCACGTGATTTTGCCAATTTTGGAGACGACTTATATTGAATTATGTTAACTTAGTTAAGTTATGCAATCCTTAATGTCAGAAGTGACCACACCGTGACCTTTGATATCAAAAATAGGTGTAAACGTAGTGATGACGACATCACAAGATGTTTCTTAAAAGCCTAAGTGTAAAGGCCTATCTGGAAGGTAAGAAAACTTATTTTATTTAAATCTTCAAAGTATGAATGTGAAGAAAGTGCAACTCAAAAATACTTGGATTCAATTAAATGACGTTTCGTCTTTATACGTCATGTCATTGAACTAGCGCGGAGAATTGACTTCTGTCAATTAAGTGAAAAGAGCTTTATATGTTGTTCTTAAGATATCAGAGGTTACAAAACAGTTTAGAAATCTTTTTCCTTTTTTGTTGGAAGGTGGTCGAACTTGTTGGGACTATTTCAGATTAATATATTATTTTTCTTTTTAAACGTGCCTTCGATGGATATGTCACAAGTTACCAAAGGTATGGAAACACTTTCAGCCAGTATTGTTTTGTAGCCGTGTTTCATCAACTTATAGTAAGTCCCTCTTTCCTAAATTGATGATAAAGTTTAAGCCCATTCAGTAAACCACTTAAAATAACTGTGTTGAGAAAGAGGTATGCTTTTGGGTTACTGCAATGCTACCGTCATATTTGTGTGTTTTTGAAAGTGTGTCAATCGTCATTTCCTGCATTTGTTAATGACTTGTTATTGTAACTGAGTCCTGTGTACTTCTACAGTGTCTCCAGATTCAGCCAGAGAACCTCAACACTGTATTCTCCAAACAGACTCTGCGAATGTATTATTAAAATCTTTTACTGCAGGAAGGAGACATTCTGGTAAAGCTGCAAAAAACCTTGTCCAGGCTTAAAATATCTAGTCACCGTCAGATTGCTTTTAAATGTCACATTTTCTAACATTTGGGCAATTCGTGGTTGTCCAATTTCTGTCTTAACTGGTTACATATAATAAATTCTTTTTATAGCCCAACTAAACCAACTAGGGTCGCATCAATTTGAATTAATTGATTACTAAACCCTTTTGAACCACGTACCGACTAGAGACGATACATTCCACCTTGATCTCAACATCGGAAACACCGGCCAGATACAAATAATGGGGAATTCTGACCGTCAATCTCAGAAAAAGTCTATCAGAAATTGTTTGACTTACCATATTACCAATGGATTAAGGCTTATCGACTCGCAAGTGGGACGAAATATCACCACACGAGTAGTAAGCATACGATTACCCCATCTCAATATACATAAGGGGACGTGGCATTCTATGGATCATGAAGGGCCACCCGACTGACATCAAGACATCTCTGGCTTCATGAAGAATGCGAGTAAACAAGAGGGATACATCACGGTGGTACAAACGAAGGATAAGAGCCGCTCCTAAACTCTACGAGACACGGGAAGAAAATTGACTTTGCCTGAAGAAGAGAAAACAAAGGCGAAGAACGCGATCGAAGATATCGAAAGTTTGCACGCCAGGTTCAAGGCAAAAAGATTAGAGCAGAAACCTGCATAGTTATACCATGTAACCTTGAAGTAGAGCCAGAGTCGGTGCTGGGAATTTGGAAAAACTGATTCTTCAGACCGTAGAAGAAGAAGCCCAATTATTAGGCAGACTAGACCATTCAACTCAGAAGATAACAGCCAAAACTTCCATTCATCTGATCAATACGAAGTGATTATAACCAATTCTAAGCTTATATTGAACGTTACAGTTAACCAGCTCAGTTATTAAAAACTGCTAGAAGTGATCTTGTGGAGAGTAAACATTTACTCATTTCTCAGATTTCAATGTGATGATTGGTTGCAGAATTTTATAATGCGGGAATGTATTAAATCCTTGTCCAAAGGTGTGATATCGCACGATCTAGGCGGCCAAATTATCGTAGCAAAACGTGGAATCGAGTGCTCACCAAACTGATTTCTCAACAAGTCCATTGTTTCACGCGCTCTATGGTTCGTAGCGCCGTCTTGTTGAAATCAGAATTACCGAGACCATTAACATGACGCGATGACGGTTACCATTGATGGTAACATTCTGATTTGCCTCATTTTTGAAGAAATATGGATTAATGATTCCACCAGCCCATAAACCACACCGTACCGTTGTTTTTAATGGATGTAATGGTAGCTCTTGATACTCTTCGGGTGGCTCATCAGCTCAAATACGGCAATTTTGTTTAATTACGTATTTATTGAGCCAGAAATGTGCTTCATCATTGAACAAAATTTCACGATAAAACACCGGATTGTCATTGAGATTTTCCAGAGCCCATTCACTGTAAATATGACGCAAATTCAAGTCGTCTGGCTTTAATTTTACACAAGTTGAATTTTGTACGTTTTTAGGTCGAGATCCTCATGTAAAATATGCCAAGTTGTCGAATACGCCAAGCCAAGCTGCTGAGAACGATGACGAATCGGTTCGTCACGGTCTTCGCGTACACTCTCAGCTACAGCTGCTATACCATTGTCTCTTTACTACGTGCTAGATGTGCTCTAACCGGTCGAGTAACATCTACATATGTAAACTAGGATTCAAATTTGTGAATGGTATTAGCAATAGTGGTTTCAGTAAGTCGATTATGCGCACCTTGAACAGCACGAAAAACATTTCTCACAGAATGCTGATTTTCGTAATACATCTGAACACATCTGGAAACGCTGTTGTAATGTGAGTCTTTTTGCAATAATTTGCCAAACGATATTGAACAAAAATGATAAAGCAGTTTGATAGGAGTTATGCGCAATCTGTCAAAAAAGCCTATTGAAAATGAAACCTTACGACGAATCACCCTATATTACCGTGAGCTCTTCCAGCGATGCGTGTTTTTTTCGCTCTTGGCTGTCCTGGGTGCTTCCATTGGGACAATTGGATTTAAGTTTCGATCATATAGCTTCCTAGCTTCTTAATCATGTACCCATGATTGGTCACCAGTAATGACCCTTTGAGCAGGTCAGAATCATCGTTGACTTCATTCAGGAGATCCTGCGCGATGGTCAAAATTAATAAAATAAAATTGCATAACACAAGCCAACTGACACGATTTTTCAAATTAAATTTCTTCACAGCTTCGAAGTTATCATTTTTTGTTGATGTTATGACGCGTTCAGAGCGAGGTTCGTCATTGGCATCTTCTCGGAAATCTTGGTAGAGCAGACTCAGCGTATGCCACTGTCAACATTTTAAATGTTTTAGAGCACATGGTTCCATTTTTTACACAAAAGTTGATGCAAATTTTCTGCTATATTTTTTATAATAATTGAAAATCGCCGAGCACACCAAATCACGTCTAACCTTTCTTTCTGTCAAAAACAAACTAAGTATGCTATGTACTTGAAACTGTAAACATGTCCGCGACATGTGTGCCAACAAAGCAACAAAACCAATAGTTGAATGTAGGCACCTTTTTCCGCGAAATTCCAAAAGTCCCTTTTTTTTTTAATACATCACGTATAAAACCCTGCATAATTTTTTCATTACTGGCAAACTTGATCGTGATCGTGATCGAAAACGCTCTTACCTCATAGTCGGGAACGGCTTAACCATGAATTTTAATGTCACAATAGGTTTTAGACAGGGTGAAGCAGTATCATGTGGCTTTTTAACGTTATACTTGCGAATAGTGGAGCCGTAATCTTACAAAAGTCTGTGCAACTACTAGTATATTGCGATAATGTTGGCATAGTTAGTAGAGCTCATCGGGCTATCACCTGTGCGTTCACTAGTATTGAATTGAAACTTAAATAAGTAAGTTTGTGACCTACTCATATATTGACTTGCTTACGCTGAACCTCTTCAACTCCAATCTTCAGTAAAGTTTTCTCCACTACTTGCATGCCGAAGAGATTGAGGGATGTCAAGTGAAGCAGAATATCCAGTGCCGCGGAGGGAGTAGAACATGGGGCTCCACTTGTGCGTAGACATTCTTTTCTTTGAACTCTGCATAGTTTGCTACAGTTGACTGCACCAGACAACATCGATCTACTGTAGCTTTCTTGACCTTTCCTTGAAAATTAGTTTAGTTTTCTGTCAAAAATTAAACCCAGAGAATTTGCTGTATCGAAAAATACTAAACTGGTATGATTGGGATTTTATATTTCCTGGAAAAGAGGACACCATCAGTTTTATGGGTGTTTACTTCCAATCCACAGCCATTTGTACAACGGGTTAATCTGTTAAAATTTAGCTGAAAGAGTTCTTTAATGGTATTAAGATGTTTACCTAAAACGGCTACGACAACGTCATCCGTAACGGCAATCACCTTGCTACCTCCCGCTTCTAGGTATATCAGCAGTTCATTAACCACTTGTCATTCCAGACAAGGAGAGAAGGGATACCGTCCTGCGGGGTACCTCTGCAGATATATCCTTTAGAGGAAGCCCCACCTAGCTTAAAGTTGATAATCCTGCTATTTAACATAATATAAGACTGATCAGTTCCCCAAGTGAATCGTCTACTTGTAGAGTTGACAGCGCAGTCGTGTTTGCGGATGTGTTGACGTCGTTAAAGGTACCCTCTCTGTCCAGGAAAGTGTACTTTCTATATTGTAGGGATCGTTCGATGTGGCTAGTCAGTGCTGTTTTTACAGATTTTCCTTTACAGCAGGTATGTGTAGCCGTTGAAAAAAGTCGTGGAGCAATTTTAGCTCGTAAATGGATATCAAACAGTCGTTCTAGAGTTTTCGGAAGGAAAAAATGATATACTTATAGGTCTGCGGTAACTTCTCTCCATGACAATGGAATTTGGACCAATTTTACACAGCTCCTCATGATATTCTATCTGATACAATATTTGAGTACCTTTGTAGATAGGTAGGTATTATACCGTACGAAATATAAGACTTATATGGTTTGATGCTATGCACCCTCCAAATCAGTTTGCCTCTTGTAATCAGACTGTGAATTTAAGTTGTTGCAGTAGTATTATTGTGATTGCTACTGGCCGCAAAAAGTTGGTGTCAAGTAGCAGGTTGAGTTATTCATCATTTGTGGTTGTCCAAAGACCAAGAGCCATCGGTTTCCTTTAAACAGCTAGGCATCATAGGATTTGTAGAGAGCAAATCCTCGGAGAATTCCGTTATTTTGTCACGGAATGACTTCCAGGATTGCCCTCCTCCAGTGCTGATGTTCACCAGTGGGGCTTTTTCTTGCCTCTAGGTTGAATAAAAGGGTAGGAAGCAGCCATAGCCTGATTGAGAGTCAGGGTGAAATCCTAGATTTTCATATCAAACTCGTTGGTGTTACGTGGGGGCCTTAAGTGCCCAGGGAATAGTGTTTTTAAAGAATATTCCTCTGTAATTTGGCAATCAATTTTCAGATAATTCCGGAATGTTGGTGGGCTGGAAGAAGCATTACTCGGGTTAAATTGGACGCATCTGTGGTCTGAAAATGAGTGTTTAGACAATACCATCCAGCTCATTAGCATTTGAGTGATGTTGTCGGAGATAAAAGTGATATCTAGCACTTCCTGTCGGTTTTTAGGTATGAATGTGGGCTCATTGCCAATATTTGAAACATTGAGGCTTGTACTTATAATATAATCAAAAAGTGACTCACCCCTTTGGTTGATGTCGGTACTGCCCCAAACCGATTGATAAATTTTAGCGTCACACCCGATGATGAGGCCAGGTTTTAGCCTTGCAGATTCTAGTACCACTCTTTCTAAGTTATAACCAGGCAAAGGGCCAAACTATGGTGGCCAATATGTCATTCAGTAGGAGCCTCCAGTCTGGCTACAGTTATGTCCGGGTCGCTGAGGGTAGGAAGTAAAAATGCCTTAAGGTTACATTCCTTAAGGCTTAGATACAATTTGTAATCATACCTTTGTCTCTTGTATAGAGCGGAGCGTATATATGTTGGTGTCCAAAGCCTACGAACTCCGTCTTCTACGATCCATGGTTCCTGGATTAGGATTATGTCTTCTGCGTTTTTGGAAAGATGCAGAATAAATGCATACGAAGCCTTTTTTGAGTGATAGAGATTAATCTGGAGAAACTGTATCATTATTTCAATTTACTAGAGTAGTCTCAACCACGGTGTTAATCGAGTCCTCCGATTCGGAATATGAGCCAAAGAGCTCATCAACTTCCTCTTGGATTGTAAAGGATCTTTTTAATTCGTCGTCGGTTTTCGTTTCCGACAGAGTATCAGAAGAGGAGACTTAGTTGTCGCCTCGGATAAATTGGAGTCATTGCTATTTATGTTGAATGTGTTAAATCTATTGAAGGAGGAGGAGGTTACTTATCAACATTCAGCTCATTGTTTTTATAAACTCTAAGATGCATCGAGGCATGCCCTTAGTATGTGCTAGAGGGTTAATAGATTAGAATTAACGGGCATTTATAAAGGGTTTTGATGTTACTGATTTTGGGCCTCTTGGGAACAGGCAAAATATTGATATCTAATGCTTGGAGCTGTCCTAGTAGTGGGTTATCTGTCCCTAGAAATGTTATTAGCTCACTCAATCTTGTTCTTTATGTCCGCCCTTCAATCAACCTCCGGAATGGATCCGAAGGTAATCATAGAAATTCATGCATTCGCAGACCTGATATAGTTACATAGGTAATAAATAAGAACAACACCATCACTGTTCAACTGATCTGTGCTAAATTGAGAGATGTAATGTATGCCATGTAAAAAACCAGGACTAGAAATATGACTATGCAGTTAAGCTACATTCAGAGAAAGCCTGGCATTCGTAGCCAGCCAAATATCAGCAATATCAAAGCTAACTGCGGAAAAGCATGTTATTTCGTGGGACAACCCGCAGATATATAAGTTTTATGAGGACCTAATGAAATCTCAACGGATAAATTAATAAACAAGTTGGTCTACGTCTATTTAAAGTGTTTTTGTTGCTAGTTTGCCAAACCTTGTACAACTATTGATTTGCTGATGATGGTGATGGCTACATGGGAGCTGTATGTGATTAAATTTCCGAGGTTTCATGTTGTAGAGTTTTCTGGAAAATAATATTATTCTTTGATACAATTTCTACCATCTGCTATTTCCCTAACTTGTTCTAAAGTTGTTTTTATTCCAGAAAGGGTTCTTTCTGGCATATGATAATCAAACGTCGTAATCTGATTGCTCCAAATTTCTCGATTAACATACCTTGGATCAGAACTATTTTACTAGCACAAAAGGAACTTTTGTATCCTTATGGAATACGTATCGGCAAAGGGCAAACTTGCAAGAGATGCGACCCGTTTGGTTGAACCATTGTCTATTTGCTGATAGAAGAATACATGCTTCTGGTATATTTTCGAATTGCTCATATCACAAAATATACAATTTTAACGCTCCAATTTTAAAATCATTTTATGTTCAGCGCAATCTTTAAGCTAACTTCGCTTGGTTTATACTATTCCACTGTCGAGTTAAAATATAATGAGAAAGGATGTGGAAAATTGAAAAAGGAGTAGGTACTTTTCAATGTCAATTGGTTTAAGGCTCCTCTGAAGGACGAACGATTTCCATTTTGAAGTGCCTGTACATAAGATGCACTCATTTTAAGAAAGTCCAAACTTAAAAACTTATCAAATGTAAGTAAGTATAAAGAGTCAATATGTCAAATGAAGGTACGATATACATGAGTACTCAGTTTGTAGATAATTTATTACAAGAGAGCCTTGTAGAAGTTGCATCTTCACTTATTCAATTACAGTATCCACTTGACAGTACCAACGAATGAGCTACTCGTATGTGTGTGTTGTTTTCTGCTTTCAAATGCATCCCAGTCACTACAACTAACTGATTAAGAAAATTGAAGATGACAACATATATACTTATACAATGTGGGCGACAGAGAATACCAGAAGCACCAAAGTTGTATACGAGTACAATTGCAATAACATCATTTTAAGTTGGCATAAGATGTGTACAGAAAGATACTTTACCTTCTACGTCTTACAAGTTTACGAATATACCAGAGTACCATGTTTGTTTGGCTTTCTTCAGTTCGCTTATACCAAGGAACTTCAGGTGTCAGGAGATTTACTTATCCGCTTACTAGAAAGCTTTCACTTTTCCAATTTTCACGACTTCACCTTCAGATGCTTCAGACAACCAAACAAAACTGTGAATGGGAATGGTTTTAGATGAATGCATTTCATCCCAGAGAAAGATATTTCTTAAGATACGTGTATTTTAGATTTCGTTTTTCTCTAGATACAGTACGGCACCACTTAACGAATCTTGTGGAAAGTATTTTGTATCTTTTTGTATACCATAGTTCCAGTGAGCATCGAATCTGTAAGGTCACGGACTCTTTGTCAAGTCAACTTGAACGGCTGAAAATGAAGTCAGTGATTGTGACGATTTTAATTGAGATAATGAAATAGCTTTCAAGAATGATTGAAACAAAAATTGAGACTAAAGCCGAAAATGTAATTTGACAGCAGCAAAGATATTTTAAAAAGACTAATAGCAATTCACATGCTGACAAATAACTATTTGTCTTGCCTAAAAGTTCGTAAGAATCCTAAAAACAATAAAGGCTATCGTCAGAAATGTTTTGGTAGTCGGATTAAAGTTAAAGATTTAATTCAATTCAACTTTTGAATATCAATTCAGTTATGTTCTATTGAAAGGAACCGATTTGCAAGAGCACAAAAGTATATCACTATAATGTTCTCATGAAGAAGTTTTTTTTGTACAAATGCGCTTTTGAAGGTATATCTAGACAACTCATGAGTCTTGTAGGCTAACTTTTGCTCATCCACAAGAAAATAAAATTAGTTGAACTGTGAGGCATTACTTAACGTTGACTAAAAGAACAGTGGAATAACTCCTATCTTCAACCTCTGGAGCTATTAATTCTTCTTCAGGGCTACTTTTACATAATCAAAGCTCAGGTGTAAAAGAGTGAAAATCAGGGTTTCTAAAGTAGAGTAGCTGTCGGAGAAACTTAAACTGTGTTAACGACAAAACTCATAAACTCATATGGGCCACTAAAACTAGATTAGCTAAGGAGTTACTTATCACGGAGTGACGGAACAACTGCCGTACTCCAGATAGTTGAACCACTAACTAAGTTGCTAATAGATGCGAGACATGAATCAGGCATTCTGAATGTGCAAACGTTCAGAGAGGCAAACGTCGATTTTTTCTTGTTGCAGCCAAATTCAGAGCTCGACCATCTAATAAGAAGAAGCTGCGAACGGCTCAGAAAAATAAATCAAACATTAGAAACCTTAAGACTACTGTGGAAACAAGGGCGTCCTATTAGCGATTGAGCGAGAGATTCTCTGCTGTGCATTCGAAACGCCCACAAACTGTGGAACCAGTATCGGAACGTCATCAAAGAGGTACCCGAAACTACCGTAGGCCTTGGTACGGGGTACACTGGAAAAGGGTGACAGAAAAGGCACACCTGCAAACGCTGCAACGCAGAACAAGGTCAGCGGGAGCAGAGCATTGGGCCAGAAGAAAGGAGGAGAAAAAAATCTGTGTAAAAAGAAAAGAGCCTACACAGTCTTCTAGCTCAAGGATATAGAAAAAAGAGACAAAAAAAAAAAAAAAAACAACAGGAAAGCTAATTGACTTTCAGCTGGTTTCAAGCCCAGAACGCAGTCTCTTTTAAACATTGAAGGCAACCTAGTCACCGAAGCGCAGGGAATAGTATCAAGTACGGAGAGTGATAGGGCAAGAAGAAATCCCAATGAAAAAGCCATCTCCACCCTGTAGCATCCTGTAGTACCATTTAAGATCTTATATAGTATGCACGCGATGCAATGTGCAATTTAGAAACAGTTTCTCCGAACTATTGTAAACTTATACCAGGTTTCGGTAAGGAGATGTATGTCGTGCGATTTCTTCACTTTTCTGCTGTAGCAGATAGTGTACAGGGCAGGTGTTAACACAGCTGTCTAGCTGCTGGGTGCGTAGATGGCATCGTAGCTCACAGCGCGTCGTAATAGAGGCTTTTATACTAATCAAAGAAGATGCGAAAGTAAACGAGTTCGCCTTGAAGTAAATGAGGACAAAACCAAGTACATGTCAACAAACAAAAAAGCATCTCTCCACTACCTAGGATAAAACGTAACTGTTGACCACAGTAACTTCGAAGTGGTTAAGGAGTTTACCTACCTTGGATTAAACATCAACTCCACGAATATCACTCTGTCAGTTCTACTTTATGAAGCCTATGTAGTGCTGGACGACAAGTAGGAGAGCATAACATACCTCCTTGATAAAAAATAACCACTTATTGTGCTCCCATTGTTCCTATTTGAGTTCTGTTTTTTTTTTTTTTTTTTTTTTTTTTTTTTTAAGTTCGTACATCTGTTGTTGATATTCCCTCTAAATCTTCATCATAGCTTGACATTTGCAAAAGTTACGTAGCCAAGAGTACATCTATTTTGTGTGTTTTGAAGATTTTTTACAATTTTAGAAATGGATTTAAATTTGCAATAACGAACTTGTATTAAATTTTGCGTAAAAAAAGGATTTAATGGTGCGCGAACTTCGGATATGTTGGAAAAGTGTTTCGGCAACGATTCTCTAAAGAAAATGATCGTTTACTAGTGGCACGAGCGGTTCAAAAGTGCTCGTGAGTCAGTCGAAGATGATGAAAGCAGTGGCATACCATCGACAACGAAAACCGACGAATACATTGATGAAGTAAAAGAAATGTTGGTCAATAACCGCAAATTAACCATCAGAGAGATAGCGAAGGACTTTAACATTGCCGATAGATTCGTCCAAGACATTTTCGTTAATGATTTGGGTTTCCGTCACGTAGAAGCAAAAAGACCTCAATTTCATGCCAAAAAGAGACCGTGTTGAGACCGAATATAAAAAATGTTTCGAGGATTGGATCAAGCGCTGGCATAAGTATGTTGCAGTCGATGGGGATTACTATGATAATATAGTCTGAAAAAAAACTGAAGGATGCTATAGCAAGATAAACGTTCAAAAATGTTATCAGAAGGTGAAAAAACATGCCAGATAGCTCGAACTTTTCAACATCGAGCTATCGTGAGTATTGTGCGAAACTCATAAGTCAACATTGGATAGCGAGACATAGATCAGAGCTGAATAGGCATGTTGGTTGAAGCCTAGGTTCAAATAAGCAGTGACACCTTAGTAATAAAGTAAGACTGTAATCAAAAGAAACCAATAACAACAACAACAATTCACATGACACAATATAGCTTAATCTTTCGTTGACATTGAGTTCTATATCTTGCGCAATATGAGTATTCAATCTGCTAATGCGCAACGCGGACAGACGCATCTTTTTCGATGCCGCCCTTCTTCGAAGTAATACTAGCCAGATATTGAAAGTTTACTTCCCTTTGGATCAGTAGACTAGCAAAGCTAACTTGCGTTATAAGGGCGCTGCTTAGGCTGAAGTAATTGATATTTGTCTCCCTTACCGAACCGATGGTCATTTGCTACAGGTCCATTATACAGTAGACGAATATCATCCGCGTAATCGAAATGTATCATACATACAAGGTTACCGCTAGGAATAGTAGTGGCGACGGTATACAACTATGTTTGGCATAGTTTTACCACAAGTTCAGCTGGAAACATATCACCATGTAACATGCAACATTTAACATATTTTATAGATGGATTTGATAATGACAATCAATTTTTCTTGTACACTTCTCGGACAAGTATAACCATATACGAGTAAATGTATTTTCCAGTTACGCTGTTAAAAGACCTTTCGTAATAAATGGCAGATACAGCAAAGAGGTATGTTCAAGTGGTGTTTGAGACATCACTACGTAAGGATGTGTCAGATCACGGTTTAAAGTAGAAGTTACAACTAGATATTGCTACTATCGAATTTATTCTTTTCCGATTTTATTTTTATTTTTTTTTATTTCCTTCTGTTGTTATTTTTGTGACAATTTAACAAAAGTTAAACGAATCCCGTCTGTCAATCGAAAACGATCGCCCAAAGTCAACCAACTGACACACGAGTAATTTTTTAAATTATTTTGTTGTCTTCTAATCATAATCGAATTAGTCCTATTCTTGTGGTATAAACTCTTTTTTCTGAATTTTTATAAATTAAACAAAAAAAAAAGCAGTTCGAATGTAGATTTATGATCAAGTAACAGTGAAACCTTTCTGAAAATAGAATACAGATTTGAAATCAAAACCATTTAGAAAAAAAAAACGGATACTTAGCAAATTTTCAATAGGAGTATTGAGTGAGAGAGGGATTTTTAGGTGTTGAAAGTGTTGAAAAGCATTTTGTGTAAAAAAAAAAAAAAATTGAAAACAAAAACAAAAACAAAACCAAACAAAGTTCTCTTGAGAAAACGGCTCAAAAAACGGATTGACTGAAGCAAAAAAACGGAAAACTATTAGACCGCTAAAGTTAACAAAATTTGGATATAAAATAGGTTTTTTGAATTCTCGATAGAAATACCCAAAAAAAGAGAGAACAAAATGCAGAACTGGGACTTCCTCCAACCAGCTAACTACAAGCACAATTGGTACAGCAATATGTTTTACCAAACCATTAAGCAGGAGCCACAGTCAGCACTATCGGCAAGTGTTATAAATCAACTAGAACACTACCTCAACATGAAGCAGCAGGAGTTGTTGTTATCTGTAATGCCACCATCACCACGTGCCATTAATTCGAATCTTAATCTGTCAGTACTAATACGCAACACTACTTTGATAGTTCGACCGCAATATTTCAGCAATATCATCCAATCGGATTAAACCCATTAACAGTTTTCAAATGCTGTTCAACCATCGATGGCATTATTCTATGAAAACCGCCAAGTCAATGGAATTGTAAATACCGTCGAACTAGCACAAAAGCTCGAACAACAGTCAAATAATGCAACGACTCCAAGGATTACCCCAAAAATCGTTGTGAAACCAACAAAATCACCGAAGATGTCGGTTATGTCAACATCAAGTGAACTAGACCAAGGCATTATGTCCATAAATTCCAGTGACGACATGAAATTATTTGAGAGCGAAGTTGACGATACAATCCGGATGCTGATCTACAATTCACATGGCAAAATGAAAAAATATAAATGCAAAAGAAAGTGGCCTTCTGGGAGCATGCTCGTTTACATATTTAGACCTGTGAACGCGCAAAAATCTGAAGCCATTCCAATGTCACAAGCGCAACTACACCTGCGTCAACAAGTCCATGTTGAATTCGTTAGTTTATCAGTATCGTTACCCTGAATACGACTTGTTTAGATTGCATTTGAAAAATTACGACCACAAGCATTTGTCATTGATGTTTATGGGACCAAACGTGGCCCAAAAATGAAATCATCACGAAAAATATCCAAAAGAGCCTCGAAAATGCCACAACTCAGTGCTGCCTTACAGAACCCCTAGAATAAACATCATAAAATGTCTGCATCACCGGCTAAAAGCACCACCTAGTCAACTTCGGAGGTGGCTGCCACCTCGGTACCAATCAACCAACAGCGACAGATGACACTAGTTTAACAAGAACACCTGAAACAACTACAACAGCAGCCAAATTTGATTCCACCAACTGTATTATCAGCACTCCTTCCATCAGCAGAGTAATCTTCTATTTTTGGCATACTGGAACTTGAATCTACAAATGTTTGCACCCTCATCAGGCACCTCTCATCAGTCGAGTTCTTAAAAAGGTCAACTCCATGAGCCTCGTGGAAAAAATCCCAAACAGTCCTTAACTAAATGATGTGCCTTCGTCGTCCGCCTTCAATGCTTCGACCAAGAAAAGTGACTCCACTCAGTCGAATGGAGACTCATCATACCCAACTTACCACCCAATTGAATTTCAACTTTGAATCTAACTACCACAATTACAACTACCACTACAATAGCCATTCCCGCGGGAATATAGGAATGCAAATATAAGCTGATTCATCGTGAGGTTTAATTTTCAATAGGCTTTTTTTGACAGATCACGCATGACTCCTATCAAACTGCTTTGTCGTTTTTGTTCAGTGTCGTTTGGCAAGTCATCACTCACGCTACCACAGCGTCTCCAAATTGTTCAGCTGTATTACGAAAATCAGTGTTCTGTGAGAAATGTTTTTCGTGCGATTCAAGCACGTAGTGAAGAGATAATAGCAGCTGTAGTTGAGAGTGTACGCGAAAACCGTGACGAATCGATTCATCTTCGTTCTTAGCAGCTTGGCTGGGCGTATTTGACATCTTGGCCTATTTTACGTAAGGATTTTGGCCTAAGAGCGTAGAAAATTCAACTTGTGCAAGAATTGAAGCCAGGCGACTTGAATTTTAAAACAACGGTATTGTGTTTTTTATTGGCTGGTGGGATCATTGGTTCATATTTCTCCGAAAATGAGACAAATCAGAATGTTACCATCAATGGTAACCGTTGTCGCGCCATGTAAATGGACTATGTGCTTCCTGAAATTCAAGCATATGGTGAGCTTGAGCACTCGGTGAGCTCTGGTTTCAAAAATATGGCGCTACGAGCCATACAGCGCGTGAAACAATGGACTTGTTAAGAAATCATTTTGGTGAGCACTTAATTTCACGTTTTGCTACGGTAAATTGGCCGCCTAGATAGTGCGACATCACACCCTTTCTATTTTCTCTGGGGATATGTAAAGTCTTGGGTCTTTAAGAATAAGCCAGCTACGATTGACGCTTTGAAAGCCAACATTACTAGTGTTATCCGCAAGATACCTGTAGCTATGCTCGAACGAGTCGCCCAAAATTAGATCTTCGTAATTGACCACCTCAGACTTAGTTATGGCCAATATTTACATGACATCATTTTTAAAGAAAAAATGCCATAAATTTTTCTTTTAAGTGATAGTAAAAATTTTAAGTTCACTTTCAAATTTATGTGTTTGGTTTTACATTATAAATCAAACTTTACGATGAATCACCCTATATTATGAAATATATTTCCGTGATGCTATGCTCTATCCCGTCCACATGGGCTACCACAACGTAGCCATGTTATGACAACGTCGAAAGGCGTAACATGTGCAGTGAAAAATGGCCCGCAATGCGCACACTTAAAAATCATATTCGAACTATCATTTATTTTCTTATAAGGCCGGACCTGAACTCGCTCTAGGCCAAACCAAGACCCATCTACATCGCTGTCAAAGATTGTATATAAAAATATAACAATTGTAATTAGCTTGTAATTAGTTGCAAGTCTTAATATTAAGTTTCAAATTTAAATTAAGTGTAAAAACCACAATTATTTCTAAAATATAAGTTTTAGCATATTTAAAGAAATTTAATAGTTTAAAAAATAATTTCACTTGTTTTCCAAACAGTTTTATAGAAACAAAACTGTAAACATTTTTTTTCGAAAATGATCTCTTTGTAGATGTTGAAAGGCGGACCCAAGTTTTAGTAACGAGGAGTAAAGTCTAACGTTGCAGTCCTTCAGGAAGACATAAGCGCCGCATTCTACATCAGTTTTGCAGTCATGCGTGAAGACTCAATTGCATTCCATTCCTGGCTTAGATTCTGGCCGAAGCCAGTCTTGGGCATAGGTAAAGTTGATTTCCATTTTTTTTTCACTTCTCGGTGATAGGCTTTCCAACAGCTACTTTGCATTAGAAGAAAGCGGACAGCACCATAGAGGCTTCCGACGCAACATGTTTAGTCCAGAGAAGTTTATTACCCAGTATGACACCCAAATACTTAACTTTTTTTTGGGTATTTGAATGTAATGACCTTAAGTTATAAATGAGTCAGAGCAGTTAGCCTCCTCTTTTCCGCAAAGATAACAATCTCAGTTTTGGGAAGACTGACCGAATGCCCATTTCTAGGATTCGTGAACCAGTCGACCACGTTTAGAGCTGCCTGCGCATCAGAGCAAAAAGTTGCTAGGCATGGTACATGGTGTACAGACAGTACATCTACATTCGTGTACGTATGCTCGTGCAGGGACGTAAGGACTATTGAGAGTGTTGAGCAGTGAGCCAGCCAACATGCACCATACCAGTGGAGGTAGAACGCCGTATTGCGGGCAACACCTTTTTGCTTTCGCCCATCCATCATCGCCTTTCAGTATTATACTCACCAGTATTGCTTTAATCCACAAAACTAATGATTCATCTATGCCGTGTTTTCTGCCCGGGTTACACATGCCGTCAAAAGTTGCGTTTTTAAAGCACCCTCAATGTCGATGAAAATGCCCAACAAGTGTTCCTTCCTGTTGAGAGCGCCTTCAATTTTGCCTACCAGATTTTGAAGCGTACTCTCGCAAGATATTTCGCTAATTACTTCCTTACGTAAATACTTATACGGGGCTTTAGTCTGAAGAGGACATTAGCTATGATGACATTTCCAGCCTTAAAGTTGGTTGAAGTCTGTTTTTTGTTACGCAATACCTAGTATTAGTTCTTCCTCTGTTGCGTTTTCCTTCTGTGACAAGATTTAAGGGCTATCCGAACTGAAGGGCGGATAAATGTCTTATATATTGTGGCCAGATCAGAGGGGGAAACTATTTCTTACATCGCTTGAAGAATATTTTACAGGATTTTTGGCGACAGCAAATATATGTGGTTATTCTAACGAGAATAGAATATTTTTCGGACTCGACGGTGAAAGCACCATTCATGGGCAATGGCTGGGTATTTGATGACAACAGACAGCATTGAGTTTTGGAAACATTAAATTCAACTCTATTGATAGTTGCCCAATTGGTTATGATGCTTATATCGGAATTTATTGAGCTCTTCTAAAAAGCAGGGACGTGAGTCAGAGAACGAATACGAAAAGCAGAGAGTCCTGTTGTCAATAAAGTAATACGTTGTATTACATATGAGTAGCAGACAAGACATAATTCAGGAAAACTAAAAAGAGTGTCGAAGACAGAACAGATTCCTGGGGCACACCAAAATTTATTTTATAAATATCAGACTAGAAATCATTCAAGACAAATTGAATTGAATGTTCCGAAAGATAATTTTTAATCCATTTAATCCCAAAAGGACGCTTTTTCTATAAAAGAGCCTGATGCGAAACTCTGTCATATGCCTTACAAATATAACGTTCAAATATCTTGCTTTCGTCATATTGGTGTACACTTCGGTTCGAACTTTCGACGAAACGTGCCATCAAACAAAAGTGCATCAGTTGCTACGAAAGTCGTGCTGACGGTCATTGAGAAGTTTTCGTGTTTCTAGATATTTCATGAGCTGACAGTCTGTCAGCGTTTCCATGACCTCGGAAAGAAGGGACGTGCACTGGGTATGTAGGAAGAGAGAGAAAAAGGTTCGTTATGTTCGTTGTCGGGTAAACATAACGACCTGTTTAAATTTCTAAGGAAAGTGTTAAACTATCTTCAATTGTTTTCTCGAATTGCTAAACTGTTCTCTTTGGAATGTTTTCTGTAAGTGTGTGGTCCATATATGAGAAATTAGATGGTAGGACACAATAGTCCGAGCCTAGAGGAGAAAGCATATAGCAATGTACGAGTACACATCAGCATGAGAAGTTAAAAACAAGTCCAGGGTGTTGTTGGTACGACTATCAACGTCTGGTATTCGCATGGGCATACTTACAAGTTGCTTTCTATAACAAGGATGTCAACATATCGTTGTTCGAGTGCTGTCTGTTCAGAATGTCGCAGGCACCCAGAATTGTGTACTCTGAAATTGCCCGTAATAACGATTTTAGTATGAGGATACAGGAATACAGTTCTTTGTATGGACTCACACAACGCATAGTACTTGTTACTGGTCGAATTTCTATCCAGTTTTGGACTTCTGTAAATAAAGATACATTACTACGCAAGTAAATTGCAAGACCAAGGGGAGAGAAGAATAAACACACTAGTTCATAGCCAGGTAGCTTCAGATCTGGGTGATCTGAACGATGGACGGGGATCTATCCTATCTATTTATGTTTTGGTCGTAGAGCTACCGAGTCACTCTAGTTTTTCTATGAGGTATAAATTCTTCTCGTTTCTCTTCATATGCCAACTAGCAAAAAACTTCAAATCACAAGGTTCGCATCGTGGTTTTCATTAGGGCAACATTCCTGATGGCCTGTTGGCAGGTATACCACTGAATTTCGGGACAAAGTGCACGTTGCGTGGATTCGTTAAGGTTAAGGGACACTTGAGAGATTCATGAGATTCGAGCCTTGTGACATTTTATCAATTTATTTACTTTGCTTTGTAGCTTTATAAATTCTTTCGGTTCTTGGCTACAATCAAAATACTGAAAGCTCCGCTTGCGATAATATTTGGTTGACTAGGAGAACACAATTGTCTCCTTATTAATGTCGAGATGCGAGAACCTCATTCTTTCTGCGAGGACATTGCCTAAGGACTAAGCTTGCCCCTTATGACAAATCCACGATAAAATAGCTTCTGCTGCTTTCATATCAACCACTGTATTATGCGTTGCAGTTTTTCATCCTTCTTTCACTCGGTTCAATCGCTTACAAATTTTGAATGGCGGTTATATCTACCTTAAAGCCGTCTAGGGTATCTACAAGCTATTTAACAGCACGTGGTGTGTTAAGGGACCTATCATTTTATATAAAAAAAACGATTAATTAACCTCAACATAAATCCTTTTATTCGGATTTACAGTTCCTTTAGATTCAGAAAAACACAGGCGGCTCCCTGATTTGTGGTTTTGTAAGATACCCGTACCACAAGCAATGTTGAAATTAAAGCCTTGAGTGTGATTCCTTACGCCATGAATTTTTTATGATATTTTTAAATCAGATTTATTTAACCTTTTAACTTATTTAACCTCAGCAATAACAAAGCTAACGAGAGGAAAAGTGATTTCTGAAATTTTTGTGCACTGTCTTCAAAGAAACAAATTGCGCATTTTCTTGACCCTTATTTTCCCACAAATTCTTTCGTTGGTGACATAAAAAGTTGTTCATGGTCATTAAAATCTTATGTTAATTTCACATCAAGTAGGTTTACAACAAACCATAAACTCCATTTCATTGTACACTTCCGTGTCGCTTGAGGTTGAAGTATTATTTCGACTCCAAAATACTGCACCCAAGTATCACACTTTTGAGAGCGTCAAGTCAGTATCCACAAAAGCGTGCCCGAACAATGACACTGTAACTCTTATAACCATAGAATTGGTAAAAGCAACCCCAGTTTACATAGCCATACTACCAGTCTTTGGAAGACAATTGAACAAATTCTCAAGTCACAAGGACAGAATGCAATGGTTCAACATGTTTCACTGCAACAATTGCCGAATTTATGTCAGACTGACAATGTGGAATCGACATTTGGGTTACTTGGAAATGTGCAAGTACATGAATTTTCATTTAAATAAGGAAACTACGTTTGAAGCAGAGTGGCGGTTATGGAGACCGCACACGCGAGTTCCTTGAAAGAAACCATGACAGACTTGCAGATGTTGGCCTAGAGCCGTATCAATTCAACATGATGAGATTGTCAGTCATGCCATTGTTGTTTTATTTTTTCTGTGAAGAAGCATGTCGCAATGCATTTGAAGAAAGTACTTTTTTTTTTTAACATAGAAACTGAAAATATGTTGGCACTTGACGGCTGTGTGTAATTAGCCTCGATAAAAGGAATTTACTGTAAATACTTGCTGCAACACTGATGTGTTTGTTTGGATTGGGGACGACATTAAATGGTCCCTTATACGATGGAAGTATGAATACCAGTATCAGTGAGAGTACGAATGCAAAGAGGTGTTTGTTCAAAGTAGGTCTGTACAAACATTTGACTAAGAATGTGAGAATAAATAAAATAATCCAACGAATGCCTTCAATAGCCTTTTGCAATTTAGTTTCGATTTCAAGTAAATACAGGCGTGGATATCGTCATTATATAGATCACCTGCTGCAGATTGATGCAACATGAAGATGTTGAGAATAATGTCTTAAAATTAATTAAAAGAAAGTTCCCCCAATTTGCAAATATTGATTCAATATTGGGATATTGGTTTTCTACTAACTCTACTTACTACTAACTACACTACAAGCTACCTTTCTTTTCTTTCTTACGTTTCTTGTTGTCATTAGTCTGGTGAATTCAGCTCCCCCAGTCGCATATAACTGAACCAGGTACAACGTTTGTGACCTTACAATTGAAGTTGGCATACATCTTATATGAGGTTTCCTATATATCTAATATATATCATGCGCTAAACAGATTGGCGGTTATTTGTGGGTTTAACGGTCCAACAACATAAAATTTATAACTAAGAACAAGTTGTCAGTCTTGGACATAGATGAGTCCAATATCACACAAACACCCCACATGAAAAAGGATAAGAAATTAGTGATCTATCTCTGGAATGGTAAACCACAGTTTACATAGCGAATGTCCTGACTGCACACAAGGCACTCTCTAAGACTAATAATTTGGTAACAATAAGAGGAGTAAATTTGGACTTTGTTCACTGTTTAGGCACATTCCTAATCGGAGTTCGATTATGCTATGATATAATATAGGGGGGATGGCAGACAGAATAAAAGTAGCCAGAGACTACAAAGAACAACTATAAATTAAACAATAATTAGTTTTTTGTTATAAAAAAAAATATTTTTATTAAATCTCTCACATCGAGCGAGAATTAAGAACTAACTTAACAATAATTTCATACTACCTAAGATACTTATGGTTCTAATGCATTCCAATCTCAGACGGTTGCTCTATACGCATCGTCCGTTGATCGTTGTCGTCCGGTGACACAGGTGTTGGGTCATATGTCCGGCATGTGGCGAACGAATTGTAGGAAAAGTAAGTGTTCACGCAGGCCTCTCGTGAACTCAACGTTTTGTTCGTTAACTCCTCTCCGCCCTTAGATTTGAACGTCCTCGTTTGAAGTTGTTATTTTAAAGTGGTGGGGGAGATCCTAGAGTTAAAACGTTGTCATGTTTCTTTTTATCATTCTTACGATTTAATATCATGCATCTAAATATTCTAATTGATGTAAATGTCAGGATGATGAGCATCGTTGTTGTCAGGATAATGTTGATGGACAGGCTGACCTTACATTTGGTTTCCAGGATGTCGATTTGTTTGGTACTGTTGACATAAAGTTGTTTCATTAATTTTAGGGATAGTACCTCTTCTATTCTGTCCTTTTCGGTTGCTGATTGTAAAATTGCAGGTAATTGCTGGTATTGAGTGACTTCTTTCACAATTATTTGTTTCCCATTTACTTCCAGTGTGTATTATGAAGGTGCCTTTGAGCATGGTTGTTTTTTGATTTATGTTGATAGGACCATCGAACTGGTTTAACAGCAGAATTCCCGGGACACTGCTTCAACTTCTGGAATGTGGTTGTCTGTTGATTAGAGAGTAGTTAGCCTTTTTGATCTTCAGGAGATGTGGGATTCATGTTGTATTACTTATGTCTAAAATATTCTTATTGTTACAAATAGAGATATTATATGTCTTACATTTAGGATAGAGATATAATTGATTTTATTAATATACTTTTCTGAATCTAGGTGTTAGCTGGTTTCCTGTTCTTTTATTTATTCTGATATAAATTGTTTCGCCAACTGAATAACTTTTTAGGGAACATTTTTTCCTATTATGATATTCTAGGTCATTTTCCTGCCTATCTTTAATTTTTTTTGATATTTTCTTGTCGTACTCGTTCGAGTTCTACTGGGTTATTAAATAATTGTTTTCCGAATAATATGTCCAGCGGTTTCTTACCAATGGTTGAAAGGAAATTCAGGAAAGATGTTATAGCGATTTTCAGCTTTAAGACATCTCAAGACTTCTGAAAGCGTTGAGTGGAATCTCTCCACTTGGCCGTTAACAGAGCTTGTGTAGGGCGGGGCTTTAAAGACTTTTATATTGAAAACGTTTTCTATCATGTATAACACCGAACTAGAATTAATGGACTTCTCGTTATCAACAACTTCTGCTTCTGGTACGCCGAATGATAGAATGAGTTCTCTTAAGGGATGTTTTATTTGTTCTGCTGACCTGGATTTGAGTATCTTCGCTAGGGAATGTTTAGAGAATTTATCTATTGCTGTAAGGATAATGTGTTTATTGGTAAAGTAAATATCTATTAAATGGCCTGGATATTGGGAATCGGGTTGCTTGCAACATCGGCTTGTTTGGATGTCGATCATAATTATGTTCTTCACATATTCGGTAAATTTTCGTAATTTTTTCTATTTTGGCTCTCATCTGTGGGAAATAAAACTTTTGTAATATTTGAATTTTATTTTCGCGACCGTTACGGTGCGCTCGGTTGTGTTCTTTAATGATTTCGGTTTCCTACTGTGTTTCATTGGTTAAATCTGTAAGAAGTTTCCTAGCAAAGCGTATTCTATATTGAACAAAATGAGTGGGGTTCCTGAATATTTCCTAGAGTTCTCTCATCTGTTTTAATGCCATTTGTGACGGAAGTGTTAAGTTATCATTTTAGAATATCGGTCAAATTTTCGTTTGTAAATTCGGTTTCAACTATCGTGTGTCGGTGGTATGTAGCAAATATTGTTTCAAAATTGTAAGATGATGTATTTTCAACGCTAAGGATTATTTGATTCTTAAAAATATTTATTGGCTCGTCTGCTGTTTGGATGAGGTTTTGTCCAGAACTCCCGTCACTGTGTTGGGTTGGCGTAAGTGAATTGATTTTGCTGATTTGGGGTGGTCTTGACAAGGCATCAGCAATAACATTGGATCTACCAGGCTAATACTTCAACACGAAGTTGTATACCTCTAGTATAGCCTTCCAACGTTTGAGTTTATTGTTGGAATTTTTGTTGCTGAGTGCGTAAGTCAGGCGTTGATCGGTTACAATTTTTAATATTGTTGGACCATAAAGATAATTTCGTAGTATATTTAGAGCCCATACTATAGTCAACAATTCCTTTTCATTTGTAGCATAGTGTTCTTCGGCTTTCTTAAGCAGGCACAGCACCAATGGCATAGTTAGAGGCCATTAACCGGAAAGGTTAAAACTACATCTTCTGAGATAAGAGAATTTTTTATTTTTTCAAATCCGTTAAGAGCTTCGTCATTTAAATGTATGAGTTTCTTTACTGACGCTTGTTTTGACGTGTGTCCATCCTCCCCTCTCAAAAGGGTCAAGGGTTTAGCGATTTTGGTATAATCTCTAATAAATCTGCGGTAAAAACCTGACAGACCTAAAAAAGATCGCAAATCCTTAAGTGTTGTAGAACAAGAGGCGATAGAATCTACCTTAGCTAGATTTGCCTTTATTCCTTCATCTGAAATTATAAGCCCGAGAAACTCAACATTCGATTTCAGAAATTCATATTTGTCTATTTGAACCTTAAGATTAGCATCTTGAAGGGTTTTAAAAATTATTGAAAGGTTTTGGAAGTGAAAGTCTACATCTTTACTGAAGGCGACTATGTCATCTATGTAGACGAAGCAAATCTTCCCTATGTGTTCCCGCAAGATGTCGTCCAGTGCTCTTTCAAATATGGACTGGGCATTTTTTAACCCAAATGAGAGACGCACAAACTCGTACTTCCCGTTGTTAACTGAGAAGGCGGTTTTTTCGATGTCTTCTTCATGCAAAAGGATTTGGTGAAATCCGCTTTTTAAATCTAAAACTGGAAAACATTTATTCCTTCCTAGTTGATCCTTCCCGTTTATCTCGGGAATGGGATATCGATCAGCAATTGTGACTGAATTCAGTTTCCTGTAATCGATTACCATTTTTTATTTTTTTTCTCCCGAAGCATCAGCTTTTTTCCGTACAATCCATATGGCCGAGTTATATGGAGACCGTGATGGTCTAGTAATACCATCGCTCAGAAGTTGATCAAGCTTGATGTTCAGTTCATCGCTTGGAACTGATATGTGACGCAAATGAGGCAGAATAATTTGCTACATCAATGAGACTGATATCTAGATTTTCATGAAATCATATGAACAATTTTTCTATATCACTCGTATTAATGGGAAGACTCTCCTGTTGAATGAGAACCATTACAGAGTTTTTTAATTCCCTCGATGCATTTTGAACCCGAATTAAGATATAAACTGACAGTTTCATTAATTCAGCGGTCATCGTCTCTTGAAGAGGCTAGATGCTTTGTTATTTTCACTTAAGGAGGAAGTAATGTAGGCCATGAGGAACAAGTTTGGTAGTAATTGCATCGGATGACGATGGTGTAGAGGAATATATGACTTGAGAACGCTGAAATAAGAGGCTGTTTGAGATAAAATAGAGCAGGCGTTGGGTGTGAGATTAAAGGTCGCATGATTGCGATTTTTTTTTCGGTTTTTGATCCGGAAGAAGGAGGTTTTACGCTCTTCTGAGTGGAGGTGTTACTTGGTACTATCCCGTTTTGTAAGCCTTTGATTCTACGCCATGTTGCAAAGCTTGTAAGAGTGCAGAAAGGGCTTTCTAAAGATGTCTGTAAGTCGTGTTGAGGGGAAAGATCTTAGAGGAGTCTTTAAAGCAGGCTTGTGTGAGGCAGGTTCGAATTCCAAGACGGTGTAATACAAGAAAAATGAGAGACCACAGAATCTGGCATTTCGATCGAAGTCGACTTCGGTTAAGATATACGAATGATACTACTTAAGTTTTGAGAAAAACAAGTTAGAGCAAATATTTATCAGAGAAAATGGCTTTATTGAATATTTTCATGCGTTTTAACGAATTTTAGAAGGACTTTACGGTAGATCATCAATTCGGTGTTTTGCGTGCTCAAATAGTCACTTGTATGTGTCATGATGGAGATTGATCCAAAGACTTCTGGCAAACAAATTCGTTTCAACCGATAACAACCAATTTCGGACGACATACACGAAAATCTTCCTGGAGCGAACGACGAAACCGTGATGGAATTTAGAAAATACAGTGGCTCGGGATGGTGTTTCATCACCAAAATTCGAAGGGAATCAATCGGCACAGACTGTTGTCGTACTAGTCCACGTTGAATATTATAAAAAAAAATAAATAAATAAATAAAAAACCATCGCACGGAAATGTTCACTATTTAATTTCATCTTTTGGCTAAAACGAATTTTTCAAATATCTATAAAAAACGCAAGAGCACATGCACCATTAAAAACATCAAACTCTACGATGCTGATGTCAGATTTGAAGTATCTACACCCGTGATGCCATATATAAAAACGTAAATACCAAAATAAATGCTTACCGTAAATTTTATTCGCTCATAACTTCTTTACTTGCTGTGATACCATTCCCTATTCCGTTGATTTTGTATATTAAATCATCGTGATACTGACCGACACATGTTTTTTTTTGAAAATCAATTTGAAGATCGAACTGAATGTACTAGGTGAAGTGAAAAGTAATCTTTTTGACCGCCAGAATGCGCTGCTACTGCTAAAAAGGTTACGATGCCTTGAAGTCCGTTCATATTTAGGCAGACATGCCAAATTTCAGTGCGATACTGTCTTTAGTTTTGTTTTCACAGCTGATTGTTGTTGACGTGTTTGGCATCATGTTGAGTATGGACAAAAACGTCAAGTATTGGTTTCGAGAGTTTCGTGGGGGCCCCAACTCCACTACCCATCAAGTCCACAGCGGCAGACGCTCCGATGCTCCGAGGACAATGCCAAAAAAATACATGAAATGGTGTTGGCTGACCGGAAAGTGAAGATGCGCGAGCTAGCAGATACCACAGAGATTAGTACTGAGCACACACGCCATATTTTGAGCAATATTCTGTATATGAAAAAGGTATCCTTCCGTTGGGTGCCGCGTATACTCACTTTTGACCAAAAACACGAACACGAGAGCACTTCGAAAGAGTGTTTGGACTTGTTGATGCAGAATCGGGCGGACTTTTTGCGTCGATTGGTAATGTTGAACACTAGAGAACAGAATGAGTGCCCGGAAATGGACTGAAGCTGGCACGAGGGCTTCGAAGCGGCCGAGGGAGGCTCGATTGGTCGGAAGGGTTATGGCGTCAGTTTTCTGGAATTGTCATGGCATACTCTTCGTGGACTACCTCGAAAAAGGAAAAACCATCAACAGCGAGTATTACTGTGCATTATTGGAACGATTGAAGGCCCAAATCGGTGCAAAACGGCCTCACATGAAGCGAAAAAAAGAGCATTGCAACCACAGCTAAACTCAATGACTTACGGCTCCAATTGCTGTCGCATCTACCGCTCCCTCGGACTATTATCTCTTCCGAAGCCTCAAAAGATGGCTCATAAATAAAAAATTCAGCTCACGCGAGGAAATCATCGACGCCACGGAGGAGTATTTTGCAGACCTTCCGGAAAATTACTTTTCGGACGGGATCAAGAAGTTGTAAAATCGCTATAATAAGTGTTTTAAACTAAAAGGGTTCATTACAGACTTCATTTTTTTTTCTTCATAAAAAAAAGAAAAGTAACTGCAGAAATCTTTAAAGTAAACAATGGGACGTTTACCTAGCCCAATGCAGAAGGGTGCAATGAATTTCAATACAAATTATTCCAGGGTACCAAAACAATTGCGTGGGAAGCAGTAGAAACTTCAATAAATGGCATGTACTCGTATGTGAACCAATATTTAAAATACCATGTATGACATAGGTTTTGACTGTCAGAAAGCTAGGTTTGTGGGATATAAAGGGACTTGCAATGTAACTATACCCGTGTCGTACCTTAAAGGCTAAGAAAGGAAGAAGTATAACAAGAAGAACTTTATCTACTTCATACTTACTTACTTACTTAACTGGTTCCAGTTGCGAACTTCAAGTCGGTTGAGGTTGCCTTCTACTTGTACACACCACCTTAGGTAAGACCTTCCTGTACTACGTTGTCCCTCCAGGATACACCCGAAGATTCCTTAGGGTCAATTCCTTCTAGATATCCTAGCCATTTTAAGTAACTGATGCACGTTTCAATACTAGCGAACGCACCGGTGAAAGCTCGCTGAGCTCTACAAATTATGTCAATCTCATCGACGTACGCTAGTGGTTTGGTGTTTGCTTGTGAGTTCCCCATAATTCTTTCAGGTATGTTTGGTATCTTATCATCCGAAGGAGAAAGAGACTAAACGCTTTTATCGGTAGCTTAAAACTAACTTTATTAATATGAAAATAACATTTATGCTAACATGATGGTCCATTACATGAAACCTATGTAATACATAGTACTCTGTTACACACTGTAGCCTACAAGAATGGTTACCTTTTAAATTCATGACACTCCCCTAAAATAAATATAAACTTTATATAAAATTTCAATTAATAATTCATTCAAAGCAATTTTTTTCACATCTTACACGCGACTCCTTTCAAACTGCTTTGTCATTTTTCTTTAGTATCATTTGGCAAGTCATGATAGAAAAACTCACACCATAACAGCATCTCCAAATTGTTCAGCTGTATTACGAAAATTAGCGTTCTGTGACAAATGTTTTCGTGCGGTTCGAGGAACTTACGATGCGCATAATCGACCTAATGAAACCACTATTGATATTGAGTCCCAGTTTACATTAGTGGATGATACTCGACCTGTAAGACTACATCCAGCACGTAGTGAAGAGACTATGGTATAGCAGCTGTAGCTGAGAGTGTATGCGAAGACCGTGACGAATCGATTCGTCGTCGTTCTCAGTAACTTGGCTTGACGTATTCGACAACTTGGCGTATTTAACGTGAGGATCTAGGCCTAAAAGAATACAAAATTTTACTTGAGCAAGAATTGAAGCCAGGCGACTTGAATTTGCGTCATATTTTCAGTGAATGGGCTCTGGAAAAACTCAATGAAAATCCGGTGTTTTATCGTGATTTGCTCTTTGTCTTTGATCTTGTGTGATTGTCTTTGCTCAGTTTTCTTTTAAGTTAGTCGCATAATTGATATCTTTTAACAATGTCGCGACAACGTTAATCTCCTTCTCTTAAACTAAAGATTACTGATGAGTTTAAGTTTGGAGATACTCAGGAAACATCGGCTTAACATTATACACCCTGCCTGACTCGAACTGCAACCAACTGCTATAATTTCCAAACCGTTCATGGTAGTGAGTTCAAATTTTGACACATGATAGATAATTTTATTATTTACAAGCCTTTTAAACGATTTGCGTATCAGTTGTGTTGAAAAATTTTATCCGCGATGGAATTCAAACGTGATAGTCTATAGTCAAGTAGCTATCGTTAGGGTCCTCCAGCACCTCAACGTGAATAAAAGAAAAAAGTTAGAGTCGAAAGAGCGAAGGCGTTTCTACGCTTGCACGAAAGTGGTCAGTTGCCGAATTCGGTTTTTTCCGATGAGTCGCCATTTGTTATCGAGCAATATTTCAACAAACAAAATGACCGAGTTTACTTGCCAGAGAGGTCCTTCGAAAATGTACACCTTCGGACGCCCACCAGAAAGCAGGCAGCACCGATGGTGATGGTTTGGGCCGCCATAACCGCCATTAATGCGATTGTATACCATGAAACTACCTCAGAGGCAGTATTAAAGCCTTGGGCAAACAATCTTTTTGGTCGGAGACCGTGGAAATTTCAACAAGACTCGGCACCGTCTCACAAAGCGCGCGTCAACCAAGATTGGTTAAAAAACAATGTTCCACACTTCATTCCTTCGACACAATGGATTGCAAATTCTCCAGATGCAAATCCGTTGGATTTCTCTGTCTGGGGTATTTTGAAGCCTCAAACAAGTACTTTGCCGGGAATGGGCCAAAATACCGAAGAGCCACTTGCGTGCAGCGTGCAAGGCCATTATTCGCGCCAAAGTTGGACATGTTAAAAACAACTGATACAATTTGAAAATTGATGTATTTTCCAACATTTTTTGCTTTGACACAATAAAATTTATCAAAAAATAAAACAATTATAGCATTTTAAAAAGTTGCAGTTCGGGTCAGGCAGGGTGTAACATTAATTAATCGATTATTTCACGTTTAATAAAAAAAAACATAGTGCAATAGGAGTCGTTGAAAGTCAAAATGTCGGTGGCAGGCCGCGTAAAACAACATGTCGCACGGATAGAAACATTTGTTGTGTAATTTAAAAAACAACCGTTCACAAGTTTGAATGAAGTCGTAAAATTACATGATTTAAACTTTGATGCTAGCACGGTGCAAAGACATGCAATTGAAAATAATCTTCAAAGTTACAGGTCGTGCAAAACACGGATGCTCACAAAAAGACATTTAAGGAACAGGTAGTGCAATTAAATTCTTTAAACATAATTCAAACTAAAATCTTTTGTCATATTAGGTTAAGTTTTGCAAGAAAATACCAAAACTGATCTCCTGAAAAATGGAAAACAGTTTTTTTCAGCGACGACTCAAAATTTAATTTAATTACAATAATTCTGAGGGAATACGATTATGTTATGTGAGACGTCGTAAAGGGCAGCGACTCAATACTAGATTCTGCATACCCACTTTAAAGCATGGTGGATATTGTGTGATGGTAAGGACCTGTTTTTCGGCAGGAGGTGTAGGTTCATTCTACGAAATAGATGGAATCATGGACCGGCTCAACTATAAATCCATTCTAGAATCGGCAATGCTACCACATGCGGAGTGGGAAATGCCACCACGTTGGGTGTTTCAACAGGATAACGATCCGAAACACACATCGAAGTTGTTAAAGGAGTGGTTAGCGGATAGTGGGATTCAAGTCCTCAATTGGCCGGCCCAATCACCCCCGACTTGAATCCCATCTATAACTATAATTCGTGCGGTTTTCTAAGAGATGGCGTAACTTGTATTTTTCCATTGTTATTATTCCATTCGAAGATGCGTTGGAAAGCTACTGTTATTTTACGTCATTTCAGCATATGTCATTCATTTGAAGCGTAAAAAACAATAATTTTTTTTCACTCAAATATGTCGAAATTTGTCCCTGAAAAATTGTTTTTGCGGGGAGTTCTTCTTCATTACTTTATTATGAAGAAAACTGCTGTCAAAAGTCATCGTATTTTGGTGGAAGCTTATGGTGAACATGCGCTAGCTGAGCGAACGTGCCAAAAGTGGTTTGCACGGTTTAAAAGTGGTGATTTTGGCTTCGAAGGCGATGAACGTCCTGGGCAGCCTAAAATGTTTGAAGATGAAGAACTGGAAGCATTAATCTATCAAGATTGTTGATAAACACAAGAAGAGCTCGCAGAATCTTTGGGTGTCACTCAAGCAGCCATTTCAAGACGTTTAAAAGCAGATGGATATATTCAAAAGCAAGGAAATTGGGTTCCACATGAACTCAAAGCAAAAGACATCGAAAGGCGGTTTTGCATGTCAGAAATGCTGCTGGAGCGCCACAAAAGAAAGTCATTTTTGCATCGGATTGTTACTGGTGATAAAAACTGAATCCATTAAGACAACTCCAAGTGCAAAAAATCATATGTGAAACCCGTCCAACCAGCCAAATCAACGGCAAAGCCGAATATCCATGGCGCGAAGGTAATGCTCTCTATTTGGTGGGATCAGATGGGTAATACAGCACACCCATCTGATTCCACCAAATAGAGCTGCTAAAGCCGGATGAAACCATCAATGGACAACGCTACCGAACACAATTAATCCGTTTGAAGAGAGCAGTAGCCGAAAAACGCCCGGAGTATTCGACCAGACACAAGGCAATAATTTTCCATCATGACAACGCTCGGCCCCACGTTGCTATTCCGGTTAAGAACTATTTGGAAAACGGTGGATGGGAAGTCTTACCCCACCTGCTTTATAACCCAGACCTTGCCCCTTCTGACTACCATTTGTTCCGGTCGATGCAGAACGCCCTCACTGAAATACGGTTCACATCAGAGCAGAATATCAAAAATTGGCTTGATTCATTCCTGGCTGGTAAGCCGGCGCAGTTCTTTTGGGATGGGATCCACAAATTGCCAGAAAGATGGAAAAAGGTTATAGCTTCAGATGGGCAATACTTTGAAAAATACTATTGTACATGTTTTTCTTAAATAAACGTTCAAATTTGGAAAAAAAAACGGACGTATTAAATTACATACCCAGTAATTCTGAGGGGATACGATTATGTTATGTGAGACGTCGTAAAGGGCAGCGACTCAATCCTAGATTCTGCATACCCACTTTTAAGCATGGTGGAGATTGTGTGATGTTATGGACCTGTTTTTCGGCAGGAGGTGTAGGTTCATTCTACGAAATAGATGGAATCATGGACCGGCTCAACTATATATCTATTCTAGAATCGGTAATGCTACCACATGCGGAGTGGGAAATGCCACATCGGGTGTTTCAACAGAATAACGATCCGAAACACACATTGAAGTTGTTAAAGGAATGGTTAGCGGATAATGGGATTCGATTCCTTAATTGGGCGACCCAATCACCCGACTTGAATCCCATCAAAAACCTGATTGGTGTCCTTAAAAGCCATGTCGCTGGACAACACTTTTCCAACAGGTCTCACCTATTCAATGCTTTAAAAGTTGAGTGGGAAAATATATCCCAGAATACACTTTCAAATTAATTACTTCTATGCCTCGTCGTTGCTCTTCTGTTACTCAAAATAAAGGATATTACCCTAAATATTAAAAATATTTCTTAGGTTTTGCACAACTTAATTCAGCTACTTTGTTGGTTTACTTTTACAAAAAGTTATGAATTTCAAAACACACTCTATTACACATCATTACATATCCATTTCTTTTTATTTGGTGGGGTAGAGAGTTGAAAAGATTTACTATGAAATGTTGACTAAGCAACTGATGGTTGCTTAGGTTTTGCATAGTACTATATACAGACGGCTCGAAAAATGACCAAAGTACTGGTATGGCTATTATCAAAGAAAATGGTGCAACATTACTCGCAGAGAATCTCCCAAACTTTTTTTCCATCTTTTCGATAGAAGCGCTGGCATTACTCAAATCAGGGAGTAATGTAATGGGTCGCAGCTCATATGGGTATACCTGGGAACGAAGCAGCGGGCATCGTTCCAAAAAATGTTTCAACGGACCATAATGTCGTTATATCTTCTATATCGGCCCAACAAAAAGGATTAAGATACATTATTCAAAGCACACTGGAATGCAAAAATATATGGAAGAATTACCAGCATCATTACTCTTAAATGTTAAAATGCTTCATCCGCCTTAACGTGGTCACACACGCTTGACCCACAAACACCTCTTCAGCAAAGATCCTCCCCAACCTGCTATTTTGATCTATTGACACTAGACTTACAATTAAACATCTCACTTGTGATTGCATAAAAATACAAAAAATGTGTATTAAATATTTCAAAGAAAATCTCATAAATATGCTCAAACTTCCTTCAGAACAAAACACCAAAAACGTGTTTAATTTATTACAAAAACTGGAACTAGAAAGCGAAATCCTATGGATGCCCCTGACCGCCCCCAATTATTTAAGTACACACGTCAAAAGTAAAATTCAAAATAATTATGCACCACAGCAGTAAGCCCACTGTATTTTCTATGTATTATTCTTTACATTTATGTAAGATTAATAAATTAATAAATAAGTAAAATAAAAACTCGTTATTGCATCTGCTGCTAATTTTTGAGACACATTTTACCATAAATTTCTTCCACTAAGTTTCATTCCCATCCTACCGTCCTGTGTAGTGTTTTTTTTTTTTTTTTACCCATACTACTTATCATACCGCTAAAGCTGTCTTTTCTCAACGTTACGCTAATTTATTATCTCCAACAAGAGAGAGAGAGGTTTTTTATTTATGTACATTTTGATTGATTCGTTTTATCACTTAGCATCAGATGTAGCACAAACAACATGTCTGCATACAATTACTGCATTTTTATTCACACTTTTATTTGCTTTTTTTTTAACACTAAACAAACAAGCTGTTGCTTTAAAAAAAAAAAAACAGCAAAATTAAAATTCACTGCACGTACAATTCAACGTCTAACACTTAACTACCTTCCCCACACCCAAGGGAATATTAACATCGTACGTAGGTATTGTTCTAGCTGTGCATGCAGATCAGAAAGTACCCAAAATGGTGAAATAGTGGAAGTAACCCCTTACCCTCGGACCTCTGAGATATTCATAGAGATGAGAACAAATTGGCGCCGTCCGGACCCAAGTCACATAAAACAGTACACGGCCATGATGGTGTATCCATATTTTTAAGCAGGCACCAAGAGATCTATAGACGCGCCATCATATCCCACGGATTTTAATTAGCTGTTAATTACGTTTTCAACGCACTTTTGACTGTTTGTCCTAATTTGGCACTTTCGAGGCTTTCATGGAGTCCGTGGGAACAGCAAAAAGAGGTTCATAATTTATTTATCTATTTCTTTTTTTATGTGCTTCTTCTTCTACGAAGCCTGTCTTCTTCTTTTACGAAGGCAACTTAAAAGGTACACAAAGTGCTGGAAGATGCTTAATTATTTGTCCTTGTTGTTTATTTCACAAGGATAAACAAAAATAAAAAAAAAAGGTTCCAAAAATTTAAGAATTGAAAAAGCCTATCATTTTTGAGGTTTTCAACTGTAAAATAATTTTGACACGATTCAATTTGTAGATACATATAATATATACGAAAGGCTTTTAAAAACAGATGGATGGCAGGACACATTTTTATTCTCACAAAAAACCGTTTTTTTAAGGGTTTGCTTTCAGTTGTCAGCACTTTTTAAGTGACAGCCGATTTATGTTAGTTCGGTATACAATTTTACCAAAAATGTACTTCCACAAGTACAATGCTTGACGAGCACTCGAACGAGGCGATTGGGCATTGAGCTCATCCACTATATGGAAAATTCGGTTACCGAATTTATAACATACATCCATTGAAATGACCGTCGCGGTCGTGTGTGTTGTAAGTTCTATGATTGGACCAAAAACGATTTGTTCTTGATCCTCTTTTTTATCACAAAATTTAGTTCAACGATGAGGCTCAATTTTGCCCCAATGGCTTCGTCAGCAAACGCAGTTAAAATGAAGAAAATACAAATGCCATTTGTCACCGAACCGGGTAACACGATATAATTGATTAATTGCGCGACTTAATACATGGTCTGAAATGTTAATTTCTAAGAGAGGGCACCACTTCAATCCATACCATTTTCAGTTAGTACCAACCTTCAAAAGATACGTGTATGAATTTGACAGCTGTCGGACGATTAGTTCTCGAGATATAGCGTTGTGAGTGAAACAACTTTTGCTTTTTGATGGGAAAAAATGCAGTCGATGCAAAGAAATGGCTTGATAAGTGTTACTCGGACTCTGCACCAGCCGAACGAACCATTCGTAAGTGGATTGAAACATTTAAAAGTGGTAATACAAGCACCGAAGATGATGCACGCAGTGGACGTCTAAAAGAGGCTGTTTCAGATGAAAACATCAAAAAAGTCCACAAACTGATTACGAATGACCGTAAAGTGAAGTTGATCGAGATAGCTGAGGCTCTGAAGATATCAAAAGAGCGTGTTGCATATATCATACACGAATATTTGGACATGCGAAAGCGTGGGCGTTTGCCCACAGTCGACCAAAAACAACAACGTGTTGATGATTCAGAGGAGTGTTTAAAGCTATTCAACCGCAATAAAGCTGGATTATTGCGTCAGTATGTGACGATGGATGAAACTTGGCTCCATCACTTCACACCAGAGTGAAGTTGGCAGTCAGCTGAGTGGCAAGCAGGCGATGAACCTCGTCCAAAACGACCAAAAACTCATCAGTCGGCTGGCAAGGTTATGGCATCCGTATTTTGGGATACACATGGCATACATAATTTTCATCGACTATCTCCAAAAGGAGCAAACTATCAACAGCGAATATTACATTGCGTTGTCGCGTTTGACGGACGAAATTGCAGAAAAACGGCCGCATTTGAAGAAAAAGAAAGTGCTGTTTCATCAAGACAATGCACCGTGTCACAAGTCGATAAAAACGATGGCAAAATTGAATGAATTCGGCAACGAATTGCTTCCCCACCCACCGTGTTCTGTAGATTTGGCCCCTAGCGACTATTTCCTGTTCGCAGACCTCAAAGGAATGCTTATCGGAAAGAGATTTAAGACCGATGAAGAAGTAATCGCCGAAACAGAGGCCTATTTTGAGGCTAAACCGAAATCGTACTACAAAACTGGTGTCGAAAAATCGTTTCAATCAGTGTATCGCCCTCGAAGGCAACTATATTGATAAAGGATAACAATTAATAGTAAAAATAACATTGATTAAATAGACTTACTTTTATTGGTATGCTCGACAATCGAACTCAGCCACAGCTGGCTTTATTGTAGCAAATTCTCTCAGGTGCGCATGACCATATACCATAATACCACTAGAACGACTTCAGCTAAATCTAAACAGATCAACTCGTTAGACAGATCGCTGTAGATTGGGAGTAAGCCCCCATAAAACTGATCTTATCCTCTTTTCCAGGAAATATGAAATTACAATAAACGGTACCAGTTCCGTCTTTTCCTAAACAGCAAAATATCTGGGTCTCATTTTTGACAGTAAACTAAATTGGGAACCTAACTTGCAATATCAAGAGCATTATAGGCATTGTTTATAGTCCCAAACGGAGTTGTTCTTTTGAAGCTATGTTTTCCGCACTCCTAGAAGTCTCCCCATTATATGAACACGTAATATAATATATGTGGCGATTTCAACGCTGACCTTTTCAAATAGCAGATCTCACCAACTCTTGGATTTAGCTGTTATTAACGCATATGCTACCGGCTTAACACCTAACTGCTCCTCAAGTCTTCTGGACCTTTTGTTGATATCTGATCGGTCAAATGTGTTACTGCAGGACCGGTTATCATTGGAAGGTGTCACTGACCACGATCTAATTTTCTGCACCTATAACATTGATTTATCTCGTACCCATATACTATTTCTTTCCAAGGGGGTGTGGGGTGGCCGTTGTGTAGTGGTATATGCATAGACTCCTTAAGCAAATGGTCGTGGGTTCGAATCCCGTGAGAGGCAATTCTCTTAAAAAGTCTTTTCATAGAATTTGTATGTAGTTTTATGTAAATCTCGTCGTCGTCAACTCTGACTTAAGTCATAACACTGATGTTGGAGTGGTTGCTGGCTGGGCTAAATGTAACGGACTAACAACTAACTAACAACTACTAAGACCCACTGATTGGAGATACACTTGCTCCAGTTTGACAACCACCTCCAGAAAAATACCGAAACCTAGTACACCTGAGTTTCAAACTACTACACGACTGGCCCTGGACAAAAGCCAGTAAAAGGGTATTCATATCCCCTTGGTGCACGCGCGGTAAAAAAAAATCAGAGATCTCGATTCAGTAGATAACTAGGCACTGCAAGTTGTTATTTTGTCTCATTAAAGTTCGTAGGAAACTCTATTCGAAGTGGAAGCGAAATTCAACAAATCTGAATTGGGTAAACTTCTGTCGAGCACGTAATTTCTCATCTCCTATCACGAGACTCTCTAAGAAAAGATATTTTTTTTCTAGGCTGGGAATGGACTAAAATCCCAAAAAGCTCTGTAGCATCTTACGCACGATTGGTGATGTTGTAGACGTCTTACCTAATCTTGATGATCTTAATGATACTTTATTATCCACTTAATTAGAAAGTACAACTTCTTTACCCAACCTTCAACATTTTTCTGAAACACCCACAATTTTTGAATGTGAAGATGTATCGGAAGTTTATGTTATTACTATCATTCGGTTACTCAAATTGGAGAGGGTGGAGTAGCTTTTCGGTTTGTCAAAATGGTATGAACCCACATTATTCGTGTAATTACTGACGTAAATAATTTTTGCAATACGTCATCTTCATTTCCGTCTAGTTAGAAGCTGGCTAAAGTAAATTCTGTCCCCAAAAACACTCATTCGTCTTTGGCAGCAGACTTTCGAACCATCAGTATATTACCTTGCATTTCAAAAGTTTTGGAAAAAGTCCTGGCCAAGCAAATCTCAAGTCATCTAGATCATCATAAGCTACTTGCTTCGGTCCAGTCTGGTTTTGGAGCCAACCGTAGTTGCTCTACAGCTGTGATAAAATTGATGATATAAAGATCAACAATGACTCAGACTTCCTCACAATACTTGCGCCCTTGATTTTTCAAAAGCTTTTAACACAGTCAACAATTCAATCCTTTCTGTAAGGTATAAGAAGGTATTTTGGTTTTAGTGAATGTTCGGCGAGTCTCATAACTAATTACTTAAATAAGCGCTGTTAAAGGATTGTGGCTGGTGACAAATCCTTTCGTATCAGAAATATACAAGCAGGAGTACCACATGGCCCTATACTGGGTCCGATATCGTTTTACATATTTATTAATGCTCTCCCCAAAGTTTGCTCAAACGCTAGTCTTTACTTCTTTGCGGATGATGCGCAAATATATTTATCTAGACCTATATTGGTCTAGTTGAGGATCTTGCTTGCAGATTGAGTGAGGATTTATCCGCAATCTACTAATGGTTGCTGCGTAATTGTTTGACCCTTTACCCAGCAAAGTCTCAGCTGATTTTAATATCTTAAAAACATAACAATACTGAACTACTGCCGCCCATTTACCTCAGCGCAATTGCAGTTCGTGGAGACTGTAACAAACCTGGGTTTTAAGATAAGCCCATAATTACAATTTTGGAAGAATTAACAGAGGTCTACGCAAACTTTGGCTGCTCTCTAGTTCTTCTCCTGTTAATATGAGGCTGAGACTTGTTAAAACTTTACTTGTTACGTATATCATCAAACTCGACTCCCTATCTCAGCATAAACTTACTTTACTTATTACTTATTCAATGATATGGTAAGGTATGTGTATGAGCTTCGTCGACACGACCGCATATCCAATAATCATACAAATATCCTTGGTTGTATGTTCCAACAGTTCTTGCAGGTAAGGTGCTAAATTTTCATGCACAAAATTATTCAGAACAGTTCGCGCGTTCGCCTAGAACATACAACCTTATAACTTCATCCCCAAACTATTTGAACTACTTGCGTCCTTTTTTCGTCTTTGCCACCAGACAAAACAAACAACAAAACAAATAGTTGGAGACATAAAATTAAAAAGTGCTATTTTGAAGCATATTCTATAAAAATGCAACATCAGACTATTTCCTGTTCTTTACTATTCCCCTCCTCCACACTATCCTTTCCTAGTTTCTGTATCTCTTAATGTTAAATACAAATATTAAAGTAATCTTGTATATTATCCGTAATTTTAAGTACTATAAGTCCTTAATTAAATAAATTTAAATTGAAATTGAAATTGAACATTCAAGAATGAGTCAAGAAAGCTATAGCATTGTAGTTTTATTCTCCAGAAAAAAAGCCATTGGGAATAAACGGTTCCTTCAACCTCCCATAACCCACTTGCTATACATCTCAGTAATAAGATCAATTTCCACCTATAAGGTACAGCGCTTTCTGGTGGACGGCCTTAGGCAATGCAATCCACTGTAGCAAACTAAGCGAAGTCCAAAGAACAACGTGGATTTGCATAAGCCGAGCCCTTCGCTCTATCCCCTTCGCTGCTCTGGATATTCTGTTTCACTTAAAACACTCAATTTGTTCAGCAGGCAAGTAGCTGCGACGGCAGCTATTCGACTAACATTAACTACAATACATAATGGACAAATAATTTATTTTCATCATATTAATGTTGTTCCTCGAAGCACTTTTTATTAGCACTTTTTGGTATATTCTTTATCTCTTCCAGCAATGCCGTTTTTATTCCCTCAATTGTTGCAAGTCTCCGTCCTTTTATAGGTCAATTCAGTGTTTTAGAGCACTTGATTCCATTTTTTACACAAAATTTGATGCAAATTCTTTGCTCCATATAATAATTATAATAATTAAAAAACGCCAGGCACACCAAAACACGTCTTACCATCCTATCTGTCAAAAACAAACTAAGTATGCTATATACTTGAAACTTTGAAAAGATATTCGGGACATGTGTACCACCACAGCAAAAAGACAATCGGTAATCGAATGTACGTTGCCCGTGAAATTTTAAAAATTTCAGCTTCAGCTCACAACTCGTACTAGGTATCCTCTCAGAGAACACAGATTACACTGCACACAAAGGAGCTTTGACTGCCGATCATCTCTTAGGGAGATGGCAGAGCAGTTCCACCTCCACCTATGTTGGGTACCGGGCTACATGAGCATTCCAGGGAATTGTAGAGCAGGCGAACTCGCCAAAATTGGAAACACTCTACCTATTCTACTGGAAGAGGATAGCATCGGTATACCAATTGCTACTTGCAAATTAATATTAAAGCTGGATGCGAACAAGAGAACAGAACTTAGGTAGACTATTGGATCAACATATATGTCCAAAGCTGGATCTGAATCGCTTTAGGAGTTTTTATCTTCTGAATAGGAAACATCTCAGAGCCATCATAGTTGTCATAACTGGACACTGCTTTATAGATCTGACGTCTTCGAAATGATTTCTGTAGAAGTTGCATAGACGAGGAGGAAGAAGATATAATCCTCCACCTACTCTGTACATGCCCAGCTCTCTCCACTTAGGAGCTTTCTCCTACAATGACTTAAGCGATCTAATGAATATAGACGTTAATAGTCGCAGAAGGTCAAATTGGTTCCAAGATTAGAAGGTTCACACATTCACGTGGCAGCAACGTGGCCTAAGTTTCTACATTTCCATGTGTAAATAAGTTTCAACACTTTATGAACATTGTTGATGAAGCAGTTTCTGCGAGTCGAAATAACCGTGATATTGTTCGACCCCAAAACAGTGATACTGGTTTTTTTTTTTTTTTAACATACATACCATGTACGTATGTGCTAAGAAAGATTCGTCGTATTCCTCTTCAAAACAGATATTTATACGAGCCAGTAGATTCCATCACAAGTGAGTGATTATAAATTATGGAAATGATTCGTCATTGAAGGAAAATCTGTAGAATACAATTCTGCCAAGCCCTCATACTAGCTCTTTCGTAGAAACTTAATTTTTTCCATTCAACCAACGAAGAAGACATTAATTTTATCTTAATAATAATAAATTACTGCACGTCATTATCCTGACCAGATTCTCAATTGACAGATTGACGAGAGACACAACATCAATCTGCGAAAATCATGGTCGGTGAAGCAGGGATAAGCCTATTTATGAAAAAAAAAAAAAACCCAGACATCATTATGACATGAAAATTGGTATGCAGTAACGATGGTTTGCTGAAAATTCAATTACATGTATGGAGAACCGAGATTAGAGAAAGTGAATAACCTCAGAGGTGGAGTACAAACATGTGCTTATTCAGGGTTTTAATGTTTTAGTGGGAAAATAACATAACCGTAACTACGATTAAAGTATTGTATATGTTTGACAAGAAAGCACGTCACGTCACTGCAATCTTTTTGCATAACTAATCGCACAAAACAGTCAATTTGACACTGAATATAAAAAGGATGAACTATTTTTCTAATAAATAGTTTTCTTTTAAGAAAGCTTAACCATGAAATTGGTTAAAGTGTTGAGAAAGATACACTTAAAAGATTTTTAAATATTTAAGTGATTTTGAGTTTTTCGTTTGCGCTTTTAATTCTAAAACCTCAAACTTGAGATTTGTACATATGTTATATACAGATAGCTCCTTTCGAAATAAGAAAAAAATATTCCTAAAATTTAAGAGCGACTTGTTATGCGATGGCTGCATCTGCATCCGCAAAAATCATACAGAGGTCAGAGCGAACAAGTGAAACACAAGTTAAAATCTCGCACTGGAAAAAATTTATTCATAACAACTTCTACAGGAACTTCTTGGAGGCATATAATTTCGTGTAATACAATGTAAGTACAAAGAGTGATATCCAAAATAACCTTAAAAAAATCAAAATAATCTATTTTGAAGTATTGTTGGGTTATGCTTTAGAAGCATATCTTGTTTAAGCCATATAGCTATTCAGATATCTAAAAAGCTTTAGCAAGAAGGGAATACAGCGGGATTGTAATATCCGTCAATAAATAATGTACTATCCATTGGGTATTTATTGAAGGTTCTCTGGGTCGGAGCTGTGGTGTCCATTCGCTCAGCAAGGCTCACCGATCTCAGAGGTAAATTCAGAAGATTCCTGTGAAATCCATGCCGTAGTAGAGTACATGGTGCTCGTCATCCATTTGCCGTCATTAAAACAGGACTCTTTCTCTGTGCCACACAGATAACAGGAATGTTAGGGATCTTGTATGAAGTAAATTTCGTATTATAAGAGAGTTCCATGTTAGCCAACATCCTCTTGAGCGCAAAAAACCAGTGATTTCTACGCTGATGTAGATACTGCAATTCATGGCATTTACTTTAAAAAATGATATTATGTAAATTTTGGCCACGACTACGTCTGAAGTAGTCCATTCTGAAGGTCCAATTTTGGCGACTCTTTCGAGCGTAGCAACTGGTATCTCGCGGATACCACTAGTAATGTTGGCTTCTAAAGCTATAATCATGGCTGGCTTATTCCTGAAGGTCTGAAACTTTACATATCCCCAGAGAAAATAGTCCAAAGATGTAATATCGCACGATCTAGGCGGCCAATTTACCGTAGCAAAACCTAAAATTAAGTGCTCACCATAATGATTTCTTAACAAGTCCATTGTTTCAAGCGCTGTATGACTCGTAGCGCTGTCTTGTTGAAACCATAGCTCACTGAGACCATGTGCTTGAACATCTGGAAGCACAAGGTCCGTTAACATTCTGGTTTGCTTAATTTTTGAAGGAATAGGACCATTGAATCCACCAGCCCATAAACCACACCATACCGTTGTTTTAATGGATGTAATGCTAGCTCTTGGTACTCTTCGGTCTGCTCATCAGCCCAAATACTGCAGTTTTGTTTATTAACGTATCCATTGAGCCGGAAATGGACTTCATCACTGAACAACATTTCACGGTTAAGCACCGGATTTTCATTGAGTTTTTCCAGAACCCATTCACTGAAAATATGACGCAAATTCAAGTTGTCTGGCTATAGTTCTTGCACAAGTTGAATTTTTTACGCTTTTGGTTCGAGATCCTCACGTAAAATACTCCAAGTTGTCGAATACGCCAAACCAAGCTGCTGAGAACGATGACAAATCAATTCGTAATGGTCTTCGCGTACTCTTTTAGCTACAGCTGCTATAGTCTCTTCACTACATGCTGGATGTGGTCTAACCGTCGAGTATCATCCACTAATGTAAACTAGGACTCAAATGGTTGAATGGCGAATAGTATTGGTAATAGTGGTTTTAGTAGGTCGATTATGCGCACGGTAAGTTCCTCGAATTGCACGAAAAACATTTCTCACAGAACGCTGATTTTCGTAATACAGCTGAACAATTTTGAGACGCTGTTGTAGTGTGAATCTTTCTGTAATGAACTGCCGAACGATGAATCACGCATGTTCTGCCAAGAAAAGCCTACTAAAAATCCAAGCTAACGATGAACCACCCCTTATTTGCGCAGCTAAAGAAAACGAAATCTGCAACTACATCAAAATTAAACTGAAAATAGTGACGTCGGTGATGTGCTGATGTACTCAGAAAAGTACAGACCAATTTTGATTGCTGCCACTTCGAAACCTTTATTGACGGTTTCTGTGTTCGCCCAATCACAACAATGTTACTGTTACTGAAATTATATATATTTCATTGTTCACTTCCATTTTTTCTTGTTTTGGCTTAGCAGGATTCTTTTTAGGGCGATTTCAAAAAAGTCACATGACAGCGACCGCCTTGTCTAAAATCTTTTTTTCATATTGAAGGTATTGGTTAATTCATTACAGAGTAATGAGAATTTTCCATAGTTATCCTGCACAACTTGAAAAGTTTGGCAGGGATGTCAGAAATAGACATAGCGTTGCAGAGCTTGTCCCTTTACATGCTAGCATATGCGCCTTTCTGGTTTTTCCTAGTTCTACTGAATGATGAATGTTTGATATGTGAATAGTGAAATTTCCTGGCCTAAAACTGGCCTAAAACCGTACTGATATGAACCAACGTGATGGTACGATGATGATTCAGATATTCAGATAATATGGCAGAAAAATGTTTATGGTAGACGTTTAGGTGTCTTATATGTCCATAGTTGGTACAGTCAAAAGAGTTGGGGAAACTCTTGGATCGGAAAAACCATGCTTATATTCTATCCTTCGGGCATGTTTTCATCTGACCATATTATACAAATGAACTTTTATACTTATCATATCAGAAGCAGCTTCTCTGATATCTCGTTGAAAATGTTCCTATTAGTGTTCTTCAACGCCGAACTTTGGTGGTCTTACTTATGTACTTCGTCGTATGAGTGATATCCAATTATCCGAGGCGATGTTAACTCCTTGGTAAGTTGGAACATCCAGTCTGATGTGGATCGCAATACCATTCATCTTGCTGGTTTTCGATTGTTTAGGGATAACCATCGCCGTCCACAGATGTTGAGAAGTGAGAACTATACTACTAATTCTAAACCGGAATCAATTATTGGATGTTTGTGTTATGCAAACTGTGCTTAACGATAATTCTCTTTAAACGGCTTTCTTTTAGCAACATCCCGGTTTCATAGCTATGGTCTTGGACGATAGGTAAGACAGTGGAACAAATTTTAAGCTCTTTTGAAAAAATAGCTTTGGACGAATATTTGGTCCTGACTGTGAGGAGGGCGTATGGAGAAGAAGACTCAACCATGAACTCTATTAGCTGTACAAAGATGTGGACATACTACCTAGTGCAAAAATCCGACGACTTTATTGGCTCAGCCACATCGAGCAGATGGCCGATAATGCTCAAGCTAAGAGGGTCTTCGAATCCAAGCCACGAAGTTTAAAGATCTATCGATCGCGGATATAAGGCAGCTTTGTTTTTCGAACTGGAAACAACACAGGAGTCGTAATGGATGAAAGGCTATAGTTTTTCAGGCTTTGACTCTCTTAGTGTTGCTAGCCTGATAAGTAAGTAAATATTTATTTGAGATATCGAATAAACTTTTATTTTCCATTAAAGTCCATCTCAAAGCATTATGAATGAAACTTGACTTCATTCGTAACGCAGCGGTCATCAACATCAACGAAATAATAAGACCCAACGAGGCTGCTGACATGAAACCACATCAAACAGCCAACTTTTGTGGATGTAGTGGCATCAATTTGAGAATGTTCGCTGATTTAAATGGTCATCTGGCCTTTGATCTGATTGATTAAATTAAATATTAAATTCAATTACCAAAAAAGGACATAGGTATTTTTCTAAATTGACTCAAAAGCCACGTTTTATCGTTAGCTCTCGGTTATCTCTTTGGGCTGATTATATTATACGTACTTTGTCGGCATGTGTAAAGGAAATATTTGTGCCCTTAGATGTCCTCTAGACCATCCTGTCGTTTAGAGTTGTTTCCCATCGAACAAAGTTAAGACAGATTATGTTCAAAATAGGAAAGACATAGAGTAAGAATATTCATTTTATTTTACCTTTTTTAAGAGCAGTAACAAGAAGGAAGAAAAATCTTTTCTCTCAATTTTATGCGAGTGAGGTCAGTACAATATTTGTAGTTATTATGTATCATAAAACATACGCAATCTATCTTCGTTGTGCGTGCGAAATTAATAAGATATCCGCTGATATAATTTCTTTGATGTCCAGTCGAATACATGATACGAGATAATCGCGTGAGCATCACTCACATGTGAACGTGCATTACTTTAAGATACTTTCAAACAATTGATAACTTTTTATAACTAATACGCAGTATGTAGTCGAATACAAATACGAATACTTACCACCATTAGGTCAATAGATCTCGCAATTTTATTTAAAATTTTAATACCAAGACCACACACAGTACAAACAATCAATTAATTGAAAAAGTATCTTATTTGGTACAATGGCTTCATATTTATTTAAACAAATTTTGTTAGCAAAAACATTGAATATTTTGTTATGTACAAATTACGTTTATTACATCACAGGAAATGAGGTCGGAAAAATAGATTTTTGGAAATATCAAGTGTGACTTTTGTCAGGATATGAGTTCGTTATAGATGGGAGTCAAGTCGGGTGATTAGGCCGGCCAATTGAGGACTTGAATCCCACTATCCGCTAACCACTCCTTTATCAACTTCGATGTGTGTTTCGGATCGTTATCTTGTTGAAACACCCAACGAAGTGGCATTTCCCACTCCGCATGTGGTAGCATTGCAGATTCTAGAATGGATTTATAGTTGAGCCGGTCCATGATTCCATTTATTTCGTAGAATGGACCTACACCTCCTGCCGAAGAATAGGTCCATACCATCACACAATCTCCACCATGCTTTAAAGTGGGTTTGCAGAATCTAGGATTGAGTCGCTGCCCTTTACGACGTCTCACATAACATAATCGTATCCCCTCAGAATTATTGGGTATGTAATTAATTTCGTGCGGTTTTTTCAAAATTTGAACGTTTATTTAAAAAGAACATGTACAATAGTATTTTTCAAAGTATTGCCCATCTAAAGCTATGACCTTTTCCCATCTTTCTGGCAATTTGTGGATCCCATCCCAAAAGAACTGCGCCGGCTTGGCAGCCAGGAATGAATCAAGCCAATTTTTGATATTCTGCTCTGATGTGAACCGTATTTCAGTGAGGGCGTTGTGCATCGACCGGAACAAATGGTAGTCAGAAGGGGCAAGGTCTGGACTATAAAGCGGGTGGGGTAAGACTTCCCATCCACCGTCTTCCAAATTGTTTTTAACCGGAATAGCAACGTGGGGCCGAGCGTTGTCATGATGGAAAATTATTGCCTCGTGTCTGGTCGAATATTCCGGGCGTTTTTCGGCTACTGCTCTCTTCAAACGGATTAATTGTATTCGGTAGCGTTGTCCATTGATGATTTCATCCGATTTTAGCAGCTCATAATACAGCACATTCACCTGATAACCCCAAATAGAGAGCACTACCTTCGCGCCATGGATATTCGGCTTTGCCTTTGATTTGGCTGGTTGGCCGGGTTATGATTTTTTGCACTTGGGGTTGTCGTAATGGATTCATTTTTCATCACCAGTAACAATCCGATGCAAAAATGACTTACTTTTGTGGCGCTCCAGCAGCATTTAGGACATGCAAAACCGCCTTTCGACGTCTCTCGGCTTGAGTTCATGTGGAACCCAATTTCCTTGCTTTTGAATATATCCAGCTGCTTGTAAACATTTTGAAATGGCTGCTTGAGTGACACTCAATGATTCTGCGAGCTCTTCTTGTGTTTGGCAACAATCTTCATAGAGTAATGCTTCCAGTTCTTCATCTTCAAACTTTTTTGGCTGCCCAGGACGTTCACCGTCTTCAAAGCCAAAATCAACACTTTTAAATCGTGCAAACCACTTTTGGCACGTTCGGTCAGTTAGCGCATGTTCACCATAAACTTTCACCAAAATACGATGACTTTTGGCAGCAATTTTCTTCATATTAAAGTTATGAAGAAGAACTCCCCGCAAAAACACTTTTTCAGGCACAAAGTTCGACATATTTGAATGAAAAAAAAAAAATTATTGTTGTTTACGCTTCAAATGAATGACATATACTGAAATGACATACAATGACAGTAGCTTTCCAACGCATGCTCCAATGGAATAATAACAATGGAATAATACAATTTACCCCATCTCTTAGCAAACCGCAATTAAGTTATAGACCCAATAGTTCTAAAGGAAGAAGTTGCTGCAGGAATGAAGTGCGTAAATTTTAGCAAAATGTAAGCAGGACATAGTTAGTGCTGAGAATTTGGAAAAACAAAGTACCAAATGCTGAATATTGAAAGGTAAAGAATAAAGAATAAAACACTATTAGGCAGGCCATGCCACTTAACTCGGACGAAACCCGTAAAAACTTCCGTCCTCTAGACTTAGTCGATAGGTGATCCGAAGAATCTGAGATTTACACATAGATGGCGACTCTAATAACATACTGTAATATTGGCTTGAATGCGAATAGCGTCATCTATATTTGAATAGTATAAAACTCAACCATTGGAGGATGGGGAACTCAAATATTTAGCGAATATTCTACCAAAACAGAAAGTTGTATGAAATGGTAGATGGTAAAGAATGTTCTCGAAAAATGTCAGGGGAGTATAAATATCAGCATCCCCCAAGATATGCAAGTCAGTTCTAAACTGGAATTTGAAATGTAAATTACGATCAGTGATAAAGTGGTTTAGCTAAAAGATAAAGAAAAGTAAGAGTGGTCGAGAAAGGCGATTGGATTGTGAATTGTAGTTATATTGAATAAAGCGGTTGTATTGAAAGGATAGACATTATATAATACCCATACGATTAAGCTAGTGATGACCTTCAAACAATACATGTTATTGGTGACATTTTGACCATTAGTCTTCGAGATATTAAAGTTTTAGTGACGCACCTTTTGATATTTTCAAAACTATCGGCAAAACGAGTTTCGTCCGTTTATAAAACAAAGTTATTTGATGTGAAAAAAAACCGTTATAATTCAATGATGGCATGCAAAGTGTTATAAAATATTTGCTTCGATTGTTTGAATTCAATTCGGTCTACAGACAAATGAAACTGAAGGTACTAGGCACCTTAATGTTACACAGGAGATCATAAAAAAGTCCACAATGTCATTTTAAACAAACGTAAAGCGAAAGTGCGTGAGATAGCTGAAATCGTAGACCGAGTATATCAAATTTTGGGTATGCGAAAGCTCTGTTCGCAATTGGTACCGCGTTTGGACTGAAGGGTCCAAGGGAGCTAAACTCTGAGCTTTTTAAAGCTAAAAGGATCAAATGATTATGTGCATTAATAAGCTGCGATTAAAATTTATTCTCACCATCGATCATGAAGAAAGAAGGTTCCTTGAACAATACTTACTTCAGTGCAATAAATATACTAAACACCCATCGTTAACAACCTGACAAGTCCATATCAGTACAGTTTTAGATCTGGTGGATCTAATCTACCATCAACCATACATTCACACGTCAGCAAATCTTGGAGAAATCCACAGAATACCAAATCGATACACACCGCCTCTTCTTCAATATCAAGGGAGCTTATGATAGTGCATATAGAGAAGCTAGAAGCTAGAAGAAGAATGGATGATGTTGATAGAAAACTCCTGCTTCTCTATCAAAACCAAGCAATATGCTACCAAATCTGAAGTCAAAGAATGGCTTGGATACGGCGATGCTCACGTGATAATCACATGACTTCTTCATCGTTGAAAGAATTGTGTGAAAATGTTAATCCAACATTCGAGACTACTGCAGTATCTTTATCGGCGCGGCGATCAAGTAAAAATCGTTGTTTCACATAAAGCGCATCATATACGAAAGCCACGAGTATATTTATCTTTTAGCAGAAAAAAACAAGAGTTACTCCAACAGCAGTAAGATGCGTATCGTTACCAAGGCTAGAGCTATACGCAGCACTCCTTTTAACGAAATTGTTTCATCGTGTCAAGAGGGCCATACAATTTGAAAACCTTGAAACTCTTGCATGGTCTGACTGACTACATTGCTATGAATCAGAGGAAGCCCAACAATTCGCACTACATTTGTGGTCAGCAAAATCCAAGCGCTAACAACTGCCAATGCTTGCCGATACATTGGCACTAAAGAAAACCAAGCGAATATTGGCTCACGAGAAATGTTACAACATGATTTTATCAACAGCTACATTGGAATTTTTCCGTAAACGGAGCAGGAAACAAAAAAGGAAAATAAGAAGGCTGATATAAAATCATCATTTTATAAAAACGAACTAGCAAATCTAAAAGTGGGCTCCGCTGGTGTCATCTGTGACTGTTTAATTATCAACAATTAATACTGTCAACGATTTTAAAATAGAAGACCATTGGAGAGTCACGGACTCATGCTTGATGAAACAGATGGAGAGCGAAAGCAGCTCATCAGACTTGATCATGGTGAACTATTTCACAAGGAGATAATAACGCTAAAAGAGGAGAGAAGCATCAGAAGGACCAGGCATATTCTTCCCTTGAATCCAAACTTAACAAACTCCACCATATCGTTTAGCCAGAAACATCCAATAATATTCAGAAACTCATATCACTTTGCGAGATTGGCCATCAGCGATGTGCAGACTAGTGTCAAGTTTATCAAAGACCACCTTAAAAGAAAAGTCGGAACAGCTAGGCTTACAATTGAGGAATGTGTTACAATGCTCACTCAAATCGGGGCATACCTCAATTCAAGACCGTTATGCCTAATGACGTCCAAGCCAAATGATTTGACAGTTTTCACTCCAGGACATTTTTGGATCGGAGAATTAGTAATTACTCCGCCTGAAAGAAATTAAATAGAGAAAAACATAAACAACCTCGACAGGTGGAGATATATTCAAAGACTAACACAAGAGTTCTGGAAGTACTGGAGCACAACTTAATTTGCTACAGCCACGACCAAAATGGCGTCAGCAACAGCCGAGTATCAAACTTGGACACATAGTTCTCTTCAAGGAGATTTGTCGTGAATACGTCTTGGTGACCATAATGACAGAAAAAGGAGTCGAGTCCTGAAACGTCCGATCGCAAAACTATTCCACTTGCCGGAAACTAATCTAAACTAAAACTAACTAAAGAAACAGCCTTTTAGTGAATAAATAACACCTACCCTACAACCATAATTAAATTTCTCTCTAGTAAGCACAGTAAACCGACTTGCCACTAAATTGAATTATGGATAACCAACCATAGCAGATACAACTTTGTATCTTTCTCGGCACTCGCAAAAATCACAATCCAACATGAGGGAAAACACAGAGACCCGAACAACAACAAGAAGACACGACGGGGATGAAGCAACAAGAAACAAAATTAAATCCACACCACAAGAGACAGAGATCTGGAAGCATACATATCTACACAGCGCAACACAACATTCCACGTTGGAAATCCTGCACTCCGCATTACCGGGAGCATGTTTTTTTTTTTTTTTTTTTATTCCTTTTATTTTACTTGCTTCAGTTCATCTAACTGAAAGAGTTTGATGGGCTTTTTCATTTAGTTCATCCAACTGAAAAGGTAGCTACCGCTTGCGAATCGCCTATTCCCGCACAATTAAGGGACATCTGTAACATATTAGCACTTTATTTAATACCACCTTGTAAAAAAAGTTCCCGATGGCGTCACCGTGTGGCGCTCCCATTGTTCCAATTTGAGTTCTGTTTTTTTTTTTATTATTATTATTAAGTTGGTACATCTGTTGTTGACATTCCCTATAAATCTTAGCGTCATAGCTTGCCATTTACAAAAGTTACGTAGTACATATATCTCTGTGTACACACACAGCGATTTTTTACAATTTTAGAAATGGATTTAAATTTGTAACAACGAATTTGTATTAAATTTTGCGTAAAAAACGGATTTAATGGTGCGCGAACGTTGGAAATGTTGGAAAAGTGTTTCAGCAACGATTCTTTTAAGAAAACGGTCGTTTAATAGTGGCACGAGCGGTTCAAAAGTGCTCGCGAGGCAATCGAAGATGATGAACGCAGTGGCAGACCATCGACATCGAAAACCGCCAAAAGACCTCCATTTCTTGCAAAAAAGAGATCGTGTTGTCGTCTCAAAAGAGATGATTTGCTAGGCTGAATCCTTTCCAACATTCATCAAAAGAATCATTACTGGAGACGAGAGTGGATTTATGAGTACGTTAGGCAAGTGACATCACCAAATGAGCCGAGACCAAAAAAAACCCGTCCTTTTCAGTCAAAAAAGAAGGCAATGAATGCATCATGAATTTTTGCCAGAAGGCCAGACAGTAAACAAAGAGTATTATTTTGGAGTTATGAGACGTTTGCGTGAAGCAATTCGCCGAAAGAGACCAAAATGGTAGGCAGAAAGCTCGTGGATTTTGCACCATGATATCGCAACGTCGCACAGTGCCATCATTATTTGTAATTTTTTGGCGAAAAATGCAACAAATACCATCCAACAGCCACCGAATTCACCTGATTTGGGTCCCTGTGACTTCTTTCTGTTCAATCGAGTTAAAAAACCACTACGGGGAACGCGTTTCAACAGCCGATGGACATACCGAAAGCCGAATATAAAAAATGTTTCGAGGATTGGATGCAGCGCTGCCATAAGTGTGTTGCAGTCAATGGGGATTAATTTGAAGGGGATAATATAGATTTAAATGAATAAACTTGTATTTATGTTCTGAATTTCAACAGAAAAATTCTTCGTCGATTATTAAGTCCCGTTCGCGAGGAAGCTGAATGGATGAGAAAGTACAACGCGAATTTTATGAGCTGTTTCATGATGTGGATGTAGTCCAAAAAGCTGAAACACGTCAACATATGTTCTAGTAAAGAGGGTCTTCGAATCACAGCCATTATGTTTGACGTGACAAGGCAGAGCGAACATCCGTTTTAAGGACCAAGTGCGGAAGGCTAGTCAAGAGCCTGTTAAGTAAGTAAGAATGGAAGAACTAAAAATTTTGGATATGACAGTGCCATATTTCATTAATTTTTTTTTGACGAAAAATGCAACAAATACCATCCAACAGCCACCGAATTCACCTGATTTGGCTCTCTGTGACTTATTTCTGTTCAATCGAGTTATAAAACCAGTAGCCGAGAGAAAGTAATGGAAAAATCGCAAAAATGATTCGAGAATTGAATATAGCGCTGGCATAAGTGTGTTGCAGACGATGGGGATTACTTTAAAGGGGTCAATATAAGGAGGGGGGAATAGGCTTTTTATGACAGATCGCGCGTGATTCCTATCAAACGGTTCCTATTTTTTAGTATCGTTTGGCAAATCATCATGGAAAGATTCATACCACAACAGTGTCTCCAAACTGTTCAGCTCTATTACGAAAATCAGGGTTCTGTGAGAAATGTTTTTCGTGCGATTCGAGGAACTTACGGTGCGCATAATCGACTGAATACTGAAACAACTATTGCTAGTCTTAGTTTACATTAGTGAATGATACTCGACCGGTTAGACCACATCCAGCACGTAGTGAAGATACTATAGCAGCTGTAGCTGAGAGTGTACGCGAAGAACGTGACGAATCGATTCGTGATCGTTCTCAGCAGCTTGGCTTGGCGTATTCGACAATTTGGCGTGAGGATCTCGGCCTAAAAGCGTACAAAATTCAACTTGTGCAAGAATAAAAGCCAGACGACTTGAATTTGCGTCATGTTTTCAGTGAATGGGCTCTGGAAAAACTCAATGAAAATCCAGTGTTTTATCTTGAAATTTGGTTCAGTGATGAAGCCCATTTCTGGCTCAATGGATACATTAATAAACAAAACTGCGGTATTTGGGCTGATAAACATCCCGAAGAGTACCAAGAGCTACCATTACATTTATTAAAAACAACGGTATGTTGTGGTTTATGGGCTGGTGGAATCATTGGTCCATATTTCTTCAAAAATGAGGCAAACCAGAATTTTACCTTCAATGGTAAACGTTATCGCGCCATGTTAACGAACTATGTGCTTCCAGAAGTTCAAGCACATGGTCTCGGTTAGCTCTAATTTCAACAAGACGGCGCTCCGAGTCGTACAGCGCTTGAAACAATGGACTTGTTAAGAAATCATTTTGGTGAGCAATTAATTTTAGGTTCTGCTACGGTAAATTGGACGCCTAGATCGTGCGATATCACATCTTTGGACTATTTTCTCTGGGGATATGTAAAGTTTCAGGAATAATTCAGCTATGATTGAAGCTTTAGAAGCCAACATTACTCGTGGTATCCGCGAGATACCAGTCGCTATGCTCGAACGAGTCGCTCAAAATTGGATCTTCCAAATGGACCACCTCAGAGGTAGTCGTGGCCAATAATTACATAACATCATTTCCGAAGAGTAAATGCCATGAATTCTTCTTTTAACCGATGATACAAATTTTTAGTTTACTTTCAAAGCTATGTATTTTATTTTACATTACAAATCAAACCTTACGATGAATCACCCTATAGATTAAGATAAATAAACTTGTATTTTTAATTTTCTGAATAAATTTCGGGAACAAGGTTATATACCTATATAGCTAGCACTTGCTAGCGCATCCTTTTGGAGTTCCAAGGAAACGTTTTCGAACTCCCAAAAATACACTGACTGCAGCTCTTAAAAAAACGGTCCCAGCAGGTAGTCTGGCTGTTTTAATGCTGTGCTAATTTTTTTCTTCAATAAAAATATTTTATCGTTTTGATGGTATTCCTGTTTTAAATTATATGTCAATTATTGTTAATAACACTTCCTATACACCAATGTTCAAAATTTTATGACCTACTTATTCAATGGCCGGTAAGATTCAATAAATTTTCTTTGAATTTTATTATAAGTTTTCATGTAACAATTGTTAATTAAGAAAACAAAAACAAGTATAATTAAAATAACAAAATCAACAACAAAACAAATTTATAGCCATTTGCTGCTCCTTCTATCACATTTTGCGAGTTTACGAATGAGTTGGTGCATTTCTCAATTTACTTTCTTCAAAGGTGATTTACCTTTACAGTGAAATTGTTCTTATAATTCTAAGCTACCAGTTGTAGATACATATGTCTTGCAGTAAGCATTCATGCGTTTATCATATTTTTCTAACCTTAACACATACAGCATATCGCGTGACTATTGTGTCACAAAACGTCAAAAAAACAAACTCGAAAAGAAAGTCTACACCTATTCTGAATCATTACTATTAACCCCTTTCTATAGTTTTTCCAGATGCGATACCTTCCCTTGCATCCACCCACATCATTTATAAAGACTGAGTACATAAAATGCAAGTAGAAGTTAAACAGAGAAAACAATGTATATTCTATCTGCACTGTTACCTCCAATTCATCTCACTCGATAATTAAAACAATTTGGCATTTTCCCTATCTGATTACCCTCAATGCTAAGGTAAGACAAGGCTTAGCCAAGCTTGCAATGCAATCTTGATTCGACCGCATTGCGATTTAGCCATTGTACTGCTTTGCTTTGCACGCTCTGGATAACGCATCTAAAGATCCAACATGCATGCAGTATAAAACTGATTTTGTTCACCTGATGACGATCAGTTTGATTAGAGGAGTCTATTGTGAAAGACCAAGAATACTATGGATACCAGACTGAAGCAACTGATTGTGGTGATTCTTATCGGTTGTGCATTAAGTAGTGCTGAATACACAAGACAGTCGGCGACTGCAAGATCGTCACTTTTGGATAATGGAGTATCGCGAGCAATCAAACATATCTATGATCAGTGTGAAAGTAATGAGGATATTTTCCGGTGTTTAAAGATCCAAGGTGCTAAGCTCATAGGACGGGCACTTAAAGTGCACAATATCAAATTGATCGATGGTGTTTCCATTGTAAGGAAACCAGACTTTAATGAAAGTGAAGCTAGATCCCGCGGTGATCTGCATCTAAGCAATAGTGATCTTGAACAAATGTCGTCAAAAAGTTTGGATAGAATTTTATTTGCGCGAGTGCTGAGTCTACTACATAGTCGACAAGTTCAAGTGAATATTCCACGTTTATTGTCTTTTGGTCAACGGACAAGTCAGATATTTTTCGATGAAAGTCGAAAGAAAAAAGATGATAAAAAGTATCTTGGACCATTCATTGCTGCAGTACTATTGAAAGCTGGAATACTTAAGATGGCATACCATTCGATAGCAATCCTTGCTGGAAAGGCATTAATCGTTGGGAAAATCGCTCTCATAATAAGCGCAATCATTGGATTGAAGAAACTTGTTTCAGGAGAAGGTCATGACAAAACCACTTACGAAATAGTCAAACATCCACAAATACAACAAAGCCACACGTATTCCTCGAGTCATGGAGATTTTGAAGGTGGCGGTCATGAAGGTGGATCCTTTCACCGAAGCATAGATGATGAAATGATAATGCAGGATAAGGCATATCGCGCTCATGTGCCGAGAATCTGAAGCAAACCAATTTGTTAGGAATTTGAAACCAAAGATTTTTCCATTTATTTTGTTCCCCTTTTCTTCTTATTTATTTAATGTACACTTAAAATTAATTTTAATAAATTATTATTTATAAATTAAGTTATATAAACTTGTAATCTTGTGTATGAGTACTTTCATCATAATGATAATACTCTGGTACTGGTTGATAGCTATGGTGTCCCTCTTCGACTTGATTGTGGTCAGGTACTGAATGTGAGTAGTTGGGTAGGCTCCGATGCCAACCACTATGTCCTCCACCACCACCTCCAGCATCAGTGTATGTCACAACATGTTCTGTACTACCGCCTCCACTTGATTTCGTTTTGAGACTAGTCTGAAAACAAATTCTTTTAGTGTTGCTTGAAAAATCTGATATATCTATTTTTTTTTTAATTTAATTTTTTTTACATTTATTATTTTAATTATTTAGAAGATAACATTTTTTAGACCTAATTTTAATTGAAATGAAAATCTAAGAATTCCATAAGATGGCCTCTGGAGGTCAATATCATAACATATAGCATGTCAATTACAAGTTAGCCTCAAACTAAATTACCTGCTTGTAGTAAATGGTTCTATTTTACATTAAGACTAAATAATAAGCACCTTCTTCATTTTATATTCATCAAAATTGTTTTTTACTTGATGCAAATGCAAATAGTAAATTCTGGATTCATTGAAGTAACTACTATCAATACATCAAAAATTTGTATCTCTTACTCAGTACAACAATTTCACGAGTAGCTGATGAATAGAATTGACATTCTTTCATCAACTGAATGTATCTTTCATGCAAATTAAGGGAGTTTTTTGAGATTTTAATAAACGATGCTGCAGAATACTGTAGGTGTACCTTGTGATGTTTCTGGCGAACATAAGGATTGGTGTAAAGGCTATTGTTGGCATATCGATACAATCGTTGATTACTCCGACGAGTTCAAGTATCTGGTATCTGAAAGTAGTCCTAGATAAAAGACTCAACTGAAACTCACTGAATCTGTACAATGATGGCCAGGTCCATCCTATCATATACTTCTATTGTACGGTGGACTGAAGTCACGCAAAAGACCGTCATTTTAAAGCTTAATAGAGTTAAGCGTCTTGAATATCTTGGCGTTTCCGAAACCCTTCGGACCTTCCCTACAGATGCGGTAGAAACAATGATAGGTCTAACTCTCCTATACTTTTATATAAACATAGTGGCATTACGCACCACAGCAAGTCTGGAAAAAAATAATGAGTTCAGTCATAGCGATCGTAAGGACTTGATCACCCTGCTCTCCGAAATACCGGAACTTGATATGATCTGCATGGTAACAGACCGTAACTATGGAGATTCCCAGCAAAGTGGCATGGGTAAGCATGGATAAGCCACCAAGCAGCCAAAATGGCATAAAGTGATATAGGGATGGTTTTAAAATGAAATCGGGAGTGGGAGCTGGAATACACGGACCTAACCTAAATACTACTCCAGCAATGGGCAAAAGTCCCAGTGTATTTTAGGCAGAATTGTAAATGCCCTTAGCTCTCACATCATTTACCTTAAATCAATCATTTACTGCTTGAATACTCTCCAAAAACTAAGCTCTATGAACAAAACCGAGCTGTTGTGGGTTCTTGATCATTAGGGCACTGATAGGAATGAAAAAACCGAAAATGGTCTCAGAAACTTCTTTTATAGAACCTGAACACCAACTTCTGTAAACAAAAAAAGAAAAATTCTAAACTCTCACGGGCGGTTTACAGAAACAGAAATAAGATTCGAAATTGTACCAGACAACTAGAACAGCATTAAGATGACAAGTATACAAGTAGAGCGTGTTTTTTCTTTTTCAAATAATAACTATAGAAACTGAGCTTAAGTCAAAAGCTCAAGTCAAAGAATCTTTTACACAACATCTACACAAGCGGTCTTGTGAGCTCACTTCAATATGCCATAGCGTACGTAAACGACTTGCAGCAACGTAATTTCATTATGATTAAGCGATATCGCGTAGACTGGAAGTTGAAAATGAACATTCAGATGTTAGAAACCATTCTCTCTACAACGCCTCTTTTTGGAGCCTCTTCGGATACCAGAAAGAACAAGTGAAAGTTTTCGATCGTGTTACAACACGGACAGCCACTTGCTTGCCGATATATAGTCACCAAAAAGTAAGGTGACTTTTGAAATTTCGCAGGCAAAGTACATTTGATTATCGATTTTTTTTTCAGTGTTGGTACTTATGACCCAAATATACATATGTTGACAGTTTCAGGTATATATCATACTTAGTTTGTTTCTGACAAATAGAAAGGTAAGACGCACTTTCGTGTGCCTGGCGATTTTCAATTATTATAACTAAGTAATGAAACAAGGAATTTGCATCAAATTTTGTGTAAAAAATTTAAGCCAGTGCTCTGAAAAATTCTAAATGTTGACAGTGGCATACAGTGAGTCTGCTCTATTAAGATGGCCGAAAAGATGCCAATGACGAAGCTCGTTTTGGACGCCCCAGCACTTCAAAAAAAAAAAAAAAAAAAAAAAAAAACGATAACTCTGAAGCAGTGAAGAAAATCGTCGATTTTCCATAAGAGAGGTTACTGAGGATGTTAGCATATCGGTTGGCTAGTGTCATGCAATTTTTTCGGATGTTTTGGATGTGAGACGTATGTCAGCGAAGTTTGTTCCGAAAGCATGAGCTTTTGAATGGCGTCAATGATAATCCTGATTTGATCAAAAAGTTCATACTGGTGACGAATCATGGGTATATGATTATGTCGAAATCGAAGCCAATGATCCCAATGGAAGCACCCAGGAGAGAAAAGACTGGACCGACCGCTCGGAGCACTGCCAACGAAGCCGATGCTGCTATTTGATTGATGTGCTATCCCATACACAATGGCCTGAACACAGCCTCAAAATAAGGGCAGAATCAATTCTATGTCATACCGTTGTTGTTTTATTTATTTATTTTTTTTTTTTTTTATTGTTCTTATCTGATCACCCTATAATTAAATGTTGGGATGGATTTTGAGCTTTCGATTACGAGTTCGAGTTCGATTTTCCTCTGTCGTGTTGGTCTTGTAGGAACAAAAAAAACTTTTTTCTTCATCCGATAAGGGATAAAAGATCTCGTTCCAAAGAAAATAGTTTCTGTGATCCTATCAGCAGTGGCATCCATGTCGTCGTCGGGGAAACATACCGACCAGTTTAGATTCCTAAGGAAACTGTTAAGTCCGCTCCAATTGACTTTCTCGTTTTGTCATGCGATCCTGTTCAGAATCTTCTCTGGAATTGTGTGATACTTGTACGAGAAATTAGATAGTACGGCACAATGGTAAGACGAGCTCAGAGGAGAAAGCACATCAACAGTCTACATATCAGGGTGAGAAGTTAAAAACAAGTGAACGGAGTTGTAGGCATATTTACAAAGCTAGTTCAAATTGTTTCCCGCAGCGAAGTTCTCAAGACACTGTCCTTTAGGTGTTTTCTCTGCAAAATGTTGAAGCCAACCACAATTGTGTATATAATTTCGCCCATAATCTCGATCAACGAATCTGACAGAACATCACAATAGAGAGCTATAATTTTGAGGTAGTCAGGAATTGCACACTTCAACTTCGCTATTAAATCTGATAATGACATCTCATCAGAAAAGAAATCAAGAGTTTCTCTAGCCAGTCGCTATTCCTTAAAATCAAATGAGTAATATGGATAAACACTAAGGAGACTGTGTATAGGACACCCATCAATCTAGTCCTACTTCATGGTGCAAAGGCATGGGCGTTAGCGAAAGTGAATGAAGATATCCCTGTCCGTTTCAAATGCAAAATTCTTCGAGTGACTGGATTTCAAGAAAGAGATTTAACCATGGAATCCAAAAACTGTAGAGTGACATTGACCTTGAACTCATCATTAAAGTAGGGATTAGTCGCTTGATAGGTCTAGAAAATATAGAGCGAATAGACACCAACGCTCCAGCCTGAAAATTCTTTGATTCCAAGTCGGAGGGACAACGAACAAGATGACGACATCGACGCAAATGGAGGGAGAATATTAGTCCAATACCACGGTTGAAGACCAGCTCCATTCCGAACTCTAGAACAATCTAAATTAAAATATAGTAAGGATCCATACGTGATAGTAAAGTAAATAATTTAAATCTATGTAAGCTTCTACATACTATATTTGCCGAAATATCAGAATTCATTTTAAGTATTAATAATGTACGAATCACTAATGTTTACAACTTCAGTATTCTGGGATGATTTTTTATTAATAATACTACTAGAAAGAGTATTATATCAACAACTCTTAGCTGGGATAATCAATATTATTAAATATCTAGCAATTAAAGAAACCAGATACAAATATGTATTCTATCATATTTATGGTAATTATCCGAAATCAATTTTTATAATAATAAAAATAACACAAGGAGCATAAAACATTTGCCTACAACAGCAATTATAAATATTTCCGGAGAAGCAGGACTTCCATCAGTAAAAGAACGAATTGAAGAAAAAGTATTGAAACTCTTTGCAAAATTTTTATAGAAATTCGATAACTGATAAATACATCCATCCATGGCCATAAATGCAGAAAAAGGACCCCATCCGAAATAAGAATAATTGTAGACAAGGCTCATCAAATGGTACTTCCAATCAAAAAGACGCACATCACTGCTATATTTTATCAAAATTGGAATATAAAATCAGACTCTGGCTCAATACAGAAAAAACATTTAATAACCAACATGATGTCTCCTGTCTCACTTTGTTTTATCTCTTTTTCCACCACCAATGCTATATTTAAAATTTCAGCAGCATTCAGCAGCTTCGATCTTTCAACCGTAACACCCTTCTTACTATGAACGTACCCTAAAATATCGTAATTCATTCTTAAGCCATGAACCTCGGCCGTTATAATTTGCAAACATTTAAGAACAATGAAATCGGTACCTCTCATTTCTTCCTCCCTAAATTTCTTTCGCCCTCGCTGTGTACTTGTACGTGTTTGGCGGCACTCCTCCAACTGTACTAATGAGGATGAAAAACACTTTTACCGAGTTCGGACGCAGGAGACAATTGCTACTCTAGATGCTGCCATAGAAGGCAATCATACCGTTTAGACAATGAGCTCAAAGTGGTGTTAGCAGGTAATATAAATATTGGGAACTATTTTCATGCAAATTTCCATTAGCAACCAAACTATATGTATAAATCACTTTAAGAAAACCGTTGAAGTCGTTAAAGAGGACGAGATCGGGAATAGTCTATGAGACGCATTTGCATCCAGCCAGAAACACAGTGTGGTACTTCATTTTATTGAGCTGCTTTGTCGGCCTGTGAAGCTCCTTTGAAAATCTGCCTCTTATATATTCTAAAAATCTTCTGTAGCTGCTTGCTCTTAATACAAGTCCCACCATACTTTTTGTGCATTTTATAGTTAACTCAGGATTCTTCGATCCTTTAATATCTCGCCTTACGTTTGACTTCTAAGAATGGAATAAACCCAAGATTTATTTTACGTCCGCTTGTTGCTTTTATTTTGGAAGGGAGTTTGCATACCGTAGTTTCTAAGACTCCTTTTGAGTAAATTGTCAGCTAATGAAATATAAAAACTGTTTGAAGACCGGCTGCATTATGTTCGTAGTAGTACTGATAATTTAACGGCATGTTTCATTAAAAAATATAACTAAAGCCTTTCTGTAAAATTGGTATCGACGAATTTCTTTTCAATAAATTCGAAAAAATATTTCAAATTCTGATATTCACGAAAAATATATTGGTATGCCCCAGGGCTGTATTCTTTTTCCTAGACTCTTAATTTTAAATTTTATAAATAAGTTCTTTCCTGTTTCTTTTAATAATACAATATGTTTTTTTGCCTTACAAAACGTCCTGTCTCTCATATTCATTCACTTACCCTCATATTGACCTACGCAAAACTAGATCTAGCGTTAAATGGAGATGCACAAAAAAAAAAATAAATCAAATTGTTGCAATTAAATCTTGGATACTGCCTCGTATGTAGTTCAATTTTGAACGAAAAGTAACTTATTCCAATATGTGGTCGTCTTAAGAGAAAAAAGCATTTAACGCCTGCTCTTAATTTAAACAAGAGTTAGGCTCTGTTCTCGGCTATACGCTAGAAGTAAAAGTTCAATTCCCAAACTCCAAAAATGTACCTTTAAATACAAAAATAATTTATATCTTCAAGACAATCTTTCGGAAAAAAGTGGCAAACTTCGGAAATTAAAATATTGCAAGGGCCAAGATATTGTCAACAAATAGTTTTGTTTACCCTTTTCTCGTCACATGATGTCGATTGACTTACTTATTCAAGAATAAATAGAAAACTCGTTGGTCTATTGAAGAAAAATAAATTTTTAAGTAAGGCGTAGTAAGACATATAGCTTTTTGAGTATACGTGAGATAAACACGAGTCTTGAGTGTTCAGTTAAATTTTCTTGACCCCCGTTGCTAGTAATTCTAAGAAATCTAAGATTGCAGTATGAAGCTTTAAAGAGAACACTCAGTTATTTCACAAACAAAAATATTGTATGTTTCATGATGTTGAAGTCATTAAGTTAATATCTTTCAAATAAATATTTCTATACAAAGTATAAACAGGAAAGTGCACGAATGTAATAAAAAAATATAATTCATTACAGATAATTAAAAAAACTAATCACTCACCAAAAGTGACACAATCAGTGCGATCTTAGCCATCACAAAAGCCGATCCGGCTATGAGCATCACTTTCCCAAGAAACATTTGTGCCATCATTGCCACCATAGCTAGCCCTCCAAACATGGCCATGCCTTTGTCCTTGTCTTTGTCCTTGTCCTTGTCCTTTTTCTTGCGTCCTTTAAGTGAATCATTTAAGTACCAAATTTTCTGGTATTTTTGTTCATTTTCACCACCTTCATCCATATTAAAATCCTCCGCCTCTGCTGCCAGTGATCTAGGATTAATCCTCAAACGAACCGAACGAGCTAGTGCCAGCTGAACCAATCTTTCTGCAATTTCATCACCAAATGAATCATCAGACCGCTGAGATATGAAATCACTCGAAAGACTAAAGTTTTGATCCTTTTCGAATTCAATGAAATCACTACAATGCCAAGTGGAATTGTCACGAATTAGTAAATCTAAATTGTGCACGGTCTCAGTTTGTAAGCACGAAAGCAATTTTGGTTCTCCTAGACATTTTGCCAAACTTCGGCCTACTGTACGAGCGGTGAAAACCTCTTCTTCGGCCGGAAGTGGAACTACTGCCATTGCTAGAGAAATACAAAAATGCAAAACTAACAAAAAACGTGTACGAATCATTTTTATCGTGAATCGTCGCCGCGTGTTAAGCCTCGTAATGGTAATGAACTACTAAGTGGATCCCAAATTTAAAAATTATTTTTATACCAGAAGGTGGGTTAAGAAGAGTAAGAATCTGCTGGAACTTTCTTGCAGCAATTATTGTGATTGTTAACCAAAAAATGTTTATTGGACCGACAAAAACCTTAATATCACTTTAAGCGATCGGAAGTTTCGCGCTGTGTGAATTCTAATTGCTTTTGGGAAATACACATTTTCATTTGTTTTACTATTACATGCACAAGAAGCGATACCATTTATGGAAACATTTAATGTTGTGGTGGTTTATGTTTAGACCAATTTACGAGGCCTACTTAAAATTGTAAGTACTTGTTTGGTTTCTTTTGGAAATAAACACTAATAACATAGCAGAATCTTCATCTAATTTCCTCAACTAAACTCGTTCTTTACCCTTCTTTGGTATTAGTTATGAGATCAGTAGAAGAAGAATAGAAGACCCTAGATTAGATGTTTAGCTCAATAAATCGCATGACTAAGCGATTCACAGTTTGCCTGTGAATAAAATGTTTTGATTCTTTGATCACGGCACAAGCGCTTCTCAGAGTATTATACTCGTAGTTCCAGGAATAGAGAAGACTTTTGATTATTACTTTGCCGAAAACAAAAGTACATAGAACAAATGAATTAAGGTCAATAAAGTATAGAAGTCTGTGTTTTTAATCGTGGTAGAGTGATGGAAAATTAACAAAAATGTTAATCTTTCGAACATTTCTAATTATAGCTCCAGAGATTAAGCTCAAAATTGCAATTATATTTTTGGTGGATGCTAAAATTAGATTTTGACCTTAAAAACATCGCATCGAATACCATCTAATGGGATGTGATTTAAATCGATGCCATACTTTCGACGATCAAGATCTTAGTATTAATATGGAGCTGATAGCTTCTGCTTCAAAATTTCCCGTGAGGTCATATTTTGAATCAAGAATCAATAAACAACATGTTAAAAGTATATCAAGTTGCTGACTTCCGTGCTTCAAGAGCTAGCACAATACGATGTGTAGATTCCTTCCGACAATATTAATAAGACGTAATTGAGAAGGTCTTCCTTCTTGAAGTCCTTTTTTGTAGGACAAGAACACTTTGACGAAAAACTAATCCACCGTACGAGGATATTTCTTGAGTTGGAATTTGTCAGTACCTAGTACTTGCAGCTTGATGCTAGCGTAGGTAAAAATGTTGTTTCATAGTCAGATTATCACTCTTACAGTAAGTGTCACAGAAGCTAATATTTAGCATACTTAGGTGCTCTGTCAAAAGAACAGTAAACAGCTTACAGTCTAATCAACTGTGCGATAGCAATAAAGAGGTTGGTCTATTGGAGATATCAGCCTGACGAGGCCCTTGAGAGATATATAACATCTTCAGCTATGATCACATAAAATGCAACTGTTACTTCCTAAGAAACTCTTTTCTTAGCCTTGCCTAGAATGTCGGCGATCTCATTTTAAAATCTCGCTTCTAGGGTGGACTACATGGTAAATATTAAGAGAGGTGTATATAGAGTAATACGTTTTGGAAAGTTCACATGCTTCCGAAACAGAAAATTCTTTAAAATCTTGTAAAAGCAAAGGCGACATTTTTTCACGAGACAACAGATAAGTAATAATGGTGTCACCATAGCCAGTAGTAGAAGTAGTTTCAGAGGACTTGACAACTATCCCTGTATATTGCCAAAAGCTCTTTTGCACCAACATAAGGCCAACAGCACCTTATAGGTTTTCGACGGAAACATACTTAATCAAATGATGTTTGCTATCCTGGATGATACTAGACAGTTGGTTTCACTAAATTAATCAGACCAGTCTCATAAAGAAAATAATCTCAGTTCTGAGAGGATTGACTAAAAGTGTCTGCACTTAAAAGCAGACAGTCGATGGATATGATGGAAAAGGCATCCTACATCATCTGCATACGTCTAAGCTTAAACAAAAGGACTAAAGAGAGCATTACGCACTGAGTCGAAAATCTCTGTCCATAATCAGGTCCTATTCCCCAGCAATACTCTTATCTATTATGTGCTGTTATCGCTGTTTTCTTTATCTGCTCTTTCTGGCAAAGCTCGAATACCGTAACGGTAAAAGTATTTATATTATAAAGCTATTCACGAATCAAGACATTTTTTTGATGTCTTAATATGAGAAGGTCAGCCAGACCAGTTTTTATCAAACGGATTTGGTAGGACTTCCTATTTGAGCGGTTCCAGGTAGGTTTTGACGGGTTTGGCAATGTAATACCGAGAGTTGTCATTCTGTAGAATCACTTTTTAGTTACTCTACTCGTATTGTAGCCATTTTTCACGCATTGCTCGACTCAATCGCATGAATTAATGTCGATACCTTAACTATCCTCAGTGATAGTTTCGTTGGGTTTCAACAGTTCATAATAAATAACACCTACCCGGTCCCATCAAATACACAGCATAACCTTGGTAGCATGAATATTCATCGGAGCCGACGACGTAGAAGTATGACCGGGCAGTTCATCATATCATCTTATCTCGATGCGATGAAAAAAACCCTTCCGTTTTTGCCGCTGGAATAGTTGTTCACAGGCGAAAAAACAAAGCCCAACGTCCCTTGGCTTCAAATCATAAGGAACCGAAGTTCCTTGTTTTTAAATCGTTCCCAGCACATTTAATCACTTAAAACCGGCCTGGCGCTTAACTCCTAATGCTGAAGCAAGCTCTTTTTGCGTTTGGCAAGGATCCTCATCGTGCAATGCCTCCAATTCAGTAACTTCGAAGTATTTAGGCCTTCCTTCACGGTGACGGTCGTCAACATTGAAATAACCGTTTTTGAAGCTACGAAACCAATCACGGTTCGTTGTTTCACTCAAAGCTTTTACTCGATTACGCCTGCAACTCTACACACGAGACTTTGAAGCGCAGTTTTGTAGGATCTTTCGTATAGGTAGGTCTATTGCATCTTTAACAGAGGATGCATTTTGTCCATATTGACTAACCTGATGGAAGTCAGACCGATAGATTTGAAGCTCTTCACGTACAAAAACTCATCTCTTTCGATTTTCGGTTTAAAGGCTACTCTTACTTCTTGCCAGGTGTCAGGCGGTAGAAGTTAAGATTCTCTTTATAGTTGCGATGAACTGGTCTGCATCTTTTGATAGCATAATTCGACCTATGCCATCAGTGCCAGCCTATCAAAAGAAACAACTGCGTACTTGATAGCCTCACTAGTTACCACAAACATTGTGATGTTTAGCTCGCTTGCAGTTTCAGTAATAGGAGCTAGTTATGAGCTGTTTCTAGAACAGTTACTTGAAAAACGTGTCTTGAGAATGGGACGGAGCGTCAGTGCTTTTGACTCAGTGTACGCCAGATCTGATCTATGGATTTCCTGTCTATCTAAATTAGATGTTTTGAGAACTCTGAGAATGTTTTTGATAAACACTCTTCGAAAACCAAAGAAGCATCTTTAATTCTTTAGTTTAATTGTTTTTATCTGTAAAAACTCCAATCTTCCCCCAAAGTAGTCTTAAGTGAGTTTCTTGGAATTTTTGGCGTTACATCACGTAATCGCATATGAAACTGCGTTCTTTCCTGCATGTGTAGAAGATTTTCCTGGGTAAACACATCTGTTCAAAATGTTTGATAAAGGCGCCATTTATACCAAAGTTCACGGAATTTATTCAGAAAATTAAAAATACAGGTTTATTCATCTAAATCTACAGGGTGAGCTTTTTAACTTGAGACATCCAAATTACTCGGAAAATACGCGATATCGCGAAAGATGTTGCAGACAAAAGTCACAAGCTTCTGAAGGGGACATAAGATGGTGACCACGAGTTTGACCTTGAGACCCATTTTTCAAATAATAATTCCTGATTTTCATTGCTCAGTCGTATTGCTCGTAGGCTTGTCATTTGTCATCTTCCGGCAAGCTTCAGTTATTCGCCTTTTTATGTCCTCACGTGTTGTTGGCTTTTTTCTGTAAACCTCACTTTTTAAGTAGACCTACAAGAAAAAATCAAGTGACGTAAGATCAGGTGATTAAGCAGGCCATTGCCTGCTGACCATCATGTTGAAACTACATTGTTTGTCGCAACTCCAATGGCAGTTCTTCTAGTAATAGTGGAAGATGGTCCCGCAAGAAGTTTGCATACTTTTCGCCATTCAAGTTGCCTTCAATAAAATATGGACCCATTAATTTATCCCCAATAATTCCCGCCCAAACATTAACATTCCAAAGGTGCTGGAATTCAACTTGTCGCAACCAAAAAGGGTTTTCGGTAGCTCAGTAATGCATATTATGTCGATTGAGCGTACCCTGATTGTTGAAAGTCGTCTCATCAGAGAATAACACCTTGGCGAAGAAAAGGGGGTCTCACTGAATTTGCTGAAGTGCCCATTGACAACAGGAAACACGGTTGCGAAAATCCTCACTAGAAAGTTCTTGATGCATGTAATATCTTACAGACAGTCGTTTGAGAAATTCCTGATTCACGACTTATTTGGTGAGTGCTAATGTGAGGATCGTGTGCAACGGCAGCTAACACTGCTATTTCATTGTCCTCAACAGCCATCCTATCTGACCGATTCCTTTTCTTTGGTTGCACACTTCCTTCACCAGTGAATTGTTGGATGACCCGATAAAAGGAAGCGCGCGATCGTATCTGGTCTGGGAAACGTTGGGCGTAAAGACCTTTGAGACAAAGTCGTGTGCCCCATTGAGAAACACGACTGAGCAATCTGAGGATCTCAAGGTCAAACTCTTAGGCACCATCTTATGTCCCCCAGAACCTTTTGACTTTTGTCTGAAACATTTTTCGCTATATTTCGTACTTTTCGAGTAATTTTGATGTCTTAAGTTTTATGGCGCCCTCTGACGGGAAAAGCACTAATTTTTGAAAAAAGTGTTTCATGTAAAATAATTTTAATTTTTCACGCATCTGTCAAAAAAAATAGGGGTTCTCATTAAAAAATCAAAAGTGACCTCGAAAAGTGATCCTCGAAACATTTTTTTATATTCGGCTTTCGGTATGTTCGTCGGCTGCTGAAACGCGTTCCCCGTAGTGGATTTTTAACTCGATTGAACAGAAAGAAGTCACAGGGAGCCAAATCAGGTGAATTCGGTGGCTGTTGGATGGTATTTATTGCATTTTTTGTCAAAAACTTACGAATTATGATGGCACTGTGCGACAGTGCATTATCATGGTGCAAAATCCACAAGCTTTCTGCCCACAATTTTGGTCTCTTTCGGCGAATTGCTTCACGCAAACGTCTCATAACACCCAAATAATACTCTTTGTTTACTGCCTGGCCTTCTGGCAAAGATTCATGATGCACTTCACCGTTGTAATCCATGAGAACTGTGAGCATTGCCTTCTTTTTTGACCGGAAATTACGTTTTTTTTTTTTGGTCTCGGCTCATTTGGTAAACGCCATTCACTTGCCTGATGTCTGGAGTGCGTGTTGTATTCATAAGCCCACGTCTCGTCTCCAATAATGATCCATTTGATGAATGTGGGATCGAATTCAGCCTCGCAAATCATCTCTTTTGCGACGTCCATACGGAAACCCAAATCATTAACCAAAATGTCTTGGACGGATGCATAGGCAATTTTCAAGTCCACCGCTATCTCTCTGATGGTTAATTTGCGGTTATTGACCAACATTTCTTTGCCGATGGTCTGCCACTGCGTTCATCATCTTCGATCGACTCACGACCACTTTTGAACCGCTCGTACAGCTGGTAAACGACCGTTTTCTTTAGAGAATCGTTGCCGAAACACTTTTATATCATTTCAATCGTTCGCGTACCTTTAAATCCGTTTTATACGCAAAATTTATTACAAGTTCGTTGTTGGAAATTTAAATCCATTTCTGAAATTGTAAAAAATCACCAACACACACATAGATAGATGTATAACTTTTGCAAATGTCAAGCTTTGACGTTAAATTTAGAGGATTCAAAGAAGGAGAAAGAGGGATCAACAACAGATGTACCAATTTAACAAAAGACAAAACCTAAAAACTTAACGAAAACAACTCAAATCGGAAAAATGGGAACGCCGCACTGTGACGCCACCGGGAACTTTTTGATCAAGGTGGTATTCTGAACAACTTTTTTTGCATCGACAGACTTATTGACAGCAGAGAGCCAATAATGGAGAAGATAATTTACTTCTGTCTCAAAAATGATTCCTATTCCGTGAGTATCCTCTTCATAGAATTATAGTGTTTAATGAATTCGGCTAGTGTGCAGGGAAATAAACGGACATAACTACGAACTTGTGCCATTCTCCATTCGTTTCGTAGATTATGTATGTGTCAACTTTATTTTGGTTTCAAAATATCGCAAATGTAGATGGTGAGAGTGGGTTTGGTATAAAAAAACAGATCTCGGACCTTCTGATCGCTCGTTATATATCATAGTAACGTGAAACCCGTTAAAGATCCCAAACCACAAATGCGTTTATTCCATAGTCATGGCTCATGGGTGAGGACTTTGCCTACGATACTAAAAATTCTATGATTCGCGTATACTTTTGTACCCCGATATTTTGCGATCGTCTTTCATTTCTTTAAACAATACTAACAATACTAACAGATTTATACAATACACATCTACTACAAGCTTTAGAGTTAAATTTTTTTTTTTTTTTTTTTAAGTAATGTACAAAACTTTTCTTAGTCTCTCGAAATCGTAATTTTAATATAATGTGTGGGCCTTACCATAACATTTAAAATATTTTAAAACATCAGACGAATGCCTTTTTCGGACTTGTTGCAGCATTGAAATCAGCACTATCTGGCTCGTGTTCCACCATCTAATCTGGGTATATTCTGCGCTATTAATTAGAGTCGTTGTACTTAATTCATTAAGAGGTTCCTTCAATTGCAAAAATCGCCTCGAGAGCACCATCCTTTCTGGATTTTCCACCGCTAATAACGCAAACGCCACCTGGATAATCGTTGAACAATATTCGAAATATCGGCACATGTAGCTACAACTGCCGCATTTCATTAATTTCACAAATAGTACATATTGTGTACCTTATGCAGAACAGGCATTCCTGATATATTAGTGATTGCTATCAAACTTCGAAATGTCACGTGTGACGCAGTTACCGCAAGAATTTTAGATCTAAAGCGACGTTCTGAGAGTTTGTATTGTATACTCTGGTTCAAATTCATTTTCGTGGATACCGGTGATGTAGGGGAATAAAAACGAGCTATAAACTTTTGTATATTTTAAACACCTCAACTGTGCTGACGTTGTTCTCCTGCTTGTACCACCCGACAACCGTTTTTGTAGCAGAGGCGCACAATGTCTTGGAATTACAGTTTTATGCGTCTCCTATACTGTGGAGTATGGGAAATGAGCTTCTGTTTCATTTACCAGCAAACTTCTGTAAATCGATTCCAGTGAAACATAAAGAAAATAATATTTCTAACGACCGACAGTTGTAGTACTCGTATATAGGGAAAAAAATTGTATTTTAGAAAAAGCTAGATGAAGGCGTTGACTCAATGTGGGCACATACATGTGGAATCTCGGAAACGATGAAAGGGGTGGATGAAAGTAAGACATACCTTTAGGTAAGTAGATGTGGTTAACACCTTAAGCCCACAAGATAATATACGAGTACCATATTCTTTACTGAGTGTATATTAGTTAGGAATCCTGCTTGCAAGTTAAATTCTTTCGACTAAATTACGTCACTGCGATTAGAGAAGTCACTGCGCGACGTCAACCTGGCTTGAAATCAATTGTCCTTCTTTTACCCCATTATCGTAACAACAATCTTATAACATTATGACTTCGCGGGAGCATATCAAACTTAACAACTTTTTTTTTTAAATAAAAGGCAAACCATTTGAGATATTTCAAAAACTTTATTATTGGCTTAAAGTACAATCAAAACATTTATGAGTGGAACTCGACTTCGTTCATATGGCCACCGCGGGCACGTTTGCAGAGGTCGATTCGTTGGACCCAATTTTCAACGACTCGGAAACACATTTCAGCCGAAACGGCCGCTATTTCGGGTTCAATGTTGGCTCTGAGCTCTTTCAACGTCGTCGGCGTATTGGCATAAACCAATGACTTAACGTAGGCCTACAGAAAATAGTCAACCGGCGTTAAGTCGCACGAACGAGGCGGCCAATCGACTGGCCCATGTCTTGAGATAACACGCTCACCATACCTACTGTTCAATAAATCGATTGTAGCGTGTGCTGTGTGACTTGTGGCACAATCCTGTTGAAACCACATGTCGGTCCAAGTCTATATTTTCTAATTCGGGCCAAAAATAATCGGTGATTATGGCGCGATAACGCTGACCATTCACAGTAACGTGACGATCGTTATCGTCGACGAAAAAAAAAGGCCCAATGAATGAAGTGGCTTCAAATAGTCTATCAGCTTCAATTCTTGAGTCAGCTTAATCTTGTATGGGTGTAAACTAAGATCCTTACGCCAAATTCGCCACAATGTGGTCTGAGCGATGCCCAATTCTTGAGAACGCCGTGGAATTGACTGATTTGGATCGGTTGCTACGGACGTCTGAACGGCAGCGGTATTTTCGACACTTCGACCAACCTGTTGTCTCACTGACATGGCAACATCACACAACGAATATGTAGACTCAATTTTTTGCACTAAACTTGTTATTGCCTGTCTACTAGGGCGAGAATTACGACCGAAAATTGGAGTTAACGCTCTTAAAGTTGCAGTCACCGACTCCGAATGTCTGTAGAAAATTTTTATAATTTGCAGACGTTGCTCGTTAGTGTACTTAACCATGAGTTTACTGAATAAATTGTCAGTGACAGTTTGATGATTAGTGAAAGAGTGCGTTCACAAATTAAATTCAAAGTTGTCAAGTCCCTATTGGAAACCCCTATATAGAAATATAGATGAAGTATAGATGATGGTGGATAAACATTTCATAATGAAGCTCTCATATCACCCCGGCGGTTTAAAAACTGAGAGTGGAAACTAAGAGTCTTGATTTATAGTTGATAATCCCGAAAATAAAAAAAAGACAACGAAGTTTGAACCTGCATAAAGGAAGTTCACAACCAGTATTGAGTGCTGAAGATCAGTGGCATCAATACTAATAATGTGATGAATTACACCCGGACATGTCTACGAAACACCCGGTTTGTTAAAGACTGTAAATCAAAAAAAAAAAAAAAAAAAACGAGAATGACACCTGCCCTCCAAGAGCAAGGGCTTCTTGGTCATAGGCTTCTCTTAATTGAGAAATATGTAATATGCCACTTTAAGAGTACCAAAAGGTAAAAAGGTAAAAAGAAGTTACTAGACCGACAAGATTTGAACAGAAATCTTGAAATTCAGCTTCAGAAAGTAGCCGGTGCTGTCGATTTGAAAAAACACTGCAGCGGATAGTTAAACAGCAGGGATAAATCAACCGCTGCGGTCAGGCTCAACAAACCATTCAACATAGGCGATAAAAGCCCACCAGACCAAAATAAAGTAAAGATAGCAATATGTAAACCTAAATATTTAAAGGAGCAACAAACTTGGCTTGGCAGAAAGTACGAATACGTATACATCAAACAATTTTTAAGAAGGAGATATACGATAGATATAGCTACAGAAGAAGATATTGTGTAAGAGATCTGTCACCTGTAACCATTTGTCGATGGTCTAATTAAACTCTTCTTCATCGAATACCTCCAATCAGGGTAGCTTCTGTAGAGGGCAAAATAGTCAGTACATCTTCTTTCGATTGAAATATTGGGTGGATTGTGGCCAAAAAATCATCTTTTCGGACGAAGCCCATTTTTGGCTCAGAATCTATATCAACAACCAAATTTCCCATCATTGGAGTACAGTAACACAATAAACAAGTATTCGGCCAAGCATAAATGCATCCACAAAGGTTGACTGTGTGGTGCGGTTTATGGGATGGCGACATCATCGAACCTTATTTCTTTCGAAACAAGGAATTAGACATCGTTACCGTCAATAATCACAGGTATAGAGCGATGGTTAATGACCTTCTGAGTTCAGAGCTCGAAAGCACCTATATATCTGAGCTGTGGTTTCAACAAGACGGCGCTACATGCCAAACAAGCGACACAACGCTCGAAATTATCAAGGGGAAATTTAGGCAATTGCGTCATATCACGGCAAGCGTTCATCAAGTGGCCGCCGATCATTTTCTCTGGGGATATGTCAAGTCCTTAGTCTGTCTTAAAAAATCAACTACTTTGAACGAGCTCAAGACAAACACTCGACACGCTATTTTGTATCTCACACCGTTTTTGTTTTATTTAAATTTTTTTTCTATCTCTCTTATCTGGTCACCCTTTAAAAGGTGGGGTAAACTAATGTCAAGTTTCAAGTGTCATTGTGCTTTGACATTTGTAGTTTAGACTGACAGAGAATAATTTAACAATAAGTAATGGAGCGATACACACCTGAAGAACGCGGAATTATTGTTACTGATTATTTGACCAATTTCCAGTCTGTTGTTTACCGCAGCGTTGTTCGTGCGCGAAAAATTAAGAGTTTGGCTGAGCGTCTCGCACAAACTGGGTCCATTAGAGATGTCGCAACAAGTGGCCGGCCTCATATCGATCGTTTGATCGAGACCTACTGTGGCAGAAGACCACCGAGAGAGTCCACAAACATCGATGAGACAACGATGCACACATCTTGGCATCAGCAGACGTTCGTTACATCGAATTTTTCTGAAAGCCCTGAAGATATTCCCTTACAAAGTATAAAGTGGAAACCGTTCACTAATTTCTGCCTGCCGACCGTCAAGTGAAGTTAACTTACTCTCATGTTCTATTAAACCCGGTACAAGAACAGGATGATTCCGTATCCAAAATTATTAGTGAGCGACGAAGCCCATTTCCACTTAAGTGGTTATGTGAATAAACAAAGTTTGCACGAAGAGCCATTTCATCTTCTCAAAGTGAATGTTTGGTGTGGTATTTGCAGTGAAAACGTGATTGGCTCTTAATTTGTTGAGGACGTCGACGGCACCATCTTAACCATAACTGATGAGTGCTACAGACAACTCTTTTTTGTCGCAAGTTGCTGAATTGGGTCTCGAGCACTGTTGGCTCCAGCTGGATGGGGAAAACGCTCATACAAGCAGAAATGTGCATCAACTCAGGAGGTGGTCATTTAAGAGATACAATTTTTTCAACATAATTTTACACCTTCAGATAAACTTTTCGCGAAAGTAGAGCCCAATACTTTTTATTTCTAACAAAATGACAGCCAATTCACATATATACGCTCCACCTTGATATATGTATGTATATTTGACTAACACATAGTTGCAATCCGCTTAAAAAAATTCTTTGTTCACAATCTGACTATTCTCGCAGGACTGCGATACTGTGTGAATCTATCAATCAATCAAAACACAGTTGCAATCCGCTTAAAAAAATTCTTTGTTCACAATCTGACTATTCTCGCAGGACTGCGATACTGTGTGTCCTATTGACAAGGTAGAAACCTGTAGTAAATTAAGCTACAAACAAGAAACAGTCAAAATTTTCTATCAGCTGTTCCATAAGAGATAAGAACACGTCTGTTTATATAAAAGAAAAAAATTGAGTCGTATCCAATGGAAAACCATGTGTTTGACTTACCGATCCGAAGTCTACACAATCAAATAAATTTAGGATGTAAAAATAATGTCAAATGGTACTTTGCCACATTTATTATAAATTAAAAAAAAATATATAATTTCAACCTACAAACTGAAATAAATAAATCGAAACCATTATGAATGCTGATTATGAAATTACGTGCCACCCGCTCCAGCTGTCACTATACTCATTGTTATCGTTTCTTGGCTTCATGATTTTTGAACTCATTTCGTTAAGTATCGAAGACTTCTCATAATCATAAAACCTATCTGGTGAATCATTTGAATGACTTTTGAAATCCCTCTGCTTATTATCGAAGGTGACTTTTCGATCATTTCTTGAATAATCTGGATCATGACTCAAAACTTCCGACTGATAATTGTTAACGATGCCAAGTTTTCCTGGAAAATGTCCACCGCTATAGCCACCATGCTCATGCCAATGACCATGACCATGTCCGGCACCAAAACTCGGCCAGTTATTGTCTAAAAGTCCTCCCAGTGTTGTTGCTCCACCTATCCCAAAAATAGTGCTCAAATAAATGGCGATCTTGACTAGAAACAGTGATTTTTTAAGAAGCAATGCAACGCCAGCGAAAATAATTGGCGTAAGAGTGACTAAGTTGAATTTGAAACCGAGCAACATGGGCAGCAAATATTGTTTAGCAAGAATTCTGGCTGAAAGGGAAAATATGGTAGATTTCGTTAGATTTTGATCCTAATAGTATGCAATCATTTTGTTCGGATAAATTCATCTATCAGATCTACTTACCGGTAGATGGCTCCTGACTGCTGTAAAAACGGTCATCTAGTTTTGAATCCATCACGAACTCTGCAATACTACTTGAATCCGCAGATGGTCCGATTTTGAACATGAGACCTGGATAAATATTGTCTAAACGCCATTGTAGTGAACGATGACTAAACATTGTACCAGCACTCTCAAGGATTCCTCTGAAAAAGGATAAAACCGAATTTGTTTATTGAGAAATGAAAATCGTAATAATTCTACATATTAGGTACTCAACTCCGTAAAATTAGTTTTCTCTGAAAATTGGTTTTCTGGAATTCAAATCAGAAACAGCTTCCTCATCAACTCTTCATGTTGAAAGGAATACCATATGCTGATGAATAAATATGGTATGGTCTCTACTTTTATGTTATTTTGTAAGACGGAGCATCTCTCATGGGTATATCGATTCTGTTTTGAAGGAAATAGCTTTCTACCGCACTTATAGGAAAGGCAAATAGTGTTGCTAGTACTTTTACCGAAAAAGAATGTAAATAGGAAGGAATGCCGTCAACCATACTATGTCTACTTATTTATCAGTGTATTACAAGTTAGCATTCCAAATTTACTGGGGACAATTGGATTAGAAGGAAAGTGCTTCCGCTCCTGGCGCACTCCCAGCTGGGATTAAGTATGTGAAAAATTAATGGACGAACAATTTCCCGATTTGCTATCTCCTGGAGTTTTCGGAATGAATCAACCGTCTTCAAGAGCTCAATTAATATGTATCAATTTTGATGGGCGACTTGGCTTGACTATCCTATCTAGCTCATAGGCTTCTTTATGCGTAAATTGCAATTAATAATTGCAAGACAATACCGCAATAATGAGATCTAAGAGTAGAGTTAAACTTGAACTTGAACCCACCCCTAAATCTAAACAACCAAACCTGGCTTCTTATCGGGGTCTAAAACGGGTTTAAAACGTGGAAACATTTCTTTTCTTCACTACATAGACCAAGTTTCTTAGTACACTACCTCACCAAAGAACCAAAAAGACCTTCATGATATCTTTCTTGTAGCCAATTACCTTCGAAAATACCTTTCCGTCTTATGCTCAATTTATGCTTACTTAAAACCAAACCACCCCTGTGAACTTGACTCAAAACTACGTCTATTGTCTGCATTTCATCCGCATCCACGTAACTAATCCGAAGACGGACAAGCGCCTCTACTAACATGGCTCTCCAGCTGGCGCAGTCTCTTATTAGTAGCATCCAGTTGTGAACTCGAAGTTTGCTGAAGCCCGCTTCCCTATCCGCGCGCCACAAAAGATGTTATTGTCCTATACTGGGACGCTGGTGCGCTCGAGGTAATTTAGTGATCTAAGCCTGTACAGTTGACTGTTTAAATGTCTCTCCTGTTGATGCAAATCAACCAAAAATTAGTCGAAGAAGCGCCCGAAAGCATTTTTATCCATTTTCGTCAGTATCCACACTTCTGCGTTATAAAGCAGGATTAGGATGATCAGTGTCTTATATTGTGCCATTTTGGTTGCTACTTAATTGAGTACTAAGCCAAAAGAAGCAACGATTAATAAGAGTGATTCTTCAGAATTGATAGCGTCCCAGTCCCTAACTATCTCATAGTTTTGCTGGCTAATGTAGCATTTTGTTCCAATACTACATTTTTCTCTCATTGATCGCTTAACTCATGTTTGCCTATAGTCGCAAACGATCCGTTGATATCTCGCTGTTTTCGTCCCATGACGTCGATGTTGTCTGCATATGCGAGTACTAGCTAATAGCCTCAGATAACAGTGTTGCAACTATTTCTAATTTGGTTATTTAACCTTCAAATGGTAACCATCTGATACTGATCGATGTTCATCGGGACTCGACTTGCCAAACTTATACTCGCTACTGATGACCAGCACAAAAAAATAGCAGCACCATAATCGGGACATCGGATGAATTCCCTGGATGGAATCCAAGCTGAAAAAGTACCTTATTCGGGATACTCCGACATACATACATGTATTGAACTCAGGCCAGTAAAAATTCCCGAGACCAAGTCAACGTCTCGGAAAAGAGATAATGGCGGATGAGCCCTTAATGGACTGGCTTCCGTATAACCGATCCTTCGTCTTAAGAGTATCTTTAATTGAACTGGCCCTTCAAGTTGGTGGTTGTTGCGTCGGGGTAATTGTCTGGAAAGGAAAAACAAAATCCACAGCTACGAAGCAACAACGGATGGATCTACTATCGACAACCCTTGAAAACGAAACAAGGACAATGAACTTCGAATCTGAAGGTGGAATGTTAGGTCTCTTAACATGCCGAATAACTAGCTGGACTGCTGCAAAGCAGATGTTACCGCCGTCAAAGAAATACGATTGGATGGGCTGGATTAAAAGGCGATATTTACTATGATGATTGTTATCGACTCCAAAAGCAGGGCCTATTTGGATGCGGATATGTTTTTAGTGGTAGAATTAGGCAAGACATCCTGAGTTTCTGGTATGTGAACTAGCGATTCATTACAATCCATATTAAGGCTAAATTTGTCAACAACAGCCTAATATGCTCGCACACCCCACCGAGGAGAAAGACACCAAAATTAGCTTCTACGAGCTCTTGGTCAAGAAATAGAGCAGTGCTTTATCCATGACATTAAAATTGTCCGCGGCGATTTAAATGCGAAGCTAGGAAGAGATGGCATCTTTGGTAGTAGTGTCGGTACGTATAGCCTGCACGACAACACCTCTGATAACGGATTCAGGCTAATTCACTTTGCGGTGGGGCGAAACATTGTCGCAGATAGCATGCAGTTCATAAGGGGACTTGGAGAACTGTTGATCAATCACACATTGCCGAATGGGAAACATCGACTCGGAACATTACCTCCCGACTATCGCAAAGGTAAGCTAATACAGTGAAAAAATTTAACATCGGATGGCTACAATCGAAAGAGATCACCAAATTATTTTCCGATCAAGTCTCCCTTCACCTTTTAAGAGGTCCTATGCCACCAGATACTTGATTCAAAATCATCAGTGAGGTTTAATTGGACACCACAACAAAACGCCTTTTCTGACGACGAGTGCTGCTACATAAAAGGACTAGAGCTGCTCACGAGCTCTACGATCAGGAAAGGACAGACAGACACCGGCTGCTCAGGAGGAAAATTGAGAGATCCTACTCCAGGAATGAAGTTTTTTCAAAAAGTAAAAAAAAGTATGTCACGGACACAAACTTCGAACCGAAATATGTTATGTAGAGACGAACAAGGGAACATCGTAGTAGAGTCGCATACGATGCAAAGGATTTGGGAATAGCATTTCTGTAGTTGACTGTACGAGTACTTAGTATTTAGTACTGAGTATTTAGTAGAGCTAGCATTTCAACCTAGATGATGTAGTGAATACAGCCATATCCAAGTTTAAGTCCAACAAAGCTGCGGAAGCGGACGGCGTGACTGCCGATCTTATCTGTTAAGTGTTTTCGGACGAAAGTATGTCCGATGAATGTTACCTGAGTATTTTTGTCTGATCCTCAAGAGAGGAGACCCTCTGAACTGCGCCAACTACAAAGGCATCAGTCTTCTTTACAACACCTACAAGATCCTATCTGTCGTTGTCGTTGTATGAATGCTTGAAGTCGTTCTTCAACAACCTGATTGCTCCATATAAGTGTGGTTTCAGGATAGGAACGTCCACCATCGACCAAATATTCACACTACATCAGTTCTTGACTCCAAATCGATACACACTACCTATTTATCGATATTAAGGATGCGTATAACAGCATCTTTAGAGACGACCTGTACAGAGCAATGTCTGATTTTAAAGGATTTAGACAAGGCGATGTTCTGTCATGCGATTTCGTTAACATCAGTCTTGAAAAAAAAGTGCAAAACTCAGGCGCCAATAAAAGGAGTACAATCTTTCAGAAGTCCGTGCAATTGGCGCTTTGGCGAGTATTGAGACGGAAGCGGCCAAGATGAGTTTAACGGTCATCGAGGATATGACCAAGTTTATGCTTTCAACATAGGAGAACATCCAACACCGACATCTTTGAGGTAGCTAAGGAATTTGTCTACTAGAGCTCTGCTTTCAATTCAGACAACGACACCAGCTTTGACATCAAACAAAGAATAACTCTTGCCAATTGCTGCTTGTTTGAGCTAAGAAGGCAATTGACTAGCAAAGCCCTCTCTCGAATGACAAAAGTGACCATATATTGAGACAGGGACTTCATTAGAAATGGATGAGGGTGCTTTTGGCTGCTTCGAGAGGAAAATTCTTCAGGTCCCGTCTACATAGCCAGTAAGTAGTGATAGATAGAGAAGAAGATACAATGACGAAATAACTGTATAGTGATAGTGATCAGAAAAGTGAAGATTTAATGACTAACTAGAGCCAAATAGCTAAAGATTAAGCTGGCTAATGGCTTTTGTTGGTTCAGGCCTAGGTTTATAGCGTTAACTTAAGTAAGTAAGTAAGGCGGATTCACCGCTGTCGGTCCTGTCAAACGATCTGCTATAGAATGTTGGATTAATCAACAGACCGCTTACCGCCGAAATCCTTGCGGAGATTCTCGCCAGAAAGCAAATATAACGTCCACCCAAGAAGTGCGATGGGATGGGCCGTACAAAAAGTAAGTGAAAAGCTGTGACATATACTGTGAAGAATATTGCCGACAACCGGCGTAAGAAGTACAGAAGTCACAGCATTTATTTGGATGCAGATTCATCGTAAGAGGCAGACTTAGGGCACAAGTCAACAAACGTCAGACAACGATTCTCATAAAGAATAAATTCGTCAACCTCAGCCTCATACCTATAAACGCCCACGCATAGACAAAAGAAAAGGACGACTTTGCCAAGGATTTCTTATATGAGCTCCTCGAAAAGAGCATTTTGTTTATACAGTGGGGATGTACAGCTTCCGCGCCATCACCTCAGGAAACAGACTCAGGCTCATTGATTTTGCAGTTGGAAGTAATGTTACTATAGAAGGCATCCAGTTTCTACACCTTTATATCCATAAAAGGACTTGGAAGACTTTTGATTAACAAAGGGTCAACAAAATTGATCATACTGCAATCCATGCAAAGCACACTTCTAGTATTTTAGATGTCAGAACGTCCGTGTTTGGACCATTATCTCGTTGTAGCCGAGGTCTAAAGCCACCGAAAATGAGAAAGTGAAAGTCGAACGGCTACAACTTCAAGAGACCGCCATTTTTTACCACCTTAATGTTCGACAATTTTACCAAAGCTGTTCTGTCCGAACAAAAATCTGCAAGGCTGGAGAAGGAAACCTCTTATTACAACCGCTGTCGGTGCTGAGAATCTGGAAATATTATTTCTGCAGACTTTTTAACTGTGATGACGAACAACATTTCACCGTTAGACAGAATGAAACATTCAACTTGGACGATGACAGACAAAATTTCCGTTCACCCGACCAATATGAGCTCAGGACTACAATTTCCAAGATTCTTTTCACTAAAGTTGATTGATTGATGGATACGAAGCATACATCAACTCATCCCCAAAATCTGGGTCGACCAAAGAATGCCCGACGAATATAGCTCTAGCATTGTAAACATCACATCCTGTCTGTCATCTTATGTGAAAGCTTATGACGCTACGTCAACAGTCTGACTGGTTCCGATTAGTGTGGTTGTAGGAAAGGAAACCCCAGCATATATCCAGCAGATCTTAAAAAAGCCTAAGATTTCCAAATCGATACACGTTTATTTCAAAGTCGCATATGACAGTGTTCGTAGAAACTAACTATACAGAGCCTTGTCTAGTTTTGACATCCCTGTAAAGCTCAATCGGTTATGTAGGATGTTGATTTAGAATGCACGTTCTTCCGTCAAAGTCGGTAATGACAAAACCAAAGTCTTTAAAGTCAGAAAAGAACTTAAACAAGGTTATGCGTTGTCATATAATTTCTTCAACACTGGTCTTGAAAGAGTTGGGCGAAACTCCTGAGGTACCATCTTTCAAAAGTCTGTTCTGTTACTCACAAATACGGATGATATACACCCTGCCTGACTCGACCTGTAACTTTTTAAAATGCTATAATTTTAAAAATGTTGGAAAATACATCAATTTTCAAATTGTATCAGTAGTTTTCAATATGTCTACTTTTGGCGCGAATAATGGCCTTGAGACGGCCGAAGAAAGCATCGCACGCTGCACGCAAGTGGCTCTGCGGTATTTTGGCCCATTCCCGGCAAAGTGCTTGTTTCAGGTGGTTCAAACTTTGGTATTTTTAAGTGCCAACCTTCGCCTTCAAAATATCTAGACAGAGAAATCCAACGGATTTGCATCCGGAGAATTTGCAATTCATTGTGTCAAAGAAATGAAGTTTGGAACATTGTTTTTTAACCAATCTTGGTTGACGAGCGCTTTGTGAGACGGTGCTGAGTCTTGTTGAAATGTCCACGGTCTCCGACCAAAATGATTGTTTGCCCAAGTCTTCAATACTGCCTCTGAGACAGTTTCACGGTATACGATCGCTTGAATTTTGACGCCACGGTCCAAAAATACAAGCGGAGAGAGACCATTGGCGGTTGTGGCGGCCCAAACCATCACCATCGGTGCTGCCTGCTTTCTGGTGGCCGTCCGAATGTGTAAATTTTCGAAGAACCTCTTTGACAAGAAAACTCGGTCATTTTGTTTGTTGACATTTTGCTCGATAACAAATGGCCACTCATCGGAAAAGACCAAATTCGGCAACTCACCACCTTCGTGCAAGCGTAGAAATTCCTTCGCTCTTTCAACTCTAAGTATTTTCTGTTGCGATGTAAGATCGTGTGCTTTTTGGAACTGCAATGGCTTAAGCTCCAGCTCATTTCTTAGTATATGTTGCATCCGTTCCAACGACATGTTCAGCTCAAGAGCCATTTTTCTTTCACTTTGATTCGATTCCGAACCATTTCTGCCAATTTTGCTGTTTTTTCATGAGCACCTCCATGGCGTTTTGCAATGCTGCCAATATCACGGTAACGAGCTATGGTTCGAGACATAAATGATTTATTCACGTTGAGGTGCTGGAGGGCTCTAATGATTGTTACATGTGGTTTTCCAGCCAAATATGAAGCAATCACACTATCACTTTGAATTCCATCGCGGATAAAATTTTTTCAACACAACTGAGACGCAAATCGTTTAAAAGGCTTGTAAATAATATGTAAAATTATCTGTCATGTGTCAAAATTTGAGCTCAGTGTCATGAACGGTTTGGAAATTATAACAGTCTGAAGTTGGTTGCAGTTCGAGTCCTTCAGGGTGTATATTGATGTCATGGAAAGAACGCAGCGAACTATCAACGAAAATTTTGCGACAAGTGTATGCTGTCAACAGGAAGAGGTATATATCATCCAAAGCTGAAGGTAGCTGGTAAAAGACTGTGCTAGCTGCATTGCATATCCATAGGTGGATAAAGTGTCAAGACTGCAGATTTATGTACTAAGTGCAAGTATTTGAATGGAAAAAGATCATGCATTTCTTAAGCGTAACCACGGGTATGAATACGCAAAGTGAAATGGAAAAAATACTTCAAGGACTACTACATATATTTTTTTCAAGCTACAAGATTGTCATGGAAGCAAAACAACCCGCAGGAAATAGTAATATATCAGATCTGTGAATCCCGATTCATTTGATTTAAAACATTTTTTTAACACCTTAACCTTCTATCTTCTTGATAACCTATTTTAAAAAAATTTAAATGAAAAATTCGTTGGTACTTACCTAAAATCAATTGGATCCTGATCGAGAAAATTAACAATTGACCTCGAAGCCATATTGTCATTCTTTTCGGCAACAAAGTTGGTGAACAACGTGAAATTATCCTGCTCATCCATAGATTGCAAGAAGTTAATAGCAGTCTTTCCCATGCACATTCTTAATCCTGATTTCCCAGCATCTTGCATGCAAAAGTTGAACTCATTTAAATACGCCGAACTAACTATACACGGATAAGTAAAAATCACCAAAAGGACAAACCATAGAGGAAATTGGCTTGACATGACGATTTTAACTTTCACTATTCGACTTGTAGATTACAACTGAAATCTATTGTGTACCGGTCACTTGGATTTATACACATTTCCGGGTTCAAGATACTTTGACACATCCCAGTGAACAGGTGAATTTTGCGAGAAATTGCACAACTTCCATCTAGATAGTGAAATGCGAGATGTTTGTGGTGGGTGGCCCCCCCAAATAGTTGAAGGTACTCGGCAGTCTTTGGTATCCGTTGTGGTGGTAGTAGCTGATACCTCGGCCACGGTCAGTGCCAGTTATGTAAAGATGAATATACGATGAAGATACTTGATTCAGTTTCTTTAGGTTTTTTCTGGAGATGGTGATGATTTTATTGCAAAATAGTTTACGTAGCGTTCAACGATGTGTAAAATGTAAAATGGAAAAGCTTTAACTTAACATCGGTACAACGTCTGTGGATTCTCTACGACAAGGAAAGTGTAACATTTTTGTGAGACATTGTCGTACTGAATTAACGAGAGCAATCTCTTTTTAAGTCGCATTTTGCGGTTAGTTGAATGATTTGGTCAGTTCAGATGTGCACGCTTTATTCGAATTAATATCAATTATTTGTAATGGCAGATGGTGAGGGTAATCGTTTGTAATTGTAATTAAAGCAACAGATTCGTGAAAACTGTTTATTAGCGTTGTTTCATGTCAAAGCAGTTAAACGTGCAATGGAAGGATTTTTTTTTTTTTAATTTTGAGTGTTGCAATATTAACATTATACGAATATTATGATAAAAGAATACTCACGAGCATACACTTAATGTGATTGCTTATGGTTTTGTAACAAAAATAATACTAAAGGCATGAGCGTGTTGAACACCACATACAACTGGTGCACACAACTTAATTCAATATCAGTCTTATAAGTTTCAATATCCCTTCATTTTTTTAACTAGGTGATTGGGATTAAAAGGCTCTCTTAGCTGGAGTATGATCGTCTGTTGTCAACGGCCTCGTCACGCTGAAAGCATCGGTTCCTGAACCGATGAAATACCGAACATTGCGTTTCGACATATCCCACTTGAAGCGGTAGAAAACTATACCACTTTGTTTAATAATGCCATGAATAATGCCTATTATCCAGCGCATGGGAAAACTGCGGTTGTACACCCCAGTCACAAAAGATATAAAGGCTTTTCCCATACGGTGGATCACCGGTCGATTAGTCTTCTTCAAAACGTCAGTAGGGTTTCCGTGATCAATAGAGTCCTGGCGAAGTGTGTTAAGGATAAACATATAGTTCCGGATAATTAACTCGGTTTCAAAGCGGAGTTTCTGATATTTAATGGAACAAAGACAAGGACTAAAGCACTGGTGCCTGCCTGATTGGCTTGAAAAAAAGCAGGTTTAACACAAAGTTATCCGTGATTCAATCCAGAATTAAACTTCATGTGGTTAAAATTCCATCTCCGTAAACAAATTATCCATTACTGCTTTATTCAAGGACAGCAATTCGAACTTTAACGAGTTTGATGCGCTGTCTGACTCCATAAAAGAATTGTATCCCTGTATCCTCATACAAGAATTGAGTTTACGGGCAATTTCAATATACACAATTCTGGTTTCCTTCGATATTATGGACAGACAATAATAGGTAAATTGTAAATAGGTCCACGTGAATAAAAATATTTGATAGTCAGACAGCCGACACCCTGGACTTGTTTTAACTCCTCATCCTGACTAGTAAACTGTTGATATGCTCTAGGCTCGTCGGACCATAATGCCATATCAGCTAATTTCTCCTACCCCCACAACACAGTTAGAGAAATGATTCCTTAAAGAACCATATGACAATACGAACAGCTTCTTTAAAAATTTTAACTGGTCGTTGTGTTTCTTCGATAACGACGTAGATTTTACTGCTGATATGATCACAGACACCATTCCCTTTGGAATGTGATCCTTTATCCCTCATCGGATGATGAGTATCAAATCAAAAGAAAAAGCTTGGTACAACTCGAGTTGAAAAGAGGCTGTCAGGGTTAGAGAAATATTTTTTTCGGTTACACACGACCAACCTGATAAAGGAAAGCCAGGAATGACAGCAACACCTTTCTTCAGGGGTTACACGCAGTTGCAAAGACGAAAAAAGACGTTTTTTTATTAATTATTTTGAAAAGGTATTTTATTTTACAAAAACAAAAATTACACGTACATTAGTGACAACATCTAAGTTTATAATGGCACTAATGATTTGTAAAAATATCGATCTGGTATGCTCCTGCATATACCCATGACCCAAAGGTAGTTACAGTTTTTGGTCGTCCGTCAAAAACATCAGAAATTCTTCATCATCCTCCATCCCAAAGCTTATTTATATTGGCACTCAAGCTGTCAGCTGCTAGCTCAACACTTGTTGAAGTTTTGCATTCGTCTTTGCCTACACTTGAGAGCGTCGAATTTTCAATGGACGAATACACTTTCGCACCCGTGTAGTAGCATGAGTACTTAAAGATGTTAACATACATTACTCCCCTGATTTAGATGATTTATCTCCCTTTTCTTTTCTTTCTTCATACAGACCCATTGCATATACGTTTCTCCTTTCAAAGGTCAATAAAACGCTGGATAGATTTGTCAGCTTATGAAATATCTCGAAACTTAAAAACTTCTCAATGACCAGTAGTACGGGTTTTTTGGCAACAGGTCCACTGGTGATTTGACGGAATGTCTCGCCGAAAAGGATAACAAAAGCCTACATTAATCTGGCGAAAACAAGACAGCTGCACTACGTATTTCCAAAGTATTTGACAGAGTTTGACATCAAACTCTTTTGTTTGCTTTTGCGATGGACGACTGTCTTCTTCAATGGATTAGAAATTACCTTTTTTAACGTTGAAATGCCACCGTCAATATTTCAAGTGTTCTAGAACACTTGATTTTATTCTTTACACATAATTTGATGCAAATTCCTTGCTCCATTTTTTATAATAATTGAAAATCGCAGAGAACACCAAAACACGACTTACCTTTCTATCTGTCAAAAACAAACTAAGTATGCTACACAAAGGGTGATTCATCGTATGGTTTGATTTATAATGTAAGATAAGGCACATAAATCTGAAAATAAAGTTAAAATTTTTATTATTATTTAAAAGCACAATTCATGGCATTAATTTTTTAAAAACGATATTATATAAATATTTGCCACGACTACGTCTGAAGTGGTCCATTCGGAAGGTTTAATTTTGAGCTATTCGTTCGAGCATTGCGACTGGTATCTCGCGGATAACACGAGTAATTTTGGCTTCCAAAGCATCAATTGTAACTTTCTTATTCCTGAAGACCTAACACTTTACAAATCTCTAGAAAAAATAGTCCAAAGGTGTGATATCGCACGATTTAGGCGGCCGATTTACCAGAGCAAAACGTGAAATTGAGTACTCACTAAAATGATTTCTCAACAAGTACATTGTTTGACACGCTGTATGGCTCGTAGCGCTATCTTGTTGAAACCAGAACTTACTGAGACCATGTATTTGAATTTCAGGAAGCACATAGTCCGTTAATATGGCGCGATAACGGTTACCATTGACGGTAGCAATGGTCTCCGTTATGTGCTGGATGTAGTCTAACCGATCGAGTATCATCTACTTATGTAAACTGTGACTCAAATTTGCAAATGGTATAGACAATAGTAGTTTCAGTAGGTCGATTATGCGCACAGTAAGTTCCTGGAATCGCACGAAAAACATTTCTTACAGAACGCTGAACAATTTGGAGACTATGTTGTGGTGTGAGTCTTACCATGATGACTTGCCAAACGATACTGAATAAAAATGATAAAGCAGTTTAGTAGAAGTCACGCGTGATCTGTCAAAAAAGGCTATTGGAAATCAAACCTCATGATGAATCAGCTTTTATTATATTCAAGACATGTGTACCAACACAGTTAAAAAAAATCGATAATCGAATGTACGTTGCCTGCGACGACTTAATCGCGTACAGATCAGGTCCAAAGATTGAGGTCATTATTATGCTCTTGCAAAGCGAATTCAACTATATCAAACAATATCGCGAAAACTGGAATTTGACATTCAACTCTCAGACATCGGAAACCATTATGCTTAGGATGCCTTTGTCTGGAGGCTCTACGAGTACCAGAGAGGGTTGGTGAAAGTTTTCGGTCGTGTGACTAGACGGGAGGGTGAAGATGATCTGCTTAGTGGCCCTTATCCGGCTTAAGCTTGTAAATATATAAATGTTCTGTGTGGTTCAAGGTGAAAGCAAGTTTATTGGAAAAGATTCTGGTGTTTGAGAGGGCTTGCCTTAGGACATGTTTTCGCTTATAAAGAACACCATAGTCTGAGCACACAAAATTCTATTCTAACGAGGTCTTGTACAATACGATGAACCATATATGGTAAGTGTGGATAATTGCGTCAGTAAGTTGACTCGAAGGCATAATATATTGCAAGAACAGTGACCTCATCGCACAACCTGATCTCCGAGGATTACTACCCTAATTATATGTATGATGACAGAGTACGCTTTATTGCTTTTGTTCCTCCTGAAGCGTTCCTCTACTTCGACATGAAGGGTTTGATCCAGGACACATTAACTTTGGGGCTAATCTTCACACGTGATTTGAGGGATGTTGGTCGGCAGCACGAACAATTTTGGTGGCTTGTTCAAGGAGAGGCAGCTTCATTGTCGATTTCCTCCAGTAATAGGTAGCTCCATAGGAAGCAAATTTGGTCAATCTAATTTTTTTGCCGTGACCGGCTCACATAAATTTAAGAAAAAAAAATTTGTAGAAACTACAAAAAAAAAGAAAAATATTGGGTATATATTTTAGTTCCTGCGGTTTTTTTTCCAAAATTTGAACGTTTATTTAAGAAAAACATGTACAATAGTATTATTCAAAGTATTGCCCATCTGAAGCTATGACTTTTTCCCATCTTTCTGGCAATTTTTGGATCCCATCCCAGAAGAACTGCGCCGGCTTGGCAGCCAAGAATGAATCAAGCCAATTTTTGTTATTCTGCTTTGATATGAACCGTATTTCAGTGAGGGCGTTCTGCATCGACCGGAACAAACGGTAGTCAGAAAGGGCAAGGTCTGGGCTATAAGGCGGGTGGGGTAAAACTTCAAATCCACTGTTTTCCAAATAGTGGGGCCGAGCATTGTCATGATGGAAAATTATTGCCTCGTGTCTGGTCGCATATTCCGGGCGTTTTTCGGCTACTGCTCTCTTCAAATGGATTAATTGTGTTCGGTAGCGTTGTCTACTGATGGTTTCATCCGGTTTTAGCAGCTCATAAAACAGCACACCCATCTGATCCCACCAAATACAGAGCATTATTTTCGGATATGGATATTCGGCTTTGCCGTTGATTTGGCTGGTTGGTCAGGTTTCACATATGATTTTTCGTGCTTGGGTTTATCGTAATGGATCCATTTTTCATCACCAGTAACAATCCGATGCAAAAATGACTTCCTTTTGTGGCGTTCGAGCAGCATTTCGGACAAGCAAAGCCGCCTTTCGACGTCTCTCGGCTTGAGTTCATGTGGAACCCAATTTCCTTGCTTTTGAATATATCCAGTTGCTTTTAAACGTTTTGAAATGGCTGCTTGAGTGACACCCAAAGATTCTGCGAGCTCTTTTTGTGTTTGGCAACAATCTTCATAGAGTAATGCTTCCAGTTCTTCATCTTAAAACTTTTTTGGCTGCCCAGGACGTTCATAATAACAATAGGAATAGTAACAATGGAACAATACAACTTACGCCATCTCTTAGCAAACCGCACGAACACTGCAATTTTCAAATTTATTGACGTATCCATTGAGCCGGAAACAAAATTTCACTGAAAATATGATGCAAATTCAAGGTGCCTGGCTTCAATTCTTGCACAAGTTGAATTTTGTACGCTTTTAGTCCGAGATCCTCAGGTAAAATACTAAGTTGTCGAATACGCCAATGCGCACCGTAAGTTCCTCGAATCGCACGAAAAACATTTCTCACAGAACGCTGATTTTCGTAATACAACTGAACAATTTGGAGACGCTTTGTGGTGTAAATCTTTCCATGATGACTTGCCAAATGATACTGAACAAAAATGGAAATGCAGTATGATAGGAGTCACACGTGATCTGTCAAAAAAGCACCCTTTATTAGTATTATTTAAGTTTCTTATTTTTTTCAATTGTACTAATGACCATAAATATAACCTTTATTACAGACTCCTTGATAATAATGAAAATACCCAAACAAGATTATTGACGACTCGTACATCTGGTCTGCTCCCGATCCATACTTTATAACACCAAATATTTTCCTCTTTGAACCAGTGTAGATATATCACTACGCCCGTTACTTTTTTACTACATCAAGCGGCAAACCCATTCCCGATCTAATATCATCCAATACTTTAGTTATTAAGGCATTTACGTATGCCTTGCCAGTTCATATCACATAAAATGGCATGCGAAAAGCAAAGACCAATTAATCTGGCATTTTATTTGCCAGTTGAGTTTAAAGTGTCAGAAGTGTAAGCGGATTAGTGAATTATTGAGTTTTTTGAACTTGCATTTACTTGAATGGCCGCTAGGTGTTATATCTTTATGTCAACCAAAACAGAATATTAAAATTTAGAGCGGTCTGTGAAAATCAGGAACCAAAAACAGGATGAATGGGCCATAAAAGGAAGCAAAAAACCTACTACCACGTTTGTTAAACTTAAGCCTAAAAGGTATGTATTCAGTTTTACTTTCACATTTTCAGCCTAAAATTCTACTATAATTACGACTACACTTTGAAATCCCACTCAAAAAATTTCGAATGAAACTCTAACAACCTTTTCATTAAATTGAATCTTTTAGATGTAAAAGTTATTCAGTTTGTTTAGTGGGTGGAATTGGTTGTCTACTTAAGGGAGTTTTTTTTTATGGATGGCAGATACCTTAGATAGATAGCTTTTTTCTCCTCCCGATCCGATGTATAGTGTAATAACTATAACAATCGTGAGGAGGAAGCTCTTTATGGAATTGACGTTTGTCTCATTACAGTCATCGACTTGGGAATAGTACGTATTTTAATAATTTTTGAGATGTCTGTTTGATGTAGGTTCATATTCGTATTGTAACACAAGAGTTGCACTCAACCATATAGGATTATCCAACAAGAGGTTTCATTTTGAATTCCCATTCGTTGTTGAACTGTCAGCATCTCGCTATTATTGTGATGATTTTTGATAAATAGAAACGAGGGGGCCATTATATATGGATCGATACGTACTCGCACAATATGCTGAAAAAGGGAAATTTCACTATAAATCAGTGAAAATATCGCTGAAACACTTGTTCAGGCTCGTACGGCTTGGGCATAATCAAGCACCTTCCCGTACAGCTATAGTAAATTGAATCGACAAAATTGACAGATTTTGATAGATTAGTGACGTGAAGACTCTAACTGATCGTCAACTGAAAATGACGCCGCCGTAGCTGAGTGTGTTATTGAAAAACGACAACGTTTGGTGTTGTTTTTGGGATCGTGGTATCATAGAACCACTTTTCTTCGAAAATTATGCAGGTACGACCGTTTAGTGAATGGATTGCTGAAACTATGCTAACAGACGTTTTTTGCTTGAAATTAATGCTATGCGACATGGACGGCTTTTATTTCAGGAAGATGGCGCCACAGCTAGTGAAATACGAGTAAAGGGTATCCGGGGTTGCATATGAATCCATTTGGTGATCGCATATATAAAGGGTTTAGCTCTAGCAACGATGGAAATTTCACTTTTGAGGACTTCCAGGACATGATGACGGTGTTCAGCTATGAAGGTCCTAAATCACTTAAAGTAGACTACGCTTTTCGAATGTTCGGCTTTGATGGTTATGATATGCTGGATTCAAATAATCTCAGTGAAAGCCGTTTTTTTTTTTTTTTTTTTGCCGTGGGTAGGTCCCTTATAGGTACTATGTGCTAAGCCGAACGGTCTCGTTCTTTGTAGCTGAACCACAAGATTTGTCTCGTCCCATGTCCGGACTATTTCCCGATTGAAATGATTCGCAAGACGAATATGAAGTTTGCGAGCAAAGCTTATTTATTCGTCTTTCATGGTAGAAATTCCTAGATCGGGGTGAATATCGCCATTGCTTAAATACCATGAAGCAGTCACGATTGCTCTTTGTACTTTGTTTTGAAATTTCTGTAGCATAGCCATATTGTTTTATTTGACACAACCCCGAAGTTGTATACCATACGTCCAAGCACTTGCTTATACAAAAGCTATTTGTTATCGAATCTCAAATCGAATATCTACTGATAAGCCAATTCATTACTCTAAGCCTGATTTCGAGCTAGCTAGCTCTTAATCCTTTCTGTTAGTTTTTAAATTAGATTAAGCTTGTATTAAGCCAATAAAAGAGGGCCTCAGCCCCCACCAAAATTAAAATGGAAAAATTAAAAATTTCCCTATTTTGTCTTTACTTCTGTCTTTTTTATTATTTTGATGAGCGCTCTCGTCCTTTTTTGTCTGTTGTTCTGCTCTTTACGCCTAACGACAATCTTCATCAGACCAGGGGGTTTCTTTTTGGTTTGTGGCTGACAAATGCTTCTGCGCTTTAATTGGGTTACTTACAATATCGCCATTTATCTTCTGAGCTTTTTGCAGGCAGGATCGGAATTCTCGAGTGGTTTGGGGAGACTCGGTTAGCAAAGTAATCTCATGTGATCATGACCGGTTGACGCCAAATTTATTCACAGTTCTTCTGAGGTATTCTACTGTCCAACATATAATATTTACATGCACTGAATAGTGGTCGTAGTCGATGTTGACATCAAAGCTGTATCTTGTGTCAACCAAAATATAATCGTGCAGACCATGTTTCCAATTGTGCGACAAAAAATGTTTTCCTCTCCTCATTTGGAGTCAAAACCATCGAAGACGAAATAAAGGTTTTGCTAAGGATAGTCTTTGTAATTTTGGTCGAGGAGTTCGTATTGCAGAAGTAATCTCTGACAAAGGCCTGTCTTTTCTGTGTGGAGCCCGAGTGTTTATCATTCTAATCTAAACGAGCTTAGCCTCGATTCTAATTGTAGCTAGATGTTCGATCAGATGCCTGAAGCTCAACACTTTTTACTTAAGTTTTCCTCTGTTGCATATAGACGTAGTTTTTTCCTCTCTATAGCAATTCCCATAAAAAGCGTCACAGTTGCTTATATTTATTTTGCCCATTCCTTTGCCATTCCTGGATGCATCTTAGGATTAGCACGCATTTTTCACCTGCATATGGACATTTAAGCGTCTAGTGTAGCAGTGCACTATGTAAGTGTACTTAACCGCTGCCATTCGTTTGCTTAGAACTCCTCCATCACCATTTGTGTTCCAATGTGACAAGATGCCGTAGAAAACAGCACAAGACATGGATTTGAAATATGTTGAAGATGCTCAGATATTCTAAATATCGTAGTCAAAATCGAACCTGTGCGAAAGAACACAAGATCGATCCCGCAATGTAAGCGTTGCCAAGGCTTCAATCATATACAGACTTACTGCCAAAAAGAACCGCGTTGCGTAAAATGTGCCGGTAAACATCTCTCAAAAGAGTGCAACTTAAATAAAGAAATTCCACTGTCTTGCATAAATTGACAAGGAAAGCACCCAGCAAACTATCGCGGATGTGAAGTGGAGAAAGAACTCCAAAAAAGGCGCGATACGCTTAAAAAAACCTTACGTCCAAACCCAAACGCAACTTCAAATAAACCTAATATTGCTAAAGAACAGGCAGTGAAAGAAAGAAAATCCGTCGTGGTAAAGCCGAAGGATATACAAAAATAGAACGCAAAGGAAATGCCGCCACCGATTGACGCGCTAACGTATGCACAAGCTGCGTCGCAAGGTAATAAAAAAAGCGGTGTTACGCCAGATCCAGTGGCTCACGTTTTCTCCCTAATTCTCACGACTCTTGATTAGCAAAGCAGAACAAATAAACTTTTAGTTGAAAAATTTAGCAGTCTCGAGAAAGATATACGTAAAACTCAGTTTCAAGCATGAATATGATACAAGTGCTTAAAATATTGACGTGGAACGCAAACGGCCTTATTAAAAAACTCGACGAATTGGAAGTGTTCTTACAAAAAGCCAACATTGACATTTGCTTGATTTTTGAAAATCAATTGAGGAAAGGATCTCTTGTGGAACTAAAGGGATACTTTGCTTATCATGCATACCACCCCTCAAACAATGCCAGAGGCGGATCCTCATTGTTTATTAAATATTGTATTGAGCACTCTATAAATATGAAGATTGAATGCGATGCAATGCAGTTAAGTTCGGTTCCCGTAAAATATAACCACCTGCACTACAACATTGCATCCATTTATTGTCCTCCGCGATGCAAGCTAGAAAAGAATGACTTTAGAGGTATCTTTGATTCACTCGAACCGAATTTCATAATTGTTGTTGACTTTAATTCTAAACATACCTTCTGGGGCTCAAGATGTAATACAACGAAAGGCAGACAACTCTATAAAGCCGGTATGCAATGTAAAGTTGACTTTTTCTCGACAGGAAAACCAACATATTGGCCTTCGGATATAACAAAGACCCCCGATCTTGTAGACTTCTTTGTCACAAATGGAACAGCCAAGATTTCTAAAAAGACCGAGGAAAGCTATGATCTCTCCTCAGATCACTCACCAGTCATTTTAACACTAAGCATACTCTTAATTATGAAAGAAGTGGCATCTAGATTAACTAATAACAAGACTTACTGGGACGGTTTTAGAAACTACTGCAATTAAAATATTGTTCTAAACGTGTCGCTAAAAACACAAAACAAAATAGAAGACGAAGTCGACAGATTTATCAAAGTCCTGCAGAACGCTGCCTGGAACAACACTCCAACTCCAACAAGAAAAGAGAAAGCAAGTAGTGAAATAAAATATCGGCCGGAAATAATAGAACTGGTAAGAGAAAAGAGGAGAGCGCGAAAAAGATGCCAACAATCCCGTGCTACCCAGCACAAAACATACTTATACCACTTATGCAACAAATTGAAAGAAGCAATACGAGATTACGAAAATCGGAATATCTCTACATATCTCGAAGGTCTGACTGCCGAAAGAAGTTCAAATTACTCCCTCTGGAAAGCCATGAACGGAATCAAAAAGCCTCAAATGCAATTTCCTCCCATAAGAAAAAATAATGGCAAATGGGCAAAAGGAGATAAAGAGAAGGTGGATCTATTTGCCGAGCACCTAGAAAAAACGTGTAAGCCTTTTGTTGGACAGGCGTTAACAGGAACTTCTAATTATATAATTAAGGCATCGGACAATTTTAGAATAAAAACAGTGTCGCTACGAGAAATTAATCAAGCAATTAAAAAATTGAAAAATAACAAAGCTCCTGGTTATGGTTTAATAACTGCTCTAATTCTCAAGAAGCTGCCAAAGAAAGCCCTGCCGCGCTAAGTCTATTAAACGTTCCAAGCCAATGAAAAGTTGCCGAAGTTATAATGGTCCTGAAACCAGGCAAATCTCTAAATGAAAAAAAGTCCTACTATCTGCCGATAATATCTAAAATATTTGAAGAACTCCTATTGAAGCGCTTGCAACCGATCATTGAAGAGAGACGTCTAAATCCTGAACATCAATTCGGTTTTAGAACTAAGCACTCCATAATTGACCAGGTTTTTAGAATTACGAATGAAATTGAGAAAGCCTTAGAGGGGAAAAAGATATGTTCTTGACGTGTCTCAAGCCTTCGATAAGGTATGGCACGAAGGCTTAAATTTTAAGCTAAGCCAGGTTCATACGATTCTGAAATCAGAATCAGAATGGAAAACAGAATTTTATGTGTTAAACATGGCACCGAATACTCGGAATTTAAAGAGATAGTTGCTGGAGTTCCGCAAAGAAGTGTACTTGGACCGGTATTGTTTTTACTCTATATACTCGAGACATACCGGAAGAATCAGGTACCATAGTAGCCACGTTCGCGGACGACACGGCGATACTAGCTACAGATACTTCAGTCGAGTTAGCTACTGGAAAGCTACAAAGGGCTTTGGATAAAATCTACGAATGGACCAAGATATGGCGAATTGTTCTCAATGAGACCAAATCTATTCATGTTAATTTTACTTACTGGAAAATAAATAGATTTCCCATTTTCATTAACTCTGTACAAATACCATATGCAAATGAAGAAAAGTATCTAGGAATGACACTAGATGTAAAACTGAAATAGAAGCCGCATGTAAGGAAGAAACGTGATGAACTTGAACTGTCTCATACATATTTGTACACTGAAGTCGACCCAGCTACGCTTGCGCAGATCCGATTATTCAGTTACATTTGTGTAGTCAAACTCAGTATATTGTAGAAAGTTTACACCGGTTACCCTGAGCGAGTCTCTTCCTTCTTTCACAACCTGGGCTCACAAATATCTATGCCGGAGGAATCAATCTACTTAACCTTAACAATTAATTATGAAGGAAAACTTACTATCATAAGGAACTTAAATTGCAGGAATCTTTAAATGTTCAACAGTCTACTTCAATCAAGTATTTGTGGTCTTAAAGCACGCCCACCCCAAGTTGAGCCAGAGGTGAAAGTACGATTTAATCCTGAGTAGTCAATCGCTTATTGTTATGTTAATAATTCGAAAATTCTTGTCAGTCACATTGTTTGAAATGTGCTCCTGCACGAACATACTCGAATACACATACAGTACATACAGTACACATACATAGGTACATCGATTTAATTATATCTTTTGAAAAAAATTCATACAAGTCTTCAATGTGTTGAATTTCAAAGTTTTTTCAAATAAAAAGAAAGCACATCAGCATATTTACATTTCAATTCATTGGATCATCTCCTTACAACCTGATTTGGCATGCTGGGAGTTGATTAAAAAAATTTAAATGCCATTCGGTGCTTTTTTTTTTTTAATTGACTTTCACGCTTGTACATGAAACAGAAAATAAAAATGTTTCTTCCAATCTTCTATAAGACTTCTACCAACTCTCTGACAATTTATTTCTTTTTTAGCTGCAGCTCCTGTGGGAAGAATCCAATACATTTATAAGCAAATCAATAATTTAACCGCCACACATGAACACTCTAATGTCAGAAAAACACAAGAAAAATTTTAATTTTAAATGGCATTCTGTAAGGATAATAAAAAATAAAACCTTATAAGCTCTCAGATTCCTTTGATAGAACATGAAGTCTCAAAAAAAAAATAATGTGGAAAGAAACAGGATTTCCAATTAAGACATGTTTCAGAGAATTGTCGCACCATATTGAACATTGAAAATTGAACACTTTTAAGGTTCTCAGGAATTCAGAAGAACTTAAACAAGGATAACGAAATCATCTTAAGTGCTTCGAAGTTTAACTAATAACACAAGTTTACTTTCCTGCGGACAAAATGGTCTTTTCAAAGCTAATTGAAAAGTTGGCTACATAAATACAATTTTAAAAGTGTAAATATTCACATATCATCCTAGGACGTTACTCAACTCACTCAAGTGTAAACACATATATCTTACTTAACAATTCTCTGAAATAGACCAAACGAAATAATATAGCAGATAGTACATTTTCTTTTGCCTTATGTCCTGATTCTTAGAATTTATCTTGTCATGTGCTCCGACGTACGGAATAATCTTGGCAATGCCATGCAACAAAATCAATAGTCTTATACCAACACAACTTGATTGCCCTAGTGTCTTCCCTTTCGTTGAACGAAAAGTAAAAGTACTTGGGCTCCATTGAAACCTAATTGTCACGATTTAAGAGCCAGACCAAACGACCATACAAACCTTAACTGCCATTTCCACAATGACAAATGAAAGTTCGACCTTCTTTTTAGCCAATGTCAATGACACTGTTCAGGATGTATCTCATGTAGATCTACATGTGGTGCAAGCCTTCAGAAGCGTATAAGCATATGTGTCGCTTGTAGATTATATGGAACACCGGTGTCGGATTCATGTACATATTCGTAAATGGAAAAACTTCTTTCTGTGCAACGTCTGCATCGCTGTTTGTTTTTTTGTTTTTTTTTTTTTTTTTTTTTTTTTTTTTTTTTTGTTGTTTATTTGGTATAAGGTGAAAGTGTTTTCAAGATTTTGAAATTTACCTTTGGATGCACATACTCTGGATGCTCAGGATCTGGCGGTCTTTATATTGATGTGACCTACTTAAAATGAGCATATATTTAGTCGTACAGTACGAGTTTGTGTTTTTTGCCGTCATTACAGATCGTGGTGGATATTTTTGTTGTATTGTACGACACGCACATATATCATATTTCAGTTCCTATCGGTATATTATTCTGCAAAAATAGATACATTTTTATTAGTATCCTTACCAAAATAAGTTAGATTATGTTTTTTTAATATCGCTTTGCGGGTTTATGTTTTGTGGGTGCCCGCTTCTAGTTCGGCCAATGCATTTTCGTCTGTGGGCAAAAGCGCATTATCAACTCTATTCGATGGCAGCTCTATAGCAAGTCGGGGTTGTCCGTTGTGGTAACCTTATGTACCACGGAAACGAATCCTGAAACGAAAAAAAGACTCGGATATCGGTGATCTTATTGTTGACGACCACAGCAAACAAAACAAAAGACCTTCGGATCTGCACATGGAATGTTTGAGTACTTAGGCCACATACAGAAACTTATTACCAGATCCTTTGACTGTTATCATAGAGATGTTACCGCCATCAACGAATTTCAATGCGAAGATCTGCTCAAAAGATGGATGAACAACTATGACATGATTGCTATAAGCATCAGAAGTTTCGGGAGCGGATTTGTCATACGTGGCAGGTTTGAGCTTCCAACATATGAGCAAGCGTCGTATGATAATCGGCATAAATGCAAAATTTACGCTTAATATGAGCCATACCGACACGTAAAACAAGGGCGACGGCACCAAATAATGTTTCTACCAACAGAAACACCTTACCTAAGTTTTACTAAATTATTAAAGAACCAGACCCTTACAGAAACCTGTAGATATTCAAAATAAAACCTTGTTAGAACCATAGTCGGTGTTAAGAACGTGAAAAACTACTTCCGCATACTCTATAATGACACACATTCTACAGACCATTCAAATTAGGCGACGATTAACAAAACCTCCTCCCACGTGACCAAAATGCATCCAATAAAGCTGCTGGACCTGCAGGTTTACCGGCCAAAGTATTCAAAGATGCTGGAAGTGACTTTGTGCAGAGCATACAAGAAATAATTTTTATGATAAGATCTGATCACAGTGATGAAAGGAGTCTCAATATTGTTTGCCAGATCCATGAAAAAAGAAGACTCCCTCAACTATCCTTACAATAGACGTACTCATATAAGTTTCCTCATTGTGTGAAAATCTAATACCCTCAAGAGCCTGATTGGCCCTTACCAGTGTGGCTTCAATCCAGAAAAGTCCATAATTGTCCAAATTACACTCCGCCAGATCCTGTAAATAACTCAATAAATCCAAATCGATACCCACCATATTTTTATGGATTAAAGACCTCCATATGATAGGAACGAGTTTTTGGAACCGTGCTTAGTTTTGACATCCCCTACCAAAATACATGTCTTGGCGTCTTGTTTCAAATTTTCTTGAGCAAAGATGACATCAGGCCAGCCACATGCGGATTTGATCGCTGATCTAAATGGTTTAGCTAAGGATTGCTTTGGGAAAATTGTGATCAGTCATATACTGATACGATGATCAGGAAATCATTGGTCTTATACTCCCCATGATGCTGTTTGTAGTGCTGCAGTTCAGCGTAAGAACTCCAAATTATATGAAATAGGGGACATCTCTACTGCCTTTGAGTCATCGCAATTGGCAACTGATATTTAAAAAAAAAATCCTTCAGCTAAGGCTAACGTAGTACATTTTTCTCACATCGCCAAATATGTGAAGGAATGTCAGGTAAAATCAGTGTCAACACCTTGCATCGGTGTGCGACACACGCAAGAAAGTAGGTCACATCAAAAATGTTTGTATATCGATGCGGTGATGGGAGGGTGGATTGTTGCGTAAAGATAATTGACGGCGCAAACGATCGAAATCACAAAAAAGAATCAGTAATCATGAGAAGGAAGACAGAGGTAGAGAGACGGCATACTCTATAAATAAGTTGGAACCCATGATTTCGTTTTCATGCATTAAAGAGAGAACATGGGCAGCAACCCTAGAGGTAGTTTCATCGACTTGGGAGCCCACGAGAAAAGGTCGCATGATTTTTCAAGTGGACACAAGAGCGACAACTTCGCTCCTAGGCCTGAATGGCGAGATGAGAAGTCGAGTTGTTAATATTATGGGATTGAACATGTTTGATGCATATATATAGTTTTACAATCAATTACTCGAAGGAGGAAAAGATTTTGATGGTTTTGGGTAACAGTCGAGAGCAATTTGCAATAGAGTTACAGGCTCTTTACGAAGGATACCGATCCCTATTTACTTCTGAACTTGGATGCAGCAGACACTTTGTTACTCAATTAATTCTGAAGTCTGATAATTGTCCTTAATATTTTAAATACCGTCGGGTTCCTTTCGCTCAGAAGGATGTAGTAAAGAAAGAACTTGAACGTGATTATATGAGCCGTGGAAACTATTCAACGGACGGCTCCGGTCCGGTAGTAGTTAAGAATCAGAATGGCACTATTCGACTATGTGGAGACTTAATCCACAATTAGAAGCCGATCGACAATCAGTTCCTAGAACACAGGAGGTATTTTTTCAACTACAAGGTGGGCGGTTTCCCACGAAGGTGGACCTCTCGGAGGCATACCTATAAATTCCACTAGACGAAGAGTCAAAACGTCTGTGCGTCATTAACACGGAGATAGGCTTGTTCGAGTATCAGCGATTACCTTTCGCTCTCGTTCTAGATGGATACTCCAGCTTTACATAGAACAATTGACTGCTGATCTGGACTTCTGCATTGCTTATTTGGATAGCAAAATTGTGTCTGGTTGAACAAATAGTGAGCATCTACGTAATTTGAGGACGTTACTTCAACGCTTGGAAGATCATGGATTGAAATGCCGATTGGAAAAATGTCAATTTGTACATGTCAAAATAGAGTATTTGGGCCATATAATTGATGCGAAAGATAATAAGGCCATCGGAGACGAGGTTGCAGGCCATCCGTGAGCTGCGAAGACTGAGGAGTCTAAAAGAATTAGAAGCTTTTCTGGGTAGGTTTAACTACTACATCCAATTTATAGAGAATTTGGCACAGTTAGACAAATTAAGATGCAGTGCCGAGCTGTTTGTGTGGGATTAACAGCAGCAGAAAGCTCTGGATAGGTTTAAGGACGCCATTATGCGAGTATCTCACTTGGTCTATTTTCAAAATGAATTCAGTGTTGTGATATCCCGACGGAGTTGAAAGGCCAATCGCATTCGCCTCCAAGGATCTAAATGGAGCGCAAAAGCGATATAGCCAAATCGAGAAGGAAGCGTTATCTATAATATAATATATAATATCACGTCAGTTTGAATTGATAACTAATCATCAGCCTCTAGTTACCATTCTAAGCCCAAATAAGAAGTTACCGCTCATGACCAATCAGCTATTACAAAGGTGGGCGATAACGATCTACGAAGTTGCACGGAAACGCTGACTGTTTATCGCCATTACCTATAGGACCAGACGAAGAGTTCGATAAGACCGAAGAAGAAGACATTAACTTGATTGAAGAAATACTAAAGTCATTGCAGTTGGTGTCCAGTCTGGTTAGTCAAATTTCATGGCTGATAGATAGTTCCATTCGTGAAGTATTGCAACTGAAAGTTTTGCAGACGATTCATCATGGTCATTGGAGTATGACCAGAATGAAATAAATTACAAGGGGATACTGCTGGTGGCCTGGCATCGATTCATAAAATGTATGACTTGCCAATTATATGCTAATCAACTGCGAAAGTCTTATAACGAGTACATGTCAATTTTGCTAGACCTTTTCAGAGAAGAATGTGGCTGGTAGTTGTCGACTCTAACTCGAAATTCTCGTTCGTTTTGGAGATGTCTTCGAATATTTCTTTGGCAACCATTCAGACGCTAGGCTGAATTTTTGCATAAGAGGGTCTACCCAAAACGTTGGTGTCGGACAATAGCCTCCAATTCGTTTCGAAAGAATTCGAAAATTTCTGCTTATTTCAAACCGGTGTCCAACGGTGCGTCGGAACACATGGTGCACAATTTAAGACGTCCCTGATTAAGTAGACGTGGAAGAATACATCGAACCATTCTAGCTGCAATGCTGCCAAATAAGCAAACAAAGAAGAAATATGATGTGAATAAACCCAAATTCTTTCTGCATCAATGGGTGTTTGATTGTCAATTCTTGAAAAGGGAAAAGTGGATGCCGGGAATGGTGTTAAGATGTCTTGGCCGAAAGGTGTACCTTGTGCAAGTGAACGGTAGCAACTGTAGAAAACACCAAAATCCGCTGCGAATTCATTTAGCAAGCCAGTCACCCTAGGGGATGAAAAATATTCCAGTCGATAGTAATTTTTTCCTTTTAAATAACTCGTTACCATCTATATTTTCAGGATCGGTAGATCACCAAACACTGTCACGGCAGTCTACTAATGACTCTGTGTTAGTCGAGATCCAAGGTGCAAGAACCAGTGGATTTGGTGCATTCGCTCTTGATGTCTGAAGATAACTCATCACGACGACAAGGCAGCGTAATAAGCACACTGAAATATGGTAGTCGTTACTTCTAGAAAATCTGAGCGCTTAAGAACCAAGCAATTCAGATTGGGGTCTTTATTGTGAGGGAGCTATGGCATCAGTGGCATCACCGATTTTTGACATGGCAATGGCAACACTTCTCACATTGTAGAAATGTCACAATTAGACGCTCTTTATTCAACCGTCATCAGTTGACAGCGGGTTGTTACCGGTGCGTTCGCTAGAACTGAAACGGAAGCGGCAAAAATTAGTTGCCGCAAATGAGTACGAAGCCAAATATATGCTGTCAATAAGTATGAACACACAACATCGACGAATTAGGCAGAACCTCACTAATTTCGAGGTAGTAAGCGACTTTGTCTACCTGGCCTCTGCTTTAAAGTCTGCCAACAACACCTCGACAGAAATAAAACGAAGAATCAATCTTCCCAATCAGTCTTTCTTTGGTCTAAGAACTTGTGTAGTAAACGCTCTATTCCGACAAACTAAGGATACTCTCTATATAAGACCTCGATCATCTCAGACCTACTTTATGGCGCGGAAGCATGGATTCTAGCCTAAGAGGGCAAGAAAATGAGCACTAATTCCCCAGCCCACAGTGTGGTCGAATACGAGCAGAGGAAGACCTTAAATAAGGTGAACGCACAAGTAGAAGGGGCCCCCAATAGAATGAAGGCAGTTAACTAAGGGTCGGGGAAACCGGAAAGGCTTATTAGTTAGTTGTAGCTCAAGTTAACTCCTAGCTGTATAGTCACCTAAGTTAATAAATATATACATTCTCTTTCACTCATTTAGAAAACCTGATGAAATGTAGCACACATTTTTCTGGATATTTTGGAAGGCTATCGTAGATAGCATGAACCAAATCATCAGTAGTCGTCAAAAGGATGAATGCATATCAGTTGGCTAAATAATGACCTTTAGTTGTCTCGAAAACAAGAACTACAAGTACTTGTGCTGAAACGAGTGGTGAAATACTCGTATTTTATATTCCAGTTAAATAAAGTCGTATATGAATGGTGAAAATATTTTTGTTTTAATAATATCTCTACGATACGCTGTTGTTACACAGATTTTTTAACGACTTAGACTACATTTAAAAGCATAAAGTGGTTAAAGTTTTAAGGATTAATGACATATTTTCCGGACTTCGACACCTATCTCTCCTTCTTCCTACCTGTACAAAACACTCAGGCAGAGAGTTAGTCTATTTTACTTCTTGTGTCTTCCTCTTACTCCATCAACCAATATCAATCTTCTGTAAGAAGCTTAGTACACGTGTCAGTGATGAGGAAAATACAGTACCATTTCTTATCACTCACACCATTCGTTCGATTTACAGTTATGCTTGCATAACTTGCATTAACTCAGATGTTAATGCAAGCCCTTACTTGGGCCCAAACAAGGTTCAGTGCATTCAGCCCTCCAAGTTCGTCCAGAAAAGTCCTGCATTCTTAAACTAGTTTGAAGGTGGTTAGCAGAAAAACGCAAGCGGCAGTCGCTGCAGATGCAAATACTTCATCCTCGCCACAAAAAATAATTTATTACCGTCAGGATCTCGTTTGTCTTCGCTTTAAAAGCTAGGGAAAGTATTCTTAATAGATAATGAAGTGTAGCATCGTCGTCCACCAAAAAAAACCCAGTGCCGCATCCTAGATCAGTTTTGGAGTCATTCCTTTTTTTAGTGGATCAGATTCCGTATGAAAGTAGTTTAAGGTACAGAGGATGTAGATTTCGTTCTTTCAAAGCAACTGAAGTACTGTTGTCATTGCTTTAAACGCCTATCCATAAGACCAGAATCAAAAAGCAGGAAAGGTCATCAAAGCTCCAGTGCGTGTTGTACCTAAAAAATTTCCTTTAAACAGCAAATGGTCTTGAGAGTGCAAGAGAAGCCCCAAACTAGACAGCAATTTGAACTTTAATGAGTTTAATGCGCTGTCTGACTCCATTCAAAGAAACTGTATCATTATATTTTTATGCTAGAATCGTTATTCCGAGCGATTTCAATATACACAACTCTGAGTGGCTTCGAAATTCTGGACAAACAACACCCGAAGGACAGTGTGTTAAGATCTTCGCTACGGAAAACAACTTGAACCAGCTTGTAAATGAGCGCACGCGAGTACCAGACGTTGGTAGTATTACCGCCAACACCCTGGACTTTTTTTTAATTTCTCACCCTCATAAGAACACTTTTGACGCATTTTCCCTTCTATGCTCTTCGGAACATTGCATCATACCAGCTAATTTCTCATACACCCCTCACAGAGTTAGAGAAAAGAACCGTTTGGCAATATGATGCCAATTGGAGCAGACTTAACAGCTTCTTTAGGAAAAAAATATATGGTACGACTCGAGCTAACCAAGATCAACCCGACAGAGGAAAACGGAAAAAATATTCAAACGCGCCAAGAATGACTGCAACGTCTTTCTTAAGCGTGTAAAGCTCGTAGAAACATTCTTTTGTAACTTTTTTTGACGATTACACCGTCAAATAATGATTTCGAGAGTTTCGTGGTGGCTGCAACTTTACTACCGATCAAGTCCGCAGCGGCAGGCCCTCCGATGCGGTTACAGAGGACAATGTCAAAAAAATACATGAAATGGTGTTGGCTGGCCGGAAAGTGAAGGTACGCGAGCTAGCAGATACCACAAAGATTAGTACTGAGCGCACACGCCATATTTTGGGCAATATTCTGCATATGAAAAAGTTATCCTGTCACTAGGTGCCGCGCATACCGTAAGAGTGTTCGGAGTTGCTGATGCGGAAGCGGGCGGACTTTTGGCGTCGATTAGTAACTGTTGAATACCAGAGAACAGAATGAGTGTGATAGGTCGGAAAGGTTATGGTGTCGGTTTTCTGGTATTGTCATGGCATACTCTTCATGGACTACCTCGAAAAAGAAAAAACCATCAACAGTGGGTATTACTGTGCATTATTGGTGCGATTGAAGGCCGAAATCGCTGCAAAACGGCCTCACATGAAGCGAAAAACATTTTGTTTTTGCAAGACAATGCACCGGCGCACAAGAGCATCGCAACCATGGCTAAAATCAATGACTTTCGGCTCCAATTGCTGTCGCATCCACCGTATTCGCTCGATTTGGCTTCCTCGGACTAATATCTCTTCCCAAACCTCAAAAGATGACTCATCAATAAAAAATTCAGCTCACGCGAGGAAATCATCGACGCCACAGAGGAGTATTTTGCAGACCTTCCGGAAAATTACTTTTCGGACGATATCAAGAAGTTAAAAAATCGCTAGAATAAGTGTATCAAACTAAAAGGAAAAATTTTTTCATTCCCAAGGAGGTAACTTTTCACCCTATCTAGTATGTCACTATATTTACTTAATTCTGTTGACGAGACCATCCCACCGCATTTCCTAAATGCCGATGATATCAGCTTTATAGCAGTCGAGGGCCTCCGCCGGTTGTAACTGCACGCAGTCTATTCCAGGTTCCGCATTTACATGTGTACATTCGAACACATTGGTCGTTTTTTCGTTTTGCAGCTTTCTCCAGAATCTCCAATTTGTAAACCAATTTAACAATTGTTCGCAGAGAAACTGGTTTACTTAGACCGAGGAAATTTTTTTTAAAAAACTTTCGTAAGTTACATTGTGATAGCACATTTTCTGGTGGTAAAACACCAGACATTTCAAAATTTATTGGAAAATCCAATATCCAATCCCATTTTGCTCTTTTTCACAATTTAAAGAAATCCTATGATGTGAAGTAATATTTTGAAAATTTCGCAGAGGATATAATCATTTTTGTTTTGTTTTTCTTTTGGAGGGATTATTTTATAAAATTTTATACGCATAAGGTTGAACAACAAAATAACAAAATAATTTTTTTTTTTTTTAATTTTATTTGCTTTTCTTTGCTTTTATAAAAACGTTGCTCTTAGGTTTTAAGTGTAAGAAGGATGTAATATTGCGTTTTACAATTACCATATAAAAAAAAAAAATTACCACTTTGTTTTTGGACTCTTTAGTAAGTCTAAATTGTTAAGCTAAATTCTTATTTAAATTGAAGTATATTTGTACTTAGTAGAAAGAAATAAAAGGCATTAAATTAGGGTAAATTTTCAAAGATGGGAGAACGAAAAACTAATATAGTTAAATACATAGGAAAGTCCATAAGAGTAATAGTTCTGAGCGAGAAATAAGATTAAAGCTTTTAGAACAGAATACAGTGAAATAGCTTAACTATACATCTTTTTTTAATTTATTGCTTTGTTCAATGTGCTATGGGAGGTGAAATATATATAAAAAAAAAAATAAAATAAAAACAATTATATAAATAAACTATTACACAACCTTAAACGTAAAACATTTCAATAATTTGTTCTTTTTCATTTAAATATTCTGTTCAATAAATACATAATTTAAAAAAAAAATTATAAAAAAAAAAATAAAAACAAATCTCTCTTTGAATAGAAAGATAAAAAAAAAAAATACATTAACATGGCGCGCACTCTAAATATAAGAGAAAATTAAATAAATAACATTTCTTATTGTTTTTGTATCTTTGTCAGTGATATTGCATTCGTCTTAAAAATTTAGTTTCTATTGGTGCATAACTATCTGCGATTTTATATTATTTTTAATTGTTTTTTTGGTATGCAGAATAGGCTAAATTCTGGGCGTCTAATGATCGTCCGTAACTGTGCTCATCGTACGACGCAGCACCATGTGAATAGTGTGGATGGGCAACTACTTCATAATTCTGGTTGGCATTTTTCGAGTCCAAGAGTTTTTTCAAACCGATAATGCCAGACAACAAAAGAGCAATCTTGCCAATAATCAAAGCCTTGAATGCGATCAATGCCAAGAAACCGATGGCAAGTGGCAGTAAAGCAGCAGCCTTCAACTTGAACAGCAACAATAATGGCATCAGAAACTTCTTCTTATCCTTCTTCTTGCCACGAGCTGTAAGTTTAAGAAAGAGATACACTTGTATATAAAGTAAAAACCGAAAGATGTAATAAAAAGAAAAAATTTACTATAGGCTATGATATCAATTAGGTATGAAGTATGATTTTGTAAGTATTTGTTGGTCGGTATATGTATGTATAAGTGAATTTATGTGGAACACCGATCTTGACGACAATATACAGTGTGCAACGAAATTGGGTGCAATTGCAGTTAATATGGAAGCAAAAACAGAATGTGAAGCGAGTGATGATCGGGGTACTTTCGTCGGATGACCAGCTGCTTGATGACCCACATTTACCACAGAACACCAGAAGACAGCTTTGAGGTTAGCTAGTTGGTTAGGCTGCTAAGATTGGTAAGGAAACGAATATTCCCGGAATGGGAAATACGTGTTGACGTCTTGCAGATACTCGTAGCCATGTGGATTTTCTATCTAAAGAGAGGCATTAGTTAAAGTTGATGTCGCAGAGATTGTATGTAGTTACGAGTAAGTAGCTGCACGTTGTTGTTAGTGGCTTGTTTTTTTTTTTTTTTTTATTTATATTGTGATATCAGATTAAGATTATTTGTTGTGAATCTGATTCACTATGTTGGGGTATTTGTGGCCATTGGCAAGTGAGACTAGTTTTCCTCAAGAAAATACCATGATCGCAGGGAAAGCTGTGCGAATGAAAAATGAGATGGTTTAATGGGAATCAAACAGGAACTACAGTTAATTCAAATGGGGTTGTTGTTGGCTGGCTTTTGTTTTTTGTTTTTTTTTCTTTTGTTTTGTAGAATTGAAAGCGTGTTTTCATTAAGTTTTTCCTTAGTTGTTTCTATTAGTGGTACGTACGATAGTATGTTACTATATTCAGCAAATGTGGGTTAGACATTGTTAGTGTAGTGTATGTCAATGAAAGCAGGAATTTTTAAAGGAGATAGAAAAGTGGGTTGTGGGCGAGTAAATTTCTAAACTAAGTTATGGTTAAATGAAAACAACTAAAATTATGTAAATTATGTAAGGAAGACTGTGGGAAATAAATATGATTTGCTTGTTACAAAATTTCAATGTGATGTATGTATGAGTATAGTGTAACCAAAGGACGACAGTTAGAAAATACTAAGATATTTTACAATATGTACACAAGATATGCTCAATTTTAATTATTTTTATATGGAATCCTTACAAAATCAAAAACCGTAGAAGACGCAAATAAGCAATTTCGTGAGAATATGACATATGAATATGACAATGACACCGCTTCATAGTTTTTCCTTATTCCTGAACTAAAAAAAAATTTGTTTTGGGAAAGTTAAGAAATCACACAGGCCAGTATGGGTTCTGGATCCGAATATCAGCTAAAGAATGGAATGTTGGTTTACATGAAAAGAGCAGTGAAAGAGAACAACGAAATATGACTATATTGATGGCTTATTAATTTGAACAAGGTAGACTGATTGTGTTTGACATGCCATTTTAAGAATATGAATTTAATAAAAATATTTTCCGTCACGAAAAAGTGAAACGGAAGCCTAAGAAGAAAATTTTATGCTGAGAGAAAGAAAAGCAGATTTTTTTTGAAATGATTTGTTTAAAAACACGTGTTTTTCCTAACAAGAATTCTGAAAATAAGTACAATATTTCGTATACTGCGATAACGATAGTTTTTAAAAAAAATTTTATAAAAGTTATGTGTGTATCTAATTTCCAGTTAAAGAAGTATGAGTATTGCAGTAAGTCCTGGGAGGATTCTTAAAAACTTAACCACGTAATTTTTGGCCATTTTTCCGGCACAAACTTTCGGATTCGACAGCAAACTGAGTCAGTTTGCCCCAATTTTCCGTCAGTTTATATGTTATCCAACAAGTGATGCTGTGAACTTGAGAAGCTTAAAATTGATATGTAAATTCAGATGTTGATATAATGTATATTATATTTTTGTTAAAAAAAATAATTTTTCCTTTCTTTTTGTTTCGTATAAATTCGTTTATATAATTATTTTATGTATAAAACAAGCCGAGTAATACATAGAAAATGTTCTGTGGGAAGTCAATGAAAACACATTCTTAAACACTTACTTATATATTGCAAAAATTATAAGAGGCTATACAATATCTGTTAGTAGATAAAATAAAATATTTTTTTCCAGGAAAAACATTAAATATTGTCTTCACTGAGGGGTTTCGCCTATATTTCAGACGAAGGGAAAAATATTTTATTATATAGAGAGATGTGTGGTTTGCTTTGTCATTATGCACACGGCGAGAGCGACTTAGATATTTGGCATGGTGGACAGTTTAATCTACTCAAAATCTGGTAATAGTTTTACAATATGCATGTTTATTAAATAACAAATAGTGCCTCCTATTTTTATCATTCTGGAAAGATCTAAATTTAAGGTTCAACTAAAGAATGATCAAGCCTTTGCTGGCATATGCAGACTTTTCTTGTTGTCGACTCAGATAAAATGAAAGGCAATAGTTTAAGCCTGTTTGCATTTTTCAATACTGTATCAAATAAAAAGTTGTCACTTCAAAACAACAAAAAAATAAAGTAAGAAAAGCTTATACATATAAACAAATTTGAGTGACACTGATAATGCCTTCACTGATAATAAAGGGAACAATTCATCTAGTTTCAACATTACAGACCTAACATTTGTTTTGGATACCAAGAGTCTATTAGAGATTAACTTCTTGATTCCAAATTTGATAAAAGTATAAAGTCAGAATAGAAGTTTTTTTTAAGTCATTTTTAAAAATTACAATTGAAGTAAATCCAAAATAAATTACGTTGCTGAAAGACTACAACGAAGCAAGCCTATACCTAGTTTGATGTTCTACTCTAACTTTTGATATTTAAGTTTGCTCAAGACTTTTGTATTTTTCTAAGTAAAAAAGTTAACTCTTTGAATAAAAACTTAATTATTTAAAAATGTTACTCAAAAACTTTTATGTGAGCAACAATTTTTAAGTCGTACAAAAAGTTGATTTTTTGATTAAAATTGCCATGCTGATTTGTATCTAAATCGAGAGCGGTAATCTCCTAAAGTAGCTATTTCATAAACAGAAGAATGTTTATTTTGTAGGACAATTGTATGGCATAGCAGGTTAAAGATGAATAATAAATTTCCTTAAAATTCTAGTACTTGCAACTTTAAAAGCGATTCTTTTCAAACTAACATATGTTCTTTAAAACGGGCGGCTAGCTACTGCTTTAAATTTTTAACCGATCAACCCAAAATTTTGAATGTATCTTTATTATAATATTTTTTAGTGAAGCACGTAGGATTTTTTCCGATTTATTATAAATAAGTTAATAAAAATAAATATAAATTAAAACTAATAATAATAATTTAAAAAAAGAAATTTTTGGTTTTCTTGTTCTTGATTGGAAATTGCGACCAGTAGGTGGTCCTTGAGGAAGGTTATGCTGAAAAGGGAGTTTTTATTCGTCAATCATTGCCGCTATTTTTTTTTTTAATATTTAAAGAAATGTTTTTTTGCACTCTAAGACTTATATAAATTTATGTATATGAAAACCAGATATAAAAAATATTAATTAATATTTTTTTAATTTAATTGAAAAAAAAATGGGGTTTGATATCTTGTACACAAGGTAATGGGACGTGACAGCTAAGTCAGAACTCACTAAAGAAATAAACTTAATTATAAAACTATATATTGTAGGTTTTAAAAAATAAACCTTATTATAATTTTATATTTAAACACAAAATTCAAATTGACTTAAAACTACTGTTGTCGGGTTAGGTAAAGGAATAAATGCTTTGAAAATTACTGGTATTGTAAAAAATTATATTTTCGATACACAAATACATGTTTTTTAAAATCATGTAACGGAAAAATTTTAAAAATCGTCCAAGTGATGCAGATTTTTGCATTTATATTGTGTATGAAAAATCTCGGCTCTTTAAATCCAGATTAATTTAAGATCTAATAAAAAATATACGAGTCAAACTGATTTCGATTTTATTTTAGAAAAAATGAGAGCATATTAAATGTTGAAATTGTAAAAATTTATTTTATAATGAAAATATTTAATTACCAAAATAAATATTAAGGATTTTTTTTTTACGTATAAAAAGATTCTAAATTTTTGTGAAAGATTTTTAATATACATGTATTTTTTTTTTTTTTTTTTTTTGTATAAGGGCATATAAAAATATTAAAAGCTTGGGTAAAGCTAGAGCATTGTCAAATTCAAGATACGAAACCAAATGCAAATTTGCTAAGAATTTACTCAGTTATAAGAATTTTTAATTCGAATCTCCTGAGTTTTAAGTTACTTGCGCACAAATACTTTTTTCTAATAGCCGTGTCACAAAAGGAAAATCCTAATATAAATAATATTGGCACAATTTCTAAAACTCTACTATTCTTCTCTGTTTTGGTTCTAAAAGAGATATCCAATGATTATGTCATGTTTATTTCACTGCTATTTTTTTAGAAATCGAACAAAATCCGGTTGAAATTCAGTTTTAAAAGAAATCGATATTAGTACTTATTTTATTAGAATTTAATTTATTATTTATTAAGAATTTAAATTATTAGAATTTATTTTGTTTTAATTGCCATATTTTGCTAATCTATTTTTGAGGCAATAATTTCGAAAATCCAACCAGTTTTTCACAAAACTATTAAAGAAAATCTAATCAGACCTCAAGAATATAGTATTTTAGAAACGCTTATGGAAAATTCCTAAAATATGTTAATGCATGTGTACTCCAAGCAATTTAAAAATAATCACCGGAGACATTAGTTGAATATTTTATACAAGAAGTTGAGAGTTATTTTTGATTTCTTTAATCGTTTTTAAATTATGGTATGATGTGTTGAAATACATATAAAAATCTAAAATATGGTAGTAAAAATATTTTTAACATGTGTTTTTAGATATCAATATCTAGTGAAGAAGTATTATATTGATTAGTTAATCATGTTAATCTTTTTACAAAAACAGTGTTTATAAAATATATATTAAAGAAATATTTTCTCTATAGGTAAATTAATATTTTATTTTGATTAATATTTAACATTTAATAATGTCATGCACGTAATGTTGGCTATATTTTTACTATAGCGGAATGATTTATAATGTGTGAGTACTTTACAATAACTTTCTATTTTATGAGACCCAGTGAAACCATTTATCTGATTATCAGTTTTTCAAATTCGAATACATTTTTTACTTACATTCTTCTAACGAACGTTGCATATCCTCAATAGATTCCTTTGGAACTTTGAATTGAAGGGTATGTGTACCAAAGAATCGTGCAATACGTTCAACCAACAATGAATCGACTTCACTCTCCCTAGCTTCTGGTTCATTTGGGAGTACTACTTCATTTAAGGAGCGACCCACAGGAATATCATCAGTCTTGATTAGTTGAATACCGTCTGTCAATTTAACATCACCTTCTTCAGTGTCAAAGTAATGTAGTGCACGTTCCTAAGTAATAAATTGAATAAGAAATTTATATATAATTTGAGTGCTCTTTTTATTTATTTTTTTTTTTTTTTTTTCAGTTCTTCACAATATTTTTTTTATATTATCACTCAACACGTGGTCGCTTACCTTGATACACAATATCATTGATTTGTCGCCACAATCTTTAACCATTTTCAGGGCACTGGCCAATAGATTATCACTTTCAGCTTTCTGTCCTGTCGCAGACACTGCCGCCACAAAGGCTAGTAGGCACACAATTTTTTTATACATTTTTGGTTTATATCTTTCTTAATTTTTAAATCACCACAAGGAAATACACTATCACTTTTTTGTTTTTTTTTTGTTCCTTTTTTTATTTTTTTAATCCAAACACCACGGTTATCCTTTTTGTGATGCGGTAGAGTTATTCCTCCTCCTGTGCTATTAAGCTACAAAGAAACAACTTAATGTCCGATGAGGGGATATTGTAGTCAGACAGAAAGCAACCGGTAGACTGTGGCTAGGAACTAGCGTTGATCGAGTTTTATTCAGTGAATGGGGACTGCCAGTATCGCCTTAGAATTTAAATTACCAACGTCCAACGACACCATCGTCGTCACCGTAGTATGTTTGATGACGACCGACGCATCTTCACCGTTGTCGAAAGCCACACACAATCATGCACGGTGGTTGCGTTGTTATTTTCCTACTCACGCATAGCTTCCAACATGTCGTTCCTACCAAACAAGTACGACAAAAAAAAAGAAAAAAAGTAATAAGCACCGTCTACCGGTACTGGTTGGACGCATCATCTAAAAGCCTGGCTCATAACCTCTTCTACCATGGCTTACCACAAATGTATCTTCACTGTGAAGACCATACTTGCCATTCATTACCATGCTTAGAAAGCTCTATAGTTCATAGGAACACTGCTCAATGTGCTCGTATGTGGTGGATGTCTCTTTACACCGCTTACTTGTATCTTCAAATGGTCGTGGCCAGTCTGCAGATACTTTTTCATTTATCGATGGATTTACTTATTATTATTATTATTATTATTTTTTTTTTTTTGTCATTTTATTTGTGCAGTAAGAAACAGAGTAATTAAGGTGATAGCGATGTCAACGAAGGTGGCAGCGTAACGTACGCATTTAGCCGGCATTAACGGTAGCTCAGTCGACTCTAGTTTCTTTTGGAGTGCATTCAATCAGCTAGTAGAGTGTATTTGTTTTAAATAAATATGTTTAATAAAAATTGGAGTAAAATAGAAAATAACGAGTTTTATGATTTTCACTTTACCATTGTGCGCACAATCTATGACGATGGATGAGAACGTACGCATCCAAAAGTCTGGACATGTTACCATATCCTCTACTATAACATTTGCAGTCATTTTAATGTCTTTTTTTGTCAGTATCATCCATTAATTATGATTAGAAAAAATAGTTGTAATAACAGATAAAATAAAACGAAGTTAAAAATGTGAAGAGCAGCATTTCCGGATGGATATCTATTAGATCTGCGAAGTACTATAAATTCAAATTCACTTTCTATATGAAAACGAAAAAGTTTAATATGTAGTTACCATTTTTTTATTGCCTTATATAACTTATTTTTGAAGACTTCATCAAGATAAGCTTTTTACACTTCTCAGCAATAAAGTTGTATTATGGTTTGACATGAGTTGAGAATCCGGTAAAGATTCAATCAGAAACATTTTTTTGTGAATGCATTGGTACATATGTATTTTCAGACTAAAGTAGATTAAAATTCCAAGAAATTTCACTGTAAATGAACAAGATAAATCGAAAAACAAACAAGCAATACCTGAACTGAAGAATCATTTATTCTTAATTGATAAGAGGTCTCTTTCAAACTCATATTTCTATGAACTTTTGCGTGACAGCCGATACGTTCATAAGAAATTGTTATGATGAATAGTCCAATTGAAAAAAATACACAAAATGATTCCAGGAAAATGGCTAGGCAAAAGTTTGTACCAACTTAGATCCAGATTCTGCGAAGAGTTTAAACGCTCAGTGCCTTTTCTCAGGATTAATGCCAAGCAAATGACAAGTGTTTCCAATATCGAACATAAGATCCTCTTAACCAAATCATGCATCAAAAATGTTTATACAGATTTTAATTTGGTCGATGACTTTCCCTTTCATTCTATGCAAAGATAATTTTATTTGTTTTGGTAGATAGATAAGTGACAATCGCAACAGTTTACTTGGACAATTTTTCGTTTAAAAGCGAGCGGATGCTGAAACAAAGGCATGGAAATATGGCGACGGGAGCAAGTAAATTGAGGTCTTCACATTTTGAATTCGAAATTTACTAGTGAAGAAGCCTATTTTCAGGTCAATACCTTCATTAGCACCAATGCGGGATCTAAAGCCACGAGACCATGCCTTGGGGCGGGAGTTCATGGATTGGGGTCTTAAGCAGCTTGAATTCGACCCTTACTAGTGAGGAAGCCTATTTTTGGTTCAATACCTCCATGAGCACCAATGCGGTATCTAAAGTCACGAGACCACGCATTGCGAAGGGAGTTCATGGATTGGAGTCTTCAGCAGCTTGAATTAGACTCCTATAAGTGACGAGGTTCATTTATAGGCAATTGGTTGATGAAGAAATCAAATGTCCTTTTGTGGATGATCTAAATCCAAAAGAGGCTCATGTATAAAAGTGCACCGTTTGGTGTGATCTTCAATCCATTGGGTGACAATTATATTCTGTGGGCCTATGTAAAATCTTTGGTTTATGCTGGCAAGCCGTTTACTATTCAGACCTTTGTTAGTGGTTTGATAGAGCCCCCAAATGCTCGAAAGTGTGGCAAAAATTTTCACAGGCCAATAAGGATTTATGAAACTTGGAAAAGAGATGTTGACGGATGAGCCTTTAATAGACCAACGGCAGCGCTCATATCCCGAACGTATTGCTGGCTTCGGTATCACCGACTCCTTGTTTTAAGAGTTTCGATAGTAATGACCTAGCCATGGAAAAAATCCAGTTACGAAGCGACAAGAAGCTTCGAATCGGATCTACTGTTGACAATGACTGCAGACGCAACAAGACCATTAACCTTCTGCTCTGCACATGTAAGGTTAGGTGCATTAATAGCCCACCGCTGCAAAGTTGATTTTGCTGTCATCCAATTAATGTGATAGGATTTTCCGGACAAAAAGAAAATAAAAAACTGCAACATTTACTAAGGCGTTTGTTAGCCACGGAAAAATCAGCGCCTATCAAGATACAGATTTTTTGGTAGAGGCAAACCTAAGCAAAAAGTCTTAGGTTTCTGGCATGTGAACGAGTACATCCTAGTTATCCGTATTAACTGCCAATATTAGCTTTATGTGCACGCACTCCCCCAGAGAGCAGTCAGATGATGACACCAAAAACACCTATTACCAGCTCTTGGACAAGACTCTACCCTAGCTATGACATTAAAATTATCCTACGCGACTTTAATGCAAAGCTATTAAGAGAGGCCTTCTTTGGAAATTCTCCGATAACGGACTCAGGTATATCCTCCAGTATTATGGATATCCGATCCTTCTGAGACGCCAGCATCGACTCGGACCTTGTCTTGTATCTTGTATTTTGTTGTATCCAAGGTACGGTTGCGAATATCCCAAATATTGCAAAGGCAAGTTAATACTGTGAGAAAGTTTGAGTCGGGAGACAGCAATCGCAAGAAACTGCCAAATATATCTCCGATCGAGTCTCCTTAAATATCTTAAGAGCTCCTGTATCGCCAACATTTATTATCGAAGACCAGTGACAACATTGCTTAACAGTTGTGAGAGAGTCCAAATCTGACGTGCTGGGTTTCACTCGGCCACCACAGCTAAACTAATGATTTGACGACGAGTGATAGCATTTACACGCAGCTAAGGAAAACAAATAGTAAGTGGCGCAGAAGAGAAGGATTAGAGCTGATCACGAGCTCAATGAACAGAATATGAGAGAAGAACAGCGGCCTCTCAGGGGAAAATGAAGGAGCTTGAGAAGAGCGTGGACGAGAAAATTGAGAGCTGCAGCTCCAGGAATGAGATTCGGAAGTTTTACCAAAGGGCGATGACACCAACTCATTTATAAAATACGGCCGGAAGAATATATTTCCAATGAACGGAACCGTCCGATCCCTAAGAATAGAAACTCTGGGAACTTCACCAATTGCAATGGCATCAACCTTCTCAACATCGTTGCAAGATCCTGTCTACAGTATTGTGTGAAAATCTGAAGCCATTCGTCAACCACCTAATTGGTCTATAACAGTGTGACAAAATATCTACACCACAGCAGTTCGTGGAAAGAACAAATGAGCTCCAAATCGCTAACGGACACAGGATAGAGCGAATGAACACCAATGCTCCGGTTCGAAAAATCTTCAAATCGATTCTCAACGGCTATCGCAATAGAGAAAGACAGCGACTCAGGCTGCGCATGCAAGTGGAAGAGATCCTCAACCAACTTAAAACCAACCAAAACTGGAAGCAGTTAGCTAAATATTGCGCTGCCTGGGGACATTTATTAATTGAGGTCCAGGTCCACCCCGGACTGTTGCGCACCCTTAAGTTAAGTAATTATAATTTTAAAATCATTTTCCAGGCCATTTCGGGATGGAATGTTTTCGTTAAGTCGAGTGCTTAGTACGCGCAGTGCCTGCCTTCCTGCAGAAATCGTAATTTTGCTTGTTCACTAACTCATTGATGCAAAAAACAGATTCGTCAGTTTACATTTTGCGATTTCCCAATAAGAACAAGTTTCGACTTTAAGCTGCTCGGCTCCAGGGCGAAATACGCGAGCTCCAGTCACAAGCCATGGTCTCGTGACCTTACTTTCTGGACTAGCTGGATTTACAGGATACAAAGCAGTTTTTCTTCCAAGATTGCCTTTCGTTGTCGTTCATACAACGTCTGGCGATTTCCTCATCCAAAACTAGCTCTTATCAAGGCTACCAGAGAAAAGATTATAGGGCATGTGTGCCTCTATCTCTTTCTTAATTCTTGAGTGTCTCCCTATTTAATTTTGCCTATGCTAAAATTGTGCCTTAAAGGAAGAATTTCAAGATTTTGGAAAAACTCAAAACTAAATGTTCGACGACCAACTTTACACATACTATAATTCTGATTGCGTGTTTCTAAGAGAGGGCACCACATGAATTAAATCCATACCATTTTCAGTTAGTAGCAACCTTCAAAAGATACTTGTATAAATTTGACAGTCGGACGATTAGTTCTCGAGATATAGCATTGTGAGTGAAACAACTTTTGTTATTGTGAAAAAAATGGATCCAAAGCAATTTCGTGTGTTGATTTATCATTGCTTTTTGATGAGAAAAAATGCAGCCCATGCAAAGAAATGGCTTGATAAGTGTTACCCGGACTCTGCACCAGCCGAACGAACCATTCGCAAGTGGATTGAAAAATTTAAAAGTGTCATACAAGCACCGAAGATGATGCATGCAGTGGACGTCCAAAAGAGGCTGTTTCAGATGAAAATATCAAAAAAGTCCACAAAATGATTACGAATGACCGTAAAGTGAAATTGATCGAGATAGCTGAGGCTTTGAAGATATCAACAGAGCGTGTTGGATAGATCGTACACGAATATTTGGACATGCGAAAGCTCTGTTCAATGTGGCTGCCGCGTTTGCTCACAGTCGACCAAAAACAACAACGTGTTTATGATTCAGAGGAGTGTTTAAAGCTGTTCAACCTCAATAAAGTCGAATTTTTTCGTCGGTATGTGAAATGGGTGAAACTTGGCTCCATCACTTCACATCAGAGTCAAGTCGGCAGTCAGTTAGTGGCGAGCAGGCGACGAGCCTTGTCCAAAACGACCAAAAACTCAACAGTCGGCTGGTAAGATTATGGCATCCGTATTTTGGGATACACATGATTATTCATCGACTATCTCCAAAAGTGGCAGACTATCAACAGCGACTTTTACATTGGATTGTTGGAGTGTTTGAAGGACGAAATCTCAGAAAAACGGCCGCATTTGAAGAAAAAGAAAGTGCTGTTTCATCAAGACAATGCACTGTCTCACAAGTCGATGAAAACGATGGCAAAATTGAATGAATTCGGCTACGAATTGCTTTCCCATCCACCGTCTTCTCCAGATTTCACCCGTAGCCGGGCGTAAATCGTACTACAAAACTGGTATCGAAAGATTGAAAAATCGTTTCAATCAGTGTATCGCCTTCGAAAGCAACTATATTGATAAATAAAGTTGAATTTTGCAAAAATTTTATGTTTTACTATAAAACGGCGCGGACTTTTTGGCCCATGTGTTAAAGGCTTTATACACCCCACCAATTAATTCCTTACTGCATCTTAGATTTCAATAAACCATTGTAGATCAACTTCATGACGGACAGGCTGCAGTTTAGACTGAGATTGCCTCACAATTCTATTTAGATAATGCTTCAGATATAAAGTATGATCCTTCCAACTGAGCTTATGATCCAATATAATACCTAAATATCTTAAATTGTTAATGCGATCAATTTTGAAGCAGGCTTCGCTACAACTTTTGTTACTGTTAAAGTTAATGTTCACCCTTGATATTAAAGAGCATAAATTTCGTTTAATTACTGATTAACAGCTTATGTTGCTTGAACCATCTTCTCAATATATCTTAATCATTATTAACATCCTAATATAGATGTATATATATATGTATATACTCATACTCTTATTAGAATACGAAAGAGCAGTATCGTCAGCAAATGCTGTGATTTTGCCTATAAAGGATTGGATAAATAACGAATTGACATATATTAAAAACAATTGGACTGAAAACAGATCCTTGCGGAACACCTACATTATTGAAATTCTGGGAATTACAACACTTTTTTATTTTTACTATTTGCTTTCGATTTTTTAAATACGAGTTAAACTAATCATGAATAAGGCGTCTGAAACCCGCATCATAAAGTTTATTTAACAGCAAAGAGTGATCCACCATATCAAAAGCTTTGGTAATATCTATGAAAAGATTAGCTGAAATTTCGGATGAATTCAAAATGTTGTATATTTCATCAGTTAATTTCCGAGGACCTCACACTTCTGAAACTTAACTGGGAAACATTAAACCTCGTTCAAAAACTTTAGAAAAAACTGACGGAAGTGAAATAGAGCGATATGGTGTTACCTTTTTATGGAGTGCGATTCTGGGAGAATTCGTACAGCGGAAAAAACTGAAAAGAAACCACAAGACATCTGAAACTTCGAAAGAAATGTTTTTCAACAGAAAGCTGAAGATCTGATCAAAAGAAGAGGAATTCGACTTTTTAAGAGAAAGTATAATTTTATGTATTGGGTCATATAAAAAGTCTCCGCAGTTTTTCGTCACTAGATGGTGTTGGTGTCCATTTATCTAGAAACACTTATCTGTTTATGTCAAACGAATACGTGTTTGAGAGGTGACATGTCAGGGTACATTTTTTGTGAAAACAGCTGTGTAGCTTGTTGCTGATTGGAATATGAGTGAATTATTTGAAGAAATACACTATGTGATGCTTTTTTAATATAAAAAATCGAAAAACGCTGCAAAAACATCCCGAAAATTTTGTGAAGTTTACAGTAAGAAGAAATAAGAAATTACATTGAGTGAACGCTAGACCCAGGAGTGTTTTGTTCGATTCCGTTCCGGAAATTTCGATGTAAAAGTTGCACCTCGCACTGGTCGGCCTGTCACTGAAAAAGTCGATGAAATTATGCAACTGATTTAGCAAGACCGGCTCAAAAGCTGTCTGAAGATAACGAAGACACTAAACATCAACTGTATAATAGTTTGGAATCATCTTAAACGAGCGCGCTACTCAAGGAAGCTCGATGTTTGGGTGGCACATGAATTAGCGCAAAGAAATTTAATTGACTGAATAACCATCACTGAAACGATGCTGAAACAAAATGGAACAATTTTTGAAGCAATTCATTACGGGTGATAAAAAATACATTAAATACAAGAATTCAAAACCAGCGACCATGGTCAAAAGCCGGTGACCTACCACAAACGACTTCAAAACCTGGATTGACGGCAAACGAGGTTATGTTGGGTGTTTGGTGGGATTGGAAGGGAATTGTCTATTATAAGATGCGAGAACGTGGCGGAACGGTCAATTCGATCCCCTACTGTGCACAACTCAACCGTTTGAATGAAGCGTTCAAGAAAGAGTGACCAGAATTAGCCAACAGAAAGGGAGTTGTCTTACATCATGACAATGTTAGGTCACACACAACTTTGATGACCCGGAACAAATTGACGGAGCTTGGTTGAGATGTTTGGATGAATCCATTGTTTCGGTCCTTGTAAGACTCTATTGATGGTAAAAAATTGGTCGACCGAAGAGCCGCTGAAAATCACTGGCCAAGTTTGCTAATAAACCATAGAAGTTCTATAACGATGGAATTATGAAGCTGCCCGGAAAATGGCAAAAGGTCATAGATATTAATAGCCAATATGTTCTTGATTGAAATTGATTTTGAATAAAGAAAATTTTTTTTCAAAAATTTACCAAAAAACCGCAGAGACTTTTTATATAGGGTTTTCCAATAGAGACTTGACAACTTTGAATTTAATTTGTGAACGCACTCTTTTACAAATCATCAAACTGTCACTGTTGATTTATTCAGTAAACTCAAAATTTTCATCACAATAAAGTAGACTAACGAGCAACGTCTGCAAATTATAAAAATTTTCTACAGATATTCGGAATCGCAAAATCATCTTCAGTGACGAAGCTCATTTTTGGCTCAATGGGTTCGTCAATAAGCAAAATATGCGTTATTGGTCGGGTGAAAACCCACATGTGCTTCATGAATCACCACTTCATCCACAAAAAATAACTGTTTGGTGCGGTTTGTATGCCGGCGGCATTATTGGGCCATATTTTTTCGTCGACGATAATGATCTTCACGTTACTGTGAATGGTCAGCGTTATCGCGCCATGATCACCGATTATTTTTGGCCCGAATTGAAAGATATGGATTTGGACGACATGTGGTTGAAACAGGATGGTGCCACAAGCCACACAGCACACGCTACAATCGATTTATTGAAGAGTAAGTATGATGAGCGTGTTATCTCAAGACATGGGCCAGTCGATTGGCCGCCTCGTTCGTGCGATTTAACGCCGCTTAACTATTTTCTGTAGGGCTACGTTAAGTCATTGGTGTGTTGTACTTCAAGCCAATAATAAAGTTTTTTAAAATATCTCAAATGGTTTATATGACCCGATATTTCAAATGCCGTAAAGAAAAAACTTTCCGGTAGAAAGCTCACTTGCTCTTTCATATTATCCCTTTGTAAGTTTGAACTATCATCGTTCGAAAAATCCTGAAAAGAGTTCCTTTTAAAAAAAAAAACTCTTTAGATATGTAATTTAACAACTTCTAAAGGGTCAGATACAGTTGAATTATTATTATTTATGATTATAAATATGGTGGCTGTTGGATAGTATTTGTTGCATTTTTTGTCAAAAAATTACGAATAATGATGGCACTGTGCGACGTTGCGTTATCATGGCGCAAAATCCACGAGTTTTCTGGCCACAATTCTGGTCTCTTTCGGCGAATTGCTTCACTCCCAAATTATACTGTTTGTTTACTGTCTGGCCTTCTGGCAAAAATTCATGATGCACTACAACATTGTAATCCATGAAAACCGTGAGCATTGCCTTGTTTTTGATTGAAAACAACGTGGGTTTTTTGGTATCGGTTCATTTGGTGAACGCCATTCACTTGCCTAATGTCTGGATTGCATGTCGTACTCATAAACCCACGTCTCGTCCCCATTAAAGATCCTTTTGATGAATGTGGGATCGGATTCAGCCTCACAAATCATCTCTTTTGCGATATCAACACGGTCTCTTTGACGGAAACCCAAATCATTAACCAAAATGTCTTGGACGGATCCTTAGGCAATGTTCAAGTCCTCCGCTATTTCTCTGATGGTTAATTTGCGGTTTTTGACCAAAATTTCTTTGTCGATGGTCTGCCACTTCGTTCATCATCTTTGATTGATTCACGACCACTTTTGAACCGTTCGTGCCACTGGTAAGCGACCGTTTTCTTTACAGAATCGTTCCCTTTTCCAACATTTCCAACGTTTGCGCACCATTAAATCCGTTTTTTTTACGCAAAATTTAATACAAAATCGGTGTTGCAAATTTAAGTCCATTTCTAAAATTGTAAAAAATCGCCAACACAGAAATAGATGTACTCTCGGCTACGTAACTTTTGCAAATTTCAAGCTATGACGCTTAGATTTGAAGGGAATGTCAACAAAAGATGTACCAACTTAACATAAAAACAGAACTCAAATCGGAATAATGGGAGCGCCACACTATGGTTATTCCGTCTTTTGATCAAGGCTATTTTTTTGATGAAAGTAGTAGAGGGACATATGAAACCAAGGGTTATGGCTAGGATTATTCGCAAGATGTTTTGTAAGGATAAAGCTGACATCACTCTGTTTTATCTAGGTGGGCACATTTGTTGCTTTCTTCACATCATTTCTTGATGGTATTCTTCTCAGGGCCGTTGTAGCAAATCGTGAAGGAATTCGCCACATTGTTTAAAGGGAGTTTTGTATCGTGTCTCTTTCCTGACAAGGTGTGACAACTTTATAACCTAAAATCTTTCAAACATTGTATATACTTGTAACATATCTAAAATTGTTCGGGCATGTGCAAATGTTGTCATCCCAAATCGGAGATTGAAAACACACTTGTACGAGTAACACGTAAAATGAAGTCGTTAATGTACCTATACGAGTACACACCTTATGATTTAATTACATATGTACATTGAATAAGGTTAACAAAACATTGGCTAGGTTTGCGCTGTTTTGAGTTGTTTTGCTCACTGTAACTTGGTGGCTACGTGACAATATTAAGTGAAATCCACTACCAGACAAATTACCAATTCCACTCATGAAGGGCTCTAGTTGCAAGTAGTTGTAACCATTCGTTTGAAGTCTGTCTTCAAACATTGTCTAAATTGAGTTTCTAAAACTTGTCGAAGTTCATAAGTCTCTTTGCCCATAAGACACACTAATAGATACAGTTACGAGCAACTGAATGTGTGCAGTTTTGTTTTGAAAATTGCACAACTCCGGATGTGTTTTGGTTAATGTCAATCTTTTGGATTACGACGACAATGTAAGTACCTAGGTGAAATCTCGATTTGGCAGGTGATAATTGATTAATAACATTTATCGATAAATTCAATATTGTATTTACACGTAAATATACGGCCACATGAACACTATTAACTTTAGCACTATCGAGGGTAAATAATTGGAAAAAAAATTACAAAAATTGGCAAACATGACTAAGAAGAGAAAAATATCGCACTTACCATCGAGACGGGTGTACGCAAGCATTTTGTGAGAGTGAAATTTTCTAATCGAGCTCTCGGGTGTGTGTGGGAAAGTGCAAAAGAAATTGATATCGAACGATGATTAGTAGTCTCACGATATAAAAGTATATGACCGATCCATATAAAAGTATAAAACTGCAAACATCGAAGATAAATTTCTAATTTTCTACTAAGGAGATGGTGCACCATAGTAACTGATGCATTTGTCGGCGATGTAATTAATTAGCGACTACGTACTTAGCGGTAACTCGGACTTATACAATATAACCACGAATATATATATGTACTGTGTATGAAAATCGTTTAATAATACACAAAATGAGCACGAGTACATAAGGCGATTATGGTTACTTGTAATAATTTAGAGCCTGTTGACAAGACCGCTTGTTTATGCTTACTTTGTTGGCTGCTACCTGTAATAAGGAAAACCTTGTGGAAGTATTCAGTGGCGGTTTAATCTGTAAGAGACATGACAGCGAATGATCTGGAGTCTGGAGCATAACAGCAAAAGAGATACTAAGTGGATTATTGCCCCAAAAGAAGAAGACGAAGAAGGATAAGGCAATGGTCAAGCTTACTAGTTTTACAACTTCTCAAGAGTCTGGGTCTTCCTTGATTAGTAAATATTGTAGTTGTACTCGTATGTGGATCAGGTGTGAGATTTTATTGCATTAATTTCATTTGACAATGACGATACACACATGCTCGGATAAAAAACAATTTTTTTTTGTACTTGTACATAGAAGCGTAATATGGATGTTACTATGATATTACCAACGAAATGAGTAATGATTATTGAAACATAATATCACCTTCAAATTTACTTTAAGTCATTAAAGCGGGTAAAAACTTCCAGTAATGAAGACTTTTAAGTTTGCGTCCAGTGTATGCCTTACCCCTTCTCGTGGTGGTCCTTTTATATCGAGGCTAAAATAACTAACAAAGCCAAAAATCAAAGTCGGATAAAGGAGCAGCGGAAAAACTCCCCAGGTTTTTCTAATTTTTCTTTAAACCGGTGCACGGTCAAGTGATTTTGCGTACCCTCAAAATGTTTGCACAAAACGCAAGCGGAGGGAGAAAAGAAAAAGAGATACAGATGTTTATTGGTCTTAAATGTTTGGAAGTTAAAATAACTAGGAAATAAAGAGCTCTGCAGGGAATCACGATATTTCAGGGTACGTCCGAAGTAGACTTGAGTGTATATTGATGAGCATACAACGGGTACGATGATTGTCATGGCTAAAGGTATACACGGGCGGAGACATCACGCCTGTTCTCAACGATGTATTGAGTCAAACAAACATCATCTATGAGTTTTATGGTTCTCTTTTGAATCCTTTCTAGTAGATTAAGAGATGTTTTAGGAGCACCTGACCAGGTATTGGCATTGTACTCCAGGTTTGGGCAGATGAATACCTTCTTTGAGAAAACCTAGATATTTCGCATTTTTGTTGACATCGAATATGTGGTCATTCTAACATAGGTTTTCATTGACACACATACCGAAAGTGGAAAGTTATTCGGTTTCGACGATACAAGTGCCATTCGTGGATAACGGCTAGGTGATTAAATTTCATTTTAACGACAGCAGAAGGCATTGTATTTTGGAAGCACTGAATTCAACTCTCTTGATAGTTCTCGAATTAGTTATTCTGCTAATATCGGAATTTAAGGAGGATAGCATAAGCTCCCGTCCCATTCTACAACCGAAGAGCAGAGAGTACTGTCTTCAGCAAAGCAATATATTGGTTTAGAAGTAGTACCCAAAAGATCATTTTTCAAAATTTAAAAGTGTGTCAAAGACAACTTGAATCGTTGATCCCAAATGCACGTATTCTGACAAAAGAGCCTAATGCCATTCTCTGCCAAATGCCTTAGAAATATCAAGTGCAACTATCTTGTTTTCCGCAGATTGACGTACACTTTGGTTCCACTTTCCGGTGCACATACCATCAAGTCACTTGTTTTCGTATTTCTAAATATTTCATGAGCTGACCGTTTATCAGCGTTTCCATGACATTACATAGAATAAAGGGACGTAATGAGTCTATAGGAGGAGAGAGAACAAGGTTCGCCTTCGGGCCTCATAAATGCTGTTTTCCATCTGTTGGAAAAAAATCCTAAAGAGTAGGATTGATGAAAAAGTTTACGGAGTATTTAGATAAAGACCTTACAAACTTTGGAAGTGTTGAGCTGGCTTCGAACTGCGCAGTGAACAGATTGGCCTTCCTCAAAAAGCTGATACTATAATGATTGTTCAGTATAGGAGAAACTAGCTTATATCAAACTATGGTCCGACGAGCCTAGAAGGGAAAGCACATCAGCGATATACAAACCAGGGTGAGGAGTTAAAAACAAATCTAGGGTATTGGCTGCATAAATGTTAACATTTTGTATTCAGGTTAAGTTGTTTTAAACAGCGAAGATCTCAAAATATTTATATTCGAAATATTGTTTTTTCAAAATGTCGAAGGACCCCGAATTATGAATAGTGAAATCGCCCGTAATACAGGAATGTAGTCAGACAGCGCATCAAACTCGTTAAAGGTCGCATTGCTGTAGAGTTTGGGGCTTCTGTAAATAAATAAATAGTGCACAATTTGCTTACGGAGATGGAATTTTAACCAGATAAAATTGAATTGCTGATTGGAACATCGATGACACTGTGGTGGAGCTTGATAAGCTACATCACGGCGCACGTAAATGGCGAGACCATGGTAGCTTCAGGTATAAGTAAATTGGCAGGTGTGGTCGGGGATGTACTTGTGTTTAAGTAAGTGTCAAAACATTTAATTATTAAGTGTGGATAGTAAAATAAACAAACGGAAAGCTGGGATTCGTTGTGGAAACTTAAGTTATTTTTCCGCAAACCTTTGCTTTGATTTCATACTGCAATGATCATTACTGTAGATCTTCGCTATGTGTGTAATCTAATTGAAGCCTTTTCATATCATAAGGAAGTTGATAGAAGATCTCTCCCGCTTAATCCTTCACCAAAACAATTTTTTCTCCCTAACATGGAGTTTTTCGCGATTAAGTCGCACTAAAGTCTCCACTAGAAAACCGCGTACAATACATAAAATCATCAATAAAACATATGGTATATAGGTTCTGGCGCTAATTTCTCGTACCTCGACCACACAGTTAGAGAAAAGTTTCCTAAAAGTACCGTATGCCAATACGAGTAAGCCAATTGGAGCGGACTTAACATCTTCTTTAGGAATTTTAACTGTTCGTTATGTTTCCTTAATAACGACGTGGATGCCGCTGCTGATATGATTACAGACACCATTCTCTTTGAAATGAAATCCTTTATCCATCGCATGAAGGGTATAAAACCAAAAGAAAAGGCATGGTACGACTCGAGCTGTAAGGTTAAAAATATGTTTTTTTTTTGCAGTCCTAGAAGATCAACTTCACTGAGGAAAATGCAATAAATAGTCCAAACGAGCCAGGAATGACTGAAACAACTTTCTTAGGCTTGTGAAATTCCGATACGACCACAACCTCCCAATGGTCGCAATGATCCCAATGGTAGTAACCATTTTTGGTCGTTCGTCAAAAACATTAGAAATTCTGCCTCATCCTCCATACCAATGCTCATTTACAATGACATACCAGCTGTCAATTATTTGAACAAGGCCAATCTACTTGCTGCATATTTTGCGGCCAGTTCAATACTTCCAAATTGTGCTTTATCCCCGTCTAGTCTTCAGTGCGTCGAATCCACCTATGTACTAGTGTAGTAGCAAGTAGATCTCAATATATACAAATTTGCTGGTCCAGGTGGTATATCTCCCCTTCTTCTGAAGAGGTGTTTTTGCACGCTGGAAAGATTTAAGACTCATTCTGAACAGATGTAAGACAGCATTTGTCAAGCCCGTCTCGAAAAAGGGCGAATCTTCTTCTCTCTCTTCCTATCTCTTCGTACATCAATGTGGCGAAAGTAAGATTATTGCGCTTGATATTTCTGAAGCATTTTACAGAGTTTCGCATCAGGTTCCTTTGTCAATGACTCTCTTCATCAATGGATTGAAAATTACCTTTCGGAACGTTCAATTCATGGCATTTACTTTTTAGAAATAATATTACGTATAGTAAATGTTGGCCATGAATACGTCTGAGGTGGTCCATTCAGAAGGTCTAATTTTGGGCAACTCGTTCAAGCATAGCGACTGATATCTCGCGGGTAACACGAGTAATGTTGGCTTCCAAAGCGTCAATCGTAGCTAGGTTATTCCTGAAAACCTGAGACTTTACATATCCCCAGAGAAAATAGTCCAAGGGTGTGATATCGCACGATCTAGGCGGCCAATTTACCATAGCAAAATGATTTCTCAACAAGTCCAACCAGAGCTCACCGAGACCATGTGCTTGAATTTCAGGAAGCACATAGTCCATTAACATAGCGCGATAACGGTAACCATTGACGGTAACATTCTGATTTGCCTCATTTTTAAAGAAATATGGACCAATGATTCCACCAGCCCATAAACCACACCATACCGTTGTTTTTAATAGATGTAATGGTAGCTCTTGGTACACAAAATTTCACGATAGAACACCGGATTTTCATTGAGGCCGAGATCATCATGAAAAATACGCCAAGTTGTCGAATACGCCAAGCCAAGCTGCTGAGAATCGATTCGTCACGGTCTTTGTGTACATTCTCAGCTACAGCTGCTTAATCTCTTCACTACGTGCTAGATGTAGTGTAACCGGTCGAGTATCATCCACTAATGTAAACTGGGACTCAAATTTTGCGAATGCTATTGGCAATAGTGGTATCAGTAGGCCGATTATGCGCACCGTATATTAAGTTTCTCGAATCGCACGAAAAACATTCTTACAGAACGCTGATTTTCGTAATACAGCTGAACAATTTTGAGACGATGTTGTGATATGAGTCTTTCCAAATGATACTGAACAAAAATGACAAAGCAGTTTGATAGGAGTCACGCGTGATCTATTAAGAAAAGCCTATTGAAAATCAAACCTCACGATGAATCATCCTATACATTTCAAAGTCGGAAATGTGTTTTTCTTTTTTTATAAAACAATGATTATACCATCTACACACTTGCAGACTTGAAAATTTATCTCAGTAAACCCACATGATATCAAAGCATTCTTTGCTGGATTTAGTAGCAGCATAATTTGTGCTCTTTTGCAGCTAAAGTTATCTTTTAATTTTCAATTCTTTCTTCAGCTCCTACAGTTAGACTTTTTAATTTTTTCGTAGAACAGACATACGTTTCTATACAAAGAGATGGCGATGGTAATGGTGATGCCGATGATGTGGGCGATTGAACTTCTTTGATTTTCAGTATACACAAAATTTTAATAATGTGTTGCTCACAAACACTAATGATAACGTTTTTATTTGCCCTAGGCAATGCTCTCTATAACCAAAATTTCCAAATTATTGATTTTAAAGCTCCCCACAAGGTTGTTACAAAGTTTTTCACATAATGTGTCGAAAATATTAAGGAGAGATTTCAGGACATACTTTGAGAAAAAATCATGTGGATGGGCCTTGGTCTGGAAATGTATCCCCTCAGGGTTTCAGAGTTTTTAAGCAACGTCTAACGCTGCCCTGTTTTGAATTGTATTGAAAATAACATCTTTCAAACTTATGCGTCCAATGTAGCAAGTGGGGTATCGTTGAACTTGCAATTATGAGTACTGTTATTTGTTTATGGTTGATGTTGCCCTAAAATTAATGTGTCCAAAGTTAAGAAGATCAAAAATGTTTTTTTTTTTAACTTAATTTTTTGATATAATCATTATTTTTCTTTGAAAAATTAAGTAATTAGCCATCGCATTCTGTGCCTTTGAAGCGTTTACATAGTATTTACAAACAACAGTCGACTGATGACTTATTTCATCTCATGTCAGTAGTTTTCAAGATACGACCCATCTTATTAAAACAGGTAAAACATGAATTTAAACAGCTGAAATGGGTCTGGCCAAGAACCTATCCTATTAGAAATTAGGACAAGTTAATCCAAAAATGGTCAAAACATTGGTTAAACCTGGCCATATAAACTTGAAAAGTTTTGGAAAGGCTAAGAAAAAAAAAAAGTATGGCAAAGGAGTAAGAAAGAGTTGAATACCTACTTGAAATTAATTGGAAAAAAGTTACAGGACTTTAAGCAAAAGCTTGTTTATGGAGGGTTGGGGGAGGTTAACGGTTTTAAACTTTTTTTAATTTTAATTTTAATTTTCATATGATTTTACAATATCTTGAAATATTTTTGTTTAAAATTAAAACAAATCGGAGCCAAACTAACTAAAATACACGTGTGTTCAAAAATATTTATTTATTCATCAATATTAATGTTGTCCTCTTTAAAGTAATCCCACTCAGACATAATGCACTTGTGCCAAATCTCTTCCAGCGATGCGTGTTTTTTTAGGCCTTGGTTTCACGCCATTACCTTACACCCATGATTCTTCACCAGTTACAACCTTTCAAAGAGAGTCAGGTTCATCATTGACGTCATTCAAGAGTTTCTGAGTGAAGCTTATGTGACGGTTCTTCTGATCATGCCAAAAACATTCGAAAAAATTGCATATAATGGCAGCAATGCAACAAGTTTTGTGGTTTGATATATTTGACCAGCAATTTGTTATCAAAACCAATCTTCAATAGATATGTAGTGAAAATGTGTGACACTACAAAGAATGTTGCGAATAAGTTTGTTTCTTCGGCAGTAAAAGAAGAAAAAGAAGCTAAGTGCATAGCGAATAATGTAAACAAAACTGTATCAGGTGATGGAACGTGGAAAAAACAAGTATTTTCTTCTCTCTATAGTGTATCGTCCTGGATTGGTTATCATACCGGCAAAGTCGTCGATATTTTTGGGAACAGTTCATACTGCCACGATTTAAAAACTTGGAAAAACTGTTTAGATTCTACAAAGTTTAAAGAGTGACATGGAACGCATGTAAATAGCGGACAATACAAAACTAATCACGTTCGAACAACTAACAACATAGAAGTTGATTCTATTATTCAGATGTTTCAACATTGGTTAGAAAATCTTGGGGTGAAGTTCCTCAACTACATAGGTGACGAAAACTCGAAGACGTACATTGGTGTTGTAAATTCTAAACCATATGGTGACGATTTTACGATAAATAAAAAAAATGCAAAGGCCACGTTCAGCAGCGTTCAACACCGTGGTTGATGCAGAAACGAAAACCGAAAAAAAAAAAAAAATAAGAACAAGTCTCGGTGGGTAAGGCAAGGTCACAGCTAAAATGATTGATATATTAACAGTTTGTTATGGCCTTGTCATTCGACCCAATCACGATTTTGTAAAGAAAACGAGGATGCCATATGGTCAACTTATTTTCACTACTGCTCGACCGATGAAAAACCGCAGGACGATAATGAAGACTGCAGCTACAAAATCGCTAAACCCATTCAAACACAGTTACACTCCTCTTCCAAATGATGTTGGTTAAGCCATCAAACCGATTTATGAAGATTTGAGCAAAGACATGCTTTTACAACGATGTATTGAAGGCCTTACTCGAAATAATAATAAGAGCCTGAATCAAATTATCCAGAAAATCAGTCCAAAATCAGTGAGTGATACTTCAATTATTGTTGAAATTGCAGCTTTTGTAGCAGCAAAAATCGGTCTTTTCAATTCTAAGTGTCACCAAAAATTAAAATATCGAAAAAAATTTTCTCCCAACATTTTGATTTTTTTAATTTCAGATGGTTCAGTCATAAGTTATATAGGGTTTTCCAATAGGGACTTGACAACTTTGAATTTAATTTGTGAACGCCCTCTTTCACTAATCATCAAACTAACACTTTATCAATTTATTCAGTAAACTCAACACTTTCATCATGGTAAAGTACACTAACCAGAACCGATTGGGTTCTGGAGAAGATGCGCCAAGATGATGAATTTCATCGCAAAATCATCTTCAGTGACGAAGCTCATTTTTGGCTCAATTTGTTTGTCAATTGACGCTTGACTATTTTCTGTGGGGCTACGTTAAGTCATTAGTTTATACAATACGCCGACGACGTTAGAAGAGCTCAGAGCCAGCATTGAACGCTAAATAGCGGCCGTTTCGGCCGAAATGTGTGGCCGAGTCGTTGAAAATTGGGTCCAACGAATCGACCGCTGCAAGCGTGCCCGCGGTGGCCATATGAAAGAAGTCGAGTTCTATTTATAAATGTTTTGATTGTAGTTCAAGCCAATAATAAAGTTTTTGGAATATCTCAAATGGTTTGCCTTTTATTAAAAAAAAAAAGTTGTCAATTCGTTATTAGAAAACCCTATACAATACGGTTCACCTTCGAATAAACTTTTTTCGAGGAGCCTCTTAAGATTTTTAGTTCTATATATTATACGCAAACACACACACAGAAATTGTCTTAAAACCTTCTCTAAACATTGTGGACATTATTAACGTAAAAATTTTAATAAATTTTCATTTTCGATTTTAGGGGTGAATGCAAGTACGTCGCTATCAGAGAGCTAATAGTTTTGGGAAAAAAAAAATAGCTTGGTGGGCTTATACTCATATATTTGTATGGTTTCTGACGTAATATTAAACGTATTCGTTGTTGCAAATGCCTTCTGCTAAAGCAGTCTTTTTATCAGCGGCTGAGTTTAAGTAACAACTGATGGATAGCAGATTGTAAGTGTGAATTTTGTAAACCAAAGTCAGAGTTTTCATTTCGCGGTCTTGTTTAACATCGTCGGTACCTTTGTATTCTTGTTTGTATTTTTTCGTAATGACGCGGGCAAAAGGAATCAATTTTCTGCGGTTTTGGCTATAGTCAAACACAGGTGGATCTCCCCTCCCCCCTTCTTCGCTACAGAAAAAAACTTAACCCAGCTTGCAAATGAGCCCACTCGATTATCAGATGTTGATAGTTATACCGTCAACACTATAGACTTGTTTTTAACTTCTCATCCAGAAAAGAACAAAGTCAATGTGCTATCCCCTCTAGGTTCGTCGGACCACTATGTCACATCAGCTAATTTCTCGTACATCATTCAGTTAGAGATAAGATTCCTAAAAGTGCTGTTTGGCTATACAAGAAACCAATTGGAGAGGACTTAAAAGCTTCTTTAGGAATTTAACTAATCGCTAGGTTTCCTCGATTACGACGTAGATGCTGCTGCTGATATGCTAACAGACACTATTCAATCATTTGTACCTCATCATATGAAGAGCATCAAACCAAAATAGAAGACATGGTACGACTCGAGTTGTGAGGAGGCTGTTAGGTATAGAGTAGTGTTTCCCAAGATTAAACCGAATGACGGGAATGACGGTAATGTTTTTCTTAAAGGTGTGCTATTTCAATATGATCAAAAACTAAGGCAAAAGTACTACAATGTCCCAATCGTATTGTAATATTTTTGGTCGATCGTCAAAAACATTAGAGATTCAGCCTGATCTTTCATCCCAACGCTGATTTACAATGACATACCACCTATCAGCTCTTCAGACGTGCTTGCTGCATACTTTGTGGCTAGCCCACTACTTCCAGTTTGCGCTTTGTCTTCGCATGTACGAATTTTCAATGGAACGAAAGCACATTCATATCCATGTATTAGCAAGAATACTTAAAAATCTCATCATACATAAATCCGCTGATCCAAACAGCATATCCCCTCTTCTGCTGAAGAGGTTCTTCCTCGCTGGTAAAACCTCTGCGTAAGCTTTTTCTTCAATCCTACGCTTATTCTGAACAGATGGAAAACAGCATTTGTCCAGACTGTTCCTAAAAAAAGGAGAATCTTCTTCTCCTCTTCCTAAAGAACCATTGTACTTACGTCCCTACTTTCCAAGGTCATAGGAACGCTGATAGACCGTCAGCTCATGAAATATCTCGAAACACGAAAATTTCTTAATCACCGACAGTAGGTATTCATAGTTTCGTGTTGATTTGATGGCATGTCTCATTGAAAAATGGAACCAAAACGTACATCAATCTGGTGAAAGTAAGATTATTGTGCTTGATATTTCTGAAGCATTTGACAGAGTTTCGCATAAGGTTCCTTGTCAAATAAAACCGTGCATTTGCGATCGATGACTCTCTTCTTCAATGCATTAAAAATTACTTTTCTGAACGTTCAATCCAAGTTGTCTTGAATGGCTTCAAGTCTAATATTCACAAAATAAATGCTGGTGTGCCCCAGGGCTCCGTTCTGTCTCCGATACTCTTTTAAATTTTATTAATAATTCCTTATTAATTATCCTTATTCTACTTCTACTTCCTATGCTACTTCTAATCCAATATATACCTTTGCTCACGACAGTACTATCTGGTTTTCATATCCCTTCCCAGACTCACAAACCTGTTTTTTTTTTTTTTTATAATCCCGGATATGAATACCCTTTTAATGGTTTTCTTCAGGGCGCGGGCGAGTGGTGTAGTAGTTTGAAACTCAGGTGTATTAGGTTTCGATATTTTTCCCAGAGGTGGTTATCAAACTGGTCGGGACGAGCAAGTGCATCCTCAACCAGTAGGTACAGTCAGTACTCAGCCCAGCCAGCAACCACTCCAACATCAGTGATATGCGTTCATGTCAGAGTTGACGCTGACGGGATTCTCCTATAACTACATGCAAATTCTACGAAAAGACTTTTTCAGAGAATTACCTCGTACGGGATTCGAATCCGCGACCTTCTGCTTGAGGGGTGTATGCATATACCACTACACCTGTGACTGTAGAATGGGGACAACAGCGTATATAGTCAGCATTACTAATTGGGGAACAGAGTGAAATTTAGTGCTTCCAGAACACAATGCTGTCTGCTGTCATAAAAGTGAAATTTAAATATCCAGCCATTATCTATGAATGGCACTTGCATTTCAGAAACTGAAAAATCTCCTATTCTCGGTATATGCGTCAATGACAGCTTACGTATTCGATGTCGCCAAAAATGTTGCGAAATGTCTGGATTTCTTCAAGTGGTGTAAGAAATACTTTTCCACCTCTAATCTGGCTTAATATACGAGGGCTGTTTGACGAATACTCGGATTAAAAATGACAACGCAACTTTTTTAGATTTTGACAATTTGTTTTTCAATACATATAATCTCCTTTCAAATCTATACACTTTTCCCAGCGGTGCTGCAACTTTTTTAACCCCTATACCTCATTCGATCCGTGCTTTCCAGCGAGCAATTCGTAGTGCAATTCGACCAATTTGGCTGTGGCCACTACGGAGGTGTGAGCTGGTGCGTTATCGTGGTAGAAGACCACTTTTTTCTTCGCCAAATGTGGTACTTTTTTCTTCAAATCGGCGTTGAATTGGCCCAATAAATCGACGTACTATGCTCTTGTGATTGTTTTTCCCTTCTTCAAATAGTCAACGTCACTCGGCTGTCAGCCAATACGAAAACATGGATTTTGTCTACGGTTTTTTCTGTGATAACCGCTTATGGGCCACCTGGGCGCGGTTCATCAAAAATCGATGTGCGGCCACGGCGAAACTCTTCGAACCAATTGTAAACACATAATATAGACATCATCGAGAATGGGCTTAATTTCCTCGCAGGTCAATAATCGGATCACGGAGCGATACTGCTCTTTTTTGATGCTCGCAAAAAACACTAACACGATGTTTTGAAATGGGTATCATACACGCGTGTCGTACACGCGGGCTAGAAGAGGTTATACTAAACGATGGTATACTCGTTTTGGCTCAGTAGCGCCATCTTTCAATCCGGGTACTCTTTAAACAGCACTCGTAAAATAAAGCATTTATCTGCCCAAAATTAGAGAACAATGCACACATCTAGTCAAGTGCTCCTAATTTGATGAACCGTATGATGAAACTTATTGGTGATGCTAATATCGATGGACACCCTCCAACACCGGCGAAATGTCTCGTGCCTCACTTTGCTCTATCGCTAATTCAACCACCAGTACTCCATAGAAATCGCCAGTAGTTTTCTATCACTTCAAACCTTCTATTGAAACTCCTTTATCACTTTGAATGCTTATCAGCATACCCACAGGACCACTTTCTTACGTAATCTGAAATATCGTGATTCGTTTTCAATCCGAACAACTCGCTTGTGGAATAACCTGCCGAGCACCCTTCCAAGTCATTGTAACATTCAGACATTCAAAACCAAAACATTCTTTGTTCCCTAACATTATTTCGCCCGTGCTGGGTACAAACATCTTAAGGGTACCTTAAGCCTTAGACAAGTTAATAAATAGATATTACTTTATTATTAAACAAAAATAATAAGTTATTGAGCACTTAAATGTGTGTCAAATGTTTATGTTTAAAAAAAAGAAAATATTTTGGATTTTCAATAACTTTTGATAGATAAATTTTAGGGCAACTTTAACTTTGATACTTCGAAACGATTAAGGTATTGTATATATAGATTTGAAAGATACTCAATACGAGTCGGATGCATTTTCGATCCCAATATTAATATATATCAAGGAGTCTCCCCTTAAAATTTTCCACACATTATTCAAATATAGTGTCAATTATGATGGGGAGCCACCAAAGCACCCCATTTTTTCTTTTCTGAAACATGAAAAAAAATTGATAAAATGTAATATAGGGTTTACCAATAGGGACTCGACAACTTTGAATTTAATTTGTGAATGCACTCTTTCACTAATCATCAAAGTGTCACTGTCAATTTATTCAGTAAACTCAACATTTTCATCATGGTAAAGTACACTAACGAACGATGTTCTCCGATTGAGTTCTGGAGAAGATGCGCCAAGATGATGAATTTCATCGCAAAATCATCTTCAGTGACGAAGCTCATTTTTGGCTCAATGGGTTCGTTATTAAGCGAAATATGCGTTATAGGTCGGGTGAAAGCCCACATGTGCTACAAGAATCACCACTTCATCCACAAAAAATAACTGTTTGGTGCGGCTTGCATGCCGGCGGCGTTATTGGGGCATATTTTTTCGTCGACGATAACGATCCTCACGTTACTGTGAATGGTCAGCGTTATCGCGCCATGATCACCGATTATTTTTGGCCCAAATTGAAAAATATGTACGTGAGCGACATGTGGTTTCAACAGGATGTGCCACAAGCCACACAGCACACGCTATAATCGATTTATTGACGAGTAAGTATGGTGAGCGTGTTATCTCAAGACATGGGCCAGTCGATTGGCCGCCTGTGGGGCTACGTTACACGCCAATGACGTTGGAAGAGCTCAGAGCCAACATTGAACGCGAAATAGCAGCCGTTTCGGCCGAAATGTGTGGCCGAGTCGTTGAAAATTGGGTCCAGCGAATCGACCGCTGCAAACGTGCCCGCGGTGGCGATATAAACGAAGTCGAGTTCCATTCATAAATGTTTTGATTGTACTTCAAGCTAATAATAAAGTTTTTGAAATATCTCAAATGGTTTGCCTTTTATTTAAAAAAAAAAGCTGCCAAGTCGTTTGTCAAACTGTTTGGTTTTTCAGTGTTTTATTTTTGGTAGTTCACGCACCATTCGTGACTTGTGTTAAGTGCAAACATGCTCAATTAGCATTGCCAATTCATCATGAATAAATTTACACCCGAACAATGCTTACACTTTATTGAGTTTTATTGTCAAAATTCGTGCTTTGTAAAAAATTTTTGTTGCACACTTCGAATATTTTGCGGTCATAATAATCGACTTACTGAGCAAGCAATTCAAGCCATAGTGAACATATTTCACACTAATTTCACGATATTGGACATCATACCACCAACCCATATGCTTAGAGTATGAATAGAGGGAAATATTTCTGCTGTATACAACAGTGTTTTTGAAGACCGTGATTTGTCCATTCGTCACCGTTCGCAATAAGTGGTATTGTGTTACTCGACTACGCGGAAGATTTTACGCAAGGATATTGGTCTTAAACCTTACAAAATATATCTTGTACAAGAATTGAAGCGGAACGACCTGCCACAGCGTCGAATTTTCAATAAGTGGGCCTTAGAAAAGCTGAAGGAAGATCCGCTTTTTATTCAAAAAATTGTCTTTAGAAACGAAGTTCATTTCAGGGTATGTTAACAAAAAAAACTGCCATATCCGGAAAAATGCACTGTTTGGTGCGGTTAATGGTACGGCGGAACCTTGAGAATAAAGTGCCCCCTATCTTTCAATGATTTCGAACGTTTTTTTGCCCAAAATGCACGAGCTAAACGTTGTTCGAACGTCAACCAATTGAAAAATAAGTTCGGTGAGCAGTTTATTTCTCGTTGTGAATCGATGAATTTACCGGCTAAATCGTGCGATTGGATGCTTTTAGGATACATTTTATTAGGATACGTCAAATCACTCGTTTATGCCGATGATCCAGCATTGGACGTGCTGACAATATGATCGAAATAGTGATTCAAAATTGACTCTCCGTATGGACCACGTAGAACATATTCGTGCTAAATATTTACATGAAATAATTTTTAAAAACTAAATTGCAAGCATTGATTTACCATATGTATGAACTCAAATCAAAATTGTATACACTTTTGAAATTTCCCTGTTTTTTTTTTTTTTTTTTTTAATTAAAAACCAAACGCATAGGTAAAAAATCACCCTTTAGGAAGAAGCGTTTAGCTTGCTGATATTCGTCCGTCGTTCACATCGGGGTGTTGAGTTGGAAGTTCTTCGAAGTGTCTCAATCATAACAACAATATCCATTACTGATTTAATAACGTTTACCTTTCTTGATGGTGAAAGGAGAACATAAAAAGGGTAGTATTCTAGATCTTGTGGTTGGTTCTCCATCATTATTTTTTGTTTTTTTCTTTTTTAATTACGTTTTTGGCTTCTGAAATTTTTAGTATTTTTTTGTCAGTTAAGTCTTCAACAATATTGTGTTTATCGCACGAAAAGTGAGGACCTTTGGTGGTCCTCTAGTAGCATTATTTTCATATGAGTGCCATTGTAACTTCATGTTCGTTAGCTCATTGATTATTTCTCGTTAAGTGTCACTGTCATCGACATTCATTTTCCAATTATTTTTTCTATATGATGTGAGATCTTTTTAAATCGCAATATTTGTCTTCTCCAGAGACCATTATTGGTGGTGGTAATGGTTGTTTTTTTAAGCTTTTTACCATTCATCTTAGCTTTTAAATTTGCGTCATTTGCTATAGATACACTATCATGACTTCTTGCAGATGTTTCAGGACTTTCTTTTGTCTTGCATCTTTTTGTTGGCCATTTTGCTTTTCTTCTGATGTCTTTATGTCTCTAGTGTAAGCTCCTCTTTATCTACGTAGTTTTCTTTTTTTCCATCTTGTTGTTTAGAGAGTACAGTCTAACGGGGCAGCTTTTATTTCTAGGTTTTTTCCTTTTTTTGTAAGCTTATAAAATTTTTTTTAGATTTTTTCTTGCTTCAAATTCAGCTTGCCATTTGTTGTATGAGTAATAGTTGTTTGCTCTTAATTTCTCTTGCGAATTTGTTTTATGTTCACTTTTAACTATACTGGTTTCAATTTTAGATTTTTCCTTTTGTATTTTCGGGATGCTTTAACAAATAAAGCGCTACCTTTCTATAGTAAGGTGATAAATCGTTTTTGGTGGAGTTCATGGCGTGGGAAAACATCTCTAAAACTTTTTTGAAAAAGCAATAAATGGTCAAAACCGACTGACTTCCGAGAATTTTGGATTCTTCAGTTCAGCTGATCTGCCACCTGGGGTATTTATGTTTACTTTTTTGTCCATTCCCATATTTTATATTGAGTTAGTGTTACTAGGTAGTTCAGTAGATTCTACACACAAATCCCCTGCCAGGACGATCGATCATTTGATTTTTTTTTTGCAATTTGCAAATATTAGAAGATTTCTTCTTCTGTAGATTTTAGTCGTCTCTTACGACAGGCATGTCTACCTAGGGTATATTTAACTGACAAAATAACATAAGACCATATTGTAACTATCAATATGAGATAGATTTGAATAACAGAGAAGAGTTAAAATTACACAAGAACTTGCTAAATGGAATAAATTTGAGCTTCGTAATTATCATCTTCATAATAATAATAATAATAATCAGAAACCTACTAAGATTAAAGTAAATGTTTACTAAAAATTCAGGTTAATATTAAAGTAAATTGGGGGGGGGGGAGTCAAGTAATACACAACGTATAACACGTTTCTCTCGGTGGCAAAGTACCTCCAATATAAGTTTAACATTACTAGCGGTTAAGGGGTTATTATACCCTTAAAATGTTTATATACAGGCGATCGAAGGAAGCTTAAGGAGCATAAAAAGAGAGGTACCGATGCACATTGGTCTTAAATGTTAGCAAGTTATAAGGACTAGGAAATAGAAAGCTTGGCAGAGCATTTATTGCAAAGTGGGTATTACGGTTACAAGTTTGAAGGGGCGGAATGCTACTGGCGATTTTTATGTAGCACTGGTCATGAAAATAGGAAAATACAACTGAAACTGATGACTAAGCATAGTCCTACTTTAGAGACAATTACAGAGATTTTTTCAGGCGGGTTTTTCACTTGACATTTGGGATCGAAACAGTGTACACGTAATTAGAAATTGTTATTTGAATAATTTTATAATTATCTATACGAGTACATCTATTCAGATGTTTTGGGATCTGCTTCATTGGTTTATGTTATGAAAAAAATCGTTTCGGAGGGGGTCCATCTTCAAAATCAATTTAGTTAGAGTGTATAGAAATTCATAGAAGTATGTACCAATAACTATTTAGTTACAATTTCTATATACAATTTCCTCCTTGACCGCCAGAATGCGCTGCTACTGCAAAAAAGGTTACGGTGCCTTAAAGTCCGTTCATATTTAGGCAGACATGCCAAATTTCAGTGCGATTCTGTCTTTAGTTTTGTTTTTTTGAGTGTGGACAAAAACGATTTTCGTTCTCTCATAAAACATTATTTTTTGAGAGGCAAAACGGCGAAGGAAACAAAAGAAAAGTTGGATAAATATTACGGGGCTAATGCTCCGTCAGATTACACCGTCAAATATTGGTTTCGAGAGTTTCGTGGTGGCTGCAACTCCACTACCGATCAAGACTGCAGCGGCAGGCCCTCCGATGCGGTTACAGAGGACAATGTCAAAAAAATACATAAAATGGTGTTGGCTGACCGGAAAGTGAAGGTGCGCGAGCTCGCAGATACCACAAAAATTAGTACTGCGTGGACTTGCCATATTTTGGGCAATATTCTGTATATGAAAAAGTTATCCTGCCGCTGGGTGCCACGCATACTTAGTCCTGACCAAAAACACGAACGCGAGAGCACATCGAAAGAGTGTTTGGAATTGCTGATCCGGAATCGGGCAGAATTTTGGCGTCGATTGATAACTGTTCAACGCCAGAGAATAGAATGAGTGCCCGGCAATGGACTGAAGCCGGCACGAGTGCTCTGAAGCGGCCGAGGGAGGCTCAATGGGTCGGAAAGTTTATGGCGTCGGTTTTCTGGGATTGTCATGGCATACTCTTCGTGGACCTGAGACCAAACAAGGCTCAGTGAATTTAGCCTTCCAACTGGCTCCAGTGATGTCTGGAGCTCTAACTTCAGCTGGGTTAACGCTACAGATGTAAATACTTCGCCCCCTCTACCGATTCACCAATCGTGAATCACGTCATGGGCTGTCTGAGCTTTAGAGCAGAAAATCGCTAGGCACGATTCAACAGACAGTACAGCTACGTCATTCGCGTATGCTTGTGCACAGATGTCAGAATTATTCATGGGTTAAGCAGAGAGTCGATTTGTAAACAACCTCTCTTTAACCCCGCCATCACATATTGCTCGCAGTTAACATCCGCAGTCAGTCTTCTATTCACCAGCACAATGATAGTGATTCATCTGTACAGGCCGAGTAACATATGCCGTCAAAAGTAACTTTGTCGAAGGTACCCTAAACGTCGATATAATTGCCCAAGGCGTGCTCGTTTTTGTTAAGTGCGCCTTTAATTCTGCTTACCAGATTCTGAAGTGTAATCCCGCAGGATCTTCCGGGTTAATAGGAATGATGAATCGTAGACGATGAGAGTGAAGGCAGTTTTTTACACATGTATCTCGACCATTCTCTCAATGCTTTTCACCCTGAAGGAAGTCAGACATATAGTTCTGAAGCTCTTGGCGACCATGTAGTTCTCTGATATTCGCCTAGGTTTTCTGTACGTATTCCAGTGCCAAGCTAGAAATGAAAATTCTCTTCAGCAGCTTGTCTCTACTTTTTGTAACCTAACTGGGTATACACCATAGATACCAGCCGACATGAAGCCACCAAAGGAAACAAAAGCTTGTCTAATGGCCTCATCCGTCACTACAACCGATAATATATACCAGCAACGGCATGCTGTGTTATTCGTTTCACTATCTGTTTCGTTAACAGGAGCTGGTTGTAAGTTGTTTCTAGTTAGGCTACCTGGAAAGTGGGCCTCAAACATGAAACAGGAAGTCTCTACTTTCGCCTCAGATTTTCTAAGTGTTTCTAACCTGGTTCATCTCCAATTTTTTGTGGACTTTGACCAGCCTCTGTAAAGATTCCAGTCATTGTCCAAATTTGTCTTAAGCGAACTGTTTAGAAGTTGTCTGGGTTTTTTAGGAAGACGCTGAGTCCCACCAAGGTAGTGGCGGTCTGCAGGATTACTTTCTAGATAAACATGCCAATTCAAAGCACTTTGTGAGGATACTGTTGAGATTCTGAAGCTAAAGAATACCCTTTGCAACATGATCGAGACCTCGCAACCTGCTGTTGGAGAAAATGGTACAGTACGTGTCAAAAACATTAGCATTAGTACGTCCGACTCCTAAACACTTCTTTTTAAAGAGATGTGACGTTCACATCCATGGATTTTCATTTTCTTACTCTCTATGCGCATGTGGCCTTTGGCCATCTGTTCTGAATAGCACTATACACGTCGGAAGGCTCGACGTCTCTAGGAAGTCAGCGGCCTGCAGGTTGCTTACTGGCGTCATGACGGGACATTACACTTTTGCAAAGCACTTAAATTCGTTGGATATAAGTGATGAAACATCCTGCGATGCTTGCTGCGAAAGTAATGACGACGCCGCGGAGCACTATCTTTGTGAATGTCCGGCTTGCGCTCGCATCAGGCTGCAGGTACTTGGCTCAGATGTGGTGGGTGCTGGTACTGTAGGCACCTTATCACTGAATAGTTAACTCATCTTCGTAAGTTAAAGATTAAGATTAAGACTAAAAGATTTCAATAAAAAGGAACTTTACAAGGAGTACAATGGACAAGTTCTTTGTCTGAATGCCCTGATCCGACATTAAAAAAAAAAATAAAAATAAACGTTCTGTTCTTGTTAGTTTTACCAAACGTACAATATTATAGCACATGAATTAGGTTTTTCTTAAACAATGTTGGTGTGTTGTCTTGCTTTTATGTAATGTATCTGCGTATAAAAATTTTGTTAACTGAATCAACCATTTCAATATTAAATTTCATATTCATTTGACTAAAAACAAAAAAACCATCTAAAGGACTATGTATAACGCATCGCCCTCACGTTTTAGAGTTAATTTCTGCTCAATAATTTTTATTCGCTACGCACGGTCAAACCTTGCTTATTTAAAACCAGTTTAATCGCTATTATGTGATCTTTTTTTGTGGGAAAAAGAAAAACACTATTTAACATATTTAAGCGATAGACGCCACATTAAATACTTACTTCGATTTCTAGTTAAGTGAAATTTCTTTTTGTTTTTTGTTTTTTGTTTTTTGTTTTTTTTTTTTTTCATGGCAAAACGAATCTTACCGATATACGAGTATAAACAAGAAAATGAAACTTTTTGCTTCGAAGCCGTGACATGCATCCAATGAGATAAGTCGTGACCAAGTTCACAAATCAGTCTACAAAAGGGGGAGTTCCATCAAGTATGACCAGATAAGCGTGAATAGCTCTGAATCGAAAGAAAGCGAAGTGTGCATATGCAATCCACTGAGCATAAATGTTTTTTTTTTTTTTTTTTGTTATTTTTTTCTTCTTTTCCAAACTTGGCATTATATTGTATTTACATTAGATCTACTTTTACCTAAGTCTATGAAATTTTTGGTATCGGTTACAAGTAAATAAAATAAAGAAATAAATAAATACATTTTCTGTCCACTCGTAATATCATCAAATCTGCTTTTTGGGATTCTTTGGATCGTATGAATTGTAGGCGAGGTCGATATCACGACCCCAACCACTGTGGCCTCCCGACGATACCACCACTTCATGTTGGGATTCTTTGTGCCCACCACCATTGAGAAGTTTCTTAATACCAATAATTGACGCAAGGACTAGAGCAAGTTTGGAAACAATTAACGCCTTGCCCGCAAGCATGGCTAAGGCACCATAAGCAATTGGCACAAAAGTACCACCCAGTAGAAGTGGTATCATAATGTATGCACCACTACTTTTTTTGTCCTTTTTTTTACGACTCTCACCCATCGAATTTTGGATGCTTTGTATATCGGGGAACTTTATCTGGAAAAAATGTCAACTTTGAGTAGTGATTGGCATGGGGCGATTTATCACGTACATACCTGTAGAGTGTGTTCCTGTAAAAACGAAGCCAATCGTTTGAATATCATGCTGTTAAGGGTGTCTTCCTTACCCTCCAATGTACGAGGGAGATTTGCCTCAATTTGCTTTACATCCAACATTGGTGTAGTTTGACTTGGTATCTCTTCGTCTGTTTTGACAAATTTCATACCGTCCGTCAACCTCACATCCTTAGCATGTCTAAATGCTTTTTCCAGTCCAGTTAACAGTTTAATCTTTAGACACACTGATAGATTTTCACTTCGACACTGTTGGTATATCCGATACATCATTGCAAAGTCACTCCAAATTGTCGGACTTTCAGAAGTGGCACTTGATGTGTCCACATTCTGTGTTGGCTCTAAATGTTGATACGAAGAGCTAACAGCACTTCGGGCTGTTGTAACCGATATCAGGAGACATGATAAGAATATCTTCACCAGGCAGTTAAACATTTTTTTTTTGTATTTTAATGCTCCTTATCCTTGTCTATGAGAGCTGTATGTGTATCCTTTAGAATTTGTAGTTTTTCAAGTTTGCAACAACCGGCGAAAGGTGTGCGCTCAACTAATATGGCTAAATGGTGCACAAACTGTTTTATACTCGTTTATAAATCACAATATGATGTGATTTTTTTTTTCTTTTTTTTTTCTTCTTAGTGTATGGTGCGCCTTGCATCTTCAATAGAAATCCATCTTAGCCACTTGGAGAGGGAACACTGCAAATCCACTGATGCAGAGTAATCACGCTAAGACAAATTCACCTCGTCAATCTATGGAATGCAATTAGAGAAAACTCAGCCTCCTAGGTAAGATAATTAACACTTATCTGCTGTATCCAGATAGTGCATCGTTCTAAGCTACTGCATTTCAATGCTTGGTTATGTGCAATATGAAATTGTGGACAATTTGCGTGAGGAAAACGTTTGAAAGTCCGTAAAGGTGCGGAAAGAGGATTTGAAAAAAGATGTGTGTACGAGTAAGTAAGAAATAAGATGAATTAGACCGAAACAAATTCTCGGTTTGCGCTAGATGATATGTGGGGGAACACAAAAGAAAGAGTTTTGCGGCTAAGGGGTGAAAAACAAAATCAAAAGTTCTACTTTTATTTTTACAATTTGGTGTTGTTTCTATGGCTTTTGGGCACAGACAGACAATGTCAGCACCATTTTAATTAATTTGCTTTGATCAGAAGATTTCGAAAAGATGAATTGAACTGTGATGTACAAAGATTTTCGTCATTCATTTCGTCATGAGGTTTATATGAAATTTCCGTCAAATTGAGTCCCTGGTTGGCGAAAAGTTATCTGTTAAACAAGATATGCTATGTACCTCACTTTTAATGGTTAACTTGATAAGTGTGTAATTTGCAGAAAGGTTTTATGATATGGACATTACTTTTTTTTTGACGAAATGGGGGTGCACGTGCGTTGAAATCTCTCTTATTATTTCCGTTGCGGGAGCATAGACTCGAAAGGACTACACACGTCGAATGACATCGATAAACTGAACTATCCGTGGCGTGAATAATCAGCTAAGTAGAGTCCTGTTATTGGAACTAAGGATGGTGACGGATAGCCCTCATTTCCCTGAACTGGAATATCCGACTCCCTTCTTCAAATAGGTATCAGATGAGGATGGCTCTATTGCTGACGACCCACTGAAACAGAAAACTGAAAAGTGGAGTGCTAGGTCCCTAAACAGTGGCCAATTTCACCAAACCGTACTAGTAAATCACAACTACAAAAATGTTACCTAGTTTTTTGTTTCATAAAGTACAAATACCACCTTAATCCAAAAGTTCCGGTTGGCGTCACCGTGTGGAGCTCCCATTGTTCCAATTTGAGTTCTGTTTAGTACATCTGTTGTTGACATTCCCTATAAATCTTAGCGTCATAGCTTGACATTTGCAAACGTTACGTAGCCAAAAGTACATCTGTCTTTGAATTAAGAAATGGATTGAAATTAGAAAACAACGGATTTAATAGTGCGCAAACGTTGGAAATATTGGAAAAGTGTTTCGGCAACGGTTCTCTAAAGAAAACGGTCGTTTACCAGTAGCATGAGCGCTTCAAAAGTGCTTGTGAATCAATCGAAGATGATGAACGCAGTGGCAGACCATTGAAAACCGACGAAAACATTGATGAAGTAAAAGAAATGTTGGTCAATAACTGCAAATTAACCATCAGTGAGATAACGGAGGACTTGAAAATTGCCAGTGGATCCGTCTAAGACATTTTGGATAATGATTTGGGTTTCTGTCGTGTAGCAGCAAAGTTGGTGCCAAAAGACCTCAATCAAGAGACCGTGTTTACGTCGCAAAAGAGTTGATTTGCGATGCTGAATCCGATCCCACATTCATCAAAAGGATCATTACTGGAGACGAGACGTGGATTTATGAGTACGACACGCAATCCAGACATTAGGCAATTGAATGAATGGCGTTCACCAAATGAGCCGAGACCAAAAAAATCACGTCGTTTTCAGTCAAAAAAGAAGACAATGCTCACGGTTTTCATGGATTACAACGGTGTAGTGCATCATGAATTTTTGCCAGAAGGTCAGACAGTAAACAAAGAGTATTATTTGGGCGTTATAAGACGTTTGCGTGAAGCAATTCGCCGAAATTGACCAGAATTGTGAGCAGAAAACTCATGGATTTTGCACCATGATAACGAACTGCCGCACAGTGCCATCATTATTCGTAATTTTTTGACGAAAAATACAACAAATACCATCCAACAGCCACCGAATTCACTTGATTTGGCTCCCTGTGACTTCTTTCTGTTCTACCGAGTTAAAAACAAACTACGGGGTAAGGGTTTCAGAAGCCGAGAGGAAATAATGGAAAAATCGCAGGAAGCACTGATGGACAAACCGAAAACCGAATATAAAAAATGTTTCGAGGATTGGGTCAAGTGCTGTCATAACTGTGTTGCAGTCGATGGGGATTACTTTAAAGAGGACAATAGAGATTTAGATGAATAAACTTGTATTTTTAATTTTCTGAATATCGTTTTGATCAAGGTGTTATACTTATGTATTGTCCACAAACTTGTTATTAGAATGTAAAGAATTGTGGAAAAATCATTGCATTACACAGGATTATTGAATGACTTGTAATTTACAAATGTTTTCTCACACGTTTGCTTCACTTGTAGCAAATGACTAACAAAGGCCTCGTAGTAACAGCATCTTCTGATAGGTGCTGGTTCGTTTAATAGCGAGTAAAAGCCACTTCAGTCGACAACCCAACAGCTCTATTAGTAAGCTCTACTCCCACCTCTTCGTCGTCATATCAGGGAATTTCTTCGGAAATTACGAACGGCGAGTTTCCTACGCCACAAAACAGGATAAGTCTATGGCCCAGCGAGCTATAGCTGTAAAAGAGATAACTACTACGAATCGGCAACAAAAGTCACGGATATGGACGAATAACTTATTCGCGACTTTAGCTATCCAATAGTGACAACGATTTGATTTTGAAAGGTTAAGACCCACCTCTACTCACTCCAGGAAGTGTTTAATAACTCCAGATTCTTCCAACTTAAACGCGAGTTCACACGATATAATATCGGCATTCTTAGACTCGGCAAGATAAGATGGTTCGTTGCTGGGTAATAACAGTCCCGTCCCGTGGGTAATAAGGGGACTGTCATGTAGTACTCTGGCAACACCGTTGGAAATGCTTGAAGGCCGGAAGTAAGATTGATGCTAACTCCAGATGCGCGAAGAAGCCTCATATCCTGGAAATCCCATAGTGACCAAATATTGACGGCTAGATTCCAGAGTAGAATAAGAAAAATCACCATATAGTGTTATGCTTCAACTGAAGACGTTGCTGAGGATAAATATTACAATTTTTACAGTCAAGAAAATGCCTAATGGTGGCATGGTAGTGCTGTTGGGGGATTATAAAAGCCAATGCAAGTGGCGACAACACTATGCTTAAACACGTGAAGGAAGTTCACGGGCTGGGAGAACGGAGTGACAATGGTGAGCGGTTTATGATCTTCTGTAATACCAGTAGCCTAGTCAATGGAGGTACGCTGCTTACGCATTATACTTGCGACAAGATCAGCTGGGTCTCAACTGGCAGGCGGCTAACATCCAACCAAAAAGATCATATTGCGATCAACCAGCGCTTTAGAAATTGTCTTCATATCGTCCGAAACAGACGCAGAGCAGACAATGAGGCAATAAATTCTCAAACTCGCATCGGGCCTCCTAGGAAAACCGAATTAATGGCAGCATTTTGGTCCCTCAAGAAAAACAGGGCGATGGGTATTAATGGCATCCCTGTAGAGGCATCCCAAGAAACTCATGCTTACTATTAAATTTACATAGGAGGATGGTAAGTATCTAGTTTTGCACAATTCTAAGATGTTTGACGATTTTGAAGTCCAAAGTGGAGAACGTCAGGGGTGAGTACTGGCAACACTATTGTTGTTTGTGGTTATCAGCGATGTACTCTGTGCACCATTGAATTCAATGGACAATGACATCTTTGCTTAATTTCACATCAGATAATGGAACTTCATTTGATGGCCTACAATCTGGAATTCGAACAAAGTGGGGCTCAAAATAAACACAGCCATATCGAAAGCACTTAACACTTCCAACACCAGTGTTCAACTATACATTGTCAAACAGAAGGTCGAACAAATTGACAACTTTCCATACTTAGGAAGAGTATTCTCGGCTAACCGGAGTGGCAATGAACTGGATGTGTACAGTAGAATTGGGAAGGCTAAAGCTGCGTTCGGATTCCTATCCAAAATCTGGAAGAGCAATGAACAAAAATAAAAGCTTAAGAACAAAGCTGCGATTGCTCTGCTCGAACGTAGAATCAGTACTGAATTATGGGTATTTTATTTGGAAGGTGGATACCACTACCACAAGCAAGCGACAAACCTTCGTATATAGATCTCTAAGAATCATCTTGAGGTTTTTTTTTTGGTGCAATCGTATCTCTGATGTACAACTTTATCAGAGAACGGCCCACAAACCTTTAAACATTACCATACGAAGTAGAAAGAGGCACCAGATTGGACACACCCTACAATGTGACATCAGTTCCATTACAAAATACGCCATGCAATGGAATCCGCTTAACCAAGCAGGCAGAATAGTGGGGCGCCCGAGGCATAAATGGCGAAGAACAGTCGATGAGGAATCGAGCTCTTTAGGAATGAGTTGAAGAGAGCTCCAAAGACAGCATAGTGACTTGGAAGTACTCCACTCTGTTGACAGTACTACAATTGGTTATGCTGTTAATTTCGAAATTTAACGAGCTTAACATACGCTGCCGTTCCCGTACTACAGCCGAAGAGCACTGACGTGAGTCCGGCAACGACTATGAAAAGCAGAGAGTACTGTCATACGCAAAGGAATATATTGGATTGAAAGTAACAGATAAGAGAATAAATTTAAAAGAGTGTCGGAGACAGAACGGAGCCCTGGGACACACTAGCATTTATTTTGTGAATATTAGACTTGAAAATATCCAAGACAACATGAATTGAACGTTCTGAAAGGTAATTTTTAATCCATTGAAGAAGAGAGTCATCGATCGCAAAATCACGCATTTTCGACAAAGGAACCTGATTCGAAACTCTGTCAAATGCTTCAGAAATATCAGATGCAATAATCTTGCTCTCGCAGATTGATGTACGTTTTGGTTCCATTTGTCGGTGAGACATGCCACAATGAAACTACAAAAACCTACTGTCGGTCATTGCAAAATTTTCGTGTTTCGAGATATTTCATCCTTGTTTGGACTCTTTGTTGGGTTTTCCTCTCAAGGGTTGGTCTTGTAGGACCGAAAAAACATATCTCTTACTTTGATAGCCTCCGTTCAACTAGAGTCGTATCATGCTGTTTCTTTTGGTTTGATACTCTTCATGCGATGGATAAAGGATCTCATTTCAAAGAGAATGTTGTCTGTGATCATATCAGCATCGGCATCCACGTCGTTATTAAGGAAACATAACGACCAGTTTAAATTCCTAAAGAAGCTGTTAAGTCCGCTCCAATCGGAGTTCTCGTATTGCCATACGGTTCTTTTAGAAATCTTTTCTCTAACTGTGTGGTCGGTGTACGAGAAATTAACTAATATGACACAGTGGTGCGATGAGCATTGCGGGAACGGCACCCTGTTTATCAGGATAAGAAATTAAAAATAAATTCAGGGTGTTCGCGGTGTGACTATAAACTTCTGATATCCTATACGTGTGTGCTCATTTACAAGCTGGGTCAAGTTGTTTTCTACAGTAAAGATTTCAACACACCGTCCTTCGGGTGTTGTCTGTCCAGAACGTCGAAACCACCCAGAATTGAGTATACTGAAATCGACCGTAATAACTTGTGACTGCAAGTTCACACTTGCAACCCGCTATCCAGCGGTTGTTGCATGCACTCAGTCATTGCCCGTGCCGTATGACAAATACAGCAACAGCAATGACCAAGTGCAAGGAACAGTCGGGCGGGAGAGTTTTTTTTTTTTTTTTTTTTGTAAACGCTGCACTGCACTGCAGTGAATATATTTTTTGTCTCACGCGCGTGTTCAAAACACGAGCAACTAGCGTACTATGTTAGCGTGTGTGCACTCGTCGGGGGTCAGCACTGTACGGTTATTGCTTACTTACTTAGATGGCATTTCAATCATTCTTTAAATATAAACATAATTCAGTGTTTCGCACCTTCAGAAGCGTCTATTCATTATAATAAGAACAGCTCTTACAGTCAATTAGGAACCACTTACAATTATATGCCCGGTCATCATTATGGTGATGGGAGGTTCTAGCGCCAAGGTAGAATTCAAGAATGCAGTAGTGAAACATAATGCAGAGGTTTGTGTGCAGGTACTCGGATATCGAAATGGCAACGGCATGCATTTCAGCGGTTTCTGCATTGTCAGTCGTAACATCTCATCGAGTAGGTAGGGAGCATCGAACCAGATCGACTACTTTGCAATTACCTGACGATTTAGAGGATGACCTTTTTTCTCCAAAGTAGACTGCGTTTGGCAGTCCAAATACGCTTTACATTTAAATATGCTTAATTTGAGAACAAAAAATCCACCAGATCTAAGCACACAACTATGGATTAAATCTTATCCAGCATACGCAGTCAGAAAAGGCTTTGCATTTTCTGATGCAGATTTTTCCAAGAAAACCTTTCTGCATTGACCCGAAATTATTTTTTTCCATTAGTGTGTATCAGAGATTGGCATGCGATCATATTTTTGTGACTTAAAATCTACTCACAAAGAAGGCGGTGCAAGTAAATTCGATTGGGTATGTTTCCCATATAAACTCGAGTGCTACGTTTTTGAATCAATGGAAACTGCAGTATTAGATGTTCATATTTACTCAGCCGAAGCGTTGGTATGTGCGACCGCTGATGAATAAAAAAACATCGCATACACCGCAACTACGCTCAATCACAACAAAAGCGAAAAGCGTGGGTAGGGTCACCAAAAGATAAATTTTTTTTTTTAGAGAAAAGTAACGGGATAGCAATGCGAATGTCTATGGTCTGTAATGAACTTGGTAAAGTATTCCAAATTAGTGCTGTGCGCTTGATGTGAATAGACGTGAGAGAAAAACTTATATTTTATTGATTGAGAATATTATCAATAGGTTTGGTATAATGTCGGATAACCCAGCTTTGGATGCTGAGAAAATTGCTAATGGTGTTTACATCATGTCACAACGACACAAGGGCAGAGGTTTCATTTGGAATATACTGTCCGAAATCTTGAAGGAAGACGAAGCCATAGTGGAAGGATTGGTATACTGCCGAACGTGCCGTAAATTACTTAAATACTCAGGACATCAAACATCAAATCTGAATCGGTGTTGCCAAGCCTTTAAGCAGCCAGAAGTTTTAAAAACTGTTGCAGCAGATGACAATAAGAACGCCGATGACATATATAAAGCTTGGGTTACTGAAGATTGTAGGCCATTTAAGGCTGTTAATGGTTCGGGCTTCGTAAAGTTGGTGAAGTTTTTTATTAAGATAGGTGCAACCTATGGAGCAAACGTAGACGTCAATGATTTACTGTCTGATCCAACAATAATTTCGCGTAAGGTGCAGAAATCAGCAGATAAAAAAAGAAATAATTCAGAAGTGAAATAAACGAAGTTGTGAATAGTGGTGGTGCATCTGCTACATTTGATATGTGGTCGGACAATTATGTGAAACGAAACTTTTTAGGCGTCACATTGTACTATCAGAAAGATTTTATATTATTTGATATCGTTTTGGGTATAAAATCAAAGGATTTTGAAAGGTCAAGCAGTGATAATATCTTGAGAAAGTTGAAGACTTTGTTTAGTGAGTTTGGTGTCCAAAATATTGAAGCAATAAAATTCATAACAGACAGAGGAACAAATATTATAAAAGCTTTGGAAAACAACACTCGCTTGAACTGCATTTGCCATTTATTAGAAAATGTCTTACATAAGTCGTTCGACGAAACAACAGAGCTCACAGAAATATTAGAGTCGTGCAAAAAAAGCCAATTTGCATCATAAGTTATAAACTTCTCTGACGAACCAATGTCCCACACGGTGGAATTCTAATTACACAATGTTCAAATTCATTGTAAATAATTGGTTCGATATCAATGAAGCACTAACAGAGAACGAATGAAGCCAACGGCTACTGCATATAAATATTTCAACATTTAAAGTTCTAGTTGAAATCTTTAAGGACTTTGAAATCATTTTTAAAAAAATCCGACTCTGCAGCTCTCCGTCTTTGTGTTTCGTTTTACCTTCAATTCACAAAATTAAAAAGCTTTGTGCACCTAACAATTCAGACATAAATGGAATTTCGGTTTTAAAGAAAAAATTATTCAGAACATTGATGACATTTGGTTTAAAAATTTGAGTTTATGGCATAAGACTGCATTCTTTTTGTATCCACCAGCTGCAAGTATGCAACCAAACGACCTAAACGATATTAAGAGCTTCTGCATTTCTCTCATTCACAATTTAGAATATGCTCCAACTGCGTCTACTTCGCAGCCAATATTATCAATCTCTTCACCAAAAACTGTTGATACGGCAAGTCCTGCCACACCTTCATCTGTATCAGTTTCACAAATTGTATTCACTCCAACTGACACTGTAGAAAACCTATCTACTTTCTTAATTACAAATTTATCGTCATCCCCCAAAGAAGATATCCAGTTCTTTTTCTCAGATTTATTAAGAGAATCTGAACGGGCAACCCCAGAAACTCCTGAAGAAGAAGTAGACAAATATAGCAGAGAATTCGTAAAAATAACTGAAGATTTTGATTTGATTGAGTGGTGGACGATTAATGCAAAAAACGATCCTCAGTTATCAAAAGTGGCACTGCACATTCATTCAATTCCTGCTAGCAGTGCAGCGGCAGAACGAGCATTTTCATTAGCAGGTAACATAATAACAGAGAAGAGAAACAGACTGGAATCCAAGACAGTCGATAGTATTTCAACAAATAATTATTACTGTTAATTTAAAGCCTATTTGATTTTGTATCTTTATTTAACTTTAAATAAAAGAAAAAACATTAAAAAACTTTCACTAATCATCAAACTGTCACTGTCAATTTATTTAGTAAACTCAAAATTTTCATCATGGTAAAGTACACTAACGAGCAACGTGTGCAAATTATAAAAATTTTCTACAGATATTTGGAGTCGCAAAATCATCTTCAGTGACAAAGCTCAGTTTTGGCTCAATGGGTTCGTCAATAAGCAAAATATGCGTTATTGGTCGGGTGAAAACCCACATGTGCTTCATGAATCACCATTTCATCCACAAAAAATAACTGTTTGGTGCAGTTTGCAGGCCGGCGGCGTTATTGGACCATATTTTTTCGTCGACTATAACGATCGTCACGTTACTGTGAATGGTCAGCGTTATCGCGCCATGATCACCGATTATATTTGGCCCGAATTGGAAGATATGGACTTGGACGACATGTGGTTTCAACAGGATGGTGCCACGAGCCACACAGCACACGCTAAAATCGATTTATTGAAGAGTAAGTATGATGAGCGTGTTATCTCAAGACATGGGCCAGTCGATTGGCCGCCTCGTTCATGCGATTTAACGCCGCTTGACTATTTTCTGTGGGGCTACGTTAAGTCATTGGTTTATGTTAAGAGCCAACATTAAACGCGAAATAGAGACCGTTTCGGCCGAAATTGGGTCCAAAGAATCGACCGCTGTGGCCATATGAACGAAGTCGAGTTCCATTCATAAACGTTTTGATTGTACTTCAAGCCAATAATAAAGTTTTTGAAATATCTCAAATGGTTTGCTTTTTATTTTAAAAAAAAGTTGTCAAGTCGTTATTAGAAAACCCTATAGTATGTGTGAACAAATGATACAATGGCTGTGGTGTATGAGGTGGTTTTGTTATTCATTAGCGGTCGCACATACCAACGCTTCGATATGAACATGCGGTAGTGCAGGATGCATAGACTCAAAAACATATGCATAAATATATATGCAAAACTATAGCAGTAATTGCGGTGGCGGTTTACATTCGCAACCCTTTTTTCTAACTCATCGCCATGATCTGAGAAAAAATGATCAAACTTCGCATAGTGCTTCAATTAGTATGACTACATGAATGCAACACCATACGTGTTTGCTGTCAATGCGATGGGGATGAATATTTTATGAAGGATCAATGAGTTAGAGTGGTAGAAAAAACGAATGTACATGTATTGAACGAGTAAATGCGGTATATAGCTGCAGATCTCTGGTGTGTATCCTTTTACACAAAAAATAGTACTTTTTGTTTGTGGCTGACAATTATAGAAAATGATATGAATTCATATAAGCCGTTCAAATACGCATTGAATACGGAATTAAAAAACCAATTTCGATTTTAAGTCCTAGTTATTATCAGCAATCGGTAAGTCGGTATAGTTAAAAAAAAAAATTATTTTGAGGAAGAATACTTTGCTTAAAATATTATAAATAAGTTTTTAGTTAAAAAATAGTATTAATTTACCATTACGAATGATTTTATTCGCGGAGCCATATACACTTGCGGTCATAAACACAGCACCACCTAATGAATTCTCAAAAAATGCCTCATTACATCAGATCATAAGGGTTTTTCCCAAAGCAGATTTCGGCCTCGTATTCAGTGCAAAAAAAAAAAAAATCAGTTTGAATTGAGTTGTGACGGTGACAAGTAAAAAAAAGTGAAATGTATGGTAAATATCATGAACTAACTCGGGACGAAAAAGTTCAAATATAAACTTTAGTCGAAGAAGGACTTGGCTATCGTAAGATTGCGGTTAAAATAGGATGCTGTCATTCAACTGTCGTACGAATGATGAAGAAAAAAGAAAATTTGGATCCACTGGAAAGGAAAAAAGGCTCGGGCCGAAAACGTAAAACAACCGAGAAGACGGAAAATGTATTACAACGAATAAGCATGAAAGTTCGCTTTAAAAGTGCTGTCCGTATAAGAGCAGGACTGAGTGAATTTCATCAAGTTAATCTAAGCGCCGAAACCATACGCCGACGGCTACGGGAGATAGGTTTATATGGAAGACGACCAGTGAAAAAACATCTCCTTACCACAAAAATGAAAAAAGCTCGCTTGACGTCGGCAAAAAAGTACGAAGATTGTACGCAGGATGATTGACGATGTGTGATATGGTCAGATGAAAGTAAATTTAATTTGTTGTGTGCCGACAATTTGCCATACGTACGACGGTGAGCAGGTGAAAGATTCAAGGACGAGTTTACTATGCGCAGTGAAGTTTCCTCAAAGTCAGATGGTTTGGGGATGTTTTTCTTGTTACGTTTTGGACCCTTTGCACTTTGTTAATGGAACTATGATCGCTCAAAAGTATGGAGAAGTAGTAAGGGAGTTTTTGGTACCAGCAATTGAACAGCATTACTCCTATACTGACAAGTGCATTTTTCAAGATGATTCTGCACCTTGCCACCGCGCCAAATCCGTAAGTAAATTGTTATAAATCAACTTCTAGATGTCTACTTTATAAATAATAAACAGACAAGTAACTAGAGTCTTTCAATAATTTTCAGCTTAAGACAACGTTTGATGAACTCGGAATTACCAGACTAGACTGGCCAGCTAATTCGCCCGATTTAAACCCAACCGAACACTTGTGGCATGTTATGAAACGTGAGGTGGCTGAACATACTTTAAACTACTGCGGAGTACTCAACAAAAATTTCATTTCATTATAAACAATTTTTCAATCATTTTGATATGGTGCGGTTTTTATGACCGCAAGTGTATAAATGGACCCAAAAGTGATGATGATGAAGTACCAGACTCTGACGTGGAATTTGAGGCTTCTATAAACACCAGCAACTGCTTTATAGTGCCTGAAGCTAATACCGAATCTGAGTCTAAAATTGAACTAAGTTGTATCGATTTCAAAATAAAAAACGTCAGGCCTGCAAAAAAAAAAAAACAACATGTTTCGAACAGGAGGTCAATTGGACCCGTACGACGAAGATAATTTCGAATTTAGAGTTGCTACTGAACTGTCAGAATCGGTGATAAGGCTGAAAACACAGGATATTATTTTCGTCCTTTTTACGAAGGAGTTGATTCAATTTGTCGTCGATCGGTCAAAGTAAAAAACTCTTTGGTACAATATAACTAAGCCAGCAAACATAACACCAACCTTATTGGAACTGTTCGTTAGCATGACAATTTACATGTCTTGTGTTCAACTGTCATCTTCGCGACATTATTTAACCAAATTTGTTGGCCACCAAAATACATATTTTTAAGACGATGACATTCTTCAGTGATAGCACCGATCTTAACCCGTTTGAAAGATGAAACATTTTTGGGAAAAATAAGGCAAAGGCTTCTACGAGTACTTTTTCCAAAAGAAGAACTTCTTTCCCATTAAGTGCCGTCACAAACTGAAGCAGTATAACACAGCCAAGTCTCACAAACGGTCCAGTTCTAGGTGGAGATTCTGGATTAAATTACGGCTTCGAAATTTTAGCTGGAGAGCAGATTACCTTCTCTGAAAATGCTCCTGTTTTAGGAGTCAGTGAAAAAGTAGTGACGAGGCTTGCATATAATTTATATGATTTCGCGCCTGCTGTGCCTGGTGCAAGGGCTATGGTTTTTCAACAGTTGTAACTGTGGGCTGAACGCCAGTTGGTGATGTTGGGAGTAAGAATTGACTCTCGGATGTATTCAAAAACAGCGACGAAGGAGCCGATATTGGTGGAAAAGCATCGTCTTCAATGAATAAAAGCGATTTACAACGTGTTATTTCGGTCGAAGAATTTTTGATATTTCACCGCCCCCCGATTTAAATTTTGAAGAAGAAAATGACTTTGCTTGTCGAAGTGTTTCTTGTTTGGGTGATTTTTTAACATGATAAGTTGGAGTTGTTCTTTTGCCGGCATTTGTTGGTGGCTTTCACTAGATCCATGGAACGTTGTCAAGTGGTTCTAAATTACCCGCGACTAAGTGAACTAGTCATCGGAGACCATTATTGTTAAACCTAAATACATCAGTTGGTTTCGATTCTCCCAACGATTTGGACTTTTCTAATATAGTCTTGTTACCGCCAATGACTTCTTTTGGTTTGATTTACAACTTGGCAAGCTTTCGCATGTCTAAATTTGGACTTGTAGCCGCATTTCGAGGGGCTGCAACTCTTCTTTGGCTTGGATTTTGTAATTCATTACATTGCTTTATCTATAGTAGCTATACCAACATCTTTAGGTTGTATACGGCCCGGGCTTGTTGTCACATGGCAACAGATTTTTTTTTTTTTTTTGTCATCGCCATAGATTTTTGTTTACATACATTTAATCCAGAATTTAACGTGCCACTAACAAGACCATTGGCCCCACTAAATTTAAAAGTTTGTATCGAGGTTTATCCAGTACCAATATTGGCGGTGTCACTAGTGGAAGTATTACTGTACATGTACACTTGAGTAGACAATCCATCTGTTGTTGCTGGCTATTATGAGGGTTATTGGTACAGTTGTTATTATTCGTTGCGGAAGTAGTCATGCTGCTGCTATTGAATCGCCCTAGATTGAAAATTTTATTATTGCTGCTGGTATGGGGATAATGATTCATCATGATGATTACTAGTGCTTTTTTGAGGACGTTGTCCTGCTGGAGTTCGCTGCTTGAGAATGGTGCTCGGTGTTGGTGATTGGCATTTATGATGAGGTAAACGCATAAGATGATAGGCGGTATCTTTGGCTCTCGGCTTTTTCTAAATAGGCAGCTGCCTTAACAGTGCTTTTAATAGAAAGGTATTACTGAGTTATTTAGATAAGAGCAGGACCTTTTGTGCTAGGAGAATTTTTCAGCGAGAGCTTTCGTAGAAACAGAACTGGAAGACGAATTGTTTTCATTCTTCTCCTCTGTTGTAACATCAGCGGTGGTGGAAGTGTTTAAAGTCTTTAATTGTCGTTTAACTAGTTCCACGGTTTGAAATTTTATAAGCCTCTACCTTTCATGAATTGCGATACCATATGAGGAATCGATGACTTTATCATCGGATCTTTGTATAACCAGAACAGAAGGTTTTACTTTAGATAACATGTTCGTATTGTGTTGCGAAACACAACTCTCATTCCAGACATAAGTAACGATTGCAAGATCAATTGTGGGCACGTTGACCAAAAAAGATAATACTCCCCGGATTTATATTTAATCTACTTCTCACCGCTTGCCATGCGGCTTTGAAGTCTGCATACAGATTTTTTCCGATGGCCTAGCGCCACTCATGACATTATCTGAGTAATCAGCCATAATCCTAGCGATATGTAGAAAATACTCATTTGTCCAAGGTCCACAGCATTGCAATGTGAAAAGAGCAAAATGTATATTATTTGGCGTTCTTGCTGCATTTCACATAAATACAAATGAAGAGATTGCCTCGTGATGTTCTGGTAAAGAATGCTTCCACTTCCGATTCGTCCCGCTCTGAGAATTGTCTTTCCGCTCGGTCGAAGAAGTGCAAATTATATTTGATATTGGTGTCATAGGCTGCACAATTCACTAAGCTGAACATAGTGGTTGTTAGAGTTTTTTTTTCTGTTTTAAATGATTCTCGTGAACAATGTTTTATTCTATCTACTTTCACTTAGGAGTTTTCTTTTACAATGACTTAAACGATCTGAAGAATATAGATGTTAAAGGACTGCTATGCTTCATCATAAACTCAAATTGGTTCCATGAGTAAGAGGATCAAAGATCCACATGGCATTATAATGGACCTATGTGGGTTGGTATTTCCAACAGCTACTTTTACCTACTTAATTAATGTGGTGCAAGAGTGTAACATAAATTAGTTGAATGTGTTTGAATTAGGCAAAGTTTTGCAATTCTTAATTAAATTCAATTTTACATTTAATTTAATTTAAAGCAGCTTGGGATAAAATGATTTAAATGAAAGATAGAGGAAAACAGATAACTGGATGAGGTTAACTGAGACGAATAAAACGTCCGACTTGGAGGGGAGGACAATTTGATAGGAATAATGGTGATAATGGTGGTGTTTGGATTGTGAAACAATTAAAAATTATACATCTGCGGATTGATATGAAAGAGTACAGAAAATTTCCTTTTACCCTCTATCTTCTTAGTTACTTTTCCTAACTACGAGTATTTCAGTTTTATTTTTTTTTTCTTCTACTTTTTCCCAAATTTATTCACACTATTTTACGATTTTGTTGGTCGGTTTTCTTTTTCTTCTTTTTTTTGCTTCCTTTCGGCTGGACTTTTGGTTTACGGGTTAGAGGCGTTGGTGTTGATGATGGAGATGAGGATGATGGTGCAAACAGATTTTTTTTTTTGTTAATTTTAATATTTTACCTCCAGGCGTAACCACAGTCCTTATTTTGGTGACCAGATTATTATAAACGAATCCCTCTAGTGTGCGTTTACGCTCTACCTGTTTTAGTTGTACCCTTTAAAGCTTTCGATAGCATTAATTGCACCTGATATTTAATGGCTGCTCCTAGTAAGGAGATTGCAAATGTTAAGATTACGCAGAAAGATTCAAAATTCTTGCACAACGATACCTATTCTATGAGTTGTAAGAATCCCAACAAGGAATACAGCAGGGCTATATTTTATGACCATTTGAATCTCCTGTAATAATCTGCATACAATCTGTGTTGTATGTAGTATAAAACAATGATATTTAGGAGGACAACACTGGCAACATCCGCCTTTTTTTCTGCATTGAGTTATGTACAGAACGCAGAGTTCATGGCAACTTGAGTAGGAAATAAGATAAATTTGTTTAAAATCCGAACCCTTAGTCTTTCAAGTTCGTTCGTGTGTTGGCCGTGGCAATTTTAGGTAGTCATATCCTCTTCAAAAAAAAAAAAAAACAACTTTAAGTTAAACACAAAATTTTTGAGCACGAGGTCGCGAAAGCTGATAATTTCCTTTGGCTGAGAAACATCACCTCGCTTGGCGGTGACAACGCATTCAATGTGAGAAATAATATCGGAAGTAAAAAATCTGCTATTCAAAATCTTTAAAAAAAATCTCCTAGAGCACCAATAGCAGCCTAAGATTGTCAATTCCCACAAAATTTGAAAAACCTTCGTTGCTCTACGCATTAAAAACGAAAAGCTCTATTTAAAAACTGGACCAGGATCTTCGATGATTACTAAAGGGTTTTTCAATAGGGACATACTATCTTACTTATCCGACCAACGACACTTGGAGGGTCTGATCCTGATCTTATGCCGCTTTACATCGTTCACGGTCCCAGGCACGTTGCTTTCAGTTTGCTAGGCCAAAGTTTCTGGGGTCCGAGATTACTTGATCTTTAAGCCGGAGGTTCGGTCTTCGTTTTCTTCGTGAACCAGGTTGCTGAGATTCGAAGATTCCCTTAGCTGGAGTATTCTCACCCATTCACTCGATTTGACCGATCTAGTGCAGTCGATAGATTTTTGCCTTCCGGACTACTTACATATGTAAGAGGTCATAGAGTTCGCTGTTATATATTTTCCTCCATTCACCCTCCTCGCAGATAGAACCAAATATACGACATGCAATTTTTCTTTTGAAGGATCCCATTCTTACTTATCGTCCATCATTCAGCTCCATAAAGTAAGACTCGCAAGATCAGGGTTTTGTACAGCATGACTTTGGGTCTTCGGGTTAAGAGTTTGGACCCTAGTTGTTTGGACAAACCGATGTAGCAGCAGTTGCCAAAGTTTATTCTTCGTCGAATCTCCACTTGAGTATCATTTGTGGAGTTTATATTTGCCCTGAGGTAGATAAGCTTCACTACTTCAAAATTATAGCTATCGATCGTTAGGTTCTGTTCTGGACGGTGTTCGATGGATCGGTTTTTGGGTGACAGCATGTATTTTTTGTCGTATGTTCATTCATCATGAGACCAACTCATTCGGCTTGTTCTTCTATAGCGGTAACAGCCTCAATCGTCTGCATAGCCCACCACCTGGATGCGTTTGTTAAATATGTATAATGCCTTGTGTATTTCTCTCGATCTGCTCCAGCACAAGATTAAAGAAATCACACGTAAGTGCGTCTTCTTGCCGAAATCCGGTGCATAAGCGGTTCAGTTTTCTCGCGATCCCGAGTTCGGTCATCGCGTTATATAATTCAGTGCGATAGATGATGTCGCACACGGCTTTGAAGACGATAAAGAGCGTCGATGCCAAAGAGTGAAGATTTGGTCTATCGCCTATTATCCGGGTCGGAAGTCACTCTGCCTCGGTAGTTCTAACAAGACATAGGATCGCTTTTCTTGAAGTCGAGGCAGATAGAGCTGATAGTTGCATCTGGTGCATGCGCCTTATCAAACATTGCCGCTAACTTTGAACAGCTGTAACTCCAATTCATCGAAGCCCTCGGCCTTATTGTTCACAAATTTTTAATGAATGTGCTTTCTTCGTCTAGCCTGGGTGGGAGAACTACTTCATCGACTGGAGTTGAGTTTTCTCCATACCCTAACAGTTTCTCGCGGTTGTGTCCACCAAGTAGTTGGAAATGCTTCTTAAGTACATCTTAAATTTACCGCGGGCCGTTGACAATACCATATTATTCTCAGTGTTTCGAAGAACCTGAGTTCTTGGTCTGTAGCCTGCAGCCAGGCCTTTAGCTTTTTTATACAATAAAAATTTTAAATCTTGTTATTACTCCTGCACTCTTCAATATCCTTGAGCTGGGAGACTATGAAGGCCCTTTTCTTTTCTCGCAGTAACTTTTTCTCATCCCGCCTCCTGGCTCTGTACTCATTCCACATTGTCCGGGTTTTTTCTTGCAAAGTCTTCTTATATGCTTCATCTGTTCTCTTCTTTTTTTTACATGCATTCGTCATCATACTCTGGATTTGTTGTCGGGGCTAACTGAAAGCCTTGAGTGGCTTCGGCTACTTTCTGAATAATAGTGCAGCATCGTAACCACATGTTTTTGACGTTTGTGGTAGGCAATAGCATATTGCAGAATCTTTCATCCAGTTGCTCTCTGTAGTCTCTGGCTATCTCCGGTATACTGAGAGATCCAATTTTGTACCTCCTTTTTGTTGTTTGACGCATCCTTATTTCATATCCCCGAGCACGATTATATTATCGTACTTCGGACAGGCTCCATTGACTCCGTCCTCAGCTTCATTGGTGGGGTGTGCACATATGATGCTGACGTTGTATAATTCTTGATATTTCTAAGGCATTTGACAGTGTTTGGGATCAAGCTCTTGTCGTAAATCTGTGCATTTGGTATTGATGACGGTCAATTCATATTTTCTAGGATAGTTTTGAGTTTGATATTCACAAAATAAAAGCCGGTGGGCCTTAGAGCTCCGTTCTGTCTCTCACAGTCTTTGTAATCTTTATGAATGATATTTTGTCTGCTACTTCTAATCCAATATACATATATGCTTTTGCTGACGACAATACATTCTGTGCTCATATTTTTTTTTTTGAACTCACGTCCATGTTTTTCGGTTGTAAAACGGGAACGGCAGCGTTTGCTAAGCTCATGTGTGTCAATGACAACCTAAATTGGAATGACCATGTATTTGATATCACCAAAATGTCAAGATTTCTTCAAACGATGTAAGAAAAACTTCTCCCCCTCTGATATGCTCACAATGTAAGGTATAAGGCATTTATCCGCCCAAAATTGGAGTACAATGCCCATATCTAGTCAGGTGCTCCTAAACCTCTTTGCATCTGCTAGATTTGTAGATAGGTGATGCTAACATGACCCAGTCAATTGTCAACTTCGATCACCGCAAAAATGGCTCCTGTTATAACTTGCTCTATCGCTATTTTCGCCACCAATGTTCCGTTTAAATTGCCAATGACATTTCGCCAATGCAAGCCTTTAATCGTAACTCCCGTCTCTCTAAGCCCACTTTCTGACGTATTCTGAAATATTGTGATTCATTCCTAAGCCGAACAACTCCCTTGTGGAATGCCCTGCCTTGCTTTTTATTTCCTAGTCTTTTTTTTTTCTCCTTAGCTTTCCTTCGTCCACGCTGTGTGCAAACATTTTAAAAGTACTTAAATCCTTGACCGCAAATACTACACCGGCTCAAACACATATGATACCTCAAAACGGATTTACGAATCACAGGCCTCAGGTTTTAAGAATCCAGTTTGGCATCGACAACTGGAAGCCAGCGTGATTCCGAAGAGAGTAAAAGGCCGCCATGTTTCAGGCAGAGATTATTCTCGGGTAAGGAGCCCCTTCAATAACTGAGTAAGAGCTGAAAAGGTTTCACAACACAATTCTTTCTATATTTGCTAGCGACAATAAATTAATTATTCGTTCATAAATATTGAACAAAAATAATTTAAATCACATTAATTTTATTATTAAAATGTTTGATGTACAGAAATGATATCTTTAGATACTAAAGCACATACCAAAACGTTTGCTTTTTTTTTTTTTTACCTTACTCCCGCCTTCATTATTAACTACTGACACAGTAACCCTATAAGTTGTGAAAAATCCAAAGCAAAAACAAAAGTATATAGAAAGAAGAAAGAAAGAAAGAAAGAAAATAAAAACTAATACGGGCCACACAGGTGCCTACAATACCATATACGTCTTGAGCAAAGTAAACAATATCAGTTACTCTGCCTATGGTTACAGGCGCTTGCTTTGCGTACTAACCGATACTTTTTGTGTCCAGACTCTAGAACGAAGATCGCTTTTATTGTGCCCGTAAACATATTCGGGCCGCATGGGTGAACATACTTTCATGCTCATTCAAGAGGGCAGCTCTCACAAAGTACTCTAGGACATTCTTGTGCACCTACAGAAGTAATAGCATTACCCGTATACGACTTTGGTACACACTATAGAAAAAACTAATCTAAAATTCAGTTGAAGTAGTATTTCTTGTCAAGCCTCGCAATTGACGCATTTTGTTGTCATAAGTAAGTTGGTATGAATTGTATCTGCTCGTATTAGTGTGGACAATGTCGTGATACTATATTTTACTTGCGTGCTGTCATTGCCATCTGGCGCATCGAAAAGAAAGTAAAACGATCGCGACGATCAACGCATGCCCGGTTATGTGTGAAAAGACTTTTAACGATAACCAAACCTTTCCGGTCAGACTGACCACACCGTGTATGCTTAAGTTGAGGGTTTCTGTACGACATATTGAGGTGACAGCCTTTAATCCACCCGAATTCACTTTCGCTCTGTAACGAGTGACTGCTTTTTTTTTTTCTAAAAAGGGCGATCAAATTTTTGGAAGTGCTGCTTCGGATTAAATGGTAGAAAGAATGTTCGTTTTTTTTTTTTTTGGTTTTGTAAGTATGACAAGTTTGGTGCCTCAATTGATTTTCGTTACAAATTTAAGTGTTGAAAGGCGATAAACGTGACACCCACTTGTACATAGCTACGTTTCAAAGTTATGTAAACGAGTCTTAAAGCAGAACTGTTTAATTGTGTTAGCCTAATACATTTGGCGACTTTTTCCGTGGTTACTTTGAAATAGTTCTTTTATTTACCGAGGTGGGATTTAATCAAGTGAAAATTTGTTTTTTAATCCTACCGTTGTCGTTATATTAATTGCAACGTTATTTGTTCTTGATATGTTGTGCTATTGACTGTATTATCTCCATAATGTGATAAGACTGTGTACGGCTTTGTAGGAGGAACATATTTAAATTTACTTAACCAAAAAAGGTGTTACAAAGTTTGATGCCAAGAAAGAACTCATAGTTTCCAGAGGACATAAGTTCGTTAGCTACTGCATTGTCAAAGTAATGCGACGTAGAAAGATACATTTTAGCTGGATTCATACTTGTCAAAATCATCGAATTCAGACAAAGACTTAGTTTCACTATTCTTGCTGATAGTGGTCCCTAAACTTTAAAATACTGAACTCCTTTGCTGAATAGGGTATACGATGCTTTATGCAACTACAATCCTAGTCAAATTTTTCTACGCATGAAAAGAGTTTGCTTTAGTTTTACTTTAGTAAAACCTCTGCAATTCGGGTGGTGTAAACCCACAAATGGCGGTAAAGCTTCTTGAAATATTGAGAAAAACATTAATGTCTGAGCCCTCTTAGTAGAACAACTTCGACGTATTCGGAGCACAGATCTAAAGAGAGTTTGCTATGAAGGAAACCTGAGATGATGCCCCAAGGAACCTGGGTAAGTCAACCTTAGAAAGGGTACTAGCACCCGACTGTTTAGCTGGACCCTTTATCCAAGAAATTCATTAAAGGCCTAGCCCCCCTTTCTTGAAGTTTCGTGTAAAAACAAAAAATCGGATACAATGAATTTCCCTTAAATGGGATGCCCCCAGAAAAAGTGAGTAAAAACTACTGCGATTGATACAAAAAAGGAATAAGGCTTTTGGTTGGATATGGATTTGCTATTATATATATATATTTGTAAAAAAAGTTGCAAACCTTTCGCACATAAGCGAAAATCTCACATAAATCCATATCAAGTTCAAATCAGAAAATATAAATATAAACTTATCGTATATGCCTCTACAGAAAATAAGGTTGACAGCGTCAAAGACGAGTTTTATGGCCTTCTAGACTGAACATGCTTAGTGTCTTAGAAAAATTAAAAATTTCTTTAGGAGATTTTAACGCAAGGCTAGCTTTAAAAACCGTCCTTAAGCACATCATCGGAAAAGACAGCCTGTTTATTACTACGTCCGAAAATGGATTCAAGTTTTCACAATTTGCAACGTGAAGTAAGCTCTTGAATACATAAATCCTTGACTTTCCGCTGATCCATGAACCATCAACCAGATTGATCAAATTCCGATCATTAGCAGATATTCCTCCAGCTTACTGGATGTTCAAATTTTCGGAGGAGTCAACATTAGCAAGGATAATTACTTTGTTACGGTCTACAAAAAACGAAAACCCTTTTAGTATAATAAACATTGCCAATAAGACCTTTCTGCTGTATTATGTGAGCGTCTGAAACCATTTAGAGACAATGTGCTTCCTTCTATTCAGTGCATTTTTTGGACATCGACCAAATATTCACATAAAAGTGAATGTTTGAAAAGACCCTGAGATCTCAGACACTCACCATCTATTTCTTGTCCTCAAAGACTCATATGAGCAAACTGGTTCGGTATCGAGTCAAACTCCATATAAGCATGCTCGACTAGTACGTACGAAAGTGTTCAAAACCAGCCAGGCACTTCAATTCGTCGCTAAAGTCAACAATTAAGACTCACTTATGGCACTTTACGGGAATTTTAAAAGCTGATCTTTAGCTAAATTATATAATGATTGAAGACTTTGGACCAAATACGACTTCGCCGATTTGTTAACTGGATGTTGGATCGCCAGGACAAATTGTCAACGAATATTATATGATGAAGCCAAACTTTGGAAGGGGTGGGTACGTTAATAAGCAAAATTGTCGTTTCTGGGGTTTCCGGTCCGCCAAACGAAATTCACGTAAAACCAATGCATTCCAAAAAAGTCAGTGTATGGTGCGGGTTATGGGTTGGCAGCAGCAGCATTAGATATACAGTCATAGTAAATAGAGTACGTTGCCCCAACATGTTGACAGGCTATTTTTTTTTTTTTTTTTTTAATTGAATGAATTGGGTCTGCACGATATCTCGTTTCAACAGGATGGTGCTACCGCCCACACAAGCCATCAATCAATCAGTTTATTGCATACGAAATTTAAAGATCGCATTATTTCTTATTTCCTGTGAGATTATTTGAAGAGTAAAGTCTATTCAAAGAACCCTGAGGCAGTTCAGAATCTTAAACACAACACCCAAACTGAAATTGCGACCATTAATCCACAATGTTGTATTGTATTGTATTGCATTCATAATTGTCATAGTCATAGTTTTATTAACCAATAAAATTCTATATTGATTTCATAATAAAGGTGTGTTTAATTTAATAAAACTTCCACACTAGCTGTTGGCTCACCCTTTATTAATGTAATTAGATGAACATAACGAACCGTTAATGAAGCTTTCGTGGATATTGAGTAGCAAAGTAGCTTAAATGGATCTGACTGATCTTATCTGAAAAGCGCATACATTTACGACCGCTTGGCCAAAACTTCACTATTGGCAATTACCTCTAAGACGTGCTTGATCGGTTTGCTATATATGTTGAACGTATAGCACGCTTAGAAGGCTTACATTTTGTTGCGTACCACCATTATCGTATCATCGTTCCACTACCATGTCTTTTTTACTGGCCGTTATTTTTTGTCGAAGTTGTACCAAGAAGTTGAACTGCCAAAAACAATCAAATAATTACCGAATGCGAGCTGTTTAAAAAGATGATGGTTTTATGACTCTACCTTCTCAAAATACGTAGGAAGAAGATGTCAAAGAGCTAAACAATAAAATACCTGTGGCCATAAAAAGTCCTTTCTCTAATAATGGTTTTGAGGATGGTATTAATGATGGCAGACTGGGATTATCCAGTTATTCAGACGCTGGAGAACAGTGAAGGCATCCCAGCTACAATGATTCAGTGCAATAGTGTGATCACTTTAAAAAAGCTCAATGCAATGAAGACTAATGGAGGTATAAGCATTCTCAAAAAACTGCTCTCAGTCCCATTTCAACATATTCATAAATATCCATTGGACCTATTAACATCCATTATGTCAGAGGTCACGTGGGTTTGAACATATTACTTACTGAAAGAACCTCACAAAAAATCACTAAATTGCAAACAGACTAAAAAGAAAAACCCGCAAAATGACTCTACTCATATTTTCTGTAATACAATTCTGACTTTGATTTTACAACACTGTCGATGTTCATTCCTGTATCATACTGCATCCTAATAAATAAATAAATGGCGCGACAGCCCGATGTGGGCCAAGGCCTAGCTTCTCGCACTCATTTGTGTTTCTCACTTTGTGAATTTTTACACTCTTGAGCAGGGCCTACTACTGTTTATTTCCGGTTACGAACGGCTCTCCTGAGAAGCTTTTTCATAAGCAGAATTTAACTTTTGGAGGTTTGCCACTGCTCGACGAAATGGCGATGACGATTTTTGAAAAATTTGCTGTTGTGCTACTACCGGCATTCGAACCCAGGTAGGTGGCTTGACAGCCAGTGAGTCAACCATCAGGCAATCGCATCTTATCAGCTAATATTTCATTAGGGAATTATGACCACATATGTTACTTAAAGAAAAGGCGCCAAAGACAAACTTACGGCAATGCGAGAAAGCCAACTAAAATGGACTTAGTATATTCTCTACATGTTTTAACTTTCATTGATTACGAGGGGGATCCCGCTTCTGATGTGGTCAGAAACAACATTCTTTTTGAAATAGGATCCTTGATTTGCTATCGCATGAAGGAAATCAAACCAAAAGAAAAGACTTGGTACGATTCGAACTGTAGAGAGAGCTTCTTTTTCGATTTTGCAAGACCAACCCTATAAAGGAAAACCGAAGAAATTTCTAAAATATTACAATATCACAAAGGAATACCAGTTAATCCTTGGACAAGGTGAATCTGCTTGCTGCGCTTTTCACATCCAGCCACCTCAACATTTCTATTGTAGATTGTGTCATGTTTTCGCCGAGTTCACATTCGGACGTGTGTAGCGGCAGGAGTACGAAATGTTCCGAACAAGCACAAATCAGTTGGTCCAGATGGTTTATATTCCCTTTTTTCGAAAAGGTATTTCTCCATACTAACTAGACCACGCCTTAAGTTTTTTAAACAATCCTGCTCCTTGGAGCATTTCAGCATGTTCATAAAAACGCCGAATCATCTTCTTATTGTGCACATGTGATTAGATAGCATGTCTCATTGAAAAGTGAAAGCAAGATCAGCAGCAGCAGATATAATATGTGGTATATTCTATTCTATATTCCTATTCTAGCATATACTATATACTCCTATTAATTGAAATTGGAATCAGCCTTTTTTTTGAAGAAAACGGTTTTGTTCGGAGTCCACGAATGTCTTCAGGTAACTACAAAATAAAAACCGTGCCACAGCTTCAGTCTGTCTCCGATACCATTTCCCTTATTCCATTAATGTTCACATCTTCGAAATCGTCAAAAATGCAGCGAAATGTCTTGGTTTTATCAAGCGATGTTATATAGCACAGTATGTCGACAACCCAGGACACCGACTTAATCTCTACTCCTAGTCATTACAACTTCCAAACATTCAAAATCAACGTACTTAGGTATCACTGTTTCTTTCCTCCCTGATTTCTCTTAACCCGCGCTGTATGCAAAAATTCTAAGAATATATAGGGTTTTTTAATAAAGACATGACAAACTTTTTTTAAATAAAATTCAAACCATTTGAGATATTTCAAAACCTTTATTATTGGCTTAAAGTATAATCAAAACATTTAAGAATAGAATTCGACTTCGTTCATATGGCCACCGCGGGCACGTTTTCAGCGGTCGATTCGTTGGACCCAATTTTCAACGACTCGGCCACACCTTTCCGCCGAAACGCCCGCTATTTTGCGTCCAATGTTGGCTCTGAGCTCTTCGAACGTCGTCGGCGTGTTGGCATAAGCCAATGACTTAACGTAGCACACAGAAAATTGTCAAGCGGCGTTAAATCGCCCGAACGAGGAGGCCAATCGACTGGCCCATGTCTTGAGATAACACATACTTACTCTTCAATAAATCGATTGTAGCGTATGCTGTGTGGCTTGTGGCACCATCCTGTTGAAACCACATGTCGTCCAAGTCCATAACTTCCAATTCGGGCCAAAAATAATCGGTGATCATGGCGCGATAACTCTGACCATTCACAGTAACGTGACGATCGTTATCGTCGACGAAAAAATATGGCCCAATAACGCCGCCGGCATGCACACCGCACCAAACAGTTATTTTTTGTGGATGAAGTGGTGATTCTTGTAGCACATGTGGGCTTTCACCCTACCAATAACGCATATTTTGCTTATTGACGAACCCATTGAGCCAAAAATGAGCTTCGTCACTGAAGATGATTTTGCGATGAAATTCATCATCTTGGCGCATCTTCTCCAGAACCCAATCGGAGAACGTACTCCACTTCAAATGGTCCATCGGCTTCAATTCTTGAGTCAGCTTGAACTTGTATGGGTGTAAACCAAGATCCTTACGCAAAATACGCCATAATGTGGTCTGAGCGATGCCCAATTCTTGAGAACGCCGTGGAATTGACTGATTTGGATCCTTTGCTACGAACGTCTGAACGGCAGCAATATTTTCGACACTTCGACCAACCCGTTGTCTCACTAACACGGCAACATCACACAACGAATGTGTAAATTCAAAATTTTGCACTAAACTTGTTATTGCCTGTCTACTAGGGCGAGAATTACGACCGAAAATTGGAGTTAACGCTCTTAAGGCTGCAGTCACCGACTCCGAATATCTAGAAAATTTTTATAATTTGCAGACGTTGCTCGTTAGTTTTCTTTATCATGATGAAAATGTTGAGTTTATTGAATAAATTGATAGTGACAGTTTGACGATTAGTGAAGGAATGCCTTCACAAATTAAATTCAAAGTTGTCAAGTCTCTATTGGAAAACCCTATACAATTTCCTTTAAATGCGCGTTAACCATAAGAAAAAAATCTTGATTATACCAAGACCCTGCCCAAACATCCCAGTTAAGATAGTTTCGTTCTTATTTAAAACGAAAATAATAAAAAAAACCATGAGGTGATAAAAGAACAAATTATTGACCCAACACGATGCGTGTACCCTATGAAAGAATGTAAAAACATTATGTGACCACAATGTTTAACTAGCATGGCAATAAGCATTGCAAATTTTTCGGAGCAAAGCCTTTGGATTATCTAGAAAAAGCTTCACTTATGTACGATAGTATACTTTTAGGAATTCCATAGAAAGCATAGAAAAAAAGCTAGAAAATATGCAATTAATCTATTTTCACATTTGTATTCTCTTTTGGCAAAAATAATATTCATGATTGCGGTCATTTAAGTTTTGGTTGAACAACCATTGTACAAAAGTGTTAGCTTTTTAGTTAAATGAAAGAGGAACAAGTGGATTACTATTATTGGATGTTATTCACTATATCATTGTTGTATGTTATGATTGGTATAGCTTGGAGCAAACTAGTGCTATTACTGTGATTGCAAATCAATGTTGACTGTATTTCCTCTTCATGTTAGTAAAGAATGTTAAGAAAATTGTACCAACACTGTAATACGTTAGTCTGTCTGAAATGACCAACCATCAGAAGGAGGTGGGACGAATGTATTCGCTAGATTGGATTAGCGGTAACGTCAACCAACGGCATACTCCTCAGTTAGCTACTTCAAGGCATTAAGAGCTTTGGTCAATGAGTATTCTTCAAGACTAGTCACGATGTTGAAATAAAGTTGGTGGCTCCTAATGGGTCAACAGCATCCCCCTTATGCCCGTAGTAACTTACTGGTTCCGAAATATTCTGCTCTTTTTGCCCAGTTGGCTTAAGAAAGACTAAGGAAATAAAATTGCATTCAACCCAATCCGTACCGAAGCTTTATTCGCCAAAAACTTACCTAAGACGTGACCATATTTCATTGAGTATGATGTTTAAATCATCCCAGCTGACCTTTGCTGAAACGAGGACACTTACGGTTGAATAGACAGAAGACATTGCCTTCACGACAGCAGATCTATGAACGAACTTCTTTTTTTTCTGTCGGAACAGAGCACTCACTCAAAGAACTAGTCCATTGTAGTCCAGCACCCATCACGTCAACTCTGAATTCCTGCAGCCTGGTATGAACGTAAGCTGAACATTCACTGAGGTAATGTTCCACAGTGTCGTCATCACTTTCAAAGCAAGCACCACAGGATGTTAAATCACTTTTAATTGCTTAGCAAAAGTGTTGTATCCCGTCACGATGTCTCTAAGCTATCTGCAGTCTTTACTGTAATCCCATTGTGACCTGGGACCCAGACAATACTCAACGAATTCAGCCTTCTCACTGCGCTTAGTGATGCCTTGCGTTCTTGAACTAGCTTGGCAGTCGTAAAAGGTTCAGTAAGGTCCTAAGCGCAGCTTGTCTATCCACCAACTTAGTCTATTCCGATATAGTGAAACATTAAGTCTTGTTTTTGACAGGAAACTAAATTGCAATCTTATATTAAAGAAAGAGATTATCAACTGGCTATACGTCTCGGTTATAAGACTGATACTCACCTACGGGGTGGTTGTTTGGTAGATGGATAGCATGTCTGTACATAGAGGAAGCCTTACGTACTACTCCCTCCGCGGAACTGGATACTCGGTTTCACTAGATACAACACAACATTTTCAGCAAACATGTGAATACTTACACAGCTGATCACCTTTTTCATGCTAATATTCTTAATACACTAGAAATTCTTCCAGAAAACATCGACTAAACTACGTCCCAACAATGGTTTGACAAGGACTTACATGTAAGCATCCCCTCCAGATCCTTTCAGGTGAAAGATACTTTCATGGATGACAATTAAATCTATTTATATACGGATGGGTCCAAAACTGATAGCGGAGTTCGTGGCAGTAGTTTTTTAGTTCAGCTTAAGCTAAGCCCCGCCTTGCGCTTTCCAAATCACTGTAGCTTGTTCCAGTCGGAAATTTTGGTGGTTTAAAAAGTTCTATCGTGACTGAAGAAAACGTGATATCTGCAAAGGATATCCGTTCGGATGATTGGCGATCATCTCTCAAGGAGATGACAGAGCAGTTAAACTTTTACTTACATATGTTGAGTGCGGGGTCACAGAAATATTTCACGAAATTATACAGCCGACAATAGCGCTAAAACTGAAATCACTCTACCTATCCTACCTTAAAAAATATCATCGGTATACCAGTAGCTACATGCAAATTTCTTCTTATTTAGGTTTCAGATATTTTCCATGTTCATTTTGCATGATTACTATTTTACAGGAGATTTTTTCTTTTCTATGTTGGATTTCGTTTTTCCTTCGAGTGTTAAGGACGGCTTGAAACTTTTGGCATGCAGTGTATATATACGAAGTATGTTCAAAAAGTAAGGTGACTTTATATTTTTATTTATCAATATTAATGCTATTCCCTTCAAAGTAATCCCCCTCAAATATAATACACTTGTGCCAACGCTTTTCCAAACCTCAAAGCACTTCTCATAAGCACTTTTAGGTATAGTCTTGAGCTCTTCAGCAAAGCCGGTTTAATTCTTTAAACGTTGCAAATCTTCGACTCTTCAGTTTTGGAAACAGGAAAACAGAAAACAGAAAACCAGGATTGGTACCAAATCCAGTAAATATGGTAACTGAGCCATGATTATCGTGTTGTTTTCGCCCAAAAAATCTCTCAAAAGCAACGATGATCACAGTAAAAACTTTTGATGCATTACGCCACGGTAATCGAAAAAAAAAAAAAACAGTTATCAAAACTTTGACATTTGATGGAACTTGGCGTACTTTTTTCGGTCTTGGCTCTCGTGGTTGCTTACATTGGGAGATTGGGCTTTGGATTTGACGTCATAACCATATACCCATGATTCGTCACCAGTTATGACCCTTTTGAGCAAGTCAGGATCATCATTGACGTCATTCTTTGAAGAGCTTGTATCACTTGTACATATTTTTCTTTTGACTTAGAATAGACTCACCGTATGCCATTGTCAACATTTCAAGTGTTTTAGAGCACTTGATTCGATTTTTTACACAAAATTTTATGCAAATTTTTTGGTCCATTTTTATAATAATTGAAAATCGCCGAGCACACGAAAACACGTCTAACCTTTCTATCTGTCAAAAATAAATAAATATGCTATACATGGTACTTAAAACTATGAACATATGTTCAGGATATTTGTATCAACACAGGAAAACAAATCGGTAATCGAATGTAACATACGTTGTCCAGGAAATTTGAAAAGTCATCTTACTTTTTGAACACTCCTCGAAAATCCGACCGTTGTTCTGAATAGCATGGCGAATCTTGGTAAGAATGGAGGACCTAAATATCGCTCTTTATATATTCGTCCCTACTGATGTTTTCATATGATATGTAGTCATATGCAAATAGATGGTGAATGTCGATCTGTTTTTTTTGCAGCACCTGCATGCCTTGATGTCTGGACAATATTGGATTTAGCGCATCAATCAGACCGTTGCTAAATGGTTCTGTGGTAATGTGTTTACTACCAAATAAAACTATCGAAAGCTTTTCAACCGAATTATAAAAACTTTAATAAAAATTAACAAAACTCAATTACTACTCAAAATATTAAGAAAAATAAAAATGCGATTAAATTGGAGACAAGCAGATGCTACTTGACGACCGACGGCTGGCAGTGAACAAACAACAACTGGCGGCAGAAGATTGAAAATTAGTTGTCAAAATGATTGAGTGTGACCAGGTTAATGTTGTTGTCAAAATGATGGAGTGTGACCAGGTTAATGTTGCCACAGTACTCCCCCTCTAGTCCGCATCACTGATATCTATCTGGGATGTTGTCATATTGTCACTGGTGTTTTTAATCTCAGAATTGGTTTTTGCTTCTCCACTATGGGTTCGTTCAAGATGAAAGCAGGCCGTGGCCGGTCCAATGAAATATTTGTGGCCTTTCCATTAACCTTGATTTTGTTGAACTTCTCCGTTTTGTCCAAAATCTCAAAAACAAAAATCGACTGTTTGTTTTTGTGAGTTATTAGAATCGGTCTTATTCTTGATAAATTTCTCTTGAGCTCCTTCAAAAACTCGGATTCGGAGGGAATGATTGACATCAGCAGGAAGAACTCACCAGGTAACTTTAGTTTGGTCCCAAAGTTCATCTCGGCTGGAGTAATATTCGTTCCACTTTTTATCGTTGAACGGAGGCCTAGGAGAATGATTGGCAGTGAATCGCTCCAGTTTTCGTTGGCGTAGCATTTGATTGCTGCTTGGACTCTCAATCCTATGCCAACGCTCTATTATGTCGTTTGCCTGCGGGTGGTAAGGTGTCGTTTTGAGATCTTTGATTCCCAGATACTTCGTAAGTTCCTTAAAGATATTGGATAGAAATTGTCGTCCTTAATCACTTGTGACTCTTTTCGGCACGCCGAAGCGAGAAATTCAGAATACGATGAACTCTAGAGCTACAGTATCTGCAGTAATGTTGAAAAGAGGAACGGCTTCAACACAACGCGAGAAGTGGTCTACCATGGTCAAACAATATTGGTTACCTCGTGATGGTGGAAGGGGTCTAATAAGATCGATGTTAACATGTTCAAAACGATTCGCTGGAGCTTCATACAACCAATATTCCGTTTGATTGTGACGTTGAACTTTTGATCTTTGACACTGTATGCAGTGTTTGACCAATTCCGCAATGCTTTTTGACATATTTGGCCAAACAAACCTCTCTTTTATGAGCTTCACTATAGCCCTGGCTCCAGTATGGGAAAATCCCTGAAAATGCTGCATAATTTTTAGTCGAAACGTTAGTGGCACGAAGGGACGAATGGTGTTTTGCGAGGTGTCACAATACAGGAAATATTCAGCTAAACGTAAATCCTGTTTGTGATTGCTTGACGTCACTTGATGCTATGCAAATATCATCCAAATAAAGAAAACAACAATCCGACTCGTCTTGTAGCACCAGGTTGATATGCCTCTGGAAAGTTTGGGATGCATTTCTTAAGCCAAAGGCCATATATTTAAATTCGAATGGTCAAAACGGCGTCGTAATTGCTGATTTTGGAACGTCTGCTGCTTCTATCGGGATCTGGTGATACGTCCGATGAAGATCTATGGTTGAAAATATTCTTTTACCATATAGTACGTGGCAGAAATCACAAAGAAATGGAATCAGGTAGCGATCAGATAGATCGCACTTGCATTAAGTGCCCGGTAGTCATCACAGCATCGCCACTCGCCATTCGGTATTTTTACCATATGAAGCGGGCTCGCCCAAGGGCTTTTCGATGGTTGACAGATGCCCTTTTAAATGAGGTCTCTGAATTCGGATCGAGCGGCTTCGAGCTTATCTGGCGGCAATCTGCGAAGGCGTTACATCTATGCCAGTGGGCTTCTTTAATGCATTAAAATTCGTGATGTCTTTGAATTCATCTTAGATGGGGGCGAAGGTATCATTTATCTTAAATGTATAAATTGAAGTTCTACCTGATCTTAATTGATCTCCCGATGATTCCAGCTGCGTCTTGTGGTCGATGACCTTTCCTCTGCGAAGATCGATTAAAAGGTCGAAATGAGTCAAGTAATCAACACCTATGATGGGACTTCGGATATCTGCGACGATAAAATCCCACGTGAACTTCCTGCGTAAACCGAGATCGAGAGTGAGCTGCTGAGTTCCAAAAGTTTTGATTTCACTTCCATTTGCTGCGTACAACTTTGTTGAGAGCGTTGTGGCGATATCATGGACACATCTGCGCCAGAGTCAACCAAAAATTGTTTTGCAGATTTTTTGTCGTTAATAAACAAACGTGCAATTTGTAAGCCACTGCTGTCCGACTCGTCTGATATTTCGAAAAACTGGCTTAATGGTATTTTTTACCCGAAGCTACAAGGAGAGCGACATTTACGGGCATCTTCTCCAAACTTACGGTGATACTAGCAAAGATCGGTGATGTTCGCAGCAGGGGTTCGGCTACGACTACAACTACGGGTTCTGCTCAGGGATCGGTGAGTTGAGGGGCCATGGCGATCTCTTCGGAGGAGTTGTTGCAATTGTCGATCAATCTGTTCGATACGGCGCTTGAATCAACTTGATAATGGTCACTTACCTCCAAAATTTTATCAGCAAGAGCTGCCTTCCCCCTTAAGTCTGCCGTTGATGTTTGTAGAATGGCATGTGTATTTGCGGGTAGACGATTAAGCGAAAGTGTCTGCATAAAATCATCTGTCAAGTGACCTCCCCCGAGCTGCGTCATCTCCTGCAATAACTGCGAAGGCTTTTTGTCACCTAATTCGATGTGGGAGATTGAACGACAAATATTTTCTTGTTCGGATGCATCAAAACGTTCAAGTAACACGTTCTTGAAATATGCGTATTTTCCGTCTGGCGGTGGATTGAGAAATTGAGTTGAATTTAGAAACGTTTGATTGCACTCCTGAGCTCGCAAATTGTGCTTCTACTTGCGCAAACCAAATTTTGGGGTTTTTATCCCAGAACGGTGGTACTTTTACGGACACTCGATTTACAGTTGTTGCATTTGTTTCACTGATCGCAGGTTTTGGTTCTTCACTGGTGTCGGAGTTCCTGTTCTGCATATTTTAATATATATTTTCGTAAAAAAATCTGGTGGTACAAAATAACGGTTATGAGAAACAGTAAAGTCGGGCGATCTTTCGTTATTCCGTTTTCTCTAAAGCATGCTAGCAAAAATATTTTTTTTATGGTTGTTTACATTGCGGGGTTACCAATGTGGTAATGTGTTTACTACCAAATATCGAAAGCTTTTCAACTGAATTATAAAAACTTTAATAAAAATTAACAAAACTCAATTACTATTCAAAATATTCAGAAAAATAAAAATGCGATTAAATTGGAGACAAGCAGATGCTACTCGACGACCGACGGCTGGCAGTGAACAAACAACAACTGGAGGCAGAAGATTGAAAATTAGTTGTCAAAATGATGGAGAGTGACCAGGTTAATGTTGTTGTCAAAATGATGGATTGTGACCAGGTTAATGTTGCCACAGTTCTATACGGTACCCTTAACCAATATATATTATATGCCCAACACTATTTAAAAAAAAAAACTTATCATTTTTGGTTATTGTGGTCTAGTTGAATGTAATATATAAGCGACTGTGTAAAGTATATTTTACGTTATAGTAACTTAGAAGTGTGTTTTAAGCATGGGTCTTAAGCATCCCTTTGGGCAAATATTGCTCCTATATGCAAGAAATAAATTGAGGGGAAAAACAATGTAAGAGAAACATAAACAAGTGGAAGCAAATATATTTTTATTACAAATATTACATACTACACATGGTATAATAGATACTATTTTTGGAAGGGGATTCGGCGAAAGATTTGTCAGGAATATGGACTTTGCATTTTCTGCGAGTTTGGCCTGTAAGAATCAGAAGATCCGATGATGTTTTGCGAACGGAAGCAGAAACGGTTCTTGCAACATTTTGCACGGGTCAAATTTGCGATCGTGTTTTAAGACTTAGGATCTGGAGACAGTGCGACGGAATTCCAGAGTGTTGATAATTGCCCCATGAGATTTGGCGCCTAGTGCAGAGTTATTAATTGTTATATCAATCAGCCAAAATAATATAGACATGTACCATTTTTTGCACATGTACCATTCGATATGCTCCTACATTGACATGGTTGATGAATATCTAGTATTGCTCTAACCGGCAACGAATATCTTTTGGCTTTTTGTATAGAATAAACACAATTTCATCACACTATTACCATTCCACCTAACAACACATATGTTGTCATTTGCGTCAAACTGATTTCAAGCTTGTTTTCTAGCAAAGATTAACGTCCAAAAGAGAGCAATTGTCAACTCGATTTTGGCGAAGTGTTCCATTGATTTTTACATTTTTTTCACTTAAGTGGGGTGGCCTTGGTGTAGTGGTATATGCATAGACTCCACAAGCAGAGGGTTGCGGGTTCGAATCCCGTGCAAGGCAATTCTCTGAAAAATTCTTTTCATAGAATTTGTATGTTGTTATATGAAAATCTCGTCGGCGTCAACTCTACATAAAGGCATAACACTGATGTTGGATTGGTTGCTGGCTGGGCTTAATGTAACGAACTAACAACTAGCACGTACTAGGACCCACTGGCTCGTCCCGTCCAGTTTGACAACCACCTCTGGGGAAAATATCGAAACCAAAAACACCTGAGTTTCAAACTATTACACCACCCGCCCGCGCTCTGGAGAAAAGCCATTAAAAGGGTATTCATATCCCCTTGGTGCTCGCGCGGTATTATAAAAAAAAAAAGTTGGTAACAAACATTGGAGATGTAAAGAAATTGTCAAAAAATACTGATAACTGAATATCTGGAAACGCTTTCTGTATGATCCCAGTAAGCTTTGTAACAACATGTTCACCCAGCCCCATCCCTGCATCCGTTCTTGCAGAGCGACCCTGATACATATATGCTTGCAGACAGTATCCTAAGCGTGTAGCTGCCACCCAAGCTTTGAAGCCAAATATATTGCTCACAGCCATGTCTACTACAATAAGTAACCATGGACTCATCAATGCTGATATTTTTCTCAACTGTACCATACAACAGAAAATTTTCATTCAAAAAATCAAATATCTCCTCAAATCGATTGCGTCTCATCGATTTGGACACAAGGACGTTGTGTGTATCCTCGTTCACTCTCCAATACATTCGAAGTATTGGCGCATAACCACTGAAGATGAGGATTTCAATAAAACAATATATTTCGCTGGATGTTACAGAAAAACTAGTGTTGGTATTTTAAAACAAGGTACTGCTTATTTAACGCTATTGTTGATGATGTGCGTAATTATGTCTTCACCCATGAAAAGCTCAAAAAATTCAAGAGGCTCTCTAATACGTAAAACCGTTATTACAGAGCGCGGTAGCGGATTTTACTTTTGAAATTGAATTTTTTTAAGTGTTTTACATAATAAATTCAACGCTTTACACTCTTTTATATTGCATATAGACTATATTTTTTTGCAATTTCTCATTGTAATATTGTGTTTATGTGACAATTTTCCAAAAAAGTGTAAGTGGGTTGTTTTCGACCTTCTGGGGATATTGGGAACATATGGGTTAATCCTTCTGATTACGTTTTGGGTCACAAAATGGTACATTGGAAAAAAAAAAAAAAAAACATGCAAATTCAGAATTTATCTGATATGTTCTTCATAATAAGTGGAAGTAATGACTCTGCTATGACGATGTGTTGGACATAATACTGGCTTATTACAGGCACTGCATGTAGTAAAAGTTTTCTTTTCATGTTTTGGAGGACAAAACTTTCAGCGTTTGCGATAGTTGGCTTTGAATTTTTTAGCAGATTGTGGCAATGATGACAATGATATTGATTCCTCATTTCCGATATTAAGAAGAATAAGGAAGACGGTTTCGTCGAACAATGAACAATGTTTTTCAAAAGGGACTTGACAATTTTGAAATTAATTTGTGAACGCACTCTTTCACTAATCATCAAACTGTCACTGTCAATTTATTCAGTAGACTCAACATTTTCATCATGATAAAGTACACTAACGAGCAACGTCTGCAAATTATAAAAATTTTCTACATTATTCGGAGTCGGTGACTGCAACTTTAAGAGCGTTAACTCCAATTTTCGGTCGTAATTCTCGCCCTAGTAGACAGGCAATAACAAGTTTAGTGCAAAAATTTGAGTCTACACATTCGACGTGTCGAAAATATCGCTGCCGTTCAGACGTTCGTAGCAAACGATCCAAATCAGTCAATTCCACGGCGTTCTCAAGAATTGGGCATCGCTCAGACCACATAATGGCGTATTTTGCGTAAGGATCTTGGTTTACACCCATACATGATCAAGCTGACTCAAGAATTGAACCCAATGGACCATTTGAAGTGACGCACGTTCTCCGATTGGGTTTTGGAGAAGATGCGCCAAGATGATGAATTTCATCGCAAAATCATCTTCAGTGACGAAGCTCATTTTTGGCTCAATGGGTTCGTCAATAAGCAAAAATGCGTTATTGGTTGAGTGAAAACCCACATGTGCTTCATGAATCACCACTTCATCCACAAAATATAGCTGTTTGCCGGCGGCGTTATAGGGCCATATTTTTTCGTCGACGATAACGATCGTCACGTTACTGGAATAGTCAGCGTTATCGCGCCATGATCACTGATTATTTTTGGCCCGAATTGGAAGATATGGACTTGGACGATATGTGGTTTTAACAGGATGGTGCCACAAGCCACACAGCACATTGGCAGCCTCGTTCGTGTGGTTAAACACCGCTTGACTATTTTTTGTGGGGCTACGTTAAGTCATGGGTTTATTCCAACACGCCGATCACGTTGGAAGAGCTCAAGCCAACATTGAACGCGAAAAAGCGGCTGTTTCGGCCGAAATGTGTGGCCCGAGTCGTTGAAAATTGGGTCCAATATGTGCCCGCGGTGGCCATATGAACGAAGTCGAGTTCCATTCATAAATGTTTTGATTGTACTTCAAGCCAATAATAAAGTTTTTGAAATATTTCAAATGTTTTGCCTTTTATTTAAAAAAAAAAGGTGTCAAGTCATTATTAGAAAACCCTATAGTTTATTGTTATTCCAATTTGGGTGAATTTCGGTCCACAATATGAAGGCGTTTAGTGCGAAAATTTCAATAAAATTTGAAAACAAAGCTACTGGGCAACGGTTAGTTTGTCGATGGCATAAATATGTGCGAACCACATATTTGTAGAAATTAAATTATCTCTGGAATCTTCTTTGGATATGCCACTAAGACTTTATTATTATGATGCATAGTACTTAGCAACGTGACTAATTTGTACTGTTTCGGTATATGTATACCTACGGTACAACTGTTTCGTTTCCATGGAAGAAAAATTTGCTCGAAAAAACCGAAAGCCTACGGAGCTCTTGGGCGGTAACATGCACTGCACTGGTAGAAATCTCTTGTTCTTTCGAACTGTCCCAACAAGAATTATTTTTAGTTTAAGCAAATCTAATGATTGGTAAAAAATTATCACTTATTGCATTTCTTCCACGATATTCCGATACTAAGTCTGAAACGACTCGTTCACCATGGTTTGTTTCAGGTGCTCCTCCAGTTCGTCCATGGTAAATTTGAAATTTCAAGCAAAATGCACTCACTGGATCAGCTGCTATCCATGCCTTCACGCTATATCTTCCGGATTCACTGGGCATGTAAACTTTGAAGGGACATCTACAACGGAAAGGAATGAGTTGTTCGTCCACGGTTATGTTTTCGTTTTGGACATATAGTAACTGTAGATTCTCAGTCTACTTTTCATAAAAGTCACGAATCGGTGCAAGCTTATCTCCACGAATTTCTGACCTACGACCTTGTCTGTCGTCGAATGCAAGTACACGTGAAATTTGAAAGGAACGCTCTAGAATCACCATTACAAAGCATTTGACGCCCATGAAGTTCAATCCACAAACTTCTGATATGAACGACAAACACCTGCACAAAAACGAAACATATGTTTGTAAGACTGACAAGACAAGACAAAAGACCCAAATATGCATCGAACTCGATTTCATCTATGTTTTCAAAATTTTCGATAAAGCTGTTCCCTTGCTTATTACTCAAACGAATCACATCTTTCTTCATAGCCTGAGTTATATGGCACACAACTCGAAAGCATATTTTATTCTGTAAATGCGGTGAAGAGCAAACGATGTTACACCCGTGCGTTGGTAGATAATCTGTTCAGTTGTGGCACGAAAAAGCTGATTTCCGGAAGGTGTTGTTACCCATTTTAAATCACGATCTTTACTGAAATATTCAGTCAGATTCCCAGAAGCCTCTTCTATATATATAGAAATTATCACTGTTAACATCATCGTCTGAAACATTCTCGTCCTCATTATCACCATCACTATCCTCATCTTCAAAATCGTCATAAATTTAATCTTGAGAACGGTCTAAAAGCGCAGCAATCTCACTCCCACTCATATGGTGTATCTTTTTGTACATAAATGGCATAGTTTGGTAACATGCAATAAGAATATGCAAAATTGTATATACATACATGTGTACATATGTACTGAAAAAAAACTTACTCCAACATTCCGTTCTCTGTTTTCTTTAGCCATATTTTATACTTATATGTCTGTAATAACCACCGTGTGGCGCTCCCATTGTTCCGATATGAGTTCTGTTTTTTTCTTTTTTTTTGTTAAGTTGGTACATTTGTTGTTGACATTCCCTCTAAATCTTAGCGTCATAGCTAGACATTTGCAAAAGTTACGACGCCAAGAGTACATATATCTCTGCGTGTGTTGGCGATGTTTTACAATTTTTGAAATGGATTTATGTATTAAATTTTGCGTAAAACAAAGATTTAATGGTGCGCGAACGTTGGAAATGTTGGAAAAGTGTTTCGGCAACGACTCTCTCTGGCCGTGAGTCAATCGAAGATGATTAACGCAGTGGCGGACGATGAAGTAAAAGAAATGTTGGTCTATAACCGAAAATTAACCATCAGAGAGATAGCGGAGGACTTGAACATTGCATATGGATCCGTCCAAGACATTTTGGTTAATAATTTGGGTTTCCCTCGAGTAGCAGTAAAGTTGGTGCCAAAATACCTCAAATTCATGCAAAAAAGAAACCGTGTTGACATCGCTAAAGAGATGATTTGCAATGCTGAATCTGATCCCACATTCATTAAAAGGGTCATTACTGGAGACGAGACGTGGGTTTATGAGTACGACACGGAATCCAGACATCAGGTAAGTGAATGGCGTTCACCAAATGAGCCGTGACGAAAAAACCCACGTCGTTTTCAGTCAAAAAAGAAGGCAATGCTCACAGTTTTCATGGATTACAACGGTGTAGTACATCATGAATTTTTTTCAGAAGGCCAAACTGTATACAAAGAGTATTATTTGTGTGTTATGAGACGTTTGCGTGAAGCAATTCGCCGAAAGAGACCACAATTGTGAGCAGAAAACTCGTGGATTTTGCACCATGATAATGCACCGTCGGTCACACACAGGGGCCAAATGAATGAATTCTTGGCAAAAATTAAAAAAATTGATTAAGCTGTTTGCATTTTGACCACGTCAGCCGTTTGAACTTGTGCATTCTGTGCAGTGAATTTGCAGCTGTGCTTAATTTAAAAAAAACGAGCAAGTGTTCAAGTCAATTTCTTAGCAGTGTTTTAATTTATATATATATATATATTTTTTTTTTTGAAATGAATTCAGTCCCCACAAGTTTGCCAACAGTCAACTACCCTGCGAAAGAACATTTTACTGTTACGGACACTGTTGCTAATATTAAATCTATTAGATGCTCAAAAGGAAGTTTTGGAAGTCCAACAAACGGATTCCTTGAACAATTTAAAGCTGATTTGTAAGTGGGGCTTGGATGGTTCAGCCCAGTCAGAATACAAACAGCATTTTTCTGATTGATCACAAACAAACCAGGAGAGCAGAAGCAATTAATTATTTGGCAAAATAAAAGGCCCTTATCCACACGATACTGCAGACCAATTAGTTTATTTTTCAACATGAAACAACAGAAATAGCAAAGAACGAGGTTGCACAAGCAAATTGAAGAGCTACAGTAAGTGACATATAAAATGAATAACATCGAAATGCATGTTACTATTGCTATGTTATTTACTATAGTGGATGGAAAAATTTGTAATGCCATAACAGACACAAAAACGACACAAAGATGCTTTGTATGCGGACTAACGTCCAAAGATTTCAATAACATGGAAAAAGTATTCAACACTCATGTAATAGACACCTCTCGATTAGAATTCGGACTATCTGTGCTCCATGCCTGGATTCGTTTCTTCGAATGTTTGTTGCACCCTAGAAGATGGGGGAGCCATTCGTAGTGCAATTCGACCAATTTGGCTGTGGCGACTGCAGAGGTATAAACCGGTGCGTAATCGTGGTGGAAGAGCACTTTTTTCTTCGCCAAATATGGTCATGTTTTCTTCTAATCGTATGAGAACAAACGCGCATCGCGCGAACAGCTTTCTCGTGCCAAAAATCTCGTGGAGGATATTGCTAGAGTTTCATCGTGGAAAAAATTTGTTAGAAGCGTCGCATTCCTTCTACGGTATATTTCAAACTCTCACAAGCTAATTCGCAACTCATCCCTGTACTTACATGCCCATGAACTTCGAAATTTGAAAATAAATATCATCATGTGGTTGCAGGCAGTTTACTTCCACAACTCAATTTTATACTTGGAAGAACATGGTCAAATCTTACTCCACTAGAGATGAAGAAGGAATACTCCTAGAAGGATGAAGCAACATCGTATCACCACACATTTTCTATTCGACGTCCACCATACCACCACAGATATCTTCGCCAGGAGGACTGGATTATCGGCTTAAGGAACCTACTCAGGAAAATATCGCACAAATGCATTCTATGTTTAAAGGAGAGAAAAGCTACGACAAGAAAAATAATGGAAAATCTCCCTCGAATAAGAATACGTCAGTGTAGGTCCTTTGCCCATTGTGGATGTGATTAGTTAGTTAGTTAGTTGACTTTTATTTTCAATAAATGTTTTACAATGTAACGATTAACCTAAGTCTTTAACGGTTTGGCCTGTGGCTGTCTACTAGGTTGACAAAATACATACTTAAGTTTTACATTAAAAATCTCCATCTATGATACGCTTTCTATAACAAAGTGCTGCTACTGAGTACTCATATAAGACTTTCCATCCTTTTTCTCCATTTAAAATGCTTATTACTTCATCTTCGCCTAAATCATGTTTTCCGAACATTGATAGTCGAAATTCTTTTAAAATCGGACAAACACCAAGAAAATGTAAGATGTCTTCTCTCTTCTTTATGTTGCAGAGGTCACAAAGTATTGGTAAATCTGGTCTATGGGATATAAAGTTTAGTTGAACCAGTTCCCCTCTTAGTTTGAAAATAGTACTTATTTTGTCAACTGCGTGACTATCTAGGAAGTATGTTTTTACATTTAGAAAATTGTTTAGTTTGCTGTAATAGTTCCTAAGCAGTGACGATTCAGCTTCTTCGACATATTGATCATATGTATGTCTGCCAGAATTCTCCAAAACCAAGTTAAATTTTTCTCTTAAAAGATGAGGATGCTCGTTCACTTGAGCAAAGGAGGAGTTCCGGTTTCAAGATATGGCATATAGTTCGGGGTATTTTTTAGTAATCGAAAGATTTTCTTCAAAAAGTAGCGAAAAAATTTTTCCACAGCATCGAAGCCTTTTTAACCCCATACCTGAGATCCGTAAAGCATTATCGACGCTACGGTTGAGTGGAACGAAGTTTGTTTTGTACTTTGCGATACATATTTATTTTTCAAGCAACGTTCTTAAATTGAACAGATAGCTCTTTTAGCAACACCTAATTTTTCCTTAAAGTGTGGTTTGAAATTGAAGGAGGACGATATAAGGACACCTAGGTATCTGTATCTGGATACTCCTCAATCTCTTCCCCGTCTAACTTCCACTTTTCCAAGTGTGAGAAGCGTCCTACTGCATTTCTGATTTTTGATTTATCAAGACTTACAGTGAGATTCCAACTTTTACAGAAAGCATTAAGCCTGTTTTTCATTAACTGCATACCTTGTGTTGTGTCACCCAGAAAGACTATATCATCAGCATACATCAGCGCAGGAATTGATACCTCGTTGAATCTTATTCCACCTTTGACATTATCTGTTACATCTTTGATGTATAATATAAAAAGCAGAGCACTTAAACTACAGCCTTGTTTAAAACCGATTGAAGTTTCGAACTCTTCAGAATTAAGTCTCCATCCTATACATATTCAATACTATTCTCATAGAAGGCTCTCAGGATTCGAATGATTTCACTTGATACACCGATTTTGGAAAGCTTGTGAAAGTGTGCTTCACGTGATAATGAATGGAACGCTGCTCAAAAATCTACAATCTACTTTTTTTTCTTGCTCTTGTATGTTTCAGCAATCAGAATAACCTTTCCTAAATCCAGCTTGGAATTCTTTAAGGATGTTATGTTCTTGTACCCATTCATACAATCTTTTGTTAATTAATGAAGCAAACAATTTGGCTGAAGTGTTTAAAAATGTGATTCTTCTGTAGTTCTTCGGGTCCCTGTAATCGCTTTTTTTGTGTAGGGGAAAAATTATTGCTTTCCTGAATACGTCGGAGATATTAGCAGAGTCGAATATTCGATTAAACTCATATGTGCAATTTTTATAGAACTCAAACGGGATGCGATCAATACCAGGTGCTTTATTTGATTTCGATTTGCATATTACTTCATTGACTTCTTGCAGGGTAAATGCAAAGTCTAATTTTTCGTCTAAGAGCAGAGGGGCTGCATATTGAAGTAGCAGAGAGGTTAATAAGGCACTAAGAAGTTTATCGAAATGAGTCCTAAGTTGCGGTTCTTTAAGAATTACATTGATGTTAGACGTGTGTCCGTTTAGGTATTTGACAGCTTTCAAGAACTGAGCAGAAGATTTTGAATTACTTATAATCGCAATGTTTTGTTGTTCAAGGCTACTTTTTTGATGTAACAGATGTGTTTGTATTCCTTGCTGGCATCTTGATAGAGTGTTTTAAAGATATTGGAGTTGTTCGACCTTAGAAGTTTGAGAAATTCAAAAGATTTGGTTCTAGCTTTCATGCAATCAGAATCATACCATTTTGTTTATGAGTTTTTAAATCTTTCTTTTGCGGAATGGATTTCTTTATTATTTCAGTTATAGCGTCAATATTGGCTGTATAACGCTGTGTACGTAGTTCCATAAGATTCACATTCATGTTTCGCTGATACGATTCCATTATTCGGTCATTCCAGACAAATTTCGGCAGAAGTCTTAATAGGCTTAATGGTTTTGTGCAAGCATAGTTGCCGCCAGCAGTAGAATTAAGGGCTATTTCCAAGGGCATGTGGTCCGAAAAGATTTCGGTTCCTACTTAAAAACTGTCTAGAAGCTTGAGCCAATTTCCCGAAACAAAACAGTAATCTATTATTGAGCATGATGTTCCTCTGATAAAGGTCAATTCGCCATCTGGATCTCCTTCGCAACTAACATTCAACAAGCAAATGTCATACTCATCAGCAAGTTCAATTATTTTTGCTCCTTTGTTATTACAAATTAGGTCTTTAGATTTGCGATACGGTTCCAGCAGAGTACTGTTGTATCCCGATGCTAAATTATTTTGTGTGAGTCCTACACGACCATTAAAATCCCCAATAAGCATTATATCCGTACAGTCCAAGGAGTGCAGTGAGTCGCAGAGTGTATCGAATTCACGCTGCCAATGATTACAGTTTAAGTAGATTGGTACCAAAACTACATCCAGTGTATTCAGTTTTAATCTAATAACATCCACTTCGCCAGCTTTTACAAAGATACTCGTATACAGTCCTTCCAGGTCGTTATGAAAGCCGAATAGTGTTCCACCACTTCCTCTCCCAAAAAGTGAAGTTTTTATAGCAGGAGACCAGATTAATTCATAGTTTGAGAAAATATTCTTAAATCTAATTTCTTCATTATCTAGTAGATGTGTTTCAAATAATACAAAAATATCAAAACTTTTTACATAATTAAAAAATGTTACAAAATTCGTTTTGTTTTTTAAACCTAATACATTGTAGCTTAAAATTTTTATTTTCTTAATAACTATGTTTTTTTCAGCATCATTCTGGTAGACCAGGGCAGATCATGCGTGCCCTTGTGGATGGACCCAAAGATTTTTCGCATATTGGTGTTTTGCTAAGTTTGGCATCACTGCTGCGCTTGACACTAGCCGTCAAATTTGAAGTTTTGTGAGAAGTGTTCTCTTTCGTAGCTGTTTTGTTTGAACTTTTGATTTCATTAATAAAAAGATTTTTATTTAACGAAATGTCACCAAAAATAGATTGTATTATTTCAATGCCACTTTTTTCTCCACACCTCAATTCAGTTGGAGCTTGTCAACCCGTAGAGAAATCTATATTGATGCGTCTTTTTGACGAAGCTCCTTCATGATTAGAATCATTTTTGCCCGAAGTTGTCTAACGTTAAAGGGTAAGTCCTTTTGGATGCTTATTCTAGTACCCTTCAATTTGAAGGCATTCCTCATCACGCTCCAGGCAGACTCCTTCGATCTCATCTTTAGAACTATCGTAGACTTGTTTGTGTTATGGCTGTGTATCCTATACGCAGATTCGACGATTTGATTCGGAGTTGAGTCAACTAACCCGGCGCAAATGGATTTCGCCTTTTTGCTCATGTCTACTTGATCTTTAACAGGCAGGTGAACAACAAGATTCACTTCAGTACTCATCTGTACGAGTCGGTCAAGCTGGTTCTCAAGACGTTTGTTTTGTTCTTCCAGATAAACAACTTTTTGCTCAAGTTCTTCTTGTCGCATACTCAATGCTGAGATTTGTTTAAAGAATTCTTGCAGATCTGCCATTGAGGCTAATTGTTCCACAAGTTTTTTGTTGTTTTCGAGTAGAATTTCCTGCATTCTCTCAACACGCAGAGTAGAAGTAGATCCCATAGCGAGTTTTGGTTCAATTTCACTCAAGCTTTGGTGGCGTTTTTTGTTTCCTGGGTGTTCCGGAGAGGTGTGGGATATTCCTCTTTTTACCATTTATAGGTTAGTTGAATGATGGAATTCTTAGCTTGGTTATAAAATAGCTTAGGTGTTAGAACTTACTCGAATTTCAATTGCCTGAGGTAAAGCGTCTCTTAATTTATAAGGTGAATGTGTTTCCTCAATTAACTTTCACTTAAAGCACTTTTCTTTTTTGCTTTTTGATCCGGAGATAAATTTTTTGCTTCTACTTTCGCTTAAACGTCATTTAACCCCCCTGGATGTGGATGTGATTATGCAGGTCCGATCGCAATAAAAACTAAAATCGGAAGGAAACATCATGTCGCACATTTACACCGACAATTTGACAAATTTTCGAGGAGCTGCTCGTACACTTTCTGAAAATCAAAATTCAGCAGTAGAAGAAAAATTGGCACTTCATACCTTCCTCCTCTCCACAGGAAAGTCCACTTGGGTGGACTGTGCGAGGCACGTGTAAAATCTGTTAAAAGCCACCTCAAACGATTGATCGGGGAACATATTCTCACATTCAAAGAGTTATATACGCTTCTGAAACAAATTGAGGCGATTCTTAATTCTAGACCTTTGTGTTACATGACCAATAATGATATTGATCCATGAACTCCTGCACACTTCTTTTTAGGTCAATTATATTCAGCAGTTCCTGAGCTAACTTTGAACCTACCTACAAATCGCCTATCGTCGTGGCAATATATTCAAACCAAGGTTCAAGGGTACTGGAAGAGGTACAAAGCAGACCAAAGTGGGAAAAGATGCAACGAGACTTTAAACAAGATAATGTCGTTATTGGTAAGGATTCAAATTTATCGCGTGGCATATGGAAAATGGACCGTTAAATGAAGACCAATCCACAAATTCGGTGCACTACCCGTATACTGAAACTTGGTTCCAGGGGCAACGGAATGTTTAGAAATGTAATGCGTTTTCGCCATTTATGCAAACAAGGTACCCTGTAACTGAATTAAATTTGCTTGCTCACCTATCATTGTATTATATTGTAGTATAATTGAATCAAAATTTGTGCGCTTTCTTATCACTGTAACGTAACTTCAATTCAGTGTTTTTCATTTCCTTTTGCACTTTCTTTCTTATAATTCTTTGTAATACTCTGTATTAATTATGTAAAATTACTTTTCTAGTTCATTTGGACTTGGACCGCAATAGGAGACGGTAATAGATTTTTTTTTTTCGTAATTTTCGCTTCGATTAGCTAGTTTTGACTTTCAATAACTTCAAGTTGAAGTTGCATTAGACGAAAAGTTGTATGATTCAGCAGTGCTTGGTGTTTAACCTTTGACAAGAAGACCGCAGATCTTCGGTCTTCAAACGTTTTAACCTTTCAGAAGAGTCAACGAAGCTCAATTAATGCATCCCCACAATTTCTTTCTTACAGTTCGGAAAGCCTATCGAGGTCTTTAGCCATTTGGAATTGAGGATTAAAAATATGTCTGTCAGTCTATCACATTGTCTGCCAAGCCAAATTTGAGAAAATCTCATGAGGTGTCAACACAAAAAATTTGTTTTTTTTTTTTTTTTTTTTTTTGTATTTTTGATAGCCTATTTTCTATTTTTTTTCAGATAATATCGGTTTGAATTTATAATTTATTTTATTACTCTAACTTTTTCTTTGAATGGTGGAGTAAAAGATTAATTATTACAAGATCGATTCTCTGTCCTATTCATATATTTCTTTTATAACTTTAAGGTTTTTATTAAAATATTAAAAAAATAATGAGCGGAAGGAGGCTTACGGTTGAAGAAATTGAATTTGAATTGAAATTGAACTCCTTTACAGATCCAGGATGGTTTCCAGAAGAATCGGATTATGACAATGGTAGCGATGATGATTTCGAGGAAGATAACGTATTGGATCTCATACATGCTATGGCGGTTGATGAAGAACTAGAGGTTCTAAATTTACTTTTGAATGATAATGAATATCTCCCATCTGGTCGGAAGACACAAACATTTTGAATTTGTGGGCAGACAGGGTTAGCAGGTACACATTTCGGCTGAGAGCACTCCTCTTGAGGTTTATTCCAAAGTAGTTGACGAAGTGATGTTAGAGATGATATCAAAAGAAACCAATCGATATGCCCAATAAAGTGTAAGTGCTCGCCAAGATCAAGATACAGTCGATTTAGTAAATGGATTAAAACAAAGCCAGAAGAAATAAAGAAATTTCTTGGGTTGATTATGTACATGGGACTTGTTCCCCTTGGTCGTATTAAAAATTGTTGGGAGACGGGTGGGATCTACGATTTTAAAATTTCACGTGCAACTATACCCCGAAACAAGTTTCAATCTTTTTTCTCATATTTGCACTTTAGCAAAATCAATGGCCTGATGGAAGTTCTACAAAAAAAAAAAAAAAAAAAATTCGGAATACATTTTTCCCCACAGAAGAGTTCGTCATCGACGAAACTCTCGTTACATGGAGAGGCTGACCTATTTTAAGACAGTATGGTATATCCCAAATAAGATGCATAGTCTTTTCAAACTTTGCTTAACAGGTGGTTACACTTGGGCTATGAAAATATATGCCGGAAAGTCAGCAACAGGAGAACGCCAGGTTAAACTTACTAGAAACGTGAGCATGGAGCTTTCAAAAGACCTACTCAGTGAGGGTAAGACCTTATATATAGACAACTTTTATATGAGCTATGAGTTGACAATAGAATTGCTGCAAAATAAGACCCATGTTGTTGGAATACTAAGGTCAAATAAAAAAATATACCAAAAGATATCCTCCTCGCTAAATTGGCCAGAGGGGAAATTATATCTCGGGAAGACGAAAATGAAAATGACGTAAGAATGCTGTCTACTAAACATGTCCCTGAAATGCAACATGTAATTCGAATTACATCTGCAAATGTAGCCGAAAATCAACCATCTACAAGTTCTAATCCATCCATTGTTTCAAGGCCAAATAATAGACGTGGACCTTCCCTAAAACTCGCTGCGATATTTGCTTATTATAAGGGAAAATTAGGGACTAACTTGTCTGATCAGATATGTTTGTATGCCACTACGCTAAAGAAAAGTATCAAGTGGTATCGAAAGCTAGGCATATAACTTTTATCAGGAATAGCAGTTGTGAATGTATGGGTGTTATATATTATAAACATCTTACAAATTCGAAAATACATATTCGGAAATTCAGAAAAATTTTGGCTGCTGGAACTACGTAAGCTACCCCCGTTCGTAGAGTTAAATCACTCCGTGCAGCAACGCACCATCACGTAGATCGTGTATCTTCTGATGAAAAAAAAACTAAGAAGAAAATGAAATGTTTGCTATAAAAAAATAAAACTATCCAAAGGACTGCAGCAGCCCGCAAAGAAGCTAGGCAGATATTTTTATTTTTTTATTTTTTTATACCGGATGAATTTTTTAACTTGAGACATCCAAATTACTCGAAAAATACACGATATCGCGAAAAATGTTTTAGACAATGGTCACAAGGTTTTAACGGGGACATAAGATGGTGACCAAGGTTTGACCTTGAGATCCATTTTCAAGGTCGCTTTTCATTTTTTAATGGAAAATGCTATTTAAGATATTAAAATTACTCGAAAAGTTCGAAATATCGCGAGAAATATTTCAGACAAAAGTCACAAGGTTCTGAAGGGGACATAAGATGGTGACCACGAGTTTGAACTTGAGATCCATTTTCAAGGTCAAACGAAGGTCACTTTTGATTTTTCAAATCCTAATTCCTGATTTTCATTGCTCAGTCGTATTTCTCAATAGGGCACACGACTTTGTCTCAAAGGTCTTATTCATTCAGTGCTAGATACCACTGCACTGGCACGCCTAAATCATTAATCCGTTTCCAACGTTAGGGTGTTAGAAGGTCGAGATTTGTTTTGAAGAACTGATTATTATTAGTAACGTTTTCCAGATTAATAATGCAGGCTATTTCAATTCAAGAGAAAATTGAAATGATATTGATTTATGGAGAAAGTGGAAGGAACATCCATGGTGCCGTTGCTCTTTACGCCTAACGTTTCCCAGACCAGATACGATCGCGCGGCGCTTCTTTTTATCGGGTCATCCAACTGGTGAAGAAAGTGTGCAACCAAAGAAAAGGAATCGGTCAGATAGGCTGGCTGTTGAGGACAATGAAATAGCAGTGTTAGCTGCCGTTGCACACGATCTTCACATTAGCATTCGCCAAATAAGTCGTGAATCAGGAATTTCTCAAACGACTGTCTGTAAGATATTACATCGGGATAAATACCATCCTTATCATGTTTCAATGCATCAAGAACTTTCTAGTGAGGATTTTCGCAACCGGGTTTCCTTGAACGAGATCCCCTTTTCTTCGCCAATGTGTTATTCTCTGATGAGTCGATTTTCACCAATCACGGTACAGTCAATCGACATAATATGCATTACTGGGCTACCGAAAACACTTTTTGGTTGCGACAAGTTGAATGACAGCACCTTTGGAATGTTAATGTTTGGGCGGGAATTATTGGGGATAAATTAATGGGTCCATATTTTATTGAAGGCAACTTGAATGGCGAAAAGTATGCAAACTTCTTGCGGGACCATCTTCCAGTATTAATAGAAGAACTGCCATTGGAGTTGCGACAAACAATGTGGTTTCAACATAGTAGCCCGGGGCGTATTAAACGATGTTTACCATCAACGATGGATCGGACGAGGGGGTCCGAAGCAATGGCCTGCTAGATCACCTGATCTTATGTCACTTGATTTCTTCTAGTGGGGCTACTTAAAAAGTGAGGTTTACAGAAAAAAGCCAACAACACATGAGGACATGAAAAGATAAATAACTGAAGCTTGCCGGAAAATTACGCCAGAAATACTTCTCAGTTCTGTTGGTTTATTTATTTTTAAGCATTTGTTGAAATAGTCTCGGGAAATAAACGTCGAAATGGAAAGAATTCAATGATTCAACGGTGGGAGGCAATGGGACCCACTCTAATTAATCACTCCGAAGGAAACAAAATACTGCTACGTTGTTTCTGGGTTATGCTAAAAGGCAGTATGTAAAAACAAATGACAAGCCTACAAGCAATACGACTGATCAATGAAAATCAGGAATTATCATTTGAAAAATCAAAAATGACCTTCGTTTGACCTTGAGAATGGGTCTCAAGGTCAAACTCGTGCTCACTATCTTATGTCCCCTTCAGAACCTTGTGACTTTTGTCTGAAACATTTTTCGCGATATCGAGTATTTTTCGAGTAATTTGGATGTCTTAAGTTAAAAAACTCACCCTGTATACTCTTTATTAATTCGTTTTAAAGAATAACAGTTACAAATTTATTACATTATTTTTACCGTTAACATACAAAGAATTAGTAAAGAAAAAATAAAAAAAAACAAGCTATCTATGGTTCAGAGGGATCTAGAGACGATAGCATTTACAATTATTTCAATTTACAATTATAAACTCAAATGAGGTGGGGTCTCAGTATATTATTAATTTTTATTTACAAAGTTTGTAGTGTAAGAAAGAAAAAAAAAGCAGAAAAAAAAAATAATAACAATAGAAAAAAATAATTGAATGATTCAGGTGGTAACAGATGTTAAGTTTGCATATCTTCATAACTTTTATCTAAAAGACAAAGTTTTACTTTCTTTAGAAAAACAGACTTAGATCTTAAGGTTCTACATAATGTTAATAGGTAACTTTTTGAAAAGTCCAAGAGCAGTTGCCGTATAGAAATTAAAAAATATTTGTAAATTGTATTGTGGTACTAACGCATCATTAAGATTGTTGATTCTAAGATTATAGTTTGCGGAGCCGCGATTTAATTCATATCCCGATCTAGTAAAAAAAAATTTAATACCTTAACAAATTATAAATGTTTAAGAGGGAGAATTTTAATATATCTTAAAAGTGGTAAGCTATTAACGCGATGATTTTTATTGCATATTAGACAAACAACATGTTTCTGAAAAGTTAAAAGAGGATTCAATTTATTGTCATGAGTACCGCCCCAGGAAACTCTACCGTATTCAAGTTTAAAACGAACTAATCCATAGTAGATACATTTAACATAAGAAGATCTAGAGAGCAATAGAGTGTTAAAAAAAAAATTTCTTTGTGGCAGCTATAAGGTACTTCTTAAGAGCACTAGTATGTGCAGACCAATTCATCCTCCAATCAAGTATAACATGAAGGTTCTTAAACGAATCGACCCTCTCTATGGTGAAACATTTATAAAAACAAGACTCCGTTACAAAATAAGTTTGCGAAGATTTGCTCGATTTACAAATATTATCACTGTGTTTGAATTTATTACAATTAGCGCAATCAAAGGTTAAGTTCCAAAGACAAACTTCCATCCGCACACATTGAAAAACATAGTTTTAGTTTTATCACCTATCACCAAATTATGTTGTTAAAACCAGCGGCTTTATATCTCCAGGACATGATTTATATCAACAGCTAAGTTAAGAGCTGAATTACTTTGAAAAGTGCATGCCATATCATCAGCAAATACAATACATTAACCTAACTTCGATAATTTTGTGAAAGTGGCGAGTTAATGAAAATCAAGTATTGGACCAAGTAAAGAACCTTACACGTATTGTGTTAGATGTCTGGATAAGCCTCAAATGTGTCGAGTACCATCTTGATCAAAAAGTTCCCGGGGGCATCACCGTGTGGCGCTCCCATTATTCCGATTTGAGTTCTGTTTTTTGTTAAGTTGGTACATTTGTTGTTGATATTCCCTCTAAATCTTAGCATCATAGCTTGACATTTGCAAAAGTTACGTAGTCAAGAGTACATCTATCTCTGTGTGTGTTGGCGATTTTTTTTACAATTTTAGAAATGGATTTAAATTTGCAACAACGAACTTGTATTAAATTTTGCGTAAAAAATGGATTTAATGGTGCGCTAACGTTGGAAATGTTGGAAAAGTGTTTCGGCAACGATTCTCTAAAGAAAACGGTCGCTTACCAGTGGCATGAGCGGTTCAAAAGTGGTCGTGTGTCAATCGAAGATGATGAATGCATTGGCAGACCATCGACATCGAAAATCGACGAAAACATTGATGTTAGTCCATAACTGCAAATTAACCATCAGAGAGATAGCGTATGACTTGAACATTGCCTATGCATCCGTCCAAGACATTTTGTTTAATTATTTGGGTTTACGTCGTGAAGCAGCAAAGTTGGTGTCAAAAGACATCAGTTTCATGCAAAAAAGAGACCGTGTTGACGTCGCAAAAGAGATGATTTGCGAGGCTGAATCCGATCCCACATTCATCAAAATGATCAGTACTGGAGACGAGACGTGGGTTTATGAGTATGACACGCAATACAGACATAAAACAAGTGAATTGCGTTCACCAAATGAGCTGATAACAAAAAAAAAAACACGTCGTTTTCAGTCAAAAAGATGGTAATGCTCACGGTTTTCATGGATTACAACAGTGTAGTGCATCATGAATTTTTGCCAGAAGGCCAGACAGTAAACAAAGACTATAATTTGGGTGTGAAGCAATTCACCGAAAGAGACCAGAATTGTGGGCAGAAAAGTGACATCATTATTCGTAATTTTTTGACGAAAAATGCAACAAATACCATCCAACAGCCACCGAATTCACCTAATTTGGCTTCCTATGACTACTTTCTCTTCAATCGAGTTAAGAAACCACTACAGTTAACGGTTTCAGCAGCCGAGAGGAAGTAATGGAAAGTAATGATGGACATCCAATATAGATTTGGATGAATAAACTTGTATTTATTCATACCATATATCATATGGTATTTGATGGCCAAAGAACCCTGGGAACCATCATAGCAGCCAATGTGCTATAGGAACTCGACCTCATTTTTTTTAATATCAATTAAAAAATGAGATATTTCGTTCATCGGAATAATCCATTTAAATAAGAAAATTCTTGACGCAAAAATGTTAGAACTGCCCGATCCCTAAAAAAGATACCACATTTAACAGCTAAAACATAGTCAAATAAGGCAGTGCTTCATAGATCCAAATCAATGAAAATTAATTTGAAATCGTTAGCTACATATTAACACCTTTTAAGTAAAGAACTGACAAAAAAGTAACATCAACCCACCGGAACAAAGCACTTAACATTGTTTTTTGAAGTGGTAAACACGTTCGACATTTTGCACGCACGTAACAGAACGCATCGTTAATCACGTTAATGTTGGTAGTACCTTACGGAGTTGAAAATAAACAAACAATAGCTTAATTGGTTACTGGGACAACAATTATGTACATAAATGCACGGTTTGTCTTTTTAATGGAAAAGCGATGACCTTAATTTGTTGCAATTCACTGGGGCGCTTATTACTAAATTGCGGCTACATTTGCGCTATTTTGGATAATGCTTCTTTACTGAAAGTTATGGGCAAGCCTCCGAAATGATTGATGGTCGAAGTATCATTATAAGATTCAACCTTGATTGTGAACTGAAAGTTATTAGAAGTTGTATGAATTCTAATACGAATATACTTATAATTAACAAGATTTAAATTTTAACTAAACCAAAGACAATCTTTGTGCCACTTGTGAAGGTACAAGAATTCTTATAATGCAGTAGATATTCTTAGAGTGTTGTTCTTGAAATATAGTACATCCATAAATCAGATACATGTACCTTTGTGCACAACCACAACTATTTATATGTGCATATGATTAAATTTGAGATAGTTTCTACAAAGGAATACATAACTCTGATGAATATGCTTGAGATTATCTTGGAAGTCAGTAAGAGCAACGTAAGGTGTGGGTTTCAAAGGTATAATTTGAAATCTAATGGTCATGATACCGTACTATGTGGGTTTGCATTTACAGATTTTCTTTGAGGTTAAGGGCTACAAATTAAGTCACCCGCTTAGTTGTTGTTTACACTAACACTTTTCCAGTATGCATTAAAAATTTGATTTTATTGAAGTTACCACAACATAACTCTATTGACGGGTAAATAATATCTTTCATCCACTAAAAAAAAAAATTAAAAATTCAAGTAGACTCGTCACAGCTCCGACAATACGGATACACAGAGTAATTTGTTAAGTAATAGAAAAAATAATCTGATTTAATTGGTTCTGACATACTTAAGACATACTCAAAAAATTAGATCATATCGGAATTTATTCAGAAAATTAAAAATACAAGTTTATTCATCCAAATCTATATTGTCCCCTTCAAAGTAATCCCAATCGACTGCAACACACTTTTGCTAGCGCTTGATCCAATCCTCGAAACATTTTTTATATTCGGCTTTTAGTATGTCCATCGACTGTTAAAACGCGTTCCCCGTAGTGGTTTTTTAACCCGACTGAACAGAAAGAAGTCACAGGGAGCCAAATCAAAAAATTAAGAATAATGATGGCACTGTGCGGCGGTGTGTTTTTTCTGCCCACAAATCTGATAAATCTGATCTTTTTCGGCGAATTGCTTCACGCAATCGTCTCATAACGCCCAAATTATGCTCTTTGTTTACTGTCATGATGTACTACACCGTTGTAATTCATGAAAACCGTGAGCACTGCCTTCGTTTCTGACTGAAAACGAGATGGTTTTTTTGATCTCGGCTCATTTGGTGAACGCCATTCACTTGCCTGATGTCTGGATTGCGTGTCGTACACATAAACCCACGTCTCTTCTTCAGTAATTATCTTTTTGATGAATGTAGGATCGGATTCAGCCTCGCAAATCATTTCTTTTGCTACGTCAACACAGTCTATTTTTTGCATGAAATTGAGGTCTTTTGGCACAAACCTTGCGGCTACACGACGGAAACCTAAATCATTAATCAAAATGTCTTGAACGGATCCATAGACAATATTGAAGTCCTCCGCTATTTCTCTGATGGTTAATTTGGGGTTATTGACCAACATTTCTTTTACTTCATCAATGTTTTCGTCAGCTATCGATGTCGAAGTTCTGCCACTGCGTTCATAATCTTCTATTGTCTCATGACCACTTTTGAACCGCTCGTGCCACTGGTAAGCCACCGTTTTCCTTAGAGAATACAAGTTCGTTGTTGCAAATTTAAATCCATTTCTAAAATTGTAAAAAAATATCTTACACACGAAATGATAGATGTACTTGTGGCTACTTAACTTTTGCAAATGTCAAGCTTTGACGCTAAGATTTAAAGGGAATGTCAACAATAGATGTACCAACTTAACAAAACAGAACTGAAATCGGAACAATAGGAGCGCCACACGGTGGTTATCCGGGAACTTTTTGATATCATATATATATCATCAGTTTTTTACAAGTAATTTGATCATTTACGTATGCTTTGATCTCATCAAAGCTGTTTTTTTTTTTTTTTCTAGTAACTCTACGTGTTATTTATTTTAAGACTGAGGGTGATGAAGATACCATACAAAGCTTGCTGGACAGCGTTCTTAATCCAAACTACTCCGATCAGGCTGATAGCTCATCTAAAAATAGTTCTGATTTTGAAGAAGAAGAAGAGCCCATTTCGCCGAGGAACAAGCGGACGAAATGCAACAACATGCAATGTAGTATGAAACATAAGTAATAATTATTTCTTTTTTCGAAAAAAGGTTCCGAACTTTGAGGTTTTCTTCGAAGTTTTTCCATGAAATTGTTTATAAAACTCATCGATTGCACAAATAAGAGAACTGAAGTACTAAACCGAAAAATACACAATAATTACAGGAGGGCTTCTTCATCCGCTTTGAAAGCAAAACCGTCATTGCAGGCTGCTGATCCCTATAAAAAGATTGTTGCTGTCGGTGTATATTTAGTCGTGTTTTACAACCGACTACCACATATATATATGTATTGGTCCCAAAACTTGTCTTCGGGCAATACTGCTATAAAAAATCGGCTAAGACAGATTTCTACTTCTTTCATCAAAACTATTAGGTGCGCAACAAGGCTTCAGCAGTAAGTGCTGGTCCATTTTGACATATCCATAACGTAGTGAACCAAGCTTAGACATATGGTAAACAAAACGTTTTGACACATTGGTGATTTTGTTTTGACGTCATATACTTTTGGTTGTGTGAAAATGTCCGATTTTGTGCCAAATAATCGTCATTTCATTCATTCGAAGAAAAAGGTGGCTGTAGCGCAGTGAGAACTCCAAAAAGTTTACCAAGATGCAGCTTTAAGTGAAACGATATTGCTGTGATTGGTTCAGTTGCTTCAAAGACAGTGATTTTTATGTTGACGACCATCCGCGTAAAGAATGGGCAAAATCCTTCGCAGCCGCGGAATTGGAGGCATCGCTCGATGATGGTCCGTGCAAAACGCAAAAAAAGCTTGCTTCATCAACAGCAGTTACCCAACAAGCCATTTCTACACGATTCCATGCGTTGGGAATGATTCAATAGCAAGGAACTTAGGTTCTTTATGATTTGAAGCCAAGGTACGTTGAACGTCGTTTTTTCGCCTGTAAACAACTGCTTCAGCGACAAAAAGGAAGGATTTTGACGAGTGATGAAGAACGGATTTATTACAGCAATCAAAGAGAAGAAAGTCATGAGGAATATTCGGTCATAATTTTACGTCGTCGGTTCGGACGAATATTCACGCTACGAAGGCTATTCTTATTTATTTATTTATTATGAACTGTTGAAACCCAACGAAACCATCACTGAGAAACGGTATCGACTTCAATTGAAGCAATTGAGCCGAGTACTGCCCGAAAAATTGCTACAATACGAGCAGAGGCACGAAACAGTGATTCTACGGCATGACAATGCTCGGCATTACGTGGGAAGTCCTACCCCACCTGCCATATTTCCAAGATATTGCGTTGTCCGATTATTACTCGTTTCGTTCTATGGCATGAGTGGTGGCTATGGCGTGATGGTTGACTCACTGGTTTCTACTCCACCTACTCTACCTACCATCCCGGTAGGAGCACAACAGCAAATTTTTCAAAACCGTCACCACCATTTCGGCGAGCAATGGCAAACCTGCGAAATTCAAATTCTGCCTATGAAAAAGCTTCGCAGGAGAGCCGTTCGGAACCGCAATAAACAGTAGGCCCTGCTCAGGAGTGTAAAAATTTACAAAGTGAGAAACACAAATGAAACAGCTCTTGGCTGGGCTGTCCCTCTATTTATTTATTTATTGTTGTATGGTATATGGTCTGACTGATAATAAGTTTCGCTCATATGAAGACATCAAAAAAGAGCTTGATAGCCTAAAAAGATAAAAACTTTTACCATAACGGTATTCGAGCTCTGCCAGAAAGATGGGAAAAAGATGGGTAATAATTCGAATGTATCATTTGTAACCATTTTTTCAAAATAAAGTTGCATTTTCATAAAAAAATAAAAGCGAAAACTTAGTTCAGACTCAGGACTTATTTGAAGCAATACCATTTAATACGACCCATCAAAAGATGTGATTCCACAACAAGATATAGCTATGACTTTGACATTTACTCTGGAAAAGAAATACTTCAGTCGAAAGATACTCTTGGAGAATGAATTGTAAAGAAACAAAGTAGACGCAGTTATGAGAAATAGAAAGTTGTTACTAAATCTTGATGACTCAAAGTCGGTCATTTAAAAATAACCGATGTTTGATCAGCAATTGCCACACTAACACCGTAGCATGGGTATAAAGAACCAGTAAAATAGGAGACGTGTATGGAAGTTCCATAGTCCTGAGGTCAATGCTTTCTACAATAGGTATATGGACGGAATAGACTTTTTAGTTCAATTTTCATCTCTTTATGATCCTGACAGGAAGTCGGGAAAATGGTGGATAAGAGTTTTTTTAAAAGCCACTCATGGTTTGCGTATCCAATCTTTTGATTATTTTTCAAGAAACAAGGCATACGCAGATACAATTATATGAATTAGTTCTCTCATTGAATTGGCGGAGCAGCTTCTCGGATATAGAAAAGAGCAAAGGTTAAATGTCGTAGCATAAGTGAATTCTCTTCCCAGCGATCAAAAATGTTTCCAGAATTTGGAGAAAATTTTTTGACTGATGAAACTACACGCCACTGTTGCAGAAGCTGAGCGAATTAGAAAATCGAGCAACGTACCAAAAGAGTTTGTTCTTCTTGCAATATTCCTCTATGCAAATTGTGTTTTGCCGAATATCATTTGAGTTGACTTACATTTACATTTACAAGTATACGAGTATATACTTATAACAAGAACTCAAATTCATACTTGTTTCACTCATTTAATGAACTAAAAAGTGAAGCTTACATAATTAATTAGAACTCGAAACACTTTTATTTTATTATGTTACTGTTGGGACACATGTACCCCAACTTACATTTACTTATTGGACATTCCTGTCCTAGGACATTTTCCCTCTCTTTGGATATAAGATATAAGACACACCATTTGGAGCATAAGCAATCAATACGAGTATACATAAGGAAAGATTTCGTCTCTGTTAAAAAAAAAAAAATCCGTATTGAAAGGTTAAGCAACGCCACAACTAGTCGTAGGTCTGGTTCAAAATGGGAAATAAGACCGGTCGCACTCCAGTTTCTCAGTCTGATCACACAGCGAGGCAAGGTTTTGGTAACATTCGTGATGATATGTGTAACTGTTTCTTAACAGTTACTTAAAATATTACAATTAAAAGGGGACAAAACTGTCCCCTGACGTCAAATTCTCGTGATAATGACGAATTTATGAAAACTACCTTCATTAGTAGTCTTGCTGGTCCGGTTGGCAATCGGAATAATTTAAAAATTTGTTTTAAGTTGTGTTAGTTTAAGTTGTGTGATACACAATACAATACAATACAATTTATAAACTAAATATGGAAAAAAATCGGTAGTCACATTTGTAAAAATTTTGTTACGTGCGTGGCCAATATTTTGTAAAGGCCCAGTAAGGGCTGTGACTGAAAGTAAAGCATGCTCATTAACTTTATTTTAATCGTTAAATAAACAAGACAAAGATTGGATTATAAAATTGTTTTGTATCTCGTGTTTGTTACACTTATTGAATAGTTAAAAAGGAAAAGAAAAATAAGTCGATGCTGTTTGCTATTCCAATGATTTGGCGTGAGTAAGTGAATCATTATGATAACTGTTATTTTGTTTAATTAAAGTCAAAGGCTTTTCAAAAAAAAAAAAAAAATAAATAAATAAAAAATAAAATACCCTAAAGTAGCGTTTGTGTCTATGAAAATACTTTCCTGTGCCCACACTTGAACAAAATCAAGTGATGAGGATGACCGTAAAGAAAATTACACGCTAGAGAAGGAAATATGCAGTCCTAGAAGTTCATTGAAAGAACCACACAAGATTCAGTGATTCAGCAGCAGGAGTTGAATAATTTCTTCCGTGATTTTAATTTATCCATCAGACAGTCTGAAATAAGAATGTGGATGTAGACTAAACGCATGGAATCTACCAGAAACTAAGATATCTTTGCTTAGGAAAAGGAACAAACCTTAAGCTACCTTCTTCACACAGAGCAAATCCCTATGCTACTGTAACGACATACCACTTTGACCAAAAAAAAACCACCGTGTGGCGCTCCCATTGTTCCGATGTGAGTTCTATTTTGTTAAGTTGGTACATTTGTTGTTGACATTCCCTCTAAATCTTAGCGTCATAGCTTGACATTTGCAAAAGTTACGTAGCCAAGAGTACATCTATCTCTGTGTGTGTTGGCGATTTTTTACAATTTTAGAAATGGATTTAAATTTGCAACAACGAACTTGTATTCTCTAAGGAAAACGGTGGCTTACCAGTGGCACGAGCGGTTCAAAAGTGGTCATGAGACAATAGAAGATTATGAACGCAGTGGCAGAACTTCGACATCGATAGCTGACGAAAACATTGATGAAGTAAAAGAAATGTTGGTCAATAACCGCAAATTAACCATCAGAGAGATAGCGGAGGACTTAAACATTGTCTATAGATCGGTTCAAGACATTTTGATTAATGATTTGGGTTTCCGTCGTGTAGCAGCAAAGTTGGTGGCAAAAGACCTCAATTTCATGCAAAAAATAGACTGTGTTGACGTAGCAAAAGAGATGATTTGCGAGGCTGAATCCGATCCCACATTTATTAAAAGGATCATTACTGGAGACGAGACGTATGTTTACGAGTACGACACGCAATACCGACATCAGGCAAGTGAATGGCGTTCTCGAAATGAGCCGAGACCAAAAAAAAAAAAAAACAACACGTCGTTTTCAATCAAAAAAGAAAGTAATGCGCAGGGTTTTCATGGATTAGTGCATTATGAATATTTGCCAGAAAGCCAGAAAGTAAACAAAGAGTATTATTTGGGCGTTATGAGACGTTTGCGTGAAGCGATTCACCGAAAGAGACCAGAATTGTGGGCAGAAAAGTGCCATCATTATTCGTAATTTTCTGTGTGTTGCAGTCGATGGGGATTACTTTGAAGGGGACAATATAGATTTGGATGAATAAACTTGCATTTTTAATTTTCTGAATAAACTCCGGGAATTTTGATCAAGGTAGTATCTGTAGCATGTTGAATCACTTTAAATTAAAAAGTCATGTCACGTTACTAGGACTACTGTGTGGTTTTACAAAATATTGCTGTTTTTATTTTTTTTTTGTATGTGGGATAGTCGAACTACAGGGAAACACCATTTGGGTAAAGATTGTTCGATGAGATCGAAATTTGTTGCTGAACAATCCAATTTCAAATATTCACCTCTGATTGAGACACAAAATGTTCTTCTTCTACCTTTACACATACAGATGGGCTTAATGAAGAAGACAAGACTGGTGAAGGCTTTATTAAGTGATATCACACTTAAACAAGGTATATTTGTTAGACCTTGTTTGACCTTAAACCAAATACAAAGGAATTAGTTGCTTGGACATCATTGAAAGCTATAACAAACGGATTCTTAGGAAATCATTGAACTGTCTGAAACTTTAGTCGTAAAGTTTTTTAAGACTTATGAGGATGTAGGTTGCTGAATGCCATTTAAAATATATTCACGTTTTGATTGTTTTCCAAAAAAACCTTGGAGCGGTAAGTGACGAACAAAAGAAGTGCTTTTACCAGGACATAAAGAAGATCGAAGAATCTTATCTGCTGGTTATTGATGCGAGAAAATTCAACAAGTCACAAACGTAAAAGTTGAATCATAGAATTGTGAATTACAAATATTTATGTTTAAGAATGAATATAATGAGTTTCCTCTTTTGATTTTTTAAGTTTCAGTGGCAATAAACTTATCACTTTTAACTTTGTATATATTTTGACATTAATTCTCGTTTCCATAACACGGAAACGATATGATCTATCCCTAAATAGAATTCCCACTTGATAAAGGAAAACCTTATTTTACTAATGTTACACAAAAAACAATTTAAACTTGTCACTCAGAGTCATTTAACATAAATATGGATAACCACACGGACATAGGCACAAGTGATTGAACTTCGTATGTATAGAAGTCTCGTGCAACATGTAGATCATCCTAGATGATTTAAACGCCAATTTGAAACACGAAGACAACACAAAACTATTTTTCAATACTCACTTGGCAATGAAACCAAATACCATTGAAACTGACAAACACTCTCACAGGCATCAGGCAAAAAGGAATTGATTATAAAATCACCAACTTAATTGAATATTCAAGTACTCCGAATGCCTAAGGATGAATTTGCACACGAGTACTTTAGATTAGGTCAGCTAACGAATACATTAGCACACAATTAGCTTTTATTTGCCACTGCTCGCTTATTTTTGGAATTAAAACGCCTCAAGGGACTTTGTGTGTCCTTAAAATGTTTGCATTTTGCATGTACATATATTGCTAATATTTGCAAGTAATAATGACTAGGAAATGAACGGAATGGTAGGTCTATATACAGCTCTGTAGACTTAAAAAGCATTCAAGGTTGTACGTTCAAAAAAGGACCTGAGCATTCATACAAAGACGGTAATTAGGGTCAAAGTTTTAAAGGAACAGAATACTATTGGCAATTTCAGTGGTACTCTTGTGGTGAAAACAGTTATAGAACTAGTTGAAGCAAGTGACATTACGTCGATGATAAAGAGTGTTTATTGAGTGCATAATTTGTATTCTGTGCAGCAATCGCAAATACAAAGAGTATTTGGGAAAATATGATGAAATGTGAGCATTGACTTCCAATTTTGGGCAGACAATTACGTACAGTATATTTTTGGGGAAAAGTGTTGATGAAACCTAAACATTTTGCAACTTTTTTGTCGACAACGAGCTTGTAGTGATTCCAACATTGTTCGGCATACCAATAATGGGAAAATCGCTTAAAGTGCCTGGGTATGTTATTTAAATTGGAGACCGGGTTGAGTTTTAAAAGCGTTAAATTCCACATTTACTTATACTTTTATTATAGGCATTGAATGAACTTAACATACATTCCCAGTCCCGTTCTACAGCCGAAGAACAGGGATGTGAGAGTTTGGAAACAAATATAAAAAGCAGAGAGTACTATTATCAGCAAAGAAATATATTGGATTAGAAGCAGCAGATAAGAGATCATTAATGACAATTGAAAAGAGTGTCGGAGACAGAACGGAGCCCTGGAGCACACCAACATTTATTTTGTGAATATCAGACTTGAAATCTGGTATTCGAAAGGTAATTTCTAATCCATTGAAGAAGAGTGTCATCGATCCCAAAAACGCGCATTTTCGGCAAAAGAGCCTGATAACAAACTACGTCAAATGACTTAGATATATCAAATGCAACTATCTTGCTTTCTTCAGATTGATAAAGGCTTTGATTACATTTTTTGGTGAGACATGACATCAAATCACTAGTGGAACTGTTGTTGCGAAAACCGTACTGTTTGTCATTGGGAAGTTTTCGTGTTTCTAGATATTGCCTGACTTTGGGAAGAAGGTTACCTCAGTGCAATGAGTCTGTAGGAGGAGAGAAAAGAAAATGCACCTCTTTTAGGGACAAGCTGGACAAACGCTTTTTTGCACCTGCTCGCAAAGAGTCCAAACACATTTTCAGAAAAAGGTGTGATACACCATTTAGAGCAGCGGATTTATGAATGTTTAAATCTTTAAGTAGTCTTTCTACGACACGACTGCGAAAGTGGATTCGCCACACTCAAGTGTAGACGGAGACAAATCATTAATTGGAAGTGTTAATTTGAACTTCACATTTTTTTGTAATGTGCTCTTAAAAGATTGAGGTACCCTCGCAAACAGTGCGGACGAAGGAAAATTAGGGAGAAAGGAAAGAGAGGTACCGATGGATGTTGGTTTAAAATGTTTGAAGGTTATAATGACTAGTAAGCAAAGAGCTGGACAGACATTTCATATGCGAGTTGTACAGCATAGAGATGAATCACGATATATCAGAGTAGTCCAAAAATGTGCTTGAGAGTATACTAATGAGCATTCATAGCGAAACGCGTGTTACGGTTAAAAGTTTGAAGAGGCGGAATGCTATTGTAGATTTCTATAGAAAACTGGTGGTGGAAATAGCGATTAAACAGAGTGGGACACGAGAAATTACGTCGGTGTTCGAAGGTGTCCATTGTCTGAATGATACTAGTATCTCCTATGAGATTTACCGTACGGTTTTGAACTCTTTCGAGCAGGTGAAGAGATGTTTTGGTTGCTCTTGGTCAGATACATTTTAGTGCATTTTTGGCGACATCGAATATGTGGTCATTCCAATGAGCCTTGGAGAGCAGGATGATGCAGAATTTCTGATGTTTTTGACGAGAAACTAAAGAAGTTTACTACCTTTGGTATATTGCAGTATTTTTTGCTCAGATTTTTGTTGTAATAAAATGCTCGTGCACAAGAAAGACATTGTCGTGACTCCTGGCTCGTTCGGACCATAGAAAAAACTATCTTTAAACCTCACAGCCTAATTACAGATTTCCTTTTGGTATGATATTCTTCATCAGCATATCCGCATCTACGAGGACGTCGTTATTGAAGACACACAAAGACCAATATCTAAAAAAGCTGTTAAGTCCGTTACAATTAGCTTTCTCGTATTGCCATACAGTTCTTTTAGGAATCCCTTACCAACTCTGTGGAGAAGGTAATATGACCCAAAGATCTAACGAGCCTAGAGCAGAAAGCACATCAACAGTGTACTTATCAGAGTGAGAAATTAAAAACAAGTTCAGGGTGTCGGCTGTATGACTAACATTTTTTATGCACCTGGGCTCATTTACAAATTGGGCTCAGTTGTTTTCCACAGTGAAGACCTCAATATACTATTTTTCGTGTGTTGTTTGTCCAGAATATGGAAGCCACTCCAAAGTGTGTATTTTGAAATCGCCATTAATAACGATTTCAGTATGAGAATTCAGAGATACAATTTTTAGTATATAGTCAGAAAAGAATAATGGCACTAGTTCGTAGCCAGGTAGCTTCAGATCTGAGAGGTGTGGGCAAGAAACAACCTATGTTTCACTAAATACCAAAATAGTTGGCCTGTATTTACAAACGTGACTAAAAGTCTTAAAGCTATGTAAGGATGGCGTGGTAGTTTTCTGATTCTGGAAGCGTAAATGGATTGAAAAAGATTTATTATAATTAACTAAGGTATTAGCCCTAAAAGTAAAACCTTAAAAGTTAGTATCAACATATACAGTTGTAAGTCATGGATATTTCTGAAAATCCGACCAAGACACCACAAAATTATTGAGAACCTCAAGATGAAGGAAAAGAACTTATGACGTGCCCATTGTGTACATATGCGGTTGCTAGTCCATAAGAAAAACTAAAAGGCCGTATAAGTCACCTTTTGTCCATTTCAAGTCTAAGCAACACTCTTATAACCCATTAACGCATCTAATATATGTTTCTATTCTCCACTCTCCTAGCAGTTGAATCACGTAGCACTGCTTGCCCTTTACCACATAAGAAAGCACAACTTCTTGAATTGAAGTCGGAAAGGCACATAATGAGAATTAAAAAAAAAAAAAATAAATAAATAAATAAATAGAACATTACCATTACCCCAGTGTTCTAAAAAGATACATACCTGAGTTTGAAATTGAAGAAATACAAATACAAATACCCGATAGTTTAGATAGAAACTGTCAATAGTCAAAGTTAGACAGATTTTCAATCTGTCGTACAGAGTTACATGAAACTCAAGGCTGTCTTTTAAAGTGCTTAAATACAATTGGACAAAAGACAACACTATATGTGGAGAAAGAAAAAGAAAGCATGAAATTAGAAATGAAACTCTCTACCCATTCTTAGGACCATAAATAGACAACGGCATAGAGTGTCATGTATCTATTAAATCCGCTCAGCTCACACACCTGATTTACCCACCTCTCTTGACTCAAAAAAAAGAAAAAAAAAAAAAAAAAAAAAATACAAGCCAAGTACGATGGAAAAAAATGATAGGGGTGATGAATGCGTTTGACACTATGAACAGCAAAAGAAATTTCGAGTAACGTGAGCACATTAAATGTACCCACCAATATGAACAATAACAACTACTATTACACCAGAAAAAGAAAAGAAAAAACCTAATTTTCTTTGAAACAATTCGGGTCGTTGTTGTTCTTCTTGTCTTTGACGATGCACAATTTGTCGTCGTCGAAAGTTGTTGCATCGCAGAAAGTTGTTCTGGAGCACCATATACAGCATGCAATGCGCAATCAACATCAACCAACAGGTGTACATCGTACAAATGTGTGACTCTTCTTGTTCTCCTGACACACTTTGTATCTTGTTTTTCGCATTCATGTATCTGGGTACATTTCGGATAGTGACAGTGAAATTGTTTAATTGTTTTGTTTTACAACTCAACCACATTAGTTGTTCTCTTCAAAAAGAATAAAAAATAAAAACATCAAAAGATACATGAATTTTTAAATTTTCTTTATTATTATCGTTTTTTGTTTTTAATTTTTGTTTAAGGGATTTGTCGCATGAACAATCTGTTGAGCTCGTAGTTATTATTGTTTTAGATACATATTTTAATTGTTTTACTATTTCTGTTTTGTACATAAATAAATTATAGCTTAATAGTAATATTTTTTTTTTGTAATTTTTTGTGTTTTTTAAACAACTATTGCATGTGAAAAGTATTTATGAGATAAACAACAAAAATAAAATTAAAATTAAATACAAGAGTTGTGTATGTTCAGTCAAAGATGAAATAGAATAAGAATAGGATTTTCAAGATGAAAAATAAAATAAAAATAGAAAGATACAGCGTAGAGTTGGTGAGAGATATAGTGAAACAGATTAGAAAAGTCAATTCTCGTTATTTGTTCATATGGCAAGTAATGGATCTATATAACCAAAACTGTGATGAAAGAAAAAAAAAAATAGTGAAATATACAGGAAATGAGACGAAAGTAGACAAGAAATAAGAAATAAAGGATAGAAAATGAAAGAGTGTAAGAAAGAATTTTTCTTGAGTGATTAAAAAACAAAAACTTACTAAAATGAAGGAAAAGAGAAAGTTTACATCGATAAGACTAGACTATAAGATAGATCATGATTTAATTGAAATAACAGAATAGAAAAAGATATACGATTAATAAACATTTACAAGATTTATATAGGATAGTGTGAAAGATATTTGTTTTAATTTAATAGAAAATAGTTAAGAAGTTAAATTAGATAGACTACTTAGATGAGAATTTTTGGTAGTTTAGATTTAATTAGAGACTGTCAATTGTTGAAAAAAGGGGGAAAAAGAGTAAAATGAAATCAGAAAAGATCGCAATGAAATAGAAGATTAAATGTAGATGTAGATGTAGATATAGAAATAGAAAAGAAATAAAAAAGAAGATGTTTAAATGAAGCTATACAGATAAATAAGAAAATAGATAAGTTCATTAAAACTACAGACACATATTGTGGGAGCTAAAATAACACTACATAATGCTACCACCCCTTTAACAAAGGTCTTTTCTGAGTATTCTGCAAAGGTACCGACTTCATCTCTCAATTATTTTTTTTTTATATATATTTATATATAAATATGTTTTTCCGTATAAAATAAATTATATAAATAAACAAAAATTATAAATTATTACATAACATTCGTTGCATCTATTGAATTTTTATATAAAAATAAATTAAAATAATAAATAATAATTAATAAATAACTTAAAGAAAACACAAGGGGAAAACCGTTTTTCGAGTGCTTATTTTCTTTCTTTTTAACTTTTTTTATCTTGGAAGTTCTTTCATTTTAGCATAAGAAAATCTCCAGAATTCCAGAAAAAAATTTTTTTCTGTTTTTTGAAGGCGAACATTCTACCAATTGACTTCGTTTTAGGATGGATAACTCTTTTATATTGTTTTTGTCTATTGAACAGTGGCTGGCTTCTGTGCCTTATAAGCCAAATCTTGAGCATCGAGTGAACGTCCCCAACCACCATGACCTGAGCTACCGTAACTGGCTGAACCAGCATCAGCACTGTAACCACTACCGTATGCGTCGTGACTTACTGAATGACTGGCAGAATGATGTGGATGAGCAACAACTTCGTATGTGACGTGTTTTTCTTGTGACAATAATTTCTTAAGACCAATAACGGCTGACAACACCAAGGCAATTTTACCAATCAACAAAGCCTTACCAGCAATCAAGGCAATAGCACCCAACAGAAGTGGCAACAGAGCGGCAGCCTTCAATGCAACTAAAGCCAGAATTGGTCCCAAGATTTTAGCAGCCTTCTTTTTTTTGCCACGACTCTCCTCTGGTGCATTGGGATCATCATTTCCGAATAAAGTCTCTGATACATCTTCAAGAGCACGTCCAGTTGAAGATACAGCATTCACAATATCGGCACCCTTGAGTTCAACTTTGATGGTATGCGATTGCAGGAAATTGGTAATGCGATTCAGAGCCAATGATTCGAAAGATTCATCAGCTGAGATGGAACGTGGAGCACCACCGGCTGTATCCGCACCGGGTGTTTTGACAACAGTTACACCTTCAGTCAGAGCGAATTGGTCGCGAGCTGATAGTACTTTATCGACGAAATTGAATAATTTATATTTAACACATGACACTGAATCCTTTCGCAGACAATCGCTATAGATGCTATCCATTATGTCGCTGTCTCCGCCAATTGCATTTCGTGCATGACCCCGAGTTTCTTCGGCTGGTAGGGCTGCTGCCACCGCCACAATACACAAAAAACCGTAAACTTTTTTATAAGACATTTTTAACGCACTTTGTTTTTTTTTTTTTTTTGTAAATAAATTTTTAGTTTTCAAAAGAAAATTTCGATAGTCCTTGATAGTTAATTTAGGTGTATGTGTGTTGTTTTTATTATTTTTTTTTTTTTTTAATTTTTCGCGTTTCGATTGTCGTGTTTGCTCGTTGGAACTGCGAAACAATTGTTGCCGAATGGACGAGAAAGGATGATATGATACCATTTCTCGATGGTAGAAGCAATTTATATAGGTAAGCTCTTTTCGGTTTTAGATGCCCCACCAAGAGACAATGAATTTCTTCTTCTACATCACTCTTGAGTTAAAAGCAAATCAAACCGGGTGAGTTAAAGCACGTCTGGTTTCTTTTGTTTTCCTCTCTTCTTCGAATTTCCTCTTTGGCATTGACTTTTTCTTCTTCTTTTTCTACTTCTTTTGCTACTTGGAGCTTCTTTGGGATGTTTTCTTCACTTAGCATAATATGCTTCTGCATATGTATGAGATTTGGTACAACAAAAAAACATAAAATAAAAAATAAAAAATAAAATTTAAAAATCACAACACAAGAAGCTTTTAGTGTGTATGAAAATGTGATGTATGAAAGAAATGTATAAGAAGAAAAGATAACTCGTTTGGTTTGAATGGAGTATGAGCTTGAAGCATCAAACCAGACCACTCTTTCCGCTGCACACACGGAAATTTCCTCTTCTCTCACTGCTTTCGTCGTCGTCTCTGCCTTTCTTTGGAGCTGTTGAACGGCAATCATCGCTCAAGTTCCAAACTAACTTTCAATGGCAGTTGTTCAGTTGTTGTTATTGTTATATTTGTTGCATTTGTAAAGTGTATCTCTTTTTTTTCTTTACTACAATGTTTTTCTCGGTTTTCTTCGAATGCAGTCGATGCACTTTTTCCCGGTCTCCTGAAGAACTTTTATGTACGGTGCAGCGAAAAGAAAATGAAATTGCAAGGAGGTATGAACTACTTTAAATGTTACTTTGACCATGTGAGGATGCTGAAGAAAGCTATGGGGGATGAAGGAGATTAAATTTCCCTTTTGAATCAATTTAATGTATAAGTAGATATATTCATATTTTTTGTCCGTTGAACAGAGGAAGAAATTAATTGACGAAAAGGATATTGTTTGAAAACCAGGTCAACAACGTTGGTAATAGATGTTTTGTAATTTTGGATAATTCCTACAACTTCAGATAATAAGTGTGTGTCTGTAAGTGAAGAGTGAAAATATGATGAAATCAAATTAAACACCGTAAATATTGAGTCTTATGGGAGAGAATTACAAAACAATGATGCAAGTGATCGAAAATTATCCCAAGTTCGCAGCTCAACTCTTTTGTTTTTTTTTCCCAAATTCACGTTTATTTCTGCAAACAATAATAATAATCAAAAATAAAAAGAAGAGATTAATTGGAAATAGTTTTAAATATATTTTATGATTAATAAATCATTTATTATTTGGTAGAGCTTCACGTAGAGCTCAAGGGTAGGAACCAAAGTAAATCATCATGCTACTCATGCTTTTTACATCTTCAATTTCTTAGCAGTGAACCAAAAGAATCAATATGTGCTACAATTAGTCATTAATATGAAACTAATCCTAAGAGACTCTGATTCAGATGCAACAGGTGACTCCAATTATCTGGGATAAGAGCTTTGAAAAAGGTGACAGATTGATTTTGTTACGGTTTTTCAAATCAACGTCAGCACTTGTGTACTGTATCCTCGCCAGATACCTCGAGTATGAATGTTAGGGCTTTACAAAATAAGGGATTGGTATGCATATTGGGAAAAAGATCTAAACTCTATTTTGTTTAGCCAAGTAAAGAGCTTATCATTGTATTAATAAAACGGAAGATCTTGATATTGTATATTGGGAAAGATTATTTATACGGTGAATGTCATACCAATTTCAAGTTCATACCTGACAACTACATCTTTATGGTGATGGAACATTATAGGGTCAAAATAGGATATGACAATATCATATAATTGTTGTAACGGTCACGAAAACCGGAATGACTTTGTCAAGTAATTTGTAAATTCTTGCACATCATTCTGCACAAGATTATTAAGCAAGAAGATAATATCGACGGTTTAGATGCTACTTCTACAATGATATCGAGGGTATTAGATGAAATGAAAGTCTCATCTTAGGGGGTCCTCAAATACGACTTCTTTCTGCATTCTTTAATAGAATTGAATTGAACTAAGTTATAATTTCTGATAAACTTCGAAACCCCGCAGTACTCTAACAAATTCGAGTACAACTTTAGCTGTGCTTTAAATGGTAATGTGTTTTCTTCGAAATAGTATGATTCTGCGTTCAATTCAAACGAGCAACTAAAACCATGTAAGATGAATAGTTGCCTAGAATACAATAACAACACCAATTACACTAAGAATTTAGTCTCTCTATTAAGTGTTGTATGCCACTCATGAAGTTGCGCATTTCCATTTTATAAAAAAACTTAACACTTTTCCATGCATTTTAAGAGTAGTCATACCCTTTTGAGTATTAGGTTCTTTAAGAAAAAAAAAAAAAAAAAACAAAACCAAGGAATGGAAATTATTTGCAGATCACTGCATAAAAGTACTAATGCCAACTGCAGATCGATGAAAGAGATTGGTGCGCAAAGATATGTCAACAAAAGGCTGATAAACCATTGTACCTTATATCATCGGATATTGGGACATATATCTGCGTATGTGAACATACCATACCTAGTAGTATAAAGTTATGAAACTGAAGTCTGTTTTGTTGTGAAAATATAGGAATTTTAGAGTAATGGCACATTTTATATGGACATCACCCATTCTTCCGAAAAGCAGCTAACCGCCGGACACTATAGATTTTATATTAATGTCGAATAAATGTCATCCTAGGTGATTAAGACTCTGAATTAGAATCAGGCAGAGGACATTGATGGCATCCCTGCGCATTATTATTAATTAAAAGTATCGTATCATTCATAGTGATAAGAAGATATCTCATCCGTTGAACAGAAGTTAAGGAACCAAGTGAACAATGATAGTTTTCCTTAAAGAAACTGGATTACGCTGAGGAAGTTTCCCCATTTTTGCTAAATGTTATGGACCTTCACCAAATAACTAGAACTAAAAATACGAATAAAGCAGAATCGTAAAAGAAAAGCTGAGTTCGGTTTGCAATCTAAAGCTTGGAAAACAATCAATGCTTCAATGTGGGAGCAAGGAACTGTAAACGAACTGCCTCAGACAAGCAAAATCTGCAGACCCTTATAAATGGATGCCTATTGATTGCCTATTGAAAATCATTGAGAAAGAATCGAAGGTACATAGTATAAGTTGAAGAAACGCATCTTATAAAACCAAAAAAAAAAAAAAATGGCACTCAGGCGCTTTTGATAATCTGCTCTTCTAGAGGGGTCACATGAGTGAAGTAAGTAAGTACTATGTATTTAGACTCTGTGTATCCGTCTAAAATATACGCGTAAATATTTACCTTTATTTACTTTTCGATTGTAAGAGCTACTAATCTCAATAAATCATTCCACTAGAACACCGCTGCTTGAGTTTTGACATTCTGCATGCATGTACGGAAATAATCTATGCAAAACTTTCAAAAACAAATATGTTTGCCTCGATTTTTGGTTAAAAAGTCAAAATACATGTTTTTCCTTGAAAGAATCTTGAAGATGAAATGAAAAACATATTATTTGAAGTAAGTCAAATAACAGTCATAACACTTTAATTTCTTCTGACAAATTTATTCCGAAAACGAAAAATTCGGTTTCAATACGAAAAGTAAATAAGCTTCCATCGTCTTCTTCGTCGTTGTCATCAACAATATACACAACAAGGTAAAACTTTCGCTTTTTTCGTTGATGCCATTCGTTTTAGACGTATCTTTTACTTTTCACCAAAAAAAAAAACCCATTACTTTAGTAAAAAAACCTTTTTATTTACTGTTGGTCTTCCTAGTCCACACGATATTCGCATCATAAATCTGGAATCAAATTACGAGTTATGAAGAAATAGGAAAACGCAGAAAATAAAACAAATAAACGTTGGAAGCAGCAGTCAAAAACACTAAAATTAAACCTTAACTATATGAAGATTAACTCAATAAAATCATGCATATCGCTTGATGGTACCTCTGAATGTGGCTGCGATTAATCTATTGAACGACAGTTTTTTATGAATGAAAACCAACCCATGTGATCCTTCATTAAGAAAAAAAAAAAAAAATAAATAAATAAAAAATAAACAAATAAATAAAATGAATAAACGGCATGACTGATGCAGCAGGCCTTCGTATTAAGTATCGTCTCTGAAAACATTTTACTTTTCTTTTAACCTGTTGGCTTAGTTTCTGGTCGATGTGTGTTCCAAATAACCTGACACTTTAACTTGTTCTTCCACAACCAACACATAGAAACCGCAAAAGAATTTTGACTTCAAATGTTGTATCAGAGTGACCAAGCCTGTATTTCAACAAGCAGAAAACATTCGAAGAATACCATCAGCACAATATTCCAATTCGTATATTTTAAAAACAAGATCCAATTTATTTACAAAAATTCAAAATAGGGGTTTTTTTTTTTTTTTTTTAAATATCCTTAAATTGACTATCAGTGTGTAATATTTAAATTCGAAAAAGAATTATCAGTATTGTTTTTTTTTTTTTCTACATTTTGTTGTGGAATGAATGAAAATTAGGCTGGTCACTCAGTTTCACTGCAGTCATACTTATGTATCTTTGCACAACAAAACGTATCGAATGGTTTTGTGCAGTTTTTTCATGTGTAAATTTCTTTTAATTAATTTTTCCCACCTTAAATTGAAAATGCCGTTTGAGAAAGTGTATAAGATACTCGAAAGATGAACCGTTAAAATGGTCATACTGTGGCATGTTATTGGAGTTACCATTTGAAAATTTAATTTTGCCAATATGATAAATTGACAAATGTCTCTTTTTTTAATTAAATATATATAAACACAGAGTGTACGAGTACAAATGTATGTTTCTCCGATCTACGAGTAACAAACTGTATTTGGCTTGTGTCTATTACCATCTTTGTAACTGTAAATGAATTTTCTTCGGCTTACATATGATTTACTGGACTTCGGAGTGAAACTGAACCTCTACTTGCGGTCCGTTCTAGATAGAGATGATTTTATTCATGCTGTGTTTTCCCAAAGATGAAAGAACAATTACTGAAATAATCGAACTGAGATTGTGTAATATGTGCTAATAGGGAATTATGAATTATTGGAGAAAGTTTTAGTCAGAGATTTATTTTATATTCAAGAAAGAGGAGAAAAAAAATTTACAATACACGTCGCAGCAAGTAATTATCATGTTATTTAATGTGTAAGCTTTTAACATTAAGACTTAACGGTCTACGCTAATGGACTGATGCCAGAACTCGTGCGGAAAAGAAATGTTGGCGAAACTTAATCTGCACTTTGTTCCATAGTCGTCTAATTTAGTAAATAAAGAAACAAAAACATTAAGTGTGGCTACGTTACTAAACATTGTTTATGTCCACTTAATTTAAACCAACAAAAAAAAAAAAAAAAAAAAAAAAAAAAGAGAATCTGGCATCAAAGACATACGCTGATTGTCAATGCAAATCACAGAAGGGAGTTTATGTAGTTAACGTTCGAAAAAGAGATTGTGATACTTGCTTACAAATGTTAAATGTCAAAAAGATTTTCTTTTTTATTAGTAAAATTTCCAGCAAAAGATAAACAGAAACACTTTTACTTAAACACAATACCTTTACTTAATTATTACTTTTTCTTTTTCTTTAATTACCAACGAAATATGTGAGGCTTTCAATTTCATCAAATGCTACATATTTCTCCCACGTATCTGAATTGATACTGCGTGATTAGTGGATTTTAGTACCATTCAACAGGGCACTCTAATTTTAATTATAGTATTATAACTCTTCAGTCAGGCCAAGATTTGTTTGCCCCATTTTAATTATCACGCGCTTACTCTTAATGCGATAAAATGGTTCAAATCACCGAGGCAGGAAGGTGACTACACTTATGATGCCAAGCTATGTTTTAGGTTCTTCTGAAAATGGGACAGAAAGAGAAAGAAAGATGTTTGGGCTCAGTGGTTATTTCGCTCCATGGATGGCATTCAAAATTTAGTGTAAGTTGACTTGTTCATTACCATGACCATGACCATTCATCTTACGTGGTTTTAGTTTCATGAAAAAAAGTCTTTCGGTCACAGCTGGTATTGAACCTCAAACTTTTCGATTGGGAAACCAATATACTACTACCTGAGCCACAGCTACCCATACTAGAATATATGACTTTCCGTTATAGAGCAGTTAGGTTAATTTGTATATTTAAGAAAGGCAGCAAACCCAAATAATATCCGGAATCCTAAAATACATGCATATTAGCCTTTCATTTTTTATGTGAAAGGCTATTGAAATGTTATTTGATCTATACATAAGGGAGGGCATATTATTTAGAACTCCGTTCCAGAACTTACAATTTGCATACCAAGAAGATAAACCATCAACCTCAGCACTACATACTCTGGCCTACGGCATAAAAAGGGCATTCGACTCGATTGTACATTTTTGAAAAATGTCCTCCTTAGGAAGTGTGTAAGTCCAAAGATTACAAATAGAGTAGCAGCAAGCTATATCTAAGAATAATAAAGGTAAATTTAGGCCGTAAGGAATTGGATATCAGTAAATTGGATATCATGTAAAGGGCTGTCCTCAGGGTGGATTACTGTTCCTCCATTTTTAATCGGTTCTAATAAATAATCTCATGCAAGTTTTAAAACCATAGAATGCGCAATTTATATCAAATGATAGCAATTGCGAACGAGATGAGTAAAAACGGTGAGTTCCCTGCGCCAAAAAAAAGGATAAGTATCTTTTGGTCTATGGCTCAGCGAGCCATGGCGGTAATACAGATAACTGCTACGAATCGGCGGCAAACGCCTCGGATATGGAAAGATAACTTGTTAAGTTAAGATTAAGAACGTTAAGACTCTCCCCGACTCACTCCAGAAAGAGCCTCATGATGGCAGATTTTTCGAACTGGAACGCGAGATCACACGAGATATAATATTGACATTCGAGCACTCAGTGAGATAAGATGGTTACTAAAAAAAGCACTATTTTGCTCTACTCTGGCAAGCCAGCTGGAAGTGCTTGGAGTCTGGAGTAGAATTGATGCTAACTTCAGCTGCACGAAGAAGCCTCACATTCTGGAAACTTCACAGTGACCGGATATTGACTGCTAGATTCCAGAGAAGAGTACGAAAAGTCACCATAATAATGATGACGAAAATTACTATTTTAACAGCCAATTAGACACCGTTCACAATCAAACGCCTAATGGGAACATCGTAGTATGGGGTTTTAATGCCAAGATAGGTAGCGACAACACTATGCTTAAGCACGTGATGAGAGTTATCGGCCTTGGAGAATGATATGACAATGGTAAGCGGTTTGTGGACTTCTGTAATACCAATTTTCCAGCTATCGGAGGTGCGCTGTATAAGCATAACACCTGCTACAATACAGCTGGATCTCAACTGACAGATAGATCACATTGCGGCCAGTCGTCGCTTTAGAATTGTCCTTTAGACGTCCGAAACAGGCGCAGAGCAGACATTGGACAAAAACGCGATTACCTTCCTATGTTAGCTCAAACTCGCCTTCGTATTGCATCCGTCAGCAGCAACCGCTCAAACGTACTCAAAACAACCAGGTTCAATACCTACAGGCTTAAGAACCCATAAGTGCGCCAACAGTTCAAGGATCACCTTGTCTTACAAGCAAAAGCAATCAGCAGCACAACGCAGAATAGCGTCGACGACCGCTGAAATGCTGTAAAAAAAAGTGTTTGCAACTAGGGCAAGTAGAAAAGTTACCGCACATTGCTTTCGACTGAAGCCTGGAGACGGATCAATGAGCGTACAGTAATCAAAACTCGGATTGCCGCCACCTCAGTAGTAGAGTAAAGAAGAAGAAAGTGCAGCATATTTTAAGACGTGATAAGTACATCGACACATTGGCTTCAAGGACGGAAGCAGCAGAAAGCAGATGCGACATCAGCGCTGGCTACAAAATCACCAAGGAACTCATTGGTGTTCGGAACTCTAAGTATATGCATTCTTCTAACTGTAGCCAAAATAATAGCTAGAATAATTCTGAAACGAATCAGACAACATTTCGATTGAATTCTCGACGTCGATCAGGCAGGTTTTCGCGCTGAATTCTCCTGCATCCACCACAAACACACCTTAAGGATCATTATAGAGCAATCCATTGAGTATAGGTCTCCGCTACAGTTACTGTGTATCGACTTCGAGAAGGCTTTCAAAATTATTAAACCTACATACGAGTGTGGAAAATGTCTCGTTTTGCATAATGGTAAGATATCTGGGGGTGTTTACAGTCACCACTATTGGTGGTCCCGTGCAGCATTGACGTAAGGCTACTGCGGAATTCAGTGAACAATGACATCTTTCCTTAAACACCTTGACTACGCTGATGATGTTTGACTACTTTTACATCGGATAATAGACCTTCATTTGATGGCCAACAATATTAAAGCTGAGGCGAACAAAGTAAGGATCAAAATAAACGAAAGTCCTTAGCATTGTCGGACAGAAGGTTAAAAAAGTTGACAGTTTTCTATACTTAGGAATTGTGGTCTCAGCTAGTCAGGATGGCACGCAACTAAATGTGTGATATTGAATATATAATTTTACAGCAACATTCGGAATGCTATCAAAAATCTGAAGGAGCAATAATTTCAACTTGAAAACGAAGCTGCGATTGTTCCGCTCCAAATTAGAATCAAAGATATATATCAAAGATCACAAAATTGTAAAATATTTTTGTTGATAGGAAACAAAATTTAAATAAAACAACAAGAGTATAAGATTAGTATGAAATTGATTCTGATTTTATTTTGAAGTTACGTTCATCCCATTATGTGTTAGCAAGCCGCCTCGGCTTCACTGATAGTTCTTCAAGCGGTAGGTCCAATTTTGATGACTTTGTCCAATATGTGCGGCGTTATTCCGGCAACCTAGTGTCGAATATCAGCTTTCAGCTCATCCAAAGTAATTGGCTTGTTAGAGTAGACTAAAGACTTGAAGTAGCCATAGAGAAAATAATCAAATGGTGTCAAATCGCATGATCACGGGGGCCAATTGATGAACGCTCGCCGTGAGATGGCCCAAACCATCGCTTGTATGGTATATAGCGCCGTCTTGTTGGAACGACACCTCGAATATATCAATGCTGTCGAGCTATGTTAACGGGAAGTTGGTTAACATCACCCTTTTACCTGAGAACATTGACGGTAACGGTGTCTCCTTCCTCGTTCTGAAGGAAATGAGGTCTTATGATGTCGCTTTGCCATAAGCCGCACCAAATAGTCAATTTTTTTGGATGCATTGATGTAAAGCTGAACAGTTGTGAATTGTATTTGCTCCAATAACAACAATTTTGCTTGTTGACATAGTCGCTGACCCAAAAATGGGCCTTGTCCGCGAAGATAATTTTTTGACCAAAATCCAGGTCTCCGACCAATCACTTTCAGCGCAAAATTGTCAAACTCAAGGCATCTGGTTGATGGCTTAAGATCCACATTTTTCCAATTTGCGACGAATCGCGTGCACTTGAAGCCATATTGACGACCGACCTCACGACGAAATTAAAGTTGCTTATTTCTGCTGAGTCAGAATTTCGGTAATATTTGTTAATAATTTCCGCACGTTCGGCAAGCGTAGGACGATACGTAATGAAATGGCAATCCTTACTAGATATTTTAACAGCTGGTTGTTATTGCGAACCTTCACTGCAGCTCAAAAGCTATCATTGCTATCTGGTCAGCCAGGTTTGAAAGGAACTTCAAAAAATTTTTTTAAATAAAATTAAAATAAGCTAACGTTTTTTAGATATTATCAAGGCTCTGCAGCGAGCGGCTTGTTGAGAAGTCTCCACTCTACGCTTCCGTTCAGTGTATTTGTCATACTTTTCATTGTAAGCGCAGATCAACCAAAAAGACCATTTTGATCTCCCTGAAAACAGGTCATATTGCTAAAAACTGAAAACCATTTTCCAGAGTTCCAAAATTACATAAGGAGCAACATAAAGGAAGATCATCTCTATAGGGCTTAAAATTTAAATCCAGCATCTCACCTCAGGCCTTAAAAATCTTTGATATTTTAGAGGTACTATACTCGTTGCAGAAATAATTGAATTCTCTTAAATCGTAATTGAGACCGCAATAATTCCGTCTATAAAGAGGTGAATGACTCCTCTCTCCTAATATTAAGTTGCTGGTTGTATTTCCTTGGCAAAAGCTCACACTTTTTGTAAAACAAAGATTTTGAAGAGATAGCATGCGTTATGATAAGCTTTGGCAAATGGATAGCTGGGTAAGACATTGCCCTAATAACGTAATCGAAGTGGAGTTTTGAAGTTGCAAAGAATAATGGCAACATTACACTTTCGAGTTGAAGCATATAATTTGGAGAAGTCTAAGTAATTTTTTGACATCTTCACACTATTCATAACCCCAAATTTGCGTAGCGTAAAACATGACTATTTGAGAAGTTACTACAAAAAGTTTATACTTTGCACGAAGGCTGAGTGCACTTGCATTATCCACCTAAGTACGATTTTTGATAATTGGAGTTTTCTTGTAAAATGACTATTCGTACTTAGATTTGAGGAAACTTTTATTCCGAGGTACTCGTACTCCTTTTCGATTTTTATTATCTTCTCCAGCAAATTTTCATCTTTTGTTTTTGGCGTAAAATCCACCAGCTTTTCTGAATTGTGGTAATTTTAAATTGTCCCAGGTTCACAGTTCCAGGTTCCACTTCGAACAATAATCTTCAAGATCAGAGATCATTCAGCTTAATCCTTTCGTTGAATTCGATAACAGAACTATGTTACCCGCATTGAATTGAAATATGTTTTCAAATCTGTATAAAAAGCATTCAGCAGGGTGAAAACCTGGTCTATACTGCTTGCAAATCACTAAGTAGGTTTGCATTGTTGACCCACGATGAGAGTCTTCCATACAGAACAGTTGAGAAAATCGTCAGAGAGCAATTCAAGAACGAAAAACCTCTCCAATTCTTGGCTAGATTTGTGTAACCTCTTTTGTGGAGTGGAGTTACCAAAAAATCGTTAGAGAATTTTTCTTCAAAAAAATCCAAGGCATTGATAAGGGCGATATAACATAAATAGGGTTTTCTAATAACGACTTGACAACTTTTTTTTTATTGGGTCCATAACCTAATTCGTGCGCTTTGCTAAGAGATGGCGTAACTTGCAATATTCCATTGTTATTATTCCATTGGAACATGCGTTGGAAAGCTACTGTCATTGTAAATCATTTCAGTAAATGTCATTCATTTGAAGCGTAGACAACAATAATTTTTTTCACTCAAATATGTCGAGCTTTGTGCCTGAAAAAGTGTTTTTGCGGGGAGTTCTTCTTCATTACTATAATATGAAGAAAACTGCTGATTTTGGTGTGGTGATTTTGGCTTGGAAGACGATGAACGTCCTGGAAAGCCAAAAAAGTTTGAAGATGAAGAACTGGAAGCATTACTCTATGAAGACTGTTTTCCAAAAAAAAGAAGAGCTCGCAGAATCTTTGGGTGTCACTTAAGCAGCCATTTCAAAACGTTTAAAAGCAGCTAGATATATTCAAAAGCAAGGAAATTGGGTTCCACATGAACTCAAGCCGAGAGACGTCGAAAGGCGGTTTTGCATGTCGAAAATGCTGCTGGAACACCACAAAAGGAAGTCATTTTTGTATCGGATTGTTACTGGTGATGAAAAATGGATCCATTACGACAACCCCAAGTGCAAAAAATCATTTGTGAAACCCGGCCAACCAACCAAATCAAAGGCAAAGCCGAATATCCATGGCGCGAAGGTAATGCTCTGTATTTGGTGGGATCAGATGGGTGTGCTGTAGTATGAGCTGCTAAAACCGGATGAAACCATCAATGGACAATACTACCGAACACAATTAATCCGTTTGAAGAGAGCAGTAGCCGAAAAACGCCCGGAATATGCGACCAGACACAAGGCAATAATTTCCCATCATGACAACGCTCGTCCCCATGTTGCTATTCCGGTTAAGAACGATTTGGAAAACAGTGGATGGGAAGTCTTACCCCACCCGCTTTTCAGCCCAGACCTTACCCCTTCTGACTACCATTTGTTTCGGTCGATGCAGAACGCCCTCACTGAAATACGGTTCACATCAGAGCAGAATATCAAAAATTGGCTTGATTCATTCTTGACTGCCAAGCTGGCGCAATTCTTTTGGGATGGAATGCACAAATTGCCAGAAAGATGGGAAAAAGTCATAGCTTCAGATAGGCAATACTTTGAATAATACTATTTTACATGTTGTTCTTAAATAAACGTTCAAATTTTGGAAAAAAAACCGCATGAATTAAATTAGATACCTAATAAATAAAAGGCAAACCATTTGAGATATTTCAAAAACTTTATTATTGGCTTAAAGTACAATCAAAACATTTATGAATGGAACTCGACTTTGTTCATATGACCACCGCGTTCATGTTTGCACCGGTCGATTCGTTGGGCCCAATTTTTAACGACTCGGCCACACATTTCGGCTGAAACGGCCGCTATTTCGCGTTTAATGTTAGCTCTGAGCTCTTCTAACATCGCCGGCGTGTTGGAATGACTTAACGTAGCCACAAAGAAAATAGTCAATCGGCGTTAAATCGCACGAACGAGGCGGCCAATTGACTGGCCCCTGTCTTGAGATAACACGCTCACCATACTTACTCTTCAATAAATGGATTGTAGCGTGTGCTGTGTGCTGGCTTACGGCACCATCTTGTTAAAACCACATGTCGTCCAAGTCCATATCTTCCAATTCAGGCTAAAAATAATCTGTGATCATGGCGCGATGACGTTGACCATTCACCTTCTTGGCGCATCTTCTCCAGAACCCAATCGGAGAACGTACGTCGCTTCAAATGGTCCATCGGCTTCAATTCTTGAGTCAGCTTAATCTTGTATGGGTGTAAACCAAGACCCTTACGCAGAAAAAAGACATAATGTGGTCTGAGTGGTGCCCAATTCTTGAGAACGCCGTGGATTTGACTGATTTGGATCGTTTGTTACGGACGTCTGAATGGCAGCGATATTTTCGACACTTCGACCAACCCGTTGTCTCACTGACACGGCAACATTACGCAACGAATATGTAGACTCAAATTTTTGCACTTGTTATTGCCTGTCTACTAGGGAGAGAATTACGACCGAAAATTGGAGTTAACGCTCTTAAAGTTGCAGTCACCGACTCCGAATATCTGTAGAAAATTTTTATAATTTGCAGACGTTGCTTGTTAGTATACTTTACCATGATGAAAATAAGTTTACTGAATAAATTGACAGTGACCGTTTGATTAATAGTGAAAGAGTGCGTTCACAAATTTAATTCAAAGTTGTCAAGTCCCTATGGGAAAACCCTATAGTTGCAGAAGAATGCCGCTGTGTACATATTTCACATGAAACCATTGACTTACTACGGACTCAACGACAACATTATATAGCGAAATGGAACCGTAAACTGGTCACAGAGACCTACGCTTTGACCCCACGTGATTACTTCTTGTTGCGCCATGTAAAGTTTTTAGTGTATGCCAATAAATCACATTATTGGTGAGATAGAGGTTGAAATCCTACGATGAACGGACTGAAATTAAACCGCTTAGTCAAAATCAGCCGAGGAAGCCTGAAGCCGTGTTTCAAACAAAATCTCATGCATCTTTGTGATGAATGAAGATTTTTTATTCAAAGTTAGTTTTTCTCGTTACATAATAGCATAAGAGCCATAGATCCAGCTTTTCAGAAAACACCATTTTTATGCAAAATTACAATGTGGAATATGCACTACCTTTCATCTTTAGAGAAAATGTTTTGAAAGGTAATGACTTCTTACATTATTTATAGCATCATTTCCAAGAACGCAAGGAAGGCATAATCGAAGAAGCTAGGCCACCATAGTAAAGGGCGAAACAAAATGCATGCTTTCTTCAAGAAAGACGACCCAAAAAGAAAGATTTGGATAAAAGAAATATCACCACAATTGACAACCGAAAAGTGTCAAATATAGTGATTTCAGCCCAAAACCAATCTTTGCTCTTATTTATGGCATAGCAGTGTGCACTTCGTGTAAGAGTACACATGGATAGTTTAAAAAAAGTTAGGTTTTTGTTAAGTTACCAATCATCGAAAACAGCAATCAGAAGATATAGGAATATAAATCCGGAAACCAAGTACTGAGACATTGAAATATACATATTATATCAAGTGCCAATGAAAAAAGAGTGATCAGTCAACAGATACAATTTGCCTATTCCTATAGGTACAGTATCGTAGACATGAATCGTTTAATTCCACCAAGATGTGATACATAAAGAATGTATAACCCGTCTGCAGATGCTTATGTCGACTTTCTATCAAACTCATATTATATAACAACTACCAAATCAAAAGACATAAAACAGACATAACCCTCGGATGGTATCCTTATAAAAGTTAAATCAACAATTCTCATTATGCAAATTTTAGATACAATGATTATATCAGAGATAAAAAACGATCAATCGTTCTTAATAGGGAAATCGGCGTGTTGCCCCAAAATGACTCACAGTCTCAATGTCTACCTACATATAAAATCGTATTAAGTAATCATGACGAATTGAATGTTAGCGTCTATAATTGTCCAAAATTGACTTCATAATGGTGGCGGTGCTTTGATGACCAAAAGTCAAAGCTTTTAAGCAACATCAGTCAAAGTGAAATCTTTTGCACCAATTAAGCGATCAATCGAAGTAAGAGCCTGCGCGACTGACTGCCAGGGGGATGGATAGATGGATGCTATGGGAATGCTCGATCGACAAGATAAAGAAACAGAAAAGAAAGTTTCTCTTTTCATATTATGGTGCAGCAGAACATACATATAATGTGATATTATTAAGTGTAAAAATAGCGGCATGTGCATTATTCCGCAAACCAGTTCCTGAGGTTAAAAAATCACTTGAGGTAGGTACGACTACGAGTATGACTACAAGTGCGACTACGTATTATTTTCCTTTTTTTTTCATAATTAAGTCAGCAGGCAATTTAATACTTTAAGAGAATGAAAGTCGATGTATGCTTCCATTGCTAATAAAAATTATTCACTTGCAACCAATTATATTTGGGGTTTTGTTCAAAATGTTGCTGTCAACAGTAGGCAAACAAAAAAAAAAATCCATAAGTTCCAACCAAAAATATAACAAAATAAAGCGAAAATCATATCAACTTTGCTTTCATCTCAAATAAAAAAAAACATCCAAAATTGAAAAGAAAACCAATAAAAAAAAAGGTTTACTACTTCCAAAAAAAAAAAAAAAAAACAAAACAAAAAAACATACATAATCGACCAACAACAAGCAATACACAGGAAGTAACATAAAAAGTCAAAAATTTCACTTTAACTCTGATAATTATTATTATTTTGAGCCATACGCTTTCGAGGTATGCTCTCGACGAACAGATAATGGCCAAAATCCAATTAAGTACGAAACTGAAAACTGGTCAGAAAAATTTACATAAAAGAGCACAAGCGCTCCTGTACAACGAACAATAATCACGACCAAATTGCAGCATCTGGTTGTGGTTCTAAAATACACGTACTAGCCGCTCACGGGCTTCTGGGAAAAGCAACAACTTTCGCTACAGAAAAGGTCAATACTCGTTTAAATTTTGAGATAAACTACTGATGCTTATCGTAACGGCAGCAGTAGTGGCAGCGTCAACGACAAATGACAACGACAACGACAACGATAGCAACACGTTCATACAACCGCGTGTGTACCGAATAATCATGTTAAGATAGACCCAGGTCATTGGGACGTATACTTAACCTTTTTAATTTTTTTCATTTGCTTCAATACGGTAAGAGAATTCTTGGACTGAATTGTGATATTAAAACGCAAAATCTAATAGACAAACTGGCAATCGAACATCTTAAATTATTAAGGAATTGCCTTTTGGCTGATTTTAAAAAGATGTGATGTTGATTGCTGTTACTGTGGCTATTCTCAACTTTAGGTTAGATGTGAAAAGATCGAAAACATTTTTATTTTTACTTTTATTTTTGTTTGTAATTTTTTTTTTTGTTTTTTTGCTTGAATAGTGTCTTTATTATTGTAGTTTAGATTACGAGTGGTCTGCGTTAAAAAAAAAATGAAAGGATGTCAAACTTTACTATGGTCTTGATGAAAATAATAACGCCTGGGGAAAAAAAAAATTAGTTTAAAGGTTCCTGTGCCTGAGCCCTCTTTTATAGACAAGAATAACAACATTTCTTATAAAGAAAAGAGTTCTTTAGGGACGATCGAATTTCTCCACTTCCTTTTTTAATTAAATGAGACAACAGTCCGTGTCAGATATCGGGCCCAATCGGTAAGCCTTTCTTCCTAGTACTGTATTGGCCATTTGCTTTCAGAGGGGTACACCAAGTTGTTTGAGGTACCTTCAACTTATCCGCGCAGTCTTTGGCGAGTCTTCTTATTTTAGGTTTGAAATCTATGTTCATCCCTAGTCATTAAGGAGCTCCACGATTCTGCATCAAAGCACAATTTGAAATGATAAATATCTTATAACATAGCTACATTCTAACGGCAAAGAAATAGAGTCGATCCTTATTTATGCTTGATTTCTCACGAGGAGTTACTTTGTGATTAAATAGCAGAGTCGATATAGGTATAAAAAATCTTTAAGTACCTCATATTCTGCCCGATTCATCGTAGGTTCCTTTTTGTTAATAGCTCTCGTTAACACTTCAATCACATTGTCTTAAGCATTATTTGACAAAAAAAGGTCTCGATGATATTGTCTCCGAATTTTACGGTCCAGCAAGTTTTCTCTATGATCTCTATGATAAGTTTGGGGTGGATGCCAAATCTAGGCTTAATCGATTAAATAGTTCGTATTTTTGAATGTCCTAATGGTAGTGAGTGCCTTTCCAGATTTCTTGACTTTTCTTCATGACCTAGGTTAGTGTGAATATTTGGTCCTTGTTCTTAATCTACGATTCTACAAAATGTAATTGGCAAATGGTTTCAGACAGTATGGAAGGCAATAGTTTATGCGTGTTAATAAAGAGTTTGATGCTTCTAAGGTTGCCTTAGCTACGATGTTCGAATGTCTTGTAACTTAAGCCAACTATGGCATCGATGCATCTCTCTATAATGGATTAAAAACTACCTTTCGGTGCGTTCAATCCAAGTTGTCTTGGATGGTTTTAACTCTGATAAATGCTGCTGTGCCCTAGGGCTCCGTTCTGTTTCCGACATTCTTTTTAATTTTTATCAATAATCTCTTGTCTGCAACTTCTAATCCTAATCTAATCCTGCTCTACGAAAGTAGTCTCTACTTCTTATATTAATTCCCGGACTCACGTCCATGTTTTTCGGCTGTAGAACGGGAACGGCAGCAAATGCTTCGCTAATTAAATTCAGATATAAACAGCATCACCAATTGGTGAGCAATCAACAGAGTGGAATTTAAGGCTTCCGAAATACAATGCAAAATTTAAACACCCAGCTATTATCCATGGATGGCACTTGCATCGTAGAAACCGAAAAACTTCTCATTCTCGGTATGTGAACTTACGTTGGAACGACTACATAGTCGATGTCGCCAAAAATGCTGCGAAAAGCCAAATTTTTTGTCGTTAAGCTGAAGTTTTTCGTTAAGTGTTGATGATGCTTTTTGTGTTGTTATCAAGTAATGTCTAGGAAGGTCCTTTGATGATGGTTATAGTGATGATGACGGATGGTGTTGCTATTCATGTAACTCGTGTTTGTGGTTCGTTCCGTCCGAGTTAGTGCCCCACAACGGACGTTACCCCCTCTCTTTTTTTTTTTTTCTCGAAGTCTGTCGCCTTTTCGTTCCTCTCTCATATCTCATTCTGCCCAAGCTGCTACACCCCGCGCACTACTCCATCGGCTACGTAGGAGCACTAGTGGTGAAAATAGTGATGAAGTAAAGAACCCTTCATCCCTATTGTATAATGTTAATGTCATTTACAAGTGTAGAATAGACTTAGGAGTTCAGAATTGTTTAATGTCGCTTTTTCGTTTCATTGGAGTTCGGAATTGCTGCCTAACGAGGGATAAAAAATTTCAATTCTAAAAATTAAAGCTGCATTTCCAGTTGTAAAGGGCTACAGAGATATTTTTCCATCGCACGCTCACTTACTGAACAGTATCAGCATTGAAATTTCCCTTAAAGTTCATGAGAATATTTTCACATTCTGCTATAAAACAGAATATTACCGACGAAGAGAAGGTGTTGTAGGTTAAGGCGGACAGATGGTGGATAAATAACTGTAATATATATAATTCTTTGGTGACTACTAAAGAGAAGAAAAGAATCATGTTTTTGTGTGCACATTTGTTTGTAAGCGGCAAGAAGTTGTCAGCCTGATTAAGAAAGGCTTTGGAAAGGAAACAGATGATGCTTCCAAAATGTATTTCTTTTTCGAAGAGGTCGACAAAATTTACAAGCAATGTCGCTAAATATGGCGATAAAATCATTTTAGGTAATTTTAAAGTAAAGGAGGTAGTGTAGGAGTAGACCACGTCTACTTATGGGCTTAATCTAATTGACCGTCCAATGAAAAAAATGTTATTATAGCTCGCAGATAACTCATAACAACGAAGAGATACTGTGAAGAGATCTAGAAATTGCAACAAACCGCAGGGAACTTTGTAAATCACGTACCTCTTATGAAAGATTATATATTTAGTGCTTGGGGCTAAAATATTACAAATTAATTATATTACAGAAAGCAGGTAAAAAACTTAACTTCCTGAAGAAAAATAAGAAGCAAATGGAAAAGTGCTATTCGTGTTAGGCCAACTAGAACTAAATAGAAAAATGTAGACATGACATAGTTGACATAGTTCGCCTTGTCTGTTCAAGAATATCTCAACTTTAACGTAGGGAGAGTGGGAGATTTTCTCGTAGGTGGACTACACATTCAGTGTTTGCTATTGCCTGCCCAAGGGATAACTGATATACTCATACATAGCTTATAGAAGCACCTTAAGCGACAAAATATACAGAGCCAATTTCGGTTTTGGCATGGGCAGGTTGTGCATAATGACCTTTTTCGTTCGCTGCAAAGTAAACAATTTCACAGAAACCTTTAAGTCAAAAAATTATTCGGATGATGTCTTCTTTAGATAAATGTGTCATGTAAAGTTTTAAAATCATACTTGAGAATATTGCCCGAAACTCGCAAACGAATGCCACAGGCTTGCATTTGCAAGTATGAAAACAGAAGCAACTAAGCAACTAAGCAAATAATAGAGACAATATTAAGCAAGACAGGAGGGGTCAATAATACATTGGCAACTCGGATCTAACGTCCCAACTGGAAGCTATGACTCTCCTATGCCTTGAACTGCCTCTACGCGGGTTAAAGTTTACAAACACGATTTACATTTACAATATAAAAGAAGAAAATTTTAATTTTCGTCAAATTAAACTGAAAAAATAACAGGTGAGTAGACAAGAGTGCTTTTTATCGACTAGTGGAAAAAGTTTTGCGCTGTAAAAAAATTTTATATAGCCTATCAGAGTTGCCAGGTAAAATAAAAGCGTCGTAACCACCATTTGATTTCTTTTATTACTTTTTGACTGATGAATTCATGAAATATCTAGTTAATGGAACGAATTTGTATGCGAGCCAGCAGAACATCGAAACTCGAAACTTGGTCGCTAATAAACAAGAAGTTCAACAATTCTTCGGAATCATGTTTTTCATGTCTGCGTATCGTTATCCAAATATTCGTTCTTACTGGGGAAGACATTCGTTCCAAATAATCAGGACTACAATGAATCGATTGAGATTCGAATAAATGAGCCAGTTCTTTCATTGAGTTCGACCACTAATAATCCATTTTAATGAAGGTCTGTTTCGGTGCTTCATAGTCTTTGTGTAGACAGATGTGTACTACGCAAATGTGTGGCAACCCCACCCGTCAATACATGCCAGCCAAACTACATAAATGGGGAACCAAGCCTTTCGTTTTATGTGATCACATGCTTTTGAAATTTACTCTGGCGCAGGAGACAATATGGTACCAGAAAATGCACCAGATCTCGGAGCTTCGTCAAATGTCGTTGTTCGTCTGTCTAACGAAATCCCAAAAAACGTAAGTCACATTGTATATTTTGATAATTTTTACTTGACATTGGGTTTGAAGATCTAAAAAAATTTGTTCCAACTAGTTTGAGAACCGTGCGGTCAAATCGAGTACCAAACATTAAACTGTCGAGCGATGCTGAACTGACAAAGTAAAAACTTGAGCGAAGGTATTTCGAAGTTCTACTTCTTTGAACATATATTGGTTTCAAACCGTTTATCTCTTGCAAGCTTGGTTTACCACCCTTGAAATCCTAATTTCGAACCGAACAAAAAACCTAGAGTTCGTCCAATGTCATCACCAATACCACAATCCTCGAAGGCAAAGAAATGTTGTTTTCCGACTCCAGAGGTTCGATATGATAACGTGAGCCACTGGTGCGTGTTTAAGGGCCGCAAGGGCAAAAAAACATGCAATTATACGGAATGTAAGTCAGAAAACCAAGCATATTGCATGATATTATAACTGAGCCTCTGCAATTCAACCACAAAGTCGTGCTTCCTTGCTTCCCATCAACGTTAATGTTAAATACATTTTTCATATTTTTTTTCGCCTTTTAATAAACTAATATTTAATAAACTATTATTTCCATATGGTACACCACCGGTATAATTATTTTTACCGTTAAAATATGAGAACTTCATTTAATCAAAAAATTTATTTCAGATTTGTTTTTTATTTTATTGATTTATTTTAGGTAATCGCTCATCGCAATCGCAATCGCAATCTATATATGTAGAACCCCTTATGATTCGAGTTCTGCATAACGACACGCCGAAACATGAATGGAAATGGACGCGATGACGGATAAAATTAGCTTTCGCTATTTTGAACGCAAGATATTTCAAACGATTTTTGATCCACTTTGTGTTGACGGAATTTGACATCGACCTGATCAAAAAAATACACATGCGTGGCATGGATATATATAGCGAATGAATTTTAACACTCTCTAAACACTTTGATTCAAAGCGTTGACACTATAGATGAAGGCTTCGTCTTACATTATGCATCTAAGTGAAATAGCCATCAACCGTCTTAATGGGGGTAACCGGAAACAGTAAGCTTGTAAAAACTGAAGTCCTGCCCGGACTTTAGCACTATTTAAGTAAGTAAGTAATTATTCCATCATAAGACACACTTTATCAACCTAACTCTTACTAATGTATCCTGCACACCACATGTGTCCTCTATATGCTTAAGTTAATTACAATATTAAGGGAAAACCATGTTCAATAAACGTAGCTTGGTCAGGTAAATAAACTATCATGCGCTGTTCAACAACTTAATGTCACGGCTTACATTGGTCGTTATCGTCAAAATTCCCGCGCTTAAACGGCCACTTCTGCTGCCCATTGACACTTTATTTAGCGAGCGTACATATTGACAAGCTGCTCTAAGAGTTCGAATTAGCTATTTCACAAGTCAATTTAAATTTTATGGTTTTCTTACAAGACATTCACTTGGAAAGTTGTGCGTGTCAATAGTTTCATCTCAACGATGCATATCACCTCTGTAGCGCGAACTCAATTCCAAACACAATTGACCCCCATCCCAGGTGCAGCAGTATCAAAAAGTTAGCATTTGATTTTGATTTGATTTGAGAAAAGGAACAAAAAAAAAATGGTAAAAAAGAAACCCACATAATTTATAATCAAAGAATGCACCACACCATCCATGTAGCGGCACGTTACACTAATGTGTGAAATGCGAATCCCAGTGATTGGCATTCAATTGCCATTGTTTTGAGGTGCGCGCAGATAGCTACTTCAAGTCCCACGGTCAGACTTTCACCCAAAGGCGAGTACATTACGATTAAGATGATCCCATCAGTGCGCAAGTAAAGAAAATAACAATAGCACACATTCACTTGTCGTTGCTTGGCAGCTATAAAAAAAATGTATCTATAGCCTACGAGTATTTTATGTGGGCTATAAGATGAGGCCCTTGGCCAACTTCCGGATGACGACTTTCTTATATTTATTTATGTGTATACCAGGAATGCACCTCACGTGTGTGTGCGGTCATTACACAATTTCGGCCTGTGCGTCGAAGAAGTGAATGGCGATGACGCCTTATATAACCAACGAATGATTTCTCCAGAAAAAGAAAAACATTCACAATCACATGACTAGGTGGAACAAGACTCCAAAAGTTCTGAAGTTAAAACTCCAACAACCGCTCCTGCGAAACTCTGAAAACGATAATGACGACAGAAACGACGTAAAGCGAAAAGACATTTTAGTATTACCTCAAAAGAATTTTCATTACGTAACCAGCTGTTCAGAAATCAACGTTGCCCATACGCAGACCAACCAGGTGGTTTCTTTGCGATCTCCGGTAGCCAAAACTTTCTTTCAATTTTGAAAGAGAAAGGGAATTCCGACAGCCAACAATCATCACTGGGTCATCATTCCGAATGAAGCTGACGATTTACATCTGGTACTTCGATTATGGAGAATAGTGATTTGCCTCTTAATTAACACCAATCCGATTGTCCATCATTTTCTTTTTTTTTATTATTATTATTTTTGAGAAATTTGCGCGAAATTTGACTACCAACGGAATGCCCCATGCTGTCGGAATTTCAATGCGAATTCCGATGAGCAAAATTCATCTATGTCGCATTCATATGTTGAAGTTCAAGTCGAAAATGGATAACAAAGTGGGTGTACTGATAGAAATGGAAGTTAGATACTGCAGATACCTTACGAGTATGTACTTTAATTCTGTTCACACTGGCAATTTTGCATATCTAAAGAACTTGGAGAAATTTGTTGTTTTGGATTTTGCTATTTCCGTTTACAAGAAAAAAAAAAAATGACAAAAAAACTTTCATCGCGGGTGAACAAGAGGTCATTAAGTAATAAATTCTGAATGAGACTTGATTCATGCAATATTCCTTAATACTCACAAGAGAAATTTTTTATTTTTTTTAGTCATGGTTTTATAAGTAGGAGATGTGCCTGCACATATAGTGAAAATCAGAAAAAAAAAACCTAAATAAATATTCACACAAATTTGTGAGCAGAGGTAGGCAAGTGCTACTTTTTCGAAAGATTTATAGAAATCTTTCAATGAAGAATGACCTTGCCTGAGAATTTTTTGTTTTTTTTTTCTTTTGTAGACCTAGATAAAGTATCTTATTTTTCTCAGTAACAATAGAAAATGTATGTGCATACGTATAAATAAAATTTTAAGGTATAAAGCCTACTGAAGAAAGGTTGCTTATTATGAAAAATTACAAAGACATCCTATCACCGCAGAGATTTAGTTCTTTTCTTGATCATTATAAATTTGAATTCATTTGACTAATTAGAAATAATATTGTGACTTTGACAGAACTAACTGTAAAGGTAGTGATCCACTTACCTTTTTTTTACGAATGTAGAACTATTACATGAAGGTATGTAGGAAAAAGTAGAGCATTCTTTAGATGAAGACCATAGCCCCATTATTTTGTTTCAGAAAATAATTAGCTTATTTTGTATGATGCAACGTACGTGGCCTTTGTTCTAAGACAAAATCAGTGACAATTATTTTTATTTCCAAATGTAATCAGACAAAAATTAGCCCAATTCTTTCATTAATAGATTTCCTGATCAGGTTAACTTTCAGTCATGCTTCCGTTCTTGATTTTTAGGTTCAGTTTGGGTTTTGATTATTATGAATAGATTTACGTTAAGAAAACGTGTTCATGTCAATCAAACTTATTTTAAAAATCGGCCTTCAATTTGCGAAACTTTAAGAAGACTACATGATTTCTGGTCTTCATAATCGGCTGAGCTGGCTATTCGTCACATTGTGGATACATTTTTTTACTACATACACTTAACATGAAAAAAAAAAAAAAAAAAAAAAAAAAAAAAAAAAACAGTAGGTAGCCACTGTGAGTGAAAGATCCGTGATTGTCAACTCGCCATCGATTCACGAGGTTCAGAATATTGGCAAAAATATTTGTTGAGATCCTTCACTATCTGTCTATATCGTTTCGAGCAGTCGGTACAATTTTTTATAACTCGATCTAATATATGCGGCGTTATTCCGGCAAAAGTGTGTTGAATATTGGCCTCGACCTCATCCAAAGTGATTGGCTTGTCAGCGTAGACTAAGGACTTGACGTAGCCACAGGAAAAATTTATTACTCTCGTTATTTTAGAAGTAAAGAGTGGCCTCTGTGATGTTTGATTTTCCAGGGTTCTATTTTTGGCAGCTCAAGCGTGATTTGTGACATCTTTCAAAGTCAAACATACTCAGTTAATATTGCCATTTTATCATTGAAAGGTTTACACCTTAACAATGCTTACAAATTCTTGGTCTGTGAAAAATGATTTTTTCACATTTTGACCATTTTACGGTCGTCATAATCGACCTATTTAGCAAATAATTCAAGCAAAAATGACAAAATTTCAGGCTTTTGGACATCAAGCTATCTACATGTTTGTGTGGAATGCATAGAGAGGAAAATATTGCCGCTGTATCCACCATTGTCAATGAAGACCGTGATTAGTCTAACACGCCCCGTTTGTCCGTGCCGTTTTATAGTAAAACACAAATTTTTTGCAAAATTCAACTTTATTTATCAAAATAGTTGCCTTCGAGGGCGATACACTGATTGAAACGATTTTTCAATCTTTCGATACCAGTTTTGTAGTACGATTACGGTTTAGCCTCAAAATAGGCCTCTGTTTCGGCGATTGCTTCTTCATCGGTCTTAAATCTCTTTCCGGCGAGCATTCTTTTGAGGTCTGCGAACAGAAAATAGTCGCTGGTGGACAAATCTGGGGAATACGGTGGGTGGGGAAGCAATTCGTAGCCGAATTCATTCAATTTTGCCATCGTTTTCATCGACTTGTGACACGGTGCATTGTCTTGATGAAACAGCGCTTTTTTTTTCTTCAAATTTTTTCTTCGATTTCAACAAACGCTCCAACAACGCAACGTAATAGTCGCTGTTAATAGTCTGCCCCTTTTGAAGATAGTCGATGAAAATTATTCCATGTGTATCCCAAAATACGGATGTCATAACTTTGCCAGCCGACTGTTGAGTTTTTGGTCGTTTTGGACGAGGTTCGTCGCTTGTTCGCCACTCAGCTGACTACCGACTTGACTCTGGTGTGAAGTAATGGAGCCAAGTTTCATCCATTATCACATACCGACGCAAAAATTCGGCTTTATTGCTGTTGAACAGCTTTAAACACTCCTCTGAATCATCAACACATTGCTGTTTTTGGTCGACTGTGAGCAAACGCGGCACCCACTTTGAACAGAGCTTTCGCATGTCCAAATATTCATGTATGATATATCCAACACGCTCTTTTGATATGAAGATCGCTATCTCGATCAATTTCACTTTGATGTTTTTATCTGAAACAGCCGCTTTTGGACGTCCACTGCGTGCATCATGTTTGGTGCTTGTATGACCACTTTTAAATTTTTCAATCCACTTGCGTTCGGCTGGTACAGAGTCCGGGTAACACTTATCAAGCCATTTCTTTGCATCGGCTGCATTTTTTCCCATCAAAAAGCAATGATAAATCAACACACGAAATGGCTTTGAATCCATTTTTTTCACAATAACTAATCGTACGACAGCTGTCAAATTTATACACGTATCTTTTGAAGGTTGGTACTAACTGAAAATGATATGGATTTAATTAAAGTGGTGCCCTCTTTTAGAAACGGCACGGCCTTTTTACAATATTATTTGTCGACGTTCGCCTCAAATCGGATTGTGGAAGATTTTACGCGAGGATCTTGGTTTAAAACCTTGCAAAATACAGCTCGGTCAAGAACTGAAGTCATTGTGGCAGAATCGAGCTTTCGGTGAGAGTGCCATATTTAGTCCGACGAACAACCTCAGGCAACACAAAAGCGGAATGACTGGCCCTTATAGCAAGAGTATTTAAAGATCTTAACATACACAAGTTCACTGGTCCAGATGGTGTATCTCCCCTTCTTCTGAAGAGGTGTTCTTCCTCCAAATCCGACTCTTTAGGACTCTTTCCGGGCATTTGCCGTTAACAGTGGTAACATTTTTTCACTCTTTCAACAGACTCATTCCACTTTCATCTCTTCTTTCCAAGGTTGAGGAAACGCTGATTAACTGCCAGCTGATTCAATATCTCGAAACATGTAGTATTTAGATGGCACGTCTCACCGAAAAGTGGAACTCAAGTGTACATCAATCTAGCGAAAGAACTTGGTATTTCTAAGTCATTTGGCAGAGTTTAGCATCAGGCTCTTTTGTATAAAGTGCGTGTTTTTAGGATCGATGGCTCCCTTCTTCATTCATTCATTGATATTCACAAAATAAATGCTGGTTTGCCCCAGGGCTCCGTTCTGTCTCCGACCCTCTTTTTAATTTTCATTAACGATCTCTTGTCTGCTGCTTCCAATTCAATATATTCCTTTGCTGATGACAGTACTATCTGCTTTTCATATTCATCCCCGGACTCATGTCTCTGCACTTCGACTGTACTACGGAAACGGCAGCGTATGTTTAATTCATAAAATTCTGAGCATAACCAATTTGGGAACTTTCAACAAAGTGGAATTTAAAGCTTCCAGAACTCAATTCTGTTTGCTGCCTTTGAGCGAAACCTAAACACCATTATCCATGAATTGCACTAGCCTCGTCGAAACCGAAAAACTTTCTATGTTGTTCTATTTTTTTCCGTTCTATGTTGTCTAGGTTTCCTCATGTGTTGTAACAATATTTCACCACATCGAATCTGGACTCTAAGGCATTCATCCACCCAAAATTGGAGTATAATCCCCACATCTGGGCAGGTGTCCCTAAATCATTTCTGCATCTGCTAAATAGGATTCAAAACCGTGCAGTAAAACTCATACGATTAGGTGGTGCTTATATCGGTCAGTCAATTAAAACCTTTGAACAACAACGTAATGTCTCCTGCTGCCTCATCATGTTCGAGCGATATTTCACCATCACTGCTCCAAAACACAATGCCGGTATCACTCCAACCCTTCAAACCTTCAACAGTAACTCTCTTTCGGACGTATTCTGAAATATTATGATTCGTTCCTAAGCCCTACAACTCGCTTATGGAATGACGATTTGAAAAGTAACCAAATTTTAAACAGCCATTTAACATCTTTTAGGAAGATGTCTTAGTTATAAGTTCTTTTACTGATCGAGGCCGAAAAATATATTCAACTTTAGACAGGAAAGTAAATCATTAACTTCGTTGAATCATTATACATTGGTACCATCCTCGAATCAGAGAATACTCAATGTCCGAAGTACTCGTAATGTTATTGTGTTTGGAAATTACAAAAAGCTCACGAGCTAAAACATTTCCTTTTTCAAGATTTGCCAGCATAACAGAGTTTCCTACTTGAAATGCAGAAGTGAGCAAGTTTTTCCTTTTGATGACCTTTACTATATTCGCTAAGTCTTGTAGCCTATAGTTCCAGGACTGGTTTCTGAAATTTAAAATCATAATTTGTAAAACTGCTAGGTACCAGTGATACAGTTCGATCTATACATTTTTCGAATCTTGATCAATTGTTGTATGCGGCAACACATTCGGGCTGCCTAAATCTTGTGGATTTTCTGGATACCTAAAGTTCAATAATCTCCAGTACTTCACTAGTAAATGAGCGAACAGCCAATTTGATTTCGATTGTGAGCAACATGATTACTGATTTCTTGCCGCACATAACGCTTAAATCTTTCCCAGTTGGCATGTTTGCAGTTAATGAGTAGATTATCATTTTGAACAGGAGTAAAAAGAACGTTGCATAACACTGGTAAGGTATCTGTACTAAGATCATTACTAACCATGGGTAGGCTAAAAATTTCTGGTGTATTATTCAAAATAAAGGCCTATTGTTGACTGGTAAGACCGATTATTGTTAGTGAGCAGAAAAAAATATATGAAACGAATGGCTTTCATGTTGATCGAGACAAAGTGACAAAGGTCCCTGCAAACAAGCATCGTGAGACTCAATTCCAACAATAATGCAATATTTGGTGTGGTCTGGACGCTCGTACCATCATAATGAGTAAAAGTCTTGTCTTGCTTAAAAGTTGAAGTTTATGGCTCTTTAAAAAGTCCTTCATTTGTATATACTCGTATGGAATTGATCAGAGCCCAAATACCTGAATGTTAGATGGTTATCTTTCCGCTTTTCAATAAGCAACGGCTTGCAAAAGTACCAGGTATTTAAATGCGTATTTTTCATTAAAGGCAAGAAGTTTTGAGTCTAAGGAGTGAAAATTCGCATGAGCGCTAAATTTGCAAATATCTGTCTTTTATTTACACCCGCCCTACCGTGAGAGAGAGATAGTGGTACCAAGGATTGGTTTTAGAGCTTATCGGTGAAACATAAGCTTAAAGCCTTAAATAAAATGTAAGGGTAAGCGTATGGTATTTTAACTCAAAATAATAAAAGGCAGACATAGATGTTGCCTTCATAAGTTGCTCCTCAAGTATCCTGGATGTTCGAATATTCCGATGGATGGAATTTGACTCAAATACAAAGGTGCGAATGTAGATATGCTTCAAGCCAGTAAGAAAATACTTTGAGGAAGGCTGAACTAACAAGAGACTATCCGGGCCTTTACCGATCAAGTGCCACATAACGTCAACCTGCGCGGCTATCATCTTGTCCTAAGCCTTAGTAGCAACGTAAGCGACAAGCCATCAGAGAAAGCATCTTAATGATTAACATTCTGCTATTTGGCAAAATGAATTCTTCGACGAGCCATTGGACGATGATGGGCAACAATTCCGTCTAGTCAGAAAGGCCATATCCGAACTCCTATAAGGCTGTCAGAACTGGTGATCTAGCTGCCGTGTTTTTTAGGGCAGCTGGTAATAGCTTTATGAAGAATATGTATCAAATTATTTCGTAAATATGGTCAGGCATTCACAAGCCAGACAAATTGAAGTTCAGCATTTTATGTCCGATCCTGAAAAAAGAAAACCTTCTAGTCTCCACCTACTGTAGACACATCAGTCTCCTCAATAGCAGTTACAAGATCTTCTCTATTACACTCTGTTTCGCCTCAAATAATTTGTCAGTCAGCTGTGGGGTACTTTGTGATGCGGCATTAGGGCAGATCTCAAAATCAAGCTCAAAATCAATCTTTTTCCAAATTTTAGATTAAATCATATCACATCACATCCTAATGGTGTTCGCCATATAAATTTGTTGCACTCGTAATATATGAGGTAATTTTCCTACTATATATCCCACAAAGGCTACCAACGCAAACCGGACCAAATATGAGACATGAACTCTTCAGCGCCATAAAATAGAGCTGGGATGAACAAGTCTTATTTAGAGTCACCTTGGATTTTCGGAATAGGACTTACTACTCAATTACCTTCTAAAATAAAGAAACAGCTATTAACTGTTAGCAGAATATATGGGTAAACAAAGTCCATCACTTACTCGAAATTATAGCTTTCGACTGTGAAGTTCTTTCTGATTCTTCGATGTTGTGTGTCCCTTCTTGTTGAAAGAACATACTTAGTTTTACCCTTATTCTGGCAGCTGGCGTTTCAATACTAGCCAACGCACCAGTTGTGAGTTCCGCACAATTGTTTTAAACATTATGTTCAGAAAACCTTTTTTGGAATCGAACTTATCAGTAAAGTCGCTGCCGATCTTGACGAAACAGCGAAAATTCTCCATCATCAGTATTATAGTATATGGGAGCATGCAGTTGTCTGACCAGATCTGAGAAATGTGTTGACTCATGCTTTCCACAAAGTGATTTCCAGCAGCTTTGAATACCTCAGCAGGTAAGCGGTCAGGTCCAGCTGATTTGTTGGATTTCAGCTCAGATATTCCTGTTCTTACTTCATTTTGTTTAAGTGGTTGGAAGTTTTGGCTATCATCATTTAAGTTGAATGGCCTATTCTGCCTGAAGGCGGAACGTTGGGTTTCGTCACTGTTATACAGTCTGTTGAAAAAGTTTTTCCATATCCACCGAATTTGAATCTCTATAAAGTTATTCTCTTCATTTCTACAGGCTTCTGTATGGGTTTTCTTGTCCTGGCATGTTATTGTCAGAATATTGTTTATGAATCAACTCTCAGTCTTGCAACAACTACAGACAATAAATGTTCTCTAATATGCCCGTGCTCAAGGGATTAAAATTCACTTCAATTATTTTCACATGGTGCAAGTGAAGTAAAATGAGGTCAAGCATATGCGTAAACTTTTGAAGGCTCCAATTCTTCACACTTATAAAGGACCAACGAGTTTTTAGTCGAAACAAACCATTCATCGGCTATAGGCCGAATTGTATTCGTCGCTAATACAATCCTTTTGCCCAATATATCCGTACTCTTGTATACTTTGTGTAATTTATAAGTATGCTATGTGGCAGCCATATTATTGTTTGATATATGAGCTTTAAATGGGTAAAATATTGCCATGTACAAACACATTGAAAAAAGAATGCATCATCGAAATGCTCCCCCGGAAAATACTTCGCAACGTAACTCATAGGCGTTTTAACAGCGATCTCATGTTGGCAAGTATTGAATCGACGGGGATCTTTTTTCGAATGGCACATTTTTCCAGACTGCTCAGCGTTGATCCTGTTCACATGGGGACATGTGATTTGAATTATTAAATACATTTGATTGCTGATCGACAATACTCGTATCCTGTTCCTGAGCAATAGGAGCGTTCACATTTTTATCTTCAGATTCTGATGATCATCATCAATTTTAACTTTATCAATAAAGTTACTTTCAGATTGATCTAAGAGCGACAGCTAACAAAATTGTGTTAAACTCATGCGTGAATAGCACTTACGGCATGTAAAAACAAAAAAAAAAAAAAAAAAAAAACAATTTAGCCGCAAAATTCCAACAAAAATAAATCCACAAGAATAGTTATTTCACTTAAAAAATTAATACTTACTTCGATAAATATGGGCGTCTTTTTCATGATTTTTCACTCATTTAAAGTCAATGAATAAACAAAAGTATATAGTAAAGGAACGGCGGAAAACTAAACGCACAATTGATGCGTATAGGAGCGACTTTCCAGGAAGTGTACAAGAAGAATGAGACCATTGGCCCGAACCACGACCTGGAAAATCGAGTCCTTGTGCACAGTTTCTATCTTCGAAATGAAATTGTGAACTGGCGAATCGAGAACTCGGGTTTCACCCAGTTCAGTGACGAGAATATGGCAAATAATGTCATTGCTTATGAAAGGGAACAACCCCCGTTCATTTCGAAATAAGAGCTTCAAACGATCTTCTACACAATTAGAAGTAAGAAATCAGTGGGAACCGAAGGAATACCGAACATTGTGCTTCGACATCTCCCACTAGAAGCGGTGGACATTTATAAGACCCTGTTTAACAATGCAATGAATAATGCACATTATCCAGCGCATTGGAAAACTGCGGTGGTACATCCCATCCCCAAAAGGGATAAATCTAGTCCGGCGAATCTCCGGTCGATCAGTCTCCTTCCAAACATCAGGAAGGTTTTCGGAAAAGTTATCAATAGAGTGCTGACTAAGTAGGTTGAGGGCAAAAATATAGTTCCGGATAATCAGTTCGGTTTCAAGGCGGGGCATGATGTCATTCATGCCGCGTCTAAGCTGGGTTCTGATATCCAATGGAACAAAGCCAAGAAACAGTGCACGGGTGCCTGCCTGATTGATTTGGAGAAGGCTTTCGATACCGTACGGTTAGATGGACTCTTCTACAAGTTGAACAGACTGGGCACTAGTAAGCCACTGCTGTATATTCTTTTCAATATGCTCACAGATAGACAGTTCATCGTGAATACTGGCGATGTGACTTCTACTTGGACATTCAACATTAAAAACGGTCTGCAACAAGGTGCGGTTAATTCGCCAATCCTTTTCAACATTTACACAAGTGATCTGATAGCATCACTTCACCATGCCAAAGCGTGCGCAGACGACTTAATCGCGTACAGATCAGGTCCAAAGATTGAGGTTATAAACATTATTTTGCAGCGTGACTTCGATAAAATTAAACAATGTTGCGTCTGGAAGTTGAAGATCAACTTTCAGATGTCGGAAACCATTCTGTTTAGGACGCCTTTGTCTGGGGTCTCTGCGGATACCAGAAAGAATTGGCGAAAGTCTCGGATCGTGGGACGACACGGGCAGCCACTTGCTTGTGGAAATGTAGTCAGATACCTTGGGATTTGGCTAGATCAATATCTACATTTTAACAAACATATAGATGTTGCTCTGGCCAGAGCCAAAGGTGCTTTTGCCCTTACAAAGAGACTGTTTTATAACAGGCAACTTGATGAGAGGGTAAAAGTGATCTCCTACATGGCCCTTATCCGTGCTATGCTTGTATTTGGTTGTTCCGTGTAGTTCAACGTGAGAGCAAGTTTCTTTGGAAAGATTCGGGTGTTTGAGAGGGCTTGTCTTCGCCTATACAGAACACCAGAGTCTGAGTACATAAAATGAGGTCTTGTACAATAGGGCTAACCTAATAAGAGTGGACAATTTTGTTATTAAGTTGACTCGAAGGCACATTGCAAGAGCAATGACCTCGTCGAATAACCTGATCTTTGGGGCTTATTACCCCAATTATATGTATCACAAGAGAGTTCGCTTTGACGGCTTTATTCCTCCAGAAGCGTTCCTCTACCTCGACATGAAAGGTCGAGCGTCTCCGGTTCAGTAGGACGGTAAGGAATCGCGACATGAGGGATGTTGCTCGACAACACCAACAATTTTGGTGGCTTGTTAAAGGAGCGGAATCTACGTCGTCTAATTCCTCTAGCACTAGTTAGCTTCGTTAAGGAGCAGAGTCGGCAGCCTAATTTTCTAGCCGTGGCCGACTTACATAGATTTAGGTAGGATTAGTATAGTTTTAAGGGGGGGGGGAATATGCATATATATATATATATATATATATATAAAAAAAATTATAAAACAACAAAGAGATGGGTAACCTTCGGGTAACTTCTTCTCACAAAAAAAAAAAATAATATCTAAATGATAAGATAATATTAAGTAGCTTAAGTAGCCTAAGTAGATTAAGAATAGTGTTTTTAGTTTTTAAGTTTTAGTTTTAAGTTTTAGTTTTAAGTTTTAAAAGATGATAAAAAAAATAAGTCAATTTACTAATTTTTGTAACAAATTTATTTTATTAGTTTTAATTCTATTTAATACAAAATAACATCAAAATCAAATGTACGAAACGTCGAAAGACAAATTTTAATTGTTAGGTTTAACTTAGAGTGTCCACATGGGGCCAATAAGTTAGAATAAGAAAATTTTAAGTTAATTAAGCTTATTTTTAAGCGTTTTTTTTTTGTATAGCATGTAAGAGTTATTGAATTTAATTAAATCAAAATGCATATTAAATGAAAAAATGAAATGCACAATTGATGCGTATCGGTCTTAGATTGAAACTTTCGTTAATTTTCTCAGAATATTTTTTTTTTTTTTTTTAAATGTACCCGCACAATTGTGTACTACCGGTCTGGAAGGATTAAAAAGGCAAGTGAGCATTTGGGAGCCCGCGAAGGTAGGTGTATTTCCTAAGCCTCACAACAAATTCACATCTGTGGTATTCTTCATAGTAAATGTTCCATACTTCTTTTTTCAATTAAATGCGATTTCATTTATTGCTGTATAAATTCTTTGCAACATAAAATAAATTTTACAAAGTAGTAACTTAAAATTTATAAAGTATCTGCAAATCTATAGTTTATAGGGAACTAGAGGCAAAAGCAGTGAACAAAGTACAGATCATATAGATCAATTACAGAGCCAAAATATTTTAAAATATATTTATTTAATTAATTTTTCAGAAAAATGAATATGTTTCCTTATATTCTTATTTCAGGAGGGCGTAAAAAAATGTAAAAAAAATTTTAGATTGTAGTGTGGTACAGAAAACAAATATTTTTTGTTGATTCTTAGGTTGTAGCTAGAACAGCATCGATTCAATAGATAGCCAGATCTCATGAAAAATATTTTTAATAAATTCATGTGCCTTAATGACAGTATCTTAAGGCTTCTGAAAATACTAGGCTATTTGATTGCCTTTTTTATTGCTAATAAGACGGATAACGTGTTTTTGAGAGACCAGAAGTGATTTTATTTTGTTGTTATGTGTACTCAAGATTAGAATGAACTACCTCATCGTTAATACACTTAAATAGATCCATGAGCAATATAATTTTAAAAAAAATATATATTTGCCTAGTTGCAGCTTTGAGATATCTTTTAAGTGCATCGATATGGGTCAAGCAAAACACCAAAATATTTAAAAGTTCTAAACTGCTCAATTTAGAAACACTTACCAGAGCATTCATGTGAGTCAAAAATTGTCTGAGAGCCTACCACCGAGTTACAAATTTGTTTGCTATGTATGCATTTGTTACACATTTCAGAATGAACAAAGAATTCTCCTAAGTCTACATAATTTTTGTTTTGTGACTTATAATAATTTAATACATCTTGAACCAGTGGCGTACAATTTTTATATCATGATTTATATCAGTAGAAAGATTTAAAGCAGAGTCACTATGGAAAGCATATGCCATATCTTTAGCGAATGCATTAACTTTGCTGCGATAATTTTGTAACAAAAGCGTATTAATAAAAATTAAGAAAAAAAAATCGGTCCAAGCACAGAACCTTGAGGAACTCTTATAAAAATAAAATTAAAAGAACTGAGTAGTCCATTTACTTTCACATAACCAATTATGCATTCTGCCCAAAACGCGCATCTATATACAATAGTTTCTCCAAAAGAATTCTGTGATCGACGATGTCAAAAGCTTATTGTTATGTCAATAAATAGAGCACTTTTGGGACAAAAGGGGTCGATTTCTTAACTTACATAGAAAGAATTTATTTAATTTTCTTCTGTAATGACAAGAAACCTAAGATTGTTTACAATAGCCGCAAAGGTTCACCACAATTAAATCAGCTTACAAAAATTTTGGGCACGCACTTTTCCGAGTAGTTAAGTCATAAATAGCATGCTAACCGCATATATCGGTTTGTACACTAAAAGTACATATATCTCGTCATACTAACTGTCAGATATAAAACCTATTTACCTTTGTACTTTTCTTTAGTCACGAACCATAAAAATGGGCGTTGGCAGTAGGTAATCTGTTCATATACCATTTTATTTGAAAACTATCATTACATTGTTCGTAATTAATGATAATCACATGGCGCTCATGAAACGTTTTGACACGCGACTTGTTGAAAATCAAAATTTAACTTAGTGTTAAATTATTGGAGCCAGTTACCAATTAAGGTGATCACGTTTACAGTGTGCACTTGAAATCGAACAAGTGAGCCGATGACTTTGATCGCTGTCAATTTACGAGTATAATTTATTGGCTTGTTTTGCAGCCACCCAGGTCGTTGACCCAATTTTCCAAATTCAAGACTAAAGCCTTAAAGGGTGCGGTAGGCGCTCTTAAGTGAGTCCCATTTGAAATTGAATATATCTTGCGCAAGTTGGTGTGGATATCTTGAAGCTGGAAAAGAGAGGTTGAAATGAATTTATATACTTATCTGGCAGTTGGTTTTTTATTCTCTGCATCTGCATCCTCTTGATCGCTATTCGAAAAGAAAATAAATAAAAAAAAAAAAATTAAAAACAAATAAAAAAAAAACAGTTTCTTCAAATCTATAGTGCGTATGTGTGTTTAGTGAAAATCTAAGTAGAGAGCAGTAGCAAGATACAGCATTGGTGGGGGGTCAAGATGATCGCTTTCTCCACATGCCGATAAATTGTGTCGCGATCGGCGAGTGGAAATGGCAGATTTTTCCTCACCTCTGCAGAGTAACTAATAAAATTTTATTAGAAAAGGAAATTCGTTTATTATAGAAAATTTTGAGAGAGTATGTGATTTCGGCATGCTTGCGCTTATAATTTGATTATGGATATATCGTTGATTAAAGTTTTCTCCTTTGTTTCCCTGTTTAGGATCCTGGTTTGTTGAAGAATTTTGATGGCAGACGAAATATTAAGATCTATATTTACTGGTGACACAAGTAGATTATTTTAATTTTATTATTTCATTTTGGAATATGTTTTGAGAATAAAATATCAATGCAAATGGTGCCTGTTTCCCTGGTCTCACTGGTTTCGATCTCCCAGCAGGGATAAGTTTCGTGCAGTAATCAAAGAAAGTCCCTTAACATTCACGGCTAGTGATATCAAGCAAACCGGAAGAAGCCTTACATACTCGTATTATTCAAACCAATTTTGAAGACCGGCCTTTAATTTGCGAAAAGATTACGTGATGTTTTCGGTCTTTATTATCGAGTAACAGAGTTCACTATTCGTCACAAGGTGGATAAATTTCCTGTATCAAACATTCTATGGTATGATACATGATCCAAAGCCAATAGCGCCAATATAGCATACTACTGTATATAATGTGCTTATAGAAAGGCTCGTAGACGCTGTGAATGGAGATGTGTCGAAAAGTGCAAAATTGTTATTTCGACGTCAATAAAGACAATCTTCATCCGTCCACTACGTAGACAATTTTTTGAAAATATATTGGCTTACATCCGTTTAAGATTCATCTGGTGCAGAAATCAAGGACACACACCCCAACAATACGCTGCTTGGTATGATTTTCAAGCTGGCGGTGGTAATTAAAACATAGTGACAATCTTGACAGTCTTATACAATTAGCTTAACTAATTGGAAAGCTTAGTATGAGCTCAATGTGCGCAAAGCTACTTTGCGAATACATTCTCTGTGTAAGACTCATGTAAGCATGTTGTTGTGGCGAGGAAGACCTGACGAGAGATGTGGTTCAAAATCTGGTAGGAAGAATTAAAGGCGCGTTCCAAAAGAAGAACTACGTGTTGGTGATTTTCATGGATAATGAGAGTGCTTTTGACAACGCAACTTTTAACAGCATATGTAACTCAACCAGACAACACGGTGTGGGTGAATCACTAATTTTGTGGATAAAAGCAATGCTGATGAGCTCGGACACTGATCTCGAATGCTGATTGCGAGCAATCTGACATCTATGCATAAGCATATGTGAATGATATCGCTGTTACCCCTGTTGGATTGTGTCAAGCGAATATCGCCGATTAGTGCACTAGAAATGGGCTTTCAGTCAATACTCTGAGGCTGTTCTCTTTTCGAGTAGGAGGAATCTGACTGGTCGCCATAGAATTTTGTAAAAAAGCTACGTATTTGGGTGTCATCCTGGCAGTGCAAAAAACTGTTGGCAAAACATAAGGCCTGTCGCCAGTAAGGGTCTGCTGGAACAAATTCTCATGGAAATTTGCCATTGTTCCGTTTAACAGACTCTAAAGAATGGTCTGTCTCAGCGGCATGGTTGCTTTTCTTAGCACGCCCGAGTCTGCTCTAGGTGCATTGAATCTTCTTAGCACTCTCAAAGCCATCTTCTATTTAATAATAAAATCAGTGGTCTACGGTAAACACGCACTGGAGCTTTGATGACCTTACGCGACAGCTCTTCTTATGACTCTGATCTTACGGAAATGCTGCCTGATGCAATGACACCAGAACTCCTGCTGCATAGGGCTGATTTCGGTCAGAATCTCAGCAAAAAATGGAGTGCAGTCTGGTCTTCATGCGTGGCTTTAGAGGATGATAACATTTATTAGTAATCCTCGGTAGGAAAACTTGAGTCCCTATTCCAAGCGGACATATACGCAATCCTAATGGCAACCAATAGATTATGAAAAATCGATGAGGCAAATGCTAAACTTCACCATGCGTCTTTTCTGGGTTAAAATTGGGTCAAAACTTGCTACGCAGAGCGCAAAGGAGAGTTATTCATTTTACAAGCCTTAAATTGTCTGTTTACCGTCGCGAAAATCAAAAGCTTTATTATCCACCACCTGGATGGTTATGATACGGGATTCTGAGAGGGATTGAGGCTGACAAAAACTACGCCCGTTCCTTAAATTCGTAGTTCGTAGTCCTCCGATAGCAGACCTCCTCACTTAGTTACAAGTGGTCTAGGCTAATGTTAGCTATAAACAATTTTCAATACCAGATACATGCCTGCTTTTATCGGAGTATGATCAATTTGGCTTGGCACCAAGAGATGCAGAAAACGCGTAATTTCTACGACCTTGCAGTCAGATTTCTGCCTGCAGATTTAAACAGCCTGACTAAACTAAACAGGCTAAAATATCAAGATCATAATACTAGACAATGCCGTCATACGCTTGACAATCCTATACGGAAAAAAAAGTGATAAACCAACTAATGGCCTCAGATAGTAATGTATTCAATGTTGAAAACTCTTTCAAATGTTTAAAGGGCAATGGCCTTCGGATCTGCGCGTGGAATGTTTGGACACTTTAAAGGCCACGTGCTGGCGAGAAATAAGCAGAAGCCCTTGATTGCTATCACGCAGATATCATAATCACATTCGCACTAACATAAGCCTAATATGCGGCCATGCGCCTATAGAAGTCAAGGACGTTGCCACTAAAGAATGTTTCTAGGAACTATTCGAAAGATACGAGCAATGTCCGAAGTATGACGTTAAAAACGCAACAGGAAAGGAGGACATCTTGGTAGTGCAGTTTGTTAGCAAAGTCTACACCATACCACGTTTGGGAATAGACTTAGAATTATTGAATTTGCGCGAGACGAGGTATCACTAAAGCAAACACACTGTTTGCTCATCACAATATATACAAGGAACACGGTAGTTTCCGTATCATGATTTGCTAAATCAAATTGATCATTTTGTGAAAGATGTAAGGCATACCTCTAGTACTCTGAACATCCGAACATTCCGGGCAGCCAACATTGACTCGGCTCACCAACTTGTTATAACAACCAAGAACTACTGTGAGAACATATAACTAAGAAAGAGCCGCTCATGAGCTCTACTCAAAAGAGACGAGAAGAACATCGGCTTCTCCAGAAGAAGAAAAAATAGCAGAATAAGCGCGCAATCGAAAACATTGAGAGATTGTAAAAAAAAAAGTAAGGCTAGCAATGTCTTAGCTTAAATTAAAACAAACTTGCTGGACTTGACCACTCGCCGACCGAGGAATTCAAATTTGTCAGATCTGATCAGAAAAGTTTATGCCTGATGATTTGAATCTACTGCACAAACTATAGAGATATAACTCTCCCGATGTTGGGAAGAGGAAAGTCCACAAACAACAAAATCTTCACCATGGCTCAAGAAGCCCAAATTGGCACATACCATTTTATCGTTGATTTAAATGCCGCATATGACAGCATTTATAGAGACGAATTGTATAGAGTCAGGTCTAGTTTTGGCATCCCTGCCAAGTCCGTCCGTCTGTGCAGAATGACAATTGAAAGCGCTCACTGCTCCTTTAAGGTCGGTAAGGACTTAACCGAGACCTTTGATATCAGACAAGGTGATAAGCTCTCGTGTTACATCTTAGACATTTAACAATTGTGCGGAACTCACAAGTGAATACTGGAGGCACAATATTTAAGAAGCTTGTGCAACAACTAGCGTACGCCGATGATATCGACATAATTCGGGGATAGTAGCATGCTATCAGTAGTGCGTTCGTTATTAATAAAACGGAAACTGTCAAAGTGCGTTAAGTTTTAAATGAAGGCAAAACCAAGTACTTAAATGCTGTAAACATACAGAACATTATAGTCAACAGCTATAATTTCAAGAAAGTAAGTGACTCTGTTTTCCTTAGATCTACTATAAATTCTGCAAACAACACCTTAGCAGAAATAAAACGAGGAATCACCTTTATCCATTGCCGTTTTTTTTGGGCTTAAGAGGCAACTTAGAAAACTCTATATAAGATATTGATCATCCCTGCTTTGCCGCTGAAACTTTACTCTTTCGAAATTGGATGAAGATATTTGCGGTCGTTTCTAGAGAAAGAAATTTCACAAGATATTCGGAGGAAGAAAGCTGTACAACGGCATCGATCTAGACAGTAAACTGCGCATGTTACCTAAATACTGGTCTAACTGGAGAGGATTTTGAGTTGAGGTTCAGGTTCATCCCGAATTGCAGCGCCAATTAGGTCAGTAAGCAAGAGTTCATTCCATAATATGCTGGACGCATATTTGTCTAATTCAAATTACAAATCCACATACAATGTCCGATTTCTCACTTTTGGATCGTTTCCTTGCCTAGTCACAATATTTATAGCGGTCTTAGCCCTCTTACATGTCGCCTTGCAGTGTCGCCATTAATGCTATGCAGGATCTCTTCAGAATTCTAATGTTCATATAATATATCTACACTTCCTTGGCACATTTGCGTAGATTATCTACACAAAAATCAAGGTTTTCTCTCTTTCGCAAAAATGCAGATTGTTTTTCATGAAAATTCATATTGTTGTACGAAGGGATTTTTATTGCAAGATTTATGCCCACAATTTGCCGTACGATTCGAACTAGACCCACACTTGGGCATTCTGAAGAGTTATATCAGTATATTACCCGTTTTGACACTGTACCGGTGAACTTCAGTCCGGCAAGCTGAATTATCTGAGAGTTTTCGTTTGTATAAGCGTAGCTAGGCTTGAAATAGGCGTCACAAAGAGTGTCTTGGCATGACACTAATATTATTAATTCTCACATTCCCCCAACTATTCCCAACTTTTCTTCTTATAACTTTGGTTCTTAAAAACGCCACATAATCAGAGCTTTCAATCTTTCTATACTTTCAGAGGTCAAACTTCTTACAGAAGTTAAAATCATAAGAAAACAACAAAAATCGCACTTAAAAGTGAAATTGTGCTTCTCATTGGAACTTCTTTCATCAGAGGATCCAAAAGACACATCATGACAACTTTTGCTTTTTATGGTTATATTGACTTGTATTACAAGTATTATGTGTTTACACGACGGTCTTTATATCTTTACGTCGTGTTTACTCTTATTTACAAAAAGAAAAAAAAAATCGTAGATTTGACCAGAGATATGTATGCATATAGAAAGCATTGAACAAACAAAGTTTAAGGCTTAGTCCAGTTTTTCCATGTATAAAACCCATGACAACAAATTCAACCTTTGCATTGGAAAAACAGACAGGGCCGGATCCAATCGTCGAATATAAAATAGTCTGGCTTAAATTCAGACTGGGGCTTAAGCAGATACATTTTCTTTTTACATTGAGTTTTGTGCTTGTTTTATATTTTCCTTTTTTAGACTTTCGCTTTCGTCTCAAAGTTGGTGAACCTTAAGTTGTGGTTTGCTTTCAATCCAGATGTTCGAGGTATTTAAACGTGGCACGCATGCGCTACGATGCCACTTCGTGGCTTAGACCTACTAAGGTGATGATAATAGGTCTGCCGCAGTGGTGCTAATAAATGGAGCTAAGAGGTTAGTTGCGTTCGAGTGTGCATATAAGAAATATATAAATTTTACTTTTCGCGTACATTGTTTATTTATTTTTTCTCTTTTGTCTACTTTTTTCGAAAAAAATACTACAGCTGAACTCATCCTGCTTACCAAACTCAGGTACGGACTGACTTTTTGAACACTTTAGTGCAATGATAATCCTGTCAAATATAACTTTGTAAGTTCGGTTATTTCGCCAGTTGATAGTTATAAAAGTGCTTAAGCACGGAGCTTATTATGTGATTGGAAACATTTAGGAATGAAGAAAGATGAAATACGTGCAAGGAAAAGAATCAGCTTATGGTATCATAATTAAGGGCGAGTGTTTGTAGGTTTGTCCCGATATGCGCTAATGCACCGGCTGGAAGCATTCATATGACCTGGTTAGGACTTTCACGCCCCAAAAAAGTCGTCTTTGTTCGAACCCTTAACGATGACATTATGATCATGATGGTGGAGTTCAATGTGAAGGTAGGAAATGCTCAAACATGTTATAGGTATCCAGGACCTCAGAGCAAGACAACGACCGACTTCTGTGACGCCAATCGTGTAGTTTTAGTGGCGCCTTATTCAGCACCGGTCCTACAAGTATATAAGTAGGCTCTCATCTGATATAATAACGGGTGACCAGATAACAATGATAGTTTTCCCAATTGTTATGTTTCAGCAAATGTCAAAGTTACCAACGACATCCAGCTGTCAAAATATTCAGTAAGATTTGATATTTCATCATAAATCGGTTTACGTTTGCCGAACTCGAAAATATTATCGAAATGCCGGCTCAGTTGTAAATACGCAACGTAAATTTCGCTGTGAGATCGGTCGCCATCATGGCTTCATTGTGCAAGGCAAATTATCGAATCGTGGACAAATTTGAGCGCGACTATACTCTTTTGGATCTTAAGCCATCAACCAGACAGAGATTGGTGCAGAATGAAGACAATATAGACACCGTAGCGGCAGTATCGAAGAAGATTCAGAAATGTCAATTCGGCTCCGATTAGTTGAATTTTGTATCACTAAAGAGTCAACCGGGTTTATTTTGCGGTCAGATTTGAGCTTAAGCCCATAAAAGATTGCACTGACGCAAGAATTAAAGCCGGACAACCATACACAACGCCGTGAGTTCGCTAATTGGGCGCTGAAAATGTTGGCCAGAGATCTGGATTTTGGCCAAAAAATCGTCTTTTCGGACGAGGCCTATTTTTGAGTCAGCGACTATAACAACAAGCTAAATTGACATTACGAGAGCGAACAAAAACCACAAGTGTTCGGCCAAGCATCCATGCATCCACAAATACTGACTGATGCGGTTTATGGCATGGCAGTATCATCGAAATGAGGAATAAGACTCCGTTACTGTCAATGGTCTCAGTTATAATGTGTTAACTTTCTGTAGTCAAAACCCGATAACATCAATATATCCGAGCTGTGGTTCTAAAAGACAGCGCTACATGGCATACAAGCGACGCAACGCTCCATGTTGTGAAGGACAGATTTGGCGACTGTGTCATCTTACGGCGAGTGTTTATCAATTGGCCGCCGCCATCTTGTGATTTGACTCCACTCGATTATTTTCTCTGACGCTATGTCAAGCCTTTAGCCTAAGAAAACAAGCCAACCACGTTGGATAAGCTCGAGGCAAACATTTGACACGCTATTGCTGAAATCACGCCGTAAATATTACACTGACCGCTTGAAAGATTGCCAGTGAGGCCGATATGCTATTTCACACATAACGGCAGGAACGTAGCTTGAACCCTAAAATCAATTCTATATCTCACACCGTTGTTTTTTTATTTAAATTTTCCTATAGTTTTTATCTGGTCACATGTCGACGATTTAGAAGTTCCCTTCCTTGAGTTCAAATCCAACGGTGACCCAATCGCAAAATGGAATACTATTACAATTCATAGCTGGAGTAGCTTCGACCGTATTTATTAATAGCAACCGATCTGCTCACCTTACCGTAATATGCCTTAGTGCGTCAATAACTCAATACCAACTCCACAAGAGCACATCTGATCGATAAACGACCCCTAAAAATCTGGAAAAAGTGTTTTCGGAACCGAAAGGTAGATGTTTATATGAAGGGGGCGGAAAAACCGCAACAGACAAATCTTAGTAGTTACTTGAACGCAGTTCACTTAGAGCTTAAATTCCAGCAGCTATTTAAAGCCCCGAATTTTGACCACACCGGCCCTTAAATAAAAGTAAGTACAACGAAGCGTAAAACGAGATAAAAGTAAGAACATCAATTCAATGGCTTCATAGGCCGAAAAAACAGGAAACTGCTACCAACAAGCTTATCCAACTGACACCCAGTCATACTTGCTGCCATTGCATAAGAAGGAGTTCAGTACACAAAGGGAAAGGGGATCTATCGAAATGGTGCGAAACTATTTGCACGACACTTCGGAGGTGTCCAACTGTGCATTGAGTATTCACTGTAATTCAGAAATAATCTTCAAGTTATCGAAGAGGGACACTCTGATGGAAATTAAAACTCCTCAATTCAAAAACCTCCAACAATGGAGGCCTCTGTTAATTAATGTTCTTGCATCGAGCATATATACATATTTCTTATCTTTCTTACCTTTCTTATCCTTGCAAAGCAATGTGTTATGTGTATACTTGCGTATGTAGGACTATGTTTAAGCCTGTCATTGAAATAAAAAGGCCTTTCAATAGCATGTATTTCGGATACAATGGTAGTTTCTGACTTAATCAGTGAAAAATGTTGCAACTGTAAGCTGTAAGGCTCTCCTCCAAAGCGGATAGCAACAAAGATACAATTTAACACTGATTCTTTTCCTTCTCTCTCTCAGACGGAAACGGGAAAATTGAGTTGACTTTAGTATCATACCTCAACTACGACTCCCTATATTTTATGGAGTACAACCAAAAAGGCAGAATCTACAACCGCTATACTATCCAAAGTCTGGAAAAGTTAAGATTACACACTGTAACCAAGATGCGGGAATCTTACTGCAACATTAAGTCAGAACTTCTGTTTCGGCATATTGCATAACCGCCAAAGTCACTCAAAAGCAGCAGACCTTGGTTGGACCTTAAGTTGTCGTTGAAAGAAATGACATAGAGAGGTCATACTTAAAGGAACAACGATAGCACCATTACTAAGTATAACAAGCAAACGACTTTAACAAACATGATACGGAAAACTTAATTAAGGAATCGAGCACGTTTCGAATGAAATTGGGAGAACTTTGTAAGTTGCAATTTACAAAAAAAAAAAAAAAAAAAAAAAAAAAAAAAAAAAATAGCGTACCTACAGGCATTGTAAACCAGCATTCACGAGAATAAAACACAGATGGGACGTGTTTTGATGATTAATCAAAAAATGTCTTTTGAGGTAAGTGGGTAGGGTAGTAAACAATTTATTTGTGACAATTTACACCTGTGCCGTGTAGATGATTCATTGTACCCATACAATTGGAGGATTGCTCCTACTTAGAAGTTGAATCAAATTGCATCCACGCAAACAATGATATGAACCTCAAGAGTTACCTTAGCCATATTTAATCAGTATCTCAGCTTCATGAAAAAGAAAGCACCCTGAGTCTAATTCTTCTTTTAAGAAGAAGTAGGACAGTCACACAACACGTAATGAACAGACCCATTTTCTTCTTTGTTCCTTCAGTTTCTGGAAAAATCATTGTGATGCACACTTATGTGTTCATATCTGTCGGCAGTTTCTGTGATAACACCAGAACTGACTGACTCGTGTGACCAAAAAAACTGAACTTCACTACAGAATTTGATCTCTTCTTGCTACATATATCCCCTAGATGGCCTTATCCTCAATTCTTCTATTGACCGTGTAGAGAAACTATGAATTATGTAGCGCTGACTACCTATCTGGTCAATCTGTACCCGCATAACCAACATAAAGCCATTGTATTGACATTCGAAATTTTATTCGTAACATTCATCGTGAAGTCCAGAGTATTTGCAGCTGTGCCAAGCTGTTTCACGAGCTCCCACATGTATCTTAGATGAGTAGGCTTTGTATGATTTATTTTATGTTTAGCCAGAATTATAAGTGTTCGTTTTCCAAGTGTTATCTGGATGCATCATAGCACTTATAATTCTAGAGGTACCTCGAGATGCGGATATTGTTGAGATATCATTGCTAATAGAATTTCCATAGTAACGAGCGATAAAAAAAAAAACTTTTTTTCATAATTCATAACTCGCTTTTTATCAGAGACCATCAAACGTTACCTTTACATTGTATCCAGTACATATAACCGGATACGGTTGCGAATCGAATTTTTAATAGGTAGCTCAACTATCACTTTTTTTTTGTATACTATATACAATATGTATGTATGTATATAAAATAAAATTATATTTTTTCTTCAAAGTTCCACACAATTACTCGTATCTGTACAAAGTTTGCTGTAAAATGGAAATACAAGGAGAGAACACTATCAGACACAACGCCAAAGAAATCACAAAATTTGTCTTTTCGTTTTCAGTCATTTTCCTTTTACCGGACATTAGAGTCGCTGGCGCGGTCACTGATATATTCTTCGAAAAGACATCATGTCCGGTAACAGTTAACAGCTAGTCAATGAACCCCGTAACCATAGTCATAGGCGGGACACCACGGCGCGAAAGTGAAACTAGACCTGCAGGCAGCAACCACACAAATTCACGTTAGGTGAATGTCTTTCAAGTTTACGAAGCAACTTACTACATGAGTACGTCCAAATGTATCAAACGTGTACTATGTAAACTACACATACCATATTTATGCGTTGCGTTGCAAAAGTCTTAAGTTGGTATAATATAACCCTCCACCTGTTCTGTTCTCAGTTGTGGGTTAACCTTATTCAAAGCGGTAGGATGGTAAGTTGTTTTCCTCAAGAGACCTACTGCTGGAAGACCTTATATTATTATCTTTTACCAACATCACAGATCTTTAGCGGAAATACATAGTTGGAAGCAAAGTAAGAAAAGAGAAAGAATCACAAATCACGATTGCGTCCAGATTAAATTAAAAAGTGAGAGTTCTGAAAACGTGTTTTTTTGGTTTTTTGCTTTGCAACGATTTCTTGTGCTTTATTATCGTCGATTTGGATGTGTATGTTTTTCGAAATGCTCTTGTAGGTAATTTAGCGTTCACTTTTGAAATGGAGAAGAGTGAGTTTAAATTCAAAATCACAATCGAATCGAAGAGTTGAAATATCCTTTAGATGTTTCTAATCCGCACTTCGGTAGTCCGATCTCTATAGAATTGCACATCTTGTAGTTCGGAAAGTTTGCCATAAAAAACAACAACTTTTATACCAGAGTTCCATGAAGTGCAGTTTTGATACTTGTTAAGAATAATCTGTCAATTTAAGGAGCACTTAAGTCTCCAGCATAGACCATCAATTCATTGTTATCATTCTTCTTTCTTAAATTAGTTTTGTGTCTTCTTGATATGGACCACCTAGGGTCACAGCCTGAACGTAGCGCCACTGGATAGCTACCTCAGCAGCCGCTGAATAGTGAATGCATGTTTGCAGCCATGTTCAAGGCAAGAGGACATGTTCTTCCACCCCTACCGGATTTGACGGTTGTGCGTGGGGTTAACGGCCTTACCATGTAAAAAAACCGATCGTTTCGAGAGAACTAACTGCCTCGGAAGAAAACGGATCTGATTTTAAACGATGACATGGCGCAAAAACGGACAATGACTAAGAGTATGCCCCTAGAATATTAGAACATTATACCATATGCTCCAGGAGCTAACCAAAAACTGGAAAAAATTTTCACGCAGTATAAGGCGGACATTACTGCGATTTAAGAATTGCACTGAATAGAATCAGGAATGCTGAAAAGAAAAGAGTGCGATATATGAGTATATCACAGCGGACACAAAAGGTTGTACATATTAGGATCCGAACTCGGAGTGGAAAAGCGGCTGAGATCTAAAGTCATCGATTTTAAACCAATTAGCGATTGCCTGGATGTGATCCGCAGCCAAGGGAAATTCTACAACATCAGCGTCATATGTACACACGTCCATACCAATGAGCTGAGGAGCTTATCAAAGAGGATTTCTACGACCTCTTGGATGGGGCTTACGGAGCCTGTCGACTTCAATGTCGAAATTTCTAGGAGGGGATCTTAGGCGGAGTGGTCACAATCCCCACGAAAAGACAACAGATAGCGGCTTCCTATTTACTGACTTTAAGGCAGCTAGTAATATGGTGATAAGTAGCACAAGATTCCCACAGTAACCTAGCTAACTCCGGACGTTAGAATCGGCAACCAAATTGACGACGTAAATATTGACGGAAGATACTCGTCAAACATCCTACGGGGCAAATGTCGACTTTGACCTCTATTAAGTTTCAGCACGATTCCAAGATTACCAGAGACTGAGTATGCCATTGCCTTCCATAAACGCCAACAACATGTTGTTACAATCCTGCACTTTTATTCAGTAGCTGAAGCAACTCAAGGCTATCAGCCACTCCCGACTAGAAATCCATTGTATGATGACGAATGCATGCAAAGAAAGAAGGAAACAGATGAAGTATATAAGAAGATTTTGCAAAAAAACCTAGTGCAACGTGAGATGAGTACAGAGCCAGAAGGGGGGAGGAGAAAAAATTTCTGCGAAAAAAGAAAAGAGCCTTCGCAGTCCCCCAGCTCAAGGATATCAAACAGTGTAATAACAAGATGGGAAATTTTTATAAAAAAGCTAAAGGCCTGGCTACAGTCTATAGACCAAGAGCTTAGGCCCTTCGAAACACTAAGAGTAATCTTGTCAACGATCAGCAGGGAATTGTCTATGTATTTGATCAGCATTTCCAGGAAAGAGTGATAGGGTATGACGCATACTCAACTCCAGTCGAGAAGTATGTTAGTTCTCCTTCCAAACCTAGACAAATTCGGCACAGTCATTTAAAATCTAACGAACATAAGGCCGCGGGCTTGAATGGATTGCCGTCATAGTTGTTTAAAGCTGGCGGCGATGTTTTGGTAAGGAGCATGCACCAGATTATCTGCAAAGTGTGAGAGGACGAAACTATGTCCGACTATCAGCTCCGTCTGCCCCATCATCAAGAAAGGCGATCCTATGTTTTGTAAGAACTACCGAGGGATATCCCTGCTTAACGTAGCCTACAAGATCCTATTCAGCATACTGTGTGGACGACTGAAGCCATTTTGCACCACACTCATCCCCACCTACCAAATTGGTAAGCCCGGCAAATCGACGATAGACCAAATCTTCACCCTATGCTATCGATCCTCTTCATCGACTTCAAAGCCGCATACGACAGCATTCATCGCACTGAATTATAAAACGCGATAGCAGAATTCGGGATTCCGAGAAAACTGATCCGGTTGTATCGCGCCACGCTAGAAAATTCGTAATGCACCTTGCAGCTTGGAAACACAACCTATGAATTATTCTAAACGTGTACCGGATTTCGGCAAGGAGACGCGCTGTAGTTTGATTTCTTTAATCTTGTGCTGGAGCACATACAGAAAGCACCACATTTAGGAAATCCGTCCAGTCCAAACGATATCGACATCATCACGGGGTAGCCGTGGTGTAGTGGTATATGCATAGATTCCTCAAGCAGAGGAATTATAGAATTTGTATGTAGTTATATGAAATTCCCGTCGGCGTCAACTCTGACATGAAGGCATAACACTGATGTTGGAGTGGTTGCTGGCTGGGCTAAATATAACGAAGTAACAACTAGCACGTACTTAAGACCCACTGGTTAAGGAGCACTGCCTCCAGTTTGACAACCACCTCTGGGGAAAAATTTTCAAACTACTCCACCACCCGCCCGCGACCTGGTGAAAAGCCAGTAAAAGGGTATTCATATCCCCTTGCTGGGCGTGCGGGATTATAAAAAAATAAAATAAAAAAATTGCCCGTTTCCAGCGTACTATTGTTGAGGCTATTATCGCTATAGAAGAACAAGGCAAACGAGTTAGTCTCATGATGAATGGGGATAAAAAAAATACATGCTGTCGACCAGAAACTAGTCCATCGAACACCATCTAGGACAAAACCTAACAATCGACAGCTCGAGGCAAATGTAAACTCCACAAATGGCACTCTAGTAGAGATTCGACAAGGAATAATCTTAACCAGCCGCTGCTATTTCGGTTTGTCCAAAAAACTAGGGTCCAAACTCCTAAGTTCTAGATCCAAAATTATGCTGTACAAAACTTTGATCTTGCGAGTCTTGCTTTATGGAGCTGAATGCTGGACAATAAGTAACAATGGGATCCTTCGAAAGAAAAATTCTCTGTCGAAGGGGGAGGTGAATGGAGGAGAATATTTAACCAGTAACTCTAAGAGTTGTATAAAGATATGTACGTAGTCCGGGAGGCAAAATCGACTGCACTGGCTCGGTCACATCAAGCGAATGGGCCAGAATGCTCTAGCTAAGAGAATCTTCGTATCCCAACCATCTGTTTCACGAAGAAAAGGAAGACCGAATCTCCGGTTTACAGATCAAGTAATCACCTTGGTCTAGTAATCAGGATGAAAAGCGGCATTAACTAAATAAAACATATTCGCCTCAATGTATTTTTTTTTTTTCGCCCTCCATATGTTGGTTATTACTTGATTATTGTCATTGTTTTGCCAATGGAAAGTTACTTGCGCGAAAACCAATACATTTGGGTTACTTCTACTAATATCTTACTTCTATGTAGGCATCCGTGCATTGTTTTTTGCTTTTTTCCAACTGGATATCAGATAACGGTTCAGATGCGTCATGTGAGATATCATGACCCGCCTAAAATCCAAATTGTTTATCCGGAACTATTTTTTTGTCCTCAATCCACTCAGTCACACTCTACTGATCACCTGTTCGAATACCTTGCTGACATTTATCCCTTTTGGGAATCGAATGCATCAGCGCTGTCTTCCAATGCACTGGATAACGGGAATTATGCAAAGCATTATTAAATAGGTTGGTATATATTCCATCGCTTCTATTGGAAGATGTCGAAGCACAATATTTGGAATTCAATCGGTTCCTACTTATTTCTTACTTCTTAGTGATTCGAAAATGATATAGAGCTCTTCCTTCGAAATGAACGGGGATAGCTCACATTCGTTGGCTATGCCATTTATTGCCAGAATTTCGTCATTCGAATCGCCAGTTTTCCATATCATTTCGACCAGATTTCCACGTCGCGGTACGGGCAAATGAAATCAACTGACGCGCGCAATTTTCCGGGTTCCAGGGGATGTGCTGATGCACCTTTATACCCAGAACACTGGACTTGACACTTAAAAGTGGAAAATCTACTCTCACAGGGAGAGAAGGAATCAGGAAACAAAATACCGGGTCTTCTCCTGTTGTGGCCTTAGACAAAACTTTTGTCTAGATCATTAAGTCTAGATACGACTAACGTCCATTTCTGCAACTTGAAAGGGTTAATTTTCACTTGGTTTCGAAATGAGTGCAAATAGGAGAGGACCACTCTAGTACTTATCTCTTTTGTGATCTCAGATTAATTTCAATATTCCAAGTCCACTACTCCATCCCTCTACTAGCTTTCCGTGTTGAATATAAAACCTCACATAATATCCACACAGGTAGAACGATGGGTATGGGATTAAGGCATCTGTAGTTTCAAGGGAAAACACAAAAATAAGACGAAACTATACACCAAGTGTTTTGAAATGGCATATCCAGCTAGAAAGGAATTCTACAGATCGCCCGATCCTGCATAGAACGTATATCTGCAGCGACTTCGTAAAGAAACCATAAAACTTACAAACAGGTCACTTTAATTTAATTTGGAGAAAGTATTTTTAGAGAAAGAATATAAGAAGCTTATTTGGAATTTGAAGAGTGCCTTTTATACAGATTTTTGCGAAAAGATCGAAATTATCCGTAGCACCAGTATGGTGGTCAGAATTTTCAAAAGGGTAAGATCCAGCAGGGTGGAACCACTGAGAATATCTGATGGTACCTACACTGAGGTAGAGAGTCTCCGTATTATTCTTGAAACGCACGAGAATTAGCTCACAACAAGCTGCTATCAACGAAATTGCCAGTGAGCTGAATAATGCAACACGCCGCGGCTTATATATCTCATCGGTTGTGGTGCCGGGTGAGTCCATTAAACATGCTCTTGCTTCCTTTGAGTGGTTCAAGTCGCCTGGCACCGATGTACATACCCAGTTATCTTACAAAAAGTTACAGATCAGCTACTGATGACTCTAAAGAGAATCTGGAATGCTACAAAGTGAGAGTAGCCTTTACTCTGGGAAAAGAGGACTACACGTTCGCCACCAGCTTTAGACCAATAAGTCTGATATTTTTCATGTTAAAGAGCATGAAGAGAACGGTCGAGATCCATTTGCCCAAAAGTGCCTTGCGAATACATTCTCTGTCTGTGATGCAACACGGCTACCAACGTGGAAAATTTTGCGAGAGTGCGCTTCAAAATCTAGTAAGTAGAATTAAAGAAGAAGGAATACGCGCTTTCGATAACGGATCTTTTAAGAGGGTTATAACTCGGCTGTAATACGTAGCGTAGATGAGCAACTCGTTTTATGAATCACTGATTGCGGATGCTATCTGTTACCAGACAAATGAAGGGCGGCGTTCCTGCCTTCACTACTATGATGCATGTTGGTCGATTCACTTCTCAACGCGATCAATAGTTCTGACATCAATGCGCAAGCATACGCAGATGATGTAGCTGTACACTCTGTAGGATCGTATATGGCGACTGTCTGCTCTAAAGCGCATGCAGCCCTAAACGTGATCACGATAGGTGCACAAGAAATTGGCTTTCAGTCAATCCTCTCAAAACTGAGGTTCTTCTCTCTACAAGAAGGGGAGGCCGACTGGTCTAATACCGAACATAAAAGAGTCACCATCTGTTTCTTTATCGAATCTAAATATTTGGGAGTCATCCTGAATGGATGACTAACATTTTAAGTTTAAAGCTTCTAAGGCGCTGTCGACCCACTGGCATGCAAAGGAGCTGTCGGCAAAATATGAGGCCTGACTCCAGGTACAATACGTCCAATCATATCCTATATGTCGAGTGTCTAGTAGACTTCAGACTTCAAAGAAAAGTCTATCTCGGCTGCACGCCTGAATCCAATTAAACGCACTGATGAATTATGGGCTGCACTTTCAAAGTAGTCTTCCGTTTAAAATAAAATAGTGAAATAATGACCATGCACGCCAGCTGTGTTTACACTCCAGTCTTATGGACATGCCATCTGACAATAACACCAGAACTCTTGCTGCAGAAAAAATACGAAATCAACTGGTTTCGGGTAGAATCGGAGCCAGGAAAAGAATGAATTCATGAATGGCTCCAAAACAGATATAGTATATGAGGCGGAGAAGACACGAGTTTTTGGGGAAGTTAGATTTCATATCTAGTTAGGAAAACTTGCATCTGTTTTCCAAGCAGAGATATACGCTGATGGCAACGAACTATATTGTAAAGAAGCGAAGCACTTGAATCTGTGGCGACAGCAAAGCAGCGCTTATAGCCTTGCTAGTTCAAGAATGCAAGACATCACTGAACGCTGAATTCTAGTCTGGGTTGCAAGTCACAATGGGATTACGTAAAATGAAATACCCTATGAGCTTGCTAGCAAGGTTCAAAGAAGAGGTTCTCAAGACTTTCGGTCTTTCTGCCTCCTCGGTGAAGGCTTTCATTGACGGTTTGGTTTTATATGAGGATTACAAGCAAACCAAACTAATGCTTCCCGACGTCTCTAAGAAGTCAGCGGCTTTCTTGCTGTCTGCCAACACATTTAATGCCGTATGTATTGTATTGTAGTACACCGACACAGAACGCATACAGACTTCATCCTAATTACTAATATGCCTGAATACCATATAAATAAAAATTTCACGTTGAAGACAACATCTAGCGTATGGCAATAAAATCGAAAAGATAATATCCAGCACAGAACACCAATGACTGTGCACCAACCGCACGTCTTAATATAACGCCACTTTGCCTATATATCTTTTAAGAAGAGATTAAAACGAATATTTCCGACGACAAAATGACAACTTAGAAGAATCATCAAATCTGGAACATTACCTAATTTCGTTAAAATAATCCGAAGCAAAATACATTAATTAACATTAATTTTCTCAATCTAGTTGCATAATCCCTGTTCTAAAGATGATGGTAAAATTTCTCTTCGGGTCACGCATTCAAATCATTTGAAAACACACGTGATAATGCATATGTTAGCATTAATCATTCTCTAATCCAAAGAGCTTACTCCAAAATCGTAATAGCGTTAGAAAATGAAAGTGTTTTAAATTTTATATAATGCCCTAACATATTATTTTGAAAATAAAAGTGAAACTTCAACAGTTAGAGCATGTTATCAAATTTAATTAACAACTTTTACTTTTAGCCAAGTCACAACAATTAAAATCTCCATAATCCTTGTTAACACAAAGTGATAAAAATTGTGATGTATCATATTTGCAGAGTCAACAATAAAAATCGCTACATGAGGTGTACCATGTGTTGGTAAAAATATAAACGATGTATGATATGCCAGTTATTATTCGAATAAGCAAATTGCGTTTACGAATATGATGATCAGATATTATATCCAATTTAAACATTTTTTTTTTTTTTTTTTTGTATACGAACACGCGTATAAAATTCATATTGTGTTACATGAATTCCGCAAGCTATTTTTACATGTTAATTGGATAAAAACATCTTGAACTTGGTACATGTAAATAGTACACAACATTAAGGAAAAATTAATGTTGAGACCTCACAAGCAAATAAAGCCTAGCCTAAAGCCGATTGTTAGTGTAAAGTTGTTAATGCATGTCAAAAACATATTGCATACATCCCTATTATACTATAAGTGGCTAAATTCCAAGCTCGTCTCCTACACATAGGACAACTGCTGGCTCGAATTATGAAATTATTACTGGTAACGACTCACCAAAACGCTTTGGAGATCATGAAATGCTAGAATTCTTCAATAATTCTTGTACACCCGAAACACTAGAGAAATCTTCAAAAACCATAAAGCTGATAAATTCAGATCTGCCAGGAATACATCCTTAATGCAGGAGTAGAGCGCTGTGGCAAATTCGCAATTGTGAGCTCATACAAGGAAGCTTCCATGGCCGAGCAATAATGGCTCTAAACATTGGGCTTTTTGATACTAAATAGATAAACTACGATAAGAGACTTAGCGAGGTAAATGGTTATTTGCTAAGGGTTCTAAAGAAGGCCAGGTTCTAAAGAGACTTAAATTAATAAATATGGACGTCTTAAATTTATAGTCACATGCGTTACCATACTGATTTGCTAGTAACAATACGAACTACAACAATACGACAGTCGTCGGCTAACCCTTAAAGCATGCAAATCATTTTGAACAGGTAATCTTTTCGTTGACGATTTTCTCTATAAATCCATTTGCTTTCTCAGATTGTGTTTCTCGCCGCTTAGTTTTCATTTACCGGTTGTGAAAAAATAAAAATTAATCACTCTCATTAGTGAGTGCTATTGCCTTCCTCGACATGGCCTTAAAGCCACATCCCCAACTTGGAAACAAATTTTGGGACCGCTCTGATCCCCCCAATCCTCTGGATCGTCCCAAAAAGAGACCCAAAACATCTTCAATAATTTTTAATGACTACACCGATCTTCCAACTAAATCCAACTATAACCCCTCTCTAACCTCTTATAGCATGTTTCTACTTAAAAAAGCTATCGATTCAATTAGCAAGGAATATGAAAAGATATCACAACTAAAAGACGGCTCAATCCTTATACTGGTTAAAGACCAACATATAGCTGATAAATTCATTCGCTGAAAAAGCCTTAACAATGTGTGCAAAGTGACAATTAAACTCCACCCTAACCTCAATTTCACAAAAGGCATTGCATTTGCCCCTTGTATCATCAATGTCCCAGAGGTAGAAATCGTCTCTGAGATGAAGTGTCAACATATCACTGATGTCTACAAATGCACGCGGATAGACCAGAGGACGAGAAATACAACTGGTCTTATGCTATTCTCGTTTGATCTATTTGAACTACCAAGTAGAATTGAAATAGGTTGGTACAAGACAAAAGTGTCCGAGTATATCCCAAATCCCATAAGATGCAGACAGTGTCAACTCCTCGGCCATACAATCAAATGGTGCAAACGGTCAGCCACGTGTGTAAACTGTAACCTCCGTCCTCATGTCGAGGTGGAATGTTCTCGTACCTTATGTGCCAAATGTCAAGGCCATAAGAAATTCCCCCAGTTCCTGCCCCAGATATGTACAAAGCAAAGAAATTCTGGCTATAAGAACCAAATCAAAATGCTCTCTAGCCGAAGCAAAACATATTTACAAAGAGAAAAACCCAATGATCACTTTCCTCCAATATGCTTTACTCAGAAAAAGCTAAGCTAACCTCAAGCAAAGTAACCTCGTCCCCCGAGGCCACCGCACAATCTACCCATACTTCAAACTCAGAAAATAACACTACCTCACAGTTAATAAACAACTCCAACAAAAATTCTACAACCAATACAAATTTCTTATCAACAAATATAAATGAAACAACCAAAAGTATTGCGAATCCAAGTAGCTCTCCAAGCAAAATAGCGCCACTAAATGAAAATGTGATCTCTCCCAAAAACAATGCCTCTTTGCAAGTGGCGAAGCCTTTATAAGCGTAACCGATATTTCGGCAGAAGTCACCCTGCGAGGGCTTGTCGATTGCACTGCTCAGCAACTTTTGGAGTCTCAGAAAGGGATCCTTCAAACAGATATTTCAAGTCAAAATATATCGATCATATATAAGTGGGGTTGTGATGGAAGTGCAAACCATTCAACATATAAGCAAGCCTTTAGAGAAGAAGATACCAGCCCAGTGAAAACAGTTGCTTTTTTATATGCTGTGTGTATTGTTCCACTTCAGGCCAATATGAACGGTAACATTATTAAGCTCTGCATTGATCCAAAGAGAAATTTAAACGGTCAAAAATCAAATTAATTCATTAACTTCGACACAGGCTACTATTCGTGGTATATATTTTACCATTTCCCATGTTTTTAGTTTGACAATGATAGACGGAAAAATCTTAAGTGTTATTGCAGAATCCTCAACGCAAAAGTGTGGAATTTGCGAGGCTACACCGAAAATAATGAACGATCTAGCTAAAATAATCTAGTTGAGACCCAAAGAAAGCCTATACGAATTCGATTTGTCTACTTTACACGCTTGGATAAGGTGCTTCGAGTGCCTATTACATATTGCATATCGACTACGTACAAAAAAATGAAAAATTTCAAGTTTAGAAGACAAGCAGTTAACAGAAAACACAAAAAAGAACATCATTGACAGACTTAAGGTTGAAATGAATTTATTAGTCGACATACCTAAACCAGGCTATGGTCTAACGAACGATGGTAACACTGCTAGGAGATTTTGCCTTTTCTTTCTTCCTCAATAACTGGAATCGACCTTAATCTTATTAAACGCTTATATATTATTTTAAAAACAATGGCTTGTGGTTAGGCAGTAAATGTAGAAGATTTTAGGGAGTATACAATGGAGACCGCCAAGTTGTACGTATAATTGTATCCATGGTACTACATGCCTTCTAGCGTGCACAAAATACTCATCCATGGTGCAGACATTATAAAATCTGCTCTGCTTCCAATTGGAATGCTCTCAGAAGAAGCTCTAGAATCGAGAAATAAAGATTTCAGAAACTTCGGAGAATTCCACATAAGAAAAATGTCTCGAGAGGAAACTATGCGGGATCTCCTGAATGTACTTCCGATCCCATTATTTCTTTAATTTTAAGAGCTATTCCTCTTAAAAAAAAATCAGATCCAGCAATAATACCTGCAAGGCAAGGCTGTAATGAAAAAGAGGAAGAAGAAGATGGTGATGAAGAAGAGGAAGCAGGATATTATGATGAAGAAGAGGAAGCAGAAGATTATGATGAAGAATATGATGGAGACGACGGATTTTTGTAAATAATTTTTGTACTATTGAAAAATATTTGAATATTTTTAATGATGATGATAAATAGATATAGCGTTGAAAATGTTGTTATTTTTTTTATAAAATGTTAAACTAAGTATTACATATTTTCAGAATCAATCGTTTAAGACCAAATATTGTCACTCAGATGCAACAAAATTAACAATGCAATCAAATCTGACTTATTTCCTCCTAGATTGGCCATTTTACCCACTGTGCGACGGCATGCTTACGACGTGGAGTTAAGACCTGGCCTGCTTAAAACCAACAGGGGAAAACGTCTAACAATTACTTCAAACATGACCGACGAACTTAGACAGAAAGAAAAGACTATTAGCAAACTAGGTCCGTACTCTGACTCCCTTCATTTATGTGCAAAATCACAATTCCTCTGTTCAAGGTGAGAAGGACACCAGCTGCTCCGTGAGGAACTGAAGCATCAAAAGATTTTCATAATGTTTACCGATTGAATGTACAGCTCAACTCAACGCAATCACCTTAAAGTGTTTAATGAAAGCGTAGCGCTCCACTGAAGTATAGTGTCAAATTGTGGTCAAAGGAGTCATAACTGTAAATGGAAACAATAACAGAGGATGCAGGCAGTTCCAATACAGATTTAGGTCATAAGAAGTCCCCCCCTCAAGAAGCCTAGCACTTTCGTCTGTGATCTTATTTCTCGCGACTTCATTGTAACTAAGAACACCGACAATATTCAATGGAACTATAATCGGATTTCAACTGCGTTCAGGAAAGTCTTGTATTCTCAAACTGCTGTAGCTTGAAATTGATTAGAGAGTTACGTAAATATTTTATTGCAGCTGCATCGAAAACAATACAGAAAACGCCTTATCCACTGTTCTGAAAAAATGCCAGCGCCACATACTAGATCGTTTTTAAAATCTTCGGTGAAGATCTGACTACATTTCCGTTTTGAGTCAAGTTCTTGTCAAAGCCAGTAGTTTTAAACTACCTTCCTTCCTGCCCCATATCTTGCCAAAAGCTCGATTTTAATGTCAAAAAGCAGTCAGCGCTTTGGATCCGCTTTTGGATCAACATAAATGGATCCATTTACAAGCATTGCTTTAATCCTGGCCGAGATCAGCCGATTGAGTCATATCCCCAAAAGTCGCGTTTCCGAAGGTTCCCTCAATGCCAATGCAAATACCGAATGCGTACTTCTTTTTAACGGTCTCAAACGATCTTGCGCTTCAGTGCACATATTGCATTGTGAACAGAAATCACACTAGCAAAGCAGTTTTTTAGACCGCTCTGCCAACCTATCAATGCTGTGTAGCGGAAAGCAAGTTAGACTGATGGGTCTTAAGCTCTTGACGATAAAAAGAAAAAACAAAAAATGATATGGGCTCCATTCGATTACTGAACTTTCCTTTATCTTTGGCCTTGTTCTGAGGCTAAACAGAGCTATAAATATAACGGATAACTCCTTGGATTTCTCCTTTTTAGCAAAGCCGAGATGTCACGTCCAATAATACTTTCCAGCTAATAATCTTTTGAGCATACCTTGAGCTGGATTGACTGTGAACCAATATTGTTGATAGTAAGTTCTGACTTGAGTATAAAGTCATGGACTTCTTGGCTTGCTTTCGCAAATATCGTGAAAATTATCTGAGCGAAAAAAATAATAAATAAACTATTTGTTAAAATGTTTAAAGTGTTCGTTCAATATCAATTCAATTCTATAACACTTTTATTTTTGCTTAGAAACTACACAAAATGATTTAACCCTAAAGATTTATTGTTTTATGGGCAGGCAATAAAACAAAAAAACTAAGAAAAAGGTACATGAGTTATTCCATACATAAAACCTTATATGTGTGGACAATAAAAAGAAGAAAAAGGTCCATGGATATGTCAAAGTGGACCATAAATAATTATTCCCCAGTGTATTTTCTTTTTTTTTTGCTTTCAAACTAATCGCCTTCTGCTTTCCCATGCTGTTGTAAATGGTTTGCAGTTGACTGTATTGTTGACGGTAGTTAGTCTCTTGAAAACATGTATATTCTTGAAAATTCTGCCAGGGAAGTTTTGACATATAATAGTCATTAAATCAAATTCCATCCCCTTGTTCAATGTCTCATACCAGTAATTATTTTTCGAAAATAGTTCATACCGGTATGAAGTGAGCGTTTTTTTGAAAATAAAACACTATAGTTTGTTTTACTATAGTAAAAACCATTTTATTCAAAGTATTGGGTTTTGCTAGCCACACATTTTTCCCATCTTTCAGGCAATTTATGGATTCCACGCCAATAAAACTGTTCGTCTTTTGAAGCAAACCAAAATGTCACCCAATTTTCGATTTCCTCGTAGGATTCGAAGTGCTGCTCAGCTAATGCGTGTCCCATCGATGAAAACAAATGGTAGTCGGAAGGAGCCAAGTGGTTTGGTTGTACTCTGAACCAGTTTTGCCTTGTGTGCAAGTGCATTGTCATGGAGCAAAATTACCTTGCCGTGTCTTCTAACCCATTCTGGTTGTTTTCCGATCAATGCGTAATTCAAATTGATCATTTGTTGTCGGTAACAATCTGTATTAACGGTTTCACCAGGTTTTAGGAGCTCGTGGTACACCACACCTTTCTGGTCCCACCAGACATACAGAATTGTCTTTTTGCCGTGTCGATCTGGTTTTGCAGTCGAAGTTGTTGGTTGTCCTGGATTAACCCATGATTTTTTCCATTTAGAATCCTGAAAATAAATCCATTTTTCATCGCCAGTAACAATTCAATGCAAAACTGATATTTTATCGTATCCTTCACAAGTGGATTTTCGGTTTTCCATCTGTCTTTCATTCAATTCATGTGGCACCAATTTTCCAGACTTTTGGAACTTTCCCATAGCTTTTAAATGGTCAGAAATTATTTGTTTTGCAACATTTAACATTTTTGCCATTTGTTTCTGACTCAAAATGTCATCTTCATCCAATGTTGTTTGCAATTCGGCATCTTTAAATTTTTTTGGTGGTTTTCCATCATATTCTGATGTCATAATGAATTGAGTATAGAGTTCCCCGAACTAAGATCGCGTGAAGAGTGTATTCGGCACTGAAAAACAAATTTTAGTGGTGTAAAACCTACAGGTATGGCTCATTAAACTCAAAATTATAAAGTTTGCGGTTTCATTTTTTACTTTAAATGCATTTTTCCTAAGATTTTTACTATACTTAATAAATTTTTTGAAATTTTATGAAATTTTTACCCTTGAAAAATTTCCTAAAAATTATGTTTAGGAACTTGCTTACGTACGATCAACAGATTTTGTAGTAAAAGTCATTTTTGGTTAGAAAAAAATGCCCAAAAGAAGTGTACCTATTGAATTACTCATAAAACCACTTAGACATTTTTTTTGTGGTTCTGAGAAGGACCTTTTTGGAACAGTTTATGGAACATTTATAGCAATTGTTTGATGTGCTTTCCTTCCATCTGAATACACTTTTGGGCACGTTTAACCATTTCGGATGGCAGCAAAATGCTTCTATCTCTAATATAGGGTTTTCTAATAAAAACTTGACAACTTTTTTTTTTAAATAAAAGGCAAACCATTTGAGATATTTCAAAAACTTTATTATTGGCTTGAAGTACAATCAAAACATTCATGAATGGAACTCGAGTTCGTTCATATGGCCACCGCGGGCACGTTTGCAGCGGTCGATTCGTTGGACCCAATTTTCAACGACTCGGCCACACATTTCGACCGAAACGGCCGCTATTTCGCGTTCAATGTTGGCTCTGAGCTCATCCAAAGTCGTCGTCGTGTTGGCATAAACCAATGACTTAACGTATCCCCACTGAAAATAGTCAAGCGGTGTTAAATCGCACTAACGAGGCGGCCAATCGACTGGCCCATGTCTTGAGATAACACGCTCACCATACTTACTCTTCAATAAATCGATTGTAGCGTATGCTGTGTGGCTTGTGGCACCATCCTATTGAAACCACATGTCGTACAATTCCATATCTTCCAATTCGGGCCAAAAATAATCGGTGATTATGGCGCGATAACGCTGACCATTTACAGTAACGTGACGATCGTTATCGTCGACGAAAAAATATGGCCCAATAACGCCGCCGGCATGAAAAACGCACCAAACAATTATTTTTTGTGGATGAAGTGGTGATTCATGAAGCACATGTGGGTTTTCACCCGACATTGAGCCAAAAATTTTTGCGATGAAATTCAGCATCTTCCCCAGAACCCAATCGGAGAACGTACGTCGCTTCAAATGGTCCATCGGCTTCAATTATGGAGTCAGCTTTATCTTGTAAACCAAGATCCTTACGCAAAATACGCCATAATGTGGTCTGAGCGATGCCCAATTCTTGAGAACGCCGTGGAACTGATTGATTTGGATCGTTTGCTACGGACGTCTGAACGACAGCGAAATTTTCGACACTTCGACCAACCCGTTGTCTCACTGACATGGCAACATCACACAACGAATATGTATACTCAAATTTTTACACTAAACTTGTTATTGCCTGTCTACTAGAGCGAGAATTACGACCGAACATTGGAGTTAACGCTCTTAAAGTTGCAGATACCGACTCCGAATAATTGTAGAAATTTTTTTATAATTTGCAGACGTTGCTCGTTAGCGTACTTTACATGTACTTTACTGAAAATATTGAGTTTACTGAATAAATTAACAGTGACAGTTTTATGATTAGTGAAAGAGTGCGTTCGCAAATTAAATTCAAAGTTGTCAAGTCCCTATTGGAAAACTCTATATTTTCTTGGAGCTCTTCCAGACTCGAAATTTCTCTAAAATAAACTTTTTCTTTCATAGAACCTCAGAAGAAAAAATCCATGTGTGTTAGGTCAGGAGATCTGGGTGGCCAAAGGTTGGCGCCGAATTGACCAATCCACCGTTCTTTAAAAGTATGGTTGAGGAACGAAGTACCTCTCTGCTACTGTGACAAGATGCTCCACTTTGTTGAAAGAACATACCCCTTCTCTGAAGAAGAGGAACATCTTCAAGGAATCGTTCTCTTAGAAATTCCAGGTAGTAATGTGAATTAACTGTTTGTGGAAGAACTTGCGGACCTACATAAGTGTTTCCTATCTATCCAGCCCAAACATTTACGCTAAACTTCCTTTAAAAAAACGCAACACATTTTGAAGAAGTTGTTTACAATAATCAAATTCTTACCTACCTTTGAATGGATGTTGTGAGTATTGGAGTCTGACCAACGGTGCAAATTATAAGGAATTGCCCGTCTTATGCATGTTTGCACAGTAGCCATTGGCAAAATCTCACTCTTCTTTGCGCATCAGCTGGTAGTAAATCCTGAACCGATGTCAAATGGAAAAGCTGCAATCTATTACTCTGTAGAGTCCTGTGAATTCTGGTTCTGGGAAGTTCCAACTGCACAGCTAGTCTGCGGACGCTGACGAAAGGCTGAATTCCCACAGCACGCAAAATCTCATCCTCAACTTCTGAAACCGCTGAACCGTCCTTCTCTTTTTTTTAGGGCATTTGACCTAGTATCAACGAAGCGCTGATACGTATCAACGAATAGCCAAATGACGGTGTTGTACAATTTGGGTATCGTAGTTGGTACTCCAACCTTGCCAATGAAGCCTTTCCATTGCACTTACAGAGCAAAATGTCAATTAAACATCAGTTGAAACAAAATTGCAGTACATTTGCAAAACTGTGGTAATAATTATCAGAGCTCTTCAAATGTATCGCAACGTCAAATTGAAAAAAAGAGTAATAAAGAATTATTTAGAAGTTAAACTGAACTGAGCGAGTTTATGAGAGTTTGGGGATCCTAGGAAAATTCCGAAAAGCAGTGTTTCTTTCACTTCTGATTCCCGGGTAATTTTCCCCCATTGAACTACTCAAATTACAAAAACAAACCAACGCGTAGATAGATGAAGTAAGGGGAGGAAATAAGGTTGTGTGGGTATAATCCCAAACTGATTATACCCCGATCTAGCAATTCTCTAGATCGCCGCCCCAAATAAAGGCAAGTATAAGTGGCTGTGTGTCAATTTACTCCGCGGTACCCTAGCTACTCTGACGAATCGGTGTTCAGATTTGGGGGGAATTTTTAATGTGATCGTTGTTTATATGGTGGTGTTATTGTTGTTCTTGTTCTTTGTTTTAAAATTCCACGTTAGAAGCTGTCTTATCACTTGGCCGCCCGCCTACATGCCTCGGCTGCTCCCTTAGTGCTCCATCGGTAGTATGCCGGCTTCAAAGGGGTCGTCGTCCCTTCAACCATCGAACCTGACTTTGAAAGATGATACGACTTTGGGATGTGTCTCATTATGTTGACCGTCCGCCTGCACACCACCGTCGCTCCTCCGTTGCTCCCTCGTTGGGGGTGTAGCTATATGGTAAAAGAGATCGTCAACTCTTACCCCTTCGAAAAATTGCTTTGCTAGCTTTCTAGCTAGCTGCACGCACATCGTTGAGGTGTAAGCTTCAGGGATCGTCCTCCCCCACTCGTCATCATCGTGTTGGGGTGTCTGGCTTTAAAGGACCGACCGTCCCCATCCGTCGGCGAGTTTCAGACGTCCTGTCTGCTGCTGCCCGCTGCGAGTCTCCTGTCTAACCTACGGGCTCCGACAATGGTGTTCCTGGTGGACCTCCTGTCGCACCCTGGGCTCCTGGTTCGTCGTGATTCTCCTTACCGTTCTTAGAGCTTCACCGACCGAACCCCATCGTCCTCTTCTGAGGAGAAAATCGCTCGAAGACCTATGCGGGTTCCTTTCCGAGGTATGTGGTTTTTAGACCAATGGCTGATGGGACCATAGTTGCCCTCCACCTCCGCCAGAGCTCGGTCTTCCCACTCAAAAGAAGAAAGGACCGAAGGGACATAAACAAATATAGAGGGTAAAATTTGTTGCGCGAAAATATTTCAAGTTCAATTCAAAATTCATCACAAGTGCAAGGAACTGAACAAAAGAAAAAGTAAAAAACAAAAATCAGAAACCATCTATGACCTACTACCATGAAGCGAACAAATAGAATTTGAATTTGCATACCAATTTGTAAACAATTTTTTTGTTTGTTTTTTTTTTTTTTTTCAGGTAGAAAAATATTTTCAGAAGAGAGCTGCATATTTTCTCTATAGAGAGTGAATTGTATCTAACCTCTCATCAAATAGCATTTCTATTCAGCATGTGGCATAATTCACAGACCACGAGGCACCTCACGGCTTATACGACTATACGACTCCAGAATTTATAAATTTTCAATTCAGCACAACTGGCGAAGACATGTACTCGTATGGCGAAACAGTAGAGGCTATGTTGATGTGGTGGAAACTAATAAGCTCAAAGTAGCTATTAGTCTGCTGCTGTTGTAACTGGTTTGTAAATATTTTAGCACCGTTTAAGACGATCAATTCCACTATCGTAACATATATGGTATTTGGTATACAAAGGGAAAAGAGTCTTACTTCTCATAGTGGACTAGCCTGCTATGCCAGTGAACCGGTCTTTGCATCTATAGTAGTGAGAAAAAGCATTTCACTTTCCTCCAAAGATTAAACTCGATTAAAAATAAAAATTCGAGAGGATAATAACTTTCAAACGGTGCTGCAGTTCTGGTAGCTTGATCATACTTATGAAAATCAAAGATATCAGAGATTTAGTAATAGTAAATTGCATACTGTAATTTGTACATCTTCCATCTTTATGGTATGTCTATTTCATGAGGAATTAACGAGGGCTGTTTGATGAATACCCGGATTAGAAATGACAATGACTAGGGATTAGGTTTTAACAATTTATTTTTCAATACAATCTCCTTTCAACTCGTTACACTTTTACTAGCGGCGCTGCAACTTTTTTACACCCCTCCGTATAGTACGACTTATGTTGACCCGTACTTCTTTTCCGTTTTGGGAACAAAATTCGGAACAGGGAACCAAATTCGTAGAATACGGTGGATGCGGAGCAATTCGTAGTGTAATTCGACCAATTTGGATGGATGACTGCGGAGGTATGGGCCGGTGCGTTGTTGTGGTGGAAGAGCACTTTTCTCTTGGTCATTTTTCCTTGAAATCGGCATTGAATCGGCCCAATAAGTCCAAGTAGTATGCTCTTGTGATTAATTTTTTCTTTGTCCAACGTGTCAACAACATTCAACGTGCATCCCGTCTAGTGCGTCCCAAAAAACGGAGGCCATAGCCTTTCCGACTGAAAGCACTGTTTTTGCCTTATTTGGAGCACGTTAACCATGTAAAACCCATTGTTTTGATAGTTCTTTCGTCCAGGCATAGTTCCATGTCTCGTCGATGGAAGACTCCTCCAGATTTCGATTAAACAGGGCCAAGCACGTCTTTGAAGTGGTCTCATGATTGCGCTTATTCTCTGGTGTGTGCAAACGCGACACATGCCCATAATTTTGTATAGAATATGGCTAACGCGTTCAGGTTAGATGCTTGCTATCTTAATCAACTCGCGAATTTTGACTCGGCGGTCCGCCAATATGAGATCAAAGATTTTGACCACGGTTTTATCTGTAACCGTAACCGGTAACCGTTTTTGGGCCACCTGGGTGAGATTCATCAAAAACTGACGTGCGGCCACGGCGAAACTCTACGAACCAATATTAAACGGTTATACGGGAAGGTGAATGGGTATCATTCACACCAACGTGAATAGGCTTGATTTCCTCGCAGGTTTTGCTATTCAAAAAGAATTGGATCACGGAGCAATACCGCTCTGTTTTCATGGTAACAGTAACACTATGTTTTGAAATGGGTATCAAAGCGTCCTATTGTCACTAAATTGTGACTGGTGGGCTTAAAGAGGTTATACTTAATGATGGTACACTCATTTTGGCTCAGTAGCGCCACCTATCCTCCAATCAGGGTACTCATCAAACAGTCCTCGTATTTTCCCTTAATCACTTCAAAAAACAATTATTAGACAAAGTGGTTGAAATAGTTTTGAGGATGCAGCTAGCATGCAGGCAGGACTTGCTCAAAATGGTCCTGTAGTATTCGTTAATTCATCAACTTTAAAGGATTATAGAAAAGCATTAGTAATGAATGCTAGTGCGTTAAAAAACGAAATGGTGCTTTATTCCTTTTAAGTCTTATTTTAATGCGTCCACGTTTGAAAAGTTTGAAGACGGACGATGGTGAATTCCTCGCTTTGATTCTATAGCTTTTTCGAGATGTAAATCATTTCATTGCTCCGGCCCAGATATGTACACAATACACATACTTAATTAACGATCATAGGCTACAACTGCGGGCAGCTATTCTGGAACGTCAAGAATCTGCTTAAAAGAGTGTGGAAAAGAGTCACAAAAAATCTACATTTCTACAACGAAATAGGGAATATAATATTCAACTCCCGGAAAAAAGCTTTCTAGTCTACTCTGCGAAACTAATAAACGCCACTAGTATATATGGAGTAAAGCAGCCCATAAACAATTCAATTCGGTTGTAAACTGAGATGTCAACTGTATTGATACTTGGCCACACACTACATCAACTGAATTGAAAGACTGCTTCTACTGTCAAAAATATTATTATAATTTTTTTTTTTTTTTTTTTTGAAGTGGTTCGACGCGGCGTAAATTTTGAAAGATGAGTGAGAAAAGAAAAGTATTAGCATTAATAATAATTGCAGAATGTATCAATTGTGAAACTGAGTTAAGGGAGTTAAAAAACGTAGAATTTGAATAAAAGAATGGCTAAAAAATAAGAAAAAGTTTTCGAATCACAAATTAATAAGATAACTAAAAATAAATGAGCCAAATGATTTTTTAGAATTTTACAAGAATGAATGCAGAAGCCTTTCAAGAACTTTTAGAAAAAGTTACTCTAATTATTAAAAAAGAGGATACTTTTATGAGAGATGCAATATCTCCGGAAACGCGACTCTCGATTACTCTTAGATACCTCGCCAAGGGAAATGATTTTGAGGACCTAACATTTTTTTATGCTGTTTCTCCTCAGGCTATTGGGAAAATAGTGATGGAGACCTGTGAAGCCATAATATCCGTATTGAACGAATACATCAAGGTAATATTTTTGATTTATTGTTTCTTCAAATTAACAAATAATTCTGCGATTCTGTGTGCTCTTGTTTAGATACCAAAAACTGCTGATGAGTGGAAATTTGAGTCCGACAAATTTTTCAATGTAAGCGGGTTCCCACATTGTCTTGGCACTATTGATGGCAAACACATTGAAATAAAGAGATCGCCGCATTCCGGATCATATTACTTCAACTACAAAAAGACATTTAGCATAGTCCTGATGGCTGTTGTTAATGCCAATGTTGGAAAAAATTCATGAATATCCGATGGCAGAGTTTTCGGACACACCACATTTGCTAGAATATAAGAGAATAATTCCCTAAATATTCCAAATGCAGAAGAACTCGTTGCAGTGGCGGATGACGCTTTCCCACTGAAGGAATACATAATGAAGCCATATTCAGGCACCCAAATATCTGAGCAGCAGTTAAATTTTAACAAATGCTTGAGTTCTGCAAGAGTTCGCGTAGAAAATGCTCTTGGCAGTCTCTCACACCGCTTTGAAGTATTGCTTAAAGCAATAAACTTGTGTCCTGAAAAAGCAACCAAAATTGTCTTAGCTTACTGTTTCTTACATAATTATTTAAAGAAGAAGAATGGTCTCATATATGAAGCTGTACCGTCAACTGAAAACCACATACCGGTTGGACTTGAACCCAGCTCATCGAGAAACTCTACAAAAAGATCAAAAAATATCCGCAACAAGTTATCCGCATATATAAACACAACATTAAATTAAGTTCAAAATAATTTTATTGTTCTACTATAATATATTGGGTCTATTCGTGCGATTTGCTAAAAGATGGCGTAACTTGCATTTAATCCATTGTTATTATTCCATTGTAACATGCGTTGGAAAGCTACTGTCATTGTACGTCATTTCAGTATATGTCATTCATTTGAAGCGTAAACAACAATAGTTTTTTTTGCTGCTGAAACGCCACAAAAGGAAGTCTTTTTTGGATCGGATTGTTACTGATGAAGAAAAATGGATCCGTTACGACAACCCCAAGCGCAAAAAGTCATATGTGAAAACCGGCCAACCAGACAAATCAACGGCAAAGCCGAATATCCATGGCGCGAAGGTAATGCTCTGTATTTGGTGGGATTAGATAGGTGTGCTTTATTATGAGCTGCTAAAACTGGGTGAAACTATCAATGGACAACGCTACCGAACACTATTAATCCGTTTGAAGAGAGTAGTAGGTGAAAAACTTCCGGAATATGCGACCAGACACGAGGCAATAATTTTCCATCATGACAACGCTCGGCCCCACGTTGTTATTCCGGTTAAGAACTATTTGAAAAACAGTGAATGAGAAGTCTTACCCCACCAGCCCTATAGCCAAGACCTTGCCACTTCTGACTAAGATTTGTTCCGGTCGATGCAGAACGCCCTCACTGAAATACGGTTCACATCAGAGCAGAATATCAAAAATTGGCTTGATTCATTCCTGGCTGCCAAGCCGGCGCAGTTCTTTTGGGATGGGATCCACAAATTGCCAGAAAGGTGCTGAAAAGTCATAGCTTCAGATAGGCAATACTTTGAATAATACTATTGTACATGTTTTTCTTAAATAAACGTTCAAATTTTGAAAAAAAAACCGCACGAATTAAATTACATACCCAATTTGTACATATTTGTAATGAATAGGAAGAAAAAAAAAATAAATTAAATAAATAAAAGTAAACAAAAAATAAGGAAAAAAAAGACCTTTTTATTTGAACTGCTTATCCTTGAATAATTCTGTAATACTAGAATAAGACGCTTCCTTATTCTGATCGCTAACGAAAGATTGTGTATTGGGTAGAGAATTAGATTGCTGCGGTTCTGGAACTCTTACGTATGCAGGGAATTGAATGTACTGGAAGGGAGATGAACTAACTGGAGTTGGTGTCCTTGAAGCCCCTGACGGTGATGGAAGAAAATGTATGGACTGACCAGGAATGCTACGAGGTGATGAAATGCTTGATGAAAACGGTGATGATGTGCTGCCCAAGAATTAAAATATCGTCAATAGCTTTCTTGGCAATCAGCTGCTGCTCGGCATCCATTTTGCGATAGGAACATGCCCAAGATTTTGGGTAGACATCAGCTTCATCTTCCTGCGCTTCTTCTTTTCGGCTCATATATTCTAGATGCATTCAGGCTTGCTGCAAAAACTCTTGCTTTGGATCATTCTTTGCCCGCTTTGATGGAGTTTTCTGAAATGAGAACATAGGTATAAGATTTGAAGGTATATTAAAAACAAGTACATATGTACTTACCGCAACATCAAAATCAAGAGCGGAAATACTATCTGCTGCATCTTCCTTGTCTTTTAGAAAATCTAACTCATGGAAATACCATCAGGTCGGTACATAAACTTCTTCCTCTCCAGCACCTGATTTCATGGAGTCCGATATTTTTTTTAATTCGCGGCGGTATCAAGTTTTTATGTTCGTTATCCGATTGTTTAGTGTGCTTACATAGGGTTTTCTAATAACGATTTGACAAATTTTTTTTTTTAAATAAAAGGCAAACCATTTGAGATATTTCAAAAACTTTATTATTGGCTTGGAGTACAATCAAAACATTTATGAATGGAACTCGACTTCGTTCATATGGCCACCGCGGGACGTTTGCAGCGGTCGATTCGTTGGACCCAGTTGTCAACGACTCGGCCATTCGGCCGGCATGCAAACCGCACCAAACAGTTATTTTTTGTGAAGTGGTGATTCATGAAGCACATGTGGGTTTTCACCCGAACAATAACGCATATTTTGCTTATTGACGAACCCATTGAGCCAAAAATGAGCTTCGTCACTGAAGATGATTTTGCGATAAAATTCATCATCTTGGCGCATCTTCTCCAGAACCCAATCAGAGAACGTAGCTCGTTAGTGTACTTTACCATGGTGAAAATGTTGAGCTTACTGAATAAATTTACAGTGACAGTTTGATGATTAGTGAAAGAGTGCGTTCAAAAATTAAATTCAAAGATGTCAAGTCCCTATTGGAAAACCCTATATTTGCATCAGGTTTGATCTCTTTAAATTTCTGCAGCAGTAATTCCCACGCCTGGTTTTTCCTCATTTTATTTTTGTACTCTGGGCTCTTAATTTTCCAAAGTGCTGAATTTTCTTAAAGGAGATCAAACAACTCTATCCACAAATGCCTATTTCCATTTTGTGTCATTTTAATTTAAAAATAATTGTTGATTTTAGCCCAAGAAAAAACACGACCACCGCATGTGCAGACGATTTCACAATGAATGTAGGTATACTTCAAATTCTTAAATTTGACAGCTTGTCAACCGACTTGCCCACACAATTCAATCAAGTTGAAGGAATTGTCAGTCAACTTCGAAAAATTAAAATCTTTTGATTTTTCATCAACCAAATCGTCAACCGTCAAATCGATCAAATGACAAGGCCACTCACGATTTGATTTGGGGAACAACCGACTGAGTTGAATCGTATATGGCGTGCTTAAAACTGACTCCCTCAAAATAAGCTCGCATTCGAGTGTTCGACAACATCATCAGCCGACGCTTTAGAAATTGCATCCAAGACATTTGTAACAAACACGGGGCTGAAATCTTAGAGAAAATACTACAATACATCTGTTTACAGCAAGTGATCCAACCTTTAAGGGGTACTTAAATAAAATACTGAGTGGTTCCACTATTCTCAAATGTAACAACAGATAAGGGATCACCTTGTCACAACTGCAGACACAATCAGTATACTCGTATTTGCTACTGGGAGCATTGGATTGTAGTGGCTTCTCCAGTAGAATGACCCGACCCAGAAGTCAACAACCGCATATTGAAATAATAAGTGCTGCATACTGTAAAACGAGATAAGCGTAACAATTGTACTTCAATGCACCAATCACCAAGGGTGGAAAAGAAATGAAAGGTATAACTGCACACCAGTCTGTACAAGGTTAAATAGCCAGACAAAAATTACTTGTTCAACAGTGATTTGGCCACAAGATCAGGTCTTTAAAAAGCCTTTAAGAAAAATGGGGATGTTGATAGAGACGGCATTCCGGGGAACTCATTAAAGCAGCGTCCAACACTTCGATAAAAACCCTACATCCCCTAATTAGTAAAATATCTGAAATCGAAATGTACCCCGAAGATTAGAGTGGAGGAATTATTGCTAACCTTACCAAAAATTATAACCTCAAAGAATGTAGTAACTGGATATGTATATTCGTACTTTCGACTACGGCCTCTATACCAAACATCGGAAAAGTCAACTACATGCTACCCAAGCGCTTTAGACTTATTAGTCTGACTCTTTTGATATTGAAAAGCATGGGAAAATTGTTTGAGCTTCTTGTTCGTAAAATTGTTCTGCCTTAAATGCAACATGCATATCGACCCGAAAGTTCCTGAAGACTCGTCTTCAAAATCTGGTGGGTGCTCTCGACAAATGAAATATGTACTGGCATTGTCAAACGGTTGCTTGATGACATTGACGTACTTATAAGGTAAAACACAACTGGCTGTCGATACAGGAGAATTAGCAGCCATCGGAAAAGTATGAGTTTGTCTTAATAACTGACAATAAACCGAACTACATATTCTTACGGATACTGTAGAAGCCATAACAACGAAAGATCTACATAAACTTTGAATTTAAGCAACCGCAAGGATCTTTGTTGGTCGCGTATCTATCGAATCTATCTATCGTCAAGTCGATTAAGATCTACACCAGTGCCATAAATGCCGCAAATGATGTAGTGGATTTTACAGAACCACACTATGGAACTGGAACTGGAAGATTTCAGGCAGGCACGGCCAGCAAAAAAAGTTAACTAAAGGATTGATGAAAAGGATTGATGAAGATCAAGAACTCCAGAGTGTGAGAAAAACATAAGAGGCTTGCGATCGATGAAATGGGGAGTTGTAACTTCTTCTTAGTTTCTCAGCGCAAAGAAACAGCAATTGGCAAGAGTTAACATCAGCGCTGGTGACATTGTCTGAATTGATAGCAGGCCTAGGTAGACAAAGTTCTATTCAGGGTGACTTTCTGTCCGAGACTTCGGTTTTGGCTGACTTTTCTGTTAAAAAGAATATACTTAGTCTTGGCTTCATTGGCCTTTAAACCCTGTGATGTCACGCTGCTTTCTTTCCATTATGTCAATGTTATCGGCCTATGCGAGTAATTGGACAGACTTTTGAAAGATTGTGCCTCTTGTATTGGCGAGTGAGACTTTTTGCATGATTCTTTTAAGAATGATGTTAAGGAAATCGCATGATTGCGTTGACATCAAAGGTCACGGTGAGTTCTTTACCATCCTAATTTGAGCAGCATGCATTCTTCAAAAACGGGCGAGTTTAGCCTGGATGCCAAAACTAGATTATGCTCTGTATAGCCCGTATCTATAGATGTTATCATTCGCGGCTTTAAGATCGGTGAATAGGCGGTGTGAATCAGATCGTTGGTAAACGGCTTCAGGTGTTCACGTAATAAGGCAGATAGGATCTTGTAGGCGATGTTAAGAAGACTGATGCCTCTGCAGTAGGCGCAATGCTTCATTTCATCCAGAAAGGGTTTACGCAATTGTTGGTCTACATCGTCCAACTCTACTACTATGTTCCCTTTTACGGTTCTTCAGGCTTTTTCTCGTAAATTTCCTGAGCAGCTCTAGCTAGTCTATGCAGCGCCGCTTCGAAACTTGATGCTGGCAACATAGGATCTCTTAAGAGATTTATTAAAAAGATTTGGCGAACTCTTGCAATTGTAGCCGTCCGACGTCGAACTCCTCACAGTATTAGCTTGATTCTGCGATATTCGGGATATCCGCAACCGTATCTTGGCTACAACAACGTACTAGTCGGAGTCGATATCGACCGCTCGGAACGTTCGGACATCCATAATACTGAACGAGTGCCTTGCGTTGATCGTAATGTGATCAAACTTTTTAATTGTTAATTGATCAGGAGTTCTTCAAGTCCTTTGTGAATATCGAGATGTGTGAAACGAGTACCAGCTTCGATAAAGTATCACCCCACTACAAAGTTGATTGCCTGAATCCGTTATCGGAGGTGGTGTCGTGCAGGCTGTACTTTCGGAGAGTACTACTGAATAAACCCTCTTTTCCTAGCTTTGCATTAAGGTCGCCGAGAATAATTTTAATGTCATAGCCAGGGCAGTGCTCGTAAGTCCTGTTAAGATCTCGGAGAAGCTATCTTTTGTGTCGACATCTTTCTCCTTTGTGGAAGCTTGTACTCATGTAAGGCTAATGTTGGATTGTTGCAAGGCACTTGTAAACATGCCCGAAACACAAGTTTTATTGTCTAAGTTTACTTCTATCAATGAATCCGCATCTAAATATACGCTGCTTTTGCCTACGATAACATTCGTCGTAGTAAATGTCCCAGTTTTTCATTCTCTTTTGTCCGGCCGATCCTATTAAATTTCCTGGATGGCGACAACATCTGCTTTTCAGCGGCCCAGGGCTTCGACTCTACGTGGCTTATTACGGGACTTTGCCGAGGTTGTCAACAGCAGATTCGTTAATATCCGTGGCTTGTTGTTGCTTCGTAAATTAAGCTAGATAATTACCTCGGCGGCACAGCGCCCAAAATGGGGGTAAGTTTCATTGTAGATACTTTTAGGATGAAAGCTGTCGTTGGTCCATTAACGGCTCATCTGCCACCGTCTCTTTTCCAAAACCCTGATTTATTACAGGTAATCCTTATCGGCCTGAGCTACGAGTATGTCGGTAGTAGCCTATACTTAGATAAGGTCTTATTTTCTTCGTGGATTTTACTTCACCGTTGATTCCATCTGGGGAATTCATTCACTGTACCGTTTATAGTGTTGATAATTGTATAATATAAAGGGAGATAAATAGATGAATGGAGATAAAATTAGCACAACTGATGTGTAGAAACAGTTACAAAACAGAATATCACCAGATTGTCGCCTCTGGTGCCTGTATAGCCCAACCAACTCATGACGCTCTTAACAAAATTGTCCAACAGAATAAATGAAATCAAGTGAGTCGGGGTTGTTCTTTAGCTGTCCAGTTTAACATCACGATTATTAGTTTCGCTTTCCCCTCCATCTACCCATATCTACCTATGCAAAACATTTGTCTGTTTAATGCCGTGAGCACAGTAGCCATACACATTTTTACGAAACTAATTAGCAACGTTTTTAAATGCCATAAATCATTTTATCCATTTATTACAACTGCCTAATAAGTAGTTGTTTATTCAAAGCTTTTGAAAAGCCAGTGATATTTGAATTCTTTTTTCTTATAGCTTGAACAATCCATGTACGCTCACCACCGCAAAGCAATCCATTCACCTCAATGGTATCGTGTCAGCTAATTCAATGTCTTAGAAATTGAAGTTCATGGTCCTCTTATAAGCATGGCTAGTGTCAACACTTTGCAACCACCATAACGATGATGTTCAGGTGTCGTGCAGTAAGTAATGATCGGCTGGCGCACAAGAAAACTCAACCTCAAACCATAGATGGCGTGAAAACTTGAAGCAAGCAACAGGCAATGGGCAGCATGCAGCGAGTAACAGTGGCAACAAGCAACGAGCGACGTACAACGAGCAACGGAGAAAAATTCTGCCCATATTGGCAATATACTGCCATAAGTAACATGATACGGCCACAGAGTGTAGGTATGCACTTAACCAATACCCATTAATGCATTTAGCCATTTAAGCTGCGCCAACTATACCAGATAAGTATTTGCACTCTCATTTGCACGACTAGTGTGCGGTTTGTTTGGTTATCAGATACTTTCGATGATTGCTAAGTTTTGTTGCATTTTGACAACAAGAAAGTGTTAGAAATTTTTCGTGGCATGTACTCGTACACATAGGTATTGGACGAGGTTAGAAAATTATGATTGTAAACACTAATGTCTGATGGGGTTGCACTCAAGGTCAGAAAATACAAGAATTACGCTTTTTTTTTTTTTGTTTTCATTTGTTGGTGTGTCATAGAAAACTATCAACAAAATAAAGTATAGAGAAATGAAACAGAAAACAATTTTTTGGTTTGAAGACGTTTTACTTAGTTTCTTTCCACAAGCAATACGGTTTCACCTTCTTAGATTTCTGATCAGGTACTGTATATCTCTTTGCTGTAATATTTTCGGAAGCGTATTTCGTGATTCTTGGTTCCACATATTTTAAGGTTCTGGTATACATTCTATAACATGTAAGAAATCTAAGACTTTCTCCTATTTCCTAGTTTGTTGGTAAGGTTGTTTATATAAGCTTAAATTTGCACATGCTTGAGGTGATGCGCAACAGATATTCCGTATTTTTTGGTTTGAACTTTGCCGCTTTTCCACACTTTCGAAACAATTTTCTTCTTAACTAAATGTGAACTCATACCAAATATAATATTAAGCATCAAACACTTGAAATAATGGTATAGACTGAAAGAGATTTTTGTAATAGATATAGATATATGTTTTTAGGTACATGCTTTACCTTGTGATATATTATTACCACTCATGGATTTTGGGACCTCTTCTAGGCTTTGCGGACATCGAGTAATATGTTTGGGAATATGCCTCCCATACCATACACTAATATGATAGATCAAATTCTTTCTCGATTTATTCAATTTTTTGCAAGATATGGGTATATTTTAGTCAAACCACTCTTGTCTTCTTGCTAGCTGAAAACAATGTGGGCCTGGACATCCAACAATAGCCGGTCCATTGGGTATGGTCTTCAGTACTCCAACCTGGTTGAGGTCTTCTTCTACTTGTGTGCGCTTCTTGTGATGAGATCTTTCTTCTACAGGGTTGTCCCTCCTGGGTAGATTCGAAGACTCTCTAGGTCGAATCACTGGTGTCTATTTACACATGTCCTAGTCATATCAGGTGACTGACGTGCAGTTCTCTGACTAGATCGATGACGCCCTACAGATCATTCAGCTCGTCGTTGACAAGACTATGTATTTAACGAAAAATTTTTCTTTCAAAACGACCGAGGATATCTTCATCCGCTTCGGATGAGTAGTTCGGGATAGGGTCTTATTACTCAATTAACTTCCTGCGTGATTCCTCGTTTTATTTCTACTAAGGTGTTGTTGACAAGATTAATAGCAGAGCCAAGCAAAACAGATTTCCTTACTACCTCGAAGTTATAGCGGCTGACAGTGACATTATGTCCAATTCGTCCAGTTTACGTGTCGCTTCTTGTTGACAGCAAATACTTGGTTATGCCTCATTTACCCCTAAACCCATTTCGGCAGTATCCATTTTTATAACTAATGCATCGGTGACAGTCCGCTGAGTTCTCCCAATTGTATCGATTTCATCGGTGTACGCTAATTGTTGAACAGACTTTTGAAAGATTGTGCCTCCAGTGTTCGCTTGTGAGTTTTGCACAATTCTTTTCGGAATGATGTTAAAGAAGTCAAATGACACGGCGTCAGCTTGTTTAAAACCCTTTTTGACATCAAAAGTTGGGGTTAATTCGTTACCAAACTTGGTTGAACTGAGAGCGTTCTCAACCGTCATTCTCCACTACACATAGCTCTATGTAGCTCATCTCTATAAATGCAGTCATACGGTGACTTTAAATCGATGAAAAGATGGTGTATGTCGACTTTGGGCTTTTTGAGTTTTTCATAGCGTGTGAAAATTCGGTCAATTGTGGACTTTCTTTGCCTGAAACCATACGGATAGGGGCTAATGACATTGCTGACGAAGTTCACATAATGTGGCAGATAAAATCTTGTACGCAACGTTGAGGTGACTTATACCTCCATGATTCGCCTAGCTGTGGGGATGTTTTTTTTTTTTTTTTTGTGGATCAGGCAAACGGTGTTGAAATTGCATTCTTCAGGCATGCGCTCATTTAAGCAAAATTGAAATTTAAGTTGGTGTAGGGTCTCCATAAAGTCACTTCTAGCAACTTTGAATATCTCGACCGGTGAATCGTCAGGTCCAGCAGTTTTGTCAAATATAAGATAGCCTTACATCGTTTTGGTCAGGTCAGTCAGAAATTTTGGCAATCATCGTCTTAAAAAAAAAAAAAAAACTTGCGCACCTTCAAGGGATTGGAATTCCCCTAATATGCTTGCACACAGCGACGGCAAAGGAAAATCAGAGAGGTTCTGATGGAAGTTGGTTTTAAATGTTTGAAGGTTAGAATGACTGGGAAATAAAAAAATTAGGCAGGACATAGCATAGAGGAGTTTTACTACTTAGGAATGAATCACAATATTTTAAAGTCTCACAGCGAGGCGGGTGTTACGGTTGAAGGTTTGAAGAGGCGTAATTCTACTGACGATTTCAATGGAGCACTGGTGGTGGAAATAATGATAAAATAATATGACATAGGAGATATTACTTCGGTGATTGAGAACGTCAATTGACTGGCTGACATTAGTATCGCATATGGGTTTCTTCACACGTTTTTGTGTCTTATCTAGCAGGTGCAGAGATTTTTTGGGCGCACCCGACCAATTTTGTCGTATATTGAAGCCAGGTCAGAGGGAGTGAAGTTGTCATTGACACACATACAGAGAATGGGAAGCTTTTCGATTCCAACGATGTAAGATGTTTGGATTTCAGTTTAACGATAACAGACAGCATCGTGTTTGCATTAACTACCACTCTGGTGATTGCTCCCCAATTGCTGATGGTGATAATGAGCTTAACATATGCTACCATTCGCGTTCTACAGCCGAAGAGCAAGGACGAGAGTCCAAGAACGAATATGAAAAGCACAGAGTACTGTGCTTTTTATTGGATAAAAAGTGGCACACTAGAATTTATTTTGTGGATATCAGATTTAAAACTTTCCAAGACAACTCAAATTGACCGTTCCGAAGTGTAGTTTCTAATCCATTTAAGAAGAGAGTCATCAATCCCAAATGCACGAATTTTTGACAAAAGTACCTGCGGCCAGATTGATATTGTTACGAAAACTATATTGGTGTTCATTGAGAAGTTTTCACGTTTGGAGATATTACATAAACTTATGGATTATTAGCGTTTTGATGACCTTGATAAGAAGGGACGTAAGTGCAATAGGTTTGCAAGAGGAGAGAGAAGAAGATTCCCTTTTTTTGAAGGAGTTTTCCATCTGCTCGAAAAGAGTAGAATTGATGAAAAAGCTTACGCAGTGGTTTTGCCAGCATGAAGTAGCATCTCTTCAAAAGAAGGTTAGATATATCATCTGGACTCTTTATACTACACGCGTACGATATGGATTCGTCATATTAAATATTCAATGCACTCAAGTGTAGGCGGGGACAAAGCACAATCTGGAAGTGTTTAGCTGGACGCAAATTGTACAGCAAGTAGATTGGCCTTGTTTTAAGAGCTGACAGCTGGAATGTTGAATGGTCCATTCTATCTGAGGGCAATTTTTCCATATCATCAGCATCGACTGTGATCATAATTTCCGTCTCACATTTCGTGCTCTGTTTTCTTCTTCTTTAAAAGCTGACATTTTTCCCATTTCTTCTGCTTGCAAGCGGATTTAAACCTTCGTTCCAGTGCAGCTTCATACGATTTTTGCTTAGCTGCATGTGCTTATCACCATTGTTACTCAAACCATGTATTTCTTGGTGGTGGTCGGGTTAAATCCATTACGTTAATTGCGACGCCTCTGATGGTACAGTGGCACTATTATAATTCATCTTCGGAACTTAATCCTGGTGATAGAGGAGAGATTCAGATATTTCGGGATACACGTTTTTTATTGTGACGCTTGGAAGATCCACATTCGAACCTTGCTAACAACAAGGTAGTGATTCGATTCAATTTTGGCTCTTTCAAACTACCAAAATATTGGAGGCATGCATGTCAGGCATGTCCTCTTGTGTATATGATATTCAAATAAGGAAATCGTGTACTTGCTTTAGTGACATTTAGTACTGCCATAAAGTCAATAAGCCTAAGTGACGACGGGTTAGGTATAGTATGATCAGCAGTTGTTCCACCCTAGTTATCCTCATTGAAAAATTCGGTGGTGTCGTCAGCCATGTCTTCACTATGGATTGGCGCATACTAGACTTGGAAACGGATGTCATAAGGCGGTAGCTCATGGGTTGGAAGCCCATGTCCTAAAACTGCTGCGTATGACAAATCCGCATCCGATTAAGTGATGTGTTACAGTTTTTTGTCCTACTTTTGTCCAAATTTCCTTAACAGCGGTGATATCTGCGGCCTGTTAAGGATTCGAATTTTTCCTGTTCAAATCCGAAGGGCGTTGTCTTTTAATGGTTTCTGGGGTTAACAGTGAATCTGTTATTGTCCGAGGCCTTTTTTTTTTCTCTTCCATATAAGATTGTGGGCTCTAATGGCGTAAGTCAATATTATGCTACTGCTCGGCAAAGCACTTGCCACTTCAGCCTGCGGGAGTATGGATTTACTCATGATATAGGAGGGTCAACCACTTGGAGGTAAGGCAAGCACTACGCTACAAGCTTGATTGTGGCGATGCTGGCCCAATCTAAGTTATAGAACAATCAGCAATTTTCCGATCAATCGCTGTGCAGATACTCCGTGTGAAAGCACATCAAAATGGATTACAGTCAATGTGGCCAATTTTGTGATTGATACTGGGGCATACGACTTTTCCAAGGACTGTCGTAGATCTGGTCAAAACGCTCTAGCAGTTCATTAGGACAGTAGCCATTGGACGTCAAGTTCGTTCATAGTTCCTCTTTAGTGTTTTGACATCCGAAATACGCTCATTCCTACCTTGGTTCTACCAACAAGGTAGTGTCTGAATCGATGTCCAGACATCCTGAATAATACTACTACTACTCCTACCACTATTTATTTGTAAACCTGTTAAAGATTAGGTATAGTCTTCTCCCCAGCGGTATTATCGTTTATTATAAGTTTTCAGATATTATCGTTCCCCGTTTCCCATTCTTGTGTTGCCAGAAAATCAAGCTCCATGTCCTTTCTTAGGATCTTTGTAAAGGAAAATATTTTTATATTTTAAATGTTCTCTCTCGATCGGCTGTAGAAAATCCATTCAATACATAAAACTATGAAGTTAAACTATCTTTCGACTCCATGTAACATAGAATTGTCATAATAGTCCCACTTCCTGCTTACTACTACCATAAATAGGCAAAACTTGGGGAGGGTGGATTCAATTTACTGACGCACAAACTAAACTAAAGTCATTTCACTTTGTATGTGATTAAGATCCTCAAAAATACCTACGAAAATACGAATAAGCGATCCCTTATACTAAATACTTTTCGAGAATAAGGCAAGTCTCTAGTTTTGTTACCAATATTTGTATACATTAATGCATTCGTCATTCTAATCTCTCCTCTTCTGTCGTTTTCCCACAAAAATATGCCATATTTTCATATCTTATTAAACTGCAATCATCTATCTGTAAAGATTTTGTGCTTCTTGTGCACCTAATGTGACATAAAACGGTTACAACAAGATACCAGAAAATTTCAAACAAAAAAGTTAAGTCTCTAAATGATCGAGTTCACTAGGTCGATTACCCAATCAATCACCAACACCATGCACTGCATTGTTTCTAGTTCATGTGACATAAACACACAATTTGCTGCATACGAGTATCTTCCGTAAACACAATTCCGTAGAGAATAGCGAAAGCGGATGACATACTGCCGCTGACATACTTACGAGTACTTGCACCAAGGCCACCCCACCCATCGGATGTAGGTAGAATCTGTTACGCCTTGTCAAATTATTCAAATCGTAAAATGTTCAACAAGACAATATGGCAATTGTCTAGTCATTGATCACCGAAGTTCATCCTCGAAACAATGAAGTTGGTAGCTGATTACTCTCTCGTTAGAGAAAAACTTCACCGTTATGATGACATTGACCGAGCTATTCAAGTATCTCCAATGGGTTTGGATATGATGACGTATTGGATAGCCTATTGACCGTCATTACATGGTATACGGGCTGTTGGCACACAGTTGTGGATAGTACGTGTGGCGTTTACTTTGACTACCATATTTGTATCTAAATAAGTCAGGGCTAAATGTTATTGCCCGGAAACTTCTGACCACACTTTGGCACTTAATTTGATTGATTAAAGCCAAAGTTCAGTTTCATAAATCTTGTTTTAGTGAAGTTCCAGATATGAGAAATGATGAAAGATTGTTTTGGATATTCATCATTTGAATCTAGAATGCGAATGGACGGTTCTGGTTATTGGAACAATTGAGGTGTTGTAAAGTACACCCAACTATCAGCAGGATGAAGAATTATAGATCCAGTCATTGTAAAAGGAGATACATCCAGAAATAGCAATATATCCCAGTTGTTTGTACAACTGTAAACACCATGACTACACGAAATATGGTACTTGGGAGTTGGAAATACAAATTGAAAATAATATCTTTTGCCGACAGAATCTTTAAGTGTAACTCGGAGTGAGCATGAAATAACAGTTGGAATTATGCAACACAATATGGAAATACCATAGGATATTGAGAACCCAGGATTGGAGTATACATCGTAGATATCGTTGGGTATGCTGACTGCTGATAATATCGCAGTAGAAGCTTCGGCCGAAACATTAGAAGTTGTGACATGAAACTGGATATCTGCAGGTATAATTTTTTTTTAAGGCTTCAAAACCGTAAGGATGCAGAGATTTCTCAGCGCAAAGATTCCTGAAATTGGGGAATTGTGCAGAAACACTTTTGCAGACCCCAGCAATCGAAAAACCGACAACAACACCTATTTTGATATGGGTTTGTCATCAGAGGAAGACTAAGGTAAGACTTCTAGAGCTTCAGGTATTAGAGCGGACTTGTTGTAATCCATAGCAAGGATAATTCACCAATACAAGCCAATACGTTGAGAACTTCCTTGGCAATGGGAACTTAAAGTAAAGAAAGCATCTTTAGCGTCACAGTTAGAAAATATAGTCTCCAAGATGAATCCAGGGTAATCGACTTTTCAACGGGCAGAAACTTAATACACTGCCATACGTTTGCTAACACCCGTTCTCACAGGGAACTGACAATCATCTAACCAAAAAATTTTTAATAAGATTGATAACATTGCGATCGATGAAAAACCCAATTCTATTTTTATGTATGTCGAAGGGTTTCGAGTAACCAATTGGACAAATACCTTCTTTTAGGCAAGAGGAGAAATTTAATATTCCGGACTTACGGAATCTTACGCCGAATAATCAGAACAAGCACAATTGCGCCTTTAGTAATTGCGTAGCCGATAACTTTTCGATGAAGCAAGTCATGGTATTGTATATTTCACCCGAACATGAAACCAGTAGTTTGACGTACATTATTGACACAAGAAGCCTACAAGACGAAGGCGCACAGAAATTTGAGAGCTTCTTCTCTGAAAGAAGTCTTCTGGTAAAGACGACTTACATGTCAGGCAGAATAAACCATTCATGATGATCGACAACAATTTTATCCACAAGACCAAGAACAGATGTTGATAGTCACCAATAAGACTCTAGCAACGAATTAGCTGCCAGATAATTTAATACCATACACCAATCTGTCAGTAAAATGTGTTCGGATTCAAACATACGCGGTTAATTGATTAAGCACGGAAAAAGAAAACTAGGGAAGAAATAAAGACAGGAATGAATGTACATTGGTTTTGAATATTCGTAAGTTATAATGGCTGAGATATAAAGAGCTCAACAGGGTATACCATAAGTAACTTGTACGGCTTAGAAAAAAACTCAAAGTTGTTCAAAAATTGGCTAAAGTTTAAGCTGATGAGCATTCATAGCGAGAAAGTTTAAATAGGTGGAGTGCTACTAGCAATTTCGATAGATGACTGGTAGTGCAAAATTGCTAAAGAAACAACATTAGAAATTTCGTCAGTGTTCAGGGCTAGCAACATAATCATATTACACAGTTGTTTTAGCATGACATATGAGCTTTATGGTTCGTTTTTGATTCTTATTTAGCAAGTGGAGAGAGGTCTTAGGAGGAGCTGATCTGATGTGGGCAATGTTCTCGAGTTTTGGAGCATATAAATGGATTATATATGTATTTTCAGACTACGGAGTACCCTATTCCTTGCAATGCTCGAGGAAATCTAGAGATTTTGTAGCATTTTTGACGACATCGAATGTATGGTGAGTCCAACGCAGGTTGTCATTGACATCAATTTCAATTTCAATTTCAATTCAATTGAAATACCGAAATTTGAGCGTTTCTCGATTTCGACATTACAACATGGGTAATAGCTGAGTACCTGAATTTCGGTTTACAACTCTGTTGCTGGTTTTCTAATTAACTATGCTGTAATTATCAGAATCTAATGAGCCTTATATGCATAAGCTGCCTTTCCCACTCTGTGTACAAGATTTGATCTGAAGTGGAAAGAGACTTCAGCCAATTAAGTGTGCAGCGAGTAACACACAATCGATTTCTTAAATCTTGTTTCTAAAATTTTGCGTTGTGTTTTAAAAAGAAAAATAACTTAGCGATGCTGCAGCATCTTAGTCACCGAAGCCCCTTTTGCAATATTTTGCAATTTACAGTCGTACTTAGTATACGTTTATGCCAGAGAAATGAAGAGTGCGTACAATATGAAATAAATTTTAAAACCGTAAAGGTAAGTCATTATTAAAACAGGAGTATTGCTTGCCTAAAATGAGAATTACTAAACCAATAAGGTGTTCAGACAATTTTTAAAAGCACACTTTTATGAAAAAAGTTACTGCAATCTTGCTTGTGCTTTGGATGGAGGATCCTTGGTAGATATTACCATTATACTACTTGAATCCGAACGCAACATGCAATAGATGAAGGTGAAGTTGATGTCGAAAATATGGAATACGAAACAATGATAGTTTATGTTCCCAGAAATATTAAATTGTTTAGATGTGATGATGACGACAGCGAAGACGATATACCAGCAATGAGATCCGTTTTTACAAATTAACATTCGATGAACACACGCTAGTCAAATAGGATGTGTACTCGTACTAAAGTAATAATTTCTAATATTTAAAGCCGGTAATTTTGAAGCCAATTTTCGCAACATGGAAATACATTTGGAACATAAGAGTCACGTAGAGGTTTTCAATTGGACGAGATGTCCAATTTGAGTCCAGCTATTGAAACGAAAATTAAGTTACTAAGCAAAAACAAACCTCTGGTACGGACGGATCAAGGAAAACCCTGCAACAGAAACAAGGACAACCACGTTCGGATCTGTACGTGAAATGTTAGGTCCCTTAATAGGCCACGTGCAGCCGAACAACTATCAGAGACTCTGGACTGCTGTAAAGGAGATATTGTCTCCATCCAAGAAAGGCCAAAGAAAGAGGATAAAAAGCTGCGACATTTACGATCGTTATCGCAGATTCGCTGTTAGAGGCGGACTTAGACAAAAAGTCTTGAGTTTCCACCATGTAAACGAGCGCCTCGTAACAATCCATATTAAGACAAAATTTGCATGTTCATACAGAGGAGAAAAACGATGACACCAAAGATATGACTAGCTATGACATTAAAATTGTCCTAGCTATTGTCCTACTAGGAAGAGAGGGCATCTTTGGTAGTACTATCGAAATGTATAGCCTGCACGACACCACCTACTATAATGGTTTCAGGCTAATGGGCTTTTCCGCTGGGCGAAACATTGTCGTAGCTATTACATGGTTTCCACATGCCGATATTCACAAGGCACTTGAAACACTCGTGTTCAATCAACCGTCAAACAGATTGAGCACATTGCGATCGATGGAAGGAACTACCTAGTATTAAGGATCTCCGAAGGTTCCGAGGGGCCAACATCGGTTGCGGATATCTCGAACATGACAGAGGAAAACTAATAATGTGAGAAAGTTAGACGTCAAATGGCTACAATCGCAAGACATCGCCAAATCATTTACCAATTGAGTCCCTAAATATTTCTTAAAAGGTCCTATGCCGCCAGTATCAAGTATTGAAGACCAGTTCCAATATTGCCAAAAATGTCGCCTCTAATGTAATACTTTTCTCTTGGCCACAGCACTGAAACTCCTGGTTAGATAATGAATGTCGGCAAGTACATGCAGCTAAGCTAGATGCATACAAAGCGGCGCTGCATAGAAGGACTAGAGCTGCTCATCCGCTCTATAAGCAGAAGAGAAGAAGCGAACAGTGACTTCTCAAGAGGAGAAAGAAGGAGCATGATAAATGCATGGTCGCAGAAATTGAGAGAAGTATTCCTAAAAAATAAGAAAAACGTGCCACGGCCACAAACCCTGAAGCGAAGCAGAGGCGACCAAGCAAACATAGAAGTAGAGTCGCAATCGATGCTGATGATTTGAAAAGTGGATTTCTGTAGACTGTATAACGGCGATGACCAACAATTCCGTCCACCCGACCTGGATGAAGTGCAGATAGTCATATCTATGCTTAAGTTCAACAAAGCTGCCGCAGAAAACGGCCTGAATGCCGAGCTCCTCATACGATGTCTAGGTAAGCAGCATGTTGTATATGGTTTGATGAAAGTATGCCCGATGAATGGGCATACTCATCTTTGTTTGTCTAATCGTCAAGGAAGAAAACTATCTGAACTACAACAACTACAAAATCATCAGTCTTCGTAACATCGCCTACAAGATCCTCTCTTCCATATTGTGAACGCCTGAAGCCGTTGTCTATAACTTGATTGGTCCATATTAGTGCGGTTTAATTACAGGAAATGCTATCATCGACCAAATAATCACACTACAGCATGTCTTATAAGACACCCATGAACTAGAAGTCGATACACCCCACCTATTCATTAATTTTAAGGCCGCATATGACAAGCATCTATAAAGACGAGCTATGCAGAGCAATTAATAGTTTTGAAGTCCCTAACAAATTCATACGCTGCTCCATTAAGGTCGATGTAGGACTCTCCGATACCTTTGATGTCGCAACAGGAGTTAGATAAGACGATGAGCTGCTATGAGGTTTCTTTTACTTTATTATTGAAAGAATAGTGTTGAACTCAAACGCCAATACAAAAGTCTGTACAATCACTTACATACGCCGAAGGTATGACACTGAAGAAAACAGCGTGATGTAAGTGGCGCTTTCGCAGAAGCGGCGAAGATGGATTTAACGGTCACCGACGGCAAGACCAAGACAGCGACGCCTTGGAAAGAATGTCACCTTTGACAGATATAACTTTGAGGTAATTAGGGACTTTGCCAAACTAAGATCCGCTTTCAATTAAAAAAACGACACCAGTTCTGAGATGAAACGATGAAACTCTTGCTAATCGCTGCTTGTTTGGGCTAAGAAGCCAATTAACTAGCAAAGCCGTTTTTTTGAATAATAAAAGCAACCGTATATAAGACCTTAATAATCCCAGTTTTGCTCTATAATTCATGGGCATGGTCTTTATCAAAAATGGATGAAGGTAGTCTTGACTGGTTTAAGAGGGAAATAATTCGGTTAATTTTCGGTCCCGGCTGTATAGAAGGTATGTGGATGAATAAATACAACGACAGTGCAGTAGAGTAGAGTAGCAGTAGTAGCAGTAGAGGAAGATCCAAATTCAGGTGGTGCACCTATGTGAAAGGGGACATCAGCTAACTTAGCATGCGAAGCTGCAGGCAGTTAGGTGAAGATGCATTTTAAACTGTTCCTTGCAAAACATTCTTCTTAAATGTTGGCTTTCAAGTCTTGCAAGATTTGTGGTTGGTTGTAGTAAATGCGAGATTTTAAAAAGGCCAACGGATAAAATTTGATGCCGTCAGAACTGTCGAAAAAGCAAGACAGTTCAGATACGAGAGATCACACGGCCTGGAAATTGGTGTTTCAAAATCTACATTGTTGCCTGAGCTCTGTAGGTGGTTTCTCCGTCTTGCTGGGATCAGAATTGCTCGAGACTCAATTGAGAAACTTGTGGCAAAAACAAAACTCGTTTAACATCTGTCTGTAGCGCTCATCAGTCACGGTTACAGTGGTGCCATCGGCGTTCTAAAAAAATTTAAGGGCCAATCAATTTTACACTGCAATCACTTTGAATGGATGCAATGGCTCTTCGTGCATTTCTGGGGCACTGAGCCAGAAATACAAATTTTGTTTATTCACATAACCATTTAAGTGGAAATGGGCTTCGTCGCTCATTATGATTTTGGATACGAAATAATCCTCTTCTCGCATCAGGTTTAACAAAGCATGGGAGCAAGTTAACCTCCCTTGAAAGCAGGTAGCAATTAATGAACAGTCTGCACTTTATAAGGGAACATCTTCAGATCTTTTAGCAAAATTCGACGTAACGAACGTCTACTGAAGCCAAATTGTGTGCGTCGCTGTCTCACCGATGCTTATGTACTCTCTTGGACGTCCGTGACCCCATCAGTGATATTCTCTGTCGAACGAGCAACATCTCTAGGGTACCCAGTTTGCGCGAGACGCTTAGCCAAACGCTTAATAGTTTCCGCACATAATGCAGGATGCCGAAGAAAATGACGACGAAATTAACGCTGCGTTAAAACAACAGACCGGAAGTTTGTAAAATAAGCCGTAACAACAATTCCGCTTTCTGCAGATGTGTGTCGCTTCATTGCTTGTTATTAACAATGACCTGGATGACACTAAAAAATTTTTTTTTTCATATTTAGAAGTTTAGACATTTAAGAATACGCCCTTAAAAGGATTTTTTAAAATTTCAATTAATTTATGAGTTACAGCCATTTTTGTGACGCAATTGTAATAGCCATTGTGAGTTGTCTCAAAACTTTAAACGCGTTTTTCTCGAAACTACGTTTTCCGAGTTGGCATCCACGATGTCTCTAGTTCTAATGAACCGATCCATTTAAAATTTAGTGTGAATGGCTGCTTGAGTGACACCCAAAGATTCTGCGAGCTCTTCTTGTGTTTGCCAACAATTTTCATAGAGTAATGATTCCAGTTCTTCATTTTTAAACTTTTTTGGCTGCCCAGGACTTTCATCGTCTCCCAAGCCAAAATCACCACTTTTAAATCGTGCAAACCACTTTTGGCACGTTCGCTCAGCTAGCGCATGTTCACCATAAACTTCCACCAAAATACGATGACTTTCGGCAGCAGTTTTCTTCATGAAGAAGAACTCCTCGCAAAAACACTTTTTCAGGCACAAAGTTCGACATATTTGAATGAAAAAAAAAAAATTATTGTTGCTTACGCTTCAAATGAATGGCATATACTGAAATGACGTAAAATGACAGTAGCTTTCCAAGGCATGTTCCAATGGTATAATAACAATGGAATAATACAAGTTACGCCATCACTTAGCAAACCGCACGAATTAAGTTATAGACCTAATTTGCCAAGAAGAATTTTTTTTCGGTTTGGGCTATAGCGGCATCTATACTAATTCAGAATCCGTTCGATTTTTTTGCTTTAGATGACCAAAAGGGTTGAAATCATGAACGCCAGGATACCTTTTTTTTGGGACCCTCTACTTTGCCAGCTCATTACTCTGTGAATTTTGAGTTTTTTTAATTTTTTTTCTAAAAATATTTTTTGTTTTGTTTGTACAGAGCTTCAATAACCGCCCGAAATTCATGCCTCTAGACTAGAATTCCCCTTGAATGAATGAGTAGGAACACATTTTACCGTCGTACCCGCTTGGATACAGTTATTTAAACCAATTTTTATGTTATTTGTGTTCTAAGGTTATTGGTTAAGGTCTGGGCTCTTTCAGAGTTCACACGTGCATAGATGTGGACTTTGTTCTCATAAATATCTGAATTGTAGGCTGCAATTTATGAAGACTAAGTATAGAGTAAGGCCTACAATATCAGGTTGAAAGCCACCTAAACTCCGTAGCATATTTCTTGGCACTAGAAATTACAGTTTGGCCAGTGGCGTTGACAAGTAAGCCAGAACTTGAATTCGACAAAGAAATTTATATTGCATAGCAACCGGCGACTGATTTTATTATTGTGACCGGACCAGAATGTTGTTACCTATTTATTTAAATATTTCTACATGAAAAGAGCTTGAATGACTTGAGTTGATAATTATTTATTATAGTCTGATTTACAGTCCTCGCTACGCAGTGGCTTACAACTCGCATATGGTGCATGTAAACTGAGGTTTCTTATGCCTTGTAACTCGCCAACATCTATGTACATCGTAGTAATCGTAACCGCTTACACAATTACGAGCAATTGTGTTGTTTTATCGATAGATCATACTTAGCTTGTATTATACACCTCAACAGCGATAGTGATGTGACAGAACCGCAGTATTTGCGGGTCCTTATTCCGTGGGCGATTTTTTTTTTTTTTCATCAGTGCAAAGACATCTAATTTATCTCATAACGCGTTGCTTCATTTTCTTTTTAATGAGTCTAGCTATACTCAATGTTCCTCAATAATTCCTCTTACATTCACTCTGTGTCATACCATATATGTGAAGATATGCATTATGCAGGCCGCATTGGACTTTTCTTCCTGGCCAAGTTTGCCAATTTTAACTTCCCGCCTCCTGTCTATTGGCCCTGTTGCGAGAGGATTTTTGAATGTTGTGATTTTTTTTTAAATAGATTTTGTTACAAACTTGATTGAACCGTATAGCTAACGTCCCATAGCTCCTCTCTTAGTGAAAATTCTTCCTGGAGGCCGATAGCAGCTGGGTACATATCTCAATGAAGTGTAGCTTATCATTAACTAAATTCCCTTCTTCATGCATAGCGAATTACTCTCATAAGAAAGGTGTTCAATATCGTCGTGAATGTGCTTAAAAATCCCTTATCTTACGGGTATACCATAGATTCTGCTTATCTCATTGACATACATTGCTACTGCTTTGCCGACATTGTCTCCACTATGTTCAATGTAGAGCTCTAGCCGCAAAATCTGTGGTCTACTACGGAATAGATATAGCCAATATTCTTTAATATTTAAGACAAGTGCTTACGCATTTCCCAACTAATGTGTATTCCTTGTTTCCAGCTTCTCATGTTAATAAAGTGCCAACTAATCGATATATTGCAGTTTGAGCTACCATTCGGAAAGAAAACTTTTCCTTCGGGCTGATCTTTTATAACAGGCTGTGATGACATTAAAATATCTACTTTTAGCAATTTGCAAATAATTTTCAGCCGTCGAATATCGTAACAAATTGTCCTCACTACTACGGTTTCGAAACCAATCCAGATGATAAAGTAAAGGGTGATTTTGTTGCTGTTTACAACCTCAGGCAGTACAAGAGTGGCCAATGCACCCGAAAAAATGCACTGTTGACCCGTATTTTTCTCAAAGATGACCGTGAGAATAAAGTTACCGTCAATGGCGCCCACTCTCATTCAATGCCTTTGAACTTTTTTTGCCCAAAGTCCACGAGCTGAATCTGGTAGACATGTGGTTCCAGCAACACAGCACTTCATTCTGCATAATACGCGAATCGACGGACCAATTGAGAAACGAGTTCTGTGGACAATTTATCGTCAGCTTTGGCTCTTTTAGACTATTTTTTGTTTATGGAAATACGTCAAATCACTTGTCTATGCAGAAAAATTAGCGTAAATTTTAGTTGTCTATTTTGCACGCGTTATTAGCGAGATGGCTGCAAATGTGCTCGAAAAAAATTGGACTCTCGGTTTGGACCACTTAAAGTGTAGTCATGGTCAACATTTACATAAGATACTCCTCAAAAAGTAAATGGCAAGCATTGGTTTATCACACTAAATAAAAATTTTAATCACTTTTATAATTTTCTTGTTTTTTTTTCCCCAATTAAAAACTAAACGCTTAAAAAATTACCCATTATTAGTCAGCTCCTCATGGTAAAATTCCATAATATACTTGTATATACAATATAATGCCTTTTTCAAACTATAATCTCTTCTCTGCTCGCTCGGTAATATAAGAGTTCTATATTAGTCTGTGTGAACTCACTCTTATCCACGTTCAACGACAGTTCAGAATACATCTTCGATGGTCAATCTTCTGGTGATCTGGTGATCCAACATGGACAAGCACGACAATCAAGCTGCACATAGCAAACATATACGGTTCTGCGAATGCCCACGTCTGTACATACAGACCAGCTGTTTTGGCACTTGGTGAAAAACAGGTAGATCCTGGAACGCACCTCTCAGATCATTCTGATCTGAAAATACCTCGCTACGAACTAGTGCTATTATTCTTTTCATACAAAGAATTGAATTCCTGCATTCTCATACTGAAATCGTTATTATTTCAATATACACACGCAAGTACCAGACGTTGGTAGTCATACCGCCAATACCGCCTTTAAACTATCCTCTCTAGGCTCATCGGATCACTGTGTCATATCAGCTAATTTCTCGTATATCGACCACGCAGTTAGAAAAAAGATTCTTTAATGGAGAGTATGGCAATAAGAGAAAGCCAATTGCAAAGGACCAACACTGGTCGTTATATTTCCTCGTTAACGACGTGGATGACGCTGCTGATATAATCACAGATATTATTCACTTTGGAATGAGATCCTGTATCCCTCATCAGATAAATAGTATCAAACCAAACAACCAGTCAAATGAAAAGGCGTGATACGACTCGAGCTATAAAGAGGCTGTCAGAATTAGAGAGGAAAATCGTAAAAAGTTCAACCGAGCTAGGAATGACTGCAACGTCTTTCTGAATCGTAGGAATTTTCAATACGACCAAAAACTGGGGCAAAAAATACTACAATGTCCCAAAGGTAGTAAAAGCTTTGAAGGCGCCAAATGTTCAATGGGACGAATCCACTTTTGCACTCGTAAGTGTTAAGGAACATAGATCTTATCATACATAAATCCTCTGGTTCAGAGGGAGTATCTCTCTTTCTTTTGAAGAGGTTGCCATGCCGGCAAGACCACAAGACCATCTCTCCCACCCTTAAGGACTCTTTCCGAACACATGGAAAACAGCATTTGTCCTACAGACCCATTGCACTTACATCCCTTCTGATAAACGCTGATAATCCGTCAGCTCATGAAAGATGTCGAAACACGAAAACTTTTCGATTACCACCAGCACGTTTTCATAGCATGGCTCACCGAAAAGTGGAACCAGAGCGTACATCAATATTGCGAAAACAAGATAGTTATACTTCATTATTCTAAGGTATTTGACAGAGTTTGACACTAGGCAGTTTTGTCGAAAATGCGTGTATTTGGGATCGACGAAACTCTTCTCCAGTGAATTAGAAACTATCTTTCAGAACGTTCAATTTAAGTAGTCTTGAACGGTTGCAAGTTTGATACCCACAAATTAAACAATGGTATGCCCCAGGGCTCCGTTCTGCTCTGACACCCTCATTAATTTTCATCAACGATTTCTTATCTGCTACTTCTAGTTCAATATATTTCATTTGATGATGGCAGTACTCTCTCCTTTTTATACTCGTTCCCAGACTCAGGTCTCTGCTCTTCGGCTGTAGAACGGGAATGACAGCGTATGCTAAGCTCATTTAATTGTGATATTACTAGCAAAACGAATTGGGAAACCGCTAACAGAGTAAAATTGAAAGGTTCCAAATCACAATGCTATCTGCTGTCGTTTTTTGGATAATTCTCGGTATGTGTGTCAATGACAACCTAAGTTGAAATGACCATATATTAGATGTCGTCAAAAATGCTGCGAAATATCTAGGTTTCCTTAAGCGATGTAAGAAATTCTTCACTCCCTCTGAACTGGCTTCAATATATAGGGTATTCATTCACCCTACATTGGTGTATAATACCCACATCTGGTCATGCGTTCCCAAAACATTTTTGCACTTGCTAGATAAAATTCAAGACCGTACGATAAAATTTATAGGTGATGCTTATATTTCAAAATAAATTCACACCGACGTAATGTCTCCTGTCTCACCTTGTTCTATAGTTATATTCACGACCAGTGCTTCAATGAAATTACCAGTTTCGGACGTACTCTGAAATATCGTGATTCGTTCATTAACCAAAGAACCCGGTTATGGAATGCCCTGCCGAGCTTTCTGTTTCCTTGTCATTGTAACATACAGACATTTATAACCAACGTACATCCGTACCTCACTGTCTCTGCTCCTAAATCTTCCTTCGCCCGCGCTGCGTGTAATCATTTTAAGGGTACATCTTTGAGAGCGCGCTATTAAAAAAAAAAAAAAAAAAACACATATTTTTACACGTAAATCTGATAGCCCCCTAAAGCCGTATCTAGGATTTGAACAACTGAATTTGGCTAAACAGATATGCACTGAATAAACGAACTTCTAAAATTATTGTCTATCCGTCAGATTGCTGACATTGATATCTTTTAACAGCAGTTCATCTTGACTAATCTCACGTTTGCAGCATTGGTCTATGCTGGATACGTACACCGTTTTCCGATGAATAGTTTTTACCCAACAGAAAAAAAAAAAAAATGCTCACATATCCTGTAAATTCGTTGCGAAATCTATTTATTTGAACAAAAAAGTTTTCTTATGCACAAGATGAGGATTGTATAATCCGAGCATAGCCCAAATTAACTTTCATTTTAGAAAGATCATCATAGTTTCAAGGGCTCTTAACAGGCTTTTACGAACCGAATACCCGAACTTGCGCAAGCAAAGCTGAGTAAATTGCAGTAGTTTTACTAGTATGGGATCAGATAAAGCACCTTACGCAGCGGTAAGTAAGACGTCGGTAAATCATCAGCAGTAAGTATTAGAGCTTCTTTGACATATTTTGAGGTTTGCTCATTTGAGGGTACCGTCGGGGTAACTGCTTTATTACGTCAAAAATATGTGTTATCGAACAACAAATAGCCTCAGATATGAACTATTTTACTGTCAGCCAAAGAAGGAAAACTACTTTCGAAAAATAACAAGCGGATGCAATGAACTTTTGCAAGAACTGCAATGGGTAGAGGAATAGAGAGAAAAAGAAATTTTTTTCATTGGCTATGGCGAGTGAAGAAGGAGAGGTTTTTTATATTTGCCATTAGAGGAAGACATAAGCAAGAAATCTTGAGCAACTGGTGAATAAAAGCTTCTCGACAATAATCCATTGGAGTTTAATCCCCAACATCTTATGCTCCCCAAAAAAGAAAAACACCAGTATTTCTAACTCTATTTTAGATCACTTGACTATTGAGGCGATGAATTTGCTGTTTTTTACATAAAGGTAATAAAATGACTTTTTTTTCGGCCTCTTCTTCGAACTGCGTCTGGAACTTGAGCCATTTTTGCCTTTTGGGCCAGATTTCCCAACGAAACTAGTGAATACTATATTGCTAAATCAGCATATTTGCTCAGCCTGTAGGCTGTCCACTAAGGGTTCACTAATGTTCTTCTCACTTCCTCCATACGTCTCATACAACATCTAACACTCCAATGGGATACTTAAAAAGTCCTGTTAACAAATGTCGGTTATAACATGCTTTTTAATTTAAGACAGATTTATTTTGTTGTAAGTACGAGGGCTGTTTGATGAGTACCTGGATTGGAAGATAGGTGCCACTACTAAGATAAAATGTACCATCGTTTAGCGTAACTTCTTTTAGCCCTCCTGTCAAAATTTGGTGACAAACCGTTTGTTTTGACAAGCATTTCAATACATCGTGTTAGTGTTTTTTGCATGTAAAAAGAGCAATATCGCTCCGTGATCAGATAGTTTTTGAGTGGCAAAACCTGCGAGGAAATCAAGTCCTTTTTCGATGGAGTGTATGTCACCCATTCATCTTCTTGTACAACCGTTTACCATTGGTTCGCAGCATCTCAACTTAACACGTCAACCATACCCTGCACGAGACTTTGGGCATGAATTCCGCGTTTACTCACACCGGAAAAGAAGCGCAATCATGAGACCACTTCAAAGACATGCTTGGTCCTGTTTAATCGAAATCCGAATTAGTTTCTGCGTCATTTCGTAACCGTCGATGAGACATGGATTCAGTGTCGCAAAAAAGACTTACGAAAAGTTCTCTAAATAATATTCGGGTTAATTTAATTGCGATAAAAATTATCGGTTCGATTTATCTATATATTCCAGACCAGAATCAATAAACATGGGACGCTTAAGCACACCTGGAGTAGCCATAGTCTACAGATAGTGCCTGTACCACCACCAATGCCAACAATCAGTGGTACCAGTATCGCGAAATCATTAAGAAGGTAGCCGAAACCACCGTAGGGAACCAGCCACCTCAGAGAAAGAGCCCATGGTATGATTCATAGGTATACCAGAAAAATGTGACAGTGCAAAAGAACGGCAGCGAGGGAAGAGTATCGATCCATGAGAAGAGTAAATAAGAAGATCCTGCGTAGAAAAAAGAGAGCCTACGTAGCCTCCCAGCTCAAGGAGATTGAAGAGTCCCACGATAGAAATAAAATTCGGTGGTTTTACAAGAAGGTAATTCAACTGGCAGCTGGAAAACAGATCGGAAGACCGGAACACAGGCACCTCGAAACTGCGAAGAAAACCTATTCACCGAAGCACAGAGAATAGGAGATGTGTTTAAGCAGCATTTCCAGCACCTGCAAGAAGTTAAATCACATTTAGTCAATGAAGAAACAATTCAACCTCCCAGTATTGAAAAAGTCGATTTGGCTATAAAAAAGCTTAAGAACAACAAGGCCGCAGGCACTTAAGCCGTTCCAGCGGAGCTTTTCAAATTCGGTGGAGATGCTTTGGTATGGTGCATGCATCAAATCATTATCCAAGTATTTGTGGAAGAAAGAATACCCGATGATTTGACTATCAGCTGCATATGCTCCATCTACAAAAAAGGCGATCCAATGTCTTGCAAGAACCAACGAAGCACATCGATGCTTAATGTCGCATATAATCCCAATATTCAATCCTACGTAATGTGTGAACGTCTCAAACCGTTCTGCAACACATTAATCGGCACGTACAAGTGTTGCTTCTGCCCCGGCAGATCGAAAATAGACCAAATTTTCACAGAGACAAATCCTGGAGAATGCCAACGAATATCAGGTCGAGATTTACCACATATTCATCGACTTGAAAACCCCATATGATAGTATTTTTTGTCAGGAGCTCTATTGATGTGTCGCGTAACCCTGAAAAACTTGCGCTGCAATGTGCAAAATGGAAGTAGTTCCTCCGAACTATTTTAAATGTGCACATGATGCGCTATCATGTGATTTCTTCAATATCTGAAGCAGATTTGCGCAGAACAGGTGTCAAGACAGAGAGCATTATCTTCAACAGATACCTTCAGCAACTAAGATATGCGGACGATTTTGACATCATCGGTTGTTCTCAGAATGCCATGATAGAGGCTTTTACAGCGATTTGTTGGCCTTGAAATAAACATGGACAAGACTAAGTATATACTATCAATAAACAAATAAGCATCTTTCAATTGCCTAGAACAAAACGTCACTATTGATAGCAACAATTTCGGGGTAGTTACGGAATTCACCTACCTCAAAGTAAACGTGAACTCCACGAATGATGAAGAATTACGCTGGGAAATCCTTGATTCTTCGGTCTGGCAAAACAATTGGTTTTAAAACTCCTAACTCGAAGGACGAAAAGTATGGTTTACTAAACTCCTATCCTTCCAGTTCTGCTGTATGGCCCCGAATGCAGGAAGGGGATCTGATAATGGGCTACTTCGAAAGACGGATTTTTAGTCCTATGTGCGAGGAGGGCGAATGAATAAGTAGATATAAATTTATGAACTGTATCAAAATGTGTATGTAGCTCAAGAAGCCAAAATACGTCGACTACATGAGGTCGTCCATATCGAGTAAAGGAACAATAATGGTCCAGATGAGAGGATCTTCGACCAGCCCTCAAGTTCGAGATAACAACGAAGGCCGAACCTGCGTTTTAAAGACCAAGCCATCGCGGATAACAGAGCGTATGGATAACTGAAATCCGTATGTCGAGATCGCAGAGGATAGAATACTGCTGTGTATCAGGCAGAGAATCTTCATAGGTCGGGAGCCCGTTAAGTAAGTAAGTAATTAGGCCATATTCATATTCGAAAAATAATATAAAAAAGATACTATTTAAGCCTCTTCTTTCCAGATCCACGGTCTTGGGATTCCAGAAATATCAAAATGCCTTCAAAGTTTGCGGTTTTTGTATCTCAATTTGTCTGTTATCCACATAACAATAATCAGGCTATAATACCGGCGCGGCGTATGTATATGTATTGAAACATGTTTCCGCTTATAATCTACGAAAAGTGCGTAGCATAGTCGTAAATCGTAGACCGCAAAGAAGAAAATAAATCTAAATCTTCCTCAGCTTATGAGTATCATAATTGCTGGGTGATTTAGCAGAGTTATTCTCAAACCGGATTTAATGATAGTAATCAATTAATTTTCCGAGTATATGGCTACTGCATAAATTATGTGTAATAGCGCAAGAAATTATGTTCGTGATTACTTTCTAATTAGGTACACTAATAGTATTCTGAATGTTTCTAAAATAAAGTAAATCAACTAGTGCGGAAATAATCAACATAATTTGATATACTAGCGAATACATTAGTATGTACGAGTTCATATGTGTATTTAATATGCCACAAAGTCGACCTATGTTGATTCCACCGATGGAATTTCTCCACCATAGATACCATTTAATTAGAAACAAGATCATACTTAAGGAGGACTAATTAGTAATAAATTACAAGCTGTTTACGTGGGATGCATTGTAAGAGCTGAAAAGTGGTGTTAACGAAGGTTTAAGGATAATCAAATATCTACGAGTATGTATGTAGCAATACACCCGAATCTTAATTAACATATCGAACGAATGAGAAGTCAGTGTCAATTGTCATCCTGCAGAGTCAATTTTCTCTGGAGCTACCAGGAAAAAAGTCGGAATCGAGTGTAGGCACACAAGATAAACGAAGTATTCTTATAATCCACGAATTGAAAGTTATTTCGGCAGTGGAGACAAACCTGTTTGGAAGGGGGCTAATGAAGGCAAAACTTTTGGAAGTCTCAGACATCTAAACAAGGTAGCTGTCATACGAATAAGGAATAGTGTAAGCCTTCGTAATGGGAATAATAACGAATGACAATAAAGTAGTATCTATACAGATTGTAACAACGGTGTGCATAATTATATGTTAACAATCCATGTGACATTTTTAATAACCTAAATTCCGCTAAACTGATACTTATTTCGGCAAAATAATCACTCAAATAGATATGTCAATGAACTGCAACTCTAGAATAAGTTCCATACTTATATACCATACATACGATACAATTTTAGAGTTTTTTTTTAATGGTTATTGCGGAAATAACAGACGAAAAAGATAAACTCATAAAACTCTGTTTTCCATCAAAAAAATCAAACTCTTAACAATTTTTCGAGTTGCAATTGGGTCTCAGAATGCACCAGATATAACGTGTTGCGAACATTCTACTCCAAATTGAAAATTTAACAGAGATCATTACATGATTTAGCAAACCTGCCTAGAGCTTGGACCAATAAATCAGTAAGCATAGGTGGTACGATAAAGAATTGAAAAATATATTTTGCGAACAAAAAATGTGAATTACGAGTACTATATCTATTGAACAAGGAAAGAATACGATGAGCAAAATATAGCATTGATAAACGAAGCAAGAGCTTAACTTGAATTTCGAAAGGCGATAAGCCTTGTCAACGGAACAATGAAGACTTAATGCTGAGCAATTAAGGAAACCATTTTAAAACTCTATTTAACGTGCCGCAAACATCTCCGGGGTTGAATTTCTCATTTTTCCATTCACCACAGCAAAAGTTGACGATGTCATCGAAAATGTAAGAAATATAACAAACCACCGGTAATTGACAGAGTTCCTTGAAAGCTCTACAAGAACTACCCCCCTGGATTTCTATCAGATATTGCAAAGGTATTCAACGGAATATTCATCACCGGCGATGTTCCCAAATATTTTTAGGAAGAGTTCATTTTGCCTATTCACAACAAAGGCAAAAATGGTTATCCAGTAATATACAGGGGAATATCCTTTTGGAATAGCACTGCAGGAATTCTTCTCGGATTGCCTGAGAATTCTCTCAACCATAAACATTGACTTGACTATACAAAATAAATTCCGAAATTTAAGAAAAACAGAATGGCGTACACCAATCAGAAAAGCAAAAACTCGCAAAGGTATATGTTCCTGATTGATTTTCCATTGACTTTGCTGTAAATTATGTAACTTCAAACTTAGGTAACCTTTTATTAAGAACTGTCCCACATCTAGTCTTCGCAAGCCCTCCAAACCTCTTGGTGAACAGAAAACTTCATAGAAACGCAAAACACACTAGAAGTGAGAGAAGTGAGAGAAGTGAGGATTGAACAAAATACTTTTATAGGTGCGAACTCAACTTCTACCCAAGAAACGTGAGAATACCTAGGAAACAATCGTGGGCTCTATTTTTGCGAAGCGATAGAAAGCACTATCGAATCAGTTAGGTTAAGGAAAGTTCTATCCAAAATTCTAAAAGCCCCGGGATATCTGAGAGCCCTCAATGGAGTCTGGACACTAAACAGTCGGAAATCACTATTATTTCTTATGGAAACTCAGCTCCTGGTCTGTAACAATTTTGGTAAACAGTACAACAATATAAAATCTCAACGAACCCATAATCCCTTTCAAGATCACAGAGAATAGAATAACATGGGCGAACAATTTCTTAAAACCGGCGAGAGCCGACGAGATAATCCCGGCCATATTACAATACGCTCCCAAGCTACTGAAAAAAAAAAAAAAAAACTATTTTCATTCCTTAAGAGGGAAGACAAAATGACTCCTCTGCTAAGTATTACTGAAGAGAATCCTGGATCAACATAAAATTAAAACAAAAACTCAACAAACACAAACTATGCGGTTCTATGAGCTACTATAAAGGGTGATTCATCGTAAGGTTTGATTTTCAATAGGCCTTTTGTGACAGATCACGCATGACTCCTATCAAACTACTTTGTCATTTTTGTTCAGTATTGTTATGCAAGTCACCATAAAAAGACTCATACCACAACAGCGTCATGTTTCATGCAATTCGAGAAACTTTCGGTGCGCATAATCGACCTACTGAAACCACTATTGAGTCCCAGTTTACATTAGTGGATGATACTCGTTCGGATAAACCACATTCTGCACGTAGTGAAGAGATTATAGGAGCTGTAGCTGAGTGTACGCGAATCGATTCGTCGTCGTTCTCAGCAGCTTGCTTTGGCGTACTCAACAACTTGGCGTATTTTACGTGAGCATCTCGGACTAAAAGCGTACAAAATTCAACTTGTGCAAGAATTGAAGCCATGCGACTTGAATTTGCGTCATTTTTTCAGTGAATGGGCTCTGGAAAAACTCAATGAAAATCCGGTGGTTTATCGTGAAAAATGGCCATATTTGGGTTGATGAACAACCCGAAGAGTACCAAGAGCTACCATTGGATCCATTAAAAACAACGGTATGGTGTTGTTTATGGGCTGGTGGAATCATCGGTCCATATTTCTTTAAAAATGAGGCGAATTAGAATGTTACCGTCAATTGTAACCGTTATAGCGCCATGCTAACGGACTATGTGTCTCCTTAAATTCAAGCACATGGTCTTGGTGAGCTCTGGTTTCAACAAGACGGTACTACGAGCCATACAGCGCGTGAAACGATGGACTTGTTGAGAAATCAATTTGATGAGCACTTAATTTTACGTTTTGCTACGGTTAATTGTGATCATGCGATATCACACCTTCAGACTATTTGGCTGGAGATATGTAGAGTCTCTGGTCTTCAGGAATAAGCCAGCTACGATTGACGCTTTGGAAGCCAACATTTCTCGTGTTATCCGCGAGATACCAGTTGCTATGCTTAAACGAGTCGCCCAAAATTAGACCTTCCAAATGCACCACCTCAGACGTAGTTATGGCCAACATTTACCTAAGATCATTTTTGAAACATAATTGCCATGAATTGTTCTTTTAACCAATAGTAAAAATTTTAAGTTGGCTTTCAAATTTATGTACCCTATTTTACATTATAAATCAAACATTACGATGAACCACCCTATAGAAATGAAAATGCACTATAAAAAGTGTACCAGTGCCGCTTTTCTAGATGTCGAAGGAGCATTTATAATGTAAACACCGTACCTATAAGTTTGGCCTTGGATAAGCTCCATGTATATTGGGTCTATAACTATTCGTGCGGTTTGCTAAGAGATGGCGTAACTTGTATTATTCCATTGTTATTATTCGTACATCATTTCAGTATATGTCATTCATTTGAAGCGTAAACAACAATAATTTTTTTTCACTCAAATATGCCGAACTTTGTGCCTGAAAAAGTGTTTTTGCGGGGAGTTCTTCTTCATTACTTTGATATGAAGAGAACTGCTGCCGAAAGTAGTTTGCACGATTTAAAAGTAGTGATTTTGGCTTGGAAGACGATGAACGTCCTGGGTAGCCACAAAAGTTTGAAGATGAAGAACTGGAAGGATTACTCTATGAAGATTGTTGCCAAACACAGGAAGAGCTTACAGAATCTTTGGCTGTCACTCAAGCAGCCATTTCAAAACGTTTAAAAGCAGCTGGATATATTCAAAAGCAAGGAAATTGGGTTCCACATGAACTCAAGCCGAGAGACGTCGAAAGGCAGTTTTGCATGTCCGAAATGCTGCTGGAACGCCACAAAAGGAAGTCATTTTTGCATCGGGTTGTTACTGGTGATGAAAAGTGGATCCATTACGACAACCCCAAGCTCAAAAAATCATACGTGAAACCCGGCAAAGCGAAGGAAATGCTCTATATTTGGTGGAATCAGATGGGTGTGCTGTATTATGAGCTGCTAAAACCGGGTGAAACCATCAATGGACAACGCTACCGAACACAATTAATCCGCTTGAAGAGAGCAGTAGCCGAAAAACGCCCGGAATATTCGACCAGACACGAGGCAATAATTTTTCATCATGACAACGCTCGGCCCCACGTTTCTATTCCGGTTAAGAACTATTTGGAAAAAAGGTGGATGGGAAGTCTTACCCCACCCGCCTTATAGCCCAGACCTTGCCCCTTTTGACTACCATTTGTTCCGATTGATGTAGAACGCCCTCACTGAAATACATCAGAGCAGAATGTCAAAAATTGGCTTGATTCATTCTTGGCTGCTAAGCCGGCGCAGTTCTTTTGGGATGGGATCCACAAATATCCAGAAAGATGGGAAAAAATCATAGCTTAAGATGGGCAATACTTTGAATAATACTATTGTACATGTTTTTCTTAAATAAACGTTCAAATTTTGAAAAAAATTAAAATATATACCCATTATCACAATGGCTTAAGAACATGCTAAAGTGCAGAATTATCAATTCAGAGTTTGGAAGAAACACGGTCTGCTGAAAAACGGTTGTAAAAGGAACTCCACAACCAGGAGTAATCTCCCTCCTTTTGTAGGATCTTGTTGTAAACGGCATCCTTACAACTTTCGAACAGAAGAGAATTAAGGCAGTAGCTTACGGCAACCACATAGTCAATAAACACCGAACTAATGGGGTTGGCTTTATACAGACTCGCAAATTCGATAAGAAAAAACGGCTTTGGGATAAATCCATCAGAAGCCGAACTAGTACTGTTCAGAAGCAAAATAAAGTGAGAAAAATTTAGTCTTCCCAGAATTATTTGCTTTAAGATACAATTTTCATCGAAAGCTAAATATCGAGGTATCATATCAGAAAGTAAGCTCAGTTGGAAGCATAACATCGAAGAAAGAATCAAGAAACCATAAGAGGAATTCAACACATTCCAATAAATGTTTGATAACCCTTGTGGACTTAGACTATCTTTAATACACTGAATGTACATAAGTTTAGTTAGACCCACTCTTACTTACGTTCAAAAACTAGTGTGTGTCGCAATACCAGGAACGGTAAGCTCCACTATTCAAGAGGCAATAGATTTAATGCTCAACTTCCAACCTTTAGATGAATTCTTTAAGTCCATGGCTACTAAAAGTTCGATCAAACTTAGAGAATCAGGCCAATGGACGCACTGTAGTTTAGGACATACGTCTATATTACAGGTGTATGAACCATCAAAACTGAAGAAGCGTAGTGACTACTTTATATTGTGCCAACCATGGAGTTTCTCCACATGATTTCCTAGCAGACATGACCGGTTAAATAATACTGTCACCACCTCTAAAAGGACGGCTCCAAAATGGAGAATAGTACTCTGAAATGCTACAGATCCAGGATTCTTTCAAGATTTCGGAAGAATGTGGAATTTTACGCAGAAATATTTGCCATTCGTTAAGCTGCCCAGGCTGTACTATTCATTAAACTTGATTGTCTAGAGATCTTTAACCTTGTGGACAATCAAACAGCTTTAAAAGCTTTGGGGAGTGAAACTTTTAATAGGGGTTGCGAATCCCACCGTGTGGATATCTGTACACCTGGATACACAAAAGTTATAGGGAGTGAGAAAGCCGATGAGCTAGCAAGAAAATATACGCAGGAATAACACACAAAACAGCATAAATACACCAGTAGCAACCTTAAAACATAGAACGATCCAACAAAGCATGGAAGAGAAGTGACTCTGTAATGTCACGAACCATTTGCTCAAACCTAGATAACGGGAAAACGCGTACCTTTTTCGAGTTCAAAAAAGAAGACTAACTGGCCCTGCCTCATTGGCAGAATGGCCAACAGAATAGGAGCATATTTTCAAGATTATTGCAATGTGCGCTGTTTTAAGCGTTAGGTTTTGGATTATCAAAAAACCATAGGAAAATTAGAGAAGTGTATATAATTTCAGTTTCAGTTGATAAACCAATGCTTGCCATTTACTTCTTAAAGAGTATTTCATGTAAATGGTGACTATGACTAAATTTTAAGTAATCCATACGGAGAGTCTAACTTTGAATATTTTTTTCAAGCAAATTGTCTGGTATCTCGCTAATAACATGTGTAATGTTGTCTTCCAAGGCTGCAATTGCTGCTGGTGTAGACATATCCCCATAAAAAATAGTCTAAAGATGCCAAATCTCACGATCTAGCTGGCTAATTTATCAGTCCAAAACGACAGATAAATTGTTCACCAAACTCATTTCTCAATTAATCCATCGATCAGCGTGCTGTGTGACATGTAGCGCTGTCTTGCTGGAGAAACATGTCGACAAGGTTCAGGTCGTACATATTTGGTAAAAACAAGTTTAAGATCATTGAACCATAGTAGGTGCTTTTAACGGTAACATTATTCTCATTGTCATCTTTGAAAAAAAATACGGGTCAATGATTACGCCGGAACATAAACCGCAGCAATGCATTTCTCCGGCAGCTATTGTGTTGCCTGAGGCTGCTCATCGGACCAAATACGGCAGTTTTGTTTATCTTGGATCTTCCTCCACCAAAAATTCGAGATTGTAGACCAAGTCTGTTGCGTAAAATCTTCCACGTAGTCGAGTAACACAATCTTAATTGATGCGAACGGCGACGAATGGACAAATAAGGCTCTTCATTAATATTGGCAGATAGAGCAGCAATATTTCCTCTGTATGTACTCCACGCATACGGATAGGTGACTTGATGTCCATTTTAAAGACATTTCAAAACCACCTCATATGCATTACGGCACCCAATGTGTATGGCTTGAAATTTGTTATTTATACCAGACAACGAATGCATAGGATATAATTGGTCTATCATAGTCAAAAGACCGTCGTCGATGACAATCCCCAAGTCTTCCTTGAAGACTACGCTACTAGCGCCCTGTTGACTTTCAACATGACATGTTTAGAAGAAAGAAGTGTGCTATCCGTTTGTGAAATGGATGGTAGTGTGATATTCTCGTAAATAGAACAGCCGCTGTTTTGACAGAATTGATTGAAATCCCAATTATTGATCACTTCGCGTTTTAAAACAGACCAACATTAGGTATGATCCGGATCATAGACGATAGAAATACTGAAAGCGTTAAGCTATGAGTCGATCAAACCATAGCAGTGGAGACAGTAGGTAAGCCCCTCCATCGTATATAGGCTGTAGTCAGCATCTCCAATCTATTTCCTCTTATCCACAAAACAAGTCATTTGTCTACGCCGCCGTGTTGCTTGGCCAAGTTACACATGCCGTTAATAGGTCTCGAGAGTACCCTCAACGTCTTTTAAAAAAATTCAGCGCCTACAATTCAGGCTACAAGAATTTGAACTCATAGAATATTCTGCGTGTGAAGACACATTTCATTCTGGACATAAGATGCATTTGCAAAGTAATTTTACATATATGAAGGGCGACCTAAAATACTTGGCGAGTCGCTAGTCATATATTCCTAATGTTGGTATAAGGGCTACTTTCACTATTTGCAAGGGGTATGACAATGCCCCGCTAGCAATGAAGATTCTCCCTAGAGTTGGCAGCAGTAGGGCTATAACTTTTTGTAACGAAATCGGATACATGCCATCGGTGCAGTCGACTTGAAGCCATCAAATCAAGCACAACCGATAACAGATACCAACTATTATGTTACTTAGCTTACATGCAGCTGCGGTAATAGTAGCTGGTTGTGAGTTGGCTCTAATCGAAAAGCTAGTCTCAAGTATAAGACACAAAGCTCCTCTTCTAACTCAGAATGTTTTCTGCCTGTCTTATGAAAGGCTGCAGAGGGCTTTGACTATCATCTTGGTTCCTATATTTTTTAAAAGTTTTAATAGAAGGCGTTGAGGGTAAGTTTGACTATTACTCTTGTTAGCGACTCTGGTACCAGATTAAGGGTAAGTAAGCTGACGAAACAACGAATTCGAGCTATTGTCACTTTGTTTAAAAGCTTATGCTTTCAGCAAATAAATTCCGGTTGCGAAATTTTACACGTTTAGATGATGAGAGTGAAATCTCGGTACAAGTCAACTAGGCCATTTCTTTATATCAAACTCTGGTTTTTAAAATTCTCTAGCTCAAATGTTACCATCCTTGAAGCAGCATAGAGTTCTGTTATGAACCAGCTACCCACAGATGATAATTTTTTTACAAAAAAAATATATATATATATATATATATATATTGTAACTAAATAAATAAAATGAGCCGATTGGAAACCAAAAAGGGCTTTGTAGGGGCGGCAAGAATTGAAGTCCCTATAAAGGGACTGAACAGAGAAGACGCGTACACTAGAGCTTAGCAGCTAAATCCGACAAACAAAGGAATAAAAAGAAACAAAACAAGGAAGGTAAATAGACCAAACTCCTCCTGAAGTGTCGAGCAGGAAGCGGGAAGAAGAAGCCTGCCGGAGAAAATAAGCAAAATGCGTACTACTGACCGCTTCAAAAATGTACTGACAGCGCTCTGAAACTACTCTATTCACTGTTCAAAATAATTCTATCCAAAACGTCCTGCTGGACCAAATAAAAGCTAACTAGGACCAGCTAACCAGCCTTCTTGACATCTGTCTATATGGCAGGATATCTTGCCCTGCGTTGTTCGGACACCACATCTGCGGAGTGGACAAAGGCGACCACTGTAAATGTGTGGCTATGTGAAGGTGCTACACTGTGCGCCACAGAGGAGTTTAAAATGCATCACTCACTGGCTGAAGTGGGATACTTTCCCAGCTTCACAAGCATTGCTGCCACTAGCTTGCTGGACTTTTACAGGGACACCCTAAACTTGTGAAAAAGGAATCTAATGCGATACTCTTTGTATGCGACCACAAATCACTGCTATCTCCCAAGCACTTCTGTCTAGAGATATAGGCAGACTCAATTCGACATTAGTTCACATCTTCATATTTAGTCTGGAATATATTCCTTTGACTAGGATAGCAGTATTGGGAAAATCGTGAGGCGTCACCTCTAAAATGATATATTGGCTATACAATCAAATGATGAAGCCAATCATACTACATATAGCGTTCAGTAGTGTGAATTGGGAAGACCAAAATTTTAAGAGCAAGAGTATCTGTGCTATAGACCGACCCCAAACCGAACCCTTGATGGGCTTAATACAAGCACTCAAGCTACATCGCGCAAACTACTTCAAACAGGGTAATCTCTTTGGTCACTTGGAAATAATAAAGGAAACAGAAGACACATATGCCAAACTCTAGACTTATTAGCATCTCAAAAAGGTACAACGACTACTTCTTCAAAAGGGAGGAATGGAACACGAATCCTAAATGGCTAAATGATAATTCACAAAAGTGTCTAAGGTCATAGACTCTAAGTATGTATGCCATAATGTTTCCGGTGAAACTAAATGACTTGTTGGAAGTTGTACGCATTCTACTAAGTATATAACATGAATGAGTCAAAATAACCATACTTTCGAATAGGCAATCGCCTAAAAGCTCTTAAAATCTATTGATTTCCATTGGAGTGCCTTCTAAAGTGCCATAAAGTGCTCAACATCCTAGCTACCAACAGTGAAGTCATACTAGTATAGGAATCAGGGCCTGATGTTAACGATGGCAATGAAAAAGCTAAGAAAGGCAAAGATTGTTCATTTATTGGACCCTGCCCAAGCTCTGGATTTAGTTATTGGAACTTGACGTAGGAAATAAAAATGCACAGGCAATTACACCTGTGAACATGAGTAGTCGATGGAACACGTAATTACCATATATGTACGAGTATACTCTATCAAGAGGTTCTGAAGGCTATATCGCAGAAGGGGCTGATCTATTAAATATTAAGAAAGAGACAATATGTATCAATCTCATGATTCAGAAGGCCATTTGTCCTATCCTCTTAATACCATGCCATATCATTCAGCTTGGAACTACATCTCGTTCGCTTGGAAATGATAGACTTGAACTCCCTATAACCCTTGACGAATTTGGTGACGTACTCGTTCTTCATTAGCTTTTAACTCGTAATTTACTTCCCCGCTCTTTCACAAATTATTTCGCTGAATTCTAACCTACGTGGAGCTAGATGAGTTCCTTTCTCGTCCATTTATACATACCCATGTCCAAAACGCTATGTCAATTACAGTCAACTTGTTTTTGAATATCACCAAACTTTCTTTTAAAACTGCTCTTTGGTCCTCTACTCACACTTACAAAATTGTGAGTCTTTAAATTTTGTAATTAAAATTTTGCTTGTACAAGAAATAATAAAGCTGTCCGTGTTAACCCGAGTCTAAATCAATCAAGAATAGGAGTAAGGGAATGGTGGGAATTCTTTGTAGGGCGTCAATTTTACTCGTGTATTTCTATGTAGGAGCCGCTGTTAAAAAAGATACATACGAGTATCTCTTAAACTTACGAACTATCTCAACATGGAATGGTTACAACTCAAAAAACTGGCTTATGAAGCAACATTCAATTTATACTTTAGAAGAAGATGACTTACACACGTAAAATTTGAAAACGATGAAAAGGAGTACCTGAGTAATTAAGGGAAGTGGAGAACTATGCTGAAACATAAACAATAACAATAAATATTGAAACAAGAATAATTATAAGATAAAATCATCTTTAAAAGCACGCATTGAGTATTCTCTAGTTCATAATTCGCTTATCAGCTCTCCCCAATTTCCCTCTATTTAGACTTTCACTTTCACCCCTGCCTTATTCAAAATGATTCATGTTGACTGAAAGTTTAACGAAAACACATTTCTCGACACTTCATCAAACACTTATTAATGAAACTTTTTACGTTTAACGATGATAAACCTTTAATCATCTAGACCCTAAAGACAGCCAGTGGCAAAACAGAAAGTGTCATAGGCGGCCCATTACCACAGCTTCAGAAGCAATAATTATCATCTTTAAAATTTCTTTCTCTACGTGGATAAAACCACGTAGCAAAACAAAACAGTGAAACCTAAGCCAAACCACAACACAAAAAAAAAAAAAAAAAAAAAAAAAAACAAAACACTAAGTCGTATGAATAAACTTTCCACAAAATCTCATTCGATGTGTCAATAAAAATCGGCCGTGTCCATTGATATCTATTAGATTTTGATGAAGTTCATCATGCTACAAAAATAGTCAAAGATAAATTCGAAAAAAATTAGATCGATTGCGGCAGAAAGGAGATAAGTTCGCTTGTATCTTGTCTACTGATCTAAAAAAAAAAAGAAATAAATAACAAACAGATTTCGAAACCTAGATTCAGAGGTTATCCACTAAAAGCACAATTTCTCCAATCTATGCTTTATTGTGAGCTGAAAAGATTGTTTCTGTTTGTTTGTCTTTTAGATATATCTATATGAACTTATATACTCATATACTGGTACTTTTTAAGAGGATGTAAATAGGTCGAAAGGTTCTTGACATTTATAGGCAGAAGCTGTGTAAAACTCTTTTGTTGCTATTGTGTGTTTAAAGTTCATGCCCCGAGATGAAGATCAGAAAGTCATAAAATAATTAGAAGTTGCAGCAGTTGCAGATGGATTGAGGTAAAGTCTACAGAAGATATTACAAAGTTTTTTTTTTTTTTTTTTTAAATATCATTTTCAATTTTTTATTATAATTTCAGTTATTCAAAGAGTATATTACAAAATATGCAACACTTTCGAGGTACGATGGAAAATAGTTAAAAGTTAGTTGTGCAATAGTAATGAATAAGGACAAGAATGAAAGAGTATTTAGAAGGAAAGATGCAAAAAATGAAAACAGAATGTAGATGTGTTGGTTTCATGAGTTCTTTTGTTTTTTTTTTCGTTTTTTCTTATTTTAATGAAGTTTACATGGCAAAGATTTGATAGAGATTTATGCAGAAAATCAGATGACTAAAAAGATTTCAAAGATACAAAAAAGGAGAATAGAACTTTAAAAAAAAAAAAATCAAATCATCATAGAAATATGATGAAATATGAAAGAAAAGAATAAGTGAGAATGAAAGATGAAGAAAAGAATAGATAAAGAGGTAGATAGAAAAATTTCGAAAATATTAATTAGGAATCGACTAGTTGCATGCAACCTTTTATAGTTTCATAGAACTACAATCGGTAAATAACCTGAAATACATAATTATTTTGTTTTGCCTTCGCTGCTCTTAATTTGGAGCAGTCTATTGAACTTCTTCTCTTTTTTATCAAACACTTTTCTATTACATAATTTTTTTTCGGGAAAAATAAATAAAATAAATTAATTTAAATTAAAAACAAAAAGAAAAACTTAAAAACAAAATACATAATAAACAATTCTTTTCCTTGTAAATTAAGGAAAACATACGATAGGATCTATGCTATTTTGGTGCTTTACCGTCTGGCTTGCTTGTAGCCACTGTAAGCAACCGATTGAGCAACTGGTGAACTGTAGGCTCCATGAGTATCCCATCCGGAGCCACCGCTTGACCATCCACCTGAACCGCCAGTTGACCAACCAGCATTACCACCTGAGTAGCCGCTGTTTCCCTTGCCACCGCCGAAAAGTCCACCTAGACCTCCGAGGAGTCCACCACCGCTACCACCGCTACCGCCGCCACCACCACGTCCAAGTCCAGAAAGTCCAGCAAATAAAGCCAAACCGAAAGCGGCAACAGAGATAATCAAAGCCTTCTTAGCGATCAACAAAAGACCGAACATTGACCCAATGGCCAAGACAGCAACCTTAGCACCGATACCCAAGATGATTGGCAAGAGTTTCTTCAAAACACGCTTCTTCTTGGTACGTCCTTCAACAACCAAATCTTTAATGTCAGCCTTGATGTCATCAGGAATGGCACGTGCAATACTACGAGCTGTATTGGCAAAATTAAAACTCAATGAACGCTCTTGAAAGAAGTTCTTTGCACTGTTCATAAAGTAGGTGCTCAATTCTGAGTTACGGGCTTCAACTGATGGTGCAATTTCGACAGCAATTGTGTTGTCTTCAATGGATTTTCCTTGACGACCTTCGTTACTCTTCACCAATGATACACCGCCGAAGATTTCAATTTGTGGATTATCAAAGATGGCCTTAGCCTTGCGGAATACCTGAAAGTGGTAAAAGAGATACACATAGTGAGATGTGGTTTAAAATGAAAAAAAAAAAAATAGTTTAAATCTGATTTAAGAAAAAAAAGTGTCAACTTGGTTAATGTAATGTAAATCTACATAGAGTCCCCAAAGCTACATTTTAACTCTAAAGAGTTTCAAGGATGTAGATCAATGTTTTAAAAAAGTTATTTGTGTTTCAAATAAATCTGAATTTAAGTGATAGAAATATTTTTGGACACAATATTTTTGATAGTGATGCCACTGTATGAAATTAAAAGAAAAAAACTTAAAAATTTTCCGAATCTCATATCTTTCAAGTTGTGATTGTAAAATCCTCATTCAGCTGGCGGATTTTTAAAAGCCGTTTTTTCCACTTAATAATAAATCTAAAAAAAAAAAAAAAACTCTATCGGACACATTTATGGGTACTATCCAGGAAAAGAAAATCTTTTCTTCAAGTTTTTGATACTGATTCTCAAAAGAAAATAAATAGCACTGGGACTGAAGAGGATGCCTTTGTTACAGACTAGTCAAAGTTGTTACGGTTTTTTTTTTTTTTTTTTAACTGTGATTATAATGCTCACAACACAAAATTTAAAATTAAAAACTTTTTGGCCATTCACAATATTTCTTTCACAATATCCTTCAAATTCATTTGAAAACACTACTTGTATCTGTCTATAGTCACTATCAAAACTTTTTTTTTTCACAAATACACAAATTTTATTTTAATCCTTAGGTCGTACCGTCATTTGTAGACAGGAAATCGAATCATCATCCAGACATTTTGCGAATTCACTGGGGCTTGGTGTATCCTGTGGGGTTTCTGTATCAGCGTATATTCCATTGCTTAGGAGCAAGACACAAACGGACACGATAAAGAATTTCATATTGAATAGTATGTGAGTGATTTTTTTTTTTTAGTGGTAAAAGGAATAAAAAATATTTCTTTTTTTATTGCAAGACCACCGCGTATTCACTGTGTGTTTATTCGAGTGGAACTAGCTGCGGTTTGATAATTTTTCAACAGTGTCAGGCTGTTTTTAAACATTTTCAAAATTTATCGAGATGAATAATTATGCAAACACACATAGATACCAAAGCAGAGAAGAACAAAAAAAAAAAAAAAACAAGAGTGTAGTAAAGCAGCGACAAATAATGAACGGATACGAAACGGAAAAATTAACAAAAAAAAAAAATTTAAATAATGAAAACGAAAATCTTTTACCTGTAGTCTGAAGCATATACCTAAGACCTACCTGCGTTTAGTATCATCTCGCATCCGAACACACCTTTACATTTCTCAAGTCGTAATTTCTCATATCTTTAAGTTTGCTACAGTGTAAGCTGGTGTAAGCTTTTGTCAGATACTACTCTCCCACTCCCAGAATTTATGAGTATGAGTGTGAGATATATTCTTGTGTCTGTTGTTTTTTTTTTTTTTTCTGAAAAGCATTGCTTTCTTCTCCCCTTAACAAGATGATGAAGAAGAAAACATGTCCGTAATGGATTTTTAGTTAATAGTTTAGCTATTTGCTGTGCAACCAAGAAGACTTAAGGTATTGGGCATTTATTTGTTAGGCGGAACTACCCTACCTACCTCCTCTTGCCGTCCTAATTTTGTCCCATCGACTGTCATAGATGAATAGTTATGGAAGAAAACCTTCATCATTTGGCATCTCATTAAGAAGAAGCTGATGACTGCGGTCTGTAAATTTTCAATAGAAGAAAGAGTTAACGAAGAAAGGTGAGAATGTGTGAAAGAGAACTAAAGGCTTTATGTAAGTCGATTCTATGGTTTTTGTTGTTGGTATCTTTAAAAAAAAAAAAAAAAATAGAAGGTATCGATTGGCAATTTAGTGAAATTATTGTACACGAACCATTGGCACAGTAAAGCCAGACGTCATCGCATTAAGATGCTCGTTGTTGATAGTCGCATCTAAAGTGTCGCTGTGAAGGTACTTTGAAGTGACAGCCCAGGCATTTAGAAGCAGAACAAGTGGTTTCCTGACCTGTGTCAACCTTATTTCTCAACGTGAATAGTAAAGTTTTTAAGTGTTTATTTCTGAGATATAATAAAAATAAAAATAAAAAATACAAACAATCTATTTCCACTTTGTATTCGTAGTCATGTTGTGAGAAATCCTTTTTTCCGAAATTTCAACAAATCCACTTGGCAAGAAATCAAATTTTATAAGTTTGTTGGGAAGTTATCAAATTTATCCACAAATTCTTATTCGATTTCGTCGAAAGTCATTTTATTGAAATTGCATTACACTAGATGATATCTTCTTAATTAAAGCCTCGGGCAAAGTTCGAATTACGTTCCATCGATATTTAGTAAGGGATACGCACTACAAGTTTTAGACATCGAAAATAGTTTTCTTATTTTGTGTTTTGACGAGAAAGAAAAAATCAGAATGAAATTTGAACTTGTTCTTGAACTTTACATTCTCCTTGGACGAACTTTTCAACAGTAAATATCTTGTCCTTGTAAATAGTTTTTGTTTAATAATATGAAGAATTCCTCTTCCATAAAGTTTGTAAGAAGTGTTAATATTTAAAGCAATAACCGCTATTGTTTATAAGATGAATTGCTTACCAAAGTTTATTGGATTTTATTACTAACGTTTTTTTATCTCTTGAGTTATTTTCTGGTCCACATATCTTAAGTCTACCTATACAAATAAATACATATAAATATCCTTATAAGCCTTAAGTGTTGTCTCGAACGTAGCCAAATTAACTCCTGTGGTTGGTGTTCAAAGTTGTATAGCCGTAAGAAAACAACCCTTAGATGCAAGGTTTACTGTGTTAAAATTAAAATTCGAATCTGGACACATCTGTACATATCTTGCAAATTTATTTAAGATGTTATAGTGTAAGACTAATACTTTTGATTGCCTTTGGTCCGGTATGTTCTGCATGCTTTTTTGTTAAGGATTGTCTGTCCTTGGCTTTGGAAAACCAAGAAATTAAAACTGAAAGTGAAGCTTCCGTTTGCGGATAATCCCGATGTCAGGATTTATGACTCAGTAGATATGGCTTTTTTGTTATTGTAAATGATTCTGGTTATTCAGCTTTAGTATAATAAGTCTCTTCCTTCTGTTGAGCTTCGCCTATACCACGAATAGTTTCTAGTACAAATGTGTTGATGCACTGTGTTCTAGGATTCACGCTGGCAAAAGAGTTAGATAAGATCAGCTGACACGATCATTTTTATACTAACTGGAAATGGGAAATGGCCTTTTGTTTATATAGAGTGATTCATCGTAAAGTTTGATATATATTGTAAAACAAAATACATAATATTGAAAGCAAACTTAAAATTTTTACTATTGGTTAAAAGAACAATTCATGGCATTTATTTTTCTAAAATGATATTATGTAAATGTTGGCCACGACTACGTCTGAGGAGGTCCATTTGGAAGGTCTAATTTTTGGCGACTCTTTCGAGCATAGCGACTGGTATCTCGAGGATAACACTTTTAATATTGGCTTCCAAAACGTCAATCGTAGCCTGAGACTTAACATATCCCCAGAGAAAATAGTCCAAAGGTGTGATATCGCACGATCCAGGCGGCCAATTTACCGTAGCAAAACGTTAAAATTAGTGCTCACCAAAATGATTTCTCAACAAGTCCATTGTTTCACTCGCTGTATGGCTCGTAGCGCCGTTTTGTTGAAACACCGAGACCATGTGCTTGAATTTCAGGAATCACGTAGTCCGTTAACATGGCGCGATAATTGTTACCATTGGCGGTAACATTCTGATTTGCCTCATTTTTGAAGAAATATGGACCAATGATTCCACCAGCTCGTAAACCACACCACATCGTTGTTTTTAATGGATGTAATGGTAGCTTTTTGTACTCTTCTGGTACAAAGCTAGAAATGGGTTTCATCACTGAACAATATGTCACGATAAAACTTCGGATTTTCATTAAGTGTTTCCAAAGCCCATTCACTTAAAATATGCCACAAATTCAAATCGCCTGGCTTCAATTCTGGCACAAGTTGAATTTTGTATGCAGAGATCCTCACGTAAAATATGCCAAGTTTTCGAATACGCCAAGCCAAGCTGTTGAGAACACTGATGAATCGATTCGTCACGGTTTCGCGTACACTCTTAATTACAGCTGCTATAGTCTCTTCACTACGTGCTGGATGTGGTCTTACCAGTCGAGTATCATCCACTTATGTAAAATGGGACTCGAATTTGCGAATGGTATTGGCAATAGTGGTTTCAGTAGGTTGATTATGCGCACCGTAAGTTCCTCGAATAGCACGAGAAACAGAACGCTAATTTTCGTAATACAGCTGAACAATTTGGAGACACTATTGTAGTATGAGTCTTCCCATAATGACTTGCCAAGCGATACTGAATAAAAACGACAAAGTAGTTTGATAGGAATCGTACGTAATATGTCAAAAAGAGCCAATTGTAAATCAAACCTCACGATGAATCACCCTATACATATCCCCAATACTATTCTTTGAATATTTAAATTTTCTTTGTTCAGAGCACACAAGCCTTCTTCGTCTTAATAAAAATGCAATCCAATAGTAGCATTTACTTGGAAACTAAGGAATATCACCTTGAATTGAATTAATTTTTTTTTTTCATTTTGCTATCTCTTCGACGAAAACATAGCTTAAGTATTCTGGGTCTAACACAAAAAGTTTAACAGTATTGAATTGTTTGACATCACTATGCATTGATTTTTTAATCGTTAGGTCAGCTCCACTAGAGTCCATCAAACAAAGTGGACCGAATCTTCTTGTTCTTCTTAGTTGGGGTTATAGTTCAAGGTGGACCAGAGCTTCAGCCTACATGATTCTTCAGCTACCGTGGTCATTTAGCAGCAATGTCCAGCTGCGCACACAACGTTGGCTGATGAGCCTGTCCTCCACTGCGTTGTCTCTCGGGATTCTGGTATATCCATCCTATCCATCTAAGTCAGGTTATCGGTCGACATCATAGTACAGATCGTATAGTTCGCTGTTGAAACATCTACTCAATTCTTCGTCCATGTAAAAGGGACCAAACATTACTCGAAGAACTTTTTTCTCGAAGCATCCGAGAGAATATTCATCCGCTTTTGTAACTATCCAAATTTAGGCGCCTTAAAGAAGGACTGGGATGATTTGTATTCAATATAGATTGCTCGAAAGATGACTTTGCTACTCAATTGCCTTCCAACCCTTTTCTGACATTAGGATCTCAATTTTTCGTAATCCTGTGTAGGTAATTGAACTTGGCATGGATTCTAAAACTGGAAACAGCTCTCTATAGATCATATCTATAAATGGTGCCATATGCGGCTTTGAATTCGATGTAAAAGTGGTGGGTATCGATTTGGAACTTTTGGGTTTCTTTCAAGACCTGTCGTAATGCAAACATTTGATTTATGGTGGACTTTGCTGGTCTAAAACCACTCTGATACGGACCGGTCAGACATAATATGGTAGACAGTATTTTATATGCAATGTTAAGGAGACTTATTCCACTGTGGTTTGCATTGTTCAGAGGATCTTCCTTCTTTAGGATCTGACAAATTTGTCGGGTGTAGTTCTGTCGACAAAGAAGAGATAAATTGATTTGCGCTGTGTCTCCAAACATAACCTACCGCTTTAAATAATTCTGCAGTTAAGCCATCAGGTCTAGCAGCTTTGTTGAGCTTAAGCTTAAGAATATTACAAACAAGATAAATGTGAATAAGTCTCCTGAAAAAGATAACATTAGAGCTAAGCACTTAAAATCCAATTCTCATATTTTAGTACCTGCTGTTACGCAGTTAGTAAATATGTCGTTGGAACAAGGTGAAATTTTAAATAGTACGACCTATTTACAAGTCTGGAAAAAGGATGATACTTCGAACTATCGTCCTATCTCTATACCATCAAGATAATAGAAGAAGCGATAGCAAGAAGATTGCAGGATTATCCCGACAGATATAAAATCGTTAATAAGAACTAATATGAGGTCTTGAGGAACATCAATGTTAATCATCTGCTGAAAAAATTTGCAAATATTATAAATACTTTTATGAATAAGAACTATCACTCACTGGTGATCTTTACTGAAACTCTGTCTTAACAAAATTATCCATAGCCATCTCAAATGCTTGATTGGTTTGCAAGCTATCTTTGAGAAAGAATTTTCAAGGTAAAGGTATCGAACTATTAAGATGGTAGTACTAATGGACTTATTATAAACTCTAAAAAGACTAGGATAATGCATATGCAAACTTCCCACATAATAAAAACACCTATCTGAATACGGTTTTATAGTTTTAAGTGCCTGCGCAAGAACATGTCACAGCAAACCTCTGGCAATTCTACAGATAATTGTGCAGACTACATTGAAACAGTCAACGTATATCGATAACTTTGTGTTGTGGTAGACTACAATTTCAAATGGGGCTACTACATAAAGTATCTTCACATGTGGCTTCGTTGGTTTTCATATGAGCAATTATGCACCTTTCAATCTTGTGAAGCAAATATATGGTAGTTCACCTTAGTGGAGTCTATATTTCAGTTTAAATAACAGCCTGGAGGAATACAACGCAGTATAGAATAAAGGAGATTCAAAGAACCCAGAACAGAATATTCTATTACGAGCTAATTATTGTAACAGGTAGGTCCACAAACTTTTTCCTTTTAATTTAATAGATGATATGTACTATGACGAACGGTTTAAACATCCAATTGATCAGAACGTAAACACAATACCGAATATTCATAAATCATATGGAGACCACATTTATCCTAGGTAGTTTCAATTATCTTCAACCGATACACATAAGAAAAACAAGTATCAAGAGATATGTCTTATTGAACTGTTTAACTTTCGCGGTCTCTTACGGATGTAGCCGTTCGAAGTTGAACTTTTTCACAATGGCTTATTGGCTTTAGGCTGTTCCGCATAAGATATAGTAATGCTTCGAGTCAGTGTTAACCGATCGGAAAGTTCGGACTTCCAAAATATTGGAGGAGTATCTTGGATCGAGCGCAATATGTTAAATTTGGCTGACAATTTGTTGATCAGTATGGAAACCGAGGACTGGACTGTCTATAGTTAAATTGCTTCAAAATCAATAAGCCTTGTATGTTACGTAGCTCTATCGGGGAGCTCATAGAAGCAGGTCGTTCTTCTAATTTTTCATGCCGCGTGAGTTTATAAGGCTCCTGACCTGTTCCTTTGTGGAGATGTCAGTTTGAAGTACAGTTTTGCCAGAAAATTCTCAGAACCATAAGAACATATAAGTCTTGTTTCAATACTTGCAGTTTTCAACTAACTCTGGCGGATAGTTTTTATGCATAGTGAACCTGCGTTTAAGCAAAACAATTGTGGCCTTGCCCATGGAAATATTGGGTCATATATAAAGTATCAGGAGGTTGTTGGTACATTTTTGAAAAAAAAATTTGTTTATTCAAAATCAATTGGAATCAAGTACACATTTGCCATTATTACCTATGACCCTATTTACCTATGACCTTCTACACCATCGGTGTAGAACTTCTGTGGTTTATCAGCGAAAAACTTGGCCAAGTGATTTTCAGCGGCTTTTCGGTTGACGAATTTTGTACCATCAAGAGAGTTTTGCAAACATCGAAACAAATGGTAGTCAGAGGGTCCGGGCTATAAGGTAGATGCATCAAAACTTCCCAACCAAGCTCCGTCAATTTATTTCGGATCATCAAAGATGTGTGTGGCTTAGCATTGTCATGATATAAGACAACTCCCTTTCTGTTGGCCAATTCTGGTCGCTCTTTCTTGATAGCTCCATTCAGTCGAATTGTGCATGGTACAGGATTGAATCGAATGTTTTGCTACGTACTGGCAGCTCATAATAGACAATCCCACCAATCACTCAACATAACGTTGTTTGCCGTCAATCCAGGCTTTGAAGTCATTTGTGGTCGGTCACAAGCCATTGACCATAATCGCTTTCGTTGGATATTCTCGTATTTAATACATTTTTCATCGCCCGTAATGAATCGCTTCAAAAATGATTCCATTTCGTTACGTTTTAGCACCGTTTCACTGATATTTATTCGGCAAATTAAGTTTTTTTGCGTTGATTCATGTGGCACCCAAACATAGAGCTTCTTTCTTGCTCCATCAGTTGCAAGATTTCATCAACTTTTTTAGTGACAGACCGACCAGTGCGAAGTGTATCTTTTAAATCGAAATTTCCGGAACGGAATCGCACAAACCTCTTTGGGGTCTGGTATTCACTCACAGCGTTCTTACCGTAAATTGCACAAAATTTTCGGCATGTTTTTCCAGCGCTTTTCCCTTTTTTATAGTAAAAAACAATTATAATAAAAACAATCAGATTAGTGTTTCCAGATAAATGGACACCAATACCATCTAGTGACAAAAAATAAAAAACGGAGACTTTTTATATGACCCAATATTTATCGGACTCTGCTCAAGCTTGGACTTTAGTAATAACGAATTAAAACAGGAAATAAAACGCTGAACAGCCGAATTAGCCCTTTTTGATAGGAAACTACGAAGAGTACATTTTCACAGACTGGGAAACACATCCACTAACACATGTAAATTTTGAGAGAAATTGAGGAGTCTCTGGAAAACTTATATAGTTCAAACTACTCACGGAATTCTTTGGTAAGGACGTCGACCAAGCGACTGTTTGGTGCTCTCAGATGAGCTTTCCAAATCGCCTGGCTACAAAAAGAGTCACACAAACTAACAGTATTGTGAATCCTGTACCTAAGTAAAAGAGTCGGAGAAATGTCTAGCTTATAGTCGCCCAAGACTCAGTGTAAACTAGATTAGATTATTTACGAGTTGAGTCTTTTCACTACGGCCTGATACCTACACAAGAAATTGGGCTTAGTCTTTGAGTGTACTGGCAGTTATATAGTGTGATTCATCGTAAGGTTTGATTTATAATGTAAAATAAAACGCACAAATTTGAAAGTGAACATAAAATTTTTATTATCGGTAAAAGAACTATTCATGGCATTTAGGTTTTTAGAATAATATTATGTAAATGTTGGCCATGACTACATCTGAGTTGGTCGATTTGTAAGGTCTAATTTTGGGCGACTCATTCGAACATACGACTGGTATCTCGCGGATAACACAAGTAATATATAATGAGACTTAACATATCCCTAGAGAAAATAGTCCAAAGGTGTGATATTGCATGATCTAAGCGGCAAATTTACCGTAGCAAAACGTAAAATTATGTGCTCACCAAAATGATTTCTCAACAAGTCCATTGTTTCATGTCCTGTATAGCTCGTGGCGCCGTCTTGTTAAACCAGAGCTCACCGAGACCATGTGCTTGAATTTCAAAAAGTACATAGTCCGTTAACATGGCGCGATAACGGTTACTATTGACGGTAACATTCTGATTTGACTCATTTTTGAAGAAATATAGACCAATGATTGCACCAGTTGATTCGGGTTGCTTATCAGCTCAAATACGGCAACTTTGTTTATTGACGTATCCATTAAGCCAAAAATGTGCTAAACACCGGATTTTCATTGAGTTTTTCACATTCACTGAAAATATGCCACAAATTCAAATCGCCTGGTTTCATATCTTGCACAACTTGAATTTTGTACGCAGAGATCCTCACGTAAAATAGGCCAAGTTGTTGAGAACGATGACGAATCGATTCGTCATGGTCTTCGCGTACACTCTTAGCTACGGCTACTATTGTCTCTTAACCACGTGCTGGATGTGGTTTAACCGGTCGAGTATCATCTACTAATGTAAACTGGGACTCAAATTTGCAAATGGTATTGATAGTGATTTCAATAGGTCGATTATGCGCATCGTAAAATCCTCGAATCGCACGAAATACATTTCTCACAGAACGCTGATTTTCGTAATACAGCTGAGCAATTGGAGACGCTGTTGTGGTGTGAGTCTTTTCATGATGACTTGCCAAACGATACTGAACAAAAAAAGCCTATTGAAAATCAAACTAATATATTTGAAAAATATTGTTGTATGGTAAGTTATTTCCAATGATATATGCAATTCTTTGACTTCAGTGCCTCGTAAGAAATCAGGTTACTCTTTGTATCTGACTTTTAGACGGTTATAGAAATTGTTTTATATTTTTGAGGGAAGGGGTTGGAAAAAATTCTTGGCCTGGATGTCATCTTATGCATCCAGGAGTGAAGTACCTAAACTTTCAATCAGTCATTGATTCCATTTATTAGGGACCTGATGGTCATCCTGCAGAATGTTCTGCCGTCGTAGCCACTGCATCCTGCCACCAAGACTCTAATGTACTGGATAGTGTTGGAAGCAGTTTAATGTAGTCATTGAATTTTTTGATCTTATTTCAAATATGATTATAGGAACTGTCAGGGACAATGTAAATTTTCCAATTTTTGTAGTTGCTAGTTGCTCCATATACACCTGTTTCAATTGCTTTCTGTGTTTTGAATCCATCGGTGTACTACACTATTGAATCCTTTACGATGGTAGGTTTGTTCTTTTTCCAGTAAAGTATATGTAACCTTAAAGTTGTGGCGATTTTTTATTTTTTTTTTTTAAGTACCTACCTTCGTATGATACCTGCCAAATTTTGATGACATTTAGACATAAGTCATCATATTATTGGAGCTTTGATCTTGACATTGATAAAACGCTGTTATATGATGAAAAAAAAAAGTTAAAACTCCAGCACAGCTTAAAAAGTTTTAAAAGGAATCTGTTCCCTTGAAAGTAATCATTTGTCCTTGGTTTGCTGAACTAAGACAATCCTGAACGGTCTGGGTGCCTAAACGAGGTCGAAAAATATCGAATGGAGACTTTCTAGACTTTCTAGGAGGAATTCAAATAAAGGTTTTGCCTTCCTTATTCCACAATAAGCTAGTTTCATATCGCCGACAGTCGAAGAAATTCCTTTTTTAAAACTATCAACTTTGTTGGCTTTCTGTGTAGTACAATATATATTATAAAGTCAGTAGAAATATATTCAAAAAATTAAGGACTTTACCTTAAAAATCACTTATCTACCTGTACACTACTTCACTGATTACCTGGTCTTTTGAATTTTTGAATTCAGTCATTCAATTCCATATAATTCATCATATAAGTCATCCATATCATATAAAAATCGTAGTTCTTCGAATATTCGAATAATCATATTTATTAAACTATTTAAAAATATCCCTCATAAGTGTGTTGTAAACTTTGCAATTGACTTCTTTTATCTGTTAAGGGCTTCAGTAGAATCATTACTCGTATAGTATGTATCTACTTATAGTGCAAACAAATAGCATGGACAATACAACCAATAGAGCACACTCTCAAACCAACATTTGTCAAGAACACATCGGATAAGTGAACATGCGCCCGGAACAAATAAATCCTTAGACTAGTAGGGGCATTCTAAACACAAAATTTAAAGAGATCTTCAAATCCTTCAATGAGTTATGCTCACTTAATTTATTCTGTGAATGTAAAGAACCAAAAGATTATTCATCGTCGACGAGATTTTTTCGTTGTCTTTCAACGCCAAGAGTTATTTTCCCCAAATAATTACATAGTTGTCTTTCGTTGTGCTTTATATGGATCATCAGTTCTTTTGAGTGTGCATAACAGAAGAGATACCCGCTTTAAGAACTAAATAATGCTCTCGAAGTGGAATAGTTTCTTGTTGAAGAAAATCGAAAATCGAATCTTTTCTCAGAGTATATGAGGTGTGAACATCTAATTCTTTGATTGAAAAAAGTCAGGAATCTTAAAAATTCGAGTTTGCTCAACAGGGGTGAAGTCGTAAACATCCATTACTTTCTTTAATGTTTCCACATCGTTTTGATTATACATACAAAAAGTACTTTGGAAAGTTTTGGCAAGTATATCATCACGTTGCTTGGGTAATTCCAATAAACACTTCGGCAGTAAGACTTTCTCGTATTTCCTTGTTTTAATTTCGTTTGAAACTTCTTCGTTTGCTGTCGTCTGTAAAGTTAGCAAATTAACAACCGAGACATCCTTAGGCTTGGTAAAGCGTTCTGCTTTATTTAGTGCCGGTCTGAACTCAACTTTGTTTGGAACTTCATCATCGTATTTTGTTATATCCTTTCGGATGACAATTAGAACGAGTAATTGACTTTTGATAGAAATTTCTCCAAGTTTTTGAAATACTACTATCAGGTTCTCCAACATAATGTCATTTTCGTTCACCTCATCTAAACTGTGTTCTTGATCGCTTATGATTTATTTAATTGCACTGAAGTAGTATCTTACCCTCGGAAAAGGTACAGAATTGTTCTGGTTGATTTTGACATGTACTAAATCTCATATCTAGGGCTCGGTTTAGAATGCTCAGGAAGGAATGTATTTCAATTTAAATCATGAAATGAATTGTATTATTGTGGTCAAAACAGTATTATCATGATATGTTCCAAATATTTAAGACAAGCTCACATTGCTTCATCGCAACATTGCCAAAAGAAAGTCATAAAATGCAGTGTTGTCGACCACCACCTTAAATTTATAAGGTGTTTAAGCCGTTACCTACAGGTGGACAGTAATTTTATTTGAAAAGTGTGTTCGTTACTTACATCTATATTGAGGCGATTATTAAATCTTAGTGATGTTCAACAGGATTACCTTTATTATTACTTTTGACTCAATGGGAAGAACAAGGGATATAGCCGTCAGTTTCAATTGTTCTTAGAATTGGAAACTTTTAAATAATCCACTACCTAATCCTTATTTCTCTAACATTGCGGGATGGCAATGAATTTGGTCTTTTCAATGAATTATCAGAGGTTTGATTCAGCACGATACAGCATTTTAAAATAAATACTGGGTACGCCATCTGGAGCTTCGATTTAGAAATGTGTAATAACTTTAAGAAAAAAAAAAACAGATTTCAGATTGTCGCAATTTTTTATTTAGTTTTGTGGACCTTTTTCACACATTTGCCCCAACATCCAACAATACTGAGACTACCATTGATTGTCTCCCAACTTTAAATAAAAATAGCCCAAGCATATACCGACCCAAACAGACACTTTCTCATCGTGCAATGGTATTTCATGAATTATGTGAGGATTATCGGTTCCTCAAAAGCGACAATTTTCTTTGTTTACTCCGCCAAAGAGGGTGCAATGATTGCCCTCGGTTGTCAGAATTTTCTCCCAAAATCCGGCTCCGTTTCAATCATACACTTTATTAACAGAAGCTGATCAGTAGAGAGTTGTCAAAGCTATTAAACATTTCCCTACCGGACCCTCCAGATGCCGTACTGGCAAAGACATTCATCTGCTTATAAAAGATCGTCGTTTTGAGTTAAGTAGTATAGATATTAGAGTATTTTAAAGTGAGTCATAAGATTTTTTTATCTGTTTTTTTGTTGGAATAGAGCACTCAGTGAAAGAACTAGTCCCCTCTACGCCTTGTAACTTCCAAATTCCAAAGCGTTGTAACAAGAGTGTAATGCATTTTCACGACGCCATTAAGCAAGCTGCAGTCCTTCCTGCTGAGGGACAACATAAAGGTCGCTGACTTCCTAGAGGCATCGGGAAGCATTCGTTTGGTCTGCCTGCAATTTGGGGAATTATGTCATCTGAAGTTATGTTCATATGAAACCTAACTGTCAATGGAAGCCTTAAACGAGGAGGCAAGCAAACCCAACGTAGCTTAGCTGTCGCTACAGATGCAAATATTTCGCCAGCTCCATTGGTTCTCAGCAATATAAACAATGAGTGACTCGAACTGCATCTTTTAAAAATGCTTTTTTTTTTTATTTTTTGATAAATTTCATTGTGCCATAGCAAAAAATGTTGGAATGGCCTTGAGACGGCCGAAGAAAGCATTGCACTTTGCACGCAAGTCGCTCTGCGGTATTTTGGCCCATTCCCGGCGAAGTGCTTGTTTGAGGTGATCTAAAATTTGGTATTTTTTAGTGCCAACCTTCGCCTTCGAAACACTCTAGACAGAGAAATCTAACGGATTTGCATCCGGAGAATTTGCAATCCATTGTTTCGAAAAAATGAAGTGCCGAGTCTTGTTGAAATGTGAACGGTCTCCGATCAAAATGATTGTTTGCCCAAGGCTTCAATACTGCCTCTAAAATAGTTTCACGGTATACAATCGCATTAATTTTGACGGCACGGTCCAAAAATACGAGCAGACAGCGACCATCGGCAGTGCCTGCATTTTGTTGGCCGTCCGAAGGTGTACATTTTCGAAGGACGTCTATGGCAAGTAAAATCGGTCATTTTGTTTTTTATATTGCTCGTTAACAAATGACAACTCATCGAAAAAAAAAAACAAATTCGGCAACTCACCACTTTCGTGCAAGCGTAGCAACTGTTGCGGCTTAAGCCCAATCTCATTTTTTAGTATGTGTTGCATCCATTCCAACTATATGTTGAGCTCACGAGGCATTTTTCTTCTACTTTAATTCGAACCTCACTTTCCGACCCATTTCTGCCAATGTTGCTGTTTTTTTATGACCACCTCCATGGCGTTTTGCAACGCTCGCGGTATCACAGTAACGAGCTATGGTTCGAGACACAAATGATTTATTCACGTTGAGGTGCTGGAGGGCTCTAACGATAGCTACTTGTAGTTTTCCAGGCAAATATAAAGCATCGCGGATAAAAATTTTTCAATACAACTGAGACGTAAATCGTTTAAAAGGCTTGTAAATAATAAAATTATCTGTCATGTGTCAATTTAAGCTCACTGTCATGAATAGTTTGAAAATTATAGCAGTTTGAAGATGGTTGCAGTTCGAGTCAGTCAGTTAGCTACAATCAGGATTACGTAAGTGTCCGGTTGGAAGAGAGATGTAAGCTTTCTTTCTGACGCTGTTGTCCTCCAGAAAGACACCACCGGCACATCCTATATTGGTTTTAAGGCCGTCCGTTAAGGACCGACTGCATTGCTTTCCTGATTAAAATACTGGCTGAAACCAGTCCTGATCACAGGGAAAGTGGATTTTCTATTTTTTTCGCAACAGGAGTTCTGGTGTCATTGGATCGAACGACATGTCCATAAGATCAGAGTTATAAAACAACCAACGCCATCGAAAATCATCGAAGCTCCAGTGCATGTTGTACCAAAGGCAACTTCTTTTTAAATGGAAAATGGCTTTGAGAGTGCGGCCTATGATATGAATATCAAGTGGAGGGAGATTCACCAAAGCATCCGAAATAAATCGTTCATTCGAATCTGAAAAAAGCGGCAACAATGCATTTTCGCGGAAGGTTATTCCACCAGATAACCGACACATAGGATATAATTACCCTAACCATAGCCATATAGGACCCTTCTCGATGATAGGCCCCTGAGCTACCAAAAGGTAGACAGCGCTTTAGATACTTGCGATGTAACATGTTTATTCCAGAGAAGTTTGTTATTCTGGATGACACCCAAATAGCTTCTTTGGAGAATTGGATGGTGATACCTATAAGTACCAGATGAGTCTCACCACATAGCTTCCTCCATCTCGTAAAGGGAACAACCTCAGTTTTGAGAGGATTGACTGATAGCTCATTACTAGAGCATTAGCCATCGATCACGTCTGGGGCTGCCAGCACTTTAGAAAAGACAGTATAACTGCATCTCCTATGTCCTATTCACCAGCATTGCTTTTATCTACAAGACTAGAGATCTGTCTACGCCGTATTGTCTGGCCGAATTACACATGCCGTCAAAAGTTGCATTGTCGAAAGTATCCTCAACGTCTATGAAAATTCCCAAGGTGTATTCTTTCCTGAAGGATGATCCTTCAATTTTGCATACCAGATTCAGAGTCATAAGATCTGTAAGTATTTCTTTCGTTGATTAGCCTGTCGAAAGCGGAAAAGTAAGACAGCCGTCTTCGATTAAAAGCGCTTAGATCAATTGAATATTTTTAGGATTTAATTTTATTTTAGATAGATTTTGGTTTCTCACCAGCATTGTCCTGCATGGTGTGCTTATACTTTGACTGTTCTGTGTCATGTATATCTCGGCCGAGCCGAGTTTTTTTCATCCTAGTTTAGTGGATTCCATTGAATCTGTCACTTCCTCAAAAAATATTTGAGGAATAGTAGTATATATAGTATTGTAATATTAATAGGACTCTGAACAGTTCTTTCTTGCAGTTAAGAGTGAAAATTCGGTTTGACCAGAAAATATTTTAAATAATCCATTGAAATCTTTTTAAATACGTTTGCTGTGATCTTGTAAATATTCTCCAGGCGCTATACCCATGCAAAAGCTTCAGCATTTGAAGATTCAGCCAACACCATCCTTAGGAACGAAGGAAGATTGATGGGAACATAACATTTGGATCCCTTATTAATTGTTTCTCTAATAACTATATTGTTATCTGGAATTATCTGTTGCATAAAACAAAGTATATAAATTCACACACTGTTAGATGATGATCCGTAGGATTTTGATGTGGTCAATACAGGAATATCTCGATCGAAAAGCTTGCTTGTCCGACATAGAGTGTGGCCATAAGATGTAACTTAATACAACCATTATTTGACAACTACAGACAACACATGAATTCTTCTTCAGTTTAAGCTTTCCAAAAGACTTCCTTTTTTGAGGAAGCTCGAGAATAATTTCCCTATTTTACCTTTCTATAAATCTCTTCCTAACATCTTGGAAATCTCATTCTAAATTGGTTACATTTCGCTGCTGAAGACTTGTTTTAGAACCGAAGCAAAATATTCCCTACATATCCTGAGTTGTTTATCATCATGGAATGTCCAATGCTTTCACAAAATGAGATCAAAACTCAACCCTTTAATGATTTTGTAAATGGTTCTGCTGGCATGCAATTCAAAGACTCCAGAAACAGAAACATTGCAGGTACCCGTAGCACGTCACACTGTATTCCTCTCATATTTTACAGGTATAGTAACATAATTTCGTCCCTCCTCTGGATATTCGTATTATATATAATCTGCACTCTCAAAGCCATATTCCGTTAACAAAGAAGTGGATTTTGGTACAACATGCACTGATTTTACGGGCTAGCTGTCTCTTGAGTTTGGTGTTATGGGCACACCATCTAAAGCAATGACAACCGAACTCTTGCTGCAGAAAAAATATAAAAACTACTTTCTCTGTGCCCAATACTGGTTTCGTCCAGAATCTGAGCACGGAAGGGTCTTCATGCGTTTGTTTCCAAGCGGAGATAAGTGCAGTCCCGATGGCAACGAAATGTAACACATGGGCTGAAAAGTCAGTGCCGTTTTATAGTAAAATACAAAATTTTTGCAAAAATCAACTTCATTCTTCGAGGGCGATACACTGACTGAAACGATTTTTCAATTTTTCGATACCAGTTTTGTAGTACGATTTCGGTTTAGCCTCAAAATAGGCCCCTGTTTCGGCGATTACTTCTTCATCGGTCTTAAATCTCTTTCCGGCGAGCATTCTTTTGAGGTCAGCGGACAGGAAATAGTCGCTGGCGGCCAAATCTGAAGAATACGGTGGGTGGGGAAGCAATTCCTAGCCGAATTCATTCAATTTTGCCAGCATTTTCATAGAAACAGCACTTTCTTTTTCTTCAAATGCGGCCGTTTTTCTGCGATTTCGTCCTTCAAACACTCCAACAACGCAATGTAATAGTTGCTGTTGATAGTCTGCCCCTTTTGGAGATATTCGATGAAAATTATTCCATGTGTATCCCAAAATACGGATGCCATAACCTTGCCAGCCGACTGTTGAGTTTTTGGTCGTTTTGGACGAGGTTCGTAGCCTGTTCGCCACTCAGCTGTTTCATCCATTATCACATACCGATGCAAAAATTCGGCTTTATTGCGGTTCAACAGCTTTAAACACTCCTCTGAATCATCAAAACGTTGTTTTTGGTCGACTGTGGGCAAAAGCGGCACCCACTTTGAACAGAGCTTTCGCATGTCCAAATATTCGTTTATGATATATCCAATACGCTCTTTTGATATCTTCAGAGCCTCAGCTATCTCGATCAACTTCACTTAATGGTCATTTGTAATCATTTTGTGGATTTTTTTTATGTTTTCATCTGAAACGGCCTATTTTGGACTTCCACTGCGCGCATCATCTTCGGTGCTTGTATGACCACTATTAAATTTTTCAATCCACTTGCGATTGGTTCGTTCGGCTAGTGCAGAGTCCGGGTAACACTTATCAAGCCATTTCTTTGAATCGGCTGCATTTTTTCTCATCAAAAAGCAATGATAAATCAACACCCGAAATTGCTTTGAATCCATTTTTTTTTTTCACAATTACAAAAGTTGCTTCACTCACAACGCTATATCTCGAGAACTAATCGTCCGACAGCTGTCAAATTTATACACGTATCTTTTGAAGGTTGGTACTAACTGAAAATAGTATGGATTTAATTCAAGTGGTGCCCTGTCTTAGAAACGGCACTGACGGACAGCCCATGTATTATTTTAAAGAACTGGTAGAAGGGGAGAAGCATTTACATCTGTAATGATAGCAATGCTATGCTTCGAGCCTTGCTATGTAGTTCGAAAATGCAAGAGATCGCTAATCAGAGTCAGAAGGGTGAATTCACTGAGTCTTGTCTAGGTCGAAGGTCACAATGGGATCACAGGAACTTGCCAGGTAAGGCTCAGAGCAGAATTTTTCATGTCCGGAACCTACTTTAGGTTTGCCTACGTCCTCGGTTAACGCTTTCATTGACAGTTAGCTTATATATGAGCACAACTGCAGATAGCATGACTCCCCAGGTTTTAGGTAGACCAAACAAATTGTTTCCAACGACGCTTAGAAGTCAATGGCCTTTCTGCTGTCAGTCAGCAGGAAAGACCGCAGACAAGCACTTAATTGTGCTGGGCGTAAGTGATACAACATTCTGCGACGTTTGATATGAAAGTGATAACGATACCGCGGAGCAATGCTTCCGTGAATCTCCAACCTAAGCTTGCATCAGGCTGCAGGTAATCGGCGTTGACGTAGTGGATGCTGGTACAACGCTTACTCATCTTTCCTCGAAGGACGGATAGATTCCAATAAAAGGAATTTACAAGTAGTACAATTGCCTATTCATTGTCTGAGTGCTCTATTCCAATAAAAAAACAAAAAATAAAAGTGTTGATATGGTTGCTTCAAGACAAGCCTTAAGAAATTTCTCTTCTACGTGCTCTCGTCCTCATTGACATCTTTCAAAAAGATCTCCTATACGGAAGTGAAAGTATTTTGGTTTCTTGTTTCTTTAATTTTTGACTCACGTAAGGGCTCTTTACGTTGATCGACGTTGTACCTGCGAATCGTTGAAATATTTAGGAGTGTTGTTATTGTAGAAACTCGGAGTTCAAGAGTTCCAGCATTCCCTATGCCGGATCTATTTTGGAAATGGAGGAGACAGTTCCAAAGATGATCGTGCAGAAATTTCGTTATATAACATCCAAATAGCTTCGTGGCATGCCTTATGTTCAAACAAGGTGCCGTCTAAGACAAAACCAATATTATTACAGAAATTCACAAGGCATTCATCATTATCATTCTGCTATCCGATGAACGGTATTCACATAACATGTCCGGGCCCTTGTCTGTTGAGGTCTAATTAGGGATTTAAATCTTCCTTCACAATGAAAATGTTTCCATTTGGTATTGAGTTATTAACGGCGCTCAGTTGATTCAAATGTTATCCTTGCCGTCCTCATTTGGCTGTTTGAAACTGACGTTCGTACTCTACTTGAGTATTTGACTAGTAAGATGCTTTCACCGTTTTGCTGCCAAGACAACACTATCATGTATATATCTCGACAGCATGATACAGAGCGATTAAACTAATTTTATAATTGGAGATATCAGGAGTTCTTCACTATTTGGGCTAAGAACAGTGTTAATTTTCCAGAAACCTTTTTTTGTCCGAGTTGCAAAAGGTCGTCATTTTTGAATCAGCTCTTGATGAGGTATCGGTAGCGATAGAGAAAACCAGAAAACCCTAGTCCGTTGTTTACTATTTTAGGCTACTAGCACAAATATTATTTGTGTATATAGTGTCCTTTGAAGGTAAAAAATTGATAAATTAGCGAGTTAGGTATCCCTAACATTTATCATACTGGAGTAATGTTTAAGGAAAAAGTTAGGCTTCTGTCTTTTCCATCAGAAAATTTGACATACCCTGAACTTAAATAAGAATAATATCAGAGGGTCCAAAACCACCTCCCCCACCGATCAGACTTTGTTAAGAGGACTTTTTGAATTTGTGTCTATCTGCTATTTGAAGCTGCCTTGAGAGCTTAGCTAAGAATCTAAAACGTGTTTCATCAAGAGGTGTAGGATTTGTTTTTTGAATAAAACAAACAATTTTTGAGATTATTCTGAAAACTTTATTGCTTCATAAAGCAGACACATAGGGATTATTTATGAAATACAACTTCTTCCAAATCACCGCCTCTGCTCTACTTTTTTCGAAATTTTCAATCACTTTTTCACATAATTACGGCTATATCACGACGATTGCGGCTTCAATATTGAGTTGTAAGTGTTTGCGAATGCTTTTGACATAGCCCTAGAGAAAGAAGTCTAGCAGTGTTAAGTCTTACGATCTTCGAGGCCAATAGGTGTCTCCGAAACGCAAAATATACAGCCTGAAAACTTAATTGCTTCGCGAAATGTATGGCATGTATCACCACACCGTTGAAAGCAGAGGTTATTCGTAAGCATATCCTTGAGTCCCAGCAACAAAAATTTATTTGTCTTGTCTCGGTAGTGCTCTCCATTGACCGTAATGGCTTTTCCGACCTCATTTTCAAAATTGTACTGTGCTATGATATCTCCAAATCCATAAACCGCACCAAACAGGTATCCATTCAGTCGTGGTTTTTTGGTGTTCCTGGTATGGTAATTTTCCTTATTAACGTGGCCTCCAATGATCAAATGGGCCTCATCCGAAAACTTGATTTTCTTGCAAAAATCAAAGTCAACATGCATGTTTTCCAGCAATGAATTCCAGAACATACGGCGCTACTGATGGCTTTAATTCTTGCGTCAATTGGACCTTGTACGAATGGTGAGCCAAATGGTGAGCTCATGACAACATCGACGAATAGAGATGTTTAGAATATTTTTAACACTTTCATTTAATGTCTCTAGTAATTTATTGTTTGCTTATGTTGCGTACACACGTCTCGGAGAGTGCATGATTACATGCAAAATTGGCATTAATTTTTCGCATTTCTGCCGGGATTAAACGTGAATTTTCTTAATCAAATTTGAAGATATAGATCTTTTCTTTTACTGTGCAGCATTCCATGTTAAATTTCCCAAATTTATAGATGACATCTCTCACCATATGTCAGACCTGCGTCTGACCTCCTCTTTTTCCAATGGAAAGTCGAAGAGTTCTTAATCGAAGCGGCTTGAGGACAAAAGGTCTTAGATTAACATTCTTTCTACTATTTCGCATCAAAGCTTAATTAAAAAAAAAAAAAAAACAAATACACTGCTAACTTATAGAATAACTTCTCAACTGAGGAATGTACATTAAAAAATCATCATTTTTGTTGGTGCAAACAACACCATTCAGACTTTTAATTCAAAAACTCCGCAGTTTATCAAAGTCATTCCTTGTTTTCAAAACATTAACTACAGCAAATCAATACTAACATTAAATTTTTGATACAAAAGTATTTAGAATATTAAAAAAAAAAAGTTATTCCCGGCCGAAAGAGAAATAAAAAATTGTGAAGTTTTACTTTTCCCACACAGATGTTCATTGAGTGACGCAACTTTTGGTCAGCATAATTTTACCACCGCCGAGGGATCTTTTCCATCCAATTAATCAATTTAGAATACATTAGCCAATTTAGTCGTTCCACGTTGCTGGTTTCTAAAATAACGTTGTAAAACTTTTTACTTTTTCGTATAAGATCACGGTACCCAAAAGTAGAAAAAAAATAAAAAATACAAAGCAACATCAGTCACAACATTTGTTGCCACTTGCTTCATGGAAATCCGGTAGAGCTACTTTCCATTATTGTTCCTCATTATCACATCCAACAATTCGGTCAGTTATTTGGTGGCGCAATATACAAAATCACCTAAACAAAAAAAAAAAAAAACGACAACAACAAGAACGAAAACAAAAATCTGCATACCATTGCCTCCTGTGAATGTTGACTCATCTGACGCAAAATTACGAGTAGATACTGGATCAACTCAGACGTACTCATACTTTTTTTTGTATAAGAATACCAGCTGCTCCCTCTACATTTCACCGCACCGGAAATTAAAACACCTAAGAGGGAGATTCTGTGAGGTTGAGTACCAAATATCTTACTCTACATAACAGTAGAGTAGGTAAATATGATACCTCAGATGGGAGTATGTATTTCCATTGATAATGACTAATAGAAGCAGGAGAAAATTCAGAGAGCTTCAGAAGAAGTTCAATTACGAAACACTCAAAACAAACACGACAGACAGTCATCATGATTCAATATGAGTACGAGTATGAGTATATTACCAACAGGGTCACCCCATCGATCTGGGCTGATGGAAGTTCGGATAGAGTTTCTTCTTTTCATCGCCCTCCGGATATCAGTAAATAACTCAAACTGATGATGCTTATGATGTGACGGGTTGATATTGATGACGTCGAGATGATAACATGATACACGTAACGCGATGATTTCCATTCAGAAATCATAAAATGTCATTTGCATTTTACTTTTATATATTAATTTCTCTTTCTTTTCACCTGTTTAATTATTCATAGATACAAGATACATACACTTTTGTCGATACTCCGGCATGGAACCTGGAAGTCATGGCCCTGAGACTTGTGACTTTAACAATTTTTAATTTTTTTTTACGTCATGACACTGACAGTGGGAAATATGACAGTGAATCAGTAGTTATGGCGCTTATGTGCTAAACATTGTTAAGATATATTATCTTTCAACCCATACGAATGGTACGATTGTATGAGTATGAATTTTGAAAGGACTATCGCTTTTTCATTCCGGATGGCATGTTGACATGTAATGGCTTTACCTAATGGGAGTATTTTGTTTTCTGTGTAATAACGTATTACAATATTCGTAGATGTTTCGAATTTATGCCTTTAACGGTAGGTGTTTATAATACGAGTAAACGGTGTACAACATTGCTGACTAGTGGCTATGTTATGTCTCTTGTTGTTGATGACTGACGGTATGAAGGAACATGTAATTACATTGGTAATAAAGTTGTTACCATTAATAATTGAATTGCACTAAAGGTAGCTATAAAGCATCAGCTATGATTGCTAGCTATTAGTATTATGAAGAAAAATTTAATGGAAGCCGAAGACACAAAATCGCATGTTGAAGGAAAATCGCTGAAAATACTGACCGAGACCTAAGCTTCTACTAAACTAGTGAAAAAAAGTAATTTGATGAAGATTTGTAAAATATATTTATTCGTCAATTTTTCAAGCTTATCCAGTTAATAAACAATTCCTTAAGGGCTGTTACATGACGTATTTCTTACAAATGCACTCATATTAAATCCGCGAATCTTGGTCAAAATTTACTATAATGGCCACGATTCGGCATGAAGACGCATCATCTGACAAAAATTTAAATCGATAGCACTACTTATTTGCTATACACATACGTATACACACATATCATACACATACACACACCTTATCTCTCAACGGATGCTGGTTCGCTAAATAAAGTTAAAGAACCTTTGTAGCCACACATCTTGAAGTTCTGCTTATAAAATCTATTCGTACTTCATGCCTCCTCGTGGTGTCATCTGGGAATTGCTCCGGAGATTGCTGAGAAATAAAACATATTCCGAGCTTCCTGCGCCAAAAATGATAAAAGACCAACCCAGTTAGGCCTTTTGGCCCATTGTGCTGCCATGAGAATCTATGACCCTCTTACTCACGGAACCAATTTGAGCTTATGACGAAGCGTAGAAGACTGTTAACGTCAATATTCTTTAGATCGTTGAAGTCATTGTAGAAAAAAGCTCCTAAGTGGAGAGGGTGAAGGATTCTCTCTTTTTCCTCCTCGCTTCTACAGAGATCGTTTGTAAAAGCGCCAAACCTTCTTGCATGCTTGCTTATAAGGCAGTGTCCCGTGATGACACCTATGATCGCGCTGAGATGTCTCCTTTTTAGAAGGATCAGACTCTAAGAGCTTAAGCCTGATCTGTTTAGTCGCCCACCTAAGGTCTGTTTATTTATTAGCATCCAGCTTTAATATTGATTTGCACGTAACGATTGGTATACCTATGCCACACTTTTCCCGTAGGATAGCTTAGGATAGAATAGGAACCACTCTTCCAAATTTAGCGAGTTCATGGGCCCTAAAATTTCCTGGAATGCCTCTGTGGCCCGGCACCTTTGCAGATATCACTTTTTTTTTCATCCAGAACAGAGCTTTTTTAATCGCCAAAATGTCCGCTTGGCGACATTTTACGTCTTACAGTGATCTGAATTTAGCTTATCTGAGAAAACACCGCTACCACCCACTCGCTATCGATTTTAGATCCATCTGTGTAAAAGTGGATTGACTTTTCCTCCATGAAAGCATCTTCCGCCCAATAGGATCTACAGAGTGAGCTTAGATGTTAGGATTCTTAATATATTAAGAATATTAGCGTGGCTAAATAAATTATTTGTCCCCTGAGTTTTCGCTTAAAGGCGAATAGCTGCAGTCGCAGATTGCAGATATGTTGACGTTGTTAACGAAACCCTTTGTGCCCAGGAAAGCAATTCTTGTGTCCTCCCTATATTGTAGGGATCGTTCGATGTGGCTAGTCAGTGAATGCAGAGCCGTTTCCACCAACTTTTCTTTATAGTAGGCATGTTGAGCCGTTGACAAAAGTTTTGGATCAATTTTAGCTCGTATATGGATATCAATCAGTCGTTCTAGAGTTTTTAGAAGGAAAGATGATAGACTCATAGGTCTGAGGTCCTTTGGAACAACATGAGAGCATTTTCCGGCTTTGGGAATGAAAACTGCATTGATTTCTCTCCATAACAGTGGAATATGGATCAGTTCTACACAGCTCGTCATGATATTTTATGGCGTAGGTAAGATAATATCTGAGGACTTTGTAGCTCGGAAGGTATTATACCGTCCGGGCCAGCAGACTTGTATAGTTTGAAGCTATGCAGCGCCCAAAGCAGTTTGTCTCTTGTAATCAGACCATGAATTTTGGCCACAGTTACAGTAGTCCTGTTTGGGTTAACATGACTAAAGAGCTGCCTAGAAAGTGGATGTCCAATAGCAGATTGAGTGATTCATTCCTTGAGGTTGTCCTAGAGCCATCAGCTTTTTCAAACAACTAGACATCGTAGGATTTGTAAAGAGGGTTTTTCTTAGCTGCGATGCCTTAGAGGTTTTTGTGATTTCGTCACAGAATGATCTCCAGAATAATAGCTTTGCCTCCATCATTTATTTTTTGTATATTTTCAGGGATTCTTTGTATGAGTACATATATCCTTTGATCATTTAGTATATCAAAAAAACAAAGACAAAATACAAAAAATACTGAGCCCAGTAATGTCCTAATTACGGAATCCTGGACAAAGATTGAAATTTTGTTCAGTGATGAAGCCCATATCTGGCTCAATACGTTAATAAACAAAATTGTCGTATTTGGGCTGATAAGCAACCCGAAGAGTACCAAGAGATACCATTACATCCATTAAAAACAACGGTATGGTGTGGTTTATGGGCTGGTGGAATCATTTGTCTATATTTCTTCAAAAATGAAGCAAATCAGAATGTTACCGTCAATGGTAACCGTTATCACATGTTAACGGACTATGTGCTTTCTGAAATTCAAGTGTGAAACAATCGACTTGTTGAGAAATCATTTTGGTGATCACTTAATTTCACGTTTTTCCACGGTAAATTGGCCGCCTAGATCTAGCGATATCACACCTTTGGACATTTTTTCTGGGAATATGTAAAGTCTTAGGTTTCAGGAATAAGCCAGCTACGATTGACGCTTTGGAAGCCAACATTACTCAGGTTATCCATGAGATACCAGTCGCTCTACTTGAATGAGTCGCCCAAAATTGGAACTTCCGAATGGACCACCTCAGACGTAGTCATGGCCAACATTTACATGATATCATTTTCAAAAAGTAAATACTATGCATTGTTCTTTTAACCGAGGTTCACTTTTAAAATTTAAATTTATGTGTTTTATTTTACATTATAAATCAAACCTCACGCTGAATCACCCTATATAAACGATCTTGAGAGGGCCATTTAAGACTTCTATGACTCCTATGACTCAACCCTTTTTCAAGAAGACTTCGATCAGTTTTCAATCTGGTGCCTCAAAATTTATTTAAAACTTATTACCGCCAAATAAAAATCTATAAGAAAAACGGCCAGAATTGGGGAACCGTAGGGCATTGTTTTCCATCATGACAACGCCAGGCCACATACAGCTTTAGTGAGAGGTTTAGAGAGCGCCCACCGTACTCATCAGACCATTCGCCTTGTGCCTACCATCCGTTCCGCTCTCTCCAAAACAGTTTGGACAAAAGGTAGTTCAATTCCGAAGATGAGATCAAAACATACCTGGAAAACTTTGTTACTTATTAGTCTGCTTACTTTTATGTCTCCTTCAGAACGTTGGAAAAATGTATTAGACCACGATCAGACAATATCTGATTTTATACCAAAAATGTGTATTTAACTTTAACCTTAGAAAATTCCCAGAAATTATTAAACAACCTAATACTTTTTACTGCATATTAATAATTTATCAATGCTGGAGAATGTTTAAATAATTTGAACTGGTGTTACGGGGTAATTTTGTTATCTTATTTTAATGCCATATCATCAGCAAATGGGTCAATATAGCTACTAAATTCAATTTTTCAATTTGAACTAATGACTGCAAATTCATTCATGTTTTTTTTTTGCGATAGATACTATGAGAACCAACAAACAGGCAACAATTAATTAACACTTTGAGTTAATTTACGCAAAGAAAGAAAATGATCTCTACGTTCCTAGTCTAGGACATAGAATCAAATAAATAATGCCATGAAACACTTGCATACTTGAGAAGCAACCAAATTTACTACCATACAGGGTAACACTACCCGTCACAAAAAAGACAAATTTATAGCCATTGACTATTTATCAGCCATTGACATCTAATAAAAATTTTTTCTTGAAGAACCGGTAACTAATCTCGACTGCGAGGTCTCTAATAGCATTGGTCTAGCCAAAATAATAAAAATTGACAAAGACAAAGCATTTAGTTTCATGTCTTTTTCAAACTGTTTAAAGCAATTAAATTTTAATTAATTATCACCAAATGGACCATACTACGAAAAATAAAATACCGACGACGAAAAACAGGAAAGAAAAATCGAAAAAACTGAAAAGCTCAACTAGAAACGAAAATAATTGAAAATAAGTTCAATGTATCCCAAACAAATATAAGAACCAGTGAAGAAAAATAACGGTCCATTTTTCTCAACCCCTAATTCACATTAACTATGTATACAAAGTTTATACTCTAGTAAATCACTCTAATTCTGAAGAAGTACGAGTTTATTACAAATCCAACTTCTATCCGGTTATCTGGTTTGAGATACAGAATTTTGAGATCTGATTCATTGGTCATGTTATGAAAAAAATCGTAATATGGAGCCTATCTTCTAAACTAACTGAGTTAGATTGTTTGAAAAAGTTCTTTTAGAGAAGTATTCACCAACAATTATTTAGTTATAACTTCTAGTGTATTAAACTTAGAGCAACCAAACTAGGCTCGTTTGATAGCCAATTGGTTAGTGGTAAATTTATATTCAACCAGTTAACTGTTTTGACCTCTTTGGAAAATACGTATCTAAATTTCGTGGCACAAATTTGGAGATGACGAGTATATTCGTCAAACACAAAGTATTTGTAATATATAGGGTTTTCCAATAGGGACTTGACAACTTTGAATTTTATTTGTGAACGCCCTCTTTCACTAATTATCAAACTGTCACTGTCAATTTATTCAGTAAACTCAACATTCTCATCATGGTAAAGTACACTAACGAGCAACGTCTGCAAATTATAAAAATTTTATACAGATATTCGGAGTCGCAAAATCATCTTCAGTGACGAAGCTCATTTTTGGCTCTATGGGTTCGTCAATAAGCAAAATATGCGTTATTGGTCGGGTAAAAACCCACATGTGCTTCATGAATCACCATGACTCACACCACTTCATCCACAAAAAATAACTGTTTGGTGCGGTTTGCATGCCGGCGGCGTTATTGGGCCATAGTTTTTTTGTCAACGATAACGTTCGTCACGTTACTGTGAATGGTCAGCTTTATCGCGCCATGATCACCGATTATTTTTGGCCCGAATTGGAAGATATGGACTTGGACAACATGTGGTTTCAACAGGATGGTACCACTAGCCACACAGCACACGCTACAATCGATTTATTGAAGAGTAAATATGGTGAGCGTGTTATCTCAAGGCATGGGCCAGTCGATTGGCCGCCTCGTTCGTGCGATTTAACTACGCTTGACTATTTTCTGTGGGGCTACGTTAAGTCATTGGTTTATGCCAACACGCCGACGACGTTGGAAGAGCTCAGAGCCAACATTGAACGCGAAATAGCGGCCGTTTCGACCGAAATGTGTGGCCGAGTCGTTGAAAATTGGGTCCAACGAATCGACCGCTGCAAACGTGCCCGCGGTGTCCATATGAACGAAGTCGAGTTCCATTCATAAATGTTTTGATTGTACTTCAAGCCAGTAATAAAGTTTTTGAAATATCTCAAATGGCTTGCCTTTTATTTAAAAAAAAAGTTGTCAAGTCGTTATTAGAAAACCCTATAGAATTATTTTTTTTTTTTTTAATTTACATGCGCTCAAGAAATTTGAGCACGGGCGAAGGAGAATCAAATAGGATGGAAAGAGAGGTGCCGTTGAACGTTTGTTTTAAATGTTTGAATGTTATAATGATAAGGAAATTAAGAGCTAGGCAGGGCATTCACGAATCAACGAATCACTAAATTGGGCTTAAAAGTATACTGATGAGCATTCATCATCACACCGAGACGGGTGTTACGGTTAAAAATTTGAAGGGTCGGAGTGCTACTGGTACCACTGGTGGTGCTCTGATAACAGAGTGAGATACGATGCATTACGTCGGTGTTTAAGGGTGTCCATTGTCTGGGTGATATGAATATCAACTATGGCTTTTACCAGGTGCAAAGATATATTGGGCGAAACCGACCAGATGTGGGCATTGTACTCCTATTTCGGGCAGATCAATGCCTTATATATTGAGGACAGATCAGTAAAGTATTTCTTACATCGCTTAAGAAATCCTAGATATTTCGCAGCATTTTTTACAACACCGAATATGTGGTCATTCCAACGTAAGTTGTCATTGACACATATACCAAGAATGGAAAGTTTTTCGGTTTCAACGTTGCAAGTGCCATTAATAGATAATGGCTGAGTATATAAATTTCGCTTTTACGACAGCAGATAGCATTGTTTTTTGAAGCATTAAATTCTACTTTGTTAGTGGTTCCCAATTAGTTATGCTGTTAATATCAGAATTTAATGAGCTTAACATATGCTGTCGTTCTTTTTCTACAGCCGAAGAGTAGGGACGTGAGTAAGGAAACGAACATAAAAACCAGAGAGTACTGTCGTCAACAAAGGAATATATTGGATAAGAGGTAGCAGACAAGAGATCTGTCAAACTCTGTCAAATGCTTTAGAAATATCAAGTGCAACTATCTTGCTTTCGCCAGATTGATTGATGTATGCCTTGGTTCCACATTTCGGTGAGACATATTGGGTATGTTATTTAATTCGTGCGGTTTTTTTCAAAATGTGAACGTTTATTTAAGACTTTTTCTCATCTTTTTGGCAATTATTGCCTCGTGTCTGGTCGCATATTCCGGGCGTTTTTCGGCTACTGCTCTCTTCAAACGGATTAATTGTGTTCGGTAGCGTTGTCCATTGATGGTTTCACCCGGTTTTAGCAGCTCATAATACAACACACCCATCTGATCCCACCAAATACAGAGCATTATCTTCGCGCCATGGATATTCGGCTTTGCCCTTGATTTGGCTGGTTGGCCGGGTTTCACATATGATCGTAATGGATCCATTTTTCATCACCAGTAACAATCCGATGCAAAAATGACTTCTTTTTGTGGCGTTCCAGCAGCATTTCGGACATGCAAAACCGCCCTTCGACGTCTCTCGGTTTGAGTTCATGTGGAACCCAATTTCCTTTCTTTTGAATATATCCAGCTGCTTTTAAACGTTTTGAAATGGCTGCTTGAGTGACACCCAAAGATTTTGCGAACTCTTCTTGTGTTTGGCAACAATCTGCATAGAGTAATGCTTCCAGTTCTTCATCTTCAAACTTTTTTGGCTGCCCAGGACGTTCATCGTCTTCCAAGCCAAAATCACCACTTCTAAATCGTGCAAACCACTTTTGGCACTTTCGCTCAGCTAGCGCATGTTCACTATAAACTTCCACCAAAATACGATGACTTTCGGCAGCAATTTTCTTCATATGACAGTAATGAAGAAGAACTCCCCGGAAAAACACTTTTTCAGGAACAAATTTCGACATATTTGAGTGAAAAAAAATTATTCTTTTATACGCTTCAAATGAATGACATATACTGAAATGACGTACAATGACAGTATCTTTCCAACGCATGTTCTAATGGAATAATAAAAGTTACGCCATCTCTTAGCAAACCGCACGAATTATAGTTAAAAGTTATATATCCAATAGTATTGGTGGACCGCCGAGTGATAATTCGCGAGTTGTCTGAGACAGTAGGCAACTCGACTGAAGGCGTTAGCCACATCCTCACAAGATCTTGGGCATGAAAAAGCTGTCCGCGCGATGGGTGCCGTGTTTGCTCACACCGGAGAATCGCGCAATCGTCAGACCACTTCAAAGACGCGCTTGGATCTGCTTAATCGAAATCCGGAGGAGTTCCTGTGTCGTTTCGTGACCGTCGATGAGACATGGAATCATTGGTACACACGAGCGACCAAACAACAATCGAAACAATGGGTTTTACTCGATGAACGTGCTTCAAAGAAGGCGATGACCGTGCCTTCGGCCGGAAAGGTGAGAGCCACCGTGTTTTGGGACGCGCGAGGTGCGATCCCCTTTGACTATTTTGAGAAGGAAAAAAACAACCACAGGAGCATACTACGTCGATTTATTGGGCCAATTCAACGCCGATTTGAAGAAAAAACAACCACAACAAAAAAAGTGCTCCTACACCACGATAACGCACCGGCTCACACCTCCGCAGCCGCCACAGCCAAATTGGTGGAATTGTACTACGATGTTTCCCCATCCTCTGTATTCTCCGGACTTGGCTCCCTGCGACTTCTATTTGTTCATAAACCTTAAAAGAAATACGCTCGCCGGAAAGAAGTACGGGCCGAACGAGGAAGTTATCGCCGCCTCAGAGGAGTAATTTGCAGGCCAACAAAAGTCGTACTATACGGAAGGATTAAAAATGTTGCAGCACCATTGGTAAAAATGTATCGATTCGGAAGGTGAATAAATTGAAAAATTAATTGTTGAAACCTAAAATAGTTGCGTTGTCATTTCGTATCTGGGTATTCATTAAAAAACCCAATATTAACCAAAATATTGTGATTATATTTTACCGGTTCAGTTTGCGTATGAAATGAACTGGAGAGTTTTTTTTTTATTTAATTGTCATTATTGTAAACATTCATAACTGACACACATCGACATTAAGCACATTTTACTTCCTAATTTTCGTGCGGCCGCAGCATCTGTAAACATTTTAAGAGTACACGAAACCCCCTAAGCACGTGATAATGACTAAAGAAACTTTATATCATATTTTAACTTCCTTTATGTGTGGAAGTAACCCTGTTGGGGAGATGTTTTATGAGCTCTTTGAGAAGGTTATGCGCTCCGTCAAATGCTGTGCTAAAGAATTAGATTAGCCCATAACAGAATGATGAGTATTTGATGCCAGGTTGAGGATGTCGATAAGCACAATAATTGTAACATCTGTATGTTTCATAAGGAAACCAAGAATTTGGCACCTAGAATAAATTAAATAATATTCGAGTTAGAATAGGTAATACTCATATATTATACATATGTATATGACAATACGCATTCCTTTTGGAAAAGTCCTTGAAAACAATAATATTGAAGTTACATATTCATTTATCATCTTGGGCCTGATATACCGTGAAAAAGGAAGTATAGAAGGAACGCGAACATTATCAATAATATTGGTTGATTCTTTCAGAGTCTTTCACAGCAATTGCAAAAGAGCCAAGAAAAGTGAACGAGGACACCACGTGTAACAAAGCATTATTCTCAAAAACAGCAGCTTGGTAGTAGTTGAAAAGTTGAGGAGTCAAGCAGTTACAAACTTTTAACTCAAGGAACAAAGTTCTCACTTCTTCAAACGGTAATAAGGGCCATTTTTGATTTGCTATGCCACGTGTTAGATAATAAGCAAGAAAGCGAAACAAGTGCTTAAATTACGAGCCCGTGAAACAAGTACATAAAATGACATAATTATTCCATAAATTTAAAATTATTCATTCAATCCACTTACTTTAAACACCGACGTACAGTATAATTTCCATAAGTATTCAAAAGCCACAACACAGACCACTCACCTAAAAATATATCCTCCACTTTCAATTCCTTATCGTCATTCAATGAAAGTACAAGATATAAATATCGCACCCAAGGGTGTCACAAAATAATCTTTAGAGATCCTGTCCTTTTCAGAACGTACCCCACTACCAATTTAAGAATATTGCCAAAAATATACCAGAATAAAATATTTCGCAAAAGAGAGATGGAATGTTACCGTCCAAGTGAAAATGAAAATTTGGCAAAAGACACCCCTCAGGAAAATATAATATCCCTTGAAGCGTCGAATCCTGAAGAAATGGTTTCGGATATAATAGTAACCACCTCGGTTCGTCGCTTTTGTGGCCAATTTTATGTTCGTAGAGCATGTTACTGAATTATTTATCACGTATTCGTATATTTTCATAAAATGTCGCCGCGTAAAAACTCCAAAGTAAGCTGAAGGCCCTTATAGGTATTCGTATAGAAAACATCAAAAGACGGCATTCTGTTTACAAATTTCAGTAGGGGCACATCATGACTGTATACTGACGAGTAATAACTATGGTGTCCAGTTGAAAATTATGGGAATACTGTGATTAGGGGAATAGTACTCGTTGTTTGGGCGAATTTTATCGTAAACGTCAATATTTTATTGGAAGTGACCTCCTGGATTTCCCATCATTAATTTTTTCGAATATATCAATAATTTACTTTATTTTAAATGTATCTACAGCATATATCCAAAAGGTCATAGAAAAATGTCTGAAGTTGGGAAATGTTCATGGCTTAATGAGGTATCTCTTACGTGGAATTATTTTCGGGGATTGATGTTAATTGGAAAAAAGCTTTTGAAAGTAATGAGGAGAAGAATCTCGCTTTTGTGAAACCAGATACTACCCTTAAATTAATAACTGCAGTGAAATTAAGTAGATAACCAAACCAGTGTTGTAAGGATCTGTCTGGTCTTTCCATCTACCACTGTACAGAAAATTTGCGTACGTGAGAACAAATACAAGTATGTAAGTACATATATAAACATTGCCAGACTGATCAGTTCATCTAACCGAATAACTTATAGTCAAAGAACAATAGTTAAAACGGTTCATGTACTTTGTATAATAAGCACATATGTCATGTTACATTGGAATAAGATTTTTAGCGCAGTGAATAAAGAGTCCCATACCGAGTTGGTTGTTAATTTTTTTTTCCACCTCGTTGCGAAAGTTTCTCTACAAATTTTCACAAGTGGGATAACTGTACCTACGTAAAGTTTATTTGTGTGAAAAAAAAACCCAATTATGTCTGAAGAGTTGACCTTGTTCTTAAAATCAGCAATTAATCTTGTTTTCAAGGTCATTATATAAAAAATTCCAGACAAGTGGAACAAAAGCAGAAGTGAAACTTGGTTTACAGGAATGTGTTAAGGATTTCTGCGAATATTAAATTAGAAAACTGATTCGAAACAATACTAAACAGTCTGCTGTCTCTGTAGACAAACAGTCCAACGACGACGAGGATGACGAAGATGAAAATCGCACGGAAGAAGGAATTCTTTACGAGGAACTGAACAAACTTCGTAGCATTTATAAGAAACAAGAAGAAATCTCAAGACTTAAGCAACGAATTTACCAGCTACAAATGCAGGGGATAACAACTAATCCTAAGTCAAATTTAGCTTGTAGTTTTAAGGACATGAAGGATTCAATATCATCTTTTAGCGGGGACGACAATTTACCAGTTCAGCGTTGGAGTGAACAATTTGATGAATGTTCAGAAATCCTTGGTTAAGATGAAAGGACAAAATTTCTGTATGGAAAAAGGCTGCTCAAAGGTACCGCTAAATTGTATACCCGAACTATTGTACTGAAAAGTTGGTCAGAATTAAAAAGTGGTCTTTCAAAAGAATTTCAAAAAGTAACTACAAGAGCAGACATATAGGGTTTTCCAATAGGGACTTGACAACTTTAAATCTAATTTGTGGACGCACTCTTTCACTAATCGTCAAACTATCACTGTCAATTTATTCAGTAAACTCAACATCTTCTTCATGGTGAAGTACACTAACGAACTACGTTCTAGGATTGGGTTCTGGAGAAGATGCGCCAAGATGATGAATTTCATCGCAAAATCATCTTCAGTGACGAAGCTCATTTTTGGCTCAATGGGTTCGTCAAGAAGCAAAATATGCGTTATTGGTCGGGAGAAAACCCACATGTGCTTCATGAAACACCACTTCATCCACAAAAAATAACTGTTTGATGCGGTTTGCATGCCGGCGGCGTTATTGGGCCATATTTTTTCGTCGACGATAACGATCGTCAGGTTACTGTCAATGGTCAGCGTTATCGCGCCATGATCACTGATAATTTTTGGTCCGAATTGGACGACATGTGGTTTCAACAGGATGGTGCCACAAGCCACACAGCACACGCTACAATCGATTTTTTGAAGAGCAAGTATGGTGATCGTGTTATCTCAAGACATGGGCCAGTCAATTGGCCGCCTCGTTCGTGCGACTTAACGCCGCTTGATTATTTTCTGTGGGGCTACGTTAAGTCATTGGTTTATGCCAACACGCCGACGACGTTGGAAGAGCTCAGAGCCAACATTGAACTCGAAATAGCGGCCATTTCGGCCAAAATGTGTGGCCGAGTCGTTGAAAATTGGGTCCAACGAATCGACCGCTGCAAACATGCAAACATTCATAAATGTTTTAATTGTACTTCAAGCCAATAAAAGAGCTTTTGATACGTCTCAAATGGTTTGCCTTTTATTTAAAAATAAAAGTTATCAAGTCGTTATTAGAAAACACTATATTATGGCGATCTTCGAAATAGAAGACAACGTCATGACTAGACCATGCAGGAGTACATACCCCCTATGAAAGAAATCGCATCTGTAGGTACCATTAAAGAGGAAGATCTGATGTAGTTTATTATAAAGGAAATAACGGACAGTGAGATAGATAAAACAATCTTGTAGAACTTCGTAAATATAAAAAATTAAAAAGCAATTGGCGTGAGAGCGAATCAAATAGTAGATCACGAGGGCCACAATATAATATAATAATGGGCTGCAAGAGAGGGCATCACTTGAAATCCATACCATTTTCAGTTAGTACCAACCTTCAAAAAATACTTGTATAAACTTGACAGTTATCGGACCATTAGTTCTCGAGATATAGCGTTTGGAGTGAAGCAACTTTTGTTATTGTGAAAAAAATTGATTCAAAGCAATTTCGTGTGTTGATTTATCATTGCTTTTTGATGGGAAAAAATGCAGAAGATGCAAAGAAATGGCTTGATAAGTGTTACCCGGACTCTGCACCAGCCGAACGAATCATTCGCAAGTGGATTGAAAAATTTAAAAGTGGACATACAAGCACCGAAGATGATGCACGCAGTGGACGTCCAAAAGAGGCTGTTTCAGATGAAAACATCAAAAAAGTCCACAAAATGATTACGAATGACCGTAAAGTGAAGTTGATCGAGATAGCTGAGGCTCTGAAGATATCAAAAGAGCGTGTTGGACATATCATACACGAATATTTGGACATGCGAAAGCTCTGTTCAAAGTGGGTGCCGCGTTTGCTCACAGTCGACCAAAAACAACAACGTGTTGATAATTCAAAGGAGTGTTTAAAGCTGTTGAACCGCAATAAAGCCGAATTTTTGCATCGGTATGTGATAATGGATGAAACTTGGCTCCATTACTTCACACCAGAGTCAAGTCGGCAGTCAGCTGAGTGGCGAGCAGGCGACGAACCTCGTCCAAAACGACCAAAAACTCAACAGTCGGCTGGCAAGGTTATGGCATCCGTATTTTGGGATACACATGGAATAATTTTCATCGACTATCTCCAAGAGGGGCAGACTATCAACAGCAATTATTATATTGCGTTTTTAGAGCGTTTGAAGGACGAAATCGCAGAAAAACGGCCGCATTTGAAGAAAAAGAAAGTGCTGTTTCGTTGAAAACGATGGCAAAATTGAATGAATTCGGCTACGAATTGTTTCCCCACCCACCGTATTCTTCAGATTTGCTCCCAGCGACTATTTCCTGTTCGCAGACCTCAAAAGAATGCTCGCCGGATAGAGATTTAAGACCGATGAAGAAGTAATCGCTGAAACAGAGACCTATTTTGAGGCTAAACCGAAATCGTAGTACGAAACTGGTATCGAAAGATTGACAAATCGTTTCAATCAGTGTATCGCCCTCGAAGGCAACTTTATTGATAAATAAAGTGGAATTTTGCAAAAATTTTGTGTTTTACTATAAAACGGCACTGACTTTTCAGCCCATGTGTTAGTTCTTAACCAACTAGAGAACTAATCCTTACAGTACTCGTCCTGGGATTGGAGCTAAAATGGAACCAACTTGTTATTAATATGGGAAGCAAGGTCATATTTCACCTAACTGCCCTGTCAAAAATTCCGTTATGATGTTACAACACAAAGAAGTAAATCTATCTGAACCAGATTCCGCTTCTTTGCCCATATAATCCAGCCCCAAGGAAAAATTTCTGGTCAGTAACGAATTTGAAAGGAACATCAGTTAACGTTTTATTGCAAATCAAATGGAAACCTCAACTATGTTGCTGTCACTAATGAATTCTGGGAGTCCCATCAGTTTCGTTCAAATTCAATACTTACCACCCTTTATAATTTCAGAGCTTGGCACAGGGAATCACCGATACTGTGGAGTAAACAAAAGCCCTCTTTATGTTTTGGAAAGTATTAGTAGTATCATTTTTTATGAAAAATATTTTATAAATTTAAAAATTTTAGTAGTAAAAATTTTTTTAATGTACTACCCTGTAATTTTAGGTAGAGATTTTTTAAAAAACGTTAGTTTGGTACTATAAAAAGAAAAGCCAAAATATTCAATGGAATCTGGTCAGCACCACAAAAGGAATCGGGCAACTGGTTCAGAAGATCAACGAGGTGAGGGTAGTCTCATCGACGAAGTCGTTCATCAGATTTTGAACATTGACATCAGCGGCAAAGACAGTGAGTTAGAATTAAATATTTATAAAAATTTACCAGAGGTTATAAAAAATGACATTGCTAAGATAGTTACACCAGCTTTTTCCTGCCCAACTAATTATAAAAACCAAAATAATAATTTTAAAATGAAAATAGTTTTATCAAAGAAAAACCCATTTCATTGTTCGCTCAGGCGCCTACCCTATATCCAAAAGCTAGAGCTTCAAAACATTTTAGACGACCTGTTGAAAAAGGGTATCATCCGTGAATCGAATTCTTCATACGCATCGCCCATTGCTGAGGTTGTGTGTTGACTTCAGGGAGCTTAACAAAATCACGTTGAGAAATAATTTTCCCTTATTTTTAATAGAGGATCACATCGATCGTTTCAAAGATAAGAAATATTTTACGATTTTATACTTAAAAGATGGTTTCCATCATGTCGAAATATCTGAAGAGTCTATAAAGCATACATCCTTTACAATGCCACTAAGGAAATTCGAATACGTTAGGATACATATATGGGACTTTAATTTATTTTCTAAACTCTTTTTTAAATTAAACCGAAAAATTGCTTTTATAATTTATTTCTAAAATAACAAGAGATGGTAGGTAGGTTCATATTTAATTTCGATTATGTTGACTTTTACATGCAGCATTTGTGCAAAAACAACAAATAGTCTCATAGATAAATTTTTTTTTTTTTTGGGGAGATTTTTCTTCATAGCAAACGTGACATCTTGTTTTGCCTTTAATTTGTGGTGGAACGCTTCTTAACCGTTTTGGTGGATTTGGTGAAGTTGATGCAGAAACATCCTCTAAAGGTAACGATGGTGAACTTTCTTCCAAAACAGTTCCAAGCAATAAAGCAGACGATGCTGATCTTGGCTTCGCACTTCTAGCTTCCATAAGTGATTTTGCAAGGGATATTCCAAGTTCACGTAGAAAATTCCTTCTTACTGTCGTTTTTTGTGTTCCTTGCCAATTCATATTCACTTCTTTGAAAATAATTAATGTCAATCATGTTTGCAAATACAGCCATTGGCCATCTGTTAGATTTTCTTTTACAGCTGTAACAAGTGAGCATTTTGTCAACGGTATCCACACCGCCTATATTGTATGAAAAAAAAATTAGAGGGTCTTAAAATCTCAAAAAGTAGTACAATATATGAACAAACTTTTTGTTTTATTGTAATAGGCTATAGTCGCTGGTAACTTCTTTTCAGTCGATTCGATTTCAATTGAGTTATGCAAAGTACTTTGCAACACGGAACACTTATTTTTCCGTCCAATGTACGAAATAATTGCAAAAGTAGATTCATACAACGGTCCATTTTTGCATTCAAGAAACTTTGGGGGGATGCTTCTTTTATTTTTTCTCATCGTGCCAACCATTGTAATGCCCTTTGACAACAAATTTTGCCCAAGCTCATATGAGGAAAAGAAGTTATCCATTGTTATGTTGTGACCTTCAAGCCATCAACCAGATCTAAAACTACTCGTTCGCCTTGTCTTTTTTCACTCGAACTGACTCCAATCGCCTTTCCCAAAATTGGCTGGATTTCCCAAACATAGCAGGTATAAGAACAAACCAGCAACCAGAATTTTAATCCGAATTTTACTGGTTTTGATGGCATATATTGAAGAAATTTATATCTTCCACGAAAACCAAGTAATTGTTCGTCAACAGTCACACATTCATGTGGATATATATATCCCGAATCGGTGCAAATTTATCTGTAGATCGTTGCTGTCTTATGCTTATGATCTCGATTCAAATACTCAAATGTTTTCTTCGCCATAATTGCCCTAAATACCGGACGACCGTCAATATCATCAAACAATTCAATTGTAGTTTCGTTTTTCGATCTAAAAGTAAAAAAGTCAAGAATCAGTTGAAATAAGAAAGAAAGCAACTACGACTTACCTATAAACACAAGCTAAAATCAAAACACCAATATATGCTTGCAACATATTTGAATCGGTTTGTTTGAAATCCTTACCATATGTTGCTTGTGCATACGCATTTTAATGCTTCAAAATGGTATTTTCAATTTGTGGTGGGAAGAAAAGCAAAAAAGCATCTTCGATGCCATCAACATGAGCTTAGGCATATCTTGTTGTTCCAGGATGAAGAGAAATTATATTTTCATTCCGCAATCTACCACTTTGATGCTAAAATGGCTGTAGTTGCCAAAAAATACCATCTTTCGAAACAAGCAGTGGATCCACATTTTCAACTTCAGCAATTGATTCGTTGGTTTCATTTGAGCTACTCGCTTGCTCTTCGTCTTAATATAAGTTATCGTCATCATCAATATTCTCTTCTGGCACAAATTCGTCATGACTGTCTCCAGAAACATTACTGATATCGCCATCGCCTTCATTCAAAAATTCTTCCGTTTCTTCCTCTGTCAGATATCTTGCTTTTGACATTGTTATCTTTTATTATTTTTATAAATTTCACTAAATATATCTGCGATATTCACTTGCTAAAACACTTAACGCAAATGACTTTTTATATGATATGCACTTACTGTCCATATTCTACATGAGGGCAGACAACATTTTTATTATGGGGAGGTACAATTTATTTTGGGTAATCAAGGATATAAACAAAGTCTGAAAATTCCGAAAGTTTGCAATTAGTGGTTTTGAGAAATTAAGAAAACAAAATTTTTTTGTGTAGTTTTCTACACAAGAATAAGATGAAGGTTAATGAATACATCATTAGGCCAAGCGATACAAGTTTAAAGGCAATTGGAGATTTCCCGGTACCGACTTGTATCAAAGAGGTTCATAGTTTTATAGGACTATGTCCCTATTTTCGAAAATTTATTAAGAATTTCGCAAATCTTGCAAAACGCTTATATGACCTTTTGAAAAAAGATGCATTGTTTGTGTTTGACTTGAAACATCTTGAAACGTTTAACCTATTGAAATCTAAATTAATGGAATCACTGTTTTATATCTATAGTCCCTACAATATTACAGAGTTGCACTGCAATGCTAGTGGGTTAGGATATGGAGCTGTTTTGCTTCGGAAACAAAAAGATAAAAAATTCCATCCGGTACTATATTTTTCAAAGCGAGCAACGGAAGTTCAGAGTAAATACTAAAGATACGAGCTGGAAACACTATCCATTATTTATGCCTTACGAAGATTCAAAATATATTTGATAGGAAAACCATTTAAAATCGTGACCAACTGTCAAGCGCTAACATTAACTCTAAAGAAAAAATCTCTTAATCGCAGCATTTTCCCGTTTGGCACTAGAGCTTTGACTACAATGTGTAACACCCCAAAGGAAGTATGATAAGTCATGTCGACGCACTTAGTCGATCGTTTAATATCCTTCACGTCGATGATGAATCCTTTGAGTTTGTATTAGCAGCAGGACAGATGCAGGAAAAGGTGTTATTTTATGTTCCTTCGCATTTGGAGGAGCAGGTGATACGCACCTACCATGAGGCAATGTGTCACCTAGAAGTTTATAAGTGTTTTGATCATCTATAAAGGAGCTTCTGGTTTCCAAAACTGAAAAATAAAATACGAACATATATCCAAAAGTGCCTAAAGCGTATTTGTTTCTCCCCAGACTAAGGCAAAGCTGAAGGAAAATTGCATTCGATTCCCATGGGTTGCATGCCCTTTGACATATTGTAGGGTTTTCTAATAAGGACTTGACAACATTTTTTTTTTTAAAATAAAAGGCAAACAGTTTGAGATATTTTAAAACTTTATTATTGGTATGAAGTACAATCAAAACATTTACGGCCAAAACGTTTGTTGGCTCTGAGCTCTTCCAACGTCGTTGGCGTATTGGCATAAACCAATGACTTCACGTAGCACCATAGAAAATAGTCAAGCGGCATTAAATCGCACGAACGAGGCGGCCGACTGGCCCATGTCTTGAGATAACAAGCTCACCATACTTACTCTTCAATAAATCGATTGTAGCATGTGCTATGTGGCACCATATGTCGTCCAAGTCCATATCTTCTAATTCGGCCCAAAAATAATAGGTGATCATGACGATAACGCTGACCATTCACAGTAACTTGACGATCGTTAAAGTCGACGAAAAAATATGGTCCAATAACGCCGCCGGCATGCAAACCACACCAAACAGTTATTTTTTGTGGATGAAGTGGTGATTCATGAAGCACATGTGGGTTTTCACCCGACTAATAACGCACATTTTGCTTATTGACGTACCCATAGAGCCAAAAATGAGCTTCGTCACAGAAGATGATTTTGCGACTCCGCATATCTGTAGAAAATTTTTATAATTTGCAGACGTTGTTCGTTAGTGTACTTTACCATGATGAAAATATTGAGTTTACTGAATAAATTGACAGTGACAGTTTGATTATTAGTGAAAGAGTGCGTTCACAAATTAAATTCAAAGTTGTCAAGTCCCTATTGGAAAACCCGATACATGTTGAACATCTTATCCCCTTGTCCACCGGAACTAAAAAGCATTTGATATGTGTTATTTACGGATTTACAAAATTTGTAAATATATCCGGTCAAAACAACTCAAAGTAAGGAAACAGTTAATTGTTTAAGATCATACTTACGAAACTATTCCCGGCCAAATAGAATTATTTTTGACAGGGAAGCATCTTTTATCTCTAAAAAGTTTTCCGAATTTTCGTGTGAAAATAATATTCATCATGTAAAAGTTGCCACCCATTCTTCTCAATCGAATGATCAAACAGAAAGGGTAAGTAGGGTGCTTATCCCGATGATAGCTAAAGAATGTGATCCAAATACAAAGAGTTCTTGGGACAAGAATATAGCTAAAATTGAATTTGCGTTAAACAATACGGTGAACCGTAGTACTGGTTTCCCGCCAAGTACTTTATTGTTTGGAAAGAATCAGAAAGGGCAGTTTTGTGACCGTATTCAGGAATGACTTATCAACAGTACAGGGATGAAAAAAGTTAATTTATTTGATGTAAGGAACGACGCTCTACAAAATATTGAAAGAAATCAAGCTTTAAATAAGAACAGACGGCACAAATCGCCTCAGATATACAGATATAATCGCCAGGTATAAATAAAAAACTTTTTGCCAAATATCGCGGACCATACGAGATAGAAAATGTTTTATCTAACGACAGATATGTCGTAAAAGGTATTGATAGGTTACAGCTGACAAGATTACCGTATAAAGGAGTCTGCTCACCAGCAAATATGAGACCATACCCAGTTTAATCTTCTGAATTAGAGAACTTTGATTGGGTCAATGAACGAGGTGAGATTGATCTGGATTTACAGAAAATATCGAATTTGTAGAATCAAACCATATTTTTAATTCATTATGTCGTGAAAATGAAATGTAAGCTGTTAACCGCATATCTTAGACGAAAGACAAATTAAAATAAAATTTTGACGTAATCTGGGCAATTACTTGATCAGGCTGGACGAACTGTAGTCAAATTATTCTTAAGCATTAAAGGCTTACTGTACAGAGAATTTGTATACGTGAGTATATTAGAACAAATAAAAGTATGTAAGTACATACATAACCATTGTCAAAGTCAAAGAACAATAGTTAGAACGGTTCATGTACTTTGTAGGTTAAGCACATATGTCATGTAACCTTGGATTTTTAGCGGAGTCCAAGAAAGAGTTCCATACCGAGTTGGTTGTCATTTTGTTTTTTTTCCTTCTCGTTGCGCAAATTTCTTTACAGACAGTGTAGTGTAAAGCCTTGCATACCAGCTCAGAGGGATTACAAGTTTGAATATTGGATATCCTTGTTCAGAGAAAATATCTTGCGACAGGGTATATCGCAACAAATATCACGAATAGGATACATATTTCAAGTCCCAGTAGTAACAATTTAAGCTATTTGTGTGTGCATAGCACATTATTCAAATCCCCGCACGGCTTCGCTGGCAGTGTTTCAGTCGATCAGTCCAATTTTTGAGGATTGGTCCAATGTGTGTGGCGTTATTCTGGCATCAACGTGTCGAATGTTAACCTTGAGCTCATCCAAAGTGCGTGGTGTTAAGAGAAGTGGTGCCAAATCGCGTGATCGCAGCGGGCAGTTGATGAACGTGAGATGACACAGTCGCTAAATTTCTCCTTCACAACTTCGAGCGTAACATCGCTTGTTTAGTATGTAGCTCCATCTTGTCGAACCCACAGCTCAAATATATCGATGTTGTTGAGCTTTGACACAGAAAGTTTTGAAACATCGCTCTGTTTCTGAGCCCATGTCATAAACTGCAACAAAAAGTCAAATTTTGTGGAAGCACTGATGCCTTCCAGAACCCTTGTGAGTTATGTTCGCTCCAATAATGCCAATTTTAGTTATTGACATAGCTGTTGAGCCAAAAATGGGCCTCGTCCGAGAAGATGATTTTTTGGCCAAAATTCGCATCTCCGGCCAATATTTCCAGCGCCCAATTAGTGAACTCATGACGTTGTCTATGGTCGTCCGGCTTCAATTCTTGCGTCAGGACAATCGTGCTCGAGCTTAAATTCTTCCACGATGCGACGAATTGCCTACACACTGAAGCCATTATGACCACCGACTTCAGGACGAAACTCACATTGCATTGTTGCAACTGAGCCGGAGTTCTGCCAATAATTTTTTAATAATTTCCGCACGTTCATCGAGCGTAAAATGATGCGTGATGAAGTGACAAGCGTAACTGAATATTTTGACTACTGGATGACGTTGGTAACCTTGAAAGCTGCTGAAACATAAAAATTGGAAAACTATCATTGCTATCTATCAATTAGTTGGCATCAAATGCAAAAGATATTGTGTTTTAATGTTCTTCTTTGTAATTCTATGTAATAAAAGTATTTAAGTAAAAAACAGTTATATTTTAAAGCAAAATATCTCGAAAATGTGTGAACAATCCTGACAACGAAAAACAAAGACAGTACTGGCAAAATCTTATACAGGATTTGAACGAAGTTAGAGATAGTCATGACTTTTGGAAACTAGCTTGAAGACTGAAAAACAAAGACGTGAATAATCGCTCTCGAATATAAGTATTTGCTAAACTCCCCAACTAGCCCAAATAATCAATTGTTTGCCTTACCTTACATAGAAAATTTAAAACTAAATAATAAATATGATGCAACTCATGGCCAACAAATTACAGCAATATTTCAGCAAATGGAACTTAAAAGTTAACACCGGTAAATCAAAACTTATGGTTTTAAGAAATAGCTCCGGTAGATACGCTAGGGATGACAAATGGACCTGAAAAGATGAGGAACTTGAAAAGGTTAAAGAGTACAAGTATTTAGGAGTAATCCTGAATTCTAAAGTTTCTCTTGAAAAGCACTTCAAAACTTCACTTCCAAACTACATGATGATAAAATGGCCATCAACTGCAACTTAAAAGGACTCCTTGGCAAAAATAACGTCGCAACAAGTGAGAAATACAAACTATATGAAGCGGTAGTAAGAACTATAACGTGTTATGCTACGTAGGTCTGGGAGTTTTACCAGTATAATGACGTTGAAGAACTGTTCAGATATTTCCTTAAAAAAAAGTTTTCGTCTACCAAAAACACTCCAACGTACATAATTTATTTGGAGACTGGATTTCCTCCTCTCTACTTTTATACTCTAAAACTTCGCTTGAGCTACATCAGAAAGATAATGGAATAGCACCCGCAAAGACTTCCTAAAATAGCGGCATCCCATATCGTGCAACGCGAATCTCAATTCTTTGGCGGGTGGTCAAGATTTTGCTTGGAACATAGAGCAGAACTAGAAAGCGTAAGCCCTGAAACATGGGAAAACCCTTTGAAACCCTATGGAACATTTTCAAGGAAACAAAATTTGAAATTTTCCATGAACGAGCAAGGCACAATGAATCCACGATCCTGTATCGAACACTGGAGTACAACCTAACAAACAATTATTTTAACGACAAGAACAGTATTGATAATTTTTCCACAATCTTCAAAGCGAGAGGAGAGCTTTTGTACTTATACTACAATATATACTCTATAGAAACGACCGATCCACTGAATGAACATTGTGTAATCGATATACAGCAGATGACGTGATACATTTTAGGTGACAACTGGCTAATTCTTTTCAGCTACGTTAAAACCGCATGGAAATACCGCGGTCCATATGAAAGAGTCTTTTGAAAATATGGAAACCCTTTTACTTAAAGTATTAAGTATGATGAACACCACTTGTAAATTTGCGGAGACTTGAAAGTTGTAGCTCTGCTACTTTTACTATTGGACAATTGGGCCACTCGAAATGTTTTTGCTTTATTTGCGAATGGGACAGTCAAGATAGAAAAGAACATTATTAAAAAAAAGGTATCGCCTCAACGTCAGTCATTTCAACCTGGACAGAAAGATGTTCAAAATGACCCTTTAGTTGATCCACAAAAAGTACTGCTTTCATCACTTCACATAAAATTAGGACTGATAAAGAAGGCAATGAACAGAAATTGATCTGCCTTTCTTTACTTCCGCCAAAAATTTCCCAGATTAAGTGAAACTAAGATTGAGGAAGATATTTTTGTCGATAATTTATTTAAAGATGATGATTTCGAAGCTGTTTTGGAAGACAAAGAAAAAAAGCGAAAAGTTTCAATGTTGGCAGATTATTGATGGACTAAACGGTTGGTTTTTCAAAGTTTGGAATATATAGTTGTTGCAAACTGTATTTTGTGTTAAAGAAACCATCAAATCTGCTTCGATTTTCAGAGGCATTAAGTTTAACATAACGATACGATAAGACCAGTATTTGCTCTAACGAAAGAAGCCTTGATAATTTAGCGGGGGCTTACCCGCAGGACGGTAAGACAACTTGACGGAGTAAATAAGCTCACAAGAATACCAGACGTTGATAGTTATACCACCAACATCCTCGAGTTGTTTTTAATTTCTCACTCTGACAAGTACAAGGTCGTTGTGGTATCCATCGAGCCAGGTATGTAAAATTCCACTACGACCAACAATTGAGGTAAAATATACCACAATACTCTAAAGGAAGGAACAATTTTTGGTCATTCGTCAAAAAAAGAAAATAAAATTCTGCCTCTTCCGCTATCCCAACCCTCATTTATAACGACATTCTAACTGTCAGCTCTTAGACAAAACCTATCTACTAGCTGCACACTTTTCGGCCAGCTCAACACCTCCAGATTGTGCTTTGACCCTGCCTACACAAATCCAATTTCGCACTCGCGTGCGGATTATAACTTATACAAATCCGCTGGTTTAGATGGTATATCTCCCGTTCTTCTGAAGAAGTGTACCTCCACGCTGGCAAGAACAATGTATAAGCTTTTTCATTAATCCTACTCTGTAAGAACCTTTCCCAGCAAGTAGAAAATATGCTCCCCTTAAGACCCAGTGCACTTATGTCCCCTCTTTCAATGGTAATTGAAACGCTGATAAACAGTCAGCCCATGAAGTATCTCGAAACACAGAAACATCACAATGAGCATCAACCAGTGGGCCGGTGATTTGTCGGCATGTCTCGCCGAAAAGTGGAACCAAAGCGTACATTAATCTGACGAAAGCAAGACATTTGCACTTGATATTTCTAAAGCATTTGACAGACTTCGGCATCGGGTTCTTTTGTCGAAAATGAGTACATATGGGGTCGAGGACTCTATTTTTCAATGGATTATAAATTACCCTACGGGACGATCAATTAAAATTGTCTATCTCTCACACTATTTTTAATTTTTATCAATGATCTCTTGTCTGTTGCTTCTTATGCAATATATTCCTTTGCAGACGACAGTACTCTCTGCTTTTTATATTCGATACCGAACTTAGAACCTTGCTCTTCGGCTATAGAACGAAAACGGCAGCGTACACTAAGCTTACAAAATCCTTATTCAACAGCATCACTAAATTCGGACTGCGAACAGAGTGGAAATTAATGCTTCCAATACACAATGCTGTCTGCTCTCGTTAAAGCGAAATTGGAATACCCAGCCATTATCCATGAGTGATACTTGTATCGTAGAAACTGAAAACATTTAACGTCAATGAAAATTTTGCGTTGGAAAGACCACATGTTTGATGTCGTTTAGATCCAGGTTTAATCAAGTGATGTAAGAAATATTTCACACCCTTTGATCTGGCCTTCATAAAATATTTCTAGACCTGCTAGATAAGATTCAAAACCGTAATATGAAATTTATAGGTGATGCTAATATTGCTTAGTCAATTGACACCTTCGAACGCTGACGCAATGTCTCCTGTTTTACTTTGTTTATTCGCTATTTAGACCACCAGTGCTCCATTTTCATAGGAATCATCAGTAGCAGTTCGATCATTCAAACCTTTAACCGTTAGAATCGTCTTGCTATGAATCCTCATCAGTATATCCTCAAGTCCAATTTCGGACATACTCTAAAATATTTTTGTTCGTTCCTAAGTTATACAACTCGCTTTTTGGATGCCCTGACGAGCTCTCTGTTTCCTAGTCGTTACAATTTGCAAACATTTAAGACCAATGTACACGGGTATCTCTCTTTTCTTCCTCTCTAAGTTTCCTTATCACTCATTGAAAGCGCGCTGATTATACAAAAAAAAAAAAAGAAGAAAAATATCAGTTAGGTCCTTACTGGATTGGGCAGGAACACCGAAACTAGGCATGCCTTTACATAGCTATAAATGTTGTTAAATGGGGCCCTAAAATCGATGATACAGGATCCGCCGCAGTTTGAAAATTTGCTTGATTATGGACTTTTCTACAATCGCAATGATAGACCCAGGCAATTGACGAAGGGTTTCAGTCCTTCACACAATGTGGCTGGTAAGATCTTATACTCAATGTTGAGGAGATATACCATATACCTCTATAGAGTTTTTGAGGTCTCCTATTTTGTAGATCGGACAAACGATATTGAGATCTTATTCATCAGACATTCACAATCTTTTGGCCAGATCTGTGAAATGAGTAGATATATGCTTTTCATAATGTCACTTCCAATAGCTTTGAATACCTCAGACATCAGGTCCAATAGCTTCGGTTAGATTTAAGCTTAGATATTGCTCTCCTCACTTCGTTTTGATCAGGTGGGCGGAAGTTACTACTGCTACTTCTGTTCTCTGTAGTAATCAGCCTAAGTATTGTACCATATGTGTCATAGTTTTTCATCCTCATTGTGTTTGGAAAATCCCAAATTTTATAGTATATATCTGCCTTAAATTAGTCTAGAGCCCCACAAGATGGTCGGCTGTAGGTGGCTTTTTCAAAATTCAAACATTCAGTTTGAAGATTAGAACGTCCTTCTCCATTTTTCAAATTCGTCAGCTATAAATTCACCTTAATTCTCGTTCAATATTGGCTTTTCATTATAGTAGATTGGTTAATTGCAGTCAAGTAAGCTACGACCTGAAGGGTCAGGCACCTTATGAATTGTTTGATTCAATAGTACTATACTTTTTCGTTGTCAATTTGCTCTTACGTCATGAGTTCCATTAAAAAAATGGTGTTAACGTTCCAGAGCTAAAAATATCCACATGAACATAAAGTGCCTTTGTGGCAAATAAACCAAAAACTCTAAAAGTGTGCCTGTATGGACACTATGCATATTATCTACAAGAAGTTAACAATCAGCAGTAATTTAAAGACGACATGATTACCTTACATGAATCATCGTTATGTTTAAATTTAACTGCTCGTTAGAGTGTAGGCACGACGACAAAATATCATAGAAGCTGTGTGCAAGAAAGATCATTAAAACCGCAAGTTGCACTTCCAATTTTACAATTATTATATACTTTACACAAAAAGAAAGTTTCTGTAATATTTAAAGGCATGCAAAGTCGTATATAAATACAAGCAGTCATAAAATATTTAACTACAGTTACGTGTTTTATGACTTTTTTTGATTACCACTATTAACGTGGTACATAAAAATTGAATGCGTTAACCAAAATTAAGCCCAAAACGAAACCTTCTGTAAGGTAGATGACATTTTTGACCACAATACTCCAAAATAATATATCTTGTTACAAGTTTGTGATTTATTAGGCGTAATTGTAATTTCGGCTTAGCTTAAATTGACTTAAATATAATACAATACATATAATACATACTTGTAAAATGGCTTTGGAGAATGCAAAAGTTAAAAAGCGTTCTTATGAATATGTTCTTTGTCATCTTTCCTTGATGGGAAATTGACTCTGTCTGGGGCTTCCCAACTTACTTATTCAAAATACGATCGCTCTCGGATCGCCAATTCAAATAATAAGTACGACATTGTTCTAGTATTACTACTTCTCAACAAATCATTTGTTTTAGAAATTGGATGTAACCAATCAGCGGTATACGAGTGTAATGGACATACAAAATTTAGTATCACCGTGTGAGTGGTGCTATCCAACACTCGTGTGACCAGAGAGTGAAGGTGTCCAGTTTATGTAAAATTTATATATACAAGTAAATATTGTAAAAATAAAGTAACGGTCTATTCGTTGATAAGCCTTAGTACAAGGTGTTTGTTTATTATTTATCATAACATTTGGTCCTTCGAAGCCTACTAAAGGCGTTATCAGGGCTTTGACACTGATTAAATTTACGTTATTAGTGTGCACACTTTAAAGCTTTGCCAGGTCTAAAAACACTGGTAGTGAACCAAATAAACTCCAGTGCAAGTGATTCTTAAGACCTTTAATGGAGGAAATGAATTTCTACGTTGTTGTTGAAGGGCAAAGGGTCAGGCAAAGCTAGAAAAGACTCAATTCAACTTTCGAAAAGACAACAAAGACCAGAAAAGACCGCGATATAAAAAAGAACAGGCCCAATTTAAAGAGAATTATATAAATTCGAAATGTCATAAAACCCGACACTCCATACATACAGAGCGTTACACATCAATTAGTAAAAAAAATTTATGACCATTTGAGAGCTAAATTAGAAAATGTTCATCCACTAGAGTTGAAATTAGTCGAAACAGATAAAAAGAAGACTCAAAATCTGGACACGAATCTCAATCATGAGGAGCATAGACTCTTTCGTAGAGACATTCAAGAACTACTCCAAAGAAGTTCATAAGTATCAGCAAAAAATACTGCTTGATCAATGGAAAGTTTTAACAGAGATGCATAAAGAATTTCTCTCCAATGTAACAACTAAAGATTACAAAACTTTATATCTAACGAAACACAGGTATGAAAGGGAGAAAGAAGATACAAACAATTGCCTATTTTTAATGGCTTCAAAAAAGTCGGAAATAACAGTGGCTAATTTAGTGGTTCGACTTCCCCAACTTAAAATCTTTTGGTCAGGAGTGAGTATGCGCCGCATCCAGCGGCAGGATTAATTTTTCATATGCACAATATTGCCCAAAATATGGCATGTGCGCTCAATACTAATCTTTGTGGTATCTGCTAGCTCGCGCTCCGTAACCGCATCGGAGGGCCTGCTGCTGCGAACTTGATTGGTAGTGGAGTTGCGGCCGCCACGAAACTCTCGAAACCAATATTTGACGGTGTAATCTGACGGAGCATTAGCCCCATAATATTTATCCAACTTTTCTTTTGTTTCCTTCTCCGTTTTGCCTCTTAAAAAATAATGTTTTATAAGAGAACGAAAATCGTTTTTGTCCATATTCAACATGATGCCAAACACGTCAAAAACAATCAGCTGTCAAAACAAAACTAAAGACAGTATCGCACTGAAATTTGGCATGTCTGCCTAAATATGAACGGACTTCAAGGCACCATAACCTTTTTCGCAGTAGCAGCGCATTCTGGTGGTCAAAGAGGTTACTTTTCACCCCATCTAGTATTTTTATGAGTGCAGTGGTGTAGTTATGCCCTGTTCGATATGCAGATTGACGTAGTTCTGTTAAATTTTGGGTATCAAGATATACTTGCAGCTGAAAAATTTTTGGCAAGCCAGAAAAAATGCTAATTGGACTACAGTTGGTGTTATTTCACGAGTTTCCAAGTGGAGTGGAAAAATAAGATCTAACTAAGCAGCAATTATAAATATGCGTAAGCGTACCAATCACAAATGGCAATATATGTTTGAGGAATTTCAAAGATGGAATATCTTATCTAATAGCGAAGATAACGTTAGCACCATTTTAAAAATAAATCTAGGAAAGTTGGAAAGCTGCAACTACTTTCAGATTCGTCAAGAGAAAGATTCGTGTCTGTAATTTTTAAAATTTTTGAAACGCTTCTTTTTGGGAGAATGTTTGATAGTCATATGAACAGTAAAACATCCAGTAGGACGACGCCACATGCCTGCTGTCCCTGAAACTGAAGATTACGATTCAATGGCAACATTACGACTATTGAACTGGCACTACTCGTTTATTTTTTGTGGGGATATCTACGTCTCGCCTTTACTGACAAACCCCACACTATTCAAGCCTTGGAAAACAATATACAGTACGTTAAAGATAGAGCGCCAAATCCTCTGGTTTTGCCATATATTATACATATTTCTGTACTGCATGTATAATCTTAAATTCCATCTCTGAAGTGGAGATGTAAATAAAAATCTGTTCAAATTCAATAAATTAATTCCATGGGTGGCTGCGTTTTTAAGGACAGTAATGAAATTCCATTGTGCCTATAAAATACAATAAAATAACAATCTCATACCATTTGACTTACTTAAAAATGAAAACGGTATTAAGAAATTTTTCATTGTATTCGTGCTCGTTTTCGCTTAGTAAAATTATAACAAAACTCATTGTGAATTTAATTTGAAATTCTTGAAGCATATTCTGTTCAAATAATTCTTTCAGGGCGTTACCTGGAGGAATACGAGTATACGAGGCTGACAAGCAAGCTATATGTGTAACATTTCTAAGGAATGAACATTAATTTAAATTCTAATAAAAATTGTCGTGCCAAACGATCTGATTGACGTAAAACATATGTAACATGATGCGAATTTTTCGGTTCTCTTTCTTTAGATAAAGCTATGTTTCAGAAATTTTTAAATAAAATGAAAGTATTTTCCTACTGTTGTGTTAACAATCAACATTCCTCTGCTACCTTTTCATTATTAGATAGAAGAATGAAATTGGATTAACATTAAAAAGATGTCACTGTAGGAGTTGTTAGTTAAGTTTGTTAGAAAAGAAAACCAAATACAAAAATCTTTATTTGGTTACACAAGAAAACAATTGACACCTACGTTTTAACATTGGCACCTACGTCTGTACTCTGTTCTGAAAGGCATTTCTTCCCCTACCAGATATCAAAATAGCTGCAATTAACTTGTATCTTGCTCAAATTTTGGTTCATTGGCACTTTTCTCTTCATCTTAATCCTTTCGCCATTATCGTGGAATTTCTATTCTTGGATTGCATTTCCGTTTTGTATGCGCGTCTGGTAATTCCAACTAATGGATATCCTGAGCTTTTTAACTACTATCCTGTTTTTTAACAATGACGCTTACGTTGAAATACTCGTACTTACTTCTAACTAAGTCGCGTTTGGATGTACGTGCTGACATCGGCCTCGCTGACAGTGCTTCAACCGGATGGTAAAGTTTTTGATGACTCGGTCCAATATGTGCGGCGTTATTTCGGTAATGGCGTGTCGAATGTTGGCCCCAAGCTCGTCCAAAGTGGTTGGCTCGTTAAAGTAGACTTAGGGCTTGACGTAGTCTCATAGAAAAAAGTCGAGTGGTGTCAAATCACATGATCGTGGGAGCCAATTTATAAACGCTGTTTTCTTCCTCATTTCGAAAGAAATAAGGTCCGACTTTTGGATTCTGTTCGCTCCAATAACGGTAATTTTGTTTATTGACATAGGCTCTGAGCCAAATATAAACCTCGTCAGATGATTTGTTGGCCAAACTCTGGATCTCCGGCCATCATTTCCAGCGCCCAATTAGCGAACTCACGGCCTTGTCTGTGGTTGTAAGACATCAATTCTGATAATATATATGGTAGATGTAGGCCCAAATGTAAGCGAAAAATAAGACGGGTTGACTCTCTGGCGATGCCTTAATCAGCTGATCAGGGTCGACACTGACCACTACAGCGGCTATGTTTTCTTAATTTCCCATCAATCTTCGTCTGGTTGGTGGCTTAAGATCCAAAAGAGTGTAGTCACGCTCAAACATTTCGACGGTGCTACGAATTGCCTGCGAAAAGCCATGATGACGATCTCACGACGGAATTTACGTTTCATATTTACAACTAGGTCGGAATTTCGATAATATTTTTTAACAGCGTTCAACGATGCGTGATAAAATGGCAAAGTAGTTGTTGTAATTACTTTATTTTGCCTGAATGTTTTAGCTCCTATTATTTGCTTTCTTGCTGTATGAAAGGAGTTCCAAAGTCTGATAGCGTGGATAAAGAAATGTCGCGAGGTGTTCAAGTAATTGAAGGAAGGAATTATAATATTTTCCGTTCTGTTAGCTTGGGTTAAATAGATCTTATTTAGCAAATAGGTGGAACATCTGTTTTGTGTAATTTTATAAATAAATACACAGCATCTTATATCTAAAAATTGTATGAAAGAAAAACCAAGAACCGATGTGTGCAATTGTGAGATGTGGTTGTATCTTCGCAGCCCATGTATACACCTAATGACAACTATCAAGATAATTGTGGACTATTAGCACCGATCTTTCACTGAAATCAAAAAATAGCTTAAGCTTCTGACAGAGTACCTTAAGATCGACGCTACCAAAAGCCTTAGAGAAATCCCAATATCGTCAAGGATTTTGATTATAGCTGCCGAGCAGCTATGACTTGCACGGAAACCTGACAAAACCGCTGATAACTGAAAATCTTGCGTGGTATTTGAATGTTTGGATATTACTTATAACTGTACACTTTAGTATCCTCGTAACATCATCCTACTTCTCTCGAAACATTCTGATATACATTTTTGCTCTGATCTTGAGATCAAAAGCGTCTAATGTTTGCACACTGAGCAGGCAACGGAATATTACGTAAAAAAAAAAGATTTTTCCAGTACAGGTAAGGTTTGAATAATTACAAGCTATAGTATAATGACGAGAAAATAGGGGTTGTATGGCTCAGAAAAGAATTACTGTACTCGTGTTTTAGAGTTCCTGTGAAAGTGGGCTTGTGCGTAAACTGTTTAACATTTATAATAAGACGAGTGATACAATTGAAAGTTTGAAACGGAATGAAACTGGCAATTTCGTTTATGTTGACGACCCTGCAAAACGGAAAAAGAACAAAGACCTAAGGATCTTCACGTAGAATGTTTGGCGCTTGAACATGCCGCGTGCAGCCGCACCATAAGCGGAGGCCCTGAAAGACGAAAAACTGTGATGTTAACTACGGAGATCGCTGTAGGGAATATAAGCAGCGTCTTTGTGGATGCGGATTTTTTGTAAGTGGCAGACTTAGACAAGAAGTGAGTAAATGCCTTATAGATTGTTATATAGCAAAGGTAAATTCGCTAACATCAGCCTTATATGCGCTCACTTCCCTATAGAGGAAAAGGACGATGCTACCTAAGAAAGTTTCTACGAGCGCCTCGACAAAACCCACAAGCAATGTCCGATGTATGACGTTAAAACCGTCCAAGGTGATTTTAATGCCAAAATGGGAAATGAGGACAACTTTGGTAAATGGGCTTATGCCAATAGCTTTTGCTGCGCGACGTATAGTAGTGTTACTATACCCGAAACTGACGTGCTGGGTTTCACTCGCTCACCACCACGAAGGTTCTGGTTAACGAAGAGGGTCGTTAAACAAATACCACAAAACAGCAAGGCTACAAAGCGGCGCTACACAAAAGGACGAGAGCGACTCGTGAGCTCTATGACTAAAAGAGGTGGGTAGAACAAGGGCTTCTCCGGAGTAAGAAAGAAAGAGCATGAGAAGCGTGCGATCGAGGAAATAGAGAAGTGCTGCTCCAGAAAGTTCGGAAGTTTTACCAGAAGGTAAAAGGAACGTGTCAGGGTAATAAGACCCGAACTTAAACATGTAGAGATGAACAAGGTAACCTTGTAGTAAAGTCACGGTTGGCGTTGAAAACTACTTCTGCATTTTGTTCTTAGGTAGAGCGAACCATTCAATATTAACGATGCAAGTTAAGAATTCCGTCCGACCAACACCAACATCTAAACTGAATTCGAAATAGGCTCCCGGGCCGGATGGCCTACCCAATGTATTTTCAAGATTTGGTAGGATAAATGCATGTGTTTCAGTTTTGGGAACAGGAAAAAGTCGCTTGGGGCCAAATTGGCCAAAAAATCTCTTACAAGCAACGATGAATAAGCAGGTACATTATCGTGATACAAAAGCCACGAATTGATTTTCCACAATTGCAGAGGTTTTTTTTTCGTATTACTTCTCGCAAACGGCGCATAACTTCAAGGTCATACTCCTTATTGACCGAACGACTTTGAGGTAAAAACTCCTGATGCACTACGCCACAGTAATCGAAAACAAAATAGTAATCAAAACTTTGACATTTGATCGAACTTAGCGTGTTTTTTCGGTCTTGACTCTCCTGGATGCTTCCATTAGGACGATTGGGCTTTTTTTTTGACGACATAATCATAAATCCATGGTTCGCCACCAGCTGTGACCCTTTTCAGCAATTCGGGATCATCATTAAGGATAATCAAAAAGAGCTTCTGAGCAATGCTCATGCGACGGCTTTTCTGATCAAAATTAATAATTTTTGAAACAAACTTCGCTGACACACGTCTCATGCCCAAAACATCCGAAAAAATTGCATGACATACCGACTGATTTTCAACATTTTTAGCAACTTATCTTATGGTAGTTCGACGTTATCATCGTTTGTTGATGTACTGGGGCACCCAGAGTGAGGTTCGTCATTGGTATTTTCTCGGCCATGTTGGAAGAGCTTGTTCTACTTGTGAACATTTTTTTTACTTAGAGGAAATTAACCGTATGCCACTGTTAACATACGAAATGTTTAAGAGGACTTGTTTCCATTTTTTAGACAAAATTTGACGCCAATTCTTTGCTCCATTTTAAATAAGAATTGAAAATCGCCGAGCGCACCTAAATACGTCTAACTTTTCTATCTTTCAAAAACAAACTAAGTATGCTATATATTCGAAACTCTGAACATATGTTTGGTACGTATATCCCAATCCAGCAAAAAAAAAAAATTATAATCGGATGTACTTTGCCCGCGAAATTTCAAAAGTCACCTTACTTCTTGAACACACCTCGTATTTCCCACCGTGGAATACACACATGATTTCCTAGATTCAAAGAGATTGTGCAGAACTTACAGAGCACCATCAGAGTAATATTTTAAAAGTATATACAACTACTTTCCTCTCTGCTTGAACCGAAAACTCCGATAAAAAACTAATCCGTTACACAACTTGTATAGGGTTTTCCAATAAGGACTTGACAACTTTGAATTTAATTTGTGAACGCACTCTTTCACTAATCATCAAACTGCCACTATCAATTTATTCAGTAAACTCAACATTTTCATCATCGTAAAGTACACTAACGAGCTACGATCTCTGATTGGGTTCTGGAGAAGATGCGCCAAGATGATGAATTTCATCGCAAAATCATCTTCAGTGACGAAGCTCATTTTTGGCTCAATGGGATCGTCAATAAGCAAAATATGCGTTATTGGTAAACCCACATGTGCTTCATGAATCACCACTTCATCCACAAAAAATAACTGTTTGGTTCGGTTTGCATGTCAGCGGCGTTATTGGGCCATATTTTTTCGTCCATGATAACGATCGTCACGTTACTGTGAATTGTCAGCGTTATCGCGCCATGATCACCGATTATTTTTGGCCCGAATTGGGAGATATAGACTTGAACGACATGTGGTTTCAACAGGATGGTGCCACAAGCCACAGAGCACACGCTACAATCGATTTATTGAAGAGTAAGTATGGTGAGCATGTTATCTCAAGACATCAAGGGTTGATTAGCCGCCTCGTTCGTGCGATTTAACTCCGCTTGACTATTTTCTGTGGGTCTTCGTTAAGTCATTGGCTTATGCCAACACGCCGACGACATTGGAAGAGCTCAGAGCCAACATTGAACGCGAAATAGCGTCCGTTTCGGCCGAAATGTGTGGCCGAGTCGTTGAAAATTGGGTCCAACGTGCAAACGTGCCCCCGGTGGCCATATGAACGAAGTCGAGTTCCATTCATTTTTTTGTACTTCAAGCCAATAATAAAGTTTTTGAAATATCTCAAATGGTTTGACTTTTGTTTAAAAAAGAAGTTGTCAAGTCGTTATTATAAAACCCTATATATAATAGTGACAGTGACAAAGTTCCGGCGGTATCAGCGCCATCGAAAAATCTGGGCAGGAAACCTGCACTCTAGTACAGGTAAAGGCAGTACACTTTCACAGAAAGCGTCGTAGAATAATGTATCACTTAGCTGATTAGTTAAACAGTAGTGCGCGGATACGATACAAATAAACAGTTCTACCTACAATAAGGAAGTTGCCGAAAAACGTTTATGTTAGCTGCCGGGACTGTAGAGAGTCGTATCATCTACAGTTATGCTAACATGCAATCCAATTCTCGATGGAAAAGTCCGAATCAAGGGCGCATCCAGAATCCTTACATGGATTCTTACCTCATTTTATCTGATCCTTGCCCAATAAATTCATCGCTTATCTTATTGTGCCTAGAGACCTAGTAACAAAATTTAGTAAATTTAGCTATTCGACTACGCTTGACTTTTTGGCCTGCTGTGTGGCAAGTGGCGACGTGCTATTAAAACTACATCTGACAAATATTGAGTGGTCCCAATTGTGGCTAAAAATAACGTTCCAACATGTTCCGACAACGATTTGTATTAACAAAAATGAAAATTTTCGGCCCAATAATGCCAATTTCATGAAAACCACATCAAACAGTTAATTTTTAGGGATATTGTAGCGTCTCATGAAGTAAATGTTGGGTTGTAGCCAGTCAATAGCGTATACTTTTTTTGTTGAATGAAATGAGCACGAAATGAGCTGAAATGGCTGGAAATAAATTTTCGATTAAATTCCAGATCGGTTGTAACCATTTCCAGAGATTAATTTCAGAAACTTCGACGCTTCAAATTGTCATCTGTCTTTAGTTCTTGAGTTAATTTAATTTTCGTTTTTTAAGCGATGCCCAATTCCTGCGAACGGCATGGAATGGATTAATTTGGGTCGACGTCAACAGATGCACGTACGGTCTTATTTTTAGCACTCCTATCATTTCATTCCTTCACTGGCACCGATACATTTAGCAACGAAAATGTAGGTTCAATTTTTTGCACCAAATTATGAATAGTGAGTCGGGTGGATAATAAATTATGTTCGAATTATGGTAATAAATTTTCAGGAATTGTAAATTTAGATCGTTCAATATTGAACGGTGAACAAATGGTAGACATTGACAAGCAAAACAGTAATAACAGTTAACCAAAAGAATTAAGGGTGCGTAGATGTTAAAAAAAAAAAATAAAAATTTTTAATGCAAAACCCTGATATCGTACGTTGTAGTACTCTAAAAAGACAGCCGCGCCGCCTCCTAGATTATTTTGGGAGCCGAAACTATTCACGGGCACAGGGAAAACTAAACTCGTATTTTTATCAGACGCCATGTATATATCCATATCCACGAGACCAGAGCCAAGATACAGTCGGGACATAAGGCCATACAACTTCAGAGCATCTTATCCTAAGCACTACTTCATTTTAAATTTAATATGGCTTTTAGAATGATGATATGAATATTAGAAAGAGAAATTTTCATCCATCATAATCGACCTTTATATTAAAGATGTTCATCGTGAACGAAGTCAGACTGATAGATTTCAAGCTCTTGGCAGGCTTCCTTACTATCATAACTGAGGCAGTCTTTTGTGGCGTTCTGTCCGATTGTTAGAATCTGTGTGTATTTTCCTGTTGAAAGCACAGGTATATAAAGCATACTTGATTAAGAACCCATTCAAAGATAAAGCTGATTTTCGAGTTCCGCAGACAATGGAAAACAAGTGTACACAAACGTAACAACGGTCGGTGCGCGGTCAAAAAAGGAAAGTTGCTGGGCACCGTCTTTGAAGTGAATACAGTTTAGATCATCGTTACCAGCAGAGCAAGGCCCTTAGCTCAAAGCAACATAATTGTCGTCATTGTACGAACTGCGCACATTTGTTTCTATTTGAATCATTTAAAAGCAACAAATTGTCAAGAGTACGTGTCTTAGAGTATACCTAACGTCGCATTATAATTCGTCGTATAATTTTTAAAAGTCGTGTTAAAAATATTTTTAGCCATGCTGTTTGGCGATGTTCTGGCATAAATATGCCAAAACATCTGCCCATTTACAATATTTGAGGAAATAAGTACGTTGCAAAATGCGTCAAGGTTATTTCGAGTTGATATTCAAAATTTCTTACAATAACTTCTTCAAAACTTTTTAAGATTTACATGAGTGATTTAATATAATTCTTCAATTACACTAAAGTGGACACGGACGATTTAGTGCGCACATGTCAGGTTCAAAAACGAGTCAATAAACAATTCTTTGTTTCAGGTTATATATATGAATTTGACTGAAAATTAAAAACCTGTTCTAAGTCCAATGATCTGACCTCTAGGACTATAAAAATTAACTGGCAACAAATGAACTTCCATTGACGGGAACAATTCTTAAGATTGAAATCGATAGAAAAACCAAGAATCTAAGACGGATGTTCATCTTTAGTTAATCTATTCCCTTGGCAGCACCTACCATATATATTTGAGTTATCCAGAGGCAAATTAAGTTTTAACTTGCTGTCAAACTCGTAAAATTGTGCAAAATAAAAATGAAGAACAGTCGCTGTTCCGTTAAGGTTGAGAAAATTTCGCCGAAGTCAAAAACTGATTAATACACGGTGATTTGGTACAATGTGAAGCTCGTAAGTGAACACCAAAAGCACATAGGCCAAGACCAAAAATGGACTGTTTTGGAGGTCGATTTTAGGTCGGAATCATTATAAAAAAAAAAAATACATAAATCTTCGAGCTTTGTAAAAGCTTGTAGCTTGTATCACTATCACTGGCAAAAATGGGTATTCCACTTAGTGAAACAAAAGCACATCCCTGCTCACACCTCTCAGATCACACAAATCTGAAGCTAATTGACTACGAACTAATGACATTTTTCTTTTCCCATCAAGACCCGCAATTTACGTGCATAGTGATGTAGCTTACCAAACTCAATCACAATGTAATCCTTATCCCAATCTTAAAAGCAGATTATCCACAGCTGATGATGTCATCTTCTCATCCTATTTTTCCATGTCACTGAAGCGCTTGATGGGTGCAGAACGTAAGATAAAGGGGAACGAAGACTTCGCCGCTGCTTGTAAGTCTATCGTGCGAGATTAAAGATGCTGGCAGGATTAGAACCGGACCGAGAAAAACTAAAAATTTCAAAAGATGCAGTCTCAATATCCCAAAGGTAGTAAAAAAACTTTTGGTCCATCATAAGAAACATCAGAAACTCTGTCTCAAATGCTTATTTATGATGACATTCTAACTGTAAGCTATTTGAACAAGGCCAATCTGTCAACTGCACTCTTTGCGGTCAACTTTTCTATATTGTGCTTCGTCCCCGCCTATACTTTTGTGCTTTGTATTTTTAATGTTACAAATCCACCTTTTTGTAGTACCAAGAGTACTTAAGGATTTTAACATACACAAATCCGCTGATCTAGATGACCAGCTCTGAAGAGCTATTCCTCTACGCTAACAAACCACTATGTATGGTAAGCTTTTTCGTTAATTCTACTTTTTAGCACCCTTTCCAAGCAGATGGAAAACTGCAGTTTAGGGACGCGCTGATCCCTAAAAAATCATCTTCTCATCTCGCGTTACAGACCCATTGCCCTGAAGTGCCTCCATAATCATGGAAACGCTGATAAGCCGTAAGTTCATAAAATATATCGAAACACGAAAACTTTTCAATAACCAGCAGAACGGCCCTTGTAGCAATAGGTCCACTGGTGATTTGATGGCATGTCTCATTGAAAAGTCGAACCAAATCGAACATCAATGTGGTGAAAGCAAGATAGTTGATTTTGATATTGCTAAGGCATTTGACTGAGTTTGGTATCAGGCTTTTTTGTCGAAAATACGTGCATTTTAGATCGACGAATCTCTTTTTCAACTGATTGGAAATTACCTTTCGGAACGTTCAACATAAGTTATCTTGAATAAATGCTGGTGTGTCCGTACAGTCTCTGACACGTTTTTTTAATATTCATTAATGATCTCTTGTCTGCTAACTCTAATCCAAAGGCTGTAGAAAGGGAATGACAAGCTCAGCTTGTTAGCATCATTAAATGGGGGACCTCCAACAAAGTGGAATTTAATGATTCAAAAACACGCATGTGTACAGCCTGTCCCTAAAAAGGGCGAATTTTTTTTTCTCTCATCCTACAGACCTATTGCACTTACGTCTTTTCTTTCAAAGGTAATGCAAACGCTGATAAACTGTCAGCTCATAAATTATCTCGAAACACGATAATATCGCAATGAGTATCAGGTCTATTGTTGATTTGACAGTATGCGTTACTAAAAAGTGAAATTGAATCTGGCGAAAACAATGTACATAGTTGCACTTGAGTCTCTTAATTTCAGTGTGTTAGAAATTACCTCTCGGAAGATCAATTCAAGTTGTCTGGGATGGTTTCAGGTTTGATATTTACACTCTTTGTAATCTTTATTAATGATCTCCTGTCCTTGCACTTCTTAATCCTTATTAAAGAGCATCACTAAATGTGGGACTATGAACAGAGTGGAATATAATGTTTTCAATACACAATGCTGTCTGCTCTCGTTAAAGCGAAATTTCAACACCCAGCCATTATTTATAAATGGTACTTGTATCGTCGAAAACTTTTCATTCTCGGCATATGTGTCAACTGTGAATGAAAACTTGAGTTGGAAAGACCACATTTTTGATGTTGTCTAGTTCCAGGTTTCCTCAGGCGATGTATTAAATATTAAACTCCCTCTGGTCTGGCCCTACACCTGTGCGATGAAACTCATAGATTTGCCATAGAATTTCCAGTAGCATTCCAACATCTCAAACCTTCAACCGTAATGCTCGCCTCTTTATAAATAAATGCTCATCAGTATACCCTCAAATTCACTTCCGGACGTACTCTAAAATATCGTAATTCATTCCAAGCTCTATGTATATTTCCCAGTCGTTATAATTTTCAAGCTCTCTTCTTTTCTTCCCCAAATTTCCTTCTCCCCAATTTGGGACAACCATTTTAAGCACCAAGAGATTTGAGCACCATTCTATGTGTGCTTCAGTATATTAACTATCTTGGGATTTGCACACATTTTCCAAATTCCCTATACGAAAAATTATATTAAAAGATACGAAGTAACGGTATTGCAAGCATGTAAGATAAAAAGGTTTCTATGTTCAGGGTAAAACAGTTAACCAAATCCAACGGACTACTATGTATTGATCCATAAAATCAACACGGAAAGTGTAACGCACATTTCAAAAGTCACACTTCCCCTTACCAAGTACTCAAAGAATTGTCCATAACATACCGATTTATTCGAAATTTATTTTTAAAATCCATATTCACACAATAATTAAATTTATTTTACAATAAGTGAAAGTTGTTTTTCATGTCTCTTCCATTTTCTGTAGCTTTTAAATGTAACTTTACTGTCGTTTGTCTTGTACCATTAAACTCGTCTAAAGTCTCACATTCCCACAACTCGAGTGGACAAGAAACATTTTTGTAAAATTATTCAAACACTCAGAAGCAGTATCAAAGCAACAAAGATCGGTTTCTTTCGCTCGGCTTACGATTTAATTAGCACCATGCTGTATCAAATTGATTTATGTTCTTCATCTGCTTCTCTCTCTATTTTCGGTAATTTGTTAAAATCGAAAGTGTAATTTTCCCAGTGTACCGCTAAATAAAAATCAATAGGCCCAATGCACGCGTAGAGAAACCCAGTTGTTTACGATTACAACTTTGTAGCGCATCTTCTATGGTGCTACCACACTTTCCAATTACTTAACATACCTCATTGAGACTTAAGCTTAGATAGGTATTGCCCCGCTTCTTAGAATATGGTTTGAATATTTCCATTAAGATGTAACTCTTTTGAACATCATTTACAAGTGAAAAGCAGACCTTACCATAAATAGGATTATGTGTCAGTGGCACCACTACTCTCAGACAGTTCATATACAAGAAAAGTTATGTTTGCAAGCTTTCCGAGTTAATCATCGGAGACCAAGTGATGTTGTCGAAACAAAACAAAACCTCATTTTCTGACAATTAAAAGTCGGTTGACGTCTTTACAAACCGATGTCTGACACTGGTAAAGGTTTTATTTATTTATTTTTTTTTTTAAAAACCAACCACTGCAACCAATTTGCGGTACATGGAAAGCCAACGATATTGTTGATGGCCTGAATACTTTCCTCGAACAGAACTCAAATTTATTATGCAAATCATTCAAATTTCTTAAAAAAAAAAGAAGAATTAGCAAAGAAATTATGATCTTCGTTACCATGTCAGGTCTCGTCACCAGCAGAGTTTTGCCTTCGAAAAGCCTTGTGAAACTGGAATGTGGTTTTCTTTTGTTTTTTTTTTTTTAAATCTTTTGGTTACACACGAATTCGGCTATTAAAAATAAACGAATCAACCTCAAACGTTATGGCATTTTCACTTTCTTTTCAAGGTGAAACATTCTGACCGCAAATTAACATCGCTGTTAAGCTTGAGAATAGGTTGCCAACAATTCTGTGTCAGTATGTGGAATTGGAATTTGAGTGTTGAGAGCAAGTTCTTAAAGGTTACGTGAATGTGTGAATGAAATATTTAAACACAAAAAAAGTATTCCAGACTTTGACCAGATATACCTATAAATTAAGACAACTTTCAAGCTATAAGGGTGATATTTTTGTTTTATTTTTGACAGCTCACACGTGATTTGTGACATATGTCGAAGTCAAGCATCCTCACTAAGGATTGCCATTTTATCATGGAACGACTTACATCCGAACAACGCTTACAAATTATTAAATTTTATTATTAAAATGTTTTTTGCAAACTTCGGCCATCATAGTCGATTCCAGACATAGTGAGAAAATTTTGCTGCTGTATCCGCCAGTGGTAACGAAAACCCTGATTTGTCCATTCGTCGCTATTCGCAGTAATTGAGATTGTGTTACTCCCCCACATGGAAAATTTTAGGCATAGATATTGATCTAAAATCGAACTAAATACAGCTTGTGCAAGAACGGAAGCCGAATGTTCTACCACAGCGAGCCTTAGAAAAGCTGAAAATAGATCCACTTTTTTTTATCGAAAAAATGTCTGCAACGAGGAAGCTCGTTTCAGAGGTATGTTAATAAAATAAACTGCCGTATTTGGTCCCATTAGCAACCTAAGGCAATACAAAAGCTGTCAATGCACCCGGAAAAATGTACTCTTTGGTGCTTTTTATGGTCCGGCGGAGTCATTGGCACGTATTTCTTTTTAGAGATGATCGTGCGAACAACGTAGTCGTCAATGGCTATCGTTTACTGATTGCGAACTTTTTTTCCCCAAAATTTCCGAGTTGAAACTAGTCGACATGTGGTTCCAAAAAGATGGCACTATATACCACACAGCACGCGAATCGATGGACCAATTGAGAAATGAGTTTGATGAACAGTTTATCTTTCGTTTTGGACCTTTAGACTATTTTTTATAGGGATACGTTAAATTACTCGTCCATGCCGATAAACCAGCGTCAATAACAGTCCTTGAAGATAACATTACAATGTTTTAACTATATTAGTGAAATATCAGCCAATATGCCCACTTAAAACATAGTCGTGGTGAAATTTTATATGAAATAATCTTTTAAAACTATACGGCAGGGATTTTTTTGTCAACTCAAATGGAATTGTTCACCTTTTTGCGATTTTCCTGTGGTTTTTTGACAATTAAAAACCAAACACTTAAAAAATCACCCATTACAAATGCATATATCTGGCGCTTTTAGAATATCTGTAAAGATAAACCTTACAAAACTTTGCATGCATGGTTGTGACGAAAATAGGAAATATAATATGACATCATATCAGCAGCAGGATCGAACCGATTCTCGGACGTCGAACTCGAGATTTAAACTTAAAAAGCCCACTTACTTAGATGGCGCAGGTAGATGGCGAAGAAAACCTGCGACGGGGCGATCCTGGCCGATTGATTAGCATATCTCTGACCAACTTGATGACACTGTACTGTAGATTGTAGAACTGTTGACTACGTAGACAACTAATTAGACCGATGTCGCTGTACGATCGCCTGCAAACTTACTATCTTACTCTCAAAACGGCACAAGGCTTCTTCATCTGCTTCCGACAAGGTCGAAATCTCTTTTACACTTAGCCAGGTTGTTTTGTTACTTAATTGACTGGCAAGACTGACTGGCAAAAATTGTTCTCATTGTTATTACTCTCAATAGCCCAGCCGGCAGTTGCATTTTTTCCGCTTCCGGGGAAATTTTCCAGGATTTGTCGTTGTGTTAACGTTTGATCCATGGTAACTTTCCCTGGATGTTATACATTCCCTTCCGACGTCCCGTATGATTTTTTTTTAGTTGCGCATCCTTTCTTATCAAAATTATGTAATTTAGTTTGCCGCATTCTTATTTAAACCAATTTTTGAGGCTTCTGTTTCAATACTTACAAGTGCACTACTTTCACTGCGTTCTGCTAATCGTGTCCGAATCATCAGCAGTGCAAATAGTTGTTTAAAGTGCAGGCATCCGTAGACGTTATCGACGATTGGTACAATAGAAATTGGCTTTCAGTCAATCCTCTCAAAAATGAAGTTGTTCTCTTCACGAGAAGAATGTAGCTGACTTGTCTGACTCCTCTTGTGCTTAAAGGCATTATCATCAGCTTGTTCCACGAAGCCAAGTATTTGGGTGTCTGGAAAACAAACTTATTTGGAATAAACAAATCACGTCGAAAAGCTCCACGGCACTATGAGTTTTCTGGCGTAAAGGAGCAAGATATGAGAATTGTCATCGAGGAGGGTCCTTCGGATTAACACGGCTGTTATTACGAAAATGATGTCTTATTCCTAAGTTGCCTGATGGATCACATTTTTAAAGAAATTAGATCAATCTGCTTTTATCAGACTTCAAAAGGTCTATCTTGGCTGCATAGAATTTTTCCCTAACACACCTAGCTCTGCTCTAGACGCAATAATACATCTTCCGTTTGAAATTCATATTATGGATTGCACTCCAAATCTATATTCCTTTAAGAGGTGGCCTTTGGTACGCGCTTTGGACTTGCCTGTCAAGTGTCTATAGACTCTGGTTTTATACGTATACGTATACCAAAAATCTCCTTATAGCGGTAATACGAAATAGGCTCACCTTGTTACTGAAAATACTTTCGGGCAGAGTCCACTTGCATCCTACTTTCACGTAATCCTCGTGGCAGTGAAATTTTTTTTGTAAGGAATCAGTGGAGGAGAAGAAGAAGGTTAAGACCTTGCTTAACCATCCCACAGCTCCCAATCCTGTTCGAGAATTAAAGCTACATTATACGCAGTTGTAAGTCTGACGTCATTGAGTCTTGTTTGTGTTATAGATCACAGTGATCACGGGAAATGAGATCGTCAATAGACACGCTACGAAAGACTCAGGGAAGAGTTCCTCCGGACATGAACCTACGCATGACCTCCTTCATATTCGGTGTTGGCTTCCATTAACAGTTGTTTTCGTATGAGCTTAACTGGAGGTGACTCATCAGATTGCCGTTAGACCAAACAAATGTGTCTGGACGTGTATAAGGAGTCAGCGATTTTCTTCTGTTCTTCAGTAGAAAAGACAGTAGATTGCAACTAAGCATCGTATCGATACATTATGCTGCGAATCACAAAACCGTGTAGATATGAGTGACAAAACATCCTCCTCTTATCTTGGTAATGAAACTGCGGAGAAAAACCTCTGTAAGTTTCAGGCCTACGCTCGCATTAAGCTGTTTATATTTCCTGTTGATGTGGTAAGTACTTTTAATGTAACCACTTTATCACTGAGGCACTTACTTATTTTTTTGAAAGGCCGACAATTTGCAGTAAATGAGACCGCAAAGGCATTATTCATTGTCTGAATGCTTTGTTTCAACAGAAAAATAAATTTGGCTCTGCTTTTAACTTTAAAATCACAACTTTATAGAAAAAAAAAAGAGTTTCGTTAGCCACACGATATTATCAAAGAGTTCTAACGGAATTAAATTGAGCTTAAAGAGTTTTAGATTCCAACCTGAGGTAAAAACTCAGTAGAGGAAGGTTTCGTCCTATGTAACGCGCTAAATTGGTTGTTGACCTCAATCATCTTAGATTGCGCAACTGGGATCAATTAACAAAAAATTGATCTGGGTTAGATAAGGTAAAAGTGGTTGTTGGAGAAACCAACCCACTAAGCCCCATGAGATGCCACGAGAATTTGTGATCCCCCTTCTCTTGGAATCATTATGAGCTTCGGATGAAACGTAGGATCGCTCAAGTTATTATAAAAGAGAGCTTCAAAGTTTAGTTTCCTTTTTTGGGTGAGAGCTGGGTATGTACAGAGTAGGTGAAGGTTTGTCTCCTACTCCTCCTCGCTCATTCAGCTTCTGCAGAAATCATAAGTAAAGACGCCAAGACTTCTTGCATGCTTGCATATAAGACAGTGTCAGTGATGACACATTAGATAGCGCTTAGATATTTCCTATTGCGAAAGATCAAACTTCTAGAGCTATTCAGATCGGCCTGGTGACTCTGTGAATATATTTTTAGCAGAAATCCCACTCAGTTTGGAGTTGATTATCCCGCTAAACCTAATCAACTCTAAGATACATCTACCATTAGAATAACCTGCGCAGTCGTGATTGCGGATGTGTTCACGTTGTTAAAGGCGCCCTCTATGTCCAGGAAAGTGACCATTGTATACTCTCTATATTATAGAGGTCATGTGCAGCGGTTTCCACCGAATTTTCTTAACAGAAGACATGTTGAGTCATAGACAAATTTTGTGAATCAATTTAAGATCATATATGGATATAGATCAGTCGTTCTAGAGTTTTCAGGAGGAAGGATGATAAGCTTATATTTCTGAGGCTTACTTCTCTCCATTTCAGAGGGATTTGAATAATTTCTACCAGTCGCTCGTGATATTCTCTAGGGTAGGCAAAATAACATCTGAGGACCTTTGTAGCTCAGCCGGTCCGGTCCAGCAGACTTGTATGGTTTTAAACTATGAATTTCGATTGCGGCTGCAGTAGTTCTGCTGGGGTTGTTACCTGCCGTGAATAGGGAGATAGCTGGAAAGTGGGTGTCCAGTAGCTGGTTGAGTTATTCATCACTTGAGGCCATCAAAAAGTCCTCGGTTTTTTTTCAAACAACTGACATCATATGGTTTATAGAGAAGTTTTTTCCTTGTATGAGTCCGAGTCAACCGCTATTCTTGTGCTTTTCGCTAGGTTGAAAAGTTTTCTGCAAACGTTTCGAAGCAGCATGCCATATTAAAGCCTTTCACCGCGATTAAGAACAAGCAAAATTTGTTGGCCTTGAAGAAAATGAGGACAAGTACAAGCTATCAACAAATAAACCGGCAGTTATCCACCGCCTAGGATAAAAAGTCACTATTGATAGCAATTTCGAGGTAGTTTAGGAGTTCTTCTTAGACTTCGGTCTACCAAAACAATTGGTTTCAAAATTCCTAACTCGAAGAACGAAAAATATGCTTTACAAAACCTTTATCCTGCCAGTCCTGTGTAGGACACCGAGTGCTGAACGATAACGGAAAACTTATACTGGGCTGCTCCTTCGAAAGAAAAATTCTTGGATGGATTTTTGGCCCTGTATGCGAGGAGCTGTATCAGGACGTGGATGAAGTATAAAAGGCTAAAATACGTCGAGCAAATGGCAAATATTGCTCCAGTTAAGAGGATCTTCAATTACCAGCCCCTAGATTCGGGACGAGGCCGAACCTCGTTTTTAAAGACCAAGCCATCGCGGATGCCAGAGTGTTTGGTCTGAATAACTGGAAGTAGCGTGTCCAGAATCGCAGAAGATGAAAGACTGCAGTATCTCAAGCAAAGACTCTTCACGTGCAGAAGCCCCTTAAGTAAGTAAGTACAGCATTTTGGCGTTTAGAGTTGCTGACGCGGTTAATTCCTTTATTCCTTTGAGGAAGAAATTTTTATAGCAGCAGGAAGACCGTGGCCTGCCACAAACTTGCTGCTACTAGGAGTGGAGGAATTGGTGGGAACATGTTTGCTACTCCTTAAGGGTTTGGATTTTGGCTTGTTATATTTGTCTTTTAAAGGTGCACTATGGCCACAGTTTTACCTTTGTTTGACATTGCAGGAGCCTTGGCCGCTGTCGACGAGCTCACCTTACTACCGCCCGGTAGTAGAGGAGTACTGGCCTCGGTTTTTGTTATATTTGAATCCATTGAGTAACTCATGAATAGAAAAAAAGAGGTCCATCTGTACAGAGATCCGTTGTATGCAGAAAAAGCTTACTGGAGGTCGCTAGTTATCCGGATGCTGCGTTCATGATTGAGCTATTTTTCGATACTGGGCCCTCAGCCAGGCTGATGACGGGTGAGCATCTGACAATTTCGATGCATAGGGTAGAGGAAAAAAGATTGGGCTAACTAAAAAGTTAATAACGGAAATTATAACCTTTATCACAAAATTCTTGATACAAACTAAACTTTGTGTATCATATATTAACATTCTCATGTTTTCACACAATCACTTGCGTAAAGTATATAACTGAATACGTTATACTAATCTTACTTGTAATACTGTTAATGCTTTTATTATATTAGTCATCATAAAGCCGCTTTATTAAATGGTCATCTTTTCTTTAAAATAACACTTACAATACAACACACTTTAATGTGATACAAACATCCCACGTGATTCACCATCTACAATGCTCCACTACTTTCTATGACCATATTTCCAGAATTAAACCTAAACTCTCTCGTCATATTCAAAACTTTATCGGCATGTGCGATCGGCTTTATTTCCGGTTTTATTAACTTTGTCATTTAAATATCAATAATCTGTCGAAGATCTGTAGCAGAGAGTTTGCGTAATTACATCGCTCTTTTTATCTTCTTAAAATATACTACAATCAGATCAAATAAAAAAAGAATAAAAATAATTGATCTATGTATAGTTAGAAAGCGTATCGTCAAGTATCAATTAAGTTGAGAGAAAATTTTTTTCATTACCGCTTAGACTTTGTCGGAAATATTTGTAAATTCTTTTGAATAAGATTGATATTTTAAAACTAATTGTCAAGCAGGTAATAGGGTAAATTTATTTGGACTGATTTCTCATAATTTCAATTCTAAAAACACTGAAGTTTGTCACGTCTAATAGGGTTTCAATTTTAGTTAACATGTTTGAGGATTTGATCTTGGTGGAGACTGTTAACAATGTTTTTTTACAGAACTTTATGGTCGGACGATCAATGGAATGATTTAATGGTTTTGTCCAAGGCTTATTATAAATAAGTTTTTGTCCCTGTTCATTTCTTTTGGGTCATTACGAAAATCCCAACCTCTCTTCTTTTTTCAACGATATTTTGTGTGCTTCTTATTCAAACATTTTTCCTAGAGCGTATTTTTCATCTTACGACTGATTTTCATCTGGTTTTGGTGGAAAGATCAATGTGGTCTAGTCCATTGCTTTAAGAATTGTTCGGCAATATGTGTTGGTCTTCTCAAAGGACGATGGGATATAGAAGAGTTGAACTTTGTAGGCTTTAGGCATTCAACGGGAGTCGAAGAACCAAATATTGAGCTCCCAATTTTAGCCTTTAGCTAAAAATGTGAATCTAAAGCAAATCTTACACGGTCAATAATAATTTCATCACCAAAGTATTGACAGATTTTCTAATTACAAAGCAACATTACTGGCAATATTGTCAATTATATTGGGTATGTAATTTAATTCGTCCTGTTTTTTTTTTCAAAATTTGAACGTTTATTTAAGAAAAACATGTCCAACAGTATTATTCGAGGTATTGCCCATCTGAAGCTATGACGTTTTCCTATCTTTATGGAAATTTTTCCATCCCATCCTAAAAGAACTGCCCCTGCTTGTCAGCCAAGAATGAATCAAGCCAGTTTTTGTTATTCTGCTCTGATGTGAACCGTATTTCAGTGAGGGCATTCTGCATCGACCGGAACAAATGGTAGTCAGAAGGGGGAAGGTCTGGGCTATAAAGCGGGTGGGGTAAGACTTCTCATCCACTGTTTTCCAAATAGTTCTTAACCGGAATAGCAACGTGGGGCCGAGCGTTGTCATGATGGAAAATTATTGCCTCGTGTCTGGTCGCATATTCCGGGCGTTTTTTGGCTACTGCTCTCTTCAAGCGGATTAATTGTGTTCGGTAGCGTTGTCCATTGATGGTTTCACCCGGTTTTAGCAGCTCATAATACAGCACACCCATCTGATTCCACCAAATATAGAGCATTTCCTTCGCTTTGCCGGGTTTCACATATGATTTTTTGAGCTTGGGGTTGTCGTATTGGATTCACTTTTTATCACCAGTAACAATCCGATGCAAAAATGACTTCCTTTTGTGGCGTTCCAGCCGCATTTCGGACATGCAAAACCGCCTTTAGACGTCTCTCGGCTTGAGTTCATGTGGAACCCAATTTCCTTGCTTTTGAATATATCCAGCTGCTTTTGAACGTTTTGAAATGGCTGCTTGAGCGACACGCAAAGATTCTGTGAGCTCTTCTTGTGTTTGGCAACAATCTTCATAAAGTAATGCTTCCAGTTCTTCATCTTCAAACTTTTTTGGCTGCCCAGGACGTTCATCGTCTTCCAAGCCAAAATCACCACTTTTGGCACGTTCGCTCAGCTAGTGCAGGTTCACCATAAACTTCCACCAAAATACGATGACTTTCGGCAGCAGTTTTCTTCATATTAAAGTAATGAAGAAGAACTCTCCGAAAACACTTTTTCAGGCACAAAGTTCGACATATTTGAGTGAAAAAAAAATTATTGTTGTTTACGCTTCAAATGAATGACATATACTGAAATGACGTACAATGACAGTAGCTTTCCAACGAATGTTCCAATGGAATAATAACAATGGAATAATACAAGTTACGCCATCTCTTAGCAAACCGCTAAGTTATAGACCCAATATTTTCCTTTTTATCTAAACACCCTTTATCAAAGTAGATGATATAATCGCTGCTAGACTGTCTATGCTATGAACAATATATACAATTACAATATCCCATGGGGGTATGAGATGAAGGCTACATAAAGTAGAAACATAATGAATGGTTAAGAAGTCGGTTTGGAGTATGGTGTATGGTATTGCTGTATGCTGAGCTTTCCAAGGAAGACCCCTATCTCAATTCCTTCTCTGATAGAACCCTCTGTAATGAAGTTACTCAAAATGATTTCACTTATATCTTCCTTTCTGGACTAAGTTTATTGAAGGTAACGTTGAAGTAAATTTTAGTTCATTGCAGGTCGCTTGAATGGGGGAGACCGCGATGCAGCATGAGTAGACCGGCATATCCCTCGTATGGATCTTTCCAATTGGTAACAGTTATTGCATTTATTTGCTTCGAATGAGGACGTTTTTAAACTTTTGTTCTTAATGTGAATTACAATTTGAGATATTTCAAAAACTTAATTATTGGTTTAAAGTACAATCAAAACATTTATGAATGGAACTCGACTTCGTTCATATGGCCATCGCGGGCATGTTTGCAGAGGTCGATTCTTTGGACCCTATTTTCAACGACTCGGACACAAATTAATGTTGGCTCTGAGCTCTTCCAACTTCGTCGGCTTGTCGGAATAAACCAATGACTTAACGTAGCCCCACAGAAAATAGTCAAGCGGAGTTAAATCGCACGAACGAGGCGAGACTGGCCCATATCTTGAGATAACACGCTCACCATACTTACTCTTCAATAAATCGATTGTAGCGTGTTGTGTGTGCCTTGTGGCACCATCCTTTTGAAACCACATGTCGTCCAAGTCAATATCTTCCAATTCGGGCCAAAAATAATCGGTGATCATTGCGTGATAACGCTGACCATTTACAGTAACGTGACGATCGTTATCGTCGACGAAAAAATATGGCCCAATAACGCCGCCGACATGCGAACCGCATCAAACAGTTATTTTTTGTGGATAAAGTGGTGTTTCATGAAGCACATGTGGGTTATCTCCCGGTCAATAACGCATATTTTGCTCATTGACGAATCCATTGAGCCAAAAATGAGCTTCGTCACTGAAGATGACTTTGCGATGAAATTCATCATCTTGGTGCATCTTCTCCAGAACCCAATCGGAGAACGTACGTCGCTTCAAATGGTCCATCGGCTTCAATTCTTGAGTCAGCTTGATCTTGTATAGGTGTAAACCAAGATCCTGACGCAAAATACGCCATAATGTGGTCTGAGCGATGCCCAATTCATGAGAACGCCGTGGAATGGATTGATTTGGATCGTTTACTACGGACGTCTGAACGGCAGCGATATTTTCGACACTTCGACCAACCCGTTGTCTCACTGACACGGCAACATCACACAACGAATATGTAGACTAAAACTTTTGCACTAAACTTGTTATTGCCTGTCTACTAGAAAATTGGAGTTAACGCTCTTAAAGTTGCAGTCACCGACTCCGAATATCTGTAGAAAATTTTTATAATTTGCAGACTTTGCTCGTTAGTGCACTTTACCATGATGAAAATATTAAGTTTACTGACAGTTTAATGATTAGTGAAAGAGTGCTTTCGCAAAATAAATTCAAAGTTGTCAAGTCCCTATTGGAAAACTCTATATAAACTGCTTCGTTTATTTACAAAATGCCATTGCAATTGTTTTGGCCTCTTGTGGTTCAAGTAATAAATATTTCTCACGAAATATTGAAGATAATATTCCGAAAATTCTTTGTCACTATGCGAGCTGTAGACTATCTTTTATAAAGTTCAAATCGGGCGTTATTCAATATTTTCTTATCGCAGAGTTTCATTAAATCTGTATCAAACGCGAATGCTTTATCAACCACAAATATGTACGGAAAACATTCATTAATATCTTGTGTAGGGTACATATTACTTGACCATTCAAATCCATTAAAATAAAACTAATTAGGAAATAAATACCTAGGTCCACACAGCTGCATTTTCGCTTCGACTCTGTCTGAATATCTTATGTAAATAGCTGCCTATCCAACGAAGATAAATACACAGTAAGATTGAAATTAATTGAAATTTTTAAGAAATCGTTGGCTAACGAACTATCTCCGTGTTTTACATCTTCTTAGTTTCGCATATCTTACACTGTTAACGATGCTGGTTGTGGTACATTCAAGGTTATTCTCTGTAAAAAATACTTTAAAACGTAGTACAAGACTCTACCCTCCGATATCCGTCCATTTATTTTAACATCTATCAAACAAAATGCTCTGTTTGAATTCACTACCGCCAATAAAAAAATACTATTTATAAAAGCCCCTGTAGTATTGTATAGTTATAGTATAAAGAACCTGAATTTACTGTTTTCTTAATGGCGACATATTTGCCGTCAACTAACTTCAAGGTATTCCAAAATATATGTATCTGTCCAAAATAACGTATGATACTTTTCCACTTCTCCGCAGCTGTGGGAACCTATAAGAAAATATTGATATTGACTGGTTTTAGGCTAGATTCAATAAAATATTTTAGAAGCGAATTTTTTGATTATTTCAAGATGAAGAAACATTTAGAGGAGTTTTCATTATCTTGTTCATCGATTCTTTCCCATCCTACGCCAAAGAAACGACGCCCACAAGAAATCAAAGCGCCGAAGAAGTACAAGCAGCTTGGAGCGATCACGTGAACCCCAAGAAAAAATATCAACAATTGCCAAGACTTAAAGTGAGAAGCTCTTAATATGGGAATTATAGCAAAGAATGCTTGAGGAGAAAGCTATTAACGAAATTCATATTTTAGCTGGGCAAGGAGACCCCCACAGGTATTCTGTAAAAATTAATGAGGATTCAAGACATTCAGTATCAATACCAGCAACGCTAACAGCGGGAAAACTATTCCATTTCTTCGAAAAACAGAACAAAGCAACATATTTCTTTTTTTTTTTGGGGTTTTCTTGGCTAATTGCTTATATACAGGGTGTCCCCTAATTTTCCAAGAATGATTTATGGAATAATTCATGGGTATATTCTAAGAAAAAAATCGTTCCACAGTAAGGGTCTATCCCCAATGTTGACATGCTTTAATGAGGATTTAAAAAAAGGCTAACGTTGGTGTACCCTGACCAAAATTAACGGAAACTACTCTGTTTATGCTCATTTAGGAAGAAATACCAGTCTTTGTAACTGCGTTCAAGCAAATTTAATATCGTGTTTGAGTCTTTAGATATACAATTCCTAAGCCTGTTCTATTTTTCATTCAAAGTATTGCCCATTGCTGGCTACAAATTTTTCTCATTGTTCTGGCAGAGCTCGAACACCGTTACCGTAAAAGTGTTTATCTTTTCAGGCTATTTTTTGGTGTCTTCATATGAGCGGAACTGCTGATCAGCCAGACCATGTGTCATCAAAAGTATTATCACTTTTTAGTGCCTCTGTTCGTATTGTGACTGTTTTTCGCTCAATCGCATCAAATGAAGTCGATACCATTCCCCAGTGATGGTTTCGTTAGGGTTTAACAGTTCATAATAAATAACAATGACCTGGTCCCAAAAAGTACACAGCAAAACTTTCGTAGCTTGAATATTCGGCTGAGCAGACGACGTACTGGCATGCCCGGGCAGTCCCCGTGACTTTCTTTTTTTTTTTTTTTGTGTTGCTGTAATGAATCCATTCACCCATCACGATGCGATGAATAAAACCTTTCCTATTTTGCCGCTGGAGCAGCTGTTCACTGGAAAAAAAAAGACGCTCAACGTCCCTTGGCTTCAAATCATAGGGAACTCAAGTTCCTTGTTTTTGAATCATACCCAAGGCATGCAATCTCTTAGAAATGTCTTAGTGGGTATCTCCTAATGCTAACGCAAGCTCTGTAATTGAAGCGACGGAACAAATCACAGCACGTTGTTTCACTTAGAGTAGCATCTTCGTAAGCTTGTTGGAGCTCTTGATGCTCCATGTAGAATTCAACCGCCGATTTCTTCGAATGAAAGTAGGAAAACAACACTTCCCGCAAATGACGATTATTTTGCACAAAATCAGGCCTTTTCACACAACCAAAAGCATATGTTACAAAATATGCTTTACTATATGTCTAAGCTTGGTTCATGACGTTTTGGATATGTCAAAATCGACCAGCACTTACTGGTGGAGCCGTCTTAGTTGCGCACCTGATATCACATTTTTTTATGAGCGTAACACCAGTAAAATAAAGTCATCAACAAGTTGGCCGAAAAAAAGCTCCAAAGGTTGTGGATACAAAACTACTTTGTGTAGTTTAAGATAATTTTTATTTTATATGTGTACCAAAACAGTTTTAACAGGTGCTCAAAGTGTCCTCCTTCTGCTTTTCATTTCGAATGTTTACTGAGACTAACTGATGCCATATTTTTGATGACGCTTCAAGAATACGGTCTTCCAATTCACTTAAAGTTGCTATTTCGGTGGAACAAACAATTTTTTTTCATTTTTCCTCATACAAAAAAAAAAAATTGTAATGATGTAACGTCAGGAGATTTTGCAGGCCACTAAGCTCTTCCATTTCCTCCTATCCAACGATTATCGTAATCTTTATCCAGCCAATACTTAACCTCACGACCAGAGTGGGCTGGAGCACCATCGTTTTGGAAATATGATGAAGCTGGTTGAATCGGTAGAATGTTCTGCAATAGTTCTGGTAAATCTTTTCGCAAAAACTCCAAATAATTTGTAGAATTTAGCCTAGGTGGTGATTTGAAGGAGCCGATTAACTTGTTTACGATTACTCCTACTCACATATTGATGCAATTTGAAATGATTAATGTCTCCTTATGTGTGGATTATCCGCAGCCCATGTATGAAGATTATGAAAATTTGTAGTCCCATCTCTTGTTTGAGATTCGTCAGTTCAAAGAATTCTGTTAGTAAACTCGTTGTCATCCAAATTCCGCTTCTGAAACCAATTAGAAAACTCAAGTTTCTTTTTCAAATCATATGGTATGGATAAATATTTTCTCTATGCAGTACATTCGAAATTTTAGGTTTTTGGCAGGTTTTTAAATAAACGAGCACGCTCTATGGGCGATTCATCGTGAGATTTGATTGTCAATAGCCTTTTTTGACAGATCTAGCGTGACTCCTATCAAACTTCTTTGTCATTTTTGTTCAGTATCGTTTGAAAAATCATCATGGAAAGACTCACACCACAAAAGCGTCTCCAAATTGTTCAGCTGTATTACGTTCTGTGAGAAATATTTTTCGTGCGATTCGAGGAACTTACGGTGCGCATAATCGACCTACTGAAACCACTATTGCCAATGACATTGGCAAATGTGAGTCCCAGTTTACACAAGTGGATGATACTCAACAGGCTAGACCACATCCAGTACGTAGTGAAGAGACTATAGCAGCTGTAGCTGAGAATGTACACGAAGACCGTGACGAATCGATTCGTCGTCGTTCTCAGCAGCTTGGCTTGGCGTATTCGACAACTTGGCGTATTTTATGTGAGGATCTCGGCCTAAAAGCGTTCAAAATTTAACTTGTGCGAGAATTGAAGCCAGGCGACTTGAATTTGCGTCATATTTTCAGTGAATGGTCTCTGGAAAACTTAATGAAAATCCAGTGTTTTATGGTGAAATTTTGTTTAGTGATGAAGCCTATTTCTGGCTCAATGGATACATTAATAAACAAAATTGCCGTATTTGAGATAATAAGCAACCCAAAGAGTACCAAGAGCCGCCATTAAATTCATTAAAAACAACGGTATGATGTGGTTTATGGGCTGGTGGAATCATTGGTCCATAATTCTTCAAAAATGAGGCAAATCAGAATGTTACTGTCAATGGTAACCGTTATCGTGGAATGTTAACGGACTATGTGCTTCCTGAAATTCAAGCACATGGTCTCGGTGGCTCTGGTTTCATCAAAATGGTGCTACGAGTCATACAGCGCGTGAAACAATGGACTTGTTGAGAAATCATTTTGATGAGCAGTTAATTTCACGTTTAACTACGGTAAAATGGGCCTTTTTTTTTAGTATACATTAAGTCATACATTAAGTCATTGAGCAAACAACATCGTATTTTTTCATCGTGTTAAAAATGTCAAATTTTGTACCAGAAAATGATGACTTGCGTAAAGCATTAATTTTTTGTTTTCAATTGAAAAAAAAGTGCTGCAGAGTCACATCGAATGCTTGCCGATGCATATGGTGATCATGCTCTATCCGAAGCAACATGCGCAAGATGGTTTCAACGGTTCAGAGATAACGAAGTTGATGTGAGAAATGAAGAACGTGGAAGGCTACCAAAAGAGTTTGAAGACGCCGAATTGCAAACACTATTGAATGAAGATGACACACTGAGTCATAAACAAATGGCAGATATAATAAATGTTGCAAAACAAACAAAATCTGACCGTTTAAAAGCTATGGGAAAGATTCAAAAATCTGGAAAATGGGTGCCACATGAATTGAGTGTAAGACAGATGGAAAATCGAAAATCCACTTGTGAAAGACAGAAAAATCAGTTTTGCATTGAATTGTTACTGGTGATGAAAGATGGATTTATTTTCTGAATCCTAAATTGAAAAAATCCTCGCATTGATAGAAAAACGAACCGAATGGGCCAGAAGACACGGAAAGGTAATTTTGCTCCATGACAATGCACCTGCACACAAAGCAAAACTGGTTCAGGATACAACCAAAGCACTTGGTTGGGAGCTGCCACTCCACCCGCCGTATTCACCAGACTTAGCTCCTTCCGACTAAAATTTGTTTTCATCGATGGGATACATATTAGTTGAGCAGTACTTCGAACCCTACGAGGAAGTCGAAAATTGGGTGACTTTTCGGTTTGCTTCAAAAGACGAAGAAATGGCCAATACTTTGAATAAAATGTTTTTTACTTTCCCATTAAAAATTAGAGTTTTATTTTCATAAAAAGGAAATATCCGAATATGTACTTCCTAGAAGTTCATTGAAAGAACCACACATAATTCAGCAACAAGAGTTGAATGATTTGTTCCGTGACGTAAATTTATCCATCAGACAGTCTGAAATTCTCGGTTCTAGAATATAAGAATGGAATCTGTTAAAACCAGAAACTAAGATATCTTTGGCAAGGAAAAGGAACAAACATTAAGCTACTTCCGTCACACAAAACGAATCCACCTGCTAATGTAACAAAATTAACGGATTAATCACTCACAGAACAAATGAATGGCGTCTCTTTATTGATGGATCTAAAACGAATTTAAAAGCGGTTCTTCTAAATAATGGTAGCAAATGATATGGAAAGATATACCTGTACCAAAAAAGAAACATACGATATAAAGCATAGAGACTCAATTTGGAAAGTTTGTGCTTACTTAATACTGATAACCTTGTTATTAGGATTAAAGATTGGCTTTAAAAAGTATTGCTGACATTACTGACAAAGACAGTCGAGCTACAGAGAAACACTACTTGGTTAAAAATTGCCCGATGAGATTGGAATTTTTGCTTGACATCATGAAAGCTGTTTTTAGAAAATCTTCAAGCCGTCAATTCTGAAATGTTAGTCGCAAAGTTTTTAAAAACTTATAAGAATTGAGGTTGCATTTGCATTTTGATTTTTTTTTCCAAAAAATCTTGGAGCCGTGAATGACGAACAAGGAAAACGCTTTCACCAGGACATAAAGAGATCAAAGTATGTTGTCGAGGTTGTTTGGAAGCAGTTATGTTAGGGGATTTCTGTTAGTGTTTAAGGCGAGAAAATTCAACAAGACACAAACGTAAAAGCGGAATCATAGAACACATAGTATTTATTGAGTTTACCTTTTTGAATTATTAAGTTTCAATGCCAATAAACATTTTGTTACTTCTAATTTTGTATGTATTTTGATATTAGTTCTCATATCCTTAACACGAAAAGGGAACCTGTTACAAGATAATCATTGCAAAAGCCTTAAGTGGAATTCCCAAGGAATAACTTATTTTAATGTTGCGCTAAGAAAAATTCAAATTTGTCACGCAGTGTTATTAATTCTCAAAAAAACTATTCTTATAACTTATAACTACTTAGAAACGTAGTTAAGAAAATCATAAATTCCTTTTTTTTTTTAGTAAAATCATAAAATCTAAGGAACAGGCTTAGGAAATGGGTATCAGAAGACTCAAAGAAGATATCAACTTTGCTTAAACACAGTTATGTTATAAAGGCTAGTTTTGCTTCTAAAAAACATAGTCCTAAAAGAAGTTTCTACCATTATTATTAACAGAGCAATTTCTGTTAACATGGGTCAGGGATTTTTTTTTTAAATAATAAGCGCGCGCTCAAGAGGCTTGATTACCCTTAAAATATTTGTACACAAAGCGGGCGAAAGAAAATCAGGGAGGTAGAAAAGAGAGATACCTATGTACGTTGATCTTAAGTATGGTATTTGCAAGTTATAATGAATAGAAAATTGGGCTTGGGAGGGCATTCCATAAGCGAGTTGTACGGCTTAGGAACGAATTAAGGTATTTAAGAGTACGTCCGAAAGTGGGCTTGAGGGTATACTGATGAGCATTCATTCAGGCGGAATGCTGCTGATGATTTCTATGGAGAAGTGGTTGTGGAAATAGCGATTATACAAGGTGAGACAGGAGACATTATGTCATTGTTCAAGGGTGTCAATTCGTTGACTGATATTAGTGGCGTCAATTGGTTGACTGATATTAGTGGCGTCAATTGGTTGACTGATATTAGTATCACCTAAGAGTTTTTTTTCGCACGGGTTTTGAATCCTATCTAGCAGGTGAAGAGATGCTTAAGGAGCACCTGACCATATGGGTGCATTATACTCCATTGTACTACTGGGCAGATAAATGCCTTATAGGCCGTCACTGACGTATATATCAGGAATGGAAAGTTTTTCGGTTTCGGCGATGCAAGTGCCATTCATGGATATTGGCTGAGTGGTTTGATTTCGCTTTAATGACGGCAGACAGCATTGAGTGTTGGAAGCATTAAATTCCAATCTGTTGATAGTTCCCTAATTGGTTGTGCTGTTAATATCGGTATTTAATGAGCTTAACATACGCTGCTGTTCCCTTTCTACATACAGAGGGGGACGTGAGTGCGGGGACGAATATGAAAAGAATAGAGTACTGTCATCAAAAAAGGATTACATTGGATTAGAAGTAGCAGATAAGAGATCGTTAAGGAAAATTAAAAAGAGTATCGGAGACAGAACGGAGCCCTGGGGCAAACCAGCATTTATTTTGTGACTATCAGACTTGAAATCATCCAAGACAACTTGTATTGTGTGCTATGGGTCTGTAGGAAGAGAGAGAAGAAAATTCACCTTTTTTAAAGGAATGGACTGGACAAATGCTGTTAATCATCTGGTCGAAAAGAGTCTTAAAGAGTAGGATTGATGAAAAAGCTTATACAGCGGTTTTGCTAGCGAAGAACACCTATTCAGAAAAAGGAGAGATATATTATCTGGACCGACAGATTTGTGTATAGTGAGGTTTTTAAGTTCTCTTGCTACTACTACTACACTCAAGTGTTAGCGGGCTTTGTTTAAGGAGCTGACAGCTAGAATATTTTTGTAAATGAGCGTTGGGATGAAGGATGATGCAGAATTTCTAATGTTTTTGACGAACGACCAAAAATTTTTACTACCATTGGAACATTGTAATATTTTTTGCCTTAGTTTTTTGTCATATTTTAATTTCATAGGTTTTAGAAAGACGTTGCAATCATTTCTGGCGCGTTTGAACTTTTATCGATTTTCCTCAGTGGCTTTGGTCTTGTAGGACTGAAAAGACATTTTTCTAACCCTGACAGCGTCTTTAGAGCTCAACGTCTATTATACGTGTGGGCTCATTAAATGGGTCAAGTTATTTTCCGCAGCTAAGATCTCAACATATCGTCCTTCGGGTATTGTCTGTCAAGAATGCTGAAGCCACCCAGAATTGTGTATATTAAAATAACCCCTTGTCACAATTTCGGTATGAGGATACAGGGCTACAATTCTTCGTATGGAGTCAGATTCGCATTCAGCTCGCTAAAGGTCGAATTGCTGTCGAGTTTGGGATTTCTGTAAATAAAGCAGTAGTGGATAATTTGCTTACAGAGATGGAGTTATAGTCAAAAGAAATTGAATTCCGTCTTGGAACACTGATAGCATTGTGGTGGAGTTTGGTGTTACGCACGTAATAGCGAGAATACACCAAAGTAAGCCTTTTCTTAAATCCTCGGTAAATGATGTCAACACTGGGGATAGACCCTTACTGTAGAACGATTTTTTTCTAAGAATATTCCGAAAAACCATTTCTCAAATTATATGTATAATCGGGCACACCCTGTATAATACATGTATATTGTAAAATAAAATAAAAAGTATAAGCCAAGGCTTATATTTATTTTGTTGTTACCATATTACTCACTTTACGAATAAATTTTATTATAAAAGAAAAATATTAAACAAGGTGGGCCCTATCGTATGACTCTGTTGGTAAGTGTCATAGGTCTTACAAACGGCGTCGAATGTCAATTTTTTTAATGAATGAATTGTTGAATTTCTACATTTAAGATCTTTTTTATTCATTCCAGTGATATACCATATAAAGCTTAGTGAAATAGGGTCGTACATTAACGTACACCGTTTATAATTCAACTATGGCATAGCTTATGGTATCTTTAATAAAATAAGGGTACAAGACCAAGTTAAGGTCTCCAAAGTTTCTCCCGCCATCTAGGTACCTCAAGATTACTGTCAACCTATCCTGCACAAATAAACCCTCTCACATCGTTGTACTATTCCTTTGCTAAAATGGTTAAATTTTTCTAAGCAGTATATTAAAAGATTTAACAACTATGCGAAAGTAGTTGCTATAATCTTCTACTTCCGTAGCAGTTATTTCTTTTAGTAAAACTTAATCCGAGTAGGTTTCACGATTTTGTAGCCATCGTCTTCGATAAACACTTTTTTTTATGGATAATACCAAAATTATACCATGGCATGCTGTTTTACGCGATTCCACGGTCAAAAATGATAAGCAATCATTGTGCTTCTCCGAAAATATTCAAACAATACTAAAGAAAGTTTTGCCTGAAAGTACGTCTAGTATAATGCAGTAAAAACTTGTAATGCCTAGCATTACATTACATTGCCAATTTCACCAAAAGTTTGCTTAATGGTTTCTTAAGTTTCAAGTAACTGCAACGCAGAAGCCGTTGGTTGTTATCAAATACTCTTAAACTATTCGTATCCAAAAACCAACGTTTACAGGACAGTTTTAGCGTCGTTTACTTTGCGTACTAATTAGCTAGTTAAAGAACTTGCGTTTTACTTGGATCAAACCAAATCGAAAACTTATTGAAAACTTAAAGACCATGACATTTGACCTGACCGGATTTTCATAAAATTCGGAGTTGCAGTTTATCTGGTGGAACCTTACTTTGGTGGTGACAAGCCGGAAAGGATGTTAGTTTTTATCCCTCAAAGTGTTCATAGCGTCATTAAGCTAAGCTGTAAGTTAGTTTGACTGGAGTAACCTTCAAGTACGAGTGGATCACTTAAAAGCCCGTTGTTCTACCACAAAGACAACTTTGAACGGCGCGATGCTCTAAGTTCTTCTGGAATCAAAAAGAATTTTTGGTTAAGTTTCCAACGTGCATTCTTATGCGTGGCGAATAGAGTGGTTGTGTCACAAATTCCTCTTCCTTCTCTTTTCTGCTGCCATTGCAAAATTCTTTGTGAGTAATACTCAATCGTGATCTTATGATCTTTCTCCACATAAAGAAACCGACTGTAGAGAAACTTCATGCTTAGCAAACCAGCTGGTTTTTTTCCTGTTGAGAGAAGGTCGTCAGAAAATCTGATCCAAATACTCTATCTCTGGATGTGCCTCATCACCGTAAGTTTGGAAATAACTTTTTTGCTGAAGTTAATAAGCTGTCTTGACCCGTAAAGATAGAGTGTGGCCCTTATTAGTCTAGATGCGTTAAAGTTGTTTCAAATAGTTCCACCATGACCGCCTAAGAATGCCTGGAAATGTATCTTTGCTGGCATGACGTAGCCAAAATGTCTAATATTACTTCCTGTGGATCTGATTCTATATAGTTTATCAGTAGCCCAACATACCGTGATCTCGTGCTGCTAGCCATCTGTTTAGGAGATGCGGCACATTTTTTAGCTGTTATTATTGTATAGTGTTTGAAATATGTGATCCCATTCGGGATCATCCCATATATGATCGGATTCAAGTCAAGCCAAACAGCGGCCAAATGAATAGTTGACAGTACAATATGCGGTACTGTAATCGGTCGATTAGAGGTATTGTAAATGCACTACAATCTGTTCGAAAAGTGCACACACTTCACTACGGTTATATTAAACAGGTTGATGTTGGTCCGTCTTTGCAGTGCATACCACTAAATTCCTATACCATAAGTGGAAATTTGTGTCACAACCAGTGTAGCGAGGCTTAAAAGAAATTTCATTTTTGTGAACATTCGAGATCGAAGAATCTCCCCAGCGTCTTAAGCAAAAGGGATGGCACACTAATGGGTTTAACATTCTTCAAAAGCATATGGGAAGTTTTGCTTTCATAATGCATAACAGGATATCTCGGACGTACTTAAAAGCATTCCGCCAATGTACTTGATGCCTCGTAAGGTTTCAAACTGTAAACATGTAAATTTACTGTTTTATTATTCAGGAGCAACGTAAGTTCGCATAAAAAATACTTCTTGTTGGAATCACGTCCATCTTCTTTTAATTTCTCTACTTTTAATACTTCAATACAATACATGGATTGCGAACGTCCTTTAGTGGTGGCGTCGGTTTTTTGCTTTTTGTATTCGACCGTCAAAATACCAAAAGCATTCTTGTGAAACTTTTACAACAGTCGAGACATTGGCCTCAGTCAAAAAGCGTCTCTATCCAGCTCGATGTATAATCAGTTGCATGCAGTTTAGCACGCTAAGTAGGTTAGGGTCCTCTTCCACTTGCGTTTCCTACCTGAGTCACAGTCTTCTTATACTGCCCTGGGGGCGGATTCGAAGACTTTTCGAACCGGAGTATTGGTGTCAATCCATTCTACATGACACAGCCGGTCATGTCGTTGATGAATCTCTTCCTCCACTCACTATCTGTGCAGAAGGGATTAAAAATCACCCGAAGCATTTTTCGCTCAACACCCTCATCCATTTTTGATTTCGTGAAGTATTTTCTTTGACATGTTCATGACAGATCAAAAAATTCAGCATAGATAACAGATTGGTTAAAGTCCTCAAAAGGAGCTTATTAACCACACTGAACACATTAAACAAAGCTGATGGTATCTATATCCACTCAAACTTAAACTTTAAACTTACTTCATAGGTAGATTAATCATAATCAGGTCAAAACCAACAACAATCACTGGAACTACCAGTAAACTAAGCTTTTCACATTTTTTTTTTTTTATTTTTTATTTATTCATTTATTTATTTATTTTTTAAAGCGTTCATCAAACTCTCTGTCCTTCTCTGCAAGAAACTAGCAGAGATGCTGTTTGATAAGGTATTTAGAAGCAAAAGTTCCAGGAGTTCGGCAGTTAGGTAAATAAGTAGAATACTGATGGCGCAAGATCCGGGCTATACGCAAAAAATTTTCGAATAACCAAACTTTTGTGTCGTCTCGCATTGCCGAGGTGAAACATCACATCCTTGCGATTGATCAGCTCGGTATGTTCCTGACGATTGCATCACTTAATTTCTGTAAGCTGCTTAATCCTTTTGTTGTTCTTTGGAAATAGCTCAAATAAGACTGTTCCCTTTCATAGATTGATAGCATCAACTTCTTTTGGTCGACGCCCGGAATTGCTCGACCTTTTGATGCTTTATGTCGCCTACTTAGTCGACATTGTTGTAGACAATCCATTTTTAGTCGCCCGTGATCATTAGCTTCAAGAACGGATCGTTTTTTTCACGATTATTGAGTTGATACCAGACGCTTATGTGCTTCATCAGATGAATTTCTTTCTACTCATGCGGTGCACAAATATCGACCTTCTTTATGCAGCCAAGCAATCTCAAATGGTTATGAATGCTTCAAATGGACACTTTGATTTTACCAATGTTTTGATTTTATCGTCTATATTTCGGAAGTCTTATCGGATCTATAAACGTCTTCAATTAAAAAATCATCATTTCGGAATAGGGCGATATTTTTCGATGACATTTCTGCGTAAACGTTTCCCAAATTTTCCCTCACCTTAGTTGCTTTCTTCCCTCAATATTCGAACAACAATTGCAATCACAAAATCCGATCGAATCACTCTAACCGTGTTTTTTTGTTTTAACGTTAAGTGCAAACAACAAATATATGAGATATACGTCACATTCAGATACAAATAAAAGCAGACAAAGCCATCTATTGCTAAAAAAGCAATAACTTTTTGAACAACCCCATAGAGTCTAAGATAGCCTCTTTTAGTACATGAGGTTTCCAAACTCCTCGTCTTGCTCTAGATGCACTTATGAATACCTCCACTTCATGGTAAAAATAATCTGTTTTTGATATAAGGCGGACTGGAATTTTGATGATTTTACTTTATTGACTGGCTGCATTTTGACTCTGGCCATATGGACCTATCGTCTGAGGCAAAGATACCGTATCCGAAGTTCCGTGTGAAGAAATTGGAAATGGAAATGTTCTAAGATCCTAGGTGGGGTGAAAAATCTCATTGGGAATGAAAAAAAAAAAATTTAAACGCTTTTTTATTTTATTCAATATAGTCCCCTTTTAGTTTGATACACTTATTCTAGCGAATTTTTAACTTCTTGATCCCGTCCGAAAAGTAATTTTCCGGAAGGTCTGCAAAATACTCCCCCGTGGCGTCGGTGATTTCCTCGCGTGAGCTGAATTTATTATAGATGAGCCATCTTTTGAGGTTGGGAAGAGATAATAGTCCGAGGGAGCCAAATCGGGCGAATACGGTGGATGCGACAGCAATCGGAACCGTAAGTCATTGATTTTAGCCGTGGTAGCGATGCTCTTTTGCGCCGGTGCATTGTCTTGCAAGAACAAAAATTTTTTTTTCCTTCATGTGAGGCCGTTTTGCAGCGATTTCGGCCTTCAATAGCTCCAATAATGCACAGTAATACTCGCTGTTAATGGTTTTTCCTTTTTCGAGGTAGTCCACGAAGAGTATGCCATGACAATCCCAGAAAACCGACCTCATAACTTTTCCGACCCATCGAGCCTCCCTCGGCCGCTTCGGAGCACTCGTGCCGGCTTCAGTCCATTGGGCACTCATTCCATTCTCTATTGTGTAATAGTGGATCGAAGTTTCATCAAAAGTTACCAATCAACGCCAAAAGTCCGCCCGATTCTTCATCAGCAAGTCCAAATACTCTTTCGAAGTGCTCTCGCGTTCGTGTTTTTGGTCAGAAGTGAGTATGCGCGGCACCCAGCGGCAGGATAACTTTTTGATATGCAGAATATTGCCCAAAATACGGCTTGTGCGCTCAGTACTAATCTTTGTGGTATCTGCTAGCTCGCGCACCTTCACTTTCCGGTCAGCCAACAACATTTCATATATTTTTTTGACATTGTCCTCAGTAACCGCATCGGAGGGGCTACCGCTGCGAACTTGATCGGTAGTGCAGTTGCGGCCACCACGAAACTCTCGAAACTTATATTTGACGGTGTAATCTGACGGAGTATTAGCCCCATAATATTTATCCAACTTTTTTTGTGTTTCCTTCGTCGTTTTGCCTCTCAAAAAGTTATGTTTTATGAGAGAACAAAAATCGTTTTTGTCCATACTCAACATGATGCCAAACACGTCAAAAACAATCAGCTGTCAAAACAAAACTAAAGACAGTATCGCACTGAAATTTGGCATATCTGTCTAAATATGTACGGACTTCAAGGCACCTAAACTTTTTTTGCAGTAGCAGCGCATTCTGGTGGTCAAGGAGGTTACTTTTCACTCCACCTGGTATTCTTTTTAAAGAGCAAAACTTTAAAGTCAAGCTACACTTATGCCTTTTTTAACTTTCTCTCCGTTTCCAGCTAATTACATCAAAACTTGCTTAATAGCAGTCCTGAACTCGTTGGCTGAAACTATCATCTGTGGCAGTTTATTGTGGAATCGAAAGAAATGAGATCACCAATGAAATTCCTTGTCAAGTTTTAGATGCGAACTGTCTTTTCCTGGTGTTCTAAACCAGAAACGTCTGCAGATTAGTTACAGCAGTTCTTACGAAAATTGTGGTAAGTATGGTTTCAATTCACTAGCACTTCCATTGTGAATATTCGTCCTTGGTTCGCATTAGACTGCAAGCAAGCAAGGTGTACAATGAACTACAAGAACTTTTTTAACTGAGAGCAACTGTTTCGACAGAGAAAATTATGTCCTCTGGAATGACAAGCTAAACAGTTCACGGATTTCATTATATGCACCCGATGTAGAGACTGTTACACAGTATTACAGTATGAAATGTAAAACCATTTGGAAAGAAACCTTTTTTAGTAGAAGCAACTTGGAACCACCTATTTACTAAAAGCAGTCCACCCTCTGGTTTATTCTGGGTTCCTGTGATACGTTTTCTTGGAATTTTCAAGGAAAATATGTGAAAAATGTTTCATTCAAGAAAACGAACTTACGTTGAAAGACAACAATGCCTTCCATCATAATATTAAATTACCCGGTGCTAAAAACTTAATTATTCTAGTTAAAAAAGTTTAAAATTATTAAAATCCTTCTTAGTCTCTTGATGCAAAGGAGGAACATTTATCAGCAACCTTAGTAGAATACCGAACAAAAGTTTTAAGTGACATGGAGAGACGAAAATTTCTTTATTTTAAAAAAAACTCCTACAGTGACGAAAATAATTTCTTAAAAAAAAATTAAAAAAACTTCTTTCCTCCTACATCAAGAAATTAAAAACAGTATTTGTTATGTAACTTCTGTTATTTAATTCAGAGATTGTAATTAAGTAATAGCCGAATTATTTGACGTAAAACATCTAGAATCAACCTACACTCATTGTTTTAGAAATTGGAAATGCGAAACTTCAACAGATTTTTTTTCTATTTATCTGTAAGAGCGCACGCATTTTATTTTTAAATTTCATCAACCAAATTCAAAGAATTCAGTCCATTCAATGGAGAAAGTTGTTAAATAAAATTAAAAAAAAAAAGAAAAAAAAGAAAAAGGCCTTACCACCACCAATTTAACTTTCCCCAGTCGACATCTTTTTTATTTTATCAATGGTCACTCGAGCTTCATATTACGAGTATATGTAGTCATACTCCTTTGAAAATACAAATATCGTATGAATCGTACTTAGTGCGAAATTTATTATTATTCATCGGCAAATACAGCGAACGCTACCTAACTTTGAGATACACTCGTCCACTCCTCATTGTTTAAAACGGAACAGTGGGTCAGTGACCAATAATCGTGATGAGGTCCACCACACTCTGACCAAATATGGTCATCTCCATTCATCTGATCAGCGGTCCACGAAAATCATTTCTCTCCATGTAAGAGCTCTCACTTTCTTGCCGATCAACATGAAAAGACCATTTCAATTCATGACGCCGCTAAACGTCAGCCAACAACCGCCCGCATTACCGGCCATGCCAATTTGTCATGCTTGCATGAATCGAAGCGGTAGCAACACTGTTAGTGGAGGTCGTTGTTGACAACAGTAAACACCGTTTTCATTAGCCAGCCTGCATTCCATAGGAACTAGTTGTGCGATTCAAGTTAGCAACAGACTCGAAGCACGTGTCTTTTAAACAACAATATGTTGGGTTGATTTTTACCTTGCTTGTGGGCTATAAAGTCTGGGCATTTTACGACGACTTACGTTAATGGCTTTATTACAACTCTGGTCTAATTAACAGGCACAAGCCTATGGACACGCTTCGAAGGAAACACCAGACAACATGGGGAATGATAAATAAAAAATTTATTAAGCAGACAATAAGGTTATTAAACAATTTTTTTCTTTTCATATAATTTTATTGAGGTGCAGATGCTTTCCATCCGCGATATGCCAGTGGCAGTGGCTCTGGTGGTGATATGTTTATTTGTCTGCGGCGCCGGTGATGTCCATCTGTGACGTATTGCACGTGATGACTAGACTCGTCATTGTTTTGGTTAAGACCTTTTATTCCAACCAAGCCCGTCAGGAAAAGCGCCAGAGATGCAACACCGAATGCCTTCATGGCAAGTGCTCCAATGCTGCCGATACCCAGAATGGCAAGTAGTTTTCCAAACATCAGTGGTATAGCTACTATATACGATTTATCGTCTTTCTTCCGGGCATCTGAAAAAGGAAAATACACAAAATATAATTGTTTTTATTGTTTTATTATATTTGCGTTGTTTATTAATTTTTTTATTATTTTATTATACATAGAACAGTGAAATAAAGTTCGCGCATTTAAGTTATTTCAACTGGTTTTGAACTGGATTTGAAAACAAAGAAAAATACTAAGCAATAATACCAGTAGGTTCAGCTATCTAAAGAGAAAATAGTTTCCTAAGAACCCTGCCCCAATTAATTTCAAGTTAATAGTAGTCCGCATTGCTCGTTATTCTTACTAAACGGTTGAATAGCGTTGGTTCAAGAATTTCAAAGACGTAGACAGCAAGGCATGTTTTATCAAAAAGTTTTGCCTTTTCGGTAAGAAACGCAAATATGCTACTTATCCAGTGCGATGATTCGTTTCACTGAACTTGCAACATCTAGCCTGGGTGGATTTATACTTACTTAAGGTGGCGCTACAGTCCGGAATGGACCGGGGCCTCAACCAACAGGAGTCTCCAGCCAGCACTATCTTTGGCCAGCTGTCTCCATTTTCGCACCCTAAGTTGGTCAGGGTCCTCTACCACTTGCGACTTCCTCTACTGCTCCGTCTCTCAGGAGTGGATTCGAAGATCTTTCGGACCGGAGCATTTGCTTCCATTCGCTCTACATGACCCAGCCATTTCAGTCGTTGGACCTTCACTCTTCTGGCTAGATCGTTGTCGCTGTACAGCCCGTACAGTTCGTCGTTGTATCTCCTCCTTCATTCACTGTCTATGTAGACGGGACCGAAAATTACTCGAAGAATTTTCCTCTCAAAGCAACCAGGAGTAGTATCATCTACTTTTGATAGAGTCCATGCCTCTGCACCATAGAAAAGGACTGGCATCATTAGGGTCTTATAAAGTACACTTTAGTTGTTCGAGAGAGGGCTTTGCTACTCATTTTCTTTCTCATAGTCCAAAGAAACAGCGATTGGTAAGAGTTATTCTTTGTTAATTTTCAGCTCTGGTGTCATTGCCTGAGTTCATAGCGGAGCCTAGGTAGACAAGTCCTTAACCACCTCACCACAGTTATATTTGTCCGAGACGTCGATGTTGGGTGTCCTTTCTTGATGACAGCATATACTTTCTTGCCCACATTAACCGCCAAACCCATCTTCGCCGAGTGCGTCTCAGTACTTACAAAAGCGTCGACATAGGCGAGTAGATAGTGCCTCTCGTGTAAGCGTTTGAGTTTTCGACTATTCTTTCAAGAACATCGTTGAAGAAGTCACATGACAGCGCATCGCCTGCCGCTTTAAAAAGCTCAGCGGTTAGGCCACCTGCTCCAGCAGCTTTGTTGGACTTTAACTTAGATATGGCTTTCACTTCGTCCAGGTCAGATAGATAGAATTGTTGGTCTTCATAGTCCAAGTTGAATGGTTCATTCTGCCTGACAGCGGGATTTGATTCGTTGTCGCCGTTAAACAGTCTGCAGAAGTAATTCTTCCATACCCTCAGCATTGACTGCAATTCTACTATGTTGTTCCATTGTTCGTCCTTGGAGGTTTCCGTTCGGGCTCTGTAGCCCTGGCAGGTTCTTTTAATCTTTTGGAAAACTTCCGAACCCCATTTCTCTTGTAACATCTCTCTATTTCTTCGATCGCGCGCTTCTCGTGTTCTTTCTTTTTTCTGGCAGCTCTGGTCCTCCTTTCCAGCGCCGCTTTGTATGCTTCTTGTTTCGCTGCATATGCTTGCCTGCACTCGTCGTCGAATTAGGAGTTTCGTTGTGGTGATCGAGTGAAACCAAAAACCTCAGAGGCCGCGTCTCTAATGGCTTTTTGTCAGTGCTGCCACTGGTCTTCAATGCTTTATGCTGGCGGCATAGAACCTCTTGAGAGACAGAGAGACTCGATCGAAAAATAATCTAGTGATCTCTTGCAATTTTAGCCGTCCGACGTCAATCTTCCTCACAATATTTTCTTGTCTTGGTGGTGTTCGGGATATCCGAAGACGTACTTTGGCTACAACAAGGTAGTGGTTCGAGTCAATGTTGCCCCCTCGGAATGTTCGGACATCCATAATACTGGAGGAGTGCCTTGCGTCGATCATAACGTGGTCAATCTGGTTGACGGTTGATTGCTCGGGAGTTATCCATGTCCCTTTATGGTATGAATATCGAGATGCAGGAACCGCGTACTAGCTATGACACTTTTTCGCCTTGCCGCGCAGTCGATTAGCCTAAATTCGTTATCGGAGGTGCTATCGTGTAGGCTATACTTTCCGACAGTACTACCAAAGATGTCCTCTATTCCTATATTTTCATTAAAATCACCTAAAACAATTTTAATGTCATAGTTTGGGCACTGCTCGTATGTCTTGTCTAAGAGCTCATAGAACCTCTCTTTGGTGTCGTCGTCTTTCTCCTCCGTGGGAAATGAGCGCATATTAGGCTAATGTTGGCGAATTTAGCCTTACTGCGGATTGTCGTGAGGCGATCGTTCAGATAATTGAAACTTTAAGACTTCTGGCCTAAGTCTGTCTCCAATGACGAATCCATTTCTAAATAAGCGCTGTTTTTGTTGCCGTTAGCAGTAGCCAGAGTTTCATCCTCTTTTTGCCCGATCCATCCCATCGCATTTCTTAGATGGCGGTTAGTTCTGCTTTACTATATAGTAGTTTAGGGCCTCCGCTAGCTGCTCGAATTTTCTTTGTTTCGTTTGCATAGTTCGTCATCCGCCACCATCTCTGTTTCAGGACCCTGACTAGTCTTAAGAAATCCTCACTTACCTTACTTCGAAATATGTAACTCTGCCAAATTGGCTGTTGTCGTCAACGTTGATTCACTCTAGTGAATTCATCCGCCATACGTCCGTTTTCTGAGGGGCTCATCTTATACTTCTGAGACTCGTTCAGACAATCTTTCCGACAAAGCATTATAGTGTTCAACACTCGCGCATATAAGTTCAGCAAGTCGCGCCCGGTTTGGCACACCGGTACCCGGTGGTTACCACGGGGAGATAAAATAAGCACAATTAATATGTATGAAAAGTTACAGCAACTGGACACCTCCAAGTGCCAATCAGTGCGTACCCTATTCATACACACGCATCCAGCAGCCTGGGTGAATATGAACAGGAAATCGAAATAGGTCACCGATATGAAGGCATACTATATGTAAAACAGGTCAAATTAATATATGACAACATATTTCAAAAAGCCAAAGAACATCTCTATTATGCTGTGGTTACTTTTTACCAAAAAAAAGAGTTTTACCTCTCCAAACTCTGCTACACTTTCTACTGATATGATCTGACAGCATTGTCTCAGAAGCTATTTTGCGTTATGTTGGCTAAACCATTATGATACCTGGAGTCCTAAGGAACACACAAGTCATATCCAAAAAAAAAAAAAGATAATAATAATAATAATAATAAATAAATAAATAAATAAAAGTTTGAAAATCTCATGATTTCATTTCTGAAATCTAAGATTAAAATTGTAATTCACATTAAGAATAAAAGTTTAACCACGTCTTCATTCGAAGCAAATAAATGCAATAACTGTTGCCTAATTGGAAAGATCCATTTGAAATATCTCAAATGGTTTGCCTTTTTAAGAAAAAAAAATCGTCCATGTCGTCCTAGTCCATATCTTTCAATTTGGGCCAAAAATAAACGGTGATCATGGCGCGATAACGCTGCCCATTCACAGTAACGTGACGATCATTATCGTCGACGAAAAAATATGCCCCAATAAAGCCGCCGGCATGCAAACTGCACCAAACAGTTATTTTTTGTGGATGAAGTGGTGATTCATGAAGCACATACGGGTTTTCACCCGAGCAATAACGCATATTTTGCTTATTGACTAACCCATTGAGTCAAAAGTGAGATTCGTCACTGAAGATGATTTTGCGACTCCGAATATCTGTAGAAAATTTTTATAATTTACAGACGTTGCTCGTTAGTGTACTTTACCACAATGAAAATGTGAGTTTACTGAATAAATTGACAGTGACAGTTTGATGATCAGTGAAAGAGTGCGTTCACAAATTAAATTCAAAGTTGTCAAGTCCGTATTGGAAAACCCTATACATTATGTACAGAGAGTTTCGAATGCCTTAAAGAGAACACTTATGTATTCGTGTAGTATTTATTTATTTATTTATTTAATATTTCGCTCTACAGATAAACTTAGTTTTAGCTCATTATGCCCGCATCTGCAAGCTATAAGCACTATATAAAGTAATTTTAACAAAACGTTAATATAAACTCGTCAAAAAATTAACCATTACACTATGGGAAATACGAAAATAAAAAAAAAAAAATAAAAAGAATAAGCATGTTACAATATACTTATGATAAATTATCTTTGACATGAACATACCATCAATATTTATTTTGCAAAATATTCAAAGAGGTATTTATTGAAAGTTTTCATATTTGAATGTCTAATGTGTTGTGGGAACTGATTCTATAGTGAATGGAACCTACAAAATATCTGTGTCTGTGCGGAATTATTTGCATAGATCTTTGAGACCGGGCAAAGTTAAGAAGACGAAATAGGTAATTTGGTCCCTTACTGTTGACAATTCCGTGCAGTGCCAGAACAGTACGGTATTTTAGCTGTGCGTTAAGAGAACATCCGGCTATACTCGTGGCAAAGACTGATATGTGATCGTAACGAGTTAGATTAAAAATGTATCTAGCACAGCTGTTATAGGCCACATTTAACTTTCTTTCGGAGCTGGAGTCAAAATTTGAAAAAGTTCACAGCCGTATAAACGATGTTATCAGTTTTAATTTAGTTTTTAATAAATAACGTGGAGTTGGGCTGAGCCCGCGAAGAATGCTACAAGTTATACATTCATTCGTGTTGCGAGAATACAAAAATATTTTTTGGAACGGACTACCGTTCTTTACTAATATTTATTCAACTCTGATTTAAAATTTACAAATTACCGCTATTTATAATGAAGAGTAAACGCTGTGTTTGAGGTACTGCTGAGTAGGTAGCTTACAAGTTGAGGTGATTGTGTCGCTGATTTCTGTTGAATCGACATGTATTGCAGGAACAGGTCCACGGGTGATATGACCCGTGGGAAGTTGGATTAACTGATTGCAACTGGGGATTGTTTTAGGAATTGCTGTGCATCTCAGGTGCACGGGTAATGCGGTTTGTGGGAAACTGAATAAACTGGTCATGTGATAGGTGCATGGTTGAGGGATAACTAACCTTTTGGGTGTCAAATCATATATTTTTGAGCCTACATTATTGTTTGATTACTATGTATCCCGAGATTTTTAATTTTTCTGACAAAATCCTCAAACCTTGAATTATAGAGGTGAAGTATCGGTGAAAAAGCTGGCGCATTTTGTTTCGACTTATTACCAACTGTTTGCATTTTGACCACAGAAATATTGAATTGAATTCTTCATTCACGTCGGTTATCGCGTGCGACTCATTACTCTCAGCAAACATTTGATAGATTTGGATATCATCTTCATATATATATGTGATGTTTGCAATGTTTAATAAATTTTGGAACATCGTTGATAAAGAGTACGAACATTAATGGACCTAAAACAGATCCTTGGGGTACACCTGAAGATACTGGCAGGCAAGATGAATATTTATTTTTCGAGAAAACGATCCGCCTGCGTCCGTCAAGATAGGATGTTGCTACTTTGCACACTGAGTTGTTAAATGCAAACTGACTTGTACGTTTATTAATAAGAATTTTGCGGTTTACAGTGTCGAAAGACTTTGAGAAGTCAAGTAGGACAAGCAAAGCTGACATATCATTGTCTATACTAGCGGGTATATCTTCAGTGACATTCATTAGTGCCGTGATGCACTGTGACTATTAGCTAGTTACAAGATTTAATTTTAAATTAATTTAATTTTGGTGGGGGCCAATGCCCCCATTTATTTGGCTTAATACAAGCTATAACTTAATAATTAAACTTACAGTAAAACTTAAAAAAAACTAATTTTGGAATGGTGAAGGAGAACGGATTTGAAGTAGGAAGTGGTCCGGTATAAGTCAAAGACGGTAGGAGATTGGTTCGTTCGCGCCACAGCTGGTGTGATGGGTTGGTAGATAGAAGAGTCGAGGGGTACGTAGTGTACGTTAGTTTTGAGGAAAATGGAGTTATGAAGGGACGCGTATTCAACGTGACCTAAAGGGGGTCGATGAATGAAGAGAAAGTCTGCTGCATCTCTGCGATTTTCAAGGGTGTTTAAGTTGATAAGATAGAGACGGTTTTGATAGGGGGGTAGATTAAAAAGATCGTCCCAGGGTATACCTCGAAGAGCAAATCGAGGAAAAGGGCGCTGGATGCTTTCAATTCTCGAGATATGAACACGATGATATGGGGACCATACTTGACTGGCGTACTCTACGAGGGGGAGAACAAAGGTTATATAGAGGGACCTGGTCACGTATGGGTTGGTGAATTCTTTGGACCACCGTTTTACAAAACCTAATGCAGAGTTGGCTTTGAGGATTATCTCATCCATATGTAAACGGAAGTTGAGCTCCCTATCACACAGAATGCCGAGGTCGCGAAGATATTGTACGGAGGAGATAGGTTAGTTATGGAGAAGATAGAGTCGGGGAGGAGATTGGTTCCGCTTATATGAGAATGTGATAGATTGGCATTTGACGATATTAAGTTCGAAAGAATTGTTGAGGCACCAGATCAAAAAACTATCAAGATCTTGTTGAAGGAGAAAAGAGTCATAGGGAGAGGAAATGGTTTTTAAAAATTTGGTATCGTCGGCGTAAAGGGAGACAGACTGGGATGGCTACCTTGTAGAACTCCAAAGCTGGCCAAAATTGGAGCCGAGTGGGCTGACCTAGAACGAAAACTGTAAAAACTGTTTTCGAGGTAAGAGGATATCCATTTTAACAGAATGGGTCTGAAGCCGAGGGCAGATAATTTGAAGATTATTAATCGATAAGAGATTTTATCGAAGGCTTTACTAAAATCGGTTGCAAATACATCGACTTCGTTGCCATTTTCTAGGGCAGAGAGGGCGAAGTAAACGAATTCAACGAGATTTGTGGTGGTTGTGACCTACACTTTAGGAAGCAATATTGCCTAGGGAAATGATTTGCATTGGAAGCTTAGAGCTTCAAAAAAAATACTTTCGAAATGTTTGGGTATATGGGAGAGCTTAGCGATGGGACGATAGTTGGTTATTTCATTCTTTGATCCTTTCTTGTGGATCGGGGTTATGAAGGAGGTTTGCCAAACCTGAGGAAATTCTCCTTGTGAAAGGGATAGACGAAAGAGATTACATAAGGCAAGGAAAAGAGAGCATTTTTTAAGAAATATAGCAGGGAGGCCATCTGGGCCGGATGTGAGTTCGTCATTGAGTTGGTATAATTTATGATCGATATAAGACGGGTTCAAAATTCGCAACTGGCATATAACTAGGATTTATTGTTGAGAAGGAGTTTGGGAAAGGTTGCGATTTTTTTTTTTTCAATAATTTGGAATAAGAATTGTGTTAAAAGTACATGTGATATGTCTGACAATACAATGTAACAACATTTCAACAAAGGCAGAATGGATATCATCAAGCCGGACAGCCCGTAACTTTATTTTGAAAATTGACAACCCAACAGATACTTTCATCAATACGCTGCCATGTATGTAAATGGTTCAGTTTGAGTATTATCCGCAAGACTAATGTTATTGTCATTTAATTTCGCAAATTGTATAAACCTATGGTTAAGGTTATCATGGTTAACGTCATATGGAATCGACTGCTTCTTTAAGTTCGGGCAAATTTATCGTAAATCTTTCTAGAAAGCAGTGCTCCAGATGTTAGAACAGAAATTGTTTTTATAATAAGATCTCTTCGTTTTACGAATAAAAGACGTTGTTTCATTTCTATAATGCTTAAATTCTTTATACATATTTGTGCATCTGTATGTCCTCTATCTTCTATTAAACAAATTACGTTCTTTAATAAATTTGTAATATATATATGGTATGTGCAATGAACCATGCCATTATAGTATATTTTGTTTCATAAATATTAATTTTCGTAGAGATATCGCACATTTTTCTCAAAAATAGTAACCTGCTCATTGTCATCAGAGCTACAGGAAATATAAAACCAATAAGCAACTGACATTTACGAAACAGGGAATCGATATTTACAGCAGCTAAGTTACGAGTTTCGGTACAATCTGGGATGATGATGTCTACGGTTTAGAAAATAATATCGTGGTACAAAAAGACTGGTGATATTAGTTGGTCGTATTGACCTTTAAACTCAAATTATGCTACCAAGAACACGTCTTATAAAGAAGGATTATTGTTTGGTAAAAAAATAAGGCGGCTGTGAGCCAACAAAATGAAAAATTAATGCTTCCACAGTATGAATTTTTTTTTTTTTTTTTTTTTTGGTATTTCCCACTATGGTATGGCTAGTGTTAAAACATGACGTATGTACGTAGATGGCCGCAACTCCACATTGTTTGCCAACTCTAAGTGTCCGAAAGTTCCCATAGGGAACTGGTGCTATTCATTTTTTTAACAAATATAAAAAGATACAAAACGTCAAGAAGCGAAAAATATCTATAAAAAAAAACCAAAACGTTTTCAACGTGCGACCTTGAAGCTTTCGATTGTACTAAATTATTCCAAGAAATTTTCAGGATTCACTTGCTGTGGTTAAGGTGGATCAAACAATGTGAAAGGTGCTTCTGAGTGACTACCTAAATTGAATAATTAGACCCTGCCATTTTATAGACATAGAACTCAGTTTAGGTTAATATAACAATTTTTAAGGCTTAAAGGGGGAAAGGCAATGAATAGTGCTTCAAGCACTGGGACCTTATGGGATCTTAAATAATATACATTTTAAACGTAACTCTTTTGGGACAGCTCTTAGCTCGGTAGTGCTTACAATTTTGCATGTGTCCCTTTTAAAAACTGAATAAGCAGCTTATAATGTTTGAGAACCACGTGTCCTTCTTACAAGGTACTGCAGGAAGTTCCTTTTGAGCAACAATTGTCCATAGTGGTAAATAATACCAGGACATAGTAATAGAAAAAGTTCACTTTATAGGGTGATTCTTCGTGAGGTATGATTTATAATGTAAAATCAAACACATAAATTTGAAAGTGAACTTAAAATTTTTATTATCAGTTAAAAACCCAATTTATGGCATTTACTTCTCAAAAATGATATCATGTAAATGTTGGCTACAACTACGTCTGAAATTTTCCATACGGAAGGTCCGATTTTTGGCGACTCGTTCGAGCATAGCGATTGGTATCTCATGGATAATACGAGTAATGTTGGAGTACAAGAAGAATGGAAGTAATGGAAGCACACTACATGGCGCGATAACGGTTATCATTGACGGTAACGTTCTGATTTGCCTCATTTTTGAAGAAATATGGATTAATGATTCCGCCAGCCCAAAAACCACACCATACCGTTGTTTGGTACACTTCGGGTTGCTTATCAGCCCAAATACGGCAACTTTGTTTATTAACGTATCCATCGAGCCAGAAACGGGCTTCATCACTGAACAAAATTTCAAGATAAAACACTGGATTTTCATTGAGTTTTTCGAGAGCCCATTCACTGAAAATATGACGCAAATTCAAGTCGCCTGGTTTTAATTTTTTCACAAGTTGAATTCTGTACGCTTTTAGACGTAAAATACGCCAAATTATCGAATACGCTAAGACAAGCTGCTGAGAACGACGAGGAATCGATTCGTCACGGTTTTTGCGTACACTCTCAGCTACAGCTGCTATAGTCTCTTCACTACGTTCTGGATGTGGTCTTACCGGTCGAGTATCATTCACTAATGTAAACTGGGACTCAAATTTCCGAATGATATTAGCAAAAGTGATTTCAGTAGGTCAATTATGCGCACCGTAAGTTCCTCGAATCGCACGAAAAACATTTCTCACAGAACGCTGATTTTCTTAATACAGCTGAACAATTTGAAAACGCTGTTGTGATGTGAGTCTTTCTATGATGATTTGTCGAACGATAATGAACAAAAATGTCGAAGCAGTTTGATAGGAGCCATGCGTGATCTGTCACGAAAAGTCTATTGAAAATCAAACCTTACAATGAATCACCATATATTTCTTATTTCTTCTGTATGTAAGTATGATATGTAAGGAAACAATTTTGACTTGTATTAGAGCACAAGTGAACTTCACATTTTGAACAATTCGAAAGTGTTGACGACAGTGACCATTTTGACGTCATACAACCACATTTTATCGTGTTTATGAACTGGACCTGGGGTGTAATTCGATTTTAATAAAGACCTACAAACTCTGCTTGATGGCGATGGCAAAGGTGATAGTCATGTGATTGCTCTATTTCTATTTGAAAACATATTAGCGGCATTGGCTTGCAATTAGGATTGGCAGTCGTTAAATCCTATAAATCCGATAGCGTAGCCAGGCGCTTACAACAGCTGTTTCACATATATGCGCATATACCATTCTTTTGATCTGTGATTAATTTTATAAGGCTCCATAAGCATATCGCATAATTCAAATCCTCCCATACGCTGAATATAGTCATTAACTACAGCTAATCGGGTAATATGTATGAATTTTCTTTCCTTACTGCACCAGCGCTTACAGGATTCTAATGGCTTGTCAGACGTATGGGTAGCTAAGAGCTGTACGTCTTTATTATCAAGCTAGTGGAGCGCAGTCATGTTATAAAATATTTCGCATTTTTTGTCATACGAACCACTTCCACGCGTTTCTAGTTCGGCTTCTTAAAGAATATCGCATTTACCCATTCCTTTTTTTTTTTTGAAGCTAAAAGAAAGAATAAATCGGATGAGATGCCAAGTCCATGCTTGGGAAAAGTTTCTTCTCCAACAGACAAAGCAAAATCATATATCATCGCTGATATTTCAGCGAACATGCGAATATTTTTATTCCACATTTATGGAGCTTAAGTGGAGTATACTGCCTAAAACTTTAACATCCCTTGAAAGCTATAATCTTCTCACCAACTCATTGGAATTCCTCTTCAGTTTGTTGGACATAATTTTTATTGTTAACAGCAATGGGCGTATTTTATATAATTTGTCAAAATTAGGTTCATCTCATTTTGGCTGTGATTTCAGCATTAGTCAGACCTCTCCTCTTTGAATGATTACCTTTAAATCCATTTGCCAACCGAAACGGACAACGCCTTGCCTAAGGTGCCGAAAATTGAAGCAGTTAGTTAGAGACAGCCCCAGCCCGAAACCCGAGTCCTCCCCAAAGTGTAGTGTCATCTAAGTAAATAAATAAATAAGCGTTGCTAAGGCATGAGTCTTTCGATCATAATTTGCTAAAATAAGCTAACCAAAAATATTTATACGAGTAAATACCTAACATATGTATAGGGTTTTCTAATAACGACTTGACAACGTTTTTTTTTTAAATAAAAGGCAAACCATTTGAGATATTTCAAAAACTTTATTATTGGCTTGAAGTACAATCAAAACATTTAGGAATAGAACTCGACTTCGTTCATATGGGCACCTTTGAAGCGGTCGATTCGTTGGACCCAATTTTCAACGACTCGGCCACACATTTCGGCCGAAACGGCCGCTATTTCGCGTTCAATGTTGGCTCTAAGCTGAGTGTTGGCATAAGCCAATGACTTAACGTAGCCCCACAGAAAATAGTCAAGCGGCGTTAAATCGCACGAACGAGGCGGCCAATCGACTGGCCCATGTCTTGAGATAACACGCTCACCATACTTACTCTTCAATAAATCGATAGAAGCGTGTGCTGTGTGGCTTGTGGCACCATCCTGTTGAAACCACATGTCGTCCAAGTCCATATCTTCCAATTCGGGCCAAAAATAATCGGTGGTGATGGTGCGATAACACGAACTATTCACAGTAACGTGACGATCGTTATTGTCGCCGAAAAAATATGGCCCAATAACGACACCGGCATACAAACCGCACCAAACAGTTATTTTTTGTGGATGAAGTGGTGGATGTGGGTTTTCATCCGACCAATAACATGATTTTGCGATGAAATTCATTATCTTGGCGCATCTTCTCCAGAACCCAATCGGAGAACGTACGTCGCTACGGTGTAAACCAAGATCAATACGCAAAATACGCCATAATGTGGTCAGAGCGATGCTGATGACTGATTTGGAACGTTTGCTACGGACGTCTGAACGGCAGCGATATTTTCAACACTTCGACCAACCCGTTGTCTCACTGATACGGCAATATCACACAACGAATATGTAGACTCAAATTTTTGCACTAAACTTGTTATTGCCTGTCTACTAGGGCGAGAATTACGACCGAAAATTGGAGTTAACGCTTTTAAAGTTGCACTCACCGTCTCCGAATATCGAAAATTTTTATAATTTGCAGACGTTGCTCGTTAGTGTACTTTACCACCCTATATGGAAAACTCTATACTAATATAATAGGTGATTTTTTAAGGGTTTGGTTTTTAATTGTCAAAAACAAACAAAAGAAAATTGTAAAAGTGTATAAGTTTTTATTTTATTTAATAAACCAATGTATGGCATTTATTGTACTTGTTAAAGATTATTTATGTAAATGTTGATCACGACTACATTTTAAGTAGTTCATACGGAAAGTCTAATTGGCTAGTATATCGCTAAAAATATGTGCAATGTTATCTTCCAAGGCTGCAATTGAAACTAGTTTATCGGCATATACGAGTGATGTGAGGTGTTCCCATAAAAAATAGTTTTAAGGCGTCAAATCGCGTCATCTAGTTGGCTAATTCACTGGTTCAAAGGTAAAGATAAATTACTCACCGAACTCATTTCTCAATTGGTCCATTGATTGGCGTACTATTTGGCATTTAGTGCTGTCTTGCTGAAACCACATGTTCCTTGCGTACAATTTTGCACGTAGTAGAGTAACACATTCCCATTGCTGCGAATGACGACGAATGGACAAATGGACAAAAAAAAGGTCTTCATAAAGATTGGCGGATACAGCAGCAATACTTTTCTCTTTACGAACTCTACACATATGGGTAGTTGGCTTGATGCCCAATAGCATTAAATTGGTGCGAAATTTAGTCACTATGACTTGAATTGCTTTGTAGATCGATTTTGATGACCGTAAAATTATCGAAGAATAAAATTCAAAACTTTCTAAGCGTTGTTCGGGTTTTTTTTACGATGAAATGGCAATGCAAACTGAGTAGGTTGGACTATGACACATTTCACGAATCACGCATAAGCTGTCAAAAATGGAAAAAAAAAACAGGAAAAAATCACCCTTTACAACTGCCAAATTCGACAGATCTCCGTTGAACATTTTTTAAGCTCAAAATAAAAATAAAGTCAATATGCGTAATATCAGAAATAATTTAGAGAAGACCTTTAAGTGCAAAGTGGATTTAAGATAAATTAATTCATGTAGATAGAAACTGAATTTTACGTTGCTTCATGTCTAGGTTAGGAAAGCTTTTGTAGGTCAATACGCCTTATTCAACGAAGGTCTTAATAGACTCGTTGTGATTTCGAAGTCATTGAATAAAAGTGTGACTAGATTTCGTTGGTTCCCCTTACCTTATCACGATAATTGATAATTTGTTCTGTGGTGCATATTTGACTAGATTTTAGCCATCTTTTGCATCCGAAAATATAAATAGCTTGGTAAACAGCACACCGGATGGCCTTGTGTGTATTTTTTCTCAGGAACTCAAGTGTTTTTATCTTCACAGCCCCTATACAAGTTGTCATCACTAATACCAAGCACCCATTTTAAAGAGACTATGAATAATTGAACATCCGTTGATAGAATTAACAGTTAATAATAAACTACTGTAAACAAAAAACCAATGTATATAGTACAAGCCTCAACACACTACTACTATTGCTGGAGTGAAAAGTAACCTCCTTGACCGCCAGAATACGCTGCTACTGCAAAAAAGGTTATGGTGCCTTGAAATCCGTTTATACTTTGGCAGACATTCCCAATTTCAGTGAGATACTGTCTTTAGTTTTGTTGTGACAGCTGATCGTTGTTGACGTGTTTGGAATCATGTTGAGTATGGCCAAACCGATTTGCGTTCTCTCATAAAACATTATTTTTTGAGAGGCAAAACGGCGAAGGAAACAAAAAAAAGTTGGATAAATATTACGGGGCTAATGCTCCATCAGATTACACCGTCAAATATAAGTTTTGAGAGTTTCGTGGTGGCCGCAACTGCACTACCGATCGGTTACAGAGGACAATGTCAAAAAAATATATAAAATGGTGCGTGAGGTAGCAGATACCACAAAGATTAGAACTGAGCGCACACGCCGTATTTTGGGCAATATTTTGCATATGAAAAAGATATCTTGCCGCTGGGTGCCGCGCATACTCACTAATACCCAAAAACACGAACGCTAGAGCACTTCGAAAGAGTTTTTGGACTTGCTGATGCGGAATCGGGCGGACTTTTGGCGTTGATTGGTAACTGTTGATGAAACTTGGATCCACTATTACACATCAGAGAATAGAATGAGTGCTTAATTGACTGAAGCCGGCACGATTGCTCCGAAGCGACCGAGGGAGGCTCGATGGATCAGAAAGGTTATGGCGTCGATTTTTTGGGATTGTCATGGCATACTCTTCGTGGACTAATTCGAAAAAGAAGAACCATCAACAGCGAATATTACTGTGCATTACTGGAGCGATTGAAGGCCGAAATCGCTGCAAAACGGCCTCACATGAAGCGATAAAAAATTTTGTTTTTTCATGACAATGCACCGGCGCACAAGAGCATCGCAACCACGGCTGAAATCAACGACTTACGGCTCCAATTGCTCCCAAACCTCACAAGATTTCTCATCTTTTTTTTTTCCATCATTACTTTTCGAACGGGATCAAGAAGTTGAACATTTTCTGAAACAAGTGTATCAAACTAAAAGGGAACTATATTGAACAAAATAAAAAAACATTCAAAAAAAATTTTCTTTTCATTCCCAAAGAGGTTATTTTTCACCCCACCTAGTAAGTTTCAATTTTTTTTGAATTTGTTAACTGCTTTACCTTGGTTCATCCCCTTCTTTGTTATCGCTATCCCTAAAAAAAAAATATTAGTTGCGTTTTGTAGGGTGATTAATCGTTGGGTTTGATTTACAAAAGGCTTTTTTGACAGATAACGCGACCTATCAAACTGCTTTATCATTTTTGTTCAGTATCGTTTGGCAAATCAACATGAAAAGACTCACACGCAAATTTGAGTCCAAGCTTACATTAGTGGATGATACTTGACCGGTTAAACCACATCCAGCACGTATTGAAAAGCCTATAGCAGCTGTAGCTGCGTAGCGTAGCTTGGCTTAGCGTATTCGAGAACTTGGCGTATTTAACGTGTGGATCTCTTCCTAAAAGCGTACAAAATTCAACTTGTGCAAGAATTGAAGCCAGGTGACTTTAATTTACCTCATATTATTTAATTTTGTTTAGTGATGAATTCCATTTCTGGCTCAATGGATATGTTAATAAACAAAATTGCCATATTTGGGCTGATGAGCAACCTGAATAGTACCAAGAGCTACCATTGCTTCCATTAAAAAGAACGGTATGGTGTGATTTATTGGCTGGTGGAATCGTTGGTCCATATTTCTTCAAAAGTGAGACAAATCAGAATGTCACCGTTAATGGTAACCGTTATCGCGCCATGTTAATGGACTATGTGCTTCCTGAAATTCAAGCGGCGCTACGAGCCATACAGCGCATACAATGGACTTGTTTAGAAATTATTTTGGGTGATTTCGCGTCTTGCTACGGTTTACTGGCCGCCTAGATCGTGCAATCTAGTATTTTCTCTGAGAATGTGTAAATTCTCAGGCCTTCAGAAATAAGCCAACTACGACTGATGCTTGGAAGCCAACATTATTCGGGTTATCCGCGAGATACCAGTCGCTATTCTCGAACGAGGCGCCCAAAATTAGACCTTGCGAGAAGACCACCTCAGATGTAGTCGTAGCCAATATTTATATGATATCATTTCCAAAAAATTAATGCCATGAATTTTTCCTTTAACCGATAATAAAAATTTTAAGTTCACTTTCAAATTTATGTCTTTTATTTTACATTATAAATCAAGTCTCACAGTGAATCACCCAATATTTTCGTAATTCTGAGTTTTTTTCTAGGTATCGGTTTTTTTTCCGCTGTATTCGTACACAGTTTAGAGTGTATAGCATATTTAGTTTGTTTTTTGACAGATAGAAAGTTTAGACGTGTTTTGGTGGCATCAAATGTTGTGCAAAAAATGGAATCAAGTGCTAAAAAACATTCGAAATAATATGTGACATACGGTGAGTCTGCTTTGAGTAAAAATCATTTTTACAAGTGGTACAAGCTCTTCTAAGATGGCCGAGAAGATGCCAATTTCGAACCTCGCTTTGGACGCCCCAACACATCAACAAAAGATGATAACGTCGAAGTTGTGAAGAATATTGTTTTGGAATATCATCGAATTACCATAAGAGAAGTTGCTGAGGTTTTTGGCATATCGATGTTTCGATAATTTTCCCAGAGGTGGTTGTCAAACTGGACGGGACGAGCAAGTGCATCCAGTGGGTCTCAGTACGTGCTAGTTGTTAGTTCGTTACATTTAGCCCAGCCAGCAACGACTCCAACATCAGTGTTTTCATGTCAGAGATGACGCCGACGGGATTCTCATATAACTACATGAAAATTCTACGAAAATGCTTTTTTTCAGAGAATTTCCTCGCACGGGATTCGAACCCGCGATCCTCTGCTTGAGGAGTGTATACATGTACCACTACACCACGGGCACCCCAATCCTGACTTGCTCAAAAGGGTTATAACTGGTGACGAATCATAGGTAAACGAGTATGACTATGATTTCGAAACCAAAGCTTAATCGTTCCAAGGGAAGCACCCAGGAGAGCCAAGACCGGAAAAAGCACGCCAAGTTCGATCAAATGTAAAAGTTTTAATCGCTGTGTTTTTCGATTACCGTGGCTTAGTGCATCAGGAGTTTTTACCTCAAGGTCGTACGGTCAATAAGGAGTATAACCTTAAAGTAATGCCGAATTTGGTTTTTTCTATTCCCAAAACTGAAGAGACCTATGAAAGGACGGAGATTTGCAACGATTAAGGTAATAAAAACTGCATCGCTGGTAGAACTCATGGCTATACCAATAAATGTTTATGAGAAGTGCTTCAAGGATCGGAAAAAGCGATGGCACAAGTGTTTTATATCTGAGAAGGCTAACTTTAAAGGGGACAACATTAATATTGAAAAATAAATAAATATTTTTTATAAAAAATATAAAGTCACTTTACTTTTTGAACACAATCAATCATTTATGTTATAAAATGTGACAGACATTTAATCCCTCATTTTTGAAAAATTTAGAAAAAATCAAATAGCAACAACCATACCTCCATCAATTTTTCTCATTAAAATTCGCGAATTTTTGAGCCACAAGTATTTGTAGTTCTTTTCTACTTCAAGTTTCTTAGCTTTCATGAGTAATGCTGTAGTGTAACTTGTAAGACAATCATTAATAAATATGTTGTCTTTAGTGTCCTTCACAAATAACGATAAGTTTAAATTCTTCCTTGCAATTTTCCTTCTAATATAGTAACTCTATCTTTTGCTTCCAAAGAAGAAAAATGCACACAAATTCTATCACTATATTCGTTTTTATTGTCGTTTTTCCATATGCTTTTAACAATGCATTTTTGGATTCCAGTAGTAGTAACAAAAATATCCAAATCGTTTGTACGCGTTATTGAGTATTTTCATTGCTGACTCCAGGCACACCAGTAATCTTAATGACATTTTCAATGTTCTTCTGTTCTCTACAATTAAGTCTGATCTCCAGCGATATAAGTTTATCATTTTGTTCTTTTAGCTGATTGATTGGCTTTAAACTAATCATCTCCGTATAGAGGTTTTGCAGCGATATCAGATTGATGACTTTGTAGTGTTTTTTATTAGTGCGGATTGGTTGACCTATTTTGGAAATGGAGACTTTTTAGAAACGGTGTCACAGCCTACTCACTCTTTTATATTATACTGGAATTTAGTTTTGATTTAATGAATTAGTGGTCGTGGTGCATCCGTAAATTTGAATGCAGAACTTTCTACTGAAGATCTTAGATACGACTTTTATTAGCTAAGCACGTTCTGTTTTGGTATCCAATATTGAGTAGGAACTTTTGCACACGTCAGAAAATACTTTTCATGTAATTCATTTCGAGATTTGTATTTCTGTTTCAATGAATCTTTGGAGAATTTGAGTTTTGTCTCCTAACCTTGTTTCAACAGCCTTAAAATTAATCAAAGTTAAATGTATAAAGTTAAGTAAGGATCATTAAGTTCGAAAAATCGAAGTTAATTTAACTCTCTAATAAATGTGCAAGTTTGCGACGTTTTGTATAAGAATTACTTATTATTCACTCTTAGTTTGTTAGAGTTAGGTCAAGCTTATTGTACGAATGGAACACTAGAGCTCTGATGCAAGATACCCAAAACTATTTTAGCAAAAAGTCCTGATTGAGAGGGTCGAACATTTTTTATATCGATATATCGAGACGGTGTCTCTAAATAAAGCGTCTGAATGAAGTGAACATAGTGTAGAACTAAAGAAACAATTCCATTTTCCATTCCACTAATTTGTCCAAATTAGAAGAGTTTGGGCATAAAGATTAACTTTAGGCTTTTTAACTAATTTTGTAATATTTCAATTATTTTTTAGCAAGCAAGTTACCATATATATACCCTTATAGGCTCTTCGGGTCATTTTTGACCATTTTAGGAAAGAAATTAGGTTTTCTCTAAAACTAAATTTTTTACGGACTTGATATTTCATGACTTTTTTTTAAGTTTTGAACTTAATATATTTAGCGTATAATTTTATAAAAATATCTTTTATTTTACGGCGTTTATATTTTTTTTTTTTACATTCCTTCTCGCATGAGAAGGAATCATGTTCTGAGTTCGAAAATCAAGTTGAGAAAGCTGATTCATCGGAAAGCAGTTTTAGTGAGGGTGGAAATCCATCTGTTCCTGCCGAAATGATGAAGTCAAATGGTCTAATGACTTATTTTAAAAAACATCTTAAAAACATTGCCGGAATAGCCTCGAATGAAATTATTACAAATTTGTTGCCAGGATTGACACCTTATTCGTCCTTAAGAATAACAGAAAGAGAAATTTCCAATTATTTTTTCCACGTACGTACCAAAAGAGACGTACTATATTGGCTTACACAAACATTGAGGGTAAGCGCATATTTGATGAAGAATGGACTGATATTGAGCGCTATCAGTCAAACTACTTGCATTCATCGGACTTCTTTTATTGGCTGATGTTTTTCTATCAAATAACGAAAGCTCTGCAAGTTTATGGGACTCTTAAAAAGAAAGGTCAATATTTGCAGCAACTACGTCACTGACGACTTTCAAAAAGTTATCTACAGACAAATTTGTTTCTATACTTGAATTGTGGAATCTTTGGATTGAGATATTAAAGAAGCTTTACAACCCATCCGATATTGTAACAATAGATGAACAACTTATATCATTCAGGGGAAGATTTCCTTTCCGACAGTACATTCCATCAAAGCCTGCGAAGTACGAAATCAAGTTTTGGGTTCTTTGTGGTTTTGCAATGAGCTATGTTTGGAATATTCATCCTTATGCAGGCAAGGAACTCAAAAGTACACTTTAAAGAAAACAAGGTATGCGTGTAATTCTTGATTTGATTGTAGGGCTAGGGGTTCATAATCTAAGAACTGATAACTTTTTCACATCTTATAAAATGGGAGAAGAATTACTGGAGAAACAGCTTGCACTAGTTAGAACAATGCGCAAAAACAAGCCGGAATTATCACCAGAAATAGTAAATGTAAAAGGAAAACAAATTTTGTCATCAAATTTTTTCTTTACCAAGAATACTACAACTGTGGTGGCGACGGCGTGATGGCTGACTCACTGGCTGTCACGCCACCTACCTGAGTTCGAATTCCGGTAGGAGCACAATAGCAAATTTTTTAAAATCGTCATCACCCTTTCGGCGGGCAATGGAAAACTTCCGAAAGTCAAATTCTGCCTATGAGAAAGCTTCTCAGGAGAGCCGTTCGGAACCGGGAATAAACAGTAGGTAATGCTTAGGAGTGTAAAAATTCACAAAGTGAGAAACACAAATGAGTGTGAGAAGCTAGTCCACACCAGGCTGTCGCGCCACTTATATATTTATTTATATTTATTTATAAGAATACTACTATCGTGTCTTATATTCCGAACAAAAACAAATCGGTGAATCTTCTAAGAACATTTCATCATAAAAAGCCAGCAATAATACAAGACTACAACAAATGTAAAGGTGGTGTAGATACATTTGACAAATCAGTAAGTTGCTACACTTGCAAAAGAAAGAAAGTGGTGTTCAATAATATGGTCGTTATAACAATTTTCAACTTTCAAGTATTTTACAAATATTTTGCTTACAAAATTAGACAAAAAACTGAAACGCCCTATGTAAATGAGGTGCAAAAAATTAAGAATGAATTAGGCGAATATGAAAAGACATTTTAGATTTCGCAACACACCAAAAACGAACATTTTAAAAGCTCTCTTGCTCTCTAAAACAGAAGGATACCATATTTCGTAACAGAAACGACACAAAATATTGTCAAAATTTAAACCTGCATAGAATAATCTTATAATATATAAACATTTCTTAAAGAGCCTTGCCGGCTATAGAGGCCAAAACCCTTAAAGACCAAAATGTTACTATATGACATTAAATAAAATGAACTAAACTACTCCTATAGTTACCATGTTGTACTTGTTTATCAGCAGCAGTATATTGAATGTCTTCCAGTTTTCCATCAACATACTGCAGCAGTTTCGATTTATCAAATAGATCAGACAACTTAATCTTTATTTCATGATGCTGAAGATAATTTGTCATTCGCCCAACTATACTATCATCTCCAGATTCGATCATATTTTCCGTATCATTTACAGATATTATCTCTAATCCTGGAAATATCATCACTGGCTTGTGCGACTGATTTAGCCTTTCGACTAAACTTTCAAATATCCGCGAACTAAAACACCAAAATGATATTTTACTCTCACAATCATTACCCGATACAACACTTAACATTAACAAGGACATCCACAGAGCAATCGAATATCTTAACAAATATTTCATTATTTTAACACGTTCTGGTAGCTCCCAAATTAAACGCACAACTGAACAATATCATGATGCCAATGACAGATTTTATACTCAGTTATATTGTTTCAATCGGGAGGAGTAAATATAGTCATGGTAATGGCTTCGAAAGTACATAGTAAAAGTTTCAGAGTTAAATACGTACCTAGTATGGGAAGCAACAAACTATCAACTTCAACCACAAAAGTTGAGGTGAAAGACAAGAACGCCTATTTTCCAATTTCTTGTTCGGACTGTATCTGTTCTTCGAGTAGATAGATTTTCATTACAGTACTAACGATACCTTTTATGTCACATAAAATGTAACATGTTTTGTTTTATTTTATTTCATTTTCCTCCTTCTCAACCGTGTAAGCCTGCAATTATCTTGAATTGTGCCCTTTATCTAATTGTTAAGGTTTTATAGATATTTTTTTGTCTAATATGTGTTTTCTACCCTACGCAAGTCATCCAAAAGGGGACGAAAAAAATGAATTGGATTTAAACGCTTGATGAAGCATATAAAAGTAAAAATAGGCGGAGAATGCAAAACAGAAGGAAATATGTTTGTCTACTTGTCTACTTGTTGTTTCGATTTTTTATTATTTTTTTTATTTTTTTCCTCTCATCAAACTTATAACATATATGTATCTCAAATCATATATTTCGGGTAACCCTTAGAATCTGATATGTTTTTGAAGCAGAAAAGATTTAATAAACAAATAGTGCAGGAAGAATGATTTTATTAACAAATGAGTAGGAAAAGATCTTTTCAAACATCTGGGTAAGTTCTCAAGAAACTAACCCGATGGATTTCAAAGACAAATAAAATATTTGTTTGTAAATGAAATATGCTTTCGCATATTCGCATTGTTTAAGGCTAATGTGATAGAAATAGATAGACAGATAGTTGTGGCTTGTCAATAGATGTTACATTGGAAAATAGACAGTTTGTAAATGACAAACTCCATATTGTACCTTAACCAAAGGAGAAAAAATTTATGAAAAATTTAAAACGGGACAAAACGACAGTTTTGCTGAAACATTGTAACCCATGTTCATATTTTCATATATAGTATGTACCATCCAAATATTGCAACCGACCGAAGAATTTTTCGTTTTTTTATCGCAAACACCAGAAGGTGTCACTTTGAGCTAAACTGTTTTGGTAGCAAAAACCAATTCTGTTGAACTATCCAAGTACACGTTAAAGTGAACTCTGTTTGCTCTTTATTCAGTTTATGTCAGCACGTCTAACTAACTGTTATGAACAGATTTTGCACGGCAACGCCATTCTTTTTTGTCATTTGTCAATATTTTGTGCCATTCTTGAATTATTAAGAAAATAAAGTGCTTAAAATCCCATAAGCTTTTTTGGTTTTAACTAAATTTCTGAGATAGGACTTAAAAATACTCCTGCTAATCGTCTCAAATGTTCCCTATAGTGATAGTGAAACAAATAACGAATCTGATATGTAAATTGAAGAGGAAACCTCTGTTGGAAAGAGCAGCTTCAAAAAACGAAAACCTTTATCTAAGAGGTTTATGAATAAAATGCTGTTAACATCTGAGAAGTGTTTTGAAACTAATCCTTGTGTAAACAAAAATGTGGAAATGATAGTGCTAAAAAATTACAGGAACTGATCGTATGAACCCATGTGAACATTATTCGATAGTGGGTAATTCTGAAAGGAAAACCCCTTATTACTAAGGGCATTAAATCCAAAAGGGTGACAAGCAACTCATAAAAGCAATAATCTGTACCTTCCTCAAAACTTTGCCAAAAAAAAAGACAAAAGAAGACAAAGGCATTTCATCAAAAATGAATTTATTCAGAAAATTAAAAATACAAGCTTGTTCATCTAAATCCCTTTCAAAGTAATCCCCATCGACTGCAACACACTTATGCCACCGCTTGATCCAATCCTCAAAACATTTTTTTATATTCGGCTTTCAGTATGTCCATCGACTGTTAAAACGCGTTCCCCGTAGTGTTTTTTTAACTCGACTGAACAGAAAGAAGTCACTGGGAGCCAAATCAGGTAAATTCAGTGGCTGTTGGATGGTATTTGTTTCATTTTTCGTCAAAAAATTACGAATAATGATGGCACTGTGCGACGGTGCGTTATCATGGTGCAAATTCTACGAGTCTTCTGCCTACAATTCTGGTCTTTTTCGGTTAATTGCTTCAAGCAAAGGTCTCATAAGGCACAAATAATACTCTTTGTTTACTGTCTGACCTTCTAGCAAAAATTCATGATGCACTAAACCGCTGTAATCCATGAAAACCATGAGCATAGCCCTTTTTTTTTTTTGACTGAAAATGATGTGTTTTTTCTTTGGTCTCGGCTCATTTGGTGAACGTCATTCACTTGCCTGATGTTTGAATTGTGTGTAAACCCACGTCTCGTCTCCAGTAATGATCCTTTTGATGAATGTGGGATCGGCTTCAATCTTGCAAATCATCTCTTTTGCGACGTCAACACGGTCTCCTTTTTGCATGAAATTATGGTTTTTTGGCACCAACTTTGCTGCTACACGACGGAAACCCAAATCATTAACCAAAATGTCTTGGACGGATCCATAGGCAATGTTCAAGTCCTGAGTTATCTTTCTGATGGTTAATTTGCGGTTATTGACCAACATTTGTTGTACTTCATCAATGTTTTCGTCGGTTTTCGATGTCGATGGTCTGCTACTGCGTTCATCATCTTCGATTTAGTCGCGACCACTTTTGAATCGCTCATGCCACTGGTAAACGACCGTTTTCTTTAGAAAATCGTTGCCAAAACACTTTTCCAATATTTCCAATGTTCGCGCACCGTTAAATCCGTTTTTTACACAAAAATTTAATACAACTTCGTTATTGCAAATTTAAATCGGTAACACAAACAAAGATAGATCTACTTTTGCAAATGTCAAGCTATGATGCTAAGATTCAGAGGGAATATCAACAACAGACGTATTAACTTAACAAAAAAAAAAAAAATTATCAAGGTGGTATTACAATGAAATCGTTTACAAAAACGGCACATGAAATGGCTTCTGCGGGAAGAGGAGATGCAATGAAATTTGCAGTATTACATTTAAATGCTTAACTTTGGTAGATCAGCGAAAGGCTCAACTCAACTAGCTTAGACATGATTGAGTGCAGAAATCGAGCCCTTTTGCTTATAATATACAAAAAAAAAAAACTAACATGTTTCCTATAAAATTCAACATTTATCGATTACCGTTAAATTGCGTTTCCCTCAATAATTGCTTACATCATCACCTAGGCACGGTTAAGGTTCGAGTATGTAACAACTCCTTCCTTAGAGATAATCGTAAAAAAACTTCCTAGAAAAGCTTAATTTTGTACCTCCTTCGTTCTTTTCAAGCATTACTAACCACTTCTACTGCCACTCTCTTGGACAAATATGAATACAAAAGCAGACAACAGAAGTCTTCACAAAAAAGTGTAAGCATTAACGATCAAAAGTTCTATTCTATCACGAAGGCGATGATTCTAAACTACTTAATGTTAAGTTTCTCCTTACCAAAGATTCCTTTTATCAGATTTTGTTTGACTCGGATGAGCGTTTAACGAAAACTACGCTACCGAGGTGCACCCCTCGTTTCTAAGCTCCACGTGTTCCTTCTTCGTTAAGGGCAAGGTAGCCTTGAATAGCCTCTTCTTTCCGATAAGAATCTGTTTTACGCAGTTTTAAAGCAGCACTTCGAAAAATTCAAGTATATTTCGAGATTATCGTTATAGGTCCACCTCGTTTACCAATAAATCGACAGAGCGCCTTGAACAAATCACCAGTTAATAGATTCATTGTTAACTTTAGGTGCTGTGCATTGCACAGATGAGAATTTAAAGATGTGAAGATAGCAATAGCATTACAGCAATTCGACCTTTAACGAGCGCTGTCGACCTCATACAAAGAATTGGTTCCCTTTATCCAAACTGAAATTGGAAAAATTTGAACTGAAAAGACTGTACCTCATCTTTTGGATCTTAAGCCACCAACCAGACAGAGAAAACATAGTTGCATGTCTTTTCGACACCGATCAGCTGAACTAATCACCGCCAGAGTCGATCCTAGCTTATTTTTCGATTGTATTTGGATCTACATCCGTATAAAATTCTAGCCTTACGCAAAATTGAAGGCGGACGACCATAGACAACGCAGTGAGTTCGCTAATCGCTCGCTGGAAATGTTGGCCGGAGATCCGGATCCTAAAAAGTAGTTGCCGGCAATTCTGAAGAAAAACTTCACTACTGTCCTGCCAGTGGCCTTTATATCCAAAACCAGGCAAACAGTAAGTCACACTTTTATATCGAAAAGATGACAACACACTCGACAAGACATTCAAACCAATTAGTCAGACTTCTATAATATTGAAAAACATGGATAGAATGATTGCGCTTCAGGTGCGCAAAGGTTTTTTGTGGATGGATCCCCTATTGAAGATATAACACGCCTCCCAATACGGAAGATCCTGCTAGGGTGCACTTCAATATTTGAATAGAATATATTCCAAGGCGCAGATAGTAACATACTAGAGGGTTTGGTAGGTAAGTAAAAATGGCTTTTGAAAATACCAACCCACTTAGGCCTATTGGCCAATTTTGATGCAACGTACTTAAATGTAAATTCGATAAAAAAATATTATTAGTTTTTTTTTTTTTCGCACGAAGCCATATCACTGCTATCATAGTGGTACATCTTAGTTTCTCCTGAAAAAAAATTTAAAAAAAAACATTCCCAGAGTGATGATAAAGGAATGTTGATATATCTCAGATAGATACTCCTCACAGACTCTACAATAAAAAGATGTCTTTAAATATATTTCACCAGATTTGTGGTCCATGAATCACCAACTAACTGTAGGGTGATTCATCGTGAGGTTTGATTAATGTAAAATAAAATACATAAATTTAAAAGTAAAGTTAAAATTTTTATTATCGATTAAGAGAACGATTCATAGCATCTACTTTTTGAAATAGATATTATGTAAATGTTGGCTAAGATCACGTCTGAGGGGATTCATTCGAAAGGTCTAATTTTGGGCGACTTGCTCGAGCATAGCGACTGGTATCTTGCAGATAACACGAGTAATGTTGGCTTCCAAAGCGTCAATCGTAACTGGCTTATTCCTGAGAAAATAGTTAAAAATTGTGATATCGCACGATCTATGAGGCTAATGAACTGTAGCAAAACGTTAAATTAAGTGCTCGCCAAAATGATTTCTCAACATCATCACTGAACAAAATTTCAAGATAAAGCATCGGATTTTCATTGAATTTTTCCAGAGCCCATTCACTGAAAATATGACGCAAATTCAAGTCGCCTGACTTCAACTCTTGCACAAGTTGAATTTTGTATGCTTTTAGGCCGAGATCCTCATGTAAAATACGCCAAGTTGTCGAATAAACCAAACCAAGCTACTGAGAACGACGACGAATCAATTCGTCACGTATTTCGCGTACACTCTCAGCTACAGCTGCTATAGTCTTTTCACTACCTGCTGGATGTGGTCTAACCGATCAAGTGTTATCCACTAATGTAAACTGGAACTCAAATTTGCGAATGGTTTTGTGTTCAGTAGGTCGATTATGCACACCGTAAGTTCCTTGAATCGCACGAAAAACACTTAATGTAACTCCAATTTAATGTTACTCCAAAGAAAATGGTCTAAACCAGTTAAATCCCATTGACAGGCGAACTTCGTCCTCAATAAATCGATTGTGGAAAATGGCAATTGCCACCGTCCTATTAGAACCACATATCTTCCACTCCTGTATGTTAAAAAAAATAATAATAATAATTGAATAACATGCGACGAAAGCAGGTCACCTTTTATTTATTTGTAAAAGAGAGCGTGCAATTAAATATTATTCAAAATTATTACTCACTTAGTATTTTCAGTATTTTTATTACAGTATAACAACGACATTTATAATAGAATATTTAAATCTTTAAGCTATAAATGTGATATATGTAATTAATAAGTGATTTCAGATTAAACTAAAATTACAATTCTTTTCTCAATAAAGTAAACTTTAAGTAAGTAAACAATTTTTATAAGCTTTCTTGAACTATTAAATAAAATGCCATATTTGTGTGGTGTGAAATTTATATTCAGTATTCTTGCTAGTTGTCTGCTATATTGCGAAAGAGAGTTTCACAAAAGTTATTTGTATTATAGAGTCGTCTTATATATATTAAGGGAGTACTGTCGTTCGGTAACTTGATAAGCAACACGAGGTACAATTAAACTTAAAGTTCAACCTTAATGCGAAAACCTTAATTTATCATATAAATATTGGGGCTGTTATTTGATTATAATTCTGTGTAAATATTTAATTGTGCAGTATTTAAAATATCGGTCAAATGTGCAACCAAGAATTTTCTTAGCATATTCATAAGGCGCCAGTACAACAAAAAATTTCGCAGTCATACGTTATTAGAGGATTGAACAGGAGCTTCGAGATTTCTAAGACATCCGTATATTTTTCCTACAATAATACAATACAATACAATAAAATACAATTTTGTATTGAAGCAAATACCAAGATTTTTGGATTTGTTTACAAATTCGATAGGTTCATTACCAATGTACATAGATTGAAGGAATGTTGATAAGGGGTAACGGATTTCTATTTATGAAAAGACACTTTGTTTTTCTTGGGTTTAGCTGCAGAATGTTTTCATCTGCCCAGCAATGAATACGTTTTAGGTCAACATTAAATTTCAAGGTAACATAATGTAGTCATTTATTTAAAAGTGATGCGTTGTTTTCCTACTGGATGGTGTACTGTTACCATCCGATCGTGTGATCTGCTCGAAACGGCTTTATTCCCATAAACACCACAAGTCTTATTTTCTTGATAAAACCCCTTCAGAATTTCATAAAAAATAAAAAAAAAATTTAATAAAGAAATATTGTAAATACATATATAAAAAAATCAGTTTGTGTGAAAACTAGTACAGGAAACCTTATCACTGCGACGGTTGTTTTAATTTATTTTTTCTCTTCGATAAATTTTTGTGTGTAAGTGCTTAAGAAGAGTGGGTACAGTTTTTAGAATCCGCTACCGCGGCTGTACTAAAAGCCATGCTAAGGAGCCTAAAGCTGCCATCAAGTGGTACTAAAGCAGAGCTCAAGATCCAAATTCAGGAGGATCACCAAGTGAAGAGCACTCTCAAAGCTTAAATAGATCTTGATATTGTCGGCAAACTTGTAGAAATTTGAACTTTTAATACTTTTGGGAAGATCGTTAATAAAAATTGCGAAAAGTAAGGGACCTTAAATGGATCCTTGTGGAACACCTACTGAAGTTGCAATATAATCTGACACAGCATTTCTTATATGAACTACTTGTTTTCTTTCAACCAGATAGGACCATATGTGACTAGCGGCTGATGTAGACAAATTATAGAAGTTTATCAGTTTTGATACAGTTAGATCATGATCAACGATGTCAAAGGCCTTGGAAAATCTAGAAAAGCGTTAAGGGTAGTTTTTTTTTTGTCTTTTTCAACTCTCATGTGCAGCTGTGGTGTTTCCGAAATCCAAACTGGTAGGCGCAAACAACTTGTTCTTGTTGAAGAAAACTTGATATTTTATAGTGTATAACTTTTTCGAATATTTTCTACCATAGACTTCAAGTTACTTCCTACACCTAATTCTCGTAAGTTTCCCCAAAGTGTTTTAGTTGGAAGTTTATGATCGAAGTGCTTAGCATAATAGCGAAGTTTGGCTTCTTTAATCCTCGAGCTAACAATCGATAACTGTCATAGTATTCGGAAATCCGAAATCGTTTCCATTTTTGGAATTCAGCACCACGCTTGAGGTAAACCACTTGATGTTAGAATATTTGACAGTTTTCCTTTTTAGAGGAACATATTTATTGAAGAGCTGTTAAACTATGTAATGGGGAAATTCAACTTGGGCATCGGCCGGTGTTTCAAAAAATACGCCATGCCAATCAAGATCAAAGAAGGTTTTGTTCAAGTTGCTACACATTTAGATTTTTAAAGTCCCTGAATGTATAAATCGATGGTTTGCAACTAGTGACTGGATTAAAAGTGGCAAAAATGAGGTCATGTCTAGAAAAAAATCAGAAGTAGAAAAGCAGAAAGGTAGAGAACAGTCACTGATTATAAAAATGTCCAAGAGTGTGCTGTTGAAACCAGTAAAGTGCGTTGGAATCTATAAATTTACAACATCAAGGCCAAACACTTTAATGGATTCAATAGAAGGTGACGATCTTATATATTCAAGAATATAACAATTAAAATCTTACTTAGGTGAAGCCATACTTCGAGGTCAACCTGAGCCTTAATTGACAAGCCGCTCTAGTTAGCCCGGTTTTTACGTAATTGCCTCCAGTTGTGCACTTCTGGTTGGCTGAGCCGCCACCTAAGGTGAGGTCTCTCTATACTGCGTTGTAACTCCGGGTTAGATTCGAAGACTCTATGGGCCGGAACATTGATATCATTAGTGTCCGTTAGCTCTACATGTCCCACACCATCCCAGGCGACTTACACGATGTTTTCTGACTAGCGATATCGCTGTACAGCTCGAATTGTTCACATAGCTGATGCCAAAACTAAAAATGGCTTTATATAGCTCGTCTCTATAAATGCTCTCATATGCTTCCTTAAAACTAATGAAAAGTCGGTGGGTATTGATTCTGACTTCTTGAGTTTTTCCACGACCTGCCGGAGTAAAAATTTGACTGGACTTTCCTGGTCTGAAACCGAATTGAAACAGACCAATCAAGTTGTTTCAGAAGTAAACAGATTATGGCAGATAGGATCTTGTATCCAATGTTGAGGAGACTTTTCCTTTTTTGTGGATCCTCTCCACAAAGTTATTTTCAGCAGCTTTAAATACATCGGCCAACAAGTCGTCAGGTCCAGCTGCTTTGTTGGATTTCAACTTAGACATTGCTGTCTTTACTTCGGTTGATCTGATGGACAGAATTTTCGGCCATCAATACCAAATTTGAATTATCTAGTTTGCCTTATGGTGGAATGCTGCGTGTATTCGTTGTTATACAGTCTGAACAAAAGCTTTTCCATATTCATATCACCGACTATGACTCTTCTACAAGGTTTCTTTCTTTATCTCTACAGGCTTATCTTGCGTTGATAAGTTCTTTTTACCTATTCGTAAAATGTCCATATGTTGTTCATGGAGTACAACATTTCAAATCTATGATCGCGCGCTTCTGGCGCCACGCTTCTTGTTTAGCAGCATGCTGGTATTTTTCATCAAACCAGTGATTTTTCGCTCTGTTTTTTGCCAGATAGCTTCCGTTCCTGAGGTTCACATTCACTTAAAACTATAATGTAACCTAGCCATCTTAGCCGCAATATCCGAGCTTTCTGACGTGTTCGACATTGCTGTATTTCCCATACATGTAGATCGCTGTTGAAACACTTTCTCCATTCTTCATTGATGCAAACTAGACCGAGAATTACCTTAAAAAACTTTTCTCTCGAAGAGCCCCAGAGCATTTTCATCCGCTTCCGCCATTGTCCACCCTTCTGGACCGCAAATCAGGAATGGGATGATTGGTGTTTTATATACTACTATTCAATTGCCTTCTAAGCCCAATAGTGTTGTGATCGGAGTTGACGATGGAGCGGAGGTAGATAAAGTCCCTTGTTGCCTTAATTCAAGTACTTTGTTTTGACTGCTAAAACTACCTTTACGGCTTCTTCTTCTTGAGAGCTCGCTGTGTTCTTGGAATTATATCGATGTCATCTGTGTACGCGAGTAACTAGACAGCCTTTTGAAAAATAGTGCCTCTAGAGTTGACTTGTGAGTTTCGGAAAATTCTTTCAAAACCGATTACGAAAAATCACGTGACAACGCAGTGCCTTGCTTAAGTGTTTTTTTTTTTTTTTTTACATTTAAGGTCTTGACGGAGCAGAGTGCATTCTATATCATAATCCAGCATAATCAAAAAAGCTTAGGAGGGCTTCCGTAATATACATTTTTATGTATATTGAGTTCGTCCCTATAGGTGCTGCCATATGCGGCTTTGAAATCAATGAAAATGTGTTTTTTAACAATTTGGAGCTCTCGGGTTTTTTCGATGATCTCTTGTAATGTGAAAATTTGACCTCTGGTGGCATAAGTCACACTGATTGTTCCTAGTCAGACTGATGGCGAAAGTTTTCACAGAATACGACAATCAGGATTTTGTATGCTATATGCGATGTTAAAGAGATTTATTCCCCTGAGGGTTTACTCGTCGGGCATACTTTCGTCGACTCAGATCCAATCATAGGTTAAGTTAGGAAATACGGGATATATAAGTCCCTAAGGGACAAGCATACACGAAGGCCTAATGGTCTATTGTGGTTTCATGTTGATATTGTAATGCTGGGTCCTAACTAGCATGTGTTGGCTGAAAATCAGCCAGATCTTTTAACAAATCTAATGAGATCTAACAGTTTTGCCTTGCTAACGTCTTCAAGTTCTTTAGGTGTTTGGCACGGCGTATTTGAAGGTTATGGTAGTCATGCAGAAAGTATGTGATACTAGTAGTCTCTATTTCTCTTGTCAATAATCTTGAGAAGAGGTTCATTTTCTGCTGGCCATTCTGATATAAGGCAGTGGGCAGTTAGGACACAGGAAGTGATAGCAATACGGATGTGTTTTTTTGTTAAGTCCGAGGAGGGTACGTGTTCTCCTGCTGTCTAGATTGGGCCAAAGGGAGCGTAATGAAGATCCATGTTTTGTTTAATCGTTTACATTTTGCTTTTGAGGTTTTCAATTGCTAGATTTATGTTGTTGTGTGTATTACTCCAGAGGCGCCTTCTCTAACTAGTTCACCCACTTCTTCATTCTCTTTCACTTTTGTGCGCCCAGATACTCAGCAGATATCCACTCGGTAGGATTCGCAGAATCTACTTAGAGTGTGACGACTTTGTTGTTCCACTACTGATTTGATGGTTTCACTTGCCGAAGCTTTTGTGACTTCATGACTGTCCACAAAGATAGAAATCTCCGAGGAATCAAGTTTCATGAGTAGTACAGCCTTTGCAGCCTTAAGAATCCAATTAACCTGCTGTTATGCCATCGGGTCCAGTAGTTTTATACTTGAAAACTACTGTCCTCGCTTCATCTTGGTCGGCCGAAAAGAAATATTGCCGCAATCACTGTTTAACTATCCACATTAACAGTCTCCTAAGAAGTTACTTTCTCCATCCTTGCAGGTTTCTGTGCGAGACTTACAGCCTAGTCATGTTTGATTAATTTTTTAATAAAACTTCTGAATTTTATTCTTCAGTCGGTTTCTCCTTCTAAGGACTCGATCCAGTGCTTTTTTGTTCTCCTTTTTGTTTTTTTTTTTTTTTTTCTTCCGAGGAGCCTAAGTCCTTCCCATCCTTTGTTTACGTAGAGCTCGCAGCCCCTCTCGTACATCTGTATAGCTCCTTATAAATTGTTAAATTTTTCCCTGTTATTTAACATAATTAATTATTTGGCATAAGCTGCTTACAAAGTCATAATTCGCCTTTTAAATTATTAGTTAATACGCAAAAGAATAAATCCCTTTAGATCAAAAAACCTTTTAAACACAAGACATAGGTAATCGGTATTCCTTTTTCAGTGGACCCATTTCCTTGACTTTTCGCCTCTTTTCGATTTCATGCCCTGGTCTGTTGAAGCACTTTCACAGAAATAAATTCCACTTGACTTGTTTTCATTTGATCTTGTGAACGAGCCCATCTGTCCAACTGATTCAATTCAGTGTTCCAGCTTTACTACAACCTACAAGATGGTCATAGTCGTATCGTTGTACCAATGTGTATCCATTCGTACTTACAGACGTGTTCATTTCAGGACATAACCAGACCGTAAAATATTAGCTTCATTCTACATCCATCCACACCAGGTAACCTACAGTACAATTCTCTGCTTTTCGGTTGGAAATCGCCTTCTTTTTGTAGTCGAATTCGATCAAGTTTCAAGTGCAAATTCAAAACCATTAATCATCAATGATTTGCCTTATTTTATTATTTTTTTATTTTTTTTTTCTGATACCATCCACAAAGCAAGATATAAGGTAATAGACCGTGGAGTTATCTTGTCAGCATTATTGTCTGTCTTATTGTTTTATTAAGTACAGCTACTTGGGCGATAAATGCCTCTGAAATAGCTAATGGTTCGTCGTCACTTATTCTTTCAATGGTAGACATGCCACTCATTGTTTGTATTTTTGCAGAATCTCTCTTTAAGAAAATCCAATTGATGTATCTCCTCATAATAACGTGATGGTATTTCATGCTTTAAATTGGCAGTATCAAGCTCTGTAACTGTAAGAGTAAAAGAAAAAAGTGATTATGATGAGAACTTCTTGACTTGGTGTTGTTTTGTTTGTCAGAGGAAAAAAATTGCTTTTTTAAGTACTTCTTGGGATAATTTCGTAGATTATATCTGGCCAAAAAATTTGTTGGAATAAAATATTCAGTTGTGATTATGGATACAAATGCTGAGCTGTTTGTGGTAGCTTTCGCTTTAGTACGAAATTATAGTAAATAATGATACCAGATAGAATCACAGAGCTTTCATACATAATCATTTTTAAGTGGATTTCACAATGAGTTTGGTAGAGATTTAAGTAAGAGTATGTTCTGAGTTTTCTTAAGATTTTCTCTAATAAGGTCCAAGTATTACTTTAAAATTTATATACATATAATCCGCTTAGTACGAGATAAAATTTTAGATTGTCCAAAGCACTAAAACTCAAGATGAAGGAAATTGTGAAGAAGATTTAGTTCAAGGAGGGAGATAAGTACGAGTACTTCGAATGAAATCGAAAATAATGAGGTTTGAGTGTATGGAATATTGATTCGAAATAACTATAAAAGATATAGTTGGTCGGAAGGAACGGTAGCATGGGAATTTAGAAAAGAAGAGATGCTCAACTGACGGACCATGGAAATGTCTGCCAAGCATAGTATACTCGTATATATCCCCCTGCATTCGTAAGAAGTTTTCAAGTTAAAATGGATGGAATAGAACTCGAAGACCAGACAAAAGAAGAAGACGTTGAATGTTCTTCGGCATGTGTACCTAAACAGAGAGCGAACAAAGGTATTTCAGAAGATTCTGATCATATGAGAGTTGGGAAATTCTTTAAATCACAAGGAACCAATTGTTTTTGTTCATCCTGGGGAAAATAATATCGGATTGGAGGCGGGTTGCACTTCATGATAAAGTATTGGGTATGTAACTTAATTCGTGCGGTTTTTTTTTTTCAAAATTTGAACGTTTATTTAAGAAAAACATGTACAATAGTATTATTCAAAGTATAACCTATCTGAAGCTATGACTTTTTCCCATCTTTCAGGCAATTTGTGGATCCCATCCCAAAAGAACTGCGCCGGCTTGGCAGCCAAGAATGAATCAAGCCAATTTTTGATATTCTGCTCTGATGTATTTCGGTAAGGGGGTTCTGCATCGACCGGAACAAATGGTAGTTAGAAGGGCAAGATCCGGGCTATAAGGGTAAGACTTCCAATCCACTGTTTTCCAAATAGTTCTTTACCGGAATAGCAACGTGGGGCCGAGCGTTGTCATGATGGAAAATTATTGCCTCGCATCTCGTCGCATATTCTGGGCGTTTTTCGGCTACTGCTCTCTTCAAACGGATTAATTGTGTTCGGTAGCTTTGTCCATTGATGGTTTCACCCGGTTTTAGTAGCTCATAATACAGCACACCCATCTGATCCCACCAATTAAAGAGCATTACCTTCGCGCCATGGATATTAGGCTTTGCCGAGTTTCACATATGATTTTTTGCGCTTGGGGTTGTCGTAATAAATCCATTTTTCACCACAGGTAACAATCCGATGCAAAAATGACTTCCTTTTGTGGCGTTCCAGCAGCATTTCGGACATTCAAAACCGCCTTTCGACGTCTCTCGGCTTGAGTTCATGTGGAACCCAATTTCCTTGCTTTTGAACGTTTTTGAAATGGCTGCTTGAGTGACACCCAAAGATTCTGCGAGCTCTTCTTGTGTTTGGCAACAATCTTCATAGAGTAATGCTTCCAATTTTTCATCTTCAAACTTTTTTGGCTGCCCAGGACGTTCATCGTCTTCCAAGCCAAAATCACCACTTTTAAATCGTGCAAACCACTTTTGGCACGTTCGCTCAGCTAGGGCATATTCACCATAAACTTCCACTAAAATACGTTGACTTTCGGTAGCAGTTTTCTTCATATTAAAGTAATGAAGAAGAACTCCCCGCAAAAACACTTTTTCAGGCACAAAATTCGACATATTTGAGTAAAAAAAAATTATTGTTGTTTACGCTTCAAATGAATGTCATATACTGAAATGACGTACAATGACGTAAAAGTCACGCCATCTCTTAGCAAACCGCACGAAAAGTTATAGACCCAATACATAATATCTTCGTATTTAGTGAGTGTGCTTTTTGACAAATAGATTTGACAAATTTGGTATCATACGCTTAAAGAGAAGGGTTGAGATTTGAAAAACCTTATCAAGATCTTTTATAATTAGGATGACATTACTGACTTGTGAGCAATATAGGTCTGGATGGCCTTGTCTAAATCCTTACCATTTTCGAGGTCGAACAAGGTGAGGAACACCAATTCAATTGACTCGAACTGCAACTTTTTAAAATGCTATAATTTTTAACTTTTTGATAAATTTCATTGTGACAAAGCAAAAAATGTTGGAAAACACATTAATTTTCAAATTGTATCAGTAGTTTTTAATATGTCAACCTTTGGTGCGAATAAGGGCCTTGAGACGGCCGAAGAAAGCATCGCATGCTGCACGCAAGTGGCTCTGCGGTATTTTGGCCCATTCCCGGCGAAGTGCTTGTTTGAGGTGGTCCAAAATTTGGTAGTTTTTAGTGCCAACCTTCGCCTTCGAATCACTTCAGACAGAGAAATCCAACGGATTTGCATCCGGAGAATTTGCAATCCATTGTGTCGAAGAAGTGAAGTGTGGAGCATTGTTTTTTAACCAATCTTGGTTGACACGCGATTTGTGAAATGTCCACGGTCTCCGACCAAAGTGATTGTTTGCCCAAGGCTTCAATACTGCCTCTAAGGCAGTTTGACGGTTTACGATCGCATTAATTTTGACGCCACGGTCCAAAAATACGAGCGGACAGCGACCATTGGCGGTTATGGCGGCCCAAATCATTACCATCGGTGCTGCCTGCTTTCTGTTGGCCGTCCGAAGGTGTAAATTTTCAAAGGCTCTCTCTGGCAAGTAAACTCGGTCATTTTGTTTGTTGACATATTGCTCGATAACAAATGGCGTTCCAACGATATGTTGAGCTCAGGAGTCATTTTTCTTCCACTTCGACGCGGATTTCGCTCAATTCAAGCCTTCACTTTCCGAACCATTTCTGCTGTTGCTGCAGTTTTTTTATGACCACCTCCATGGCGTTCTGCAACGCTGCTAGTATCACGGTAACGAACTATGGTTCGAGACACAAATTATTTATTCCCGTTGAGGTGCTGGAGATCTCTAACGATAGCTACTTGTGGTTTTCCAGCCAAATATAAAGCAAACACACTATCACTTTGAATTCCATCGCGGAATATCGAATCAACACAACTGAGACGCAAATCGTTTGAAAGGCTTGTAAATAATAAAAATTATCTGTCATGTGTCAAAATTTGAGCTCACTGTCATGAACGATTTGGAAATTATAACAGTCTGAAGTTGGTTGCAGTTCGAGTCAGTCAGTTGTGGTATTTAATTTATCTTTCAAGAAACCAGAAGATGGCTAACCCTCCCAACCCCTCTAGACGGGTTAAAGGTTACGATTTGATTTTTTGTCCTACCAGGTAAGCTTAACCTCTAGTTGAAATATTGATCTGTGTGGATATTGATAACTGTAGTACGTTTCATATGCAAGCTAAGTTTGTTCCAAGTCCAACACGAATTTGATTTATAAAAAAAAATCTAATTTTCAATAGTGAAAAAAGTTTTGCGCTATGAAGAATTTTTATACAATCTATCAGAGTTTTCTTGAGCCCGTTTTGAGGCAGGCTCAGGCAGTAGAGCGTACATTTTTCTTGTGAGTTGTTACTGAAGCAGTTCTTTTGTCAGCAAGCAATGTCAACTGACGAAATAGCTGAATTGATGAAGGCTGTTTTGAGCTCTGAAGACACTGACGGTGAAGATGATTTCGACGATGACGACAATGCTGACGATCTAAATTTTATTTTCTCAGAAGACGAATTGTTGATTGATGAATTTAAGTTCAACGTAAACAAATAGATATGCCATACCAGTCATCAGGCAGTAAAACAGGCTCATCGCGATCCCTATGAAACCATTTGAATTTGGCTTCATGTGGCAAAACCCTAAACAAACTCCATGGTGAAACACCCAATTTCATTTGCAAAAGCCAATAAAGTCTCTATAGTCTGTGCTAGGTTTTCGAAAAAGTATTTCCCTTAAATTTTTTTTTTGATTACATGATGTTGTCTCCCATGAGTGAGTATGTGTGTAATGTCTTCAACTTGCAGCTTGCAGATCATCGCAGAATCTGCATAAATCCGTATCTGACGATTCGAGTTTTTTTTGCGTCTTTCTGCTGTACACAGTGTCCTTCTATGATTCCTATCGCTGTCCTAAGCTTATCCCTGTTTAATTTTAATAACTTTCTAGATCTTTTGCCGTCAAAAAGCGGCCAGAGACTTGATGGACAGTCTTTGTGATTTTTTCCTTGATAGTGCCTTTCACTATGCAAAGAAGTGGTTTAAAGTCTGTAACCTCACTATTGTATAGTTGCCTTCATTTTCTTACAAGTCATCCACTTGTTCATTTCTTTTAATACCGCAGTGTCCTGGCACCCAGCACAGTCTTGTCTGGTTCTGACTGCATAGTGTCTGAGCACTATGCGACAGCCCCTAACTGTATCAGAGTTTATGTTGGTTGATTCCATTGCCTTGAGTGCGGCCTAGTTATCGATGTAGACTACCGATATCTTTTTCGGATACCGATCTCATCTGCATCTGACAGCCAGAACCTCTGATTAGAAGACACTGCTTGATTCCAGTAGTCTTATAGGCACACTTATTCTGAGTCTTCTGAGAAGATATCAGAACCTGTTCCTTCCTCTGTTTCCGAGCCATCTGGGAAAATTTCACTTTCATTTGACCTGATTAGTGCATATTTCTCCCACTTCGAATATATTATATCACACGGGATGGCGATGTCGACCAAGGAAGCAATTTCATACTTTAGAATTGGATTGCCTGGTAGTAACTCCGCTAGAACCGTATCATGTCCGATATCACTGCTCTTGAAGTATCCCAGGTTAATTTTCCAGAAAGTTTTTGATCTGTAAATCAAAAGCTGTTAGGTGCAGAAAGGTGTCGTAGGGGTGGTACGGAAGGCACTTGTATGGCTTTGGAAGCCGTTCTTTGAACAGCTGCTAATTTTCCTAAACCGTTTTCTTTTCTTTTTTGTTTTCTACCATACTAGTGCGCCGTATGTAAGTATGGGACTTACCATCATCGTATACAGCCAGTACACCATATCAGGTTTTAAGCCCCAAATTTTTCTTTTGCGGATTTGATGATTTTGATTCTTTCCATTACATTTAGATACCAATTCAGTTTCTTGACTGGAATCACACCCAGATACTTCGCGCTATCCGAAAGGGACAGTTCCACTCCGTTGAGTTTTAGGAGTCTGAATTGCAGTATCTTGTGCTCTCTGGTAAACAAAAACCAGTTTCGTTTTGGAAGGGTTGGCATTGAGACCACAGCTTTTTGCCCAAATGCTGATTATCTTCAGGGCAACCTCCATAATCTCTCTTAAAATATTTAATTATTTTCCCTGCACTATTATGACCACGTAATCTGTACTGTACCCATTATACTGAGATTTTTGAGGATGTCATTGAAAACCAGCACCAACAGGAGTGGCGATTTGACTCCCCCTGAGAAGTTTACCTGCTTACGGACATTCCAACTGAGCTTTGCCCAATGGAACTACCTACAAGCATGTTGCAAACTCAGTTTGTAATGCCGTGTTCAATGCTCCTTCAATATCGAGGAAGCTCACCATCGCAAACGCACCGAAGTGTACACTCTTCTCTATTAAGGTGAGAGATTCGCAGTATATTTAAAGCCCTTTCTGACTTTCTAACTGGGTACTTCAATTGTTCCTACATTCGTAGTATTCATTCCATGAACTGTCACTTCTGAAAAGCTTCTCCCAATTATAAAGTTTCCTAACCTCTTTCCCCGAGGGTGCAACATCTTAGAAAACAAAGACAACATCAAGAGCAACAAAAGCTCAGATGTGGTTACGACGATAGGATTTGCTGGAAAACCAAGCGCACCGAGGAAAGGTTTAAAATTCACCTTTCATACTATGCCTCCGTCAGGTTCGAATAATGGACTCAGAGAGGAGGTTAGTGAAAGCAGGAACTCAAACGAACCTTCTGCCAGCCACACAACAGCAACACCTTTGACATCAGGCTACCCTGTAAGGGCGCATTAACCCAAGGGTTCCTATAATGCATGAAATACATTCCGAAGAATCCCTGTCAGTGCAACAAATTCAGAAGATAAAAAAATGTGTACTGATCGAGGTGAACAAAGCCGACAACAACTGTCCCATATCTGTCCATTACTTACCACGACACAGAGAGAAAAGACTGACTCATGTCAACGGTAATGAAGATAAAGCCATGTCCAGAAGCCAAACTCCGTACAATTTAGGGAAGTGAAATCTCCAAACTATACACCTGTATTACCTTCCTTCCAGACGATGATAAAATGCCCAAGGAAGTCTACCTCTAAAGGACCGCCAAGCAGAAGCCTTCCATTTTCACCAAAGGTTGGCGTTTTCTCAGGATCTCAAAGGAAAGGAGCGGAGGTGTGGCATTGATTTTCTCTATTGACGAAAGGTCCAAGAAATTCTTGATGGACCAAAAGTGCAAGCTATTTCTTAACTTCTTGCATGTACAGATCGGCATCAAAGCATTAATATAACTAGGATCACGTAGACAGGTAAAAGGACTCTCAAGGGAGTTATTATATGACTCCACCAATCCTGGAATGATCCCTCTGGAATTACCAACAAGGATCTCGAAGCTGCAAAAGCTAAGCTGTATACCAATACAGGTAAGACAGAAGCTGATATATGCTTAGCTTACCTGCCCGGTGACTCCAGTGACTTGGACATCCTGCCACTGAAGGGATTGGTGGACTACTGTGCTAAAAAGAATTTATTAATTCAAATAATTTACAAATTCTGAACCATGGAAGCAACCCTCTTTTTATAAACAACATTAGGACAGAGGTCCTAAGTCTCACTCTATACACTAACTTTATAAAAAAAAATCATGAAGAACTGAGGTGTTTCATCCGAAGTCTCAATGTCAGACCATCGCCACATCGTATTAGACCTTGAACTAGGTACTATTACATCTGAAAAATACAGACAACCCAAATTTACAGACGGCAACTCATGGAAAACCTGAGTAGATGTAACCCAAACATCAGTTTTATAGGCAAAACTGAGGTAACCCCTGATAATCTCAATCTGGCAATCACTACTGACTTTCATCATTCTTGCCAGAAAAACAGAAAACAGGCAATCGACTTGTGGAAAAAAAAAAAATAGCGCTCAGAACATAGACCAGAAAGCTCTTCTACGGGGCAAAACCACGTACAACCAAGAAATTAAAGAGAGAATCGTAGAGAAATTTCTGTCATATAATCGATGATACTAGTTGTGCCGAAGTTGTGAGGAAGTTGTGCCCGCATTGGCTCTCTTGGGTCAATGGAAAAACCTGATAGTATATACGCTGAAAACGGGCTACAAACTCTTTAGATTTTAGCCGACACACACTAAGACTCGACAGCAGTTCCAGAAGCCCAAGAAAACTCTCCCCGGAGAACAATAAATAAGACCGAACAGGACTGGAACAAAGCAAAGGAAATCCTCCATGAAGGCAAAATAATTTAGGAAATCAACACTTTTCAACCCTTTTAATCCTCTGGTGAGGATGTAATATTTCTAGCTTTACTACAAAAGGGCATTCTACAACTGTTACTTGTACTAATCCTCACTACGCGTGAGGATATTTAACAAAAAAGTGGAAAGAGGTTGCTGTCAAATATATACCTAGGGTAGAAGGCAGACCGTCTTAACTACCAAAGTCATATAGACCAATCAGCTACACTTTCTTTTTTTTCAAAAACTATGGAAAATATGCCTGACAGACTTATCAGAGACGGAGCACTCCAAATAAACCCCTTTCACTAATATCAATATGCCTATCAACCTGAAAAATTCAACCACATACGCCCTACAAAATCTTTGCAAAATCTCTCAGTGATAAAGAGATAGCGGTCGGTTGTTTTCTCGATATAGAAGTAGCTTTCAACAACTTAGAATTCTTCCAGATATACCATATAGAGGCATTCAAAACATGGAAGTTGACGACACCACATGTAAATGGACAAAACGTATGCTAGAGGATAGAACAAATAAAACCTCATTAGGCAGCAATAAACTCAGGTTGATAGCTATGAAAAGATGCCCTCAGGTAGGAGAACTACCATCTCTACTACATAATCAAAGGTAAATATGAGGACACAACCACGGATCGCCTCCAGAGAGCTTTGAAACTAGTTGCTAAATGGTGCACCAAGGTTGACCTCAAAGCCATTCCCAAGAAGAGCTTCATTGGTAAATTCACCAAGAGAAGAAGACGAGAAAGATTTAGAAATGCCACTCTCTTCGGGGAAAAAATTGAGATCTCAACGGATAGTAACTAGGAGTCTCACTGGGTGAAAAAGTTACGTGGAACATACATCTTTCTAAGACAAGGCCAGCACCCACTATCTTGGGGACTTAATCCCAAAATGACACTATGACACGGCAATACCGAAACCTATCATCATGTATGCAGCCGCCGTTTGGTGACATAAAACATCGCAGAAGTCTACACAGGCCAAACTCAACAAAATATAGAGACGAGCCTGTGTCTGTACAACTGATGCAATGAAAACCGCACCAACAGCTACACTTGAAGTTGTCCTAAACATCCCAACTCTTCATTTGGAACTCATGAAAGAAGCAATGGTAAATGCCTACAAGCGTATCACAGAAGACGAATCCAATTCCAAACTAGTTCGTGCTGCAATTCTTCATGAATTCAAAAAAAAAAAAATGGAATATACTTAATAGAGAAACGTTCACCACGATATAACTTTCGGCACAACTTTAAGGTTACAAGGTCTTAACTGGGAACAGGAAAAAACAAAATTTGCCAATGACTCGCATGTATGGTATACAGACGTATCCAAAGCGAATAAGGAGTTGGAGTCGTAGTATACAGTCCTCGCATACATGCCAGTATGGATACAAACAACTCCGTATTTCAGGCTGAAATCCATGAAATAGATCTTTGCATTTGAGAGAAGCTAAACAGGCATATAGGAAACAAAAACATTTATATTCACTCAGACAGCAGAGCAGCCCTGGTTTAGGATTGCGTTCCAACTACTGACCACCACAAACAAAGCTTATCTGATTTGGGTGACATGACACAGAGGACATGAAGGCAACGAAAAACCACATTCTGTGTGCTATAAATTAATGCAACAAAAAAAAGTATTGAGCTAGAAGAAAAGAAGCTTCATTTCTGGAGAGAAACCGAAGAAAACAGACAAATCAAAAAATTTATGCTGTTGCCACAAAAAAAAAAACAAAACATCTACTACAACTAAGTAGAAGTCAGATTCAAGTGACCACAGGTTTTCCCAAAAGACACTGACGTGTGAAAAAACACCTGAAGACCATAGGCATTGCACAAGGCAATACATGCAGACTGTGCATCGAAGAGCAGACCAGGTACTATGTGACTGCAATGGTTTAACCATTGCCCATGTCGGTAGTGGTTTGGAACGACTGCCCAAATATTGTTATCACTTCTTGCAGCATTGCGACAACAGGTGTAGACTTAGTCGTCCGAACAGCTCTGAAAGCACAGACTAAAACGATTATGTACAGATTACCTCTCTTACGTTGACTTTCTGCCTTACCACCTTTAATTTTGTTCAGGCAACATTCGGTACACGCGGCGATGTACGACTTCACATATCGCCTCATTCGTGGAAACCAAAAATCTCTTTTGATGCGACCCAATGTTTTTTCGACTCTAAAATGGCCCACATCATCGTGACACGCTTTCGTTATTCGCCACCTAGCTGTGGTACCACTAACTTCCCTGATACTATCTCGTAGTCGTTTTCCGTTTGCTTCAACAGTGTCGGACTATCCGCATCCTTTTGTTGAAGAGTGGTCACGATATTTTTAGGTTTAGCATCTTGCATCTGCATAGTGAAAACCCAATCTCCATCCACAGAGCACACTTTTAGAACGTTCTCAGCAACAGTCGTCGTAGCGTTGGGGTACGACTCATCCCATCGACGTGATTCATTTAAACTCCTGGTCGACGAACACACTCGAAGTCAAACTCTTGTAATTTGAGCCACCATCGTGCTATTCGTGGTATTAAAAGTGACGTCGCCTTCGTTATTGCAATGGCATTGCAATCCGTGATAACCCGAAATCGTGTACCCAATAAATAAATTCGAAATCTGCTCGGTGTTTCAACAACCGCCAAAATCTCTAACTCAGTACTGTACGCAGTACAGTACTTCCTTTCTGTCTCAGAACATTGCCGACTGTAATAGAAAACTGGTTTTAAATCCTCACCTTCACGCTGCAAAAGAATTCCACCCAGGCCAACAGAACTGGCGTCAGTGTGCACTTCGTGTTCCTTCGAATCGGTTGTTTACTGATGGCTGACTTTAATTCCTACTCATCGGCCCAGCCGAAAATGACATCCTTCTTTAACAACTTCGTTAATGACAATGCAGTACCGCTGTATCCCTTCACAAATTTGCAGAAGAATCCAGTGGTCGGTCTAGGGAATTCGCTTATACACTTTGTTTTGTCATTACCTGGTTGTATACCATCGACGCGTTTCGATGGTCTTAACGTCAAGCCTGCATTCCTCACTGCACCTAAGAATTCTTCTTACACTTCCAATCCTTGCTCAGGTGTATCCGTGGCGATAATAACTTCATCGACGTACTTATTGATGCTGCTTTGATGTTTTAGACCTCGGATAAGCCGCATTATCATTTCCTGGAAGTACATGGGTGCGTTAACTAAGTCAAACGGCATGACGTTATGTTCAAATAATCCATCTGGTGTTAAAAAGGCTGTGAATGCTTTACTCCTTTCGGATAGTGGGATCTGATAATAACCTGCTGTCATATCAAGTGTGGTGAAATATATCCTGCCCTTCAGCTGCGAAAGTTGTTCTTTTACCACTGGCATTACAAATTGTTTTTTTTATGGTGACGGCGTTTAAGGTGCGGTAGTCCACACACATTCGACTCTCTCCGTTAGACTTAGTAACCAACACCACGGAGGCTGCGTGAGGGGAATTGCTCGGACGGATGATATTGTGCTTCACTAAGTTTTCGACGATTGCAGAAAGCGGTTTTCTTTGAGTGAATGGTACTTGGTAACGTTTTCTCAGTATTGGCTTATCTGTTGTCACCTCTATCTTCAATTTCAAATGGTTTCGATTGACTCAGTTGAACCTGCATCACTCCGGATTCAATCACCATCCGCTGATTCCTTGTGGCAACATTTCGTCTTGGACAATTTGGAACAATACCTCAATCTCGTTCTGGTCCATCTGCATATGTATTCTGACCATTTCGGTAGACTCTATAATCGATCCCCCGAATCCCTTCAGTTTTTTCACAGATGTTTGTCGTAGAGCTTCACTGGGGGTCATTGACTCCATTATCAAGGAGTAATCGCTCCCTATATTAATGAACGCTGAGTATGTATGTCCTGCAATGATGACTTCTTTCGTAACTGGTGGTATAAATTCGCAGCGATGTGTCCCATTTTGTTGCAGTTAAAACACTTGATGCCTCTTCTGTCGTGTGTAATGCCCCCAACAGGAATTGATCGTGCCGATTCTGTTATTGCATCTCGTGATGATGTTGGCAATGAGGATACATTAATCAGAGAACTTGGTAACTCGTTGGACGTTCGCAGAATCATGGCGAGTAGAGTACGTGAAAGGATGGAATCATTCAAACTATTAATAATATACGAGTTAATAGATAAATCATCCAACTCACCTCGTCTTCCTATAGCTAGCATTGCATAATAATACTCGATAAAAGATTCATCTGACCTTCGCTTCCGTTTCATAAGGTCTCTATGTACGTCGGCCACATTAACTGCACATGGGAAATCTCTTTGAAGCGCGATGACAAACTCTTTCCACGTCCGGAATACTGGCTGTGCGTCTCGCCAATCCCTTGCGAGTTCCTCCAGTTTATGTTGTACAGCGAATAGCATCATTTGTTCTCTCCAAGTGTATAAGCGTTGCAACTGCTCCACTTTATTAATGAACTGCTGCGATGAGAGTATGCGCTTGAGCAGGAAGTATTTTGATAACGTCATGGGTTCTGTTGGCACCATTTATTTGAAATGCAGATGGAAGGATATACGTTGCTGGAGTGGCTGCTCTACTGGGTACTACGTTTTTAGTTTCAGCTTTACATTGATTTGCGCGTATGGGTAATTTTCCGTTGCGTTGTGCCTTCACTTTGTACACTTTTTACGTTCGCCGCTAAATTATTGACATTTTTTGCCAAATCCAACACGATGCTGCGCAATTCGGTGATTTGAGCTGTCCACGGTTCCATCGCCTCGATTTCCTCCGTATTTATTTCATCGGTGCACAAGATCTCAATCAGTTTTGCGAGTTTGTGAGTTTTGTCCCCTTTTATTGATATGTCGTTTGCTGTAGCAATTTATTTAATTGCTCTACCTTTAGCGATGTTAAATTTTTTTCCCTCTTTCCAATCGTCGTGTCGTGCTCTTCGTTGGGGTTGCGTTGTTTAAGTAAACAAGCATCAGTGCGCAAAAACCTCTGCCTCGGACGATCGCTTAACACACACTGTCCTGCTATCACACTGAAGTTGACATCTGTTTTACATCTTTTAGAAGCTTTAATTTGCACTCACTTTCATCTTTTCCTTCAGAGTAGATTAGCGTGTCAGTTTTTTAGTTTAGTTTTAAATGCATTTTATTTTCTTAAACTCTAACTCTTACATACTAACAAAAAATGCTTAAATGCTAGCTTACAATTACTTAACAATCTTATACTAACTTACTGGCCCCACACAGGCACTCTAAGCTAATCTAAATTCTTATATCTATGTCTTTCGACTTCATTTACATTTTATTTAAAAATTTTTATTTTGTATACTTAGGGCTAAGAAAAAATATTTAACAAAAAACTTAGCCTATGGATGTAATTTTTTATTTTTTATAAAAACTTAATATCTAACTTAAAATAAACCTTAATCTACCTAATCCTACATACACAATACACACATAAACACACATAGACATTACACAATTATATACAAATATTGGTATATACCTTTGTATATACTAATATATGTGTATATTTCTTAAGTGCTAACCTAAACCTATGCAAGCTGGCCATCGCTATTTACAGAGCAAATAGATTGGTCAGCTCTGCCTCATTAGTGAGGCTGGTCCGTACTTGACGGAAACGACGACGAAACATCTTCTCCATCATTCAACCACCAGAAATGCTGGTGCTGCCGAACGACATCCCTCTTATCGCGATTTCCCACCGCCCTACTAAACCTGAGACGATCCACACTTCTATGTGCGACGTCTCTGTTGTAGTTGAGTCGCCTGTCCCCAGCTTTCCGAGCGACATGGAAGATTAACGGAACTGCTGATCTATCCTGGATCAACCCTATTTGATCTAAGTAGAGGAATGCTTCCGGTGGAACGAAGCCGTCAGAGCGCACACTCTCGTGTTAACGGTAATTGGGATAGTAAGCCCCAGATATCAGGTTATTCGTCGAGGCCATTGCTCTTGCAATGTGCCTTCGAGTCAGCTTAATTACGAAGTTGTCCACTCGTATTAGGTTCGCTCTGTAGTACAGGACCTCATTACGATAAAATTTTTTGTACTCCGACTCTGGTGTTCTGTACAAGCGAAGGCAAGCCCTCTCAAACACCCGAATCTTTTCCATTAAGCTTGCTCGCACATTGAACCACACGGGACACCCAAATACCAACATGGGCCTGATAAGGGCCATGTAGCAGATTACCTTTACCCTCGCATCGAGTTCGCTGCTATAAAACAGTCTCTTTGTAAGGGCAAAAGCGCCTTTAGCTCTGACCAGAGCAGCATCTACGTTTTTGTCAAAATACGGAAACTGATCTAGCCAGATCCCAAGGCCAGATCGACAGGCAAGAGGCTGTCCGCGTTGTCCAATGATCGAGAGCGTTCGCCAATTTTTTCTGGTATCTCTAGAGGCTCTAGACAACGGCGTCCTAAAGAGAATGGTTTCCGACTTCTGAAAGTTGATTTTTAACTTCCAGTCATCGCAAAATCGTCTTATCTTATCGAAGTCACGCTGCAAGAGAGTATTGATGACCTCGATTTTTGGACCTGTTCTGTACGCTATCAAATCGTCTGCGTACGCAATAGTATGGGGAAGTGAACCTATCAAGTCGCTTGTATAAATGTTAAACAGGATTGGCGAATTGACCGCGCCTTGCTGAAGACCATTTTTAATTTGAAATATTCCAACAGAAGTTACATCACCATTCTTCACGATGAACTGTCTGTTGGTTAACATATTATAAAGAATGTACAAGAGTGGTTTACTGATCCCCAGCCTAGTCAGCTTATAGAAAAGACCCTCTAACCATACGGTGTCGAAGGCCTTCTCCAAGTCAACAAGGCAGGCACCGGTACACTGATTTCTTACTCCTGATTGTGTCGAAGATCTCATGGAGTTCTTCCTTCGAAATGAACGGGGGTAGTTCACCCCCTCTGGTAATGACATTATTTGCCATGTTTTCGTCGCTGAACCGGGTGAAACCAGAGCCCTCGGTTCGCCAGTTCTCTACTTCATTTCGAATGTAGAAGTCGTGCACCAAGACGCGATCGTCCAGGTCATAATTAGGGCCAATGGTATCATTATCCTTATATACTTCCTGGAAAGTCGCCCCTATGGTCTCAACCTTCTACTGTGGATCCTCGATCACAAAGAAGTCGTCATCATCAGCGGCCTCATTTGGATCAATACCTGCTGTTGTCAGTAACCGTTCGTTGTCTGATGTCCGGGCTAGTTTAAGACACTGAAGGTCATTTTGATTTTTTCTTCGAAATAGTTTATTTATTTGCGGGAACATATTCGGGTTACTGGTGTTTACAGCCCGAATATTGTTGTTCTAATACAAACTTACAGAAATTCTGTAATTCTCTTTTATTAACGTTTGCAGATTTTTAATCGACGACTTCAGTGTCCTGATCTCCGGGTGTTGTCTGTCAGTAAACTGTCTGTACAAGTTTTTGAGCCTTGACAGAAGTCTACTTTTCTGTCGGTGCAGTGCGTCAATAGTAGGATTGCGGAACAGGTCTTCGTTAGTCGTACGTCGATACCGCGGTATTGTATTGTCTATAAGCGTGTCCATCGAGCCTTACTGTAGTTGTAAGAATATCTTTGGATAAACTCCTCCAATTCCGCAATTTCGTTGGGAACTGTAATTTCGGTACAGTTTAGCGTTTGTAAATTAGTGCCTGTTAGTCGTATACGTTCGTCGTACAGCAGTAGATCCAAATAAGACCCGCCTCTGGGAAACGATAGGTTATCCGTCGCTTTAATACCGAGTCTGTACATGACATCGTGCTGACCCCACCAATCGCGTAGTAGGTTCCCTCTAGTATTTGGCAAGTGATTTCCCCAATCTCTGTGTTTAGCGTTGAAATCTCCGCCGATTATAAAATAATTCTCCCCCGATTCCAGCCTCAGAAGTCGAAAAAGCGTGTCGAGCTCTGTAATGAATAAAGTGGATTGTGAAGCCTCAGGTGCATAAACAGAGGCCAAGTACAGCCGCTTTCCACTACGGAGCGGGATGTAAATGACCACAGCTTCCAACACCCGGAACCAGCGCAACACGCCCTTGTACACTCTGTGAAGTTTTGTACTCCAGTTTGTGATTATCAGTTAGCTTGGTTTCGCTAGCGAAAAGCACATCAGGAGTTTGGTCTTGTAGCAATTTAAACATCGCGGCTCTTCGTTCGATCCTAATCAGTGAATTAACATTCACCGCAAGGACCTTCAAAGTCTGCTCCACCATGTGCGTACCCATTACGACATATGTTGCGTTAGGTCCGGCAGCAGCGCGTAGATCTGGTCCACTCGCTTGGCCTGTTCTTGCACCTGCTTTTGCAGCTGAGCCATCTGCCCTTGGATTGCGAGCAAGATGGCCAGCATGTTAGGTGCAGCTTCCGTTGTTCTCGTCATTGGCGCCGGAGAAGCAACAGTCGCTTGCTGTACCGTAGCCCCCCTACCTGCCGCCATTTGGGCGTAGGAAATTTGGGACGTGACGGCTGGTGTTTGATACCTAACAGGTGAACATTTGACCTCCACCTTCTGTTGCCGAGCCAGTTTTGCTTTCTTAATGTCGGCGAACTTAGGACAACCCCGATAGTTTGCGGTGTGTCCCACGTTTCCACATAACACGCACGAGAGCTGCGACCTATCGGATGCTCCGTCAACACCCAGAGCACACTCCTCGGAACTGTGGTTCTTAGCGCACTTCACGCATCGAGGCTGCATTTGGCAGTTCGACGCTGCGTGCCCGAACCTCTGGCAGCGAACGCATTGTATAACGCCTTCGCTCCTTTTTAATTTTTCCCAGTGAACCACCTGGTAGTCTAGGACATTGATACTCCTTAGACTATCCAGACGGCTTTCGGGACTGAGCTGCACCAGGAAGAACGGCAGACTCCGCCTCTCCCGCCTGGCTCTAGCTGTGGTAAATGGCTTTACCCCCACAAACTTAAGTCCTTCGCACTCCTTCTCTTTGAGCAGGGCCAGGATCTCCTCAGGATCAGAAGACGGTTCCAACCCCTTTAGCAGCATCGATTGCCGCTTTTCACACTTCGGTGTGAATGAGAAGTGCTCCGTCGTCGTTTCTTTTAGGAGCTCTTTCACTTTCGCGTAGCCCTCCACTGTATTACAATGGATGGCATGACGATCGTTCCCCAATCTCTTAATGCTAAAATTGTTACCAATGACCAACTTACACAGGTCCTTGGTTGCACTTACCTCTAATTTATAGGTATTGATGGGTGGCACCTTCTCCTTCTTCTGCTGCTGCTGTTGCTGCTGTTGCTGCTGTTGCTGTTGTTGTTGTTTCTGCTGCTGCTGTTGTTTCTTCTGTTGCTGTTGTTTCTGATGCTGCTGTTGTTTTTGCTGCTGCTGTTGTGTCTGCTGCTGCTGTTGATTCTGCTGCTGCTGTTTTGTTTTTGCTTAATAGCAAGCACTTTTCTTGCAGCTTTTTTATGCTGCTGTTTATGTCGGTGATTTCTTCATCCTCATCTTCCGACTCGGATGCCGCTAGAGAGGCAAAGTTGTTATTGCCCCCCTCATAATGGACCACATCAGCCGTTAAAACGGCATTTATTTTCTTTCTATTAATATTAGGAGGGGTTTTCAGACTCCTCCTCCTTTTAATGGCTTTCGCCGCGCCACCCGCAACATTATTGTTGCCTATTCCCACTCCTGTTATGGGAAGAGCGGAGCGCTCTCCACCATCCATCACGTGGTTTGATTATTTTCTTTTTTTTTTTATTTTCTTTTTGTTGTCAAAAAACACTTTGAGTGGGGAAAAAAAAATATATAAAAAAGTTCCAAGTTTGGGGCTGGACTCGAACCCGTGTCCTACTTTTCAATGACCGACGCCGCTAGATTAGCGTGTCATCCACGTATAAAATGGCTTTACAATCTTTAAGCATATTGGGCATATCGTTTATATAAATTATGAATAGCAGTGCAAGATAGATCCTTGTGGGACTTCTATGTTTACTTCCAACGTGTGTGAGATGCTGTCGTTGACCTTGGTTCTCTGTGATTTATTGGGTATGTAATTTAATTTGTGCGGTTTTTTTTTTTTCAAAATTTGAACGTTTATTTAAGAAAAATATGTACAATGGTATTATTCAAAGTATTGCCCATCTGAAGCTATGACTTTTTCCCATCTGTCTGGCAATTTGTGGATCCCATCCCAAAAGAACTACGCCGGCTTGGCAGCCAAGAATGAATCAAGCCAATTTTTGATATTCTACTCTGATGTGAACCGTATTTCAGTGAGGGCGTTCTGCATTGACCAGAACAAATGGTAGTCAAAAGGGGCAAGGTCTGGTCTATAAGGCGGGTGGGGTAAGACTTCCCATACACTGTTTTCCAAATAGTTCTTAAGCGGAATAGCAACGCTGGGCCGAGCGTTGTCGTGATGGAAAATTATGGCCTCGTGTCTGGTCGGATATTCCGGGCGTTTTTCGGCTACTGCTCTCTTCAAACGAGAGAGCGTTGATGGTTTTACCCAGTTTTAGCAGCTCATAATACAGCACACCCATCTGATCCCATTAAATACAGAGCATTACCTTCGCGCCATGGATATTCGGCTGGTTGGCCGGGTTTTACATATGATTTTTTGCGCTTGGGGTTGTCGTAATGGATCCATTTTTCATCACCAGTAACAATTCGATGCAAAAATGACTTCCTTTTGTGGCGTTCCAGCAGCATTTCGGACATTCAGAACCCAATTTCCTTGCTTTTGAATATATCCAGCTGATTTTAAACGTTTTGTAATGGCTGCTTGAGTGACACGCAAAGATTCTGCGAGCTCTTCATGTGTTTGGCAACAATCTTCATAGAGTAATGCTTCCAGTTTTTCATCTTCAAACTTTTTTGGCTGCCCAGGACGTTCATCGTCTTTCAAGCCAAAATCACCACTTTTAAATCGTGCAAACCACTTTTGGCACATTCGCTCAGCTAGCGCATGTTCACCATAAACTTCCACCAAAATACGATGACTTTCGGCAGCAGTTTTCTTCATATTAAAGTAATGAAGAAGAACTCCCCGCAAAAACACTTTTTCATTGTGTTGTTTACGCTTCAAATGAATAACATTTACTGAAATGACGTGCAATGACAGTAGCTTTCCAACGCATGTTCCAATGGAAAAATAATACAAGTTAAGCCATCTCTTAGCAAACCGCACGAAGTTATAGACCCAATATTTGTTAGAAATGACTTAAACCATTGCAGTTCTTTTCCTTATATTCCATATTTTGATCTTTTTCTGAGTAAAATTTGACGATCTATTGTTTCAATTTTTTTGCACTTCCTTCGCTTTTCCAATCGCTTATAACGTAGTTTACCGCTGTTTCACATGAGTAATTCTTCCTAAGACCAGATTAATATTTGTTAAAGATTTTGCTACTCTCTATATATTCAATTAACTGTCTTGTAAATACGCTTTCAAATATTTTTTCAAATGTTTTTAATGTATTTATAGGCCTAAACTTTTTTTTGTGTTTGATACTTTTTTCACTGGAGTCCATGAATTCGGAAATTCAACTTCTTGTAGAGATTGGTTAATAATTTCTAAGAACGTGTTTCCTAAAACGGGCCAGTTACCGAGGATAATTCTTGGACTTATTTTATTGAATTCGGCTTTAGTTTTTAGTTTTTTACATATATGTTTTAACTGTTCTAGGGTAATGGTTTGAAACTGAAATTTGTCTTATACTGTTTACATATTTCACATTTTCGACCTTGTTTCTGATATTTAAAATACTATCAATAAAATATAAGTTGAATTTGTTGGCTATTTCTTTCCCATCAGTATAGTTTATTTTTTCAAAATCTACGTCAGTTATAGTTCTTCTTCTCTGTTTAAGCACTGTGTTTTTTAAAGCTTTCCACATTTGCTTTGGCCACCTGCATTTTCAATTTTTAGTTTTATAAATTTATTTTTGGCTTTATTTTATAAGGGTTTCTTATATTCTTATGGTTATTCCAGCATTCTTTGTCATTTATCAGCTTTGCCTTAATGTATTTCTTAATTTTTTCATTTTTTAAAACTAGAAGTTCCTTGCTAATCCATTTATTTGTTTGATTGTTTTGTGTTGCGGTTACATTCACTGTTAATGTACATACTGCTGTAGTGCAACTAAAGGACACAGAGTGTCAAGATCTTTGGAAATACATTTATAATGGATAGCCACCAAGGAAAAAACTAAGTGCTGAGATGAAGTCCTATTACTTAGTCATGGGCGAATAGTCTATCATAGATAATCTGATCTTACGGAGGAACAAAATCATTATTTCAAAGCATCTAAAGAGTATCATGCTCGTGAAGCTAGACGAGAGGCACCTAGGCCTAACCAAAACAAGGATACGAGCTCTTATGTGGTGGCCAGGAATTTCGACAGAAATGAGAAGAAAAAATAAAAAAACTGCATAGAATGTGTTCAGCAAGAGAAGAATATATACGAATCGTTAGTGGCTTCTAAAATCCATGATAACGCCTGGTAAAAGGTTGCCATAGATTTATTTAAATATGAAAATAAATGGTATGTCGCAACAACAGACTGCTATGCTATGTGTCGTGATATATTGAGGTTAAGGAGTTGAAACGGATGCTGATGGGAGACATCATTCAAGTATCTAAAACGACTTTTAGCCGTCACGGGATACCCCACATTATTTACACTGATAGGTGAACATGAAGTTTCGCAAGTTTGCGGCAGAATGGTCATTTAAAATAAACACAAGCAGTCCCGCCCGTTGCAGAAGCGAGAGTTAAAATAGCGGAAACTTTACTTAAGAAAAATAGAGGAAAGTTCGAGCTAAGATTGTTAGCATTTAGGACTACATCGAATCCATTTTAGTCCAGCAGAACTAAGTTTTGGAAGGAGACAACGCGACAGCGTACCAGATGTTAGCTTAAAGGAAAAAATAAACATCCGAAACTTTAAGAGTACGGAAGTATTATACAGAAGCAAGTATATGAAAAGTTATGACATGAGCCAAAGAGTAAAGTATTTGATAGGAGATTTTGTATGGATAACGGACCTCAGACGACATGGAAAAATAATAAATGAAATCCAACATATAAAGTAACTAGCTTATTATTCGTAGAAATATAGTAGATTTCATCCTATGAAAACATCTTATTTAAATAAATTACAGTGAAATCCCAATACTAATCTAAATTCAGAATGCATCCGGAATTATGGGGCTAATGATACAGACACAGAAGAAAAAGAAACAACATTTAGAGGAGATGAGCTACTACTATACGATACAGTAGCCACTGCTGTTACCAGTGGCTGTTGAAGCGTAAGCAACAATATTTTTTTTTCACTCAAATATGTCGAACTTTGTGCAACTGGTGGGATTAAAAAAGTGGTATATTCCTCCATCACCTACAGAGTGGACAAAAAATTGTAGGAACAAACGCTAATTGTTTTCACACTTTCTATGAAACAAATAGAAGAAAAAGAGTCTTGGGAATCTGAGATTTTACCAGGACAATTCAGTAGTCAATAGACAAATGATTGATTAATATTAATTAGATGGTTTGGCATGAGGTTTAATCTGTTTTTGAAATTGAAAATATAAAAATAAGTAAGAGAGAGAGAAAGTATTGGGTCTATAATTCGTGCGGTTTGCTAAGAGATGGCGTAACTTGTATTTTTCCATTGTTATTATTCCATTGGAACATGCGTTGAAAAGCTACTGTCATTGCACGTCATTTCAGTATATGTCATTCATTTGAAGCGTAAACAACAATAATTTTTTTTCACTCAAATATGTCGAACTTTGTGCATGAAAAAGTGTTTTTGCGGGGAGTTCTTCTTCATTACTTTAATATGAAGAAAACTGCTGCCGAAAGTCATCGTATTTTGGTGGAAGCTTATGGTGAATATGCACTAGCTGAGCGAACGTGCTAAAAGTGGTGATTTTGGCTTGGAAGACGGTGAACGTCCTGGGCAGCCAAAAAAGTCTGAAGATGAAGTACTGGAAGCATTACTCTATGAAGATTGTTGCCAAACACAAGAAGAGCTCGTAGAAACTTTGGATGTCACGCAAGCAGCCATTTCAAAACGTTCAAAAGCAGCAAGGAAATTGGATTCCACATGAACTTAAGCCAAGAGACGTCGAAAGGCGGTTTTGCATGTCCGAAATGCTGCTGGAACGCCACAAAAGGAGGTCCTTTTTGCATCGGATTGTAACTGGTGGTGAAAAATGGATCCATTACGACGACCCCAAGCGCAAAAAATCATATGTGAAACCCGGCCAACCAGCCAAATCAACGGCAAAGCCGAATATACATGGCGCGAAGGTAATGCTCTGTATTTGGTGGGATCAGATGGGTGTGCTGTAGTATGAGCTGCTAAAACCGGATGAAACCATCAATGGACAACACTACCGAACACAATTAATCCATTTGAAGAGAGAAGTAGCCGAAAAATGCCCGGAATATGCGACCAGACACGAGGCAATAATTTTCCATCACGACAACGCTTGGCCCAACGTTGCTATTCCGGTTAAGAACTATTTGGAAAACAGTGGATAGGAAGTCTTACCCCACCCGCCTTATAGCCCAGACCTTGCCCCTTCTGACTACCATTTGTTCTGGTCGATGCAGAACACCCTCACTGAAATACGGTTCACATCAGAGCAGAATATCAAAAATTGGCTTGATTCATTCTGCCAAGCTGTCAAGCTGCCAATCCGGCGCAGTTCTTTTGGGATGGGATCCACAAATTGCCAGAAAGATGGGAAAAAGTCATAGCTTTATATGGGCAATACTTTGAATAATACTATTGTACATGTTTTTCTTAAATAAACGTTCAAAAAACCGCACGAATTAAAATATATATTAAAATTGGAACTGTTATATTAATTTTAGTAAACTAAAACTAAACTTTAAACTATGATATTTAACTCCATATAACTGTATTTGTGACATTTGGTTTTAATCAAGACACTTTATATCGAATCGCCCTTGATACCACAGTGTTCGATTGCTATCAACTTCTGTTGATGACAAACTATTTATCTCAAGCTTGGTCCACCACGCTTCAAATTCTCGCGATAGGATAGAAAAAACCAGCAACAAATAGAAGTTCACTGCTCATTTATATGGGCTGTGTCGACCTCATGGACCGCCTTCTTGATCAGTGTCATATTCGTATGAAAACCCGACCATACATTCTATGATGTCAAATTTTCGGTCTACAGTTTTAAATTTGAATTTGGTGGGGGCTAATGATCCCATTTATTTCGCTTAATGCAAGCTTAAACCAACTTAAAAAACTAGGACTTAAAAAGCTAACGTAAAAACTAAAACTAACTTAAAGGTTAGGAGTAAGGAAGTGGCGGAGGAGATCAAGTTTAAGGAGAGAAGTGCTCAGTTTAAAATCAAAAAGAGGTAGGTTTGAGTTGACCTTCCTGGCATGCGGGAGATTGGTTGGGATATAGAAGAGACGAGGACAGCGTAAATTATGAGGATTAGTGTTGAAGGAAATAGAGTTGTAAAGGGAAGCGCAGTCCACAGAACCGGAGAGCAGTCGATGAATGAAGAGAATGTCAGCTATGTCTCTGCGTTTTTCGAGGGTACTCAGGTTAAGAAGTTTGAGGCGGTCGCGATAGGGAGGTAAGATAAATGGGTCACTCCAGGGTAGTTCACGAAGTTCGCTGAAAGGGGGACCATACTTGGCTGGCATATTCAAGAAAGGGGCGTCCAAGCGTAATGTAAAGTGGCCTTGTCACTTAAGGGTTGCTAAATTCTTTAGACCAACGTTTGATAAAACCGAGCGATGAGTTGGCTTTAAGGATTATCTCATCAATATGCGAACGGAAGTTTAACTCTCTATCGTATAAAATTCCGAGGTCGCGAAGGGATTGCACCTGATGTACAGGTTGGCCATGCAGAAAATAAAGTCTAGGACTTACGAGACAAAGTCATAGATTGGCATTTGGAGACGTTAAGCTCAAAGCAATTTTTTAGACACCAGGTGGAAAACCTATCGAGGTCTTCTTGAAGGAGAATAGAGTCTTGGGGTGAAGAAATATTTTTGGAGAACTTAGTGTCATCAGCGTAAATGGATACGGAGCAGTGTTTGATAATCCTCTCAAGATCGTTTATAGTTAGAATGAAAAGAAGGGGACCAAGATGGCTGCCTTGTGGGACATCAGAAGTGGCTAAAAATGGCGTTGAGAAGGCTGACTTAAGGTGAACGCTATAAAAACGGTTCTCCAGATAAGAAGATATCCATTTTAACAAAATGGGGTCAAAACTGAGGGAAGACAATTTGAAAAGGATCAATTGATGTGATATTTTATCGAAGGCCTTAGCGAAATCTGAAGCAATAACATCAATTTCGTTGCCATTTTCTAAGGCTGAAAGCGCAAAGGACACGAATTCAACTAAGTTTGTAGTAGTTTATCTACTTTAAAGCTTAGAACATCATATAAAACACTTTCGAACATTTTAGGTATGTGAGAAAGCTTATTAATGGGACGGTAGTTGGTTACTTCATTCTTTGATCCCTTTTTGTGAAGCGGAGTTATAAAAGAGGTCTTTCAAACTTGGGGGAATTCCCCTTGTGTGAGGGACAGATGAAATAGGGAGGAAAGTGGGTGCGAAAAATTTGAGGTACACTTTTTGAGAAATATTGCTGGTAGCCCATCTGGACGGGATAAAAATTGATCAATGAGATTTTGTAACTTTTCTTCGATAAGGGTGGGATCAAAAGTTTGAGAGAGAGAGAGGGCACGATGGAGAAATTGGAAAGGTACTTGAAATACATGGGGTCGGGTACGAAGGAGTTGTCTGCAAATTACTGCTTAAAAAGTTTGCAAAATTGTTGGCAATAATATGTGGGTCGGTCGATGATATGTTATCGAACGAGAGAGAGGGGGGATATCCGTCTTATTTTCTTTTGTAGTTGACGAATTGATAAAATGTCTTAGGTTGGTCTGCGCTGTGTCGAGAAAGCGCTGATAGAGGCAGTTATAGAGCTGGGTGAATTGCAGATAAGTTCCAAGATAGTTAGAGTAGTCGTAAAAAGAATTGGTGGGAAGAGAAGCTGCCCATAATTTGTTTCTTTTATTACGTAAAGAGCGAAGTCTTCTGTTATACCATAGAGGGGAAATTGAAGATGTTTTTTGCCGTGAAAAAGGGACGTAGAGAGAAATAGAATTAAATATTTCGCTGTAGAAAATGGAGACAGCATCAGATAAGGATAGGTTAGTAAAATCAAAAGAACATTTGCTAAGATAGGTATTGATTTTGCGAAAATTAGCTTTATGGAAGTTGTAAGAAAAGATGGTAGTTGAAAAAGTGGGCTGGGATGGAGAGTTATAGAAAAATGAGAGAAGAAGAGGGGGATGAAAATTGTCGACAGTTGATAGGATAAAGGGACAAAACGTTACTGCGGAGTTTATAGGATCACTAGTGAAAATAAGGTCTAGTTGCCTACCGATAGAGTTAGGTTGCCTGAAGGTGACTGATTTTGAAACAAAAAAAATCTAGAGGTTATCCAATGTCACCATTAATACCATGACCTTTCAAGCCAAAGGAGTCTTATTTTCCGATTCCAGAAATTCGATATGACAACGATGACCATTGGTGCATGTTTAAGGAACGCAAGGGCAAAAATACATGCAAGTATCCAGAATGTAAGTCAGAAACATAAGCATGTTGCACAAAATTCAACCACTAAATCGTGTTTCCTTGCCTTCCCTCAACGTTAATGTTAAATACACTTTTTATATTTTTTTTCATTAATTTTCAGCTTTCAATAAAGAATTATTTTCATACGCTACACATCTGTAGCGTATCTACTATCAAGACTATATAATTATTTTTACCGGTAAAAGATGAGAACTTCATTTAATCGAAAAATTTATTTCGTTTTTATCGAATACATATTAGTAAAGGGAAAGCCAGCTGATAGTGTGGATGTTGGCTGTCAATTACTAAATTCAATTTGATTGATCTTTTTGACAGATGTCATACAATCTCTGGCAATTTTAGTCATAAAGTTGTTTACCACGCAACAACACATTTTTGTTATTCAATCTTATTACGAAAAAAATTCGTGAATTTTTCAGTCCACATAATCGCCTGGAATTCGTACAATGGTAAAGCGTTTTTAACAAACTGGTTAGGTATCGGGTTAAACTCCATATCAGCATGTTTGGCCAGCACGTACACGCCAAAATATTACTACTGTGAGCGAAAGTGTTAAAAACCAGCCAAGCACCTCAAGTCGTCGCCAAAGTCAACAATTGGGTCTCACTTATGGCACTTTACGTCGAATTTTAAAAGTTGTTCTTCATTTGCCCGCCAATAAAATTCAAATTACATAAAAATTGAAGCCTTTGGAGCATTTACGACGTCGCCGATTTGTTAACTAGATGTTGAATCGCCAGGACAATTTGTCATCAATTTTGATCTTTTCGATGAAGTCCTTTTTTGGATGGATGGGCACGTAAACAAACAAAATTATCATTTCTGGGAACCAATGCATATCAAAAAAAAGTCACTGTATGGTGCGGATTATATGTTGGCAGCATCATTGGCTCGTATTTTTTTAAAGATGAGGCTGGAGAGACAGTTACAGTGAATGGAGAACTTTACCGCAAAATGTTGATTGGCTACTTTTTTACAAAATTGAATGAATTGGGTTTGGAAGGTCTCTGATTTTAACCAGAGTATTCTACCGCCCACAGAAGTCATCAATCAATCAATTTATTTCACATGAAAGTTAAGGATCGAATAATTTCAGTTAGAGGTTGATTTCCCGCCAAGGTTATGTGATGTGACACCTTTGTACTTCTTCCAGTTTGGTAATTTGAAGAGTAAGATCCATGCCAATAACCCATCGACAATTCAGGATCTCAAAAATAACATCCAAATTGAAATTGCGACCATTGATCCACTTATCCTTTAAGGAGCTTTCGATAAATTTGACCTTCAGATGGTCGCTTGCAAGAGAAGCCGTGGTGATCACATAAATAATGCTTAATTCATAATTCATTGTCATTGACTGAAATTTATTACTTAAGAAATTTTCATATTTAGTTCATAACAAAAGTGTGCTTAATTTAACAAAAACTTACACACAAGCTGTTGGCTCAACCTTTATATAGGGTTTTCGTATAACTTGACAACTTCTTTTTAAATAAAAAAACTTTATTATTCGCTTGAAGTACAATCAAAACATTTATGAATGGAATTCGATTCGTTGAACCCAATTTTCAGCGACTCGGCCACACATTTCTGCCGAAACGACCGCTATTTCGCATACAATGTTGGCTCTGAGCTGACCAATGACTTAACGAAGCCCCATAGAAAATAGTCAAGCGGCGATAAATCGCACGAACGAGGCGGCCAATCGACTGGCCCATGTCTTGAGATAACACGCTCACCATACTTACTCTTCAATAAATCGATTGTAGCATGTGCTGTATGGCTTGTGGCGCCATCCTGTTGAAACCACATGTCGTCCAAGTCCATATCTTCAAATTTGGGCCAAAAATAATCGGTGATCATGGCGCGATAACGCTGACCATTTACAGTAACGTGACGATCGTTATCGTCGACGAAAAAATATGGCATGCAAACCGCACCAAACAGTTATTTTTTGTGGATGAAGTGGTGATTCATGAAGCACATGTGGGTTTTCACCCGACCAATAACGCATATTTTGCTTATTGGCGAACCCATTGAGCCAAAAATGAGCTTCGTCACTGAAGATGATTTTGCGATGAAATTTATAATCTTGGCGCATTATCTCCAGAACCCAATCGGAGAACGTAGATCGTTAGTATACTTTATCATGATGAAAATGTTGAACTTACTGAATAAATTGAGAGTGACAGTTTGATGATTAGTGAAAGAGTTCGTTCACAAATTAAATTCAAAGATGTCAAGTCCCTATTGGAAAACCCTATATATCCGAAGATAATCGGATTTTTAATCAAACCAGGAAGTAAGACATTAAAGGATTAACAGCTCGTAAGAAATATTTTCGAAGGAGTTCAGTATACAAGTATTAGAAAGTTTATCAAGTCGATGGTTATTGGTTACTTTAGTGTTTAAGTCATTATTGTGTACACCAGGTGTGAGGGTATGAAGTGAGCATCTTTTGTAAAAATAAAACACTGATTTTTAATGGGAAAGTAAATAACATCTTATTCAAAGTATTGGCCATTGCTTACTACACACTTTTCCCAACTTTCAGGCAAATTATGGATTCCACGCCAATAAAGCAGTTCGTCTTTTGAAGCAAACCAAAAAGTCACCCAATTTTCGACTTCCTCGTAGGATTCAAAGTGCTGCTCAGCTTAAGCGTGTCCCATCGATGAAAACAAATGGTAGTCGGAAAGAGCCAAGTCTGGTGAATACGGCGGGTGGGGTAGCAGCTCCCAGCCAAGTGCCCGAACCAGTTTGCTTTGTGTGCAGGTGCATTGTCATGGAGCAAAATTACCTTGCCGTGTCTTCTGGCCCATTCTGGTCGTTTTTCGATCAATGCATGGTTTAAATTGATCATTTTTTGTCGATAGCGATCTGTATTAACTGTTTCACCTGGTTTGATTAGCTCATGGTGCACCACAACTTTCTGGTCCCACCAGACACACAGCATTGTCTTCTTGCCGTATCGATCTGCTTTTACAGTCGAAGATGATTGTTGTCCCGGATTAACCCATGATTTTTTCCGTTTAGGACATACATTTTTCATCACCAGTAACAATTCGATGAAAAACTGATTTTTTATCGTGTCTTTCACAAGTGGATTTTCGGTTTTCCATCTGTCTTTCATTTAATTCATTTGGCACCCATTTTCCACCCATATGGATCTTTCCCATAGCTTTTAAACGGTCAGATTTTGTTTGTTTTGCAACATTTATCATATCTGCCATTTGTTTATGACTCAAAGTGTCATCTTCATTCAATAGTGTTTGCAATTCGGCGTCTTCAAACTTTTTTGGTGATTTTCCATGTTCTTCATTTCTCACATCAAAATCGTTATCTCTGAATCGTGGAAACCATCTTTTGCATGTTGCTTCTGATACAGCATGCCTCAGCAAGCATTCGATGCGACTCTGCAGAACTTTTCTTCAAATAAAAACAAAAAAATAATGCTTTCCACAAGTCATCATTTTCTGGTACAAAATTCGACATTTCTAACATGAAGAAAAAACATGATGTTGTTTACTCAATGACTTGATGTATACTAAATATGTTTGACAGGTGTCATAGCAACCAAGCAAAAAAAAAAAAAAAAAAATTAAGGCCCGTTCACAATAAATGTTCCCTTTCGAGACATTTGTATCTTGACGCTCACTTCATACCGGGTCATCTGGTAGGTAAAGAGTTCATAATTAAGATGTTTTAACTTTTCTTCAATGCAAGTAGGATCAAGGAACGTAAGGAATAAAGTATTCGATTGAATCAAGGAAGGGACACTAAGATAGCTATGTAAAGAAGAAAGACGCCCTAAGATTGACATTAAGCTGTATAAAGGGTAAATTTCGAATCATGTACGAGTATACAAATGAAAAAATTAATGAAGAAGGATATGGTGAATACTATTATTAGTTTATAGAGAAAGGAAAGAGAACTGTACTGAGGAAAAAATTTAAAAATTAAGGCTTACTTTCCTTGCTATGTTATTGGAAACGCAATTAATTTTATACAGACTTAACTCTGTTATTCGATTAAGAAGAGATATTCTTCTTGACAGTAGTTCAGGCTGCAAAAAGGATTGCTCGTCTGACTAGGCAAATAAGGGTGACCGAGGATATCGACAATAGAACAATATAAGTCACATCATACGCAGTTTGCATCAATAACAAGTATGTAGAATTCGATAGCTTAGGCCAGAGTACCTACAGTAAAAACGTAATAGCAATGAGAAAGATCCAAGACTATATGATTTGGGATGACCAAGAATATTCCTCGACAGGGTGAATGAATCTTTGAGAGGATTGTTCTCAAATTTTTTTGTAAGAATGTGACTATAACTGTTCTTTCTTTATGGATCATAGGTAACTAAGAAGTGAATATGAGATTCACATAAGTTTTTCAAGTATATGCCTCTAACTTTGTAATACTTGAGATAGAAGGTTTGTTGACAGGAGATGAAGGTAAGTGTATTGGCACAAAGGCAAAAATGTTAGGTACGAACATTTATGATGCTCAAGTTGGTCCCGCCTGAGACTTTAAAAGTGTACAAAGCTATGAAAAGCATTGAAGGCCACTCTAGAGTGCGAAAAAATAGGATTTTTTTTTTTAGATAAGTTTCAAAAATACTACAAAATAAATCAAGATTATAGAAAAGAGTATTCTACATATCTGTGACTGTATACAATAATTTTTTTTGAAGCATTTTTGTGATGACGTGTCCGTTTTTTCAGGGTCCACGGCCGTTTGTCCTGCTGTAAGCCAATAATTTTTTTTGTTTTATTTTATTTATTAATTTTTGGCCAAATGGCGCACTTTCAAAGTGGAAGTCATATATTGCAACATAAAAAAAAAATCCTACGTACTTCCACAAATGTACTCGTATTTTTCAAGATATATTCAATATTTCAAGTGAAGCGGTTGAAATTTGTCTGAGTTATGTTTCCGGCCAAATTGAAAAATGTAGTTTTGAGACTTGTATGATTGAAAATCTTGTGAAACCGGAAATAGGGGTTCCTTAGATTGGTTTCATCAGTACCGATGAGTTTTTGTTGGACAGGAATCAGTAAATTTGTTTTTATTTTGCTCTCGTAACAAACCGAGTTAAGAAAGAAGCGTATATTCTCGTATTTCTTTTAATTAATAATCTTAGAGACTTTGCGTTTACTTTAATGGTTTGACAGAAAGAGGTAAAAGAAGATTAATAATGAGGGTAGAGGAAAAAAAGCTTGATTGAAAAGGTGTAATAATCCTGAAGTTAGTTGACGACTCGGACGGAGCTACAGAAATTAAATTTAAAGTATGGAATCTATTGAAGTTAGATCCAGTTTTGAGGATTGTTATTGATAGAATATGTGAAGGAAAGAGACGCATTCATTTAGAGGTTTGGGTGGCAAAGAGGTAATTTTTAGGCCAGTCATACGCTTTTAGTTATAACCACACGTAAGGTAACGGCAAATTCTCTATACTTTCGTTGTTTGGGTGGGTGGCCGCGGCTCGAGTGTTAGTGCACTGCCTTCCAAATCAGAAGGTTTGGTGTTTGAATCCATTAATTTTTTCAGTTAACAAGAGTCAAGTAAGACTTCATACCAACTTTAAACCAATTTACACTAAAAAATTAGTCTCCCTTTTAAATGTTGGATGCCACCCATGGGGCGAAGTAACCACTAACCCCAAATATCTTTCTTTCTTTGTCTATCCTGTTTTCAAAAAAAAAAAAAAAAAAATTAACATATGCTGAGGCATACCCACTTAACTGTTCATTCTTTAAAAAAAAAAATTACAGCTACTAACTTCGTTACGCCTCAAAAAGTTTCCTCTCAATCCAACCAAATCAGTATGGCTAGCATGATTATTACAAAGAAAAAAATTGCGCGATAGGCATAAGTAGTGGTATCTTTGGTTTTAGTAAGACTTAAATACCTATTGGGTTGTACCGCATGAAATGTCCGATTTTGTAGTAACAATTTAAAATCCAATATTATATTTCCGTTAATCTTTATTCAATCAAAATAGGATTCATTGACATTCTTCCAACGTGATACAAGGTCAAATATTCCTTTTTCGTAGAAGTGGTGTCTTTTTGAAGCAATGAAATCTTCAAATGCTTTTGTGAACTGTGCTCAGTTCCGGATAACTTTCTACCGGCAATATGAATCAAGATTGCGGAAAAGATGTTCATCTTTTGAGGAAATATCAGGAGAGTGGATGCAAAAAGCTTTCAAATCCCAACTGTAACAGTTTTTGCACCGTGTTTAAGACCGCGCCTATTGACCAACGCAGATTGTATTGCAGTCAATTTGTCATGCAATATGTCGATTTCCTCACAACATTTGGTAGCATTTATCGTTTCGCCTAGTTGAAGAAATGAAAAGTGGATTGACCCTTTCGATGTCCAACAAATTGTCACCATAATCTTTTTTGGGTAAAGATTGAGTTTGGAGATGTGTTTTGGTGTTTTGTGTGTTTTGGCCCAAATCTTTTACGGTTATCATAGAGTGTCCACTTTTCAACACAGATGACTATCCGGTGCAAAAATGGGTACCCACTTATCGAGTTTCTTTACCTTTCCTATAAGAGAAAGGTGTCGACTTATTGTCACTGGGGATAATCTCATGCTTTGTGCAGTCTCCCGCACCGATGGGTCTGCATCCACCGTTGCTCTAAACAAACAATTCGTCATCAACAAACGCTTCTGGCTTTCTACGTGGTTCATTTTTGAGGATGAAATCTCCCGAACGGAACTTTCCAAAACAACGTCGTATAGTGTGTTCATATACCGCTATATCATCAAATGCGTCATTAATGTTTTTCATTGCCAATGACGCATTATGTCCCATTTTAAATTCGTAAAGGAAGAGGGTTTGGATTTGAACCCTTAACTCTCATACGTCAAGCACACATAACACTTTATTTTATAAAAAAAAAAAGTTCTGGCCCAGAGGTTCACTCGAGAAATTCTTATTTTAGACTGAGCGATACGTACATAGCGTTACTGTCCGAGTTGAACCTGGGCCTCGAACAATAGGCCTATCCAGTAAGCGTGATCTCTTCCCAACTCCCTCTAGCTGCGCACTCCAAGTTGACGGAAGTTCCCTTAGGCATGGTGCTTCTCAACTTCATTATGCCTCCAGGTTATAATCCAAGATTCTTCAGGTTGGGACATTGGTGTTCGTTCACTTTACATGTTGAAACCATCCTTGCGTTAGAATTATTGTCACATTTAAGGGCAGAGCCGAGATAAATAAAGAACCAGACTACCTCAAAGTGATATTTGAAAACCTGTTCGGAAGCACCTAAAACCTTACCCTAAACGTGACTTCATCTTTCCTTTCAATAATAGCAGAAACTATTCCAACTGCTTTCATTTCAAACACTTATTCCTTATAATCTATTCATTACAATATTCAAAGTTTCGATTGTACCCAGTGTTCTGTGTAACCGAGAGGATTCTAGGCCGAGTCTAATAATGGATCTTTAATAATTCTCATAGGCATGAGCTTCTTGGACCTTTAGAAAGTAAGTCTTATGTCTCTTTATCTGAAAACGATAGAAAGAATTAAAAATATCCTCATCAAAGTATTCGTAGATAGCTTGAATAAATACTATCACGTCACACCATATCTTTTAAAAAGATTGCCGAAGCATTCACCATGGTAGCCTTCCTCGGAAGCCAACAACATCATTTAAATAGACGCGAATATAGGTATCCTAAAGAGGATAAGTCAAGACAGGCTATACCTTGGTACGAGTACCTCATAAGCATAAAATATCTGCATCTTAATTTCTTATTTTATTCCCTATCTAAGCCAATTGCCAGGAAAGGCAGTCTTAATTTTATACAAGCTTAAAGAAAACTGTCGCTTTTACGAGGAAGCATAAAACTCTCATCTTTTCCCTTCATGCGACACTAATGGTTTTATTACAAACATTTGAGCGTGGATGAAATTTTTTACTTGCTCTCTAATACAACTGATGCGCCCTAAGCTATTGATAAAGCACTGGCTGAATACTTTGTCTGGTGTCGCTAGCTATTCTAGAGACAAAGCCACATAGAAGTATAGTCGACAACATACATATGTATATAGGGTTTTCTAATAAAGGCTTGACAAGTTTTTTTTTAAATAAAAGGCAAACCATTTGAGATATTTCAAAAATTTTATTATTGGCTTGAAGAACAATCAAAAAATTTATGGACGGAACTCGACTTCGTTCATATGGCCACCGCGGGCACGTTTGCAGCGGTCGATTCGTTAGACCCAATTTTCAACGACTCGGCCACACATTTCGCGTTCAATGTTGGCTCTGAGCTCTTCCAACGTCGTCGGCGTGTTGGCATAAGCCAATGACTTAACGTAGCCCCACAGAAAATAGTCAAGCGGCGTTAAATCGCACGAACGAGGCCGCTAATCGGCTGGCCCATGTCTTGAGATAACACGCTCACCATACTTACTCTTCAATAAATCGATAGAAGCGTGTGCTGTATGGCTTGTGGCACCATCCTGTTGAAACCACATGTCGTCCAAGTCCATATCTTCCAATTCGGGCCAAAAATAATCGGTGGTGATGGTGCGATAACACGAACTATTCACAGTAATGTGACGATCGTTATTGTCGCCGAAAAAATATGGCCCAATAACGACACCGGCATGCAAACCGCACCAAACAGTTATTTTTTGTGGATGAAGTGGTGATTCATGAAGCACATGTGGGTTTTCACGGACGTCTAGACGGCAGCGATATTTTCGACACTTCGACCAACCCGCTGTCTCACCGACACGCAACATGACACACAACGAATATGTAGACTCAAATTTTTGCACTAAACTTGTCTACTAGGGCGAGAATTAAGACCGAAAATTGGAGTTAACGTTCTTAAAATTGCAGTTACCGACTCCGAATATCTGTAGAAAATTTTTATAATTTGCAGACGTTGATCCTACAAGCTAACTACACTACACTAACTTTACCATGATGAAAATGTTGAGTTTACTGAATAAATTGACAGTGACAGTTTTATGATTAGTGAAAAAGTGCGTTCACAAATTAAATTCAAATTTGTCAGGTCCCTATTGGAAAACCCTATATTTGCATTAAGGATGTCCTTCGAAAATTCAAGCTTTTCATCGGCTTCAGAATTGTGTTCGAAATTCCTTAAGACTTAGTAGGAGTCTTATCACCTGTACCTACTATTTAAGCAATTGGAGCAACGCTTGTCCACCCACTATTCCGTCGTATTTCTTTTCTTCAGTGAATCAATAAACTTCAGATAAAAACGCAATTAATCTAACAAGAAATGTTGGCAAAGTTGTAAGTTTTTTTTACAACAAATCAATTTGAATTTTTATTGACGAATCAAGAGAGCGGCGGAACGGTGCGACGTAGACATAGGTGCAAAAATATTTAAAAAATACGTACAAGTTCGGATACCTTTCGGCTTTCCTGTTATTGCAGTGCCATTCAGGTCGTAGTATCGGCTATCGCTAAATATAAAAGCGCAGACCGATATTATGACCTACATTAATAGACTATTTGCAATCTGTCTGTCGCAAAGGTCTATCACGTAACTTTAAACGAGAATGGTTGATTGTATATCCCCCTTAATTAGGTTCGTGTTCACTTTATCACCAAGCTGATATGCTCAAATGGCTCATTTGGTGAAATCGGTTCCTAAATATTGTTCTTAGTTCAACGCCTTATGTCCAACATCTTATACTAGCTGAAGCAATTACGAAAGTTTGTATCAGTAGTGCACAAACCTTTAAAGGGTATTCAAGTCCCTTGAGCGCGCTCGTTATAAAAAGAAAAAAACAATAAAAATCTGATCAAAGTCCAACCTCCAGGATTGAGAAATCACTCAAAGACAAGAAAATCGCGCCTGGTTGCTTTCTATATATCTAGAAGGCGCGTTCAACCACAAAAATCACACCCAGTTATCAAGATGTATGCAAAGCAAATGAGTTGATTGCACTATATGTGCCATAAGTGGATAAAAAGTATGCTAGCTAACAGAAGAACAAAAACCACACTCGCTAGCAAACAATTCAGCATCATTTCTGCAAAAGGCTGTCCACAAGGAAGGAACTCTCTCCCCTCTATTATTGGCCCTCGTGGTCAATAATCTCCTGATTTTGCTTTGCAACAACGTATTTTATGTTCACGGATATGCTGATGATATTGCTTATTAAATATTTTTATCAAACCATAAAGTTTTCAAGTGAAGCGAAATTCGTAGGGTCTACTCTGGATTAGGAACTCACTTGGAACACGCAAATCGTAAAATATCTAAAGAAAAAGCCAATACCTCTCTATGGACCAGCAAAAGTCTACTGGGTAAAAACTGGGGCCTTAACTCAATAACGACATATGGGATGTCAGCAACTGCTATACCTATAGTGAAATTAATAATTAAATAAAAGTGATTTAATCAAACTTTTCGAAGACTTGCCTGTGTGTGTATACGGGTGGAATGAGAACAATACTCACCGCAACGCTAGAGGTTCTGCTAAACTTCCCACATCTTCATCTTCACATAAAGAAATAAGCTTTGCCAAACACCTCCATGCTTATTTCAGTGTATGAGAAGAACTCCAAAATAGTTTACCCAGAGTTTACACAGACAGCTGTCTGTGAAAAAACACAACTTCACGGTTACAGTCCCTGATCAACAGTACCGATAACATAGGGTTTTCCAATAGGGACTTGACAACTTTGTAGTTAATTTGTGAACGCACTCTTTCACTAATCATCAAACTGTCACTGTCAATTTATTCAGTAGACTCAACATTTTCATCATGATAAAGTACACTAACGAGCAACGTCTGCAAATTATAAAATTTTTTTACAGATTTTCGGAGTCGTTAACTCCAATTTTTGGTCGTAATTCTGCCGTGTCATTGAGACAACGGGTTGGTCGAAGTGTCGAAAATATCGCTGCCGCTCAGACGTCCGTAGCAAACGATCCAAATCAGTCAATTCCACTGCGTTCTCAAGAATTGGGCATCGCTCAGACCACATTACAGTGTACTTTGCGTAAAGATCTTGGTTTACATCCATAAAATATCAAGCTAACTCAAGAATTGAATACGATGGACGTACGTTCTCCGATTGGGTTCTGGAGAAGATGCGCCAAGATGATGAATTTCATCGCGAATTCGTCAAAAAGCAAAATATGCGTTATTGGTGCGGTGAAAACCCACATGTGCTTCATGAATCAACACATCCACAAAAAATAACTGGTTGGGTCGGTTTGCATGCCGGCTTCGTTATTGGGCCATATTTTTTCGTCGACAATAACGATCGTCACGTTACTGTGAATAGTTAGCGTTATCGAGACTCACCGACGATGTTAAAAGAGCTCAGAGCAAACATTGAACGCGAAATAGCGGCCGTTTCGGCCGAAATGTGTGACCGAGTCGTTGAAAATTGGGTCCAACGAATCAACCGCCCGCGGCACTTCAAGCCAATAATAAAGTTTTTGGTTTGCCTTTTATTTAAAAAAAAAAAAGTTGTCAAATCGTTGTTAGAAAACCTTATATGTATATGAAACGTAAGTTCACAAAAGAGTCACAGGTTTGGTACACCGACGGAGCAGTTGGAGCAGACATATTTGGGGGACCACCATTATCCCATTGTTCGCAAGTATGGACAGTAGCATCGCTGTGTTTCAAGCTCAGATACACGCAATAGGCTTCTGTATTAGAGAGAATTTGAACAGATCTGCTACCAGCAAAGCGTTTATATTACAATATATCTGACAGCAAAGATGCCCCACTTACTACCAACTCTTTTGGGATAACCTTAAACACTTTGTGGAACTGAATTATACTTCTCATAACTCTAGCCAGCACCAGTAGAGTCCATTTAATATGAGTGCCAGGTCGCGGTGGTTATGGTAATGAAAGAGAAAACAAAAAGGATTTAGCTTCAATATTCGTGTAGCGACAACCATTTTGCGGGTTACCAATAAACTCCATGAAAAAGCTGTAAATAACTGCCCTAAAACAGAAGGAGTCCATTACTGGATGGAAGATAAAGGTATCAAGCAAATCAAAAACCTTTTACCAACCCTTTCCTCAAAAGAATAAAAGTTCTCGGAATTTATTCAGAAAATCAAAAATTAAAGCTTATTCATCTTAATCTATATTGTCTCCTTCAAAGTAATCCCCATCAACTGCAATAGACTTATGCCAGCGCTTGATTTAATCCTCAAAACATTTTTTATATTCGGTTTTCGGTATGTCCATCAGTGCTTCCTGCAATTTTTCCATTACTTCCTCTGGACTGCTGAAACGCGTTGCCCGTAGTAGTTTTTTAACTCGATTGAACAGAAAGAAGTCACAAGGAGCCACATCAGCTGAGTTCGATGCTGTTGGATGGTATTTGTTGCATTTTTCGTCAAAAAATTACGAATAATGATGGCACGGTGCGACGGTGCGTTATCGTGATCTAAAATCCATGAGTTTTCTGCCCACAATTCTTGTGTGTTTCGACGAATCGCTAGGTCTCATAACGCCCAAATAATACTTCTTGTTTACTGTCTGTCCTTCCGGGAAAAATTCATGATGCACTTCACCGTTGTAATCCATGAAAATCGTGAGCATTGTCTTCTCTTTTGACTGAAAACGACGTGGTTTTTTTGTCTCGGCTCATTTGGTGAACGATATTCAATTGCCTGATGTCTGGATTGCGTGTCGTACTCATAAGCGCACGTCTTGTCTCCAGTAATGATACTTTTGATGAATGTGGGATCGGATTCAGCCTCGCTGATCATCTCTTTTGCGACGTCAACACGGTCTATTTTTTGCATGAAATTGAGGTCTTTTGGCACCAACTTTGCTGCTACACGACGGAAACCCAAATCATTATCCAAAATGTCTTGGACGGATCCATTGACAATTTTCAAGTCCTCCGCTATCTCACTGATGGTTAATTTGCGGTTATTGACCAACATTTCTTTTACTTCATCAATGTTTTCGTAAGTTTTCGATTTGGATGGTCTGCTACTGCGTTTATTATCTTATCGCTCGTGCCACTGGTAAATGCCGGAACACTTTTCCAATATTTTCTACATTCGCGCACCATTAAATCCGTTTTTTACGCAAAATTTAATACAAGTTCGTTGTTACACATTTAAATCCATTTCTAAAATTGTAGAAAATCGCCAACATACACAGAGATAGATGTATTTTTGGCTACGTAACTTTTGCAAATGTCTAGAACAGATGTACCAACTTAACAAAAAAACAGAACTCAAATTGGAACAATTGGAGTTCCACACGGCGGTTATTCCGTTTTTTTTTTTTTTTTTTTTTTTGTCAAGGTGGTATTATATTACTGCCAGCTCACTCAAAGATATAGCCAAATTCATTAAAATTTCAAGCACAATGGGCCAACTTAAGCACGAGGAAATCATGACAGGCCTAACCTGGAAGGAGTGATAAAGGGTCAGAGTTTAACCTCCGCCCATAATATAATATAATCTAAGAGGCCACTAGTTCAAGTTTTCTTTGGTAGGATTCTGCATGACAAATCTTCACAAAAGAATGTCTCAAGAAACTTAAAATGTTTCAACACTCACTAAAATACCATCAAAACCAAATGTGAATCGGCTATTTCGCTTGGTTATTCAATACTCTTATTTTTAAATTCAATTTCCTGTACCCTTTTTGGATTCGCCTTCCGGCGATTCTTTTCGAATCACGCTTCTTTTCTTTTTCAATTTTTCAATTTTTCATTTCTTCTCCTTCTTCAAATTTACCACTCACTCCTTCTCAAAAAAAAAAAAAAAAAAAAAATTATGCTACTATTGTAGCGAACAAAGAAATAGTTCCCTGATTCAGATTGTGCTCTTTCGGATAGTTGGCCACCCACACATATATTCAACCATCCCAATCAATCGGGTCGCGCTGGTCCAATTTATTTTATATGTGTACAAGGCTCCGCCATATAGATCTAGCGTGTAACCATGTCCGGAAAATTTCCAAGATCCATAAATTGCTTCGGGCTATGTGAACACTCACTGAAATATATTGAATTCAAAAAGCCCCTTCCTTAAAAAAAAAAAAAAGAAAACAAACAAACAAACAAAAAAATCAAAACAATCAGTAAATCAGTTAGTTGAAAATTCGGATTTTCAATTCGACAAAATTGAAGGAAAACAAACCGAGCGAAGAGGATTCCCATTGTTGCTTTAAAGATTTGGTGTGCCCTTACGTGGAAAGATGGGCTGAACTCTTTTCTAACCCCAGGGGATAAATTATTTAGATCCAATGTATCAAATGGACGAAGGGATAGCATTCCATTCTTTACATAAAAGGAACACATACTTGCTCAGATTTTTTTTTGTATTTTGAATGAATATAGTCCACCTGACTATAGAAAATTGATGTAATAAGTAGTTTTTGTGGGCTCGAGGCGTAGATTTTTTTTTTTATAATTAGCCTTCACTCAAGGGATACGTGTACCCTTAAAATATTTGTACACTGCGCGGGTGAAAGATATTTAGGGAAGAATTGAATTCTTACAAGTTCGCAAGTTATAACGACCAGGATCGATTAAGACGAAGCTGATTACCTTTTTCATACAGTTGTAGGTAGTCGGTCTGGATTAGTTTTATCAAAAACATGATGGTTATCACACCACACAAAATAGTCGCATCAATAAATTTCTTCAAAGCGTCAGCAGTCTACTCAAAGGAAGAACCCGATCCATAAGGAAAAATAAAGCGTTATCAAATGAGAACGATAGGAAAAAAATAAAAATATATACAAAAACGGTGTGAGATATAAATCTGAATCTTGCTTTATTTTGAAGCTACGTTCATGTCATTATGTGTGGAATAACACATCAATCAAATAGCCGCCTTGGCTTCGCAGGCTGTGCTTCAAGCGGTGTGATGCGTTATTCAGGCAATAGCGTGTCGAATGTTGGCCCCGAGCTCGTCCAAAATGGTTGGCTTGTTTGCGTAGACTAAGGACGTGACAAGGCCCCAGGAAAAAAATCGCCATGAGATGATCCAGTCGCCAATTTTCTATCATATTTCACAACTTCGAACGTTGCGTCGCTTGTGTTGCATGTAGCCCCGTTTTGCTGGAACCACAGCTCGGATATATCGACAGAAAGTTGGTTACCATCGCTCTTTAATTCAGACCATTGTCGCTACGATTTCTCCTTCCATACTTCAAAGGAAATAAGGTCCTATGAGTATAATGCCGCCATGCCATAAACCGCACCAAACAGTCGATCTTTGTGGATGCATTGATGCTTGGCCGGACACTCGTGGGTTGCTCTAATAATGGCAACTGTTTTTGTTGACATAGCCGCTGTCAACATTTCCAGCGTCCAATTAACGAACTCACGTTCGTCGCTTCGATTCTGACGTCAAGACAATCTAATACAGATGTAGACCCAAGTCCAACCCCAAAATAAGTCCAGTTGACTCTCTAGCAATGCCCAATTCATCTGGCCGGCGCCGAATCAACATTTCTGGGTCTTTTCTTATACTGGCCGCTACGGCAGCTATGTTTTCTTCATTTTGCACCAGTGTACTCACGCTCAAACTTTTTCACGGTTCGACGAATTGCCTGTACAGAGTACACTGAAGTCATGATGACGATCAACCTCACGACGAAATTTACGTTACATATTTACAATATTTTCCAATAATTTCTGAACGTTCGGTAAGTGTAAAGTGATCATGATGAAATGGCAAACCTCACCGAATATTTAGACAGTTGGATGTCATGACTTTGACAGCAGCTGAAACATAAAAATTGGAAAAACTATCATTGCTACCTGGTAATCCGTTCTGACATCGTTGAAAACCACAGACTTTTGATTTTTATCGCAATATCACGTCAATTCTTAGTTTGGAATAATGGCTTATTGGTAGCAGCCGCCTGCCTCTAGACGTTCAATATCGAAGATAGTGTTCTTGTTTTCACTATTGAGATTACAAGTCTACACCATGTCCGAGGTTACTTTTCACTTACGGCAGAATCCCAATATTAAGAACCAAATTACTGGAAAGGTAGAGCCAATATCTCCCTTCGAACGTTTGCTGTTGATAGATGATTTTCCATATTTAAGATTGTTTATGTCGAAGTAGCTCAAAAAAAGGCTACCGCTTACCCAGCCCCTAACCTACTCCAAGGAATCATCCGCAGGCACTGAGGTTCATCTATGTGTGTTTAAATACTTACGAGTTTTACAAATTTACATGGTCTAGCATGATGGGATATGACCGGTTGACCCTCTACTCAAGCAGACCTTTGATCAGCTGTGGCTGACAATAATTCAGATTATTACCATATTTGGGTATAATTATATTTCTTGACTTCTCAAAAGCATTTGATTCTGTAAATCATACTACGTATATTATTAAAGAAACTCGAAAGGCAATTTTCATTTGAAAGCTCTTTATGCAGTCTTATGTCATCGTATTTATGTAATCGTTCCGGATTCGTCTATCACAAAAACAAACATTCGTCTTGTCTTATTGTTCCCTCAGGTGTCCCACAAGGTTCCGTGTTAGGGCCTCTAGTGTTTACATGTTTCATTAATGATATTTCTCAACGACTTAACACCTGTGGACATCATATTTATACTCCCTGTTTCCGAATTCGAACAAAATCCAGGCGATAAACAGCATGAATTGTGAGCTAGACAAAATTAGTAAATGGTCAATCGAACACAGGCTAAGTCTCAACCCGGCAAAGACAAAAACTATGGTGATAAGTGGTTCTAGAATTAAGGAGGTTTTTCCCCCTCTTCTCTTAAACCACTCTCCTGTCGAGTATGTAGAAATAATTAAGAATCTTGGTATTCATCTCGGTCAACACCTGAACTGGAATGTTCATATAAGTAAAACTATATCAAAAATTTATGGAGCACTTCGTGGACTAAGTCCCACGTCAAATTACCTGCCAACTTACGTTAAATTCAAACTTGTTAAGTCCTTTGTATTGCCTATCATCCTTTATAGTTGCGAAATATTTTCCAATATGGACCATGAGTCTAGAAGAAAACTCACAGTAGCCTATAATAGATACGCAAGATACATATTTTGTATCAACAAACATGACCACATGTCTGACTACAGTAAACAAATAACCGGCTGCAATTTAATGGCGTTCATTAAATACAGAACCATACTATCATTACACAATATTATTACAACCAAAAAACCGGATTATCTTTTGAGAAAAATCATAGAGCAATGCAATTAATTACTCCCAGGTGTAAGTATCTTAATACATCTCGTCAATTTTTCGTGCATGCGATTCAGCATGGAAATTAAGCGTACAAACGACACAAAAATTTTTAGCAGGAAAGTTTTCAAGCACTATTGTATAAAGAAAATAATTAATTTAATAACGCTCTATTTCTTTATCTTTTTTTCTTTCTTATTTCTCTTTATCCTATTTTTTTTCTCCTATCTCTCAGATTGTGTACAGATTGTGTAAATCATTATATTTGTAATTATCCTAAGCTTGTTCAATAAGTTAAAAGATGTATATTATATACAAAATAGTATCTTTTTATGAATAAGAATACAAATAAATGTATCGAAGTATCCTCTTACTTAAAACTTTAAGTATCTTTCGTTCATTGACGATTAGCAGTTATGCTACCGTTGTGGTATTGTGCTGAATTACATGATAACTTCACGAAAAAGTCAATAGGCAAAGATAGTCGTGGCAAATTTTTAAATTTCCATTTAAAACCCTGAGTTATGTCAATCGGATGTATCATTTTGTCGTAAGCTGTGAAATCAATTAACTACCTAGCTCTTCCGGTTGCCATTGTATAGTAAATTAATTTACGTTCCCCCTCTCTGTTTGCTTGCTAATATGATGATTAACCAAAAAAACTGCCGAGAAAAATCATTATTCGCCATTGGGCAGCTAACCGATACGATGTTGTATCACTTGAGTTAATAAGAAGGGAAAGTTATTTTTGCCACAAAATGTGATGTTTGCGTGTGCACCCGTTTCAGCGCCCGATTGTAGGTTTGTAGAATTGGTTGATACACATAGTTGTATGTAACATATGTACAAGTATCTGTAGCATACTCTTTGCAAATGGATAATACACGTATTTGTATTTGTCATCCGGTTAACATCAAGGCGTGGGTCAAAATCTAAACTCTAAACTGTCAAGTATCTCAAAACAAAATTGTATCTGCTATTAGATTAATTTATGCCTTTCTTTACTCTCACAAACATGGACATGATGGCAGAAATATTGTCATCAGCTAATACTCCTATATACCGCAGTTTATAAGCCTACCTAGTAGACTTGTAACATGACCATAACTTTCTTCTTTGACAGTGCTGATGCTGGTTCATCTTTGGTTGTGTTGTCTTCGCTGGATGCTGTTGCTGTTGCTTTGCTTATTTCTTCGAAGAGAGTGAAAGTTGTTGTTCGTTCGGTTCGGTTTTTATTTTATCTCTCTTCGTGTTCGTCTTTGCCAGTGTTTTCTTCATTTTCTTTTGCTTTGAATATTTAACAGATCAACATCTGTTTATTTTATTTTTCTTTTTGATAATTATTGCCGCCACGAATCCTACCTGTTTAATATTTTTTCTCCATTAAACCTGTCTGACTGGAAAGGTTCTTTTATTAAATCGAAATTTCAAATCTTAATTATGATGTAAATTTTTCGGAATTTTATTTTCTGTTGCCTAAGTTCGTCACGGCCCCACGAAAATAACTTTCCCTTTTCTTTGGTAAGGTTTTGTTTTTTTTTTTGTTTTTTTGTTTTTTTTCTACAACTTTGGAATTCTGTGGCAGATAATTGGGTAAAGTTATGATATTTTGTATTCTGTAGGTTATGTTGGACAGATTTGATTAGATTGCCATCCCAGTGATGAGAGATAAATTTTACGGGACTTGATTGAAGTTAAACATTTTCGATTGTAATAGTTTTCGTTACAAGTTATGCTAAAAACTTAATTTTAGATTTTCCCAATAACAATAACATATGCAAGAATTTCAAGCTTTTGTCAACTTGAGAAGAAAGTCGCTCCCAATGAAATGTACAAAAAATGACAGAAAAACTCTGTTTATGGTTACACAAAAAGTTTCACTCATTAATAAATTCGAAAATCAAATATGGATTTGTATCTACGATAGATACAACATTAATTTATATTTGTATTGGGGTATTATAATTAAAAGTTGTGCTGTTAGTGTTCGATTGGGTAGAAAGTTATGCTGCATAAATTATGCTGCTTGTTTTGATAACGAAGTTTAACAAAATTTAAGGAGAACTACAAATAATTGCAAACATCTGGCGAATACTGGCTCCGTTTCTTTCATTTTTATTTGAAACGACAGCTCCCTAAAATTTTTCAAATGTTAAAAGTTGAAAAGGCTTTTTTAATTCTCCGAACAAAAAAAAAAAAAAACTCTGTGTAGAGTTAAGTGGAAATGACATCAACTTTTTAATCCAGATTAATTTCCCTGGTTCAATAACAGATAAAGTTGTCTCTCTGGTTAGCCTTTTGGTTACTATATAACGTACATACATACATAAAATAGGGAAAAGGGTAGGAACTTCATTTATGGAGAAGCATAATTAATGAACTTCTTCCGTTGGAAAATAAAAAAAAAAATAAAAATAAAAATCTTTATGTAGAACTTGGTAATTAATGAACCCAACAAAACCAGGATGTTATTAGGCAATAACTATTATAATTATGATTAATTAGTTTTATGAAAATGAGATTAAAAGGCTACTCGTAGATATAGCAGGTATTGCGAATAAAGTGACAGAAATGAAAGGGTTGATGCCCTGACATATTTTGGGTGGCCAGAGATACCATATGGTGGTATTAAGAGAAGTCCGGTATCGCCTTGTTTTGCCTCATATTGAGCATGACGTCCTTGGGACTTATGGTGGAAAATAGGACTTCTTTAAAATAGTAGAGGGTGTTTTTTTTTTTTTAATTTTTTGGGCTGATACCTCATCCTGTAGTGATAAACTTAAGATCATGATGCCATTTTTGACAATTCTTTTACATTTATATGCAAAATTAAAATGTTTCTAAACCGACCAAAAAAGCTCACTACTCGTGATTGTGTGAATAAATTTCCTATCACATTCACTTTGCAAGATGCAAAGCCAACAACGCTAAAATGTAATGTGCATACCGAAGAAACTGTAGCCAAGAAGAGTGAAAGTATGGTAGATTCGGCGTCGAATTCGACCTTAATTTTGATCTATAGATTGTTTTTGGTGACGAAGCTTACCTACGGTTGAATGGGCTTGCGAACAAGCAAAATTGCTGATTCTGAGGTGAGGAAAATTCGGAAGAGCCTCAATTGCCCCAAATTGTTTAATATGGTCTTCACGTTAGTCGCATCATCGGTCGTTATTCGACGTTATTCGTATTACAATCAATGGAAAACGTATCCAACGTAAAATGGAAAACATTGATCTGGCAGGATGGAGTTTCTTGTCATACCTTCAACCTATGAAACCATTGCTTTACTGAGGACTCGACTCAACGACAACATTATATTGGGAAATGTACTTGAATTTGCCGCCAAATTCAAAGTATCATTGGATTTAGTGGCTGCAAATATCGGGTTTTCCAATAAAGACTTGACAGCTTTTTTTTTTAAAGAAAAGGCAAACCATTTGAGAGCTTGAAGTATTGTACAATCAAAACATTTATGAATGGAACTCGACTTTGTTCATATGGCCACCTCGGGCACGTTTGCAGCGGTCGATTCGTTGGACCCAATTTTAACGACTCGACCACACATTTCGGCCGAAACGGCCGCTATTTCGCGTTCTATGTTGGCTCTGTGCTCTTCCAACGACATCGGCATATTGGCACAAACCAATCACTTAACGTAGTCCCACAAAAAATAGTCGAGCGGCGTTAAATCGCACGAACGAGGCGGCCAATTGACCGGCCAATGTCTTGAGATAACACGCTCACCATACTTACTCTTCAATAAATCGATTGTAGCGCGTGCTGTGTGGCTTGTGGCGCCATCCTGTTGAAACTACATGTCGTCCAAGTCCATATCTTCCAATTCGGGCCAACAATAATCGGTGATCATGGCGCGATAACGCTGACCATTCACAGTAACGTGATGATCGTTAACGCCGCCGGCATGCAAACCGACCCAACCAGTTATTTTTTGTGGATGAAGTGGTGATTTATGAAGCACACATGGGTTTTCACCCGACCAATAACGCCATTGGTCAAAAATTAGCTTCGTCACTATAGATGATTTTGCGATGACATTCATCATCTTGGCGCATCTTCTCCAGAACCCATTCGGAGAACGTAAGTCGCTTCAAATGGTCCATTGGCTTCAATTCTGGAGTCAGCTTGATCTTGTATGGGTGTAAGCCAAGATGCTTACGCAACATACGTCATAATGTGGCCTGAGCGATGCCCAATTCTTGAGAACGCCGTGGAATTGACTGATTTGGATCGTTTGCTACGGACGTCTGAACGGCAGCGATATTTTCGACACTTCGACCAACCTGTTGTCTCACTGACACGGCAACATCACATAACGAATATGTAGACTCAAATTTTTGCACTAAACTTGTTATTGCCTGTCTACTAGAGCGAGAATTACGATCGAAAATTGGAGTTAACGCTCTTAAAGTTGCAGTCACCGACTCTGAATATCTGTAGCATATTTTTATAATTTGCAGATATTGCTCGTTAGTATACTTTACCATGATGAAAATGTTGAGTTTACTGAATAAATTGACAGTGACAGTTATAGTAAACTCGACCTGAAATTTGTTGGTCTTTTCCAGGATTTATCACTGTGTGAAAATTTTGTCTACAGTCGATTTGCCGGGCCGAGTCCCACACTGGTACATGCCGATTAGTGTGTTGCCGGGTGGTTTGGGACTTTCACACAGCATGTTAGATATTATCTTATATGTGACATTAAGCAGGGATATGCCTCGATAGTTCTTGCAAGACATAGGATCGCCTTTTTGTAGATGGGGCATGTGGAGCTGAAAGCCCAGTCATAGGGCATGCTGTCTTCCACCCATACTAGGTTAACGAATTGGTGCAAGGGCCTTATCAAAGCATTGCTACCTTATTTGAAGAGCTCCGCTTGTAGGCTATCAAAGCCTGCAGCCTTGTTGTTCTTGAGTTTGCTTATAGCTAAGCCGACTTCTTTTATACTGGGTGGTAAAACTAATTCTTCATTGACTAGATGTGGATTCTTTTCTTGCCACTCTTTCTACATGATGTCCATTTAGCAGCTGTTGAAAATTCTGTTTAAGCAAATCTAATTCCCCCTATGCTTCGGTAACCTCAGCTTCCTTTCCAGTTCCGAAAAACCTGTGTTGCGGTCTTAACGCCAGACGCCAGTTGCTTGATCTTCTTGTAAAAACTTCGGATGATGTTTCGACCACGGAACTCTTCAATTTCATTTCTACGCAGGAGGATCTTCTTCTCCTCTCTCCTGGCTCGATAATTTTACCTCACTGTCTTGCTTTGCAGCATTTTGTTATGTGCTTAAGAGAATGTACATTTTCTGTCACCTTTTTCCGGTAGACGCATTCATCGTCATACCACAGGCTGCTCTTACTCTGGTTTAGATGATACTCTACAATGATTTCGCGATACTGGCATCACTGATTGTTGGTATTGGTGGCTGATGACTACACAGCGAAGAGTTTCTCTCTCAGGCGCTATCTGTAGACTCTGTCTGTTCCAGGTGTGCTTAGACGTCCAACGTCGAATTTCTTCTACTGGGAAATTCGCAGCTTCTTCTCGTTAGACAGGCGACCTCTTAATTTAGTCGCAACAAGAAAATGGTCAGAGTCGACGTTTGCCGCTCGGAATGTGTACATGTCAAGAATATTGGATAGATGCCTCGCATCGATTATCAGATGGTCGATTTGGCTGAAAAGCACCAGGTTATTGTATGGATCAATAGCCTTGGAAACCAAGTACTACTTATCACCGTATTACGAGCTGCTGCAAAATCGATTAGTCGGTAGCCGTTGTCTTTATCATTTCAAGGACTCTGTGCTTATCAACTGACCCACCAAAGATGTTTTCCTTTTCGAGTTTAGCATTGAAATCTGCAACCACAATTTTGACATCATACTCCGGACAGGCTCCGTAGGCTAAATCTAGCAGATTATAAAACTCCTCAGACTCGTAAGTAGGTCCGTGTGCATATATTAGGCTTCAGAAGGTGCCTTTGATGCGGACCACAGCCAGGCATCCATGACTTCTTATCTAAGCCGATTTCCCACGACGAATCCGCATCCTAATACATGCAATTTTCTTATGGCAGCTGTAGTAAATGTCGCAATTTGTCATTTTCATCTTAAATGATCCTATCCATCACATCTCCTGGATCGCAATAATATGTGCCTCATATTACGTGCGGGCAGATTCAAGGTTTTGAGTAGCACCTGAGGTGTACAGTGTGTACTCGTACATTCCAGGTACATACTCTCAAATCGCAGCCAATTGACGTTCTGGGTCTAGTTGTCATTTGAGGAGATTCACTATCGGAGGCTGGTTATACCTGTCTCATAATTAAGTTTTTTTTTTCACATAGTCAAGAAGATATTCCGACGACACAAGCCCCAACCTGGAGGGCCAGACCCATGTTTTGACCTTAGGATAGCAGGCCGGATATTCTGGATATTAGCGCTACCGTAAACCCATTAATAGTTCATCTGCCACCCACTTTTTTCCAACACTCTGGCTAAGTATTGTAGATCCCTAAAAACCCAGTATCCGAATATGTCGAAGCTGCTCATATAAGGATAACACTTAGTAGTTCGACCTAACTGCAACTATAGACGCTGCCGTTGATTTCATCAAGAGAATTCGTCAGCTGCCGCCCGAAACAAGAAAAGGTTTTTTCTTTAAAGAAAATCAACACTCGAGTGGGTATGACTACACATATGATGCCGTAGCATGTGTTAAGTTTTTCGGAAAACGGAACAGAAAGAGAAAGAAAAATGTTTGGGTCCAGTGACTATTTAAGTTCATTAGTGGCATCCAACAAACATTTAATGGGGAGACTAAATTACTCCTGAAAATTGTTAAATACTATCCATCTCATGAGATTTTAGTTGCCTGAAAAAAAGTCTTTTCGGTCACGGCTGGTATTGAACCCCAAACCGTCCGATTGGGAAGAAAATACACTACTACTTGAGCCACGGTCAGCCACAAGTCCTTAAATGAGAATACACTCCCTCATCTTCAGTCCAGGTACTGGGCACCTAACAGTCACCAACGTTCAGGGAAAGCAGGAGTTGGTAATGAGAGGCTAAATTAGAACGCTTGTGCATTCATTGTATCGCATCACTACTTTTTAACTAGCAGATGGGCACAAACTAAATTAGCAATATTAACAGACGCGAGCGATTTCGGTTCTTCATATCACTAACATGACACAAAAACTTAGTTTTGTTAATCAAGTAGTTGCCGATCGAGAAATTGCACCATTTTTGTAGTAAATTTGTGCAATTTCAGTGCATTGTTTAGGAAAATATCTTTCCATTTTTATTAATAATAATATGGTAGGCCAACACAAAAATATGTAGATGGTCGTATGATTTCTGCAAACGTAGTTCTAAAGTAGTAAGATTGGAATACCAGAGAAGATATGTAGACTGAAAGAACTGCATAAGCTGCCAAAGCATTTATTAGAACAGACTAAATGTGACGGGATCAACACGGAGAATGACGAGATACTCACATATTGCACCTATCTTCGACCAGTAGGCAGGCACTCTAATTTAATCAAGACTTTGATCTGTACAAATTCCCATTTAGATGCATGCCATTCACTTCATCACAGACCAGTATAGGAGAAACATTTTAGGGACTCAAAACTGATTAGAAAAGTTTTGAAATTACTTTTTGAAAAGATGGACAATTTTTATTGGTCAGAATATAGGGAAAAATAAATCCAAATCCACCAGAGATGGAATTACTCATTTTTACTATTTGCACTCTTCGTCACTTCTCCATTAAAAAGAGGGCTTCGCAACACAAGTTCATCGTCAACATCTGAGTAGGGACATTATATAACAAGATAATCGTATCAAAACTTTAAAAGGACCTGTGTGCACTTGCAGGATAGTGCTCTCCATACTACCATATCTGCCACGTAATTAGAGTAAATAACAATAATATCCATGAATAGGGCTGGATGAATGCAATTAGCCTCATGTCTCCATTCGTTTCTTATTTATGAGGTTGGTTAAGGGGCATTGTTTATTGTAAAAATAAAAACATTGAAAGGTTGGAAAAATAAAATTTATGAGGCAGCTACGAAGATAACAGAAGAACTCCATATTTTCTTTCATTCAGTTCAAGAAACATATGGAAATAAAGGTCGATTTTTTTGCTGTTTAGTTTTTAAGTGTTCTATTTTTGACACCTCAAGCATGATTCGTGACATGTGTCATATTCCAACATACTCAGTTTGCATTGCCATTTCATTGTAAAATAACTTACACCCGAACAACGTTAAGAAATTATTGAATTTTATTCTTCGATAATTGACCTACTGAGCAAGCAATTCAAATGACCAAATTTCGCACCAATTTCATGCTATTGAACATCAAGCCAATGTAGCGTAGAGTTCGTAAAGAGAAAAGTATAGCTGCTGTATCCGCCAATTTTAATAAAGACCTTGATTTATCCATACTTCGTCGTTCGCAGCAATTCGAAATGTGTAACTCGACTACGTGGAAAATTTTAAGCAAGAATCTCGGTCTAAAACTTTACAAAATACAGCTCGTGCAAGAACTGAAGTCGAACGACCTGCTATATGGTCGAATTTTTTGTAAGTGATCCTTAGAAAAGATGGAGGAACATCCGCTTTTTTATCGAAAAATTGTATAAAGCGACAAAGCTGGATGAATGGGTATGTTAACAAACAAAACTACCGATAAGCAATCCCAGGCAATACAAGAGCTACCTGCACTGTTTGTTGCGGTTTATGGGTCGGCGGAGTCACTGGCCCGTAACACCTATGATGTAATTACCATCCAAGTAGGAACCAAGAGACAGAGCATTCTAACACTTATTACTCATTCGGTTTCGTAGTGTTAACTGAAACTTTAGTGAAAGTTATTTTTGAACAAAGATTGTTCTGAAATGCCAGAATGATAATTTCTTTTGTTTTAGTGAGTTGTCTTTTGATTATTAATAGAAAATTAAAAAATGGAAGCCAAGGTGGATGAAAATATTCTTATTGCAAAAAAACGTTCCAATTTTTCGTACCCAGACGTGGATCTGCTAGATGAGTTGGTCCAAGAATATAAGGACATAATTGAAAACAAAAAGACGTACCGCGTGCAGTGGAAGGAAGTCAATTCAAAAAGAATTGAATACCCGTTTTCTCAGGTAGGTACGAGGTTTTACATTTAAAATGTGAAAATTTGAAAAAGTTTTTCTTACGGAAAGAAAAAGCGGACTCACTAGACCATATTATTATGGCTATACTGAGTGATCAGGGATTATCATTCGTTTGTGAGTGCGACTCTCTGAAGCAGAATGATATGTGGGTACTGACGATACAGCAAAGTCTTAGTAAAACGAAAATTTAAACAGCAGAATTAAACGACGAGTTAAGCTAAAAAAAATTTAAATTTTTGTCACTTGCCAATCGCAAAGTTAGGCACTTTGACCTAAAAGATATTCAATCAGAACTATAGTTAGACTAGTAGGTTTTCTACCCTCTGAATGAAGTTGATGACACTAAATTCCCTGAAAAAAATCTTCCGTCTAATTCCATTGAGAGCTAGACGTTCACATAAGATGTGTTCAGTAATTTCATCTTCTTTAGGGCAAAGTCGGCACTCCGGTGATATCTGTAAACGTGGTGTCCTGTGTGCCGATTTAGATTTAGTTCCCCATTGGCATTTTTGTTAAAGGGCAAGATGGTTCGTTTGGCTGTCTTAGAACTGAACTTTACTCTTGTATGAGATGCATTTTCACTGCTTTAAATAGCTAAATTGATTAGTCCAACAAAAGGAGGTTCCGTACCCTTTCTCATGGCTCTCATGGCCACTAACCCACCACAGTTTGGTTTTGTTCCTAGAGCTTAGTTTTTGGAGGATTGGAGGTTGAATGGCGTGGAGTTTTGCCTGAAATACATTGGGACTTTCCCCATAGCTATGGTTTTATTTAGGCTAGGTTCGTGTATTCCAGCTGCCACTCCTAATTCCACTTTAGAACCACTCGTAAAGCACATGTTATCTGTTTGGTGGGTTATTCCTTACCCATGCTTCTTTACAGGGAATCTTCGTGGAGAAGCCTATATTGAAGCATAATTTTTTCTGAAGGTGGTCTGTTACTGCACAGATCATATTAAGTGCCGGTAATTTCTGAGAGCAGGGTCCTTCGGTCCGGGTATTCGCTAGGACTTAAATCTGTCACTTATACCAGACTTCCTGCACTGCGTAATGCTACTTTGTTTATATATGTAAGTGTAGGGGCGTTAGTCCTATTATTACATCTATCGCAGTTGTGGGGCAGATCCAAAAGGCTTCGGAAATGCCTAGACATGCAAGACCCTGTACTCTATTGAATCTTAAAATGGTGGTCTTCTGCGTGAATTTAGTTCACCATGCTATAGAACCATAATATGTTATGATGAGCCTGACCATCATTGTATAGATCCAGTGACCGATCTTTGGAGAGATCCCTTATGTGCTGCCATATATGCAACGGGAGGCCCACAAAGCGTCGGTTGCTTTAGTTATAGTGTTGTTTAAGTGAAAGTTCCAGTTGAGTCTTTTGTCTAGAATTACTTCTAGATATTTGAACTCGTCGGAATAATCAGCGATTATACCGTTTAGTGGAACTAAACCTAAGTGTATGTTTCTACTTTTAGTGAAAAGAACTATGACAGCCTTATTTGGGTTTATGGAGAGATTCTGTCTGGTGCACCAGTCTAGGACTCTCTTAAGGGCGTTTTGCATACGTGCAGTGATTTAATTAGTCTATTTGCCCCTAATGATGATGATGATGATTATCGATGATGATGGTCATCGGCATAACCAATTGTGTTATAGCCTAAGTTCTGTAATTTGTTAAGTAGATCATCTATGACCAAAGATCACAGAAGGGGCGACATCGTGCTCGCCGTGTTTTGGGTCGCCAACTTAGAGTTCTGGTTGGTTGGCTTGTCCGAGCTTAGTTTGACCAAATCGGTATCAGACCAGGCCCTTCAGCTCTACAAGCTGCTTCATAGCGCTTTCGTTTATTGTGAGGATCAAGTGGGCGATATCCCTTTCGTTTGATCTTTTCAGAATTCTCCACATTCTTGTGTTGAGTTCTTTGTTTCTGTCATCAAGAATTGCCAGTATTCTTTAGATAACAGTCCCGGTACTTTGTGGGAAGAACACTTTGGTGGCATGCGGTTTGGAGGATTTTCCTCATCGACAAGCATCGCGTTCCCGCTAGCTGCAGGCCTCAAAGTAGCAATGTTTTTGTTCGGAACGCACTCCACGAGGAATAGAATGATTGTTGCTCATTAATTTGACGAAGTGCTCGATACACTAAACACTGGTGTCGGAGTTGAAATTCCACAAATAGGTAACGTTGTTACGGTGTATGTCTATCCATTACGAGTTTTTACACTTTTCTGAACCCAAAAAGTTTTTTTAATAGACAACGAGCAAATATAGTGAAGTCGATTCATTTTCTGTCCCTTGTGTGGTGAGTTTCAAATATGAAACCAATTAGTGCTGAATAATATTAAATGAGTTGAGCCTGAAAGTTGTATGCAGTATAAAATATATTTTATTTTAGACTCAAAACCCAAAAAGTATGCAATACTTTAATAGCTTCTGCCAAAGGAAATATAGTAGCGTTTTCACCGCCGTGTTAATATGGCGTACATATTTACATAATTTATGGGTGATTTTATTGTCCTTTGGGTTTTTAGTGTTCTATTTCTAACAGCTCATATGTGATTCGCGACACTTGCCAAAGTAAGACATGCTCAGTTAGTATTGCCATTTCATTATGGAAAGACCTGCACCCAAACAACGCTTAGAAATTATTGAATTTTATTATCAAAATTCGTGCTCTGTGACTTCGTGCACTTCGACCATTTTACGGTCGTTAAATCGACCTACTGAACAAGCAATTCAAATTTCGCACCAATTTCACGCTATTTGACATCACACAACCTACCATTATACGTAGAGTGCATACAGAGGGAAAAATATTGCTGCTGTATCCGCCAATGTTAATGAAGATCGTGATATGTTTATTCGTTGCCGTTCGCAGCATTTGGGATTGTGTTACTCGAAGATTTTACGTTCTAAATAGAGCTCGTGCAAAAACCGCCCTTTTATCGAAAAATTGTCTTAAGCGATGAAGCTGAAGTTGGTTGAAAATAGGTATGTTAATAAACAAAACTGCTGTATTTGGTCTGATAAGCAATACAAGAGCTGCCAATGGAAAAATGCACTGTTTGGTTGGGTTTATGGTCGTTGGATGACCCTATACATATGTATATATATGATTAAATATTTTTTTTTTTTTAAAACAGCGCGAGCTCAAGGATTTTAAATGTATCCTTAAAATGTTTGTGCTTAGCGTGGGCGAAGGTCAATTAGGGAGGGAGAATAGAGAGATACCGATATACGAACATTGGTCTTAAATGTTTGCAAATTATAACGACTAGGAAATAGAGAGTTCGGCAGGGCATTCCATAAGCGCGTTGTATTGCTTTGGAACGAAGGTTGAAGGTTTGAAGGGGTTTAATACTACTGATGATTTTAAAATAAGTGGAAATAGGGATAAAACAAAATGAGACAATAGATATTACGTTAGCTTTCGAGGGTGTAAATTGACTGACTGGTATTAGTATCATCTATGCGTTTTATAGAACGGCTTTGAATCCTATTAATCAGATGCAAAGACGTTTTAGGAGCACCTGACTAGATATGGACATTGTACTTCAATTTTGGGCTGATGAATTCCTTATATATGAAGGCCAGATCAGACAGGTGAAATATTTCTTACATCGCTTTAAGGAATCTAGACATTTTGCAGCATTTTTTACGATATTGAATATGTGGTAATTCTGACGTAGGTTGTCACTGATACCTATACCGAGAATGGAAAATTTTTCGGTATCGACGATGCAAGTACCATTTATGGATTGTGGCTGGGAGTTTGGATGTCGTTTTTATGCTTTCGATGCAGGAAATTCAACTCTGTTAAAATAGGCGGCCAGGACGAGAGTCCGATACTGAATATGAAAAACAGAGATAACTGTCGTCAGCAAGGGAATATATTGGATTAGAGGTTGCAGACAAGAGATCATTATGCCGTAGACTGTATAGATCCATGGGGCACAACAAAATTTATTTTGTAAACTTGAATTGATCGTCCCGAAGAGTTTATTTTAATCCATTGCAGAGGAAAATCCTCGATCCAAAATGCACACACTTTTGACAAAAGACCCTGATGCCAAATGCTTTAGAAAGTGAAACTATTTTGCTTCCACCAGATTTGGTTCCACTTTTCTGCGAGACATGCCATCAAATCACCGTCAATTACTACGAAAATCGTTCTATCAATCTCTGAGAAGTTTTTGTATTTTGAAATATTTCATGAGCTGACTGGCTATTTAACAGTGTTTCCATAACCTTTTATAGAAGGGGCTTAAGTGCAATGAGTCTGTAAGAGGAGAGAAAAATAGGGCTAGAGGGCTAGAAAAATGCTGTTTTCCATATGTTCTAAAAATGTCCTAAGGACAAGGATTGATGATAAGCCTTACGTAGTGGTTTTGCCAGCGTGAAAGAATACGTCTCTAGAAGAAGGGGAGATATACCATCTGGGCCATCGGATTTGTATATATTAAAATCTTTAGGTACTCTTGCTACTACACGATTGCGGAAGTGGACTTGTTCCATTGAAGATTTGATGTACTCAAGTGTTGGAGTAGACAAACCACAATTTGGAAGTGTTGAGCTAGCCGCAAAGTGTGTAGCAAGCAGATTGGCATTGTCCAAAGAGCTGACGGCTAGAATGTCATTGTAAATGAGCATTGGCATGGATAATGGGTCAGAATTTCTAATGTTCTTGACAAACGACCAAAAAATTGTTACTACTTTTGAAACATTGTAGTATTTTTTTGCCCCAAGTTTTGGTTGTATTTGACACTCTTAAGAAAGGCGTTGAAGTTATTCCTGGCTCGTTTGAACTTTTTATGTATAAATAAAAAGCCGACCCAACCCCTAATGAAGTGAAAAGGCGATACAATAGAGCGTACAGCCGTATAGGGTGAGAAATACATCCCACTCCGTAGTGGAAAGCTGTTGAATATGGTCGGCCACTATGCACCTAATGCTACTCAATCTAGCTTATCTATTTCAGAGCTAGAATCAGAGAAGAGTTATTTCATAATTGGCGGAAAGTTTAACGCCAAATAGGAAGAATGGGAAAATAATACACCAAAACTAGAAGCAACCAACTTCCTCTTTAATTGGTGGGCTCGGGTTAGAAGTCACAGATAGCATGTCGTTTCCCAGACACATCTTCTACTTGAATTTTCTCCGCATGATACATGTTACAACTAACAAGCATAAACCAATGTACTATAAACTGTCGTGTATCATAATGACCAATGCACTGTAGCAATGAAATTTAATTGTTTACAACTCTGACTAGAGTACACCACGCGAACTCGCTCTATTTACCATCCAACAGGTATCTATCAAGCGATAGAACAAATACTAATAGCATCAGGTATAATATATAAATTCAGGAAAAGCTGTTGATTTCATCATCTTTTCTATAATAGATCCAGAGGAAAAGGTGGAGGCCGTTGATTGACTTTCTAGAAAGTTTACAAGGAGAATGATGTCATTGCATCGGAAAATGACTGTGAAAATGAAGACCATTGAACAATTTTTACCTTTGAACTGATATAGAGAACTGGAGATTCGGGTTTTGTTGGGTATATTTAGGAAAATATAGTAAAAACGAGTGTGGATCAACCAAAAACCATTCTTTAAGACAGGTGGCATTAAGAGGGAAAATTGGGATTACCCGTTCTTCCATCTTTGAAACTATGCTAAACAATATTTCAAATTCACTCATCAGTTGGTGTTGATACGATATGCATTTGTATTTAAAGTGTTTGGTTTTGATACAATGGAAAAAGAGTAATGTTACGGATTAACATTCGATTTATGTATATTTTTGGGTGGAAAAGTGAAGTACATAATTCTTGCTGATCACCTTATAAAATCTTCCAAGAATCGTAGGCATATCGTACGAAACGGCAATCAACATTTTATATGAGAAAGCCGTCAGTCTGATCGGTCGACAACTTCATGAGTCCTTATATAGAGCCGTCATCAGTAATTAAACCTGTTTCCATTACTACAAGAGACCAAGCGACTAGGCGAAATTTGCTCCGAAAAAGACAAAGACGGTCCCATCCGCTAGAAAGGTTATTCCTATAATTTTTGGGATTTGAAGAGAATGATCCTCATGGATTTTTGAGAAAGGAAAGTATGATAATACAGCAGTACTACTAGAGAGATTTAAATATTGAAATTTACCCAGATACGGCTCCATTTGGTAAAGTAATGACAAAGGTATGACTAAAAGAAGATTATGTTGAGAAATAAAACGAAGTTTATGAATTTGCGTTTTCATAACTAACCGAGTAGGAGGAACTACTCCCATTTGTTTCGAAGGAAGAACTGAGATTCAACTCCGAATCACTGAGAAGCGAGAAGTCAGCGGAATCATTATTCTTCCACAAAAAGGGGTGGCAAATTAGACCACCCTGTTTGTGTAATAGAGACACGTCTAGCGAATCATCGGTCGATAAGGTATCCAAAAAAGTAATTAATAGAACATACATCTAGAAGGCACAATGCACGAGTGCCTACCTAAATGACTTGGAAAAGGCCTTTGACATTATTGTTCGTTAGCTTGTGCCCAAGCTAAGCTAAGTGGGTCACTGCTGTTCATTCATTTTAATGCTTGCAGCAGTAAACAATTCATTGTGAAGAATAGCGATGTGCCTTCTGTTGAAATATTTGTCTTTATCGATTAATTAATCCATCGTATTCAACATCTATAGAAGAGATCTTAAGAACTCGTGAAGTGATGCTTACGCATTCTACTTGATCAGATACACATTGGGTCCAAAAATCAAGTTCATTAATACACTCTTGCAACGTTACTTCCCCAAAGCAAATACCGTTATTTAAACAAACATATAAATGTTGCTCTTGCAAAGACTTAATGCAAATACAAGTAGAAGCCAACTTAGTACGAGAGCGAAAGCAATCTGCTAATATATATAGAACTTACCAACCTTTGGTTGTTTTTGAATGTCGCGTATGGTTTAACGTCTTCGTTTATACAGAGCTCCAAGGTGAAAATACATAAAATACAATCCTAATGAGGTCTGAGCGAACCTAATAAGAGTGTTATGAAATTGACTCGAAGGATTATGGCAAGCGCACTAAACGCCTGACACTCTGAACTCTGATACTTATTACCCCAATCATATGTACCACGAGAGTGTATTTTTTAAGCGCTTGGTTCGCAGAAAAAGCTTTCCCCCCTTATGTCTGGTTTAACATCAAATTTATTAATAATTCTGTTCTCGACCAAGCTTCTATGAAATCTATGATATTGGGGCTGATAATGACGCATTTTCATCGGAATAGAGAAGGCCCTTTGTATTTTCTTTTTTTCTGTTTTTTAACACAATTTAAGCCGCATTTGCTTAAATTAGTAACTTTAAAAGGCTCATCCTCGTCCAAGTTGTTTTTATACAGCAAGCTGGCAAATTGAACCTCAGCCATGATTTGATGTATTATGCTGAAAAAAAAGGAAATGTAACTGCTGCATTCTACTACCAGTACTTGGAGAGGCCTTAATGTTTTGCCAGCCTCTAAGATGATGATGTTTTTTCCTTTTTTTTTTTAATCAGTCGAGCCAACGTCACATTCAGTATGGGCATTTTAAATGGTTTGCACCAAATGGATGAAGAATCTTTATAGATAGCAGCAGTTTTTACTAGTGGCATGCACGATTCCCGGGTTGTGATTCCTCTAGACCTTAAAAGCCACAGTCTCCACTCAACAACTATTATCCCCGTGGAACTACCATTTGGTTTTTCCCTGTAGAACTGGTTATCAATTATCAATCTCTGGGTTCTTAAAGCTTCACCTCTTCTCAACTCGTTCTGCATACAGATTATTAATTAGCAGATCTTCATCTAGTCATTTTATGATTCCGTCTGGTGATCTAAGAGATTCTCTGGACTTGACAAGTTTGGTATGGTAACATTTTTTTAATTTTCGTTGGATTTTCCGGATACCATGGTGCTCAAACCGATGTAGGTATTTCCGATAGCCGTTGTTCTGACGGGAACTATGTACCATAATTTGTACAGTCCTCTAGTCCTAGTCTAGTCCTCTAGTCACACCTGGTTTGCCATTTTGTAGCTAATCCTGTTGGTTAATCCTTTTTCACCATTTTGACATTTCCGCTGTAGAGGTCACTGACGACACATTAAGCGATCATTCCGAGATTGTTCGAAAGCCATTATAAATCCTAATTGAGAAAAGCCTGTTAGGTCACTACAGCTAAATTTCAAAGTCTTTCACAGCAAGTGTACCTCCAATTCCCGTAGCGGGCCTATGCCGATGTTCGGAAGTCTGTAAAAATGTTCTAGCTGCATCAGTGATGTTTTCTTGCTGGCATACTCTACATGCGCTATGAAGCGTTGCACCACTGGGTTGACTTGATTATTTTGTTTCCAACTCGAAAATTTACATAGTTAACGATTTTGTGGGAGCTTATTAGGACAAACTCAACAAGTAGACTCCAAAAAATTCCTGATACACGCAACAATCTCATCAGTCAATGTCCCTTCGAAGGTCGGGTCTCTTTAATTTGAAGGTCGTTAGCAATTCCTGGAAGTCTGGTCTTCTATTTGAATACCTGAACATTTTCATCCCGTTGTTCCAGAAGCAGGGTTCTCCCTTTTTACTGGCTGTTCTTCTCTTAACTCCACGTTGGTGACTGATGGGTGTCTAGTACCTAAACTGGATATTGGGTAACCAACCCATTTGGAACGTCAACAACGGATCAAAGTCTTCTCATTTTAGGCACATATTCTTGTTCCAGGCGGCAGCGGGCGAGTTATCAAGATGGATTCAACAGTGGCGTATACTAAGTGTACCTATGTGTATATGAGCAGCTTCGACATATTAGGATACCAGGTCTTTAAGGATATACAATACTGAGCCAGAATGTTGGAAAGGAGTGGATGGCAGATGAACCCTTAATAGGTTCTGGAATATCCGGCCTACTATCCGAAGGTCAAAACAAGGGCCTGACCCTTCAGATTCGAGATTGTGCTGTCGGAATAACTTCCCGACTATGTCAAAAAAAACTAAGTTATGAGAGAGATGCAACAGCCTGGGATAATGAATCTCCTCAAATGACAACTAGACCCGGAACGTCAATGGGCAACGATTTAAAAGTATATACCTTGATTATACACACTGTTCACACACCTCAGGTGCTAATCAAAACCTTGAATCTGCCCTCAAGTGATACAAGGCAGATATTATAAGACAGATTTCATAAAAGATTGCATATATCAAGCCGACAAGTGATCGCCTGGCTATGATCCGCATCAAAGGCATCTTCCAAAACACAAGACTATTATGTACACACGCACCTACCGACGAGGGTGAAGACCCTATCAAGAAGGAGTTTTATGACCTCCTGGATGGAGCTTACGGAGCTTGTCCTGAGTATTATGTCAAAATTGTTCTCAGGGACCTCAATACTAAAGTCGGAAAGGAAAACATATTTGACGAGTTAGTTGGTAAGCGCAGAATCCACGAAACGACAACAGACAACGGCTACGGAATAATAAATTTTGCCACAGCTTGTAATACACTGAAAAGAAGCACTAGGTTTCCACAGCAACCTGGAACTCTCCAGATGGTCGAACTGTCAACCAAATCGACCATGTGCTAATAGATGTGAAGCACGCATCCAACATCTTCGACGTGCACACATTCTGAGGGGCAAACGTCGACTCTGACCATTTTCTTGTTGCGTCTAAATTCAAAGCTCGCCTGTCCAATTAGAAGTAGCTGCGAACTGTCCAAAAGAAGAAATTCGACGTTGAATGCCTAATCATACGTGAATTAGCCAGATTCTACAAAGAGCGTATGAATGGAAAACTTTCCACTGTGCAGTCACCCACCTCCAAGGCCAACAATCAGTGGTGCCAGTATGGCGAAATCATTAAGGAGGTAGCCGAAACCACTCTAGGGTACCAGTTACCACAGAGAAAGAGCCCGGGGTATGATGATGAATGCATATACCGGAAAAAAGTGACAGAATATGCACACAAGAAAATGCTGCAGCGGAAAACAAGGATAGCTAGGGAAGAGTATTGAGCCAGGAGAAGTGAGGAGAAGAAGAATCTGCGTAAAGTAATTACGCAGCCTCCCAGCTCATAGATATTGAAGAGTGCCGCGATCGAAACTACATTCGGAGGTTTTACAAGAAGGCAGAGCAAATGCCGGATAGCTTTAAGACCAGAATACAGGCTCTTTGAAACTGTGAAGGAAACCTAGTCACCGAAGTACAGGGGATAGTACAATAGATGTGCCTTAACAACATTTCTCGCAACTGCTAAATAAGCATCATGTAGAATGAGTGATAGGATAAGAAGGGAACCCACATCCAGTTAACGAAGAACCAGTTTCACCACCCAGTATAGAAGAAGTCGGTTTAGATAAAAAACAAAAAGCCCGCAGGTTCTGATGGCATAAAAGCGGAGCTCTTCAAATACCGTGGCAATGCTTTAATAAGGCGCTTGCACCAAATCATCAACCGAGTATGGGTGGAAGAAGTATGGAAAATATGGTGGGTTATCAGCTCCATATGCCCTATCTACAAAAAAATCAGATGCTATGTCTTGTAAGAACTTTTGAGGCATATCCCTACTTAATGTCGCATATAAGATCCTTTTCAACGTACTATGTTAACGTCTCAAACTGTTCTGCAATACACTAATCTGCACTTACCATTGTGGCTTCTGGCCACTTACCACTTATTCATCGGATTCAAAGCCGCATATGATAGTATTTATCGTCGGGAACTGTATACGTCGATGGCCGAATTCACGACCGTAGAAAACTGATTCAGATGTGTCGCGAGACAAGCGAGCACGCAATGCAGAATTTTAATTCCGAATTACTTAGAACTGTATCGTGATGTGTGTGTAGTCCAAAAAGCCAAAATGTGTCGATGGACAAAAACGCTAAAGCTAAGAGAATATTCAATTCCCAGGCGCCAAGCTCGAGACAACAAGAAAAAACCTCTGTTTTAAATACTGAGCAATCGCGGATTCCAGAGCGCTTGGTCTTGATAACTAGAGGCAGCGCGCCTGGGATCGCAGAGGATTGAAAACTGCAAAGTCTCAGACAAAGACTCTTCATTCTCACGTTGTGGGGATTACCTGAAGCGGATATCGCGAAAGAACCTTCGCAGAAGCCTTGTTCTGTCCTAGCGTTCAAGACTACTACAAACGGGTTTTTTTCGAAAAGAGTGTCTTTCTACTTCTTAGACTAATATAGGTCCCTTCAGATAACTTTTGTAAAGCCTTGTTCGATCTGTTAACCCTATTATGAATAACTTCCTAACTTTTGAGCCCACAGTTCTTTGGTGAGGGATAACACCATTCTTCTCAGGCTGAAAATAAAGGGTGCCTGTGGATTTTTATCTGAGTTTGTTGTCTATTTCGTCCTGAAGTTGGTAGATACACTTATTGTTGAGGGTTACAAGCTTACTAATAAATCACAGTATTTCTATGTATTATATTCTTTGTGCCAGGCCATGACATTTTTTTAATATTTGTACCATTGTTCTTAAAAATGTTTTTATTTATTTATTTATTTTTTTTTTTTCTAAAAAATTTGTTTTCACCATTAGACTATTGCCTGTCTTGTAGTTTGCATGCCATGAGGCAACATGCATTTTGAACAGCACCCAGATAAAAGTACGCAGCTCGAAAGATACAACTTCTGAAATGTAAGCTAAAGAAAATAAAAATAAAATTTCTCCAGCGAAATTTTTTTTTTTTTTTTTTTGCATATTTTACACAAGCCAAGTATTGAAAGTATTTATTTATTTTTTTTTTTTTCATTTAAACTATTTCGTGGCTTAATCGTCCGTTGATTTATATCTGCACTGCATGCAATCTCAAGTAAATGCTAAATGCAAACAATAGAAAAGTAGAGAAAATCGCTGAAACTGCAATGATGTAACGAGTAATTAATATCTGATTTACGAATTTCAATTTTAGCTTGTTGTTATTAGTTGCTGCTGCTAAACGTGTTAGGGTGGCTAATACATCATAAATTACTGAAGGCGAACTTATTGATTTCACTGACACATTTTGGTATGCCATATTTCATGCGTGACATCCCACAAGTATGATATATACATAGATTGCGCTTCATCATCATCAGCATAAATGAACGGGAATATTATAACTCTGATTAATTCGAGAATTCAAATTACTACTATCAATTATCACTACGTGTAATAAGCAGAGGAATAACTAATTGAAATAACAATCACATTCTAATAAGATTTTAATTAGCGAAATAGTCCATTTACGGGTGATTCAAGCCAATTAATTTGGCAATTCGTAAACTCTTCCATGTGTCTACATGTGTATCTCTATACTTGTAAGTATCACATTTGGCAGTATTTTGATTAATTAAATTCTAAGGCAATATAATATGACGGTATCATCCATTCACATTAGATAATTATAATATTTTGAATGCTGCCTTATATTGTTCAGAAACATACACTTGTATCTACAGAAAATATATCAAAGAGACACTACTGAATGGAGCGCACTCTTTTTTTTTTTTTTGTTACAAAATTCGCATTCATGAATATGGAAGCTCTTATGTCCCCGGAATTGACCACATCAGAACATCGGTCCTTTTTGAACAAAAAATTCCAGACAGAGTCTAGCCTTTCAGGTTGGAAGTTGTGGATGGAGAAAGAAAATGGGAAATCACAACAGTGCTCCGATTTGCATGTGTCCATATGAGCTCCTCGGTAAAACCTTTTTAAAAGTGATTTTACGCAAGTCCGAAACAGGAAAACGCAGTAAAGTTGGAAAGAATTGCCTACACGATATCACATCTGAAAACTGACGTAGGCTTTTTGATTTTACTGCAGCTAAATAGGATACAGTTTCCACACCCTAGTATTCACAAAGCCTGAATACTGATTCACCTGGTCACAAAATCGTATTGATAATGTTGCAATCGCAGCAAGGTACCCCTCTATTATCGTAGATGTTTGTACATAAGGCTTGTAAAGGGTTTACTAATAACGACTTGACAACTTTCTTTTTTAACAAAAGGCAAACCATTTGAGATATTTCAAAAACTTTATTATTGGCTTGAAGTACAATCAAAACATTTATGAATAGAACTCGACTTCGTTCATATGGACACCGCGGGCACGTTTGCAGCGGTCGATTCGTTGGACCCAATTTTCCACGGTTCGGCCACACATTTCGGCCGAAACAAAACGGCAGCGATATTTTCGACACTTCGACCAACCCGTTGTCTCACTGACACGGCAACATCACACAACGAATATGTAGACTCAAATGTTTGCACTAAACTTGTTATTGTCTGTCTACTAGGGCGAGAATTACGACCGAAGATTGGAGTTAACGCTCTTAAAGTTGCAGTCACCGACTCTGAATATCTGTAGAAAATTTTTATAATTTGCAGACGTTGCTCATTAGTGTACTTTACCATGATGAAAATGTTGAGGTTACTGAATAAACTGACAGTGACAGTTTGATGATTAGTGGAAGAGTGCGTTCACAAATTAAATTCAAAGTTGTCAAGTTCCTATTGGAAAACCCTATATAAGGCTAATAAAGACGAAACCAAATTACTATTTAGACCCAAGTTCGTCTGGTGGGGGCTAATTCTTCCATTTATTTAGCTTAATGCAAGCTTAAACTAAATTAAAAAACTAGGACTTAAAAAGCTAACTTAAAAACTAAAACTAACTTAAGGGTTAGGGAGTAAGGGAGTGGTGGTGGAGATCAAGTTTAAGGCGAGAAGTGCTCAGGTTAAAATCAAAAAGGGGGTGGTTTGAGTTGACCTTACGGAGCATGCGGGAGATTGGTTCGTTAGAGCAATAAGAGGTGCGATGGGTTGGGATACAGAAGAGACGAGAACAGCGTAAATTACGAGGATTAGTGTTGAAGGAAATAGAGTTGTAAAGGAAAGCGTCGATGAATGAAGAGAATGTCAGCTACGTCTCTGCGTTTTTCGAGGGTACTCAGGCTAAGAAGTTTGAGGCGGTCGCGATAGGGAGGTAAGATGAATGAGTCACTCCAGGGTAGTCCACGAAGAGCAATACGAAGAAAACGACATTGAATGTTCTCGATTCGGGATATATGAGTTCGCTGAAAGGGGGACCACACTTAGCTGGCATATTCAAGAAAGGGGCGGACAATCGTAATGTAAAGTGACCTTGTCACATAAGGGTTGCTTAATTCTTTAGACCAACGTTGGATAAAACCGAGCGATGAGTTGGCTTTAAGGATTATCTCATCAATATGCGAACAGAAGTTTAACTCTCTATCGTATAAAATTCCGAGGTCGCGAAGGGATTGCACCTGATGTACAGGTTGGCCATGCAGAAAATAAAGTCTAGGACTTACGAGACAAAGTCATAGATTGGCATTTGGAGACGTTAAGCTCAAAGCAATTTTTTAGACACCAGGGGAAAACCTATCGAGGTCTTCTTGAAGGAAAATAGAGTCTTGGGGTGAAGAAATATTTTTGGAGAACTTAGTGTCATCAGCGTAAATGGATACGGAGCAGTGTTTGATAATCCTCTCAAGATCGTTTATAGTTAGAATGAAAAGAAGGGGACCAAGATGGCTGCCTTGTGGGACATCAGAAGTGGCTAAAAATGGCGTTGAGAAGGCTGACTTAAGGTGAACGCTATAAAAACGGTTCTCCAGATAAGAAGATATCCATTTTAACAAAATGGGGTCAAAACCGAGGGAAGACAATTTGAAAAGGATCAGTTGATGTGATATTTTATCGAAGACCTTAGCGAAATCTGTAGCAATAACATCAATTTAGTTGCCATTTTCTAAGGCTGAGAGCGCAAAGGACACGAATTCAACTTAGTTTGTAGTAGTTGATCTACTTTAAAGCTTAGAACATCATATAAAACACTTTCGAACATTTTAGGTATGTGAGAAAGCTTAGCAATGGGACAGTAGTTGGTTACTTCATTCTTTGATCCCTTTTTGTGAACCGGGGTTATAAAAGAGATCTTTTAAACTTGGGGGAATTCCCCTTGTGTGAGGGTCAGATGAAATAGGGGGGAAAGTGTGTGCGAAAGATTGGAGGCACACTTTTTGAGAAATATTGCTGGGAGCCCATCTGGATCGGATAAAAATTGATCATTGAGATTTTGTAACTTTTTTTCGATAAGGGTGGGATCAAAAGGTTGAAAGAAAGAGGGCCCGATGGAGAAATTGGGAAGGTACTTGAAATACATGGGGTCGGGTACGAAGGAGTTGTCTGCAAATGACTTAAAAAGTCTTAAAAAGAATTGGTGGGAAGAAAAGCTGCCCATAATTTGTTTCTTTTATTACGTAAAGAGCGAAGTCTTCTATTGTACCATAGAGGGGAAATTGAAGATGTTTTATGCCGTGAAAAGGGGACGTAGAGAGAAATGGAATCAAATATTTCGCTGTAGAAAATGGAGACAGCATCAGATAAGGATAGGTTAGTAAAATCAAAAGAACATTTGCTAAGATAGTTATTGATTTTGCGAAAATTAGCTTTATGGAAGTTGTAAGAAAAAATGGTACTTGAAGAAGTAGGCTGGGATGGAGAGTTATAGAAAAATGAGAGAAGAAGAGGGGGATGAAAATTGTCGACAGTTGATAGGATAAAGGGACAAAACGTTACTGCGGAGTTTATAGGATCACTAGTGAAAATAAGGTCTAGTTGCCTACCGATAGAGCTAGGGACGCCACTTACTTGGCACAGGCTTGAGTCATCCTTGGATGAAGTGGCATTTGACGCGGTAAAAAATAAGTGATCATTCGATGGAATCCACTTCAACAGGAGCAGATTGAAGTCTCCAAAGATAAGGATATCGTCGATATAATCACTTAGGTCAATTAGTTGGTCAATTGCTTTAATAGCAAGGATGTAGGTTTCGATTGGTTGAGCTGGGTGAATGTAGCAGCACATAACGTACAGGGACCTATTGGGAAGTGTTATTTTTATTGAGACAAAGTCAATTTTAGCAGAAGAAGAGATAGCGATGAGAGAAGAGTTGAGATTGAGCAAGTAGGACACCTCTACATGAAGAATTAACTTTAGAAATGGCAGGGTCATTAACCATAAGGAGAGAGTGATTGTCATCTTGGAAGACATTAAACGAAAATGGGAATAGCTCCTGGCTCTTTATGTCGGGGATCAGATTGGTTTCTGTAAGAGCATAGACGTCGAAAGAGAGACTGTGTGATTTAGACAATACAGCCCGAGTTTTAGAGCGCAAGCCTCTTACGTTTTGGTAGTAAAATGTAAGAGGTAGTTTGTTGCGTGGAGGAGTAGGGGAGTGTAGATGAGTTGCAGGCAATGAAGGCAAATTAGGTATGAAAAAAATTATCATGGTGAGCTCGACTGCGCTGAAGGTGAGAAATTCTTTTAGAGTGAACATAGCTGCGGAAAGCAGCGAGGTCATCCGCAACATTTTGAGGTTGCACTAAAAGTGCGAACACGATCATGAAGCAAAACAACTCTTCTCTAAAACGGCGCACTGTGGTGCCATTAGTCTAATATGCGCGCAATCCCTCACAGAGGAGAACGATGACGACACCAAAGATAGTTTATACGAGCTCTTGGGCAAAACTTATGAGTAGTGTCCAGCTATGGCGTTAAAATTACCCTGGGCGACTTTAATGCAAAGCTAGAAAGAGAGGTCTTTTTTTGATAGCACTGTCCGAAAGTATAGTATTCACGACATCACATTCAATTACGGATTTAGGTTTTAGGTGGCGGGGCGAAATATTGTCGTAGCTAGCACGCGTTCTACGATCTTGATATTCATAAAAGGACTTCTAGAACTCCTGATAAATTAACCGTCAACCAGATTGACCACATTCCTCTAGAACTATGGATTCCCTAATGTTCCGAGGGGCCAACATCGAGTCGAACATTACTTTGTTATAGCTAAGGTACGCTTGCGGATATCCCGAACATCGCAAAGACAAGCTAATACTGTGAGGAAGTTTGATGCCAGACGGTAACGACCGCTAATTCATTTTCCGATTGAGTCTGCTTTAACCGCTTAAGAGGTTCTATGCCGCCAGAAACATGTATCGAAAACCAGTGGAAACATTGCAAAAAAAAAAAAAACATTACAAATGCCGCCGATGTGGTAGCTTTCACTCGCGTACTAAAAAGAAACTCCTGGTTTGACTACGAGTGCCGGCGAGTACATGCTAGATGCATACAAAGCGGCCCTGCATAGAAGGATTAGAGCCCCTTACGGGCAGAAAAGGGATGAAAACCCGCTTTCTAGGAGGAAAAAAGAAGGACCATGGAAGCACGCGATTCAGGAAATTGATATATGCTACTGCAGGATCGCTGCTTTTTTTTATGGAAATGCAACTTTATTGTGGAAAAATGTTAACAAATGAATAATTTAAAGTATTACCCACACATTGCCAGTTATATCTTTTTCCCATCTTTTTAGCAGAGCTCGAAAAGCGTTACGGTAAAAATATTTATCTTTTGAAGCTATCCTAGAATCCAGTCATTATTTGATGTCTTCATATGAGCAAAACGGCTGATCAGCCAGACCATGTGCCATCGAACGGAACAAGTAATAATCGGACTGCGCAATATAGAGGAAATATAGCGGGTGGCGTATGACCACCCATTTGAGCGTTTCCGGGTGGTTTTTAACGGTTTTGGTAACGTGAGCCTGAGCGTTCTTATGCCGTAGAATCACTTTTTAGCTCGTATTGTGGCCGTTTTTCGCGCAGTGCTCAGTTTATTCTCATCAATTGAAGTTGCCACCATTTCCAAGTGATAGTTTCAACAGTTCACGCTGCGAAGGTTATGCTGTGTATTACATACAAATACACATACACACATAAATATTCGACTTCAAATCATAAGGAACCCAAGTTCCTTGTTTTTGAATCATTCGCTTGGAAATGGCTTGGTGGGTGTCTCCCTATACTGAAGCAAGCTCTTCTTGCATTTGACACTGATCCTCATGGAGCAATGCCTCCAATTCAGCGTATTCATAGGATTTTGGCCTTCCTTCATGCGGACGGTCGTTAATATCGAAATCATCTTCTTTGTAGCCAGAGAATCAATCACGTCAGTTGTTTCCCTTGTGAACTTTATGAAGCTCTCGATGCGCTTCAGCCGGCGCAAATGACGATTTGGCACAAAATCACACATTTTCACACAACCAAAAGTATATGTCGCCAAAACAAAATTACTTATTGTCAAAACTTGATTCATAACGTTTTGGATGTGTCAAAATCAAAATAATAGTAGAGTCACAGTCGATGCTGAGGATTTGGAAAGAGCATTCATGTAGGCTGTATAACGGCAATGACGAAGCAAATACTGCTGTCGAAAAGAATTAACCTTTCAACTTGTATGATGTAGACTAAGACTCCATCCACCTAGCGGGACAAAGTGAAGATAGCTTTATCTATGCTTAAGTCCAACAAATCTACTGGAGTGGACGATCTGACTGCTGAACTTTTTAAAACGGCAGGCAATGACTTGGTAAGTCTCTATCACTATCCTAATTGATGACATGATTGATTCATACTAGTGTGGCTTTAAGCCAGAAAATTCGACCATCGACTAAAAATTCACACTACGAAAAATCTTGGAAAAATCCTATGAGCTTAAAATCGATCCACTCCACCTATTCATTGATTTTATGGCCGCGTATGGCAGCATCTAGAGGCGAGCTATGCAGAGCAATGTCTAGTTTTGGTATCCCTGACATTCATAATGACGGAAAATACACGCTGTTTCATTAAGGTCGGTATAAAACTCACGGAGACCTTTGACGTCAAAAAATTATTGAAATAAGGCGATGCAATGGCATGCGATTTCTTTAACATTATTCTTGAAGAAATTGTTTAAGACTTACGCGCCAATTCAAGAGGCACAATCTTACAAAAGTCCAATATGCATAAGCCGACGATATTGACATAATCGGAAGAAAGCAGTGTGGTGTCAATGGCGCTTTCGCAAGCGGCGAAGATGGATTTAACGGCCAATAAGAGCAAGACCAAGTAAATGCTGTCAACAAGAAGGAGCTCCCTTCGAATATGCCCCCGAGAAACAGCAAAGTAGAGGAAGACCGCGTGGAAGGGGACCTCAATCCTATTAGCATGGAGGCAGGCAGTTAAAAATCGACTTGACTAGAGGCGCTTGTTGGTTATTTGCATCATAACTTTTAGATCTATCCGGCCTAAAATAAATTCTATTGGCTATAAGTTCGTCAAATCTTAAGAAGATTGCTTTAGAAGGTGTCTCAGAATCTTTTGTTGTAATAAGGTTTTTTTTTATTGGTCAATGACTAATGTAACGGCAGGGTGTCATAAATTAGAGCCGAGCAATTTTAAAGGTGTTTTTAAATGTATAAAAAGATTTTATATTTGTGACCCAGTAGTGAATATTTCAGTGCTAAGATTCAATGTTAATGAAAAAATATTTTTAATTTTCCGAAAAAAATCATAGTTTTCAACAATTAAGAGATTTATTCGTTCCGAGCAATAACTCTTTTGCAGTTCCTATTGCTATGACTTTTTCGTATAACCTTGCACATATTTTTGATCAGTATAGCGTTCCTTGATTTTTGTTTGTTTTTTAAGATTAGCGCGCGGTCAATTGATTTGTGTACCCTTAAATGTTTGATTCCTTTGCTCGTTCCGAAAGTTGTCGTTTTCCAAAAAATTGATGACAAGTGAATTGTCCACTTTGGCTAGCATTTTGTAAATAGTTGATGCCAGCAGCTTATAACCGTATTTTTCTTTTAGCAGATATGGAGGAAAAGAATGGTTTTAGGTAAGAATAAGGCAAAATATAGGCGAAACAGACAAAAGGCCACAAAGGATACGATTAACCCCTTCTAAAGTTAACCCAAAAATCAAACGACGACTTACACGATTGCCAAGCTATTATTGTCTTTTTCTTAGGGTGAAGTGTGCACAAACAAATTGTGTATGCTCGTATTTAAAACCCTTCCAGTCCAGGGCTATGGCTTAGAAGTATATGTGTTAGGAACACATTTGACTGAGGAATTGGATATACATTATACTCAGCTATAAGAGCTTTACAGCTACGTGAACCTAGTCAGAAAAATCTACTCAGTCAGTAAAAATTTCTTCGCTCGACATTGGCAACTCTAATTCAGATAACTTCGCACAAGTATTTATAAATACAAAAAAATTGCTGACGTGTGTAACTTATTGAACACAACAGATCACCAACAGAATGCAAACGATACTAAAGTGCTGTCGACGTCCACTGTACCGTCCAATACACCACTGTAGGGTCGCCGATCGCTAGATAATATTTTGAACACGACACCAATATGGTGATGTGGTGTCACCGGCCGTTGAGTGATACTTTGTGAGCGACACGAAAATGGTGTCGCCAGACGGCATAATGTTAAGGCAATGGTTCGAAGGATCTTCAATTGATACATCGACTGACTGAAGAAGATTTTACCAAACTTGGCGCACCTGCACTAACCCTTGTTAATGTATGCAATAAGAAGCAGTTGGTCAACCCTCAAAGTACGTCAAAGTACCAGCTAAATTTCTTTCTTATTTCTTTTAAAAGACATGTGAACTTTTTTTAACCCACTTTACAATTATGATTAATAGGTTGATAGTCTTAAAATTTTCATTCAATTTTTCAATATCGCTTTCTCTAGCCAATACAATACATCCGCTGGGATGAGTTGTCCAAAAATTATTTCATGAAGTTCAACATACTCATAGACTTACATCGATATTCAAATTGGTTTTCGTCATTTGAGGAAAATTCAGACAATAAGCCTGCAGCATCTGATTGCGTAAATAAGGGCTAATTTAGCTTTTGCCCCATAGATAGAAGGTATTTTTTCCTAAAACTAATCGAAATAATTTTCCCTTGAATTATTATATACAGGGTGAGTTTTTTAACTTGAGACATCCAAATTACTCGAAAAATACGCGATGTTTTTCAATGTAACAGACAAAAGTCACAAGGTTCTGAAGGGGACATAAGATGGTGACCACGAATTTGACTTTGAGACCCATTTTTAAGGTCAAACGAAGGTCACTTTTGATTTTTCAAATGAAAATTCCTAATTTTCATTGCACATCCACGACGTGGATGTAGCAGTATTTTGTTTCCGTCGGGGTGATTAATTAGAGTGGGTCCCCTTGCCAGTCACTGTTGAATCATTGAATTCTTTCCATTTTGACTTTTATTTCCCAAGACTATTTCAACAAATGCTCGAAAATGTGACCATTCACTTCAATACACTTGTCTATCCGCGCTCTAAATGAACCAACAGAACTGAGAAGCAATTCTTGCGTAATCTTCCGGCAAGCTTTAGTTATGCGTTTCTTCATGTCCTCATGTGTTGTTGGCTTTTTTCTGTAAACCTTACTTTTTAAGTAGCCCCACAAGAAGAAATCAAGTGAAGTAAGATCAGGTGATCTAGCAGGCTATTGCCTCGAACCCCCTCGTCCGATCCATCGTTGACGGTAAACATTGTTTAATACGCCCCGGGCTACTTGTGAACAATAGGCTGGACAACCATCATATTGAAACCACATTGTTTGTCGCAACTCCAATGGCAGTTCTTCTAGTAATACTGGAGTGGCATTCTTTTGACCACTCAAGTTGCCTTTAATAAAATATGGACCTATTAATTTATCGACAATAATTTCCCACCCAAACATTAACAAGGTAGCGTTCAACTTGTCGCAACCAAAAAGGGTTTTCAGTAGCCCAGTAATGCATATTATGTCGATTGACCGTACCATGATTATTGAAAGTCGACTCATCAGAGAATAACACCTTGGCGAAGAAAATGGGGTCTCATTCAATTTGATGATTTGCCCATTGACAAAAGGAAACCTGGTTGCGAAAATTCGAGCAACAGCACCATCGATGTTCCTTCCACTTTCTCCATAACTCAATATCATTTCAATTTTCTCTTGAATTGATATAGCCTGCATTATTAATCTGGAAAACGTTACTAATAATAATCAGTTCCTCAAAACAAATATCGAACTTCTAAATGAAGTACAGTTCCGTTCAAATAGAAAAAAAGGCAGAGTGCACATCATATGTTACACTCTCAGATAAGTTTAGGACAATTTGTCTCTATCTGAAATTTCTTTGAGTTCTTTGACTTCACTCGAGGCAATAATGACTTTCTCAAAATAAATCTCGACCTTCTAACACCCTAACAACTTTGGAACCCGATTTATGATTTAGGCGTGCCAGTGCAGTGGTATCTAGCACTGAATGAATAAGACCTTTGAGACAAAGTCGTGTGTCCCATTGAGGAATACGACTGAGCAATGAAAATCAGGAATTATCATTTGAAAAATCAAAAGGGGCGTCCGTTTGACCTTGAAAATGGGTCTCAAGGTCAAACTCGTGGTTACCATCTTATGTCTCCTTCAGAACCTTGTGACTTTTATCTAAAACATTTTTCGCAATATCGCATATTTTTCGAGTAATTTGGATGTCTCAAGTTAAAAAACTCACTCGGTATGTATTATAGAAGCGATAAGTCAACATTGGAGCGACAAGTTCCTCGCTTTCTCTTTGCTCCATAGCGGTTGGTCTCTTCAAACTTTCGAAAGCTTACTGAACATAGAGTTCGACCTCTCGATTATGCTTTCGGTGCACCGTCAGGTGTAATAATACGTCTTAGATATGGATCGAAAAATGTATCAACTTTCATGACATGGCATGCTGTCCAGAAATATTGGGTTTAGCGGAATAAATCTGGTTTTAGACTTAATTGTCTTCAGCCTAACTCTGGTTTAAGATCGAAATAAAATACTCGAGATTCATTAGTTTTTTCAAAATCTGAGATGCGATAGCTTCAATCCATTTCTATCAATCAAAAACAAGTTATTTTAAGTTCTCCACACCATGCGCTTTGACATCCGCAATCGTTTGGTCCCTTTTTCATTTCGTACGACTTGGTTAGGCTTTTAGTACCAAAAGTACACCCATATCTTGATAGGTATTGACTCGGGAGTAGAACTGATAGATTCAGTATCTTATGAAACTGTCTTTTGTCTTTTGAAGTAGTAGCAGTTTCCTACGGTAAATCTTTGTTGAATATTCACGAAGGTATCATTCGTTGAGTTCTCAATTTCCCAAAGAAAGATTAACCTTTTGATTACCCAAGAGTTATTGCTTTGTTTAAGGTGTTAGACAGCAGATTTGGAGTAGCCTATTATGTTGACATTGCCTAAGTATCCAAGTTTTTGAGCAGATTTCTTAGATAAAAGAAATCACATGAGAGTGAGCGAACAAGGTTGATGGTGTGAAATCTATTGACATGCGTTGAGTCTTGATTTAAAATATCTTTAACTTCTCCACGGATTGTTTCCTTGTGACACATTTAATAAAACAAACTCACGGGAATTCAAAAATTTAAGACGAGATATACCAGGTACCAGTTACACTTAAGTTTATATTTATTTTGTTAATGATTTGGTACGTAAACCCCATATTAATATCACAACTGTATTTGTTGTGCTTACTTCAGAGATTTTTGCGCGGAAAACTTGATTTATTTTCACCAGAAAAAGAGCACCTGATAGCCTAACATTATAGAAAAACCAACATTATGTGTCTTTATACGTGTCTGACATAAGGAAGGTGGAATGGAGATCAACACTCTACTCGACTCGAATGCAGGAAAACTAGAGCGGAACCCTGTTTAACCGACTTTTTGTCCTGTTCTAAAATTAAGTTGCTTTTATTTTTGTCGCAGAGACACATACATAATGCAAGCTCTCGCCGAATTGACGGTCATCTATATATCCCACTCCTCACGGCAACTTTCATATTCCTATCAGCAATTTACTTGGGTCAGCTTAGTTGCATGCCGTAAATGTCCACTATCTTCTTTTCGTTGTTTTAATAACTCTGTATTTCTGTTAAGTGCTTATATTATTTCTAAGTCAAATTTTTTATTTATATTCGGGAATGTCAAGCTGCCGATCTGATGGCTTAACAGAATCTCTCCACAATGCTCCTCCAACCTGCTCACCTGTAGCACTTTGGTGTCACTGATATATCGCAGCTATAATATAGTGGTCGCATTCAATATCGATATCGACTCATGGAAAGGGTAATTACTTAATTGACTGCTGATCCCAATACAGTCTACTAGGCAAAAAAAAGAAAGTGTACAACAGTGATAAAGGATAATAACTAGCATTAAACCAACTTATTTCGTCAATCTGGAAAAATCTGGCGTTCTGAGGGCTTCCTTTGGAGAGCCTGCGAGTAGCTGGACATCATCCACGTCAGGAGGCGTGAAGTAAGACTTAAAAGTACTAGCTGCAGAAGCTCTTCCCCGCTATTAAAATAAGATAGCAAATTCCACTTTTTTCTTGGGGAATAAATCACTCAGCTAGTCACAGAACTAGTCTATTGCACTTCTTGTAGGTTCTCAAGTCTTTCATATAAACACGTCATCACTCTAACAACAAGTGTTGCATGCTGTTGTGCCACTTATGCCTTTTACATTTAGGTGCTTAGTAAAAATGTAGTGCCTCTTCAGGATGCCCGTAAATAGTCTGCCGTCTTTCTATTGAGGGGCAGCAAGTTCAATCTGCAAGTCGGCGAAATTTTAGAAACGTCGCGATTCGGAAATCTAGAGAACTATGCTGTCTGCAGCTATAGTCACATGAAACTCAATGGAAGCCCTAATTGAGAACGCAGGCAGTCCTGAAAAAGGAAGGAAAGTTCGGTTATTGAAGAACCCTCCTTTGAGATTTGCCCAGCAAGTTCATCGGCTATTTTATTTCACGTGATCCCATTGTGACGAAAACCAGAATCAGTGATGTCGTTCGTTTCTGAACCTAACGTTCTTCACAAAGACACCAGCGCTACATACTAAGTCAGTTTTGGAGCCACCCATGAAGCATCGATTACATTACTTGTCTGGTTAAAATTCTGATCGAAAGCATTCCGTGGTATTTGTAAATTTAATTTCGTATTTTCGCAGCAGCATTAGTTCTGGTGCCATTGCATCAAACGACAAGCCCAAAGGTCCAAAGTCAGAATTCCAGTGCGTGTTGTATGTCAAGGATCGAGAGCTGTCATGGAGAGAGAGATTTATCAGTGCATAAAACAGATTCAACTTTAACATAGAGCGTTCTTTGGAGTTATACCAGATAACCGGTGGATAATCTCATCACAAACGTGTAGATCTGGAGGACCTTCTTCAGTGATAAGCCGAAAGCTCCTTTACACTACCAGAAAGCCGACAGCGCCCAGAAGTTTTTCAAGGTTATATATTTAGTTTAATGAAATTAGTTATCAAGGATGGGACCCAAATACTCGTACTTACCTTCGTTGGAGAAATGGATGTTGATGCCCATAACTAGTTCAGCGATCGTCGATCACGTCAAGTCAACCTGCGCCAAACCATCTCACGAACTAGCTTTACTCTATTATTTTTCCTCGATCGGTATAGAATCTTGACTTGTTAATAAGTTGTTGGGTTTCTCACGTTCCTGCAACAGTATGAAATGCAAGAAATGATTTTATCTGACGTTTCGTTTGCTTCTGGCCTAGAAAGCATTTGTCCTTGAATCACAGCATTCAATGAGTTCGGGTACTCGCTTTGGTGGTGATGGTAATATCATAGGCAAACTAAGCTGACACAAATATCAATTTGTAATATTCTCTGTAACCGTCGTGCACCCCAAAAATCACAGTCACAGCCACAGCCACAGAAATCTTAATCGGTTTCAGTAGATGTCACTTCCGCCGAAGTGCACTTCGCACTTTAGCATTCGCAGCTTCGACAGCAATTGTGTGGCTTTATGCTGAGCTTTTCTTCACGCCTTGTTCCTCTTCAGTTGCCCCTTGGATAATAGTTTTTCAGAGGCTGCCTCTTTTGAAGGCCGCCTAACCTTTTTGGTTTCCGGGGAAGAGCCGTAAAAAACAGCACAACTCACTAGCCATCTATCTATTTTGATGGAGTTTTACCATTACAGGCTGGACCTCTCTAGCAATCTCTCCTTCTTTGCTGCCCAATTTACCGAACATATCGTAGAAAGAACCGCATGAGTCAATTAGAGTCGAAAGATAGCAGATATCTTGACAAGGCATGCAAGGAAAAAAAGGCAGCTGCCGCTTACTAGTTGTTGTCATGCCGCTCAGAACAGAAACTTGTGCCATCATAATGACAACCAAAAGAATGAGATATATTCAATTCTGCATTCATAGTTTCTATAGAAATGGTTGCAAGACTGAGAGTGCGTTACCCCATCACCACAGTTTCACTGTTACTTTTCTTAACACCTACAATGTATCGCTTCTTATACGACAGATTTAAATATCAAAGATACTGTCAGAAGGTACAAGAAAAAAAAAATGCGGTTTTGATGTCAAATACATTCACCACCCTTTAAACAATAAATAACATCCACCAACAAGCGACTACGATTGCTAAGATTCGTGCATAGAAATAGTATATTTTCTTGTTATTGTAAATAAGGCTTCAACTGCCTCACTTTATGCGCTGAGGTCTAATTACATTGACCAATTTCTAAAAGAAAAAAAAGTGTTTTGCTTTCATGATTCCTAAAGTGAATCTCTTATGCTCTCTATGCGAGTATACTTAGATCTCGTCATCCAATGCACATGGTATCGAATTGCAACGCCAATATAGAGTGCATGAGTATGGACGGTTGGTTGGTTGTGGGCCTAGTCTCAGATCCCATCAATCTTATTGAAGCGCTCTCGGATTCATATTCTGCGTGCGAAAAAGAAGTCCAGATCTTGCAGGCACGTCTCCCCTATCGGTATTAAATCTATGTAATTAAAAGTATCTGCAGCAAATAGTGGGGGTCTGTTCAACCAAATGTGGAGACACAATAAAACTGCGATACGCTTATAACCAAGTAATTAGTCGATATAATATTCTCTTCTTAAGCGCAGGCCACTCGAAATTAACATTGCCAATCGGAAAAACCTTCAAAATCTGTACTCAATCAGTTGGAATATCTTTTGGAAATCCTTGTCGGTTTACAACTTCAAAATGACGAACTTTGCCAGTTTTTTTGTGATCATTTATGTGACAGTGATTGGATTAAGTGATAGAGTGGTGCAAACAGCAATTATCTCAAACAATCTGTCAAGTGACCATGTTAACTCTGACATAGTGAATAAAATGTCATGGAGTTGTGCAAACAATGCAAGTTGCTTGTATTCGCTAGCTAGTGGTGTATTCAACTCGTATAAACAGGGTGAAACAGTGAATTTTGGTATGTTCAATCTGGAAAAGCTACCAGCTCCAAAAAATCCTGTAAGCGTTGGGAGAGCTTCGGGTTTTATAGACTTTTTAAGTGGTAATGCTATTCGAGTACCAGTCGGTCCGATGGTATTCAGTATTCAGAGAGCAGATGATGAAAATTACATTGAAATAGCTCTACTTAAAAAATCATCGAATCAAGGTAAGTTGTTCAGGATATTTGAATTTCCAACATGATGTCACTCAAATATCTGTAAAGGAAGACGTCATGGAAGTGGAAGTGGTGGTGGGGGCGGCATTGGTCAGCGAATAGGCAATCGTCATGGGCAAAAAGATAAAAAGCAATTGCAGATGTTCATTCCAATGTATTTGGCTGCGACAACATTTGGTTGGACAATGCTAGCAATCAAAGCAGTTGGACTTTTAACTCTCAAAGCGTTGGCAATATCTAAGTTGGCCTTAATTGTTGCTGCTATGGTTATTATCAAAAAACTCATGGATAATGCATCGGAGAAGTAAGTCATTCCTTATTGACTTTCGATTTGGTCTCTTTTCAATACTCAAGTCCACAGATTAATGTATCCACATTTTCCGGAACCACAACCTTTTATAATGCCCTATAATATGGATTATGGCTTACATGCAATGCAAGGTCAAGACATGGCCACCGGTGGGGAAATGTATCCAATACATCTTGCAGCAGCAGCTGCAGCTGCTGCCAACGGTAATCACCCACATCAGGGACTAGAAAATATGGCTGCTGAGAGCAGTATGCATCAAGTTGTCGATGTACAAAATGGTACACAAATTTTAGCTGGCTTTGCAAAACAAATTGCTCAAAATCAGAAGATAAAACGTGATGATACTTGGATGGGTAAGTTTCCCAAATATAAAGTTGTGCGTAACTTTTCCATAAAAAAAAAAAAAACAAAAACAAAATGCTTGCCAATTTTTTATATGAATGGGAAAAGTTTGTTTCTTGGCGGCTTATGGTATTAGAAAGATAAAGGAAATGTTGTTGCCTTTTGCCGATATAATGGAACATCATCCAGAAAGGGCAACTTTTGCTTCCTTGAACTCGTTCAACTTGGCCAACTTTTCCTTAAGGTGGTTTGTTTAAGTAAAAGTAAAAGCAAACTTACGGTTGTGTGGTAAATGTTGTCAGTATATCAGAATTGGAAATGGAAGATTTATTTTTTTGTTTTATCTGATGAATCTTTGGAAAGTTTTGTATTCCTTCTAAGAAAATTTAGTTGGTTTTCTTCTGTGGGCCTTTAATTTCGCTAGGAGCTATATAATGAGAATCCGCAGATACCAGTTGTGGCAGTAATATTTTCTGTCATAAAATTTTAATTCACAAGATTACATTGCAATTAATTCCGTGAAAAGTAATTCACAAATTTGGCAAAATATTCTCGATGTAATTTTTATTTTAAATGTATTAAATCTATTTAATTTTAAAAATAAACTGAGTAATTTTTATACAATACATGGTCAGGAATATTACATTTTATCGTATTCATCATCATATTTTAGCATAGTTGTGTTGTTTCAAAGAGTTTAAGAGTTCACTTAAACGATTGCAATTCTATTCTTAGACTACGGGTGCGGTAGTTTTGAGATTCTTCTGTTATTTTGTTTATATTTTAAAGTAAATAAATAACTTTCATGCTGAATGTAGACTGTTCTACCTCTTCTCTTAAATTGAACTTTGTGAAATTTTTTCTGGCATATGCACTGGCATATGCATATCCTGTTGATCGAAATCATTCATGTAGCATGAAACAGTCGAAAGGATTTAAAATGTACTATTACCTACAGATAAGTAAGTGAATGGACTTACAGATACCAATCTATTCATGAGCATCTAGTTGTGGGAAACGTCTTTTGTGCCATAATCATAATAATCTCATCCTAAAAGCAGTAGGTATTTCATACATTCCATTATACTGAGTTCCAGTAAGATGACCTAAGCTATGGTTGTGATCTGTATTGAAATTTTTACCTTTTCCTCAATACCCTTGTTTCAATTTAATTTAAAATTCAGCACCTCAATATTCTCTGCGCATAGATCACAGATCAAAGTTCCCCTATAGTCTAAACTTTTTCACGTTTGTTTTAAGTACGATAAAATGAGTTTGAGACAAACATCTTTATTCATTGGAAATTTATGTTTTAGATGCGTTTTCAGCCATGTGGCCCTCTCGGCCACACTCTTGAGTGTTTGGGACTGTATTTCACCTATAACGTGCTGAATATTGGCTTGCAAGACCTTAATATGTTTTCGTCTTATCCACAAGAAAAAATTGAGTAGCGAATATTTGTAATATACTTATGATGGTATGAATGACATGCATGATTCCGTGGGAGCCACGTCATTCATATTTTTATGATATGTATACACAAGGGTGTCCCTTATATGGGGGAAAACACTTTCCACTACATCTTCATCCCATGTAGAACGGGGTCTCTGGAGGAAATTTTTAACAATTTTTAATCGAGAAAATAAATTTGTGCTCTTGACAGATAAATAATCACTTAGTGATTTTTTCTGCAACAATAAATAAGGCAGTATTATTAACAATTTATTGAAATTAGTATAAAAAATAGTACTATTCACTGTATTCCTACTTACTATACAAATAATCAGACATATTTTTTTCAGATGGAATGTATCTCTTCCCAGAATCATACAAACTCTCTCTTTGGAAATTCACTAAAATGTTCGTTTTGGTTTGTTCGTTAACTTCATCATTAAAGAGTGATAAAACGGCAATTTCTGCTGACAAGTACCAGAGATATTGACTAAACTTGCTCAGGGCTGCTTTGTCAACAGTTTCATATTCCTTAAGCCTCTTTAAAAAGCACAAATCTTTATTTGGTACCTTCCAAGCCGTGATTTTACATTTAAAACCGCAATGCATAGATAGACGTCTTGAAATGCTCGCTTATCCTTGGCGCTAATTTTGAACTGGGATTGCAACAAACATATCTTTAAAGAGTAAATAGCTCTAGCCATCTACCTTGCTTGATGCATCGCTCCATGAGGTCTAGTTTTAATTCTTTTTTCACTGTCTCCTCATAAGTTCTTGATTATAAAATGTCAACAATACTATTGTTGTATTACAAAAATGTCGTATGACGATATCGGTATATGTTTCAATGGCAGCAGGATTAATAGTTTTTCAGTTGTCTCCAAACTTTTTGATTTCGCGGCTACTTGTGACTTGGTGGATTTTTGTTTCGAACACACATTTGAACCAAAATCGCCCTCTGTTAGACGTAGTTGTGTCACAGCACAGTATTTGTACTTTGTTATCGAGGTTTCAGTCATAAAGTGCGTTCAACACAGCTTTAGCTTGATTCTGGCCGGAAGAGATCTCCAGTTTGGGTACAGCCAGAAGTTGTTCCTTTTCTCCAAATGAATTAGAGAGGCGTTCTTCTTTAGAACTTCTCACGTCAAGTCCAGGTAATAAATTCTCATCCCAGTAAACAGTCACCATTTCAGGCATATTATTCTGAATATCTGATTTTATAAATTCCGCTCTATCTTTTCGATTCTGTGTGCGAATACGTTGAATAGATGATTTGTTTATCAGAAAATTATTAAAGCTAAGATCTAGTGCTTTTACTACAGCCTAAAGTATATAGACTGAATCCCTTATGCTTAATTGACAACTATCTAAAGCCGCAACTACTATAACTTAGGCGTGATAAAGTTTTTCCTTTCTATTTTTGTAGTAGTTTCAGAACGTACCATTTCAGAGGTGGATGCCAAGGGTTCCTCAAGGCTTTCATCAGAGCTGGTTAGTTGATTGTGATGTCCTTGCGTTTGAATAGAGTCTTGCGTATGATGACGATAAACCTCTGAAGCACATTTAAAATTTTTCTATTCATTTAATTTCCTTTGTCTTGCCCTTTCTTCTTTTTCAGATGGCCTGATTCTCTTTGTTTTTGTAAAAACAATTTTCATCCGTTCCAAAGCATCAGCGTGTGCTATATCAAATAAATTAACTAAATTGTTCTTGAAGTCCTCCTCATGGCTCATGTAAATATCTTGTATTTTTTTACAATTTTTTTACTACTCCCCCCAATCATGGTGAAGATCCACAAGTTTTTTTTCACACAGTTAGGTATAGCTCTGGTAGGGATTCTAGCTTTTTCCCAAAATATTATACACTCCCGAATGACGAGATAAGCGCTTTCACTAACAGTCAATTTAACTTCGCGAATGTTATTGGGTATGTAACTTAATTCGTGTTGTTTTTTTTTTTTTAAATTTGAACGTTTGTTTAAGAAAAACATGTACAATAGTATTATTCAAAGTATTGCCCATCTGAAGCTATGACCTTTTCCCATCTTTCTGGCAATTTGTGGATCCTATCCCAAAAGAACTGCACCGACTTGGCAGTCAAGAATGAATCAAGCCAATTTTTGATATTCTGCTCTGATGTGAACCGTATTTCAGTGAGGGCGTTCTGCATCGACCGGAGCAAATGGTAGTCAGAAGGGGCAGGGTCTGAGCTATAAAGCGGGTGGGTTAAGACTTCCCATCCACTGTTTTCCAAATAGTTTTTAACCGGAATAGCAACCTGGGGCCGAGCGTTGTCATGATGGAAAATTATTGCCCCGTGTCTGGTCGCGTATTCCGGGCGTTTTTCGGCTACTGCTCTCTTCAAACGGATAAATTGTGTTCGGTAACGTTGCCCATTGATGGTTTCACCCGGTTTTAGCAGCTCATAATACAGCACCCCCGTCTGATCCCACCAAATCCAGAGCATTACCTTTGCGCCATGGATATTCGGCTTTGCCGTTGATTTGGCTGGTTAGCCGGGTTTCACATATGATTTTTTTGCGCTTAGGGCTGTCGTAATGGATGCATTACGCCTTTTGACGTCTCTCGGCTTGAGTTCATGTGGAACCCAATTTCCTTGCTTTTGAATATATCCAGCTGCTTTTAAACGTTTTGAAATGGCTGCTTGAGTGACACCCAAAGATTTTGCGAGCTCTTCTTGTGCTTGGCAACAATTTTCATAGAGTAATGCTTCCAGTTCTTCATCTTCAAACTTTTTTGGCTGTCCAGGACGTTCATCGTCTTCCAAGCCAAAATCACCACTTTTAAATCGTGCAAACCACTTTTGGCACGTACGCTCAGCTAGCGCATGTTCACCATAAACTTTTACCAAAATACGATGACTTTCGGCAGCAGTTTTCTTCATATTAAAGTAATGAAGAAGAACTCAGTTCAAAAACAATTTTTCAGGCACAAAGTTCGACATATTTGAGTGAAAAAATTATTGTTGTTTACGCTTCAAATGAATGACATATACTGAAATGACGTACAATGGCAGTAGCTTTCCAACGAATGTTCCAATGGAATAATAACAATGGAATAATACAAGTTACTCCATCTTTTAGCAAACCGCACGAAGTTATAGACCCAATAAAAAAAAGTACTGAAAAAACTTGACGATTAGACGGTAACTTTCCGCCTTTTATTTGATAATTTACGTCACCAACTAGGAAAAGACATTTTTTATTGCTTCTTAATTCCAAAGCCATCTTTTAAATGTAACAGTACGTGTTAATCGCGAGAATAATTGAGAACAAATGACAAATGCCATGAATGCGCACCGCTACTGCCGCGCAACAAGTATGAACATGATTCGATACAAGTCGGCATCGTAAAAATTTATTTTTGAGTGTTTTAGAGGCAAATGAACAAAACTAAGACCTATGAGTTAGAAATTTAAAACTTTGAAAAATAAAGGACACCCTAGTATACACCACCGTAAGGCATTGGCACTTAAAACTGAATGACAATTGGATCAAAATAGATATTAGTTTAAAACTTTCTCGCTGGTGTTCAATAATAAATCTGAAAAGATACGGTTTATTTGGAGGGTAATATTGGCTAGTTAAAACTATTTTTTTTTTTTGGGTAGAAAAATAAGAAAATAAACTAATTTACAAATACAATAACAAAAAAAAAAAAAAAAAAAACGAATTTGTGTTGAAGCACGGATGGTATATTTTTGGCTGTCCAGCACAATCATTGGAGAATGTGTACATCATTTTGGAATGTTTTCTGGCTTCTTCACGGACTTATTTTTTAATCTTTGCATTGTAAATGCTGCATTTTCTCCGTATCTTTCTGCCGTCTGAATTAGTTTGTTGGAAAAGATTGTCTGTGGTTCCTAATAACCTAGGCCGATTAAGTTGCTGCTGGGCTTGTGTATCCAAGAGATTTGCGCTAAGCATTCCCTAAAAACATTTTTTTTTGTTTCCTCGCAAAGAACCAATGCTGTGAGTAATGTGTAAAAGTTATCAACAAATTAGCACGTTCATTTATTTATTAGACCTTCCGTTCTCCTAATGCTGATTTCCTAAAAATAATTTTATGTATTATAAAAAGTTTTTGGCTGAACATCAGGTGGCGTCTCCATGGAACAAGTGACTCATCGATTTTTTTTTTTTGAGATGTTCACGAACGGCTGAACACGGTTAGCAAAATTTGAAACCTATTTCGTTGTATAATAAGCCGAGGAATATCCGATTTGTTTATTTGTTTGGTTGACCAATATTATTGAAAATTGCCCACTCTAACAAAGCCCATACACATCATTGTTTTATTTCGTCAACATCTGTCTTGGTCAAGTTTTTAATTCTTGCATACTTCTGTTCCGTCTTAGTCGATACATTTTGTTCTGCGAATCTGTTTGTTTCTCTGTATTATTTTATCGTCTATCAACTGGTAAAACACGTTAACACTTGTTGAAAGTGTCTAATGTAAGCCAAATTTACCTGTAAAGGGAAAAAATTTTCGCCTTCCAGCATAGAAAGTCCATTGTTTTTCTCCAAAAGTTTCCAATGTCTTGATTGTTAACGTCTTGCAAAAGACCGTTGATATCTTCGTTTTCTTCTTCAGCTTCTTAGCTACGAAGTAAACCGTTTATAATTTCCACGCCATCATCTTTTTCGTCGTCTGATGAGTCTTTTGATAACCATAAGGGATCATGGTTCCTTGCACATGTCATACATATATAATTGACATTTTAACGTTCTAGGTTAAAATTTATCGAAAATTTCATTCAGGATCGCATCATTCATATATAAATGACAGTTGTACATCCATCTTACTGTTCAATTCAAAAACAAAAATGGCCCAAATGTTTTACAAATATGTTCCTTTACTTAAACAATTTAAAAAGAACTAATAAATTTCTTTCACGTTCAATTTTTATTTTATAAATTGTCTTGGCACGCAGCGTGTCATCTACTCGTAGATTTCAACCATTTTTAAATGCCATGATATGGCCAAAGTCTATGCACGTCATACAATTATAAATGACATGGCTCAAACGAAAGCAGGAATGTCATTCATATTTAGATGACGTGGCACATAATGCGTTAAATTGCACAATGCACAATCTTGGTATCGAAATAAATTTTTATGTTGAATCCAGTTGTCAGTAGGGAAGTTTGGCAAGTGGCAAGTAGATGGCTATTTTCTTTTTTGCAAATTAAAAATTTTTCAGTCTTACGAAGAAAGATGATTAAGCGCTTAAGTGATAAGGTGCCAACAATACCAACACCACACCACCCACCACGTCAGTATCGAGTACACGTAGCCTGATGCGATCATAATCCGGACAAGTTTATACATAGAGATAGTGCTCCGCAGTATCGTCATCACTTTCACAGCAAGCATCGTAGGATATTATGTCACGTATGCCCAACACATTTAAGTGCTTAGAAAAAGTGTAACAGCGCCATTATTCTGTACCTAAATATTGTACATGTTAATGTAGTTGATATTCTGATCATTGTGCGTTAACATTGGTCATTGACTCCAATCCGAACTACTTCCTTATTTGCAACAACAAGATTTCGATAAAATCAAGGGCCGGCCTTAAGCTCCTCAAAATCCGAGTACTCCTTTTGCAAGCTATGGTCGCTTGCCTATAGTTCTTGCTGGATCTGGATGTTAAATGGTCGTAAGTCAGAATCTTTTCGTAAAATTCCCACGTATTGGACGTGAATCATCACAGATCTGTCACCAAAATTTCGCTTTTGATGTCATTGGGGCTTCTTTCGTAAGTCACGCCAATAAGAATGCAATCCATCAGAACTATACAAATTTCATGAAAAAATAACATTTTAGAGAAATATGAAGTTTGAATTCCAAGAAATAAGTTTACAAGAATTTGAAGCTATCTGTTAGTTTGAACTTGCAGAGGCCCAATCCGTTGGCTTCTTTTTCTACTAATTATGTCTTATTTCAAAGCTGACGTATTTTCCTTATGCGCTACAACAGGCGGATCAATTTTGCAGAAATTTCTCGTTTTGCAACGTATCAAAATACATTTGGTAATTTATTTTTTTGTGAGTTTAGCCTTTGTTGAGCTTCAATCCTTTTATTTCTATCTGTTGTTAACATCTTTTTCTTCCAAGCTGTTAGTTGCATCTATTAAGTAGTTTTTTGTAGGACTAATAGTCTTATGAACAATCTTAGACAATAAAAAAAGGTTATCTCCGTAACCTACTTGTGAAAAGCAGAACCAATAGTTTTTTTTTATAAGGAAAGGTAATAGCGAAAATGTAGCAATGAAAGTTGTTTAAAAAAAAAACTCTGGTTTTTATCGAAATTTTGAGTTTTAAAAATTTATAATTTATGACCGTGACAACTAATAAAAAAAAAACTTACTCTACATTTTAGATAATGTTATAAGCAAAATGTGCTGTAAATTTTAGCAAAATCAACTTGCAGATCTTGATATCTTGAGATATCTTGTACACCAAAGGAGTGTCCCATTAGTTGGGTCATATCTCCGTAATTTTTTTCATTTGTTACTGTTTCAAATTATTCATAGAATTACTATGCAACAAAAACTATTTTGTATATTTATTAGATGTGTCATATTTTTTTTATTTTTTTTTTTTATGTATTTTTAGAAAGCGCCAAGTTGATGTGACCCCTTAAAGCACACTTTGTTCATTTTGTTACTTCACCTGTACTTTGTTCTCACATAAAAACTTAATTCTCATTTCGCCATTTCACCAAAAAGTTTCATTGTTTATGTAGAGCCGTGCTTTCAAAACACCGAGCAGGGTTTTGACTTAATTTAGCATTTTTCTTCGAAATTCAGTTTATGTAATTCAGAACCTGAAGTCGTTGCTGACTCGCAAAGTGATTCACCCAATACCGCTATATAGGCAATACCTCCTATTCGCTATTTAACGTTATAATTAGACGATATTCAATCTGGTTATGGCGTGTAATGTTCATTATCGCGGTGATTGTTCACTTTAGGTTTAGGAGCCTTTTAACAGATACATTCGAGGTGTGTTCCAAAAGTAAGGTCAGTTTATATTTTTATAAAAAAAAAAATTTTTCTCTATTGATCAATATTAATACTGTCCGCTTCAAAGAAATCTCCCTCAGAAATACACTTGTGCTAATGCTTTTTTCAACCCTCGAAGCACTTCTCATAAAAAATTTTTGGTATAGGCTTGAGCTTTTCTAACGATGCCGTTTTCATCAATCGTTGCAAATCTCCATTCTTTTATAGGTTTCTTCAGTTTTGCGAACAAGAAAAAGTCGCATCGGGCCAAATACGGTGAATATGGTGGCTGAGGCATGATTGTCGTGACACAAAAGCCATGCGCTGTTTTTTCACAATTCCGGTTTTTTTCGTATTGCTTCTCGCAAACTGCGCATAACTTCAAGGTAATACTCCGTACGAACTTGAGGTAACATTTCCTAAAGCACTTCGCCACAGAAATCGACAGTGATCAAAACTTTGACTCTTTCCATTGGGACGATTGGGCTTTGGTTTCGATGTTACAACCATATACCCATGATTCCTCTCCAGTTATGACCCTTTTGAGCAAGCCAAAGTCATCATTGACATAATTCAAAAGCTCCTGAGGGATGCTCATGCGACGGTTCTTCTGATCAAAATTAAAAAATTTCGGAACAAACTTCGCTGACACAAGTTTCATGCCCAAAACGTCCGAATAAATTGCATAACACGAGCTGACCTCGATATCTTCTCGGCCATTTTGGAAGAGCTCGTATCACACTTGTAAATGTCTAACCATGTTAAAAACAAACTAAGTATGCTATATACTTGAAATTTTGAACAGCAAAAAAAAAAAAAAAAATCGATAATAGAATGTCCGTTCCTCGCGAAATTTCAAAAGTCACCTTACTTTTAGATTACACCTCGTACCCTTTAGTTCAAATCTTAATTAAAAAGTCTCAAAGGAATTAGGGATCTACCCAAAGGTTTTTCAGACCGAGATAACCTCAAAGAGGCATAAAACCTGTCATCATCAATATATCTTCAAGCTACATTGTAGATTGCAAACCCTTCTGCGGTATCTCCAACTCTAAGCACAACAGCCAATAAATAGATGGAAAATATTCTGGAGAAATGTTCGATGAATAATCATTGGGAAGGGGCTAAAAGAACAAAACATAGAACAAAAACAAAGATCTAAACAGCATCCTATGCTACAGGGAGAATATTAGCAGAAGATTTTTAAATTTTCTCTCTAGACATTGAATTATTTATACAAAATGAACCACAGAACTGTGCGGCTTTCTACCACTTAAAAAGATAATTTTCCTTAATAATATTGTGACCTCTCAGCATATTTCCAGTGTCTTAACTTATGATCTGCATGGATTCATAAGAAAGGTAGGAGCTCCTAGCCAACTTCCTTCATAGTAGGTTAGTCGTTGGGGTTGTAGTGCCTTCTGCCTTCGCAGAAGAGAGAATTAAAAAATAAATAAAAATAAAACTTATTCTTAAGCCGAAACCATTTAACCTTAAAGTATGCGGTGTGCAGTTTCACCTTTTACGGGTAAAAAAAAAAAATCTCGTCGGTTTTGATTAAGACACAAGCGATCATCTATGCCATCGCCTAACATGGGACCCATGTCTTAGACCGACATTTAACCTCCTTAGAAGATAATTTTTATTTATGAAGAAATTTTGTTTAATTTGAATGGGTAGAACATGAAAAGGTAGTCTGAAATAAAATGAGACTAGCCGTTTGCATTTCAGGTGGTAAAATAAGTTGACTGCCAAAAGCTATATTTCTGTGGAAAAAAGGAGATGTTTTCTTTATCTGTTTTGCTCGATTAGAGTTAGAAAAATAGAAAATTGTAAAATGGAAGAATGACAACAACCTAGTATGATATTTTTTTTTGTAATAGGCCCACATCTAGCTTACATTTTAGGCAAAACATTTGTGTTTCTAATTTCTAACCGGCTAGTCAAGTGGTCTGTTTAAAAGTATGATCTTTTTTTTCATGCATATGGGGAATGCCATGGTAACGGGCATTACACCTCAACGATTTCTTGTGCTTCTTTTAATTCCCTTCAACAGGTATGCCTTTTTTTGATAGTGACATAAAGCATTAGCAACTTGGGCATGAAATTTCGGTAGCTCCGCAGCACCTTCTTTAGTACGAATGTGTCTACAGAGAAAGTAAGCATAGAGAAATGTCAGATATATTCTTTCTGAATCGTTTTTTCTTTAAAAGTGATTGTGATATATTCCTATTAGACCGTCCATAAGGTTCACGCATCCCAAATAATAGTTGTATTCTTTTATAATCACCTTCAATACTTTTTTAATTATATCTCGAACGAATTGGGCTTGTGGACTTGTGTTTGGAACGCGTATGCACCAACGTTTGTTGACACCGGCTATCTTTGACATATTGTTCCATAAAACCCGTAACTTGGTGTGGAAGTGCTGTTATTTAGTCGACTTACACGAATTGTAGCAACTCATTTCTTAGGTAAACAGTGAAAGCAATATTAAAAGTTAGTGGAATAGCACGATACAAATACTCCTCCTTAATGGGATTTATTGGGCTCATGCTACGTGATATAACTAATCATCTTTGTGGACAACATCTGCTTGTCGATGTCCAATTACGCTAGCTTAAAACCCATTGGCGAACCTTCTTCTCTCTTCTGTTACAGACTCATTGCACTTACGTCGCTTTTTTTTAAGGTCTTGGAAAAGCTGATAAACCAGCAGCGAGTTTATGAAATATCTCGAAACACAAAAGCTTCTCAATGACCGGCAGTGCGGATTTCATAACATTTTTGGGATTGACGACCCTATTTTTCAATGAATTTAAAATTAAGTTTCATTCAAATTGTCTTAGATGATTTCAGGTCTAATATTCACAAAATAAATGCTGGTGTGCCGCAGGACTCCGTTCTGTCTCCTACACTCTTTCTAATTCTTATCAATGATCACTTGTCTGCCGCTTCTAATCCAATATATTACTTTGCTGTTTATAGTAATCTCTGCTTCTCATATTTGTTCCCGGACTCACGTCCCTGTTCTTCAGTTGTAGAACGGGAACGACAGCGTATGTTAAGCAAATTCGGTTCCGATATTAGCTTAACTAATTGGGGAACCACCAACAGAGTGGAATTTAGTTCTTCCAAAAAACACAATGCTGCCTATGCTGTCTGCTATCTTTAAAACGAATTCCAAACACCCACCCATTGTTCATGAGCGGAACTTGCATTGTCGAAATCAAATAATTTTTCATTCCCGGCGTGTATGTCACTGACAACTTACGTATGAATGACCATATATTTGATGTCTAGATTTCATTAAGTGATGAAGGAAATATTTCACTCCTCTGACGTAGACGCAATATATATGCCATTCATCCGCTCAAAACTGGAGTAGTATACCCACATTTGGTCAGGTGCCCCTAAGACATCTTTGCACTTGCTAGATGGCATTTAAGATCGTGTGATGAAACTCGTAGGTGATGCCAATATTACACAGTCATTCAACAACCTCAAGCATCGCCGTAACGCTTTTTGTCCCACCTTGTTGTTTCCCTAATTTTACCACCGAAATTCCCGGTAGAATTGCGCACCTTCAAACTTTTAACCCTAACACCCGTCTGGCTAAGAATGCTCATCAATACATCCTCAAGCTCACCTTCGGACGTACTCTGAAATATTGTAATTCTCTCCTTAGCCGTACAACTCGCTTATAGAATGCCCTGCCCAGCTCTCTTTTTCTTAGTCACTTTAACGTGCAAACATTTGAAACCAACGCACATTGGTATCTATTTTTTCCCTACCAAACTTCCTTTCTCCCGCGCTTTGTGACAACGTCTTAAGGGTTCATACAGTCTTTTGTGTGCGCTCCAATCATAAAAAAGATAAAAACATAAATGATTTTGAAAATTTTTCTGCGCATTGATTCCTCAGCACCCTTCAAGGCTTGTGTAACCATAAAATGATATACGATATGTTATAAGGCTGTTGTTGCTGACACCAAGGTTTCGAGCATTCAGGTTATAGCAGACTTTTTCTACGCTGTCATCACTGGAAAAGTATTGAAAATGTTAAAAGTGTTTTTAATTCATGGAACAGTTCACAGCATCTTACATCTCCACGAAACAACCCATAGCGGAATTAAATTAATAGCGCTCACAAATAAATGTTTTTCTTCAGGTTTTTTGTTTTTTTTTTTTTTTTTAATTGAAATTCTTCATAGAATAGAATATAACAAATTTTTTTAACATACCACATGACTACAAATGTCAAGACAAAGCAATACATAGAAACCAGATTATTTAAATTTTTTAAATTATTTGATACATCTAAAAGTTGCAAACTTTATGTTCCATGATACTTTTCTTTCTTCTCGGAAAGCATCTTAGACTTGCTAAGAATGGATCTGAGGTTTTAAGCAATCGATTAAAGAGGTCAGTATTTGTATCCACAAGTGATATTTTTGTAGTAAACAGTTCCCTAAACCTTCTATTTTCCTTGTTTCTTGCGCTTCCTCTGAACGTTGTCCGATTGGAATATACAAGTAGAAAGTATTAGTTTTCCATGAAACAAGACCTTATGCACACTTAATGGCATAAAATACCAGGCAATATTTTTAAGATATATAGGGTTTTCCAATAGGGAAACAACTTTGAATTTAATTTGTGAACGCGCTCTTTCACTAATCATCAAACTATTATTCAGTAAACTCAACATTTTCATCATGGTAAAGTACAATAACGAGCAACGTCTGCAAACGTTCTCCGATTGGGTTCTGGAGAAGATGCGCCAAGATGATGAATTTCATCGCAAAATCATCTTCAGTGACGAAGCTAATTTTTGGCCCAATGGGTTCGTCAATAAGCAAAATATGCCTTATTGGTCGGGTGAAAGCCCACATGTGCTTCACGAATCACCACTTCATCCACAAAAATAACTGTTTGGTGCGGTTTGTATGCCGGCGGCGTTATTGGGACATATTTTTTGGTCGACGATAACGATCGTCACGTTACTGTGAATGGTCAGCGTTATCGCGCCATGATCACCGATTATTTTTGGCCCGAATTGGAAGATATGGGCTTGGACGACATGTGGTTTCAACAGGATGGTTGAACCACACACTACAATCGATTTATTTATTGAAGAGTAAGTATGGTGAGCGTGTTATCTCAAGACATGGGCCAGTCGATTGGCCGCCTTGTTCGTGCGATTTAACGCCGCTTGACTATTTTCTGTGGGGCTACGTTAAGTCATTGGTTTATGCCAACACGCCGACGCCGTTGGAAGAGCTCAGAGCCAACATTGAACGCGAAATAGCGGCCGTTTTAGCCGAAATGTGTGGCCGAGTCGTTGAAAATTGTGTCCAACGAATCGACCGCTGCAAACGTGCCTGCGGTGGCCATATGAACAAAGTCGAGTTCTATTCATAAATGTTTTGATTGTACTTCAAGCCAATAATTTTTGAAGTATCTTAAATGGTTTGCTTTTTATTTAAAAAAAAGTTGTCAAGTCGTTATTAGAAAACCCTATTGTTCCCTTGTTTCCTTTGCATACTTTTCAAAAGCATCTGCATCTATTGGGAACCCAGACCAAAGACTTCTAAGATAATATAAAACTTTTCGATAATTTCTTTATCTATCCCTGTATTTTGGGCAGTCTTTTCCTCATCTCTAAAAAATCTTCTAGCCGTGTTTCCGTCATTAGTATTGCCAGACTGTTGAATTGGCATATCTATCAATAAACCTCTTTCTCTTCTAAATTTTTCTTGGATTAGTTTTTTTCTGGCGTTGACTTTTTCTTTACTGCCTTGGTCTCTTACCTGCCACACCATGTTTGTGATGAAGGTGTTGTAGATGATAAAGCAGTAAAAATTTTTTCCGTCAATCATAGTTAACAAAAAGACCGGTTTAATTATGATATGCTAACTGTCAATGTTAAATTCTATAGAAAGTAGGGTTTTAATTTGATCTTGAATTGATTCTAACTCTGACTTGATCAGTTCTGTGGTTTCCTTAGCAACATTTAATTTTATTGATCGACAATATGGGGTTGATGATGGAGCAGTGTTTTGCCAAAGTACTTGCTTAATTTCATCCTTAAAGAAATATATCTGGATGGGAACCATTAAGATACAAGAAAGATTTTCATCCGAATTATCACCATTTCTGTTGAGCACCATCACAGCCCCATTTTATTACCAAGAATAGTTCTTTTAGGTCGGCAACGGAACTTAAAACGTCTTTTTGAGCTAAACATAAACGCTCTACGCTGTAATTTACTAAACTTTGCAATTCACATTCTGTAAAAGTTTCGCTCATAGTTTTATCATTTGGGTAGCATTCCGTCTTAGCGTCTTTAATTTTGTAGTATGAAGGTAAAAAATTGGGAACTTTGTTGTTAATTTTATTCGTAATTTTTCGTACTGTTGAGTTGAAAGCTGAATGTTCGTGATTAATGCTAGTGCATCATCTGCAATTATTGGTAAAATCTAGGAAAAGGTGTTTTTAGCGTTTTTCTCACAATAAAACCTTAATTTGATTGACTTTGTTGCAGCCTCATAAAATAGTATATGGCTAAAGTAACCCATAACAAAAGAAAAAACAGCATCTAAGCGCTTAATTTTGACTTTAGAAATCCGAACAAATTTTGTTTTTTCGTGATTTCGATGGGAATCCTAAAAAAACGAAAAATTTAGTATGAGTGTCGCACCTATGCGCAAGAAGTTGAAACGCATTTTAGCAGTGTATATGCAAAGCTTTAGAACAAACACGGTCTTCAACTTGAACAAGACTTATTTAAGAAAAACTTACTTTTGTATTAATTGATACAAAAGTAGAAAAAACAAAAAAAAGCTATAAAATGTACGCGAACCCATTAAAAACGATATAAACACTTGCTCTTCAAATTGACCTTTTTATAAAAAAAATTATACACAATTTCAAGTTTGCACTAAGGTAAACAAAAAAAAAAATTACACAGTCATTACATAGAAGGTAGTCTAACTCTGAGAGAAACCGATTATTGTTAAATTTTGTGTAATCTTCACCAGATTTGATATACTTCCACCTTTATTCCACTGCACATGCAGTCCTTCTTATTTCTGTTTTCGAAATTTTAATAGTAGTTCTTTCGGTTTTGCCATTATTTAGTAAAACAATATTTAAACTTATAAATGAATGGTTGCAATATTGATATTCCAGATACACACCATTATATTCAAACAGAAAGTTTATTTTCTTGTTTATATTCCTGTGTTCACACAGGATCTCTTTGGAGTTAATTCAGGTTTATGTGCCATTTTTTTTTTATTTTTTTTTAAATTTCTCAAGTCCATGTTAGTTACCCCAAGACTTTATTCATTAAAAATTACTGCGTTGAACATCATGAGATACTTTAATAACACTTGTTTAAAAAATGTATTATCTGAAAAACTGACTAATTGTTTTTATAGTTTTGCTTGTTATAATGAATAAAAATAAATTCTTACTCAAATTGCTTATAAGAAATTGTTTTATATTTTTTTAAAGTTAACATATATAACCAATTATTATTTGAAATTTTTTAATAATAAAAGAATAATTACAATCATTTATTTATACAATTTTTAATTTAAGGTGCCACAAGGCCGTTCTTATACAATTATCTACCGTCGCGACCAATGTACAATCAACGCCAGTAACATCCATTTAATCAACTAAAAGTCATTTTAATATTTTAACAACATCAGAATAAGTTAGCCAGTAAGCCAATAAATTATTTCCTTATTTATTTATTTATTTATTTAATATACTATTATATTTATTTTCTTATAAACTAAATAAATTAAAATTAACAACAATAACAAATAGGATTTTACAAAAAAATTAAATATATAATAAATAATTAAATTATAATTCCTTAAATAAAAGAAACAAAAATAGTATGTTAGCGTTATTAAGGAGGTTTATAAAAAAAAAAAACAGCAAAAAAGAACAAATAAATTATAGTAAAAAAGAAAAAGTTTCTTGTTTAGTATTTTTATCACAGTGCCGTGGCGAAATAAAAGGATAAAAAGAGAAAAATAAAAAAAAAGTTATTAACAAAATAAAGTTATAAGCTGCTAACAAATTAACAACAACAGAATAATAATTAAAGAGAAGTCGAATTGAGTAAACTCGTGTAAGATTTTAAAAATTATAAAAAAGAATAAAATGAAACCCTTAAAATGGACCTGGTTTCTGAGCAGAATATGCTAAATTTTGAGCATCTAAAATTTTTGCAGGTACTTCAGCGAATCCATCGATAAAGCCATCCAAAGTTCGACCCCAACCTGAATTGTGCGGATCATGATGTGGCTCTACATATGATACTTGCTTTTTAGCTAATAATTTTTTCAAAGCAATTATTACAGCCAAAAGTAAAGCTATTTTCGAAACAATTAAAGCCTTTCCAGTTAGTAAAATTAAGCCCTTGATAAATATTGCACTAATTATTCCTGCTTTTGTCGCAATCATTGCCATCAGTGGACCCATATTTTTCATTTTACCCCGCCCTTCTTCAATGGCTTCTGTCGGACTTACAGATAGACCAAAGTTCAAATTACCCTTAGGTTCGGTTGTAACTATGAATTCAGCATTATCTGTAACCTTGTAACGTAACGTTCGACTTCGTATAAATCGCCATATTTTTCCAGCTACCAAGAGACCAAGAGTTTCATCATCCGATTGCAACGAACGAGCGAGTAGCATATCATCATCCGGGTCATCGGGAACATCAACTCCGCTTAAAAAATATATTAAAAAAAATTTCTTTATTAAACGCGATTCCTATGAACGTATCTCATATATTGTACTCGTATGTAGGTGCTTACCGATTTTCTGTGACTTTTACATTTTCATTAATATCGATTGATGACTTTTTAAATATTCGATTCATGTAGACGATGAGTTTTAACATCATGCACGAGTGATTATCCCTTTGACTACATTTTGTATTGAGCTTTCGCAAAAATCCCTCCTCTAGTTGATTACGATTGCTGGCTTGTATCTAAAATTGTAAATCATATTTAATAAGGGAAAACTATTAAATTCTAGTACAACAAAGGCAAAAATTTAACCAATAAGATTTATTGTACATTTTTGGATCTGACATAATAATTGAAATGTTTTAGAGAGTTGCTGTTTATAGTAATCTCTGCTTCTCATATTTGTTCCCGGACTCACGTCCCTGTTCTTAAATTGTAGAACGGGAACGACAGCATATGTTAAGCAAATTCGGTTCCGATATTAGCAGCTTTACTAATTGGGGAACCACCAACAGAGTGGAATTTAGTTCTTCCAAAAAACACAATGCTGCCTATGCTGTCTGCTATCTTTAAAACGAATTCCAAACACCCACCCATTGTTCATGAGCGGAACTTGCATTGTCGAAATCAAATAATTTTTCATTCCCGGCGTGTATGTCAATGACAACTTACGTAGGAATGACCATATATTTGATGTCTAGATTTCATTAAGTGATGAAGGAAATATTTCACTCCTCTGACGTAGACGCAATATATAGGGCATTCATCCGCCCAAAACTGGAGTAGTATACCCACATTTGGTCAGGCGCCAAAAGTATACCCACAAGACATCTTTGCATTTGCTAGATGGGATTTAAGATCGTGTGATGAAACTCGTAGGTGATGCCAAAATTACACGGTCGCTCGACAACCTCAAGCATCGCCGTAACGCTTTTTGTCTCACCTTGTTGTTTCCCTAATTTTACCACCGATTAATTTAACCCTAACACCCGTCTGGCTAAGAATGCTCATCAATACATCCTCAAGCTCACCTTCGGACGTACTCTGAAATATTGTAATTCTCTCCTTAGCCGTACAACTCGCTTATAGAATGCCCTGCCCAGCTCTTTTTTTCTTAGTCACTTTAACGTGCAAACATTTGAAACCAACGCACATTGGTATCTTTTTTTTCCCTACCAAACTTCCTTTCTCCCGCGCTTTGTGACAACGTCTTAAGGGTTCATACAGTCTTTTGTGTGCGCTCCAATCATAAAAAAGATAAAAACATAAATGATTTTGAAAATTTTTCTGCGCATTGATTCCTCAGCATCCTTCAAGGCTTGTGTAACCATAAAATGATATACGATATGTTATAAGGCTGTTGTTGCTGACACCAAGGTTCCGAGCATTCAGGTTATAGCAGACTTTTTCTACGCTGTCATCACTGGAAAAGTATTGAAAATGTTAAAAGTGTTTTTAATTCATGGAACAGTTCACAGCATCTTACATCTCCACGAAACAACCCATAGCGGAATTAAATTAATAGCGCTCACAAATAAATGTTTTTCTTCAGGTTTTTTGTTTTTTTTTTTTTTTAATTGAAATTCTTCATAGAATAGAATATAACAAATTTTTTTTAACATACCACATGACTACAAATTTCAAGACAAAGCAATACATAGAAACCAGATTATTTAAATTTTTTTAAATTATTTGATACATCTAAAAGTTGCAAACTTCATGTTCCATGATACTTTTCTTTCTTCTCGGAAAGCACCTTAGACTTGCTAAAAATGGATATGAGGTTATAAGCAATCGATTAAAGAGGTCAGTATTTGTATCCACAAGTGATATTTTTGTAGTAAACAGTTCCCTAAACCTTCTATTTTCCTTGTTTCACGCGCTTCTTCTGAACATTGTCCGATTGGAAGTATACAAGTAGCATAAAATACCAGGCAATATTTTTAAGATATATAGGGTTTTCCAATAGAGAAACAACTTTGAATTTAATTTGTGAACGCGCTCTTTCACTAATCATCAAACTATTATTCAGTAAACTCAACATTTTCATCATGGTAAAGTACAATAACGAGCAACGTCTGCAAACGTTCTCCGAATGGGTTCTGGAGAAGATGCGCCAAGATGATGAATTTCATCGCAAAATCATCTTCAGTGACGAAGCTCTTTTTTGGCCCAATGGGTTCGTCAATAAGCAAAATATGCCTTATTGGTCGGGTGAAAGCCCACATGTGCTTCACGAATCACCACTTCATCCACAAAAATAACTGTTTGGTGCGGTTTGTATGCCGGCGGCGTTATTGGGACATATTTTTTGGTCGACGATAACGATCGTCACGTTACTGTGAATGATCAGCGTTATCGCGCCATGATCACCGATTATTTTTGCCCCGAATTGGAAGATATGGGCTTGGACGACATGTGGTTTCAACAAGCCACACAGCACACGCTACATTCGATTTATTGAAGAGTAAGTATGGTGAGTGTGTTATCCAAGACATGGGCCAGTCGATTGGCCGCCTCGTTCGTGCGATTTAACGCCGCTTGACTATTTTCTGTGGGGCTATGTTAAGTCATTGGTTTATGCCAACACGCCGACGCTGTTGGACGAGCTCAGAGCCAACATTGAACGCGAAATAGCTGCCGTTTCGGCCGAAATGTGTAGCCGAGTCGTTGAAAATCGGGTCAAACGAATCGACCGCTGTAAACGTGCCCGCGGTGGCCATATGTTTTGATTGTACTTCAAGCGAATATTAAAGTTTTTAAAATATCTCAAATGATTTGCCTTTTATTTAAAAAAAAGTTGTCAAGTCGTTATTAGAAAACCCTATTGTTCCCTTGTTTCCTTTGCATACTTTTCAAAAGCATCTGCATCTATTGGGAACCCAGACCAAAGACTTCTAAGATAATATAAAACTTTTCGATAATTTCTTTATCTATCCCTGTATTTTGGGCAGTCTTTTCCTCATCTCTAAAAAATCTTCTAGCCGTGTTTCCGTCATTAGTATTGCCAGACTGTTGAGTTGGCATATCTATCAATAAACCTCTTTCTCTTCTAAATTTTTCTTGGATTAGTTTTTTTCTGGCGTTGACTTTTTCTTTACTGCCTTGGTCTCTTACCTGCCACACCATGTTTGTGATGAAGGTGTTGTAAAGCAGTACAAATTTTTTCCGTCAATCATAGTTAACAAAAAGACCGGTTTAATTATGATATGCAAACTGTCAATGTTAAATTCTATAGAAAGTAGGGTTTTAATTTGATCTTGAATTGATTCTAACTCTGACTTGATCAGTTCTGTGGTTTCCTTAGCAAAATTTAATTTTATTGGTCGACAATATGTGGTTGATGATGGAGCAGTGTACTTGCTTAATTTCATCCTTAAAGAAATATATCTGGATGGGAACCATTAAGATACAAGAAAGATTTTCATCCGAATTATCACCATTTCTGTTGAGCACCATCACAGCCCCATTTTATTACCAAGAATAGTTCTTTTAGGTCGGCAACGGAACTTAAAACGTCTTTTTGAGCTAAACATAAACGCTCTACGCTGTAATTTACTAAACTTTGCAATTCACATTCTGTAAAAGTTTCGCTCATAGTTTTATCATTTGGGTAGCATTCCGTCTTAGCGTCTTTAATTTTGTAGTATGAAGGTAAAAAATTGGGAACTTTGTTGTTAATTTTATTCGTAATTTTTCGTACTGTTGAGTTGAAAGCTGAATGTTCGTGATTAATGCTAGTGCATCATCTGCAATTATTGGTAAAATCTAGGAAAAGTTGTTTTTAGCGTTTTTCTCACAATAAAACCTTAATTTGATTGACTTTGTTGCAGCCTCATAAAATAGTATATGGCTAAAGTAACCCATAACAAAAGAAAAAACAGCATCTAAGCGCTTAATTTTGACTTTAGAAATCCGAACAAATTTTGTTTTTTCGTGATTTCGATGGGAATCCTAAAAAAACGAAAAATTTAGTATGAGTGTCGCACCTATGCGCAAGAAGTTGAAACGCATTTTAGCAGTGTATATGCAAAGCTTTAGAACAAACACGGTCTTCAACTTGAACAAGACTTATTTAAGAAAAACTTACTTTTGTATTAATTGATACAAAAGTAGAAAAAACAAAAAAAAGCTATAAAATGTACGCGAACCCATTAAAAACGATATAAACACTTGCTCTTCAAATTGACCTTTTTATAAAAAAAATTATACACAATTTCAAGTTTGCACTAAGGTAAACAAAAAAAAAAATTACACAGTCATTACATAGAAGGTAGTCTAACTCTGAGAGAAACCGATTATTGTTAAATTTTGTGTAATCTTCACCAGATTTGATATACTTCCACCTTTATTCCACTGCACATGCAGTCCTTCTTATTTCTGTTTTCGAAATTTAAATAGTAGTTCTTTCGGTTTTGCCATTATTTAGTAAAACAATATTTAAACTTATAAATGAATGGTTGCAATATTGATATTCCAGATACACACCATTATATTCAAACAGAAAGTTTATTTTCTTGTTTATATTCCTGTGTTCACACAGGATCTCTTTGGAGTTAATTCAGGTTTATGTGCCATTTTTTTTTTATTTTTTTTTAAATTTCTCAAGTCCATGTTAGTTACCCCAAGACTTTATTCATTAAAAATTACTGCGTTGAACATCATGAGATACTTTAATAACACTTGTTTAAAAAATGTATTATCTGAAAAACTGACTAATTGTTTTTATAGTTTTGCTTGTTATAATGAATAAAAATAAATTCTTACTCAAATTGCTTATAAGAAATTGTTTTATATTTTTTTAAAGTTAACATATATAACCAATTATTATTTGAAATTTTTTAATAATAAAAGAATAATTACAATCATTTATTTATACAATTTTTAATTTAAGGTGCCACAAGGCCGTTCTTATACAATTATCTACCGTCGCGACCAATGTACAATCAACGCCAGTAACATCCATTTAATCAACTAAAAGTCATTTTAATATTTTAACAACATCAGAATAAGTTAGCCAGTAAGCCAATAAATTATTTCCTTATTTATTTATTTATTTATTTAATATAGTATTATATTTATTTTCTTATAAACTAAATAAATTAAAATTAACAACAATAACAAATAGGATTTTACAAAAAAATTAAATATATAATAAATAATTAAATTATAATTCCTTAAATAAAAGAAACAAAAATAGTATGTTAGCGTTATTAAGGAGGTTTATAAAAAAAAAAAACAGCAAAAAAGAACAAATAAATTATAGTAAAAAAGAAAAAGTTTCTTGTTTAGTATTTTTATCACAGTGCCGTGGCGAAATAAAAGGATAAAAAGAGAAAAATAAAAAAAAAGTTATTAACAAAATAAAGTTATAAGCTGCTAACAAATTAACAACAACAGAATAATAATTAAAGAGAAGTCGAATTGAGTAAACTCGTGTAAGATTTTAAAAATTATAAAAAAGAATAAAATGAAACCCTTAAAATGGACCTGGTTTCTGAGCAGAATATGCTAAATTTTGAGCATCTAAAATTTTTGCAGGTACTTCAGCGAATCCATCGATAAAGCCATCCAAAGTTCGACCCCAACCTGAATTGTGCGGATCATGATGTGGCTCTACATATGATACTTGCTTTTTAGCTAATAATTTTTTCAAAGCAATTATTACAGCCAAAAGTAAAGCTATTTTCGAAACAATTAAAGCCTTTCCAGTTAGTAAAATTAAGCCCTTGATAAATATTGCACTAATTATTCCTGCTTTTGTCGCAATCATTGCCATCAGTGGACCCATATTTTTCATTTTACCCCGCCCTTCTTCAATGGCTTCTGTCGGACTTACAGATAGACCAAAGTTCAAATTACCCTTAGGTTCGGTTGTAACTATGAATTCAGCATTATCTGTAACCTTGTAACGTAACGTTCGACTTCGTATAAATCGCCATATTTTTCCAGCTACCAAGAGACCAAGAGTTTCATCATCCGATTGCAACGAACGAGCGAGTAGCATATCATCATCCGGGTCATCGGGAACATCAACTCCGCTTAAAAAATATATTAAAAAAAATTTCTTTATTAAACGCGATTCCTATGAACGTATCTCATATATTGTACTCGTATGTAGGTGCTTACCGATTTTCTGTGACTTTTACATTTTCATTAATATCGATTGATGACTTTTTAAATATTCGATTCATGTAGACGATGAGTTTTAACATCATGCACGAGTGATTATCCCTTTGACTACATTTTGTATTGAGCTTTCGCAAAAATCCCTCCTCTAGTTGATTACGATTGCTGGCTTGTATCTAAAATTGTAAATCATATTTAATAAGGGAAAACTATTAAATTCTAGTACAACAAAGGCAAAAATTTAACCAATAAGATTTATTGTACATTTTTGGATCTGACATAATAATTGAAATGTTTTAGAGAGAGGAGAAAAGATGTCGTTTAGATTTTCCCAGGACACTGCGCAAGTTCCCTGGCTGCCGCACATATGTTGCCGCTCTTTTTAGAAATTGGTTTTAACTTCGAGAAGGATTCTCCATCGATAGCAGATGGTTTTCTGGATTGACGCAATGCATTGAGAATATATTTCTTTCTATATAACATATACCCATAAATGTTAAGTTAAAATTGGAATATAAACAAACATTTAATAGATATATGAATTATGTAGAAATTCCTGTTAGATACGTTACAAACATTTTGTTACGGTTTTATTTAAAATTTTCAAATTATATCCTTTTAAACAGCAGTTTATTTAAGGCAGTATCCACTTAAAAATTGGATAAACGTCAATATTTTCCACTGAACTCTCAAAAACAAGAATAACAATTTTTTGAATTATGAAGGTTTCAGAGGAAAAAAAAAATGACTTACGAAGTTTTTATTAACCGTAGGTTAAGATTACAGTAATGTTCCAATTGAGAACCTTTTTTAACAAAAATTACACAAACAAATCTGTAAATTATAAAGTTACGGACTGAACTCATTCTCCATCTTCATCAGAATTTTCTTCCTGAGATCGTATATGGTGATCAGATAAGAACGATAGGCAAAAGATTTAACTAAAACGACAACGTTATGATATATAAAACTGATTCTGGCTTTATTTTGAAGCTACATTCATGCCAATATGACGTGTGGAATAGCACATTATTTAAACGGCCCCTGGCTGGCGTTGCTTTAAGCAGTCAGTTCAATTTTTGATGATTTGGTCCAATGTGTGCAGCGTTATTCCAGAAATAGCGTCTCGAATGTTGGCTTCGAGCTCATCCAAAGTGGTTAGCTTGTTAACGTAGACAAGGCACTTGATGTTGTCCCAGAGAAAATAATCGAGTACTGTCAAATACATGATGATCTGCATGATAGTGACGGTCAATTGATGAACTCTCGGCATGAGCTGACCTAGTCGCCAAATTTCTCCTTCACAACTTCGAGCGTGGCGTCGTCTTGTTGAAACCACAGCACAGATATATTAATGTTGTCGAGCTCTTATCACAGAATGTCAGTAAACATCGCTTTTTATTTGAGACCATCGACAATAACGGTGTCTTCTTTCTCATTTTGAAAAAAAAAGGTCCGATGATGCCGCCGTGCCATCAACTACACCAAACAGTTATAATTTTTCGATGCATTCAAACTTGTCCAAACGCTTGTGGATTGTGTGTTCGCAGCAAAGCCGCTGAGCCAAAAATCGGCCTTTTCCGAGAATATGGTTTTTTGGCCAAAATCTGGCCAACATTTTCAGCACCCTATTAGTGAACTGACGGCGTTGTCTATAGTCATCCGGCTTCAAATCCTGTGCCGGCACAATCTTATATAGATGTAAGCTCAAGCCCAATGGTAAAGTAAGTCAACTGATTGTCGCCGAATCGACATTTCTGTGTCTTCATCGATACTGGCCGCTACGGCGGCTATTTTTTCTTCATTTCGCGCCAATACCTTTTTGCTTAGTGGCTCAGGATCCAAAATAGTTAACTAATGTTCAAACTTCTTCATGGTGGGACAAATTGCCTGCAAACTGAAGTCAAGATGACGACCGACCTCACTACGAAATTCACATTACGTATTTACAACTGAGCCGGAATTTTGAAAATATTTTTTAATAATTTCTCTGTCATTGGTATTACGAAGTGGCTTATGTGCTTACGAGTGTCTACATAATGCTTCAAAGCGCTTTAATACACTTTTATCATACACTGTACTTAAATAAACAGGACTTCAGATTTTTAGCTTGATTCTAGTAGTAGTCGCCTGAAAAGCATAGATGTTGAATCGCAACTTTCTGGTGAAGCTCGGAAAAATAAGCCTGTTATGTCGTAGGGATTTCGTCTCTAGTTTTTTGGAGATTAAAAAAAGGTTAAGGTAGTTTTTCTTAAACTTTTGGGTATCGTTTGATTTTAATGAACATGGTGTCTTATGGTTATATTAGGATATAAATTCGTTAACCTAGTTCCCCTCATTCCAGGATTCTTACTGATTTAAAGAAGCGCATTAATGAGCTGGCATGAGAAGTTTTATTATAATTAAAGTTTACATATTCTTACCGCCGCATCGTTGCATCATCAGACTTAGTCTCCATCATTGTGATGTTGGCATTCCTTGGGTCTGGGATTGTCAAATAAAAGTACGAATCATCTAAGATTCATTCCTTTGTTTCTTTAAAGTGGAAAATTATTCTTTATTATCAGTACAATATTGTGATCAAGAGTTTGTTCGATATCCGAACTGTTTCTGGCGGAAACAGAAGGATTTTCAAAGCCCAAACCTTCGATGAGCTAGTCCTTTTAATCCACATCCATCAGTCTACTATTTGACACATGCTGTTAGTTTTTTCTTCCCATTCGGGCCGAACAAAAATATTTTTTTCGGTGGTCACCCATATAGGGTAATTTTTCGAGTACAAGGGTTACTAATTTTTTCAGGTACGAGAGGTTTCAAAAATCGACTATGAATGTTAATAATAAGGTAGAATCTAACATCACACAAGGCATCAACAAAAATCGCAGTTGCAAGGCGGAATTCACTGACTCTCAGGTAGCAATTCTCAAAGAAGAATTTCTCAAAATCAGAACTTTCATTACGAGTGTCTCCGTCCGTTAGGACTTCTATTAGCAGTTGGGTTTCAAGTCCTGCTGTTGCTCAATAGAAAATACTATGTACTCCTTATTGACTTCAAAAAACAACGAAACTTTCTACACTTTTCCTAAGCACCTAACATAAGTGTACTAGGCAGAGGTGACACAGAATCCTGCGATGCTTGCTTTAAGATTCATGACGACACAGCGCAGCAATGCTTTTGTGAGTGTCTGGAGTCAACGCTGACGTGGTAGACTCTGGTGCTGTACTGTAGTTGCTTTGCCACTAAAATCTTTACTCAATTTACTGCTAATGACTAAGAAATTCCACTGAAATGGAACTCACACAGGACACAACTGATCTTAACGCATGACCAAAGCTCAATAGTGAAAGTAAATGCTTAAATCATTGAACTAAGAGGTCTGCAGCAGAGTTTAAAATGTTTTCATTATCAAAAATGCAATCAAATTAGAATAGCGGTACTTTAACTGGATCTTAATTTACCTTTTGAGGCTATCTACGAATCAAGCCATTTTTCGATGTCTTCATATGAGAGGAACTGCTGATCAGCCAGACCATGTTCCATCGAACGGAATAAGTAATAATCGGAGGGCACAATATCTGGGAAATATGGCGTGTGGAGTAGGACTTCCGATTTGAGCGTTTCCAGGTAGGTTTTAACGGGTTTGGAAACGTGAGGCCGGGCGTTTTCATGCCCGACATGAAAACTTTTTCGTGCCTCTACTTGTATTGTGGCCGTTTTTCCCGCAGTGCTCAACTCAATCGCATCAATTAAAGTCGATACCGTTCCCCAGTAATGGTTTCGTTGGGTTTCAATAGTTCATGATAAATAACATCGACCTGGTCTCACCAAATACTCAGCATAACCTTCGCAGCGTGAATATTCGGCTGAGCCGACGACGTAGAAGAATAACCGGGCAGTCCCCATGACTTTCTTCTTTTTGAGTTGTTGTAATGAATTGATTTTTCATCACTCGTCACTTTGCGATCGATATCACCATATTTGAAGACCCGGAACCAATCGCTGCACATTCTTTCACTTAGAGCAATATCTCTTTCAACTTTTTGGAGCTCTAGAAGAATTTCCCGCAAATGACGGTTATTTGGGATAAAATCAGATATTTTCACACAGCCACAAGTATATGACGCAAAAACAAAATCAATTATGTTACAAAACAGTTTATTTACCATATGTCTAAGCTTGGTTGATGACGTTTTGGATATGTCAAAATCGACCAGCACTTACTGCTGGAGCCATTTATTGACAAACAAATTTCGTACCTAATAAATGTTGGACTAAAAAATGTATTTCACTTGTGAAACTTTGTTCATCATTTTCATCTGCGGAAGAGGAACATGTGATTGAAAATTATTATAGTTCCGGCCTACCAGTTCAAGATGAACTTGAGAATGAAAAAACTCTGGTTCAAACCTAGCAGTTCCAAGCTCATCATGCTAGAAAAGAGCACGAGTAGATAAATATTTTAACTTCCAGACATTCGGCAGTACTCGATAAACGCAAGATAAGTGGCAGAGATGCCGTTCATCTCTTGACAGCTTGCACATAAGCCACTTCTTAAGATCCTTGCAAATTTGTTATCAATCGCACTTCTATAAGACTCTGCCGATAAAGTGCAAGCATTTGTATTTGACATCGCATTTAACATCAGGCGTTTCAACGGAGCGTGTGTCTTGTTAGCAGCATCACATTTTTGAAACTATTCTTCAAGGAGTTTTTATCGGATCAAAATTTGACTCATCTTCTGGTCCTGATATTCCTTTGTTTAACAGATTCAAAACACAATGGAAAACAATTGATAAGCGACAATTTTGTGTGTGGTCAATGGACACAAAGGCTGCCAGTGTGCTTGCAGATATACCATAAGGCTAGACATCCTGTTGTTTGTAATGACAAAGCTGGAAAATAATTTTAATCGAAATGACAACAAGGACTTCTTAGAGCTTATTGTTTTTTATTAAGGAGGAACTCCTTGAGGTAATTATCAATTTCGGGCACCAGGAGTCTATCATTTGGCTCGGTGGAAGACAAAAGGAATTTATTGCTTTAAAATACTATTATTTCATGAGCAAGTTAAGCTCCCAGCTAAAGACAAAAATGCTTTGTTCACAATTTGTTGTTTTATTGTCAAATGCTTTGCCCAATCTTGGTTTTCTACCCCATAACCTTTTAACGATTTTTTTTTTTTTTTTCTAAGAAAAACTTAACTCGTACAAAGAAGATGGTAAAATTATATATATGGTACCTGAGAGAGAAACGCACATTTATCCAATATTATGGAGTGACTAACCAGAGTATGTAAGAAGAAAGGAAATTATTGGACTATTAAATGTAATCAATGATACATTTAAATTCATGGAGGAGTTTAACAAAAACCTCGCTAACCAGGAAGATCAGAAGTAATTTCTTCTTCAAGTTAGTATTTTTTTTTGTCTAAAAAAATTAGTAACTTAATAGTTTTAGATTTTAAATGTCCATAATATTTTATGCAAATTTTCCAGACTGTGCAAAATTATCGCAAGAAATACCCAGGATGCAGACGAAAAATTCTCAAAACTCGTTATGATAGCTAGATCTTATTATTTATGTTCTTTATATTGTTAGACAGCCTACTAATTTTTTAACCCCCTAATTCCCATAGTTACGGTAATGGAAAATATGATTGTTTCTTAAGCTTATATACTGAAACCTCTATTGCCAATACCATTCACAAATTTGAGTCCCACATTAGTGGGTGATTCTCGACCGATTAAACCACATCCAGCACGTAGTGAAGAGACTATAGCAGCTGTAGCTGAGAGTGTACGCGTACGCATCTTCGCCTGGCGTATTCGACAACTTGGCATATTTTACGTGAGGATCTCGGCCTAAAAGCGTACAAAATTCAACTTGTGTAAGAATTGAATCCAGGCGACTTGAATTAGCGTCATATTTTCAGTGAATAGGCTCTGGAAAACTCAATGAAAATCAGGTGTTTTATCGTGAAGTTTTGTTCAGTGATGAAGTCCATTTCTGGCTCAATAGATACGTAAATAAACAAAATTGCCGTATATGGGCTGATGAGCAACCCGAAGAGTACCAAGAGCTACCATTACATCCATTAAAAACAACGGTATGGTGTGGTTTATGTGCTGGTGGAATCATTAATCCATATTTCATCAAAAACGAGACAAATTAGAATTTTAACTTCAATGGTAACCGTTATCGTGCCATGTTAAAGGACTATATGCTTCCTGAAATTCAAGCAAATGAGCTTGAGCACTCGATGAGCTCTGGTTTTAATAAGACGGCGCTACGAGCCACACAACGCGTGAAACAATGGACTTGTTGAGAAATCATTTTGGTGAGCACTTAATTTCACTTTTTCAATTTTTATATAGAAACATCTAATTAAGACCTTCTATACAAATTAAAGCAATAAAAGTGGTCCTAACTTTGTGTCTCGAAAGCCGGGACGAAAGGGTTAATATATATTTGTTGCTTAAACATGTTATATATAGTTACATTGTTATATATATAGTATGCATGTATGTGTGCTTATAAGTATTGATTTATGTAGAGTAATTTGTAAGCATAAGAAAGAATTATTTGTTATGAAACTTGTACCAACACTTTACATGTAATCCCATTTTACACTTAAAGCACACTTTCAGTATGCGTTGGTGGCAAATGCAGTATCCGCATCGTGAGCAGTCTGTTTCCATGTGATCATCAGCGCTACCCATCGACCTTACCTCACTTACCATTCTAATTCGCATAGAAAGTCTACAGGCAAAATCACGGCTTTGGGGCTTCCCTAATTTTTGTAGGTAGGTGGTCACTATATTCCTTTGGAAATCTTAGCACGTCGAGTAATTTGTTGGTTTCCTTTTAATAAGCCATGCATTTTGACACGCAGCAGCATTAAGTCCAAAAGCAAATAGAGGGAACCACAATTTTTTGTCACGAAATCCCACTGTCAAAGAGTCAACGTTTTCATCAAAACAGTCAACATTTATTATACATTTTAATAACAGGTGGATAGTCAACTTGAAATTTTGATCGTTTTTTGTTGACAACTTCAATCCACTTTTGTGATGTGGTGTAATTTGTGGGAGTTACTATTGTCGTGTCACTTAGCCACAATGACTTCAGCAGACTTTTGATAACATAAATCACCCCTAGACTTCTGTTTCATATCTTTGGAATTTAAAAGTTTGCAATTTTCCAGACGGTTTTCAAGAATAGTGCCTGTATCACCAACATTTTGCTCTCGCAAGTACTTGAGCAATGGTAGTGGTTTTTAAAGTACAAATTGTACGGGCCTTGTTTTGGTGGTTACCTGAAATGGAGTTCCAAAATAACTGCGGCTCCTAAACTATACTCTGGCTGTATCTTGAGGGTTGGACCCGAAGCACCTTGATTTAGTACACAGTTGACCAAACATCTGAAACAAGTAGCCGCTGACCAAATTTTATACCCAAATCGTATAGGTTTTCCCTGAATATGCTGTTTTTTACCATGTTTACCAAAGTATGGAACTGTAGGTGAAATGTGAACAACCAACTTTACTAAAATTCGCAGTAAAATTTGTTGTTTAACTTTGTAAAATAGTCACGAAGTTTCGCAAATTTGTCATTGACTGGTAAGGAAGTACTATCACAGAGATGTCGATATTGCTGAATCTCAAAAAATCTATTTCGCCTCATGGTGGAAGCCACTAGTTCATTGTGAGTATCACTTTATATTTCCCAGAACATTCTCATATATTTGGTGGACTAGTATCCCGTCAGCAGCAATATTGCAATATTTGATTTCTGTAAAGCATACAGATCGCTCATATCGGCAATAAATTACACATATTCGTCGCAGTAGCGCAGTTCAAAGCATTCCATAGCGGTCATATCCTGATGAGGGTTTTTAAAAATTTCTTATTCACAGTCTCCTTTACCACAAGAAATAAAAGATGTATTTTTTGACCTTTGCTTAATTGTTATATCTTTGTTTTGTCTTTTCCTTGGTGCAGATATGATCATATCTTCTTTCTGTCCTCCTTAATCATTCTGTTAAGAAACAGAAGGTCTATTTTGCACCTCTACTCTGGAGCGAAGCATGTGACTAAGAAGATAGAGAATATTCGTATCATTTTCATCTTCGCTGTCTTCATCAGTCACCTCCCTATCATCCGGAGGGAACTCAACAGTTTTTGCAAGATGATCTCCGGCTTTCAAGTAGCTCTACAATCCCATCCACAATCAACCTGTTAGACGCGAACAAGAAGTAAACATTGAATACAAATAGTTTTTAAACAATACGGCTAGTCTTGTTCCAATGTCACTTGTAGATGACACTACATAATTAAAGCGTTGTTATACCAAACCAGAGTGCAATTTTTATAATAAAATGCATCATTATAATAGGTAGGGCATTTATTTAGAAAATGCAACCAAAAAAATCTAAACTTACGGTTTTTACATTTTTAATTCGGATTTTAATAGAGCAAAACACAAAAATATTAAAAAACTTGTAAAGCGAGCACAAGATATGAATTAAACCTTAAACATAAAGGTAGCTACATTCATCGATAATGCTGACTGGGAATTGACGGGTAAAGATTTTCTTTTTCTAAGAACTTTCTTCGGAAATTCGATTAAACCTTTTCCTTTTATTTGTTAACTCTCTGTGGTAAGTGAAACTCCTTTTTCAAACTTATTAAAATAAAATAACAAGTACAGAACTGAGTTAAAAACGATGGACGGAAGGATTACAAGTCCCCCTCGAAAAAATTAATTCAAAGGCTTATCGCCAGATGTATGCCTTCATGAGTACTAAACTAAAAACACTAAACGCAAACATTCAGCCAAGGAGTATCCAGAGTTACCGCTCACTGATAATAACAATGAAATCACACGATACACGGCTGTGTCGGGTATTAAAAAAATGTGCATCTTCTCTTCTCATACAACCCAATACAAAAAAACCGAGTTCTTGAATTCAGTTCTAAAAACATCCTAAAAGTAAAAGTAATGAGATCAGAATACTTACTTCTCAAAGTGGTAAACTTATAAGTAGCTAACAAATTTTTTAAAGCTGAATTCACTGATTGAATTCCTGTCAATACATTATATCCCCTAATTCTATACAAGGAAAAATCCTCACAAAGCACATTATTGAAATCATCGAAGAAAATCTTTTACGAGAGTTCATAAAAAATTCAAAGTTATTGATGTGAAAAAAAATAACGAAAAAGGTAAATGATGGTGCCCACAGGAGCACTTAATTTTCAATTTAATTTGTCGACAAAACGAGGTCAAAACTGGATGGGTAAACTGAAAGGTGGACGAGTACCTACCAAACCCCATACGGTGTATATCCTGCCAGAAACTTAGGCACACAAAAAATCAATGCACAAAAAATTTTGCACTAATATGTGCAAAAACTGTTGTCTTCCTCCCCCATATAATGAGTGCACGCACGTTTACTGTATAGAAGGCAATACTGCCTCTTCCAGCATAAATCGTTCGACAATATCAAAATTGGTCGTCTCTCTTCACCAAAAATCATAAAAGCCCGCGTAGAAAAAAAAAATTGCGTGCTCATCAAAGCAAATCTAAGAAAACGGACACAGAACTTAACAAAGAACAAATCACAACTAATACAAATCCGTGCCGTTTCTAAGAGAGCGCACCACTTAAATTAGATCCATACCAACCTTCAAAAGATATGTGTATGAATTTGACAGCTGTCGGACGATAAGTTCTCGAGATATAGCGTTGTGAGTGAAGCAACTTTTGTTATTGTGGAAAAAAAAAATGGATTCAAAGCAATTTCGCGTGTTAATTTATCATTGCTTTTTGATGGGAAAAAATGCAGCCGATGCAAAAAAATGCCTTGATAAGTATTACCCGGACTCTGCACCAGCCGAACGAACCATTCGCAAGTGGATTGAAAAATTTAAAAGTGATCATACAAGCACCGAAGATGATGCACGCAGTGGACGCCCAAAAGAGGCTGTTTCAGATGAAAACATAAAAAAAGTCCACGAAATGATTACGAGTGACCATAAAGTAAAGTTTATCGAGATAACTGAGGCTCTAAATATATCAAAAGAGCTTGTTGGATATATCATACACGAATATTTTGACATGAGAAAGCTCTGTTCAAAGTGGGTGCCGCGTTTGCTCACAGTCAACCAAAAACAACAACGTGTTGATAATTCAGAGGAGTGTTTAAAGCAGTTCAACCGCAATAAAGCCGAATTTTTTCGTCGGTATGTGACAATGGATGAAACTTAGTTCCATCACTTCACACCAGAGTCAAGTCGGCAGTCCGCTGCTTGGCAAGCAGGCGACGAACCTCGTCAAAAACGACCAAAAACTCAACAGTCGGCTGGCAAGATTATGGCATCCGTATTTTGAGATACACATGGAATAATTTTCATCGACTATCTCCAAAAGGGGCAGACTATCAAAAGGGACTATTACATTTCATTGTTGGAGCGTTTGAAGGACGAAATCGCATAAAAACGGGCGCATATGAAGAAAAAGAAAGTGCTGTTTCATCAAGACAATGCACCGATGAAAACGATGGCAAAATTGAATGAATTCGGCTACAAATTGCTTCCCCACCCACCGTTTTCTCCAGACTTGGCCCCCAGTGAATATTTCCTGTTCGCAGACCTCAAAAGAATGCTCGCCGGAAAGATATTTAAGACCGATGAAGAAGTAATCGCTGAAACAGAGGCCTATTTTGAGGCTAAGCCGAAATCGTACTACAAAACTGGTATCGAAAGATTGAAAAATCGTTTCAATCAGTGTATCGCCCTCGAAGGCAACTATATTGATAAATAAAGTTGAATTTTGCAAAAATTTTGTGGTTTACTATAAAACGGCACTGACTTTTCAGCCCATGTGTTACACAACCTATTTATCTTAAAACCACGTCCAACCATTAGTGACAGCTCTTATTATTCAAAACTTCTTGCGGGAATAGAACCGTTAACTTTTTTTTCAGGACACATGCACTTATCAGTGAAGAATACTAATCAGTTTGGTTTCAGTTTGCAAACTGTTTGGATTGAGGTGTTAAAGAGAATCGTGTCGCGGTTATAACGTTGCATAAATGTGGAAAGTGTGCTGGCCAGTTTTTCGAGTTGCTGAAACCACTAAACGAAATATTGAAAATATTCGTTTTTCGGGCCATTGCTTGCTTCAACGAATTGTCTGGGGTATAGTACAGGCCAAGAAGGGGTCGCCTCCGCATCGTCCGAACGAATTCGGAGAAATCCCCTTAGGAAGCAGAATATCATGTCCAAGGAATTAGATATATCAATCAGATTCATGTCTTGGCTGATTCGGAATGATCTGCATATAGAAGCCTATCGTCAGTGCACGGGTCATGGAAAGATGCAACGCAACTTCTGTAGTGGCACGCGGACAATTGCCATGAAAACATTCTTCTTACGAACGAAAAACATTTTTACCAAGGAGGAAATTTTCAACAAACAAAATGAAAAAATTTATGCCACTTCAACTAAGAAAGCGGTTCAACATGGACATCATCCCGCTTCCGTAATGGTTTTCTGGGGGGTCTCTCACAATGATGTCACATCACTCCATTTCTGTAAAAAATAAGTAAAAACTGGTGCGAAAGGTTTACCAAGAAGATGTGCTAGAGGGTGTTGTGAAGGGTTTCACCAATACCCAATATACTAATATTTTAAGGACAGCCTTAAAACAGCATTTACCAGAGCAGCGCCCACGATCTTCATCAATACCGAACGTGCCGCTATAATCCAATGGCTACACCGTTTGGAAGCTTGTGTTAAAGCAAAAGGCAATTTTGAATACAATATTTTTACTGGTTTGTTTTTTATAGCCTTTTACATTTGTAACAGAATTTATGGAAGGTAATGGTATATATATATACTAGGTATAACTCTAATTTTTCGAAACAAAATATCCAAACTGATATCAAATCTTGCAAAATAATCAAAACAGCAACCAGTTGTCAAATAACAACTTAAAAAAAATTCAAGCATCTACATCGTTCTCCATACCATTTTATTCAAGCATCAACGACAAAGTAAATAAATGCAAATCAGATCTGCCATTTATTATTGGCTCTGAAAATCTATCTCAGGCTCTGGGTCATCCACTAAAATCCGTTCTTATCCAAAACCAGCTCTCTTAAATACTACTTTATACTCAACTCCCCTAAAACATCTAAATAATTACACTCTAAATACAATTAATAATAATAATTAATTAATACAATACTTTAACTGCAAAACACATCCTTGTGCAATTTCCTTATCAAAATAAATCGAGATACTCAATGATAGTACAGCTCTAATAAGCCAATTAGCAAATATATTGAAACCAGCAAACATTAGATCGAATAAAAGATGCTAAATCAACACACAGCAAATTTAATGAAATGTAATCTTTGTTTTTCTTACATTCTCGTTTCAAAATATTAATTATGTAAATTAAATTAATTATTTCCTTTAAAACTTAATAATAATTAGTAATTTGGATTCTTTTTCATAATTTAAAATAACATTGGTATCCAAGTTTCTTTTTCTTTTCTGTTCTAAAATATGGCATCCTTTATGGCCGAGATTTCTTTTGGGAAAAGTTTGTAAATTTATTTGGAAATTATTTGATTTAATTTTGACTTTAGGCCCGGGGCAAACCCGGATAGATTAATGAAGGCTTATTGCAAGCATATTTTTAAAACTAACAATTTCACTTAAAACTAAAGGGTGCGAGCGGTCAAAGAAAGTTTAGACGTGAGGCATAGGTGGAAATAAGAATTTTCTTGCGGGAGAGTTTGCTGTGATGGGTAGTCGTAGGGAGACAGAATATCGTTGAACCTAAGATTCCGTGGGTTGTTTTCAAAGGAAATAAGTTGAAGTAAAGAAGGGCAATTAATATTACCAACTATAATAGTTTCCAGTTTCAGCCGATCGTTGTATGGTTGTAAGTTTTGGTTATCATTCCAGTGAAGGCCACATAAAGCAAAGTTTTATGTAAAAACCTGCGTTGAGCATAGTTGGCTTTTTTTATTATATTATTAATGTGAGAACGGAAATTAAGTTCCTTATCACAGATACCACCGAAATCACACAACTCATTCGTTAAGAGCACAGGCAGATTAAAGATTAGTTAGCAGCGAGATGAAGTAGGAGGCGCTTACGGGCATAAGTTATAGACTGAGTTTTAATGACGTTAAGCCCAAGGAAATTCTTCTGACACCAAGTACAAAATCTATCTAAATCTTCCTCCAAGGAAGGCTGTCTAAGGAAGATGATATATGGTATATATAAAGATTTTCGTAACACCTACGTAAACAGATATGTATGAATTTTTAATGATGCAATCAGCATCATTATTGGTCAGAATAAATAATAAGGGACCTAAGTGGCTGCCTTGAGGGACACCAGAAGAGGCTTTAATTGGGTCAGAAACCATTGACCTGAATAGAACATAGTCATGTCGATAATTTATATAGGATTGTACCCATGTTATAAAGGTTATTTTGAAACCTAGAACCTTCCATTTAAGAAGGATTATATCATATATCAAAGGCTTTGCTGAAATCGGTGGCAATCACGTCAAGTTTATTTGCAGACTCTAGTGCCCATAAAGTGCTTGACATGGATTCCGTTCGGTTGGTTGTTGTAGATCTATTTTTAAGAAATCCGTTCTGATTTTGGAAAACAATAGATTTACAATGGAAAAGCATTATGTCATACATATAGTATGCAGATTCTGCGGTGGTCTGCAAGCTGTTGACGACATAACACTCATATTGGGGAAATGCGAGGGAATATTGCGAAGTCAAAGAAAATTTTTGGGAAATACTTTTTTAGAAACCTAGAGCAAATAGACTGCACGAATTTTCGAAAACTGATGTCAGATATCTAATGGAATAAGAGCAGGAATCAATGTACTGGCGCCTACTCGATTGACTTGGAAAAGGCCTTCGACACCGTATGATTAGAAGGACATTTTTACAGGCTGACCAGACTGGGCATCAGTAAACCACTTTTCTATATTCTTCATAATATGCTCAGAACAGATAGTTTATCGTGGAAAATGGCGATGCGACTTATTGTGGAACATTTCACATTAAAACAGACTGCAACAAGGTACGGTTGATTCGGCGATCTTATTCACATTTACACAAGCGATTTGAGAGGTTCACTTCCCCATAGCAAAGCGTCCGAAAAAAACTTTATAGCTTACAGAATAGGTCCAAAAGTCGAGATGATTAACATGCTTTTGCAATGTGACTTCGAACAAATTATGCAATTTTGCGATGACTGAAAGTTGAAAATTAGCTTTCAAAATCTGAAACTATTCTGTTTAGAACGCTAGGGAAAGAACTGGCGAAAATTCTCGATTGTTGGACAGCACGGCCAGCCACTTGCTTGTCGAAATGAAGTAAGATACTTTAGGATCTTCCAAGACCAACATCTTTATTTCAACAAGAATGTAGATGCTGTTCTGGTCCTTATAGAGAGACTGTTTTATAGTAGTAAGCTCGATGCGAGTATGAAGGCTATCTGCTACATGGCCCTCATACGGCTCATGCCGATATATGGGTGTTCCGTGTGGTTCAACGTGAGAGTAATCTTAATGGAAAAGATTCGGATATTTGATAGGGTTTTGCTTCGCGCTTGTTTTCACCTTTAAAGAACAGCAAATTCGGAGTACATAAAATTTTGTCTCATTGAGGTTCTAAACAACAGGATGAATTTTGATAGAAATAACAACTTTGCTATTAAGTTACTCGAGGGCAAATTGCCAGAGCAACAACGAGATATCAGGACCTACTACTGCAACTTCTTATATCATGTAAGTGTGCGCTTAAAAGGCTTCGATCCCCCTGAAGCGTTGCTCTTTGACATAAAAGGGCAAATCCATGATAGGTTTGCGGTGCCGCTAATCTTCCATGTATAATAGCTTGTGCAGGTGGTGTGGGCCAAATCAACTACCACGCCGCACAAGGTAGGACTGAACGTCTGAAGTTTAGTAGGGCAGTTTCAACACGCAATAGTAGCTCAAAATATTGTGTAGTTGAGTGAACAAGACTCGATTATTTTAATCCAGATAAGCCTAGTCAGAAGGCAGAGTGGGCCATATTTTCTTTACTATGTTAAAGCAAATGGCCGAACTACATAGATTAGGGTAGTTTTAAGGCTTTAAAGGTTAGGTAACAATGAGGTTACGTTAGATTGTATGTTTAGTTGGGCTAAGTTATTTGAAGTTTAGTATAAGTTAGCATAACATAGGTATTAAGTTTAAGTAGTTTAACTCAGGTGTATAAGTTTTATATAAATACAAAAAAAAAACTGCTCACTTACTAAGTTAAAAAGAATAAAAAAGAAATATTAAAAAAAAACGTATTATGCCCAAAAGCATGTAACACTGTTGGTACATAAAAGTCTTTCTCACGAAGAATATATAATTGGTTGCCATATCTTAGAGCTTTCAGAATGAGGCTCTTCAGTCAACCAGAAACTATACCAAAAGTATGGGTAAGACGACAGCTGTAAAATTTTAACATGGAGGATAAATGAAGACCGCCTTAATACGTCAACGAGGAAATTACAACAAAAAACCGAAATTGAAGATAAATGGACTGAAGAAACTCAAGAAATTTTTGAATAACAAATGAATTTTTCTTTTGTTAAATAAAATATTGTAAAAAAAAATTAATAAAACAAATTTCAAAAGTAAAGATTTGTACAGCAATAAGTACATGCGTTTAAATAAAAAAAAAAAAAAATATATGAAAAAATCTCAATTACTCTGAAAGTTACAGATTTTTTACGATTTATTCCCACTGTGCGCGGGCCGGTAGTATGTGTCTTATAGGAAAAGTGTTTTTTTTTTTTTTTTTTAATTTGTGAAGGTTGCTTTTGTAAAAGTCGGGTATCAAACCAGCTGTTATTTTTGTAAATGCAATGTCTCTTGTTTTACATAAAGTTTAGTAACTCATCACAGATAGATTTAGATGCCCACAACGTACTCAAGTCGTCGAGAAGATATACCAGATATCAATTATAGTTTTTCCAATTGTCATGTTTCAGCAGCTGTCAGAGTTATCAATGACGGCCAGCTGTCAAAATATTCACTAAGGTTTGCCACTTAATCATATACTTGCAAGCAAATTATTAAAAAATTAAATCAAAATTCCGGCTCATTTGTCGTCATCATGGCTTCAGTATGCAGGCAATTCGTCGCACCGTTGAAAAGTTTGTGCGTAAGTGTACTCTTTATGATCTTAATCCACAAACCACACAGATATTGGTGCGAAATGAAGAAATTATAGCCACCGTGGCGACCACTATCGAAGAAGACCCAGAAATGTGGATTCGACGTCGATTAGCTGAATTGGGCATCGCCAGAGAGTAAACCCGACTTATTTTGCAGTAAGTTTTGGGCATACGTTCGTATAAGAATGTGTTAACACAAGAATTAAACGCAAACGACCATAGACAACGATATGAGTTCGCTAATCCGGATTTTTCCGAAAAAATTATTTTCTCGAAATAGAGCCCATTTATGCCCCATGGGCTTTATCAACAATCAAAATTGCCATTATTGAAGCGAAAAAAATCACAAGTGTTCGACATAGCATCAATGGATCCACAAAAATTGACTGTTTGGTGCGTTTTATAGCATGGCGGCATCACCGGATCTTATTTCTATCAAAATGAGTAAGGAGACACCGTTACCGTCAATGGTTTGGAGCGATATTAACCAACTTTTTGTGGTCACAGGTCGACAACGTCGATATATTCTGTGGTTCCAACAAGATGGGCGCTACATGCCATACAAATACAAGCGACGCAACGCTCGAAGTTATAAAGGAGAAATTGGGTCATCTCACGGCGAGCGTTTATTAAATGGCCGCCGCGCTTATGCGATTTGACGACACTCGATTATTTTCTATGCAGCTATGGAGCTGGATGAGTTCGATACCAACATTCGACACGCTATTGCCGGAATAACGCCACACATAATATGTTAGACCTAATCATCAAATATTAGACCGACCAAGGCGGCCATTTGAATGATGTGCTATTCAACATATGTCATGAAAATGTCAGTTGCTTGGGCATTGATCGTCTGGAACTTGGAATTTATTTTGGCCTAACTCTTTACAAGAAATAGGTCAAGACACGGTTCGGAAATTCGATGAATGAGTTCACAACTAATTGTAAGATGATTTGCAATTTTATTGGAAAATTGTCTCAACAGATACCGTCAATAAGTAAAATTGTATTTGTTTGGAGTGACAAACAATTAGCATGTGATCTTCATGAAATTCAATAAACTGTCATCAACGAGGCTTATTTTTTTAAAAATGAGGAAGGAGCTTGTATTATAGTTAGTGGTGACCGATACAGAGAGATTATCATTGAAAATTTGTTTCTATAATCAATACTATCAATTCATTGAAATCAAAGTCTGAGTAGAGAATGATTTCGAGATCGGGACCTGTGAATTGGTAAACAAGATTTTCCGACGTCGATCGACTATATTTGTATGAGTGCATGGTGTCGCTGCTTTTTTATGGATAAAAATTGGAGCTCTTCAAGATAATATACTTCGACTTATTGACATGATGCGCTTTATAATTGCTAGTCATCGTACTCATATGCCCGATATCATCAAAAAGCCAATTTCGAGTATTTTTATTTGAATTTATTTTCTGGACTCTGGCCCAGTTATCTAGTTATCTAGTATTTCCACCCTGTTTGGTTAGAAAACTAAGGATGATTTCCCAAATATGACATATTCTGTAGGATATACTTTACTACCAGAGCAGCCACATCTGGAATGGGTCTTTCTCATCACTTAGTGAGTTAAAGTGTTATGTAGTACAATATTTCATATTGAAAATGAAGCCGTTAGCTCAACTCTATTATACTCTACTTACTATGTTTAAAATATCTTCACAATCGCGAAAGAGAATTTTATTATTTCGAGTAGATGGTTATCTTTGCTGACGTCGGTAACTACTTATATGAATATAGCACCATATCATTTTTGAAATGATATATTATTGGGTATGAAACTATGTATCTTAAGTTAAGAAAAGCGTTTGCTTAATGCATGAAGAATTTTTTTATATGTTGTACCCTTGAAATTTGTCAAAAATTAACATTTTATACGATGACGAACGAAGAAAAGACATTCAAGTTGTACCTATTGCCAATATGGAATAGGTATATCCAACTCAAATACTCCATAGTATACTACAAATTTTTTTATTTCATCCCTTAACTAATTTATTTTTCGGAATTTTTGCTAAAGCTGTTAAAAACTCTGTTTGAACAGTTTTACGTTTATAAAAAGATTTTTACCGAATTGTCGTTGGAGGAGGTTCCGGAATTCGTTTTCGCAGCAATTGATGTCGTCGTTATTGCAAGTATCCAAAATATTCTTAATATCTTCATGGTGATTTTTTTTTTAAAATATATGTATATTAAGCCCTGCTTTGGTATGTTAAATTAAAATCCTTATGAAAGATTTCTTCTCATATAACACTGACACACTGACACAGAAACGATACAAATTCCGAAAAGGATATCGAAAAATAAAGAAGAAAAAAAAAATGAAAATAAATAAAAGAAAAAAGAATTTCCACTCAATTTGGTCGACTACACAAATACGTGATCGAACTTAAAATAAACACAGATGCTGATGGCATCGTCATGATATAAGAAAACCTAATGAAAACTCTGCGAATTAGTTTCAAGTTTATATGGACTCTGAGCAACTGATGCCAATACCGAGTGCTGACATTCCGCCCCAACTTCAACTGCTTTGGTAGCGAAAACCTGATCCAACTTTAGCTTGTGTGATAAATCAGACAATATTGAATTAATTTCATACTCGATTGGATGCAACAGAACGTTGCACGAGCAGAGGGATCACATATAGACAGATACGTAAAGAAATGAAAATGGCATCAAATGGCTTTCCTCAAACGTATATGTGGAGAAAATCTGGATTCATGTTTGTGAAAAAAAAAAAAAGAAAACTAAACAAGAAAGAGTTTAGACAGTGATATCTTAGATACCAGTACTCGTACATATCTGTACTTTTGCTTGGGTATATGAACAAGCACTATCTCAATGCAAGTGTTTCCACTCTATTGGAGTAATAGCTGCATAAAGAGAACTAGGCAGACAAGACCAAATCTCTCAACCCATCCCATACCCAATTAAACTATCCTTCGTTATCATGTCTTGGAAGATTTCTTTTTTTTTTTTTGTTTCTCATTCCTTGAACCTGAGTTTCTACATCTCAAACTTTAACCAGATATACAATCGAGTTGTTGACTAGTTCATGTTCATTGGATCAGGAGGAAAGTCATGTATACACATAAATAACCTGAACTTGATATGCGATGTGATTTAGGTTACCAATGTCTATGCTAGCCATTGATGGAGGGAAATTTTAAAGTCTTTTGCATTTTATTACACAAAAGAACCTCAGTAATAAGGACCATTTATTGCAAATTATTACTTGAGTTTAATTTCTATATTATTGTAATTTTCAATAATTATTACAATAATTATAAATTACAACCGACACTTACACAAGACAAGGAATAACACTGAAAACATCTTTTTCAAACTTAAAGCAGTTTCTAATTGAACTGAAAACGGCCAAGAATTTTAAAACAAGCAAGGCTATGAGTTAGTAGTCTACTTGGATATTTTATGGAGGTTATAGGCAAAGTGCCTTCTAATTTTTATGCAGAATATCGTTTTTATTATGAGCACGAGATATATTACCTAGAATGAGTTTCAATTAGAATTTTGGACTAGAACACGCAGATACGGGAATACAGATATCAGGTTGAACCGCTTCTTGAATGAGATAAGATGCACTTTGGTTAACAGTTTATCAAAAGCAGTTTTGTATAGAGAGAGAATCAAAAGATTCCAGATCGAACGTTCAAAAGCCATTTGAACGTCTATCTGAGAAGAAATAAACAATTTTGATTAGTCCCGACACGACAGCAAAGAACGGCTGCTGACTAATTGGCTTCGTTATAATAACGATTATAAGTAGTACCAGGCTCCAAGACTACAATCATTGCCAATCATTTTTCAGACATCCATTCACACATTCAGTGCGGCAAACGTCTTTGAAATCCTGACACTTACCCTGTGGCAAAAAAAAAAAAAATTGAAAGTTTAAGGAGAGATTGCTTCACATATCTTGTTTTGATAAAAATGAATCGGAAATGCATTACTTTTGAAATACCAAGGTCTTAAGCAAAGCCTTACGTTGACTTTTATTGAAAATAAGATCTTTCAAGTTTTTACTAATATGGTAACAAATGGGGTATCGGTGAACTCGTAATTATGAGAACTTTAATTGTTTCAAAGTAATTGCTGCATTTTGAGAGTAGCATATATTTTTCGGAAAAATATATTACTTACCCCCAATTTTTCGCAACTTTCTGGATATCAAGTCATTTTATCTTAAGTTAATTGTTTTCAAGATACGACACAACTGATTGAACGAACTAAAACACTTAATTAAATATTATGTAGGGTTTTCTAATAACGACTTGACAGTTTTTTTTTTTTTCAAATAAAATGCAAACCATTTGAGATATTTCAAAAATTTATTGTTGGCTTGAAGTACAATCAAAACATTTATGAATAGAACTCGACTTTGTTCATATGGCCACCGCGGGCACGTTTGCAGCGGTCGATTCGTTGGACCCAATTTTCAACGACTCGGCCACAAATTTTAGCCGAAACGGCAGCTATTTCGCTTTTAATGTTGGCTCTAAGCTCTTCCAACGTCGTCGGGGTGTTGGCATAAACCAATGACTTAACGTAGCCCCACAGAAAATAGTCAAGCGGCGTTAAATAGCACGAACGAGTCGATTGACTGGCCCATGTCTTGAGATAACACACTCACCATACTTACTCTTCAATAAATCGATTGTAGCGTGTGTTGTGTGGCTTGTGGCACCATCCTGTTGAAACCACATGCCGTCCAAGCCCACATCTTCCAATTCGGGCCAACAATAATCGGTGATCACGGCGCGATAACGCTGACCATTCACAGTAATGTGACGAACGTTATCGTCGACGCAAAAATGTGGCCCAATAACGCCGCCGGCATGCAAACCGCACCAAACAGTTATTTTTTGTGGATGAAGTGGTGATTCATGAAGCACATGCGGATTTTGACCTGACCAATAACGCATATTTTGCTTATTGACGAACCCATTGAGCCAAAAATGAGCTTCGTCACTGAAGATGATTTTGCGATGAAATTCATCATCTGGGCGCATCTTCTCCAAAACCCAATCGGAGAACGTACGTCGCTTCAAATCGTCCGTCGGCTTCAATTCTGGAGTCAGCTTGATCCTTTATGGGTGTAAACCAAGATCTTTACGCAAAATACGCCATAATGTGGTCAGAGCGATGCCCAAATCTTGAGAACGCCGTGGAATTGACAGATTTGGATCGTTTGCTACGGACGTCTGAACGGCAGTAATATTTTCGACACTTCGACCAACCCGTTGTCTCACTGACACGTCAACATCACACAACGAATATGTAGATACAAATTTTTGCACTAAACTTGTTATTGCCTGTCTACTAGGGCGAGAATTACGACCGAAAATTGGAGTTAACGCTCTTAAAGTTGCAATCACCGTCTCAGAATATCGAAAATTTTTATAATTTGCAGACGTTGCTCGTTAGTGTACTTTACCATGATGAAAATGTTGGGTTGACTGAATAAATTGACAGTGACATTTTGATGATTAGTGAAAGAGTGCGTTCACAAATTAAATTCAAAGTTGTCAAGTCCCTATTGGAAAACCCGATAGTTCTATAAAAAGATAAAAATATTGATTTCTTATTTACTTACTTTTCAGGCCGGCAACCCTTCAGGTCAAGGCCTCAACTACTGTAGCTTTCCATCCATTATTGTCACGAGCGTGCTGCTTCCAGTTGAAAAAGCCAAGCTGCCTTAAATTTGCGATCGCCTGATCTTTAAACCGGAAATTCGGATTCGAGGACCCTTTTAGCTGGAACATTATCGTCCATACGCTCGACGTAGCTGAGGTAATGACGCAGACGGATACTTGCCTACCGTAGTATGTCCACATCTTTGTACCGCTCATAGAGTTCGCCGTTGTGTCTTCTTCTCCATATGATCTCACAGATAGGAGCAAGTATTCGACAACGATTTTTCTTTGAAAGGTACGTAAAACTTGGTCCATTGTCTTACTTATCATTCAACTTTCCACACAATACAGCAAGACTGGCTTTGTAGAGCATGATTTTGACCCTTTGCATTAGGAGTTTTGAATCAAGTTGTTTAGATAGATCGAAGTATCAGCAGTTGACTTGGGTTATCCTTCATCGAATCTCCACCATGATGTCATTTGTGGAGTTAGCATTTTCTCCGAGGTAAGTGAACACCTTAACTACCTCAAAGTTGTAGCTGTCGATAGTGACATTTTGTCCTAGGTGTTTTGCGAAGGAACAGGTTTTAGTTGACCGCATATGGTATACTATCATTCGTTTTTACCTCATTCACTTTCAGACCAACTCGTTAAGACTTTTCTTCAATGGCCGTAAAGGCTTTCATTGCTGGGAACGTGCAATTATATCAATATTATCCAAGCTGGACGAACTTGGAGAAAATAAATTAAAGAAGTTACATAACATGACGAAATCCGACGCAGATTTGGAATAATTCGGAGGTTCTACTTCCACACTGCACCACGCATCGCGAGTTTTCCAGTGTTATGCTGCACGAGCTGATCAGTTTTCATGAGATCTCAAATTTGGCCATCGCATCATACTCGTATAGACCAGTGCAATCGATGAAGAGATGGTGTGTGTCGACTCGGAATTCGTTGACTTTATCCAGGATCTGTCTTAATTTAAAAATTTGCCGTTTAGGGCGATTTGTGCGGTGCAGTACGGTTTCGTTCACACTGTACACTGGATAGGATTTTATAGGCGAAGCTTAGTATGGATATGCCTCGATAGTTGTTATAGGACATAGGATTGCCTTTCGTGTCGGGTCGGGTATGATTTCGTTCTGCCATGCTTTGCAAATAATCTACCGCATCCTCTTTGTCAAAATATTTCCTCCGGCTTTAAACAGCTCAGATGGTTTTCTTGTTCTTTAGCTTTTGTACAGCTGTGCCGACTTTTTATAAGCTAGGCGGAAAAAGTAATTCTTCGACTTGAGATGTATTTTCTTCTTGCTCTATCACTTTCTCTTGGAAATGTCCTTTAAGCAACTGCTGAAAGTGTTGCTTATATATGTACATTCACAGTTCCCCGTTGGTCAGTGACGAGATTACGCAATTTCGACGTTTTTGGAGACCCGTTTTAAAGCCATTGACCATTTAAAAAAGCTCCTGGTTTCTTTTATTTTTCAGCATAAGCTGGGAGACTACAAAGACTCTCTTCTTTTCCCACAGTAATCTTTTATCCTCGCGTTTCAGCGGTTTCCTGTTTGCCAGATCTGATGCATCCTTTTTTACACACATTCGTCTTCATATCACTGATTTTTTTTCTGGAGTGTTTGGCAGCGTAAAGTTTTTTCGGCAACCTTCTTGATAGAAGTGCAGAAATGTGATCACATGCTGTTGACAGCTGTGGTAGGCAACGGCATATTGGAGAGTTTTTCATCCATTCCAATACGTAAATGTCCAATAGTGAACCTTCTTTTTGAGTGTTTTTGCAGCTTTCTTTCATTTCACAGTCGACCTTTGCCCTTCTGAATGTTTTAACATCCAGGATACGAGTATTTGACGAGTGACTTCCGTCAATAATCTCATTGTCGATTTGGTTGGCGGTTCGACCGTCCGGAGTCAGCCAAGTTGCTTTGTAGATTCTTTCGTGAGGGAACATCGGGCACATTTTTAATCTTATTTTTTCATCAAACCTTGTATCATATCAACTGTTTAGAGTGCAAACTATTGCTTCATATCCACGTCAGAGCTCGTATATGGTAGGCTCTAAAAATGTCCATTGTTTCAAAATTCTTCTCGAACTTTTGCAGCTGTCCCCTGCATTCTATGGTTCATGTCATTCAATGTGGCTCTATTCCTGATGAGCCAACAGCGTTCTTCGTCCGTCTGCATAAATAAAAGTAAAGTGTTGTTAAGTCCGGAGACCTTGGAGATCACAGGATGAGTCCTATCCACGAATTTTAATACGCGATCTAACCACCCTGTAGCTGCAGTTACATATTTTGCAGCGGCGCCATCCTGCTGGTACACAATTGATGTTCTTTATTGCAATAGTATATTATCTAATGTTTCTGGTAATTTTTTTCGCAAAACTTGCTGGTAGAGATTTGAATGAAGACTTGGAGAGAGCAATTAGGCTCCGATCAGCTTGTTACCCAATATGTATTTCCACACATTGACGTTGAACTTATGTTAATTGTGGAAATTCGAGATTCCATCCCTCGTGAAATGAGAGTCAACGTGTCTTTCCAGAATGTAATTCCATAACTCCAAATGCTTCTATGGGTACCTGGGTTGTAGCTCCTGTATTGGTATATGATGGAATGTATACATGCCTTCTGAGTGTAGGAATCTCAAGTGCCGCTTAGAATACAATCTGCTTGGTTCACTAAGTATTTCAATGGTTTTCGATGTATTGTATTGATAAAGAGGGATGTGAGTCTCTCTATGGTTTCTGCATTATTCCTATCTCCCTTAACCTGGAAAATGTTCTAATAAATGTCTTGCAATTTGAAGCAGTCCTATCAGAGTATCTTTTTAGATATTCCAATCTCCCCCGTTGACCGTTACCGTTTCAGAAACAAAACACATAAACCATGTCTGCGTATGCTTCTGTTGAAAAATCCATCCATGAATAAAATCCATTTTATGAATTTAACGTCAATATTTCGGTTAGAAACTACAACCTGGTTATGCACATAATTTTAATTTTTTTTTCTTTGTATTTCATAAGAAGTGTGCCTAATTTTTCTATCAGAAAGAGGTCCTTTTTTGTTGACGTGAGAAAAAGGGCGTTACCTACCCGAGTTGGTTCCTTTTCCCCTTTTAGGCTTCATAAAACAAAAACCTTTTTAATTTCATTTTCTGGATTTATGTTTTGTTGCGCAAAAAGAAACTTATTTTACGAGGAAAGAATTTTAAAGCAGCTGGTAAATAAAATACTTAACATAGCTCTATAGGCCCTTTGTAAGAGAATACTCGATTTTTCTGTTTTATAGTTTGCACAACTTGGATTGTATCTTGAAACATGTGGACTTCAGATGCAGTGACCTGACTTTTTTTTTTATTTGTTAATACGAAGTACATGTTTTAAAGTTGCAAAAAGTGGGGTTTAAATACATATTTTTCTAGGAAAAATGTTAAACAGGGTCAAAGTTTTAAGTTTAAAAAAGTCACTTTTTATCTTCAATAACTTTTAACAAATTAATTTTAGGGCAACATTTACTTTGAAACAATAAAAGTACTCATAATTACGAGTTCAACGATACTCTATTTGTTACAGTACGCACACAAATCTGAAAGATTTTATTTTCAATAAGTTTCAAAACACTATTCGCCCTCAGACCTAGTAGACGTCACCTGAACCGAGGTCTTCCCTTACCTAACAATGACCTAAGAATTCGATACAATCGTCGTCTATGATGTTTAAGAAATCACATGACACCGCCTCACCTTGTCGAAATCATATTTTAACATTAAATGCACTCCATTGGTAAACTGTACAGAGGAGTAAATCTTACAAGGATGTAGAAATGTGTCTATAAGTCATGTCAAGTGCGTCCTAAAAATCGATAAGGTATTGATTTGTAATTCGTGGGTTTTTTTTTCTAAGATATGTCGCAAATTAGGGGACTAAAACTTTTACTCGGTGTTCAGAAGGCAAACTCTTCATAGCTGGCGAAGCTATGAGGGCTCTCCTTCTTGAGAATTGGAAGGCCGAAGGGCTACTTAGGGAACCCTACTAGCTTTTGCCTTCAGTTTTGATATAGCTATTTGGAATTAAAACCTATTCACCTTACTTCTTTGCTGTTTGATTTCTGGGACACCAGTGCTTTTATCTCTGGAACAACAAGATAGTTTGCTCCTAAAACGTTTGGATTATAAGTTCATTAGACTGGAATGTGCATAACCTCGATCGTAGTATGACTTATCTGGTTAAAAGTATTTTGTTTAAGAGACTGCCTGGTTTTTTTATATTCTGGTTTGCAAAACGTGTTTTAGCTAACCTTTAACTGACGTCAGGATGGTTATAATTTCTCACTGTGTTACGAAGAATGTGTTTCGTTAAAGTTTAACGTAGAAATCACTAAGCAGAAGCTGCACGGTCTTGGGTACTGCCGTTCGTACGTTAGACACTCTTTGGTCACCATCCACTTCGTAATAATAGACAACCCGCTGTCATCGAGTGTCATCCGGAACAACGTCTTAAATTTTTTTTAAACATACTAATTGACACGTAGCAGTATAGGACTTAACCCGACAAATCGATGATATAATATAGCACATCTTCACTCAACCATATCAAGGATGGAATCTTTTTAAAGCTACATATCATGCCATTCACTCTTAAGAAACTACAGTCAAATTTGTGATCATTCCCATATATAGGGTCATCTTGAGGTTTGATTTCCAATTGGTTTTTTTTTTTTTTTTTTTTTGACAGATCACGCACGACTTCTATCAAACCGCTTTCTCATTTTTGTTCAGTATCGTTTGCAAGTCATTATGAAAAGACTCACACTACAACAGCGTCCCCAATTTGGTCAGCTGTATTAAGTAAATCAGCGTTCTGTGAGAAATATTTTTCGTGCGATTCGGGGAACTTACGGTGCGCATAATCGACCTACTGAAACCACTATTGCCAATACAATTCATAAATTTGAGTCCCAGCTTACATTAGTTGATGATACTCGACCGGTTAGACCACATCCAGCACGTAGTGAAGAGATTATAGCAACTGTAGCTAAAAGTGCACACGAAAACCGTGACGAATCGATTCATCGTCGTTCGCAGCAGCTTGGCTTGGCGTATTTTACGTAAGAATCTCGGCCTAAAAGCGTATAAAATTCAACTTGTGCTTCAGGTGACTCGAATTTGCGTCATACTTTCAGTGAATGGGCTCTGGAAAAACTCAATGAAAATCCGGTGTTTTATCGTGAAATTTTGTTCAGTGATGAAGCCCATTTCTGGCTCAATGGATACGCTGATTAGCAACCCGAAGAGTACTACCACCTTAGATGTAGTTGTGGCCAACACGTATATGATATCATTCTTAAAAAGTAAATGCCATGAATTGTTCTTTTCATCAATAATAAGAATTTTGAGTTCACTTTCAAATTTATGAGCTCAGTTTTACATTGTAAATCAAACCTCACGATGAATCACCCTATATGTATCTAGGAAAACAAGTTCTAGTCGGCTTATACCTTGTACCTGCTGTATTTTCGAAAAGATACAAGCTAGAAACTGATAAGGCTTCTTAAACTTCTTAAATTAAGAAACTGGGTAATACTTTAAAGTTTGACTTATAATTATTTATTTATTTATTTTTAACATTTTTTCTGGAAATGATTACACGGCAGCTAAGATAAAGATAATTTTTTCAGGAGGTAAGATTTGAATTTTCTGTAGTTTTCAGGTCTTCGAAGAACAATTGGCAGAGAATTTCATAGACGGGTGGTATATGCTAAGAAATTTCCTTTTTTAAAAACTCTAATAATGCCCATTCCTTCGCAGCTGCCTGGGTAATCCACAGGTTCCCGTCATCCAATACTATTAGAAACGCAACCAAGATATCGCTGTTTTTTTTTGATGAAAATGCAACTTCATTGTGAAAAAATTGTTACATATGAATTACTCAAAGTGTTGCCCATCGCTAGCTACAGCCTTTTCCCATCCTCCTGGCAAGGCTTGAATAGCGTTACAATAAAAGTGTTTATCTTTTGAGGCTATCCGTTGAGGCCAAGCGTTGTCATGCTTTTCATGTCTCTTCTTACATTTTGGCCTTTTTTAGAGCAGTGCTCAGCTCAATTGTATAATTTAAACTCGATACAATTTCCCGGTGATGGTTTCATTGGGTTTCAACAGTTCATAATAATTACATAGCATAAACTTTGCATCTCTTCAGCTTAGTCCAATTGACTTAAACGAGTTATTAGTTTCTTCAGCCTTATCAAAATTTTCTGCACCTGATCGATATCCCCCATTTGTTTAATTGGGCTAAGAAATTTGCATTGCGAAAGTTACAGTCGGTGTTTTCGGCTGATGAGATGCCTGTACAAATTAAGTTGGATGATGGCGTGACCGATGAAGGGAATCTCAAAGTCTGCTGCCTAATCTACTGATGATGACTGATGATTGATTAAACTATTGAAATTTAAGAGACATCAATACTCCAAACATTAGCTTTAAGGTTCTGTCTGCAATATTATGTGCGCAATTTTTCTCTGGGACCGCGTCAGGGTTCAAGTTGTACAATTGACCAATTCTTAACTATTCAAGTGATCTAAAGAGAGCAACAGTTCGAAACCCATTATATCCTCATTAGTTTTAAGGTCGCCAATTACAATGAGGATAGAAATAAGCCAAGCAGAGCTACCTGCATGTTTTGCCTTGGCATCTCAGGAGAACTGGCAAAGGAGGTTTGTGCAAAAAGACTCGAAAATTGGAGACGAGGTACACGATGTTGCGGTGAATTTCAGCATTACTTCCAAAAAAAAAACCATACTTAACGAGTTTGGGAGAGGAATGCAGCGGAGCACCTTTTTGGATGGTTTATGAGTGATCGTAACCCTTCAATACTGTTACTGTCAACTAAGTACAAGTTGACAAGGAAATGAATTGTAAAACCCTACCCAGGGTTATCGAATAAGTACATATTTGATTTTTTTTTTCATTTTATTCATACATTTTATACATTTAACTTAATATTATTAACAAGGAAGTAAATATAATGTAAGTGGTCATATTGTTACATGAGGTTAGTTGTGAATGACACATCAAATTTAAAATTAAAATTCATATGTGAGGTGACAATGTTTAAATTATAGATTACAAAAATAATAAACAAAATATAAAAATATAAAAAGATAAAAAGAATCTAGATTCGCAAGCGCATAGAGAAAAAAAAATGGAAATACAAGAGCTTTACAATTCCTTAATTTTATACATTATAGATTTTGATATACATCTAAATCAAACTATATATTTACAAAATCATAATTTAATGTGAATAATCAAATTCTTAGTAAGCTTTGAAAAATGGTACGTTACTCTTATATGTAAGGGCAATTTATTAAATATTTTTGGAGCTGTATATATGTATAAAAATGTATTTTATGTGCGAAAGGTACATTAACCAAGCTCATATTGTTTATATAGGCTGTACATTTGATAATTTTTATTAGGTATATTCCCACCTTGTTTGAAGAACTCTCTTAATACTTTAAAAACATATAAATGTTTCATTGGTAATATTCGCAATTCTTTAAATAAGGGCCAACTTTTCGCTAAACGATTTTTATTAGAGATTATTCGTATTAATAAAGATCCAAAAGTATTGGCATATGCACCTCCCCAGCTTGTTATGCTGTATTGCAACTTTGATTTAGCAAGACCATAAGAAATCATTGTAAGTATTTTTTGAGAACAAAAAGGCTTTAACAAATACAATTTACATTTGACTAAAAATAATAGGCATTAATCATTTGTATATGATCTTTCCCGTTTAGATTGAAATCAATTATTGTCCCTAGATACTTGAACTGTTGAACTGATTCAATTTTGACGCAGTTTTCAGTGCAATGCAAATTGTCCATAAAATTATTTCTACCACAAGTATGAAAAGGTAGTGGAAATGTTTGCAATCGTGTGCGTGAAACCATTGACTAAAATCGTATATAATATTTATCATTAATTTATGATAGGTAAACCACGATTTTAATATTCCTTAATTCCTTATTAATCATTACAATGTTTTTGAAAATTGTTTGTGCTTCATATGTTAAAGCTATGTCATCCGCAAAAGCAGTTGAAGTTCCATTTAGTATTAGTTAAAAAAAGGAATTTATGTAAACTAGTAAGGGGCCAAGTACAGATCCCTGGGTACACCGTTTTTTAAAAGTCTCTGTTTACTGAAGATTTCATTTAAGTTTACTTTTTGTTTTCTAGTTTTTAAATAAGAATTCAGCCATCTGAAAACTTTACCACGAAAGCCAGCCCTATGAAATTTATTTAGCAGAAGGTCATGTATCACCATATCGAAATTTTTGTCATATCAGTAAATATACTTAATAGTTGACCTGTTGTTATTTAAACTCCCATAAAGTTTACACACCTTACCTTACACACCTTAAGGACGGCATGCCCTGTTGACAAACCTGCTCGAAAACCAAACTGATTGTTACAAAAAAAAACGTATTTCTCTAAGAATAAGACAAAATGACCCTTCATTAACTTCTATTGAATAAGAAGGCTACCGTATCATTAATATACCAGGTAATATTTTTTAATAAACCACTAGATGCACTTACACTTGGATTTATAGCAACAAAAACAAAACTCTTGGATTAAATATCGTCAGATAGTATTTCGGTAGCAAAGCTGCAACTACAATATGTTGGTTTAAATTTTTCAGAAATTTCTGTAAAATATCTTATCTAAATCTAACTCTTTTACTCAATCTAAGTCAAAAGTATCAATTTTTACACAATTTTTACCCCTTCCTTCCTCTCCACACTTGTCATACATTACCTCGAGCATTAACGAACTTTTAACTGTAGAAATTGTTGCGTGTGTTTTCGATTTCTTTTTTCACTGTTTTGCAAAAAATATCAAAGTTTTTTGTTCTTTTGATGTTTTTTTACATTTTAGACATAGTTTATTCTATTTTCTAATCTTGATAAGAAGATTGTTAGTCATCCATGGTTTTAGATGTTTGTTGACACTCGATTGTTTTTTTTTTTTTTTTTTTTTAAGTACTTGAAATAATGCAGAGCATACAAACCGATGCTCATATTAATAGATATATGTAGGGAATCATCGGAATCATGCCGAAAAAAATCTTCTATTTGATTCACTTTTTGACGGGACATGGCTATTTCAGGCAAGATCTGTAAACGCAAACATGAAAACGTTCCAAACTAACATATGTTACACATATTGTGAAACTGTTTCGGAAAACGCGAAAGACGTGGTTCCTTACTATTCATACGAAACTGAGAGAATAGCCTTATGGGAACAATTTGGAGACTGACCCATTCCCGATAATATCGTTGCATGTTCATAAATATGCTTCATAACAAGAAAAACTGGACCCTATATAGTGATATTGCAGCGCACATACATAAATGTGAAACGAGTATGTAAAATTATCGAATTCTATAGAGTACGCCAGTAATGCCGTATGCCATACGGCGGTCTGTACAGGTGGAAGCAACAATGAACGTCGGCCTACTGGTGCCTCATGCAATGTTTCCATCTTCCGACGAAAATAATAAAATCATATTCTTGTAGTCATTAAGGCACATAGGCTAGGGCTCAACCTACCTTTGTCTTGAAATTTTCATCCGCGGGTCCGGTTAAAGAAAATATTCCATATTTCCCTGCAAGCATTCGCCTACGTCCAAGCTAACGTAATTGGTCTAAGCTCTTGATGAAATGAAAATCAAACAGAAAAAATTTAATGCCCCTGCCATACGGTTTTCTAATAACGACTTGACAGTTTTTTTTTTTTTTAAATAAAAGGCAAACCATTTGCGATATTTCAAAAACTTTATTATTGGCTTGAAGTACAATCAAAAAATTTATGAATGGAACTCGACTCCGTTCATATGGCCACCGCGGGCACGTTTGCAGCGGTCGATTCGTTGGACCCAATTTTCAACGAGTCGGCCACACATTTCGGCCGAAACGGCCGCTATTTCACGTTCAATGTTGGCTCAAAGCTCTTCCAACGTTGTCGGCGTGTTGGCATAAACCAATGACTTAACGTAGCCCCACAGAAAATAGTCAAGCGGCGTTAAATAGCACGAACGAGTCGATTGACTGGCCCATGTCTTGAGATAACACACTCACCATACTTAATCTTCAATAAATCGATTGTAGCGTGTGTTGTGTGGCTTGTGGCACCATCCTGTTGAAACCACATGTCGTCCAAGTCCACATCTTCTAATTCGGGCCAACAATAATCGGTGATCACGGCGCGATAACGCTGACCATTCACAGTAATGTGACGATCGTTATCGTCGACGAAAAAATGTGGCCCAATAACGCCGTCGGCATGTAAACCTCACCAAACAGTTATTTTTTGTGGATGAAGTGGTGATTCATGAAGCACATGCGGGTTTTCACCTGACCAATAACGCATATTTTGCTTATTGACGAACCCATTGAGCCGAAAATGAACTTCGTCACTGAAGATGATTTTGCGATGAAATTCGTTATCTTGGCGAATCTTCTCCAGAACCCAATCGAAGAACGTACGTCGCTTCAAATGGTCCATCGGCTTCAATTCGTGAGCCAGCTTAATCTTGCATGGGTGTAAACCAAAATCTTTACGCAAAATACGCCATAATGTGGTCAGAGCGATGCCCAATTCTTGAGAACGCCGTGGAATTGACTGATTTGGATCGTTTGCTACGGACGTCCGACCGGCAGCGATATTTTCGACACTTCGACCAACCCGTTGTCTCACTGACACGGCAACATCACACAACGAATATGTAGACTCAAATTTTTGCACTAAACTTATTATTGCCTGTCTACTAGGGCGACAATTACGACCGAAAATTGGAGTTAACGCTCTTAAAGTTGCAGTCACCGACTCCGAATATCTGTAGAAAATTTTTATAATTTGCAGACGTTGCTCGTTAGTGTACTTTACCATGATGAAAATGTTGGGTTTACTGAATAAATTGACAGTGACAGTTTGGTGCTTAGTGAAAGAGTGCGTTCACAAATTAAATTCAAAGTTGTAAAGTCCCTATTGGAAAACCCTTTACATGAGAACAAAGCTAAACATAAAATGGGAAGCAGGAAAGCTATGACGCCAGCCAATAGCTGCCTCTTCCAGTTAGAATAAATATACAAAACAGCAGAGAAAAAACTAGAGAACTATCCAAAATTCATAGTCATTAGGCATTAGGAATTTTATTTTTTTTTTACTCATTCACTCATATCCTTTAAAATATTTTTATTTGTTATTACTTAGTAGAAAGGAGATAAGCGTGGTGGCAGGTGTTTTGTTAAAATATCGTCTTAATCGCCAACTAAATAGATACTTTGCTTTCGAGAAACATAACTCACCAGCGTGAAACATCAAAAATAAAAAAAATTACAAGTAACATATGGTTATTTCTGCTTAGAGAAGGAAAGACTTTTAATCCTTAAAATAATCCGCATTTTCTGCAGGTTATTCATCTTATATCTTAGAAATGGATTCAAGTAATACTTGCGTAATGAAAACCCGCAGTGTCTTATGTTCTGATACGTAGCCTTGAAACAATGTACTTACTTTCGATGATGCGAAAAAGGACTACTTCCCAACCATCCAGTCGTGGTTGTACTTTTATTCTAGAAATGGTTAAAAATACTTCAAATTGCTACTTCGTCGGTACTTAAAAAAAAAAACTGAATACCCGTTTGATTCTTCTTCTAAAACATTTCTTTTCAAATTTATAGGATATAAGTTTAGCCGGCACTAATGTTTTTCAAAAAAATTCCAAACAATTCACAAAATGCACATTTAAAGATCAACGTTGGACCATTTATTTTTGAATTTAATTTTTTATAGCTTTTATGTGACAATTGGCGATTTGGCATATTGTTAACGAGTGCGTAGCTACTTTCCCATCATCCGACTGTATGCATCGGGTAGGAACCTATTCCTTATCCCTTGATAGCTTAGCAAGTTTTATTGTCCTTTATTACAGAGGATCCAGCCAAAATCGAAATATCTCATTCTTTGAATGAAGAATGAAACGAACGAATTAATTTCTTTTTTAGCTCCTTTTGCAAGTTTCAATATTCAGAAACTTAGAATACCCAATATCCACAAAGAATGAAAGGGAATTAGATTGAAAATTCATTACTCCTTATTCTCTTAAGATTTTATTAATATTTCGCTTTAAATAAATATTTTACAAAATACATTAAATAAAAACTTAAAATCTAACAAGCTGACAAGTAACTTTATAACGATTTTGTTAACATACATTCTGTTCAAACAATGGCCACACATTGCATCATGCATTCTTTACGTTATTCTTACTCTAATTCGTACTCTTAATGTCTTTGTCATTACTTCTGTACTGCGAGTATCCCTGATACGCTAAATCCTGGTGAGATTCTCCAAAACTAATGCCATTCGCGTTATTCTGCTTACTATAATATTCAGTGTATGGCCTTGAGAAACTTGGCTCCTGCCGATAGAATTGATTACCCCCATCAAAGTGCTCATGATGATGATAACTTGCGGCACCAATACCCTGTTGGGTATATTCCGGGAAATTATTCTTTTGGGTGAATAGACCTCCAAAACCGCCAGCACCAAATCCACCAGAACCCTGAGGGCGACATAATTTGAAGTAGGCAAAAAGTCCCGGTAAAATAATCGCAGCTAATCCTAGAATTTTCTTAAGTCCAGCAATTCCCAAGATGAAAGGCAGGAATAAAAGCAGCTTCAACTTAAAGATCTTCAGCACCAAAAGAAGGGGAATAATCAGTTTCTTCAACTTCTTACGATCTACAAAAGTAACAGGTGTAAGAAAGTGAAAGAAAAATAAAATAAACAAATTTATCAAAGTTGAGCTCGGAAATCTTACTTAGAAGTGGAGCATGTTTATCTTCAATGATATCAATCTCACTGTCAATATCACCAATGAATCGTGCCTGATATCTTCCGCCATCGGTTATTTCCTCGGGGATGTGTACTTCCAATGCTGTGGATTTGATGAATCTGAAAGATACGAAGAATTTTTTTTTTTTTTTTTTTTTTTTTGTTCTTCAACTTTTCATTTTGTTATTGATTGTGTGTGATAAAAAAAGTAATCCTAGCTGTCAACTTCTGACAAGTACAATATACATAGGTTGGTTGAAAAATTTCTGTTGTCTGCTGTCGGTTGACATAAATAAATTGTCAACGATTTAATTCCTTGGAGATGTTTATTTTTTTCAATGATTTTAGCAGCATAGATACGGGTTTGACCTTATCAAAACAAAAATTAAATGACAGGTCCTATAAGTTAGGAGCGTGCGAGAATAATTGAAAATATTTCATTCAAACGATGGTTTACTTTTTTGAGAACTTTTGTTAAGACATCGAAACCTAAAATGTTTTAAAGAATATATACATGTGATATGACCTTTTGAAAGGAGCGAGAATATTTATTTTTAAATAATGTCTGCTAGATTGGCATTCAACGGATAATAATTTAATCATACATCTTAGGTGTATACAAATTTAAAGTAGACGGTTTTTGGGATGGTAACACCATTTCTTAGTGTAAGCAATTCCCAAACGCAAGTGTCAGAGCTCTAAAACAAATAAACAGACTCATCCATTCAACATGTGTTCTACAATTTTGTCGCCGTTCATACAAAATCCATAATCTAGTCCCTGAGTAAACTTAGGTTTGTGTAAGTGATATCAAAGCGTCACATGAGAAAGATGACCAGTCAGTTGAAATCAACCCTTTTAAGGTTTACAGATAATTTTGATTTATTTTGAAAGGGTTTCATAGAACCTTTAGCCTGTCGAAGACACGATATTTCCTTCCAATAGGATAGACACACTCTCTTCTCGCAACTTTTGATCGTTGTTTTTATTGCTGAATACAGGATGCCGCAGAAAGTGTTTGCAACATTGAACCTTTTCTAGCAATTTCATTAGATTTTTCACTACGTTTACGTTGAGTACGTGGCGTGGTACCCAACAGAGCTTGGTTTGCTCGATTTAAATGGTGTGAAGCTCAACTTGAAAGACGCAGAAATTTTTCTCATTAGCCTTGAGAAGTTTGTATTATGCTTGGGCAATGAATATTTGCACTCACTTCACACTGCGCACTTGCTTAATTTATAGTTTGATGTTGGAGGTTTCATAATTGTCATTTTCGGATTTCCATGTTAAAAATTTTGTCAAAGCATACAGTTTCTGGTATGCAGTCATTCACCGAGCAGATCATGTCGAGCTCAGGAATCTCTGAGATGAATCTGTCACAATGAAAATATTAAAATGTGGGATTTTTTAAAACTCTCATTACTATCATACAACTCAACACTGGCTACAGTCAAAATTTGAATCAGAAGAGGAATGTATTAAAATATTTACAAATGGCTCAAAACCATATCGAAAATGCGGCCGTGGTGGCTAAGTAGGCGACAACAAGATGTCAAAACCATGTTATATAAGCTTGGGCTTATCTATCAAGTATACTATAATGGCAAGGTCTTCTTAACAGCTTTAAGCTTACTTCTTTACATAAGTGGCACTTCAGTCCGACCAACAAAGTGCAAGCTTCTCCATATAGCATGATCTCTAATCAGCTGCCTTCGGTACTACACTCCAAGTTCGTTGAGGTACCATTCCTTACATGCACCCGTTTAGATACAATCGAAGATTCCTTTTTGCAAGACCTGTGATGATGACTGGGCCAAGGTGAGCTTATGAATACCTTGACCCAGCTATCTCAGATATTGGGTCCGTAGAGGCCTGCCTTGACCAGTATCGCTGTACAGAATAGGCAGTTCGTGGTTGAACCTTTCGGGTGGATGGAAGGATGGAGGCTTTTTTGAAAGTTGCTGGAAGGCTGAATGCAATGATCTGTTCCCAATTAGAGAGAGATGACAGCGCCACAATTTTACGAAGTATGTTTCAGTATAGAACTCACCAAGTTTAAAAACTTCGTGCTTTGTTCGGAGGGATACTGACTGGTGGGTGCAGGTGGATCAACTGATTTCTTTTCGACATCCTTATGACTATTGACTGATTACTGGTCTCCTAATGCATAGCATCAAAATTCAGGTACTAGGCACTAAAATGGTGTGTCCTGCTACTGAACCAACTATTTGAATATGGATTTGTCATGAGATGGGGACTGCTACAAAAAATCATGAGTTTCAAGCATGTCATATGCACAACGTAAGAAAAAGACATCATCTTAGTTATTACAGTTGAAATATATAGCAACTCATGAGACTAATTAATTCTGGAATGTAAAACGCTATCGTTACTATCGATTTCTTTATGTACAAAGGAATGAAGTAAGTCAACACTCAATGAACTAGATTAATCTTCAGTCTTTTAAACATCAAAAATATTATGTAGATCGGGTCACCACCGTATTAGACACAAAGTTCACGTTCGGGCATACCATAGCATAGCCTCTTTAAAAGTTCCGTGATACCACCATGAAGCTAAGAAGACCAGTGCTAACAAGCTACTAACCATATCGCATCCTACGTTCTAGTTCTAACTCGTTTGATAAAGAGTGTCAACAAGTGAAATGTCAGCAACAAAATTAAAAAAAAACTATCAAAATCCCCGGTATTCTGAACTTTAAAAGAAGGTGTGGAGGACATATCAAATTGTAGCTAACAGTCTTGTGAGTGATACGAACAACGGAGAAGTTTGAAATGATATTCAAACTAAAATTCAATAGCGACCTTTGAAGCAAACGTAAGGACTGATAAGCAAACTAATTCAAGTCAAATAAAAATATGCTTTATACGGAGAACTTAAGTACTGCTTCAAATTACACCAATTATCGAATTTTCAGTCTTTTAAATCTTCCGAACAATATTCTGCCATGATTTCCGGACCTGGTAAGTGTCCTCAAATTAGGTTTGTCCTTGTAAGTCACTAGATATATGTATATCTGAAATTATCTGGTAGTTCTCTCAAATTAAAATTGTAATAACATTTCGAGTAATAACTATATATAGTATCACAGGTTTGGTGTTAAAATAGTGGCACCCCTTGGCATTTGAGAGTGCGACATACTTAAATGAAAATGAGATTCCCTTTGAAATTTAAATCAAATTAACAAACCGATGAGAAGGTGTCAAATATTGCTCATTAACTACACCCTTGTCATCTCCAAGAATAACATCGCTCACAAGCAGCTCTCGTACAACCCTAACCCAAATATGGTATGTTCCTCATTTTAAACGTCACATAAGTGATAAGTAATGTGTTTATATCAAAACCTACCAGAAAAGCAAACATTTCTCCCTATCCTATGTGCACTTTAGCATCTATTTAACTACTTAAAAGGACATATACCTTTGCGTAATTAATATGTTCAGTTTTTTTCTTCTTATTGAGTTACATCTCTAGCGAATTATATTTAATTAAGTGACATCAAAGCGAGTCTTAATAGTATTTGAGAAAACAAGAAGCCTTTACTCAAGTTGTACGATTCGTTTAACATATCAAACATAAGCCCAGTTCCTCATTTAGATACCAAGATCCTTTCAGATATTCTGTTTTTTTTTTATATCACATTAAAGAGGAGGAAAAAGAAAACATTTCCTAGAAAAAAAAAACTGAAGCGAAAATAATTAGAGAGAATTGCCCGGAGATTTCATTTGATGACGGACAAGTGATTGATTAAAGGATCCTATTTGTCGGAAGGAAAAGTGACTCAGCTCCACTCTGGTTTATGTTTATAATTTAGTTGTTCAACTTAAATATTGTTTACCATAATCAACGGGAATACAGAAACATAAAAATATAAGGAATGGGACTTTCCGGCTTTTCAGATTGAAAGTCTTGCGGGATAAAATAAAGTTGTTGACTTTGGCAATTCATCTTAAATTTGTACAATAGAAGAAGTTGGTTTATTTTATAATTTCCAGTGGCAAGGATGCCTTCTATTCAATATTCGAAACTGAAACACTAAAGCATTCCCACTTGTGATGTTTGTATAAGGAAATGTTATTGACCTCAGATAATACCTATACATACTCATTAGCAAAAGTTCAATGCTATTGACCTCAATTTTGGTTGTTTTTTTTTTTTTTTTTTGAAAAATTCTTAATAAAGGAAGAGGCATGCGGAAGGAATAATACTGGTATTCAAGTAAGAAGGAAATATTGAGGGCACCAAATTGGTTAACAGATTTATCGCATTAGGGAGACATATGTAGATATTGCAAAAATATGAATTTTAATTTGGTTAGAGAACATTTTTGTTATCAACTGAAAGTAAGTCTTTAAGATTGCGCCCTAAGCACGATGGCACGTCACGTAAAGTAATTTAGGTAATTGGTAAAAATAATGTTTGCTTTGATGATAATTGGATTAATTATAATTTCACCTAGAACAGACCGTACCATTTTAAAATTAAACTTTAGTCAACAAAACCAACAGAAGCTGTTTGTGCTAATAACGTTGTCTGAGACATAATTACACATGACGCTTATAAAGCAGTTCCTAGAACTGGCTAACGAGAATAGGTAGAAAGACTTGCCCCAACTTTTGTCGGTAAAAATGCTAACAAGTTGCAAACATGAGACATTTTCGTTTAGCATATTCATTAACAGGAAAAAAACGACGAATGATATTATCTCTTAAAATTGTGTCAAATTTATAATCATATAACATACAATAATCTACAGGACCATCTAATTAAGGCGTCCAATATAATGAAGTCGAGTAATCGAGTCTTTTCGTCAAATAATATATTTTTAGCCTACAAGTTGACTTATGAAGTATGCATCATGTAATATTAGGAATTAAGTTACACAACAGTTAAGGTCATAATATATTAAAGATATTATAGTTCTGATAATAGAAAAAATTACAAAAACGAGTGCCCAATAAAAAAAATCAAGTACTGGGTCTATAACTTCGTGCGGTTTGCTAAGTGATGGCGTAAGTTGTATTATTCCATTGGAACATGCATTGGAAAGCTACTGTCATTGTACGTCATTTCAGTATATGTCATTCATTTGAAGCGTAAACAACAATAATTTTTTTTCACTCAAATATGTCGAACTTTGTGCATGAAAAAGTGTTTTTGCGGGGAGTTCTTCTTCATTACTTTAATATGAAGAAAACTGCTGCCGAAAGTCATCGTATTTTGGTGGAAGTTTATGGTGAACATGCGCTAGCTGATCGAACGTGTCAAAAGTGGTTTGCACGATTTAAAAGTGGTGATTTTGGCTTGGAAGACGATGAACGTCCTGGGCAGCCAAAAAAAGAAGATGAAAAACTGGAAGCATTACTCTATAAAGATTGTTGCCAAACACAAGAAGAGCTCGCAGAATCTTTGGGTGTCACTCAAGCAGCCATTTCAAAACATTTAAAATCAGCTGGATATATTCAAAAGTAAGGAAATTGGGTTCCACATGAACTCAAGCCGAGAAACATCGAAAGGCGGTTTTGCATGTCCGAAATGCTGCTGGAACGCCACAAAAGGAAGTCATTTTTGCATCGGATTGTTATTGGTGATGAAAAATGGATCCATTACGATAACAACATATGCAAAAAATCATATGTGAAACCCGGCCAACCAGCCAAATCAACTGCAAAGCCGAATATCCATGGCGCGAAGGTAATGCTCTGTATTTGGTGGGATCAGATGGGTGTGCTGTATTATGAGCTGCTTAAACCGGGTGAAACCATCAATGAACAACGTTACCGAACACAATTAATCCATTTGAAGAGAGAAGTAGCCAAAAAACGCCCGGAATATGCGACCAGACACGAGGAAATAATTTTCCATCATGACAACGCTCGACCCCACGTTGCTTTTCTGGTTAAGAAATATTTGGAAAACAGTAGATTCGAAGTCTTACCCCACCCGCCTTATAGCCCAGACCTTGCTCCTTCTGACTACCATTTATTCCGGACGATGCAGAACACCCCCACTGAAATACGGTACACATTAGAGCAGAATATCAAAAATTGGCTTGATTCATTCTTGGCTGCCAAGCCGGCGCAGTTCTTTTGGGATGGGATCCACAAATTGCCAGAAAGATGGTAAAAAATCATAGCTTCAGATTGGCAATACATTGAATACTACTATTGTACATGTTTTTCTTAAATAAACGTTCAAATTTTGAAAAAAAAAACCGCACGAATTAAATTACATACCCAATAAGTACTGCAAGGCATTAAACTCACAGTGATAGAACTCTAGAAATATAATCGTACAATTCTTCGCTATACCTAATAACAAACCGATCACTTGACAATATACTGAATCAATATCCGAAACCTGTACACTTAGTACATCGTAAACACAGCAGTTCGTAAGGTTTATCCAAGGAGTCGACAAGAACCTAAATCTTAGAATCTGCTATAAACACATTTATGCTAGTTTGATACATTCAAAGCCCGGGTCATTTCAAAATTGGTTTGCACCTATTTAAGAAGTCCATATGGACATGGTGAGAAGAGCTTTATTACTGCAACAATCTCAAGGCTTACATCCCTAGCACCTTTCTTTAAAAAAAATATGATCCTCCAGTGTCAACGGCCTGATCATGACCAATGTGTAGTGAAGCAAAAATCCTACTAACGAGAACCTCAGTAAACTTGTATCATACATAGAATATCTGGACCTTCAACATGCATGTGGCCGGAATTATTAGCGAAGTCTCTTAGCCGCTGCAAAGTGAGATGAACCACATAAAAAAAGTTTAAAAACTGTGACATGTAATATGAACAATCGTACAGCACTTATTTGTTATCAGAAGAAGACTTACGGATAGGCTAAAAGTCTTGAGACTTAAACGTGAACGACTTCGCAAGTGAAGCCGGTGTCAAAATTAAATTCTTCAAAATAAGTCTTGTAACGTCTTACGCCTTTACAGCGGAGAAACACCGTCAAAGCAGTTGATTCAAGTGCGTCGAAAAAATCTGACCGGAATACTCCAGGAATAAATCTATGTGAAATCAAATTTGGTGATTCTATTACCAACTGTGGAAGGGATAAATCATCCTTTATTTTATACATTGATACCTTCTCCTGCAAGGAATGGCTTCTTAAAATGGATTCCGATTAATCGCCCTTAAGTTAATTTGAGGATAAAAACGCAAGAGATTTTTATAGTTTTTCTGCTATTATATCCCAGAACTTGTCGATAACACTAATTGCGATATTGTCGGCAAGGTGTCAGACGCCTTAGGTTTCAACTGACAATCACAAGTTTAATTTAGAGTTCCAAGAGGTCCATACAGAGAAACAAAAGTCGAACAAAGCAGCATTGCAAAGAAAGACTAGAGTTGCTCTGTGAGCTCTGTGAGCTCTGTGAGCTGGATCAAAATGTGAATGTTGTATAGAAAGCCAAAATACTCAATTGTATCGATCGAATAAGCAAAAATGATCCAGTGAACCCATATCCGTTTCAAGCATCACGGATCGTAGAGAACTGCTGTTTTATTTTAGAGCCCATCTGGGCTAAGGAAATAATTACAATAGTAAAAGTTGGTGCTGATAATATGAAAAGATCACTTCTGAAAACTGCTTAGCCGCGATGTAATAAGCAAACCGCTATTAGTGAAAACAAATTACTAAACGTGGATGACTAACTATTGTAATTTCCTTCCACTAACGAGGAAGGGATCTGGATAGCTATATTCAAAATCTGTCGAACTATTTTAAGGAGCGAGAATTGATTTGATAAATACCAACTCGTTTGTGAAATATAGATCTTAATCCTCAGGAAGGCGAAGAACGGAGACCATCTGCAGATACGCAAAATCGAATTAGCCGTACAGCAAAGGGTTCATTTTTTTATTACTTTCGCGATCTTAATTGATTTATGTGTACTTAAATGGTTGCACAAAGCGCGGGCGAAGAAAAATCAGGGAGAAAAGAAAGAGAGGTACCGATGATTGTTGGTTTTAAATGTTTGAAAGTTATAATGATCAGGAAATAAAGAGCTAGGCAGGGCATTCTATAAGCCCATTTTACGTCTTAAGAACGAATTACGATATTTTAGAATACGTCCGGAAGTGGGCTTGAAGGTAAACTGATGAACATTCATTCGAGCACTGATGGTGGAAATAGCGATTAAACGAAGTGAGACAGGAAACACTACTCGGTGTTTGAGGGCGTCAATTGATTAAATGATATAAGAGAGAGAATGTTAAGTTTGTCAGTTTCAACGATGCATTCTTTGATAATGGCTGGATATTTAAATTTCGCTTTGACGACAGCAGAAAACATTGTATTTTGAAAGCATTAAAATCAACTTTATGTGCAAATCAAATGTGCTTAGCATACGCTGTCGCTCCCATTTTGCAGGCGAAGAACAGTGACGTGAGTCCAGGAACGAATATGAGAGGCAGAGAGTGATGTCGTCATGGATTAGAAGGGGCGGACAAGAGTTCATTGCTAAAATTGGGAAGAGTGTCGGAGACAGAACGGAGTCCTGTGGCACGACAGCACTTATTTTGTGAATATCAGACTTCAAACCATCCGTGACAATTTAAATTGAATGTTTCGATAGGTAATTTCTATTCCATTGAAAAAGAGTGACATCGATTCCTAAAACACGAATTATCGAGAAAAGAGCCTGATGCCAAACTTTGTCACATACCTTAGAAATATCAAGTGCAACTATTTTACTTTCTTGTTTTAAGTTATTTTATGAGCTGCGATTTATCAGCGTTTTCACGACCTTTGAAAGAACGGACGTAAGTGCAATAGATCTGTAGGAGGAGAGAGAAGAAGATTCCCCTTTTATAGAGAAAACGTCTTAAAGGGTAGGATTGATGGAAAAGCTTTCGCAATGGTTTTTCCAGGGCGGAAGAATACCCTTTCAGAAGAAACAAAGATCTGTACCAGCGTATTTGTAAATGTCAAGATCTAAAAGAACTATTGGTACTACACGAGTGCGAAAGTGGATTCGCTCCATTGAAGATTCAACGCACTGAACTGTAGGCAGAAACAGAGAATAATCTGGAAGTGTTAAACTGGCGGCAAAGTAGACAGCAAGTAAATTATTGTCAAAGAGTTGACAGCTGTAATGTCATCATAAACAACCGTTAGAATGGAGATTGCAGCAGATTTTCTAATATTTTGATGAAAAACCAACAATTTTTACTTCCTTTGGGATGTTGTAGTATATTTTGCCTCAGTTTCTGGTTCTTTTGAAATTGAAAGAAAGACGTTGACGTCGTCCCTGGATTGTGTAAACTTGTTTTGGTTTTCCTTTATCAGATTGGTCTTGTAGGACCGAAAAAAAACCTTTCTCTAAGCCTCTTTACAGCTCGAGTGGTACCATGCCTTTGGTTTTGGTTTGATACTCTTTATCCGATGAGGGATTTCATTTCTCATTCCAAATAGAACAGTATCTGTGATCATATCCTTATCAAGGAAACATAACGACCAGTTAAAATATCTAAAGAAGATGTTAAGTCCGCTCCAATTACCATTCTCGTATTGCCATTCGGTTCATTAAGGAATCTTTTTTCTAACTGTGTGATCGATGTACAAGAAATTATCTGATAGTGCACTTCCCACGAGCCTAAATGTTAAATGTAAAAACCTGCTTAAATGAAACTATTTTCAGCTCAACCAAAATTTGTATGCACCGAAGTTATAGTTAAAATAAGATATCTTTAATTCGACTTACCTTTCAGCTCTTCTCAAAGCATATTTAACCAACTGATCCCAATCCGAATCAACATCCCTTGGTTCTGTTGAATACTCGAATGGTTCCTGGTACAAGGATCTCTGTTGTGATTCTGGAGTTCGAATAATGCGAGCAAAATCCGATAAACTGGAAAAAAAATAATACATTTTTAAACACACTTTCTTAAAACATTTTAAACTCATCACACTTACGGATAAACCTCACGAACGAAAATTTCATCGAAGCTACCCAATGCTTGTGTCTTAAAACACTCTGACAAATCTCCAGTTAAACAATTCTGATTTGTCTTAGCTACATAAGGATCAACATTAGATCCAGTTCCCAATCCGAATAAGTCCAAAAGTGCCTTTCCCGAACGACCGCCGCGTTCTTCTCCAAAAGCAGGTGCTTCATTGCCTTGAAACTGTTGATGAATAGGTTGTACATTCGTGATCGGTTGTTGATCGGGCAGACGCAATCCATCGCCATCGATAAAGTCAAATGAATGCAGAGTCACTACAATGAATGTCCACGTAAACTTATTTCTCAGTTCCATTTCTAGAAAAAAAAGGGATAAATGAAAAAGAAAAAACGAAAATTTCTTCGTTATGTCAATTTGAAAGGATGTCAACAAGATCATTACACTGTTGTAAGCACTCATCATGGACACAACAACAAACAAACAAAAAAAAAAAATAATAATATTTTGGTTTAAGTATAAAATTAGATAAAAGTTTTTGCTAATTGGCAATCAATGTTATCCAAATATCTTTGGATCTAGCAAATTAAATACGATCACTCTGATCAAGGAACTGTTAAACATCGCCACTCACACTCTCGCTATTTTCACTCGATTAATTGTCGCGTCGTAAAACACCTGGCATACTTTCTAAAAAATTCTATCTATGGTCAATCATATTTATCTCTCTGTCGCTCATTCTGTTAACAGCCTAATGAATTTCACTTAACGATCACACACTTAAATGAACTGCATCCGAAATGTACCAAACGCGACTATACACTAAATTTTGTTTGGGTTTTTCCTCTGATGATTTTTTTTTTTTTTTTTAATTTTTTACGTCTCTTTGTGAGACGTACGTACACTGTTAACCCCACTACAACAGATTGTCATATACTCGTATTTATTTATTTATTTCTGAACAAACTCATTGATATGGCTTACAGCGACAATATTCAAAACTAAGCCACGCATATTTTAAATGGAAACTCTTCGATGGAAGTTGCAAGAAACAAAACTACGCAGGCAATGATGGTGAAACTGGCCAAACGTATCCGATAGCAAAGAAAGAGGTTAAAACAAAAATGGAATAAATACAATATATACGAGTAACTACGGTTGAAAATAATTTAAATAATAAACCTGTGAGTTTGGTTCCTCCACTACCACGTCGTTGTATCATACCCAAAAACGATAGGTTGCCTGTTCTATAAAGGGACCTACAGAGGGAAAAGTACAGATACAGATACACTAGGTAGACGATGCACAATGAACGAGTATGTTCATATACTCATACATGGTTGTAGAGTATCCATCCACAAGTAAACTTTTAGCAATGATTACAGTCTTGAATTTCTGGAGCGATCTGTTCGGTGGGAGACGGTACAGAATTTAAGCCATGAATGCGTTCTAGTGAATACACACCACATAATCGCATCATACATTCCAGCTAACGAATTCCAAATCAACTCAATACCTACATCCGGCAGCTCAACTTAAATTGAATGTCAACCACGCGAAACCTTACATTGTTGGGCTGTAAATCACCCATGTGAAATAGCAGAATTAAATTACCTAGTCCTGATATATACGAGTATGTCAGTGTTCAGTGGTGATGGCTTTTATTTTCCCAATGCATGTCATATATATTCCTTTGCTTGCAGAGTCATCAAATAGATGGAAATTGATGGGGAATACAGTGCAGATTGGAAATGTAGATGGCATAGTGGTAAAAGATTCTTTTCTTTATTTCCTTAAATCCTAGGGGAGAATTGTTCTATTTTTGACGGTGTTTATGGATGTCTAGTTATCTTGTTCCTCACAATCATTCTGAAAAGCCGTACACAGGCAATTTGAATTTCATTTAGCTTGGGAATGGCTTCCAGTAAAAAATGTTGTGTTTGGGCATACCTTTTCACTAGAAATACCATTGGAGCAAGTGTTTTGAAAAAAAAATGGTTTGTTTTGGGAAGAGACAAGTTTCGTACCCTTATCTTTGGTGTAAAAATACAATATTTAAATTTGCTACAAATTTTATTACCTTAAAAGGGTTTTGAAAATCTTTTTCCTTCTGAAATTAAATTTGCATTCCATTAAATTGATGGAAAATATGCCCGCAAATAATTCATTAAGTATTCCTGTATAGCCATCGATAAGTTTGTATTTTGTTAATGTTAAAGGATAAAGAGAAAAAAAAAAGCCGGAAACAAGATGATTTTTCTCACAAGTTCCCGAGCTATAGCTTTTGCAAAAACATACCCATCATTCATTCATTTTCCTTAGAAAATATTCCGAATACGAAAAGGTATGCCTTAAGTAAGTTAAGCAGGGATGATGACCACGATATAATCCTACAGACGCCATTTGAGACGACATAATGTAAGTTTGTTTAGGCTGCTACAAATTTATTGGCCTGATATGGATCGAACATCAAACAAGATGATCATAATGGGGTCAGCCGATGCTTTAGAAATGACATCCATTCCGTCCGAATTAATAGCTACAAAACCCCTTTGTAGTGTTCACATTCGGTGAGGATACCCAAGTATACGACAAATAGGCTCCTAGATATTAGTATGCCCCAACAAATGCGTGATCACCTTGCCTTAGAAGGGTAAACATAGTTAGCAAATACACTCCTGCAAACATTGACGAACTCTAGAATGTTGTGATAAATCCTCTTTCGTTCGGGGTTGACGGTAGTAAACTAAATAGCTTGAAGACATTGATTCCAGCAAATACCGGTACTTTGAAGAGCGTACAATTCTCAGAACAGGATAGCGGTCTCAGCAATAGAGCGACTCAAGTTGGAAGTTCAATATCGCATTGAACAAAAAGAACTGAAGGATAGCAAAAGACATTATCAACGCACTTACCACCAGATTAGAATAAGCAACCGCTATATATGTCAGTAGAACCGTCTGTAATATCACAAAGAAACTTACTGTTGGCCACGCTTCCAAATCTCATCTAATAATAGACTTCGATGGCTCCCAGTCGAGCTCTTCCAAACTACACCCAACATCCTACAGCCACTACGATTAATGGAAAACGAAAGTCTTTCCTTAAGATAGGAAGAAGGGAATGATTTTCTATATACCTAAGAAGGAACACCTGACGAAATGTGGAATTTTGTAGTCAAATTAATAGCTATAGTAGTTTTTGAACGACTTGAAGCGCATCTCGATTTAACACTCCACCACAAACAGACAGGCTTTCAAGCCTGATTCTACTATAGATGCCCATTTCGTGGAATAAAGATCTCCGCTTCACTTGTGGTACATCGACTTCAAGAACTTCGTCCTTCAGCTGTTTTCGTGGAAACACATATGGAACCGACATGAAAAATGACATACAAAACGATGACGTTTTCACATAAGAACCTACCTACACCAAATGGTCTTTAACTTAGAAGCAAGGGCGTATGAATTTTTTTCTCAAAATAAACACGATACAAACTAAGTCAATAAGCATTTCCGCCTCCAACTCTCAAATCAATATTACCAGGCAACAAGTCGAGAAGGTAACCAGTTTTCTTTATTTTGGAAATATGGTATCGAAATATGGAGGCACAGATCTGAATATAGACGAGCAATAAAGCAAAGGCTGAAAAGGCATTAAAACCAAGCTGATGCTGTTTCAATTTCACGTAGAAAATGTGCTACTAATTGGGTGTAGTTCTAACACTGTCACAAGGAAGCTGCAAAACTTCATTAATAGACGTCCACGCAACATCTTTAGGGTCTTTGATAATGCGAATGGAATCCATTCAATGCAATGGAATCCACTTACCCAATTAGGCAGACGAGTGGGAAACCGAAGGCAATGGCACTGAACACTAAACACTGGTATTAGGATAGATGTAGGGCTCAGAACAGGATGGCATGCCGGTGTTGTGGACTAAAGGGGGGCAAAAAATTTTAAACGCTCGTCTGGGAATACAAAAGTGATTATTCGGAAGACAACGTTAAGATCTCGCTCCAATCCACTTCGGAATACCTATGCTGTCAGTTTATTTCGCAGGATGTCTTTTTAAGCCAGCAACCTTACATATGTAGTTACGCAGAGACCAACCCCTTCAATATAAACTGCTAATTTATCAAACCGAAAACTAATTGGTCTATAAATTTTAATGTACGTGAGTACTTTTTGAGTACATTTTTCAAACAAGCAATTTAAAAAAAATTAACACGAGACTCCGAAACTACTCCTAGAGTCTCTTAAAATTTTTTTACTTTATTTTTTTATAATTATAAAACTGAGAAGTATATCAGCACGTCGCCTTTTAAAAATCATTGTCTAGGCAAGTGGTTATGGAAAGGAATAAGCGATAAGTGTTCCACTTAAATCTGTTTGTCTGAAACTTAATCTAGCTGCAGTCCTTAGAGCACATTCCTCTCAATAAAAACAATTTTAAACTGCATTCCAGATCCAATGCAGTTAACAAGCAAAAGCAGTCAGTCAATGTAAACGCAACCGACTTGCAAAACTGCTTTCATACGAGTACATCCCGTTACGGTTATGGTTAAGTACCTCATAGCTACTGACATATTCATGGCAGAGGCAGTGGTAATGCCATATATGCACTTCAATATGAAACGAATCAGAACGTTGCCTGTACAAAAGATCACAGACGTCTTTCAAGATCATAGATATTTGTATTTTGATTGCCACACATTTAGATAGCGGTCTCTAACCTTATTTGTAGTTACGACGATACACATTAGGTATCTGAGTGATGTCTATAGTCACGTACAACTCTTACTTTCTTTAGTTCTTCGGTTGATCGGTTCATTCTCAGAAACTTTCTTTCGTTGGTTTTCTAGTCATTCACCTCGATACATGAGCAATTTGTTGGCGGTTAGCTTCCAATTAAATTTGAAAATATATCGTATGGGACCCGAAGCCAATATAAGGTGAGGTTTCTGTGGAGTGTTCAGTCTCAAACCGGCAAATGGGCTTATTTGAAGGAGAAGTGAAATCTGATGACTCCATCATCAGCATCAGTATTCTTCAAGTATTCGTGTATCTGTATCTCATTGTTGAACGATTTTATTTGACCTCATTGCATTCTTTGTGTTCGTTCAGTTTATTTTGACGAAGGGGAATTATTCAAGCTTTTCTGAATAGCGTGTTAATTGAATTTAATTGTGCGAATATTTGCTCACTTTCGATTGTGTGTAAAGTATTATTTAAGAAAGTTGAAAGTGCCAGCTCATTTCGTAGTTGATGAGTCAATTGTTTGTTGGTACTAAATTCAATGCAAATGGTAGGTACTCATGTTATTGAAAATGAAACTTTACTTGGAGTATTCAGACAGATTTCTTGCAAACAGATAGTCAATTATATTAAAATTACCACCTCAGATTGATAGTAGCTTTGACAATTTTTGATCTGGTGCAGACAATAGATAATTCTATTATAGCAGATATTTCAGGCACTTAAGCAGACCGACACAATAAGCTATCATCAGGAACCAGGGCGCCGGAGCCCAGGAGCTTTCAGGATTTTTGGTTATTGAGTTTTCTTTAGAACTGCAGCCTTTGTTGGTTTCAGCACCGACTTAGTTCGGGATTCGTGCGCGGGAAAAACCATTTTCAGAGGGAATTTCAGAAACTCCCAGTTGAAGTTCAGAGAGCTTGGTCGGCTTTACTGGGTTTCACTCCCACCGATTCGTTTCTCTTCTTTGTTGCCACTGGAGGAGTGAGGCTTTTAAAACTCACGACTTCGACTGTACTTGCGCAATACGTTTGCTTCACGTCTCCTTTCTTTTAACAGCTCTCACTCCGAGTGTTTCACCTATGTATTCTGATAGATTTTAACAGTATCAGAGCGAACCTCTCCGGTGCAAATATCTCGTAGAAAAAACCATATGAAACATCGGGCTTAAGAGGTGTAGTTACTCCTGAATTTGTGGGCTCCAGAATCCATACTAGGTCGGCTCTTGTGCAGATATTCATATATTTGCTGAAAATTCGTCGAATTCTGATCTGGCTACTTATCGATTTAAGTAATTTTGTGAAAATTACCACGCAAAATAGAGGCATAGTCTAATACAATACGATTGTCATCAGGAGAAGTTTCTTGATATATATGCTTATGCTACCTTAGAAATAGTACTCGTGAGCTACACAAGAAGATAACAATAACATACCAGAGACACATGTTTGCGTTGAAAATTTGGAGGTCTTACCTTTACAGACTGCTGTAGAAGATCAACTCTCATCCGCTATCAGGCAAAATGAAAGCAGATTGGAATCACTTACAAAATTTCCAATAGAGCGAAAACAGATCTGGTTAGGAAAATGCTACCAAATCACCTGTAAGATATCGCCAAGAGAGTACATGACAATTGTTTACAATATTGTGAATAGGAAAAGAAGGAACAACTGTGTACTTTGTTATATTCTGTGAACGACTGAAATCTCCATGATCTAGATAAATTGTATATGTGTTAGTAGGACCGTCTACAATATCACAAAAGAACATACTGGTGGAGAATTTTCCAAATCTCGTCATATAACAGACTTCGGTGGCAACTTACGAGCTTGATTCTATTAGCTCGACATTGATATGATCAAAAGGGCTGTGTTAAAATGTCTTATGGTACGTCAAGTGAATGAACAATAACACTCCTAATACAACACAAAGTCTTCATATTCAAATCTCGGATTAAAAAGAGTTTTCTTTAGGTGTCAAGCTCAAGTCCAGTTGGAACTCATCATTTTTTGATAATAAAATAAGATAACACGGTATCGCAAGAAATAGTATCAGCTAGCTGTCAATGTGAAAGATGAAACTCATAATAAGATTCGCAACAGCTCTAAAATTGCCTTTGCAGACTTTTTTACTACTGGCAGCACTTGATAACAAAACGCCTTCGATGAAGGCAAATTCTCTAGGCTGCTTGTACTGTGAACAACGAAATCCAATTGGCCCAAATTCACGTTAAGCGTAACCTTGGAAAAAAATGCCTCTAAAAAATTTATCTGCTCGCAAACACTTGAATTCGCTGGTTATTGTGCGATGGATCGTACTTTTTTTTTTTTTTTTTTTAATTTAATGGTTGCTGTCAGTACCACAGACAAGGTATACGAATATATTGTAACAGCTTCCATTAAGCAATGCGTACCTTTTTTTGATGTTGAAAAATTCTACGGATTTTATGTGCTTTTTTAAAAAAAATTCACAGGTTTTTGAAGAAATGCCTACATTAAGACTAAGGATAAGCAAGAAATTTCATTGATAACTCTCACAAAGAGCATCGATGGGATTGGTGTAACTTACGCCTAGCCTCTCATAAAAACAAAGTTTTCTATTAAAACGACTGCAAACAGTCTACAGTCTTTCCTTTTGAGGGACAAAAGGAATATCATTGAACTTTAAGAGAAGTCGGGTAGCATTTGTTTGATTGTCGCATTCATTACTTTTGAGTTTATGAAAGGGACCAAAGGGCATTTTTTCCGTTTTTTCTTCGAGCCGTTCTTATTCAAATGAGTCCTTATTCCTAATGACTTTCTTCTTACAAAATGATGACTAGGAAAAGCGAGCCAACCAAAATATTTAGTCCCTCGTATTGAAATTACTAATTTTTGTATTTAATTTGTCACTATTTCGTTACTCATGAACATACTCGTATATTTAACACGAAAGATGCTGTGTATAAATTCAGTGTTTTCATGTTCACAACTAAAGAAACCAGAATAAGATCGGGTTATCCAAACATAACACATAGGCTGAAAAGTCCGTTTGGTGCGGTGCCGTTTCTAAGAGAGGGCACCACTTGAATTAAATCCATACCATTTTCAGTTAGTACCAACCTTCAAAAGATACGTGTATAAATTTGACAGCTGTTGGAGTTCTCGAGATATAGCGTTGTGAGTGAAGAAACTTTTGTTATTGTGAAAAAAATGGATTCAAAGCCATTTCGTGTGTTGATTTATCATTGCTTTTTGATGGGAAAAAATGCAGCCGATGCAAAGAAATGGCTTGATAAGTGTTACCCGGACTCTGCACCAGCCAAACGAACCATTCGCAAGTGGATTGAAAAATTTAAAAGTGGTCATACAAGCACCGAAGATGATGCACGCAGTAGACGTCCACTGCTGTGGAGAGGCTGTTTCAGATGAAAACATCAAAAAAAATCCACAAAATAATTACGAATGACCGTAAAGTGAAGTTGATCGAGATAGCTGAGGCTCTGAAGATATCAAAAGAGCGTGTTGGATATATCATACACGAATATTTGGACATGCGAAAGCTCTGTTCAAAGTGGGTGCCGCGTTTGCTCACAGTCGACTAAAAACAACAACGTGTTGATGATTCAGAGGAGTGTTTAAAGCTGTTCAACCGCAATAAGCCGAATTTTTGCGTCTGTATGTGATAATGGATGAAACTTGGCTCCATCACTTCACACCAGAGTCAAGTTGGTCTTCGCACAGTAGTGACACCAGAACATAAAGGCTTAAGCTTGGGAAAAATTTACGCTGAATCCGCGTAAGTCAATTTTTTTTTTTAATTTTCTGACTCGCCAATTGAGAAGTGTGGCAATTTTACCAAAAAGTTATTTTGTATCATTTAGTCAGAATTATAGTTAGGCTAGTAGGTTTTCTACCTTCCAAATGAAGTTGATAACACTACTAGCAGGGGAAGTCAATAGTTCGTTGGAGTCGAATTGTTCCCTAAAGAAAATCTTTCGTTTAATTCGATTGAGGGCTAGAAATTCACATTAGATATGTTCAGCCGTTTCGTCTTCTTCAAGACAAAGTCGGCACTTCGGGGAGACGACTAGATTCATTTTGTTGAGGGGATATTTTAAACTGCGGTGTCCTGTATGATAACTTAGCAAGTTTTTGATATCGTGCCGACTTAGATAAGGAATATTGCGACATCTAATGAAACTAACAAATCAACAGTCGCGTTATTTTCAGAAGAAAATTAAGTTTTAACCTATCCAGAGAATGTTTGGAAACATATTGTTAAGTGATGAGGCATAATTTTACATCGATGGCTATCCAAATAAACAGAACATACGTTAGTGGTGTCTCAGCAACTAAAGCTGTATTCATTAGTTATTATGGACGCATTTCTCTTTCCTTGCCAAACCTTATACAGGGTCATCCAATTTGTGGTCCGGATTTGACATCTTTGTTTCAATCACATACGCCAAACTGAACTGTCATCCGAGACTGCATATGTTAAGTTTAAGGATTGCCATTTTACAATATGGATCGTTCAATAATCGCTGATCGTGTTAAAATTGTATTCTATAGAAGGTACGTTCTGCGCATTATGAGCAGATTATGGGTGACATAATCCTCCATCTATGTGTACTATAGCAAAAATAGTAGTAAAATTTCAATAAAATGGCTCTGTTACTAGGTGGGGTGAAAAGTAACCTCCTTGACCGCCAGAACGCGCTGCTAATGCAAAAAACGTTATGGTGCCTTGAAGTCCGTTCATATCTAGGCAAACATGCCAAATCAGTGCTATACTGTCTTTAGTTTTGTTTTGACAGCTGATTGTTTTTGACGTGCTTAGCATCATGTTGAGTATGGACAAAAACGATTTTCGTTCTTTCATAAAACATTATTTTTTGAGAGGCAAAACGGCGAAGAAAACAAAAGAAAAGTTGGATAAATACACCGTCAAATATTGGTTTCGAGAGTTTCGTGGTGGCCGCAACTTCACTACCGATCAAGTCCGCAGCGGCAGGCCCTCCGATGCGGTTACAGAGAACATTGTCAAAAATGGTGTTGGCTGACCGGAAAGTGAAGGTGCGCGAGCTCGAAAGAGTGTTTGGACTTGCTGATGCGGAATCGGGCGGACTTTTGGCGTCGATTGGTAACTGTTGATGAAACTTGGATCCACTATTACACACCAGAGAACAGAATGAGTGCCCGGCAATGAACTGAAGCTGGCACGAGTGCTCCGAAGCGGCCGAGGGAAGTTCGATGGGTTGGAAATGTTATGGCGTCGGTTTTCTGGGATTGTCATGGCATACTCTTCGTGGACTACCTCGAAAAAGGAAAAACCATCAACAGCGAGTAATACTGTGCATTATTGGAGCGATCGAAGGTCGAAATCGCTGCAAATCGGCCTCACATGAAGCGAAAAAATATTTTGTTTTTGTAAGACAATGCACCGGCGCACAAGAGCATCGCAACCATGGCTAAAATCAATGACTTACGGCTCCAATTGCTGTCGCACTAACCGTATTCGCCCGATTTGGCTCCCTCGGACTATTATCTCTTCCCAAGCCTCAAAAGATGGCTCATCAATTAAAAATTCAGCTCACATGAGCAAATCATCGACGCCACGGAGGAGTATTTTGCAGCCCTTCTGGAAAGTTACTTTTCGGACGGGATCAAGAAGTTGGAAAATCGCTGGAATAAGTGTATCAAACTTAAAGGGGACTATATTCAATAAAATAAAGAAAAACATTTAAAAAAAAAATTGTTTTCATTCCCAAGGAGGTTACTTTTCACCCCATCTAGTACAAATGTCTTAAGGCCTATTCATCATCGAAATGCCCGCTCTACAGAAAATGTGACTGCCGTTACTGAAAATGTTGAAGAGGATCCAAATCTATAGATATCAAGGGCAGCACAGCATTTAGGTTTTTCTTACGACACTTTATGGCGTATTTTGCACTTTAATTTGCATATACACCCTAATAAAATTGAGCTCACTCAATAATTTAAGCCAGCTTACCAAGAAATGCGTAGAGTATACGATAATTGGATGCTTGAATGACCAGTTTTCACACAATATTTTCTTCAGCGATCAGGGTAATTTTTTACTCTGTGGATACTTTAAAAAACAAAAGCCATTGCATTCACCAAAAGTCACTTTATGTTGTGCAAATTGGTCTGGTGGTGTTAATGGTCCACACTTCTCTGAAAATAAGAAATGTGCCAAATGTTTATCAATTTTTTTGGCCTCAACTCGAGGATATGGATGTGAAAGATATGTAGTTTCTACCAGTCGGTGTCACATCTCACACAACACGACCCGCTTTTTCTTTGTTGCAAGAAAAATTTGCTAGACGAGCTATTCTGCTTTTCGGTGATGTAAACTGGCCACCAGGACCGTGCGATTTGTCACCATTCAATTAATTTTTATTGGGCTATGCAAAGGATCGTGTTTATGCACATAATCCGCAAACTCTTGACGCTTTGAAAACGAGCATTTGTCAAGTTATGGTCGAGTTATTGCCCGATGTGTGTCGAAAATTACTTTGACAGAATTAAGTCCTGAAAGGACTCCCTTGGTGGACATTTAAATGCTATATCCTATTCATAGTAGCAAGATTCAAACAATATATTAAAATATATTTGATTTGATTTGATGGAAATCTAAATTTCGGAATTACAAAACCGATGACCCTGCACCATGTCCTTTTTCTTCTTGAGAGAATACCTCAAATCAAAGGCTTACAATAGCAACCCTCAAACGTTTCAGATCCTATACTTACTTTTGCATATTCTACCATGTAAGGTCAGGTTGCAAGCATGCCTTGAAAGAAACAATCGAGAATTGAGTAGACTTTATCTTTAGGAAATAAGATCTGCAAAGTTAGACTTTGATTTATGCTACAAGAACAGTTTTTAAATTACGAATTGTTTTTATTTTTATTTACTTTTAAACTGTTAAGCTCCTTTCATTAAGCTGGCCTGTTCATGTGGCCAGAACACCTGCCTATAAGCAAACAGGTTTTTTTTTATTACAATAACCCTGTTACTATGTTACAATTTTAGACCTGCTAGGAAACACAAACATATATTAGATGCGAAAAATAAAATGTCGTAACATTATAAGAAAAGTATGAACACAACACTCATCGTCAACCTAACATTAGTGTGCGTACGAGGGCTGTGTGATAAGTACGAGGATTGGAAGACAGGTGGAGCTACTGAGCCAAAATGAGTGTACCGTCATTTAGTATAATCCCTAAAGCCCTGTCAAAATTTGGTGACAATCCGACGCTCATTTTTGGTTTGACACCCATTTTAAAACATCGTGTTAGCGTTTTTTGCGACCATGAAAATAGAACAGTTACGCTCCGTGACCCGATTCTTATTTTTGAGTGGCAAAACCTACGAGGAAATTAAGCCCATTCTCGATGGTGTGTATGGGACCCATTTAATCTAACGTACAACCGCTTACCATTGGTTCGCCTGGCCACACGTCGGTTTTTGGTAAACCGCACCCAGGTGACCCAAAAACGGTTACCACATCTCGTATTGGCGGACCGCCGAGTGAAAGCTCGTGAGTTGGCTGAGATAGCAGGGATCTCAACTGAACGCATAAGCCATATCCTGTACGAGATTTTGGGCATGAGAAAGCTGTCCGTGCGATGGGTGCCGCGTTTGCTCACACCAGGCAACAAGCGCCATCGTGATACCACTTAAAAGATGAACTTGATCCTGTTTATTCGAAGTGCGGAAGAGTTTTTGCGTCGCTTCGTAAGATTCAATGAGACATGAATTCATTGGTACACACTAGAGACCAAAGAACAATCGAAACAATGGGTTTTACCCAGTAAAAGTGCTCCAAAGAAGGCGAAGACCGTGCCTTCGGCCGGAAAGGTGATGGCCACAGTTTTTTGAAACGCGCTTAGGACCTTTTTAGATAAAGGAAAAACAATCACAGGAGCATAGTACGTCGATTTATTGGGCCGATTCAACGCCGTTTTCAAGAAAAAACCAGCATATTTGGCGAAGAAAAAAGTGCTCTTCCAACATGATAACGCACCGGCTCACACCTCCGCAGTCGCCGCAGCCAAATTGGTCGAATTGCACCACGAACTGCTCCTCATCTTCTGTATTCTATAGATTTAGCTTCCTGCGACATCTTTTTTGTTTCCAAACCATAAAAGGTCACTCGCCGGAACGAAATACGAGTCGAACAAGGAAGCATTTTGCATGCCAACAAAAGTAGTCCTATACAGAGGGGTTTAAAGAGTTGCAGCACAAAGTGTATCGAGTTGGAAGGTGAATATATTTAAAATTAAATTGTCAAAATCTAAAAAAGTTGCGTTGTCACTTTTAATTCGGTTACCTATTCATCAAACAGCCCTTGTATATGGCACTCAACGCAAAACATTGTTAAACAAATTAGCAAACTTTCTTAATTTCAGTAACTGCTAAATATAAAGGACAAAAATACAGATTCTGAAAATTAGAGAATACATGAACAAAACTACTAACTTCAACCTCAATTCCTTTCTTAAACTCGTTTAAACCCCACAAAGTATACAATTGATTGGGATTAAGACTTTAAGCCAAGTCCCGAAACTATGCAATAATTTACCGTCATCCAACTAGGAGCATACCACCTTGATAAAAAAAACAGAATAACCACCGTGTGGTGCTACCATTGTTTGAGTTCTGATTTGAGTTCTGTTTTTTTTTTTTTGTTAAGTTGGTACATCAGTTGTTGACATTTCCTCTAAATCTTGGCGTCATTTGCAAAAGTAGCCAAGAGTACATCTATTTCTGTGTGTTGGCGATTTTTTACAATTTTAGAAATGGATTGAAATTTGCAACAACGAACTTGTATTAAATTTTGGGTAAAAAACAGATTTAATGGTGCGCGAACATCGGAAATGTTGGAAAAGTGTTTCAGCAACAATTCTCAAAAGGTTCAAAAGTAGTCGCAAGACAATAGAAGATGATGAACGCAGTGGCAGACCATCGACATCGAAAACCGATGAAAATATTGATGAAGTAAAAGAAATGTTGGTCCATAACCGCAAATTAAAAATCAGAGAGATGGTGCCAAAAGACCTCAATTTCCTGCAAAAAAGAGACCGTGTTGACGTCGCAAAAGATATGATTTGCGAGGCTGAAATCGATCCCACAATCATCAAAAGGATTATTACTGGAGACCAGACATGGGATTATGATTACGATACGCAGTCCGGATATCAGGCGTTCACCAAATGAGCCGAGACCAAAAGAACCACGTCGTTTTCAGTCAAAAAAGAAGACAATTCTCACGGTTTTCATGGATTACAACGGTGTTGTGCATCATGAATTTTTGCCAGAAGGCCAGACAGTAAACAAAGAGTATTATTTGGACCTTAAGAGACGCTTGCGTGAAGCAATTCGCCGAAAAAGACCAGTATTGTAGGCAGAAGACTCGTAGATTTTGCACCATGATAACGCACCGTCGCACAGTTCCATCATTATTCGTAATTTTTTGACGAAAAATGCAACAAATACCAGCTGATTTGGCTCCCTGTGACTTCTTTCTATTCAATCGAGTTAAAAAGCTACGACGGGCAACACGTTTCAGCAGTATAGAGGAAGTAATGGAAAAATTGCAGGAAGCACTGATGGACATACCGAAAACCGAATATCAAAAATGTTTCGAGGAATGGATCAAGCACTGGCATAAGTGTGTTGTAGTCGATGGGGATTACTTTGAAAGGGACAATATAGATTTAGATGAATAAACTTGTATCTTTAATTTTCTGAATAACTGGTGGTATTTGCACTAAATTAGCGCTATCCAACCAACATATCCATAGTTCTTGTAACAACAGTGTTCCGCAATTTCAAAAAGAGCTAATAATCGCTTTTAATTACCTTCTTTCGACAGTGTTAGCAACAAAAAGTACCTATGTGCTATTGATCTGGACCCTTTTCAAATTGTGGATCAACCCTAGTCCTTTTCTCGTTTACCCACAATTCTATTTTCTTTGCAAAAGTTTTGTGCAGAAATAAAATTGGTTGCAGTTCTCTACCAAATCCTTTGTTAATCCTGTCAACTTTTTCAACTGGAGATATGTATGTACACAATCCTCCTATGTTAAGAAGGCATAAGTTCTTTTCCTTTTTTTCACAGAAAAAAAGTACGAAAGGGGAAAAATGCAAGTCCTATCCTATTTTAAAGTCTCTAGAGATTTAAAAAAAAATTTGCATTTCTTTGACATTACGTCCCAAAAAAGGGATTACGTTGTGCTCTCTCTTAATTAAATTTTATTAACAAAAACAAAGTGAGAAGAAAGGATTTTCTAAAGTAAGTTAAAAAGTAAAACTTGTCTTTATTATGACGCCATAGCCATTTGTCTTCATAAACGCATTGCTTTTAAATGTGTGTATTCCAATAGCGTTGAATATGAAGAAGCAAACGAGGAAAGACAGTTCAAGAGCCTCTACAAAAAATGGTGTCAATTTAAACCTGTTTTTCTTTTGGGCCTCTTATAACTGAGTTCATGGCTATTGTGCTTTAATTAGCCTAAAGCGAATTTTGATGAATTTAAAAAAGTTACCACATGTTAGAGGAGTATTACTTCATGTGCACTCGTATGTGTTAGAATTGATTAGTGACATAAGATTGGTGGTACTTTAAACGATTGTGCAATAACTTGATTCGTGGAGTGACAGTGGCCTTCATATTAGGACTGGGCAACTTTGAATACGGGCTTCAACTATATGATTGATGAGATATGATTTGTCTGTGACTAACAGAAAAGCATACAAAAATACAAAGAATAAGTTGAACATAATTTCATCTATGTTTTGCTCAGATTTTCATGAACAACTTATTTCTTTGGCCCAAGAACTGTGATTCGGAGTTAATCAAATTGTACAAATGTTATACGAAGTCAGACTAAGACTAAGACGAGACGGAAATCTACCGAATGTCTAACTTTTCCTTGAAGCAGATAAGTCCTTCGTTACTGTAAAACAATAAAAAGTCTAACACTTATGTACTTTATTTTTAAATATTATGCTGCGATCGAGTTCATCGCAACAAGCTTTGCTCTTTCATTTTTATCTCGCCCATTTACATTCCCGTTTCTTTGTCCTTGTTCTACTTTTGTACCCCTTCAGGAAACTTTAATATTATTCTTATTATTCCATTATAAAATACATTGGTAGGTACATAGTAATATTACATTATCAGAAATAATTATTATTCATTAGATATTGGGTCTATAAACTGCGGTTTGCTAAGAGATGGCGTAACTTGTATTATTCCATTGTTATTATTTCATTGGAATATGCGTTGGAAAGCTACTGTCATTGTTCGTCATTTCAGTATATGTCATTCATTTGAAGCGTAAACAATAATAAGTTTTTTTTTCACTTAAATATGTCGAATTTTGTGCCTGAAAAAGTGTTTTTGCGGGGAGTTCTTCTTCATTACTGAAAACTGCTTCCGAAAGTCATCGGAAGCGCTAGCTAAACGAACGTGCCAAAAATGGTTTGCACGATTTAAAAGTGGTGATTTTGGCTTGGAAGACGATAAACGTCCTAGGCAGCCAAAAAAGTTTGAAGATGAAGAACTGGAACTACAATGAAAATTGTTTCCAAACACAAGAAGAGCTCGCACAATCTTTGGGTGTCACTCAAGCAGCCATTTCAAAACGTTTAAAAGCAGCTGGATGTATTCAAAAGCAAGGAAATTGGGTTCCACATGAACTCAAGCCGAGAGACGTCGAAAGGCGGTTTTGCATGTCCGAAATGCTGCGGGAACGCCACAAAAGGAAGTCATTTTTGCATCGGATTGTTACTGATGATAAAAAAAGGATCCATTACGACAACCCCAAACGCAAAAATCATATGTGAAACCCGGCCAACCAGCCAAATCAACGGCAAAGCCGAATATCCATGGTGGGATCAGATGGGTGTGCTGTATTATGAGCAGATAAAATCGGGCGAAACCACCAATGGACAACGCTACTGAACACAATTAATCCGTTTGAAGAGAGCAATAATTTTCCATCATGACAACGCTCGGCCCCACGTTGCTATTCCAGTTAACAACTATTTGGAAAACAGTGGATGGGAAGTCTTACACCACCTTATATTTGTTCCGGTCAATGCAGAACGCCCTCACTGAAATACGGTTTACATCAGAGCAGAATATCAAAAATTGGCTTGATTCATTCTTGGCTGTCAAACCGGCGCTGTTCTTTTGGGATGGAATCCACAGATTGCCAGAAAGATGGGAAAAAGTCATAGCTTCAAATGGCCAATATTTTGAATAATGCTATTGTACATGTTTCTCTTAAATAAACGTTCAAATTTTGAAAAAAAATATAGTGACATTTTATAGTGCTAAATACAACTTTAGTGGGCTTTATTCCTGCTATTCAATATGGGTGGGGTGACCCGTTTAACTTTAATTACAAAAAGAATGAAAAGTAAAGTGGAGATATATGTATTTATCGCAAGCAAAGCGAGAGATGCAATTAAATATAAAGGAAACATACAAAATTAAAGAAAAATGGGAGAAGAAAACCTTTATCTACACCAGATTATCAGCGAGAAGGTATTCCACGTTAAGTAAATCATAATCAAAAGGCCAATTCCTTACACACTTTTTAAAAACTCTAGAAATTGTTATCGTTTTGATATTTAGAAGGAGCTTATTAAATAGCCGAGATGGAGAGATTATGTACAAGTTACGAAATATATAAGTTGTAGCGAAAACGGGTACAGTAACAACATAAGAAAAGTTTCTTCGTAGAATGTAATCAGAGATTAATCTGTAGTTTAAATTTCTTGATCTCTAATTCAGCACTTTATCACAATAGAAATGACGGACTGGAACATGTCACAAAATAATGGGAAACTTAGATGACGCCGATATTTGTTGCAGATTTTTCTCCCTACACATTTTTGCAAAGCTAGTAAGGATTTAGTTTTATTCAAATACATGCCCCCCACAAGATACAATTCCATACTGGAGACTAGAGTGAAAAGTACCATAATAAATAATTTTTAGTAATTGCTTAGAACAAACATTTTTTAGATATGTAGAAGAAGTTTCGAAGGATATTTCGAATATATTTCCTAAAGGACTCTGTATGGCTTGCTAATGACATCCTAGAATCATTTGTGAACACAAGATATTTAAACTCATCCACTTTCTCAGTGAGAAAACAATTAGTACTGCAATTAAGACTGCTGCAGAAGGTAGGAAGTGGTTGGCTTGAAGCACAATAGCAGCCTGCTTATCCATTCCTTTGGCATTCTGATGCATGGAAGTAAACGTCCGAATTCATACTCACTGGGGAAGCTTAATTAAAAACCATTATTTTGGTCTTTGAGCTAATGTTCAAAATGTGCTCTGTGAACCAGATTCTTAGTATACTAAGATCCCAATTAATGTCGGAGATCAGATCCAAGGCACTTTGAAAGCCATACGAATAGCATCTGCGAACGCAGTAAGTCCACTCCAGGATTTAAGTGGAAGCAGCGAGTTTATATAAATAACAAATAAAATGGGTCCCAACATTGAACCTTGAGGAACTTCCAAGTTAAAGAAGCGAATCTTGCTTCACATCCAATCAATCTTTACTCTTTGAGATCTGTTTGATAGGTGTGATCTGAGCCCCTTTAGCATGAACCCACAAAAACCCGCTCTTTCCATTTTATCCAAAAGTATAGTATGGTTGACCATAACAAAGGCTTTTGTGATAACAACAAATAATTTAGCTGTAAATTTTTTGTCATCGAGGTTAAAAATGACTGCCAGCACATCAACCACAAAGCATGCTATGCGTTTTAGCCACAAAAATTCGAGTTTTTTAGGCATCCAATGTCTTTAAGGAGCTCCAAAGCAGTGATAGGCTCGAAGGAAAAACTAAGACTTTGCGACTGGTCACCAAAACTTCTCGAGGTGTTACAACAAGTGCAACTTCTTTGTACTTTTTGTGTTGGTAGACTGTTTGTTATTGAAGTGAAATACTCATTCAATGCGTTAGCATCTAGCAGTTACCCACATAAATTGAAAGAGGTTTTGGTGTGGAAGGGGACTTGTTCAGAATATCGTTCGCTACCTGCTATTCTGATTTTAGATTGCCCTTAGCAGAAATGAATTTATTCAGTAATATTTATCGCAGCAAAAGTCAATATCTTTTTTTGATTCCAAACATAGCTTTTTAAACTCGCTTTTTATCCTAAGGTTAAGGGGACTCTTGGAGCACTTTATTCTTAGCTTATGTTTTTTCTTAACCTTTTCAATGAGTTGACTAGAAATTCAGGGTTTTATTCGATTTTTTCATGAGTTCTGTCGAGGATCAATTTGATAGAAGTCAAGTTAGGCGAATGATGAACACATCATATGTTAGGAAGCAGAAACATCACTTTCCATGCAAACATCGTTCCAAGATTCGTAAAGTAGAAGATTTTTTAGCTTCGTGAAATCAATTTTTGTTTTTCTTTCTTTCGGGCCATTTACTTCGCTACGGCTGGTGCTTTTGCTTCGAAAAGTGTTTACTAACAAACCTATCATTGGGTGACCAGTGATTTATAGGTCATATGTGCACCTTTCGCAGGTGCTCAATGGGAAGCCTACAAATCGCCCATATATATGATCCAAACACGTACCTGAAACCAACTGAGTAGGTTCACTAATGAAATAGATTCATGAACCTTGACTATCGCGGACGGGGCAAATGATTTATAAATACTAGGTGGAGTGAAAAGTAACCTCTTTGACCGCTAGAATGCGCTGCTTGAAGCCCGTTCATATTAAGACAGACACGTCAAATTTCAGTGCGATACTGGCTTTAGTTTTGTTTTGACAGCTGATTGTTGTTAACATGTTTGGCATCATGTTAAGTATGGACAAAAACGATTTTCGTTCTCACTTTTGAGGGGCAAAACGGCGAAGGAAACAAAAGAAAAGTTTAATAAATATTATGGGGCTAATGCTCCCTCTGCGTCAGGCCTCTCCCTCCGATGCGGTTATAGAGGACAATGTCAAAAAAATACATGAAATGGTGTTGGCTGACCGGAAAGTGAAGGTACGCGAGCTAGCAATTACTACAAAAATTAGTACTGAGCGCACACGCCATATTTTGGACAATATTCTGCAAATGAAAAAGTTATCCTGCCGCTGGGTGCCGCGCATACTCACTCTTGACCAAAAACACGAACGCGAGAGCAATTCGAAAGAGTGTTTGGACTTGCTGATGCGGAATTGGGCAGACTTTTGGTGTCGATTGGTAACTGTTGAACAGCAGAGAACAGAATGAGTGCCCGACAATGGACTAAAGCCGGCACGAGTGCTCCGAAGCGGCCGAGGGAAGCGCGATGGGTTGAATTTATTATGGCGTCGGTTTTCTGGGATTGTCATGGCATACTCTTCATGGAATACCTCGAAAAAGGAAAAACGATCATCAACGAGTATTACTGTGCATTATTGGAGCGAAATGAAACCAAAAAAAAGTTTGTTTTTGCAAGACAATGCACCGATGCACAAGAGCAAAATGGCTAAAATCAATGACCTACGGCTCCAATTGCTGTCGTATCCACCGTATTCGCCTGATTTGGCTCCATCGGACTATTATCTTTTACCAAACCTCAAAAGATCGCTCATCAATAAAATGAGTTAATCATCGACGCCACGGAGGAGTATTTTGCAGACCTTCCGGAAAATTACTTTTCGGACGGGAGCAAGAAGTTGGAAAATCGGTAGAATAAGTGTATCAAACTAAAAGAGGACTATATTGATAAAATAAAAAAACATTTAAAAAAAAAAATTGTTTTCATTCCCATCTAGTACTTGACACAAAAAGCGGAGTACTGACAAAATCTTCACGGACGGCTCCAAAACTAATTAAGGGTGTGACGCTGGTGTCTTTCTGGATGACGACAACGTTAAATTTCACTTCACGTTAGGAAAGCTTGCATCTGTCTTCCAATTGAGATCTATGAAATCCTGATGGCAGTGAACTATATTGCAGAGAACCGGAAGGAAAAGTGAAGCATTTGCATCTGTAGTGGCAGCCAAGCTGCGCTTAGAGCCTTGCTGAACCCTCTTGTGACTTTGAATCTAGTTCAAGAATGTAAGAGATAACTGAACGCAGTCGGAAGGATAAATTCAGTGAATCACGTGACGTGATCTTGCCAGGCAAGATTCAGAGAAGAACTTTTTAGGACCCGAACCTACGTTTGGTCTGCTAGCGTCCTTGGTAAGGCTTCCATTGACAATAGGGTCTCATATGAGCACAACTGCAGATGGCATAACTTCTCATTTTGCAAGCATACCAAATGAATGCTTCCCGACGTCTCTAGGAAGTCAGCGGGTTTTCTGCTGAACCTAAGCAGGAGATACTGCAGGTTATTTACTGGACATTACACTCTATGCAAAGCATCTAAATGTGCTGAGCATAAGTGACACAATATCTTGCGATGTTTGCTGTGAAAGTGATAACGACATCGCGGAGCACTATCTCTGTGAATTTCCTGTGTACACTCACATCAGGCTGCAGGTACTCGGTGCTGACGTGGTGGGTGCTGGTACTGTAGCCACCTTATCACTGAAGCGCTTACTCATGTGATGACTGAAAGATTTTACTAAAAGGAACTTACAAAGTGTTCTAGTTCTAGAAAAAAGAAACTAGCGAAATCAGTCGAGACAGAAAACATACAAGTCGCTGTTGGGACCAAAAGCGCGTTTATCAAGACGAGCCTATATAGGAGCATCCGGCTCATAAACTATTAAACAAAAAGTCTCCGGAGAAAGGTTTCAAATCCTGAAATTTGCGTAGGATTGTAACCTATTTTCTAACCCAGAATAAACTTCTGCAGAATTATTATCTTTTCTTGTCCAGGCCTCTTTAGTCGATGGTGGCTACTGCTTATAACACGAATTTAAGATGAGGCAGACCCGTAACTTAACTGAGCCACATAGAGAAGGCTGGTATTGCATTCGGTCTGAAAGCAAAATTATAGTAATGAAGGGAAAATTATTCTTATAGGCTGGTAATGATTGGGAGAGGCTTGAATGGGTTATCTCATTTATGCCCATTGATGGTTTAACGAAATAAATAACATAGCACGCATTTTCGATTTTTAAATTTTTGAATTAATCAAAAAATTAAATATTATAGTTGATGTGCTATTATACTTTCAAAATAATAGGGTTTGCGTTTTGCGTTATTTTAAAGTGTTCGGTAAATGAAAAAGGTATTATTTTAGTGATCACATTTGTGAAATTTCAAAGAAAAGTTGTGAAAATTCTTCAGAAGTGGAAACGTGGCGACGAGAATAGCCTTGATTTAAAAACTATAGTATTGCTTACCACGATATATTTTCAGATATGGGTTATCCGAAACCTTTAGCTCTATCTTCGGAGAGCCATCCTGTTGATTTCTTCGAAATTTCGAAGAAACAAAAGCTTATTCGTTTATTAGGAGGGACAAGACAAGTCGATAAAAATTAAATAATACATTTCCAAGAGAGGGCACCACTTGAATTAAATCCATACCATTTTCAGTTAGTACCAACCTTCAAAAGATACGTGTATAAATTTGACAGCTGTTGGAGTTCTCGAGATATAGCGTTGTGAGTGAAGCAACTTTTGTTATTGTGAAAAAAATGGATTCAAAGCTGTTGATTTATCATTGAAGCCGATGCAAAGAAATGGATTGATAAGTGTTACCCGGACTCTGCACTAGCCGAATGAACCATTCGCAAGTGGATTGAAAAAATTAGAAGTGGTCATACAAGCACCGAAGATGATGTACGCAGTGTACGTCCAAAAGAGGATGTTTCAGATGAAAACATCAAAAAAGACCACAAAATGATTACAAATGACCGCAAAGTGAAGTTGATCGAGATAGCTGAGGCTCTGCAGATATCAAAAGAGCTCGTTGGGTATATCATACACAAATATTTGGACATGCGAAAGCTCTGTTTAAAGTGGGTGCCGCGTTTGCTCACAGTCGACCAAAAACAACAACGTTTTGATGATTCAGAGGAGTGTTTAAAGCTGTTCAACCGCAATAAAGCCGAATTTTTGCGTCGGTATGTGACAATAGAAGAAACTTGGCTCCATCACTTCCCACCAGAGTCAAGTCGGCAGTCAGCTGAGTGGCGAGCAGGCGACGAACCTCGTCCAAAATGACCAAAAACCTCACCAGTCGGCTGGCAAGGTTATGGGTATTTTGGGATACACATGGAATAATTTTCATCGACTATCTCCAAAAGGGGCAGACTATCAACAGCGACTATTACATTGCTTTGTTGGAGCAATCGAAATCGCAGAAAAACGGCCGCATTTGAAGAAAAAGAAAGTGCTATTTCATCAAGACAATGCACCGTGTCACAAGTCGATGAAAACGATGGCAAAATTGAATGAATTCAGCTACGAATTGCTTCCCCACCCACCGTATTCTCCAGATTTGGCCCCAGTGACTATTTCCTGTTCGCAGACCTCAAAAGAATGCTCGCCGGAAAGAGACTTAGGACCGATGAAGAAGTAATCGCCCAAACAGAGGCTAAACCGAAATCGTACTACAAAACTGGTATCGAAAGATTGAAAAATCGTTTGAATCAGTTGCCCTCGAAGGAAACTATTGGATCTATAACTTAATTCGTGCGGTTTGCTAAGAGATGGCGTAACTTGTATTATTCCTTTGGAACAAGCGTTGGAAAGTAATAAGTGAATATATTCAAACACCAAGAAGGTAAATGTTTAGGGAGTCCCCCGAAGATTCGTTGAATTTTGATGACATTTTTTCAAATCTTTACTTTTTACAACCAAACTTTCTTCCTTCTTCAATCGACAGGATGAATAAGGTAAGTGTGATATAATGTAGCACTTGTTCTTTGAAACATTTGTAGTATTTAATAGATTCAACCTTTAAATTTTTACAATACTGTCCTATTGAAAGCAATATATCTGTTGACTAATATATTGGGTATAATCGCTCTTTCGGCCTACAAAGTTTGCAAGCAGTTTCTTCAAAATAAGATCATTAGTTTAGGATACAAAGCCTGGTAAGGAATTTTTAAAGAAAGATAGGGGTAACTTCATCCGTTACTACGATAAAGAAATTGGTTAAATTTTAAGAAGGTGAAAGGACAAAAAGTCAGTAACCATGGTATTCAATGTGTATGGTAGTCATCCTATAAAAAGTTTTCATTCATTGAATTCAACACTCATATAGGCGGGGTAAATTTACTAGATGAGCACTTTCCGTGCTGTCACATTGGATTTCGAGGCAAGAATTAGTACACCTCCATTCTTAAGTGGATAATTGATGTAGCCGTTGTGAATACGTGAGAAAAGTTTAGACCAGCTTGGATTCAGGATTCAGCTGGCAATAGATTTATTGCTACTCACTTACACGAAGTGGAAAACCGAAGGCCCAGGATTCATAAGAACAGACTAAAGGACAACGTTATATTTTCATTGGAGGTAAAATAATATATTGTATTATTGTATATGTATAAAAGTTTTTTTTTAATAAATTTCGTGATTATAAAAAATTGCATTTTTGCAGGATTCGAGAGAAAGCGTTGTCGCGCACTAAAATCGCAGACAAATAAGTTTTGCACTCAGTGCAATGTTGCACTGCACGACAAATATTTCGTGCAATTTTATTTCATTGCTAACTAAATTTAAGTTCAATAATTGTATTCGCAAAATAGAAATGAATTAGATACATATATATACAATATATGTGGGCAATCAGCAACACAATAAGAGACAGGATATAAAAAGGACGCACTCGAAGGATGAGGGCAGTTGTTTTCCGGCTTCTCATCGTGGCAGTTATTGAAACAAAGTATTCCTTACACTCATATTTTATCAGTTATTTTAAGTCAATGTAAATATATAATTTTAACCCCTAGAAAATAAAAGTGTTTTGTGTTGCCTAAGTAAACAATCTTAGAAATTTGGGGAATCAACCAGAAGACATAAATGAGATAAAAATGTTTCTAAAATACGGCACAAAAAACATTGTGATGACTCTACACAATAATGTATTTGAAGACGAAGGCGACAGATCCAACAAAAGATCCAACAGAAGAAGACTCAGATTGTTTCAAGGTTTCGACTTCGATAATAAGGACGAGAGGTATAAGCAGAAGCAAAAGTACGTCTATGAACATCTGTGTGCACCTGACCTGATTACGATTTGCAACGTTTAGGGATCAATTACGACGTAAAGGATGTGAGCCAACACATATTTGATAACTTAAGAAAGGGTTGTTTACTTAGTTCATGGAATGCCGATGACGACGACGACGATGTTGACGAGGATAATGATAACGACGACGACGATGCCAACAAAAATGACGACGAGGATAATGATGACGACGACGACGATTGTAAGGACGGCGAAGGGGGAAAAGGAAAAAACCCAGAACATAAATAACAACGGGGACAAACTAAATCAACAGAAAAAGTGTATACAGGTGGTGAAAGAAATTAGACAAAACAAAAATAAAAACATCATTAAAAAGGAGCAAAAAGGAATGCAAGTGATATACCGCCGATTTCCAGATTTGCGATCAATTTCAGGGACATAGAGGACTCTATAAGACCATTTGATGGAAACAGGAAAATATCCGTGAAAATGTGGGTAAAATGTGTGATGACTTCCAAAAATTTGTGTTTGCGAAAAAATCATTAAGAGGGTTAGCAAAACTCTTTATATCAAGTGAAAAAGGTAGAACATCATACGAAAAATTGAAATATGCTGTATTCGTCGAAATTAGAAAAACAGCAATTAGCGCTCAACTGCATAAATTGCTTCGCGAAAGAAAAAAGCAAAAAGATGAAAGTGCCCAAGAGTATTTCCTGCATATGAAAGATATAGCCTCTCAGGGAAATGTCGAAGAAGATGCTCTTATACAGTACGTTATTGACGGAATAACAGATTTGAATATAAATAAAGTTATTGTGTACGGTTCTAAAAATATTAGAGGTCTTAAAGACAAACTAAGATGTTACGAAACTATCCAAGAAAAAGCTAAACCAAAAAAATGAAATAAGAAAGCCTGAAAAAGATTTTGCTAAAAGTGAAAAGTAATTCAAAATACAGTGTTTTAATTGTGGCGTAAAACGGCATAAATCCATAAACTGCAGATATAAAGAAAAGGGTGTCAAATGCTTCGAATGCAATAAGTTTGGCCACATTGCGAGAAATTGCATATCAAAAAAAGTTGATGATACCAAAAGCAACATGCGGATTCTACATTCTAACGATGACATAATGAACAAGGAAGTAAAAATTGGCGATAGTAAGTGGTTAGCTCTTTTTGACACAGGCAGCAAATTTAATATAAATACCGAAAAAATCTATAAATATTTGAATATTCCGAAGCTTTCACAATCCAATTTTTATCTTATCGGGTTTGGGCGGAATAAAAATGAAAATAAAATAAAACCTTTAGGCCATTTTGAACAAGAAGTCGAAATTGATTACGAAAAATTTAACTTAATATTGCATGTCCTACCATCCGACTATTTAGATGTTGAAATAGTTATTGTAAAAGAGTTATGTCGACTAGCCGAAATAAGAAATACTCCAGAAGGTCTATATTTCCAGAAGTTAAAAAAAGATGTCAATGATGATATCCACGCGATAATGAAGATAGATGCCTTCGAAGAAATTGACATTGGAGAAACTGCTAGTAGTAGTAGTAGTAGTAGTTGCTTATCGTAACATGTGACTGAATTGATCCAAAACTATCGCCCAAATAAAATCAAAACAACAAATGTCGTAATGCATTTAATATTGAAAGATTAAACTGCCATTACATGTAATCCACGAAGGCTACCAATCAAAGAAAGACATGTGGTCGACGATCAAGTAGAAGAGTGGTTACAAGACGGTATAATCGAAGAGTCAGATTCTGAGTTCTGTAATCCAGTCGTACTAGTAAAAAAAATGAGATGGTACATCAAGGCTTTGTGTCGACTACAGAAAAATTAACCGAGTAATAGGAAGGGATTCTTTCCCTTTTCCTTTGATTGAAGACCAGCTCTATCGTTTACCAAACGCCAAGATTTTTCGTACCTTAGATTTAAAAAATGTTTTTTTCCATGTGCCTGCTAGCAAAGCAGTGCATTTCGGACTTTCGAATTCTCCAGGGACTTTCCAAAGACATGTCAACTCAGTATTTCGTAATTTAACTAGAAGAGGTATTTCATTACCGTATATTGACGATATAATTATACCCGCCAAAAATGAGAAAGGAGCACTATCAAACTTAGAAGAAGTTTTAACACTGCAGAGACTATGGGCTAGATATTAATTTAAAGAAATGCAGCTTCCTGAAAACAAAAATCCAGTTCTTGGCACATGTTATAGAAAATCAACAAGTATTCCCGTCACCCGAGAAAATTCAAGCCCTAATAAGATATCAGATACCGCAAAGCATTAAACAGTTGAAAGCTTCCTTGGTCTTGCAGGAAATTTCCGAAAATTTATACCAAGCTTTTCTTTAATCGCAAAACCGTTTAAAATGAAGGAAGAGCAAGTCGTTTCTTTTAACACACTTTAGAAAATTCTAAGCGAGAGACCGGTTTTTAATATATTCAATCAAAATTACGAAACAGAAGTCCATACGGACGCTTCTATCGATGGATATGGCGCGGTTTTACTGCAGAAATCACCATAAGATTGTCAATTACACCCCGTATATTATATGAGGAAGAGAACCACTGAACAGGAAAGAAAATTCACGAGCTATGAACTCGAAATATTAGCTGTAATAGAAGCCATCAAAAAGTTCAGAGTCTATCTTCTTGGTTTAAAAAAAGAAGATAGAAAAAGATGATAAAAAAGATCTCGATCATCTTGGTCCCTTGGATTCAGCAAGCAAAATGTATCGCTATATCTTTGTCGATATCGAATCTTTCATGAAGTTCTGTTGGTCGTATCCCACGAAGTCTACATCAGCCAAAGAAGTAATAGCCAAATTGCATGACATTTAACAATTTGGCAATCCGGTTCAAATCATCTCAGCTCGAGGATCCGCTTTTACTTAGGATGGTTTTCGAGAATACTGTAAACTGGAGAACATCAAATACATCAAAATCACTACCAGTTTACTACGCGCAAATGGGCAGGTCAAAGTGGTACAAGTTTGTCGAACCCATTCAGAAAACCATCAACTCAATCTTTAACCGAAGTACCAGTTTGACACCATTTGAGGTACTTGTCGGAATAAGAATGCGGACCAAAGAAGTCCTTCACATAAAGAGTTGATAGAGGAGGAAATAATCGTGAGTTATAACGATAAAAGGGACGAGCTGAGAAAAAGTGCTAAGAAACAAATAATAAAGGCTCAAAACGAGAACAGGATAAGTTATAATCTTCGACGAAAGCCAGCCACAAAATATAGGGAAGGTGATGTAGTAGCCATCAAAAGGACTCAGCTTGGAGGTAGATTGAAACTAAGGCCAAAGTACTTATGGCCGTATGAAGTTACAAAAGTTAAGCCGAATAATACTTACGATGTCACAAAAAAAGGTTACAACGAAGGTCCTTAACATACAAGTACGTGTGCTGAATTTATAAAGCCATGGCCGACCAGTCTTGAGGACGACAAACTTTTAGAGGCATTCGAAGCGAATGCCTAGCAGGATGGCCGAATTGTGGGCAATCAGCAACACTATATAAGAGACAGGATATAAAAAGGACGCACTCGAAGGATGAGAGCAGTTGTTTTCCGGCTTCTTAACCGTGGCAGTTCTTACACTCATATTTTATCAGTTATTTTAAGTAAATGTAAATATGTTTTATAATTTTAACCCCTAGAAAAAAAAAAAGTGTTTCGCGTTGCCTAACTTAACTAATCTTAAATATTGGGTATGTAATTTAATTCGTGCGGTCTTTTTTTTCAAAATTTGAACGTTTATTTAAGAAAAACATGTACAATAGTATTATTCAAAGTATTGGCCATCAGAAGCTGTGACTTTTTCCCATCTTTCTGGCAATCTGTGGATACCATCCCAAAAGAACTGCGCCGGCTTGGCAGCCAAGAATGAATCAAGCCAATTTTTGATATTCTGCTCTGATGTGAACCGTATTTCAGTGAGAGCGCTCTGCATCGACCGGAACAAATGGTAGTCAGAGGGACAAGGTCTGGGCTATAAGACGGGTGGGGTAAGACTTCCCATCCACTGTTTTCCAAATAGTTCTTAACCGAAATAGCAACGTGAGGCCAAGCGTTATCATAATGGAAAATTATTGCCTCGTGTCTGGTCGCATATTCTGTGCGATTTTCGGCTACTGCTCTCTTCAAATGGACTAATTGTATTCGGTAGAGTTGTCCATTGATGGTTTCACTCAGTTTTAGCAGCTCATAATACAGCACACCCATCTGATCCCACCAAATACAGAGCATTACCTTCGCGCCATAGATATTCGGCTTTGCCGTTGATTTGGTTGGTTGGCCGGGTTTCATATATGGATTTTTGCGCTTGGGGTTGTCGTAATGGATCCATTTTTCATCACCAGTAACAATCCGATGCAAAAATGACTTCCTTTTGTGGCGTTCCAGCAGCATTTCGGACACGTAAAACCACCTTTCGACGCCTCTCGGCTTAAGTTCAAGTGGAACCCAATTTCCTTGTTTTGAATACATCCAGCTGCTTTTAAATTTTTTTGAAATGGCTGCTTGAGTGACGCCTAAAGCTTCTGCTAGCTTTTCTTGTGTTTGGCAACAATCTTCATAGAGTAATGCTTCCAGTTCTTTATCTTCAAACTTTTTTGGCTGCCCAGGACGTCTTTCAAGACAAAATCACCACTTTTAAATTGCAAACCACTTTTGGCACTTTCGCTCAGCTAGCGCATGTTCAATATCAACTTTCAACAAAATACGATGACTTTCGGCAGCAGTTTTCTTCTTGAAGAAGAACTCCCCGCAAAACACTTTTTCAGGCACAAAAATCGACATATTTGAGTGAAAAAAAAAAATTATTTTTGCTTACGCTTCAAATAATTGACATATACTGAAATGACGTACAATGACAGTAGCTTTCCAACGCATATTCCAATGGAATAATAAAAATAGAAAAATTCCAGGTACGCCATCTCTTAGCAAATCGCACGAATTAATTTATAGACCCAATATATAAAAAAAACATCTCACCAATGTTGTCGTAATTAATGCGGTAACGCAATATTCTAAAAACACTAATATAACAAATATTGTATTGCTTATTTACACAAGTTAAATATACTCCTAATTATTGTAAATTAAGTGAAATTGAATAATATATTAAAAAAAAAAAATAATTCGACCACAAATTGGTTAAGAAATAATCCACTTACAGTCCTACAAGCCGTGATTACCCTTATCTTCGACTTCGTTTAAAACATGCTTATGAATCAAAACTAAAAAAAATTGTTTTAAATATTTCAGTTATAATAAAATTCATTGTACTTGTCACAAATCTTAAAATAACGAAACACGAAACTATGATTTGTAAGAGAAAGCTTGTCCTATCATATTATATATTTTCATAAGCTTTTATCTAAATACCAAAAGGACCTGTGGTAAAACATACGATTATGGCTCTTTATTTAATAACTTTTTTTTTTTCAAATTAAAAGATTTATCTTCTACATATGTGTTAAAATACATGTGGAATGTGACATTTTCGAGCATATATTGACAAATTATCATGGAAAAACTAACATCTCAACTATGTTGGTTCATAAAAATTTATTTCTGAAATGGCCCCATTTTTTTGAAAATGGGTGACGGAGCTTGCGTCACTGTCGACGAAGATTGATAACTGACCATGCTAAACAAAAATTTCTTAAAAATATGGAATACATTAATCCGGATAAGGTGTGGTTCCAACTAGATAGTGACAAGTTCCACACAGCAACACGAAACATTTCGAAAATCACAATTTGGCGAGAAGTTTATTTCGCAAAATTGATCTTTCAATTGGCCCTACAATTATTCAATTTGACACCATCCGACAATTTGCTTTGATAAATCAGCAACTCTTCAACTCTTGCTGACTTGTTGGCCAATATTTTCGACCTCAAGACGGTCAATTGTATTAAATCATGAACTTCAATCTGGAAAGACTTTATTCGCAAACAATATATGTATATATATGTTATATGCTGAAAATATCTAACACAATTAATGTGAATCTTTGTTAATATAAAAATCTGTTAAACCCACTAATTCCTTTAAAAAAATATTGAAAGGTGAGTGCTACGCTATTGTGACATTATGCCCATGATTTAGCAATGACTGTGGTGGAAAATTAGCCATCTGCCCTTAAAAGAAGGCAGTTGCAGAATCTAAATGGCAACTGAAACCAAAATAAGTTTACTGGTTATACGTAGCCCTAGTAAGAAGCATAGTAATGGTAAATGGTAGATGGTAAAGCGGGCGGTTCTAAACATATATACCAACAGAATCTATTTAGGCTAATTTAGTGACCGCTCTGAATCCGTACCACCGAATCACTAAAACTAACTCCGTTTCAGAGATTCTTGCAGAGAATATCACCACACTGACGCTACGCAGATACTAATTCCTTCAGAATCATTCCTTACATTCTCCTCAAAACAGACTGGGATTGAGATTTTAAAAACATGTAGAAAATTGACTACAGCTGTAACTATAAAACATATTAATTGGCAAACATTTAATGCATATCTGATCATATGATAGCTCTTTCTATCCCTTTGACTCAGTAAATTTTCACCTTTGAATGTATACCTTCAAGCGAATAAACGTGCCTCCTAGATACGTGTCTTATATTAGGTACTGCTGATCTGGCAGGTTCTATGTTCGAAAAGGGTCTATCAACGTGCAGGATATCTTGCTTAACCTACAGGCCATTAACTAAAATGAACATGTCAGAAAAATGACTGTCAATTCTGGCAAATTTAGCAAAAAGCTGTACACGTTGAACAGAAAAAAAAAAAACAATCTACGTAAATACCAAAGCAAGCAAGGCAAGGACTCTGCTAACAAAGCCAAAATGCTTGATTTACTGGGTTTTTCCTATCAAGATCTCTGTTAATAAACGAAAAATTCGATAGCCGATTAGTATGCTGAGTAGAATTGAAAGGATAATTTTTTGTGATTTAATAAATCAATGGATAACATTATTTATCGGTTTTACGAGCACAAGACTTCAAATAGGCGAATTGAAATTTTAATAAGTATAACTGCTGCATAGAGAGAAGGGGGAAGTGACAATCTTTCACCTACTCTATACAAGCCCAGCTCTATCCAAAAAAAAGGAAACTCCACTTAGAAGCTTTCTTTTACAATGACTTGCGCGATCTAAACAATATATGTGGATGGTAACATTATCTTACGTTACATCAGAATCTCATATTGCTTCAAGAGTAGGAGGATCACAGATCCACGTAGCATCAAAATGGACCCAAGTCGGTTACTTTCTTCAAGAGTCACTTTTACTTGACCATATACCCAAACATAGGTCGAGCTTGGCTACCGAATACCAATCGAATAATTGGTAATCTTGAGATAAAAATATCTTTTATGGATTCCTCATCTTCAAAGTGTCCTTTTTGACTTCTTTAACTAGTTTGTAGCTGTTAAGCTGATGATAAGACATAAACTTTGCCCTAAAATACTGAGATTCAAGCAGCTATTAATGCAATTGAATAGAATTTAAGACAAAATTAAAAAAAAAAAATATTCAGACAGTTCAGGAAAATCAGATAACTATCGCTCTAAAAAAATTTTAAGGAATAAGGAATCCTTATCAAAAACCGCGGACATTAAATTTATTCAATGACAACTGCTGGGTCTTTGAAGTCGAAGATCAAACAAAATGTGGTGAATCAAGTTTCTAAGCCTACTATTATACCCACGTATAATTTTCAATGAACCATTCGACTGAAAATGTGAAAGAAAACGTAAAATTCATATAAAACATCATATTCAATGAAATGTTGCCAAGTATTTTAATAGATATTGACATCCAACCGTCTAATATAGCAACCTAAACCTCTCGAATTACATTCGTTGAACCGCTTTACCGATGACATAAACCTCTTTACATAAATAAACTTCACTTTCACACAATCACTTTTTTTTTTTCATCCGAATTTCAATAAAATGTATTACCTCAACCACTGGCGTATATCCTTTTTGTATCTCACACAAATAATCCTACAGCGGAGTTGTAAGCACTTCTTCACTTAGTCTCAAACTGTGTACCTTTTCAACTGGTGGCAAAGACTTTATATAAAATGTAAATTTTGCCAAAATCATACAATCCATGACCAACCCTACTATCGGTGTAGGTTGTTGTATGTGTATAAGTATAAACGTAGGAATACCTTGAGAAAACCCCTGAAGCCTTGAGGTATTCCATTATTTTTGAGTCTCCCTCCTTTCAGCCCAACACAAATGTCTGAACGTGTTTTTGAATCAGTGGTCGGAATTACCCAAAGTTGGGCAATCCTTATAAGAAACACTTAACTTATGCTCCGCGAAAGACTTATGCAAGGAAAGGAACTAAGATACACACCACAACGGGGGGATACAGCTATTGTAACAATAATATGTTAATCTACCACTATCTCATACCGATTTTGTAGTGCAAAGTCAAAGTTTGTTCAACCAAGTCTGCAGTGGAACTGTGGTCATCCAAGACACGTTGGATTTTTGTTATTCAATGGCTTACGAATATCTAGCTCCAACAAGTCCGCTAAGCTCATTGCATAATATGAACGTTGTAGCCGGCAAACGATGACGCATCACTTGCGTGGATGAGGTTTTTGCTCTTTTCTCAATGTAAACAAACAGAAAAAAAAAAGACATCAACGAAATATAACACACAAGGTATGGATATAATCGTAGTCATGATATTGAGAGTCTCAATTCAATCTCTGGTTCAGTATCAGAGTCAAATTTTCAAGACTTTCACTTTTATCCGAGTGAATCGTTAAGGGAGCACATATTGGTACAAGTAATTTGATAATCGTGCTGGATGCTGGATCGGAAATTGACGTACTAGTATGTGTCTAGTTTAAGTGGAACACATTTTATGTTAGTCATAATTTTTTTTTTCCGTGCCATTGTGTGTAATAACTGGATTACGTGAAGTGGTCCGTAATATTTGTTGACAGTTTGTTGGTAAATTTTTGGCTGAGTTGACTTGTATTTCCAACGAAAGAAGCACTTTAAAGTAGTAAGTGATGAGTAATTTTATCTACGCTCTATTATTTGAATAAGGTGTCAACAAATTTTGTATATTAAATCTCAGTTGGTGGACGGTTGTGGTGAGATGCATGTAAATAATAGATTGACATGAGCTAATGAGTACTCAAATAAACTTTTGAGTGTATTTCTTGTGGGTTTTTTTCGTTGCAGCAAAAGATTGTGATTGTTCAATCTGGGAAATTTAAACACAACCAGTGTATTACCAGTATTTAAATTTTTCAAAGCATATTTAATGGATTTTATGGATCATCAATGCTTATAAAGCTTGTAACGCCATCATATTCATATTTCTAGAATAGGGTTTGTATTTCTAGAACAAAAATTCATACGAGGTGTCACTTCATTCTACTCTCACTTACATAAAAGGAGCTACAGTAAGGAGTGGACCTGGTTTCAATAAAAAAAAAAAAACTCTTCAGTAAATGCGGTCTTTGGCTAACTGCCTCCAATTGCAGCCAACGTAAAACGAGGTCAATTTCTCTTGCATTTGGATGGACCGAAGAGTGTGTTAATGTGTAGTTGCACAGAGTTTGGGCAAATATTTCTTAAGTGTGATGTTTGAAAATTCATAAAATAGCACACTAAGTAAGATTACTGAGCACATCTATAGTACAGAGCACCAAAGGTTTTTCCTCGATATTTTGCACAATCTGACGAGGTTGATATGAATGATAAAACTAAACATGGCTTTGAAAATATTATATCTATAGATGCTTCCGTATGCGTCCTTCTATCGATTAATATTGAGATTAATTTCTTTTGTGTACTATATGCTCTGCCCAACAAAGTCAATTGTAGATTTATCATTTAAACAGTAAAACAGAAAGGATTTTCTACGCGTGATCATTGGAACTGATGCCTCTTTATTGAGCGATGATCCACTTTTTTGATAATTGAGCAAACGGTTTCGAGGTTCAATTTTTCTCCCAAATTAGTTGCTATGCGTCCTTAATTTGTCTAAATTAACTCAAAGGTAAGGCGAGTGGATGTTAAGCCAAATCGATTGTTTCGTTTTACTTGACTGTTAAGGTAAGGTCGTTGTTAATTGTTGTTTTATTTCAAATTTATTGTTTGTGTATTGACGAATTCTTCACTTAACGATTAATTAACATCAACGCACCCTAGACTGAGTTTCGATGTGACTTTGATGAATTCCCTACTGTCAAAGGTATCTCATGGTTTCTGCCTTTTGCTTGCCAACTTTCAACCCTTCAAATCGTAATTATCCACTATGTTCAAAAGTTTAAATAAATTTAGTAAATGAATTGTTTTAGATAAGAGTAATTGGACTTTCATTCGAAGGAATTCCTAATAGATGAAGAAATTTGTAGATAAAATTCTTAGAGGAAACATTGTTGAAATTCTTATATTAAGTCCTTGTAGACACCGGCGAAAAGATACTCTAGAAATGAATCAGAGAAAAGATTGGTCAGGAGAAAGCACGCTGAGGTTTCAAAGTTGTCGAAATGTATGAACAAATTTTTGTATTTAAAGGGTCAGCAGATAAGAACGATAGGAAAAAAAAAAAAAAAATAAAGCAACAACGATATGAGATATAAAATTGATTCTGATTTTATTTTGAAGCTACATTCATGCCATTATGTGTGGAATAGTGCATATTTCAAATGGCCGTCACGGCTACGCTGGCGGTGCTTCAAGCGGTAGGTCCAAATTTTGATGACTCGGTCTAATATGTGCGGCGATAAAATAAAATTGGCAGCCAAATGATGAACGCTCACCTTGACATGACTCAGTCCCTAAATTCCTTATTCACAACTTCGAGCGTTACTTCGCTTGTATGGCATGTAGCAGCGCTCCGTCTAGTTGGAACCACAGGTTGGATGTATCGATTTTGTTGAGCTCTGTCTACAGAAAGTCGGTTAACATCACTTTATACCTCATACCATAGAGAGTAACGGTTTCGAAATAAATAAGGTTTGGTGATGCCGCCATGTAGTAAACCCCACCAAACAGTCAATCTTTGTGGATGCATTGATGCTTGGCCGAATACTTGTAGATTGTGCTCGTTCAAATAATGGCAATTTTGTTTGTTGTCATAGCCGCTGAGCCAAATATGAGCCTTGTCCGAGAAAATGATTTTTTGGCCACAACCTAGATCTCCGGCCAACATTTCCAGCGCCCAATTATCGAACTCACTACGTTGTCTATGGACAGATGAAGACCAAAATTCAACCGCAAAATAAGTCGGGTTGACTCTCTTTCGGTGGCCAATTCAGCTGATCGGCGCCGTGTCGACATTTCTGAGCCGTCTTTGATACTCGCTGCTACGGCAGCTATATTTTCTTCATTTCGCACCAATCTCTATCTGGTTGGTGACTAAGATCCGAAAGAGTATACTCGCCCTCAAAATTGTCCACGGTGCGACGAATTCAACATCGAGATTTGGTGCTTCAAGTCAATACACCTAAGCTTTTACAAAAAGGATGATCTGGATGCTAATAAGAAAATACTTCCCTTACCTGAATTAACAAATCCAGCTTCAGACCTTAGAGCATTGTTAAGCGACAGCTAAGCCTTTGATCTCCTCCTCTGACACGCTGTAGGAAATGAAAACCGACGGTGAATTAATTACAAAAAGATCCTTTATGATCACCGGGTGGTTCATTACTTTAAAAAGACTTCGGCCGCACTCATTCTACGTCTTTCCAAAAACGCAGAGGACGTCATCCTAACCCAGGAATCTTGGATCGTAGAAGTTATGATTCGTAGATTTGGGACGCTTCGCTCTATAATAAGTGACAAAAGTAAGATTAGAACTTGCACTCTTACTTCTCAACCAAAGCGACCCCAACAAAACCATTGCCCGATTGCTAGATTGGAAACTGCCAAAGCACCTCCTGGCGGGATTCGACATATCTTTGCCACCATCATATAGGCCCTCTCCCTCTGCCTTTGGAAACCGCTTGGAAACGTTTGCAGAAAACTGGAAAAAAAGCTGAAGAAGGCAAAGTGACAATCCTGGAGGTCAAATCAAATCTCATGATGCCTAGTTGTTTACAAGAAACCGATGGCTCTTGGACAACCTGAAGTGATGTATAGCTCAACCTGCTACTGGACACCCACTTTGCAGGTAGCAAATGTATAAGAAGCCAGTAGCACACAAATAAGTACTACAGCAACGGTGACCAAAATTCATGGTCTGATTAAAAGAGACAAGCTGCTTTGGATGCTGCAAAGCTTTAAACCATATAAGACTGCAAGTCCTTATGGCAAAATAGCTGGCAAGCTACAAACGTCTCCAAGTATTATCCTATCTACGCTAGAGAATATCATGAGAAACTCTCATGAAGAGAAGTCAATGCAGGTTTCATTTACAAAGTCGAAAAATGTTCTCATGTTGTCCCAAAAACTCTCAGACTTATAAACTTTAGAAGGACTGATTGATATCCATATACTCGTACAGCTCAACATGCTTACTGTTAAGGAAAGTTATTGGGAATGGCTCTGCATTCACTGACTAGCCACATCGAACAATCCCCACAATATTGAGAGTACACAATGGTCGCTTTCCCAGACATAGAGGGAAAAAAAGACGACTGTGCTGTCAACTCTACAGGCTAATGACTCACTTTGGAAGTTGATTAATCGTATACTAAATAGCAAGCTATTCAACTCCAAACTGGGTGGGGCTTCTGCTAAAAGATGTGTCAGCACAGAAACACAGCAAAGAGGTATCTTTTTACCCCTTCCCTGGAACCTAGTGGTTAATCAACTGGAGCGAGTAGTAGGGTGATTGCCTATGCGGTTGACGTTGCTTACACCATATCAGATAAACACCTTAATAATATTAATAGACTCCTTTAGCCAAATATTAACAGATAAACCCGTTTGGCGAATCGCTGTGTATTGGGAGAAACTACCATAAAATTTATCTTTTCCAGGAAATATAAAATTCTTCCCTCGGTATCATTTTAGTTTTCTCCGATACAGCAAAACTTCTGGACCTAAGTTTTGACAGGAAACTAAACTGGAAGCCTATTATTTAAGAAGGAGTCTAGAAAGCTCTTTCAAAAAAGCCATTGCGAACAAATGGGGCCTTCAGCCTCACATTACCCACTGGCTACACCTTTCGGTTAAAAGACCGATACTCAAATACGGGGTGGTTAAACGGGCGTAGACAATGCAGTCAACTGCAACAAAACAAATTCCAAAGAATAGAATATCTGTGCTTGAGCGGAGACTTACGAACTACTTGCTCCGCTTCACTGAATTTTCTGATTCAGTTGACACCCCTCGGCAGACGAACTCTAAAGAGATCAATGGGATCTCTTACATCCGAAGTGGGTAACTGATTCCGGAATATCTGGCCACTTTGGTCAAGGGAATCATAAAAGGACATAGCCCTCTAGGTCGAGGGTTGTGCGTGGGTTTATCTTCCCGAGGTCTATGTTACAAAAAAAAAAAACCAAACCCTCAGGTATGAAAGGATCTACTGTTGACGACCCTGTAAAACGGAAACACGATAACGAGACTATGTTCTGAACATGAAATATTTTATACTTAAGCAGACCGCGTGCAGCCGAATAACTAGCGGAAGCCTTCGACTTCATCAGAACCAGATATCATCGTTATTCAGGAAGTACTGTGGATTGGATAGGATAAAAGAAAAACGAAAAACTGTGACGAATGCTAGAGCAGTTGCTACGGGGAAAACAAACAGAGTCGATATGGATGCGAGTTTGATGTAAGCAGCAGACGTAGGCAGATGGCATGAGCAATCAACTTATAATCAATTCGCCAACATTGGCCTGATACGCACTCATGCTCCCACAGGGGAAAAATACGACGCCAACAAAATTACTCGACATATAGTAAATTAGGAGCAATATCCAAAGTAGAGCGATAATATAGTTTTTTTTATTTCTAAAGCCAAAATAGAATGGGAGGATATTTTTGGTATCGCAGTCGAAAAGCTGCATGACACAAACAAACTAAAGCTAATTGATTTTCCTGCGGGGCAGAACATTACTATAGCTAGGACACGGTTTCCCTATTTTAATATCCACAAAGAGACATGGAGGTCATCTGATCACAAAACTGCCAACCAAATTGATCTTGCTGCGATTAACGTAAGACACTTCTCCAGTATTATATAAGTCAGAATTTTCCGACCCGCAAATATATACTCGGACAACTGTTTCGTTGTGTTCAAGGTACGCACAGATATCTAAGACACCACAACAACGACTAAATACTGTGAAAAGACTATACATTGTATGGCTGCAATCTCACAAAATGGACAGTCTTTGCCAATTGCGTATATCTCAATCGCCCTAAATGTCCTAGGAATCCAAAGTAAAATGCTGAAACGCAGTGGCATCGATGCCAAGAGGCCATTAGTAAGCCGCAACTCATGTCCTTTGTATCACACGATTACCTCCACGAAAGCCATGATGAAGAATGCAGTCAAGCACACGTACGGAAACAACTTGTTTCGGAAGCCGCCTAGAATCTTTATCTATCTATCCTATATCTATAGGAAAATGAATGAACATAGAAAGCGAACAATCGGAAAAAGAACCGATGCTGCTCCAGGAACAATGTTCGGAAGTTTTACTTAAAGTTAAAAAAAAACGTGTCAAAGCAACACTATTTGAACAGAGGCATGTAGATGTAGAAATGAATTTGGAGACATACTTCTGCTGACTGTTAAACAGCAAAGACGACCCAAATTCTGTTGATATATAGAATGAACAATGGATGAATGAACCTGAAGTGTGACAGTCAAATCCACCCATCCACGACAACAACTCTCCGAGTTATTTAATACAGCAGGTGATGACTTGGTATAGAGCCGTTTGCCCGATCCACAAGAAAGAAGACGTTATTAACTGCTACAACTATAGAGGCATAAGTCTGCTCAACATTGCGTATAAAATCTTATCGGCTATATTGTCCGAACGTCCGAAACGAAGTTAACAACTTGAAAAAAAGTTCGCAATCAACCACATCGCTGGAAAAAGTTCAAGAAGTCCAAATCGGTATCCAGTATCTTTTCATTGATTTTAAGGCTACAAATGATAGCATTTATAAGGTCGATCTTATATGTCAAGCCTATGTAAAGTCTATGTAATTTTGGCAGTCAGCGGGCTGTCAATGTTTCGCTACTATTGAAATAGATACTGCCAAAATGGGTTGAGTTAAGAATGAGGGGAAAACCAGGTATACCCCGTCAGGAAGAAGATAATATTCTGTTAAGTTGTTACATCTGTTGTTGACATTCCCTCTTAATCTTATCGTCATAGCTTGACAATTGCAAAAGTTGTGAGCCAAGAGTACATCTATCACTGTGTGTGTTGGCGATTTTTTACAATTTTAGAAAAGGATTTAAATTTGTAACAACGAACTTGTATTAAATTTTGAGTAAAATACGGATTTAATGGTACGCGAACGTTGGAAATGTTGGAAAAGTGTTTCGGCAACGATTCTCTAAAGGAAACGGTCGTTTACCAGTGGCACGAGCGGTTCGAAAGTAGTCGTGAGTCAATGCAAGTGGCAGACCATCGACATCGAAAACCGATGAAAACATTGATGAAGTAAAAGAAATGTTGGTCAATAACCGCAAATTAACCATCAGAGAGATAGCGGAGGACTTGAATATTGCCTATGGATACGTTTAAGACATGAGCCAATACCAAAAGAACCACGTTGTTTTCAGTCAAAAAAGAAGACAATTGTCACGGTTTTCATGGATTACAACGGTGTAGTGCATCATTAATTTTTGCCAGAAGGCCAGACAGTATACCGGGTGAGTTTTTTAAATTGAGGCATCCAAATTACTCGAAAAATACGCGATATCACGAAAAATGTTTCAGACAAAAGTCACAAGGTTCTGAAGGGGACATAAGATGGTGACCACGAGTTTGACCTTGAGCCCCATTTTCAAGGTCAAACGAACGTCACTTTTGATTTTTCAAATGATAATTCCTGATTTTCATTGCTCAGTCGTGGGGCACACGACTTTGTCTCAAAGGTCTTATTCATTCAGTGCTAGATACCACTGCACTGGCACGCCTAAATCATTAATCGTTTTCCAACCTTGTTAGGGTGTTAGAAGGTCGAGATTTGTTTTGAGGAACTCATTATTTACGCCCAACGTTTCCCAGACCAGATACGATCGCGCGCTTCCTTTTATCGGGTCATCCAACAATTCACAGGTGAAGAAAGTGTGCAACCAAAGAAAAGGAATCGGTCAGATAGAGTGGCTGTTGAGGACAATGAAATAGCAGTGTAAGCTGCCGTTGCACACGATCATCACATTAGCACTCGCCAAATAAGTCGTGAATCAGGAATTTCTCAAACGACTGTCTGTAAGATATTACATCGGCATAAATACCATCCTTATCATGTTTTAATGCATCAAGAACTTTCTAGTGAGGATTTTCGCAACCGGGTTTCCTTTTGTCAATGGGCACTTCAGCAAATTGAACGAGACCCCCTTTACTTCGCCAAGGTGTTATTCTCTGATGAGTCGACTTTCAATAATCATGGTACGGTCAAACGACATAATATGCATTACTGGGCTACTGAAAACCCTTTTTGGTTGCGACAAGTTGAACGCCAGCACCCTTGTTAATGTTTGGGCGGGAAATTATTGGCGATAAATTAATAGGTCCATATTTTATTGAAGGCAACTTGAGTGGCGAAAAGAATGCCACTCCAGTATTACTAGAAGAACTGCCATTGGAGTTGCGACAAACAATGTGGTTTCAACATGATGGTTGTCCATCCCATTATTTCCAAAAAGCTCGGGGCGTATTAAACGATGTTTACCATCAACGATAGATCGGACGAGGGGGTCCGAGGCAATGGCCTGCTAGATGATGTGATCTCACATCACTTGATTTCTTCTTGTGGGGCTTCTTAAAAAGTGAGGTTTACAGAAAAAAGCCAACAACATGTGAGAACATGAAAAGACAATTTCTGTTGGTTCATTTAGAGCGCGGATAGATGAGTGTATTGAAGTGAATGGTCACATTTTCGAACATTTTTTGAAATAGTGTCGGGAAATAAACGTCGAAATGGGAAGAATTCAATGATTCAACAGTGGGAGGAAAGGGGACCCACTCTAATTAATCACCCTGAAGGAAACAAAATACTGCTACATCCACGTGGTTGTTCCTGGGTTATGCTAAACGCAGTATGTAAAAACAAATGACAAGCCTACGAGCAATACGACTGAGCAATGAAAATCACGAATTATCATTTGAAAAATCAAATGTGACCTTCGTTTGACCATCTTATGTCCCCTTCAAAAGCTTGTGACTTTTGTCTGGAACATTTTTTGCCATATTTCGTGCTTTTCGAGTAATTTTGATGTCTTAAGTTTTATGGCGCCCTCTGACGGGGAAAGAACTCATTTTTGAAAAACTCGTGGTCACCAACATATGCCCCCTTCAGAACCGTGTGACTTTTGTCTGAAACATTTTTCGCGATATTGCGTATTTTTCGAGTAATTTGGATGTCTCAAGTTAAAAAACTCACCCTGTATAAAGAGTATTATTTGGGCGTTATGAGACGTTTGAAGCAATTCGGCAAAAGAGACCAAAATTGTGGGCAGAAAACTCAAGGATTTTGCACCATGATAACGCACCGTCGCTAGTGCATTCGTCGTTTTTTGACGAAAAATGCAAAAAATACCATCCAACAGCTATCGAATTCACCTGATTTGGCTCCCTGTGACTTCTTTCTGTTCAATCGAGTTAAAAAACCACTACGGGGAACGTGTTTCAGCAGCCGAGAGGAAGTAATGGAAAAATTACAGGAAGCACTGATGGGCATACTGAAAACCGAATATAAAAAATGTTTCGAGGATTAAATCAAGAATAAACCTGTATTTTTAATTTTCTGAATAAATTCCGGGAACTATATTACCTTATAGTTTGGCTTGCGTCGTGTAGATTGTATGGATACAAAAACGACATGATATGTAGCGAGCTCCTATATGTACATTTTGTGAATTGCAGATCGGTTTTCCAAAAACTTTGACTGAAGTCAAAGTCTAAGTCTAAGTCTAATTATGAATAGGGACCATATCCCTCACTTCAAACAGTATGAAATCGAGGGTGGTAAAAAAAAGTGAAATACTCACAATATTTTAGGAAGAGGTAGCCTGAATGTTGAGAAAGAGGAATCTCGTACGCACTTTCTATGCAACAGACCTACTTTAGCAAAGCACTCTGAGGTTTGAGATTTGATTAATTTCGTCGAATTTGAGAATTCTTACAGAATATCATAGAAATATCCATGGCAACTGATGTAAGAGCATCTCAAACGAAGACCACTCTAACCTAACCTAAGATTTAACTAATTGAATTTCAATTTAGTCTAAACTGTTCTTGTAAGGCTTTGTGGAGTAAATTTTTTTTTTTCGGTTTAAGCATTCTGTTAAGTCTCCTGTAGATTGTTTAAAGAGTGAAAGAAATTTATAATGCCAATAGCTGTGTTAACGTGGATAAAGAGTTGTATATTCAGGTCCAGAGCCGACCGAAGATTTTCGACAGCATTTAATTTTTCATGTAACATGTACACATACATATTTAGGAACATTCGTTGCTTGTTCAGTTATAGAGTGTCTTTTTACGTAGGAGATGGACAATAATTTAGACCCTATTTTTTGTAGAAATTAATAATTTATAAAAGCTAAACAAAACATTAAGTTTAATTTATTTGTTTTCTTTGTCTTATTTCTTTCGGAAGAATATAAAAAATAAATATTAAATCAAATAAATAAAAATGATAAATTCAAAAATAAATTAACTAACAGTCCTTAACACATTTTACAATATATATAGACAGAAATCTATTTACATAAAATCAACAACTTAATATATATTTTTTTAAATAGAGTCACACTTATTTTGCAAAACGGTGTATGTTTTTCAACAACTTAATATTATTACATTTATTTCTTAGTCAAAATCAGATACTTTTAAACTCTCTAGTTCACATAATTTTTTTCAGATTTTCTTGTCATCTGAAAAGTTTGAGAGAATTTTGATTATATCAACTAAGGAACGTCCAAAATTGACTAAATGAATTTCCGTGCTTCAACTAATTTATTGATATCGTGGAAAGCATTTATCATAGCTGGATTTTCAAAATCTTTGAACTCAGTGCACATGGAATAGGTATCTTCACATTGAATGCCATCTTGTCCATCTTTAGCCGCTTTCATGTATTTGAAGAATCTCAGAATTTCAGGATTGTCCACCGTGGGCTTTTTCAATTCATTGAGTTCCCTGAATCAAGAAAAATAAAATGCGTGTTAATGTATTGTAAAAATATTGTAATATAAGTTTAATTTATAATTTTGAAAACTCAAGACTCAACTTTATGATTTTTATGCGGAAAACCTCGAACTTATTTTCTATCCGACTCCACTGGTTAACAAAAGAGTCTTACACTTACTCACGGACCCGTGAAAAGTCTTTGTCAGAGACTCCACAGTCTTCCATGCTCTTCGGTTCCGGGCAAGCTGCCGTGCCGGCGTAAGACCAAGTACCCTTGCTTCCGCGACAGTTTGGTATTTAAAACGGAGGACTGAAGATTCCGATTCGAAGTTTATAGAAGTGTAATATATTCATAGTTTAGTTTAGCCGTCAAAGGGGAAAGCCGAAAAATGTCGAGTTGTTAAGTGTGCAAGTGCAAAATTGTTAAAGGCTCAAATAAAATAAAATGCAATGAAATCAGTAATTTCTTTCGTGCAGAGTGCGCAAGACTAAAACCGACAAACGTTGATTTTATGCTAAAGCACAAAAAAATATGGAATTGTTTGATCTGTGTTTCAAAAAGGCAGAAAGATTATCTTTGGCTTTGTCATAATCAATGGCAAATTGCGGAGCCACTGACAAGATTTCTCCGAGAGAAGTGTACAACAAAATCGTCAATTTGAAAAAAAAAAAATTATGTCTTCTACAGAGGCTAGGCTCATCGCAATAAACAACCGTCTTACTGCATTGGAGAAAACTGCAAAAATTAGGAATGAGTTAAAAAGGAGAACGAAAAATTTAAACTACAACTAGATGAATGCAAAGGAATTCGCAATGTCCCTAATGTCCCGATTACACCGCGGTCATTATTGTTAACATTGGGATCGGTCTGGAAATTGCTAAACAGGACTTTGATCTCTGCTAAAGAAAGGAATTAAGAGTGAACGGTAAATCTTCTGATTCAGAAGTACTGCTACTGAAGACAACGCGAACATGTACGAATGAAAACATACATAAATCTGTTTATGCAAATAAAAAACCAATCAAAGCTAATACCATCATACAATCTGCTAAAGGGAATATATAGGGTGATTCATGGTGAGGTTTGATTTTTAATAAGCTTTTTTGACAGATTACGCTTCACTCCTATCAAACTGCTTTATTATTTTTATTCAGCATCGTTTGGCAAGTTATCATGGATAGACTTATACCACAACAGCATCTCCAAATTGTTCAGCTGTATTACAAAAACCAGCGTTCTGTGCGCATAATCGACCTACTGAAACCACTATTGCCAACACTATTCGCAAATTTGAGTCCCAGTTTACATTAGTGGATAATACTCGACCGGTTAGACTACATCCAGCACGTAGTGAAGAGACTATATTAGCTGTAGCTGAGAGTGTACGCGAAGACCGTGATGAATCGATTCGTCGTCGTTCTCAGCAGCTTGGCTTGGCTGGATTTCGGCCTAAAAGCGTACAAAATTCAACTTGTGCAAGAATTGAAGCCAGGCGACTCGAATTTGCGTCCTATTTTCAATGAATGGGCTCTGGAAGAACTCAATTAAAGTCCGGTGTTTTCTCGTGAAATTTTGTTCAGCGATGAAGCTTATTTCTGGCTCAATGGATACGTTAATTGACAAAGTTGCCGTATTTGAGCTGATAAACAACTCGAAGAGTACCAAACAACGGTATGGTGTGGTTTATGGGCTGGTGAAATCATTGGTCCATATTTCTATAAAAGAGAGGCAAATCAGAATGTTACCGTCAATGGTTACCGTTATCGCGCCATGTTAACGGACTATGTGATTCCTGAAATTCAAGCACATGGTCTCGGTGAGCTCCGGTTTCAACAAGACGGCGCTTCGAACCATAAAGCGCGTGAAACAATGAACTTGTTGAGAAATCATTTTGGTGAGCACTTAATTTCACGTATTGTTACGGTAAATTGGCCGCCTAAATCGTGCGATATCACACCTTTGGAGTACTTTCTCTGAGGATGTGTAAATTCTCAGGCCTTCAGAAATAAGCCAGCTACGATTGATGCCTTAGAAGTCAACATTACTCGTGTTATCCGTGAGATACCAGTTGCTATGCTCGAACGAGTCGCCCAAAATTCGATCTTCAGAATAGACCACGTGAGACGTTATCATAGTCAATATTTACATAGCATTATTTTAAGAAATAAATGCCATAAATTTTCCTTTTAAACGATGAAAAAGTTTTAAGTTAACTTTCAAATTTATGTAGTTTATTTAACATTATAAATCGAACCTTACGATGAATCACTTATCTGGTGACTTAAAATATATTATTAAAGAAGCTAAAACAGCAAAAAAGGAACTTCTCTGGATACGATGTGGGAAAATATTGATGAGAGGATCAAAAGTAACTGAGGTCAAATACATCTAGAAGATCTTAAACATTTATAAATACGTGTTTAAATCTTTGTTATAATGTTGTGTAACGAAAATGACTTTTATGATCCAAGTAGTGCTCATGATTATATGTAATGAAACTTATGTTAGTACTAGTTTATGTAATTCAGACAGGGATTTCACAATTGTTCATCAAAATATAAGAAGCATGTGAAGGAATTTTCATAATTTTTGTCCCCACTTACATAATTGCTTTTCGACCATGCCTCAAATCATTGTTTTAACCGTAATCTGGGTATTTAATAATGAAGTATCTAACTTTTCTATTCCGGGTTACAATGTCTATGCAAATTGTAATGAAACTTATTCATCTGGTGGCACAGTTAAAAGTGAAGATTGTGTAACAATAAAATCGAATCTAGGTAAGTACTTGCTTATGACTTTTATTTGTGTATATATGCAGTTTGTCCCGAGTCATATTTTTCTTAAAGATTTGGAAAGTATATTGTGCTCTATCAAGCAGGAATGTTTACCTGATAGGCGACATAAATATTAATATATTTAACTTACCTAAAGAATGTGATGAATATGGTATATGCTGCTCTTATCCTCACTAGGTTTTCAAGCCCTTATAAATTTACCAACAAGAGTAGATGAAAAATCAAAATCGTGCATCGACCATGTATTTCTTAAGTCCAATGTTTTAACCAATGTACAACCATATATTTTGGAACTTAATATTACTGACCACTACTCAATATTTAAAAATGTCTCTAGAAATGACTGTTGTGGCAATAGCTCTACACACACTGCAGATATTGGTACGACAAATACGTCTAAAATAAATTATTTTTAATTAATCCATTGTCTGCATTAAGAAAATTGGGATTCTGTTTATAGACCGAAAAATCCCTCTATCGCCCTTTAATTTTTTTAAACTTAAGCAATACATTCGATACATCGACCTATAATTAAGTAGGAATACAAAGATTTGCGGTATATATTTTAATTCGTGCGGATTTTTTTTCAAAATTTGAACGTTTATTTAAGAAAAATATGTACAATAGTATTATTCAAAGTATTGCCCATCTGAAGCTATGACTTTTTCCTATCTTTCTGGCAATTTGTGGATCCCATCCCAAAAGAACTGCGCCGGCTTGGCAGCCAAGAATGAGTCAAGCCAATTTTTGATGTTCTGCTCTGATGTGAACCGTATTTCAGGGAGGGCGTTCTGCATCGACCGGAACAAATGGAAGTCAGAAAGGGCAAGGTCTGTGCTATAAGCGGGTGGGGTAAGACTTCCCATCCACTGTTTTCCAAATAGTTCTTAACCGGAATAGCAACGTTTGGCCGAGCGTTTTCATGATGGAAAATTATTGCCACGTGTATGGTCGCATATTCCGGGCGTTTTTCGGCTACTGCTTTCTTTAAACGGATTAATTGTGTTCGGTAACGTTGTCCATTGATGGTTTCACCCGGTTTTAGCAGCTCATAATACAGCACACCCATCTGATCCCACCAAATACAGAGCATTACCTTCGCACCATGGATATCCGGCTTTGCCGTTGAATTGGCTGGATGGCCGGGTTTCACATATGATGTTTTGCGCTTGGGGTTGTCAGTATGGATCCATTTTTCATCACCAGTAAAAATCCGATGCAAAAATGACCTCCTTTTGTGGCGTTCCAGAAGCATTTCGGACATGCAAAACCGCTTTTCGACGTCTCTCGGCTTGAGTTCAAGTTGGAACCCAATTTCCTTGCTTTTGAATATATCCATCTGCTTTTAAGCGTTTTGAAATAGCTGTTTGAGTGACACCCAAAGATTCTGCGAGCTCTTCTTGTATTTGTCAACAATCTTCATAGAGTAATGCTTCCAGTTCTTCATCTTCAAACTTTTTTGGCTGCCCATGGACGTTCATCGTCTTCCAAGCCAAAATCAACACTTTTAAATCGTGCAAACCACTTTTGGTACGTTCGCTCAGCTAGCGCATGTTCACCATAAACTATCACAAAAATACTATGACTTTCGGCAGCAGTTTTCTTCATATTAAAGTAATGAAGAAGAACTCCCCGCAAAAACGCTTTTTTAGGCACAAAGTTCGACATATTTGAGTGAAAAAAAATTATTGTTGTTTACGCTTCAAATGAATGACATATACTGAAATGACTTACAATGACAGTAGCTTTCCAACGCATGTTCCAATGGAATAATAATAATGGAATAATACAAGTTACTCCATCTCTTAGCAAACCGCACGTTAAGTTATAAACCCAATATTTAGGTCTGAAAATAGTGCAGATGGTTGTTCTCGTTCAAAACGTCAAGGGCACAGTTCACTTGACAGACCGGCAGGAAAAATATTACGAACTACGGATCCATCTTTTGAACATGTATTGAATGACCTATTGTTTGGTTCGGATGAGTCAAATTATGAGCAGTATACCGAAAAGGTTTCGACATCTGAGTCGGAACTGTTACACCAACATGAAAATGATGAGAATCAAGATTCAATTGAGTGCGAGGATCTCGAGCAAAACGTTGATAGTGACAAATCAAAGTTAACACCTTTGTCGGACTTACCATCTATCTCCTATTACGGAAAAAATGGGCAAAACAGCCCCCTTCTTCCAGGGTTCGTGTACCTCAACAAAGTATTATTTCTCATTCTGTTTCTTCGAAGTTGACGGCTGGCGATGAAAAAGATCCCTTTTCCATATTGAAAAAGCTTTTCGACGATGAAATGCTCCAACATATTTTGACGTGAAAAAATGGAAAAATATCTTGTCACAGAAAGAAATTTAGACGTGACGATAAAAGAGTTGGACATTATTGAATTGGAAGCTTTTATCGGGTTCTTGTTTTACTTAGCTGTATTGAAGTCAAACAATGAGGAGACAAGTTACTTATTCGCTTTGGATGGTACAAGATGTGAAATATATAAATGCTGCATGTCAGAAACAAGATTTCTTGTAGTGTTGTTATGACTTCGCTTTGACAATCCAAATGACTGCAATGAGAGAAAAAGACTTGAAGATCTGGCAGCCATATCCAAAATTTTCAACAAATTTGTAGGTAATACCCAAAAATTATATGAATGTGGTGAATGTGTCATAGTGGACGAAATGCTAGTCAAGTTTTGAGGAAGAAGTCATATGATTTCCTACATGCCAACAAAACTAGGAAAATATGAAATGGTGATATGAGCACTGTGTGATGCTGACAGCTTTTATTTTTACAATGGCTATGTTTACTCTGGAAAAAAACTCTTATGGTGCAGGATTGATAACACAAGAACAAACATTTCTAGTCCCAACGCAGTGCGTCCTCCGACTGACGAAATCCATTCCAGGAAGCAACCGTAATTGACTGCTGATAACTGGTTTTCATCAATTCAACTCGTTGATGGGCTATCAAAAAGGAAGCTGACATATGTTAGCACAGTAAAAAGAAAGAGAGCTACTAATTGAATTTTAACCAGTCAAGTGGCGAAAAGTTAATTCTGCCTTATTTGGTTTTACAAGGAACAAAACTTTATGTTCCTATGTGCCAAAGAAGAACAGAGCTGTGTTGATGAGACAGATAAGAAATGTTTAATTTACTCAAGTAGCCGCCGCACACAGAGATGACCTATGGTGTTATTTTATCGAATTCTGGATTTGAGTAGAATGAACGCATTTACACTTTATAACATGCATCAGTCAAAGAATGTTGACAGAGAAGTTATCCTCAAAAAATTGACACACTACTTCACTTGTAGTGCCTCATATGCAACGACGTGTTATAAGCATAAATTTGTCTAGAGAACTCAGGTCTACAAAGATATGGTTACAACAGATCTCCAATTACCAGTTTTTATTTCAGTAACCAGAAGAGGATGTAGACTTTGTCCGCTCAAAAAAACATCGGATGACCTTCCATATTTGTGTTGGCTGCAACAAGCCAGTGTGTCTACGGTATTCGCGTCCTTTGTGTGAGGACTGCCAATAATTTCTTAGCACAAGTCGGTTGTGATTTTTTTATTTTTTTGTTAACGGAAATTGACATTATTTTTTTTTGTTTTTGTTTGTTATATATTAGATTATTAAGAAAAAAGGATGATTTAGTAAATATTTAAGTTCTTGAACAAATCTACTGTTAAAATAACTATTCTTTCATTTGATCTAGTTATAATTTGAGAGAAATTCGGAATAGTTTTCATAATTATATATGCACTCTTATATAGGAGCCTGAGAGGCTAGATGTCCAAGGTAGTGTCTTAAAAATAAGATGTCCATACTTAAAGGTTAATCATCTTTCGACGAAAGACTGAGAAATTTCAGAAGTAGGAACATCTAAAAAAGACGTTGGACTAGTTTTTTGTCTGAGTGCTCTGTTAAGATATGGTTAAGGACTCTATGCTGAAAAAGATGGAATGGAAGTATTAATAAAACATCGGAGATTTTGAACATATTAGAGGCTGATGCCTGAATTCTATTATGGAGCAAAATATGCATTTTAGTTCCGATGCTCTGAACACCCAACAAAGCTGAAATCACTGGATACTTTGTTAATGGATTACTACAGATCTGCGACAAACTACGTACATCGTAAAAATATAGTTAAAATCGGTGGACTAAAAACCGGTTAATTAAAAAAAAAAAAAGCAAAAAAACATTCTTAAGAACCCTTTAAAACTCTCATTGCAAACCTTAAAGTATCAAGATTTAATAGTAATTCAGTTCTGTCATACAAAAACTAAGCAGCTCTCATACAGTAAGTCTTCAGGCAAGAATTTCAATCTTTCAAAGATGATTACACCCATAAAAGTATACTCTCTGCTGTGGTCAATCCCGTTCCTTAATTTTCTAAGAATTGGACTACAGCTCGCGTAATTCTCCATGACCAACATTACCAGACAATGATCAGCGAAAACGAGTCTGTTTCGAGAGCGTAGACAATATACGGCTCCAGCAAAATGTTCATAAAATAATTCACATGCTGACAACTCGATTCAATCTTTGCATAATATCGTGAAAAGGACCAGTGGATTGCGATTTATATTGCAATCTATTCCAGTCTTAGAATCTAAAATTGAACGCCCTATTGATTCGATAGAGTCACAGATATTCGTAATATTGGTCCAAGTTAGAAAAACAGGATACGATTAGTTAAAATCAAACGGGGAAGAGATATGCTTGCAATCGTGTTTAAAACAAAATGAATAAATAAGTATGAACCCTACCTTTTATACTAAACGAAGGCTTCTAATTTGTATTCAATATACAAATTTTCAGAGTTATCTACGACTCTGAAAAACATACCCTTTACGTATAACACATAAATTTTCGACTGGGTGTAGGTGGCTTTACCCATTTTTACATCGGTTTGAGTATTGCGTCTGTCCGGTATGCGCTTTTGGCCACAGAAAGTGAAAAGTAAGAAATACGTATTCGTATTCACAGATTTGGAAATAAACCTCACCGTCTATAGATAAAAAACAGAACACTTACTGAACGTAAAACAGATCATTGCTTTTTACAGGGGATATGCTCCTGCATGCACTTTTGATCTGATTCTATATGTTTGCTCGTTATTTACCTCTTTCTTTGTCCGTCTCTACTGTACACCCTGACTGACTCGAACTGCAACCAACTTAAGACAGGTTGACACATGACAAATAAGTTTATTATTTACAAGCCTTTTAAACGATTTGCGTCTCAGTTATGTTGAAAAATTTTTATCCGCGATGGAATTCAAACGTGGTAGTATGTTTGCTTTATATTTGGCTGGAAAACGACGAGTAGCTATCGTTAAAGCCCTTCAGCACCTCAACGTGAATAAATCATTTGTGTCTGCAAAACGCCATGGAGGTGGTCATAAAAAAAAACAGCAAAATCGGCAGAAATGGTTCGGAAAGTGAAGGCTCGAATTGAGCGAAATACTCGTCGAAGTGTAAAAAAATTGGTTCGTGAGCTCAATTGGAACGGATGCAACACAAACTGAAGTTAGAGTCAAAAGAGTAGAGCGAAGGAGTTGTATTTTTGGACCGTGGCGTCAAAATTAATGCGATTGTATATCGTGAAACTGTCTCAGAGCCAGTATTGAAGCCTTGGGCAAACAATCAATTCGGTCGGAGACTGTGGACATTTCAACAAGACTCGGCATCGTCTCACAAAGCGCGCGTCAACCAAAATTGGTTAAAAAACAATGTTCCACACTTCATTTCTTTTACACAATGGATTGCAAATTCTCCGGATGCAAATCCGTTGGATTTCTCTGTCTGGGATTTTTTGAAGGCGAAGGTCGGCACTAAAAAATACCATAGTTTGGACTACCTCAAACAAGCACTTCGCCAGAATTGGGCCAAAATACCGCAGAGCCACTTGCGTGCAGTGTGCGATGTTTTCTTCGGTTGTTTCAAGGCCATTATTTGCACCAAAGGTGAACATATTAAAAACTACTGCTTAAATTTGAAAATTGATGTATTTTCCAACATTTTTTGCTTTGGCATAATAAAGTTTATCAAAAATTAAAAAAATTATAGCATTTTAAAAAGTTGCAGTTCGAGTCAGTCACCATAAAATCTTGATCAAAAAGTTCCCGGTGGCGTCACTGTGAGGCTCTTCCATTGTTTCCATTTAAGTTCTGCTTTTTTTTGTTATATATATTATATTCCTTCTAAATCTGAACATCATAGCCTGACATTTGCAAAAGTTACGTAGCCTAGAGTACATCTATCGTATTTATGTTGGCGATTTTTTTACAATTTTAGAAATGGATTTAAATTTGTAACAACGAACTTGTATTAAATTTTGCGTAAAAAACGGATTTAATGATGCACGAACGTTGGAAATATTGGAAAAGTGTTTCGGCAACGATTTACCAGTGGCACGAGCGGTTCAAAAGTTGTCGCGAGACAATCGAAGGTGATGAACGCAGTGACAGACTATCGCCATCGAAAACCGACGAAAATATTGATGAAGTTAGAGAAATATTGGTCAATAACCATAAATTAACCATCAGAGAGATAGCGGAGGACTTAAACATTGTCTAAGGATCCGTATAAAACATTTTGGTTAATAATTTGGGTTTCCGCGGTGTAGCAGCAAAGTTGGTACCAGGAGACCTCAATTTCATGCAAAAAAGGGACCGTGTTGACATCGCAAAAGAAGTAATTTGCGAGGCTGAATCCGATCCCACATTCATTAAAAGGATCCAGACATCAGGCAAGTGAATGGCGTTCGCCAAATGAGAAGAGACAAAAAAAAAAACACATCGTTTTCAGTCAAAAAAGAATGCAATGCTCACGGCTTACATGGACTACAACATGTGCATCATGAGTTTTTGCCAGAAGGCCAGACAGTAAACAAAGATTATTATTTGGGCGTTATGAGACATTTGCGTAAAGCAATTCGCCAAAAGAGACCAGAAATGTGGGCAGAAAACTCATGGACTTTGCATTATGATAACGCACCGTTACACAATGCCATCATTATTGGTAATTTTTGACGAAAAATCCAACAAATACCATCCAACAGCCACCGAATTCACCTGATTTGGCTCCCTGTGTTTTCTTTCTGTTTAATCGTGCTACGGGGCACGCGTTTCAGCATCCGAGAGGAAGTAATGAAAAATTCGCAGGAAGCATTGATGGACATACCGAAAACCGAATATAAAAAATTTTTTGAGGATTGAATCAAGAGCTGGCATAAGTGTGTTGCAGTCGATGGGGATTACTTTAAAGGAGACTAAAGATTTAGATGAATAAACTTGTATTTTTAAGTTTCTGAATAAATTCCGAGAACTCAAAGTGGCATGTCGTAGTAAAATTTTTCGTATATTGATTTATAACTCACAGTTGGAAAAAACAAAGAGCCAGGGACATCAAAGTTTGCCATTAGTAAAATTTAAGGATATCAAATGCAAAAACATACCGAACCTACTCGAATTACTTTAATGTGTGCATACAAAACTTTTTCTTTTTTTCATACTCTCTTTTAAGAAATTCTATTATACTACGAATCTGGTGTGGGCCGACGTTATTTTGATTCGATCCGGGGTTGAACATTATGTTACACAAATAGGAAATTACTTTCAACAAGCATTAGTGTCAACATTGATACTTCATTCAATGTAATTCTTGTTTGTAGTTAATTTATAAATAGTTCAAGTGGAAGTATTTCAGTAACACATGATACTCATACTTTCAAACAGACAACGTGTAATATTCTACAACTCCATATAAGCTAGGACGGTTAAAGTACTCGTATGAAGTATTCAGTAATTGACAAACTTAAGGCTGAGAAAATCAGCTGGTTTTGCCATGTTTAACGAAGGTCATCGTAAAATCAGTCCAAAAAGAATTTGAGGCTCAAGTTGCATCCGAGATTTGAAGAAGAGGTACTATAAAGGTAGTAGCAGCAAGTGTATTGCACGGTAGATATTTTCAACGTAAAAAGAAAACACTGCGACGATAAACGTTTTAAAGAGCACTATAGAGAACTCTGCTGTAGCAATTGGTTAGAGTTACCTTTCAAACGATTTATAAGGTGTTTTGTTATTGTTTGTATAGGTTTTTCTAATAACGACTTGAGAATTTTGTTTTTAAATAAAAAGCAAACCATTTGAGATATTTCAAAAACCTTATTATTGGCTTGAAGTACAATCAAAACATTTATGAATTAAATCGACTTCGTTCATATGGCCACTGCGGGCACGTTTGCAGCGGTCGATTCGTTGGACCCAATTTTTAACGACTCGGCCACACATTTCGGCCGAAACAACCGCTATTTCGCGTTGAATTTGGCTCTGAGCTCTTCCAACGTCGTCGGCGTGTTGGCATAAACCAATGACTTTACGTAGCCCCACAAAAAATAGTCAAGCGGCGTTAAATCGCACGAACGAGGCGTCCAATCGACTGGCCCATGTCTTGAAATAACACACTCACCATGCTTACTTTTCAATATATCGATTAGAGCGTGTGCTGTGTGGCTTGTGGCACCATCCTGTTGAAACCACATGTCGTCCAAGTCCATATCTTCCAATTCGGGCCAAAAATAATCGGTGATCATAGCGCGATAACGCTGACCATTCACAGTAACGTGACGATCTTTATCGTCGACAAAAAAATATGGCCCAATAACGCCGCCGGCATGCAAACCGCACCAAAAAGTTATTTTTTGTGGATGAAGTGGTGATTCATGAAGCACATGTGGGTTTTCACCCGACCAATAAGGCATATTTTGCTTATTAACGAACCCATTGAGCCAAAAATGAGCTTCGTCACTGAAGATGATTTTGCGATGAAATTCATCATCTTGGCGCATCTTCTCCAGAACCCGATCGGAGAACGTACGTAGCTTCAAATGGTCCATCGGCTTCAATTCTTGAGTCAGATTGATCTTGTATGGGTATAAACCAAGATCCTTACGCAAAATACGCCATAATGTGGTCTGAGCGATGCTCAATTGTTGAGAACGCCGTGGAATTGACTGATTTGGATCGTTTGCTACGGACGTCTGAACGGCAACGATATTTTCGACATTTCGACCAACCCGTTGTCTCACTGACACGACAACATCACACAACGAATATGTAGACTCAAATTTTTGCACTAAACTTGTTACTTCCTGTCTACTAGGGCGAGAATTACGACCGAAAATTGGAGTATGCATTACTTTCCGATGATATTAGTTTCATTTGCATAATTTTCGCTGACATACGCTGTCATACGCGGCCCCCACATTCGACAAATACTTAATGCGTTTCGACTTGGAATTTAAGAGTCATTTACTTCATGCTTTTCATCATCTCCGGCTGCTCAGTGGCTCACGTACCGATTTCTTTTCGTTCATTTACATTTCTGAAACTCAAAATTTCTTATCTAGATTTGCCAGTAATGACAAATACAATATACATCCAGGTTGCAACTGTTTGTCATGTTTTTATTCTTTTTACACTCGACACTTGGAGGGCGGTCAGATTTCCTATATCCCTACGAGATGTTTGGTGCTTTGTTAAGGGACCCAACATTTGAATACATTTTTTTAATTACAAATACCATCTTCGTTACCATACATAAAGCTGTATTTTTTTACATTACTCAGGAGTTAACCCGAAGAGAAGCCCAAACCACAGCCAGGAAAGCTAGGAGTGATTACACCCTTTCTACGTCGTCCTGCAATAAACGACATCCTCACAAGTGGCAACATAGTCATTCCAGTGCGAGGAAAATATCTTCCAATTATTAGCAAAATGGAAAACACAAAATGGTTTAGGTATAAATCCATCAAAAACTGAACTAGTGTTCTTCACAAGAAAAAGAAAGTTAGAAACATTTAACCGTAATAGAATCAACGGTGTTAGGGTACAGATTTTATCTGTAAAATTGGAAAGGAACTAAAAAATCATTAGAAGCATCCTACACATGCCAAAGAAACTTTGGTAAACATTGTGAACCAGAGCCATGAAAAGTACATTGGATGTTTATGGCTATATCCAATTTTGAAAAAAAAAAAAAACTTAACACGTGCTTCGGCATTTTAAGAACATTAATACCTTTGATTGTAAAGTTCTTAAAAAAAAGACCCATTCTTACCTATGGTACGTTGGTATGATGGAAGGACGTGGTAAAGACTAGTTGTCTTAAAACACTCAGTCAAGTTAAAAGACTAGTGTGTGTCGCCGTAACAGGACCGTTAGGGTTTACTCCTCAAACTCCACTACTCAACTTCCTTTAGACGAATTTCTTAAATGCACGACTCCCAAAAACTTAATCAGACTAAAGAAATCAGGTCTATATACTCATAGGCCTGCCGCCAATAATGGAAAGCTACTGGAGCTGGAGTCTACTGTGTCCGGGACACTGCAGTATTTTTCAGGCATCAATATTTGCGAATAGTCAAGCAGCCATAAAAGCTTTAGCAATTAATTCCACGCAATCAATAGAGATACAAAAGTGTCATCAAACTCTAAATAGGGTCTGCGAATCCAAACAAAAGTTAAAGCGAATGAAAATCGGTTGAGTCAATAAAAGAGAAGTACATTCAACGACATGGATACACCAATTGAAACCCTTAAAATTAAAACGGAACCTTTAGCCACAAAACGATTCAATAAAGCATAGATTTGCAGGAGTGACTATATTATCGTACACTCCCTTTGGCCAAATCTAGACCTCGGGAGAAAAAGTACCCTCATCGGACTTAACAAAGGAAGACATCCGTATCGCTAACCTACCACTGCCTCATTAGCGAAATAGGAACCTTTTCTCAAGATTATTGCAGAAGCTGTGGGAAAGATGAGGAAATAGAGGCTATCACAGTTAGTTTGCGACTGCCTTAATTTTCAAATACACCGTGACAAACACCTGGGTACAGACTTATTGAGGACTTCGACACAATTGATAGATCTCCTCAGCTTTGTTAAAAGGCTTAGCTGATTCAGTTTTTTCCGTTTTTTTTTTTTTTTTTTTTTTTTTTTGGGAAAAAAATACGTAATTTTCTAGGGAAATTATTTATTTTATTCAAAATATTGGCCATCGGCTTCTACACAGTTTGTCCATCCCTCAGGTAATTTATGAATAGCATGCCAGAAAAACTGTTTGCCTTTTGCGGCAAACCAATCGTCCAGCCATTTTCCAACTTCCTTGAAATCGCTGAAGCGCTGCTCACCGAGCGCGTGTCCCATTGATGTGAAGAGGTGACAGTCAGATGGCGCCAAGTCTGGGGAGTACGGCGGGTGCAGAAATATATCCCATCCAAGCGATTTCAAGGTATCTTTCCCATGTCTTCTGGCCCAGTCCGGTAGTCTTTCGATTTATGTGTGGTTGAAATTAATCATTTGTTGTTGTGAATTAACGCTTTCACCGAGCTTCAAGAGCTCATCATACACAATACCGCTCTGGTCCCACCAGATGCAGAGAATGGTCTTCTTGCCGAAGCGATTTAGCCTTATTGATGAAGGACCGGCTTCGCCAGGTGAAAGCTACAAATTTTCCACTTTGGAAATCCATTTTTCGTCACCCGTCACAGTTCGACGAAAAAATGATTTCCTTCCATGGCGTTGAAGCAGCATTTTACAAGTGACTTTGCGATTTTACATTTGACGTTCATTCGTGTGGTATCCATTTACCGATCTTCCCCATTGCTGGTAAACGTCTGCTGATTGTTTTTTGTGACACATGTAATACTTCTGCTAATTGGCGTTGAGTTTGAGTCTTCGCATTTTTGTGGTTTACCAGAGCGCTCACTGTCGTTCATAATGAAATCAAGCCGAAACCATGTCTTACATGTTCTAATTGATGGAGCGTGTTCACTCTACCAGAAAACGATGACTTAAAACTTTTTCTTTTGATTAAATAAGAAAAGAAATGCGTGCCGGAAATGTTCTTTTTCAGGAACAAAACTCGACATGATCACTGAACGATAAAACAAAGATGCTAGTTTTTGGCGGACTCTTTCATTGTGAGGGTTTTTTTAGTAAATGTCAGAAGAACAATGAGGTATGTGTTAAATTAATACGCTGCGTACTTTTCGCTGGCGCCATCTCTTAGTCAAACCGGAAAAAATGTTTGCATACATCTGGTATAATATGGAACATGGAACCACAATAGACCAATAAGCCTTAGTGTATGGTATGTTTGTCCCCTAGACACTTGCACGACCCTTGTTGCCTAACTTAACCTAACCCCAAACTTCCAGATCTAAGTTCTTAATGGCATTCTCTGGGTACAAGAGACAAGCTACACCGGAATCAGTGACCGCATACAAGCTTTTGAGTGATGCCGTTGGGCCAATTCGAGTACATCAGAAACCTTGACATTTGGTCACGAATTCCTCTGTGGAGTTTTTTCGCTCTTACGTTATCCAAAGCTAAGTCCTGGCTGCATATACAGGAGCTTTTACATACAGTTAACACAGCAAAACTTAAAATTGAAAACCTTGATCTACTTCTTCTATCCATATTTAAGGCAGTATTTTCATGTTACCAGGCAATCATAAATCCCAACAATATAAGAATACGCAAGTCCTAGCTGAAAATCACGTCTTCTTGGAAGTGGCACATTTCAGAGGAACTTCCACTCACACAACTTGTTTCTCAAATTATGCCAATGAATTGTCCCCTCAACTTTATCCCCAATGCCTTGTATATCCAAGATTTAAATGTTCCTCAGTCAGTCCTCATCTATAATTTAGCTGTTTAACACCATGATAAAAACGATTTCATTTTAAAAATAAATTATCTACCCAAATTACGGTCACGCGGCCGAGAATGGTAAAGAAAATCGAGGCACAACTCCAACCGCGTCGATTTAGAACCAGATGGCAAATTGACCACAGTTGCTCGAATTCCGCATTTTATCAGCAAATGAAGTAGTTTGCATATTTAAATAAAACCGTAATTACTCCAATTATAGATTTTCAAAATTCTATTTAACATTTAACGATTTAACCATTTTCAAATTTCTGATTTATGCTTGAGTTATTTTCTTGAAAACTTTTACATTCTAACGATGGTCGTATCGAGTTTTGATAAGTTATCTTAATTTCCCTAATTATTCTATCCTACTACTATCTGCAAGAGCATACATTATGAGGATTATCCGAAGTTAATCTGGTAATCTGCGTACATCGATTGGAAACCATTAAACCGTATCCCTCTTATCTCTAATTATCTCAACACTAACATTGTTGCAGGAATTATTTTTCGCATAGATACTCGTACATAACTTATCTCCCTCTGCCTTTTGGAATTGACTTCCCAACTCTATTGTCATACGCCCATTAACCACATATAATGGCCCAAAAAGACTCGTTTGACTTCAACAAAATAAATTTCTACATTCTGTCGCCACATCTGTGGATCTTAACGACGTTTACAAATGTCTTTGTTATTTTTAAGCCCACATGTGATAAAAAAAACAGCATTAAACCCGACAAACACTTAGAAAATACAACAACTTACCTACTCAACTGTGCCGATACTAAATTACTGTAAGGAGCATACTTCGATGGGTTAGCATACATCAAACAAATAATTTTTTCTCTACAATTCTCATCGTTTGATTTCAGTCCTAGTTGCTGAAATACCGAATCCAAACGAGATAACAGCGGGCTGTAGAACGGATCGTAATTAGATAGCAACAATGACGACGAAGGCAGCTTTTTAAAGACGTCATAGCCAAGAGATGTTTCCAAATTCATGTTGGCATTTTTATATCCATCATAACCAAGGGAATTCATGTAATTATCCCTTTGATCTGTCATCCCAAATCTGGATAGTGCATTGTCGTTGATTGCAGCTGCGTCAAAGAGCTGAGTGGTAAAGTGATTCGTGGACGCCTCTGAAATTGACAAAAAGTAAGATGACATTTATAAAATGTTCTTTAGGAGTACCTACCTGGTTGGTTGTAGGCATAGCCGCCATTCATCATGGTGAATTTGCTGTCATCTTCAAAGTTATCCTTGAAGTTCAAATCACTAATAGTCTCCGATGGTCGATTGAAACCGGCTGATGATATGGAACCTGAAGAGGAAGAAATGGGGTGAACTTAATGTAAATGTAGACAAGACGTTTGTTCAAAAAGAAAGAAGAAATATTCTTTTTATTTAAATTCACTGTTGCCATGTTACACTTGGTTTTGATGTAAAGCGTCTAGACGGCGGTGAGCATGTTTCAAGAAATTCGCCAGAGTTTTTTTTGCAAAAAAAAAGACCAAAGACCAAAAAAAAAAAAAAAAAATTAACAAGGAGTTTGAAATCATAGGACAGCCAAAGTTTTGTAAAGTAGACTCAAGAGTTCATGAGTTTTTTCTGAGCTTATTTAAGAATAAAAATCCTCTGTCTCCTCCCAGAAATGTTTCTTTTCGAGCATATGCCGAACAATATGTTCCAACACATCCAGTGCTCTGAGAAGTGAGCAAAAGAACACTGGTGGCCTAAACTGTAGCTTACGCATGCAGAAGAGTTTCCATTTCAGAGAGAGTTCTGATGAATGAAATATTCGTATTTCATAAAATAACTAACATATTTATGGCGCAATAGTCCGGTGTAAACTTGGGACTTAATCAATTAATTTCTCCAGTTTTCGTGGATTCCAATCAACTGCTCTTGTTGAAATCCCCTTCCGCTTTTCTAAGCCTTATCTATCGCAGTATTCGTCTGAACAGGAACTGAACACATTTCGGGCTGGTGCTTTAATTTTCACTCACTCCAGATACATATTTAAGCAATCTCAAGAAACGGATGTGCACCTTCCTGATCAGTTTTATGTCGCTGTATAACTCGTACTTGGTACCTGAAGCTCATGAATGAAAAACGGACCACAAACCACTCAAAGTTTATGCGTTCATTACGAAAAATAATATCTTCATCAGACCCGCCCTAAATATCGTCATGTACCAGGGACAAAAATGTACATATGTATATCCTCTTCCTAAGCCGAATTTGCTCTGTCTTTTGGAAAATTATGCAAACGAATATGCTCAGCGCACCACCTTGGCTTAGCATCAAAGATCTCGGAGCAGCGAACGTTTTCCATCGTCATACTGCACAATCCGACGAGTGTGGCAGGGATACCAACCCTACACGGGGCTCTACATAGCTCGTCTCTGTGGCGTAAAATATGACCTAGCCTAAATCCGCATCGATCGTAGCCAATGATTTTATGCGTTCACGCAATACGGCAACAAGATCTTATGCACATCTGTAGTTGGCGCAATTATGGTAAGAGGGTCATCTTTCTTGTAAGTCCGGCAACTGATGCTGAGGTTCTACTACAATATATTCATCAGTTTGTGTATGCTCCTTATGAAAACACCTTCCGCTGCTTTAAATAGTTCGGTAACTTTGTAAGAATTAAGTTTAGATATTTTTATCTGTACAATTACGTCATAGATGTACGAAACTCGGCCTTAGCCAATTGGCCTCTTCAGTTAGCGTGGACTCTGGGTAATGCTCCCAATTGCGTATTTTAAATGAGCAGATATCACTAGTGCATTCGCAAGTATTGGAACACAAGCGGCAAAAATGGGTTTAATCGGGAATGAGGGCAACATTTAGTATATGATATGCTGTCAGTAAGAAGGGACACGCAACATAGACATTCAGACAGAATATCACAATAGACAGCAATAAATTTGAGGTAGTCAATCTTTTTTTTTCTTTGTTTTTTATATTTTACGTCCGAAAGTGGTCTTGAGGGTACACTGATGAGCATTCATAGCAAGAAAGGTGGTGCGGTTGAATGTTTGAAGGAAAGGAATTCTAATGCCTTATGCATTAAATTGATGTCAGATCAGAGGGAGTAAAATAGTTCTTACATCGCTTGATTAAACTTAGACATTCCGCAGCATTTTTGACGACATTGAATGTATGGTCATTCCAACATAAGTTGTTATTGACAGACATACCGAGAATGGTGTGTTTGGGATTTAAATTTCGCTTTATTGACAGCAAACAGCACTAAGTTTTTGAAGCATTAAATTCCACTCTGTTGATAGTTCTCCAATTGGTTATGTTGCTTAAATCGTTCTACGTTCGAAGAGCAGGGACATGAGTCCAGGAACGAATATAAATGCAGAGATCATAAATGAAAATTAAAAAGAATGTCGGAGATAGAACAGAGCCCTGGCTTACACCAACATTTATTTTGTGAATATTAGGTTTCATTTAGAAATATCAAGTGCAGCTATCTTGCTTTCGCTAGATTGATGTACGAGGTGTGTTCAGAAATTAACGGGAATTTTATTTTTTTTTGGAAAAATATATTTATTTATTCGTTTACATTAATGTTGCCGGCTTCAAAACAGTCCCCATTACATACCATATTATGCACTTTTGCCAGCGCTTCTTTCAATCCCCGAAACACTTCTTAAACTCGATCTTTGGGATAGCTTTGAGCTCTTAAAGCGATATTATTTTTACTTGCTCAATCGTTGAAAATCTCCGTCCTTTTATAGGTCTCTTCAGTTTTGGGAACAAAACCAGTTATTCGTCATCAGTTATGAGCAAGTCAGAATCATCATTGACGTTATTAAAAGAGCTCCTGTGCGATGCTCATGCAACGGTTCTACCATTAAAAATTAAGAAATTTTGGAACAAACTTCGCTGACACATGTCTCATACTCTAAACATCCGAAAAAATTATGTGACACGAGCCGATGTATACGTCAACATCGTCAGTAACTTCTCTTATGGTAATTTGACGATTTTCCAAAATAATTTTCTTCCAGCTTTGACGTTATCTTTTGTTAATGTGCTGGGGCGTCCAGGCATCTCCTCGGCCATCTGGGAATACCAATATAATAAAAAACAACTTATGACAATCGGACTATCCAAACCCGGGAAACTCAAAAATTCTTGTTGTTGTCTGAACACACGTCGTATGCTTTGGTTCCATTTTTCGGTGAGACATGCTATCAATTTACCAGTGGACCTGTTGGTATGCGTTTCCATGACCTGGGTGGTCCCATGAAAAGACATAGGTGCTATGGGTCCTTATGTAGTGGTTTTGCCAGTGCAAAACAACACCTTTTCAGAGGAAATGGAGATATACCAACTGGACCAGCGGATTTGTGTATATTATGATATTTTAGTAGTTTTGCTACTATACAAGTGCGAAAGTGGATTCAACCCATTGACAATTTGACGCATTCCAGTGTAGACAGGAACAAAGCACAATCTGGAAACGTTGATCTAGCCGCAAAGTATGCAGTAAGCAGATTGACATTGTCTAAAGACCTGATAGCTGGAATGTCATTGTTAATGAGCATTGAGATGTAGGATGAGGCAGAATTTCTGATGTTTTTGACGAACGACCAAAAGCTTTTACTACCTTTGGAACATTGTTGTATTTTTTGCCTCAATTTCTGGTCGTAAAGAAAGGCTTAAGAAAGGCGTTGTAGTCAGTCTTGGCTCATTTGAATTTTTTTTTTTTTTTTTGGTTTTCCTCTGTTGGGTGACAGCCTCTTTACAGCTCGAGTTGTAGTATGGCTTTTCTTTTGGTATGATACTTTAATCCGATGAGTGATAAGGGATCTCATTCCAAAGAGAATAGCGTCTGTAATCAAATCAGCAGCGTCATCAACGTCGTTATCGAGGAAACACAAAGACCAATTAAGATTCATAAAAAAGCTATTAAGTCCGCTCTAATTGGCTTTCTCATATTGCCATGCTATACTTTTAAGAATATTTTCTCTAATTGTGTGGTCTGTGTAGGAGTAATAAGCTAATATAACACAATGGTCCGACGAGCTTTGAGGAAAGAGCACATCGGTGTACTTATCAGGGTTAGAAGTTAATAACAAGTCCACGGTTTTGGCGGTGTGACTATCAACGTCTTGTATTCGTGTGGGCTCATTTTTAAGTTGGGTCAAATTGTTTTCCGCAGCGAAGATCTCAACACACTATACAGAATGTCGAAGCTGCCCAGAAATGTGGATTGTGGAATTCGCCGGTAATGACGATTCCAGTATGAGAATACAGGGATACAGTTCTTTCTACTCGTATGGACTAAGACAGTGCATCAAGCCCGCTAAAGGTCGAATTGCTGTCCAGTTTGGGGCTTCTGTAGTTAAAGCAATTGTGGATAATTTGCTTACGAAAGTTTAACCACAGAAAATAATTGAATTTCGGATTAGAACAGGGACTACATCCTGGTGGACTTTCGTAAGCTACATCTTTACGCACGTAAATGGCGAGAACGCGTTGAGAGCAAAATAATGTAAGCATAATGCACATTTATAAAAAACTTGGAGTGATATTTTCTTAAATAAAACAACAAAACTATTACATTTATAAATAAATTTAAATCGTAGAGTTTAGAGGGGCTACATATGTTAAACAAAATAAATTATTGCTATGCTACATATTTGAATATGCCATCTAATCTTGAGTGTATGTATACACTGTTTGTATATGTATATACACATATGTATGTATATTTTTTATATTCGCCTATTCTGATATTTTTACCACATTTCCTGCGTACTCTTAACTTCAATATCACTTCACTTCACTTCAATAAAATTCTATCTTGTTAACAGTCATCCACCTACAATCCACAGCCATCGTTCTTTATAAGCGTACATATTCAACAGTTATCGATTGGGTTCAAAATGTGTGGGTTGTGTGCAATTTGGGAGAAACAAGTTTATTGACACAATCGCTTCTTTAGTTTCCATATTCTAATATCCCAGGAAATTGAGTTTCAGATTCGCTAATATTACAATTTTAGGGTATATGCAAAGTCGTTAGGTCTTCGAGTACATTTTTGATGTGAGAGTAATTCGCCACATCTGGTGCCATGAAAATGCAACCTAGCAATAAGTTTCTAACATCATTAAGTGAGATTTACATATAACTTTTCCTAATGTAAATTGCTACAGCTCCACTTCCTCTACATCTTCTCAATGAATGAATAATGTGCATATTTATTTTTCAGGATTTCATTTTTTAACCAACTTTCTAATAGACAAGCAATATCAACCATACCTACTATCATTAAACAGAAAATGTAGATCATCAATTTTGTTTAAAATGCTTTGGATTTGGGTGACAAATGTGAAAACCCTTCTTTTGTTTGCACAATATGTTTTTATCCCCATGAATTCGGGAAATTCATTAGAATGAAGTAAAAAGAAAAAAAACGATAACTATATAAGCGATAGACAACATGTATACACTCACCAAAATGTCGATGATTAATTAATTTACAGACGACAAATTTAAATAATGGAAATCTCGATGGAAAACAAAAGTTCATTCAGAAAAATCAAACGGGTCATTGGCGCGAAATACAGTTTCTCATGTTGGCGGCTTTTTATCGATCGTGTGGCACAGATGGTGAAACATTGATTTCAGTTATCTTCAGCCAACTGCGTACCTCCGAACATAATAGCATTTGCTGTAGGTCTTCTTTAGACTAGCTAGGTCGCTGTTGATTTTTGCAGAATTTTTCCACAAAAAGTTGAAGATCGGTTAAGGAAAAATCCATTTTGTTCAATGCTTTTTATATATATATATAACTGGTGCGCACAAAGGGGATTTTATGTACCCTTAAGATGTTTGCACATAGCCTGAGAAAATGGAAATTAGGGAGGGAAAAAAGAGAGATACCAATGTGCGTTGGTTTTAAATGTTTGCAAATTACTAGGTGGGGTGAAAAGTAACCTCCTTGACCGCCAGAACGCGCTGCTACTGCAGAAAAAGTTAATGGTGCCTTGAAGTCCGTTCATGCTAAATTTCAGTGCGATACTGTCTTTAGTTTTGTTTTGACAGCTGATTGTCGTTGACGTGTTTGGCATCATGCTGAGTATGGATAAAAATGATTTTCGTTCTCTCATAAAACATTATTTTTTGAGAGGAAAAACGGCGAAAAAAACAAAAGAAAAGTTGGATAAAAACACCGTCAAATATTGGTTTCGATAGTTTCGCGGTGGCCGTAACTCCACTACCGATCAAGTCCAAAACGGCAGGCCCTCCGATGCGGTTACAGAGGACAATGTCAACAAAATACATGAAATGGTGTTGGCTGACCGGAAAGTGAAGGTGTGCCAGCTAGCAGATACCAGAAAGATTCGGGCGGACTTTTGGCGTCGATTGGTAACTGTTGATGAAACTTGGATCCACTATTACACACCAGAGAACAGAAGGAGTGCTCGGCAATGGACTGAAGCCGGCACGAGTGCTCCGAAGCGCCCGAGTGAGGCTCGATGGGTCGGAAAGGTTATGGCGTCGGTTTTCTGAGATTGTCATGGCATAATCTTCGTGGACTACCTCGAAAAAGGAAAAACCATCAACATCGAGTATTACTGTGCATAATTGGAGCGATTGAAGGCCGAAATCTCTTGATAGTTTCCAATTGGTTAGCTGTTAATACGTTGTCGTTCTACAACCGAAGATCAGAAATGTGGCTCCGGGACGAAATAGAGAGATCGTTGATGAAAATTAAAAAGAGTGTCGGAGACAGAACTGAACCCTGTGGCGTACCAACATTTATTCTGTGAATATAAGGTTTGAAACCATCCCAGACAACTTGAATTGAACGCTCCGAAAGGTAGTTGCTTTCCATTTAAGGAGAGATTCATCGATCGAAGATGGACCCATTTTCGACAACAAAAAAACTTAATGCCAAACTCTGCCAGATGCCTTAGAGATGTTAAGTGCAACTATCCTGTTTTTACCAGATTGATGTAAGTTTTAGTACACTTTTCACCAGCGGACCTGTTGCTATGAACACCGTACTGCCTATCATTGAGAAGTTTTCGTGTTTGGAGATATTTCATGAGCTGATGACTTATCTGCGTTTCCTCAGGAGGAGAGAGAAAAAGATTCGACTTTTTTAGTGATGGGCTGTACAAAAACTGTTTTCCATCTTCTCGAAAAGAGGTGACCGATAAAAAACTTACGCAGTGCTTTTGCCAGCGTATAAGAACAACTGTTTAGAAGAAGGGGAGATATATCATCTGGCCAAGCGGATTTGTGTATGTTAATATCTTTAAGTACTCTTGCTACTACACGAGTGCGAGAGTGGATTCATCCAATTAAACATTCGAAGCATTTAACCCTAAGCCCGTGTTTTGTGCACTGGGTGCCTCAACCTATACCTATTCTAATGATTGATTTCGAAGTGACCAGTCACCAGGATGTTTGTTGGAAAAAAAACTTTGTAAAAGGAAAAGTAAGTATCAACTTGTAATTGTTTCAAGTGTTTCTTATATTTTTTTGTTTATCAGGAAATATTTGTAGCGTAAAAGGTAAGCTTATGCTATTTATATAGGCGAAAGATGCAAAATATCTTTCACATTTCACAAGAATCTGAAGAGAAAAAGCGTTTATTTTCTATGTTTTAGAATGGATAATATGTTGAAATTGTTCGTTTGATTGCTACACGGCGACAGCTGACTAATAACGAAAGAGAGTGTCTGGAGAATGATTTCGGTAGTTTTTTTTTACGGTGGTGCCTTTGACATAAATGGAAATAGGTTTTCTCCAAAACAGATTGTGATGACGAACACGACGATGATCAAGATCAATAAGATGCATTAGATGCCAATCACTGCAGCTTTGATCCGGAGGCACTTCCAGACTTGCGGATTACTCAGCTTTTGGAAGAAGTACATGCAGCAGAAGAAAATCCAACTCAAGAGCAAGCTTGTGAACATTCAAACGAAGAGGACAAAGAAGCCATTAAACCAAATAAAGGAATGAGGTACGTGGTTCAAAACAAAAAATTCAACCAAGTGTAATGGTCTTCGCCTTCTAGCTCAGATAAACAAAGAGTTATTTCTGCACAAAATGAAGGTAAAGTTTATTAGACATTCTGTACCAGAACTTTTGAAAACAAAGCAGATGCATTCAAGTGTCCCCTATAGCCATCAATCGTTGGGAACATAGTGATAGAGACAAACAGAAAGGCTGAGAGAGTTTTGTGAGATAATCGAAGATCGGATAATTCAGGAACGCGACCATTTAAAGAAACCAACATAGATAAAGATTTTTGTCTACATTGCCATTCTTCTTTACGCAGGAGCAGAAAAGTCTTTATCAGTTGATATTAAAGATCTGTTTCACGAGTCGCATCTGCTTTTTTACCGAGCTGTTGTGTAATTGGAGAGATTTAAGCAACCATCCAGGTTTTTAAGGTTTGACGATTCTCGCACCAGACAAAATCGACAAGAAGAGGACAAGTTGAAGGCTTTCCGATACATATGAAACTTATTTCAGAGCAATTTATCAAATTTTTACAGGCCGTCAAAAGAACTTACTACTTACTTACTAGAACTCACAACTCGTAGTACTCCGTCAGTAAATTCCAAGTAAGCCGGGAAAATATGGCACAAAAGTATTCTGGATTGTGGATGCGGCGACAAATTATCCTTTGATTGGTGAAATTAATATCGAAACACAGCCTTCATTCGATTTAGTTATTCGTCTAGCGGATAGGTTCCTTGATGACAAATATAATATTACTATGGACAACTTTTTTATTATTTGATAAACCAGAATTACCGGTCCAAATCACAGATTCCCAAAAAATTAAGAATAGGCAATCGTTTTCGTCAACTTTTTATTCTTTCGGAATGCATGAGTCTTGTGAGTTATTATTCTGATACCAAAAAAATTGTTTTGCTTTTATTAACTGTCCATGCTGACGAAGAAATAGATGAAAAAAACAAAAAAAAAAAAAAAAAAAAAAAAACGAATATAATCCTCGACTATAATGCTAACAAAGATGGAGTAGATACCTTTGACTAGATGCTTCGAATCTTCTCCTGTAAAAGAAAAACAAACAGGTGGTCTATGAAAATGCTCCAAAACATGATAGATGTGACTGATCTTGGAATTTATCGGATTTATAATTTTACAAACCCGAATTGGTGTACGAAGGTGACACAAAAGGTAAAAATCTTCTTGAAATCGTTAGCTCTTGGGTTAGAAACTCCACACATTCATAAAAGAGTCGAAAGGGACTCACTGTGCAAATCGGTGAAAACAGCTCTCAGTTGTATTAGTTTCGAATTTACGACATTAGTAGTCCAACGCAAATGATGTGTTCCCTGCATTCCTTCACGCAAAGGGTCAAAAGGCGATATAAAAACAACTGTTGTTTGTGATTAGTGCAACACTCCTACGTGTTCCATACATTTTATACGAGTATGTGAAGAGTGCTATATGAAAAAATTATGAACTTGGTAAAAACACAAATAAATAAAATTAAAGGAATTCAATCTTAACGCGTTCGAACTCTTCTGAGGAATCACAATTTACACGTAAACAAAGACAGCATTTTCTATAAAAAAAAATTTATGTAAGGTTTATGTCTAACAGATTTTATAAAAAAAATTCATTTAAATAAAATATAACGAATAAAAATTTGATTCGTACCATTTAACTTTTCGTACGTTGTAAGCTAGGACAAAAGTGCCCGAAAACACGATTAATTGGATCTTGCGTGAACACGGGTTTAGGGTTAAGTTTAGGCGAAGCCAAAGCACAACCTGGAAGTGTAGAGCTAGCCACAAAGTGTGCAACAAGCATATTGGCCTCGTGTGAAGGGTTGACAGGTGGAATGTTATTATAAATTAGCGTTGGGATGGAGGATGAGGCAGCATTTCTAATCCTTGAACCGTTTTTGAGAATAGCCATTTCGGGTATTTCCATGTGTTTAATAAGGTGCTTTTCCAGTATTGTCACTAAATTACTTTTTCACTAGCACCCTGAAAAGAGACAGAAGCCCAAATATAGCACTGTATTTAGACTTTTTTTTAATAGTTTATGTTTACCAGGTGTATCGGTATGAAGTGAGCGTCAAGATACAAATGTCTCAATATACATATATACATATTTAGTATACATCAAGTTATTGAGCAAAAAACATCCTATTTCTTCACCATGTTGGAAATGTAGAATTTTGTATCAGAAAATGATGCCTTGCGGAAAGCATTAATTTTTTGCTTTCAATGTATCTTTGATTCACTTGGACCGAATTTTATAATTGGTGGTGACTTTAATTCGAAACATACCTTCTGGGGCTCAAGATGTAATACAACGAAAGGCAGACAACCCTATGAAGCCGGTATGCAATGTAAAGTTGACTTTTTCTCGACAGGAGAACTAACATATTGGCCTTTGGATATAACAAAGACCCCCGATCTTGTAGACTTCTTTGTCACAAAGGGAGCAACCAAAATTTCTAAAAACATCGAGGAAAGTTATGATCTCTCCTCAGATCACTCACCAGTCATTTTAACACTAAACATACTCTTAATTAAGAAAGAAGTAGCGCCTAGATTAACTAATAACAAGCCTAACTGGGACGGTTTTAGAAACTACTGCAATGAACATATTGTTCTAAGCGTGTCGCTAAAAACACAAAACGAAATAGAAGACGAAGTCGACAGATTCATCAAAGTCCTGCAGAACGCTGCCTGGAACAACACTCCAACTCTAACAAGAAAAGAGAAAGCAAGTAGTGAAATAAAACATCCGCCAGAGATAGGAGAACTGGTAAGAGAAAAGAGGAGAGCGCGAAAAAGATGCTTACAATCCCGTGCTCCCCAGCATAAAGCATACTTAAACCACTTATGCAACAAATTGAAAGAAGCAATACGAGATTACAAAAATCGGAATATCTCTACATATCTCGAAGGTTTGACTGCCGAAAGAAATTCAAATTATCCCTCTGGAAAGCTATGAAGGGAATCAAAAAGCCTCAAATGCAATTTCCTCCCACAAGAAAACATAATGGCGAATGGGCAAAAGGAGATAAAGAAAAGGCGGATCCATGTTATTTGCCGATCACCTAGAACAAACTTTTAAGCCTTTTGTTGGACAGGCGTTAACAGAAGGTTCTAATTATATAATTACGGCACCGGACAATTTTAGAACAAAAACAGTGTCGCTACGAGAACTTAACCAAGCAATTAAAAAATTGAAAAATAACAAAGCCCCTGGTTATGATTTAATAACTGCTCAAATTCTCAAAGAGCTGCCAAAGAAAGCCCTGATCAAACTGCTCCAACTTATAAATGCCGTGCTAAGACTATTAAACATTCCAAGCCAATGGATAGTTGCCGAAGTTATAATGGTCCCGAAACGAGGCAAATCTCTAAATGAAAAAGTTCTGCAGACCCATATCGCTTCTGCCGATAATATCTAAAATATTTGAAGAACTCCTATTGAAGTGCTTGCAACCTGAACATCAATTCGGTTTTAGAACTAAGCACTCCACAATTGACAAGGTTTTTAGAATTACGAATGAAATTAAGAAAGCCTTAGAGGGGAAAAAGATATGTTCTAGCGTGTTTCTTGACGTGTCTCAAGCCTTCGATAAGGTATGGCACGAAGGCTTAAATTTTAAGCTAAGCCAGATTCTTCCGAGAGAGCTGCATACGATTCTGAAATCGTACCTAAAAAACAGAATTTTTCATGTTAAACATGGCACCGAATACTCGGAATTTAATGAGATAGCTGCTGGAGTTCCACAAGAAAGTGTACTTGGACCGGTATTGTCTTTAATCTATACTCGAGACATACCGAAAGAATAAGGTACACGGCGATACTAGCTACAGATACTTCAGTCGAGTTAGCTACTGGAAAGCTACAAACGGCTTTGGAAAAAATCTAGGAATGGGCAAGGATACGGCGAATTGTTCTTAATGAGACCAAATCTACTCATTTTACTTACCGGAAAATAAGCAACCTTCCCATTTTCATTAACTCGGTACAAATACCATATGAAAATGAAGCAAAGTATCTAGGAGTGACACTAGATGTAAAACTGAAATGAAAGCCGCATGTTAGGAAGAAACGTGATGAACTTGAAAATAAATTCAGACTAGGAAAACATTCCAAGTTATGGATGCTCATCTACAAGCAAGTGCTTAAACCTGTTTGGACGTATGGTATACAACTTTGGGGCTGTACTAAACCAAGCAACCGAAATATTCTCCAAAGCTCTAAGACAAGTCGTGAACGCCCCATGGTATATTAGAAACAGTGATATCCACAGAGACTTTGCTCGCAAGCTCCGTATTCGTCTTCATGGTCATTGTAATAATAAAATATTCCAAACTTAGTGCGTCGATTACAAAGAATGAGACCATTTGATCTGGCGCGATAAGGACCATTCGCATATAGTAGCGGTACTAGCAGGTGCTTTTGCTGGAAAGCTACCTGCCCCACGCGAACGTTATTTGAAACGGAAACTACTTGATAAGGTAACTTAGTTGTAGTCGATAAGATGGGAGGCGTGTTTTTAGTGAGTAAGAATCTCACACTACTATGAGCAACGGGTTCTACCCACGAAAAAAAAAGAAAAAAAAAAGTGCTGCAGAGTTGCATCGAATGCTTGTCAAGGCATATGTATGGTGATCATGATCTATCAGAAGCAACATGCAAAAGATGGTTTCCACAATTCAGAGATAACGATTTTGATGTGAGAAATGAAGAACGTGGAAGACCACTAAAAAAGTTTGAAGACGCCAAATTTCAAACCATATTGGATGAAGATGACACTTTGGATCATCATTTCGGACACAGTTAGATTTTGGAGATACTACCAAGCAGATTGGTGGCTTCTTACATTGACTACACGACACCATCTCTAAATTTCAAACGAAAAATTTTAGTACGAGTACAATTCCCAGCTAGAGAGGAAAGGAGAAGACTATGGGTCGACAAAAATGAGGATCAATGTATTTTCTTTTACCAAACAATGCCAACGTTTTTACCAGTGTTTGACTTTTATTGAGAATCTCCCTATCCAATTCCTAAAGCACTGCTATCTTAACCAATATTTAATCTGGATCCTTAAAACGAGTCAGATTATGACAATTTTCACTAAATCTCCTTGATTTCCAATCAAACATTTCCATTATCTGGACGAAAGTGACATTGAGTTGTCAAGGGGAACATATACCATCATTCCTTATGCTAGCAAAGGAAGCCCGGATTGGACTCGAAAACTTGCACATATCATAGAACTACTAAGCATATCAAGGCAAGATATTGTAGGATTTCTATGCTAATTATAGGCCACATATCACTTTATTGAAAAGATGCTAAGAAATAGAATTACTTACACACTTTCTTTGCAAGTAACGGCCTCTAGCCTTAGATAAACAAATCTTCAAGATCATTGTTATCTGCCAAAATAAAATCGAAATGAAGCTGTTCAGAACCTGTTTATAACCCTCACTAAGTTTTTTTAACTGGCGTATTCAGCTAGAAACCAATATGTAGATCGCCCCTTAGTGAAACGCAGATCTGCTTCGAATTCGTAAAGAAAACCTCCAAACAGTTCACTTAAGTCTAATTTAAAGGAACACTGGAGTCTGTACAGATTGAAGCAAAAAGATATTAAGAAGCAAATTTTTATTTCAAAGAGTGCGTCTTATAAAGACTTTTGAGAAAAGATTAAGACTTTTAGTCAGTAGACTAAAGTCAAAGTCATCAAAAATCAACTAGGTTAGAATCATTCAGTAAATTTGATGGCACCTAAACTGAGTCAAAAGCAGATACTTCTCTGTCTCAGGCTTGAAGCTCACTTCTCCGGTAATGTAATCAATACCTCATCCTCCATCCCAACGCTAATTTATAATGACATTCAAGCTGCCAGCTTTTTGGACAAGGCCAATTTGCTTACTGCAACATTTATAGCCAGATTAACACTTCCAAATTCAATAGACCTAGCAGAACCACTGCATAAGCTTTTTCATTAATCCTACTCTTCAGGACTCTTTCTGAGTGGTTGAAAATCAGTTCGTCCCCAAAGCGCCGAATATTTTCTTTCTCCTCTTGTAGACCCATTGCACCTACGTCCCTGCTTCGCAAGATCATGAAAAAGCTGACTAAACGTCAGATCTCAATGACCAGCAATTCGGTTTTCGTAACATCAGATCCACTGGTGATTAAATAACATGTCAAACTAAAAATTGAAACCAAAGCGTACATCAATCTGGTGAAAGCAGACACATACATTTGACTGAGTTTGGCGGCCGACTTTTAGAACCGGCGAATCCCTTGTTCAATGGTTTAGGAATTACTTTTCGTAACGTTAAATTTAAGTTATCTTGGATGGCTTTTAGTCTGATATTCACAAAATAAATTCTGGTGTGGCTGAACTCTGCTGTCTGCTACTTCTAATCCAATATATTCCTTTGCTGACGACAGTACTCTCTGTCGTTCATGATCTTTGGTTGAAGACAGCGTTTCTTAAGCTCATTAAATTCTGATATTAATAACATAACTAATTTGGGAACCACTAACAGATTAGAATTTAATGTTTCCAAAAACAATGCTGTCTGCTGTCGTTAAAGTGAAATTTATATACTCAGCCATTGATACCCATGAATGACACTTGCATCGTTGAAACCGTAAAATCAAACAGGGAATAAACTGCTGTTCTTGACAACGGTTAAAGGGAGATTAGGACATTCTGGACTATTTAGGCGAGTTGCTGTTTGATTACCATCTTTCATGGTCAGGGGATGTTTCTCTTCAAGTGGAATTGAAGATCAGGTTCGAGTGAATGGTCAAATGAATAAGGAGGGATACAAAACAACGTTCGAAGAAAACCCTGTGAGTTCTGGACTAATTTTAACTAACAAGAGATTCGTATTTCAGCAGAACAATGACCCTTAACACACGTCTAGACTACCTGAAGCAAAGAGAAGATGAAGAAATCTTACAAATCATGATTTAACCACTAGATAACCTTTAGCGTTGTTGTGGGATGAGCGGGATGGAAGGATCCAGGAACAATGGCCATCATCAGAATCTGCGTTGTGGAATATACTATTGGATTGCTGGATTGCCATATGCCACAGGCAACAATTCGAAAATTGACAGCTAGAATGCCAAGAATTGTAAAAAGTAAGTAAGTAATCGAATGTAATGATGGCTTTTTCGACGAAAAATAGGTTTAAGTCATTTTTTCTTCTTCTTAATAAATACCTTTATATTTAGAACAAAGTGAAAATAATTTTCTGCGTATTTTGTTTTCATGTATGTTCCTCATCAATTTAAAATGATTTTTTTCGATGTTAGATTTTGATTTTGCTTCAAGCACTGAGGGTGGGTAAGAAACAGCATGATATGTTTGCGCAAGAATAAGGATATTTTGCTTTTAAAGTTACCTACATGCTTTAATGACCTCAATAAATTATAAACAGTAATTACGAAGAAATCACATAAAACAATTCAACTTACGCAAGAGATTATACTTCTACATTTATAGTATGGGAGAAAATTTAAAGATATTCTTAAACTCCTTTAATTTTGATGCAATTTCTATTGCTCGTGCGAAGATCTGGTTGTAAGAGTACGAACTATCCGAATATAGCAATCCCCTGCATACCATATCCTGAATGCAATAGTTCGTAGAGCGCGAGTAGTGTCGTAGCATACCAGGGCTGTTTGGTGCATCCCCGGTTTAAAAATGACAACGCAATTTATTTAGGTTTAATTTCCAATACAATCCCCTTTCAAGTCGATACACAATACTCCTCCGCGATGACGATAACTTCCTCGTTTATTACTTATTTATTTAGTTGTCCCTTCTAAAGTAATCCCAATCGACTGCAACACACTTATGCCAGCGCTTGATCCTCGAAACATGTTTTATATTCGGTTTTCGGTATGTCCATCAGTGCTTCCTGCGCATTTTCCATTACTTCCTCTTGGCTGCTGAAACTCGTTCCCCGTAGTGGTTTTCTAACTCGATTGAACAGAAAGAAGTCACAGGGAGCCAAATCAAATGAATTCGATAGCTGTTGGATGGTATTTGTTACATTTTTCGTCAAAAAATTACGAAAAATGATGGCACTGTGCAAAGGTAAACTCTTTGTTTACTGTCTGGCCATCTGGCAAAAATTCCTGATGCACTACACCATTGTAATCCATGAAAACCGTGCGCATTGCCTTCTTTTTTGACTAAAAACGACGAGGTTTTTTTGGTATCGGCTCATTTGTTAAACGCCATTCACATGCTTGATGTCTGGATTGCGTGCCGTACTCAAAAACCCACGTTTCGTCTCCAGTAATGATCCTTTTGAAGAATGTGGCTTCATATTCAGCCTCGCAAATCATCTCTTTGCAACGTCAACACGGTCTCTTTTTTGCATGAAATTGGGGTCTCCTGGTACCAACTTTGCTGCAACACGCCGGAAATCCAAATCATTAACCAAATTGTCTTGGATGTATCCATAGGCAATGTTCAAGTCCTCCGCTATTTCTCTGATGGTTAATTTGCGGTTATTGACCAACATTTCTTTTACTTCATCAATATTTTCGTCGGTTTTCGATGTCGATGGTCTGCCACTGCGTTCATTATCTGGGATTGACTCACGACCACTTTTGAACCGCTCGTGCCATTCTTACATTTCTAAAATTGTAAGAAATCGCCAACATACACAGAGATAGATGTACTCTTGGCTTCGTAACTCTGGCAAATGTCAAGCTGTGCCGCTAAGATTTAGAGATGTTCCAACTTAAAAAAAAAAAAAAAACAGAACTCAAATCGGAACAATGGAAACGCAACACAGTGATGCCACCGGGAACTTTTTAATCAAGGTGGTAAGTCGCAGTTAGTCAAATCCGGAGGATATGGAGGGTGGAGGGGCAATTCGTAGTGCATTAGGCCAGTTTGGCTGAGGTAGGACTGCGAAGGTGTGAGCCGATATGCGTTATCGTGGTGGAAGAGCACATTTGTCTTCGTCAAATGTGGTCGTTCTTTCTTCATATCGGCGTTTGTTCGTTTTTCCCTTCTCAAAATTGTCAGCGTGGATCACACAACGCACATCCCAAAAAACGTTCACCATAATCTTCCAAGGACCAAGCACGTCTTTGAACTAGTCTCACGATTGCGCTTGTTCGCCGGTGTGAACAAACGTGTTCAGTGGAGATGCCTGCTATTTCAGCATATTTGCTTCCATACACACCATCGAAAATGGGCTAGATTTTCTCGGAAGTTTTCCCACTCAAAACACAAAATCGGATCACAAACCTATACTGCTCTTTTTCCATGGTCGCAAAAAACACAAACACGATGCTCTGAAATGGGTGTCAAACCAAAACTATTAGGTAATACTAAATGATGGTTCACTCATTTTGGTTCAGTAGAGCCACCTATCTTCCAATCCTGGTACCCATCAAACAGCTTTCGTACATATATACAAAATAAACCTGAAAGCAACTGTGAAGTTGTAAAAAAACTTTCCTGGCGATTTAAAAATTACCTGACTTACAGTAGTGTGCAAAACAAAGAATAATAAAATGTAAGAATTTAAAGATAAATCCGTTATTGACAGTACACTCTTAGGTCTCAGCAATAAAAACGGAAAAAAGTACAGTTAGTTTAGTTATTCCAGGGAAAAATGTTAGCTTGCCAAATATGCAGCTGTGCAAAACATATGCAAGTTTTTTATTTTTTCCTCATTTCTGTTTAAACTTCCAAGATATTCAGATCAGGTTAGTAAAATAGTGTTCTTTAACAAATAAATTATGTTCATAGGCCGTTTTTTTTTATTCAGTTTTCACTAAATTTGCGTTGAAAAAATGGCTGGCAACAAATACGATACACGAACAAAGGAGCTGGTAGTTGAGGCTTTGAAAAACGGATCGAAGCAAAGAAAGATAGCTAAACGATTCAAGATTCACGAATCGACTGTTTCCCGGATAATAACAAAGTTCCGACAAATTTATCAATTGCAACGCTTCATTCTGGTGGTGGTCCCCGAAAAACAGGCTTGCAAATTGATAAAAAAATTATCAACATTACCCGGCAAGACTCTTTCCGGTCTTCAACTGCAATCGCTAAGGACCTCAACCTGTCAATCGATGCAAGCACAATTCGTAGACGTGCAATAGAAAGCAATTTGAGGGCATACCGAGCTGTTGAGAAGCCTCTGTTAAGCTTGAAACACCGTCAAAAAAGGTATTCTCTTTGTTTGATAAAAAACTGCTTCTAATTTCCTATTATTTAGACTTCAATATTCAAATTGGTCAGTGACACAGTGGAGAATCGTTTTATTTAGCGATGATTGCAAATTTAATATCTTATCTGCCGATGGTATTGGTTACGTTTTCCGAAAGCCAGGTACACGGTTAAATCGGGAAAATATCCGCGCTACTTTGAAACATGGGGGCGGTTCCGTTACGGTTTGGGGATGCTTCTCCGCTCAAGCATACACCAAATAACTGGAACAATGGATCGCTTTGTGTATAAGGACATCTTAGACACAGTCTTGTTTCCATACGCTAGGCAAGAGTTGCCGTTGTTATGGAGGTTTCAACAAGACAACGACCCGAAGCAAACCTCAAAATTCGTTAAAGAATCCAAATGTTTTGGATTGGCCTCCACAGTCCCGCGACTTAAACCCAATCGAAAACTTATGGGAAATCCTAAAACAGCGGACAAAGGGGCAACGGTTTACTTCGCAAAAGGTTCTTTATGAAGCTTTAAAGGATAGGTGGAAAAAAATTCCCAGTGCGTTAACAAATTCCCTTATTGCTTCCATGCCGAAAAGGTGTGCAGAAGTTATTAGAAACAATGGTTTTTGGACCATATATTGATGAACAAAAAATTAATAAACAGCCTTAAAATGAGTAAACTCGTTTCTTTATGTTTTAAAAAGTATTAAGAGTACACATTTTAAATTTCTTTGTTTCCTTTTAAGTGTTAAACAGTAAGTAATACTTTTGATTGAAAATTTCATTAGAATTCTTTCTTTAGAGCAATTAATAAAGGATGTTATTGTATTTGAAAAAAAAAAATGCAAATCTTTTGCACACTACTGTATATTCTAGGCAAGCTTTATCATTTTATGTGTGTACCAGCTGCGTGAAAATAATTTGAGTTGAGGCAAGAGAGAAAAAAAACCTACTGACTTTTTGCACAATCCAATAGATTTACCAAAATATAACAATGATTCACACATTGTCGGTTGCTGTAGAAAAAGTGTAGACACTTTTTTACCTTTAAGTGGTAACTATCAGGTACTGATCGACGTTCATCTGGACTCGACTTGCCAACCTTATAAACGCGAGTGTGGATACGCATACAAAAATAGCAGTACTATAAATTCGACAGCAGGTGAATTCCCAAAACTGAATCAACTGTGTGAAATAAAGCAAATAAGACCTTATCCGGGCTACTCAGACATATTTCGAGCTCAACCCAGTAAGGACTTCCGAGACTAGCTTAATCAGGTTCTTGAAAAATGGATGGTGCTGCATGAGCTCTTAACGGACCAATGACAGTGCCCACTTATCCGAACAGGTTACTAGCTTTGATCCAACCAAACTAGGGGACTGGGCCGCTAGATTAGCTAGGTTGTAGCTACGAAGTAACAGATCTACTATTGGCAAACCATGCAAATGAAACAAGGAGAGTGAACTTTAGATCTAAACGTGGAATTTTAAGTCCTTTGATAGGTCACTTGTAGCCGAACAACTATGGGGGGGGGTCTGGACTGCTGCAAAGCAGATGTTAGCACCATCCAAAAAATACCATAGGATGGGCTGGACAAAAAAAGGATGAAAGACTGCGACATATATTAAGGCGACTGTTATCGATGGCGCATATTTGTATGCGCATTCGCTGTTAAAGGCAGACTTAGGCCAGACGTCTCAAACTTCCAGCATATGAACAAGTGACTCGTAACAATCTGTACTAAGGCTAAATTTTCCAATTTGAGCGTAAGCTCCCACAGCGAGCTCTTGGATGAGGCTTACAAGCAGTGCCCTAGCTATGACATTGAAACTGTCCTCGGCGGCTTCAATGCAAAGCTAGAAAGAGAGGGCAACTTTGGTGGTACTGTCGGAAAGTATAGTCTGCAAGACACCACCTCCGATAACGGATTTAAGTTAATCGACTTTGCCACGGGCCGAAACATTGTCGTAGTTAGCATGCTGTTCCCGAATCTCGGTATTCACAAGGGGACTCGGACAACTCCTGATCAATCAACCTTGCGTCGATTGCAAGCATTATGGATGCCCGAACGTTCCATAGGGCCAACATCGACTCGGACCATTACCTTATGTAGCCTAGGTACGTTTACAGATATCCCAAATATTTCAAGGGCAACCTAATACTGTGAGGAAGTTCGACGTCGTATGGCTACAGTCGCAGGAGATCACCAAATCCTTGATCGAGTATCCCTTAATTTCTGAAAAGGTCCAATGTCGCCAGAATCAAGTATTAAAGACTAGTGGCAACATTGAAAAAAAGTAATGAGAGATACTGCCTCTTCCTATTAACGAAGCTGCTAGTGAGCTGAGTATGTGTTACAATAAAGTATCAACTAGCTGCAAGTTACTTTAATGAGAGTCTTTCCTGCTGGCGTGTCATTGGCATACATACCAGAATCCCGGCGAAGTAGCCGAGAGTAGCCTTTATACCGAAAATTGGACAAGAGAACTACATGTTCGCTTAGAGTTTCAGAGGTATAAGTCTGTCATCCTTTGAGAGAATGTTCGAGATCCATATGCACAAAATTGCTTTTCTAATGCAATCCCCTTCTAAGGCATAGAAGGCGTAGATGAGTTATTAACTCTTTTTTGTTTTTCTTTTTTAGAGAACTTAGCACACTTATAATTCTACAGTATGTGTTAATTTTTTTGAAAAGCGGAAAAGATAGTGAATGAATGGGTGGCATCCAAAATTTAATGGGGAGACTAAATTCTTAGTGGAAGTTGGATTGTTGTTGATTTCTAGTCATCTTACTGGATTTGTGTCAACTGGAAAAAATAATGTCTTTCGAGTACGGTTGGGATTCGAGCACCAAAACTTCCGATTTGGAAGCCAGTTCACTACCACTTGAGTTATGGCCAACACTTCTATGGATCAAAGTAATGTTGGTGAAAAGAATATTGATCGCGGATGCTGATTGCGGCCAATCAGGACGCCGTTCTGTCTCCAGTGTTATATTGTTTCCACTGTTTAACGTGCACAATAGTACTAAAGTCTTTGCACAAACATACGTGGATTACGTATCTGCTCTGTCCACTAAGCTGTCCTAGAGGAGATCGATGACTCTCCAAAGAAACTAAGTATTTGGGTGTCTATGGTCTGAACATGTTACGTCGAACGCCTCCCTAGCTTGCCTGACTCTACCCTAGACAAATTGATGAATATTAATGCACCCTCAAAGCCATATTCTGTTAAAAAAAAAGTGGTCTTTGGTATAACACGCACTGGAGCTTTGATAACTTTGCGTGCCGACTGTCTTATGACTCTCGACCGATGGTCATGCAGTTTGATGCAATGGAAATCGACTTTCCTTAACTTTAGGATGGGTTCCGCTCAGACGGAATGTAGTGTGGTCTTCACTGATGGTTTTGTGGAGGACGACAACGTACGATTTCACTCCTCGTTGCGTCTATTTTCCAGGTGGAGACTTACGCAATCCTGATAGCAACGAACTACAATATATTCTGAAGAATCAGTGGGGGGGGGGGGGGGTGTGTGAAGAATTTGCATCTGTGCCTTCTTATGACTTCCAATCTAGTTCCAGAATGCAAGACTTAACAGAATCCAGGTAGCAACAGGATTGGGAATTGGAATCGCAAAAGAACTTGCTAGTCAAGGCTCAGAGGACAGTTTCTTTTGCAGGACCCGAACCTATATTATGTCTGAATGCGTCCCCGATTAGGGCTTCCGCTGGAAGTCGAGTTTCATATGAGCACAACTGTAGATGGCATGGCTCCCCAGGTTGCCGGCAAACCAAATGAATGCTTACCGACGTAAGTTAGGAGGTCAGTGGCTTTACGGTTGCCCATTTTTGCAAGCTGCTTACTGCCGTCGTGACGGGGCACTAAACTTTTGCTTAGGATTTAAATGTGATTGGTGTAAGTGATAGCTTTTTGTTAAAGTAGTGACGACTCTGCAGATCACTACCTCTCTGAATGTCCAGCTAACACTCGCAACAGGCTGCAAGTACTCGGCGTTGATGTGATGGATGCTTAATGGGATTCCATTAAAATAAACTTAGAAGGAGTACTCGTATAAGACGATTGAAAAAAAAAAATAGTAATCCCTTTCTTGATCTCCATTAACACACGCCAAAAACCAAGGTTCAAGACGACACAGCAAGTATTTTTTCCTTAAAACTGCCACTCCTTACTCTGCCTTGAAACTCACTTGCTTAAAGTGACAGAAAAATATGTCAACCGCAGATTTACTTGTCGCTGAGCAGATGTAGATGTGAGTTTAACAGAGGGCAGCATATTGTCAAAAATAGAACATCATTTACCGTTTTATATCCCCATACCGCTCTTTTTGTCAAGCTAAGAAACTATATTATACTTTACTGCAGGACAAAACACCGGCCCTTTCGGAGCCCTACACGTTTTTCGAATAGTTCGGTATTGATGAAAAGGGAATAAAAGAATATGTGGTTGTATATTCTTTGAAAAATATATACATATATCGAATTGCGTAGGTAGTCTTTTGAAATAGCGCCTTAGAGTGCCACAGAAGTAAGAAAATATAAATGTACATGTACAAGACAACTTTGTAATTCAAGATTTCCTAATTTTAGTTTGTGACGAAGATGAAGAAATTGCAAATCTTTGCACAAATTTTTGAAGCCCTAAATGAGACAATTTTCCATGTACTTAATCTGTCACAACAAAGTCTTTCATCCCACAAAGATCTTCTCTATATGTTTCTATCTATCTGGCTACTTCTGACCGAAAAGTGCAAACTTCCCAAATTGACAAACACTGCTTCTGGTTACTCTTAATAAAAAGGTACACTTAGAGCATGGCATATTTTGTATTTGAAGACGAGTTCAGAGACAGAAGTATTTTCGAACAGGGCGAAAAGAAAACTATGTCTTTTATTCAGAGACACACCTAGGGCATCTACACAGTTTTCCCATCAGTCGAATTTTTTTTATAAAACTACATGTTGGCTAATATACCTATGAAATTATCAGATTGAATAATTTTGAACTGTTTCTGAAATCGGATTTTAATTTCAAGTTTTGCTTCACAAATGCGTATAATAGGTTCTGCGACTTATTTTCAGAAGCAAAGGTGTTTTGTGCAAATACATCATTCCACAGCATATAATCACTTTCAGTTGTAGTTCATATGTTGGCCAAAGTCTACTCTTTTCGGGGATGGTAGACGAGTAAACCTAGCAAAATTTTTCACGAAAAGTTTATTTTAAAATTACGTAAATGTTGAAAGATATGTTGGTGGTGAAGTAAAGGTGCGTTTAGAGAGATCTGTTTGTGAATGCAAGTACCAGAAATTCGTCTTACGTGCAACTATACAATATCTTGTGTAGAAGGAGAAACTAAGAAATGCTGATTTGTCAACGTTTTCTTAAGTATTCCAAAGCAGAAATTTAAGTACAAAACATTTGCGAATATTCCTTCTTTATAGTATGCAAACGACTTCATATGCATAATGCAATATGTTTACCTTCAGTTACTCAAATATGTGAGAAATATTTCCAATTTTTCTTTGAAATGGTGGGAATGCTGTGAAAAAAGATACGATTTCAGATTTTATGCACAGCAAGCGGAAATTGTTTCTACTTTCTTTTGAAGTGCGATTTCAATCTAGGAAAAGGTTGTGTTCTTAAACTGAACGTCGTACACATATTTGCAGTTATGCACCTATCAATGCACGCAACTTTAAGATTTGGGTTTCTCCAGGATTAAGTTTTGTTTTTATGGAGGCAGTTCTTATAAAAGCATATGGAGTCGCATGGCTACACGACCGGAAATGTCGAAAAATAATAAATTAAAACAACATATTAATCTATAACGTAACATAATTAATCTAATAATAGATACCTAGAATTGTTTATTTGGTAACACCAAGTTATATTGGTGTGATCAACAAAATAGATTTTAAGAATATGGAATATGGGTTGAAAAAGCATTTGGCCTACAACATTTGCGAGCACTGCTCGACGGAACCTGAAAATCACCAGGGGCCCATAAATACCTTTGTATAAACAGTGAAATTTCTCTTAAGCGGACAGACATGGTAACCAAATTTGAGTCCGTATAAGGGAAATTTTAAGATGTAAACTCTGTTTTTGCTCTTCAATGCGAAGACTAAAACGCAAAGTATTTCAAATACTATAATTGATATTTTAATTCGATTTATTGTTTGTTTTCTTGTTTATAATGCAAATTTATGTTACAAAAATCGTTAAGTATGGCCTTGCCGTCTGCAAGCATTTAATAACAAGTTTGTTTTAAAAAGTAAAAAAAAGTTGTTTTACATCGCTTTCGCAGTTTAGATAAGCTATAATTCCTTCCTCAGATATTATGTCGTTTCCTAGAAAATATCTTCTTATTTCTTTTAGGATGGGGCATCTTCCGATGAAATGTATAACGTCGTCTCTCTCAGATAAGTTGCAAAGCCTACAATAAATTGGTAGACCTGGACGATGTAGGATATAATTAAGCCGTATTAGTTCGCCTCTCATCTTAAAAACAGCCGAAATTAGTTATTTGCTGTTGTTATTGTGGAAATAATTTTTTTTCAGATAGATTGTGTTTTAAAACGCTGTATGTAGCTCGGTATCACTTGGTATCACTCAAAATTACTGCCTTTTGCCTTAATACAATATAACTTTGTGGCCATTTAGCAGTAGCGGCAAGCACTGCATCTTTAGCCGTCAGTCTTATCACGAATAAAACAAACACAATCCTTTAAAAAAAAAAAATAATTTACGCTCTTTATTTGGTTGCTTAATAGGCGTCTGTATTCTACAGTGTTTGACTTACGACTAATCTCCTAGTGTGGCCACCTTACAATCACTAGTTAGTGTTGCCACTTTATATTTTTTACATTGTTATCAGTTTATCTTCTATGGCTTGCTACAACTCGACCATCCTGACTTGTAATAGTCATGTTTGTAAACATGATTTGATGTTGGCTGCTTCCCATATTCCTTCATACGAGATCTGGTTTACTTGAAATCCTTCTATTGTACATCCTTCACTATATACCGATCATTTGGCAAAATCTTTTCAATTTTATACGGACCCTTAAACTTAGGGGCTATCTTCTTACTAGCACCTGGGGTTCTGATAAAGTTCTTCACTATTACATAATCTCCTTTCCCATATGCCTTATGCGTTCTGTAGTGGTCCTTTCGTGACTTATTATATTCCTGACACTTAATCATCTTATTAGCAGCTCTCGTTCGTATTTCCTCAAAATCTCTCTCATTTTCCCCCTCGTACTTCTCATTTAAACTCTCCTTCAGAAAATCAGTAACTTCGCCTTTTTGACTTACTCCGAACAGCAATTCACTCAGTGTCGTGCCTGTACTTCGGTGTATTGTGTTATGAACAACACAACGCGAATTCTATCCTTGGTAGTATCCCGTCTAGAGAATTTTCGTATCCTGCGTCTGTCAGTTTTGCTATCATGAGCGCCAGACTTCTGTTTATCCTTTCCATTTGTCCGCTGGCCTGTGGGGAAGCAGTCGCAATCTTTTTGTGATGTACATTCTTATCTTCCAAGAAACTTCTGAAACCCTTTGAAGTAAACGCACTTCCTCTGTCTGACACCAGCACCTTCGGTCGGCTATACAAATTAAAATAAGATCTAAGGCAGCTTATTGCTTCACTTGTATGGGTTGTCCTAACGGCAAAAAGTCTGACGTACTTAGTAAACGCGTCTACTACTAGGAACACATACTTCTTTTTCGCCCGTTTGAGTGACATTGGGCCAAAGTGATCTACATGTATCATCTGGAAGGGAACATTTCCTTTTGGTATGTTGTGCAAGTAGCCTTCATGTTTTCCAAACTTAGGTGAAAATGCGATACACTTTAAGCTATTCGCTATGTGCGACTTGATTTTACTTTTCATCTGAGGGAACCAATATGTTTTCAGAACCGCGTCCAAGACTTTGTTACAACCCATATGTCCTATCTCGTCATGGTATACATGCAAAATCTTACTTTCCATCCCTATAGGGACGTAAAACACTATTCTTTTCCCCACTTCTCTATACACTAGTCCGTTACACATCTCATATACACTACTCTCTTTTTCTTCCAATTGTTTTCGTATCTCATTAATTTTCCTATCTTTGTGTTGGCAAATAGATAAATTTTGTTCAAAGTATTTTTTTCTGGCACCAGAATGTTTGAGACTCGACTGAGAGCGTCTACGTGCTGCATCGTGGCGGGCCACGATGTTCCAGGGTGTAGTTGTAGTTTTGGAGCTCCAGTGCCTATCTGGCTATTCTGGGATTTACCTCTCTTTTGTTAAGTGTCAATGTTAGTGAGTTACAGTCTGTCACAATCTAATGCCGTGTAAGTATATCCTGCATTTTTGAGGCGCATAAATAATTGCCAATGTTTCTAGTTCGAAGCTGTAATTCTTCGACTCACATTCTGTCGCTCTTTTGGAAAAATAAAACACCGGATGGAATCTCCCATCCGCCTTCTTCTGCATCAATATGGCCCCAAATCCGGTGGAGCTCGAGTCGCAATGGAGCTCCGTCTCATCCCGATAACAGTAAATTGCTAGAATAGGTGCCATCAGTAGTCTTCCTTTTAGTTCTCTTCACTGTCAAATTTAAAAATGGTATCCTTCTTTAAAAGCTTATACAATGGCTGGGCTAACACTGAAAATTATTTAACAAATCTTCTGAAGTAGGAACATAGTCCTAGAAAACTATGTACAGCCCTTAAATTCTGTGGCACAGGGAAATTCTTTATCGATTCGATGCCCTTTTCATTTGGCTGGATACCCTTCTTGGATACGGTGTATCCTAAATACTGGACCTTAGCTTCCATGAGCCGACACTTGTCCAAACATAACTCCAACTTGTTCTTCACTAACCTATCGAAAACTTCATTCAGTATCTCTAAATGTTCTTCTACCGTCTTAGTCGCTATCATTATAACATATCATCTATGTAGATTTTGACTTTCTTTTCTCTAATCAAATCTTCAAAAGCATTTGAAATATAACATTGGAATTCCAATGCAGCATTCTTTAGTCCAAATGGTATCCTATGCCACGCGTACTGTCAGAAATAATGTATATTTAATCGATTTGTCACTCATTCATATGTGGTAAAGAGCGCTATTCAGATCTAATAATGTGTACACTCGTTTATCTTAATACTTGTCAAGTATGTCATCGATTAGTGGAATCGATTGATTGTCTCTTAATATAACTTTATCTAAGTTCCTGAAGTCCACTCAAAGTCGCAAATCGCCTGTTTTCTTTTTTACTAATACTATAGGTGATGCGTATTCCGATCTGCTTGGCCTGATTATTCCTTCCCGCAGCAACTCGTCTACGATAGATTGTATTTGTTCCTTTTCGGTATATGAGAGTTTCTTTCGGTAGCAATAAGATGGTTTTGTATCGTTCAACCTTAGCTTCATTTCGTATTTCATCTCGGATTCTTCGGGACGCTTACAGTACAAATATTTCTCATTGAACATTCGTTTGAACTTTATTTTTGTCTCCCAATCTAGACTACAATTCTTTAATAGCTCTACTTCCGTTTCTACATCCATCTTTAGTAACTCCTGAAAATGTTCTGTGCTTACCTCACTCGTTTGTTTTTGTAATGCTACGGTAGTTAATCTTAGCTTCGCCTTTCTCATGAAATCCCTACCTAAAATTAGGGGAAATGTCATTGTACCATCCGGTACCACTAGTAGATCAAGTTCAACCTTTCCTTCTTCTAATTAAATTTGACAACACACTTTACCAAGTATTCTTAACGGACTTTTATTTATTCCCTGAAGCTTTACATTTTCTTCATATGAATTTATAACAGCTGTTGGAACGTATCCCTGTCTGACTATGCTGATCGAGCTGCCGGTATCTAGTAGTGAATCTAATAATATTTTAAAATGTAAATTTCTATGTGTAAGTATACAATTAAATAATCTAACGGATTCATCTGCTTCGTCTTTTTGGTGTACATTGTATATCGGCTTCCTGCTAGGCTTCTTCCACTCTGGCACAAACGTGACAAGCGCCTTTCTCGTTTTTCGTTCCCACTCTCTTTTGCCATGTGCCCAACATAATTGCTATTGTAGCACCTGTATCACTCCTTCGCTCTCGTTAGACGGCTTCCATTCGTTGCGGTTTCCGTTGTTTTATTTTTGAAAAGGCTTGGAGTAGTTGTGCCTTTGTGGAATAGCATTGGATGAGTGCCTGTAGTCGTACCGATTCATCCGTTACGCCTTCTACCACATATCCAACTAGCTCATCTTCGTCGATTTGAAAGGATCATCTTGTCATTAAAGTAGTCCGTAAAACTCTCATTCGTGTGCCACTTCCTGTCTTCGAATTTCCGTCGCAATACCATTTTGTTTTCCATTGTACTGAACAGCTCCTTCATCTGTAGCAAAAATTCGTCCACTCCTTCAATCGAAAAATTCGGCTTTGAGTGCATTCACTCCAATTCCTTACCTTTCATTTTTGTCAACATAAGTGTCCGCATCATGTTCTCGTCCGGTTTGTATACATCCTGAATATTTTTCAGTTGGGCTAGCCATATATCCAGATTTGTGCTGCCGTTATATTCTAGCAACATGTCTTTCCACATACTCAAATGTTGCGGATCAGATGTTGTTGCACCCATTTGACTTTCGCTCGTTTGTGTGCTTGCGTTTATCTCACTCTCATTTGGTTGTGGCAGGTCGTTCGTCTGCACTCCTTCGTATGTGTGTGTGTCAGCATTCTTTTGTGTCGTTTCGCTCATTCGCATCATTCTTCGCAGCCACTCATTTTCTTTTGCCACTAGTTCTTTTTCTCTCTTTAGTAATTCTATTTCTTTTTCATATAACCGTCTCTCACTGGCTGAGCATGCTGTACTTACACTAGCAGTCGATCGTTCGAAGATGCATCCGTTATTTCGGATTCCGTTGCCCGTTCACTTCTGTTCACTTCCCTCTTTTGATTGTTCACTCGTTGGTATTCTGCTTCGGCGTCCTCCTCTGTCCCCCGAGTCAACCGTTGTGATGTTACCGCTGGAATGGCACAACGTTTAAACGCATCACGAGCACATTTTTGGCGCCGGCTGTGGAAAGCCCAAGACGTAGTAGCCATTTGCGCAACTCTGCGGAGGAATAATCCGACACAGCAATCGAATGCTAAATTTTGTTCTCTCCTTTTGTATTTACTTTTTTTCACACTCATTTGTTTAGTTCAATTTCGTTCTTTATTATTTTTTTTCTTGTCAATCGTTATTTTGTATTATTATTATTTTTTTGTTGGATTGGATACCACTTCTGATTTTTTCCGTTAAAAAAAAATAATTTACGCTCTTTATTTAGTTGCTTAATAGGCGTCTGTATTCTACAGTGTTTGACTTACGACTAATCTCCTACCTACCTGCAGACTCTTTTTCTAGTGTGGCCACTTTACAATCACTAGTTAGTGTTGCCACTTTATATTTCTTACATTCCTATCAGTTTCTCTCCTATGGCTTGCTACACATCCCTGGATATCCATGAGGCTGCTGGTTTCAATACTGTTTTCAAGGTTTCCAAATTTCTGTGAGAAATCTTGCAGGCCATCTTCTCTAGTTGTGACCACAAATAATCCAGTAGATTCAAATCTGTACTTCCCGATGGCGAATCTTGCACTCCTATAAAACCAGATTGTATTGTGTTTGCTTTGTGTTCCGGAGTAGAGTCTTGTTAAAATATCCATCCTTTCCAATACCCTCCAGCATATCTTCTAAGTAAACTTTTGCACCCGTCTTCACAACTTTTTCGCATAAATGGAGGGATGTAACACCAAACTATTACGGGAGCAGAATGATGGGCAATTTTTTTCGCTTTCTTTGATGACGTAGCATAAATCTAGTCGTTTTTTATTTTTTTGTTGAAGACGGTAAAAATTATCTCATCTGTGAACAAATGTTTTCATGGCCATTACCGCATGCCAATGCAAAAGCTTTTTGCATCCTTCTAGCTAAGATTTTTTACTGATTGATTTCTTGATTGATTCTTTGTTTCTGATTTGCGTCTTGTTTGTTTAGTTTGTATCCGTCCGAGAGAGATAGTTTGCTGTGGCAAAAACGAAGGATACTAAACAGGAGAATATAGCCTAGTGCAGCTAATCGTGGCCACTTTGACAATATATTAAACGTGTTTATTTTACACAGAAATGGTAAGCATAAAATACCGCACGTGAATTTCTTAAGTTATAAGAGTCTGTGTCAATTAAAGGATGCACTTCTTTGACGAAATTTACGGCGATGCCAAAACCTCCATAGACATCGAACATTTAAGACATAGCCAGGGTCTTGAAAAAGAAATGGTGCAGCCGAGCAAGCACTAGACTAAAGCCAGAGCTTAAGTAGTAACTTCCTTAAACATCAAATAAAGTGCTTATCACAGTTACGATAGACATTACCCTCGAATTAAAATGAATTTCAAGTCAAGCAAAAATTGTGACACGTATAACAGCTGAGGCATAACACTTGTCCTCACTTAAAGCAGGCAAAACTGAGAGCTTAACCGATTGAATAAAACTGTCGAACCGGACACAAAATGTGCGCATGCGTCCTCCCATCTTTTCATCTTTGGTACTGAACCTCATTATACATCCTGGTTGACTCGAACTGCAACCAACTTCAGACTGCTATAATTTCCAAACCGTTCATGACATTGAGCTCAAATGTTGACACTTTATTATTTACAAGCCTTTCTAACGATTTGCGTCTCAGTTGTGTTGAAAAAATTTTAATCGCGATGGAATTCAAATGTGATAGTGTGATCGCTTTATATCTGTCTGGAAAATCACAAGTTGCTATCGTTAGAGCCCTCCAGCACCTCAACGTGAACAAATCATTTGTGTCTCGAACCATAGCTCGTTACCGTGATACTGGCAACGTTGCAAAACGCCATTTAGGTGCTCATAAAAAAATAGCAACATCGGCAGAAATGGTTCGGAAAGTGAAGGCTCAAATTGAGCGAAATCCGCGTCGAAGTGGAAGAAAAATGGCTCGTGAGCCCAACATATCGTTTGAACGCCATTTGTTATCGAGCCATATGTTAAGAAACAAGGTCCTTCGACAATTTACACCTTCGGATGGCCACCAGAAAGCAGGGAGCACCGATGGTGATGGCTTGGGCCGCCATAACCGCCGATGGTCGCTCTCCGCTCGTATTTTTGGACCGTGGCGTCAAAATTAATGCCATCGTATATCGTGAATTTGTTTAGAGGCAGTATTGAAGCCTTGGGTAAACAATCATTTTGGTCGGAGACCGTGGACATTTCAACAAGACTCGGCACCGTTTCACAAAGCGCGCTTTAACCAAGATTGGTTAAAAAACAATGTTCCACACTTCATTTCTTCTACACAATGGATTGCAAATTCTCTGGATGCAAATCCGTTGGATTTTTCTGTCTGGGATATTTTCAAGGCGAAGGTTGAACCACCTCAAACAAGCACTTTGCCGGGAAGGGGTCAAAATACCGCAGGGTCACTTGCGTGAAGCGTGCGATGATTTCTCAAGGCCATTATTCGCGCCAAAGGTGGACATATTAAAAACTTCTATTGTAATACATAGAGCAGGAGGTAGGTGATTACACATATTACATATTCGTACATTGCGAATATACCAAGTATGTTCAAAAAGTAAGGTGACTTTTTTTTTTATTCTTAGATTTGACGGCGAACACTCTGACGTGCAAAAAAGTTTAAATTATTACGAAATTAGAACTTAATAAGTTTTTACCACTTTAAAGGAAAATAAAAAAATAATAAGTCTTTTATTGTGCATCACTACCGCACAGTCCCCTTCAAAATATTCCCCCTTAACGCTCAGTTAAACTTTTGCCAACGCTTTTTCCAATCCTCGAATTACTTCTCATAAACACTTATTGGTATAGCCTTGAGCTTTTCGAGCAATCGTTGCGTCCCTCCTTTCATAGGTCTCTTCAGTTTGGGGACAGGAAAAAGTCGTAGTGGACTAAATACGGTAAAATCTCTCATAAGCAACGTTGAATGAACAGTTGAATTTTTGTGATGCAAAAGCCATGAATTATTTTTCCAAAACTTCAGATGTTTTTTTCGTATTGCATCTCGCAACCGGTACAAAACTTCAACGTTATACTCCTTATTGACCACACGACCTTCAGATGAAAAATCCTGATGAATTACGCCACTGTAATGGAAAAAAAAAAAATAATCGAAACTTTGACATTTGATCGGACTTTGCGTGATTTTTTCGGTCTTGGCTCTCCAATTGGGACGATTGGGCTATGGTTTCGACATCATAACCGTATACCCATGATTCGTCACCAGTTATGTATGACCCTTTCGAGCAAGTCAGAATTATCATTGACGTTATTCGAGAGCTTCTGAGCAATGCTCATGCGACTGTCCTTCTGATCAAAATTGAGAAGTTTCGGAACAACCTTGGCTGACACACGTCACATGCGCAAAACATTAAAAAAAAAAATTGCATGACACGAGCCGACCGATATGTCAACATCCTAAGCCACTTCTCTTATGGTAATTCGAAATTTTTCCAAAACAATTTTCTTCACAGCTTCGACGTAATCATTTTTTGTTGATGTGCTGGGACGTCCAGAGCGAGGTTCGTCTTTGGTATCTGCTCGCCCTACTTGAAATGGCTTGTATCGCTTGTAAACTCTTTTTTTTTACTTAGAGCAGACTTATCCTATGTAAATCTCAATATTTCAAGCGGTTTATAGCCCTTGATTCTATTTTTGGCACAAAATTTGATGCAAATTCTTTGCTCCATTTTTTATAACTGAAAATCGCCAGGCACACCAAAACACGTCTTGCCTTTCTACCTGTAAAAAAAACAAACTAATTACGCTACATACTTGAAACTGTGAACTTATGTTCAGGATATGTGTACCAAAACAGAAAAAAAAAATTCGAAAATGAAATTTACGTTCCCGCGAAATTGCAAAAGTCATCTTACTTTTTGAACACACCTCGTACATATACAGGGTATGTACCGGATCACTTGTAAGATGAAGAGCTTGCATTGCCGCTGAAGGCAAACAGTTCGAACATTTGTTGTACGATACAACATCGGTAGATGACGTTTAGTTGCGCAACAAACAAGAGTTGTGTAAAGCGATCCTGCGAGTATACAACTAAATGAAATGACAAGGGTGGCATCTCTATCTTTTTCACTCATACTAGTAGAAAAGGCGTGCTTATCCGTCCCAGTCACGGCATCACTGTCTGTCTCGCTCACACTTGGTACTCATTTTAACTTATTAAAAAGAGTTAACTATGAATCGGGTTACTTTAAAAACAAATATATATTTTTTTGTCCTCAATTAAGCGTTAGTCTAGTAAGTGTTATACCATTTTGGAATCTAGACTATATATGCCATCTTTTAAAGTTACTTGCCAAAATGGCATAGTACATTTTTTTGTAAGTACAGTCAGTTTAATTTAGGTGATTAATGAGTTTTAGATACAAGGATAGACAAAAAAAGCAATATTTTATTTAAAACCGGTATAAGGGGTCAGCGTCTCCAAATTGTTCAGATGTATTACAAAAATAAGCGTTCTGTGAGAAATGTTTTTCGTGCCATTCGAGGAACTTACGGTGCGCATAATAGCGATACTGAAATCACTATTGCCAATACCATTCGCAACTTTGAGTCCCACTTTACATTAGTGAATGATATCCGACCGGTGAGTCCATATCCAGCACGTAGTGAAGAGACTATAGCAGCTGTAGATGAGAGATTTTACGCGAAGACCGTGACGAATCGATTCGTCGTCATTCTCATCCACTTAGCTTGGCGTATTCGACAACTTGGTGTATTTTACGTAAGGATCTCGACCTAAAAGTGTACAAAGTTCAACTTGTGTAAGAATTGAGGCTAGGCGGGTTGAATTTGCGTCATATTTTCAAGGAATGGGCTTTGGAATAACTCAATGAAATTTCGGTGTTTTATCGTGAAATTTTGTTCAGCCCATTTTTGGCTCAATGGATACGTTAATAAACAAAATTGCCGCATTTGGGCTGATGAGCAACCCGAAGAGTACTAAGAGCTACCATTACATTCATTAAAAACAACGGTATGGTGTGGTTTATGTGCTGAATAATTGGTCCATATTTCTTCAAAAATGAGGCAAATCAGAATGTTACCGTTAATGGTAACCGTTATCGCGCCATGTAAACAGACTATGTGCTTCCTGAAATTCAAGCATATGGTCTCGGTGAGCTCTTATTTCAACAAGACGACGTTACGAGCCATACAGCGATTGAAACAATGGACTTGTTGAGAAATTATTTTGTTGAGCACTTAATTTCACGTTTTGCTACGGTAAATTGGCCGCCTATATCGTGCGATATCACACCTTTGGACTATTTTCTCTGGAGCTACAATTGACGCTTTGGAAGCCAACATTACTCATGTTATCCGCGAGATACCAGTCGCTATGTTCGAAAGAGTCGCCCAAAATGGGAGCTTCCGAAAGGACCACTTCAGACGTAGTCGTGGCCAATATTTACATGATATCATTTCTAAAAAGTAAATGTCATAAATAGCTCTTTTAACCGATAAAAAAAAATTGTAAGTTCACTTTCAAATTTATATCTTTTATTTTACACTATTAATCAAATCTCAAGATGAATCACCCTATATATGTTTAAATTTTTGACCATAATTTACAGAAGAGTTCCTCAGGGTTACATGGCAAAAAAATATCTAAGAAAAGTAAAGTTTTGCAGTCACAGTACTTGAAAGATCGTCACAGGGTGTCAGATTTCTCGATTTTATTTTTTTTTTTTTAGTGCCAATAATTTTAAAAGTACATGACTTAGATTTTTTTTATTATTGTGTGATAACCGACACCACTTGACTGTCACCCGTTTTCGGCTTGACGTTGATTTTTGGGACACCCGTATACATACGGGTATACTGGTTACGAAAAAAAAAAATTGGTAATTTATCATTCAAATTATTAAATTAATTATTTAATGCATGAAGTTCAATTAAATGTAATATGGCTCAAAACGAAGTGCTTGCCAGACTTTCAGCAAATCGTAAAAATGTCTAAAATGTAGAGGATTGCTATGGACTGCAAATCCAGCATTTGATGAAGCAATTGCAACGTTCGAATCATACTTGTTAAGAGTAGAAAATTATCTAGAAATTCGCGAAAATGTTAAAAAAGGCCCCACGCTTCATCATACATTGATGTATCTAACCGCACCAAACGAACCAAAAACAAAAAAAAAAAAAAAACTAGTTCATGTGTGTCATGTGTGTCCAAAGCCCAGCAGCATAAATTTACTTTACTTACAATACATAGCATGAAGGAGAATCGATTTCAAATTTTCAAACAGATCCGAAGATATTAGCGTCGAAGTATAATTTTGCTTGTGAAAGTTGAACAATTTCCACAATTTGTATCTAGGGATAGTGAGATAAGGGAGTGTTTGTTACAACAGGAATCATCAGTGACTTTTGATGTTATTTACAAAAAGGCTTTGTCAGATGTCATGCACAACATTAGGCATTATACTCCCCAGCAAGAGTTGGGACAAACCTAGCGGCACATATGATAAAACACAAAAATTATGTCTATAATAATATCAAGGCCACATTAAAGACGGTGAGGAGATTACAGGGAAAGTGTTTGAAGTGCGAGGAAATTAACCATAAAGCCAACCATAAAATGTAGGGAAAAAAATGGAAATCGCAAAAAATGTGGAAAAATAGGGCACGTACAAAGCGTATGTTTAAAGCATTGAGTTGCATAGCAAAAGTATATTGAGTTCGCGTGGGTAGGTTCAAGTAGCGACAAAGACAATTTTATTAATATTGTTGGCATGAACCCCACAAGACCTGGTAGAATATTGAAAATTTTATTCTGGATGGTATTGAATGTACGATGGATCTAAATTAGAAAAGGCAGGAATCATTAAATCAGTTGGAGTTTGTGAAACGCAAATAGCTCACACAGAGTTGTATGTATTACCATATGATGTGAACTGATTCTAGGCCATGGGTGGATACGGAATCTAAAGCTGCAAATTCATTTTCTCAAGGAAGTGTACGATATATTTGATATTACAGAGGATGTTTGCAAAAACCAAATTAATGAGCTCTTTAAAGACTACGTCGACATTTTCACAGACGAGATTGAAAAGAACCCAAATTATAAATGCGCCATTGAGTTACAGGAGGAAAATACTAAGCATGTATTCATGAAGACACATTTCTTACGCTCTTCGTGAGAAAATTGAAAAAACGACAAATTACCAGTGGGGCCACCTATAGTGCCAGTCGTCAAGAAGACTGGAGACATACGATTATATGCCGTCTACAAATCAACAATCAACAAACTAATTTAAGATAACAAGTACACCATACCTCGCATTGAAAATGTCTTTGCCGAAATAGGGGGTTGTAAATACTATTGTGTGTTAGATCTTCACCATGCGTATCTCTCATATGTCAGTAGATGATTTTACGGCTTCGCTACAAGCACTTATTACACACAAAGGATGCTATAAAATCAATCGTCTTATGTTTGGAGTGAAGATAAGTCCTAATGCTTGGCACAAAATTCAGGGATCAGATTTTTCGAAATGTACCCAATGTGGCTTATGTGTTTGACGATATTCTTTAACGAGGTCGTACTCTCCAAGAATTAGTTATGAAGTTGAAGCTTAACAAATATAACGTGAAAGAGGATTGCATGTTAACCGAAGGAAATGTTTATTCCTCTTGAAATCTGTTTCGCATCTTTGACATGTACCAGGATGGTATTAAACCATTGTCCGCAAAGTTCAAGCTATAACCGATTGCAAATGACCTGATAAAGTCTCAGAGATATGTACATTTTTAGGGCTTATAAACTATTATCAGAAGTTTATTTCTGATTTATCTAAAAAATTATCTCCACTCAATGAGCTGTTACTAAAAAATAAACCATTTACTTGGAGTAAGAAATATCAAAATGTGTTTATTTGTCTAAAAGAGGAAATTACAAGCCAACGGGTCCTTATGAAGTACAAACCAGATTTATTTTATATTGTTATTAGCAACTGACGCATCTCCGACGGGATTTAAAGACGTTATTTCTCATTTATTGTCTATTGGAGAAGAGAGGCCGATCGCAACAAGCCTGAGAGAAATTATGCTGTTAGACAAGGAAGCAAAGGCAACCTATTGGGGTTTATACAAGTTTCAATATTGTTATGTGTCGAAAAGTTATGCTTTTAATTAACCACCAGCCCTTAACTAGAATTTTACATCTAAATAAGTATTTGCAGGCAATCCCTGCACCACCTCTTGTGCATTATGCAAATTTCATGACCAGATTCAGCTATGATATTAGATATCGAAAAACAAAACTGCATGCCAACGCTGATTTCCTTATGAAAAAGCCCTAAACGATCAGATTAGATAAGGGCTCAAAATATCTGATGAATCACATTTCTATTTTATCTATGACTAGAGATGGAATACTTAAAGAGACTATCAAAGACTCTAAATGCGTTCGATACTACAAGGCTTCGATACTAAAGGGATCCTTTACCGAATTGGGAGAATGCAGAAAATTTCTCATTACAACACGGATTCAAGAGCATACTAATAACGATTCCTGCAAGCTTGCAAAAAAGAGTGCTCGATGAGCTGAACACTGTGCATACAGGAATGGTGCGCATGAAGCCGCTAGCTATTTATGGTGGAAGAACATAGACAAGGATATTGAGCACCTTCACAGGAGTTGTGTCAAATGTGCCGAGATAAGACCTAATGTTAAAAAGGTGGAGCCTCATCCATGGGATTATCCAAATGCTTCTTGGGAGCGCTTACATTTAGATTACGCAGGTTCTTTTGCGAACAAATCATTCTTAATTGTCGTCGACACACATACTAAGTGGGTGGAAGTGATACCAAAAGGTACTACTACAACCACCTCTATCATTGACTATCTCTATCGAGACATATTTTCGAGGTTTGGATCTCCTTTGAAAATTGATACTGAAAATGGGCCACAATTCCGAATCTTTGAATTTGATAAATTTTTAAAATTGAATCGAATTAGACAAAATTTCATTGCTCCTTATCATCCGCCGACAAACGGACAGGGTAAAAGTTTTGTCAATACAATAAAACAATGGCTACGCGCTATTAATAAGGAACCTTTTTGACGCACCAGCAAAATTTTACAAATAGTACTACGGGAATCAGTCCAGCCGAATTAATGTTCAAGCTACAAATCAGAACAAGGATATATCTGAAAGCTGACAATACTGAAAGTTCTATCAAGATACAGTAATATAGCCTTGGAGACTTAGTTCAAGCTCGAGTTTATACTAATAAAGCTTGCAAATGGAAATTTGGAGTTATTTAGACCAAAAGAGGAAGTCTGCATCACGACAAAGAAAAGTATATCCAGAATGTTAGCCTATCTATGAAAAATCAATGTAGGATAGTAAAACAGAAGTCATATACTCGTATATTCCTTGAATTGATTGACATGACTTGGCAGTTATGGGCAGATAATTTTGGAAAAACTAAACAATGTAACACCATCAACTACCGGCTCATCCTGTAGAACACAAGTTTTCTTCACGTGAGGAAATGCAGTAAGTCCCCACTGAAAGCTGGTAATGCTGAGAGCTTAACCGATTGAATTAAACTATCAAACCGGACATTAATCGTGAATCTTTATTCTTTATCTTTAAAACTTAACCTCATTATACATAAAGTACATCAGCGTTTCTATATTGAATAAAATTTAATTATACTAACACAGTATATAATGTGTTTCAATTGAATCGTATAAGAAAATTAACAACACAAGGTACGCAGGATATGTATGTTAGGATATAAATTCGTCGTGAGAAATCAACTAAGGCCACAATTTCATGACTTTTGACTGATAAGTGCTCATCTAACTGAAATTAAAATCAGACCTACATTCGATACTATCACACAACTCTACCAATGAGACTAATGAACTCTATAAGAAATCAATTCTATGAGTTTATGGAGCCTACGGGATCTATCCGAAGTGTGATATCAAACAAGTACTGAAGGACTTCAACGCAAGATTTGGTAACGAAATTACTTTCGGCGGATTAGTTGGATGTAAAAGGATCTATTAAAATGACAGAAGACAAAGGTTCTCACTAATTGAATTTAAAGCACCCAGTTATATGGTGATAAGTAGCATTAGATTCCCGAAAATACTAAGTAACAAAGCAACTTGTCTATCTTTAGTGGTGGTTGAATCTGGGGATAACATTTAGACAGTGATCCTCAACAAATCGCTCTAACTGCTCGAATATACTGACGATACTGTCATCATCGGTCGCCTCTAGCGTACCATCATAAGCTTTATCGGCGATATAGGAAGAGCTTAAATAAATAAGGAAACAAACCAAAAGCAATCTAAACATGTTTGACAATAATAACTTCAGGATGCTGAATGAGTGGAAACATAAACTTCACGAATGACACCAAAGACTACATCAAGAAATCATAGCTCCTTACTTAATTTGGTGGACAAAATTCATGCTGTACAAAATACTTGCCCCTTCAATTTTACTGCAAAGGAATGAGTGAATTAAGTTTCATAAAAGTTATTACACTTTAGGTTAGGTTAGATAAAAGTGGCTGTTGGAAAAACCATCCCACTAAGGCCTATTGGACTATTGTTATACCTCGTGGAACTGTGGTTCGCCTACTCTTGGAACTACTTAGAAGACTGTTAACGTCTTTATTCTTTCCATCGATAGAAGAAAGCTCCTAAGTAAAGTTTTCTTTTTTTTGGGAGATAGCTGGGCATGTACAGAATAGGTGCAGGATTGTTTCTTCCCCCTCCTCGTTCATGCATATTCTGCAGAAATAATTTATAAAAACACCAAGCCTTCTTGTATAGTTGAATATAAGGCAGTGTCCGATGATGACACCTATGATGTTTCCTATTTAGAAAGATCTATCTTTTAGACCGATTCAGATCCCACTTTGGTCAGATCTATTTGGTCGCTAGATATGCTGTTCCTAGAGTCCACCTATTGTCTGTTGTTTTGTTGGCATCTATCTTTAATATTAATTTGCACTTAACGATTGGTATACCGATTCCGATTTCCGGCAGAATAGGTAGAATCCCTGGAATGTATATATGGCCTGGAACCTAAAATAGGTGAACCTAAGAGATTGTCGGCATTCAAGGGCGGTTCTAGTATTTAATACGACTGAGTTCAGGGACTTGGTAGCGGAACCCTTACTCGTCGAACAATTTGTCTAATATGTGAGAACGATGATTGCAGGAGATAAAAAACAATGAACTCTATGAGCTCTATAAAAATGTAAATGAAGTCCAAAAAGTCAAAACACGTAGACTACGATAGCATAGCCAAAACAAAGGAATGAGTTTACTGCTGTAGTTTCAAAACAACTTTTAAAAGTTCGAAAAACGAACTTTCGCTTAAAAAATCACAGACTTGTGCTTAGTGTAGAAGTGCTTAGTGTAGAAAATAGTAAACAGCGCACATCGAAGAAAATAGAGGTTGACGTGTCTCAGACGGTAACTCTATAAAGGTTGGCAGGTTGTTTATTTTAATAAGTAATTATTAACGTCACTATGATAAATCCTACCAAACTAGCACTTGATCCAGCTCGAGGAGTAGGCATAACTAAAAACTCTATGAGCTGTTCCAGAATATGACTGCTATCCAAAGGGAAAAAAGTTTACCCAGTAGACTAGCTCAATAACAGGAATTCTTCCGAGATCTACAGATCTACCAACTGAGATGAGAAGATAAAAACCAGATCTCTGGTTTGAATGTTTCACCTTATCAAATGCAAGCAGCTTTTATGTACAATGATTCGGATGAAATGCAAAAATAACCAAAATGCTCAAGTTTCTTAAGTTGGTTATATTTATATACTATATGTTAATAAATATTAATTAAACGAACTCACTTACCTTGACTGGCAATTTTACCCAACGATCCGATGATACTTGGCAAGAATAAGGCAAACAATATGGACTTGATAACTTGAATCCCAATAAATATTGGCCAAAGTATTTTCTTCAATCCTAAAACAAAAAGGGTAACTGAATGTAAGTACTTCATTTTCAATAGTTAGATGTTAGATAGACTAACCTGAAATAAAGAAAAGTCTTCCGGTTTGCACAGCTCTTGGTAGAGGTACTTTAACCACAGCTGATCTAACAAGTCTTTTCAAACTCTGGCTCAAATTACTGTCATTTGGGTCATCTTCTGTGTCGGTTTCTATTTTCTTTTCATTTATTTCTACTGTAATTCCTGGTTTCTCGATTTTTTTGCTCACAAATAATTCACCTAAATAAGACAGTAGTAGGTCTTCGAGACTCTTTAGCTCTGATCGAAGTGCTGTATCTAAAAAGTCATCCTTGTAGGCCTCAACTATGCTTGTTTCGGTATCTTCTCTTGTGGAAGGATTTTCTTGAGTAGTTATGTCCCCTTTGGTAATGATGTCTTCTGGTGTATTAAGGTTTTGTGCTGAAAATATTTCACTTGAAGCCAGTTGCTTTTCGGTTGTAGAAATTTCCATTTCGCGTACATCTTGCTCGTCTGACTTAGGTTTTTCCGTTGTTGTGGTTGTTGATGTCGTTAGTTCTGAATTTTTGTCCAACCGATAATTAGTGATGCGTAAATCACTGTCAATAGGTGTAAAAATACGATACTGTCCCGTTTCAGTAAATAAATTCCTCGCTATATATTCTGGATCATAGTTGGACGGAATTATTGGCTTGAATCCATTATCATATTCCGAAGAATTTAACGGTGCGCTAAATCGTTCACTATGGCTACATGCTACTAAATTTAAATTGCTTAACACTACTAAGGTTCCTATCACTAGATTTACCCATCGGGTATCACGTATTATTCTGAGGTCCAGAACCATCATCGGTGACTTTCTTCGTAGATTCGACATATTTGGATACTCATTTGGCTAATGTTCTTCAAGGTTTCACTCTGACTGCCTACAAAATACAATAAAGAAAGTCAAAAAGAGTTACAGATCAGAAAATATAAAGTTTTTTTGTGAAAAGAAGATTATAATGTAAACTATTGTACTTTTCATAGAATTTACTTTCATCTTTTCTTAATGCTTGTATTTCAAATGGTCTTTGTTCGAAATGATACTGTGCGAAGAGCTATTGTACGATTATACCAACAAAGAGGAAATCCTTTACAAAATTGTTTTATTATTAGAAAGCTTCGTGATATGCTGAAAAAGTCATAAAATATAAACAACAAAACCTTGCAATCAAAAAAATGAAGTTTTTTCAAAACACAGACTTTTCCGAGGAACCAAACTACTGCACAAACATGACATGACATGTGTCTTTACCTGCGACGATCTAATATCCTTGTGAGAAAAATGTCTGGCTCAATCCTCATAAAGGAAAAAACTTTGGTGAACCTCACAGAAACTAAATGTACTTGATTTCACAGATTTCGCGAAGTACCTGTCACAATAATTTGTGAAGAAGATACTAAGGTATCTTTCTGTGATAAAAAGCAAATAATTTTACCATTAACGAAGTACTGCTGAAAACTATCTGTAACAATGAGCAGAATAATTAAAACCAATTTTAAGCCAAAGAAACCTATGTATTTCTTGGCGCAGGTATCTTTCTTGGATATTGAACTTTCAAAATCCTACTAATTGACCACCCGATTTCCAGAGAACAAATGTATTCTGCTGCGTTTAACGACATAAGCTATGCCTATTTGCAAATCTTTGCTCTTTTGATCATATAAGCGAATTTATTTTTTATTTCAGAGAGTGATGAAGAGTATTTCTAAAACAGACTACTTGCTGGTTACTTTCAGTCACAAAATATCACTGTGAGTTTCAGTCTAATTAGTCAGAACAGATGGTGAAGGGGTTCTGAGAGGCATTAAAAGGTGTCAACTTAGCCAGTGTTACAACCGTTTCTACACAACAATTATGCTTATCTTACCTCCAAGTGATAATCATCGGGTACTGATCGAGTGCTGTCCAGCAGACAAAAATATCAGCACAATAAACGAGACAGCATATGAGTTCTCCAGACGGAATCAACGGTAAAGTAAAATCCCGGACCAAAACAAATAAGGCCTTATTCAGGCTTTTCCGATATAAGTTAGGGTCTTGAAAAAGAGATGGATCAACAAAGCACTTACGTCCTCGCACGGGTTACTGGCTTCGGTCTAACCGACCCCTCGTACTAGATAAATCTGTAATGAAATTGATCGTCCAAATTGGGTGTTGTGCCACTAACTGCCCAGCCATGAGGGGAAAAAACAACTTAGTTACGAAGCAACAATTAGCCTTTACGATGAATGGATTGTAGGCAACCCCTGTAAACGAAACAAGGACAACGAACGTATGTTCCTTGACAGGTCACGTTCAAACGAACAACTAGCGGAGGCCCTGGACTGCTGAACGGCAGATGTTATCGCCATACAGTAAATGCGATTTGATGGTCCGGAAAAAAGAGGATGTAAAACTGTGACATGTGGCGATGCGATTGGCATCGACGGCAAAAGCAGCGCCTACTTGGATGCAAATTCATTGCTAGAGGCAGGCTTATGCAAAAAGTCTTGAGTGTCCGGCTTATTAACGAGTGCTTCCTAAGAATCCGTATTAAGGCTAGAGTTGCCAACATTAGCCTTATATGAGCGCACTGCCCCACAGAGGAGAAAGATGACCACACTGAAAGTGACTTCAACGAACTCTATGAACAGTGCCGTACATACGTAGCAGGAAAAGGGGGTATCTTTGGTATTACTGTCGAAGAGTATAGTCTGCACGATAATACATCCGAAAACGGATTCAGTCTAAACGATTTAGCGGCGTAGCGAATAGTGAAACATTGTCGTAGCTAGCACGCGGTTCCTCGTATCGATATTCATCAGGGGATTTGGAAAACTCCTGATCAATAAATTGTCAAACAGATTGATCACATTACGTTCACCCCTAGACACTACTCCGGTATTATGGATGTCCGAACGTTCGACTCGGATCATTTCCTTTTTGTACCCAAAGTAAGGTTGCAAAGGCAAGTTAATACTGTGAGGGAATTTAACGACGGATGGCTGCAATCGCAAGAGATCGCCAAATTCTTTTCCGTTCAAGTCTCCCTTAATCTCTTCGGATATCGTATGTCACCAGCATCAAGTATCAAGTATCACATTGCCGCCTCTGCGAGAGTCGTCAAATACTTGCAACTAAGCAAGATGCATATAAAGCGGCCCTGCGCAGAATGACTGGAACTGCTCGCGAGTTCCATGAGCAGAAGAGGAGAGACAAGCACTAGCTTCTCAAAAGGAAAAAGAAGGAGCATGAGAAGCACGCTGTCGAGGAATGAGAATCGGAAAGTTTGACAAAAGGTTAACAAAGGAACACTGACGATTTGAAAAGAGAATTTCTGTAGACTGTATAACGGCGATGACGAACCAAATACTGCTGTCATACACAGTGAACCTTTCAACCTGGACGTCCAAAAATTCCGTTCATCTGACCTAGACGAAATAAAGATAGCTATATCTAAGCATAAGTCAAAAAACGCTGTTGGAGCGGACGGCCTGACTGCCGAGCTCCTCAAAGTGGCAGGCGATGACTTGGTTAGGAGCAAAATTCATGCGCCAACACAAAAAGCACAATCTTTCAATAGTATGTCTAATTCCTCGCATACGCTGATGACATTGACATAATCGGATGAAAACAGCGTAATGTCAGTGGTGCTTTCACGAGTTCTGAAACAAAAGCGGAGAAGATGGGCTTAACATTCAACGAGGGCAAGACCAAGGTATGCTGTCAAGAAGAAAAGACACATTACACCGACATCTCGGATAAAACATGCCACCCACGACATATATAGCATTAAGGTAGTTAAGGACCTAGACTCCGCTATCAATTCAGATAATGACACTAACGCTGAGATCTAACGAAGAATAACTCTTGCTGATTGTTGCTTCTTTGGGCTAAGAAGGCGATTGACAAGCAAAGTCCTCAAAGAAAAAAAATTACCCAATTTAAAACTTTAATAATCCTAGTCCTGTTCTATGGCGCAGAGGAATGGATTTAATCAAAAATGGAAGACGGTCCCATATGCATTTTCGGTCCCATATGCATAGACGATGAGTTGAGAATCAAATACAACGACGAACTGTACGGGTTGTACAGCAACATTCCTCATTCCTCAGAACCTTGCAGAGTGAAGGTTCAATAACTGAGGTGGCTGGGTCATGTAGAGCGATTGGAAACCAGTTCTTCAGTCCGAAAAGTTTTCGAATTCTCTTCCGAGGCACAGCGCAGTAGAGTTGGCGACTGAGCTGTCCCACGCATGTGGAAGGGGACCTCAGTCAACTAAGCGTGCAAAACTAGAGGCAGCTAGCTGAAGATCAAGCTAGTTGGAGGGGCTTATTGGTTGCGACCCTGGGCCACCCCGGACTATAGTGATATGGAAGAGAAAACTTAGAAATGATGATGGCGGCTAATCGATCGGTACTAAAGTTAAATAAATAATATTTTCATGAACCTATTTACCAGAATTCAACAGGAACGTCAAGGAGATAAATGGCTAGAAAAATAATCGGCGATCTCTACACATATCAGACCATACGTTCATCGAATTCAGAATTGGATGAGAGGTCTTGGTTTTATTGTTGTTGAAGTGAAGGAATCCGTCTTAAACTAACCGGATACGCTTTAAGCAGGAGTTTGTCAGGACGTTTAATGCTCTGTTTTAACTTAGCACGAAAAAAAAGTTTCAGTCAGCTGTTCAGAACCAAATATTTTGGACTGACATGTCCAACTAGAAAAAAACTCGTACAGATCGTCAGTTCCATTGTGGAACGCAGATTGCGTATAGATCGAAGCGGAAAACCATGAAAAGTTACAAATCCACCAGACTGAAAGAACTCAGCGGATCTGATGATCTACTAAATCTACTAAAAAGCAGAGACGCTTTACTTATGCTTGAAACTCACTTTCCACGATACCTCATCAGCTCTGGCATACAAATTCATACCACTGAGGTTAAAAGTGATCAAAACAACACAATCTGCCCTAACTGGTTTACGATTATTTCATCTGTTTTGGTCGTCTTGCACTCACCACATAAATCCACTTTTTCTTCAAATAGGTATAAGCCACTTGCTGAAAACTCGAAAGTGAATCTTTCCTGCTTGTATTACAGTTGCATACAAATAAAGTCCCTCGCGAGCAGTAAACGTAGTTTTTATACCGAAAATTGGGAAAAGATGACTTCACGCTCGCCAAGAGCCTCAAACCAAAATTCATGGAAAGAATTGGTGCAAAATTGCTGTGATCATCTGTCTAAGATAAAACATGCTTACCAACGAGAAATTGCGTAAGAATATGCTTTAAAATCTAGTGACTGGCCGTTTTCATTGATACAGATGGTCTCGGGTCTCGAAAATGCACCTGATTGCGAAATCTGGCAACAACCAATATGTTATGCAGGGGTTGCCTGGAAAGCAATGTTCTGTTTCCACTGTTTTGGTGTACATTGGTCAACTTACTGAATAACGCACTTAGTAGTTCAGGCGTCTACGTTCAGGCGTCTACGTTAAGGCGTCTACGTTCAGGCGTATGTGGACTGTCTGATTTGAAGTGACAGATATTGGTTCATCGGATAAGGGATTTCATTTAATCTTGTCAAAGCTAAAGTTATTTCCTCCTTCCTGGTCTAACTCATCTTATCTCTAAGACATCACGATTTGTTTCTCCAACGAAGCATTTGAGTAACATTCTGGATATTAAATTCTCCGAGGACACGACGGTGGTGTCTTCCAGAAAGACGAGAATTTTAGATTTCATAACTGGTTGGGAAAACTTACTTCTGTCTTTCAAGCAGAGATATACGATTACACAACCATGTTGTCAATGAACTACTATATAATGTGAAAAATCGGTGGAGGGGCGAAGTATCCGCTTCTGCAGGACAGCCAAGCTGTTTCTAAAATCCTTCTGAATTTTTTCACCACTTTCAAATTTGTTCAAGAATGAGGGGCATCTCTAAATGCTATCGGAAGATTGAATTCATTTGGATTAACCCGGTCATAATGGGGAATGAATTGACCCCAATAAACTTTGTTAGGTTAGGCTCAGAATTCAATCATTCGATAGGACTGTCTGCGTTGTCGGTTATTGTTTTACAGATAGTGGGGTTCATATAAACAAAATTGCAGATCATATGACTCTCCAGGAAACCAGCATCCCAAACCGAACTCCTTCCAACGTCTTTATCAGGCCATCGACTTTCCTGTTTGCTACCCCACCCGCCTTATAGCCCAGACCTTGCCCCTTCTGACTACTATTTGTTCCGGTCGATGCAGAACTCCCTCTCTGAAATACGGTTCACATCAGAGCAGAATATCAAAAATTGGCTTGATTCATTCTTGGCTGCCAAGCCGGCGCAGTTCTTTTGGGATGGGATCCACAAATTGCCAGAAAGATGGGAAAAAGTCATAGCTTCAGATGGGCAATACTTCAAATAATACTATTGTACATGTTTTTCTTAAATAAACGTTCAAATTTTGAAAAAAAAACCGCACTGCAAAAAAGGTTATGGTGACATGAAGTTCGTTTATAATTAGGCAGACATGCCAAATTTCAGTGCGATACTGTCTTTAGTTTTGTTTTGAAAGCTGATTGTTGTTGACGTGTTTGGCACAATGTTGAGTATGGACAAAAACGATTTTCGTTCTTTCATAAAACATTATTTTTTGAGATGAAAAACGGCGAAGCAAACAAAACAAAAGTATTAAAAATATTATCAGATAAACGGTCAGATTACACCGTCAAATATTGGTTTTGAGAGTTTCGTGGTGGCTGCAACTCCACTACCGATCAAGTCCGCAGCGGCAGGCCCTCCGATGCGGTTACAGAGGACAATGTCAAAAAAATACATGAAATGGTGTTTACAGACCAGAAAGTGAAAGTGTGCGAGCTAGCAGATACCACAAAGATTATTACTGAGTGCACATGCCATATTTTGGGCAATATTCTGCATATGAAAAAATTATCCTGTCGCTGGGTGTCGCGCATACTCACTCCTGACCAAAAACACGAACGCGAGGGCACTTCGAAAGAATGTTTCGACTTGCTGATGCGGACTTTTGGCATTGATTGGTAACTGTTGAACACCAGAGAACAGAATGAGTGCCCGGCAATGGACTGAAGCCGGCACAAGTGCTTCGAAGCGGCCGAGGGAGACTCGATGGGTCGGAAAGGTTTTGGCTTTGATTTTCTGGGTTTTTCATGGCATACTCTTCGTGGACCACCTCGAAAAAGGAAAAGCCATCAACAGCGAGTATTACTGTGCATTATTGGAGCGATTAAAGGCCGAAATCGCTGCAAAACGGCCTCACATGATGGGAAAAAAAATTTTGGTTGTGCAAGACAATGCACCGGCGCACAAGAGCATCGCAACCATGGTTAAAATCAATGACTTACGGCTCCAATTGCTGTCGCATCCACCATATTCACCCGATTTGGCTCCTTCATACTATTATATCTTCCCAAACCTCAAAAGATGGCTCATCAATAAAAAACTCAGCTCAAGCGAGGAAATCATCGACGCCATGGAGGAGTATTTTGCAGACCTTCCGGGATCAAGAAGTTGGAAAATCGCTGGAATAAGTGTATCAAACTAAAAGCGGACTCTATTAAATAAAATAAGAAAAAAAAACATTTAAACATTTTTTTTTTTCATTCCCAAGGAGGTTGCTTTTCACTCCACCTAGTAAAGAAAGGCGATTCGCTCTATTAAGTCATATCATACATAACAACTTGTCCATTTATAATGAACGATGCCACCCATTAATAGTTTTCTCAACACGTCAAGAATACATCCATGGTCGTACGAGTACGATTACAGCTGTTGTATGCATATCAGGCCCAAAAGTGCTAATCATAAATAAGTAAGATGCGAACTGAAAGCGAAATCACGGAAAATACAAAAACCAAAAAATAAAAGAAAAAATGTTTTCGAAAAACATGCTAACAAAATTCTACTTTCACTAAAATCTTGTACGTGTTTGAATTTTGTTGAGTCACATCAAAAAAAAAAAAAACGTGTTTCCGCTCTCACTTAGCCGCAGCTCGTAACCTAGGTACGTAGGTGAAGCCTTTTTCAAAAACCTCCTCCTCAAAATAAAACCTCTTACGACCAACACTGATGAATTTAACATTCCCGCCTGAAGTTGCGTTAAGCATAAGAATTTTGACACATTACTATGCAAATTACCATCATGTGCACTTGAAGGTCGCCCATCTAGTATCGGCTATATTCACAAGACAAAGAGCGTACCCATGGCATTAGCTAAGTGCCAAACTCATATCCCATAAGGCTTAATACGTTAGCATATTGACACAGGCTGTTCAATATGAAGTTGCTTTCACTCCAACTGTGTGTGCTTAGCGGATGTCAAACTTCCGACAGTGCGACAGTTTGCCATAAACTTATTAAACGATGGTTCATATGAGAATGACTTTTTTGTTCGTTTCGGAATTTGGATGATGATTTCCATCTTAAGGCCGTAATCGGCTGAAAGAAATTTTAATTAAACGAGTATCTAATGTCTTAAAGAGACATCATTTTTGTTGTATTTGCCGTCTGCATTGGATTTCAGGATTTCTCCCAAGAATCAGTCGACAGTTTAAAAAAAGCAATAAAAATAAATAAAAAGGTGCGACTGAATGATGACCAAATAAAGAGCCAGATGATGATATAATCGGTGGAGATAAAGGGAGTATTTCGCAATAAGAAGACCCAGCGACTTCTTCCGGTTGTGCGACTTTCCCCAGCTAGATGGATGCAAATTGGTGTTTACAAAACTGTAGCCTGGTATTTGGCCGAGTTATAAAATTAGCAATAAATTTATCGCGGCGAATGCAAAATATTTTTTGTTGACTTTTTGTGGTAATGTTTGACACGAAAGACTGATAAGTGGCTTGAAGAACGGCGAATGGGTAACTTTGGATGGAATTTATGAGCCATTAGCGAAATATGTTCTGTGAATTCTTATGAGATCTGTTGCAAAAGAGATAAAAAAAAATGAGATTGAGTCCTGAAAAATATGTTTATGCCATCCAGAAAAAAATATATTGTATATCCACAGTGAATGTCATTTCATGTGCGTGGATGGTAATGACAGCAATACGTGTTTTGTTTAAATATGAAGAGGTTTGTCAATAAATTGGCAGTATGTGTGGGATGTTAAATGATGATGAAGTCTGTGTGGCATTTCGAAGAATGTGTCAATGTTAATAAATTAAATTTGAATAATTTAAATAATAATAATTCTCATTTAACATTTTATCTAGTAACAATTAAATTACATTATTATCTCCTAGCAGTTCACACTGAAAACTTTTAAAAATTACTATATAGTATATTGAACAGAAAACTCCCGTCGGTAATATGATGCTTAAACCAACAAAAAAATATAACATTTTTCGACGGTCCTGAAGGGATGAAATACCCTGTCGTACCCTGCTTAAAGATATAGAATCTAGTTAACAACATGCTAAGCAACCGCAACATTCAAGTTCATGCTAACGACAGTGTGAGTAGGCCTAGACAACTGAACAATGGGTTACCACAAGGGTCAGTTCTTGTGCCATTCTTGTTCAATCTCTACATGTTCGAAATACCGGAAGTAAAATTCAAAAAATGTCGTCGCGTATGCCTACGAATTAGTCGCAGCCGTTCAGACCTAGTTTTACCAAGACTAAGTCAGCGTGTTTTAATTAAGTAACCATCTAGCTTATCTCCCACTCGAAGTCAAATTCAGGGAGATGATTATGGACAGGACCTTGACATCATTACGTCAAGATTCCCGCCAAGCAAAAACCAGAAACAACTTCCTGCAGAAACTGGCATCAAGCTCTTGGGGTGCCTTTCCTGACACTATGCGCACGATTGCCTTCAACCTGATGTATCCAACAGCTTAATACGGTGCCCCCTTTTGGGTAAGCAGTACATAAACCAAACTTACAGACAGCTAGCTGAATATTCCAATGCGCATTATTACTAGCACGATCAGTGACCGTTTAAAGTCACGTAATCCACCCATGAAACTAGCAACGAGGCTGCAAAACACAAATTTTGATATTAATGAGGAGTAGAAAAAAGCCTGGATGGACTTCCCAGTAGCTAACAACTTCATCGCTAATCCAGCTGAGCGGGTTTAAGCCGTCTTGTTGCATCAGCGAATCTGAAAAGAGATGTAGGTGAAGCAGCAGGTAGTAAAGTTACTTGCCTCAAAGTATTGAGGCTAGAACAGTGGTACACAAAGTGCGATGTACCCTTTCGTGAGTCTATGTCCACCTATCCTCTGCAGAGATCATCGTCGGTAATGCGGGGCATATGCATATTATGGCATGTGAGCAATCCAACAAGAGTACATATAGTGGTTCAGCTCTGCTTTTCAAGAGATTCTTGCCTGTTCAGGATTTGCTGAGTTACGTTCATAACTATTTTGAGGTCTCGAGGGTTGGAAGGTTTTTCCACCTTTCATTGGCTCTAATTTATGTTATATTGTTCGCTCCACTTGTATTCTGTAGAGTGGAGGTTTGACACAAAATTAATGTAATAACGCGAATGTGCCATAATTTTCGCAAATAGCGCCAAGTGTTAATGTAATTTGACATTTGACATCTACAACATAGACAGATCGAAAATTAGTTAAAAATAAGTAATGGAGGGATATACGCCTGAGGAATGCGGAATTATTGTTACTGCTTAGTTGACCAATTTCTGTGCTGTTGTTTTAACGCAGCGCAAATTTCGTCGTCGTTTTCCTCATCGTTCTTCACCATATATGCGAACAATTAACCGTTTGACCGAACGTTTCATGCAAACTGGGTCCACTAGAGATGTCGCAAGAAGTGGCCACCCCGTATTGCACGTTCGGCTGAGAATATCACTGCTGTGGCAGAAAGTGTCTGCGAGAGTTCATAAACATCGACGAGACTTGCGTTGCATCAAATTTTTGTGAAAGACCTAAAGATGTTCCCTTATAAAGTGCAAGCCGTTCACCAATCATTGCCTGTTGACCGCCAAGTGAGGTAAGCTTACTCCGATTCTCTGTTAAATCTGGTCCAAGAAGAGAATGATTTTGTATCTAAAATCATAATGACCGACGAAAAGCATTTCCACTTAAGTTGTTATGTGAATAAACAAAATTTGCGTTTGTAGAGCACGGAGAATTCACATGAAATGCGCAAAGAACCATTGTATCCGCTCAAAGTGACAAGTGAGAAAGATGCAGCATTTGCAGTTAAAAAGTCATTAAATGAGTCTCAAGCATTTTTGCTTCCAGCAGGATGGCGAAACCGCTTACACAACTCGTGCACCGATGAAAAATTTGAATCACCAATTTCCAGGCCGTGTGATATCCACTTTTGACGGTTTGAAATGGCCGGCCATATCGCCAGATCTAACGGCGCCAGACTTCTTCCTCTAAGGTTTTTTTGAAATCTCGCCTTTAGTACACAAGCCACAAGCCTTACAAATCTTGAAAGCCAATATTGAAGAATAAATCACCGGTTTGGAGCCAGATGTTTTGCGAGGAATTATTCAAATTGCCGTAAAATTAAGACAAATGTATCTCAACTTATAAGATAGCCATTTGACCGATATCTTTGTTTAAACTTAATATTATCAACTTCAAATCCTCATATACGAGTAAACTTTTCGTGAACACAGAGGCTAATTTTTTTCATTTCTGACAAAATGGCAGCCAATTTACATTATGACATTACTTTTGCTCCACATTGTATTACATATAGTAATACGAGTATCCTCGTGGAATATTGCCTCAAGTTTGGCTGCTTCTGCTATAGCCAATATTTAAGTCTGTATGATCCTGCTGTAGTTCGGTAGGCGTTGTGAGCGTCGTAAATACAATTGCTTGCAAAAGATTCCGCTTCCGGATATCGAGTCATTTGTTTCCTGTCCTATTCTTCGCTGTTTGGACGGATGAAGACGAATTGTGTTTCAAAGTCATGATGGGGTTTAATGTCGTCCATATTGGAACATAAACTCAGTTGACTTGTGAGGATCGTGGATCGTGACAAAGGGTAGGAGACCAAGTATATTTTCCAGACTCGCCGTTGGCGTCGTTTTCATGGGATGTGTCGTGCCTATACCTGCAATCCTTAGTACTTTTGTCATTAACCTAAGGTTGCTAGTTTTGTTTGTGTATTATCACCATACTAAGCTGCTGTAGGTTAAGATGGGTCTGATGATAGCCGTGTACATCCATACAATAGTCTTGGCGTCAGGTTTCCATTTTCTCATAAATATACGGGTGCAAGAGTAGAAGGCGATAGTTGCTTTCCTTACACGTTCTTCGACATTAAGCTTCCAATATAGATTATCATATTATCTAGTACGATACCAGTTAGCACTGTTCGAAAGTCGGATGGTTGTGCCATTTATGAAGGGAAAGTAAAAATGTGCCATTATCCTTTGTGTAAATAGATGAAGCTCTCTTTTTTGCGAGTTGATTGCCAACCCAAAGACCTTAGTCCGTTCTCCAACATTTCTAAGGACAATGTTTGGGAGGAACTTGCGTGTGGCCTTAAGAACCACATCCTTCGCGTATGTAGTGACTTTTATTCCTTCTCTTTAGATTTAGATTTAGAATTAAAATTCACAGTTAGGTTCCACAGAAGAGGTGATATTACTCCTCCTTGAGGCTTGCCTCTTGAGGTAGTGTCGCAGAGCATACATGCTACCAAGTTCAATAATGCAAGATGAACTCCAGCAGTTCCAAAGTTTCTACTTATAGCGGGAATGTTGACATTGTTGAAAGTTTCTTGTGTGTGCTATTTGCAGTGAAGGCTTTTTATAATTCTGCTGACAACTTCATGTAGGGTCGTTTGTGTAAGCACGCTGGGTTGAGACTAAACCTTTTGGTTGTAGATTACTTCGAATATGAGTGCCAAACAGTTTTTCTAAAGTTTTTAAAATGTATTGTATAATATTAGGCTTGTGTACCTGATGTCCTTTGAAAAGTATGGCTGGGCTTACCTACCCTGGTATTGAAAACTACTTTTACTTCCCTCCAGCATTTTCGCACACAACCATTCTAGATGCTACGGCTGCAAAGTACTTTTTAGGAACGGTACCATTGCTTGCTTTGTTTTTGGAAGCGTGATTAGCATGATTCTGTCCAGTCCATAGGATTTATAAAGGGCGAATGAGTCCCTTACGCAGTTTATTTTCTTTTATTTTTAGTATCCCCTCTGGAATTTTATATTGACTAGGGAAAAATGTGTCTGTATTTACAACTGGTGTTTTTTTTTATAATTGGCGCACACACAAGGAATTTTATGTACCCTAAGGATGTTTGCTCATAGAGTGGACGAAAGGAAGTTAGAGAGGGAGGAGAGAGAGATATCGATGTGCGTTGATTTAAAATGTTTACGAGTATAATGATTAGAAAATAAAGAGCTCGGCAGAGCAATCTGTAGGCGAGTTTTACCTCTAGGAAAAAATCAGGATATTTTAGAGTACGTCCGAAGATGGGCATGAGGGTGTACTGATGAGCGTTCATAGCGAGACGGATGTTATGGTTAAAAGTTTGAAGGGGCGCAATACTTCTGGCAATTTCGGTGGAGCACTGGTGATGAAATTATGGAAACAACAAAGTGAGACAGAAAACGTTCGAGGTGTTCCTGTGCATGTATGTCGAATGAATGAATGTGTATTATTGGCATCACTTACGGGCTTCATCACACGATCTTGGATCCTATCTAGCAAGTGCAAAGAGGTCTTAGGGGCATTGTAATACAATTTTGGGCAGATAAACGCTTAATATATAGAGGCCAGATCTGATGGTGTGTAATATTTCTTACACCGCTTGAAGAAACCTAGACATTTCGCAGCATTTTTAGCGACATCGATTATGTGCTCATTCCATCGTAATTTGTCATTGACACACATGCCGAGAATGGAGAATTTTCCAATTTCAACGATGCAAATGCAAACAGACAGCATTGTGTTTTGGAATCATTAAATTCTACTCTGTATATAATTCCCCGATTCTCTATGCTGCTAATGTCGGAATTTAATGTGCTTAACGTACACTGTCGTTCTCGCAGCAGCCCTGAGACACCAGAGCATTTATCTTGTAAATATTAGATTTGAAACCTTCTAAGACAGGTTGAATTAAAACTACCGAAAGGTAGTTTCTAATCCATTTAAGAAGAGATTCATCGATTTCAAATTCACGCATTTTCGAAAAAGAGCCTGATATCGAACTCTGTCAAATACCTTAAAAATATCAAATGCAACTACCTGTCTTTCACCAGATTTCTGTACACTTTGGTTCCACTTTTCGGCTATTCATGTCGTCAAATCACCAGTGGACCTTTTAGTATGAAAACCGTACTGCTGGTCATTGAGAAGTTTCCGAATTTCGAGATGTTTCATGAGCTGTTTTTATGACCTTAGAAAGAAGGGATGCAAGTACAGTGAGTCTATAAGAGGAGAGAGAATAACATTCGCAATTTCTAGTGACAGGCTTGACAAATACTGTTTTCCATCTGCTCGGGAAGCCGCGCCAGCGAGGAAGAACACCTCTTCAGAAGAAGGGGAGATATACTATCTTGACCAGCGGATTTGTGTATGTTAAAATCTTTAGGTTTTCTTGCTACTACACGAGTGCTAAAGTAGATTCATCCCATTGAAGAATTGACCCACTCAAGTGTAGGCGGAAACAAAGCACAATCTGGAAGTGCTGAGTTGGCCGCAAAGTGTGCAACAAGCTGACAGCTGAAATGTCATTGTAAGTGAACGTTGGAGGATGAGGCAGCATTTCTAATGTTTTTAACGAACGATCAAATTTTAAACGCTTAAGAAAAACGTTGCAGTCATACCTATATCGTTTATTCTTTTTTCGGTTTTCCTTTATCGGGTTGGTCTTGTAGGACCGAAGAAACATTAATCTAACTCTCACAGCTCACAGCACCCCCCTAACAACTCTTCGTATCATGCCTTTCCTTTTGGTTCGATACTCTTCAACAGATGAGGGATAAGGGATCTAATTCCAAGGAAAATTTTGTCAATGATCATATCAGCAGCGGCATCCACGTCGTTATCGAGGAAACTTAACGACCAGCTGAAATTCCTTAGGAACTGTTAGGACCACTCCAATTGGCATTCTTGTACTGCCATACGGTTCTTTTAGGAATCTTTTCTCTAACTGTGTGGTCGATGCACGAAAAATAAGCTGATATGATACAATGGTTCGACAATCTAAGAGAAGAGAGTACGTCAACGGTGTAACAGGGTGATACGTGAAAAAGAAATCCAGGATTTTGGCGATATGACTATCAACGTCTGGTATTCGCGTGGGCTCATTTACAAGCTACGTCAAGTTGTTTCCTCAGATCTTAACACATCATTCTTCGGAGACTGTCTGTCCAGAATGTCGAAGCAACATAGTATTGTGAATATTAAAATCGCCCGTAATCACGAATTTAGTATGAGGAAACAGAGATACAATTCTTTGAATATGGTCAGACAGTAGGAGTAGGAGGGCATCCAGCAAAGCCGGTTTCTAATAAGAGTCCCAAAGCTTGGTTTCTAAGATACGACTTTCTTTAGACTCGCAGTGTTGTGTTTTCAATTTTAAAGCAAAAATACTCCGTAATTTTCGTTTAGTGCGCTGCAGATTGCACTTTTGCATTTTTGCAGACTGGCCTTATATAGGGTTTTCTAATACCGACTTGACAACTTGACAAAGGGAAACGATTTGAGATATTTCAAAAACTTTATTATTGGCTTGAAGTACAATCAACACATTTATAAATAGAAATCGACTTCGTTCATATGGCCACCGCGGGCACATTTGCAGCGGTCGATTCGTTGGACCCAATTTTCAACGACTCGGCCACACATTTCGACCGAAACGGCCGCTATTTCGCGTTCAATGTTGGCTCTGAGCTCTTCCAACGTCGTCGGCGTGTTGGCATAAACCAATGACTTAACGTAGCCCCACAGAAAATAGTCAAGCGGTTTTAAATCGAAAGAACGATTCGGCCAATCGACTGGCCCATGTCTTGAGATAACACGCTCACCATACTTACTCTTCAATATTTCGACTGTAGCGTGTGCTGTGAGGCTTGTGGCACCATCCTGTTGAAACCACATGTCGTCCAAGTCCATATCTTCCAATTCGGGCCAAAAATAATCGGTGATCATGGCGCGATAATGCTGACCATTCACAGTAACGTGACGAACGTTATTGTCGACGAAAAAATATGGCCCAATAACGCCGCCGGCATGCAAACCGCACAAAACAGTTATTTTTTGTGGATGAAGGGGTGATTCATGAAGCACATGTGGGTTTTCATGCGACCAATAACGCATATTTTGCGTATTGATGAACCCATTGAGCCAAAAATGAGCTTCGTCACTGAAGATGATTTTGCGATGAAATTCATCATCTCGACGTATCTTCTCCAGAACCCAATCGGAGAACGTACGTCGCTTCAAATGGTCCATCGGCTTCAATTCTTGAGTCAGCTTGATATTGTATGGGTGTAAACCAAGATCCTTACGCAAAATACGCCATAATGTGATTTGAGCGATGCCTAATTCTTGAGAACGCCGTGGAATTGACTGATTTGGATCGTTTACTATGATATTTTCGACACTTTGACCCACCCGTTGTCTCACTGACACAGTAATATCACACAACGAATATGTAGACTCAAATTTTTGCACTAAACTTGTTATTGCCTGTCTACTAGGGCGAGAACTACGACCGAAAATTGGAGTTAACGCTCTTAAAGTTTCAGTCACCGATTCCGAATATCTGTAGAAAATTTTTATAATTTGTAGACAGTGTTAGTGTTAGTTAGTGTACTTTACCGTGGTGAAAATGTTGAGTTTACTGAATAAATTGACAGTGACATCTTGATGATTAGTGAAAGAGTGCGTTCACAAATTAAATTGAAAGTTGTCAAGTCTCTATTGGAAAACCCTATATATGTCCCAGTCGGCCCAGTCAGGGCACAAATTTCAACTGTTGGCTAAACCAAAAGGTATTCTTGCCAATTTCCTTATACACTGGAGCTGTTTAGTAAGTTTTTGGGCTTCTAGATTTTTTGTAGGGCATTCTTCACAATTTTCCCGCTGCATGGTTTATTTGGACGGTTGTTTCCATTTTGAGTCCGTTTAAGACATAAAGTTTTTAATCTATCTTTGATGTGAATTGTTCCCAGTTGGTAGTTTTGGAATTTTGTATAGTAGAGAGGGTATGGGTATGGGTATGTATTTAATATTGAATTTGATCATTATATGAGCAAAGAACAATATGTCCGAGGATACCTTCCACTTGCTTACGACAAGGCCTTATTACTCATTTGACTTCTTAGGCCGAAGACACAGCGATTGGTAAGAGAAACTCTTCGTTTAATTTGTAATGAGATGTCATAGTCTGTATGGCTTGTCGATGATGTGTGTCCCTTCGATTTTTCCTGCTCATCTCCAATACTTGCGACCGCACCAACGACAGCACTCGGCGTTCTGACAACGATGACAATTTCTTCAGCGGATGCAAATATTTATACAAAATAATGCCTCTGTATGGTGAAGTGAGGAGTCAAACGGATTTGATGCGTAAATGGAATCAAAAAAACTACATGCTGCCATCAGAAAAGGGCATACACCACCAACGGCTTGGTTAGAATTTCACCATTAGCAGATATATAGTAGCTTCGTGATGTTTAAAGACTTCATAAAGCTTAGATCCCCAGTTATAATCAGCAACGACATCAATTCCGAAATCAGACGCAGAACTAATCTGTCCAATCGCTGTTCCTGTGGGCTCAGAACCAACCTGACTTTATACTAGACGCTTACTATCCCAGTTCTGCTCGATGTTGAAAACGTATAAAGAAGCGTTCCGAAAAATGATAATATGCGCGAATTTCAGTCTCGTCGTATTTGACGAACTGTAAAGGCTGGACAGTGACATCGGTCTAGTCAGACCTCTACGGATTTAACATATAAGGCAAATGAATAACAGAGCTCCGGCCCAAAGAGTCTTTGATTCTAACTCGTAAAGGATCGGACACAAACCATATCGGCAATGGGGGCTGCTGGCGAGCGGTTGTTAGCTGGAGAGGTTTGTTGGTTGAGGCTCAAGTTCACCTCGGTCAGCAACACTATTTAAAAAACAAATAACTAATCAATTGTTATCAGTGTAGTCTCAGACGAGGGAAGGCTCATACTCAAAAAGTCTTTACTTTTAAAAATAAAGAGTTTGAGTTCAATACCCACTGTTCTTTTTTTTTTTTTTTTTTTTGTGATGTTCCCTGCGACTTTACTGAATTAAAATCGTAAGCAACTGTACAAAACCTTTGGATGCCAGAAGAGAATTAAGCAAAAAAATGCCATTTTCATAACAATTATCTCGAAAAGATTCAAAGAAAGTCATAAGTCAACGGCAGTGGCACAAACATAAAAAAAGTGAACGAGAAAAGAATGAAGTCAATGCTTTCAGCAGGAAAAGTCATAGCATAAAAAAAAAATAATACCGTGAGCAATCATATATTAACCTAGACTGGCATGAGTATTGTTTCACGGTACACTGGACTCATGCTGGACACTGGATGGATGGATGGAAGTAAATTCTGCTGCTCTAAAACAAAAGTTCTTCGTTTGATGTATTGTCTCATGTACTTGTATAGATAGAAAATGGAGAAGAGAATTCAATGAAAAAAGGAAAATGCAGCTATAGAATAATTTTTATACGCAATGCAGAGGAATGACTTAACAAAGGCGGACTACACCTAAATCCGTGTGTTTCATTGGTAGGAGATCTCAATTAACACATTGTATCAGCTAGTCAGTGTCGTGTTTATTAGAGAATCTGGATTAACTTTTAAATGTGAAATTATAAGTAACTTTGTCGTTTGTTTCTCTAGTGTAATGCTTATATTAGAATATTTTCACGGGCCAACATTGATACTTTAGGGAAGTTGTTGCAGAGAATAAGACTTATTGTATAATAAAAGTAAAAAACATTTCTTTTTTGTTTTGTTTTGTTTAAGGAAAGGCTTTAACCCTGTCTCTACAAAGAGATAATGTCAAAGATGTCAGACATAGAACTTATCCATTGTATATCTTGTGTGCTCCTTTTATTAAAATTTATAAGCTTTTTGTAGAAAGATGAGTAAGTGATTCAGTAAAAAAGGACGTCAATACCAGTACCCACCGCATCAGTCCGGACACACACAAAGGTAGTGCTCCACGTTGTCTTCATTACTTAATACCAAGCGTCGAGTAGAATTGCGTCACTTACCATATACCCATCATACTGATGTGCTTAGCAAAAGCATAATGCTCTATCATGAATCCAGACAGCAGGAAAATCGTAGAGACAGTACGACTACATTACCTGCACATATGTACCTGCTCATAGACCTCAGAACTATTGACCAACATGTTCTAGTTTAGGTTCATTTTAATCGGACATGGAGTATACACGAATAAGTGGTTTGACCAGCGTCAAAACTTACCCCTTAATGGTATTTCATCAAAAATCGTCTGTCAAATTCGTAATGTGAAACCCGCACATCTATGATGACAGTAAAATAAAGAAATTATACCATGTAGGACCCCAAATCAACAGTACATAGTAAAACTTATAAACTTCACGTATAATGAGCTTCTAAAAGCGGTATGCTTAAAACACAGTCAACTTTTACCCTTCTTGATCTCAAGCACGCCGCTACCGTTGGCACTTTAGTTTTACATCCAAAACTATATTACGGGATTTTTCGATCTTTCTTTTGAACCGAACAGAAATTTCAGCGAAGCATATGTAGTCTTCTGGTTAGTACGCAACACTCAGTTCCGTATACGAGTAGAATAGATTAGATTAGATTATTGTGGGCGGTGGTATATTGAATCACATATCACTGCGGCCGCAGATGAGCTCACCTATGATGCCGAATATTTTGATTAAACCATTGGAGTCACATAGTATGTGTGCTGCTGTTTTAACGTTCTCGTTGCACAATTTACCTGTACTGCCTTGTACTATGCCCATGTTCACTAGGTGTTTTTGCACCCGCCAGTGCCCTCTGAAAAACCTGTGATCAGTAGAATCTTTCATGAGTTCTAAATGATGTGGTGGGATGTTTAAGATAACTTTAAGCGCACTTGTTGGTGCAGTTTTCATTGACCAGTTATACAGACACAGGCTAGTCTCTGTATTTTTTTGAGTTTAGCCTGTATCAACCGCACAATCACCTAACCTCTACAATTTTCTCCGACTAGATTTTTGCTGATCCTGGCCTTGTTAATATTCTTAGCAATATGAGTGTTCAACGTAAGTTTTCCATCCAGTATGATTCCTAGATATTTGACTTCCGTCTAGAGTGTGCCATTTTTGAGTCTTCCTCGCCTTCTTCTCTTAGTCAGTCTAACGTTTGTGCTTTTCTTGGGATTGATTTTGAAGCCAAATTTGGTGAACCATTCAGCAGCTGGTTTCAGAGCCCTCAGGGGGCTCTAGATGCTGTTTAAGTTTAAGTTTTGAGAAAAGCTGGTGAAAACAAATATATGGTATGTGGGATTGGCAAAACCGACATACGACACCTTACGGACAATGAACAAAAAACTACATACAAATACATGTACACGAACATAATAGTAACACAGAACGAACTAGGTAACCAACGGCACACACAGTACATAGAGTCACGTCATGTCACAGACAGCTGCCGAAAATCAGATGACGATCACGAGGTAATGAAAATATACGATACACCTACTATAGAACGAACACGATTGCATGCACAACAGAGCTTTGCAACGAAACAGACGAGACAAGAGTACCGTACGCCTACACATAGTAGAACACGAACAGGAGTTAGTCCTCAAACTGCAGCCAAACGGAGCAGACAGCCACCCAGTCAAAACAAAAACGGTCACGAAAAGAAATGAAGTGTAATAAAAAAAGAAACCGTTCAGAATAAGGAATTAATTTATAACGAGTTAAAAAGTGTGTTTAATTGGGGTTCAGATCCTACAAATGTATGTATGTATATATCATCTAAAATGGTTTGTTTTTCGAAGTACTCTCCATGAAGAATAGTACACTTTTGCATGCATTCGAACCAATTTTCGAAACACCTTTTTCACACCTTTTTCACACCTTTTTCACTCCAAACGAGATATCAGGAAAACATGTTTCTTAAACGTCAAATCGGTGCTGTACGGCAGATAACCCATCAATTCAATGTTTTAAGTGCTCAAAAGGTCACTTGTTTGGTGGAGAATGATCCGTGATTGTCGGTTGCTTTTTCTTATTTCTCCAAAAATCTCTGGTAAACAAATAGTGGTGTACCATTCCGAATTGGCAGCTCAAGGTACCTTGCTCTAATAGCATGGTGGCGATATGTCCGGTTTTTCCAAAGAAACCTGCCACCATTTGCTTAGAAGTGCTTCATCAGCGAACATTTGGCTCGTCGTGGAAGATCCATACAGTCGACTGCTATTAAGTTTCTGGCTACATTCATGATTCTTGGCCTGTTACGAGATTACGGACATCTTTTGAAGCACCGCCATTGTATTTTAACAACATTTCTTTGGACCTATCGACACGAGTCTTTTTTGAGTGATTGTCAAATGATCAAATCCAGCGCGAACAAATCTTTTTGGCAGCCAAAGGGGGTGGCCGTGGTGTAGTTGTGTATGCATACACTCCTCAAGCAGAGGGTCGCGGGTTCGAATCCTGTGCGAGGCGATTCTCTGAAAAAGTCTTTTCATAGAATTTGTATGTAGTTATATGAGAATCCCGTCGGCGTCAACTCTGACATGAAGGCATAACACTGATGTTGGAGTGGTTGCTAGCTGCTGGGCTAAATGTAACAAACTAACAACTAGCACGTACTAAGACCCACTGGTTGAGGATGTACTGGCTCCAGTTAGACAACCACCTCTCACCTGAGTTTTAAAACTACTACACCACCTGCCCGCGCCCTGGTGAAAAGCCAGTAAAACGGTAGGCATGTCCTAATTTCATGATAGGTCATGTGGCAATCTTGCAATATCAGTTCTCGCACAGCATCGAAATTTTCCGGCACAACAAGAGACTTTTACGAAATTCGTCCTGTAGCGAGCGACGACCACGATTATATTCATAAAGTCAACTAATTACGATGATGCTTCATCACCAAAAGTCCCAGCGAGTTGATCGGCATACTATGGTTGAGTTAATCCATGTCGAAAATCGAAAAAATGTCCTGAGCACGTCTACCATTAAAAGTATCAAACCTTACGATGCTGATATCAGATTTGACGTATCTGCACTGGTATTGCTATATCTGAAAACTTAGTGGATATTTTTTTAAACCCAAGTACCATGATTTGTGAGAGTTGTTAATTCTTGCAGAATCTATTCAAGGGCGTCATTTGCATAGTTAATATTCATTCATTGTTGTCCTAAGATACAGTGAGCTTTTTGTTCGAAAATCGATGGCATTTATTTAGTTTTGTCTTTTTCCTACTTTCTATTCGACCCATTCTGTATTGCCTTTTTCAATTGAGTGATGATATTGATATCGTTACCATTGCACACAGCTTTGCGGACTCACTATTCCCACAAACAAATACTTAGTTGAAGAGGTCGTAATAAATAGTATCTGTTTGGTGAAATCCTATAGATTCCGAAAAGTTCCCAAACTCCATAACAAACTATTAATTTTCCAGCGTTGGGTGCTGTATTATATATTTCATGGGACCCTGAAATTGGATATCATGTTGTGATGATCCAGTCAAAAAATGCTATCCTATCGTATGTAAACCTATAAATAATGAATGAAAGAATGGTGCGATTTGAAATTCATTGTCATTCACTACTCGTATCGTTTGTGCAATACTTATGCCTTTTTTCTTTTGGCAATCCGGAAAGTGTGTGAGTATTTGTGGGTAGGCGAATTTATTAAAGTTGATATCACTATACTGACAACTAAATGATTTAGTACTGAGTCCAAATTCCAAAAGGCAGCCTTTGAGAACTTCCTTTTGTTGTTTTATGGAATTCAAAATATCTTTGAGGTATTTGGGTATGATTATGTTGGAATTTAGTTTCACAAGCAAATACTTCTTATAAAAGTTGTCTTTTTATCGTGATGTGTTAGTTCTGTCACCAAGTTAGCTTTGTTGGTTTTAGGTACAACCAACAAAAGATAACAAAATATTTTTCTTTTGTCGCTCAAATTTCCGACCTAATTTAAAAAAATATGCCATCCCGTATCCCCATCATCATGTATCCGCAATGTCTTTTCTGGCCTAGCATTGGTTAACATTTATACCAGACTCCATTTCTTAATAAACAGTAGAACATAAATTAGTGAATCAGATACCAAAATATCAGTATCCCAAACCGGACCACCCTGTATATTTTTGTTCATTATAGAAACATTTCCATACACTTTTGAATAGGAATGCTAAGGCTTGTAATAGGTTCTCCGTTTCTTAAAAGATTCAAAGGTATCTCCATTTAGATGGAAACATAATTTATAGGTTAACAGGTTTTTGAATTAAATTATATTAGGGGTGCAATTAAGCTTTTGCTGTTTTATTTTTTTTTTTTTTGATAAAAATGCAGCTTAATGGTGAAAGAACGGTTACAAATAAATCATTCAAAGTATTGCGCATCGCTAGCTACAACTTTTTTCCATCTTTTTGGCAAGGCCCGAATACCGTTACGGGAAGTGTTTATCTTTTTAGGCTATCCTATCATATGACTGGAACTGCTGATCAGCCAGACCATATTCAATTGAACGAAACAAGTTATGATCGGACGGCGCAATATCTGGGGAATTTCAAGTAGTTTTTAACGTGTTTGGCAACGTTAGGCCGAGCGTTGTCATGCTGTAAAATAATTTTTTCCTTCCTCTGCTCGAATTTTTTTTAATAATTACGCGCGCGCACCAAGGAGATATGAATACCCTTTTACTGGCTTTTCTCCAGGGCGCGGTGGTGTAGTGGTTTGAAACTCAGGTGTATTAGGTTTAGATATTTTTCACAGAGGTGGTTGTCAAACTGAAGCCAGTGCATCCTCAACCAATGGGTCTTAGTACGTGCTAGTTGTTAATTTGTTACATTTAGCCCAGCAGCCAGCAACCATTCCAACATCAGCGTTATGCCTTCATGTCAGAGTTGACGCCGACGTGATTTTCATATAATTACATACAAATTCTATGAAAAGACTTTTTCAGAGAATTACCTCGCACGGGATTCGAACCCGCGATTCTCTACTTGAGGAGTCTATGCATATACCACTTCACACGGCCACCCCGTTTTGTGGCCGTTTTTCGCACAGTGCTCGGCTCATTCGCATTAACTGAAGGCAATACCGTTCCTCAGTGATGGTTTCATTGGATTTCAACAGTTCATAATAAAAAACACTGAATAAACAGCATCACCTTCGCATCGTGAAGAACCGACGACGTAAAAGCATGACTGAACAGTCCCATGACTTTTTTCTCTTTGAGGTGCTGTAATGAATCTGATGCCATGAAGAAAACCCTTTTTTTTTGCCGCTGGAGCAAACTTAAGGAACCCAAGTTCCTTTTTTTAACAATTCCCAACGCATGCAATAACTTGGAACTGGTTTGGCAGGTGACTTCTAATGCTGAAGCAAGCTCCTCTTGCGTGTAGCATGGGTTTTTATCGAGCAATCCCTCCATATCTTCGAAGGATTTTGGCCTTCCTTCACGTGGATGATTTTCAAAATCGAAATCACGGTCTGTGAAGCGACGGAGCCAAACACGGTACGTTTTTGCACTTAGAGCAGTCTCCGTAAACTTTTTGGAGCTCTCGATGTGCTTCAGCAGCCGTATTCTTTGAATGAAAGAAGAAAACCAACACTTCCCGCAAATTACGATTATTTAGCACAAAATCAATCAGCCAACCATATATCTAAGCTTGATTCATATCGTTTTAGATATGCCCAAATCGACAAGCACTTAACGCTGGAGCCATCTATTGAGTAATAGCGAGAACTTAGTCGCGCACCTAATAACAAGATCTACAGAGGAATTTTTTATACGAAGAGATACGAAAGGTTTGACTATCATCAATTCGGATTATATTGAAAATCTTTTTCGTTTTCTTATGAGTGTAAAACATTCTTATTAAAAATATGAGCACACCACACTACCAGGGGTACACAGCAACCGCTCGACCCCACTTTGGTGCAAGAGTTACTTTATTATTAACACAAAAGGTTTGTTTTGCTAATCGTAAGACTTTTCATAGTAATAGTTAAGACGGTGTAACAATATAATTTTCTTGGTTCTAAAGATCGGCTTATCTTTTGCTTAGAAGGGCCTGAACAATATTAAATAAATTTTCACATGTTAGGAATATCTTTGGGATGCTGAAGATATCGTAAACAAAAAAAATTAATGTAATTTTTTTCAGTATTGTTTGGCAAGTCATCATGGAAAGACCACAACAGCTTCTCCAAAGTGTTCAGCTCTATTACGAAAATCAGCGTTCTGTGAAAAATGTTTTTTCGTTCGACTAGAGGAACTTAAGGTACGCATAAGCGACCTACTGAAACCACTTTTTCCAATACCATTCGCAAATTTGAGTTCCAGCTTACATTAGTGGATGATACTCGTTCGGTTAGACCACATTCAGCACATAGTAAAGAGATTATAGCAGCTGTAGCTGAAAGTGTACGCGAATCGATTCGCTTTTCTAGGTGTATTTGACAACATGGCCTATTTTACGTGAGGATCTCGGCCTAAAAGCGTACAAAATTCAACTTGTGCAAGAATTGAATTCAGGCTACTTGAATTTGCGTCATATTTTTAGTGAATGGGCTCTGTAAAAACTAAATGAAAATCCGATGTTTTATTGTGAAATTTTGTTCAGTGATGAAGCCCATTTCTAGCCCAATGGATACGTTAATAAACAAAATTGCCTTATTTGGGTTGATGAGCAGCCCAAAGAGTACCAAGAGCTACCATTACATTCACTAAAAACAACGGTATGGTGTGGTTTATAGGATGGTGGAATCATTGGTCCATATTTCTTCAAAAATGAGGCAAATCAGAATGTAACCGTTATCGTGCCATGTTAATGGACTATGTGCTTCTTGAAATTCATATGCTCTCGGTGTGCTCTGGTTTCAACAAGACGGTGGTACGAGCCATACAGCGCGTGAAACAATGGACTTGTTGAGAAATCATTTTGGTGAGCGCTGAATTTCACGTTTTGCTACGGTAAATTGGCAGCCTAGATCATGCAATATCACACCCTTGGACTATTTTCTCTGAGGATATGTAAAGTCTCAGGTCTTTGAGAATAAGCCAGCTGCGACTGACACTTTGGAAGCCAACATTACTAGTGTTATCCGCGAGATACCAGTCGCTATGCTATGCGAGTAGCCCAAAATTAAGTCTTCCGATTGTACCACCTTAGACGTAGTCATGACCAACATTTACATGATATCATTTTCAAAAAGTAAATGCCATGAATTGTTCTTTTAACGGATAATTTCACTTATTTCACTACCTACCCGCAATATAAGCTAGGTATACGATTATACCTACTGAATATCTTATCAATAGAGCTGACGACCTTATATAGTAGAGTGTGAGTAATGCAAAATACTTAACCGATTTAATGGAACTGGGTTTTGTTTTGTGTCAGAATTGTGAAAAAAGATTAATGTAACAGAATCAATAGGAAAATTGTCGTTGATGAGTTGTTTAGTCAAAGGCCAAGAATTCTACGATGAAAAAATAGATGCTGTACAATTTTTCCATTCGCTTGCAATATAAAAAGCTGACACCATAGAATGAATTGTATCTTCGCATTTTAGACAGACAAAATAAGTTAGTGAATACCTCGTTTTTAAGTTCTCACCCTGACAAGTACATCGTTTATATGACCTTCCGCCTAACACCGCTTTGTCTCTGTATCACATCAATTAATTTCTTTTACATAGACGTAATATTCCCCGATAACGCTGTGAATGCGACTGCTAATATCATTGCAGACTTTACTTTTTTTCCTTCATCTCTCATCCACCGGTTTCGGTTTTGCAGGACACACCGATTGAAGAAACCTAAAAAAAAAGTGCAAACTATGCGATAATACCCACAAACTCTAATACGTCCTGACACGAGTCATAAATTTTTACATGGTCCCAAAAGATTATTTCGAACTCTCAGCTGTCTGGACAAGCCCAAACTAATTGCACATGCTTTCAGATTGTGTAATTTTTATAGACACATGTGAGCACGTCGAAAGGAATCACTTTCGAACGCGTGTAACAGCAAGAGTACTTATAGGTCTTAATGTATGTGGCGTGTTCAAAAGGTAAGGTGTCTTTATATTTTTATAAAATTAATGTTTTTATTTTTCATATTATTTTTCAATATTAATGTTGTCCCCTTAAAAGTAAACCTCCGAAAATAAATTACACTTGTGGCAACGCTTTTACCAGTCCTCGAAGCACTTTTTGGTATAGCCTTGAGCTCTTCCACCCATGACCTTTTTATTTCCTCAATCGTTGCAAATCTCCATCCTTTCATGGGTCTCGTAAGTTTCGAGAACAGAAAAAAGTCGCATGTGACCAAATCCGATGAATATGGTGACTGAGACATGATTGTCGTGTTGTTTTTGGCTAAAAAATCTATCACAAGCAACGATGAATGAGCAGGTACATTATTGTGATACAAAACTTTTTTTTTTCCCAAAATTCCGAACGCCTTCTTCGTATTGCTTTTCACAAATTCCGCAAGGTAATACTCCTTTTTGTCTGTACGACCTTGAGGTTAAAAAACCCCTGATGCACAACGCCACGATAATCGAAAAGAACTGTGATCAAATTTTTACATGTGATTGTGTTTTTTGTGCCTTCTTCGGTCGGGGCTCTACTGGGTCCTTCCATCATAACCAAAGGTATACTCATGCTTGTCACCAGTTGTGACCCTTTTTAGCAAGTAAAGATCATTATTGACGTCATTCCAGAGCTCCTGAGCGATGCTCATGCAACAGTTATTCTGATCAAAATTAAGAAGTTTCGGAACAAACTTCGGTGACACACGTCTCATGCCCAAAACATCCAAAGAAATTACATGACACGAGGCGACTGATATGCCAACATATTCATCAACTTCTCTTATGGTAATTCGATGATTTTCCAAACAATTTTCTTCACAGTTCGAGATTATCATCTTTTGTTGTTGATGTCATTGTCATCTTCTCGACCATCTTGGAAGACCTTGTACCACTTGTAAACATTTTTTTACTTAGAGCAAGCTCATGAATATGTCTTTCAACATCGAAATTTTTATGTGTGTCAACGGTAACTTGACATATTTATATGTATATGTCGTCAAAAATTCCGCGAAATGTGGTGATTGATGTGATGTAGGAAATATTTTTCTGATCCTGATTTGTATTCATAATGTTAGGTATTTAGCTCCTCAAGATTGGGGTTCAATGGCTACATATGATCATTCACTATTTAGGATATAAAAACATGCAAAAAAAAAAAATCTCAGAAGATATTAATATTACGTAGTCCCCTGACTTTTCTAATGTCGGCTCCTTCAAACCTTCAACCGTAACACCCGTCTCGGAATGCTCATCAGTATACCGTCAAGCTCACTTTCGGACGTTCTCTTAAATATCGCGATTCGTTCCTAAGCTGTATAACTTGCTTTTGGAATACCTTGCTCTCTATCTCCTGGTCGTTATAACTTGCAAGCATTTAAGAACAACGTACATCGATACCACCCTAAATTTGCTGCTCTCGCGCTGTGTACAAACATTTTAAGTGTTCACAAATCCCTTGAGCACGTGCTAGTTATAAAGAAAAGAATTATATGGCTATTTTCAGGACTCTTAATATAGTGCTCATCAGTTCAATCGTAATCCCATATTTAGACGTACTCTGAGTTATCGTGATTCTTTCTTAAGCTGTTTACCTCGATTATGGAATACCTAGCATAACTCTATATTTTCAAGTCATTATAATTTCTAAACATTCAAAACCAACGTACTTTGGTATCTATCTATCTTTGTTTCCTCCCTAATTTTCTTTTACCCACAATGTCTATAAACGTTTTAGAAAATCAAATGTAAAAAGGACAATATAAGGATTCACTCCGAAAGTACATTCTTCCTACAAAAGAGAGAACTAAGTCAAATATTTAGTCAATTTTTTGCTTTTATGTAATTCCTCAGCCTTTTGTAAAAAAAGTGGTAACAAATACAATGGATAGTACTTGTATCAGCATCCACCACATTAGTGCCAAGTACATTCGCCAGATTTGTTCGTAAGCCGGACATTCACAGAGAAAAGGTTTTATTTTGTCACAGCAGGATAAGTCACTTATGCATTGCACATTTAGGTGTAAAGCAACACCATAAAGATGCCAATGAGCTGACCCTGAAGATATATTGTCAATCCTTCCTTTGGTATCTTCCTGCACATGCTTTTTTGCTCAGACTTTTAAAGGATTTTGTATGTTATTTCGTGTACTTCTTATGGCATGAATGTAAGGAAAGGCTCTGTTCCGTAATAAGCCCCTCAAATTGTTAAATGATCCGTAATACTGGCAGAAAGCCGACAACAATTTGATGTTTCGAAACAACGTGTTTAATTAAGAAAATTTGCTATTCAAGATAAGAGGATTTTCTGTAATTCTTTTAATCGCCGATAACGTCTAGTGGTATCTAGACTATAGAACAGAAAGTTTCTCAACGTATCATACTGTATCATACTACCTGAGCGTAGTTGCCAAGACTTCTGAGAGCGATAAGTGCAAAGAGAAATGTCCAATACGTGCTCCATCTTGTCGTAAAATTAATTCTGGATTTTAGCTTAGATACTTCCTTTTGGTCAGGTTGGGAGAAGTTTTAGCTATCATCGTGACAGCGTGATTTTGTGCTTCCTTAAACGGAAGAAGTTGTCCCATATTCTCAGCACTGACTGTATTTTCCTTCTTCATATCTACAGACTTCTGTACTGGTCTTCTTGCCTTAAAACGTTCTTTTTACCTGCCAGTAAAACTTCAGTAAGATATTCCTGCAGTACCATTTCTCAAAATCTTTGATCGCCCGCTTTTCGTACTCCTCTCTCTACTTCTGGAGAAGCCTTTGTTTTTCTGCTCGTAGAGCTCACAAGCGGCTCTCATCCTTCGTAGCAGCGCGGCCTTGTACGCTTCTTCATCAAACCAGGGATTACTTAGTTTAGTCGGGTAAAACATAGCACGTTGGCAGCGTTATCACTGGTATTCGGTATTTGATTCTGGAGGCATAGAAGTTATGAGGATTCTGGAATACTTATGCGGCGAAGATTCTAAATGTTTCTTGCAATTGCAGCTTTTCTACGTCCTTGGCCAGACCTGGTGCCGTGTAGGCTACGGTTACCAACTGTCTCACTTAAGATGTCCTCTTTTCTTATCCTGGCGTTAAAAGCCCCTAGTACGATTTTAACGTCATACATCGGATACTGCTTTATCTAGAAACGCTTATAAAAATTCTTTGGTGGCGCCCTACTTGTCATCCGTAGAGGCATGGGCGCATATTAGGCTTATTTTAGCGAATTTAGCTTTCATTCGGGTTGCCATAAGACACTTCCTCATGTGTCGGAAGCTCGAGGCTAAGTCTGGACAATCGGCCTCCGAATAAGAGCTGTTGCTTTTTACCTATAGCAATCAATTTAGTATATATCACACCTATTAATAATCTTTTTGTGCGGTACATCTCATCGCACTTTCTGGGTGCAGAGGATGCAGAATATCTCTTGGGTTTAAAGTGAAAACATGTCTAGAAGACTTAATTTCACGGGATGCCCATGGGATCAAGGATACGCTTTGCCATCGCTTATATTCACTAAAAGTAAATTACCAAAACAGAAACTGTGTTAGTGACACAAGCTCCATCCTTGGTATGGATCGAGGCCGATTTAAAACATCTTGCTGATCTTTAGATCCCAGCACCCAGTACTTTTTTGTTACTCTACAATAGGCCTAGGATCCCTCCCGCGATTTGGGTTTAAGCCACATCCACCATGACGCTCCCACTTTTGAGCCTACCTCAAAAGTCAGGCCCGGATTAAGATTCGAAGGGCGCCTGACTCCAATGGTATCGTTATTTTAGTTCTGGTGGGGACTATCGGTGATCCTTCACCAAATGGTGAAATCATAGCAAGCTTCGGTGACGTCATCTGAAAACCTTTACGATAATCCCAGTACTTTGTTCTGCCCCCGCTTTTTGTTAGACAACGTCATTGATAGGCGACGCCTTAATAATAATGCAATCATATAACAGTATTTCTTAACTAATCCCTTAAGAGTAATGAGTCTTAATGGGTAGTTATACTATTCGCTAGGTACTTGGTATACAGCAGTGTCAGACTACAATAAAGATGTTCCTCCGAATCAACATCTGCTTGTTTGTCCCATCCTAAAACATACCTGAATCTGTGTAGACGATACCATTTGGGTTAAGCCCGGCAATCCGATGATAGCTGTAGTTCAACCATGTATTGGGTATGTAATTTAATTCATGCGGTTTTTTTTTTTTCAAAATTTGAACGTTTATTTAAGAAAAACATGTACAATAGTATTATTCAAAGTATTGCCCATCTGAAGCTATGACTTTTTCCCATTTTTCTGCCAATTTGTGGATCCTATCCCAAAAGAACTGCGCCGGCTTGGCAGCCAAGAATAAATCACGCCAATTTTTGATATTCTGCTCTGATGTGAACCGTATTTCAGTGAGGGAGTTCTGCATCGACCGGAACAAATGGTAGTCAGAAGGGGCAAGGTCTGGGCTATAAGGCGGGTGGGGTAAGACTTCCCATCCACTGTTTTCCAAATAGTTCTTAACCGGAATAGCAACGTGGGGCCGAGCGTTGTCATGATAGAAAATTATTGCTTCGTGTCTGGTCGCATATTCCGGGCGTTTTTCGGCTACTGCTCTCTTCATACGGCTCAATTGTGTTCGGTAGTGTTGTCTATTGATGGTTTCACCCGGTTTTAGCAGCTCATAATACAGCATACCCATCTGATCCCAGCTAATACAGAGCATTACCTTCGCGCCATGGATATTCGGCTTTGCCGTTGAATTGGCTGGATGGCCGGGTTTCACATATGATGTTTTGCGCTTGGGGTTGTCGGTATGGATCCATTTTTCATCACCAGTAACAATCCGATGCAAAAATGACTTCCTTTTGTGGCGTTCCAGCAGCATTTCGGACATGCAAAACCGCCTTTCGACGTCTCTTGGCTTGAGTTCATGTGGAACCCAATTTCCTTGCTTTTGAATATATCCAGCTGCTTTTAAACGTTCTGAAATGGGTGCTTGAGTGACACCGAAAGATTCTGCGAGCTCTTCTTGAGTTTGGCAACAATCTTCATAGAGTAATACTTTCAGTTCTTCATCTTCAAACTTTTTTGGCTGCCCATTACGTTCATCGTTTTCGAAGCCAAAATCACCACTTTCGGCAGCAGTTTTCTTTATATTAAAGTAATGAAGAATAACTCCCCGCAAAAACACTTTTTCAGGCACAAAGTTCGACATATTTGAGTGAAAAAAAATTATTGTTGCTTACGCTTCAAATGAATGACATATACTGAAATGACGTACAATGACAGTAGATTTCCAACGCATGTTCCAATGGAATAATAACAATGGAATAATACAAGTTACGCCATCTCTTAGCAAACCGCACGAAGTTATAGTCTATAGTTATAGACCCAATATGGTGATATGAATTCGGAGACCAACAGCACAACATGCTTTGTTATGCACCGTCAAGTTTAAGTTGCTTAGAGAGTCCGAATCTCAGTTTTATAAAGGTAACATTTGTGTTGTAGTTATGAACGAGAAATGCGGCCGAGCTATCGAAAACTATTGCCAAGAGTAAGTTTCCTTACTTTCATTCCGGAAATTTTGATCTGAAAGGTACACCTCGCTCTAGTCGACCTATCACTGAAAAAGTCGATGTAATCATGGAGAAAGTTGAACAAGGCCATCACATGAGCAGTCATGACATCGATAGGAAACTTAAAATCGGCCACAAAACAATTTAAAGTCATTTGGAACGAGCTACTTATAAAAATAAGCTGGTGACAGAATTTCGATGAGAACATTGATGCTGAATTGGAATGAAATTGAGCCATTTTCGAAACGAATGCTTAGGAGTGAAGAAAAATTTCTCTCGTACGACAGTGTTGTGTGCAAGCGGTTTTAGTCCGAAAAACATGATGAGGCTCCAAACGGTAGCAAGACTAGGATGGACTTCAAGGAAGTTAATTATGTGTGTTTGGTAATATTGGAAGAGTATCATCCATCAAGAGCCTCTACCGCTGATCAAACGAACGTCTTCTTTGAGCAATTAATGAGGTTTAAGGAAACAATGGAAAAAAAGGCCATAATTGATCAACAAGAAAGTATTTTTGTTTCATTATGTCAATCCCAGACCACACACATCTTTGGTAACTCAGCAAAAATTGAAAGACCTTGGCTAGGATTATAGTCCTCATATTGTACCGTCAGATTATCATTTGTTGCGATCTCTGCAACACTCCTTTTTGGTGCTAAACTGAAACAGCTTTGAAAGAGTCATGTAAAAATTTCATGTCTCTTCTTAAAGCCCAGAAATACTACAAGACTGGCATAATGGTTCTTGCCGAAAAATTGCAAAATGATACATTGAGGACAGCGGATGTGTTAGTGTAAAGGATAACTCATAAAGTGAAGGACTTAATCTACACTGAAAATTTGTATCTTTTATTCACAGTTCCTTTTTTTTCTAATTTTACTTTAAAAGTTAGTTTCACGGAGGAACTATGGCGCCCTTATAAGCAAAAATTATATATCATAGAAGGCAGAGTGAATTCAAATTCGTCAGAATAATTATGCAAATACTTGACTTTTTATTTAAGAGGTCCTAATTATTTCCTCCAGCAGACTGGCTGTGATTTTTTAAATCACTTACAAATTGTAAGTGTTAGTGTCCAGAAAAAAGAATCTTCGTAGATAACGTGCAGTCATTGATTTTCAATTTGTTGACCTGTTTCCTGAGTTAATTTCGTAGTGTTTTGTCAAGCTCAAATCCATGAACCGAATAATAAAAGATATGTCGCAAAGTGTTCGATACGCTAAAAACTGAAAGAAGTCAAATAAATACCAAATGAGCTGCCAGGTATAGTGATATAGAAATAGGTACGGTTTCCAGCATGATAATTTTCTAATCTCACATTAATTTAACGCCAGTAAGTAACAAAGATCCCAGAGTATACAATAATATCGCAATCCGATTTATACAATTCTCACTGAGAATTTTCAAGGGCTTAGTGGGGAATGCATAAAAAATAAATGTTCGTACCATCAAGTAAGGATGTTTTTATTCAACTTCAACTGTACCCTACCACATTTACTGGTAATGTTCAAACTCTACTCAGTCAATGGTACGAAGCTTTTGCCCTTGGTTCACTTATTGTCGCATATTCTTTTCTGTTCTGTTCTTAGCTATTTCAAATACATATATGGGAAAATGAGATACTTAAAGTGAAGACATCCTCCTTTCACTTCGTACGTCAAATACGATATACAAAGAGATTTTGTTGCAGACCTTTTGGATATGTCGTGATTACCATAGTCATTTGCTTTATGTAAATGGACGAAAGGATATAAAAAATAAGCGTTTTTTTTTAAAGAAAAACACTTCCTGTATATAATAGAAAATGCAAAATTTATCTCCGAAAAAAATTGTCTTTCCAGCATATATCACTTCTCTCATTTTCAGTGCTTGGTATAAGGACAAAGTTGTTTAGTCCTTTTGTGAATTCACTGACATCTACATATGTGTTATTCAGAATGAAGTTAATATAAATGAAATGAAGCAAATAATTTTTTATCATATGAACACCTGCCAACATATCTACTGGTATTTTTCTGCTACATATGAATATAATTTCTTTATACAATATGGGGCAAAAGTAATGTCATAATATGAATTGGCTGCCATTTTGTCAGAAATAGAAAAAATTGGGTTCTGTTTCTACAAAAAGTTTATATGAACGTACAAAATTGACAATATTAAGTTTAAAAAGTAATATCTGTCAAATAAACCTCTCCTGGATTGATGCACATTTGTGCCCATCTTAGGGAATTTTGATTTGTTGTTAGCAAAACATCTGGCTCCAAACTGGTGATTCCGTTTTTAAGACTTACGAAGTTTGTGGTTTGTTGTGCTTTATGCGAGATTTCAATAAGCCCCAAGGGAAGAAGTCTTGCGCCGTCAAATCTGCCGATTTGGTCGGCCAGTTCAAATAGCCAAATCGCGATTCCAAGAATCGCCTTGAATTTGGTGATTCAAAATCTCCGCCGTTGGCCAAGATGTGTGTCAGCAACTTGCGACAAAAAAAATTTGTTTCACATCTGTTTATAGCGTTCGTCAAAAAAAAAAAAAAAAAATACCAATCACTTTTTCACTGCAAATACCACATCAAACAGTCACTTTGAGGGGATGCAATGGCTGTTCGTGCATTTCATGTGGATTCTCCGTGCACAAGAAATGCAAATTTTGTTTACTCACATAACTACTTAAGTGGAAATGGGCATAGTCGCCCATTATGATTTTAAATACACAACGAACGTCTGCGAATTTCAAATTATGTTATGTGCATCTTTGTCTCGTAGATGTTTGTGGATTCTGTTGAACGTTCCTGGCCACAGCATTGATATTCTCGGTTGAGCGAGCAGTACGGGGCCGGCCTCTTCTTGCAACATCTCTAGTAGATCCAAAATGTACGAGACACGCTTTATAGTTCGCGCCCATGGTGTACAAGGAAACAAAATTGGTCAAATAAGCAGTAACAATATTTCCGCGTTCTTCAGGTATGTATCAATCCATTGCTTATTGTAAGCTAATTTTCTATCCGCTTCACAACATAAGTTTTAAAGCACAATGACACTTGATGCCATTTGCTTAAATTATGGCACATTCACATTATGAGATAACTTTTGCGCCACCTTGTATGTATTAGCTACTGCGGTAGTATATATTGCTTGAAATGCAAATTTTATTCTTCACGTGACCTCCTGACTTCCTGAATGGATTCGTTTTTATCATTCTACTCCGTATAACTTTTTTGTACTTTCAGGATAAAAGCTTTCAAAAGATGATAGACATGAGGTACCTATTCGAATGGAATAAAACATGCAGGCTTAAACTAGAGTTTTACGTCAACAAGTACATTCTTTTGAAACATCCTTGGCTGGCTTTTTCAGAAATGTGTCAGTAGAAGATACAGATTTAAATTTAGAACTTGGAAAATCAAATATCATGGTAAAAGAATTCCTTGTTATAAAGAAGAGTTATGGGATCACAGAAGCAGAGCAATATGAAAGGATCATCAATTACACTTACTGCACTTACAGTGCACATAAGGAAACGACCAGTTTGTTGTCTAACTATTTAGAAGGGCTTGTTGGTAAAGACCAGGATCCACGCAGATTGCTCGTATGAAATTATGTTTTTAAAAACGAGACTGCCTAAAAGTAGGGACAGAAGAACTGTGATTCTATAAGTATCTATAAAAACCGTACCATGTCAAGAGGAGTAGTTCGTCTTCTTTTATTATATCATATGTTGGAGTATGTAAGCAGTATGAATGCATATTGTGCCACTTCTATTTCCTGCTGCTTGTAGTACCTTAGTACCATTCTACAGGGTTCTCTATTTGGATCATTTTGGAAATGATCCAGTTATTTTTCTGTCAGCTTTCGGTAGGAATGTAATTTGGTTTCTGCACAAATATTTTCCGACTTCATTTAAGGGTTTTTTTACCCTTAAAATGTTCGTACACAGAACGGGCGAAGGAAATTTAGGGATTAAGAAAAGACAGGTACCGATGTATATTGTTTTTAAATGTTTGTAAATTATAACGACCAGGAAACAAGGAGGTCGGCAGGGCATTCCATAAGTGAATTTTACGGCTTAGGAAAAAATCGCAATATTTTAGAGTACGTCCGAAAGTGGGCTTGAGGGTATACTGAAGAGCATTTATAGCAAGACAGGTTTTACGGTTGTAAGTTTGAATGGACGGAATGCTACTGGCGATCTCAATGGAGCACTGGTGGTAAAAATAGCGATAAGACAAAGTGATTATCTAGATGATGAACATTACGTCGATGTTCGAGGGTGACAATTAAATGACTGATATTAGTATCACCAATGAGTTTTATGGCACGGTTTTGAATCCTATCTAGCAAGTGCAGATATGTTTTTTGGGTGGATGAATGCCTTATATATTGTGGCCAGATCAGAGGGTATGAAATATTTCTTACATCGCTTGAGGAAACTTAGACATTTCGCAGCATTTTTGGCGACATCGAATATGTGATCATTCCAACGTAAGTTGTCACTTACACACATACCGAGAATGGAAAGTTTATCGGTTTCGACGATGCAAGTAAAATTTATGGATAATGGCTGGGTATTTGAATTTCGCTTTAATGACAGCAGACAGCATTGAGTTTTAGAAGCATTAAATTCCACTCTGTTCATAGTTCCCCAATTGGAAATGCTGTTAATATTGGAATTTAATGAGGTTAACATACGCTGCCATTCCCGTTCTACAACCGAAGAGCAGGGGCGTGAGTCCGGAAATGAATATGAGAACTGTATCAGCAAAGGAATGTATTGGATTAGAAGTAGCAGACAAGAGATCATTACTGAAAATTAAAAAGAGTGTCGGAGACAGAACGCATCCCTGGGCCACACCAGCATTTATTTTGTGAATATCAGACATGAAACCTTCCAAGACAAAGTGAATTGAACGCTCCGAAAGGTTTTTTCTAATTCATTGAAGAAGAGAGTCATCGATCCCAAAAGCACGCATTTTCGACAGAAGAGCCTGATGTAAAACTCTGTCAAATGCCTTAGAAATATCAAGTACAACTTGATAATCTTGCTTTCGCTAGATTCATGTATGCTTTGGTTTTTTTTTTCGGTGAGACATGCCATCAGATCACCAGTGGACCAGTGGTCATTGAGAAGTTTTCATGTTTCGAGATATTTCATGAGCTGAAGTGGATTCGTCCCATTGTAGATTCGACGCACTCAAGGGTAGGCGACGAGCCTAGAGTGGAGAGCACATCAACACAGGGTGAGAGGTTAAAAACAAGTCCAGGGTGTTGGCGGTATGACTATCAACGTCTGGTATTTGTTTGGACTAATTCACAAGCTGGGTTAAATTATTTTCCGCAGCAAAGATCTCAACACACCTTCCTTCCGTTGTTGTCTGTCCAGAATGTCGAAGCCAACCAATTCTTTGAATGGAGTCAGACAGCGCATCAAACTCCTGAAAGGTCGAGTTGCTGTCCAGTTTGGGGCTTCTGCAAATAAAGCAGTAGTGGATATAGTAATTTGCTTACGGAGATAGAATTTTAACCACATGAAATTGAATTCCGGATTGGAACAGGGACTATTTGTGGTGGAATTTGGTAAGCTACATCACTACGCACATAAATGGCGAGACCGCGATGGGTTAAGAATAGTGGCACTACATAGTTCGTAGTCACATAGCTTCAGATCAGGATGATCTGAGAGGTGTGGGCGGGGATCTACCTGTGTTTCACTAAATGCCAAAACAGCTGGTCGGTACTTACAAACGTGGACGTACGCAGAAAAGTGATTACTTTTTAGCCCGCGTATATTAGCTAGGTCCACCCTGACTTATGACTAAAGAACATAATTACAAGCAAAGACAGCAAAAACAAACACCGACGATACTAAGCAAGGCTGCGAAGTGAAAATTCTGGCAATGCTAGATTAGTACTGGTATATGTAACTATATATACCAAAACAATGTTTATAGTAACCTTTTTCTCGAAAATCGGAAAAGATAACTTAACGCTATGCAAAATTGTCAAAAAAATCAGTCTGACCTACTTCCTGATAAAGAGAGTGCAGAGATTGCTTGAGCGTCATGTACGCAAGATTGCTTTGCGCATGCGTCTTCTATCCGAGATCCATTTTGTAGATAAGATCAATACAGAATCATGATTAAGGTCTTTATAAGATGACGGGAATAAACAATGGTTGGCAGCAATGCGGCGCCTTACTGGTCTGACTCATCTAGTGCTTAAATACATCATAGTCCCTTTCGTGGAAAAAACTTTCATTTTGTTTACCTTATTTTTACTTGGGCCCTAGGTACCAATCGGAAATGATATTATCGGTGAACTTGTTACACAAGACTCAACGTATTGTATCTAAGGACCCTGTCTGCGTCTTCGGTTAGAGCTTCCATTGAAATATGACTTTCACGTTCAAGTGACCTAAGACGGCACGAATCTCCAGGTTGCCGGTAGACAAAACAGGGTCTGAGCTGCTTGCTGTAAGAGTGATGATAAAACCCCGGAATACTATCTGTGTAAGTGTCCATTCAACGGCAGCATGAGGCTGCAGATTTCAGTTGTCCTTTTCCTGAAGTTAGTCTCCGACATTCGATGGTACTGTTGCATAACTCTTTGAACTCTCTCTGTATGTGCTGAAGTCCCGTATTTTGCCTTGATTTTAGGGGATGGCCTTCTTGAACTAGATGGTTTCTGCAAAATTGAATTCTGCTCTCGATTTGTTATTGTTCCTGCTGTAGTTTGGACCTTTTAAATAATCTTTGAAAAAAATTACTTATTGCCCAAGGATTTTAAACAATATCTGAAGAATTCTTGCCAATAATTCTGCTCTTAAAAGCATTCAACGTTAACATATTGGGTAAAGAAAATAATTTTTGAAACTCAGTTCATGTATTTAAAAAATAAACAGAAATTCACTTCAATTCACCATAGATATCAAGCATAATATACGCTCACAAAGAAACAACCGAAATATAAAAACCTACCTATTATTATGAACTCTCCATAAGATCCTTACAGTTTCAGCCCATGCGGAAACATGGATTTATCTAAATCGGATTAAAATTTCCGGAAACCTTTTGAGATTTTACGTTTACTATTGAGAGAATGGAGTGTCCAGACCCGGAAAACCTCGTCTTTGGTATAATTTTTGTTGGCAGGATGAACCAACCAACGTGGTGAGTGCAATTTATGTGATATCAATTTATTAGAAAGAAATTCGAAAATTTTCAGAAATGCTAAGTACCATCTGCCTAAAACGCGGAAATGTTTTTAATCCCATTTCCTTTTTTTTTTCTTTGTATTACTCTGTTCTGTTCTGGACAAGCGTTCATATCCAAAAAAAAATAGAAAATATTTAAAGCTGAATCGGCAGATGGTATGTCGCTTGTCATAGTGTTCAATTACCATAAATGTTACATCTAAGTATACATACATATTTTACATGAGTATTACTAGGTATCAAAACAGGTACTTCTTGCTTTTGTTAACGAGCCTTACAAGTAGGTATCTACTTAAATAACAAAAACTTTTTCTGCTTATTTTGAAGCATTGAACTTAAAGCAAAAGCTTTGTCATTCATGCTGTGCGTTAGAATTATATTTCAAACGAATTGCTAACAATGAAATTGGAACCCGACCTATTGAACATTAAATCAGATAAATGGATTAATTTCGAAATCGTTTATTGGCCAATACATGAAATTATAAAAAATTGGTTTCATTGGGGCAGTAAATACGTTTTCTTTTCCATGTCAGAATAAAGAGACCACAACAAAAATAGCAACACAACACATAAAAAAGCGATTTAGTTATTCAAATAACATAGTTGAATAGGGTCGTTTGTTATATTCTTTGTTGAATGTTTAAGTTGCTACCATTGGAATTATCATAGTTGAGAGTCATTTTATGGTTTTTACACATGACATGGTAGAATTACATCTTTAAGCGGCGAGTTGTGTAACAAAATATTGAAACGACATGACTTTGAATGATATAATACTACAAAAGTGCACATATTATAGTGTTAAAAATATCGGGTTTAATACTATTACTTGCGCTTTCATGTATTTTGAAATATCAAATGAAACCCAATTGTGTGCCCTTTTGTACCTAGTCCTGTCATAAGTTCTGTTATAAATATAAAACGCTATAAAAAAAAGCACTAAACTAATTGTATTCAAAATTGTTTCATTTATTAGACCATAACATTGATTATTAAAAAAAATTTGATTTACTCCAAATGACTGCCCTTTGCTTTAACACAAGCTTCCAAACAGTGTGGCTATTGGATTATAGCGGCACGTACGGTGTTCATGGAGATCGTGGACGCTGCTCTAATTAATGATGATTTAAGGCTCTCCACATTTCTGTGGGGGGTCTTGCAGGCCATCTTCTTCAATTCTGACCACAAACCTTAATCCAGTGGATTCAGATCTAAACTCCCTGAGGGCCAATCTTCTGCTGCTATAAAGCCAGGATTATTGACTCAGAGCCACTCCTGCGTGGTTTTGGCTCTGTGCACTGGAGCAGAGTCCTGTTGGAAGATCCATCTGTATCCATTGAAAAGAGTCTTGATCCAACCCTTCACAACAGCCTCTAGTAAATCTTCCTGTTAAACCGTTTGCATCAGTTTTTACGCCTTTTTTACAAAAATGGAGGGATGTGACATCATTGTGAGATACCCCGCACTAAATCATTACGGAAGAGGGATGATGTCCATGTTCCTTAGATGAAGTGGCAGAAATTTTGTCATTTTGCTGTTCAAAACTTCTTCCACGGTAAAAATTTTCTCACCCGTAAGCAGAATGTTTTCATGACGTGCCACTTTCCAGCATAAGTTTTTTTAGTCAATGAATTAGAAGATGACCCGTGCACCGACGATAGACTTTCATATGCAGATCATCCCCAATCAGCTTAGACATAAATCTGTTTGATATATCCAAATCCTTGGAAATTATCTTTTGCCTCCTGAGGGGATTTGTACGAATTCGTTCACCCACGGACTTTTCAACCGCATTCGTACGTACGACTCGCGAGCGACCACTTCTTGCCCTGTTCTCTACTTTAGACAATTCGCCGAAGAGAGCAGTAGCCCAACAAAGGAATATTCTCGATATTCCGAGTGATTTTAGCAACTCGAAAAATTTGCCTACACACTTTCCGCACTTATGCAACGCTATTACAGCGACTTGATCCTCTTTAACGCCCCACTCCATGTTAATAGTTTGCAAACTGAAACCATAGATAAATTAAACTAGATGTCAAACTCTACTAATACATTTGAAAACCCGTGGATTACCAATACATTCTCCATTTCTAGAACCTGTCAGAATGGCCAAAATAACAGCAAATTTCAGGTTATGTTCACAAGGTATGTAATCGTATAATAAAAGCAAAAGTGAAGGAAAAATATTTTAGTTGGTTAATATTTATTGGGTATGTAATTTAATTCGTGCGGTTTTTTTTTTCAAAATTTGAACGTTTATTTAAGAAAAACATGTACAATAGTATTATTCAAAGTATTGCCCATCTGAAGCTATGACTTTTTCTCATCTTTCTGGCAATTTATGGATCCCATCCCAAAAAAACTGCGCCGGCTTGGCAGCCAAGAATGAATCAAGCCAATTTTTGATATTCTGCTCTTATGTGAACCGTATTTCAGTGAGGGTGTTCTGCATCGACCGGAACAAATGGTAGTCAGAAGGGGCAAGGTCTGGGCTATAAAGCGGGTGCTGTAAGACTTCCCTTCCACTGTTTTCCAAATAGTTCTTAACCGGAATAGCAACGTAGGGCCAAGCGTTGTCATGATGGAAAATTTTTGACTCGTGTCTGGTCGCATATTCCGGGTGTTTTTCGGCTACTGCTCTCTTCAAATGGATTATTGTGTTTGGTAGCGTTCTCCATTGACAGTTTCACCCGGTTTTAGTAGCTCATAATACAGCACACCCATCTGATCCCATCAAATACATAGCATTACCTTTGCGCATGGATATTCGGCTTTGCCGTTGTTTTGGCTGGTTACCCGGGTTTCACATATGATTTTTTGCGCTTGGGGTTGTCGTAATGGATCCATTTTCTATCACCAGTAACAATCCGATGCAAAAATGACTTCCTTCTGTGGCGTTCCAGCAGCATTTCGGACATGCAAAACCGCCTTTTGAACTCGGCTTGAGTTCATGTGGAACCCAATTTCCTTGCTTTTGAATATATCCAGCTGCTTTTAAACGTTTTTAAATGTCTGCTTGAGTGACACCCAAAGATTCTGCTCGCTCTTCTTGTGTTTGGCATCAATCTTCATAGAATAATGCTTCCAGTTCTTCATCTTTTTTGGCTGCCCAGGACTTTCATCGTCTTCCAAGCCAAAATCACCACTTTTTAATCGTGAAAACCACTTTTGGTACGTTCGCTCAGCTAGCGCATGTTCACCATAAACTTCCACCAAAATACGATGACTTTCGACAGCAGTTTTCTTCATATTAAAGTAATGAAGAAGAACTCCCCGCAAAAACACTTTTCCAGGCACAAAGTTCGACATATTTTAGTGAAAAAAAATTATTGTCGTTTACGCTTCAAATGAATGACATATACTGAAATGACGTACAATGACAGTAGCTTTCCAAAGCATGTTCCAATGGAATAATAACAATGGAATAATACAAATTACACCATCTCTTAGCAAACCTCACGATCATATATCTAACGTTTCATTTAAAGATATAAATGGAATGCAAATACTACAGTTTTGAAATCAAACTTAAGCTTGTATTTTTAATCATTGGTATTAGCATTTTTCACGTTTAAGCACAAACTTTGGACTCTTAACATCAATGAAAAGGATTGTTATTTAAGGGCATTTTTTAAATTTAATTTCTCGTGTTGTCCTTTTAGTTAAGTGAAAAAAGTGTTAAGTAAAAAAATTAATTGAATAATACTAATAACTAATACAATAAATTAACAATTTTGATCATTTTTAGTTTGTAGTTTTTATTGAATTTAAAGGTTTGCCAAAAATTTCCAGAATATTTTCAAAAGGAGTGGTACTTTAATGGCTTTTTTGTTAAAAAAAAAAAATTCCCAGAATAGCCAACATACAATGTGCAGCAAGACTTTTGATATCCAAACTTAATTTAGTTTTGTCGGAGGCAATTAAGTTTATAATTATTTTCAACAGATCTGTTTCTTTACAAGCAATCAATGTTTATTTGTACCTCCTTAGAGGCAAAAAATAAAAACAGTAAAATTTCGTTCGGAAAAAAAATAATAGAAATCAAAACGTTACGATGCATGCAAAATGAGCACAGCTAAATTGTTGATACCCATAATGAAAAGCGTAATTTTACGATTATACCTTAATTTTGCAGGAAAGAACTTACCTGATATTTTGTTGAGTACCCTCTAAGCATTTTAACTTCTTTAAGTCGGTCTGGCATGGAATGCGTCAACTTTTACATATATTTACTTGTTACTTAAAGCTTCGATGTAATGACATATTTTCGTAAGATCTTTTCTAAATAATTCCAAAGACGTTCTATTGGATTAAGATCGGGGCTTAAAGGTGGTTTTAGTGTGAAGTGCGGGACTTTTTGTATCAACCACATCTTCATCTTTTGTGCGACATGCTTGGGATCATTGTCCTGTTGGAAGTAATTATCTTTAGCGATAACTATTTTTTGTGTACTTTGAAGCAAATTTTCCTGAAAATTTATATATAGTACTTATTTTGTCATGATCTCAATAATTATGACCAAATTACCGAGACCAAAAGTGAACATTTGGCTCTACATCATGAAACCACCATATCCACGCTTTACTTGTGTTTTTGAATTCAAAGCTAAATTTGGTTGTTTTCAAGCTTTCGATGGCCTATTTGATCCATAAATGTCAAAGTCAATGCCTACTTTAATCTTCTGAAAACAATTCTAGAAGTAAAATCCTTTGTTTTTGTATTTATCAGTAAAGTCTTCTCTTTTTTTATTTCCTTCGCTGACGAAAGGTTCCCTTCTAGCAATACAGCATTTATATTCAGATCGTTGTGTCAATCTACGTACTGTGTATGCTACTTTCGTAAGCCCAATTTGATTTCGTTGACATTCACGACAATGCCGCCAAATTTTAGCATTACAACAGGATCTTTGTGAAAGGTACAGCGTTCTGTTTACATCGACTTTTTTCTTCTTGGAAATTTTTTGAAAAAGTCGGTCAAACGATAGCGTTACAGAAATAGACATTTTAAAATTAAAATCGTTGACCGTAAAATTTTTTTTTTTTTTTGAAATTTAAAAATTCATATAAGTTAATTACCATTTGTCGTGTAATTCAGATTGTCCAGTCACACCCGTAATTTTTTTTAAAAATAATTAGTCAATTCTCTGTTGTACCAAATAGACTTATGAAGCACAATATTTTTTACTTTGATTATTATTGCTATTACCAATATTTTAAATTGAATTTTGCAAAAGGTTTATGTAAAGTTATATTTTCACAAATAAAAACAATCAAAATAATCATAAATCCTTATCTATTACTTCTTACGAAAAGTGAGAAGTTGCATTTAATCTAATAATCCAATTTATTCATGAATTGTAATTTACATTTTTTTGGAACATGCTCTCCTGGCAAAAGCATTATATGGGAGACGTCACTTCTCAAATTTTGACACTGTTGACAATTCACACGTATTCACGGACATGTTTACACAGAGAGTTGTAATCAGAAGAAAACCGGTTTTGATTTTCCAATATCTGGAAAGTTTGCCATCTATGTGTAGTTTATTTATAACTGACACCAAACTGACTAGTATTCTTCACTGATCAGTGCATGTGTCCGGAAAAAAAAAGATAACGATTTTACTCCCGCAAGAATGTAATAAAAAATTAAAAACAACACACCTCTGGAAAAATACCGAAACCTAATACATCTGAATTTCAAACTACTACACCACCCCACCCTGGAGAAAACCAGTAAAAGGGTATTCATATCCCCTTTGTGCGCTCGAGTAACATATGCAATTCCGCAATTCTCGGTCAATCTACCTAAACCAGCAAGAATGGGGTCACACAATGCAAATCCCCCAATATCAGCAAATGACACTAAAACCAATACTGCAGAATAATAGGAATAATAGGAATATATTCAGAAATTGAGGATCATCATAGTCCAACAAATTATTATACAGCTATTCTCACGAGATGCAAATGTCAAATTCATTAAATGTTCACAGAGGGCTGCTGAAATCCAAACCGAGGAGGAGGTACATAAACAAATTTCCATCTATCACACTAAGGAATCAATGCACAGTTAAAGACAAAATCTATTTTCCTAAACTTAATGAACAAATTCAGTTACTAATTGGCAATTGTGAAAAATGTCAAGAAATAAAATACGATAGGAAGCCAATTAAACCAAAATTTCATATTACAGAAAAACGAAATTATTCATTTAGATATATTTCACATTAAAAAGAAATCCTTTGTTACAATTATCGATAAACTTACTAAATTTGATGTAGCTTATACAATAAATGACAGAAATTGGAGATGCAAAAAGGAAATTTTAATGGATCATTTTTCTAAATTTGGAAAACCCAAAAGGATTATTACAGACAACGAATTCAAATCCAAACAAATTATACAGTTTTTGAGAGAAAGTAACGTAGAAGTCCATTGGACTAAACCAAATAGCCATACAGGTAATTCAGACGTAGAAAGACTTCATTCTACCATGTTAGAAAAATTTACAGGAGTAGAAGACAAAGATCTTTCAGTAGAAATGAAAATACAATTAGTTTTAAATAACTACAGTAATCGGTTTCATTCTACAATTAGGACAACACCTAGAAAAGCTAAGGACGAAATTAGTGAACAAAAGTTAAGTAATAGAGTTCAGGAAACAAAAATTAAAAAAATTAATAAACTTAATGAAAAACGAGAAAATTAAACAGAATAAGCCAGGTAAATCTTAGACATAAAGAAGAAACTAGATATAAGATCAAGAATTTAAACAATGTGCACTTAACAAATATTAAAAGACCACATAAATTTACAGGTAATACTATTGATCATCTTATTTACAATACCAATGATACATGCAATACTTCAGATAACACCAATCAATGAGCAGTCAGGGTATTTGAAAATAAAAACAGAGACAGTTCAAATCACTAACCAAACTAATATTATTCTACACCTTATAAACCCAGAAGAAATATTACGAACAACAATTATTCTAAAATTTAACCTTCGACATATACAAATTGAAAATAAAGACATAGTTTACAAACGATTAGAAACTTTAATAGCTAAATTTAACTCAATAATGCCTAAGAAAGCAGAAAGACAGAAAAGAGGTTTGTTGAATATAGTAGGAAAGGCAGAAAAATGGCTTTTCGGAACTATGGACGATACAGACAGACAAATTATTTTCAATCATCTTGGAAACATAGAAGAAAACACACACAACGCAATTTACACAATTAATAACCAAGTCAAAATTAATCAACATTTTAATGAAACCATACATTCTTTACAAACCGTTTTACGGAATGATAGACAAAGAATACTAGAAACTTACAATAAAGTAGATAGCGTTATAAATAATATTTTAAAAGAACAGTTAGATCAGATCACTAAAATAGGTTTTATTGAAAATAAAGTCACCCAAATTCAGGATAATATTGTATCAGCTAAACATAATATGGTTCATCCAAGTATTTTCACAGCACAAAAAATTAACGAATATAAAATCGATTTTTATAAACTCAAACTGTTAAAGGTAGGAGTTACCGAATACAGAAATAATTTTCTTGTTATAGCAATAAAAATTCCAAGAAATTATATATTAGTTGAAAAAATGTTAATAACTCCATTACCAAATAAAGAAAATTTTGAAATTGATAATAAAGAAGAATATATTGTAGAAATAGTTAATAAAACTTATAATTACCAACCCGATACCTACTTAAAATTAAGCAAACACTGCATTGTAATGAAAAATTGTAAACTTAGACATAATAACGAGACGCAAATTTATCGTATAGATGAAACTACCATTGTTATTAAAAATGCAAATCAAAACTTACTAAAGCAAAATTGTAACGAACGAAAAATTGTACTTAATAAAAACTATCTTTTCAATTTTTACAACTGTCGAATTACATTACTTAATGAATCATTCGAAAATAAACAAGAAACCTTCTAAGATAAATATTTTTATCCCGATAATAACATTTATATTAATTTTTACAAAACTTTGACTTTTAACGATATTGTGTATAGTAATTTCTAAAATATTAAAGAAATAAAAGAATTAAGACTACACACAAATATATCTTATAGTTTAAGCTTAGGCATTATAATAATTTTGATCATTGTAACATTTATTTTTACTTATTATTGTACTAAATCATATAAAGTAAAAATATCGGAAAATAAAATTCAGGAGAACTTTCACGCAAACCGAGGACGAGTAACATATGCAATTCCGCAATTCTCGGTCAATCTACCTAAACCAGCAAGAATGGGGTCACACAATGCAAATCCCCCAATATCAGCAAATGACACTAAAACCAATACTGCAGAATCAAAAAATTAACGACTATTAAACTTCGTTTATAGCCATTGTTGATCGCAGCGACGCTGAAGACGGCAGGTCATCATAGGCTATGTTAAATTAAGATTTTTCATAATAAACGAACGGTCCCCGTTGACCGATAGAAAATTTATAAATTGTTTTTTTTTCTTTCGGGTCTCAACGAGATACATAACTCGCGCGGGATTATAAAAAAAAAAAAAAAAACAAGAAACAATAATTTCGGGCCCCCACGAAAATGGCGAAGTATTATTCAGAGTTAATTAAGTTAGTTTTGTTAAAGATAGTTAATTATCACTGGTCAACAAAAAAAAAGTTTATTTTTTACTCGGAGATAAAATTATGTGATTCGTAATCGTTGGAGTTTATAGAATCAGGAAAACTATATAAAATAGCCTGGTTACATCGGGATTTTGTGAGAAAACGCTTTTTTGAATTTAAGAATTTAAGGAAAAATATTACCGAAAAATTTTATTTCTTGTAAATTTTTGTTGTTTTTTAGAAGCATTTGCATTCCGTTTATAAGAACACCTCGGAGTCTCTCTTATAAGCGACCAGCAGTTATCTGCCAACATTGATGGCTCCCATTTTCCTTGGTAACGTTGCTCTATTGCAGCAATGTCTTGGTGGAATCTCTCGCCGTGCTCATCGCTTACATCACCAATATTTTCAGGAAAGAAATTGAGATGAGAATGCAAAAAATGAAGTTTTACCGACATGTGGTATCCATTTTTATGATAATCATCCAGTATTTTCTTTAAATCATCTGCATAACCTATAGTCTTATTGTTATCTAGGAAGTTTTTTGCTACTTTCACAAATGAACACCATCCCTGTTTTTCTAATGAATCCAGAGTAGGAATGAAAGCTGGATCTTTTATAAGCTTTTTAATGTCTGGACCCACAAAAGTACATTCTTTAATTTTTGCTTCGCTTAGTGATGGGAACTTTTGTTTCAAAAAATTGAAATCTTGTTGGTCTTCCTTCATCGCTATTACAAAGTTTTTTATAAGACCCAATTTGATATGTAATGGTGGTAGAATACTTAACACGCTGTGGTTCGATCAATGAAGGATTCCTTATATTTTTTTATCCACAAATAAAGTTTGATCTAATAGGCCAATCTACTCTCAAAAAGTGCTCCGATTGTGCTCTACTATCCCACTCACATAAAAAAACAACAAAATTTGGTGTAACCTAGTTGTAGTCCAAGAAGTAGAGCAACAACTTTTAAATCCGATCATATCGACTTGTTATATTTTTTATATTCAATTTTTTCCAATATAAATTTCATAACATCGTAGATTTCTTTTAAATTCACACCATGCGCTAGAGGTATTGAAGGAAATTTATTACCATCATGAAGCAATACAGCTTTCAAACTAGCCTTTGATGCGTCGATGAATAGCCGTCATTCTTCGGTTTTGTGCTCATAGCCCAGTGACAGCATTAAGCCAATAATATCATTACAATACACTAAGTTATCGGCTTTCGAAAAAATAAGGAACGGTACTCTGAAATTTTTACCTCAGGCTTGAGCAGATTCCACTGCTTTAACCTTGAGCTCAGTATTTCAGACTTTTGTTTTGACAAATCTAAATCTCTGACGAGGTCAGTGGGCTCAATCCAGCTGATGAGATATGGTGCATCAGAAGATGTAGGGAGCTCAAATTCGGGATCATCCATGATTTCTTCTGAGCAATATGACGAACTTATTTCTGTGTCCGAAAGGCGTCCGGAAGGTGGCTTTGGAACTGGCAGAATTTCTGTATGAGATGCTGGTCTTCTGCATATTTTATGGAATGCTTTCATGTTCTAGAAAATCCCTTCACATTGGTGCAACAAAAGTAACAATCTGTGTGACTCTGGGGCTTTCTCCATATCATAGGCATTCCAAAAGGCATTGCAGAAAATGACCCGTTAAACCAACCAGTTAGCTGTCGGTGACACCTTAGGCAGCAAATGTGTGGTGCCCAGAGTTTATCCTGATGGTTTATTTCAAATTTAAAATAAGAAAAGTACACTTTTCAATAAATGGTGTTATTTTCTTTTTTTGGAAACTTGGTGTAAATTCTCCACAAATATAGCAGAATAAATCTGGACAATTAACACAAGATCGTGGCATTTTATCACTTTAATGCACTTCTAATTAGTTTATTTTTTTTTAAATTACTAACAGAAAAACCGATTTAAATGATGTGCGATTCTATTAGAACTGACCTCGTTCAATAAAGATGTAAAAGTGTGTGACATTAGGTTGCTGTACGTGACCAGAGAAAAATATTATTTTTCAAGTTATCTACAGGTCGAGTACTATAAGAAACACTATTCAGTATGTCCGAGTATTTTTCATTATTACAGAGTGTTATATGTATCTATAATTTGAATTTGTATACTACAAGCAACTCCCAACACAGTATCTTAAACTCGTATACACTATATTATTTAAGAATTTCTATATACAAATTTATAAAACTCTATTTTATTATGATTACTGTATACTAAACCAGTTGTTTGTCAAACTCCACTAAAATCGAATGTGTTGGAATTCATTTGCCCTAACAAAGGTTATGAGCCCAGCCTCACGCAAAGTATTAATACGAGTATACAGTTCTTATTCAGTAGATTTTTAAAAATCAGTTATTTAAAGTTTAAAATGAGCTTTTCATTATAGTATGCCAAATTAATAAGTTGAATGACTAGGACTACGATGGATGGAGTGTGCAGATGAAAGCTGTTTTACTTCGTAGAAATCTATGGGCTTACGTTTTAGGCGCTGATGTGAAATCCGTATTGTCTGCAACTAATGGAGAAGTGTCGGCATAGAAAGGTGAATATGAGAAGGCATTGTCGACAATTTTACTAAGAGTAAAATCTTTACAACTTATTCGTAATAAAAAATCAACATATTCTAAAGAAGCGTGAAAAAAGTTCAAAGAAATCCATCAACCGAGAGGGCCAGCAAGGAACGTGGCTTTGTTTAAGCAACTTCTGTCCCTTAAGATGGCGGAAAGTGATACTATGTGTAGTCACTTAAATAATTTTTTTTAGATATTTCTGGAAAATTTATGGAAATTAATACTAAAATATAAGATGCATTGTTAGTTATCATATTGTTGTCGAGTTTGCTTGTGCATACGAAAATTTCGTCGTAACAATTGAGTCAAGTGATGCACTTCCAACACTAAGTGCTAAAAAGGCGAATCTCTTAGAGGAGAGGAAAAGGAGAAAGGAGGACGCTGTAGAGACAAGTAAATCTGTCTTTTTTATTCACACTCAAAAGGCAAGCGTTACAATTGTCAGAATTAAAGGGCACTATGCTTCTGAATGGCGATATCCAAAATATGTGGGTGCTTGATAGTGGGTCTACCTGTCATATGTGTTGGAATAAAAGCATTTTTACAATCATACGTTGAGAAATTGAAATAAGCTGGCAATAATCCTATAAACTCAACAGGTGTTGGAGTTGTCAACATTTCTACAAATTACAGAAATATAGAAATATGTTCCTGAAAACCAATTTTTTATCCGTGAGTAAGGCGGTTAATTGAATCCAATTAAGTGAAAAATTGGTATTGCATGCATTGAAATATTGTGATTTGTTCTGTCTTGCATGAAAAATAACAATAGTGACAATACATTACTATGGCATGCACGCTTAGGCCACTTAAATATAAAACGCATAAATCAATTATTTAGTGAGCATATGGTAAAAGGAGTGGTGCTTAAAAATATTCCAAATGCATTGGAATGTGAGATTTGCTTGAAAGAAAAATTATGATATATTGTATGTGGACCGATGAAAAAAATGTCATTGGGAGGCGCTAAGTACTTTGTGTTAAGTATAGATAATTATAGTCGCAAAATATTTGTTTATTTTTTAATAGCAAAACGCTTAGATTTTAGTGCTTTTAAAAAATTCAAGGATGAGGTAGAATGTTATGTTCTTACCTGTCAGAATCACTATGGACTGAGGCAGTTAACACGGTTGTATACATTAAAAAATCAAACCCCCTATGAATGAATATAATAGAGCTGTTTGATGAGTAACCGGGTTGGAAGATAGGAGGCGCTACTGAGCCAAAATGTACCATCATTAAGTATAACTTCTTTTAGCCCACCTGTCAAATTTGGTGACAATCTGACGCTCAGTTTTGTTTTGATATCCATTTCCAAACATCGTGTTAGTGTTTTTTGCGACAATGGTAAAGAGCAGTGTTGCTCCGTGATCCAATTCTTGTTTTTGAATGGCAAAACCTGCGAGGAAACCAAGTTGATTCTCCATGGTGTATATGTGACCTATTCACCTTCCCGTACAACCGTTTACCATTGGTTCGCAAAGTTTGGCCTTGGCCGCAAGTCGATTTTTGATGAACCGTGCCCAGATGGCCCAAAACCGTTTACCACAGAGAAAACCGTGGACAGAATCCATAATATCATATTTGGAGACCGCCGAATGAAAATTCGTGAGTTGGGTGAGATAGCATCTCACACATCTCAGATTTTGAGCGCTTTCTCACACCGAAAAACGAGCGCAATCGTGACACCACTTAAAAGACGTGCTTGGCAATGATTAATCGAAATCCGAAGGAGTTTCTGCATCGTTACGTGACCGTCGATGAGACATGGATTCATTGATATACACAAGAAACCAAAGAACAATCCAAAAAATGGGTTTTACTCGGTGAACGTGATTCAAAAAAGGGTAAGACAGTGCCTTCGGCCAGAAAGTTGTTGGCCATCACATTGGATTTGTCTCCCTGCGACTTCTTTTTGTTCACAAGCTTTAAAAGATCGCTCGCCAGAAAGAAGTACGGATCGAACGAGGGAGCCATCGCCGCCGCAAATGAGTAATTTACAGTCGTACTATACGTAGGGTTTAAAAAAATTACAGCTTGGAATAGTGTATCGAGTTGAAAGTGAATTATATTGGAACATTTATTGTCAAAACCTAAATAAGTTGCCTTGTCTTTTCTATTCCGTGTATTCATTAAACAGCCTTCGTAGTACACTTTTGGTAAGCAGTTACATGTGGTGGGCATTAGTTATACAGCGTCCTGGAATGATTGCTGTCGATGTGATGACGATACTGCGAAGCACTACCTCTGTAAATATCCAGCTTACGTTTGCACCAAGTTTCAGGCACTTGGAGCTGGTTCGTCTTTCGAAAGGCTGAGCAACTTCATTAAAAAGAACATACAAGGAGTATGATGGACCAGTAATTTGGCTGAGTGCTTTGTTATGACAAAAAAAAAAAAAACAACAAAGTCCCTTTATACATATACCCCTTGTTCGGCTTCTTCTTAAATACACCAGTCAAGTTCGGTTGCCCAATTACAGCACCTATATATTGCACGTAGGATTTCCTCTGGACAGACGGCTTCAACCCTCCACCTCCCCCTGACTGCTTGAAACTGATAGACTTACAATCCTTCCCATCACGTCATGAAGTAACTGGAAAACTCTTTGTTCATTTACTTTTAACTGGTAATAAGCTCTATTGCAACTCGTCTTGTTGAATCTTTGCCTACGAAACCTTAGATTTGTTCCTGTTTTAATCCTCATCGAATTAATTATGAATACCATAATGTCCAGAATGGTACGACAAGTCAAGTGTATCTAAGCAACTTCTCCCTCCAGGCTACCCTTTACTCATTCTATGCCTCACATATAACGCTCCCGCCCCATACCAAAATTGTAAGTTTTTAAGTTTATTTAATAAAAAATCTGTGTGGACCTCAATCAATCAAAATGAAAGGTTTTTTTATTTAAAAAAAATAAATTGCAGTGCATCTAATAAGAAATCCTCTAGGAATAAGAAAACTTATGGATAAAATATATTTTAAACTACTGCGACATTTTATTTATACGCTGTAGTGTAATTTTAAAATATTCTGTAACTTTTAGATTTCTAATTTACAAATAAGCTATTTATTTGTAACTAATGCTTTTGTAATTTATTATTTTGTTATTTGTACAAAATATTCTATATTTACTCATTATATCTAATTTTTTGTAAAATTTATATATGCAATATATAAATCTTTTTTGTATATTATAGGCATGAGGGTTTGCACAATGAGTAAATTGGTATAACACATTTATCTGAATATGGTAATATACTTATTAATACAAAAAATTTATTAAGTATTATTTACATTGGGTATATATTTTAATTCGTGCGGTTTTTTTTTCAAAATTTGTTTATTTAAGAAAAACATGTACAATAGTATTATTCAAAGTATTGCCCATCTGAAGCTATGACTTTTTCCCATCTGTCTGGCAATTTGTGGATCGCATCCCAAAAGAACTGCGCCGGCTTGGCAGCCAAGAATGAATCAAGCCAATTTTTGATATTCTGCTCTGATGTGAACCGTATTTCAGTAAGGGCGTTCTGAATCGACCGGAACAAATGGTAATCAGAAGCGGCAAGGTCTGGGCGGGTGGGGTAAGACTTCCCATCCACTGTTTTCCGAGCGTTGTCATGATGGAAAATTATTGCCTCGTGTCTGGTCGCATATTCCGGGTGTTTTTCGGCTACTGCTCTCTTCAACCGGATTAATTGTGTTCGGTAGCGTTGTCCATTGATAGTTTCACAAGGTTTTAGCAGCTCATAATACAGTACACCCATCTGATCCCACCAAATACAAAGCATTAGCTTCACGCCATGGAAGTTCGGCTTTGCCGTTGATTTGGCTGGTTGGCCGGGTTTCACATATAATTTTTTCCGCTTGGGGTTGTCGTTATGGATCCATTTTTGATCACCAGTAACAATCCGATGCAAAAATGACTTCCCTTTGTGGCGTTCCAGCATCATTTCGGACATGCAAAACCGCCTTTCGACGTCTCTCGGCTTGAGTTTATGTGGAATCCAATTTCCTTGCTTTGAATATATCCAGCTGCTTTTAAGCGTTTAGAAATAGCTGTTGGAGTGATACCCAAAGATTCTGCGAGCTCTACTTGTGTTTGCAGCAATCTTCATAGAGTAATGCTTCCAGTTCTTCATCTTCAAACTTTTTTGGCTGCCCAGGACGTTAATCGTCTTCCAAGCCAAAATCACCACTTTTAAATCGTGCAAACCATAAACTTCCACCAAAATACGATGACTTTTGGCAGCAGTTTTCTTCATATTAAAGTAGGGAAGAAGAACTCCCCGCAAAAAGACTTTTTCAGGCACAAAGTTCGATATATTTGAGTGAAAAAAAATTATTGTTGTTTACGCTTCAAATGAATGATATATACTGAAATGACGTACAATGACAGTAGCTTTTCAACGCATGTTCCAATGGAATAATACAAGTTACGCCAATTCTTAGCAAACCGCACGAATAACTTATAGACCCAATAACTCATTTATATTATTTTTTTCTTACGAAAGAAGTTCAGGCTCAGGAAAAATTTGACTCCATGAGTGGCACCCAACATAATTATTTAGCGAGAAGCACAATAATATTGTATTATGTGGTACTTATCCATCATGGTTTTAGTTGACTAAACAAAATGAATATTTTTTGGGCCCGGTCTGAAATCGAACGCCGAAACATCTGATTAGGTATTCACTACCATTTGAGCCACATTCTATTTGACCAATTTTGAGTCACTGTTTTGAGCATTTGTGATTCTATTTTACCAATTATGCCCAGAATACTCAATTCAAAGGCTCGTGAAGTTTGGAGTACATCAGAATACACAAAAGACATTACAATATTTAAGAGTCGAGAACCATAAACGATGATATCGTGGCCTAAGGTCCATTACTAGCTGGAACTTAAACGAGTGCAGGCCGAGTTCTTTTATCAAAATTGTTCACATAATTGGCATTCAAGGGCCAATCGGCCGATTGATAATACTGGTTGTTCCGTCATACTTTTTAACTAACAGTGACCACATTTTTACCTGTGCGATTATTACGTTGACGCTTCACAGTACAAAATAACTTTATGAGAACAAGAAAATAAACGAATTGTCCTTTAAGTTTTGCAAATTAAGCTTTTTTTTTCGTAATTAGTTTCGATGAGGCGAAACAGTATGGTGAAGATCTATTCATGATTATCAAACGATAATGAGCATAAATGTAAAAGAATTGTCAAAAATGACAACACGGCTTAAAAGTTATACATATCGTACACACCTATTGGAAGATGTATAAGGCATAGATTTAACAAATTAGATTAACCTGACATATGAAAGTCCCTTTGTACTTTTATTTACATTAATAAACATAAATATGGTGGTTTCGAGAACGTTAATTGTCCTTAATGATGTCAATCAACAATCATATAGTTTTGGGCGACGCTTTCACTTTCTGTAGCAAAACTCTGAAGGAACTCTTCACAGCAAACCAGCTTTTTTTTTTTCATTCATTGCTGACTTAATTTTCTTGAAATTGTTGCTATCTTCACATCTTATTTATGCATCTTCGATGGGAAGTTCCTGCAAATTCGCAAAGAACTTTCGCTGAATTGCGTTCACAAACCACAATGCAGCAATGACCTGAATTTACTTCACGAAAGCCACATCTGTGTAAACACTAATTCACAAAAAAGCAAACACAAACGAAGAGATTAAAATATTTAATTTTGGATTTTGTTTCGATGTCTCAGATGAACTTTTTTTTTTTTTTTAAATAACTTAACTCCCAAGTGGAAATGACTGTACATATGATGCTAAAATAAACACATGTAAAGTTCTTAGGAAAATGGGACAGAAATACAAAGAAACTTAAAAAAAACTCAGAGATAATCCCAGTGGATAGCCATATATAAATATTCAAAAGGGTTCATTTGAATTAAAAAAAAAAAAAATTGTGTACCTGGGATAGAAGTTTTTAAATAAAAATGAGGACCCCACTGCTTAGATTAGGATGAGTAGTTAACCTTATTAGTTTATCCCAGAGGGCAGAGTAAACACGCTTTTCAAAAATAAATATTTAATGAATTAAGGATTCTCAGCTATCCCCCAAAAAGCTGATGAAATAATAATATTCCTTTTACTATTAGCCGTAAAAAAATTTGAACTGAACAGTGAGAGGTAAAGCCAACTTGAACGTACCAATAGATGTTACCCAATTTGAGCATAAAATAAGGGGAAAGTATATTTTTAATTACTACATCAGCTGACGAACTAGAATGCAGATAATACAAAAAGCCTTACAATAATCAGAAAGACCTCAACATGGCCCTTTTGTGTTGGGCATAAGAACCATCATGGTATGATGCTACATCAAAACATATTAATAAAAAGCTAACGAGTTTTGGTTTCAACCTGTTGTGCTTCATTCATTATTTAAAGCGATTTGAGTATCTAGCCGATTGAGAAACTTTTCTTTTGTAACTACAATTGGTGTGGGCGTGGATTGTGAGTGACTAAGCCACTGACTATTTAAAATATGAGAAGTGCTAGGAACTTTTATGTTTATGATGATGTAAAGCTTACCTCTTAGTGTTTAAGCAACTACTTACGCAACAACTTTTGCATGTAGGCTCAGATTTAAAATTTTACTTATTGGAAAGACCATAAGCAAATATTTCTGGATTTCCGTTGATGAATGCCAGTGGTAAGAAGCTAGCAAAGTTTCATTTTCTTGAAGCTTAATGACCGACATTACGCCTCAGATGGTTGCTAGCGAGAAAACAACAAGAAACCTTATAAGGCAAGGACAATGATTTTTGTATCCGCACATAAATTATAAGAAACTGGATAAGAAATACGGACCATATACTGAAAATATTTTTAATGCAAAAACAGCCAAGGAAGTTTCATTCATACATCTGGAGAAGTTGCAGAGTAAAGCGTTAAAATAGCTTATGTCCAGTTTTAAGAAAATCAATATTCACAAGAAGGTTGGAAGATCTTCAGATCATCTGATTATGAATTATGTATATAGATTACGAGTACATTTCAATAGATGTAAGATACACTTTCAGAGTTTTATGATAGTCACAGACGGTTATGATCGTAGGAGTCGTCAAAGAATTCTGCCGATAGCAACTTCTTATTCATAGCTTTCTGCCGCGAATATTAAAAACACCATTTACAATGTAAAACTTCATACTACCAGAAATACTGGCCTTCATGTACTAAATTTTATTCTAACTCCATTACGAGGGCACTGCTCGATAAATATTGACAATCACTAAAGCATAGTAGTAGAAATGAAAACACCGGCTGCTTTGCCAAAAAAAGTAAAGCGCGCGAAAACGAAATAATAAAAGGTACTGATACTGCTACAATCTCACGAATGTTTTATTAGAATTTGAAATGATCATGCCATTTTTTTTCAAACAGAAAATCTTAGCACAGCTATCAAAAAAGTGACGAACTATAAGACTGCCAGCTTTGATGATTTCCCAAGAGAGTCTTACAAGCCCGAATGAGATATTTAAGTTGCATGAATGCACCAAATCATTAACATAGTACGCGCGATGAATCGACAATCAACGCCATTTACCTATATATCAATGATGATCCAAACTCTTATGAGAATATCATGTCGCACTTATGATATTATTAAACGTGGCATTTCTGAAACGCAGGCAAGTATCGACTTTTGGCAGACAGATCGACTTTAAATCAAATTTTTATACTGAGAAAAAAAAAAGACAACCAAATCATTAATCCCAAAACTTCTATTCACCGATTTTGAACACATGATAACATTTATCATCCTTAACTCTATAGGGCTATGGCCAAATTTAGAATTCTGCCAAATCTAATCAAGTCAAGTGAAAGTCACGAAATGCAATGTGCGGCTTAGGAGTAGGTTGTCCAAATGTGTACCAGATTTTAACAGGGAGATGTGATACCAAATGACTTCTTCAATAAATTTCACCGGGCAAGTGACAACATGGAAGGGACCATCTTCAACTATTCTATTTAGATGCTGTTTTAAGAAGACGACATCGACATTATTGCCCATTCCCTGCATGCCTTCATAGAGTGATTTAGTGTAATCGGGAAACTGGAAAATAAGAAACAAAAATTGGAATAGAACAAAAAGTTGCATGAGCAACTTTACGTTAGTTAAAAAGTGCATCTAACACATGGGCTGAAAAGTCAGTGCAGTTTTGTAGTAAACACGAAATTTCGGCAAAATTCAACTTTATCTATCAATATAGTTGCCTTCGAGTGCGTTACATTGATCGAAACGATTTTTCAATCTTTCGATTCCAGTTTTGTACTACGATTTCCGTTTAGCTTCAAAATAGGCCTCTGTTTCGGCGATTACTTCTTCATCGGTCTTAAATCTCTTTCCGGCGAGCATTCTTTTGAGGTCTGCGAACAGGAAATAGTCGCTGAGGGCCAAATCTGGAAAATACGGTGGTTGTGGAAGCAATTGTTGAGTTGTTGGCCATTTTGAAGTAGGTTCGTCGCCTGCTCGCCACTCAGCTGACTGCCGACTTGACTCTTGTATGAAGTGATGGAGTCAAGTTTCATCCATTGTCACATACCGACGCAAAAATTCGGCTTTTTTGCGGTTGAACAAATTTAAACACTCCTCTGAATCATCAACACGTTGTTGTTTTTGGTCGACTGTGAGCAAACGCGGCACCCACTTTGAACAGAGCTTTCGTATGTCCAAATATTTGTGTATGATATATCCAACACGCTCTTTTGATATCTTCAGAGCCTCAGCTATCTCGATCAACTTCACTTTACGGTCATTCGTAATCATTTTGTGGACTTTTTTGATGTTTTCAACTGAAACAGCCTCTTTTGTACGTCCACTGTGTGCATCATCTTCGGTGCTTGTATGACCACTTTTAAATTTTTCAATCCACTTGCGAATGGTTCGTTCGGCTGGTGCAGAGTCCAGGTAACACTTATCAAGCCATTTCTTTGCATCGGCTGCATTTTTTCCCATCAAAAAGCAGTGATAAATCAACACACGAAATTGCTTTGAATCCATTTTTTTCACAATAACAAAAGTTGCTTCACTCACAACGCTATGTCTCGAGAACTAATCGTCCGACAGCTGTAAAATTTATACACGTATCTTTTGAAGGTTGGTACTAACTGAAAATGGTATGAATTTAATTCAAGTGGCGCACTCTCTTAGAAGCGGAGGGCTTTTAAGCCCATGTTTTACATATCTCGCATTAAACATTAAGTTTACTTCCGACATAGAAGAAATTAGACGAGGACTGAAAGATGAAATGCACACTCTGCAAAACTGTGATTCTTTGAGTTCTACTATAACTTCGTGTTCTGGAGGTAAATCAAGAAACCAACCTGACGGAAAAATGAATCCAAATTGTGGAAAAGATGGTAATCCGTTGGGGAAATATCAGGAAAGTACGGTGGATGCGGAAGAATTTAAAATCCCAACTACAACAGTTTTTGCACCGTTACTTGTGAGGTATGGGGTCTATCATTGTCATGCAAAAGGGTAGGATCGTGCCTATTGACCATTGCTTTTCAGCCAATTTGCCATGCATTATGTTGATTTCCTCACAATACTTGATAGCGTTTATCGTTTTTCCTGGTTGAAGAAATAAAAAGTGGGTCGGCCCTTTCAATGTCTAACAAATTGTCAAAATAACCTTTTTTGGGTAAAGACCGTGCTTTGGGGGTGTGTTTTGGTTTTTTATCTGCATTCAACCACTGCCCATATTTTTAACGATTATCAAACAGTATTCACTTTTCATCACAGGTGACTTTCTGGTGTAAAAACGGTTCAGTTTGGTTTTTTAATGTAAGCGATGCGCAGATTTCCTGGCGCCATAGTTTTTAAGATTTGTTCAGTTCGTGGGGTACCCAGCTATCGAGCTTCTTTAACTTTCCTATGAGAGAAAGGTGTCGATTACTTTGTGCAATCTCCCGCACCAATTTCGCTGGGTCCGAATCCACAGTTGCTCTTAAAACGTCGTCGTCAACTACCGTTTCCGGCTTTCCACTTGGTTCATTTTCGAGGCTGAAATCTCCCGAACGGAACTTTCCAAACCGACATCGTAAAGTGCGTTCGTTTACCGCAACATCCTTAAATGCGTTTTAATGTTTTTCATTGCCATCGACGCATTATGTCCCATTTTAAATTCGTAGAGAAAGAGGGTACGAATTTAAACTGGTGGCAGCATGGTAAATAATTCCTTGAAAAAACATAACGGTACTTGTAACGAATCCTAAAATTCTCACACGTCAAGCAAACGTAGGTACCACTTTATTTTATAAAAAAAGAAAATTTAAAGATCTTGCACAGATGTTCATTCGAGAATCTCTTATTTCCGATTGAGTGAAAACATTTCATGTGGTACAACCCAACACATATTGTACTAGGTAAAGTAACCTCCTTGACCGCCAGAATGCGCTGCTACTGCAAAAAAGGTTATAGTGCCTTGAAGTTCGTTCATATTTAGGCAGACATGCCGATGCTGTCTTAAGTTTTGTTTTGACAGCTGATTGCTTTTGAAGTGTTTGGCATCATGCTAAGTATGGACAAAAACGATTTTCGTTCTCTCATAAAACATTATTTTTTGACAGGCAAAACGGCAAAGGAAACAAAAGAAAAGTCGGATAAATATTATGGGGCTAATGCTCCGTCAGATTACACCATCAATTATTGGTTTCGGGAGTTTCGTAGTGGCAGTAACTCCACTACCGATCAAGTCCGCAGCGGCAGGCCCTCCGATGCGGTTACAGAGGACAATGTCAAAAAAATATATGAAATGGTGTTGGCTGACTGGAAAGTGAAGGTGCGCGAGCTAGCAGATACCACAAAGATTAGTATTGAGCGCATATGCAAAATTCTGCATATGAAAAAGTTATCCTGCCGCTGGGTGCCGCGCAACTCACTCCTAACCAAAAACACGAACGCTAGAGCACTTCGAAAGTGTGTTTGGACTTGCTGATGCGGAATCGGGAGGACTTTTGGCGTTGATTGGTAACTGTTGAGCACCAGAGAACAGAATGAGTACCCGGTAATGGACTAAAGCCGTAACGAGTGCTCCGAAGCGGCCGAGGGAAACTCGATGGGTCGAAAAGATTATGGTGTCGGTTTTCTCGAAAAAGAGAAAACCATCAGCAGCGAGTATTACTGTGCATTATTGGAGCGATTGAAATCTGAAATCGCTGCAAAACGGACTCACATGAAGCGAAAAAAAATTTGTTTTTGCTAGACAATGCACCGGCGCACTCATCAATAAAAAATTCAGCTCACGCGAGAAAATCATCGACGCCACAGAGGAGTGTTTTGCACACTTTCCGGAAAATTACTTTTCGGACAGGATCAAGAAGTTGGAAAATCGCTGTAATAAGTGTATCAAACTAAAGGAAGTCTATATTGAATAAAATAAAAAAAAATTTTTTTACCAAGGAGGTTACTTTTTACCCCACCTAGCACATATCTATATATTTTTAATTAATGCGCGTCCAGGGGTTTTGTGTACCCTTAAAATGTTTGAATACATCGCGGGCGAAGTAAATTCAAGGAGGAAGAAATGAGAGGTACCGATGTACGTTGTTCTAAAATGTTTGCAAGTTATAACGACCAGGAAATAGAGGGCTCGGGGGACAAATCTGGAGAATACGGTGGGTGGGGAAGCAATTCATTCAATTTTGCCATCGGTTTCATAGACTTGTGACATTTTTCTGCGATTTCGTCCTTCAAACGCTCCAACAACGCAATGTAATAGTCGCTGTTGATACTCCACCCCTTTTGGAGATAGTCGATGAAAATTATTCCATGTGTATCCCAAAATACGGATTCCATAATCTTGCCAGCCGACTGTTGAGTTTTTGGTCCTTTGGACGAGGTTCGTCGCCTGCTCGACACTCAGCTGACTGCCGATTTTACTCTTTTGTGAAATGATATAGCCAAGTTTCATCCATTGTCACATACAGACGCAAAAATTCGGCTTTATTGCGATTGAACAGCTTTAAAAACTCCTCTGAATCATCAATACGTTGTTGTTTTTGGTCAACTGTGAGCAAATGCGGCACCCACTTTGAACAGAGCTTTCGCATGTCCAAATATTTGTGTATAATATATCCAACACGCCCTTTTGATATCTTCAGAGCCTCAGCTATCTCGATAAATTTCACTTTACGGTCATTCGTAATCATTTTGTGGCCTTTTTATATGTTTTCATCTGAAACAGCCTCTTTTGGACGTCTACTGCGCACATCATCTTCGATGCTTGTATGACCACTTTTAAATTTTTCAATTTGCTTGCGAATGGTTCGTTCTGCTGCTGCAGTGTCCGGGTAACACTTATCAAGCCATTTCTTTGCATCGGCTGCATTTTTTCCCATGAAAAAGCAATGATAAATCAACACACGAAATTGCTTTGAATCCATTTCTTTCACAATAACAAAAGTTGCTTCACTCACAACGCTATATCTCGAGAACTAATGGTCCGACAGCTGTCAAATTTATACACGTATCTTTTAAAGGTTGGTACTAACTGAAAATGGTATGGATTTAATAGTAGTGCCCTCTCTTACAAACGGTGAATGTATTATTGATATCATATAAGGAACGAGGTGTCGCCTTAGAAGGTATCTGGAAAGAATCGGATTAGATGGGCTGAGTGGTGCACAAAATACTTGGTATTAAAAAAATCGCATATAACCCTGACGTCTTACATAAAATATCACCATTTTTCAGTCACAATCTATGAGTCGTAGAAGAGCAACTTAAATCTTGTGACAAGAAAATGCGTATGAAGAAATACTTTTATTCGATACACTTTTAACTCCAAAAGACGCGGAGTACCTAATTGAAAAGGCCTCTTAATGAACCTAGTGTGAGAGACTGGGAATGTTGACTGTTGATACTGGTATCCGATCACAGAGAAAAGACAAGAAATTAATTATTTTTTGTTTTGTTGTGGAATTTTCACCTTTCGTCACAACTAGCCAAGGTCCATGACATAAACATATGACTCATCAATTTTTAATACATTTTCATAAAATTTCGAAGAGTCAGAAAATGTGTTATGAATTTCGCATCATGTCTTTCGTTTATCTCCGAAATAAAAGTGAAACTTTCACAACATGTTATCGTGACGATGACACAAAAGCATCCCACAGCTAACCATATATGCGTGACGGTATGCAAGTGAATGTATTATAATTTTGCCTCCTTGTATCCCACAATGTCATCTCATCAGCTATAATAAGATGATTGCTTGTATCACTTAACAACCCATCTTAAGTGCTCAACTTAAGAATAATGAGTTAATAAAGTTATTGTTAAGCTTTCACACCTTTTCCAACACTTTTGACGGTTATCAGATTATTCCCAACAGCCATGATGAGTGTCGTCATTATTACCATATATATCCACTATAATGTTAATTTTCGTTCCTGATTTTAACTTCAGGGTGACTAAACAAAGGAGAAGATGGAAACCTAATTGCTTAACCTCTTAATAACTTATAAGTCACCTACTGACTAGGACTTTCACAATATTTTTATCCAGATCATAAGCACGTGACCTAACTGAAGTTTATGTGTGTCTGACATCAAGAAATCGATGTCAGTTCGAGTACGGATATTGTTTGCTAAGACGAATAGAAATACCTGTACGTGTGCAGATTTGCAAAAATGTATTAGATACGTTAGTTGCGATCGAGAAAAAAAGGAAAACGAGATTGCCGTTGATTACCTTTTCTTACAGCTACTGCATTATAAATGCATCTACGAAGCGAGTTTCACTAGGCCAAGATTAACTTGTTGAGTAGGATATTAAAAATTAAAAAGACAATCTACATACAATGTATTTTTGTAAGTATTTACTCACCCAAACAATTGGAAAACCTATATAGAGGCGTATGTATTCCACAATAAAAATAAAACTCTGGAGAGACTTCCACTACAGATTTGAATAACTTTCACACTCGTTTTGAGGGGAGAAATTCGCTCCACCGCCACTTCACTTCACCAAGTGAAAGAAAGATTTTTTTTTTTTCTTCGAATCGAATCCTTTCACTGATTATTTTATCATCTAAACATTTGATCGGGCGTACGGATATATATTTTTTTTTATTTCACTTGAACATATAAAACTGGTTTCGGGTTACTCGTACACTGCGCACCTAATTAACCGCGCGATCGTAAGAAGTATCTCTTAGATATAGTTGATTGATCGAAGGAACCCCTTTTTTAAAACAATTCTGCAATTCATCTATCTAAATATCGCGACCACTGGATTTTGCGAGCGAAATTGACTGACTACCAGCAAGATCGACCAAAGTATTCAAACATTTCCGTTTGACTGTTTTGTACCAATGGATGAACAGCGAAGACGAAATGCCAGTCATTACACTTTAGTAGCGAAAGCGCACATATGCGAGTGGAACGTGATCAATTTACAAAAGCAAAACGATGTAAAAGAAGAAATGAAAAAAATCGGGAAAAAATCAAGAGCAATATTGTACAAGTATTTGTATGGCGAGATGGCAGACTGATTCAAACTGAGGCTGCTGACTGGGGTCCAATGGATCTCGGATGTATCTCACATTCTTTTACTGTGACATTGGATGGAGGTTGCTGGTTTAGTGGGGTTTTTGTGCCTTAACCGTCTCTCTATCTTTCAGCGGATGATGGATTGCTGGCCAAAGCTTAAGCTACATATCTCACAGAAAGATGTAAAGAGAGAGAGAGAGAGAGAGAGAGAGAGAGAGTTTGTTTGGAAATTCACCCGACTTATGGTATGTGTATCTCGTAGATCTCGTAAGTTTTGGACGTAAGAAGAAATTCTTTGCTACTTCAACAGAAATGATGTTGGTCTAGTGACTCAATTCAAACAGATGTTGAGTTATCTCTAGTGGAGAGTATGCCATGTGTTTCGGGTTTGTTATGGTCATAGCCAGTTACGGATTGTAAGGCCAGTTTGAGGCTTTGTTTATGCAGTTAAGCAATGAATAATGTGGGCCAATCGGCTTCGGTTTACTAACATATTTGATTTACTTCCTATAACGTTTAGCGTTGATTATTTGAGTTAATGTAAACTGTTTCGGAGACAATGTTGCATCACGGATCATACATATATCATAAAAGATGCAGATTGCATTCGTAAAAAGCTGTTTAGAAGGTCTTTTTTTATTTGCTTCGCAATTCTTGATTTGCCCAATTTTTTGTAACACTTTTCCTTTTTTCATTTAAAGTGAGACATCGTCATAGCTTGATGTAAGGGAATGAAGATAAATTTTCTAGAAACAATGTATGCCGTCATGGATCTATTATTGTTAGTATCTAAACACTATTAGCTTGTCGCAATTAAGTTGCATCTTTTCGGTTATGGGCATGTGACGATTGTAATTTTCTAATTTTTGATCGAAAATGAAAGTAAAAGTAAAGTCTTTAGATTCGTCGCGAAGCGTTGTAGTGAATGACTGTGGAAACAGATCGTAAAACTCGGTACATTAGACACCTACACATATATGGAGTTAAGAGTGAAGAAGTATATAAGTGCAATATGAATCTACCATTAGGGTAATTTGCTTTCCCACGCATAACAGTTTGGATAAATAAAACAAAAAGGGATTTGGTGTAATGTTGTGACGCAAAAATAGCTTTCATTATTTTTAATTCAAATATTAATATTCGTTACAGATATGTTATCATTTTCAGAGACCAAATTTTTAAGTTCTGAAAAGATAGAGCCTATTTCTCTTCCTGAATGGATACTCGCATATTATCATGTTATGAAGGCTTAAAATACACCTGGCTAGGTTGTCATACTCCAGTACAAGATAAATGCGATTATGCGCCGATATTACCGATTTCATTACCACAAAGGCTTTACGCACATTTTTACTTTGGGGAAATTGAAATAAAAAAAATAATTTGGGACGCCTTTACTGCTGAAGCAACTTATGTATAGTGACTCTCTTCCAAATGGTATCGAAAAGGGATAACGGATTGTTAATTGGATTTAGAAGCATTCTCAAAAACATTATGAAATTTGAAATGCGTGGATATGGTAAGGGATGATTCATCGTTAGGTTTGATTTTCAATAGGCTTTTTTTGACAGATTACGCGTGACTCCTATCAAACTGCTTTATCAATTTTCTTCAATATTGTTTGGCAAATTATCATGAAAAGATTTACACTACAAAAGCGTCTCCAAATTGTTCAGCTGTATTACGAATATCAACGCTTTGTGAGATATATTTACGACCTACTGAAACCAATATTGCCAACACTGTTCGCAAATTTGAGTCCCAGTTTACATTAGTGGATAATACTCGACCGGTTAGACTTCATCCAGCACGTAGTGAAGATACTATAGCAGCTGTAGCTGAGAGTGTACACGAAGACCATGATGAATCGATTCGTCGTCGTTCTCAGCAGCTTGGCTTGGCTGGATCTCGGCCTAAAAGCGTACAAAATTCAACTTGTGCAAGAATTGAAGCCAGGCGACTTGAATTTGCGTCATATTTTTAGTGAATGGGCTCTGGAAAAACTCAATGAAAATCCGATGTTTTATCGTGAAATTTTGTTCTGTGATGGAGCCCATTTCTGGCTCAATGGATACGTTAATAAACAAAATTGAAGTATTTAATCTGATAAGCAACCCGAAGAGTACCAAGCGCTACCATTACATCCAATAAAAACAACGGTATGGTGTGGTTTATGGGCTGGTGGAATCATTGGTTCATATTTCTTCAAAAATGAGACAAATCAGATTGTTACCGTCTATGGTTACCATTATAGCGCCATGTGCTACCTGAAATTCAAGCACATGTTCTTGGTGAGCTCTGACTTCAACAAGACGGCGCTACGAGCCATACAGTGCATGAAACAATTGACTTGTTGAGAAATCATTTTGGTGACCACTTAATTTCACGTTTTGCTACGGTAAATTGGCCGAATAGTGCGATATCACACAATTTTGACTATTTTCTCTAGAGATTTGTAAGGTCTTAGGTCTTTAGGAATAATCCAGTTAGGATTGACGTTTTTCAAGCCAACATTACTCGTGTTATCTGCGAGATACCAGTCGTTTTGTTCGAACGAGTTGCGAGAAATTTGACCTTTTAATTCGACCACTTGGGACGTAGTATGGCCAACATTTACATAATATTATTTTAAAGAAATAAATGCCATGAATTGTTCTTTTAACTTATAATAAAAATTTTAAGTTTTCTTCCAAATTTATGTATTTTATTTTACATTATAAACTAAACTTTACGATGAATCACCCTTTAGTGTTATTGTGTATCAGACGGAGGGCATAAAGAGGTTAGTTGTTCGGTTCTACTTGAATCGCAATCACTGAAATGATTTTTGTCATCTGGAAGATCTTCTTAAAGAACTGAATGAAAACAATATCTTCCTAATTAGAGATTTCAACGTCAGAATCGCTTATCTTTTGATAATTCTCTGATAATAAGCCTGAATATCTCACCCGCCACAAAAAGCAATCGAAGAAACAAAAAGGATGTGCGGTTCCTAGATTTGTGCGATTCGTACAACCTTTATATCTTGAATGGAAGAAGCTTAAATGATCCTGCCGGCGAATTTACTTTTGTGCGCTCTTCTGTTCGTTCCGTCTTGGACTACAATTTTGGAGTTTGAAACTGGTTAATTATCATATTTGACTTCAAGGTTGGCGCAAAAAAGTTTTCAGATCATATTTACACTATGCTTACCCTGTTACTGTAGAGACAAGGATGTTAGACTTCTTCCAAAACTAAAATTTAATAATAGCTTCCTTAACGAGTACCATCGAAACTTAAAAAACCAGTTGATGGTACTGAATTATTCATCCTGTTTAGAGGATATGTTTGTAATTAGAATATAAGCAACTCCTAGGAATCCAAATCCTTAACAGTTAAAAAAAAAAAAAAATGGTTCGGCAACGAGTGCGAAGCTGCCATCTCTATACCGTATTTATGACAACTCTTGCTTAGTTACGCAGCAGTCGTCAAGCAGTACATGAAGCTGTGCTCGAAAACAAATGCAAGAGTATCATCGCATCATTATCAAGTGCAAGTTCGGCAGGTGATTTTTGGAAAGTCTTGAAAGCGCTTAGCGGATCAAAGTACCCAATAAGCCGCTCACTCAAAACAAATGAGATAAAATCTTATTTTGCTTCTCTGCTCAACATTAATCGCAATGTTATCCGATTTCAGTACGCCGAGCCGTTGAAAGCAGACCAATTCACATAAGATACAGCAAAGTTAAACAAGGCAGCGGGTATGGACAAAATCCCATACGAGTTCATTAAAAATGCCACATCGGAGTTTATTTCGAAGTTAACTGACTGCTACAACAAGATCTCCCAGAATTGTGAGATTCTATCGAGCTTCCGGTCTTCAATCATCCTTTCACTGTTTAAAAAGGATGACAATAACCTTTTTGAAAACTACCGAGGTATATCTTTCTTAAATACTTCAATGAAGCTTTATGGAGGGACTTTATGTCGCAGAATAACTACCTGGGTTAACGAGAATAAGCCACTCAGTGAGTTTCAAGCAGGCTATCGAGTAAATACTGCACAACAGATCTTACTCTCGAATCTTGCCCAGATTATTTCTGGGATTTCAAAGCAGCGTTCGACTCAAAAGATTAAAAAAGTCTCTTCTACAAACTTTCGGACATAAGTATATTTTCCAAAGAGGAAAGAGCATTAAGGGCTTTGTATGCGACTGACAAGATGGGATAGTGACCGCTTTTCGACTAATTTGGTTCGTCGATGGGTCTGAAACAAGAATGCGTGCTGAGCACGGTGCTCTTCTCTATATTCATTGACGACATCTAAGAGTTCCTTAAAGGAGGAGTTAATGTTGCAGGTGTTACTATTTCGGCATTATTAAATGCTGATGATAAAGTTCTTCTGGCAAGGAAGAATTTGGAGAGGTATTGGCATATATCCGTCAATTCAAGATGTGGAGCAAACGAAAAATGGTACTATAAAGGACAGGAAGTATACTTAGTAAAGGAATTCAAATGCTTAAGCGCAATTCTTTCAGGCAATAGAAGCTTTAAAAAACATCTCAAATCTAAGGTCGCTGAAGCCAAATCTGCGATTTGTGTATCATGAAAAAATTTTATGTCAAAAAGGCTTATTTGTCATGCAGAAAAATATAAGCTGTTAGAAGCGGTCTCTAAATCTATAATGATATATGTTGCTCAAGTATGGAGTTACAAACAAAATGAGGAAGTGGGAAAAACTACTTCGTTTCTTCTTAAAACGTATCTTCAAACCACCGTCTAAAACCCAAAACTATATGTTTTAATTGACACCGAACTTCCCAACATGTTTTCAGAAGCACTCAATTTCCATTTCGACTATAATCTCAAGGTTCTCCATGTGGACTTTTCAAAACTCGCTAGCAGATTCGTAAAACTTCTTTATAACGAACAAACTCAATTTTATAAAAGAATGGACACTACTCTCAGAGTCCCACGGTGTTCCACCACCATTAAGGCTGGACATGAACAATGTAGCAGAATTGCGAACACAGCTATATAATCTGATGGCATCCGTAGATAAAAAATCGTGTACAGATCATATTACTTCATACATAGGCAAAAGTACACCAGACTGAACCTTAATTAGGTGCAGTAAACTATTTTTATGCGATTTATTCCTCCAAAATGATTTCAACCATCTTCAGAGCGAGAAGAGAATTATTGCCCTTAAATTACGTACCTTATAGATCTGATCTGCCCCTTTACTGTGAAATCTGCAAATTGCGGGAATTTTTTTTAAATTTTTATTTCATTTCGTAATGAACACCAATATTGGTCATTGCACATTACTACTACTATTCTAAAAGTTTAAACAAAATGAAGAGTCCGCGAATTATCCAAAACATTCTATAGTTTCAACAGTGCTGTTAACAAAGCACAACAAATTTATAAAATTATTTTATACCTCTCTTAGCCCGCCTGTGATGGTGATAGTCCGAAGCTTGGATTTGTTTTGACACCCAATTCAAAACATTGTGTTTGTGTTTTTTGCGACTATGGAAGGAAAAGAACAGTATCGTTCCGTGATCCGATTTATGTCTTTGAGTGGCAAAATCTGTGAGGAAATCAAGCCCATTTTCGCTGGTGTGTATGGCACCCATTCACCTTCCCGTACACTATTCCGTTTACTATTAGCTTGCAGAGTTTCGCCGTGACCGCATGTCGTTTTTTAATGAACCGCGCCCAGGTGGTACAAAAACGGTTACCACAGAGGGAACCGTGGATAAAATCCATGATCTCGTATTGGCGGACCTCCGAGTGGCAATGCATCTCAACTGAATGCGTTAGCCATATCCTGAATAATACTTTGGGCATGAGAAAGCTGTCCGCGCGATGGGTACACTAGAGAACAAGCGCAATCGTGAGACCACTTCAAAGACGTGCATCGTTTCGTGACCGTCGATGAGGCATGTATTCATTAGTATACACCAAAGACCAAAGATAAATCGAAACAATGGGTTTTACCTGGTGGACGTGCTACAAAGAAGGTGAAGAGCGTGTCTTCGGCCGGAATGGTGATGGCCGTCGTTTTTGAGGACGCGCGAGGTGTAATACACGTGGTTCGGTGGACTCGACGCCGATTAAAAAAAAAAAAAAAAAGATACATTTGGCGAAGAAAAAATGCTTTTCCATCACAATAAGGCAGCGGCTCACACCTCCGCAGCTGCCATAGCTAAAGTGATCGAATTGCACTATGAATTGCTCCCCCATTCTCCGTATTCTCAGGATTTACCTCCTTGCGACTGCTTTTTTGTTTACAAACCTAAGAACATCGCTCCCCGGAAAGAAGTGCGGTTCGAACAAGGAAGTCATCTCCGCCGTGGAGGAGTATTTTCCAAACAAACAAAAGTCGTACTATACGGAGGGGTTAAAAAAGTTACATCACCTCTGGGAAAAGTGAATCGAGTTGAAAAGGGATTATACTGAAAAAAATAATTGTCCCACGAGTTGTCATTTCTAATCCGGGTATTCATCAAATAGCCCTTGTGTCAAACTAAATGAGGTCATCACTTGTAATGCCATCGCTAGGTACAGATTATTCAACAAGTAGTCTGGGAGCTAATTTAGTCTTATAGGCTAACGAGGAAAACAATCCCGATGTCAGTGAAAATGGTCCATTGCTACCAAGGCAAACAAAGCAGGTTTGCCCATACCAGAGAAGACTCCTAACCCGATGTGGATAACCTTATGCCACAGCATCTCTAAGATTAAAAAAGAAGGAATTACCGGGTGATTTAAGCTTTAGTCCTTAGACAAATGCTAAACATTAATTGATTTTTGCTCTCTACAAAGTTGTATCCGGTTGCCTTAAATAATACTGCAGATAGGCCATTCGGTCGAGTAGCCTTTTTATCTACCCATAGGCTTGAGTGTTTTGCCATATCAATTTACGTCGGGGAGATGTAAATATTTGTTTTCATCTACCATGTTGAATGGCTTAATTAATGGCAGAATTTGAGTCATCTTCATCATTTAAAATCTGCGAAATTGGTTATTTTTAGTTCCTCAGCCCAACGCTTAACATCACCACCGCGTTTCCTTGCTCAATTTGACAGGTTTCGGTTCTACTGTTGACCTGAAACTTTGTTTTACGGTAGAGTGAAAAGTAACCTCCTTTACCGCCAGAATGCGCTGCTACTGTCTTGAAGTCTTTTCATATTTAGGCAGACATGCCAAATTTCAGTGCGATACTGTCTTTAGTTTTGTTTTGACAGCTGATTGTTGTTGACCTGTTTCGCATCATGTTGAGCATGCACAAAAACGATTTTCGTTCTCTCATAAGACATTATTTTTTGAGAGGCAAAACGGCAAAGGAAACAAAAGAAAAGTTGGATAAATAATATGGGGCTAATGCTCCGTCAGATTACACCATCAAATATTGGTTTCGAGAGTTTCGTGGTGGCAGTAACTCCACTACCGATCAAGTCCGCAGCGGCAGGCCGTCCGATGCGGTTACAGAGGACAATGTCAAAAAAAAAAATACATGGAATGGTGTTGGCTGACCGGAAAGTGAAGGTGCGCGAGATAGCAGGGCAATATTCTGCATATGAAAAAGTTATCCTGCCGTTGGGTGCCGCGCATACTCACTCTTGACCAAAAACAGGAACTCGAGAGCACTTCAAAAGAGTGTTTGGATTTGCTGATTTTTTTACTTATATTTTATAATACCGCGCGCGTATCAAGGGGATACGAATACCGTTTACTGGCTTTTCTGCAGGGCGCGTGCGGGTGGTGTACTAGTTTGAAACTCAGGTGTGTTTGGTTTCGATATTTTTCCCAGAGGTGTACATATTAATTTGTACATTTCATCAAACTAGTGATTCCGTAAGGCGGTTAGTATCACACCAGATATTGCTTTTCTGAGAGCTTCTGGACATCAATGCCAACAATCTTTAGCAGGTTGCAAAGTATTTCATTTTTTTATTTATTTATTTTACTATTCTTATCTTAATAAAGAGATTTCACTTATGCTATGCTTACAACATTTTTTATAAAAAATAATTAGTGACATTTGTTATAATTTTCATAACAAGAAACTCTGTAAAAAGAGTTAATGTGGGGTGAACATTATCGAAATAATCCAAAATTTAAACTAAAATTAATGAAAATTAAAAAATTACATTTTAAGAAAGTTAACAAAGTAGTCAAGTTACAATACTACATTTATATTGGTATGTAATTTAATTCGTGTGGTTTTTTCTCAAAATTTGAACGTTTATTTAAAAAAAACATGTACAATAGTATTATTCAAAGTATTGTCTATCTGAAGCTATGAATTTTTCCCATCTTTCTGTTAATTTGTGGATCCCATCCCAAAAGAACTGCGCAGGCTTGGCAGCCAAGAATGAATCAAGCCAATTTTTGATATTCTGCTCTGATGTGAACCGTATTTCAGTGAGGTCGTTCTGCATCGACCGGAACAAATGGTAGTAAGAAGGGGCAAGGTCTGGGCTGTAGGGCGGGTGGGGTAAGACTTTGCATCCACTGTTTTCCAAATAGTTCTTTATCAGAATAGCAACGTGGGACCGAGCGTTGTCATGATGGAAAAATATTGCCTCGTGTCTGGTCGCATATTCCGGGCGTTTTTTGGCTACTGCTCTCTTCGAGCAGATTAATTGTGTTCGGTAGCGTTGTCCATTGATGGTTTCACCGGTTTTAGCAGCTCATAATACAGCACACCCATCTTATCCCACCAAAGTATTACCTTCGCGCGATGGAAATTCGGCTTTGCCGTTGATTGGGCTGGTTGGCCGGCTTTCACATATGATTTTTTGCGGTTGGGGTTGTCGTAATGGATAGATTTTTGATCACCAGTAACAATCCGATGCAAAAATGACTTCCTTTTGTGGCGTTCCAGCAGCATTTCGGACATGAAAAACCGCCTTTCGACGTCTCTCGGCTTGAGTTCATGTGGAACCCAATTTTCTTGCTTTTGAATATATCCAGCTGTTTTTAAACGTTTTAAAATGGCTGTTTGAGTGACACCCAAAGATTTTGCGAGCTCTTCTTGTGTTTGGCAACAATCTTCATAGAGTAATGCTTCCAGTTCTTCGTCTTCAAACTTTTTTGGCTGCCCAAAAAATCCAATTCCAAGCCAAAATCACCACTTTTAAATCGTGCAAACCACTTTTGGAACGTTCGCTCAGCTAGCGCATGTTCACCATAAACTTCCACCAAAATACAATGACTTTCGGCAGCATCTTCTTCATATTAAAGTAATGAAGAAGAACTTCCCGCAAAAACACTTTTCCAGGCACAAAGTTCGACATATTTGAGTGAAAAAAAATTATTGTCGTTTACGCTTCAAATGAATGACATATACTGAAATGACGTACAATGACAGTAGCTTTCCAATGCATGTTCCAATGGAATAATAACAATGGAATAACACAAATTACGAATAAATTATACCCCTATAAGACAGAAAAACTTCAATTTGAAACTTAATATTAGTACAAATGTCTAACTGGCAGAACATTCTGTGATTTAAAGATTTTCATAGAGTTGGTAGGGCGATTATCACCAAACACTTTCCTAGTTACGCACTTTTTTTAAACAAGCCGTAATGCAGTCTGGAGAGAAATATTCCAAGGTAGGTCACTCTTTATGTCTTTTATTACAAAATTTTTGAATTTAATAAAAGCTACGAATAGAAGAACTCGGATATAATTTAATTATTGAACCAATTTAAGCTTCAAACGATTATAAGTGTTTAAATTCATCTTCATCTCAATTTCGAAACAGTGTCTGTCGGATGGTACACCTTCATCAGGCATTAAAAAAGAATTTTCGGTAGCACATCTACGGAGTAACATTCTCTCTCGAAGGCAATTTGGATTATTAAAGTTGTCTAAGATCGGTGCCATCCCTGGACAGCACCTTCTACATTTTAGTATCTGACAGTTGTCAGTTGGCCCTTCTGGCCAACATGGTTATTAATCTTTCTCTTTATGTAATTGTTTCTCGCTTTTTCCGATTGGTTTCTTCTAGGCCTTTCGTGATTTTTCTTCATCTATCAATTGTACTCGTGGCAAGCAGTCATACTTACTGAAAGTTGATTAAATATTACAAATTGTACAAACCGAAATTACGGATAAAGTTCTTGTTATTTCCCCTACAGAAGTAAATATTTAAATCCAGGGGTTCTAACGCTCTTGAGAAAAAATACATTAGCTTGGTTTTGTTACTTGCATTTAGCTTGTTTTAGGTAAACTAAATTCTTTGTATGTTAACATCTTATCTAATCTTATCCGCTAATCAATTCAATCATATGCCACAACTTGATCAAGAGCAAAAGCAATAAACATACCTTCGAAAGGTTGATCGAAAACAGAGTTTATATATATCAAAAACAAAACTGGATCAAATACAGACCCTTGGGGCATACCTATTTAAAGTTCTAGGTTCTCTAAAACCATCCCCAACCTTAACTCTTTGAGTTCTGTCTTTAATATAAGACTTTAACCAACTGTATATAATACCACGGGAACAAGTATGATGCAATTTGTTTAGCAGAACTCTGTGATCAACCATATCAAAAGCCTTGGTCCACAAAAAAAGCTGATACAACATTTTATTCCACCTTAACCTTTATTAAAAATTTGAACAAAATTTTAAGAGAGCATCTTCAGTGAATATCCCTTTCTAAACCTTAGCTTAGGGCTTAAAAAGTAGATTTTCTTTAGGTAATCAATCATTTGCTTTTTTCAAGAAATGTTTAGGACTGAAGGTTATAAAAAAATCAGCTTGACTTATTTTTGTTTCTTCTATTCTTCTTTTTAAAGATAGGTACAACGTTAGCATATTTGAAGATGCTCAGGTTGAAAATATGGGTAAGAATGTCAACTACATTTAAAGCGATATTCTTAAGAATGGTATTAGAAATACCTTCATATCCACAAGCAGAGGATCGGCTCTTAATAAAAGCTTCCACTTCTGGGAGCGAGTTCCATTAGCCTATTGAAACACTTACGGGATGAAGTAAAATCCGACCAATTGAAGTGGAAAAGTTATTTAGTTCGTTAGCTTCCCTAAAAGGAACTTTTGTAAGAACATCATTAGTAATCAGTTCAGTAGATCTCGCTTCATTAGAGAGATTGCTATAGATTATACAATTAATAGCTTTTCATTCTTTCCTAGGTTTGTCTTGTAAACTTCATGAGAGCCTTCCTGACTTCAAACTGAGAATTAAATAAACGCAAAAGTAAGGCAATGTAGTGTGTAATTTCTTTGTTGGGTTCTAATAAATTCCTATCTTTTGTGAGGAAATGGAGTTATAGGTTCAACGCTGTATTGGGGTTTCCCCCAGGCTTCTTAATACATGGGCTGAAAAGTCAATTTTTGCAAAATTCAACTTTATTTATCAATATAGATACCTTCGAGAGCGATACACTGATCGAAACTATTTTTCAATCTTTCGATACAAGTTTTGTAGTACGATTTTGGTTTAGCCTCAAAATAGGCCTCTGTTTCGGCGATTACTTCTTCATCGGTCTTAAATCTTTTTCCGACGAGCATTCTTTTGAGGTCTGCGAACAGCAAATAGTCGCCTGCGGTCAAATTTGGAGAATACGGTGGGTGGGGAGGCAATTCGTAGCCGAATTCATTAAATTTTGCCATCGTTTTCTTCGACTTGTGACACGGTGCATTGTCTTGATGAAACAGCACTTTCTTTTTCTTCAAATGCGGCGATTTAGTCCTTCAAACGCTCCAACAACTAAATGTAATAGTCGCTGTTGATAGTCTTCCCCTATTGATGAAAATTATCCATGTGTATCCCAAAATACGGATGCCATAACCTTGCCAGCCGACTGTTGAGTTTTTGGTCATTTTGGACTAGATTCGTCGCCTGCTCGACACTCAGCTGACTGCCGATTTTACTCTTTTGTGAAATGATATAGCCAAGTTTCATCCATTGTCACATACAGACGCAAAAATTCGGCTTTATAGCGATTGAACAGCTTTTAAAACTCTTCTGAATCATCAACACGTTGTTGTTTTTGGTCAACTGTGAGCAAACGCGCTTTCGCATGTCCAAATATTCGTGTATGATATAACTAAGACGCTCTTTTGATACCTTCAGAGCCTCAGCTATCTCGATCAACTTCACTTTACGGTCATTCGTAATCATTTTGTGGAATTTTTTGATGTTTTCATCTGAAACAGCCTCTTTTGGACGTCCACTGCGTGCATCATCTTCGGTGCTTGTATGACCACTTTTAAATTTTTCAATCCACTTGCGAATGTTTCGTTCGGCTGATGCAGATCCCGGGTAACACTTATCAAGCCATTTCTTTGCATCGGCTGCATTTTTTCTCATCGAAAAGCAATGATAAATCAACACACGAAAATGCTTTGAATCCATTTTTTTTTTTACAATAACAAAAGTTGCTTCACTCACAACGCTATATCTCGAGAACTAATCGTCCGACAGCTGTCAAATTTATACACGTATCTTTTGAAGGTTGGTACTAACTGAGAATGGTATGGATTTAATTCAAGTGGTGCCCTCTCTTAGAAACGGCACTGACTTTTCAGCTGATGTAATAATTATATAGGTGTCATGGACCGATCGAACTTTTGTCTTTTATATACTATTTACGAGCTGTGTTCAAAAAGTATGATGGCTTTTAAAATTTATCGGGAAACGTACATTTGGTTATCGATTTTGCTTTTGCTGTGTTGGTACACATGTCCCGAACATATATTCACTGTTTCAAGTATATAGCGTACTTAGTTTGTTTTTGACAGATAAAAAGTTTAGACGTGTTTTGGTATGCTCGGCGATTATTATAAAAAAAAGCAAAGAATTTGAATCAAATTTTGTGTAAAAAATGAAATCAAGTGCTCTAAAATACTTGAAATGTTGACAGTGGCATACGGTTAGTCTACTCTAAATAAAAAAAGATTTTTGCAAGTGGTACAAGCTCTTCCAAGATGGTCGAGATGTGAAGAAAATTGTTTTAGTAAATCGTCGAATTACCGTAAGAAAAGTTTCAGAGGAAGTTGGTATAAAGGTCGGCTCTTGTCATGGAATTGTTTCGTATGTTTTGGGCATGAGACGTGTGTCAGCGAAGTTTGTTCCGAAGCTTCTTAATTTTAATAAGAAGAACCATCACATGAGCATCGCTCAGGACTTCCTGAATGACGTGAATGATGATCCTGACTTGCTCAAAAGGGTCATAACTGTTGACGAATCATGGGATTTGACCCCATGCGACTTTTTCTTGTTCCCACTTAACTCAAGAGACCTATGAAAGGATGGAGATTGGGGAAATAAAACCGACAACGCTGGAAAACCTCAAGGTTGAGTAGTACTTCGAGTATTGGAAAAAGCGTTGGCACAATTGTAGATACCATAGCTGAGGGGGATAACTTTGAAGGGGACTACATTAACATTGATGAATAAATAAATAAAATAAATTTTTATTAGAATATAAAGTCACAATACTTGAACATACCTCGTAAATAATTTTCGCATGTTTTTCCAAATAAAATTGCGATCATGTCAATACAAAATATCATCCTTCGAACACTTAAATTTCTTTAATAAAAAAAAAAAATTAAATGGTATCGAATGTTCAGCATTACATAATTGCCTTTTCTGGTGACGCTGATTGATGTCAACAAGGCCTAAAATTAATTTCATTAACAGATTAAAATTAAAGTTAGACACACTTTTCGCTATTTTTATTTAAGAGTGTTTAATGGCTTAATATAGCTATGAATCACTTATGCAATAACGTTTTTTGTTCGTTGTCATTAAAACTAATGTAGTGAGTAATGTCACTAACATCACAGCTCTAAAATTATATGGAATAATTGAAAATTTTGTTATTTTAATTACTCATCCACATAACATACTCTTCATTTCCCACATAAAAGTGAAACCTGTTTATCTCATCTGGATATCTAATTAAGCCTATACACACCGCTGTACACTATTAATTTACATGTTAGTGATACGAAAAGTGAAAACACCCGCCAAAATAAAACTGAAAAAAAAAAAAAAAAAAAAAAAAAAAAAAAAAAAATTGTCCGTATGTCATATGGAAAGTGAAAATGTTCGCATGACAAATAAATACTTCGGCGGTCAGTGAGACCACCCTAGATACTCGTACCTGTACGTTAGTCGGATATTTTTTAAATTAACATACTAACAAAGGAGTAACCTCCAACTATCTCTCACCTAGCCAAATATATGTCGTCGACCAAAAACAGAATCTCAGACTGATACGTTGACAAATAAAAAGTTACCAATTAGCGTAACGCCGCCAAATACACAAATATACTTTCACGCGATGTTGACAATGAAAGTTTATTTATTTTTTGTTTTAAGATACACTCAGTATAGTGCGTGTGCTTTTTAACTAAAGATGAGGTGCACCATACAATATAAATACAAGGCACGAATGGATGCACGATAAATAGTACTTTAACTACACAGGGCCATATGTGATGGTAATTGAACTAAAAAATATCTCTGATGCCTACTGCATTCGGTACTCGTGTATCTGTTGGATAAATTCTAGTCATTAGTGTTGATTCGATCTATTTCACTGAGGAAGTTTTTCCTCTTTTCCAGATTACTCAACCGTAGATATCGAGATCTACTTAATAACGACATTTTTCTTTTATTACCGTATTGACCGACCAACTCTGGTGTCTTGCCAAGATTTTCTGGCCTTACGAGTAGACTGTGGTTTGGTTTATAGTCTCAACTACTGTATTGGCCTCGTAACCTAAAATTGTCATAAACATAAGCAATGTACGAGTAGTTATTACGGTGTACTAGTTACTATGAAAAGACTACTCGTACCTTTTAATAGTCAAGTGTGTACCTGACAAAAGGAATATTAATTCAAAAGCTCAAATCGCATTCAGACGTTACCTACTTGACAATCATTTTAATGGTTTGCTACACCAATCAAGGAGTTCCATTCGTTTGGTATCAATAAAAAGATGTAACACTCTATTCAGTGGCGGTTAAAGAAAGTCTCTTCTTTTTTAAGAAGAAAAGTCAATGAATACCAAGATGGTTAGGATGTATTTTGTGGTAGAAGTTTCATAGAATAAAAGAAGACCATGAGCAGAATTTCACATCTTCCTAAATGAAGATGGTCTTGCTTCGATGGTAAAATTTTGTCATATGTGCATCCAAGTGATGCGTTCAAGATAAAGATAAACGAACCGCACTGAAAGTAGTAAGTACGAATACATGGTGCTGATAGTTATCATTTGAACGTCACCTAGATGTTCGACGATGGAAAACTGGTTGTCTCACTAAAGTACTTGTACAAGTATGAGTACAACTCTGCAGTTGGATTTGGTGTGATTTTAATTGATATGTATGGGTAGATGTTAATTTCACTTTGGAAGGTGCTTTTTCATTAAGTAGACAAAAAAAAAAAAAAAAAAAAAAACACACAAAGAATACGAGTACTGTCGACAGTACATAATTAATTGAGTAGGAATTTGACCATGACATCAATCCTTCATGAGAAACTTTTCAAAAGGCTAAAAAGGAAAAGCAATTAACGTACCTGTTGCTGGAGTCTGCTGTAAGAGTTCTTTTCAATTAGAGTTACTTGTATATCTTGCGCAGGTTTTCCTCTCATTGCAAGGTGAATTTTTATCTTTGATCTCTTGAATTTAATTAGATTAAGCTTGGCACCTTGTTTCGTGATTGTCCATTAAGAATTTTTTTGTTAATCTTTAAAATTCCCCTGACGTACATAAACAAATTTAAGAATTTTAGTTCGGTTATATTTTCTGTATTTGTTTATTTTGGGTATTTGTACCTGTCACTGTCATTTGCAGAAGATTATTTGAGAAATCTCTAAAGAATGTTAAATTCTTCTACAAATGGTGATTTCAAGAATATTAAGATTTGACTCCTTTTTACTATATTTTAACTTTTCATGGTAAGGTATAAATTAAATTTTTTTTTGTTTTTTTTTTTTTGCGTTGGCCATAGGAAAACTAAACTAAAAACCTTGTTGCGTATGTCACCTTAGAGTCAATCAGCAGATATGTTCATATCTTACATACACTCACATGGTTAAAACCTGTTTTCACTTTCAAGCGCGAATGTTTTCTCTACAGTATTGTTCCTATGTGATTTTGGACAAACAACACCAGAAGAACAGTGTGTTGAGATCTTCGCTGCGGAAAATAACATGGCCCAGCTTTTAAATGAGCCCAAACGTATACCAGACGTTGATAATCATACAGTCAACACCTTGAATTTGTTTTTAATTTCTCACTTAGATAAGTTTATAGTCAATGTGCTATCCCCTCTAGGCTCGACACCGTATAGCAGAGCATACATTTAGAGAAAAGATTTCTAAAAGAACCGTATGGCAATACGAGAAAGCCAATTGGAATGATCGGTCGTTATATTTCCTAGATAACGACGTAGATGCCACTGCTGTTATGATCACAGACACCATTCCCTTTGGAATGAGATACTTTATCCCTCATCGGATGAAGAGTATTAAACCAAAAGAAAAATAGAGACTGTCAAAGTTAAAGGCAGAAGAAAACTTAAAAAAATTTAAATAAGCTAGGAATGACTGCAACGTCTTTCTAAAAATTGTTAAATTTCAATACGACCAAAACTGAGGCAAAATATACTACAATGTCCCAAAGATAGTAAAAATATTTGGTCGCTCGTCAAAATTATTAAAAATTCTGTCTCATCTTCCATCCCAACGTGCATTCATAATGAAGTTCCAGCCTGGACACTTTGTGGACAGTTCAGCACTTTCAGATTTTTCTTTGTCTCCGCCTACACTTGAGTGCGTCGAATCTTAAATGAGACGAATCCACTTACGCACACGTATAGTAGCAAAAGTACTTAAAGATCTTAACCAGATGATATATCTCTACTTCTTTTAAAGAAGTGTTCTTCAACGCTGAAAGAACCACTGTGTACGCTTTTTCAAAAGGCTTACTCCTTTCGAGGAGATGAAAAACAGCATTTGTCCAGCCCGTCCCTAATAAAAACGAACTTTCTTCTCTCTCTTCCTACAGGTCCATTGCACTCCTTCTTTCCGAAGTCATGAAAACGCTTATAAGCCGTCAGCTTATGAAATATCTCGAAACGCGAAAACTTTTCAATGACCAGCAGTTCGATTTTCGTAGCTTTGATGACATATCTCACCAAAAAGTGAAACCAAAGCGTACCACAATCATATTTTGTCGAAAATGCATGCTTTTAAGATCGACAACTCTCTTCTTCAATGGATTAGAAATTACCTTTCGGAACGTTCAATTGAAATTGTCTTGAAAATTTTCAAGTCTAATTTTCACAAAATAAATGGTGGTGTGCCCCAGAGCTCCGTATTGTCATCAACACTTTTTTTAATTTTCATCAACGATCTGTTGTCTGTAACTTCTTATCCAACAAAAGTATTTCTCTGCTGACGACAGTATTTTATGCTTTTTATATACGTTCCCTGACCCACGTCCCTGCTCTTTAGCTGTAGAACGGTTGCCAGTGTTGCTCATTACTTTCTGATATTAACAGCATATCTAATTGGGGAACCACTAATAGATAAGTTCCTTACCATATCAGGCACCATTCTTTGAAATAGTTTGTCTCAGCTGCCTCTTCCGACTTCAGTTTATAAAAAGCAATCTGAACTTCTTTTTTGCTAACTTTTTCTCGGATGCCTGCTGACTTTTATTCAAGATACATACTTGTATGTGTTCTTGCGATATTATTTGAGCTTCGTCGTAAGACTTTCGATCTTCATTAATGTGATCGGATTCCTTCAGAAATTACTCAGGCAATTCTGTAGTTCTTTTTTATTTCGGTAAATTTTTTTTGCTTTAAGAAAGGCTCTGTGCGCTTCGTGACGCTACATATGATAATAATCAAACCATCACGCTCATTGTAATGTTTGGGGAGAATGCAGCGTATCTGTCGGCTATTTAGTTTTAATAATTCACGTGCGCACAAGGGACTATGAAACTCAATTCATATATTTTGGACAGAAACAAAATATGAAAATTAGGGAGAAGGAATAGATAGACATTGAATTAATGGTTGTACAACACCAAATTTCCGATTTTGAACAAAGAGAATTTACTTATAAATTTTAATTTAATCAAAATATGGTTCATGGGCATATGTGACTCTCTTCCAACGCGACTTAAAGGCAAATATTTGTTTTTTCTTTTTTTTTTTTTTAAAGTTTTGAGTTTTTGACGCAATGTTAGCCTCAAAAGGTTTTATGAACTCTACTGGGCTTAGAAAAATCTTCTGCTGGCAAATCTACAGATTGCGGAAAAGATGATAGTTTGTTAGAAAAACATCAGAAGATTAAGCTGGATGGTGAAAAACCTTAAAATTTAACTGCAGTATTTTTGGCACCGCTGCGTGTAAAAGACAAAATGTAGAAAAGCCGCAATTGCAAGAGACCGGCAGAATTTTTGCCGAATCCGTATCACGAAATCCATTAGCGACCCCCATAATCGGTGACTAGGCTACTGATGTACAATTAGATACTACGGATCTGATGTACCAGGTTTCACCCGACCAAAAAACAAGGACATCCCTGGTTTGATGAAGAAAGCTTGCAAGCACATGCATCTATATAGAAGAACATGATTTTCCCCAGAACAAGAAGAGAGAGCCGGACTGAAGTTACTGAAAGTTTATACTCCAGTTACAATGCACCGAAAATTTATTGAACAGAATGTGTCTAGATAACAAGACTCATACAGAAACGTGCAGAGATGGTAAAGAGAACCTTATATTAGAGTCGAAGTTGGCGCTCGGGATGTAGGCTATCGATTATATTTATATTGTAGACCTATATCCCATTCAATGACAACAAAACATCCGTCCACCTGACTAAAATGAAATAAGGATAGTTATACCTTAGAGCTGTTAGAAGTGTCTATATTTGTTTTTGTTTTTATAATTAGCACACGTACACCATTAAATGTTTGCATACAGCGTGGGTGAAAGAACTTAGAGAAGAAGAAAAGAGAGTTACCCTTGAAAATTGGTCTTAAATGTTTAGAAAGTACAACGGCTAGGAAATAAAAAAATCAGGAGGGCATTCAATAAGCGAGTTGTACGGCATAGAAATGAATCACGATACCTCAGAGTATTTCTGAAAGTGGGCTTGACGACATACTGATGAGTATTCATAACGAGACTGGGTGTTACGGTTAAAGGTTTGAAGTGGCGGAATGCTATTGGTGATTTCTATGGAGCACTGGTGTTGAAAATAGAGATAAAACAAAGGGAGACAGTTTTGACTCTTATGTAGCAGGTGCACAAATGTTTTAGGAGCACCCAGCCAGATGTGGGCAATGTACTCCAATTTTGGTCGTATGAATGCCTTATATATTGAGGCCAGATCAGAGGGGGTAAAATATTTCTTACATCGCTTGGGGAAACCTAGATATTTCGCAGTATTTTTAACAGCATCGAATATGTGGTCATTCCAATGTAAGTTATAACTGAAACACATACCGCGAATTCAAAGTTTTTCGGTTTCGATGATGCAAGTGCCATTCATTGATAATGGATTTGAAGAGCATACACTTACTAATTTATCAGAAGTGCTCGGAAAATGTATGCCTGAAAAATGGAATCTCAGCATCGTTTGCTCGATCCAAAAAAAAGGAGACTCTCAACTGCGCCAGCTATAGAGGCATAAGTCTCCTACACATGTCAATATAATATCTGAGATATTTTATGAACGTAAAAGGGTTTTATCTTTGTTAACAACCTCAGATCAATGAGGTTTTAAACCAGCCACAAGCCACAACCGATTAAATCTTTAGTCTCACTTTACTCTGAACTTTATTCTGCAAAAGAATTCTAGAAGTATGTATAATACAACATTTATAGAGACAAGCTATTAAGAACATTATCTAGCTTCATGATGCTATTCGCTATTCTTTCAAGTCGTTATCAAAACTTAACCAGGACTTTTGATATGAAACGTTTTAGTCTGCTGGCGTGCTATTATGTAACTTTTTTGACACAATACTTGGAAGAATTGTACGCAACGCACAATCGAACACTGGCAAAGTCTTTTAAAATTCTGTGCAACTATTAGCCTTCGCCGGTGTTATCGACATAATTACGAAAACACATCGTGTTGTCATCAGTGCGTTCGCAAGTATTGAGAAGGAAGTTTCCAAAATAGGTTCAGCGGTAAATGAGGGCAAACCAGGTATATACTATCAGCGAAAAGAGAAACCCTTCACCACCAAATTGAACAGAACGGCACAGTCGACTGCTATAGCTTCCGGGTAGTAATGAACTTTGCCTTCCTTGGCTCTACTATTCCTTAATAAAATGTTAAATAATTAAATTAAAAAAAAGGTTAGAATACAAATCATTTTGCAACTGCTAAGACTTACGTTCATGTATAGCAATTATCAGATATTTTTTCGCATACTTATTTTCCATTCTTACTTGTACACCCTTTTATAATTATCACCATAAACTATTTATTTTCTTTTCTACCAGACTGTCAAATATAATCCCATGCCTAACTTAACACTCATATTTCCTTCAACATTCTTATAGTCTACCCCATTGTCAGCCCGTATGTTACACAAGCGAGTGCCAGACATACCATAGATGCATTCTAGCATTTTGCCCGATGTGCGTAACAAAAAGCCCTTAAACAGCTCCCATAAAGATGCCAAGGTAATGATGTCTTTATGCAAGGTGTCAAGGTGCCGTATTGATGCTTAGCTCAAACAACGTGTTTATTCCAAGTCAATTTCTACCAAGTCCCGTGTTCATTCCAACGATCCTAATTTTGTAATTTAGTATACTCGTATGCGAATAAGATGGAATATTTTTAGAATGAAACTGACTTGTTGAAATGCACAAGACGCCGTGTTTTCATTTTATATGTTTTGGTGTACTGGTTTTTGTGCCGTTACATCGCCGTCGCTTTTGACAAGTAAACAAGCCCGTATGTATGTGCTTGGCGAATTTAACTTAAATTTAACAAATTCAAAATAGGTCCTTTCAAACAGCAAGGAAGCATCTACGTAACATTTTAAAGTTAATTCTAATTTTCATGTTTCAAGCTGTAGGAATTAGTTTAATAGTTTGGTGATTATGTCATTCAGTCAATCAGAATGTTATCTCGTATGGGTATGTATCCGAATGTGTTAAGAACACTAATGATGGTGTCAACTAATGAGGAACATTAGATGACTTAATTCCAAGTACAAGAAATGTTGACGTTTTTTAATACCAATTACCAATGCTGTAATACGTTTGGATTAGTCTTATATATTGGATATGTAACTTAATTTCTGCGGTTTTCTTTCAAAATTTGAACGTTTATTTAAGAAAAACATGTACAATAGTATTACTCAAAGTATTGCCCATCTGAAGCTATGACTTTTTCGCATCTTTCTGGCAATTTGTGGATCCTATCCCAAAAGAACTGCGCCGGCTTGGCAGCCAAGAATGAATCTAGCCAATTTTTGATATTCTGCCCTGATGTGAACTGTATTTCAGTGAGGGCGTTCTGCATCGACCGGAACAAATGGTAGTCAGAAGGGACAAGGTCTGGGCTATAAAGCGAGTGGGGTTAGACTTCCCATCCACTGTTTTCCAAATAGTTCTTAACCGGAATAGCAACGTGGGGCCGAGAGTTGTCATGATGGAAAATTATTGCCTCGTGTCTGGTCGCATATTCCGGGCGTTTTTCGGCTACTGCTCTCTTCAAACGGATTAATTGTGTTCAGTAGCGTTGTCCATTGATGGTTTCCCGGTTTTAGCAGCTCATAATATAGCACACCCATCTGATCCCATCAAATACAGAGCATTACCTTCGCGCCATGGAAGTCATCAACCGATCCACTCACCATTGCCAACCATCTTGGACCCCTCCTATATCGAATATAAATTACACCAACTCAATGACGAATTTACACCCGGTCCAGATTGCCTCCCTGCCATAATTCTTAAAAAATGTTCTACCTTCTCGAAAGCATCCAGCGCCGTTTTATTCGATTCGCTCTTCGAGGTTTGCCCTGGGATGATTCTTTTACTCTGCCCCCCTATCAAAACCGTCTCAACCTTATTAACCTAAACACCCTTAAGGAACGCAGAGATGCAGCCGACTTTCTCTTCATTCATCGACTTCTTTCAGGTCAGGTTGAATGCACGTCCCTTCACAATTCTATTTTCCTCAACACTAACTCTCGTAATCTACGTACCCCTCGTCTCTTCTATCCCCCAACCCACCACACCACCTATGGCGCGAACGAACCAATCTCCCGCATGCTACGAAAAACTAATTCAAACCCCAGCGTCTTTGACTTCCACCGCACCACTTCCTACCTCAAATCGGTTCTCCATCACCATCGTTTTAGTTTAAGTTTAATTTTAAGTTATAGCTTGTATTAAGCCGAATAAATGGGGGCTTTCGCCCCCACCAAAATCAAATCGGCTTTGTCGTTGATTTGGCTGGTTGGCCGTGTTTCACATATGGTTTTTTGTGCTTGGGGTTGTAGTAATGGATCCATTTTTCATCACCAGTAACAATCCGATGCAAAAATGACTTCCTTTTGTGGCGTTCCAGCAGCATTTCGGACATGCAAAACCGCCTTTCGACGTCTCTCAGCTTGAGTTCATGTGGAACCCAATTTCCCTGCTTTTGAATATATCCAACTGCTTTTAAACGTTTTGAAATGGCTGCTTGAGTGACACCCAAAGATTCTGCGAGCTCTTCTTGTGTTTGGCAACAATCTTCATAGAGTAATGCTTCCAGTTCTTCATCTTCAAACTTTTTTGGCTGCCCAGGACGTTCATCGTCTTCCAAGCCAAAATCACCACTTTTAAATCGCGCAAACCACTTTTGGCACGTTCGCTCAGCTAGTGCATGTTCACCATAAGCTTCCACCAAAATACGATGACTTTCGGCAGCAGTTTTTTTGATATTAAAGTAATGAAGAGGAACTCTCCACAAAAACACTTTTTTAGGCACAAGTAGATGAGCCATCGTATATCTCCCATCCAGCTCCACAGAATCATCAGCAAATGATGAATGCACGAACATTACCAAGGAATCCAAATGGGTAAGTTAGGCATCACCGTTTTTTTTTTTTTTGCAGTATCTGCCTTAGTGCGAATATTTGATAGATTATGGTCTTACCAGGCCTAAAACCGCATTGATAGGAGCCAAACGGATTCCTGATAAATGGCTCCTCTATAATAAGTGCAGTTTAGAGGGTCTTGTTCGGTCAAACAGTGCTAAGGTTCCATTCTTTTGATATGCCTTTTGTCGACCAAGTCTTCAAAATAAATTGACGTATGCTCTCTACCAAGTTATATCCCAGTGGCTTAAATAGATCGGCAGTTAGGCCGTACAGTCCAACTGCCTTGCTGCTCTTGAACTAAGATATTGTTCTCCTCACATCATTTTGGAGGAGGTAGATGGATCTCTTAACTTTCATAGTCTAGGTTCAATAGTTAATTCTGCCTGCCATAAGAGTTTGAGTCCACATTACCATTTAACAGTCTGCAGTGGTAGTTTTTCCATATCCTCAATACCGACTGTGACTCCAAAACTATTGGTAGTTGTGATTGTTTATTTCTACAAGCCTCTCTTGACACGTTCTTTTGGTTAAACTTCCGAGCATTTTTCCTGAAGTGGTATTTTTCTGTATCTCGATTTAGCTTTTCCGATTCTTTTTCCTCTTCCATCCAATGTTCTTCCCTCCTCTTTTGCGGTCCATAAAGCTCTCGTTTTTCCGTGCAGTGACGCTTCGTAGGCGGATTGCTTCCCTACGTGTGCCTGCTTGCATTCTTCTTCTAACCATGGGTTTTATGGAGACATTCAGGTGAGACCCAGCACATCAGTTGCGGCGTTTCTGATGATTTATTGGCAGAGTAAATTTTGTCGAGGAGCTAGTAGAAATATTCTCTTGTAGCGTCGTTTTTTTCTGAGCATTCATGTCGAAAGCTTTACTCTTCTAGCCTAAGTCTGCGGCTTACAACCGCCATAGTATATGAACAGTTTTTCATCTTTCCTTAGTCCGGACGCACCGACCTGAATGGCGTTGATATCTGTAGGGATAATAGGGAAGGGCCTCTGATTCGAAAGTGGGAGCTGGTGGAGCCATTCTCTCGTTCTTCACTGCAATCACCCAGGTATGTCTGGAAATCTATGCAAATGTCTATGCGAATCATTAACTACCAGTTTTTGAAGAGTCAAAAGCAATTCGGCAAATTTTTCGGAATAATTAAGCTTTGTAGTTCCCCAAAGTTGAGGATTTATTTAAGAGACTCTTTTTTATTTAAAATTGATTTGCCGAAGAAGTAGTTAAGGCTTTTCAACGAAAATCCGTTTGGAGTTATTTTGAAAGGGCCAACGATTAGAAGCATCTAACAGCTTTTTTTAAAGCTTGCATAAACACTTTGTTTTGAAATGGGTTTCAAACCAAACTTAGCGTTGGTTTGTCACCATATTTTGGCAGAGGTTATGTTAAATGCTGGTTTACTTTTTTTTTTTAGCTAAGTAGCGCCACCTATTTTCCAAACCGGGTGTTATTGAACAGCTCCCGTATAAACTAGCTTCTATTAGAGAATTGTTTGATCAAATTGTAGCAAACGTTCGATTTGTCAAAATCGATAATAAATTGGACGCTTTCAGAGGTCATTCTTCATATGGAATAAAACTTTAAGCCTTGACGGAAGCCAAAATGTTTTATACCCAAAAAATATTGAAGTTTCCATAGAGATTCAACCTGACTGCCCTACAATTGGGCAATGTTACTGATTTTGCGACTGCGTGGAGGTATTCACAATTCCATTGTTGGATAAACTTGAGTCAAAACACAAGTTGGTTGTGATAATGGCATAAAATAAATAAAAGGGAATTGCCTAATCAATTTACGGAGGTATGAGGCCAAGCGGAAAAATCCAGTTTATTCGGGTACCGAAGTATAAGCAGTCTTGTTTCCTAGGTGCCTAAAAAAGGCAAAAATGTTTTTCTGGAGGAGACTGGTATACCTAAAATCAAAGTGTAAGGTGACTTTTGAAATTTCGTGGGTCACCTTCATTCGATTATCAATTTTTTTTTCTGTGTTGGTACATATGTCCCGAACATCTATTCACAGTTTCAAATATAAAGCGTACTTAGTTTGTTTTTGACAGTTAGAAAGGTCATTTGGTGTGCTCGGCGATTTTCAATTATTATAAAGAATGGAGCAAAGAATTTGGATCAAATTTTAGTTAAAAATGGAATTTCAAGTGTTTTAAAGCACTGCTAACAATGGCGCATGTTGGGTCTGCTCTAAAGAAAAAAAAAATGTTTAAAAGTGGTACAAGAAAATGCCAATGCGAACCTCGCTCTGGACGTCCCAGTGCATCAACAAACGATGATAACGACGAAGATGGGAAGAAAATTGTTTTTGGAAAATCGTCGAATTACCAGAAGAGAAGTTGCTGAGGATGTTGGCATATCGGTTGTATGTTTTGGGCATGAGACGTGTGTCAGCGAAGTTCGTTCCGAAAGTTCTTAATTTTGATCAGAAGAACCGTCGCATGAGCATCGCTCAGGAGCTCTTGAATGATGCCAATGATGATTCTGACTTGCTCAACACAACATGCCTCAGCTACCATATTCACCGAACTGAATTCCCAAACCTGGAGTGACCCATGAAAGGACGGAGATTTTCAACGATTGAAGATATAAAAACGGCTTCACTGGAAGAGCTTAATGTTATACCAATAAGTACTTATGAGAAGTGTTGTTGGAAAAAGCGTTGCCACAAGTTTATTATATCTGAGGAGGATTGATTTGAAAGCGACAACAAAAATATAAAGTCATCTTACTTTTTGAACACATCCCGTATATAGCAAAGAGTACCTTAAAAGCATCACAGCCTTAGCCGACTACCTCTTAATATTTTGTGCAACACTATCTTGAATCTAATCTAACAACAGGGAAGAAGGCCAACCCAACTAGAATGTGTCATTTGTTGGGTATATATTTTAATTCGTGCGGTTTTTTTTTTTTCAAAATTTGAGCGTTTATTTAAGAAAAACATGTACAATAGTATTATTCAAAATATTACCCATCTGAAGCTATGACTTTTTCCCATCTCTCTGTCTATTTGTGGATCCCATCCCAAAAGAACTGCGCCGGCTTGGCAGCCAAGATTGAATCAAGCCAATTTTTGATATTCTGCTCTGATGTGAACCGTATTTCAGCGAGGGCGTTCTGCTTCGACCGGAACAAATGGTAGTAAGAAGGGGCAAGGCCTGGGCTATAAGGCGGGTGGGGTAAGACTTCCTATCCACTGTTTTCCAAATAGTTCTTAACCGGAATAGCAACGTGGGGCCGAACGTTGTCATGATGAAAAATTATTGCCTCGTATATTGCATATTCCGGTCGTTTTTCGGCTACTGTTCTCTTCAAACGGATTAATTGTGTTCGGTAGCGTTGTCCATTGATGGTTTCACCTAGTTTTAGCAGCTCATAATACAGCGCACCCATCTGATCCCAATAAATACAGAGCATTACCTTCGCGCCATGGATATTCGGCTTTGCCATTCATTTGGGTGGTTGGCCGGGTTTCACGTATGATTTTTTGCACTTGGGGTTGTCGAAATGGATCCATTTTCCATCATCAGTAACAATCCGATGCAAAAATGACTTCCTTTTGTGGCCTTCCAGCAGCATTTCGGACATGCAAAACCGCCTTTCGACGTCTCTCGGCTTGAGTTCATGTGGAACCCAATTTCCTTGCTTTTGAATATATCCAGCTGCTTTTAAACGTTTTGAAATGGCTGCTTGAGTGACACCCAAAGATTTTGTAAGCTCTTCTTGTGTTTGGCAACAATTTTCAAAGAGTAATGCTTCCAGTTCTTCATCTTCAAACTTTTTTGGCTGCCCAGGACGTTCATCGTCTTCCAAGCCAAAATCACCACTTTTAAACCGTGCAAACCACTTTTGGCAACGCATGTTCCAATGGAATAATAACAATCAGCAAACCGCACGAATTAAGTTATAGACCCAATACTTAAGCCAGTTTGGTATGAAATGCCAATCCAGCTCTTAAGGTGGCACATTTCAAATTCCGAATAAATCTTTCGAAATCAAATATATTTTAAAGCATAGTTTTGGGCATATGTAAATTTCCAATAATACAGGGAATCAAAAAAATTTTTTTTGCGGCCGCAGTTTAGTAGAGGACTTGGATTCTATAAGGTTATTTGAGGGTTAGAATACTCTAGAGGCCGTAAAAATAGGCTTTATTGGGATATTTGTTTTTTCAGGAAAAATATAAAATAAATCGAGTTTACAAAGAAAGAAGTTTTATAAGAAATCGCTAGGAAATTGTTAATAACAAATGAACTATGCCATTTAAAATATAAAAAAACTACGTACTTATTTAGACAATATATTTTTAAATATCTAATTAAAATTTGAAGCGAATTGGTTCAAAATTGTTCAAGTAATGGGTGCGACCAACAGTTTTGAGATAAACTCGTTTAAAATGTTTAGTTATAGAAAGTTATTTGTGGTGGCCTTGTACTGTACTTTGAAAACTTCTTGTGGGATATCATTTTTGAAGTCCTAAGGGACCATTGCAAGCAATAAAAAAATCGATTTTTTAAAAATCGAAGCGTGGTCTAACCCCTTAAGTACTCTGAGTACTCGTATATTTATTTTATTTTATTTGAAGAATAAAATGAGCCAGTCTAAGTTTGTGAAATTCCTAATTGACCAAAAGCTGAGGCAAAAAATACTACAATATCCAAGAGGAAGTAAACATTTCTGGTCGTTCGTCAACAATTTCAGAAATCCTCCATCCCAATGCTCATTAATAATAATATTCCAGCTATCAGCTATTAAGACAATGTCAGTGTGCTTGCTGCATACTTTGTGGTCAGCTCAACACTTCCAGGTTGTGCTTTGTCTCCGCCTAGTCTTGAGGGCGTCGAATCTTCAATGAAACGAATCCACCTAATAGTAGCAAGAGTTCCTAGAGGTCGCTAGGAGCGGTTACAAATCCGCTGGTGCAGGTGGTGTATTTCCCCTTCTTCTGAAGAGGTGTCCTTCCACGCTGGCAAAACCACCGCGTGAGGTTTCTCATCATCATCATCGCTAGCTTATGAAATATCTCGAAACATGAAAATTTCTCAATGATCGCCAGTACGATTTTCTTAGCAACATGTCGACTGGTAATTTGATGGCATGTCTCACCGAAAAATGGAACCAAAGCGTAAATAAATATGGTGAAAGCAAGATAGTTGCACTTAATATATCTAAGACAGAGTTTGACCTCAGTCTCCTTGGTCGAAAATGCGTGCATTTGTGACTCTCTTCTTCAATGGATTATAAATTACCTCTCGGAAGGATTAATTAAAGTTTTCTTGGATGGTTTCAAGTCTGGTATTCACACGATAAATGCTGGTGTGCCCTAGGGTTACGTTTTGTCTCCGACACTATTTTTAATGTTTATTGACGACCTTTTGTCCGCTACTTCTAATCCAATATATTCCTTTGCTTACGTCAGTACTCTCTGCTTTTCATATTCATTCCCGGTCTTACGTCCCTACTCTTCGGTTGTAGAAGGGAAACGCAGCGTATGCTAAGGTACCTCATTAGGTCAACCCCTGCGAAACTCGTACGGCCTCGCTCAAACTTTGCCGCCCAAATATGTTATTGTTGTAAGCGATGGAACAAACTCCCCCAGAGTAGAATTCACTTTCGTTTTGATTTTGGTTGGATTGAGGCCTTTAAAATGAAAGTATTGTATTACATAACGGTGAATAATTTTTCCATATTTAAAAATTCATTGAGAGCGTTCATTTTGATGACATCCGAGCAAATACTAAACAACGTAGCATCGTCAAACTTCAAATTTAAGCTTAATAAGGTTGGTACTTTCTATAATAGTTATTCCTTTTAAACAACAACCGCCATCTATACGTCAGGTCGAGTACTTTTGGGACTATCTACAAGAATGGAGTCTTTTAGTTTGTTTCTACAACACATGGACAATTAAGGAATGGATGTCGTTGAACGATTGACTTCGCTTGCAATTCTGAATTACATTGAGAGCATACCTTGAGATGCCTGCATGGCATAGAAAGAATGTCAAATAATGCATAGGTTTTGAAGCCCTTTATCTTCTGGCGAATCCTTTTCAAATTTGTCTAGAGGGAGCTCATCATTTTTCCCAAAAATGTCATCTAAATATGGCGATGATATTTATTAAGAGGATGACATTTCAGAACCAAAGCATCTGTGAGAAAATATAGCCTTCCTTGGTTCTGAAAAGTCATCCTATTTAAAAATATCATGGGAGTAATATGGTATGCCCACTTTCCAAAATTTCGTAGGCAATCAAAATTTTAGCAGGTCGGTTTGCTGATGCTTTCCTTTTGTTTCGCCACTGCACATACGAGTATTTGCGTCAAAAACCTGGACAAAAAATGATTTTCTGAAAAGTAAAATTGGGAAGTAAAAGCTTTGTGCAGCGGAGGGTACTTATGCTTGTGTCAATATTATGCAGTTTTTTTTTTTTTTTTTTGTAAAGCGCGTGTGGCGTGATAAAATATGTTCAAAGTTAGCTGTTGCATTATTTTTACTTTTTTTGCCTGACAGATGGAAAATTCTACTTCAGGTATAAGTTGTGTTTTAATAGTATACCCTGCCATTCTGCATTGCCTTGAAGCCCCTGCTCAGGAGTGTAAAAATTCACAAGGAGAGAAAAACAAGTGAGTGCGTGAAGCATAGGCCTTGGTCCACACCGGGCTGTCGCGCCACTTATTTATGTTATTTATTTATTTTTTTAAATTGCAATATTAAAAACTGTGTGCGAATGTGTTTACCAATTTTTTAAATGTTGTGTTTTAGTCAGGGTATACCGTGAGTGTTCACTTTACGCACAATAAGGGTTGAAAAGACGTTAAACGTTATTTATTTGACATTATGGAGGAAAATGGAGAAGGGGATATCAACCAAAAATTGATTAACTTAGGAAATTGCTTATTAAATAATCCTTGTTCACAAAAGCAACTTCAAATATATAAGCCAAACGTTTCGAAATTGCTATGCGATTTTAAGCGAAAATGGTTTGAATCAAAGAGGAGAAGGAGTTTCTTTTTAGAAAAAAAGAAATCATGGCAATCGGAAGTGCCAAACCTGGTCGACCTGAAAAGTCGTTTGAAGAATTAAGCTATAGGAGTAAGAGAAGAAAAACTGAAACAATTAGGGAAACACTTCAAACTGAGGAATTAACGTTTGCAACTCGGCATCGTTAGTTTTAACGGAGATTAACAATAAAAAAAACCTTCAAAGAGACCCTAAGTATAAAAAGGGTTACTATACCATATATGATAGCTTAAAAGAAAATAGGGAAAAACTACTGATCCTTCAGGCTCTTTCTATGTTTGTCGAAGCAGGGTAATCGAGAAAACAATATGAAATTATGGAAGTAACAAGTAAGGAGTTTTTCTCTGCTTATAGTTTACTTCAAAAAGCCAAAAAAGGTTGTTATCTTATCGAGGAATAATATTCTTCAAGGTTTATTGGACCACACCAAACCTTGATTGTTATAAGCACTTTAAATGAAACCGAAGGTAAGTCCCTCGAAAGCCAAATGCTTTTATATTCCAAAGCTAACTTGTTGCCTTCCGGCTAGTTTGTGGTACAAAAATCATCCAACTCCATCTTCAGCACGGTTCTGCCGGCGAATTAGCCGTTAAAGAGAGCACAGATATTACTAAAAAAGGAAGTCAGTTATATTGAGAACATAATCGGCTCTCTAGTTAAAACTCTAACACTGAAGTAAAACATAAATTAATCGTACTTTACGTACTATAAAGCGTACCGGTTCAACTTTGAAACATTTTCATAATTTAACTTAAATACCAAAATTAATGTATAAGCTATTGAGTTTGAATTGTCAGTCTTTCATGCACGAACCAGACATCTTTAGAGTCTTTTACATCTTGCTTATGAGCTCCGCTTCAAAATTTGAACTAAAGACGACCATGATATATGTAAGATCCGAAAACTTCAAATTCAAAACGAATTTAGAAATAAGCTTGGCCTAATAGTGGATGAGCTAGTTTTGGGAACACCAATGACGGTAATACCAGTCGAAGATTTGCTAACTATTTCGCTGCCAAACACGAGTTCGAATTCGTGCTTATGGTGTTAAGCCCGAGAATGCTTGAGCAATTTCACTGTAGCTTCAAAGAAAAATCATTTGCTTTAGGATTAATAACTGATTTCTTTAGTGTAGCCTGACATTTGAAATAGAACAATATTTAATTATATTACAAAAAAAAAAAAAACGATTTCTAATCCATAAAACCATGGTTCAAAATGAAACAATAATCAATTTAAGGCAATTCTGGGTTGTGGCTCAATACACAACGAAGGCTTTTCTGGGAAAAGTAGACAACAAAATCTAGTTTTCTTACGCCTTCTTTTCCTTCGAACATATTGGGTCTATAACTTAGTGTTTTTTGCTAAGAGATGGGGTAACTTGTATTATTCCATTGGAACATGCGTTGGAAACCTACTATCATTGTACGTCATTTCAGTATATCTCATTCATTTGAAGCGTAAACAACAATAATTTTTTTTCACTCAAATAAGTTGAACTTTGTGCCTGAAAAAGTTTTTTTGCGGGGAGTTCTTCTTCATTACTTTAATATGAAGAAAACTGCTGCCGAAAGTCATCGTATTTTGGTGGAAGTTTATGCTGAACATGCGATAGCTGAGCGAAAGTGCCAAAAGCGGTTTGCACGATTTAAAAGTGGTGATTTTGGCTTGAAAGAATATGAATCCTGGGCAGCCAATAAAGTTTGAAGATGAAGAGCTGGAAGCATTACTCTTTGAAAATTGTTGCCAAACACAAGAAGAGCTTTCAAAATCTTTGGGTGTCACTCAAGCAGCCATTTCAAAACGTTTAAAAGCAGCTGGATATATTCAAAAGCAAGGAAATTGGGTTCCACATGAACTCAAGCCGAGAGACGTCGAAAGGCGGTTTTGCATGTCCGAAATGCTGCTGGAAGGCCACAAAAGGAAGTCATTTTTGCATCGGATTGTTACTGATGATGGAAAATGGATCCATTTCGACAACCCCAAGTGCAAAAAATCATACGTGAAACCCGGCCAACCACCCAAATGAATGGCAAAGCCGAATATCCATGGCGCGAAGGTAATGCTCTGTATTTATTGGGATCAGATGGGTGCGCTGTATTATGAGCTGCTAAAACTAGGTGAAACCATCAATGGACAACGCTACCGAACACAATTAATCCGTTTGAAGAGAACAGGAGCCGAAAAACGACCGGAATATGCAATATACGAGGCAATAATTTTTCATCATGACAACGTTCGGCCCCACGTTGCTATTCCGGTTAAGAACTATTTGGAAAACAGTGGATGGGAAGTCTTACCCCACCCGCCTTATAGCCCAGACCTTGCCCCTTCTTACTACCATTTGTTCCGGTCGAAGCAGAACGCCCTCGCTGAAATACGGTTCACATCAGAGCAGAATATCAAAAATTGGCTTAATTCAATCTTGGCTGCCAAGCCGGCGCAGTTCTTTTGGGATGGGATCCACAAATTGCCAGAAAGATGGGAAAAAGTCATAGCTTCAGATGGGCAATACTTCGAATAATACTATTGTACATGTTTTTCTTAAATAAACGTTAAAATTTTGAAAAAAAAGAAAACCGCACGAATTAAAGTATATACCCAATACATGACACATTCTAGTTGGGTTGGCCTTCTTCCCTGTTGTTAGATTAGATTCAAGATAGTGTTGCACAAAATATTAAGAGGTAGTCGGCTAAGGCTGTGATGCTATATACGGGATGTGTTCAAAAAGTAAGATGACTTTATATTTTTGTTGTCGCTTTCAAATCAATCCTCCTCAGATATAGTAAACTTGTGGCAACGCTTTTTCTAACAACACTTCTCATAAGCACTTATTGGTATAACATTAAGCTCTTCCATTGAAGCCGTTTTTATATCTCCAATCGTTGAAAATCTCCGTCCTTTCATGGGTCACTCCAGGTTTGGGAATTCAGTTCGGTGAATATGGTAGCTGAGGCATGTTGTGTTGAGCAAGTCAGAATCATCATTGGCATCATTCAAGAGCTCCTGAGCGATGCTCATGCGACGGTTCTTCTGATCAAAATTAAGAACTTTCGGAACGAACTTCGCTGACACACGTCTCATGCCCAAAACATACAACCGATATGCCAACATCCTCAGCAACTTCTCTTCTGGTAATTCGACGATTTTCCAAAAACAATTTTCTTCCCATCTTCGTCGTTATCATCGTTTGTTGATGCACTGGGACGTCCAGAGCGAGGTTCGCATTGGCATTTTCTTGTACCACTTTTAAACATTTTTTTTTTCTTTAGAGCAGACCCAACATGCGCCATTGTTAGCAGTGCTTTAAAACACTTGAAATTCCATTTTTAACTAAAATTTGATCCAAATTCTTTGCTCCATTCTTTATAATAATTGAAAATCGCCGAGCACACCAAATGACCTTTCTAACTGTCAAAAACAAACTAAGTACGCTTTATATTTGAAACTGTGAATAGATGTTCGGGACATATGTACCAACACAGAAAAAAAAATTGATAATCGAATGAAGGTGACCCACGAAATTTCAAAAGTCACCTTACACTTTGATTTTAGGTATACCAGTCTCCTCCAGAAAAACATTTTTGCCTTTTTTAGGCACCTAGGAAACAAGACTGCTTATACTTCGGTACCCGAATAAACTGGATTTTTCCGCTTGGCCTCATACCTCCGTAAATTGATTAGGCAATTCCCTTTTATTTATTTTATGCCATTATCACAACCAACTTGTGTTTTGACTCAAGTTTATCCAACAATGGAATTGTGAATACCTCCACGCAGTCGCAAAATCAGTAACATTGCCCAATTGTAGGGCAGTCAGGTTGAATCTCTATGGAAACTTCAATATTTTTTGGGTATAAAACATTTTGGCTTCCGTCAAGGCTTAAAGTTTTATTCCATATGAAGAATGACCTCTGAAAGCGTCCAATTTATTATCGATTTTGACAAACTTAGAGACACTTTAATATTTTTTGAACGTTGCTACAATTTGATCAAACAATTCTTTAATAGAAGCTAGTTTATACGGGAGCTGTTCAATAACACCCGGTTTGGAAAATAGGTGGCGCTACTTAGCTAAAAAAAAAGTAAACCAGTATTTAACATAACCTCTGCCAAAATATGGTGACAAACCAACGCTAAGTTTGGTTTGAAACCCATTTCAAAACAAAGTATTTATGCAAGCTTTAAAAAAAGCTGTTAGATGCTTCTAATCGTTCTCCCTTTCAAAATAATTCCAAACGGATTTTCGTTGAAAAGCCTTAGTTACTTCCAAAGAAGTTTGTGGAAAGCGAAAAAAATTTTGTTCACGCTTTATCTTCGGCAAATCAATTTTAAATAAAAAAAAGTCTCTTAAATAAATCCTCAACTTTGGGGAACTACAAAGCTTAATTATTATAATTTACCGAATTGCTTTTGACTCTTCAAAAACTGGTAGTTAATGATTCGCATAGACATTTGCATAGATTTCCAGACATACCTGGGTGATTGCAGTGAAGAACGAGAGAATGGCTCCACCAGCTCCCACTTTCGAATCAGAGGCCCTTCCCTATTATCCCTACAGATATCAACGCCATTCAGGTCGGTGCGTCCGGACTAATGAAAGATGAAAAACTGTTCATATACTATGGCGGTTGTAAGCCGCAGACTTAGGCTAGAAGTGTAAAGCTTTCGACATGAAAGCGAACACGTTATAATAATACTCATCAATGCTCAGAAAAAAACGACGCTACAAGAGAATATTTCTACTAGCTCCTCGACAAAATTTACTCTGCCAATAAATCATCAGAAACGCCGCAACTGATGTGCTGGGTCTCACCTGAATGTCTCCATAAAACCCATGGTTAGAAGAAGAATGCAAGCAGGCACACGTAGGGAAGCAATCCGCCTACGAAGCGTCACTGCACGGAAAAACGAGAGCTTTATGGACCGCAAAAGAGGAGGGAAGAACATTGGATGGAAGAGGAAAAAGAATCGGAAAAGCTAAATCGAGATACAGAAAAATACCACTTCAGGAAAAATGCTCGGAAGTTTAACCAAAAGAACGTGTCAAGAGAGGCTTGTAGAAATAAACAATCACAACTACGAATAGTTTTGGAGTCACAGTCGGTATTGAGGATATGGAAAAACTACCACTGCAGACTGTTAAATGGTAATGTGGACTCAAACTCTTATGGCAGGCAGAATTAACTATTGAACCTAGACTATGAAAGTTAAGAGATCCATCTACCTCCTCCAAAATGATGTGAGGAGAACAATATCTAAGTTCAAGAGCAGCAAGGCAGTTGGACTGTACGGCCTAACTGCCGATCTATTTAAGCCACTGGGATATAACTTGGTAGAGAGCATACGTCAATTTATTTTGAAGACTTGGTCGACAAAAGGCATATCAAAAGAATGGAACCTTAGCACTGTTTGACCGAACAAGACCCTCTAAACTGCACTTATTATAGAGGAGCCATTTATCAGGAATCCGTTTGGCTCCTATCAATGCGGTTTTAGGCCTGGTAAGACCATAATCTATCAAATATTCGCACTAAGGCAGATACTGCAAAAAAAAAAAAAAAAACGGTGATGCCTAACTTACCCATTTGGATTCCTTGGTAATGTTCGTGCATTCATCATTTGCTGATGATTCTGTGGAGCTGGATGGGAGATATACGATGGCTCATCTACTTGTGCGTAGTCATTTCGTTTTCTGATATAAATCCAAGTATGCGAATCAACCCAAACCATGATGGTGAGTAAAATGGCTGCTATGAAGCTTGCAATTAACATCAAAACTAGTCCTAAAAGTCCACCTTCACAAAGACCTCTGGCAGCAGTCAAAAAATTATGATGAACCACTTTGCAATCAACCAAAGCAGTTAACTGAGTGAGCAGTCTTTCACTACTATTTAAGTCTGCATTCACTGCACCCAATTTCGGTTGCAACCCAGATGATTTGAAGAGAACTAGTGAGATCTTCATCACTGTGGCCATGGCACTGCGTGCGTTATTTAGAGAGTTCTGTGACTCCCTCAAACGTTGGGTAAATGGATTTGTACGACCCGGTTCACATTGGGTATAGTGCAAGAGGACATTTGTTGGTAGGTCTCTTGGAGAAGCTGACACTAAAAAGTCTGCCGGATTAATGCAAAGATCTCCAACGGCCACTGATGAGGACAAGTATAATCCAGACATCAACCATGACCCGGTGACAGCGAGTAGACCGCAAACACTGAAAAGAATCAGAGCACAACGAGAGTGACGAGCTACGCCTACTAAAAGAACTGCACACAGCACTAAGAATAGAGCTAAGGTGGCTACGGTTCCTGGCCATCGAATGAGTTCCCATTGGTCCCCACGCTACAAGTGGAAGAAAGTAAGTTAATTTATGAATGGATTGTGGTTATGTACTTACGGAAAGAAAGTGAGTCATGGAGATACCCATCAATGGACGACGAATGTCACCTGCGGCATTTGTGGCCAATGTTACATTTCCCTGCACCACATTCAGTGACACAAAGAGAATTGACAGCGCGGTTTGATTATTTACTGGCTGATCGAAGATATCTGCCAATTCCACTAACTGCGGTCGAATTCTGTTTTTCAGAGTATTCTCCAGGATGTGTGTTTGATTTCGTATTGTAGTGACCAGGTTGTCTACTTTTCGGCCAGCTGTTAGGACTTCTAGAAGCCCGTTGTGCAGGTCATCGTTTCCATAGAGACCTACAAGAGATGAAGAAAAAAGTGTTAGAAACTCTTAAAACTTTTAATTTTCAGAAAAGTATTCAGCATAAGGACCAGAACTTATTAGTTCGAACGAAGGGTTATAGGGTCTGTGATAAAAATTGATATAATAAAGCTGAACAGACTAAAATATTTAGTATCCAGACTCGTCTACAAATAACATGGTCTTGCTTTCCTCATCGAAAACAAACACGAGTTCGCCGTGTGGCTTATGATAACTGGGCTAGTTCCACAAGGGTCTGTGTTTGACCCAATCGTTTGGTACATACAAAAACTAGTTCGAATAGTAGACGACTGGCTAGATTACTGATTCTGATGGTTAGACAAAGTAAAAACGATCAATAGTAGGAAGAACAGAGGGAATTTTAACTAAAACCAATTTGCATGTAAGGGCTTAAACGAAAATGGAGCTTTTAGCTTGAAAATTTTGGATTTACTCCAGACTTCAAAGAACGTTCCTGACTATCTATGATTTCTAATTCAAGTTCTTTGCTAGAATCCCTGGACCTTGGTAACCGTTCCCCCCTCTCTCTCTTCGTAATCCTTGGCAATTTTTCATTAGTCGGTAGTTGTTACCAGTTATCTATTACGCTTTTGCCTTTAAAAAGTGGAACCAATGTAATCTTTCTCTAGTCTCCATGGTACCGACCTTTATAAAGCCTCAAGCGTCTTCCTTTGTCACCCTGCTTTAATGAAAGGGCATTCCAGCTCGTTTCGATGACCGCTATTAAAAATCGGCTTTTAGCTGTCGGGTTAATGTTCTTGCGTTTTCTACCAATTTTATTGCATTTGGATGAGTCAGTGAATTTTAAATGCACTTAGGTATAACGACTTATAAAACACTCGATGAGGTATTCGCTTTAATCTCGAAGTTAAGTAAATAAATATCACTAAACTTTTTGGTTAGGTCCTGTACGATGGGGATAGGTACTAACCGGCTTCAAAGACGTGACAGGTCTTCAGGAAAATCATTAAAATTTGATAAAGGTGCTGGAAAATAATGAAATCAGTCGTTCTGGGAGCGAACGTCCCTATTGCCAGAACCGCAAATTCAACACTAGAAGGAGGATAAAATTTAAGTACTTAACGATATACGACAGTCTTAGGTCGTTGAATAGTGCTAAGGCCTGTCCGAGAATTTAAAATGGTAAAAGAATTAAAACCATTGGAGCACACAAGAAGTCGCAACGAAGAGACAATTTTTTTTATCAAAAGTGACTTCTTGATGAAGTAAACAAAGCATCTTCAATGTTAATGAGAAGGACCAGCGTGTTGTCCTTGTCGAGTACATTTTCGTGTCAGTAGACTTTTTGCGCAAAGTAGTTTTGCATACACGAAGCACCACCAATTTCTCCATGCTCTTCAATAGAATCTCTTGGCAAGGGTGTAGTCATATTTTTCGACGGCCAATTTGACATCAAATAAGACGACATGCCCACGACATCAATTCCAAAACTGGACTCAAACAAATTGATTTTGCAGAAAAGAATGAAGTCTCGTAGCTTTCTAATCCTTAACGAAGTATTCAGATTGATTAATCCGGATATTGCGTACATCAAAACTACGAAGAAAATCTGCGAAAAAAAAAATTTGGGTGTGGATAGTAAACTTCTTTCGTCGGTAATCTTTACTGCGTCATGGTCTTCCTGGCGGCGTAAGGGAGCGCCTCACAAGACATAGGACTTGACCCCGAGAAGATTTTTTTGCACCTACAAGGTTACGAAAAGACCAATTATACGAGGTGTGTTCAAAAGGTAAGGTGACTTTATATTTTTCTAAAAAAATTCATAGAACTCTTCAGTTTTGGGTACAGAAAAAAGTCGCATTGGGTACCGCCATTAACTGTTTTTATAAAATTTCGGACGTTTTTTTCGTATTTCTTCTCGCAAACGGCGCATAACTATATGGTAAAACTCCTTGTTGATCGTACGACCTTGAGGTAACAACTCCTCACCACTACACCACGGTAACAAAAAAAAAAAAAAAAAATTATCAAAACTTTGACATTTTTTGATCTTGGCTCTCCTGGGTGCTTCCCATAGGATGCCTGGACTTTAGTTTCGACGTTATAACCATATACCATGATTCGTCACCGGTTATGACCCTTTTGAACACGTCAGGATCATCACTGACGTCATTCCAGTGCTCCTGAGCAATGCTCATGCGACAGTTCTTCTGATCAAAATAAGGAAGTTTCAGAAAAACTTCGCTGACACATGTCTCATGAATAAAAAATTCTAAAAAATTGCATGACACGAGCCAACCGATGTGCCAACATCCTCACCAACTTTTCTTAAGTAATTTGACGATTTTCAAAAACAAATTTCTCCTCAGCTTCGATGTTATCATCTTTTGTTGATGTGCGAGGTGTTCAGAGCAAGGTTCATCATTGGCATCTTCTTGGCCATCTTGGAAGAACTTGTGCTACTTGCAAACATTTTTTTTTTTTTTACTTCGAACAGACTCACCGTATGCCACTGTCAACATTTCAAGTATTTTAGAACACTTGATTCCATTTTTACACAGAATTTGATGCAAATCTTTTGCTCCAATATATAATAATTGAAAATCGCCGAATACACTATCTATCTGTCAAAAACAAACTTAATATGCTATATACTTGAAACGGTGTAAATATATTCGGGACATGTGTACCAACACCGCGAAAAAAAATCGATAATCAAATATGAGTTGTTCGCGAAATTTCAAAAGTCACCTTAGTTTTTGAACATACCTCGTATAAAGGTCAATTTTTCGTAATATTGACTCACACATTTTTGTTTAAGTAAGACACAAACAACAATTCATTCTAAAGTTTATTTCATGTCATTTAATATTTTGAAAGCACCCATCCCGGGTTCTTTGTACGAAGCGCATTTTAAAGGTTCGATTTCCGGCCACTTTTTCGAGCACTTGGGTGACTCATTTCTGGCTAAATAAGAACCGATAATGTCACCGGGGTATAATCTGGTGAAATTCATGAGGATTGTCCTCGCTCCAAATATGGCAAGTCTGCTTGTTTACATAGCCGTTTAACCAGAAATGAGCCACATCACTGGGCAGAATCTTACGGCAAAAAAAAACTGGTTCAACTTCCACTTAATTTAAAGTCCCATTTAAAACAGTGAGAGCAAGATCTTAATACAGAATTTTCCAGATAATGGATGGACAAGGGTCAAATTGCGAATGACGACGAATCGATAAATAGGGGTCTTCTTAAACATTAGCTCCACAACCGCAATATTTTTAGCTGAACGCATTGTTTTCGTTCTTGTTGGTATCTGAGTATCGTAAAAAGGGTGCAAACTTTTTCAAAAATTAGATAAATACACGTTCGGATGACCGATGATTTCGACCGTAGTGTCCTATAAGGTTTACAAACAGAACTTCGATTTTAGAAATGAATTTCAATGATTTGAAATCGTTGTTGTGTCATCAATCTTTCCGTGATGAAGTGGCAAACTGTACTGAAAATAAATGAAGCTTGGCAGCTCAACGTTACAGCTGATTTGAGCTGGTTGGGAATATGCACCAACTTATCTGTAAGGTATGATCAAGGGAAAACATGTCAAAAGTATGGAGCCTCATCACCGTCCGATCCACAAGAAAAGTGACCCTTTAAACTACGCCAACTATAGAGGAATAAGTCTCCTTAACAATGCCTATAAGATCTTTTCTGGCGTATCGTCCGATCATCTTAAACTATTCTCAAAGGAACTGGTTGTATCACAAATTTTTGACCGACGCTCATCATCTATTGGTCGCCTTCAATTCGGATATAAAAGAGTGCAGAGGAATAAGCTATACATCACCATGTTTTGTTTTGACATTTCTGACGAGTTTGGCTTATGCAGGATAATTATGGAAATTTCTCACTGCTCCTTCAAGGTCGCTTATGAATTAATCGACACCTTCTAAGCGACGCGTTGCTCTATAACTTTTTTAACATCGACCTAGAAAGAAATGCCCCAAACTCGCCTGCAAACAAAAGAGTAGCATCCCTCTGAAGTCCACACAATTACTTGCGTACGCGGATGACAATTCAATTGGGCTGTTGTGAATATTTAGGCGGAAGCGGCAAAAATAGGTCCGACAATAATTGAGGAAAAAAATAAATCTGTCATCAGACAACGACGCATACCAACGAACATTACCTTTATCAGATCTATCCTCGAGGTAGTTAAGGACTACGTCTACCCTGGTTCTGTAGTTACAAACAGCAACAACATCAGCACAGAAATAAGGAGCAAAATAACTCTAATAATCGCTGTTTATTTGAGATCAAGAAGCAATTGAGTAACAAAGTCCTACTTCGTAAAACCAAACTGATTTTCTACAATCCTTGTCCTGCTCTATATCCCAGAAGCTTTGACTCTGCCGAAAGGGATGAAGAAGCACTTACCCGTTTCAAGAGTAAGAAACTACGTGTGATGTTCGGTCCCATTATTATTGACGGAGACATCGGCCTACTTATACGTTTTCGGATTATACAGTTGGGATCAGTGAGCCATGTTGAGCGAATGGATATCACAACTCTCAAAGAGTCTAGAGGCAGCTTGCGAGAAACTGTGCTAGCTGGGGAGGGTTGTCGATTGAGGTCCAAGTACTTTTGCTGCTTAAGTAGGTTCACTGAAACATTTACTTCATCTTTTTGAATGGACCTGCTTCTCAATTGATTAGTCTTAGTGGACAACAACAAAATATCTGACACAACTCTTCACAGCTGCAAATGATTAAAGCACAGTGAGAGGTATTATATAAGCACAGTGAGTGAGCTCAAATATTGTGGAATATTTCGTAATTATTTCTGGATAAGAGAAACTTCTACAAAAGAGAGACGGTTGGCTGGTGATCTATAATTGCTGTTTCACTAAATAAAGTCAAACACGGATTCCCCAAGGAATCCAAATCGATACTCACCATCTTTTTATCGATTTTAAGGTCGATTTTGACAGTCTATAGAGTCGAGCTATAAAAAGCCATGTCTAACCTTGATATCTCTGCCAAACTCATATGATTGTGCAGAATAAGGATAAGGAATCCTTGCTGCGCCGTAAAGGTAGAACACATTTTCCTCGAGACCTTTGATGACAAAAGTGCGAAACTCGCAAGTCAACACCGGAAGCATAAAATCACAAAAGGCTTTACAACTTATTTCGTACGCTGACGATATTGATACCATTGACAGAAATCAGCAAGCTGTCACCGTTGCGTTCGCATTATTAACGAAGAAGCGGATTTTACTATTTTTCTGACCAGTTTTACAGTTTTCTGACTTTGGGTGAATGACTCTCCATTTCCGAAAACGTCAAATACCTTCGAATTGTTCAGAGAATAAAAACAATTTTAATATCATGGAGCTACAAGGTCTTCAATCATTCGAACAAGCTCCAGAGAAGTCCTTTAGGCTTAGGACTATGAGACGAGATAAATCTTATTTGCTCAATGGCGTTAGATAAGAGGATCTTCCGAGCTAGAACGCTGATGTCCATCCCCTCTACATGTTCCAACAATCTAAGCCAAAGAACTCTGGGTATAGCACTTTGTTAAATCTTCTCTTCAACTTCCTATCGACGTGGACCAAACCGTTGATCACGCCTTTTTGTCATATAAATGGACAACTGCAGCGACTAATTTTGGGTAGAGTTAGATCCCCAATGCCATTTCAAAGAAAAATCGATTTGCAAGAGTTACTCTTCAAATGATCTTATAAGTAATGTCGTTGTTTCTGCTATTATTTGCTGACGCCTACCTCGAAGTCATATCTGTCTACTATGAAGTTTTTCCTGAGTCATCGATACTGTGCGTTAATTTTTGATGACAGCATGTTCTTTGCTTTTGCCTAGTTTTCCGCCAGACTTGTATTTTCTGGTTTTGCCTCAATACTGTCAAATACCATCACTGTCCATAACTATCAGTTCGCTGTTCTCTGCCGGTAATATTTACGAGAATGTCAATGATTGTGACTCTTATATTGGCCTGCAGGTCTTGCACAATACTCTCAAGAAGGAGTATATTTCTTAACACAAAATATTTGGGTAAAATTATTACAAACCCTCACAAAAGAGTGAGCTTTCTCCATTTACCAAATTTAGCAAGGATGCTAAGAATGGACATGGTTTCATATAATTTTTCCAACGTACACTGTCATAGGCTTCGTTCCTTCTTCTTGATAAGGGAAAGTTGATTTTCATTGCCGTTTAACAGTCTGCAGAAATGGTACTTTCATAACCTTAGTATTGCATGGAATATACCATTCAATTTCCTTGTTCTTCTTTTCAGGTTTTCTTTCGTACATTGTTGACCGTGCGTGTCGTTTTTACCTTCCAAATATCTTACCTGCTTTAGCATATCTTTATTAATTTTTTGTATGTAGAGATCACGAGTTGCTCCATTTGCTTTATTCCCCTCAATGCACCAGTCAAAATTTGTCCTTTAACCATAGGTTTCGATTGGGCGGAAATCTGTGATGGCTTCACCACTGGATTCAGGACAAGAACTTGGCAGTGCAGGGCGTCAAACGAAATTAGGAGACATAAAGGCTATAAAAGTTTTTCTGGAAATTGCATCCTTTCGACATCAATGCAATTAGAAACATCTTGACACTATTTCCTCTTCTTAACGGTATCAGGTATATCCGCATTCGTACTCTGAATACTTTGTAGGCCCCTTGAAACTGCCAGGCATCCAGAATACTAGAGGCGCCACCAGTGCACCATTGAAACTGCCAGTAACTTTCCGCCGCTTCAAACCTTTAATAGTGATACTTGTGTAGCTATGAACGCTCATTAGTTTACTCCCAAGGCCACTTTGGGACATAGATTATAATATCGTGATTCTCTCCTAAGCTGTACAACTCGTTTTTGTTTCCTGATCATAATAACAACATTTAAAACCAACGTACATTGGTACCTCTCTTCCTATCCTCTCTAACTCTTCTTCGCCCACGCTGTGTGCAAACATATGACTAATTTGCCCTTCGAGGTTCTCACACTTGCTGCACAATTGTGTGCTTGTAAAGTACCCGTTACATTATTTCTCCGAAACAAGAAACCAAACCCAAACTGCTGAATCAATAATTTGTCGCATTGATTTACTCGTAAACATTTGAAAATTAAATTGTAAGTTTAGTTCGAATTGGCACAATAAAGTGGCAATAGTCCCAAATAAAAATAAAAGTTTTTTTTTTTCCACTTCACAGCGGATAAAAGTCAACTTCTATATTTTATCGTCTTGTAGGTTTTATTTATCGAATCTGTACTAGCTCAGCGCTAAAAGTACCAACGACAATTTAAACACTATGCTTAGGACTTTAAGGATATGTCTTCTCGAGTAGTACATAATAATAGTCCTTGGTGCCACCGTTTTTCTGCTCTACGAGGCAGATACTGTCACCGCAGTATATGTCACAATTTTTCATAATTCTTACATCAGCTCCTTTCCATTTCAATTCTTTTTTAGGGGTTAAATCTGCTTTGTTCAGTTAAACGTGGTCTGCTATGCTATGCAGCATCGAAAATCGTTTGCTCTATTCGTATAAGAAAAGACGTCGACAGTGGTATCATTCGAATCTGAGGCCTTCAATTGCGCACATACTTTCCAGTAATTGATGCTATGGAAACAGCTGGGATTATTTCAGCGGAAATTGGCGGCTTTTCACTTCTATATATCTGACTTGGTAAATTTTTAGATTTTCTGTTAAGATGCAATTATTTTAGGAGAGTCCCTGCCATTTAGATACAATATTGTTGACTTTAACGTTGATTTTTGCTGAAGAGTTAATGCACTGGCCGTCTGATATGAATATTTTAAGTTGCCGATTTGTGGCTCCAATAAATGCACTCGAAGGCCTACTTGATCTTGAGGTTACGTTGCATTATGTTTACGAGTACTATATATGCTTAAAACATACGTGGATGCATAGTATACTTAAAAGAATAAGGTTGCGGCCTTAACTTGTCTTCCGCTATCAATTTCCGACATAAAACCAATTGTTATTCAAGTTGCAATTCACCGACGGGCACATGATGTTTTCATTTCTTCCACAAATGTATCTGATGGAACCAAATGTCAAATATAAATAAAAATACAAACATACACAATATGTACTCGTGTTATACAGTGTCAATATCAGAATCTGCATGAGTTTGTAAAAGGTTGACAGAAAGTAATTAGTAGAACAGGAATAATATTATATACGATATTTGAATGAGTATCTATGAAGAGACTTCGGACATCTAGCCGTAAATATGTGGATTTTTATAATTTCAAGTGATTAATTTTCAAGATGTGCTAATTCCAGGAACCCGTTTAATAGTCTTATCTGGTAAACAAGATGGTTGAACACCTTTATCAGTATTTCGTGTGCTTTAGTTCTTAATTAACAATTCATGGAAGCGCACGCTAAAATGTCGCTTCAAATATTAAAAAATAGCCTTGTAGTCGCCGTGTGCTTAGTTTTATTTGCTGTAATTATCATATGTAGTGACATAAAAAATGAAAAAGAATATTGGCGTTTCAACAGTACACTTAGCAATACATCTTCAATTCCTCAGAATGCTACTCACAATGCAACACTCTGGACCCCTTATTTAAGTTCATTTACACTCAAAGTGGTTACCGGATAATATTAGTCAATAGCTTCAATTAAATGTAAACATTGTATAAACTATTTGAAGAAATACAAAACAAGGTAAACTTTACCACTAGTGTGACTTTCTGTCTTTCTCTGTGACATCTTGTTTTTTTTCATTTCTTGTCTGATTTTTTTAATTGTCATCATTCAGTATCGGGAAAACATCTCAGCTCAACATAGAATTTGCTAGATTAAGGTGACATTCTATTTAGTAATGTTAAGTGAATCAAAGTTTCTATACACTGAAACTTAATTTACTCGATAATCATATAAGTTGTCATCAATCAAACCGGAATCCCATCGTTATGGAGCGAGAATCGTGCACACAATTCCAGGTCCAACACGTGATTGTAGAAGAATTACACATCTATTCCTCTGTTCATTAATAATGAAATTATAAAAGAGACAGTTCAATAGACGAATGCTGAGATCAAATCTAAAAGAACAAACGATTCTGATATAAATTAAAAACCTACGGACACTGCTGCTAAGAACGACAACCACCTCAAGACTACAGAATTGTTTAATACAATATACTTCGGTTCAAGATATGTTGCTGTTATGGGCGAAACACGTTTTTTTAACATTGTTGCATTTTGATCGAATATTAAGTATTGCTAACAAGTTAGCGCCAATTCGTAAATTGTAGGATTTGTTTATTGAAAAGTGCCGTACAAACTGTAACCCTTATACGACAATCAACGAGCAACTTTTGTCACACCCGAAGAATCTTCGCGGAACTTGACACTTGACACAACTTGCAAATGGGCCCACTCAAATACCATACGTTGATAGTCATATCGCCAACACTCTGGACTTGTTTTTATCATAATTTCTCACCCTATGTAGTACGCTGTTATTGTGCTCTCTCATCAAGGCTCGTCGGGCCATAATATAATGAACACACAGTATGAACACGGATTTAACACCTTCTTCAGGAGTTTTGACTGGTCGTAATGGTTCCACTGACACCATTCTCTTTAGAATGAGATCTTTTATCCCTCATCGGTTAAAGAGTATCAAATCAAAGAAAATACATGGTATGACTCGAGTGGTAAAGATTTCGATAAAGTTAGGGAAATATTTTTTCGGTCCTACAAACCCAAACCGACAAAAAAAAAAAAAAACGAAAAAGGTATTAAAGATCTAGGGATGACTGCAACGTCTTTCTTAAGTGTGTAAAATTTCGATAGGTCCCAAAGCTGAGGCAAAAAACTATATAATACAAACTATACGATACAATGTCCCAAGGGTAGTGATAAATGCCTTTCTAAAGATGCCTCATCCTACATCTCAAAGCTCATTTATAATTAAAAGTGTGCTGTGTGCTTTGTATCCGCCTACATGAAGTTGAATTTTCCATGGGACGAATCCACTTTCGCACTCGTGCAGTAGCAAGCTGTTTTCAGACCAGATATCAGATCAGTTCTTCACAAATCCGCTGTTTCAGATGGTAAACTCTACTCAAGCAACTCTACTACGCAAGCTTTTCCATTGATCCTACTCTTTAGACTCTATCCGAGAAGATGGAAAATAGCATTTGTCCAGCTCGTTTCCAAAGAAGGGCGAACCTCTTTCTTCCCACAGTCCCATCTCACTTACGGTCCTTATTTCCAAAGTCATGGAAAAGCTGACAAAGTGTCAGCTCATTTATTACCTCGAAACATGAAAAACTCTCAATGACCGGCAGTACAGTTTTCGCAGCAACAGGTCCACTGGTGATCTGATTGCATGTCTTTCCGAAAAGTGGAACCAAGGCGTACAACAATCTGATGAAATAGTAGTAGAAATAGATAGTTTCACTTGATATTTCAAAGGTATTTGACAGAGTTTGGCATCAGGATCTTTTGTCGAAAATGCTTGCATTTTGGATCGATGAATTTCCTCTTCAGTGGAGTCTGCTTTCGTGAATGCAAAATTTATCCATAAATAGCACTTGCATCGTTGAAATTGGAAAACTCTCCATTCTCGGCATGTGTGTCAATGACAACTTACACTGGAATGCTGCCAAATGTCCCTGTTTGCTTAAGCAATGTAAGAAATAGTTCAACTCATCTGACCTGATTAAATTATATAAGTCGTTTATCCGCCCAAATTGGAGTACAATGCCCACACTTGGTAAAATGCCCCTAAGATCTGTTTGCTAGATAGGATCCAAAATCATGCGATAAAACTCATAGCTGATGTCAATATTGTACAGTCATTTGATACCCTCGAACACCGGCGTTACGTTTTCTGTCTTAAATTGATGTATTGCTATTATCATCACCAGTGCTCTACCGTCCACCCTCTTCAAACTTTTAACCGTAACGTCGGTCTCTCTATAAATGCTCATCATCACTCTCAAGCTCACCTTCACCCGTTCTCTAAAATTTCGTGATTCTTTCCTAAGCTTTACAAATCGCTTATAGAATGGCCTGGCGAGCACTTTATTTCCTATTCATTACAACTTGCAAATATTCAAAACCAACGCACATAGGTATCCCTCTCTTTTCCCTCCAAAAACTTCCCATCTTCCGCGCTATGAGCAAACATCTTAAGGTATATAAAATCCCTTGTGCCCATGCCTATTATACAAAAAATGTTTGGGTGACCGAAGTGCTCAGGGTATGCCACCGCACTTGCTGATTAATTTATTGGGAAAAATTACCCTCAGCTTCCACACTGAAACTGTAATTATGTGTGGAGACGGGTCTTGCTAAAACTGTGTTCTGTTGTTAGACCCATTGAAATAGACGTCAGCAGTAACTGCTTCTCACTGGTTAAACGAATAAGAGCCAATAATCCATCCGACAGAAATTGCACACAACAATGTCGTTTTTGGACAATACAAACGGACACAAGTGTCTCTGTCAGTTCTGTTTACTAACACAGCAATATGAAAATGTGCTTCGTTAGTATACAACTTCGTGCTGTTCGAAAACGTTCCAGCATCGTTCTCGCTAAGGATTTTTGTAAGGAATTTTCGTTGAGAAATTGGTCAATCTTCGATTGATGAGGAGTGCGCATAGTTTCGCCTCGTACTTGAGCCACATGTTCTGGCGTCGCTTCTAACGTTGAAAGTCCCGAAGGATTTTGGTTAACCCTTGTCTATTCTTTTCAAAACTTTTGAACTCATGACCAGATAAGTTGCGTGCTCGGCCAATCATTTTGAAGTGGATACAACAACATTGGTTCGGGTAACACACACGAACCAATGATTCACCGCACTTAAAATACTTTTCAACCACGAACACGCAGTGTGCTCCAAACCAGTGACTCATTGCGATTGACAATTTCGCACAATATACTTTTTATTTACAGCCTGACTGACTTGAACTGCAATCAACTTCAGACTGCTATAATTTTCAAACCGTTCATGACAGTGAACTTAAATTTGGACAAATTTTATTATTTATAAACGATTTGCTTCTCAGTTGTGTTGAAAAATTTTTATCCGCGATGGAATTTGAACGTGATGGTGTGATTGCTTTATATTTGGCTGGAAATCCACAAGTAGATATCGTTAGAGCCCTCCAGCACCTCAACGTGAAGAAATCATTTGTGTCTCGAACCATAGCTCGTTACCGTGATACTGGCAGCGTTGCAAAACGCCATGGAGGTGGTGATAAAAAAAAACAGCAACATCGACAGAAATGGTTCGGAAAGTGAAGGCTCGAATTGAGCGAAATCCGCGTCGAAGTGGAAGGAAGCTTAACCTATCGTTGGAACGGATGCAACACATACTGAAAAATGAGCTTGGACTCAAGCCATTGAAGTTCCAAAAAGTACACTATCTTACACCGCAATAGAAAAAAGTTGGAGTCGAAAGAGCGAAGGAGTTGCCACGCTTGCACGAAAGTGGTGGTGGTGAGTTGCCGAATGACCGAGTTTACTTGCCAGAGAGGTCCTTCGAAAATTTACACCTTCAGGCGGCCACCAGAAAGCAGGCAAGCACCGATGGTAATTGGTTTGGGCCGCCATAACCGCCGATGGTCGCTCTCCGCTCGTATTTTTGGACCGTGGCGTCAAAATTAATGCGATCGTATACCGCGAAACTGTCTTAGAGGCAGTATTGAAGCCTTGGGCAAACAATCATTTCGGTCGGAGACTTTGGACATTTCAACAAGACTCGGCACCGTCTTACAAAACGCGCGTCAACCAAGATTGGTTAAAAAACAATATTCCACACTTCATTTCTTCGACACAATGGATTGCAAATTCTCCGGATGCAAATCCGTTGGATTTCTCTGTCTGGGGTATTTTGAAGGCGAAGGTTGGCACTAAAAAATACCAAAGTTTGGACCACCTCAAACAAGCACTTCGCGGGGAATAGGCCAAAATACCGCAGAGCCACTTGCGTGCAGCGTGCGATGCTTTCTTAGGCCGTCTTAAGGCCATTTTTCGCTCCAAAGGTGGACATATTGAAAACTACTAATAGAATTTAAAAATTGATGTATTTTCCAACATTTTTTGCTTTAGTACAATAAAATTTATCAAAAAATAAAAAAATTATAGCATTTTGAAAAGTTGCAGTTCGAGTCAGGCAGGGTGTACATGATAATTTCTCAAAATATACCCAAGCACCAAGTCCCAAACTGCTGAAATAAACTAAATATTAATATTCAAAACAGATATTTTGTCATTGTATGTTTAACTAGGATCGTCTATACGATTTAAATTAAAAAAACACACAAAAATTAGAGGTCAGCCACTTTGATGGGCTGTAACTGGAAATAAAATAAGAATAGACCCCCTCTACCACCATACAATTTTTTTTTTTCCTTCAATTAAACATATCCATGGTACTATTGGCATGGAAACACCACAGCCAAGAACTCGTTCTCGATTTGTGGGTACTGCATGAGGCTACATTCCAACCCATTCTGAGATGCACCCGTTGGAATCGAAATTCTCTCCCTGCCATCAAACGGGCGCAATGCTGGTGCAAATAATTCAGTATTTTATTCTTTCTAAACATAACATATTGTGTGATGATCCAACCAGTGAAACAAAACTTCTTTAGAGAGTAAATCACTGAGGGGCTTAGAAATTTCTGGTAATTTCGGTATGTAATCCCTAACATAGTTAAAAGTCCTTGCAAATCCTTTTTCGTTTTCGGAACTCCTATTTTCTCAATTGCCTCCATTCTTGTTTTATTACACTCCATCCCCTCTTTCGTAATTATGTGACCCAGAAATAAAACTTTACTCTGGCTGTACTGAAGTTTGTTTTAATTAAATTTGATGCTTTTCTCTATTACTCTTTTGATAACTTTTTTCTATAATGTCATCATGCTCCCTTTTATTTTCTGCAACTATCAATAAATTGTGAATATCATTTTGTCTCCAAAATTATTTTTATTTATTTTCTGAAATACTTCAGCCGCTATTTTTAAATCAAATAGTTGTAGTATAAATTACAGATTCCCATATTGTAGTGCATTCTCTATGCATAACCAGTCAGTCGTAATTCCACCACTAATAAAATAACAATTAACCTAATCACAACATATTCACGACTCGTCTCTTTTATTTATGTAAAACATGGCGCAGTCGGTAAGATACGAACCTACGCTTCCATTCACTACGAATATCTTTTCATTACACTAATACCGACTTCGCCATTAAAACGGGTTGACGGCGTGAGTTCAGATGAAAAAAGTAGGTTTACCCAAATAAACAAGGATATTTTCGAGGGCTTTAGATATTTTCCGGTTAAAGGTCAATTAAAACTCCACGCCACAGTGTCTCTGGTGAACAGGCCACCCAGACGCATACATTTAGGCATTTAGCAACGGGTGAAAGATACATTGGGTAGAATGGAAAAAAGGGTATAATCTCTAAGTATGATGGACCAACTGAATGCTCTCGTAATTTAGTAGTTGTCGACATAAAAGAGGGGTCGTAACAAATCTACTTGAATCCTATGTAGGATTTAAATAGAAATCTTTTGGCAGAACACTTTTTAATAGCAACAGTAGAAACTTTTCGAGATGCGATGTGGAATTTTACGATTTTTACAGTCCTTAATTTAAAAGAGGGTTTTTTACAAGTACAGCTTGATGAAGAATCGAAGAAGTTTATAGTTTTGAATACACACTGTAGTATATATGTTTTTAATGTCTTACCCTTTGGGATTAAGGTAGCAGCCGAAAAGTTTCAGAAACTTAATTTTAAATATTTTGGGCAGCTTCGTGGTACACTCGCTTAAATCAACAACCCCATTGTTGGCAGCAACACAAGAGAAGAGCACGATGAGAATATCCGAAATGCAATTGAGAGGGCTAGCAGCCTAAGCATAAAATTTAACCGCAATAATATTCAATACAGGGTTAAAAGTGTGAAATATCTTCTTCTATCTATCTTCTTCTTACCTTAAATAATTAGACTAAAGAAGTCTTAAGAATGTGAAGACAATTATGAGGGGAGACTTACTTCAGCTCGAGAACATTAGGCCAGAACTTGCGCATCAGATTTTTTTACCCAACGTGAGTATCGGTTAAGTACACAGCGTGCTCGAAGGCGGCCTGTCTATCCGCTAACTATCACCGCCTTGCATTGACGCGTAAATCCGAAACTTTCACCAGAGAATCGCGCTTAATTTCCCTGAGAGCTCACACAACGGCTGAAAGGGAAAGTGTAAATGAAACACGCCAGGCAGAAACCCCAGAACAACATCAAACACGTTTTGAGACTGATCGAAATCGACACTCTCTTAATAGAATGCCGGAAGTTTGTGATGAATCTCAAGAAAATGACACGGCAAGCAATGTTCTTCTTTGAGTCAACAAGGAAAAACGTGGTTTTATGTATTCGCCTAGGATTGACTATGCTGAGTTTGCTTCCATAGGCGGTATGATCGTGAGTTGCAATTATTGCTGCGCTCTCAAATGGAAAAAAGAACCAAATAGAATCTGTTGGTAACCATGCACAATCAAAGCACTTTTAAGACAGTATCCGTTCATATAACAGCGCATTTCAAATGACATCTTTTGGTGCTAAGTAAATGAAAGAAGGACAGTTTATGCCGACCTTTAAGGTGCAAGGCTAAATTTATCATCTCTTTGCTACCACAAGATGAGCCAAAACTTCTTCAAATTTATTTCGTTTCAGATTATAATGAACAGGCCAATATCAGAAATCTTAACTTTCCTCAACTAAATAGTGACCATATATCTCTACTCCAAAACATGCTGCATGAGCTGAATCCGTACGTGCATAGTTTCAAAGCTGCATTGGAGTCTATTCCACAGGGACAAATCAATGATTACAAAATAATCATCAACGCTGATAGGCGTCCTGTTGGTGAACACTGCGGCCGGTACAACACCCCCGTCACAGATGAAGTTGCAGTGCTTTTTTAGTTGATCAAGAATGCGATAAGCGTGACATCGTGTTGCGCACTCACAACGATAACCTGCAAAGCATTTCCGAAACACACCGAGCTTACGACGCCCTACAATATACTTTGATATATTGCCACGTCGAAGATGGTTATAATTTCGAAATCTGCCAAGTTAATCCAACTACTCGGGTTACACATTTTAATAAAAAAATATCAGCCGTACAATTTTATTCATACCTGCTGCAGATAAGGAGCGATCGTTTTATGTACAATATTTGCAACGATTTCGGAGATTGTTCAGCCAATTTATTGTGGACATGTATGCCAAAATAGAGACGGAGTGTACGCGCCGAAGATTACGTGCATCTGCAGTACGCCATGCAACAAGATAATAACGTGGAAAACTTGGGACGATTAGAAATCCTGCCATCAAGTTTTACCGGTGGTCCACGTTATATGCATGAACGTACGCAAGATGCTTTTTGTTACGTGCGAAAATACGGCCAACCTGACCTTTTCATAACTTTTACAACTAATCCAAAGTGGATTGAAATTTCCCAAGATCTTCTCCCAGGACAGGCGTCTTATGATAGGCATGATATCATAGCCAGAGTATTTCACTTAAAACTAAAGCTGATGATCGACCTGGTTACAAAAGCTCTTTGTTTTATGTACAGCGTTGAGTGGCAAAAGCGTGGCTTGCCATATGTTCACATTCTCCTGTGGCTGCAAAAAAAATTTGTCCTGATGCTGTTGATACGGTCATAAATGCTGAATTTCCTGACCGGAACAAGATTCAAGTATTGCACGAGATTATAAAGACACACATGGTTCATGGGCCATGTGGCGCTTTAAATAGAAACTCTCCTTGCATGCAAGAGGATCACTGTTCTAAAAGATACCCTAAAGCACTAATAGAGCACACGGTGTCAGGGGAAAAAGGGTATCCATTGTATCGTCGAAAATCACAGCAGCAAGGCGGTTTCACAGCTACAGTCGGGTTACATGTTCAAGAAATTTTTTTGGACAATAGATGGGTTGTACCCTATTCACCCGTGTTATCAGGATCATTTCAAGCCCACAAAAATGTCGAAATGTGTAACAGCGTCAAGTCCATCAGATATATGTAAATACGTCAATAAGGGCAGTGACCGGGCCACGTTTGCGTTGAGAAATAATGAGTACGACGAAGTCACGAGGTTCCAATTTGGACGATATATAAGTTCTTCTGAGGCGGTTTGGCGTATTTTGAGCTTCCCCATTCACGAGAGATATCCGCCAGTGATGCATCTGGATGTTCACCTTGAAGGCGGGCAACGGGTGTATTTCAACCCTGAAAATATGAATGAGCGCTTAGAAAACCAGAGATAAACAACTTTGTTGCCATTTTTTCGTGTTTGTGAAACAGATGATTTCACAAAAACACTGTTATACTACGAAGTTCCATCATATTACACTTACAACAAGCAGCAAGGTGTTTACAACCGTAGAAAACGTGGAAAAGCTGTAACTGGCAAGCCCGGAATTTACAAGGACCACGCCATTGGACGGGTCTACGCGGTGCATCCAAATAATTCCGAATGCTATTATTTACGCCTACTTCTATGTACAGTGCGAATACCTTCTTCTTTTGACGAACTGCGAAAGGTTGACTGCATTAAATATCTTACTTACCAGGCTGCTTGCCGAGTGCGTCGCTTGCTAGATGGTGATAAGCATTGCGATGATGCTTTGTCCGAAGCATGCGTAAGCGATAGACTTTCCGATGCTGCACGGTTATGGCGAAAATATCAAGAAAAATTAGCTGAAAATTTTTCTAATGCACATCGCAACAATCAAACTAACCGCGAACTCAACGACAAGTTGCGTGAGAATAATCTGAATCGATGTTTGCTGGCTATTCAAGACATAGTTACATCTATAGGGGGTAATGCTCTCTCTCAATACGGTATGCCCGCACCAACTTTAGATTGTGAACATTAATAGGGAATACGCAGTGGAAACAAACTATAATCGAGCATAACTGGCCGAAAGGTTGCAAAACGGTATCTTGAGTCTGACGGCGGAACAGCGTCTGGTATTCGATCGCGTGTGTCACAGCGTAGATGCTGCTTTGGGTGAAATCGTGTTTTTAGATGCACGAGGTGGGACGGGAAAAATATTTCTCACCAAAGTTATCTTGGCCCAAGTACGCAATCAAAGCAAAATTGCTTTAGCTGTCGCCTCATCGGGCATAGCAGCTATATTGTTGCCCGGAGGCAAAACGGCACATACAATGTTTAAAATTCCGATAGACATAAACTATACGGAAAGTCCAGTATGTAACGTTTCCAGAAACAGCGACAAAGTAAGGGTTCTACGCGATTGTTGCCAGTAATACCGCGAGGAAAGAGGGCTGATGAAATTAGAGCCTGCCTAAAGAGATCAAGTTTGTGGCGCAAAGTTATTCTGATGCATTTAACAATCAATATGAGGGGGCGAACAGGAGGCAGACCAAATGCACAGGAGTTTTCAAATTTCCTACTACAAATTGTTGAAGGCACGTATCCGCAAGAAGAAGCAAAAGTTATTTTGCCTACTAATTTATGTTCTACAGTTTCATCATTGCAAGAGCTTATTTCTTCTGTATACGGTGACCTAACGCAAGTAATAAATCATCACAACTCTTGGCTATGTGAAAGAGCTATTTTGACCCCTCGCAATGACCAAGCGGAAGCAATAAATGCAAAAATATTGACGTCTGTTTATGGGGAAAGTGCAAAATATATCTCCATCAACAGAGTAATGGAACAAGAAGATGCTACAAACTAATCGGTAGAATTTTTGAATTCTCTAAGTGCACTTGGCCATCCGTTACACGAACTTAATTTACAGTCGGCGTCCCCATAATTTTCCTTCGAAATTTAAGCCCACCAAAGTTATGTTACGGCACACGACTAAAAGTCACTAAACGTTATAGAAGCCGATAAGGATACGGCGCAGGTGATAACGGCTTTATACCCCGAATCCCTCTCATTACAAATAATTTCCCATTCTGTTTTAAGCGTGTACAGTTTCCAGTTAGCTTATGCTTTGCTATGACTATTAACAAAATGCAGGGTCAAACGCAGCACGTTACGGGCGTGGATCTCAGTGTCAGCTGCTTTTCGCATGACCAGCTCTATGTGGCTTTATCCCGTGTTAGCAGCTCCAGCAATCTTTATCTGTACTTCCCTGGTCTTTCTACTGCCAACATTTTGTAAAGAGAAGCTTTGTGTTAATCTTAACTATTTAAATAAGATAAGACTTTGAATTTTACTATCTTTGTTTTTGCTTTATATTGCTTTCAGTAACGTCCAAGGGTAAGAAATGGCGTCGGTGCTTATATCAGTGGTCTGCGCGTACGAGGACAGATATTATATTGTAACATTTTCAGTAAATCCTATCAATGTGGCTAGTTATGGACTATGAAGAGGTCTTAGTGCGATGAAAATTCTTTTTGTCTTAAAAGTGGCAGGCGGGTGAAGCAAGGCAAGCACGAGTCAGCTGGTTTAAAATATATCTTTTCAGCAACAGGCATAATTCGGGTAGGTGTAAAGGTGTAAAGTTGTAAAAAATCCGTTACTATATATCAAAAGGATTTGCAAAAAGATTGTAGGAAACATTAATTATCTGCGATCTGCCAATATGACGGCACCCTTAATAGAACTTCAAAAAAAAAAAAAAAATAGCTTATTTGTTTGGAGTGAATATCATTAATTTTTTTTTTATTAAATATCAAGCATGCGATTAAAAACGCTACTACACTATGTACATTTGACCCTTCTTTGCCTTCATCTATTCAGTCGGATGCATCCAAAGATGGATTGGGTTGTTGCCTTTTGCAATAAGGAAAACCAATTTGTTATGCGACTAAGAGCCTAACCAGCGCAGAAACTCATTACGTACAAATAGAGAAGGAGCTCTTGCCAATAGTATTTGCATGTTAAAATTTCCACTGCTAACATATATCCACAAGTCTTTAATTTCAATTTCAAACAAGTCGAGTGAAAATCATTTATCAGCCAGACCGCCAAGGGTGAAAACCAAGCTTATATTGTATGATTTAGATATGAAGTACATTCCATGGAAAGACCTATATATATGAGGTGTGTTCAAAAAGTATTTTGAAATTTGTATTTTTATAAAAATAATATTTATTTATTTATCAATATTAATCTTGCCCTCTTCAAAGTATCCACCCTCAGATATAATACACTTGTGTCAACGCTTTTTCTAAGCACTTTTTGGTAAAGCCTTGATCTTCTCCAATGATGCCGTTTTTATTTCCTCAAACGTTGCAAATCTCTGTCCTTTAATAGGTCTCTTCAGTTTTGGGAACAGGAAAAATTGCATTTGGCCAAATTCGGTGAACATGGTGGCTGATGCATGATAATCGTATCGTTTTTGGTCTAATAATCTCTAACAAACAAAGATGAATGAGCAGGTATATTATCGTTATGCAAAAGCCATGAAATGTTTTTCCATCATTCCGGATGTTTTCTTCGTATTGTCTCTCGCAAACGCCGCATAACTTCAAGGTAATACTCCTTATTGACCTAACGACCTTAAAGTAAGAACTCCTGATGCACTTCGCAACGATAATCTAAAAAAACAGTGATCAAAACGTTGACAATTGATCGAATTTGGCGTACCTTTTTTCGGTTTTGGCATTGGGACAATTGGGCTTTGGTTTCGACGATACCCATGTTATACCCTTTTCAGCAAGTCAGAATCATCATTGATGTCATTCAAGAGCTCCTGAGCGACGCTCATGCGACGTTTCTTCTAATCAAAATTAAGAAGTTTCCAAGCAAACATCGCTGCCACACGTCTCATGCTCAAAACATCCGAAAAAATTGCATAACACTAGCTGACCGATATGCTAATATCCTCAGCGACTTCTTTTATGGTAATTCGACGATTTTTCAAAACAATTTTCAATATTTCAAGTATTTTTGAGCACTTTATTCCATTTTTAATACAAAATTTGATGCAAATTCTTTGCTTCATATTTTATAAAATCGCTGATCACACTAAAACATCTAACATTTCTATCTGTCAAAAACAAACTAAGTATGCTGTGTACTTGAAGCTGTGAACATATGTTCAGGACATGTGTCCCAATAAAGCAAAAAAAAAAAAAATCGTATAAAAATCCATCTTGAAAGAAAAATGGCATATGTATGCAGGGTAGAAACTTCGCCATCAACATCAAAAGCTGGTATGCATCAGAAAAAGCTAATGCTACGTTGTTGGCAGGATCACAAGGATTTGGTGAACAATAAGCTGCTTAAACAACATGGAACAATAAATACAGATTGTACTCAGCTTGATATTTTGAACAAAGAAATTCAGTGCAGACATCCATCTGTAGTTATAAGAAAGAATGCAGTCTTTCATCGCTACAGTCTAATGGCACATGCGCAAGGAAAACGATTCAAAAATTTGCTGAATTGGGCTGGAAATCTATTAGATCCTACTCCAATCTCTATAAAACTTTCTTGATCTAAATGAGCATATATAGGGTTTTCCAATAGGGACTTGACAACTTCGAATTTAATTTGTGAACGCACTCTTTCACTTATCATCAAACTGTCACTGTCAATTTATTCATTTTCATCGTGGTAAATATCTACAGATATTCGGAGTCGGTGACTGCAACTTTAAGAGCGTTAACTCCAATTTTTGGTCTTAATTCTCGCCCTAGTAGACAGGCAATAATAAGTTAAGTGCAAAAATTTGAGTCTACATATTCGTTGTGTGATGTTGCCGTGTAAGTGAGACAACGGGTTGGTCGAAGTGTCGAAAATATCGTTGGACGTCCGTAGCAAACGATTAAAATCAGTCAATTCCAGGGCTTTCTCAAAAATTGGGCATCGCTCAGACCACATTATGGGGTATTTTGCGTAAGGATATTGGTTTCCACCCATAAAAGATCAAGCTGACTTAAGAATTGAAGCCGGTGGACAATTTGAAGCGAGGTACGTTCTCCGATTGGGTTCTGGAGAAGATGCGCCAAGATGATAAATTTCATCCAAAATCATCTTCAGTGACGAAGCTCATTTTTGGCTCAATGGATTCGTCAATAAGCGAAATATGCGTTACTGGTCGGGTGAAAACCCAGATGTGCTTCATGAATCACCACTTCATCCACAAAAAATAACTGTTTGGTGCGGTTTGCATGCCGGCGGCGTTATTGAGAAATATTTTTTCGTCGACGATAACGATCGTCACGTTACTGTGAATGGTCAGCGTTATTGCGCCATGATCACCGATTATTTTTGACCCGAATTAGAAGATATGAAGTTGGACGACATGTGGTTTCAACAAGATGGTACGAAAAGCCACACAGCACACGCTACAATCGATTTATTGAAGAGTAAGTATGGTGAGCGTGTTATCCCAAGACGTGGGCCAGTCGATTGGCCACCTCGTTCGTGCGATTTAACGCCGCTTGACTATTTTCTGTGGGGATACGTTAAGTGATTGGTTTATGCCAACACGCCAACGACGTTGTAAGAGCTTAGAGCCAACATTGAACGCGAAATAGGGGCCGTTTCGGCCGAAATGTGTGACCGAGTCGTTGAAAATTGGGTCCAACGAATTGACCGCCGCAAACTTGCCCGCAGTGACGCAGTGGCGATATGAACGAAGTCGAGTTCCATTCATAAATGTTTTGATTGTACTTCAAGCCAATAATAAAGTTTTTGAAATATCTTAAATGGTTTGCCTTTTATTTAAAAAAAAAATATTGTCAAGTCGTTATTAGAAAACCCTATACATATATTAGGGGCCTCCAAATATCACACATATCTTAAACTAATGTCCTTAAAAAAGGGAAAAAAAGATAAAAGTTTCTTTTCTATGTTTTAAATCAATTTATAGTAACACTGTTTTTTTTTTCTTTCTATACAAGTGGGTTATGAAAGATATTACGCACCAAATAGACGAATGTCAATCAAAACTCTTGCGAATATGTTATTAAAAATTCAAATTTTGAAACTCTCAGCCGTAAAATACTGCAGCCTTTAGTGGTAAAACGTGTGGTAAGATACGAGTTCAAACAACCCAGGGTTGATTCCAATGTCTTCCTTAAGCATATGAAATTCCAATATGATCAAAAACTGAGGCAAAAAATACTACAATGACCCAAATATTGTAACAATTTTTGGTCGTTCGTCAAAATAATTAGAAAATATGGTTCATCCTTTGTCCTAACGCTCATTTACAATGACAATACAGCGGTCAGCTTTTTCGCCAATCTGCTTGATGCACACTTTGTGGCCAGCTCAACCCTTCTAGATTGGGGGGGGGAGGGGTTGGCATTTCCTGCATTCCCAGCGAATTCTGGCGTGACATTTTACACATCGTAAGGGCTTTTCCAGCTTTTGAGGATAGTGTCTTGGGGCCGAGCCTTATTTTGCGTTTTTTGTCATAGGTAGTTCCTCGCATTAGCGCGTCGAAACATTAGCTGATCTAAGCTAGCTTTTTTTCGTGAACTGCAATCCTGTAAAGTGAATTAGATTGATCAAACTCATCCACTCCGCACATATTTTTTTTGTAGGTTTGGAAAAGTTTTGGTGTGTTGCCATCAGTATTTTCACGTTGTACAGGAGACCATCGTTTTAAAATTCCCAACAGTTCAACAATGTCATAATTTGCAGCCATTTGAGATTCACAAAGAGGGTATAATTTGTAAACAAAGTTGTCGAAAAATATTTGGTGCATTTTTGGATCAGTATTCAAATTCTGAAATAATGTTTTGACAACTCTTGATCCTAAGGGATCAGTAGAAACTTCAAGAGTTTTCCACAATAAAAATCAAAAGTATAGCAGTACGCCGTGGAACTAGCTGCTATCAAGTTTTTATAGCCAAACTTAACTAGTTTTCTTCGGATGGTGTCCAAAATATTTTACCATCGATCCATCAATTGAAATATGGTCTTGCATCACATTCCACTGAAGAAATTTATTCATAAGAATATCAGCTAATGGCCGAACTTTGAAAATTTTGTCCCTGGAAGTACTCGCTTCATAGTTATTCACGAAATTAATATTCTTTTTTATATCCCGAAATCTTTGCCTTGATATGCACCTTGATATCATTTCAACACCAACGTGTTCATCATAAAACCAATACAAAACTTCCCTGGTCAACTCGTGATACCCTGAGAATATCAATATGCCTATAAACGAGTCTAGTTGAAATGTGTGTCTGTTGTTTTGATTAGCATATAAAATTGTGTTTCTTACAAATGGTAATCGGAAGGAGACAAGTTTGGTGAATATGGCGGGTGGGATAGCAGCTTCCAGTCAAGTACTTTTGTTGTATCCTGAACCAGTTTTACTTCGTGTGCAGGTGCATTGCAATGGAGTGAAATTACCTTACCGTGTCTTCTGGCGCATTCTGGTCGTTTTCTGATTAATGTATGGTTCAAAATGATCATTTGTTGTCAGAAGCGATCTGTATGAACGGTTTCACCGGGTTTTAGGAGCTCGTGGTATACCACACCTTTCTGACCCCACCAGACACACAGCATTGTCTTCTTGCCGAATCGATCTGGTTTTGCAGTCGAAATTGATGGTTGTCCTGGATTAACCCATTCCGAAAATAAATCCATTTTTCATCGCCAGTAGCTATTCGATGCGAAACTGATTTTTTATCGTGTCTTTGAAGCAAAACTTCACAAGTGGTTTTCGGTTTTTCCATCTGTCTTTCACTCAATTCATAGGGCACCCATTTTCCAGACAGAAATTGTTTATTGTGCAACATTTTACATTTCTGCCATTGGTTTTTGACTCAAAGTGTCATGTTCATCCAATATTGTTCGAAATTCGGCTTCTTCAAACTATTGTGGTGGTCTTCCACGTTCTTCATTTCTCACATCATAATCGTTATCTCTGAACCGTTGAAACCATCTTTTGCATGTTGCTTCTGATAGATCATGATCACCATATGCCTTGACAAGCGTTCGATGCGACTCTGCAGCACTTTTCTTCAAACGAGAAAAGAAATTAATGCTTTCTGCAAGTCATCATTTTCTGATACAAAATTCGACATTTTTAACACGATGAAAAAATATGATGTTGTTTGCTTAATGACTTAATGTATGCTAAATATGTTTATATGTTTGCCTGGTGTCATAGCAACCAAAAAAAAAAAAAAAAAAAAATGAAGGCCCGCTCACAACAAATGTTTCCTATCGAGACGTTTGTATCTTAACGCTCACTTCATATCGGTACACCTGATATACCGCTCAAAACTCAAAACATCTCCCTACCTGCTACGCAGAAGTGATACTAATATCACTTGAACACGTGCTTCAGTTTGTTTTATTGTTATTTCTACCGCCAGTGCTCCTTTAAATTTTCAACCGTAACACCCGTTTCGCTATAAATGCTCATCAGTATACCCTTAAGCCCACTTTCGGGAGCTTTCTTGATTTGCTTCTATGCTGTACAACTCGCTTCTGGAATGCCCAGCCGAGCTCTCTATTTCCTATTCGTTATAACTTTCAAATATTTAAGACCAACGTACATCGGTATTTCTCTCTGAGAGTATTTATCGCTTGAGCTCGTGCTAATTATAAAAAAAAAAATACTCCAGGATGTATCTTTCAACAGTAAATTAATTAACTTAGTATGGCGTTCATACGATAGGGAGACGTCCTAGCGGTTAGAAGGACTTCTCAAAAAATCCGTGCAACCAAGAAGTTAGCCTAAATTCATTTATTATAAAAATGGAGGAAAATATGATCAACAATTGTTCTATATGGCGGAAAGGAATCTTGGCAATACTTAAGGTGTCAACTTTGTACAGAATATGAGTTTAAATTCACCACAAAAATAATTTAGATCTAGAATCATGATTTGGTGATACTTTGACACCAAGTTGGTATTGCATCAAGACTGTCGTGAATCAGCACTCATGCTCATACCATATGCGTATTAAAAATGCCTCTGAAATGAATTTTGAAGCTAAATAACTACTTGAAACATACCAGTAGAATAGCTAAGCAGTTGAGAATTGTTCGGCCGAAATGAAAGAAAGACGTTTCGAATATGAAATTAAAACTAACAACGAATTGTGGGCAGTAGAGCAGGTTAGGAGATCAGAACAGCTCGATAGATGCCACTTCCTGACTCTATGAGACGGCGTTAAGTAGCATATTGTACTTACTAAATTATCGAATTACCAAATAGGCCGGCACTGTTATTTTTTGCTCCGCCGAATTCGGGATCTTGGGAAATCTGATCTGGATGCGTTGGAAAATACTGGAAGACTCGTGATGCGTCGTGCAATGTGGAAGTAAAACATCCGAATAATTGTAAAGCTGCACCGGATTTCGGCAAAAAGACACGCTCTCGTGTGACTTCTTCAATTTAGTACTCGAGCAGATAGATAGTACAAAAATTATAGCAGATAAGCAAAAGTCAACACGAAGGGTACTTTTTTCTCCAAGTTCCTCCAGCTTTTGGGATACACTGATGATATTGATATAACCACGCAAAGCGTGCCGTAGTCGTAGGCTTTTGAAGTTGGTCTTAAAGTGGATGTGGAAAAAAAAAATGCTATTGACTAATAACCGTTCCGTCGCACATCACTTAGAACAAAATGTCATTATCGACAGCTAGAATTTTAAGGTAGTCAAGACGTTCACCTACCTTGGGGCAAATGTTAACTCTACACACGACATCATAGTGGCGATTCCACAAAGATTAACTCAAGGCAGCCGCTGCTACTTCGGTTTGTCGAAACAACTAAGGTCAAAACCCCTAACACGAAGAGTCAAAATTATGCTCTACAAAGCGTTAATCTTGCCAGTCCTGCTCTGCGGAGTCGAAAGTTGGACAAAAAATAAGGTGGTAAAACATGTTTAAGGCTCTTTTTTAAGGATCATTCAATTACGGATGATAGAAGGCAGCTTGGTTTTTTCAACTGGAAGTAGCACGCTAGAGACCATAATGGATGGAAGGCTTTAGTTGTTTAGGCTGTAACCTTCTAGAGTTCGCCAGCCTGATAAGTAAGTAAATACCTTCAAAGATCTTTCTGGTAAAATATACATATTGATGAATGTTTTATTTAATTGAATCCGAAATGAAATTGTGACACGAATTAGATATTTTTAAAAAGACTTGTGCACTGCTGTACAAAGGCATATATTCATCCATAAGTCTCACAAAATCATCATATTATTTAAGGCTACACAATATACTCGTCTTTATGTATGTACATACAAAAATGGAACAGGAATAGCTTTACTTATTTTAGAGGTTCCAAGAAATCTTTTGTCATTCAAATGTCCGTAAATAAATACGTTTATTGTTCGATACTTGGCAAATCGTATGAATTTAAGGAACCGGTTGAATATTAAGTGGCATTTGGTAAATAAATTTAATAGCCATCTTGGCTTAGCTAATATTTCATTAGGTTTTTAAAGTCATTCCTTAATTAGCAATTCAAAAGAGTGGCTGGCGAAATGTTGCATAAACTTTTTAAAAATTTTTTTATTGTCATTGTGTGTTTAGTATTGTTTGTTGTGGTCGTCATATGCCGAAATAGTGAAGACAATTCCTACAAAGGACACAACAGTTTGCGGTTAAATAAGACCGAAGAAAGTAAAAGTTCGGATTTCCTCAAGATAAGTGAGAAGAATAAACGAACAAATAGAACAATACCCTCACGTACCTTAAGTCAGCATACACTTAAAACAATTGTTGGATAATTTAACTTTTTTTTAAATAAAATACATACACAAATATATAAATGAAAATTGTTTTAATAAAAATGATAATCAGTTTTGAAAATCGTATGTGGTTCTTTCAAGACAGTTAGAAAGTAGTCAAACGTACTACGATTTTTATTTTCGTGAAGGTTTTTAGCAATTTTAAATACGTAAAACCTCTTAACTAAGAAATTTATGCTTATTTTTAGGTAATAGGTGAAAATCCGGAAAATCAAAGAATACGCTAGGAAAGATTGTAAAAAAACAATTTTGGCAGTCTATCTGGGAGTATCTCACAGATTTTTCTAAGTTATTGGGTATAAATTTTAATTCGTGCGGTTTTTTTTTCAAAATTTGAACGTTTATTTAAGAAAAACATGTACAATAGCAGTATTCAAAGTATTGGCTATCTGAAGCTATGACTTTTTCCCATCTTTCTGGAAATTTGTGGATCCCAACCCAAAAGAACAGCGCCGGCTTGGCAGCCAAGAATGAATCAAGCCAATTTTTGATATTCTGTTCTGATGTGAACCGTATTTCAGTGAGGGCGTTCTGCATCGACCGGAACAAATGGTAGTCAGAAGGGGCAAGGTCTGGGCTATAAGGCGGGTGGGGTAAGACTTCCCATCCACTGTTTTCCAAATAGTTCTTAACCGTAATAGCAACGTGGGGCCGAGCGTTGTCATGATAGAAAATTATTGCTTCGTGTCTGGTCGCATATTCCGGGCGTTTTTCGGCTACTGCTCTCTTCATACGGCTCAATTGTGTTCGGTAGTTTTGTCTATTGATGGTTTCACCCGGTTTTAGCAGCTCATAATACAGGATACCCATCTGATCCCAGCTTATACAGAGCATTACCTTCGCGCCATGGATATCCGGCTTTGCCGTTGATTTGGCTGGTTGGCCGGGTTTCACATATGAATTTTTGCGCTTGGGGTTGTCGTAATGGATCCATTTTTCATCCCCAGTAACAATCCGATGCAAAAATGACTTCCTTTTGTGGCGTTCCAGCAGCATTTCGGACATGCAAAACCGCCTTTCGACGTCTCTTGGCTTGAGTTCATGTGGAACCCAATTTCCTTGCTTTTGAATATATCCAGCTGCTTTTAAACGTTTTGAAATGGGTGCTTGAGTGACACCGAAAGATTCTGCGAGCTCTTCTTGAGTTTGGCAACAATCTTCATAGAGTAATACTTCCAGTTATTCATCTTCAAACTTTTTTGGCTGCCCAGGACGTTCATCGTTTTCGAAGCCAAAATCACCACTTTCGGCAGCAGTTTTCTTTATATTAAAGTAATGAAGAATAACTCCCCGCAAAAACATTTTTTCAGGCACAAAGTTCGACATATTTGAGTGAAAAAAAATTATTGTTGCTTACGCTTCAAATGAATGACATATACTGAAATGACGTACAATGACAGTAGCTTTCCAACGCATGTTCCAATGGAATAATAACAATGGAATAATACAAATTACGCCATCTCTTAGCAAACCGCACGAATAAGTTATAGACCCAATATATTTACATTGCGCGTATTTCCTGAAATTATTCTTTGATTTTGTAAACGAAAGCTGCACAATGTTATGCTTATACAGACTACACGAATTAAGCAAATGAAAAATTAAATAAGACTCTGAAGATTTTAAGGTCTTCTGGATCTACAAGCCCAACTATATCCTGTGCGTCGGTTTTCTAGTTGAATATGGTTTTCCTTAGTGTGTCAGGCTACACTCTAGGAACAGTAATGAGTTTCCCTTTCCATGATGATTATAGTTTCGAGGTAGTCTAGGACTTTGTCTACCTTGGTTCTGCTATAAATTATGCCAAAAATACCTCAGTATAAATAAAAACAAGAATTACTCTTGCTAATCGCTGTTACTATGGGCTTAGTGTAGTAAGGCCCAGTCCTAAAAAACTAAGGAGATTCTACATACCACCTTGATCATGGCAATACTACTTTATGGCGTAGAAGTACGGACTCTATCGTAAGCGGATGAAAATATGTTCTGTCATTTCAAGCAACAAAATCCTTCAAAAAATATTCGGTCCCGTTTACGTTGACGGGCTTTAAAAGATAAGATTCAATGGCGAACTATACGAGCTGTACAGCAACATCGAAAACTGCGCATCTCTCGCCTATATGGCTATTATATTGTAAAGCGAACGGGCACCAATACTCCGGCCCGCTGAGTCTTCGAATCTAACCCAGAGGGATATGGACGAAGACCTCACCTTAGGAACAAGTGGAAGGGACCTCAACCGACTCGTATTGCGCAATTGGAGGTAGTTATCTAAAGACCGGACTAACTGGAGAGGCTTTTTAGTTAAGGTCCAGGTTCACCCCGAACTGTACCTTCCTAAGTAAGTAAGTTAGACTTATGTAATTCGAGATTTAGTTAATTAAAACGTTAGTACTCAAGTACATTAGACCAACCAACCGAAAGTTGGTTACCAATAAGACTGAGGTATTCTTTGGGACAAGGATGACCTTAGCTTATACCCAAATATCGGGAAATATAGAAGCGATAGTACTGAAATTAATGTTATGCTTTAGGCTTTACAAATCGGATAGGTATACCGCCCTCTGCAATAGGGTTTTAATAGGATAGGATTTTAAATTACAAATTACAGAGACTTCAAAATCAAAAAAAAAGTCATATATTAGATAATGATTATAGTGAAACGTAATTGTACAACAGGAGAAAAAATAAACGTTTTGTTAAATTCATTAAATTCATAAACATTGACGATCCCATCAATTGCCGATGTTTTATTAGCACATTATTAGTTGTTCCACAGCTTTTTCGAAGGTTATCCAGGCCTTAACTTAGATTAGAAGTATCTTTTTTCTGCACTTCTTGTAATGGAAGTTTAGCGATTACAAGCGGGCAGGATGTTTCCATAATTAAAATTCGTTTGCAATGACTTCCATTTGGCACATAACTTTTTATGTACGAGGTGTGCTCAAAAAGTAAGATGACGGGCAACATTCATTCGATTTTCGATATTTTTTTGCTATACCACCTTGATCAAAAAAAATTGGGAATTTATTCAGAAAATTAAAAATACAAGTTTATTCATCTAAATCTATATTGTCCCTTTCAAAGTAATCCCCATTGACTGTAACACAGCGTTTGATCCAATCCTCGAAACATTTTTTAAATTTGGTTTTCTGTATGTCCATCAGTGCTTCCTACGATTTTTCCATTACTTCCTCTTGGCTGATGAAACGCGTTCCCCGTAGTGGTTTTTTAACTCGATTGAACAAAAAGAAGTCACAGTAAGCCAAATAAGGTGAATTCGGTGGCTGTTGAATGGTACTTGTTGCATTTTTCGTCAAAAAATTACGAATAATGATGGCACTGTGCGACGGTGCGTTATCTTGGTGCAAAATCAACGAGTTTTCTGCTCAAAATTATGGTCTCTTTCGGCGAATTGCTTCAAGCAAACGTCTTATAACGCCCAAATAATACTCTTTGTTTACTATCTGGCCTCCTGGCAAAAAATTCTAGGTACACTACACCGTTGTAATCCATAAAAACCGTGAGCATTGCCGTCTTTTTTGACTGAAAATGACATGGGTTTTTTGGTCTCGGCTCATTTGGTAAGCCCCATTCACTTACCTGATATCTGGATTACGTGTCGTACTCATAAAACCACATCTTCTTTCCAGAAATAATCCTCTTGATGAAGTGGGATCGGATTCAGCCTTCCAAAACATTTTTTTTTTTTGCAAAGTCAACACGGTCTCTTTTTTTGCATGAAATTGAGTTCTTTTGGCAACAACTTTGTAGCTACCCGACGGAAACCCAAACCATTAACCAAAATGTCTTGGATCCATAGGCAATGTTCAAGTCCTCTGCTATCTCTGTGATGGTTAATTTGCGGTTATTGACTAACATTTCTTAACTTCATCAATGTTTCGTCGATTTTCGATGTCTATGGTCTGTCACTGCGTTCATCATCTTCGATTGACTCACGACCACTTTTAAACGCTCGTACCACTGGTAAACGACCGTTTTCTTTAGAGAATCGTTGCCGAAACACTTTTCCAATATTTGCAACGCTCGCGCACCATTAAATCCGTTTTTTTACGCAAAATTTAATACAAGTTCGTTGTTACAAATTTAAATCCATTTCTAAAATTCTCGCCAACTCACACAAAGATAGATGTGGTGGTACATACATATATCCCTTGAGACATCCAAATTACTCGAAAAATACGCGATAACGCGAAAAATGTTTCAGACAAAAGTCACAAGGTTCTGAAGGGGACATAAGATGGTGACCACGAGTTTGACCTTGAGCCCCATTTTCAAGGTCAAACGAAGGTTACTTTCGATTTTTCAAATGATAATTCCTGATTTTCATTGCTCAGTCGTATTCCTCAATGGGGCACACGACTTTGTCTCAAAGGTCTTATTCATTCAGTACTAGATACCACTGCACTGGACCGCCTAATCATTAATCGTTTTCCAAACTTGATAGGGTGTTAGAAGGTCGAGATTTGTTTTGAGAAAGTCATTATTGCCTCGAGTAAAGTTAAAACTCAAAGAAATTTTAGATAGAGACAAATTGTCCTTAACTCATCTAAGAGTGTATGATGTGCACTTTGCCCTTTTTTTTTTGTTTTGAGGAATTGATTATTATTAGTAACGTTTTCCAGATTAATAATGCAGGCTATTTCAATTCAAGAAAAATTGAAATGATATTGATTTATGAAGAAAGTGGAAGGAACATCGATGGTGCTGTTGCTCTTTACGCCCAACGTTTCCCAGACCATATACGAATGCGCACTTCCTTTTATCAGGTCATCCAAAAATTCACTGGTGAAGGAAGTGTGCAACCAAATAAAAGGAATCGGTCAGATAGGGTGGCTGTTGAGGACAATGAAATAGCAGTGTGAGCTGTCGTTGCACACGATCCTCACATAAGCACTCCCCAAATAAGTCGTGAATCAGGAATTTCTTAAACGACTGTCTGTAAGATATTACATCGGCATAAATACCATCCTTATCATGTTTCAATGCATCAAGAACTTTCTAGTGAGGATTTTCGCAACCGGGTTTCCTTTTATCAATTGGCACTTCAGCAAATTGAACGAGACCCCTTTTTCTTCGCCAAGGTGTTATTCTCTGATGAGCCGACTTTCACCAATCACGGTACGGTCAATCGGCATAATATGCATTCCTGGGCTACCGACAAGTTGTGACAAGTTGAACGCCAGCACCATTGGAATGTTAATGTTTGGGCGGGAATTATTGAGGATAAATTAATAGTTCCATATTTTATTGAAGACAACTTGAGTGGCGAAAAGAATACCACTCCAGTATTACTAGAAGAACTGCCATTGGAGTTGCGACAAACAATGTGGTTTCAACATAAAGGTTGTTCAGCCCATTATACCCAAGTAGCCCGGGTCGTATTAAACAATGTTTACCGTCAACAATGGATCGAACGAGGGGTCCGAGGCAATGGCCTGCTAGATTACCGATCTTACATCACTTGATTTCTTCTTGTGGGGCTACTTAAAATGTGAGGTTTACAGAAAAAAGCCAACAACATGTGAGAACATGAAAAGACAATTTCTGTTGGTTCATTTAGAGCGCGGATAGATGAGTGTATTGAAGTGAATGGTCACATTTTCGAGCATTTGTTGAAATAGTCTCATGAAATAAACGTCGAAATGGGAAGAATTAAATGATACATCAGTGGGAGGCAAGGGGACCCACTCTAATTAATCACCCCGAAAGAAACAAAATACTGCTACTTCTACGTCGTTGTTTCTGGGTTATGCTAAACACAGTATGTAAAAACAAATGAAAAGCCTACGAGCAATACAATTGAGCAATGAAAATCAGCAATTATCATTTGAAAAATCAAAAGTGATCTTCGTTTGACCTTGAAAATGGGTCTCAAGGTCAAACTCGTGGTCACCATCTTATGTCCCCTTTAGAACCTTGTGACTTTTGTCTGAAACATTTTTCGCGATATTGCGTATTTTTCGAGTAATGTCGCAAGTTAAAAAACTCACCCTTACCGTATTTTCATCGCATGATGGACTTCACTAGTCAATAACGGACATTTTTTGTTAAGTTTTACAACCATCCTTAAAGAGTATGGCTGTTGAGTAGAATAAATATGTTATTAGGGTTTGATAATAATTGACCTTGTCGCTCAGTTCACATTAGAGGCAAAGTAACAGTTGCGCCATGGGAGAAGACCCTCGTCGGGTTGCAATGCATCATTGTCTACAGTGGAAAAATCTCCGTAATTGAATGATATCGGTATTAGAAGACGAGTCAACGGCAAGTCAACGTTGTACATAGAGAAGATAAGGTCATGATCTGATATACTATGTAGAGGTAGCTGGTCTTGGAGTAAAACATTAGACGGGTTAGAAACCATGATAATATCAAGAGGGTTTGGGGACTGTTAGGAGAAAAGTGAATTAGATTTCGATCAATAGTCCTGCGCCGGCCGTAAAAATTAAAAATTGACGAGATTTACTGTTAGTTTTTAAGAAGTAAGCATTAAGATAATCACGAATAATAATGTGCACGCAGAGTGCAGTATAATAATTGCTTTGGAAGGTAGCATCGGTTCGCTTTACACGCAACTCCAACAACGTATTTAGAGATGTCATCGTTTATTTCTGTCAAGAGATACTTATCTACACATTCTTTCGATTCGTTAAATTTTTTGAATTTAAGTGACTTACTACATACAGTATACTGCAGTTCCACCACCACATGTAGTGGTAACCCTATTATTTCTTATAAGTTAATACTCCGGTATCATCAAAAGTTTCTAATTAGCTACATAGATACGAGTATGTTGTCATCCATATCCGATTCAAACCAAGCAATGCAAGTTAAGTCAACCTCCAAACCTTCCAAGATATCACACATTCATTAACGGGCTTTAGAAAAGCATACTTTTAGGCGTCTGTGGACTTCTGACAATTCTTATCATTGATATTCTTATAATTAATATCACTAGACTCTATCAAGCTATTATCGGTCTACATTAAAATAACTTAACAAACAGACAGTGGTACCGTATACGTAAACATATAGCGAACAACTAAATACGTATTCACAGTAACCCAACAAGAACAACTCGACAGAGGAAAGTCAAAAAGAGTTCAAACGAGCTAGGATTGACTGCAACACTTTTTTTAACCATGTGAAATTCCAATATAGACCAAAAACTGAGGCAAAAAATACAACAAGGTTCCAAACGTTGTGAATATTTTTAGTCCTTCGTTAAAAGCGTTAGAAATTCTGCCTCATCCTCCATCCCAACGATCATTTATAATGACATCCCAGCTGTCAGCTCTTTGAACAAGGCTAATCTGCTTGCTGCATACTTTGCGGCCAGCTCAACACTTCCAGATTTTGCTTTGTCCACGCTTACACTAGAGTGCATCGAATCTCCAATGAGACAAATCCACTTTCGCACTCGTGTAGTAGCAAGAGTACTAAATGATATTAATATATACAAATCCGCTGGTCCAGATGGTGTATCTCCCCCTCTTCTGAAGAAATGTTCTTCCTCGCTGGCGAAAAAACTCTGTTAGGTTTTCATCAATCCTATTCTTTAGGACCCCTTCCGAAAAGATGGAAAACCCTTGATACTTCTAAGGTATTTGACAGAGTTTGGCATCAGGCTTTTTTGTCGAAAATGCGTGCATTTAGAATCTATGAATCTGTCCTTCAATGGATTAGAAACTACCTTTCGGAACGTTCAATTCAAGTTGTTTTGAATGATTTCAAGTCTGATGGTGTGCCCCAGGGCTCCGTTCTATCTCCGACACTCTTTTTAATTTTCATCAATAATCTGCTGTCTGCTATGTCCAATCCAATATATGGTATTCCCTACTTGACGACAGTACTCTCTGCTCTTTGAAGAGAAACTTAGACACCCAGCTATTATCCATATATACCACTTTCATCGTTAAAACCGAAAAACTTTCCATTCTCGGTATATGTTTCAATGATAGCCTACGTTGGAATGACCATATATTCGTGTCGCCAAAAATGCTGCGAAATGTCTAGGTTTCTTCAAACGATGTAAGAAATATTTCAGCCCCTCTGATCTGGCTTCAAACTGGAGTACAATGTCCATTGTCCACGTCTGGTCAGGTGCTCCTAGAAAATCTCTGCACCTGCTAGATAGAGTTCAAAACCATTCGATAAAACTCATAGGTGATACTAATATCACTCAGGCAGTGGACACCCTTGAAAACCGACGTAATGTATCTTTTCTCACTTTGTTGTACTGCTATTTTTATCACCAGTGCTTCATAGAAATCGCCAGTAGCACTCTGCCCCTTCAAACGTACATCAGTGTACACCTAAGCCCGATTTCGGACGTACTCTGAAGTATCGTGATTCGTTCGTAAGCCGTAAAACTCGCTTATGGAATTCCCTGCCAAACTCTCAATTTCCTATTCATTATCAGTATTTCTCTTTTCTTCCTTCCTTATTTTAGTTTGCCGGAGCTATTTACAAATATTTTAAGGGTACTCAGATCGCTTGAGCGCGCGTTAATTATGTCAAAAAAAAAAAAATCCAAAACTTCTCATTTAATTTCTAAGGCACTGGGATGTGTTTTTGGCGGAAAAATCATGGCTGTTTATTTATTTTACAATCGAAAATACATAACGTTCAATATTTATTTGTTCCAGTTCGATTACCAACAAAAAACAAGATTATTACAATAGTTCTCCTGGTGTTCTTTTGTTTGCCATCGATTAATGGTCTGTACAACATCTCAGCAAATATGGAAGTACAAGGACTTGAAAATTATCTGCTGCTTCAACATACGCGGGATATGCTTCACGATGAAGTTTCCTGAAACTAATCGGTGAGGTTTAATTCAATTGCAAATTGCTGGTCACAAAATCTCTTGTGGTTTTCTTTCTTAGATTCTATTTCTTCAGATTTTTTTAACTATTTTGCCCAAAGTACTCACAAGAAATTCAAAGCTTTTTGCTTTTCTTATAAGCGGATTTTTCTTTGTATATAGGGTGATTCATCGTGAAGTTTGATTTATAATGTAAAATAAAAGACAGAAATTTAAAAGTGAACTTAAAATTTTACTTTTTGAAAATGATGTCATGTAAATGTTTGCCACGCTATGTCTGAGGTAGTTCAATCGAAAGATCCAATTTTAGGCGACTAGTTCTAGCATAGTGACTGGTATCACGCGGATAACACGAGTAATGTTGGCTTCTAAAGCGTCAATCGCAGCTGACTTTTTCCTAAAGACCTGAGATTTTACATATCCCCAGAGAAAAAAATTCCAAAGGTGTGATGTCGCACAACTTAGGATTCCAAATTTACCGTAGCAAAACGTGAAATTAAGTGCTCACCAAAATTATTTTTCAAGAAGTCCATTGTTTCATGCGCTGTATGGCTCGTAGCACCGTCTTGTTGAAACCAGAGCTCACCGAGACCATGTGCTTGAATTTCAGGAAGCACATAGTCCGTTAACATGGCACGATAACGGCTACCATTTGCGATAACATTTTGATTTGAATCATTTTTGAAGAAATATTTACCAATGATTCCACCAGCCCATAAACCTCACCATACCGTTGTTTGGTACCCTTCGAGTTGCTTATCAACTCAAATACGGCAACTTTGTTTATTAATGTATCCATTGAGCCAAAAATTGGCTTCATCACTGAAGAAAATTTCACGATAAAACACCGGGTTTTCATTGAGTTTTTTCAAAGCCTATTCACAGAAAATATGACGCAAATTTAAGTCGCCTGACTCCAATTCTTGCACAAGTTGAATTTTGTACGCTTTTAAGCCGATATCTTCACGTAAAATACGCCAAGTTGTCGAATGCTGAGAACGACGACGAATCGATTTTTCACGGTCTTCGCGTACACTATCAGCTGCAGCTGTTATAGCTTCTTCACTACTTGCTGGATGTTGTCCTACCGGTCGAGTATCATCCAATACGATAAACTGGGACTCAAATTTGAGAATGGTATTGACAATAGTGGTTCCAGTAGGTCGATTATGCGCACCGTAATTTCCTTAAATCGCACGAAAAACATTTCTCACAGAACGCTGAATTTCGTAATACAGCTGAGATGCTATTGTGGTGTGAGTCTTTCTATGTTGACTTGCCAAACGATACTGAACAAAAATGACAAAGCAGTTTGATAGGAGTCACACGTGATCTGTCAAAAAAGAATTCCGCTCCATCTTTCCAACTCCTAGAGCTACAAATGTCCTCAGATATCACATCGCCTACGCTAGAGGAGGAGTTTCGTAGAAATAATGGACATTTCCTTACCATGGTGAAAAGTTAATGCATTTCTCATTCCCAAAGTCGGAAAATGTTCCCATGTTATCCCAAAGGACGTCAGCCCGATCTAGAATTGATCTACCACATTTGTCTACGGCTTAACATGCCTACTGTAAAGGAAAGTTGTTGGAAAGGCCCTACATTCACTGACTACACACATCAAGCAATCCCTACATTATAGAAAGAACATATTGGTCGCGTTTATGGACATAGAAGGTGCCCTTAGCAACGTCAACACACCCGGAATCACAACTACACTTTCAACTTTGAAGATGAGCTACTTGAGGAGTTGATCAATCTTATGCTAAATAAGAGGTTAAACAACTCTGGGCTAGGTGCGGCTTCTGGTAAAAGATGTCTCGGCAGAGGTACGAAAGGCGGTGTCTTTTTAAACCTTCCCTGTAACTTAGTGGTCAACGAACTGCTGATATACCTGAAATCGGATGGTAGCAGTAAATCATCTGCATACTACATATTAAGGAACTCCTACAGAAAATTCTAAACAGATTGGGATTGGGAGTGTATTAGGAGAAATTCGCATAAAACTGATCTTGTCCTCTTTTCCAAAAAAAAAAAAAAATATGAAAATCCAATGAAAAATCCTTCCTCAATCAACTGTATCAGCTAAGACTTTTCCGATACAGCGAAACATCTGGGTCTTATTTTTGACAAAAAAAAACTTAACTCGAAACCTAATATTCAAGAAAGAGTAAAGAAAGCTGCAGTAGCTTTATTCTTCGGCAAAAAAGCCATTTGGAACAAATGGGACCTTCAACCTCGCATTACGCACTGGCTAGAGATCTCGGTTATAAGACTAATTCTCACCTACGGGGTGGTTGTCTGGTGGATGGCGTAAGACAACTACAACAAACTAAGAAAAGTCCAGAGGACAGCATGCCTGTGCATAAGCGGAACCTTACGTTCTACTCCCTATGCAACGCCGGCTATTTTGTTTTACTTGACACCCTCGGTACTAGTATTTTCAGCAGGCTAACGCAGCTATTTGTCTTAAAGCGTCCATACAGTCGACAAATAAATTATTAAGCCAGGAAATATTCTTAGCACACTAGAAATTACATCGCCTATATTATATTATTTCTATATGGATTGATACAAGATTGAGACCGTGAATGTGCTGGACTCGGCATATGTGAACTCGTTGGATGGGGGACCACACTTGGCTGGCATATTCGAGAAGGGACTGGACAAGGATAATGTAAAGTGACTTTGTTACATAGGGGTTGCAAAATTCTTTATACCATCGTTTGATAAAAGTAAGTGATGAGTTGGCTTTAACGATTATCTCATCAATAAATAAAGTCGAGGAAGAGTTTGATTTGACTTACGTGACAAAGTCATATATTGACACTAAGCTGCAAGCAATTTTTTTAGACACCAAATTGAAAACCGATCGAGGTCTTCTTGAAGGAGAACAGTGTATTGGGGTGAAGAAATAACGTCGGCATAAATAGATAGTGGGTAGTGTTCCATAATCCTCTCAAGATCGTTTATAATTAAAATGAAAAGAAGAGGACCTAGATGACTGCCTTGTGGGACACCACAAGTTAAGAATCTATCCATTGTAATAGTATGGGGTCAAAACCGAGCGAAGATAATTTGAAAAGGATAAATTGATGAGATATTTTATCGAAGGACTTAACAAATCTGAAGCAACAAGTAATATCGATTCCGTTGCCATTTTTTAAGGCTGAAAGTGCAAAGAATTCGATTTCAACTTAGTTTTTAGTGGTTGATCTACCGTTCAGAAACAAATGCTGACTGGGTGATATAAGCGACTTACACTAAAAGTCTTTTTGTTGCTTTTTGTGAACCAGGATTATAGAAGAGGTATTCCAAGTTGAAAGTAGTTGAAAGCTTGTTAAGAAACTTTGAGTTGTTGATAAGGTTGGATGTCGGGAAAACACTGGTCCAGGCAGGCATAGAATGGGTGAATTGTAGGAAGGTTCCAAGAAAGTTAAAGTAACTAAAACAAGAAGTGGTGCGGGGATAAACCCTGCTAAATTCGGGCTTACAATGTCAAGTCAAGTTTTGACTCGGGAGAGCGATTCCTTTGTTGCCAATTTTATTTCGTGCTTGGCAGTTACGAAGTTGAGCAAGGCTCCTTGGACGGATCCTTGTGGCATACCTTCTGTAACGTTGTTCTGTTTGGTACCATTTTTTGTGTCATAGCTTAGCTTTCATTATAAAGGAATCTATTCCTATCCGTGGGAGTTGAATTTCCCAAGTAACCTGCCAAAAAAGTTTAACTTACTAGATTTTAAGCTAAGACATTGAGGGAAGATTTCAAATCTTCCTCCGAAAATTATTTATAACAAGTCGTCCTAGTCCTGCTGCTTCTTATGGTCTCAGCAAGCCGGTTCAGTACCGCCATTAGAAGCTATTTAACTTAAGGCTTAAAAGATGTTTTTGGTGTAAGCGACAAATAATGTCTGTTTGATGTTTATAATTCTCAATTGCAACTGGTTTCTCACTATACTCGTAAAACAATGTCATGGTATCAAGGATAAGCTGTTGCGCATTTTGCAAATTAGTGCAAAAGCACTACTCTTGATATTTGGTGGACAAGATTCGTTTTTCAGGAGAAGCAGGAAACTGACTTAGTTAATTAAGTTAGACAGTGCTGGAAAAAAAAGTTAAGATCTTCTGAATTTAATTTATATTTAATTTTGGTGGGGGCTAACGCCCCCATTTATTTTGCTTAATACAAGCTTAAGAACTATGACTTAAAACTAATAATAAAATACGGATTAGCGATATGTGGAACTTATCACTAGGGCTTAAAGCTAGGGATGGTGAAGGAGATCGAATTTGAGGGAAAGTGTGCTGCGATTAAAATCGAAAATGGAGAGGTTGGAATTTGCCTTACGCAGCATACGCGATATTGGTTTGTTAGAGCCATATGTGATGCTGTGGATAGGTAGATAAAAGAGACGGGGGCAACGTAGATATCGAAGGTTGGTGTTGAAGAAAATGGAGTTACAAAGAGACATGCAATCGACGGAGCCTGAGAAAAGTCGGTGAATGAAAAGAATGTCAGCTGCGTCTCCGAGTTCCTCAAGGGTATTCAGGTTAATGAGTTTGAGACGGTCGCGTTAGGGAGGTAAGATAAGAGGATCGTTCCAAGGTAGACCTCGAAGAGCAAATCGAAGAAAACGGCGCTAGATGCTCTCAATACGGGATACATGAACTCGTTGAAAGGGACGCCACGCTTTTCTAGCGGACTCAAGAAGAGGGCGAACATAAGTGATGTATAGTGATCTGGTCACGTACGGGTTGCAGAATTCTTTGGACCATCTTTTAACAAAGCCAAGTGATGAGTTTGCTTTAGTAATTATCTCATCAATATGCGAGCGGAAACTAAGCTCTCTGTCGCATAATATGCCAAGGTCGCGGATAGTCTGAACTGGGGATATAGGTTGACCGTGGAGAACGTAAATTCTGGGAGTAGACATGTTGCACTTATATGAAAAGGTAATCCATTGACATTTGGTGACATTAAGTTCTAAGCAGTTCTTGATGCACTATTTAGATCTATTTGAAGGAGGCTGGAGTCATGTTGTGAGGAAATGGGTTTAAAAAATTTGGTATCGTCAGCATAGAGAGAATGTGCTGAGTGTTGAATGACCCTTTCAAGATCGTTAATAGTTAAGATGAAGAGAAGTGAACCTAGGTGACTACCCTGAGGAACACCTGAAGTGGCCAAGAAAGGGACGTTTAGGACAGACCTGAAACGAACCCTATAGAAACGATTGTGCAGGTAAGAAGATATCCATTTAAGCAAAATCGGTTCAAAGCCCAGGACGGACAATTTGAAAAGGATTAGTTTATGAGATATTTTGTCAAAAGCCTTACTGAAATCAGTTGTTACAACGTCAATTTCTTTACCACTTTCTAAGGCTGAGACAACAGAGGACACGAATTCTACGAGGTTAGTGGTAGTTGATCTACCCTTCAGAAAGCCGTGTTGACTAGGGGAAATAAAAGATTTGCACTGGAAGCTTAAGGCTTCATACAAAATGCTCTCGAGAAGTTTGGGTATATGAGAAAGTTTAGCTATGGGGCGGTAATTAGTGACTTCAATCTTTAATCCCTTTTTGTGTATCTGTGTTATAAAAGAAGACTTCCATATTTGTGGAAATTCACCTTGAGAGAGCGATAATCTGAAGACATTTTCAAGGGGGTGGAAAAGTGTTGAGGAACACTTTTTAAGAAATGTGAGTGGAAGGCCATCTGGGCCGGGTAAGTATTCATCATTAAGGTGCTGTAATTTATTTTCTATTTATTACTGTATGATCAAATCTTTGAAAAATAGAGGGGCCGGTGGGGAAGGTAAGTAGATATTTGAAATAAGAGGGATCCGGTATGAAGGAATTATCGGCAAAAGATTGCTTAAAGAAAGTAGCAAAAAAGTTGGCGGATCAGTTGATGATGTGTTTTCGTATTAGAGGGATGGAGGAAAACCGTCAGATTTTTTTTTTTTGTAGTTATCGAATTGGTAGAAAGTCATAGGGTCGTTTATAAGACTTGATTGCGCACAATCAAGGTATCGCTGATAGAGAACTTTATAAAACTGGGCGAACTTAAGGTATGCCCCGAGATAGTTTGAATAGTCAACAAAAGAGTTGGATTGGAGGAAAACTGCCCAGAATTTGTTTCTCTTGTTACGTTAAGATCAAAGTTTACGATTATACCACGGGGGGCTCGTAGAAGGAATCTTATTGCGCGAAAAGGCGACATAGCGAGAAATAGAATTGAATAATTCTCTGTAGAAAATTGAGAGAGCACTTTTTAGGGGCATGTTGGCGAATTAAAAGAACACTCACTAAGATATGCGTTAATTTTGCGGAAAATCGCTTTATGAAATTCATAAGAGGAGGCGGTTACAGGTGGGGTGGGGCGAATAGGAGAGTGGGAGAAAAGAGAAAGAAGAAGTGATGGGTGAAAGTTATCAATGGTCGATAGTGAAAGGGGACAGAGCGAGTTTATGGGATCAGTGGTGAAAATGAGGTCTTATTGCCTACCCATATATTTGGGGACGCCACTAACTTGGCATAAGCTAGAGTCTATGAGTTCGTCCAAGAAGAGACATTCTTTACTCGAGGTAGCTATAAAAATAGATTCGTCATCAGATTGAGTCCAGTGCAGCTTTTGTAGATTGAAATCTCTGAGTACCATGATATCATCGAGAGGATCAGATAAGTTATTTATTTGATCAATTGCATCTATGGCAAGTTTCGATGGTTGTGCTGGTAAGATGTAAAAACACATAACGTACAGTGACCTACAGGGGAGAGTTATCTTTATTGAAACGTAGTCAATCTTAGAAGAAGTAGAAACAGCGATTGGTGAAGAGTTTAGGTCATTGCGGACGGCAAATAGGACACCTCGACAGGGAGAGTCATCATTTGGACGAGTCAGATCGTCATCTCGAAAAACATTGAAACTAGGGGGAAATAATTCCTGATTCTTTATATCGGGAATTAGATTAGTTTCGGTCAGAGCGTAGACCTCAAATGGGAGAGCGTAAGATTGGCGCAAGATGGGTCTTAGATCGCAGTCCTCTAACGTTTTGATAGTAGAAGGTAAGAGGAAGGTTATTTCGAGAGGGCGTAGGAGTGGATGATCGAAACACGTTAGGACGGACACGTTCTCATACGTCTTTTTTTTTTTCTAAGCCTAGAAAGTGCATAACGACGTTCTGTTGTGTCAAAAGTTTGTTGAGTTATTTTAACAACGGTTGGTCGAAGGGGGTCAAAAAGGGGGCAAGTGGACAGAGATGTTAATGGTGAAGCAACGGTAATTGAAGGGGCTTTAGACACATTTGCAGATGAATGATTTATAATATGAGAACTAATGAAATTGGGATATTTAGCTCCGGTTTTAAGGTCAAAATTAGAGAAAGAAGTGATAGTTGGGGCATGTGCAGAGGGATTAAGTATTTCAGAGGAGTTAGTGTGAGTGGTTGGTGTTAATTTAAGAGAGACACGTTGACGCGGGGGCTTGGATGGAACGGAGGCTGTAGGTGCAATATAATTGGAGGACTGATGAAGTCGGTTCGGATGAGAGGGGGATGGGTGGAATTGGAGAATATGTTAGTTTTAAATCTCCAATTAGGGTCAGATTTGGAACAGGAGCTGGAAACGGTTTTCGGTTTGGGACGGGATTCGGTATTTTATTAGAGTCCGGTTTAAGCTTTAAGCTTCTTTCTATCCTGTTTCTTGGTAGGTGTGTCGATCCATTTACAGATGCGCATCTTTCCAACGTTGAAATTAGCACCAGCAGGGTTCTTTAATAATCTTTCGTATCTAGTAGGTAGGTCGAGTTTAAAGCTTCGATTACCTTTGTGGTGAGATGGCAGGAACATTTCACAATTGCTGGTGGTGATGTCGTATTTGTCCGCGAAGAATTTCGTGATCCAAGAAATATCAGCGTCGATCGGTTTCGATAGGAAAAACAAAAGAGACAGTAAGCACTTGGGGTAATGTCGTCAAACTGATAGCATAAGTAGAGATATGGAAGGGGAAGAAGTAAATTATATTTAAAAGTTTAATGCGGAGCAAAACGAAAACACGTCCGAACTCGGCGAACAGTACTGAAAATGTATATATGTACTCTACCAGAAATGCATCCAGGATTGAGCTTGTGAGCTTGTGGACCAAGTGGCTGTAAAACTGTCAAGGGAGGCCAAAATTGTTGCAGTACAAGCGTTACTCAGAGCCGTTAAAAGAATATTTTGACACCCTAAGTGATGGCCCTAGACCTAATCAAAAGAACAATCCTTTTATCTCATTGTACGTCTCTTTTCACATTCGGATTAAGGCAACCCAATGGCAGTAGGCTGTTGACAATAAATAAAAGGGAAAAGGCATGCAAAAATCAAACGTCTCCCGTCACACGATAACAAAAAATAGTTTTTAATTTGGCCCGTAGGATCAATACTCGTACGTAAGGTTACTTCCGCGGTTAAGAGCGATTTCTTAATTTTTGCTTTTTTTTTTAATAAATTTGTAGTAACTCAATTCCGTTTGCAGATATATTTACGAACCAAGACTTTAATCGGTCAAAAATAAACTTAAACACACAAAAAATAAATAAATTCGAAGCCAATAAATAAATATCTAATGCGTTTTATACACTTTTGTATTAATTTATAAATTCACTTTACACAAATTCAAGAAAACTTTCTTTCTTTTCGACTCAAGATATTCTTTAAGGTTCTCATTGTTCGTCTTCTGTATGGGGTTTTGAATAAATTTTTAAATTGAGCTCTGTTTATATAAACGTCCAAGAGGTTACTAACTTCGTTGAAGGCTTTGACGGTTCGAGTAAGCAGTTGGTTAGTACCATAACTAGTTCTGTGATATACAACAAAGAGAAGATGCCGTATTCTCAATGATCGTATAGGGACATGAAATCTTATTTTTGATAGTAGAATAGGGCATCTTATATAATAACCGAGAAGGTCTCTAACAAACATTATATCGTGTACGTCTATTAGTACGTCTAGACTTTAACGATTTTAAGTCAAAGAGTAAACATCTTGCTTTATAATTGGGGTAAAAATACCAATGCATTCTATGAAAAATGAATCTTGTGAAACGGTTTTGAACACGTTCAATTCGGTTGGAATCAGAAGAGAGATTGGGATTCCAAATCACAACTGCGTATTTCGGATAAGTTCTAACAAGGGCGAAGTATAATGACAGGAGAGAAAATGAATCAGAAAAGTTTTTGCTATTTATCTTAATGAAACCTATTGTAGAATAAGCTTTGGATAAGATACAATTCAAATGTACTTTAAAAGAAAAAGTAGTATCTAACATAACTCCCAAATCTTTGACTACACTTATTCGAGAGAGGGGTGTGGGAACAATCGAATAATCAAATTGAATTATAGAGGATGATTTCAAGAATAAAATGAAATGACACTTGCTTGTGTTTAACTGTGATTATGTGATTATACACCATTCCATGATGCTGTTTAAGTCTAGTTGCAGTTAGGAGCAATCCTCATTATTTTTAACGGCTCTAAATAATTTTAGATCATTGGCAAACAATAAACACTGTCCATATTTAACATTTATCATGATATTACGAGAGAAAATGACGAAGAGAAGCGAGCCCAAATGTCTCCCTTGTGGAACACCAGACCTACATTTCTTTGGATACGAAGTTACCGATTTTGACCTGTTGGGTTCGGTCGAGAAGAAAGGAAGACAATCAAGGAAGCAATTGCGAATGAAATCCGAAAGTTCCAAGTTTATAGATTAGCCTATCATAATTGACTGAGTCAAAAGCTTTACTGAAATTACGGAAAATGTAGTTTAGATAGAACACCATTATGATATTTCTTTGATGAAGCACTAGTTGGAAGTGTGAAATCTCTGAGGTCCAAGATATATTTATTCAAAATTAAATTTTTCTAAAAACCAGTTAAAAACTTGGTAATTCAATGAATTTCGATTTTACATAATTGCCTTTGGTCTCTTACTAAGGTCTGCCCAATCGATAATCAATAAGCAGACAGAAAATTTGTTTCATCAATAAATTGGGACATGCTTTGTCAAGTTTTAGTCATTTTACCATGAGTAGAGAAATTTTATTAAGTACGGTGGACTTTTAACCATGAGAATACTCATCATTTTGGTAGGCAACGATTTGACATACATGTTTTTTTTTTTTTTTTTTTTTTACCAACGGAATTCATATGACTTTGAATACGGATGTTTTGAGCGATATTTGCCCTAACAATGCGAAGTTATGTGCTAACAAAAACTGTCCATATTTATGCCAAAACCCGACAATATCAGGTACAATAAGCGATAATTTTAAATTTCATATAGATTAATCATAAAATCAAATCAAATACCTGCGTCTTGTTAAATATTCGGCTAAGTCACGATACCTTCAACGTGATTTTATTTATTGATTCCCCAAATATCTATCTGAATAACAAAACATCAAATTATGCACACAAGTATCCATAGATATTACGAGTACATATAGTACAGAAACGAGATGAGATCTTCTACCTAAAATTTGCCATCTCTTGGAAATTATTTAGCGCTATTGTATCTTTTCTATTAATAGATATACTAAAATAATTAATTAACTTATCCAGCGGACTTATTGGCAGACAGATGAATGTCAAAAATATACCCAGCTTATCTGCTCCTAATTACTCTGATTGTGGTTGATTGAGTTTTGCCAGCTAGAAAATCGTAGCTACTTGTTATCTTAATGGCGCCTACAGGTAGTGACCCATCAATTTTATGAGTAATTCCAAATGAATATTAATGAGCTTCCATTCGTTTTGAGAAGGTCATTGTCCGAGCTACCAGGAAAACTAAAAGATTAACATTGTGGCCAATGAATTTGAACTTCAACAAGTACTTTACTTCGTATCTAAAGATGAAAAGCATGCTTGTTGGAACTGGTCATCAATACAAAATTTGTTGTAAAAACAAAAGAACAATTTTTTGGCAGATTTTTGAGTTCCAAATTATATCGCCAAGTCAACGACGTAAATATTTATGTCAATAATGTAAAGCTACGTTCTGTTTACATGCGACCTAACAATTTTTTTTTTTTTTTAAATTGGGGATCGGCGCCGCGCCGCATTAATTAATCAGTTAGGATTGCTGTCCATGGCCACGTTTAGCCTTTTAAGTTTCTGAAAACCTCTTAATATTCTACAAATGTAGACATATGATATTTTGTTCACGTATAAACGTTGCTTATTAAGTCCCACATTGGAATCCTTTTTCGGTTTCTGTCATTTGTAAGTATTTCCCAGATGAGCAGATCACATCTAACTCAGGGAACTAAAAATAAGCTAACTGAGTAATACAATCCGCAGTTGAAGTACATAGAGGTGTATAGAGGTGTTATGCACCATGGTATGGTGCATGGTATTTTCATTGATGACAACTAATGATATGATATTCCCTCTAACTTTTTCAGGAATTCGGATTTTCAAAACTCAAACCAGCAAGTTAACAAACAGAAAATGAAGCTCTAGATTGATGTGGTTTATGAAAAAAAAAAACTTTTGACGAAAAACTGAGAACGTCTTGGCACATTTTGAGAACCCTGGGCATAGTATTAAAAAACTCGATTTTGGCTCCTCTTTCAAACCCTTACATGCACTTGAAATGATTATTTAGAGCCCCGTTGCAACAATCAGAAGATATAGGAAGTTATTAATAAACTGAACGGCAGTCTTAGGTACAGACGTGCTTCGCCAGGAAAATATACTTCAGCTCCCCGATTCACTGCGCTTTACACTAAAACAACAAATGGGTGATTTTTTAATCGTTTGGTTTTAATTGTCAAAAAAAGCACAGAAAAATTGTATAAAAGTGTATAAAATTTTTATTTGAGTTGATAAATCAGTGCCTGCCGTATACTTTTAAAAAATTCTTTCATGTTAATGCTTACCACGACTAGGTTTTAAATGGTCTATACGGACAGCGATATTAGTACGGAGCCCAAGAGGTCTCGGCAAGTACAACCTGCATTCCACAACAATATCATATCAATAATTTCCGAGGAAAAGATTTCCTGGGCCATGAACAGCTTCCCTCCGTTTAAGTCTCTGGGCCCTGACGGCATACTACCCATCATACTACAGAGAACGCAAAACTTAACAGTACCTTGGCTGGTGTCAATATTCAGAAGCTGTTTAATACAAAACCACGTACCCTACTCTTGGAGACGCTTTAGAGTGGTTTTTATATCGAAGGTAGGCAAACATGGCCATGAAACCACGACCAATTAGTTTAACCTCCTTTGTACCTAAAGCTCTAGAGCGTGTTCTAGACATCCATATGCGAAGTTTTCTAGAAGAATCTTTGCTATCCAAATCACAGCACGCCTACCCCGAAGGTAGATCCACGGAAACAGCTTTGCATGAGGTAGTTTCGAAATATCCCTACATTACAAAGAATACACACTAGCCTCCTTCTTGGACATAGAAGGAGCTTTCAATAACGTATACACTGAAGCTATTCTTGAATCTCTCTATGAGCTGTGTATGGAGGAATTCATTAGTCAATGGATAGTCTCTATGCTCAAAACAAGAAATATTCAGGCATCACTAGGCAGCAGCAACGCAACCAAATTTGTATATAGAATAGCGCCACAGGATGGCGTCATTTCGCCCCTACTATGGCTATTGGTTATAAAAAAAATTCTGGTGAAACTAGACAGGAAACGGGTCAAAGTTGTCGCGTACGCGGATGACGTAGCGATACAAGTCTAAGGGAAGTTTCCCACCATCATTAGTGAAATTATGGGGCCGCTAGACAAGGTAAGCACCTTGGCTGCAAGTGGCGGCCTCAGCGTCAACCCGAGCAAAACTGAACTGATGCTGTTCACAACCAAAACCAAAATACCCGATTTTACCCTAGCCCGTCTTCATGATCAACAACTTGCACTGTCGTCCAGTGCTAAGTATCTAGGTATCATGCTCGATCCAAAACTTAATTGGAAATACAACATCGAACACAGAATAAAGACGGCATCGGTCGCCTTCTATGCCTGTAGCAAAACCTTTGGAAAGATGTGGAGACTTCAACCAAAAATGACCTTGTGTATATACACAGCCGTAGTGCGTCCAATTCTCAAGTATGAATCACGAATCAAGTATGGTGGCCTGCAAAGAACAGCCAATATAGGAACCACGGGGGCAATGAGGACGGCCGCAAAAAACGCCCTCACTGTACTCTTGCATCTTCTACCTCTTGACCTACACACAAAATACACCGCATTATGCAGTGCTATAAGACTCAAGGAGTCTAAATGCTTGACAGCAAGGCCGTATGGCCATAGTAACATCCTGGATTCATTACCAAACGGCATGGTCACGTTTCCAACTGACTACATCACACAGCTCAGTGGAAAAGGGATGAAGTAGCGAAGGGCTTCGACACGGTCATATACACCGACGGATATAAGATGAGCTATGGTGTGGGGGCCGGTGTCTACTTGGAATCACCGAAAATATAATTTTTAGTTCGCTTACCGGATTTTTCCAGAGTTTTCCAGGTAGAATTACTGGCCATCTGAGAAGCATGCACGCAATTAGACGGGGCACAACACACAAACAAAGCATTGCCATCCTTATATATTAGATAGCTAAGCCGCTATCAAAGCCATCGACTCGGCTACAATATCCTCCAAACTGGTGCAGGAGTGCCGGAACGAGCTTGCCTTGCCTGAGCAAACATTTCAGGGTAACACTTCTCTGGGTCCCAGGGCATAGTGACAAAACAGGTAAAGAGCGCGCGGATGAGCTGGTCAGAAAAGGCTCAGCACAACACGCCTCGCTCCACATTCCGGTTAAAGGACAAATACATTCATATTTTCTGCAGAAAGCCAATCTCCTATGGTCGGAAATGACAAACTGCATCAAGATATGGGATACCTATGATCAAAATAAAAAGAATAGCCTTTTAAACAGAACCCGCTCAGAAATCGCTAGAATCACGGCCACCAGGCATTGGCCGATTGGAGACCATGCGGCCAAACTAGGTATTAAATACAATCCTCACTGCATCAGTTGCGGAAATACAAATGAGCAAGAAACTCTCTTTCACTTCCTCTGCAAATGTCCAACTCTAGCAAAAGCCAGACTGCGCGCACTAAACCAACAATACTTTGACGACCTTAGCGACATCTCGGGTAAAGGAATACAGGATCTTATCCGCTTTCTCAAATTTACAGGTTGGTTATAGCCACCGACCGGACCACATCCTTAACAACCATCACAAAATAGGTTACATGAGGCGTTGTTACAAAATGGTCCAACCTAGTGCTAATTGGGTTCAATGGCATAAACCGCCACTTCTACCTATCTACCATACGGACAGTCCAATTTTGATTGTCTTTTTCGACCATATTGGCTGGTATCTCGCAAATAAAACGTGTAATGTTTTCTTTCAAGCCTGCAATTAATGCTGGTTTATCGTAATAGGCGAGAGATTTGACGTATCCCAATAAAAAATAGTCTAATGGCGTCAAATCGCACTATCTAGCTGGATAATCCACCTAACCAAAATCGAAATTTCGACGCCTTGGGAGGTCGTTCGGCTTCAGTTCTTGCACGAGCTGTATTTTGTAAGGTTTTAGACCAAGATCCTACGTAGTCAAGTAACACAATCCCCCAAATTCTGCGAAAAGCGACAAATGGACAAATGGTCTTCATTAACACTTCATTAACAGCAGCAATATTTTCCTTTAAATGAACTCTACGCATATGGGTAGGTAACTTGATGTCCAGTAGCGTGAAATTGGCGTAAAAGTGTCTCTATGGCTTGAGTTTCTTGCTCAGTAGGTCGATTATAACGACCCTAAAGTGGTCGAAGTACGCGAAAAACCTTTTTCATAGAGCACGAATTTTGATAAGTGTAAGCACAAATTTGTAAGGGTTTTTCGAATGTAAGTCTTTTCATAATAAAATGACAATGTTTACTGAGCATGTTTGACTTCGACACGTGTTACGAATCATGCATGAGTTGTCAAAAATAGAGCACTAAAAAACCAAACAGCAAAAAATCACCCTTTATAAGCCAAATTGGATGTCAAAGTGATAATACTCGAAAGCGTTTAATCTCAGTCTCAAACTCAAAACTTACATCACAAGTAACCAGGTTACAACTACTTTATAATATTAGGTGACGTAACTAGCCTTTTTGTCACACCTGTGGTTAATAAGAAACTTGACTTTTATACTGAACATTGGTAAAGGTCACGGCTCAATCGCTAAGATCTTCAAACCTATCGGTCTGATTTCTTTCCTACAGAATGATGGGATCACAATGGTTGAGCTTCAATTAAATAAAGCCTCTATCCGCACGAGTATAAACGTATGATGTATCTGTATTTTTTATGGGAAATGGCTAGAGTAATGGAGCTATTAATACGACACGGGAGTTGTCGTCGAAAAGCTCTAGATTTAAACGTCTTGAAAAGATCAAATCAATCCTTTGTTTTGTAGACATTCATATTATCGGATAAACTTTTGAAGTTAGAGTTAAATTGGAGTTTCAATGATCTGAGCTGCCTTTCGTTTGGCCCGGAAAAATATATAATCCTGATGGCATTCAAGTATACTTGAAAAATATTATTTAGGTGGAGGATCGAAGATCGAAATCATCGAAAACGATATTGGTCTTAATATCTTTTTCCCCATACCTTAATATGTCTGCGGCATGATTGTTGCTCTTCAGCAGGAAAGAATAAAATTAAGGTTTTGCTTATACCTTGGTATATGTGACATACGTGGCAAACGTGAAAAAGTCCTTCTACTTTTTGTAAATATTCTTTTATTGAAATCTTTCAGTCTTACGAAGAAACATGAGTAAGCGGTTCAATGATCAGCACTCATCACGTCAGCGCCAAGTAGCTGCAGCCTGATTCGAGCGTAAGCCGGACATTCACAGAGATAGTGCTCCGTGGTGTCGTCATCATCTTCGCAGCAAGCTTCGCAGGATGTTGTGTCACTTATGCCCAGCACATTTAAATGTTTTGCAAAATGCCTTCTGCTGAGGGACAGCAGAAAGACCGCTTACCTGCTAGAGATGTCGAGAAGCATTCATTTGGTCTGTCTGCATCCCGGCGAGCTGATCCATCTGCAGTTGTGCTCATATGAGACCTAACTGTCAATGGAAGTCTTAATTGAGGACGCAAGCAGACCCAACGTAGGTTAATCTGGTCCCTAGACAAGGGCCACGGAATTTAGCCTACCGTCTGCGTTCAGTGATAACGTGCATTCTTGAACTATCTTGAAAGTCGCAAGAGGGTTCAGAAAGGCTCTAAGCGCAGCTTGGCTATCTCTATAGATGCAAACGCTTCACCCCTTAAACTGTTCTCCGCAATAAAGTTCAATACAGATTGTGTAAGTCTTCGCTTGGAAGACAGATGCAAGCTTTGCTAACATGAAGTGAAATCTAATGTTGTCGTCCTCAAGAAATACACCAGCGCCACATCCAGTATTGGTTTTGAAGCCATCCGTGAAGACCCGACCACATTCCTTTCCTGGCTCAGAAGATGTTTTCGAAGTAACTTGTTTTGTCCAGAAAAATTTTTTAGTTGTAAATTTGTTTCGATGAGATTACTTCCGAAGTGAAACTCAAGAACTTGTCTCTGCTTTCGACTCAGTATAGGTACCCTCAGATTTTCTAAGTGGTTTTAGCTTGGTTGATATTTCGCTTTAGAGAACTTTGACCGGCCTAATGGTTCCACCGATAGTTTCGATATTTTCGGAAAAAGCTTTGTAAGAGGCGCTCTTCGAAGTCTTCTAAGCCTGTTAAAAAAATTTTGCTTTGATCTGTAAAGATTCCAATCTTCCTCCAAATAAGTCTTAAGTGACCTATTTAGAAGTTTTCTGGATTCTTTACGAAGTCGCTGGAGGCCTGCGTTCCACCAAGTAACGAGCAATCTGCTGGATTGCTTACTAACTGGACATGCCATTTCCAAACAGATGCTAAAGGTGCCGTTCAAGTTCTGAACAGCTTCCTCTAGCTTTTGTTTTATTCTGGGCTTCGGGGGAACTCTATTTTATTTGTCGGGCTCCCTAATTCGTGCCAAGTTTGTTTTATGCGGACTCCTCCTGAGTCTGACATGGAGATCTCCGATAGCACTTTCCAGCCTGTAATCTCATTAGCATACCTGTTGGATAAAGTTAAGTCGATTACTTGCTGCCTTACTCTCGTAACGAAAGTTAGCAGCCAGGTCAGACGATAGTATAAAACCCAGCAGATGATTACCTCTCACGTTGCATTTGTTACTGCCCCAAAAAGTGTTCTGAGCTTTAGCATCACAGCATATGATAAGTCCCATCTTTATGAAATCACAATATTTAATGAGTTTTACTACCGCCTCCTATGGTGGCGGCAGTAATGAATCAAAGGGAAAATAATCAAACGCAACGACGGATAAGCACCATTCTCCGTTCGTTTTGTAGCTTATGTCTGGCAACTGAATCTTGGTTACCTTGGTTATCTTGGTTAAAATTGCACAAGTTTAGTTGGTGAATGTGAGTTCGGTACATAAGGACAAGCTCACGGCCTTTCTGATCGCTCGTCATAAAGTGATGTGAAACTCCTTAAACATCTAAAACCACAGATGCGTTTATTCCACACTCATGGTTCCTGTATGGATATTATGTGGTGTATTTCAGGCAGAACTCCTGGTTTCAAAGGCGCAAACATCTATACATACACGGACAGTCAAGCAGCTATAAATGCCTTTAGCTCGAATACCATTGACTCCAAGTCAGTCATGTACTGCTTCAAAACCCTCAAAAAACTAAGCTCCAGGAACAAAATCAAACTGTGGTGGGTTCCTAGACATAAGGCCATTGATAGGAATGAAAAGTCTGACGAACCTTTAATGGACCTGAAACTATCTTCTGTACTCCTAAATGAGTAGTCAATTTAGCTATTAATAGCCGGTAGTATTTGAGATGCATCTCATATTGGGACAATAGCTCAGGTCTAAGACAGGCCAAACTAGCCATCCTGGCGTTCAACAGAAGTACTCCCCATGAAATGTTAGAATAAGATGACAAGCGAAGGAAGTGAAAATGATGAAGTTGTAAATAACATCAGTGATGCTTCGAACCCAGGCTAGGTTTATCTTCGCATTTCTCCTATAAAAGCAACAAGAGCAACACAGAAACCATATTCAGATGAAACATATAGAAACACTAAGAAATGAAAGCAAACAATTTTTCATATCTTTCCCGATGCCCCAAAAGCAGCATCTCTTTGATACGGTAAATGCCTTTTATCAATTTGATGTGTTACGTTTCTGTGTAAATTGATGGATTGGAGATTCAAATGCAGAAACTATTGGTTTTTAATAATTTAAGAAAATTATTGTGTACAATTTAGAAGAAGAAGGACTTATTCAGTTTTCGCTTGTCCCATACAAGAAAATATCAAATTGTTAATTGGTAGAACTAACATTAAACGACTTCCAACTTATACGCTAGAACTCATTCAAAATTATCATAGTTGTTTGCAACGAACGATATATGATCATTCAAGCACCGGATAATATTTCAGGATCCGCACCGAGTGCCATGATATCGCAAATGTAATAGAACGAAGGAAGCAAGTTTGTGAAGAAAATTTTGTAGAAAATATGAATAGACAGTGGGTTCGGGCGAGAAAGCCACCTTGAAAACTTTAATTTCACCTGTAGATGAATTTTTACAATCTCTAACAGGTGTATTAATTATTATTACACTGCTTTTTAGTAACTAAACAAACAGAATTTTTAAAAGATAACAAGAAAAATCTTTCACTTTAACTGCGATTTTACTGAAAATTATTTATTTCTTGTCAGAAATTCTGGGAAAGGCATGTGGTAGAGTTATGATGTACCCATTTACAATTTATTATACGGACAAAACCAAAAAGTAGCAAATAAAATTTTTTATTTGTATTTCGAACTGTCTACATTACGATACAACTGTCGTTCACAAACTACAAAAACATTTATGGTAATATAGTTAACGAGAAAACATTAAGTGATAATTTATTTACTTATTCATTAATTGATATTCAATAATTTTTCGGTGGTAGTAATTATAAAAGCTCCATCCATCAAATTTTTTTTGGAAACCGCATGAGGAATTCAATGAAATAAAAAAAATAAATAAATTGTATGGCGCGTTTTGAGAACATAAAGTTTTAATATTTCATCTGTCTATAACAATCCCTAATTATAAACAAATATAATTAAAAAAAAAAAAAAATCTTAAAAAGCTTTTAAAACTGAAAAAACAAGTGAGGATCGAGATATGACCATTTAAAACTATGCCTATTGGCATTTCTTCAAAACACAAGAGGTAGGTATTTCTCTAAAATAAATAAAAATCTGATACACGTGTCCATGTGTATATGTGTACAACTTGTAAAAAAAGTTTAAAGCAAATCGAGAAATAGATTCTCGATGACCCATGTATGAGATATGTTCAAAAAGTAAGATGACTTTATATTTTTATAACAAAAAAAATATTTATTAATTCATCAATATTAATCCCCCTCTAATATAATACACTTGTGTTAATACCTATTATCTTCCGTTTAACCCCCTTCAAGTGAGAGGTCAAGTAATATAGGGTTTTCTAATGACGACTTGACAATTTTTGTTTTTAAATAAAAGGCAAACCATTTGAGATATTTCAAAAACAAAAACTTTATTATTGGCTTGAAGTACAATCAAAACATATATGTATGGAACTCAACTTCGTTCATATGGCCACCGCGGGCACGTTTGCAGCGGTCGATTCTTCGGACCCAATTTTCAACGACTCGGCCACACATTTCGGTCGAAACGGCCGTTATTTCACATTCAATGTTTGCTCTGAGCTCCTCCAACGTCGTCATTGTGTTGGCATAAACCAATGACTTAACGTAGCCCCACAGACAATATTCAAGCGGCGTTAAATCGCACGAACGAGGCGGCCAATCGACTGACCCATGTCATGTCATACTTACTCTTCAATAAATCGATTTTAGCGTGTGCTGTGTGGCTTGTGGCACCATCCTGTTGAAACCACATGTCGTCCAAGTCCATATCTTCCAATTCGGGCAAAAAATAAACGCTGATCATGGCTCGATAACGTGGACCATTCACAGTAACGTGACAATCGTTATCGTCGACGAAAAAATATGGCCCAATAACGCCGCCGGCATCCAAACCGCACCAAACAGTTATTTTTTGGGGATGAAGTGGTGATTTATGAAGCACATGTGGGTTTTCACCTGCCCAACAACGCATATTTTGCTTATTGACGAACCCATTGAGCCAAAAATGAGCTTCGTCACTGAAGATGATTTTGCGACTCCGAATATCTGTAGAAAATTTTTAAAATTTGCAAACGTTGCTCGTTAGTGTACTTTATTATGATGTTAAGTTTACTGAAAAAATTGACAGTGACAGCTTGATGATTAGTGAAAGAGTGCGTTCACAAATTAAATTCAAAGTTGTCAAGTTGTTCAAGAAAACCCTATACAATGGGAATCTATTTGGATAAAAGGTTAACATTTAGTGAACACGTAGCACAAACCAGTAGAAAAATTCAAATCGGAATAAAAATGTTGTATCCTCTTATTAACAGAAGATCGAGCTTAAATTTTGAAAACAAAATGACAATATACAAAGTAATATTTCATTCAATTCTGCTTTATGGATGCCAGGTTTGAGGAGATTGTGCAATATGTCATAAAAAAATCTTCAACGTATACAAAACAAAATTCTTAAGATAAAGCGTAATCTACCTCGTTCCTACTTCCCTAGAGTCCTGCATAAGTTATTAAATTTTGAAATGAGTTCCAAAAGAACTTGTAAATTAAAAGCATCTTTTGCTAGGAATGTTGTTTTACATGATAATCCCCTAATAAGAAACTCAAACAGTGAAACATGATAGTGTTTAGTTCTTTGCGTTTTTTGTTTTTTTTTTCTTTCTTTTCTTTATTTATTAGTTTATTAATTATTTTTACTTATATATTCCATTACATATTAATTTATTTATTTATTTGTTGTAATTATCAATTATTTTTTTTTTTATTTTTTACATAAATGTTTTATTGGTTTTTTTCATGTACAATAGTATAATTTAAAATATTGCCCATTTGAAGCTACGACTTTTTCCCATCTTTCTGGCAATTTGTGGATCCCATCCCAAAAGAGCTGCGCCAGCTTGACAGCCAAGGATGAATCAAGCCAATTTTTGATATTCTGCTCTGATTTGAACCGTATTTCAGTGAGGGCGTTCTGCATCGACAGGAACAAATGGTAGTCAGTAGGGGCAAGGTCTGGGCTATAAGGAGGGTGGGGTAAGACTTCCCATCCACTGTTTTACAAATAGTTCTTAACCGGAATAGCAACGTGGGGCCGAGTGTTGTCATAATGGAAAATTATTTCCTCGTGTCTGGTCGCATATTCCGGGCGTTTTTCGGCTACTGCTCTCTTCAAACGGATTAATTGTGTTCGGTAGCGTTGTAAATTGATGGTTTCACCCGGTTTTAGCAGCTCATAATACAGCACACCCATCTGATCCCACAAAATACAGAGCATTACATTTGCGCCATGGAAATTCGGCTTTGACGTTGATTTGGCTGGTTGGCCGGGTTTCACATATAATTTTTTGCGCTTGGGGTTGTCGTAATAGATCTATTTTTCATCACCAGTAACAAGCCGATGCAAAAATAACTTCCTTTTGTGGCATTCTAGCAGCATTTCGGACATGCAAAACCGCCTTTTGACGTCTCTCGGCTTGAGTTCATGTGGAACCCAATTTCCTTGCTTTTGAATATATCCAGCTGCTTTTAAACGTTTTGAAATGGCTGTTTGAGTGACACCCAAAGATTCTGCGAGCTCTTCTTGTGTTTGGCAAAAATCTTCATAGAGTTATGCTTCCAGTTCCTCATCTTCAAATTTTTTGGCTGCCCAGGACGTTCATCGTCTTCCAAGCCAAAATTACCACTTTTAAATCGTGCAAGCCGCTTTTGGCACGTTCGCTCAGCTAGCGCATGTTCAGCATAAACTTCCACCAAAATACGATGACTTTCGGCAGCAGTTTTCTTCATGAAGAAGAACTTCCCGCAAAAACACTTTTTCATATATCGAATCTATATATTGTAAATTGTGCGACTTAAATGTATAAGCTTTTTATGACAAAAATAAACAATGCTACTACAATACTTTTTAAAATTCTCGAAGCACTTTTTGGTATGGTTCTTAGCTCTTCCAACGATGCCATTTTTAATTCCTTAATCGTTTGCAAATCTCCTTCCTTTTATAGGTAAGGAACAGGAAAAAGTTGCACGGCACCAAATCCGGTATCTATGGAGATTGCGTCCATTGGGATGATTGTGCTTTGATTTCCACGTCATAACCATAAACCCTGAATTTGTCACCAGATATGACCCTTTATAGCAAGTCAGAATCATCATTGAAGTCATTCAAGAGCTCATGCTCATGCCACGGTTCTTCTAATAAAAATTAAGAAGTTTCGAAATAAAATTCGCTGACACATGTTTCATGCCCAAAACATCCGAACAAATTTCATGACACGTACCGATCGATATGCCAACATCCTCAACAACTTTTCTTATGGTAATTCGACGATTTTTCAAAACAATTGTCACCTTACTTGTTGAACACACCTAATACATCATCAGTTTCCGCATTTAATCAGTTTTACTTTTTCGGCAACTTAAGGACCGTCCCTTGGCTCCACTTTTCTTGGAAACGACCATTTTGCATTTATAATCTTAAAATCTAGATATATGTTTTCTGGAATGTTATTATCAATTCTATCCTCCGGTAGTCTCCTTAAAATAACATAATTTGTTCTACATGTTCGACCACTTTTCTGCATTTTTGGCAACTTGAACGTTGAAGTGATTTTTTTTACGTCGCGCCGTCTTACACAATGATGGACTCTGCACAGATTTCTCTACTTCTGAGACTGCTGCAATTTGAACTTTGAGTAAAATGCGGCCATCGATCCGTCTCTAGATAAAAACTACAAGCCGTGTTCTTGTTGTTGGCGTTCCCTTATGATATATTGTAGTTAATAAAATATTTTTTGCGAATATTAAGCTTTTGTCTACATTTGCGTGCTTAAAGTTGGTTAGCTACTATGTTAAAATGATCGCTGACAAATTAATGCGATTCGGAATGATGGGGTCTTGAGCAATGTTATCATAATACAAGGTGGGGCAAAAGTAATGGCATAATGTGAATGTACCATCATTTTTCAAAGTGTCATTCTGCTTTGACTTTTATGCTGTAGGCGGAATAATGAACATTATTACTCCTTATGAGACCAATTTCTGGGGTATTGTTTTAACGCAGCGTGAATTTCGTCATCGTTTTCCTTATGGGCATCTCATGCAAACTGGTTCCACTAGATATGCCGCAAGAAGTGGCAGCCCCGTATGGCTTGTCTGACCGAGAATATCACTGCGGAATATCCACGTCCGAGAGAGCCCACAATCATCGAAGAGATAACTATACACACAATTAAGCATCAGCAGACGTTCATTACGTAGAATTTTGGTGAAAGACCTGAAAAACATCGCAAGGATACTACCTTTATGTCCAGTATAAAAGCAATAATTTAAAATCCTCTAAACTTATTAAAGAGAACCATGTTGATATTAAGTTAAATTTAAAGTATTACTCCCAATAAACACGCTGCTGACCAAACTGAAATTTTGAAGCTGGGACATTTCCTTTCTTCACTACTTCTTCACTTCATTCTACCAGTCTCAGTCCAACCCAATTCCTAAACTTGTATCCTTTATTCTTGATTCTCCTTTCAATCCAAACCTAACAACGCTTCATTAATACACTCAAACAAAAACAGCCTTTCCTAACTTTTTTCGTTCCCATATTTTAAATTCCTCTCTATCTTCTACGTGAGACTGCCAACCTTATACTACACCAGCTTCTTTTCTAGACTCCATTCTTTCTCCAAAAGTAAAGGTAACCAGCCACCTTATCGATTCAGGGGAGGAAGTCCAGTATATCCTCTCTCGATTAAGAGACCGCAGATTATATGATAAAGTTTGTTTATATCTCGCTTATCTAAATGGTAAGCCGGACTTTGTCTGTGTTGACGGTCTAACGAAAACTAATGCAATGGTTTCCATTTCATTCATCATCACAATAATTTGCGGCAGTTGATAACGAGCTTATGATCTTCTTGCTCTTGCGACTCACATAAGTTTTAAATGCATGCAACACCTTCAGAAAATACGGCCAAGCTTCAAAAATTACAATTGTCCCTAACCTGTTGCTCAATTCTTTACCGTAGCCTCCAAAATGTCTGTTCCTTTCTTATCAAAACTTAAGAGGATTACGAGCTAAAATTTCTGCTATAAATATTAATTCGCAGATTCTCCCCTATGACATTTTGCCCTCACAATAACCAATCTAAATTATAATATTAAGAAGTATTAATTATTCTCTGAAGACTTCGGCTTATACCGAGACGATGGTCTTGGAAGAGAGGAGAATTTTAATGGCCGTGTTGTACTTCTAGATATATGGTACACTCTCAGCTTGAGTCTAAATCCTTTCAAAAATCCTCTACTGAATTCGTTTTCGCTAGAGTTCCTACCTGTTGCTGATATAATCGCCCTTCTCAACCAAATGAAGGTTACCCGCTAGCTATTGGTGCAACATCCCAACGACGTTGTTACTTTTTTAAATGATTTTAATTTACCTTAGTATCTATTGGTCAAGACTGACCAGGTCTTCTTTAGTACAACAAATTCTACCTCTGATAAAGAAAAACTTTTCATCGAATGCCTTGCTGACTCTGGTCTGTATCAATTAAGTGGTGTCACCAATAACATTGGCAGACAACTCGATCTAGTCTTCGCCACTTATACAGATAACTACGTAGTTTTGAAAAGTAGACACATTCCCTCTAAGTTGGATAGTTACCACCCTCCCCTTTTACTTAAGTTGTCGTATGACAATGGTCTTTATCCCGTTTCCTATGAATATTCTTACAGTTTAATTTTTCAAAGGGAAAACTAGCCCAAACTGAACAATCTCCTCAACAAGCTTAACTTTCTCTACAACAATCCTAACCTTACGGTTAACAATGCTCTTGCGCCTTTTTATACTGAAATTTCTCGTTACTTTGCCAAACGCTCTATATCAACTATTTAAACCGAATGGACCACACACTCATTTCCGACCCCAAACGATTCTTTCAGATCATCAAAACTTAAACTACATGGGATAGCTATCCATCATCTCAGAATTTTTCTTAATAAGTTCTCGAGCGATCCCCAAATTATTGCAAATCTATTTTTTTTAGCCAAGCTTAAATAGTTGCTTTGAAATCTGTGTCTTTGACTTTGGAGCAAGTTAAAGATAAAATAATAAACCTCAGAGATGAACTGGACCTGGCACCTAGACCAATCTCTTACAGCCCTCTTTCTGCTTTCTATAACCCAGGGATTATTTACCTTAACCTGGAAAATTTCTTTATTATTCTCATACAATACATAAAAATGTCAAACAGACCATATTTCGAACTATCGACCAATTGCTAAGCTATCCAGCATACCTAAACTTTTGGAGAGCATTATTTTTACCATGATGCTTTTCCATTGTAAATCTATTGTTTCCCCGAAACAGCACCGATCTCCAAATGGTAGATCTACAACCACAACTTTAACGCAATCAAGCACTTTATGTACAGTAGAATCTGGAAATAAAGTTGATGTGATTGGCACCGGTTTACGCAAAGCCTTTGATAGAATTTCTCATGATATAATCGTTCTAAAACTAAAGGCTCTTGATTTCCAAATAAGCTTTATTACGTAGGTTCAATCCTATTTAAATGAGCGATATTACTATGCTCTATTTAGGTCCATAGTTTCTGAGCCAATTAAAGCCTTCTCTGGTGTTCATCACCAGTCTTTATTATTTATTCTAACAACTAATGATGTTGATTATATCACTAAAAATTCATACATATTTTTTAACGCAAATGATATGAAATTTTTTTAGATATATATCTTCTTCCAAGGATAGTCTATCACTGCTGGAGGATCTTAAAAGATTTTGTACTTGATGTTAGGAAAATTTCCTTGAGCTTAACAACAATAAGTGGTTTAGGCGTTATATGTGATTAGAATCTCCTTTTCCGTTCGCACATTGATAATAGAAAAAAAGAAAAAGCCAAATATTTGCCGATATTATCTTTATTCATCAGATCTTAGTTGGTAATATCGATTGTCCTTCTTTTCATCAACTTATTTCTTTCAACACCAACTCACGCAATCTAAGTTCTGCGCCACTTTTTCGGCTCAATCTTCATACAATATGTAGTTCTAGCTTCGGGAAGTTAACGATATTCTGCCTCTCTTTGATTACCACCTCAGTAAACTGTTCATCAAGAACGTTCTCCTTTCCACCTATGCCTCAGGTCCTTACTTTCTTTAAACGCTCCCACCCTTTAATTTTTATCTTTAAATTGTTAGTTTTAAGAATATGCTTGCAGTAAGCCTTAATAAATCTGTCCGAGTTTGGCCCGGGCCTTAAAGTAAGAAAATGTTCTCTTCTTTTGTGCAACCGTTCACTAATTGTTGCGTCAAGTGAGGTTAACTAACTCCTATGTTGCGTTAAGTCTGGTGCAAGAAGAGGATGATTTCGTATCCAAAATCATATTGAACACCATAATTGCATCCCCTTTAAGTGACTGTGTGGTGCAGCATATGCAGTGAAAAAGTGATTGGGGTTTATTTTTCTAAGGATGCCGACGGCACCACCGTAACTATATCTCGTAAGCACTGCAGGTAGTTGTTAAAATTTTTGTTTTTGCCTCAAATTGCTGAAGTGGATCTCTGCTCACACAGCACACAGCTCACATTTTGAATCACCAGTTTCCAGGCTGTGCTATCTCATGTTTTGGCGATTTCAACTGACTGGCCAGATGGAAAACCTGAACGCGGCAGACGTATTCCTTTAGAACTTTAGAACAAGACAAGAAAGCCAATATTGAAGAAGAAATCTCCAATTTGGAGCCAAATGTTTCGCAGAAATGTTCATCAACTCATGTGGTGGTCATTTGACCGATATCATTTCTTCAACTTATTGTCATAAATTTCAAATAATCTTTCCGTGAAAGCAAAGCTTATTTGTTTTCGTTTCTAACAAAATGGCAACTAATTCACATTATGACATTACTTCTGCACCATCTTATACATGGGCATATGCCTGAGGTCGGCGATGCAACTTCTAAGTCATCGCAATTTTTTACAAAATCTTCTGTGGCACTACTGAAGGCACTACCTAGCCGCCCGCCATTCTCTTTCAACATTAAGTTGTCGGATATTTTCTTGGCAATTAAGTCTAAGAGCAGAATAGCGACATTATTTTTAGACATCCAGGTGTGGACAGTATCTTAATTTTCTTTAAATTTTAAATAATTTTCTTCCTCTTATTTAACTTTAAAATGCGGCCGTTAATATCCATCAGTGCGCGATTTCCACTATATTACACATTTTTTCTTCTTCGGATGAGAACATTGGCTCATTTGGAGTTCGCGATTTGAATTCATTCGCATTTGGCAAAACTTAAACACCATGAGTACTAAGGCCCAAAAAACAAATATCGTAATACATGAAGTGTGTATTTTGTATTTTTATCCCGACATTTATTTACATTTCTAGTTTGGGAACTTTGCCATTCGTTTTTAAAGTTTTTAAAAAATTTTCCAAACGACAACACAAAGATTCTGTAAATACGGTTTACCAGCAGAGTCACAAGGTTTCATGCTGTTGATTTTCATCAGTCTTGGTCCTCCTTGGTAAACTTTTTAATGTAACTCATAAGTTAAAAAGGACTTTCTTAAAAAGTTAAACAAATTTGTATTTATTTTGATTACATCTAAGTGGTTTTTTTCAATTCGGGACTTTGGCTAAAAAATTCGCTAATTCAGTTCCTTCAATCTCTTATACTAGCGACATGATTTGGTAATATAAAGATGTGTCCCCAGTGAACAGAATCTTTATATATATGTTTATAGATGCTATCCACTTCAATTTATAAATCGCAATAAAATCTTGGAGAAGGTTTCATAGACCTTCACTCCAAACACATTGAAATAGCTTCTAAGAGGTATCTGCTGAAAATAGACGTCTTCATCCTCTATTGCCACTATTGTTTGCTTGCATTATGAAAAGCATCATTCGGTGCCTATGCCTAAGTTCAGCTGTGTGTGGTCTTGTGCGTCATGTATATTTAATGCATTCAACTTCAGCATAGCTTATCATAAATTCTTCATTATTTATCATTCGTAGCTACTCAGCGCACACAGCAACGTTTATACTGTCTAATTCAGAATAATTAACTCTGTTTGTGTGCCATGCTGTGTCATTATTTCGGGGACATTGTTGATGTCACTCACAGCTATCATTGACCTTTTGATTATATGCATATCTGCCGATTGTTGTACTAATCTGCCTGAGAAGATTTCATTGTATTCCACGTAAATTAATTTATTTCAAATTAATACGAAGTTGAAAATGTGTATAGAGTTTTCTTTCAGTTATAACAATATAGAAATTTATTTAAATTTATTAAATGTTGTCGTATCCAAGTTCAACTCTTATTTGCTCTTCTTGCCATAAAGTATATAGGATCAGGTACGAGTATGAGTTCACATCTGTCATGAAATGAAGTTCTGTCTGACAAAAAAGACGCTCCACACAAATGTTGTAGATAAAGAAGAATCAAAATCATTTTAGATGAGCTAGAAAGACATATTTTGTCCCTATTCCCATGTTATATGCAGAATCGCAGTAACTTATAATTATTATATCTGAAAAATACAATCCACAGACTGGGATATTATATGTTGTCAGTAAGTCATGGAAAACCTAGGTAGATGTATCACAAATATCATAGATATAGACAATATTGAGCTAACTTGTGATAATCTCAAAAACAAAAGAACAAAAGAACACCAACCATGTACAACCAAGAAATTAGAAGGAAAAAGGGAAAATCGCGAAGAAACTTCTTTCATAGAATCGATGACAGCAGAAGTTATGCCCGTATTCATAAAATACTCTTTAAACAGCACACTAATCCTATCGGGTCAATGATGGCATATACGCTGAAACCGTGATACAGACTCTTCACCTCTTATCTGAAACAAAGACACACAGACACAGACCCGACGACAGCTCCAGAAGCCTAAGAAAACTCTCCCCAGAGAAGAAAATCTTTCATTAAAGCAAAATAATTTGGGCAATCAACTCTTTTCAACAACCCTCCAAAGCTCCTGGTGAGGATGGAATATTTCCGGCTTTACTACAAAAGGATATCCCCCAACTGCTACCTATACTAATTAAATTATTCAGAGCTAGCTACGCATGGGGGTATTTACAAAAAAAAGTGAAAGAAGGTTGCTGTCAAATACATACCTAATGTAGGATGTAGACCGTTTGAACAACTTAAGTAATATAGAACAATCAGGCTCACTTCCTTTTTCCTCAAAACTATGGGAAAATTCCTCGACAGGCATATCAGAGACGGGGCACTTCAAATATCAACATACCTATCAACCTAAAAATCAACCACATACGCCCTACAAAATCTTACCACAAGGATTGCAAAATCTGTCAGAAATAAAGTGGTAGCGGTCGGTTGTTTCCTCGATATAGAAGTAGCATTTAACAACACAGAATTCTCCCACAATATATATAGAGGCATTCAAAGCATGAAAGTTGACGACACCACATGTAAATTTATAGAACGTATGCTAGAGGATAAAAGAATAAAAACTTCATTAGGCAGCAATAAACTCAGGGTGATAGCTACGAAAAGATGCCCTTAAGTAGGAGAACTATAATCTCTACTAAGTCAAAGGATATGCAGACGACATTGCAATCCTAATCAAACGTAAATTCGAGGACACAACCTCGGAACGCTTCAAGGGAGCTTTAAACCTAGTTGCTGAATGGTGCACCAAGGTTGACATCAAAGCCATTCCCAAGAAGAGCTTCATTTTTAAATTCATCAAGAGAAGAAGGCGAGAAAGATTTAAAAATGCCACTCTCTTCGGTGAAAAAGTAGAGATCTCAACGGAAGTTAAATATCTGGAAGTCACACTGGATGAAAAATTACGTGAAACACTCATCTTTCTAAGACAAAGCCAGGACCTTACCAAGGACCAGCAAAAGTCAAGCTGGAAAAATCGGGGACTTAATCCCAAAATAATACTATGAATGTACACGGCAATACCGAAATCTATCATCCTGTATGCAGCTGCAATTTGGTGGCATAAAGTAACGCAGAGGTCTATACAGGCCAACTCAACAAAATATATAAACCATTCTGTGTCCTTGCAACTGGTGCAATGAAAACCGCACCAATAGCAGCGCTTGAAGTTATCCTAAACATCCCAACTCTTCATCTGGAAGATGAAAGAAGCAATGGTAAATGCCTACAAGCTTATCACAGAAGACGAATCCAATTCCAAACTAGTTCATGCTACAATTTTACATGAATTTAAAAAAAAAAAAAACAGAACAAAGTACTTGGAATATAGTTAATAGACAAACGTCTACCACGATATAACAACTTTAAGGTTACAAGGTCTTAACTCGGAACAGGAAAAAACAACATTTGCTAATGACTCGCATGTATGGTATACAGACGGATGCAAAACAAATGAAGGAGTTGAAGTCGTAGTATACAATCCTCGCATACATGCCAGTATGGATACAAATAACTCCGTATTTCAGGCTGAAATCCATGAAATAGATCTTTGCATTCGAGAGAAGCTAAACAGGCATATAAGAGACAAAAACATTTATATTCACTCCGACAGCAGAGCAGCCCTTCTTGCAATTAACGCCTTTGAAATAAAATCAAAACTGGTTTGGGATTACGTTCAACTCCTGACTACTGACCACCACAAACAAAGTTCATCTGATTTGTGTGCCAGGACACAGCAGACGTGAAGGCAACGAAAAAGCAGACGAACTAGCAAGGAAAGGATTCTCAATTCATGAATCCAAGCACACAGAATGGTGCTATAAATTAATGCAATAAAAGAAAGTATTGAGCTAGAGGAAAAGAAGCTTCATTTCTCGAGAGAAACCGAAAAAAACAGACAAGTCAAAAACTTTATGCCAAGCTGTTGCCACAAAAAAACAAAACAACTACTACAACCAAGTAGAAGTTAGATTCGAGTGACCACAGGTTTTCTCACAGGACACTGCCGTGTGAGAAAACACCTGATTACTGTGGGCATAACACAAGATAATATTTGCAGACTGTGCAACAAGGACGTGGAAACAATAGAACACATACTTTTTTGACTGCAATGGTTTAACCAAAAAACGTTAACGTAACCTAGTTAAATTCTACCTTGAAGAGATGGACATAGCTGCCAACTCACATAAAGACCTAGCCGCCTTCCTATCACATTGCGGCATCTTGGATGAGCTCTAAATGAAGGATAACACATTAATCCCGTCTGTGGCCTTAGTGATCTGGGATTCTTTATAGCACCTCCCATAACAATCTGTTGTATTCTAACTCGTCTCTAACACCAATTAATGGTGTAGTATTCCAGTCATCCTTGTAGAGGAAAAAGCACGCAAAAAAGCTAACAAAAACAAAAATACTAGTACTGGGAACGTGCTTATCCCGTGGTGAACAGAAATAACCTTGCCAGACTTCGACATATTACGCTTTCAAGAAGTACTTGGTGAATGCGAATCGAACGCTGGCACATCTGTATTACGACTGGTAAAATTTTTATTCTATTTATATTTATTCTATTCTATTCTAAAAATGATGGATTGGATTATGCGATTTTCATCAGAACATCTGAGCGCTCCAACCGTACGATTCCTCTAATTGCCTTGTGTCACATTTGCTAAGAAGGACCCTTGCTTGCGCACTACAAGTCAGTTGAGGTCCCCTTCCACTTGTGCGCGCCATCGCAGGCGAGGTCGTTTCCTGATGCCTTATCCCTCAAAGTCAGTTTCGAAAGCCGTAGCATTGATGTCTATATGCTCGTACATGACCTACCCATTTCAGGTGAATGACGTGTTGTCTGAGTAGATCGATGTCAATATATAGGTCGTTCGTCGTCAGATCCTGCTGCTTGTGAGTTCCGCCCAATTCTTTCAAGTATTATGTTAAAGAAGTTAAATGACAGTAGGTTAGCTTGATTGAAACCTAATACCCAGCCATTACTTTCTTTTCTAGAGCCACAGCCAAAATCATTACCTCCATCTGAAATAGTCATGCACCAAAGGTCTCAAATTAAGACCATAGCTTAACAAACGTTGGTGTCTGAGGGAAAGTCATATCAAAAAAGAAGAAAAGGCATCAACGCACTCCAAAACTGAGAAAACAGTCGATACAAAATGAAATTTCGTCATATTTCGCGTCTAAGTAAAGATGTGAATGAGGAAAAATTCATCTCTTTTGCAGCTTCCTAAAAATGTTTCTTTTTACCAAAAAAATTTGTCTATGTTGGTTTGTCGTCTTCTTTTCGTTATCTCCACACCCCGTTCAGATTCGACAGATGCAAATCATCAAAGGAACGTAGAGGTGGTGTAAAAGCTTGTTTTTATGGTAAAGAGGTTGATCTTTCACTACCTTACTTTGACCAAAATTTGATTGGTGTTAAAAAGGAACATTTGTGTGTAGATACATAGTAATTAGCTATACTCCTATACCGCCTAGAAGTATGCTTGAATTGTATGAGAAGCTAAATATATAAATATTGAATTGGTAAACATTTTTTTTAAAGAATCAGATAAGTTATACAATATTACGTTTTCATTAGGGCAAACGGAACATTTGGGACAAAAAATCGAGATAAACGTGATAACACTTGCAAATGACCTATTTAAAAATACTCATTTAGCCCTAATGAAAACGTAGTACGATATAAGTTATCCTAGGAAATTTTTGTCTTACTAATATTATTTGTGTGATCAAAACTTTCTGTTGCCTTACAACATTTCGAAATTCTTTAAAACAGATCAATCCTGTAATCAACTCGTTTTCTAAAATTTTAGATTCAATACTTATATGTTGTGATGAATTGGAAGTGAATGTTACCGAAGTTACGTGATGTACGAGTATAGTGATCTGGTCACGTAGGGGTTGCAGAGTTCTTTAGACCATCATCATCAATCCCCATAACATAATATGCAAAGGTGCTGAGTATTAAATGACCCCTTCAAGATCGTTAATAGTTAGGATGAAGAGAAGTGGACCTAGGACACTACCTTAAGGAACACCTGATGTGGCCAAGAAAGGAGCCGATAGGACAGACCTGAGACGAACACTATAAAAATGACTATCCAGGTAAGATAATATCCATTTTAGCAAAATATGTCCAAAGCCGAGGACGGTCAACTTGAACAAAATAAGTTTATGAGATATCTTATCAAAAGCCTTACTGTAATCAGTTCTTATAATATGGACATCTTTACCACTTTCTTAGGCTGAGAGAACAGAGGAGATGAACTCGACGAGGTTAGTAGTAGTTGATCTACCTTTCGGAAAGAACTATTGAATAGGGGAAATAAGAGATTTACACTGGAAAATTAAGGTTTCATAAAAAATGCTTTCGAGGGGTTTGGGCATGTCTAAAAGTTTAGCGATGGGGCTAAAGAAAGAAGAGTTGTTTGTGAAAATTATCAATGGTCTTCCTCAGACCGAGAGAGAGGAATTTATGGGTTCAGTGCTAAGAATGAGTTCAAATTACTATTGGGATATTTATCTCCGGTTTTGAGATCAAAATTTTGGAGGCATGTGCAAAGGGGTTAGGTATTTCAGAGGAGACAGTGTGAGAGGTTGGGGTTACGACCTCGAGCTTCGTACTTCGAATAACATAGTTTTGTTTCAGGTCGAACTACCACTTCAAACCTGGTTGTGTTTTCGTAATTTGTCTGGAAGGAAATTGAAATGTAGACATAAGCTGATACCATGTTCACTGACTAAAGCAGATTTTTGGATCGGAAAAACGATGCTGAGATTACATTTCTCAGGCACATCTGACAACAACAAACAATGTCAAAACCGAAATACTTTCCATTCGTTACGTTGCAAATGACGTATGGAATGACCACATATTCGATGTCATCAAAAAAGTTACGAAATATTTAGGATACCTCAAGCGATGTAAGAAATACTTCACCCCCTATGAGCAGGCTATAATATAAGCATATCAGGAATATAAGGCATTTATCCGCATAAAATTGAAGTCCAATTCCCACATCTTGTCAAGACCGCCTAAAACATCTCTGCATCTGCTAGATAGGATTTAAAACGGTGCGGTAAGACTCATAAGTGATGCTAATAACACTAAGACAATAAACATCCTCGAACACTAACGTAATGTCTCCTGTCTCATTTTGTTCTTAAGATATTTCTACCACCAGTGCTTGATAGAAATCGCCAGTAGCATTCCACCCTTTCAAACTTTTAGCTGCAACACCAGTCTCGTTATAAATGGTCATCAGTACACCCTCAAATTCACTTTCGAACGTGATCGTGATACTACCGTACAACTCACTTACGGAATGCCCTGTCGCGCTCTTTATTTCCTAGTCGCTGTAACTTGTACACTTTTAAGACCAATGTACATGGGAACCTCTATTTTCTTCCTTCCTTTGCCTGTGCTGTGTGCAAACATTTTAGGACTATAATAACCCCTTGAGCGCGCGCTATTTACGAAAACAAAAACAAACAAAGTCACTTCGAGCAGCTCGGCCGATAAGCAATCAGGTCTAGATGCTTTTTTGGATGCAAACTTACAAATTGCTATCCTCATTTCATTTTAGTAGGTTTTGGCTTTCTTCGTCTATTTTGAATAAGATATTGTTCTACGTTGCCGTCTTTAGTGACTCTACTACAGGGTTTTCTTCTATATCTGACAGGTTTCTGTACGAGTTTTGTTATCTAGACAAGTTCATTTTATCTTTTGGTAAAATTCTGTACATTGTTCCTGGAGTACAAACTTTCAATAACTTGTGTAGCCTGCTTCCTGCTCTAGCCCGTCGTTGTAATGCCACTCTTTATGTTTCTTATTATTTTGCTGCATGTGCTTGTCGGCAATTTTCATCAAACCAGCAAACTGTATGGTACAACCAATGCATCAATATCACCTCTTTTCCGCTCCCTAAATTTCTTATACATTTTAGGTTCATAATATCTTGTACGTCTGTGAACTATTAAAACTAAAAAGCCTTCAGATACGGTGACTTTTCTCTACCACCATGGTTTGATTAGGAGTAACAAAAAGCGGACAGAGCTTTTTTACAGCAAAAATATAGCAAAGTTATCGCCTTCTTCGAAGGAAAAGGAAAAAATTTAGAGAACTGATTGATTGAGTGCTGAAAGGGTGTAAATGATTATCGAAAATCTTACAAGAAAATGCAAAGGATATGAAAAGAATATGTACATACGAGTATGTACATATCTCAGATATCAGAGAGATAAAACAATTTGATACTGGTGACTACGACAGTGATTCTTGCCTACGTACTTACTTTGGTGGTGCTTCAGTTCATGGTGATTCTGGGCCTCAAACAACAAGCCTATCCAGTTAGTCTGATCCTCTTTCTCCGTAGCCCGGACCATTGGCATCCATTCGCTTCATATAGGTAGGACTTTCTTAAGTGACTTATGCGCGATTTTCTAATCAGGTATTAGTTCGTCTTGAATCGTTTCCTCGAATATTGTACGAGGAATTTTTCTTTCGAATCGACCCTTCTTTCGAAAGGTAACTTCAATGGCCTTCTTAGTCAAAAAAAAAAAAACAAAAAAAAAAGGGATTGGCAAGAATGCTTCTTGGTTTTATTTCTGCTGTGGTGTTGTTTGCAGAATTTTTAGCAGAGTAAAGATACTCTACCTCGAAATTATTACTGCCGTTCTGTATAATTTGTCAATGTTTTGCATTCGTGCATCCCTTCTTGTTGACAGTATATACATGGTTTTGTCCTCATTTATCGCTAAACAATTTTGGCAGCTTCGGTTTCAATACTAGCGATGGGATAGGTGACAGCCCGCTGAGTTTTACTAATTATCATAGGCGTACGCATAGGAGTTGCACAGACTTTTGAAAGATTGTGCAGAAATGCCAAACAAGACGTGGCTCTATGTATTGTAGTACGTCTCCATAAATGCTGTCATGTGCGGCTTTAAAATCGATGAAAAAATGGCGAGTATAGATTTGGACTTCTTAAGTTTTTTTCCAGGATCTGCGGGAGTGTGAAGATTTGGTTGATTGTGGATCAAACCTGTTCTGAAACCACACTGATGGGGGCAGTCATGTTGGGTTTTAAACGTTCACGGAATATTGCAGGTAAGATCTTGTTTGTATCCATGAATGGTAGAGTTGAGGGGCTCTCCTTTTTTGTGGATCGTTCAAACGATGTTGAGATTCCAGTTATCAGGTATACACTTTTCTGACCAGATCTAAGAAATGAGTTGGCGTATGCTATCCACAAAGTCACTTCTGGCAACTTGGCGAGTATAACGTCAGATTCAGCAGCTTTGTTAGATTTCAACTTAGATACTGTTATCCTTACTTCGTTTTGATCAGGTAGACGAAAGTTTTGCTTATCATCGTCTAAGTTGAAAGGTCTATTCTACTTTACGGCGGGATGTTTCTCTTCCTTGTCGTCATACAGTCTGCAGAAAAAATGTTTCCAAATTCTTAGCAACGACTGTAGCTCTTCTAAAAGGTTTTCTTCTTCTTATTTACCTTCCTGTAAGGATATTCTTACCTTGGAAAGTTCTTTTTTCCAATTTGTAAAGTTTCCGTACGTTAGATTAGAAACTTCCAATTTGCTTGATCGCGTGCCTCGTGGGTGTTTGGTACTTTATGCTGGCGGGATATGAGATGCTTTGATATTTTGGTTTCGGTACGGGTTCGGTAAAGATTCTGTCGGACTTTTATGCGATTTAACACTCTTAGGAGCTAAATTAAGTCATTGCCCTGTTCGATAACGTTTGAATAATGTCATATTTCAAAACTAATGTTAACAACTATACTTCGATTCAAAATGAAAATTTCAAAAATATCTTAAACACATATCTTTTCATTGAAAAATCACATTTGGGGCGCATATGACCTATTTCACTGAGAATGACATATTAAGAAGTCAATCTATATTTTGTACTTATTAAAGCGATTAAATTGGTTTTTTTTAATTAAAAAAAAATTATTTCGGCTATAAAACAATTAATTTTTTTTATTATTAAAATTAATATATTTTTGTTTGGCATCATGCTTAAGCATGTCAGACTAATAAGGGTGAGCCATAATTCGATGCACGTTTTCACATAATGATTCATTTTATAGAGGTTGCCATACCATATTATCGATTTTACGTGTCCCCATTGCAAAAATTAAATTCAATGTATTTTTAGAAATTTAACAAGAAAAACACTTACTATTTAGCATAAGTAACTGGACTGGCAGAATTTCACTACTTACATGCCCTATTTCGTAAATGTTATTCATTAATTTATTCCCACTAACTTATTGAAATTTTTTATATAAAGAAAAAAAAAAAATAATTAAAAACGAAAAGAAAAAGAAAAAATTATAAAAAATTACCAAAAAGTTCATTATAATTTCTACTGTAGAATTATTCCAAGAATCTCGGCAGTCATTAACATGTGTATCAAAACGATATCAAGTAACATCTTGAGCCTGTGCTCTTATGTATGGATTGAAACCTTAACACACTTTTAAGAGTAGGTAGATAATAAGATAATATGCCTTATTTACCACAGCAGTCCGCACTCTTCATACCAATATATGATAACAACAACACCGAGACCACATAAAATCTGAAAACGACACAAAGATACTCTAACAAGAAGCCTAATGGACTTATGTACTAGGTATCGTACCAACCACATTGTGCCATTCCACAGCGACATGAAATCTTCGAGATGTCATTAATATTTTTTCTTTTATGCTTTTTATGCTTGTATCGTTGATTTTTTTTTTGTTTTTGTTTTTTTTTTTTTTTGTTTTAATCACCTATAATCAGTATTCAGAGTCGGACAGAATGTTGTGTATAAAGTATAAAAACACAAATCCAAAAGAGAATGCTTCATGTATTATGCAATTTTTTGCCTAGGCAAACAAGTATTCTTCTACTTCCCAGCGCGCTCTTTCTTTATATATTTCTGGTTTCTGGCCAAGTCAATGAGAACGAGTTGAAAAACAAAATATTTGACTTTTCTTGAGCAGAAAAACAGTTTCAAAGTTGTAGTCAAACGGTACGCTTGATCGAAAAATGTTGTCTCAGAAAAATAAAATTTTATTCGTTGTTGCGATCGGCCTTTTCTTCGCCGCTGTACAATGTCGTCCTTTGGAGCAGGAGCCCGCACCCGTGAAGGAAATTGTTCCAGAAGTTAAAGTTGAAGAGGTCAAAAAATCAGAGTCTGCTCCTGCGGTGGCTGCGGTTGTTGAAAATTCTGAAACTGAAAAGAAGGAAGAAGCACCAACTAGTAACGATATAACAGTGTTGTCTTTGGTACCAGTTGAGCCTGCTGTAGTTAAAGCTGATGATAGTACAGAAAGCAAAAGCAGTGAATCAGCGGAATCAACCGAATCTAAATCCAAGGGCAATGGGAGTAGCGAAGAAGTTAAAGGATCTTCTGAGGAATCAACTGTGCAAAGTAGCGTAGCATCGGAACCAGTTTTATTATTAGTAGTTGACCCAGTAGCTAGTGCCGAAACTGTCGTCGAACCAGTTGTAGTGGCTGCAGATACTCCTCTAGAAACAGTTGCAGTATCAGATGTTAAGCCAGTAGTGGAGCCAGTAGCTGAATTAGCCATAGAACCAGCAGTTGTTGCACTCGCAGAATCTGAACCAGTTATTACTCCTGCTGAACCTGAACCCGTGGTGCCAGCAAAAGAAGCGGATGCCATAGTAGAACCAACAGTGAAATCTCCAGAAGAACCTGTTGCCGAGGACAAGGTTTCATCACCATCTGAAAAAGAAGCCGATGTAGCTGTTCCCAACAAAGTCGAAGAAGAAGCTAAACCAGCCGCATCAGAAGTCAGTGTTGCACCAGCAGCCGCTGAACAAAAGGTCATCATTGTGACTCCATCATCTGGAGATGCTGTTCCTGCCGCTGAAGAGATAAAAAAAAACGATGCTCCATTGAATGAAAAATCAGCTGTACCAGCTAAAGCTCCTGCCGCATCGCTGTAGATAGTACGATTTAAAATTTAAGTAATATCAGCAGTGAAAGCCAGTATAAGTGATGAAATTGTGGTCGGCAAAAAAAAAATAATAAAATAAAAAAATAGATTTTAGAATGTTTAAAGAAATAAAATAGATTTGAGAGATTAAATTATTTGCTTGTGAAGTTCCATTTAAGATGGAAGTTACATATTTAATTTGTATTTCTACATCTTTTTTTTATAAACTAAATAATATAATTCAAATGATAAGGTATTTCGTACAAGACATTATGAATCTCATGTTTAAACATTCGACTGTTCTCTCATTACTGAAAAAAAATAAATAAATTAATTAAATAAACCGAAAAAAATTACATAGTTGAAAATTGGAATTTTTGTTTACTCAAATATCTTTTCATTTTGCAGGTACATATATTTTTTTTAGCGATGTCCATGTCTATTTTATCTATTCGGGGTTTTCTAGATCTACATTTAGCTGATGCATGATTGAAGCAAATTCATCAATGACGAACGACTTCTTAAATAAAAGGAAATTTTTATATTTATTTCATAATAAATCTGCATGGAATGTATATTAAACTGCATTTGGATGCAGCAATTTTGCATTACAGTACAAGTATATACCATACATTCCTCGGTAATATGCGTGGTCAGTATTTTGTGTAATCTTTAAATTGAATTTCTTTCTTCGTTTATGCTAATTACTTATTTTAAATATTCCAAATACCGAGCCTAAGACTGTTTCTTCTCAAAACAGAGTTACCATCTTACCGGTATTACAACACAAAATAAAACACTGTGGTATCAAAGTAAACAACAGTTTATTGAATAACATTAAATACCGGCTAAATGAAAAGTGACAAAACAACTTTCAAAAATATAAATAACTGACCTTGATCTTCATAGTTTTACCTAGAAAAATTAGAGCTACTGATGCTTCAAATTTATCTTCTTAAAAATAAAGCAAAAATAAGCCCTGTATGGTTTGGTTTTTTGGAGCAAGTTCAGTCTGGAAACAAATTTTGAGAGCAAGTTTTGTAACGGTCAGATGGACACATCAAACTAACGTAGAAATTATATATTAGATAAAATTTTTTTATATATAAAAACTTTGTTAAAACTTTGTACTAAACAAACTACTCTTAAACTAAAATTAAAACTTAAATTAAACGACAGGGAAGTTCAGGGTTAGGGAAAATTATTATTGAGGGTATTTTTTAGGGTACAGAGAATATCGGAAGATTCGCGACATGTTTCCGAAGATGGTACACCCAGCAATTTCAGTCGGCCATTATAGAAAAGAAGGATGTAGCAGTCAGCTCATCGGATAGCTCCGATACCTTGTATTTGATTTTCATTTTAAGAGGACCACACTTGATTAACATACGAAGTGTGTTCAAAAGGTAAAGTGAATTTATGTGTTTATTTATTCATCAATATTAATGTTGTCCCCTTCAAAGTAATCCCCCTCTGATATAATAAACTTGTGCTAACGCTTTTTCCAATCTTCGAATCACTTCTTATAAGCACTTTTTGGTACAGCCTTGAACTCTGCCTGTGATGCCGTTTTTAAATCTTCAGTCGTTGGAAATCTCCGTCTTTTTAAGGTCTTTTAGGTTTTGGCAACAGGAAAAACTCGTATGTGGCCAAATCCGGTAAATATGGTGGTTAAGGCATGAATGTCGTGTTGTTCTTGGTCAAAAAATTTCTCACAAGCAACGATGAATGAGCGGGTGCATTGTCGTGATGCAAAAGTTATGAATTATTTTTCCACAATTCTGGACGTTTTTTTTTCGTATTGCTTCTCGCAAATGATCGAACTTGGCGTGCTTTTTTCGGTCATGACTTTCCTGCGTGCTTCAGCTGGGACAATTAGGCTTTGGTTTTAACGTTATATACCCATGATTCGTCACCAGATATGAACCTTTTGAATAAGTCGAGATCATCATTGACGTTATTCAAGAGCTCCTGAGTAATGATCATGAGACAGTTTTTCTGATCAAAACTAAGAAGTTTCGGAACAAACTTCACTGACACACGTCTAATGCCCAAAAGATCCGAAAAAATTGCATGACACTAGCCGACCGTTATGCCGATATCCTCAGCAACTTCGCTTATGACAATTCGGTGATTTTCGAAAAGAATTTTCTTCACAGCGTCAATGTAATCATTTGATGTGCTGGGGCGTCCAGAGTGAGGTTCTTCATTGGCATCTTCTTGGCTATTTTGGAAGAGTTTGTACTACTTTTAAACTTTTTTTTTAACTTAGAGCAGACTCACCGTATGCCATTGTCAACATTTCAAGTGTTTTAGAACACTTGATTCCATTTTTTATATAAAATTTTATGCAAATTCTTTGCTCCATTATTTTATATTTATTTCTAGCTGTCAAAAACAAACTAGGTATGCTATGTACTTAAAATTGTGAACATATGTTCGGGACATGTGTCGTTGCCCGCGAAATTTCAAAAGTCACCTTACTTTTTGAATACACCTTGCATTTGAGAAGTCATCGAAGATAGTTAATGTGCAGGGATTTGTGAAGTAAAAGTCTGTCCACTTTTAGGAACATCGGTGAACAAAGTCAATTACTGAATTAGCTCCTCTAATTATTGAATCAATGTGGATGCAGAAATGGAGTACGTTACACAGATAATGTCCAACAGCTTGGGTTGATACATATATAGTAAGTGCTTAACCTTCCGGGAGTATGAGTTAGCATGACACTTTTTGATGTTGAACTCAAGGATAATTTTGTCGCACAATATTGAGAACCTATTAAGATGTTGTTGAGTGCGAGAATCTGTCAATAGATTTTCATATCATTGACATAGATAAGGATTAAAGGACCAATGTGACTGCCTTGTGGAACACCATATGTGGCTTTAATTGATTCAGATAAACGAGAACGGAAATGGACTAGGTAATAGTGTTCATCGAAGTTAGATCTGAACCAAAAAATCAGCCCAGATTGAAAACAAAGTTCATTGAGCTTGAAAAGATTTAACTTATCTGCGCTTTTATCAAATGCCTTGCTAAAGTCAATGATAATCACATCCACTTCAATCCCTTGCTCTAACGCACACAATGTACTAGAAATGAAGTCTACAAGGTTGGTAAGAAATACATGTTAGTTCGGTGCAAGAATAGATCTGCAATGAAAGAACATTGCATCAAAGATTTTGGCAATGCAGGGTAGCTAAGTAATGGATAGGCAGTTGTTAATATCCTGTTTGAGTTATTTTTTTATGAATAGTATATAAGTACTTTTCCAGAGGCGTTGAAAAATCAACCGAGAAATTGAAAGTCTGAACTTGCTTATGAGGTTGAATAAGACTTTTAGCACTTGGCACATCCAAGCTCTGTTGGTGTTATTTCAATAGACATCAGAATGGAATTGTTGATGTCATATGAGAAAATAACAAGCAGGGAATATGTAGCCGGTCCAATTTGGAGAAAAGACATTCACACTCACGGGCACAATAATTTATAGTATTGTATCAGATGTGTAAAGACCAAAATACCGTTTTATAGTAAGAAACAAAATTTTTGCAAAATTCAACTTTATTTATCAATATAGTTGCCTTCGAGGGCAATACACTGATTGAAACGATTTTTCAATCTTTCGATAGCAGTTTTGTTGTACGATTTCGGTTTAGCCTCAAAATAGGCCTCTGTTTCGGCGATTACTTTTTCATCGGACTTAAATCTCTTTCCGGCAAGCATTCTTTTGAGGTCTGCGAGCAATTCGTAGCCGAATTCATTCAATTTTGCCATCGTTTTCATCGACTGCATTGTCTTGATGAAACAGCACTTTCTTTTTCTTCAAATGCGGCCGTTTTTCTGCGATTTCGTCCTTCAAACGCTCCAACAACGCAATGTAATAGTCGCTGTTGATAGTCTGTCCCTTTTGGAGATAGTCGATGAAAATTATTCCATGTGTATCCCAAGATACATAACCTTGCCAGCCGACTGTTGATTTTTTGGTCGTTTTTTACGAGGTTCGTCACCTGCTCGCCACTCAGCTGATTGCCGAATTGACTGGTGTGAAGTGATGGAGCCATGTTTCATCCATTGTCACATACCGACGCAAAAATTCAGCTTTATTGCGGTTGAACAGCTTTAAACACTCCTCTAAATCACCAACACGTTGTTGTTTTTGGTCGACTGTGAGCAAAAGCAGCACCCACTTTGAACAGAGCTTTCGCATGTCCAAATATTCGTGTATGATATATCCAACACGCTCTTTTGATATCTTCAAAGCCTCAGCTATCTCGATCGATCGATCGTCATTCGTAATCATTTTGTGGACTTTTTTGATGTTTTCATCTGAAACAGCCTCTTTTGGACGTCCACTTCGATGATGGACGCATCATCTTCGGTGCTTGTATTACCACTTTTAAATTTTTCAATCCACTTGCGAATGGTTCGTTCGGCTTTTTCAGAGTCCGGGTAACACTTATCAAGCCATTTCTTTGCATCGGCTGCATGCATACACGGACTTTTCAGTCCATGTATTAAAATTGCCAAGAACTATGATATAGTCACAAAGTTCAACTATATCAAAAAGGGAGTACCACATTAGTTGTAAGTTGATATTCATTTGTTGGTCGGGAGGTTTGAGTGTCTGCGCTTGCAGACAGTAACTTTATTCCCAATAAATTCAAATTCAGCTCTTACAAACTTTTAATCGAGTTAAAGATCAGAATGATCGGAGTATCCCTCGACCTATGAAAAAGTCATCACCCTCACTGCGTGGGTGACACTTTCGTGTCTTCACGAAACACTCTGAATTCTGGTGAAAACAGTTCTGAATCTTTGATGTCAAGTATTAGGTTTAGTTATGAATAAGACGCCACAAATGAGAGGTGGATGTGTTTCCACCTTAAAATTTTGAATAAACTATTTTATGTTTGTGTTTTTTAGTTATTGAACGTTGCTAATCAAGTTGTGTCTTTACTTATCGTTCATTAAATAAACTTGCTTATTAAGGAGAGTTTGCATTTTAGGTATTTGAAAAGAACTTTATACATACGTCCGCTAGAATTATTGTTAGTTAAACGTGTACATTTTATACCTTTTTTACAATACATGATCAGCTTATCAATGACTTAAGCACCATTACCCGACGTGGTTATCTCAGGAGGAAAGGCAAAAGATAATATAAATGTTTAAGTGGTCTAATCAAGAATGGTTGGTCACACCAAAATATATGTGGGTCGGGTTACCAACATGTTTGCATCTAATTATTCTACGCCAATGTGCCGACTTCGGTACTAAGCGAAATCTATATCAACGGTTCTCTTGCCATTTGTTATTATTTCCTGAGTCTGAATCGTAAAGGGTTTTCCATTGGATGCACGTCATTTTTTTCAAGAGGAGTTCTTTGAATTCCCGCAAATAATACCAACTTCTGACAGAAAGTATATTTGTGTTTCAGATTGTCTTTTATTGAAAAATGAAAAGGTAAACGCTTTAACAACGTTCATAAATCATCCACATTTTTAATCAAAATTTGCGGTCAGGTAGGATTGCTTGCGTTCCCAAGCATTGGTCGATTGGCCAATAGAATCGACCCGATTAGCGAGTAATTGAGTGTCAAATGAACAAATTTACTCATAAGAACTCTGCACTGTCCCTAAGAGGCTCTCAGGGGCGTATTCAAAAAAAAAAAAAACTGAGTTATACGTCGGTATAAGATCGTAAAAGCTAAAGCCAAATTATCATCATGGAAGTCGATTTTTTGATGATTGGAGTCTATTGAGGATGTGAGACGATTTCACCGAAAAATCATACTCAGTGGCGATGATGTCTGTGAGTCGGATACAATCAATTGAGACTGCTACCGTTAATGTCTACGTATTTTAGCAGGACGGTGCTATTTACCACACAAAACGTGCCACGTGGGACTTACTAAATTTAAAGTTTTGTCAATGAGCTCGTTGGATTTAATACCATAAAATTCTTTTCTTTCTGACTACATTAAGTTTCTGTTTATGAACAAGTCAGTAACCTAAGATGACTTAGAGGTAAGCACCCGACGTGAACTTGTTGGAATATCACGCGAATTATTCAAAAAAATTGCATGTTGTAAATTTCGGCGAAGGACATTTGATTGATGTGAATTTCATAACTTATGGTATCAATTGTACTTCAATTCAAAGGATCTTGCTTCCAGAAAGATCTAGAGGGAATGCTTACATTAAAATTCTTGTCAAACCAATATTGGGGCACAATGTAATCGATGTTCCCTGGAAGTACTCCTAGGGTATTAAGAATATAAGCGTGGCCAAATAGTTTATTTGTCCAATGTGTAGTCACGTCAAGGCGAATAGCTGTATTGGCAGCCACTTACCTCTTGATAATATCGATGGGTGTCAAATGAAACAGAATGTCCAGTGCTTCCAAAGGCGTGTGTACGGATATGCTATCCTTGGACTTTCCTTGACTTGTTGCAGTCAAGTAAACCGTCAAGGCATGTTGTGCCTGCAGACTCTGTTACATATTCTTTCGATCTTATGGTTTTTGGTTCGGCAAATTCCAGGCATTTGGGCGCTTATCAGGCTTTGATTTTAGCCAATATTAACTATTTTTACTCTTGTGGCACATTTAAAATGTTCATGGTTCCTGTTTCCAATCTTTGTTAAACAATCACTTTCACTAGTTTCCTGGTAAAACCGTTTTATACACTTTTTTCTTATTTTTATATGGGACGGCTGTACCCATAAATATGTAGTTAATCCTTCTTCATTTTGTATGCCCTGATGTTCCTAGAGTGAACTCTTCATCGGGATTGTTAGCAGCTTGTTCAGAATTCTTAATTTTCCCTTTTCATAGGTGAGAAAGTTTACTACCTTATTTTTCTAGATCGCACGATGTAGTATGTCGTTATGACTTAAATCATTGATACCCAACATTCTTCCATGTCGTCGATATCACCAGAAATTCGTTTGGTCGCTACTTTAGATTGGGCAGGACGAAGTTGCTTACGAAGTTAACGTCGATAACTGATCCTTGTTCAGTTTTACGGTAGGTACGCAGTAAATTTGCGACCTATCCTAGTTCTTCTATATCTCATCTCCCAATAATTTGTCTACAATATAATGGAATACGATAGTCATCCAGCTGGATCAGGAACAGCTGCTGTTAAGATTGATGCAGTTAACTTTTTCAATACGAAGTTTTCCATATCCCGATAAGAATCTTGTAAGTCATGTCTTTAACATTTGATTATACTTACATGCCTGCTAAGGTGGCGCTATAGTACGGGTTGAACCTAGGCCTTAACTATCAAGCCTTAGTCCGGTCTTTAGCTAACTGTATCCAGATACGCATTCCAAGTAGGTTGTTGTCCCATTCTAGGTACTTGTGCGCGCCGCCTAAGGTGAGGTCTTCCACTATTGCGTTGTCCCTCTGTGTTAGATTCAAAGACTCTGCGGGCTGGTGTCCGTTCGCTGTACATGTCCTAGCCATCTCAGGTGACCGCACAGTTTTCTGACTAGATCGATGTTTTTGTACAGCTCTTCTCTCTTCAGCTCTTCAGGTTCTTCTCCTCAACAGCCCATCAACGCAAATAGCACCGAATATTTTTCGAAGAATTTTTCTCTCGAAACGACTTAGAATATCTTCATCCGCTTTCGATTCATGCTTCTGCCGAAGTGTGGAGATTTGATCGATTGGGGACTTTCCTGATCTGAAACCGCACTGATAGGGACCAATCAGGTTGTTGAGCAAGAGTTTCAGACGTTGACATAATATGGCTGATAACATCTTGTATCCGAAGTTGAGGAGACTTATACCTCAATAATTGGCTTACACTGAATAGGGTATACTGTTCCATTTATCAGGCCAACACACTTCTGACCAGATGACCAGTTAATGCATGCTCTCCCCAAAGTCATTTCCAGCAGCTTTGAATATCTCGGCCGGTAAGCCGTCAGGTTCATCTTATTTGTTGGATTTTAGCTTAGATATTGCTGTTCTTACTTCGTTCTGGTCAAATAAATGGATGGGAATTTTTGGCTATCGTTATCTAAGTTGAGCGGTCTATTCTGCCACTACAAGGTTTCCTTATTAATCTCTGTACAGCTTCTGTACGGGTCTTCTTGCTTTGACAAATCCTTTTTACCTGTTGGTAAAACTTCTGCACATAATTCCCGGAGTACAACCTTCCAATATCTTCAATCGCGGACTTCTAGTGCTCTTTATTCTTCTTCTGGAGAAGCCGATATCCTTCCCGTCCTTCATTGCAGCACCGCTTTGTACGCTTCTTGTTTAGCTACATATACTTGCCGGCATTGTCTATCACCCTGCTTAGATTTCTTTGTAGTCTTCGGGTGAAACCCTGCACATCAGTTGCGGCATCTCTGATAGCACATATTTGATGCTGGGAACATAGGAGTTGTTGAGGGATTTTTGGACACGCGTTTGGCGAAGATTTTGGTGGTCTTTTGCGATTAAACTTTTCTACGTTATATCTTCTCATAGCGGTTATTCTTTTTTGTGGCTTTTCCGAAATTCGCTGCAATAAGATGGTGATCCGAATACTGGAGGCATGCCTTACGATTATCGCAAAATGATGAACTTGATCCGGAGACCGCCGGAGTTTAACTTGCGTGCTTATTTTAGTGAAATTTCGTCTGCCACAGAGTCAATAACCCTAAGTTCGTTGGCAGACGTAGTGTCATGTAGGCTATGCTTACTAGCTGTCCCACCAAAGATGTCCATTTTTTCTATCCTATCCTATCGTCTAGTCCAATTTTAGAATATCTCTTGTTGAGGAGCTCGTAGAATCATTCTTTAGTGGCGTCGTTTTTGTTTGTGGTAGGGTCGTGGGCGCATATTACGCTTATGTGAGAGAAGTAAGCCTTGATGCGGATTGTCATAACATGCCTTATCACGTGTCCGAAGCTCAAGAATCCTTACCTAAGTCTCCCGCTTGTGGCATATCCGCATCCGAATAAGCGTTATTTATTTTTCCTATAGCAATCATATTAGTATACGAGTATGTTACCGTTTTTCATCGTCTTTATCCCATCCCATCGCATCCTGTATGTCAGTGATGTCAGATGATGTCGATCATTCCACAAACTGATCCGAAAGTCATTTTGCTTCAAACGTTTGCTAGGGTCGTCAACACTTAGTTCATTTTATTCGATCTCTTCGCTACGAATTTTATTGTTTCGATGCTGAACCTATTCAAATTATAGGATATTCAGCAGTTCTCCTGTCAAAACTGGTCTCTTCACATCTAATGCGCATTTTTTTCATGTAACTTACTTGTAGATTTCCCAAAGAGCGTTATTTTGTGGCTTTAATTATCCTAAGCACACAGTTAAAGTTTCAAGGCTATGTCTTAACGATGCAGAAACAGGAACCCAGTCACCAAAACAACTTTTCAGTTCATCACTTTCAGTTTATATGCATATTTCAAAATTTTTGAGTTAAGAGCTCTAAAGCGGGGATAGGTCAGATATTCTAAATGAAGAACATAGCTAGTTCACAGTTTTTTCGAATTACTCACCAACAATGCAAATAAGGATTCTTTCGGACGATCCTCTATTGTAGTATCATCGATTTACGAGTACATCAACTGCCTGCTAAAGACAGTAAGGATTAACCATCGTCGTGGGTGATTTGTTTCAGCCCTTAAATACAAGCCGTTAGACTACAGGGTTAGTATAGGGTTATAGTAATACCAGTAGAAGTGCGAACGAGTTTATGTCACTATGATCGATTAATGATGGAAGCAGAATTGCGCGTCGGTTTTCGCTAAATATGGAATTACAACCGTTATGAAACACTGAAAAATAAGATGTTAAAACTTAATGATATTCCAGTGTGGCTCTCTCACTGGTAAAGAGATCTTGAGAAGAGATCGAGAGAAGAAATCTGAGCCTTTGAGCTGTATTCGACCTGAAGAAAGCAGGTTTCCAGGGGGGCTATCGGAGGACTTAGAAATTCAATGTGGCTTGAAACAAGGATATATCTCAAGCTTCTTGGGAAATGGAAAAATTCGTTGAATTCTGACATGAAAACTGCAATACTTTGACTGCGCTGATGACGTTATGCTTAATTCAAAATCTCATATAAGATATACATAGGTGCCCACTTAAAATAGGGACAAAATCTTTGACGTCCATTATACACCAGCTTTGAATACATCAGATTGCCTCCTTCTTTAAGACTTCGGGGCACTTTAATATTCAAGAGACTGACGTTGCCAGAAGAAACGGAAATGGTACAAAAGAGTTAGTACCTTGTAGCAAAAGTCCTTCAGCCTTATATTTCAGAGAAATACTTAAATCTTATATGGTCATACACCTGTTCTAGTAAGTATTCGATCCGAGTTTAACTTTTATAAAAGAAAATTATGATTTTGAGCCCAATGTTACAGGGAACATTTCTAGGCCATCTAAACGAAATTGTTCAAGGCAGCGAATCCATGTCCATATGCCAATTTATAGCTGTTATTGGTCATCATAATCAGCGCGGATATGACATTGGTTTAAATAGTCTAAGAAACAAGTTTCATTATATGAGACGAGTTTTGTTTTAGCCTACTTTAACTTGTCAACAAGGAAGTAAAATAGAATTTGAATAGCGTCATAAACTAAGTCTTTCGCAGGTCTTCAACTTGTTCTATACGAGTAGCTCTGACATTTATTTAGTTAACTAATACATATGCAATATGTGATAAAAACTGTATAAAAATGATATAAAAACTATTGTACTCGTATTTAGGAAGATTTAATATATGCTGAACTAATTGTTAGTGCATTTTTCTTACTAAGGCATCTGAATTTGAGTAGTTTTGATATTTTTATTTTAAAACGCCCCTTTTAATTCAGTTAATGAATATCACCTAACCAATTTAAAATAGCAATCGTATTAATCTGTGCAGCATTGAACTGGTTCTGAAAAGAATGACTCAGAGCAACTACACGTATCGTTCTTAAAGCCGTTCTAGTTATTGAATATACTCGTACATGTGACAGATACTCGTTTATAGTAAAACCAAGAATTTAATTATTTATTATGCAAATTAGAAATTCTAGGATAAGTCTGAACTTGTCTTAGATAGTATCCACACGAATTGGCTAAAAATAATGAATGATTTCAGAAGTTTGGTGTCTTTCGTAACAGAACTCTTTCATAGCTATGCTACACTGAACTAGCATACACTACGTAAATTCCATCCGCACAATTGTTCCATAGAATATGAAAACAAAGAGCTAGAACTATTTTACCTTGAATTGTAAAACGATTCTTGTTTCTAAGTATGATAGTTACGAGTACGAATACGTTCAAGTTCCTGGTGCATGTATGGTGTGTCTAAGTGTCTGACATTTGATTTTATTGCGCATTGATCTTGTAACAGGTACAAACCTCGCTCAACGACTTTTTAACCAAACCAAACTAAGATACATGATACAATCTATCTAATATATGGTTACAATATCTATACGAGTTACCATTGACAAAGTTAAACAGATCAATTGGTAGATAATGCGTCATAGAAATATTCTTGGAAATCGAATTGTAAGACCTCGTACTTGCGATCGTTGCTTATAGAAACTTTTAGTTTACTGGTTTTAAGACGACCGTCAGTACGTTCATCTTTTCCTTTCAAATTTAAATTTATATTTGAGTAGGTATACCAGTATCTAATATACATACATACCAACCCTATCTTGCTGCCAAACCAACCTACCTACTTCCATGGCCGATTTTCTTTTGCTTCAATTTACAAAGTAAGATAGTTCATTGACCGGTTAGCACACGTTTTAACAATCGCCGCAACGTAAAAGATACAAAAGAACGGGGCTACACACTGGTACAGGGTCAATTCCCTCGTCAAATTTCTTTTGGTCAAGTATCAGATGATCAAGTGTTTTACCAATAAAATCAACAAATTTGCGGTTTATTCTTTTATTTGGATTCTTTCGGTTTTTGCTTTCTCGTTAACAACGAGATATTAAGTTGTTTATTTTAAGGTTGAATTCATGAATTCTATGGAAAAATTAGGAATAGAAAATTCACATATTTAATGCAGGCAATGTTTCTAATACTAAACAGGTATAATCCTTGATCATTTGTCCAGTCGGAGTCTTTCAATGAGGTCATACCATGTTGGTGGACTTGTAAATATCTTTGTACATGTATACGAGTATAGTTGGATACTTAACCGAATGCATGAGATACGAGTTCGGTTTTGGTTGAACGAGCTGGGAAAAGATATCCGTATGTCTTAAGAAATGAAAGAAAAAGGTCAAAGCTGATGCAAGAATTTAAAGTCAAACCACTTAGATACTCTTGTATAGTGATGCGGTTGCAGTTGATTGGACTTTAAACAAGATGTGAGAATATCTTAAGTTTCTCTTAAGCAATGCAGGTGAAGGTAAAGATGTTATGGCTATAAGAAAACCAGCTTTTGCACCAGATCGTTGAATAAATTGTGTTGTGGTGGTATCAAAAACAGGTCTTTGAAAAGGTGGTGCATAAAAAAGAAGCAACATCAAAGGCAAAGAGGTGCACATTCATAGGTAGATGAGTAAAAAACAAGAATCAATGAACTCATTTAATCATGTACTATTTACTAAAAAAGAAACACAAACGGGAGGACTTTCATAATTTAAATAAATTTGACTACACCTTATTATTTACTCCCCTCTAGCTTTATGATGTATTTTTATTACTACTGTGTAAACCGTTGTTTGGTATAAGTATATAGATGCAATTTCAATTATAAAAAGTAGAACCTACTGGTAATATTCTTTACAAAAATACCAGGTCTAGTCTTTGACTGGTTTTACGCCCACCTTTCATGGCTTAAGTCTGATCAGAGGCAAAGCTGAATCACAATAACATCAAATATGGAGTCCTAACATACGACATGTATGTATGTATGTATAACATACAATACACGTACATGTAAGAGTTCTTTCACCAGAAGAAAGTTAGTATGGGTAAGTAACTAAGACTGGCTATTGGAAAGGCTAACCCACTTAGGCCTATTAGGCCATTGTGATGTCACGTGGATCTGGGATCCACGGAACCAATTTTAACTTACGGTGAAGCGAAGCAGACTGTTAAGGTCTATATTCTTTAGATCGTTTAAGCTCGGAGATAAATGGGCATGTACAGAGTAGGTGATGGATTGTCAATTCTTCCTCTTCGTCCATATAGCTTCATCAGAAATCATTTGTTAAGACGCCAAGCCTTCTTGCGTGCTTTCCTATAAGGCAATGTCCAGTGATGACACCTTTGATGGCGCTGTGATGTTTCCTATTCAAAACAATCAGATTCATCTTCGGCCAGATCCAGATGGTCCTCCAGTCCATATAAGGTCTTATATCCAGCTTTAATGGTAATTCGCCAGTCGTAGCGGATGTTATGCCGAAGCTATCCTTTTCCGTTAGAATAAGTAGAGTGTTTCCAATTTTGGGGAGTTTTTCGGCTCTACAATTCCCTGGAATGTCTCTGTGGGCCGGAATACGATAAAGGTGAAGGTTGAATTGCTCTACCATCTCCGTAAGAGGTGATCGGCATTCAAGGATAGTTCTAGACAGTGGCCTGAATATCCGATAAGGTGCGGGTATACTTAGCAGATATTACGTTTATCTTCACGCGGGATAGGGCTACTTTAATCGCTGAAATTTCCGCCCTACAGTGACTTGGCAGACGGAAGAAGAGGCTTAAATTTGGCTTATCTGAAGAGACACCACTTCTAACTCGCTATCATCGGGAATAGTGTAAGCGATGTGGTCTGCGAAGGTTCGTAGTATATTAAGAATATTAGCTTGGGCAAATAAATTGTTTGTCCACTGTGTAGTCACTTAAAGGCGAATAGCTAATTGCCCGCAGAGAGTGTACGAGTAGGGCGTAGGGCTCCGCTTCTTCGTAGACGTGCTGTACTTTAGACTCTGCCTAGTTTGCTGCTTGAAGGAGTCCTTTAGAGTTTTGAAAGCAGTCTTTTAGTATGATGTTCTTCTTATTCTCGTTTCTAGGGAATGGATCTGATGGTTTTGATAATACGTAAAGCACTTCGGCGTCTTACATAGAGTGCCTTAGACGGAGCTTGCCGACACAACTGAGCCGCTGACTTTTCTTTTGAGGGAGGAAAGTCGTGGTCTGCCACAAACTTGCTGCTGTTAAGGGTGGAGAAAGTGATAAGACCATGGCTTGGGTTTGAGGCTCGTTGCCTTAGGAGGATGATGCACCATGGCTTGCCAGAGTTTTACCTCCGCTCGACAATGCAGGAGCCTTGTCGGTAGTCGATGCAGGCACCGTTCTACTGCCCAGTATTAAAGGATCAATTTCAGGCTTTTCTTTTTTTTTTGAGGTTTTGTTCACGAGTAGCGGAAAAAGAATGGTCCATCTGTACAGAGACCTGCTGTATACAAAAAAAGCTAGCCAATCTGAAGGTCACCAGGTATTCGGGTACTCCGTTTGCGGCAGAGATATTTTTGGTGATGCAGGCACTTTGACGCAAGAGTCATCTTCAATGACGCCGGTGACTAAGCTTAAGTCGCACAAACTCTACCAACTACAGTCCCGCTGAGAAATGGTAATCTAAGAACTGCCAAACCTGATTCCAGTTATAGAGTGAGAGTACAATGAACCGTGCCGAAGAATGCAAGCTTGGAGGTCAAATCAACCGTGCACTGAGCTCTCTTAGAACACTTGGGGCGGGTTTGTTATACTTACCCTTATCCAGGTATGGCGACGCTTTTTGGGCTGAATTTTTATTTCCGGCCTTACTCGTGGGAGTCAAATTCATTTTAAATGGAAAACCATGAGCAAAAATAAATTACAAAAACAGGTAATCGTTGTCCAGGAAGATTTAGAGGTGAGTGCAGTGGAAATCTTGACTTCACCCATCTCCCTCCTGGAAGGGGCATTGGAAGATGTAGAGCTTTTGGCTAGTGATAGTGAGGATTTCGAAGGGGTAGGACAGGGTAGGACCTCGGTCGAAGGGGTAGTCAAGGCAGCTGGGACATTTGCTGCCGAAGATACCTCCATGGTTAAAAAAAATCAGGGAAATGCTGCAGTGACAGAAAAACTGGGAACAACTGGCTCCTCCATCACCACTCCCGCTTAACTGCCACTGCTAAGAGTGCAAATAATGCACACCAAAGGGCAAGGGTTTTTGCTACGTAATGCTTGGCGTAAAGTAGAAAAATATGAGGGTTGCGATCCTCAATCCAATCCTCAAAGCAATCGCTTGCTCAGCAATTGGAAAACAATTGAGATGTTGCTGCAAAGTTGGGAATGGAAACCAAGCAGGCGCCTTTTACCTCCTATGCGGTAGAATTGAAAGATGGCGCTGGCGTCACCGGAAGGAAGGGCAGTTTTATCAGCAGGCAAGGCAGATTTGAAGACATCGTGGAGCCGAACGATGTGAAAAAGGTGAAGGCTGCTACTTCATCCGCAGTAAGACGTAAGCAAGGGACCCGAAAGACAAGCTTCTCGTTTCTGTGATAAAAGAGCTGGAACTTTGCAGTCGTCTGACAATTGACCAGTGCAAAAATGTCGAGAAGTTCCAAGACGCCCGATGAAAGAAAGGTTCGTTTTGGAGGTGTTTTGTGAGGGCATTAAACTAAAATGCACGACGGTGGCAGAATTGGCAAAGTACAGGGGTATGGGTTTCGTGTCCCTACACGCACCCTAAGAAGCTCCTGGAACTACTCCATGTGCAGAATCATGAACTGAAATCTGATACATAGGGGGTCCTTAAGAGGGGGCTTAGATGGCAGTACGAACAACATTTTCTGCTGTACCTCAAAAAATCAAACTCTCCCAAGATGATGAAGTGCTGCAGATTAACTGTTTAGTGGAGTACATCACCAGCTAGGACGTCACAACCGTATTCATACAAGAGGCCTGGATAAGTTTAGGACAATAATAGGAATCCTGAGAGGACACTTGTCAGATACGAATATTTGCAGATTCTGCGGTGAACTGCAAGCTGTTGAGGATATAACAAACATATTGTGTGAATGCGGGGCAATTTCGCATAGTCGAAGAAAATTTTATGAGAAACACTTTTTCGAAAATCTACAGGAAATAGACGGCACGAACTTTAAAGGCCTTTGTTTAAGTAGCAACAATTCAATGCCCTTTGCACTGCTTGCGTCATGTAAAATGCAAGCAGGCAAAATAGTTGTTCCGCTCGAATAATCAATGTATCGATTTTCCATCGCTTGTGCGGGATACTTACCAGGCAAAATCGATTATTATAATTACAATAGCATGGTATTTAAGAAAAACTCTTGTTGAAGACTCACCAACTACACAAGCCGTTATTTTGTTCTCGCGACACAATCAAGTTAATCTCATCGTTGGCAAGCACTTACTCGTTGAGGTACATACACCTTGGGCAATATCAAAAAACTTACAGCCTTCTTGGCTTTTGTAAAGAAATTAGATGTTTCACTAGGGAGATTGTTTAGGTTTTTGACCTTGGAATACAAATTCAACTAGTTCCACAGGGACCACTATCGGCCCGTTTAAATGCCTAGTGTCTGAAAGCACCGTCAGTAAATAGTGAAATTATTTGCCCTCTGTATATCCAATAATACTAATTTGATTTGGTTTTTCCAATTTTTCGACTCGCAGAAAATATCTTTGTGTACCCACCACTTAAACTGTATCGCCAAGCTCAAAAAAGTATCTCCTAGCTCATTGCATTTGCGGTTACACACGGCAACAAATATCTATCTGGTTTCATAGAACTCGAAAAACACAAATCTCAAAGAATCTCAAAAGAAATATTCGGATGGGGAAAAAGATACAGATGTTACCCATTCATCCTTTGCTATATAGTAGATTATTGCAGCAATTAATTTTGACTATTACTACTAACCTAAAAGTGATTTCGATACTCGTAACTTATCGAACTGTTTATGATAAAAATAATGATAGCGATTATCTTCCGAACCGTAAATGCTGAATAAATGCTACGTGAGAGTTTGTCCCAGCATACTAAATTGAACATGAAGGTAGTCCCTTTGAAGGTGGATGATTGTAATGTTCCCCACTGGACCGATTTGTACTGATGTATACTGTTTGGAAAAGTCATTCTTCGGATTTGTGCCGAAATCAGGATTTTGTTCAGGTCACATGTTCATGTAGTTGTAAAAAATTTGTCAGGAATTCAGCAAAAAGTGGGCGTCAGGAGGGTTTTTGTAGTCACGTCCAACTCAATCAAGTGATGTTCGCAGTGTCTGCAGTCTTTGATAAAGGAAAATAATATTATAATTGCTATTCCTGTATTCATTGCGATATTAAGAAGGCAGTAGCATCTTTTTTCTCTTTGATCTCTGACACCCTTTAAAAATTAAGATAGGATCCCTTTAACCCTTTCCATTTTCTATGCCAAATCATTCGAACATAGAGTATGTTTTACCGCCTTCATTTACTTGCTTCGATTTTTGCCTTGAGCAGTAGATGTCTAGTTTAAGCGAGAAAGGAATAAACGGTTCTCCTTTTTCAAACAGATTTTAGATATTTATGTTGATGGGATATTGTTTAAGATCAACGAAATATGCGGGAATTTATGGTTAAATAAAGTAAAAATAGAATAACCAGGTTACCAAATTTACAGAGAATATAGATTTACAGTCAGTGCGATCTTGGAGCTTATCTTAAGGGTTTGTTTGTTTGTCCGTTTCAAAGTAAAAAATATTTTACAAATAGGTATTTGTTGTATAACCATCAATAAGGAATTGCTTGCGTTAAAATGGTGCATCCATCACTGTTGTAATATCAAAATGTTATGACATTTTGACAAATGAAAGAGAAGTTATTGCATTTGAAGTGACAGTATGTTTGTGTCATCATGAGCATCAAACTAAAATTTGCTCAGAATTCAACATCCGTAGGCCAAAAAGAACAAAATATTCCTTTAGAACATTGTGATTTGTAATGAAACGTAGTGTGTTCAATATGACCCAGAAACAAAGCGCTAAAGAGCCGAGTGAAAGGCGCCATACGAACCAAAACCCAACAGAATCTCGTTTGGAGAACTCAAAAGTAAAGACAATGCTGCTTTGCTTTTATGATTCCAATGGTTTTTTTCATAAGGGATTAGTTCCACCAGACCAAACAGTTAAAGCGCAATTATTTCTTGGTGTTTTGAAGCATTTACCGTAGTGCATGATATTCGTCGTATTCGGTAATTGTTGCCAACGAACGACACTTGTGAACGATTTTTGGTCACTCTCGTGCTTGGCTGATTTGGCACCATGTGACTTTAACCTTTTCGACAAAATGCATTTACCGATGAAAATATGGTGATTTGTGGATGTAGAAGTCGAATCAGACATTCTGTTTCACTTGACACCCTTCAGCAGGGAAGTAGCAGCTACTTGCATCTATTCGACTTAAAGCGACTACACAGTGGACGTTACTGTCACGCTAATATTCTTAATATATTAGGAATCCACTAAGAGAACAACGATTACACCATACCTAAACTTCGGTTTGACAAAGACTTTCATGCGAGCTTTCCCTCTACATCCTTCTGGCAGGAAGATGCTTTCATGGAGGACAAGTATATCCATTTCTATACAGATGGATCTAAAACCGATAGCGGAGTTGGTGCAAGTGTTTTCTCAGATAAGCTTAATCTAAGCCTCTTCTTCCATCTTCCAAATAACTGTAGCGTGTTCCAGGCGAAAATTTTGGCGATTAAAGAAGTTTTGTCCCAGTTGAAAAAAAAAAAAAACATATCTGTAAAGGATATCCGAATCTTTTCGGATAGTCAGGCACTTTTCGAATCCCTGGACTCGGTCTCACTAAATTCTAAAACCGCCCTTGAATGCCGATCATCTCTTATCGATTATCTTCACCTTTGATGGGTACCGGTCCACAGAAACATCCCAGGGAATTGTAGAGCAGCATACGTATACCAATACGTGTAAATTATTATTTAATCTAGATACTAATAAAAGAACAGACCTTAGGTGGACTGGTGGGCCAACATGTCTAGGGACTAAACAGATCTGGCCAAGACTCTAAATCGCTCTAAGAGTCTGATTCTTCTAAATAGAAAACATCTCAGCGCCATTATAGCTTGGCGCTTTTGCAAACGAAGAGGAGACAATCCTCCACCTTCTCTGTACATGTCCAGCTCTTTCCCAGAGAAGAAAACTCCACCTAGGAACCATCTTCTACAACGACTTAAGCTATCTTAAAAATTCAGACGTTAACAGTTTCCTGTGCTTCATCGTAAGCTCAAGTGAGGGCATCATAGATCCATGTGGCAGCATAACAGGCCAATAGGCCTAATTGGGTTGGTTTTCCAATCGCCACTCTAACCTAACCTAACTTAACTTGTAGATGTAGAAGTCATCCAAAAGGCTTGTGCCGACATCCTAAAGGACATCCCGGCTGACCATCTAAAACACTCCTCCAACATGGTTTTAGACCGTGCAAATAGCTGTCGAAAGAGGACTATTTTGAATGAAGTGAATCAATCTTACGAAAAAAAACTGTTGATTGTTCTTATTTTTGAAAAATCCTGTGTACTTTGTACATACCATATTCCTAAGCGCTAGTTTCATTATGTATAGCACATCTTTCATATTTTTATAAATTATCTTATTCTAAGCATCAGTAATTGTTTCATATCGGCACCGTAGCACATTCTCGTATGCTGCAAAGTCTTGAAGAATTATTTATCACTAAAACATTGAAGAAGTATACCATAAGAAGAACAGTGTGAAGCCATAGGAAATCAATAATAAAGTTGTCGATAAGACATCCTTTTTTTCAATTTGGCTTCGCTGACCTCTTTAGCTTTAGCAATGTTCACTGGTATTACACTATTCTTGAAGAAGACACGCTCCTTAAGTGTTAAGATGTTGGATAAACACAAAATTTGTGTGCCGTAGTTTCGTTGGCATCAGTTATCGTTTCAAGTGGCCCTCATGGTAGGCTTATGATTGTAAGGTGCTCGACTATGAAAATTTTGAACACTGAGCGAGCAATCAGGTACTTACTACAGTATGGATCAATTGCACTTTTTTAAGTTATGAATGACACTGAAATAGTTTGCTTTGATTTCTGAGTTTATACAATGAGATTTCACCGTCTTAGGTGCAATTTAACTCTTTCTGAATATGATGCTACGGCTATCATTTATATCTGCTTCGGAGTTGATATTTGGGAGTATAGAATGAGGGATTTATCAAGGTACTAATCGCCAGGATTTCTACAGTGATAAACCTATATACAATGTGTTGACGGGCCCAGTTACATATACCATCAAAAGTTTTAGTGTCGAAATCACCCTCAATAGCGATGAATATGCAAGTGCACGCTCCTTCTTATCGAGTGCGCTTCCAACTCTGCCCACCTCTGTCTGATGACATGACGTGCTGCACCGTTTGCCACAGTGTCCTGTATACTATATTTTATTTTCACAAGTAGCAAGAAGCACATGCTAAAGTAGAATTCTTTGTAAAATTTGCAGTAAATTTAGTAAGTTCATCTGCTCTACAGTTTAGTAGAATGTCACAGTGGCCTGGGACTCAGAAGAGATGATCCCGATGATCAATCATCTCGTTGACTGATGGTGAATTAAAAGTGGCTAGTTCCAGGAACATAATAGTTGCGTGGCTCTTACTGTAAATTCAGATATCTTGGGCCGATATCACATTCCATTTCTGAAGCCTGAAGAGAGCTTCCTTGACAGCTTATACTTCCGCCTGATAGAAGGGGAACATTTATTGATGGATTCTTTATCAGGTAATGTTCCAGTCTTGACGATTCGAAATCGTCAATAATACATTACCTAAAATAATACCCGCCGAGGTCCCGCCCAATTTAGTGGCGAAAGTCCCGGAATTAGGTAGTTGAGTTATCAGCGATCCAAGTGAGATTTTAACTTCGAGATTTGAAACAACGATAGTAATCATGTTCAACGTTCTTGAAGGCTTCTTCAATGCCAAGAAAGGCTACGAGATGCAGATCTGCGTCTTTGCTGCAGCGAAGGTTAATCTCAACCAGAAGGAAGGAAGTTTTTGAAGGAAAGACTACAAGCTGATAGGTTTCAAGTCTATACGGCAAGCGTTCGATTCGGGTATGAAAACAATATTTGATTCGGACCAAGTTCTTGCAATGTAGGAGCGTTTCATAAAGTCAATAAAAACGGTTAACAACCATGAGAAGGAATGGTTGTAGGGTTTCTGCATCATTTCTACCGGAATAATGTCATCCCGTTGGGGTGTCTTAAAAGATTTGAAGCTGTGTATGGCCCAGACAGGCTTACACGCGTTTATGATCATATCTTTTTTTTTTATAATTTGCGCGCGATAAGTGGATTTGAGTAGCCTTAAAATGCTTGCACATGGTGCGGGCGAAGGGAAATCAGAGAGAAAGAAAGAGAGGTACCGATAAACGTTGGCTTTAAATGTTTGAAGGTTATAATGACTAGGAAATCAAGAGCTGGGCAGGGTATTCCATAAGAGATTTTTATGGCTTAGGAACGAGTACGTCTGAAAATAGTCTTCATGGCGTACTGATGAGCATTCATAGCAAGGCAGGTGCTACGGTTAAAAGTTTGAAGGGGTAGATTCCTCAAAAAATATATAAAAAAAAAAAAAATAAATAAATAAAATGACACAGGAGACATAACGTCGGTGTTCGAAGTTGTCAATTGACTAACTGAAATAAGTAGCACCAACTGTTTGAATCATATATAGCAAGTTCAGAGGTATTTTCGGCACACCTGACCAGATGAAAGCATCGTTCTCCTATTTCGAGCCCATAAATGCATTATATTGTATATTGTGACTCGATCAGAGGAGGTGAAGTGTTTCTTATATTTCGCAGCATTTTTGACGACACCGAATATGTAGTCATTCCAACGTAAATTGTCATTGACATACATACCGAGAATGGAAAGTTTTTCAGTTTCGACAGTACGAGTGCTAGTCACGGACAATTGCTTTGTGTTTAAGTTTCTAATGTTCACTATAAAGACAGCAGACAGTATTGTATCATTCCCCTAAATTAAAACTTCTGAAACGTTATTTCTAATCCATTCGAGAAGAGAGTCATAGATCCCCAAAGAACGCATTTTCGACAAAAGAGCCTGATGCCAATCTTTCTCAAATGCCTTAGAATTATTATTATCAAGTGCTACTATCTTGCTTTTGCAAGCTTTGCTTCAACTTTTCGGTGAGACATATTGTCAGATCACCATTGAAAAATTTTCGTGTTTCAGATATTTTATGAGATGATTCGTTCCATTGAACATTCGATGCACTCAAGTGTAGGCGAAGATAAAGCACAATCTGGAATTATTGAGCTAGCCACAGAGTATACAGCATAGTATGAAACAAAAGTCCGACGAGCCTAGAGAGGAAAGCACATCAACAGTATATTTATCAGGGTGAGAAGTTCAAAACAAGTTTAGGGGGTTAAGCGTATGGCTATTAACGTCTGATATTCGTGTGGGCGCAATCACAATTTGGATTAGGTTATTTTCCGCAGCGAAGATCCCAAGACATAGTTAGAAATAAAAATGTTCTTGAACAGGAGTTTGCTGACGTGGTAGTAGAAGAGAGGCAGAATATCGTTATCTTCACGAAGCATTCCAGTCCGTAATTCAATCCCTGAAGGTTGGTGTTAAATTAAAAAAGTTGAAGTAAAGAAGGGAAATCAATATTACCAAATAAAATTTGAATAAAGAGAATATCAGCATTTTTTCGGTGTATAGAAAGGGGTGGTTAATTTATAGGTTTCAGCCAATCAGTGTATGATGGTAAGTATTGGCTTTCATCCCAGGAAAGACCACGTAAATCGTAAAAGTCTGCGTTGAATCGCTTCTATTCGGAGGATGTAAATTCTGTAGTAATGTGACCACTGTTAGCATGCATATTCAAAAAGATCGACTGAAATGGGGAGATTTGGTAAAATAAGGATTGGAAAACTCCTTAGACTAGCGCCCGATAAAGCCAAGAGTAGAGTTGGATTTTTTTATTATATTATCAATGTGAGAACGAAAATTGAATTCCTTATCACAGATAACACTTAAATCATGCAACTCATTCACTAAAAGAACAGGCAGACTAAGCATTTGATAGCAGTGAGGTGAAGTAAGAGGGCGCTTACGGGTATAAGTTATAACCTGACACTCATTGACGTTAATCTCAAGGAAATTTTTTTGATACCGAGTACAAAATCTGTCTAAATCTTCCTGCAGTGGTAGGCTGTCTGAGGAAGATAATATAATATATTTTAAGGATTTCATATCATCTGCGTAAATAGATACGTATGAATTTTTAATGATGACATCAACATCGTTAATAGTCAAAATAAATAATAAGGGACCCAAGTGGCTACCTTGAGGGACCCCAGAGGAGACCTTTATTGGGTCGGAAACCATGTACCTAAATAGAACATAGTAATGTCATTCATTTAAATAGGATTAAACCTACTTTATAAGCTTGTTTGGAAACTAAGAGCCTTAAATTTTAGAAGGATTATATTACGAGAAATTTTATCTAAGGTTTTTCTGAAATAGTGCCACTAGTTTGTAGATATGTAGCTTAAGATCAGAGATCTGAGACAAAACAGGTAGTCTATATCTACAGACGTGCACGTACCCAGAAAAGGGATTACTTTTTACCCTGCGAATATATGCCATATCCACTCTTTATTCCCAAGTCATTATAAAAAGATAAACACAAAAAACACAAACACCGACGATGCTAAACACAGCTTTAAAGTAAAAATTCAAATTGGTTTACCAAATCAAATTGTTGTAGGGCATAACCTTACAGCAATAGGAAACAGCCCACCATGAAAACTCATACCCACAACCCGCTATCCATTAAGTAGTAAATACACTCAGTCACTACCCACGCTGTTAAACATATATCAGGCTTTCGAGAGGTTAGCGGGTGTTAGGAAGAAGCTCGAGTGATTCACCAGATGGACCATATTTGACCATATAGATCATCCGGATTTTGTAGGTATCTCGGAATGGTTGGGCTTGTCGAGAGAATTTCTTTGAACCTAGACGCCTCCGATCACTGTTTCTATTTTCTTGCAGAAGAACCTTTTTGGCTTTCCTCAGTTCTAGATTCTGTGTACTCGTTTTTTTTTTTTTTTTGGCTCTGTTAAAAAGACGCCTGGAATTAGCCAGAAGTGCTATGATGTCGGGCCGGGAGGCTGACATTGATTCGTTGTAAGGATCATAATTACTTAATGGTGAAAGGACGGAGCAGGTGGGATTGCTCCTTCAAGAACATCAATCTTAATAAGCCATCTTATCCGAGATGTTGTTGGAGACGATGCTTTAGTCTTAGATTTTCAGTCTATATGTTATGTTTACCTTTTTTGAATTTAATTGTGAACGCATTCTTTCACTAATCATCAAACTGTCACTGTTTTTTAATTCAGTAAACTCAACATTTTCATCATGGTAAAGTACACTAACGAGCAACGTCTGCAAATAATAAAACTTTTCTACAGATATTTGGAGTCGGTGACTGCAACTTTAAGAGCGTTAACTCCAATTTTCGAACGTAATTCTCGCTCTAGTAGACAGGCAATAACAAGTTTAGTGCAAAAATTTGAGTCTACATATTCGTTGTGTGATGTTGCCGCGTCAGTGAAACAACGGGTTGGTCGAAGTCTTTAAAAAATCGCTGCCGTTCAGACGTCCGTAGCAAACGATCCAAATCAGTCAATTCCACGGCGTTCTTAAGAATTGGGCATCGCTCAGACCACATTATGGCGTATTTTGCGTAAGGATCTTGGCTAACACCCATACAAGATCAAACTGACTCAAGAATTGAAACCAATGGACTATTTGAAGCGACGTACGTTCTCCGATTGGGTTCTGAAGAAGATGCGCCAAAATGATGAATTTCATCGCAAAATCATCTTCAGTGACGAAGCTCATTTTTGGCTCAACATGCGTTATTGGTCGGTTGAAAACCCACATGTGCTTCATAAATCACCACTTCATCCACAAAAAATAACTGTTTAGTGCGGTTTGCATGCCGGCGGCGTTATTGGGCCATATTTTATCGTCGACGATAACGATCGTCACGTTACTGTGAATGGTCAGCGTTATCGCGCCATGATCACCGATTATTTTTTGCCTGAATTGGAAGATATGGACTTGGACGGTATGTGGTTTCAAGAGTAAGTATGTGTAAGTAAGTAAGAGTGGTTGAAGAGTAAGTATGGTGAGCGTGTTTTCTCAAGACATGGGCCAGTCGATTGGCCGCCTAGTTGGTGAGATTTAACGCCTCTTGACTAATTTCTGTGGGGCGACGTTAAGTCATTGGTTTATGCCAACACGCCGACGACGTTGAAATAGCGGCCGAAATGTGTGGCCGATTCATTGAAAATTGGATCCAAACGTACCCGTATGAACGAAGTCGAGTTCCAATCATAAATGTTTCGATTGTACTTCAAGCCAATAATGAAGTTTTTGAAATATCTCAAATGGTTTGCCTTTTATTTAATAAAAAAACTGTCAAGTCGTTGTTAGAAAACCCTATATAAGGGCATGTAGTTTAGCGGGTACATAAGTCCAAATACCAAGTCGTCATGGACTCAAGATTGTTGGAGCAGGACAGTATCTTCGCCGCGGTTTTGTAAAAAGCGTCATCAGATATATCGCTGAATGCATATGCTGAATGCTCTCTTGTATTTCAGTTGTGCAAGGCAAGGTGCAAGGCAATTTTGTAATCGCGAGGCAATTTTGTGCAAATAAAGTGTGAAATTTCTAATTTTTGGTTTAATATCTCTAATGGTATTGTTAGCCAGGAGTTCGCTATGTATGCTAATGTCAGGCTTGCAGTCAAGTTTTTCATCAAATATGGTATACCTGGTATATACTTAGATATGTAAATAGATAAATCGTCGTCGCTTTGAAGCAAGGAAGCAACATTGTATTTTATAGCCTAATAATGTATATGCTAGCCCGAAACAAGATACCTTTCAGGTTTAGAGTAGATTCTTCTACCTTGTGTTTCGTTCTGAATTTCCGAGCGCCTCTTTAAATGTAATCTGGCAGATTTGTTGTGGATTCTGATTAAGGCCAATACCTAGCATCAAAAGCTTTCGATAGTACTTTCCAGCCGATAATCTCCTTAGCAAATCCATTGAATACTGTGGGCAGTTACGATATCCAATTACGTATACCCCAATAGCACGATGATAAAACAAGCTACCGAATGACGACCTGCTAATGGAAAGTACAGCGTAGGCAACCACAGTAGTATTGTAGATATCTGTAATAACTACTATGTTGCTTAATCTGAAATGCACACACAAAATGATCATTTTATTGAAAACATTAACAAGATAAAAATAACCAGCTTTTTGGCTTGGCAGGAGTACCATCCTGTAACGTGAATTAGTTTGTTAAGAATCGAGAAAAAGCTTCTTCAAATAAATATAGTTACCCTGCTTTTACGCTCTCTTACTTAAATTATCCCAGAACTTTGTATTAGATATGCGACTATGTTATCGGTGTTTTGTTTTGTTGCTCTACAAAACCGTATAAATATTGGGGTTGACTATGACGTAAGAATTACAAAATAAAAAATGCAGTACAAACGTATAAATTGTAAATGACTTTTGGCTATTTGGGCATGACTAATACATGGGCTGAAAAATGCATACCATTTTCAGTTAGTACCAACCTTCAAAAGATAGGTGTATAAATTTGACAGCTGTCGGACGATTAGTTCTCAAGATATAGTGTTGTGAGTGAAGCAACTTTTGTTATTGTGAAAAATAAAAATGGATTCAAAGCAATTTCGTGTGTTGATTTATCATTGCTTTTTGATGGGATAAAATGCAGCCGATGCAAAGAAATGGCTTGATAAGTGTTACCCGGACTCTGCACCAGCCGAACGAACCATTCGCTAGTGGATTAAAAAATTTAAAAGTGGTCACACAAGCACCGAAGATGATGCACGCAGTGGACGTTCAAAAGAGGCTGTTTCAGATGAAAACATCAAAAAAGTCCACAAAATGATTACGAATGACCGTAAAGTGAAGTTGATCGAGATAGCTGATGCTCTGAAGATATCAAAAGAGCGTGTTGGATATATCATACACGAATATTTGGACATGCGAAAGCTCTGTTCAAAGTGAGTGCCGCGTTTGCTCATAGTCGAGCAAAAACAACAACGTGTTGATGATTCAGAGGAGTGTTTAAAGTGTTGTGTATGTGACAATGGATGAAACTTGGCTATATCACTTCACACCAGAGTCAAATCGGCGGACAACTGAGTGGCGAGCAGGCGACGAACCTCGTCCAAAACGGACAAAAACTCAACAGTCGGCTGGCGAGGTTATGGCATCCGTATTTTGGGATACACATGGAATAATTTTCATCGACTTTCAGGTGCAGACTATCAACAGCGACTATTACATTGTGTTGTTGGAGCGTTTGAAGGACGAAACCGCAGAAAAACGGCCGCATTTGAAGAAAAAGGAAGTGCTGTTTCATCAAGACAATGCACTGTGTCACAAGTCGATGAAAACGATGGCAAAATTGAATGAATTCGGCTACGAATTGCTTCCCCACCCACCGTATTCTACAGATGTGGCCCCCAGCGACTATTTCCTGTTCGCAGACCACAAAGGAATGCAAGCTGGAAAGAGATTTAAGACCGATGAAGAAGTAATCGCCGAAACAGAGGCCTATTTTGAGACTAAACCGAAATCGTACTACAAAACTGATATCGAAAGATTGAAAAATCGTTTCAATCAGTGTATTGCCCTCGAAGGCAACTATATTAATAAATGAAGTTGAATTTTGCAAAAATTTTGTGTTTTACTATAAAACGGCAGGGACTTTTCTTACCCATGTGTTATATCACGTAACGTAGTTATCCTTCCCAATTTACAAAAAGAGATCCTCCGAATGGTAAATTCTATCAGCTGACAAATAAAAGTTTTCATCTTGGATCTAAGCTTATTATTCTGTATTTCATACAAACGGAAGCCTTGCCCCAAGATTTGCTCCAGAAAAGTGAGCATTGCCGTTAGTTCGTTATAAAAAGACTTTTGATTTTTCGGCGCCTAATGTGTTAGAGCAGTTTTTTTTTAAAGATACTCTGTATCCTGAATATAATATGTATATATTTCATGATATGAAGTACAGAATACTAACTAAAAAAAAGACACTTGCAGCTATTAGCTCAAATACCTGATGGTCTTTTCATCTATGCTATTTCAACTAAAAGTATCCAAAGGCTTTAGAATTTTATAAATTCTGCTCATATTTGATCAATGAAAATGCAGTTTTATTTGTATTTTGAATTAAAACCAAAAAATAGATAAATACACTAAGATCTCATTAAAATAATTGGGTACACATTGAAAGTTATTCCACAACTCTGGAAAGGTTTTCTATCTCTAGGTTTTCGTAAAGAACTTAAATTCAAAAGGACTTCAAACTTGTATTTCAACTTCAACATTTTCCCAACTTATGCAGAAAAATAGCGTATCCACCATTTTGATTACTTCGAATCACGTGGTGTGCTTCGAAAAAACTTAATGTAATCTTGAGTTCTAAAGTTGCTCCAGTAGAGAAGAGGTAAGTTAAAAAGCGCTTTCACAACTACTTATTTATAACAAGGGGTCGTTTTGGGAACTCAGGTTTCACTGAGTTTAATAACGAAAATATGGTAAATAATGTCTTCTTCGCTGGGAACTACCACACTTCATTTCAAAGGAAAGGGTGCATGCAATCTTCGAATCACGAAGCAGTAAGGAATCAAACTGATGGCATACCGATGAATGTGATTAAACATCTCCCTCAAGTAGGTGTTGTCACTTACGTCACTCTGTTTTATTTGCTTTGAATCGATTTAGAAGACAGTGGTGGAACATCCATTTCCTAAAAGCAGTTCCGGCGAACCTTATGTCGATGTGAGTAGGTTTTACTCCAGATATCAGTAAGGTATTTGAAAATGTTATAAATTGAGCTCTTTTTAAGTGGGTTGAGGAGAAAAATTTATATCATTTACTTCCAGCGAATAAACTGGTATCTGATATACAAGGCTGACAACTTAATTACCTTGGAAACAGCCTTTGACATTGTATGGTTAAGGGGACTCTATTTTAAGCTGAGTAGGCTGAAAATAATAATATTCCGACAGTTCATCGTAAAGAATGGTGTGCACCAAAATCGGAGTATGTCATGTTATATCCTAATGAGATCTGTTGAGCCTGCATAAATAGGCAGTGAGCATGCAGGTTAAAAAAAAATATTTTGGCGCATCTTTTGCGAGCGATTAAAACAGGTAACACGGAAGTAAATGCTTTTTATCGGTTCAGCTGTTAACGGTCTCCCTTGGCTATACATGTTCTAGCAATCTTAGGCAATTGATCAGCAGTTTTCTGAATAGTTCGATGTCGCTGTACAGCTTGCATAGTTCGTCGTTGATCCTCCAAAACCCGTCGATGCAAAAAGGATGGAATACCATATGGTACGAAGAATTTTTCTAACAACACGGCTGAAGATATCTTGATCCGCTTTCGATAGAGTCCTTACTTCAGCGCCGTAATTTAGGATTGGGATGATCAAAGTCATATATAAAGTCTTGTTAGTTGCTTGGGATAGTGTCTTACTACTGAATTTTCTTCCTACCCCAAAGAAACAGCGATTTACAAGAGTGATTTTTCATTTCATTTCTGTTCTGGCAGAATTTATAGCAGAATCAAAGTAGACAAAGTATCTTAACACCTTAAAATTACAGCTGTCGACCGTGACGTTCTGTCTAATTCATCGAGATTGTGTGCCCCTCCTTGTGCTTAATCCGTATCGGCAGCTTTCGTTTCAAAAGGCACCAGTGACAGCCCGCTGAGTTCTATAAATTATGACAAAATCCTCGACACAAACTTCTGAAACATTGTGGCTCCCGTGTTCTGTATAATGTTAAAGAAGTAATATGACAGTGCATCACCTTGTCTAAACTTTTCTTGACATCAAAAGACTCGGTAAAGTCATTACCGACTTTGAAGGAGCAGCGAATGTTCTCAATCTTCATTCTTCACAGACGCACGAGCTTGGCAGGGATGCCAAAACTAAAAATGGCTCTACATATATAGTTGCCTTCGTATGCAGCCTTAGAATCTATGAAAAGATGGAAGTTACCGACTTGGACTTTTTGAGTTTTTCGAATTTGCGGGAACCGGAAACCGGTACTAATCACGTTGTTGACGAAGGTTTTCAGACATTCACGCAAAATGACAAATAAAGTCCTGTATACGATGTTGAGGAGACGTACATATAATTCTATAGTTGGCGCAGCTGACGAGGTCTCATTTTTGTGGATCGAGCAATCGATACTAAGACCAGATCTGAGAAATGAGTTCGTGTATCCTCTACACAAAGCCATTTCTAGCAGCTTTGTTGTCCCTAGCGATGTAGGAATAGACAACCATAATACTACAGGCATATCTTAAGTCAATCGCAATGTGATCAATTTGATTTTGCGTTTCATTGCCCGGCGACCATGCCCCCTTGTGTATATTGGGATGAGGAAATCGAGTTATTACTATTTTTCATCCCGTCGCAATGTTAATAAATCTAATCCGTTGCCAGACGTGTTGTCATGTAGGCTATGCTTACCAACTGTCCCACCAAAAACGTCCTCCCTTTATACCCTGCCGCGGCTTAAGGCTTTGCTCTAATGTAATACTGAGTGGTGTCGTCCTAGTCTGTCATAGGAACATGGCTTATGTTAGGGAATTTATGGTAGCCTTGACTATCATAAGACGCTCGCTCACTTGTTGGAAGCTCAAGTCTTCTTGCATAAGTCTGACTCATGGAAAATCGACTGTTCTTTTTCCTTATAGCTTTCAGAAAAAGACTCGAAGAATGCTAGGATTTTTACAGGTTAAAGCAACAAAAAAAAATATATACAACACCTTAGCACGGATATCAAAAAGTTCCTTTCATAGGGACATTGTAATAGGAGATCAAGATACTAGTTGAAACCGAATACGCGAAACAACTCAGAAGCTTCGACGATACCTTGAATAATCTAACTTTTTACGGCATTTGGACGATACAACACAGCACAGATGAATCATTAGTTTTGTGGGTAAAACCAATGCTAGTGTCTGGGCACTGAATGCGGATGCTGACTGCAAAGTAATGGAGGGGGTAAACAAGGATTGCGACTAAGCCGTCCTACTTTTTCCACTGCCCTGGTGTACATTGTTGTACATAATCAAATACTTGTAATGTAATCCAGATGATGTAGTCCTGTCTGCTTGATCATATCCATCGACTGTCTACTTGAAAGCGATTGCATACGTAAATATTATCGACGGAGAGTGCACTAGAAATCGCCTTTCAGTCAATCATCTCAAAACCAAGTTTGTTCTCTTAACTGGAAAGGGAATGTTGACTGTTCTGGCTCACCTAGTGTTTAAAGGCATTACTATCTATTTCTCCAACAAAGTTAAGTACTAAGATCTCCGCTTAGATAATAGATTTGTTTTGATTAATCATGTTACATCGAAAACCCCCAACGCGCTGTCGGGTTGATTGCAATTATATAGGGCATAAGTGACACAAAATCTTGCCTTGCTTGCGGTGGACGTAATAACGACACCCTGGAGCACTATCTTTATGAGTTTCTTGCCTATGATAGCATCATATTAAAAGGAGGGTACAAAGAGTACAAGTTCTTTATCAGTGCTCTGTTCCGACAGAAACAGCACACTGTTAGGGTGTGCTCGTATTTGTATTAATGCTAGGGCTTAGATTAGGTTAAAACAGGGGTGTGATGAATATACCATCAGACAATACTAGGCACCGAAACGGGCCTATCGCGATCGCTGTAGAACCAGTTGAATTTATATTCAAATGCAAAAACCTAAAAAATCTCCCTGGTGAAACATCCAATTTCTTTGCAAAAACCAGAAGGCCTTTAAAGTTTGTGCTGTCTATTCCTCTAGGTTTTCTAAAAAGTGTTTCCCTAAAAATTTTCTTCGACTATGCGATATTGCCTCGTATTCACACAGTACTCGTAAGTGTGTTATGTCCTCAACTGCTAAATCTGCAAAAATCCGTATCTGAAAATTTAAGTCTCCTTGCGGATTTCCGCTGGAGACAGTCTCCTGAAGATATATTTTGGCATCAAAAGCGGCCAGAGAGCCTTGGATACCCAGTATCCTTCAAGACTTGAACACTTTTGGTTGGGGTTCTTGTGGATTTTTCCTCGACAGTTCCCCTCAATATGCATAGAAGTGGTTCGATGTTGGCAAATACACTATTTTCGAGTAGTGCCCTTTTCTTGAAAGCTCATCCGTTTGTTCAGTTCCTTTAATACCGCAATGTTCTGGCACCCAGCGCAGTCTTACCTGGTTCTAACTACATAGTTCCTTGACTATTGTGCGACAGCCACCGACTGTATCAGAGTTGATGTTGGTTGATTCCATTGCCATCAGCTCGGCCTGGCTATTGATGTAGATAGCGATATCTCTTTCAGATACCGATATCATCTGCATTAGCTCAGCTACCCTGCGTACAGCCATAACCTCTGATTGGAGACATAGCTTGCGTGCGGTAGTCTTACGAGTATAGGCACTCTTAGGTCTGAGTCTTCTGAGAAGACACCAGAACGTGTTCCTTCCTCTTTTTTCGAACCGTCTATGAAAATTGCAATTACATTTGACCTGAGTATTGCATTTTTTTGCCAGTCCTTCTTCTTCGGATATATTATAACATACGTAATGTCAAAGTCGACCAAGCAAGGAATTTCAACTGTTAGAATTGGATTGCCTGGCAGTAGCTCAGCTAGGACCGTGCCATGTTTGAAACTAGTGCTCTTGAAGTAACCCAAATAAGTGAGTCGTATCGGACTGTTGTCAGAAAGTTTTTTAATCAAACGGTGTTAGGTGCAAGAAGGTGTCCAATTCTGTCGTAGGAGTAGTACAGAAGTTTTCTTGTTTGTTGTTTTCCACTGTACTAGTACGCCATAATTAAGTATGTTAGGGGTTTTTCTGAACACAACTACATATATGTATCGTAGGTGACATGAATCAGAGTTGTAAGGAGACTAAACGACGTCTTTAAAATGTCAGCAGTTTTCGAGTCATCTTTGAGAAAGAAAGACGGTGGACTACTTACTCTCGTGTTTGCAGGCGCTAGTTCTGTGGTTTTTATCACTTAAGGTATTGTTCATCATGTAACGGAAGACAGAGGAATTAGCACGGAACTGCCATATTTGTGCTAATGAGCAATCCCAAGAGTACCAAGAGCTTCCATTACATCCATTAAAAACAACGGTATGTTGTGGTTTATGGGCTGGTGAATCATTGGTCCATATTTCTTCAAAAATGAGGCAAATCAGATTGTTACCGTCAATGGTTACCATTATAGCGCCATGTTAACGGACTATGTGCTACCTGAAATTCAAGCACATGATCTCGGTGAGCTTTGGTTTCAACAAGACGGCGTTGCAATCCATACAGCGCATGAAACAATGGACTTGTTGAAAAATCATTTTGGTGAGCACTTAATATCACGTTTTGCTACGGTAAATTGGTCGCGTAGATCGTGCGATATCACACATTTGGACTATTTTCTCTGGGGATGCGTAAAGTCTCAGGTCTTTAGAAAAAAGCCAGCTACAATTGACGCTTTGGAAGCCAACATAACTCGTGTTATCCACGAGATACCAGTCGCTATGCTCGAACAAGTCGCCTAAAATTGGACCTTTCGAATGGACTACCTCAGACATATCGTGGCAAATATTTACAAAATATCATTTTTAAAAAGTAAATGCCATGAATTGTTCTTTCAAACAAAGATAAAATTTTTAAGTTTACTTAATAATTTATGTATTTTGTTTTAAATTATGTATCAAACCTTACGATGAATCATCTTTGACTTACAATAACTACAGGGGGAAAATTGTTGCTCTTGCTTAGTTCTAAACGATTCATAGAATTATTTAAATTCAAATGTAGCACTTGTTATAAACTAAAGATTTTGCGCTTGTCATAAGAGTCAATACATTGTGAAACTTTACAAAACATAGCTAAATTATATTCATTTTCAGATATGTACGTATCAGCATGAAGTTCTAATGCTATTTAGTCAAATCTGTTTAAAAGTTACTAACTGTCATAATGAACGATTATTTATGAAACAGATTATTAGCTCATAAATATCAATACCGTTACAGAATCTATGTCATGCTTTTTTTAAAAAACACCTTTGTGGTGTGGTAAGTCAATTATGGTTGTATTTTTTTATTTCTGAAACCGCTGCTAATGATATTCATTCGCTATAATTAGAAATTTTTAGCTGTGAATATTTCGAAGGCAGGTAATCGTTTTGCGGAAATTTTGTAAATTGAGCAATTACGGTAGGGAATTTTTTTATTTTATTTTTACTAATATATACCTCAATATGTGAGATGTATGAAACTAATATCTTTATGAGCAGCTATTGTTTACCACATAATGCCAGAGATTACATGGAGTAATTTTCACAAATTTTATAAATGAATCTAAAAAACCGCAATAACAGAAGCAAAAAACATTTAACAGAAGTTGTTTTGTTCTATTGCTTCACTATGTTTATTAAAAATTTACAAGCGCAGAGCCTAAAATTGTATTTAAAAAATTTCTAGTGATATGACAATATCTGCAATTTTTTAAAATATGGAACAAACTATAAGCAATACTAAATTTTATGTTAAGAACCTAGATCCCTTGAACCTGAGCAAACAAACAAACTGAACAAACTTTGAACTCTGCACGAACACATAAATGGCGTTTCTTTTGTATATTTCCAAGGAAAGGCAAGATCTCATGATGAAATATAACATCGCTTGAGGCCGAAATGGTTAACCACATGTTCTTTATCTCCATACTTATAAAGCTTTGCATTTCCGAACTAGCTTGTAAATCATGAGAGGTGTGACAAAATCTTTAATGCAGATAATCTGTCGCCACAGACACCGATATTTCCTTTCCTGCAACGCTTTTTCACAACATAGAACATTTCCATCAGTATTTCTCCCCTTGGAAAATACTCCTAGGAGTACGAGAAGCAGTGAGTACTGTCGTCAGAAAAAGAATATTTTAGATTAGAAGCGCCAGACAGGACGGAGCCCTGGGGCACACAAGCAATATTAGACTTAAAACCATGCAGGGCAATTAGAATTGAAAAAGAAAGTGTTCAAACGCAAATGCAAACAAAAGAGCCTGATGCCCAACTCTGTCAAATGCCTTAGAAATATCAAATGCAACTATCAATCTCGATATATGCTTTCGGTGAGGCATACCATCAAATCACCAGTGGATTTGTTGCAGAGAAAACCATATCGCTAGTCATTGAGAAGTTTTCGCGTTTTGAGATATTTCATGAGCTGACGGTGTAGCAGCGATTTCATGAACTTACAAAGAAGGGACGAAAGTTCAATAGGTCCGAAGGAGGACCGGCTGAGAAAATTCTATTTTCCATTTTCTCGGAAAAAGACCTAAAGAGTAGAATTGATAAAAAAGCTTACGAATTGGTTTTGTAGCTTCTCTTCTTTTCAGAAGAAGGTCTACCTGGACCAGAAGATTTGTATAACATACATTAAGATCTTAAAGTACTCTTGCTACTACATGATGCGAAAGTATAGGATTTTCCAATAGGGATTTGACAACTTTGAATTTAATTTGTGAACGCACTCTTTCACTAATCATCAAACTGTCACTGTCAATTTATTGAGTAAACTCAACATTTTTATCATGGTAAAGTATACCAACGAGAAACGTCTGCAAATTATAAAAATTTTCTACAGATATTTGGAGTCGCAAAATCATCTTCAGTGACGAAACTCATTTTTGGCTCAATGGGTTCGTCAATAAGCAAAATATGCGTTATTGGTCGGGTGAAAACCCACATGTGCTTCATGAATCACCACTTTATCCACAAAAAATAACTGTTTGGTGCACTTTACATACCGGCGGCGTTATTGGGCCATATTTTTTCGTCGACGATAACGATCTTCACGTTACTGTGAATGGTTAGCGTTATCACGCCATGATCACCGATTATTTTTGGCCCGAATTGGAAGATATGGACTTGGACGACATGTGGTTTCAACAGGATGATGCCACAAGCCACACAGCCCATGCTAGAATCGATTTATTGAAGAGTAAGTATGGTGAGCGTGTTATCTCAAGACATGGGCCAGTCGATTGGCCGCCTCGTTCGTGCGATTTAACGCCGTTTGACTATTTTCTGTGGGGCTACGTTAAGTCATTGGCTTATGCCAACATGCCGACGACGTTGGAGGAGCTCAGAGCCAACATTGAACGCGAAATAGCGACCGTTTCGGCCGAAATGTGTGTTAAAAATTTAAAAATTGGGTCCAACGAATCGACCGCTGCAAACGTGCCCGCGTTGGTCATATGAAAGAAGTCGAGCTCCATTCATAAATGTTTTGATTGTACTTCAAGCCAATAATAAAGTTTTTGAAATATCTCAAATGGTTTGCCCTTTATTTAAAAACAAAGTTGTCAAGTCGTTATTAGAAAACCCTATAGATTCGTCCAATTGAAGATTCGACGCACTCAAGTGTTGGTGGAGAAAAAGCACAATCTGTAAGTGTTGAGCAAGCATCAAAGCAAAGTTGAGTGTGCAGCAAGCGGATAGGCCTTTTCCAAAGAGCTGACAACTGGAATGTCATTGTAAATAAGGGTCGAGACGGAAGATGACGCAGAATTTTTAATGTTGTTGGCGAACGATCAAAAATGTTTGGTACATTGTAATATTTTTGTCTCAGTTTTGCTCGTCTTGAAATTTCATACGCGTTGCAGTCATTTCTGGCTCGTTTGAACTTGTTTTGTAGGACCGAAAAATCATTTCTCTAACCTTGACAGCCTTTTCACAGCTCGAATCTTCATCCAATGAGGGATATAGCATCTCATTCTAAAGAGAACAGTGTATGTGATCATATCAGCAGTAGTATCCACTACGTTACCGAGGAAACATAACAACCTAAAATGCCTAAAAAAAAAAATGTTTATTCTGCTCCAGTTGGTTTTCTCGTATTTTCCTACAGTTCTTTTAGGAATCTTATCTCTAACTGTGTGGTCGGTGTACGAGAAATCAGCTAATATGACACAATGGTCCAACCAGCTTTGAGGAGAAAGCATATCAAAGGTGTACTTATCAGGACCAGAACTTAAAATCGAGTTCAGGGATGTTGGCGTGGTATTCGTGTGGGCTCATTTACAAGCTGGGTCAAGTTATTTTCCGCAACGAAGATCTCAACACATCGTCCTTCCGGTGTTGTCTGTCCAGAATGTCGAAGCCACCTAGAATTGTGTATATTGAAATCGCCCATATTCACGATTTTAGTATGAGAATACAGAGATTCAATTCTTTTATCAAGTCAGATAGAATAGATAGACTAAAACTCGTTAATGATCGAGTTCATATCCTAATTGGGGCCTCTACAAAGAAAGCAGTGGTTGTTAATTTGCTCACGGAGATGGAATTTTAATCACATGAAGTTGAATTCTGGATTGAAATATGGGTCAAATTGTGGTGGAGTTTAATAAAATATGTCACTACGCACGAAAATGATGATTTCGTCTTGCAAAAGGACACCGATGTCGCATTTCAGATGGGCTTTGGAGCCATCAGTGAACCCCCGACTGAATTCCTTTCCTGGCTGATATCCTGACCCGAAATCATTCGTATTTTTACAGCAATAGAAGTTATGGTGCTATTGAATAATGGCATATTAATATGATAAGTGTCAAAAGACTTTCAATATTTGATGTAGAACAGTAAATGTTGTACCAAAACTACTTCCTTTGAAATGGAACATGGCTTTTAGAGTGCAAAACCATATAAAGTATAAGAAGTTCATTATTTAATAAAATAGAACCGTCCGTGCCACGGGAAGCTCGCATACATCCGAGATACACTTTTCCTTCCTTCCTTTTCCTTCCTTGAATTTTCATGAAGAATTGTTACAGCTTGACTCTTTCCACTGTGACAGAATGGCAGAAATCCGAAAAAACCTTGTAGGTTTTCCGTGTTACATGTTAATTTCAAAGAAGTCTGCCATATAGGATGATATACAAACATCATCATCATCACCAACAATACTTAGATTTATTTAAGAAACGGATGATGATACCTAAAAAGAACTAACGGCGTTAGACCAATCAGCTTTCTTCTTCTCGTAAAGGGAACAACCTAATTTTGACTTCTGGAGCCCCAGTCGTCGATTGCCGTCTGCTTGTTAAGGCCCGCTATTGTTGATCCAACAGAAAGTATAGCTAGATCATCTGCATAAGCCTGAGCGTGGACGTAAGAGCCATTGAGAGCGTTAAACAATGATGAGGTAAAGGATGCAATTAGGATTCAACCTGGAATATATTGATGACAGCTCTCCCAATATGCTCGTTTGACGAAATGTCTCCTAGCGCTAATACGATAAGGATCAAAATGTTAATCTTCTAACGAATTGGGTGGATCAGTGCTAATTTACATTGGACTTAAGCATCCCTTTAAGAAAATTCTGATATAATGGTCTGCGCTTGATTTTTTGTTAAAGTTGTGAGCCACCATCTTTATTCTCTATGCTATGGCTTTATTGCCTTTTTAAAATATTGTTTTGGTTTCCTTACGGGCATTCGGACTTCGTCATGTCTTGCTCTTATTTAGCTCAAACCTTGAAGCTATCTTAGCAATTTTCCAGCAGCTGTATCTTTTGTTGAATCTGACTGTGATTCTTATTGCCTAGTCTTTGGAAAATGAGTCGTCGGGTTTAGCGCTTTGGAAGCGACAAACAAACAGCTTTGGATAAGGACTACTAACAACCCCATCGAACAAAAAACCACCTTGCACAAGGTGGAACGTTCGGTATTTTAGCAGTTTTTCGAAAAGCCTTTAACTGCTACAAAACGGATATCACTAATTTCCAAAAAGACTAGACAAAAGAACAATGAAAAACTATGACATCTGATATGGTGATTGTTAAAGGAAAAAGCTTCTTGAATTTGTCATCAAAAGAAGACATAAGTAAGAAATTTTGAGCTACAGGTATCTCATAAAACGCTTGATACAATCCTCGCCTAGGCAGTATCCGAGAACGTTAATTTGATGTACGCTCATGTAGGCAAATAATGATTTTTCCAAAAATTTCTCCTATGTGTCCCTTAACCAAAAGTCCCATCTTAGGGCAAGTACGAAGTTAAGATGGTCCTTGGTGACTTTAAAGACAAGTTCATAAAGGAGATCATCTTTTTTGGCATAGTTAGATAACAAAGCCTACATGAAAGTAGGTTTAACAATGGACTCAGGCTATTTGACATGACCGGGTGAAATATTGTCACAGCAAACATTTATTACCCATGACTCGACATCCACAAAGGATTTTCTGAGTTACCTTACTAAAAAGCTGTTAACAAGATTAACCACACTGCTAGAAAACAAACATGCAGCTCCTTTTGGCATGAGAGTACTAGCGCCTTTTTATTGAGTCGCACTTGTGCTGGAGATGGTTGGGTGCTGTAGAAATTGGTTAGGCACTGACAGGTGTCAACCTGGCAATAAACAGTGTTGTAAAGGCATTGTAGGAAAATCTAAGGTACGATGCAACAATAAGCCCCGGATACAGATGGATCTACTGCTGATAATAGCTGCAATCGAAACAAAAACAACGAACTTCATATCTGCATTTGGAATCTCAGGACCCTTTATAGGCCACGTGCAGCCGAACGCAGGACTGTTACAAATCTAAAGTTACCACCATCCGCTTAATGCGATGGGATGGGCCGGGGAATAAGAGGATGAATAACTGCAGCATCTACTACGGCGACTGTTATCGACAGCAAAAGCAGCACCTATTTGGATGCGGATTGTTAGAGGCAGAGTTTTTGTGTTTTAAACCGTTCATCAGCATCGACTGCCGCTTTTCACACTTCTGTGTGACTGAATAGTGCTCCGTTGTCGTTTCTTTTAGGAGCTCTTTTACTTTCGCGTAGCCCTCCCCAATCTCTTAATATTAAATTTATTACCAATGACCAACTCACACAGGTTCTTGATTGCATTTAACTCTAATTTATAGGCCTTGATAGGAGGCACCTTCTCTGTTGTTTTTGCATCAGTTGCTGTTTTTTCTGCTGCTGCTGTTTTGTTTGCTGCATTTGTTGTTTATGCTGCTGCTGGTTTTGTTGTGGGAGCTGCTTTTTTTGCTGTTGCCGTTGTTGTTATTGTTGCTGGTGATTCTTACGTTTTTGTTGGTGATGTTGTAGAACTTGCGTTATTGTATATATTTGTTTGGTGTTATTAGTGTTGTTGCTAACTGCGTTTGCTGTTGCTGTTGGAATTGTTCTTGTTCTTCCTTCTTACCATTTGCTTTTCTTTAATGGCTAACATTCTTTGTTGCAGCACTTTGATGCCACTATTTATCGGATCCATTTATCCGTCTTCATCTTTCGATTCGGATGACGCCAAAGAAGCGAAGCTGTTCTCTCTCAAATCTGAGACATATAGTTAGTCGTCTTAAGGAATTACCCGGGACATTTATTTGTTGCTGTTGATATCATTGTGTGCGACACAGGCACAAAAAATTCTACTGAAAATTGAAGCGAGGGACTTTTTACCAACCTAGAATTTGGTCTTAGCTTACTCCTACTCTTCTTCTTTGGTTCTGTCACTACTGTTGTTTGACTTGAACCACTTGATGCCTCGCCTGATTTTTCAGCAGATCAGCTTTCCACAATCCATCGCGTGATGTTGTAGTATTTTATTTATTTATTAAAAAAAAAAAAAAAAATGAAAAAAAGGCTGTCTTATTCGACTCGGAGTTGCATCCAAGACCTTGGTTTTCTCAAGCGCACACACTACCACTATGCTAAATGGAGCCTACCATATATGGACATAGTCAAATATCTTACTGAAGAGAATCACTGCTCAATTACAAGCCGAAACACATCTTATCTCTGCGGAGGTCTATGAATGACAGGATAAGCCCCCTGGTTTAACGAAGAGTCCGCCATATAGGAGTGCAAAATAGGACGGGAGCTGGTCGTGAACTCTATGAACACAAGAGACTGGAGGAAGACAAAAAATAAAAGTAGACAACCGTTCAACTGAAGCCATGGACGAATGCTTTTCCAGAAATAGTGTTGGGAATTTCTATCAAAAAGCTTTAGCAGAAGTGTAAAGATTTTGTCTTGGCTACAAGTACCGAACAGAAACATGGAGCAATAAGGCTTAAAATGAAGTAGCAAAGGTATAATCGATCGGTAGTGAGAACGTTAAAGGATTACTTTTGCGGTTTGTCAAACGGCGAAGTCGGTCAAAGTAGAGTTCTTGATAGGTGTATCTTAAAACCAAATGAGTTCCTAGAACCGATGAACTCTCTGCCGCATAAGAACATGAACCATTAAGAGCTGATTTATAAAGGAACTTACACAAACTCGTCTCCTAAATATACAAAAATGGAAGCAAGCTCGGTGAATTTGATATAAGCTTCCCTTAACCGTTCCTCAGAGAGGAAGATCATCTAATCGCAACGCAACGCTAATCGGAACTTTTCTCGATGTAGGTCAGCATTGTCAGTTTACGTACATTTAGACCGTGGAATAATAAAAATCAAATCATTTCAATCAAAATTTTTTGGAAAAGGGAAGATGGATACATGTTGTTAATATATAGGAAACTTTTGAAAAGTTTAGAGGAAGATTTCATTCGCAAACTATAGTTAACTTTCTAATTAAAAGCAAGGTCAAATAACCTTGAGATAGTAGTTCCTGAGCCTCATAATATGAGTCCGAACATGTTGTATGCATTTAGATAAACTTGACAACATATAGTTTAAATAAATTTTTTATTAAAAATTGCGTATCTTCCTTGATTTAATAATACTAAAGTAATTTGTAATAAGAGTTCACCTCCATGTTTAAGTGTTTTTTTTTATATCTTCTTGAATAATAACTAATTTTTTAATGCTGTTATAAATGATAATTTGCATACTTGAGTTTTTGCATTCCTAATCAGTCAAACAAGATAGTCAATTGGACAATAAAATAAAACATAAGTGGTAGACGTATATGGTATGAATATTTATTTGATAAACCGCGCGTATTTGGATTTTTAAATTATTTGACAAATATGTCTAGAATAGTTGTTTTAGAATTGATTATACAAAGAATATTTACGATAAAACCCGAGAAAAAGAAAACGTATTTTGCGGCTTAAAAAGTGGTAAATTCTTCTAAAACCGGCACACAATAATTTTAAATTTAATTATAAATGAAGACATCGAATTCTTGATGAAGGAATCTAAAAAATTCAGCTGAGACACGTGCAGAGAATTCAGAGCTACGCAATAGTAGGAGGGACAGATTTTTTACCTTTCATCGCATCATGTTAATCATTCTATAACCGAAAAAGTTTCAATTCCAGTTTTGTACAAAGATTAGTTGGTTTGCCTCTAATTATCTATATATCGAGCCCTTATGACAATTGATCATAAGCGATAATTTTTTCAAGATTGTGTTTTGTATACAATTCGATAGCTAACATTCGTTAACATTACGTCACACATTGTTGTAAGCACAGAACTTTCCAATATTGAATTACAAAAAAAGCAATTACCTATGTCATTACCTATATTCACATCTTCACTTTCCTGCTAAATATTGCAACTGACATAAGAGTTTTGGGTACTTTTATCACAAACGCCGACAGGTGTCGCTTAAGCTAAACTATTCTGTAAGCCAAAATCAACCCCTTACACCGATAAGGTGATAGTTTAACTGCAATAGAGTTTTTTTTTCGGGGTTTAGTTAGCTTAATTGTTCACGTGTAAGAAGACTAAAATCTTTAAATTTTAGCAATTTTTACTAAAATTTTAAGGATACGAATTGGAAACGTTTCTGCATCAAGCGGATCAGCACAATATAAGCTTGTTCCCTTTATTGAGAGTGTTGCAGCTAATGAATCAGATACGCAAATTGAGAAGCAAACTTCTGTTGGAAAGCGAGGTTGTAAAAAATAAAAATCAATACCACATTGACGCTGGAATAAAATACAGTTAGCCTTGCGAAACCTTGCTAAGCCTAATCCTTGTTTAAACAAAGTCTGGTTACTATCGTGTGTAAAAGCCAAAAACGTTCGTAGGAAAAGATCGACAACCAGCGCAAAAAATATAAGTATGTAATTAGCTTTAGAGGAGACTAGCTTAAAACTTGCCAAAAATTTTTACTAAAAACTCTTGACATTTCATAAATGACTATTTGGTATACAGTTAAAAATTACAATTATACATTCGTAAACTTAATTCAAATTAATAAAAGAACACGAGTAGCTTATAAGAAGTCAGAATATAAAGTATTAGCCTTGAAGTATTTTAGTGAACAGATTCCAGCCGTGGCTTCTCATTACTACCACAACAAAAGCAATAAACCCTACCTTTCCCAAGAGTATTTTAGCATACCCACATTATTTAAATCATATGTTTAACATCTATGTACAAAAAAAAAAAGTTATTAATATTATCATTAAGAGTATTATGGCAAATATTTAACAAAAGATTTCCATTTTGGCCTTCATCTGCCAAAAAAAGGACAAACGCTCTTAATGTGAAAAATGCACATAGGCCCGAACCGAAGTCCGGGAAGCTCCTGTGTTTTAAGATCTGGTAAGTGACCACTGGTGATCGATTCTGCCACGAACAGGACCAATGAGCGGCAGCTTGGAACAAGCCTTAATAATTTGGCCAGGCCTATGATGGAGATGCAATGCAATTGCATTAGCTCTATTATTTGTAAATATTTGACTTTGTTAGATCACCGAAATGTAATAACTACGCTGGATAAAACTGCATTTAGACTATGCTGTTCATGTCAAAACATTTTTTGGAAAACTCTTCTTTTATACCAAACATAAAAATAACGTTTCTACCACCTAGGTGCACATTGATCCCCGTGGACTCTATCCACAGTACGCTTGATTCATTTATTCGCAAAGAAACACTATGGTCCACAAAAGTGTGGCCTCTTTTGATTTCTAACGCATGCATAGTGATGAATCATCAGGACTTTAATAATTGAAAAAAAAAAAAAAACATACTTTCATTGGCATCATCTTCAACCAAAGTAAAAACAGAATTTAGCTCGCTTAGGGCTGCTACTTGTCATAAAAAAACAGATAATATATTTTATTTAAAAAAAAAAACAGATTTCTAGACGATTGCGAATCGGAGGAATATGTAAAGGCCATAAAAGTTCAATCCATAAGTCAGAAGTAGCGATTTACGAGCTGCCCAAGTAGTTATTGTATATGAAAACAAGTTGAAAATATCTCACGCTAAACTTTATAAACTTTGTGTAAAGAAAACTGTTCCCGAACCTTACTATAAAGAATATTTTATTTTGAAATCTTTTATAACTATTTTTTTGTAATTCAGAAGTTTATTTTAGTTTTTTCTTTTTAAGAAAATCTCGATTTTGAAGGCTGTAATAGACTTATAGTCATTAAAATAATTAATAATACATTCGTTAAATGATATTTATTTTTTTCATTATATGTCTTAGTTTTAAGAAAAAAAATTAAATCTACATATCAATATTTTTTTAATAAAAAAAAAAATTAGAAATACCATATAGTTCCGATCTCTAGGTTTACGAGATCGTGCACGCGTTGGCGCGGATATAGAAAAGGTTTAAAGGTTTAAAAGTAATAACATTTGGGCTTAAAGTCAATAGAGGAAGGATCGGGGCACATGAATCTACTTCCCAAATTACAGTGGAATGTATGTTATTTAATAATTTACAAAAGAAACATCAGTCTTTAGCTATCCAAACATCAAGAGGTAGACCTTGGGATCATTGAAGGAGCCATAAAGTCGTCCAAACAAACCTAAAGTTATACGAGAAGAAGTGGCGATATTTAGATAAATCCTAGGTTTGATAAGGATAGCAACAGAGTAAGACAAAAATCGTTTACATGGCTAAAGATATTAAGAAACTTTAATGAGGAAGTTTTTAAATTTCTATATGTCGACGCCAATAAAAACCATAAGGAACTTTGCAGGAGAAAGAAAACAGCTCACTATGAAACGGAAGCATTAAAATTACAACGGTGTAATAACGCGACCTAATTCTGGAAAATTGCTAAAAAGCTTAACGGCAACCAATTTAGTATCAATAATCAACTGTCACCTAAGGTAATCGAACTGCACTTTAAAAAGTTACTAAACCAAGATTTAAGCCTACTTCATTATGCTGCTCCTAGTCGGAAAAATGATGTCTTGGATGTAATAATAGCCCCTCGGGAAATAATCTAAGAACTAAATATGCTCAAATATGGAAAAGCACCAGGATCGGATCGTATTCCGGTAGAATTTTACAAATGTGGAACAGAAGAGCTTATGAAAAAACTAAGCAGTGTTTTGTAATACCCTAGCAGTTTAAAGAAGCGATTATTTCTTCAATACATAAGACGGGAAGTAGGACAAACCCTGCTAACTGTCGAGGAATTTCCTTTTTAAATTTTCACGGCTGTGCTATAAATTTGGATCACGGATAACAAGGATTTCAGACCTGGGTACTCAACAGTGGACCATATTTTTGTGTTAAACACTATTCCAGAGGTATTCTTAGCAAAGAATACAAAACTGCCTTTTTTGTAGATTTTAAGGCGACGTTTTCAGTGGACCGAAACGCAATGTTTTTTAAACTCTACAATATGGTTAGCTCTCTCAAGTTTGGAAATGTCCTACAAAATTTGTACCAGGATACGCAAGTTGCTGTGTGGAATGGCGAGGCACTATCGGCTTGGTTGCAGACTAAATCTGTAGTCAGGCAAGCTTGTTTATTGAGCCCGATATTATTCGCACTCTTTATTGAGGATATTGTTGATGTTCTACCAGGAGGTGTGGAATATGCCGGTATACTACACCCTAACTGACTCGAACTGCAACTTTTTAAAGTGCTATAATATTTTTTATTTTTTGATAAATTTTATTGTGCCAAAGCAAAAAATGTTGGAAAATACATCAATCTTCAAATTGTATCAAGAGTTTTCAATATGTCTACCTTTAGCGCGAATCATGGCCTTGAGACGGCCGAAGAAAGCATTGCACGCAGCGCGCAAGTGGCTCTGCGGTATTTTGGCCTATTCCCGGCGAAGTACTTGTTTGAGATGGTCCAAACTTTGGTATTTTTTAGTGCTAACCTTCGCCTTCTTAGTACCCCAAATAGAGACATCCAACGGACTTGCATCTGGAGAATTTTCAATCCATTGTGCCGAAGAAATCAAGTGTGGAACATTGCTTTTTAACCAATCTTGGTTTGTGATACGGTGCTGAGCCTTGTTAAAATGTCCACGGTATCCAACCAAAATGATTGTTTGCCTAAGGTTTCAATACTGCCTCTAAGACAGTTTCACGGTATACGATCGCATTAATTTTGACGCCACGGTCAAAAAATACGAGCGGAGAGCTACGATCGGTGGTAATGGCGGTCCAAACCATCACCATCGGTGCTGCCTGCTTTCTGGTGGCCGTCCGAAGGTATAAATTTTCGAAGGACCGCTCTGGCAAGTAGACTCGGTCTTGTTTGTTGACATACTACCCGATAACAAACGGCGACTCATCGGAAAAAACCAATTTCGGCAACTCACCACTTTCGTGCAAGCGTAGCAACTCCTTCGCTCTTTCGACTGGAACTTTTTTCTGTTGCGGTGTAAGATTGTGTACTTTTTGAAACTTCAATGGACTGAGTCCAAGCTCATTTCTCAGTATGTGTTGCATCCGATCCAACGATATATTGAGCTCACGAGCCATTTTTCTTCCACTTCGACGCGGATTTCGCTCAATTCGAGGCTTCACTTTCCGAACCATTTCTGCCGATGTTGCTGTTTTTTTATGACCACCTCCATGGCGTTTTGCAACGCTGCCAGTATCACGGTAACGAGCTATGGTTCGAGACACAAATGATTTATTCACGTTGAGGTGCTGGAGGGCTCTAACGATAGCTACTTGTGGTTTTAAAGCCAACTATAAAGCAATCACACTATCACGTTTGAATTCCATCGCGGATAAAAATTTTTCAACACAAATGAGACGCAAATTGTTTAAAAGGCTTATAAATAATAAACTTATCTGTCATATGTCAAAATTTGAGCTCACAGTAATGAACGGTTTGGAAATTATAGCTGTCTGAAGTTGGTTGCAGTTCGAGTCAGGCATGGTGTATAGTAATCAAAGCACTTCTCTTTGTTGAAGATATTGTGCTCCTGGCACATTCCCTCGAAACACTGCAGCGAAACAACACGGTGGAGGAAGAAACTGTACCAACCAGAGATGGAGTTTTAATGGGGATCAAATCGAAGTTGTCAAGGAGTACAAGAGTACCTTGGTGTGATATTAACCAAATATATGAGCATGGAGAAATACCTCAAAGAGAAAGTCACGAAGGCTATAACTGCAATAAATACGACAATATAGTAAATATAAAGTTTCCAAAGCGGCTGCAGAGTCCATTCTTTTTTATGCAGCGCAAGTGTGGGCTAATAAGAGGTATTAAAACGACGAAAAACTCCAAAGATACTACGTCAAGCGAATTTTCCACCTGCCGCCCGATACACCGAACTATTTGTTGGCAATCGAGACAGGACTATCTCCCATGCTTATTGAAACATTTAAGCTGCGGGTTCACTTTATTATAAAGATCCTGGGCATGGAAAACCATCGTCTACCTAAGATAGTTGTACTCAGGTCTGTTAGGAATTAGCCCGTAGTTGTGGGATGGAGCTGAATCTCAATCCGGATAATAAAATATCATTCACTACTACTACTACTACTAGTAAAGTTTTAACGAATATAGACAGACAGACAGTTTTTTTTTCTGCATAAAGGAAATTTTCAGGGCTATGAAATTAAGAGTTTTGAGAAAAATGTTTTACAAGGTGTTTCAAAATCGTTTGCTGAAATATGACTTGCTCATCATAGGGGATATATATAGACAATAGTTTACTTTAAAAATGTTTAAAAGTCCATGTTTGAAGTAACAACGGGTTGTATAGAAGTAAACCCGAGCAAATAGTAGAGAATTAAAGCTTAGAATATTTTGTTTAGATGTATCAAAAGAGCATTTTTTTAATTTTGTGCCACATCAGAGTACAGTCGAACCCGTTTAAACGAAATGAGAACAAATGTAAATTTTAATTTCAATTAAACGTGTTTTTCATTTAAACTTACTTCGGATAACTGAAAAAAAAATTCATTTAAGCGGATTTTGGATAACAGAAAAAACCTAGACTATCTTGCCAATAAATACGTACATATAGGTAGAATTAGCCATCTAAAGAAAATTAATTCAATTATTTATAAAAAAAAAAACAAAAATAACAAAATTCATACATAAAAAAAGGAAAAGTATTAGAGATCACATTTAGGTAAGTTTTATGTACCTTCAAATGAGTACATAATTGCATATAATTTAATAATAAACTTGCCAGTCCAAATTTGGGAGGAAGTTTATCTGCAGGATAATCTCTCAGAGGCGTATGATACTTTCCTAGATTCTCCTATACGATAACGCACAATAAAACTAAACAAAGTCTAAAGCCCTGTATTAATGATACATTATTAAAGCAAATAAAACTTAGGAATAAATTAAAGGTAAGATGTCTAAAACATCCACTTACTATGCCCCTAGAAAGTCGTTTTAAGGAGCTGAGCAAACGGATAAATCGTTGTAAAGGGTGATTCATCGTGAGGTTTGATTTATATTGTACAAAAAAGCACATAAATTTGAAAGAAAACTTAAAATTTTTATTATCGGTTAAAAGAACAATTCATGACATTTACTTTTTAAAAATTATATCATGTATGGTAAATGTTGGCCACGACTACGTCTGAGGTGGTCCATTTGGAAGGTCCAAATTCAGGCAAATCGGTCGAGCATACCGACTGGTATCTCGCAGATAACACGAGTAATAGTCCAAAGGTGTGATATCGCACGATCTGGGTGGCCAATTTACCGTAGAAAAACGTGAAATTTAGTGCTCACTAAAATGATTTCTCAACAAGTCAATTGTTTCACACGCTGTATGGCTCGTAGCGCCGTGTTGTTGAAACCAGACCATGTTCTTGAATTTCAGGAAACATAAAGTCCGTTAACCTGGCGTGATAACGGTTACCGATGACAGTAACATTCTGATTTGCCTCACTTTTGAAGAAATATGGACCAATGATTCCACCAGCACATAAACTCCAACATACCGCTGTTTTTAATGGATGTAATGGTAGCTCTTGGTACTCTTCGGGTCGCTCATCAGCCCAAAAATGGCATTTTGTTTATTAACGTATCTACTGAACCAGAAATGGGCTTCAACACTGAACAAAATTTCACGATAAAACACCGGATTTTCATTGAGTTTTCCCAGAGCCCATTTACTAAAAATATGACGCAAATTTAATTCGCAAGGCTTCAGTAATTGCACAAGTTGAATTTTGTACACTTCTAGGTCGAGATCCTCACGTAAAATACGCCTAGTTGTCGAATACGCCAAGCCAAGCTGCTGAGAATGAAGACGAATCGATTCGTCACGGTCTTCGCGTACACTATATAGTCTCTTCACTACGTGTTGGATGTGGTCTAACCGGTCGAGTATCATCCACAAATGTAAAGTGGGACTCAAATTTGCGAATGGTATTGGCAAAAGTGGTTTCAGTAGGTCGATTATGCGTACCGTAAATTTCTCGAAACACACGAAAAACATTTCTCACAGAACGCTGATTTTCGTAATACAGCTGAACAATTTGGAGACTTGTTGTCATGTGAGACCTTCCATGATGACTTGCCAAACGATACTGAACAAAAATGATAAAACAGTTTGATAGGAGTCACACGTGATCTGTCAAAAAAATCCAAAACAGCTTATTGATAATCAAACCTCACGATGAATCACCCCTTAATTTTTCCCTTATTAGTTTAATTTTCTATTTTATGTGATAATCATTTAAGATGTTAATCGCATTAACTAGATTCATCACAATATTGAGAGCGAGCTGATGCGATGTAAATAAAGCAGTGTCGTCGGCATATATTGCTGTTTCGCAAAATGGGATTTTGGGTAAATCTGACATTAACAAACTAAACAATACAGGACCAAGTACAGAACCCTGTGGAACTCTGAAACTAACATATTTTATAATAAAACTAATAGTATTTACGAACACATTTAAAGAACGTTGGGACAAAACACTCTGAATTAACTTACCGAAAACAGTGGAAATTTGGAAAATAAGACCATTATGCCATACAGAATTAAATCCGTATCAAGCAAAATTATCCCCGTGGACATGTTCAGTGATCTTTGATTATTTACATAGCCAAGTACTATGAGAGCGCCTAAATCCAAATTATTCATTTGGTAAACTACTTTTCTTTTCTATGATTTAAAAAAGTTTATCTTTGAGAATTTTTCCAAAGATCTTACTCAAGCCACTGAGGAGGTAACCCTCTCGAAACTGAGGTTGTTCTCTTTACGAGAAGAAGCAAGCTGCCGAATCTGTCCATCTAGTGCTAAAAGGCATCACCATCCAATTCTCCAAAGAAGCTGATTATTCGGGTGTTATCTTAGATAACTAACTTCTCTGAACTAAAAATGTTAGGTCGAAAGCATCTAAGATGCTGTCGGTCTTCTGGCAGTGCAGAGGAGATATCGGCAAGATATGGGGCCTATCACTGAGTAGCATCCTTTGGATCTATACGAACATGATAAGTTTAATTATACTCTATGCGTCGGTTGTCTGGTGGAATAAGTTCTAGCGAAAACACGTAATTGCTGCTTTTACCAGACTCCAAAAAACGGTTTGTCTAGGATGCATGTGGCTTTCCCCAGCACTCCTGGCTAGCTCTAAATGAAACGCCATTCCCTTTATATTCATATCATGGACTGCACTCTTAAAGTCATCTTCCATCTAAAAAGAAGTGGTCTTTGGTACAACACGCACTGGAGCTTTGATGATCTTGCGCGTCGGCTATCTTATGACTTCTGTCTTATAAACATGCCGATGCAATGACGACGGAACTTCTGTTACGAAATCGTCCTTGTGCCCAGGATTGGCTTCGGCCAGAATCTGAGCCAGGAAATGAATGCAGTTGGGTCTTAACGGACGGCTCCGAAACCTATATAGGATGTGATTTCACTTTACGTTAGGAAAGCTTACATCTGTCTTCCAAGCAGAAATTTACGCAATCTTGTGAAGAACCTTGTCTATGTCCCAGGTCATAATGTGATCACGGAAATGGTATGGTTGAGAAGAAAGTTTTTCAGAACCCAAACCTACGTTGGCTCTGCCTGTGTCCTCGGTTAAGGCTTGCATTGATAGTTGGGTTTCATATGAGCAAAAAATAGGAATGTCCGGCTTACGCTCGCATCAGACTACAGGTACTCGGCGCTGACGTGTTGGATGCTGGTACTGTAGGTACCTTATCTCTGAAGCACTAACTCATCTTTCTTCATAATACTGAAAGATTTAATTAAAAGAGCGGATTACATCACTACAAAGTGTATAAGGGACAGGTTCTTTTCTGACTGAAAAAAAAAAATGTTGTAAATATTGTAGAAGTCTGAACTTTTTGAGCGACCGGTATAAACTATTACATGGATGCAGCTAAGGATTCCCTTACTAGAAATTCTGTCGCAGTGACTTACACAGCAAAAGGGAGAGTAATAAAAGAATGATCGGGTAAACTGGGATGTGTTTAACCAAAAAATGTTTAAAAATGTCGGTAAAAGGTAAGAAGATCGTTTTGGGGCAACACTACTCGAACACAGGAAACGAAGTAATCGGAATGACAATGTAAGCCCTACGTTTAATCTGGGTGGTAAGAGCTGATCACTCCACTTAAATGAAGTAAAGATAGCAATTTCTGATAAGGTTACTTGTAAGAGAGCAAACACCAATTTATTTTCGTGTTCTGTTCGGTTGTGGTTGGTTGGTTGGTTATGGTTGGAACCTCGATATCATCTGCTCCTTGCACAAAAATGAAGCTGCGTGAACTTTATAGAGATCAGTCTCATTAACATTGCGTAAGATACCTTATTCCTCATATGTTGTGACCATCTGAAACCAATTGTCAGTGCTTTTTACTTACTGGACTTTCATCATTGAAGCAATGCAAGTATAGTATTGGCGATAGAAGCAAAAAAAAAAAAAAAAAAAACTAGGATATCCTGTCAACACTACGTTGACCTATGCTACAGAAAATCACAAAAAATAGCTACAGTCGACCTCGAGTCGGCTATCAATCTTAAAACTTAAAACTCGTCAAAAATCAAACTTAAATTTACCCTTACAAGTCGGTCTTTCTCTGGCTTAGAAAGTCAAATAAAGGATATGCCCTTTTTCAAGAAATAATTTTTAGATTCGATGTAATACCCTAATCATCACAGTCCACAGATATGGCGTAGCAGCGTGGACATTAGCGAAAGCCAAAGACTATATCGTTTAAAGGGAAAATCTTCAAAAGTTAAATAAACAATTTTAATAGCAAGCAACACTTACCAGGACGGAAAAGTGTGTACCAGCCGTCCTAAATGGATAGAATGTATAGAGCCCATAGACACTAGTGCTCCGGAAAAACAAAACAGTAGAATACCATATGTCAAATTAGGTGGCGCGCAGTACATATGTTAGTCAAAAAGCACACTTTCAAGCAAGTAAGTGAGTAGAATTTTTAGATTTTCTTAACACGTTGGCTGCCACGTGAGCCACCGGTTGCCTCATTTTTTGTTTTTAACTTGAGGCCGCGTGTACCACCGGTGGTTTACATGACTTCTTTATTTGTTTGAACGATAGTCTTTCAGTCTGCTGCTACAAGTAGATTTTTCTTTCAGTGGCACCTGGGTAAAAGTTTATTCTTTCATATAATCTAAAAAAAGAAGAGATATCTTTAGACGTTTTACTTTATATAAGGTAACAATTTTCAAAATTTTATTTTCTTTTATTTGACTTCTTTTGGAACTTATTTCTAAAACTCTTAGTAAATAATGAAAGGTAAAGTAGTGATTTAAAGTTTTTTGGAAACAAAATAAAAATAATAACACAAAATTTATACAAAATTAGTATTTTTTGAGGAAACAATTCACGCATAGTGCAGGTTTACCATTACAATTATCGAAATATGTGGTCACCTTCTTTGCTTTTTTTTGAGCTGCAATTTTGCCTTGGTTTTCTTGAACTTCGTTATAGCAACCAGAACAACGTTTTCGAGATTTTCGATCAGTCTTTGACTTTTATGTTAGAAAAAGTTGACGGGTCTACCTCAAGTTGACAAAAAGATTTACAAATTGATTGCTTGAACTCTCGAAGTTGTATATTTCTGTTGAACTGTTTAGAAATGACTTATGGATTTAAAACGGACGTACTCAGTAAAAACTTAGATGCAATTTTGAGATGCCTTTTCATGGTTTCTAGAAATTTAGTGAAAAACCATGTCATTTGATCAAAAATATCTACTATATCCCCTATTTGCCTTTTTTGTATTCCATTATCATCTTCAATCTTTTTATATCCTCGTCGTTGCGATTTCTCTTTTCTGTAAAACAACCTCTAAAGTGTGCTTCGTGCTAAGCATAAGCACGTCACGTTTGTCCTTTCATTTTTTAACGACTATACCCGAGAATAGTCAACAACATTAAGTCCAATTATTTACCATTTGTTGTCCTTTGGATTTCTAGCTCTATTTTTTCCCAGACTTCCAACTAAATGTGTTTCGCTATCAATTACTAGGTGGAGTGTGACCTCTTTGACCGCCAGAATGCGCTGCTACTGCAAAAAAGGTTATGGTGCCTTGAAGTCCGTTCATATTTAGGCAGACATGCCAAATTTCAGTGTGATACTGTCTTTAGTTTTGTTTGGATAGCTGATTGTTTTTGACGTGTTTGGCATCATGTTGAGTATGTTCGATTTTTGTTCTCTCATAAAACATTATTTTTTGAGAGGCAAAACGGCGAAGGAAACAAACAAAAAGTTGGATAAATATTATGGGGCTAATGCTCCATTAGATTACACCGTCAAATATTGGTTTCGAGAGTTTCTTGGTGGCCGCAACTTCAATACCCATCAAATCCGCAGCGGCAGGTCCTCCGATGCGGTTACAGAGGACAATGTCAAAAAAATACATGAAATGGTGTTGGCTGCCCGGAAAGTGAAAGTGCGCGAGCTAGCAGATACCACAAAGATTAGTACTGAGCGCACACGCCATATTTTGGGCAATATTCTGCATATGAAAAAGTTATCCTGCCGCTAGGTACCGCGCATACTCACTCCTGCTGATGCGGAATCGGGCAGACTTTTGGTGTCGATTGGTAACTGTTGAACACCAGAGAACAGAATGAGTGCCCCGCAATTGACTGAACCCGATGGGTCGGAAAGATTATGGCGTCGGTTTTCTGGGAATGTCATGGCATACTCTTCGTGGACTATCTCGAAAAGGAAAAAACCATCGAAAGCGAGTATAACTGTGCATTAGTGGAGCGATTGAAGGCCGAAATCGCTGCAAAACGGAGTCACATTGTTTTTGCAAGACAATGCACCGGCGCACAAGAGCAGCGCAACTATGGCTAAAATCAATGACTTACGGCTCCAATTGCTGTCGCGTTCACCATATTCGCCCGAATTGGCTCCTTCGGACTATTATCTCTTTCCAAACCTCAAAAGATGGCTCATCAATAAGAAATTCAGCTCAGGCGAGGAAATCATCGACGCCACGGAGGAGTATTTTGCAGACCTTTCGGAAAATTACTTTCCGGACGGGATCAAGAAACTGGAAAATCGCTGGAGTAAGTGTATCAAACTAAAAGGGGACTATCTTGAATAAAATAAAAAAAACATTAAAAATTTTTTTTTTTTTTCATTCCCAAGAAGGTTACTTTTCACCCGATCTAGTAGATGATTTCTCAGTGATACAGACGTATAAAAATTGTCGGTGATCATTGTTCTGCCTTTGCCCAAATAGCAATCAGCAAGGTTTAGTACAATTTGGGTGCTGTTCGAAGGGCTTTCAGTTGGCCTTCTTCTCTGATTGTTATTTTCACATTTTCTAGCATAAATTAAGTTAGTTTATGGTATGTATAGCCATAAATGTCACACTTTTATACCATATTTGTGAGAATTCCTAGGGTTATACTGGGGAAACTGCAGCCTTCCTCGCCAGAGAATCATCCTTTCATCAACTGCTAGGCTCTCTGCCAAGCGATTACCTAGGATTGTTGTGTTGTCAGTAATGTGGGTAAATTTGAGTAACAATTGGAACCGATTACGTGACATTACATGGGGAACAACAAATCAATTGGATTTATAGAGTTCGTTTCTATATTAGATATCCAAGGTGTAAAAGGATGGTCGCTAAAAGTAAACGACTTAAGGACCGTCCACTTTATGTAGTCCAAACGTTTGATGGAATATCGATAGCAACGTCTTTATCCTCTAAAGCGTCCTGTTGTTACGTAGTCACTGGTATTGGACCCTTCAAAATCTAAGTTTTCATCGCTACCACAATCTTTTTCTATTTCCTTAAAATAATTTAGTTAGGAGTGCTTCGTTGTTGGCCATCGAAAATATTTAATTTAGACCCACACTTTTACATGAATAACATCAAAATTAAAAAAAAAAAAAAAAACATCAGAGTCGAAATAACGAAAACACATGTGTGACCACTCGTGGTACACGTGGCACCATATTAATCAACATATAAACAGAATGTCATGTCAGCCATCTGTAGTTACAGCCAAAAAACACGCAAAAAACGTCAAAAACGAGAAAAGACAACAATAGAACACTGAACACAAAAGTAATAACAAATATGAAACGATAGTTATGGTGGCAGTCAACTTGTTAAGACAAGCTCGTACACCATAATTCAAATGAAAGATTCCTTATAAATTTTGTCCTGAGAGTACCTATTTTTGTGGTTCAAGTACAACGAGAAATCCAAATTTTCCAGAAATAATTGACTACAGAGAGGACATATCATGAGTGAGCATGAGTTTTAAAAATATCTTTACATGGATTGCTTGAACTTCGTTTTCCTCAAGATCTTGTTCGTTATAATAGTACAATTTTCAAATATTATAAAAACAATGTCTTTTTCGAATGAAAGTGAATTATATAGACAAAATTGAAAAACGATTTTAAGCAAGTACGAGCACATGCAAATTGCGTAAACAATTTTGAGTCATTGAGTCTTGATATTGTATTTGAGATTAGTTACGATAAAAATGGTATTTAATTTGTTTGTGATCCCATTCATGACATGAATGAATTGCATGCGTCAAACGTATGCACGTGGATTCTTAATGACGAAGTTTGATCGATGCATCATTCAGGTCTCGACTCAGTTCCGCCTAATTAAAATGTAAACCAAACCCTCGAAAGCGGCAACCACACACTTGAATACTAAACCTATAGCCATGACCATGAATTTTTTATTCTTGTTTTTTTTTTTTTTTTTTTTTTTTGTAAAGTATTAAACTTATGACAAATACTGGTAGGTATCTACTAAATACATATTCGTATATCTATCTACCAGATCAGAAGGAGTAAATTTGATTGGAAAACAGAAAGCATTGTTTTGACTACCTAATATAAACATGAGTGTACAAAAATGTATCTAGCAAAAACTATGGATTCAAAAATTAGAAATTTATTTATTTAATCAGCTTAGAAACATAGATTAGGATTGTATCCATTTAATTTTGAATTATTTATTTTGAAATTTGCATATTGCGCTGCCACGTGATGTGGGCTAAAAAAACGGTTGAACGGTCGAGAATAATGAAAGTTGGATCTGAAAAGATTCTTTCGATTGGTGATATTTTATTGGCCTTTAATAAACGTGGACGACTATATCTGGTTTTATGGTAATAGCCAGTTTCTAATTCTTTTCTTGTATCCCTTTGGCTGGAAACGAGATTCTTCCACAGTGTGGTCGAAAACTTACCAAACTTGTAAATAGTCATGAACTTGCAATAAAGTAGTTCGAATATGTTTTTTCTTTAACTAGAAAATGTGTTCACACTTTTAACTACAATCAGAAGCAAAGTGGACCAAACAATGTCAAGCTTTTGATTTGTGATTCACAAATCATAGAACAACTTAATGTACCGACAGAATATTCTAAAAGGCTTAGTCCTTGGATATAACTTGGCTATAATTAAAAATAAAATGTATATACACTTTTATAATGAAAATAATCACTGACTATATAACTTAAGAATTGCGATTCATACAACCGAATCATAAATTGATGTTATTGTTGATGATTGATATCCCATGTGGTTTATTAGATTTTGAGGTTGTTTATTAGTAGGAGACTTAATGAGGACTCTATCAGAGTTTCGTAGATTTGAGCGGTTTACTGAAATCTCTAGTAAATAGTAAAAGATTGACGATACGAATATACATTTCCAAAAGTCTGGAAAAAGACTAGAAACAAAGCATCAAATTTGCTTACTTTGATACTTATTTAATCAATCTATGACAAGATCTGTATATGAACGAGGCGTTGAACATCCGGACTTGGGTGATGCTTTTAAAAGTGAGGCAAATCTTCTTTGAAAAGAGGACGTTTGACAGAGCATCACCTTTCATATTCAAAATAGCATATACATCATATATCTAATCGTTAAATGAAACAATATATCAGGCAAAGGTCGAGACTACAGCGGCCAATATGTGGTGTAGGGTGTAAATAGGGGCTGCCCGCAAGGCGGCTTTCTGTCTCCGCTGCTTTGGTGCATATAAGTCGACCCACTGATCAATGGGATCACGGTAAATCGCCGATAAACTTGCCAGACACGGTTCAGCGGAGAGTTTTTCAGGACCCGAACCTACGTTGGGTCTGCCTGCGTCCTCTGTTAAGACTTCCATTGGCATTTGGGACTCATACGTTTTTTGGTTTCGATGATGCAAGTGCCATGAATGGATAATGACTGGGTGTTGAGATATAGCTTAAATGACAGCAGAGAGCATTGAGTTTTGGAAATTAGATTTCACTCTATCACTAGTTTTCCAATTGGTTATGCTGCTAATATCGGAGTTTATTGGGCTTAACATACGCCGCCGTTCGCGTTCTACAGCCGAAGAACGGTGTGTGAGTCCGGGAACGAATATAAAAAGCAGAGAGGGAGAGAATGACATTATTTATTGTGAGATCTTTCGAAAAAAGGATAACTACTCATCATTTAGTACTCTTTTTTAGTTAAACAGTGATATCTCAAAACTATGCTACTATTAGTTAGACCCCTTGTGCTCTGCCCCCTTCATATAAGGTCATTATAGACAACATAAAAGTGTGTCGGAATCAGAACGGAACCCTGGGGCGCACTAGCATTTATTTCGTGAATATCAGACTTCCATGACAACTTGAATTAAACATTCTGAAAAGTAATTTCGAATCCATTGAAGAAGAGATTCGTCCATCCCAAAAGCACGCATTTTTGACGAAAGAGCTTGATGCCAAATTTTATCTTGCTCTTGCTTTCGCCAGATCGATGTACACTTTGGTTCCACATCACTAGTGGACCTGTTGCTACGAAAACCGTGCTGCTGGTCATTGAGAAGTTTTCGTGCTTAGAGGTATTTCATGGGCTGACGGTTTATCAGCATTTCTATGACCTTAAAAATAAGGAACGTAAATGCAATGGGTCGTTAGGAAGGCAGGGAAGAAGATTCGTCTTTTTTAGGGACGAACGAACGAAAAAGAACGCGTCTTCAGAAAAAAGAGAGATATACCATTTTGACCAGTGGATTGGGATCTTTAAAGGTAGAAACTCTTGGTACTACACGATTGCGAAAGTGGATTCGTCCCACTGAAGGTTTAACGCCTTTTAGTGTGGGCGGGGGCAAAGCATAGTCTGGAAGTGTTGAACTGGACGTAAAATGTGCAGCAAGCAGATTTTCCTTGTCGAAAGGGTTGACAATTGGAATGTCCTTGTAAGTTAGCTTTGGGATGGAGGATGAGGCAGAATTTCTAATAATTTTGATGAACGACAAATAATTTTTACTACCTTTGGGACAATGTACATAGTATTTTTGCCGTCAGCTTTTGGTTGTATTGAAATTTCACACGTTTTAGGAAGGCGTTGCAGTCATTCTTGGCTCGTTTGAACTCTTTTCGATTTTCCTTAGTGGGTTTGGTCTTGTAGAACCGAACATTTCTCTAACCCTGACAGTCTCTTTACAATTTGAGTCGTACCATGTCTTTTCTTTTGTCTGATGATGGACAAAGGATCTTATTCCAAAGAGTTTCCTGAAAGCTTTAGCTTGACAAACTATCACCGTTCAGATGTTATCGATTCATCGACCTTAGAGATGTACTGTTAGAAGGGCCAGAGTTTTGATGTTTTTGGTTTTGGGCCTCTTGGGAACCGGCATGGTTTCCTGCAACAATCTCTGGCGCATGAGGAGTACATTAGCGTTTTGAGAGCATTGGGTAATCCGTATTTTGGGATGTTGTTTTGATAATGCGTTAAACATTTCGGCATTTTATATAGAGTGCTTTAGATGAAACTTGCTAACGCATCTGGGCCCCTAATTCCTCGTTTGAGGGCGGAATTTAAGTAGCAGCAGCAAAGCCGAGGCCCGCAAAAAACTTGCCTTGCCGATAGTCAGTCCAGTCACCGTTCTACCACCGGTATTAAAGGATTACCAGCCATTGTATTTGTTTTTTTATTTTTTAGATTTTATCCAGTAGAGTAGCGGAGAAAGGATGGTCTATCTGTTAACATACAGATAAGGCTATCTTATCTGGAGGTGGCCAGGTATCCGGATACTCCGTTCACGACTGAGCTGGGCTCTCAGCCAGGCTGATCTTCGGCACGGGTCATATGACACCTTGAACTTGAAAATTAAGTAGTTCGAATGGTGGAGGAGGGAAAAAGCACTTCGCTTTTGCAATCATTCAAATAACAAGAAAGGAAACAAGGCTTATTGTTTATACTCAGTCGGTAAGTTTTGCTTATTTTTATCTGGATTCAAGAACAATAGATTTTATCAAAATAAGATTTAAAATTTGCCTGACCATAACTCATAAAATTATTTCTCTGAGCAATAAATTTGGTCGCTTCTGTAGATAGTAAATTAATTCCTTTACGAAATAATTTGCCACATCGTTTTAGGCGCTTTGCTAAAACTACAAAGCTCTTCTCCGAAATATAAATTAATCTATTCAATATCATAGTTAGCATTCTCTATGCCGGCATCTCACAATACCTATTTGCATATTATTGGTGCCTACGGCGTTTATTCAGTGATTAAGTGTCAGTTTAATTGGTTGAATCTCCTTTATTCAATGGCAATAAGTCAAAGCCAAACAATTAAATTAACAATCGTGATTACGTTATCGGTTAGTAATTATTTGATTTATGCCAAGAGATATACATATAGTCTCTATAATCTGGTGTGTGTTTGAAACTTATTAATAATCCTTAACAGCCAATTAAGAAGATATAAATTAAATTTGACTTTAGTCAAATAGTCAATTGTCTTTGCAAAAACTAACCGACATTGAGTATGTAACTTGTTTAAGTTTTTTATTTTCTTTTCTTTTTCAAGGTTACACTTACACCATTTACATCAGGTTATGGGCAGAAAATGGCATTTGGTTCTCAATAGAATCGTTTGATAGTGCTTCAGTTGATTTCCTGTTAGTTGATGATATGGTTGAAGATACTATGAGATTGTTTGTTTTCGCATGTGATAAGCTCGCAATCCTTCCACATTTTTATGGGAAAAATCGGACCGGATTTTATTTCTATTCGTAGCTGTAAAAAAACCATATGGAAAGGGTTTTTTTTTAATAGTAGTTTAAGATATTATGACTCGATCACCTTGGTGCATGATTTTAACCTTTCGACTTACCAGGTATTTGGTGCAATAAAAGATTCGAAAGATTGGCAATTTCTTGAATTCACTTGATATTTAGATTGATACTAGCTGCACGAGTAAAGAAATCGTAGTCAAGTTGAAGGATATCGATGACCAAGCAGTCTTATGTTTTAAGCTTCATATAATGAGGGGGAAATAGTGAGTCACTTTATCTTATCTATTAAAACCATCGTGCTATTGCGATTATTACTCGGCTTTATAAGTTTAATATAGGATTTTCTAATAACGACTTGACTTTTAAAAAAAAAAAGGCAAACCATTTGAGATATTTCAAAAACTTTATTATGGGCTTGAAGTACAATCAAAACATTTATGAATGGAACTCGACTTCGTTCATATGGCCACCGCGGGCACGTTTGCAGCGGTAGATTCGTTGGACCAAGATTTCAACGACTTGGCCACACATTTCGGCCGAAACGGCCGCTATTTTGCGTTCAATGTTGGCTCTGAGCTCTTCCAACGTTGTCGGCGTGTTGGCATAAGCCAATGACTTAACGTAGCCCCACAGAAAATAGTCAAGCGGCGTTAAATCGCACGAATGAGGCGGCCAATCGACCGGCCCATGTCTTGAGATAACACGTTCAACCACTCTTACTTACTTCCACTTACTTACTCTTGAAACCTAATACCGTTCAAGTCTATATCTTCTAATTTGGGAAAAAAATAATTGGTGATCATGGCGCGATAACGCTGACCATTCACAGTTACGTGACGATCGTTATCGTCGACGAAAAAATATGACCCAATAACGCCGCCGGAATGCAAACCGCACCAAATAGTTTTTTGTTGATGAAGTGGTGATCTATGAAGCACATGTGGGTTTTCACCCGACCAATAACGCATATTTTGCTTATTGACGAACCCATTGAGCGAAAAATGAGCTTCGTCACTGAAGATGATTTTGCGATGAAATTCATCATCTTGGCGCATCTTCTCCAGAACCTAATCGGAGAACGTACGTCGCTTTAAATATTCCATCGGATTCAATTCTTGAGTCAGCTTGATCTTGTATGGGTGTAAACCAAGATCCTTACGCAAAATACGCCATAATGTGGTCTGAGCGATGCCTAATTCTTGAGAGCACCGTGGAATTGACTGATTTGGATGGTTGCTACGGACGTCTGAACGGCAGCAATATTTTCGACACTTCGACCAACCCGTTATCTCACTAACACGACAACATCACACAACGAATGTGTAAATTCAAAATTTTGCACTAAACTTGTTATTGCCTGTCTACTAGGGCGAGAATTACGACCGAAAATTGGAGTTAACGCTCTTAAAGTTGCAGTCACCGACTCCGAATATCTGCAGAAAATTTTTATAATTTGCAGACGTTGCTTATTAGTGTACTTTAGCATGATGAAAATGTTGAGTTTACTGAATAAATTGACGGTGATAGTTTGATGATTAGTGAAAGAGTGCGTTTACAAATTAAATTCAAAGTTGTCAAGCCCCTATTGGAAAACTTTATATGTGTGCGATAGTTCACTTGAAGATTTCTAGATTAATGTACTGTTAATCTTATTTTCTGCTATCAAGACAAAACACTCTTTCATGAATTCTAAAGAAGTTGCACTTGGTCGGAGGGGGAAGCTACATGTCCGTGCACCGTGAAGATGCCAGTATGAGACTTCTACTCACTAAACCTTTATTCCGCAAAGAATAATAGTTCCTATCTTCGGCCCGGGAAACGATTGCAAAACACAACTTCGTGGAGTAACATGGTCCAATATTGGGTATCTGTTCCATGGGGAAAAGTATCTTTGTGCAGGGAAAAGTCAGAATGAAGTGTGTGGGTGAATGCCTGTATATGTAACACATGGGCTGAAAAGTCAGTGCAGTGTCAAAAGAATGCTCGCCGGAAAGAGATTTAAGACCTATGAAGAAGTAATCGCTGAAACAGAGGCCTATTTTGAGGCTAAACCGAGATCGTACTACAAAACTGGTATCGAAAGATTGAAAAATCGTTTCAATCAGTGTATCGACCTCGAAGGCGACTATATTGACGGCTGACTTTTCAGCCCATGTGTTACACAAGCATACACCAACTTATCTGTAAGATATGGTCGGACGATAGTATGCCGATGAATTGTTTATCTGATCACTCTTCTTAAAATCTCTAACAAGATCCTTTCCTATCTTAATATTGTGTGAACGCTTGAAGCTGTTCGTCAACAACCTGATTGGTGCATATCAGTGTGACTTAAAACCAGGAAAGTCCACCATCGGCCAAATATTCACACCCCAGCAGATCTTAGAAAAAGCTACTTATTCATTGCTTTTAGGGCCTGTACAAATATACAGAGCAATGTCTAGTTTTAACATCCCTGCCAAGCTCGTCTGTTTGTGCAGGATGACGATGTCTCTTTACCGACTCGCACTCGCCAAAATCTTTGATGGTTTAAGACAAAGCGATGCGATTTCATTAACATCATTTTTGAAAAAATAGTGCAAAACTCATGCACCAATACAAGAACCACAATTTAAAAAAAAAATCCGTCTAGTTACTCGTGTACGCCGATAATATCGACATAATCGAAAGAAAGCAGTGTGATGTCAGTTGCGCTTTCACGAGTATCAAAGCTCAAGCGGCGGAAAATAGATTTAACGGTCAAAGAGGGCAAGAGCATGCATATACTTTCAACGTTAACCTCGACAGATATAACTTTGAGTTAGACCTCGCTATCAATTCAGCCAAAAAGAAGAGGTCTGAGATAAAACGAAAAATATTTCTTGGCAGTCTCTGCTTCAATGGACTAGCAAAGCCCTCCCTCGTATAAAAAGAGTGCCCTATATATAAGACATTAATAATCCTAGTTCTATTCTATGGATGAATAAGGGCCTTCTTTTCTGCTTTGAGAGGAAAATTCTTCGGCTGATTTTTAGCCAGAAAAGAGAAGATTTAAAAATTATGGTGGTTGGGTCGTGTAGAGCCCATGGTCACCAACGCTCCGGCCTAAAAAAATCTCTGAAAGCGGGGACCTCACCCAACTTGGCGTGCAAAACTGAAGGCAGCTGCCTTGAGATTGTGCTGGCTGTAGAAGCTTGTTGGTTGAGGCAAAGGTCCGCGCCGGACTGTAGCGCCATCTTAACAGCAAGATGTGCAATATTCAAAGGAAGTATTGCATTCAAGGTTCTAGTAAAATGCTTCTTATTCTTTGATTTCTTGTTAAGTGTGTACTATGTTTATAAATTTCAATTAGTATTGCTGAAATTTCGAAAGAGTCCTCTATTTTTAAGAAAAAATTAATTGTGTTTTGTGAATGTTTTTTTTTTTAATAACTTAAAAATTCTTCAGTGGATTTTGGTCAAAATCTAATGGCCGCGATTCGCCATGAGGACGCATCATCTGGTAAAATTTTTAGGCTTTATTTGTTCGCTAGTTATCGTGGACCAAAATTTCACATATACGGTACGGACACACATCGAAATCAGAAATGCATCTGGGATCGATGAAACTTTCCTTCAATCGATTAGAAACTACTTTTTGGTTGTGTTTGATGGTTTCAAGCCTGATATCCACAAAATTAATGCTGGTGTGTCAAGAGCTTTGTTCTGTCCACGACACTCCTTCTAATTTCCATCAACAATCTCTTTTCCGCTTATTCTAGACTAATATATGTAATCCTTAGCTGATGACAGTAGTTTCTGCTTTTCAAATTCGTTCCTGGACTCACGTCCCTGGTTTTTGGCTGTAGAAAAGCTTCACCAATTGGGGAACAATCAACTGTCTGCTGTCATTTACGCTATAAATTTGAAATTGTGAACTTATGTTTGGGATATGTGTACTAAAACAGCAAAAAAAAAAATCAATAACCGAATGTACGTTGCCGTGAAATTTTTGAATACATCTCGTATATTAAGTGACTCAACTTTTTGATCACATGGTTAGCAGAATAAAAGGCTTTTGTTCGTTAGTTTTTTAATTGTGAAATTTTGAAAAAAATTCAGTGTAAGAAATAATGAGAAACAAATTCATCTCTTAACATAATTTAATACAACAAAAGTAAAAGTAAGGCATTTGATCAATTTGTTGACTTTGCAAAACTGTTCCTACTTAGTACTTCGCATTGCTTCCTTTTGCTTCGAGGACCACTTTATGGTATTCTTCTTGACATGGTTTCTATTAACTTTTTACATTGACTTGCGGTGATATTTTGCCAAGCAGCTTACGTTCGGTGCTATAATTCTTGCAAATCCGGACAATCTCCGAGCAAATCCGAATGGATATTGTGGTGGCCAATCAAGTGTTTGAAATTGCTGATTTTGCAGCTACTCTTCTGTAATTTTGGCTGTGTGTTTCGGATCACTATCTTGCTAGAAGATAATGTCCAACAAACTTTATGCCACTTTTGCAAACTTGTAAGAAGTCCGACTTCGCGGATGGTGATGTAATGAGTGGCATTCATGCGACCCACCACTCTAATGCATTCACCAACCTATTTCATGCACATGCATCCACAAATCATATGATGTCCTCCTCCAAATTGTAATCTTGTTTTGATATGACAATCACTGATTGTCTCACTTGGCCTTTTCCCGACCCATTGGTGACCATCGGACCCAAGATGGTTTATTTTTGTTTCATCCAACCAAGTGTAATTTGCTCAACAATAGCCCTTATATGTATGGCTATTCTCACAAAATAACAGTGCATTTTCGTTTTCTTTTGCTGTGCTGATTCATAATCACTCCATTTATTTTGAGTGAAAACTAAGTTGCTCTAACTGTTAAACTTGAAGAGTTACAACTAAAAGTTATACTTTGCTCTGATCATGTGATCAGAAAGTTGAGTCACTCTATATACCATACGTACACTGAATATAATTATAAGATCGATTTTGGTAACCAATTCGCGACACTAACACATGAATGTGGTGAAAGTGTTATTCGAGCGGCAAAATCTTGTGATCTCGTTATTAACAAACCTGAAGTAAATCAGCTTAATGTAGTGCAAGAAGAAAGAGGAAATTTGTTGGAATGGCACAATCGCTATGAGCATCTAAACATAAAAAGTTTACAAAAAATCGGATGGACATTTTTTTGAATGTGCAGTATGTATAAAAGGCAAAATTAGTAAGAAACCATTTGCTAAGAACATTGATTAAGGAAGTAAGACTATTCTTGAAATTATTCATAGTGATCATTGTGGTCCCATGCGTAGATCACTAGGTAGTTCGAAATATTTTATGACGTTTGTAGATGATTTCAGATGAAAAGTATTTGTATATTTCCTGAAACATAAAAGTGATGCATTTCAAATGTATCGAACTTTCAAACTATAACTTTGCGCGGACAGATAATGGCTGTGAGTAAGGGAATTAAACGAGATTGATTTGATTTCGACTTTGATTGAAATGACGCCGTGTATGCTTCTGGAATCAGATTCGTCAGAATTTCTTTCGGTTGAAGCTGTAAATACTGCGGTGTATTTAAGAAATTGATCACTAACAACAATTTTGAAAAATATGACACCCTATGAAGTATAGAAAGGAGAAATACCTTTTTGGTACTAATGTTTTGTTTTAAATAAAAAGCCAAGTAAATCAAAGTACTCATACGAATCCAGAGCGTGTAGATTATACAACCCAAAAAAAAAAAAAAGTATGCACGTCTAGAAATATTCAGTTCCAATTAAAACCAGGGCACCAGATAATGACTGCAAGAGTGAAAACGAATATTTTATTTTCGACGACATACGAGTATTTGTAAAGAAAAATATAGCAATCTGCAAAGACAATTAAGCAGATTTTTTTTAATGCTGAAGGGGAACCAGTGCTTGAAGAGTTCGATAACAAAGGAAAGCAAACCTATGAGAAACTTGAACTCTATTATTAGGAATCGAACTTGGAAGCTTACAAATTTACCTCCCAATCGGCGCTCTATAAGTTGCAAGTGGATATTCGATATTAAAAGGGATAAGAACGTTAATATTTCAAAGTATAGAGCACGTCGTGTTGCAAGAAAATATAATAAATTGTATGGTTTGAAATATAAAAACACTTTTTCGTTTACCTTTAGATACTCGTCAATACAACTTATTATAGCCCTGTCTGCGATTTATAATTTGATTATTCATCAGCTAGATGTGGCATCAGCACACTTAAAGGAAGTAACACATGGGCTGAAAAGACAGTGCCGTTTTATAGTAAAACACAAAATTTTTGCAACATTCAACTTTATTTATCAATATATATGCCTTCGAGGGCGATACACTGATTGAAACGATTTTTCAATCTTTCGATACCAGTTTTGTAGTACGATTTCGGTTTAGCCTCAAAATAAGCCTCTGTTTCGGCGATTACTTCTTCATCGGTCTGAAATCTCTTTCCGGCGAGCATTCTTTTGAGGTCTGCGAACAGGAAATAGTCGCTGGGGGCCAAATCTGGAGAATACGGTGGGTGGTTAGGCAATTCGTAGCCGAATTCATTCAATTTTGCCATCGTTTCCATCGACTTGTGACATGGTGCATTGTCTTGATGAAACAGCACTTTCTTTTTCTTCAAATGCGGCCGTTTTTCTGCGATTTCGTTGGAGATAGTCTTTGAAAATTATTCCATGTGTATCTCAAAATACGGATGCCATAATCTTGCCAGCCGACTGTTGAGTTTTTGGTCGTTTTTGACGAGGTTCGTTGCCTGCTCGCCACTCAGCTGACTGCCGACTTGACTCTGGTGTGAAGTGATGGAGCCAAGTTTCATCCATTGTCACATACCGATGCAAAAATTCGGCTTTATTGCGGTTGAATAGCTTGAAACATTCCTCTGAATCATTAAGACGTTGTTGTTTTTGGTCGACTGTGAGCAAACGCGGCACCCACTTTAAACAGAGCTTTCGCATGTCCAAATATTTTTGTATGATATATCCAACACGCTATTTTGATATCTTCAGAGCCTCAGCTATCTCGATCAACTTCACTTTGTGTGATAAAGCTGACCCAAAACAATATCAATATATCATTGGATCATTAATATGTTTGAGTGTATGCACGAGGCTAAATATAATGCACTCTGTAAGCAAATTGACGCAGTTTAATATTAGGTCTATAACTTAATGGGTGCGGTTTGTTAAGAGATGGCGTAACTTGTATTATTCCATTGTTATTATTCCATTGGAACATGCGTTGAAAAGCTACGGTTATTGTACGTCATTTCAGAATATGTCATTCATTTGAAGCGTAAACGACAATAATTTTTTTTCACTCAAATATGTCGAACTTTGTGCCTGGAAAAGTGTTTTTGCGGGGAGTTCTTCTTCATTACTTTAATATGAAGAAGATGCTGCCGAAAGTCATCGTATTTTGGTGGAAGTTTATGGTGAACATGCGCTAGCTGAGCGAACGTGCCAAAAGTGGTTTGCACGATTTAAAAATGGTGATTTTGGCTTGGAAGACGATTAACGTCCTCCAAGCCAAAAAAGTTTGAAGATGAAGAACTGGAAGCATTACTCTATAAACATTGATGCCAAAAAAAAGAAGAGCTCGGAGAATCTTTGGGTGTCACTCAAATAGCCATTTCAAAACGTGTAAGAGCAGCTGGATATTCAAAAGCAAGGAAATTGGGTTCCACATGAACTCAAGCCGAGAGACGTCGAAATATGGTTTTGCTTGTCCAAAATGCTGCTGGAACGCCACAAAAGGAAGTCATTTTTGCATCGGATTATTACTGGTAATGAAAAATGGATCCATTACGATAACCCCAAGCGCAAAAAATCATATGTGAAACCCAGCCAAACAGGCAAATCAACGGCAAAGCGGAATATCCATGGCGCGAAGGTAATGCTCTGTATTTGGTGGGATCAGATGGGTGTGATATATTATGAGCTGCTAAAACCGGGTGAAATAGACAATACTACCGAACACAATTAATCCGTTTGAAGAGAGCAGTAGCCGAAAAACGCCCGGAATATGCGACCAGACACGAGGCAATAATTTTCCATCATGACAACGCTCGGCCCCACGTTGCTATTCCGGCTAAGAACTATTTGGAAAACAGTAAATGGGAAGTCTTGCCCCACCCGCTTTATAGCCCAGACCTTGCCCCTTCTAACTACCATTTGTTCCGGTCGATGCAGAACGCCCTCACTGAAATACGGTTCACATCAGAGCAAAATATCAAAAATTGGCTTGATTCATTCTTGGCTGCTAAGCCGGCTCAGTTCTTTTGGGATGGGATCCAAAAATTGCCAGAAAGATAGGAAAAAGTCATAGCTTCAGATGGGTAATACTTTGAATATTATTATTGTACATGTTTTTCTTAAATAAACGTTTAAATTTTGTAAGAAAAACCGCACGAATTAAATAACATACCCAATACTAACTAGTTGGGGTGGCCGTGGTGTAGTGGTACATGCATAGACTCCTCAAGCAGAGGAGGCAATTCTCCGAAAAAGTCTTTTCATATAATTTGGATGTAGTTATATGAAAACCCCATCGGCGTCAACTCTGACATGAAGGCATAACACTGATGTTGGAGTGGTTGTTGGCTGGGCTAAAATTTACGAACTAACAACTAGTACGTACTAAGACCCACTGGTTGAGGATGCACTGGCCCCAGTCTGACAACCACCTCTGGAAAAATATCGAAACCTAATACATCTGAGTTTCAAATTACTACACCACCCGTCCGCGCTCTGGAGAAAAAGCCAGTTAAAGGGTATTCATATCACCTTGGTGCGTGAGCGAGATTATAAAAAAAAAACCCACACATCGAGAAAACTTGAACGCTACGAAAGATATTTTAAGGCATCTTGACTTTTTTCATGACAAAACATGTCTTTATGGTTTCTCCGATGCTGACTGGGCAGGGAGTAGTGATGTAGGAAGTAATTTACTGGTTTGGCTCTCTGTTTTTCCTGGGGCCACATTCAACTGGGAGAGTAAGAAGCAACAAACCATCGCACTAGGTAACACTGAAGCAGAGTACGTGGCAATTTCTACTGCGGCAAAAGATATTATCTGTTTAAAAAAAAAAAGCTCTATAGTGACAACATAAATGTTCAAGAATTAGTTAAAAACCCAGTTTATCATAACAAAATTTAACATGTCGACAATCAAATAAATCATATTCGTAACCTGGCGCACAAGAAACTTATTGATGTTAAATATATTTCAATTTCAGATATTTTCGCTGATATCTTTAAAGCGAATTTGGAAAAATATGAGCATAATCAGATTGTTAAAAAACTAGGTCACACATAGATATAACGCAAGTTGTGAACTTTAGTTTTTGAATCAATTTTGAATATTTTGAACTTTAATTTTCAGAGAAGAATTGTAAGAGCTTCATAAGCACCTTGTTCTTACATTAAAGTCATATGTTCTTATGTACTCATTTATACTAAATTTATTTACTAGATATTGTGTAACAAAATCTTAAGTAGAGTCAGTCAATAAAGAACTCTTAATCAATATCAATTTTATAGTCTCCACATTTCATTTGTATCGTATGCCGGTAGGCATCGGCTAAAATTTCCAATGAAATATTTACATTACAATAAGATAAGGTATGACAACAATTCTTACAATTTATGAATTATTTTTTTCACTTATATGGGTAATCCAAATCACAGTATATTAAAAGGCTTGAATTTATTAAGTTGATTGGACTACTCGTATCTCCAACTGGATATCAAGAGGTTTTACAGGACAAAGACATTTTCCTTTTTATTTTAAATGCATTTTTATTTTTAATCAATAATTAGTTCTTACATGCTAAACAAAAAAAAAAAAAAAGGCCCCATGCGGACACTCTAAGTTAAACATAATACCTCAAATATGTCTTTCTACGTTATAGTGCGTATTTATTTTTATATTTATTAACATTAAAACTTATTATTATTAAAAAAAAAACTTAGTACACGGATTTTTTCTTTTTTATTATTATAAAACTTAAAATTAAAAACCTACAAACTATCTAATAAATAAATCTTAACCTTAATCTTAATTATATATACAATAAGATAGTTATAGTAGGCTAAACTATCTTATTGTATATATGACACGATTATCGTTTTTTTTTTTTTTTTGTATAGCTACCCCCTATTTTAGAAGAAAAGGTTTCCATCTCTTTTGGTTTTATTTTTTTTTTTTTTTCTTTCCCTCAAATCTGACCTAATCCTACCTAATGCTATGTAAGCTGACCTCGGCTAAAAAAATTAGGTTGACCAACTTTGCTCCCAGTGAAGCTTGTCTATAACGAAAAAGATTCTTCTCCTTCAACAAGCCACTAAAATTGTTGGTGCTGCCGAGCACGTCGTGTCTTTCGTAGTTGAGTCACCTGTCCGCAGCTTTTTGAGCGAACTGTCCTGGATCAGACCTTTAATATCGAGGTAAAGGAATGCTGATCGAAGAATACGGCTTTCAAAGCGTACTTTCTTATGATACATACAATTGGGGTAGTAAGCCTTAGTAATCAGGTTGTTTAATGAGGACATTGCTCTTGCAATGTGCCTTCGAGTCAACTTAATGACAACATTATCCACTATTATTACATTCGCCCTATTACACAAGACCTCATTATAAAATTATTTTATGTACTCAGACTTCGGTGTTCTGTTTAAGCGAATACAAACCCAATGGCAAGCCTTCTCAAACAGACGAATTTTTTTCTATAAACTTGCTCTCTGACTATATTTCTACAAGCAAGTAGCTGGTCATGTTGTTCCACGATCGGGAACTTTCGCCAATTCCTTCTGGTGTCCATAGAGGCCCCAAACAAAAGAGTCCTAAACAGAATGGTTTCCGATTTCTAAAAATTGATTTTCAACTTCCAGTCCTCGCAATATCGTTTAATTTAATTGAAGTCACGTTGCAAAAGTATGTTAATGACCTCGATATTTGGACCTGATCTGTATGCGATTTAGTGGTATGCGTGCACTATGGCATGGTGTTCATGTTCTAACAGAAGCCATATCGCTATTTTTCACGATGAACTGTCTATCTGTGAGCACATTATAAAGAATATATAGAAGTGGCCTACTAATGCCCAGCTTGTTCAGCTTGAAAAAGGGTCCCTGTAATTATACGGTATCGAAGGCTTTTGGATATTAGCAACCAGCTTAGACGCAGCATGAATGACATCATAACCCGCCTTTCAACCGAATTTATTATCCGGAACTACATGTTTATCCTCAGCCCATTTAGTTATTACTCTATTGATCACATTTTCGAAAATTCGGAAAACAATTCCGACTGATCGACTGGAGATTTCCCGAGTTGGAAGTATCTTTATACCTTTTGGGGACGGAATGTTCCAAAATTTTCTAATGCGCTGAGTAATAGGAATTATACATCGGTTCGCACTAGTTTGATGATCGTTTGAATCTCTTCTTTCGCAATGAACGGGAGTAGAACCCTATTGTCGGCGATGACTTTATTTGACATATTCTCGTTACTAAACTGGATGAAACCAAAGCTGCCGAATCGCCAGTTCACTATATCATTTGGAAGGTAAAAGAATTCGAGCTTATCGGACTCGGACATTTTATTTGGTGAGTTTGTCTACATCGCAGTGCTGCCAGGTTCGTCAACAACATTGACTGTCGTACTGTAGTGCACCAGAGTCGGTCGAGTATGACATTTCTTTAAAAAAATTTATATTGCCTACAAAGTCGATAGAGATGAGTGATTTATACAATAAACTGTCTGACATCGTTTATAATGAAAATGAACATCAATATACCAGAGGTACTCCCAATGTGGCCGGAAGATGTATCTAAATAAGAATTTGCAATGATGTACTCCCAAGTGGAATCTTTTGTGTAAAATTGTATCAAAAGATTTTCTGCCGTTAGTAGCAGCTTTTGAATTGTTGGAAAACATTGCATCTCAAGCTACTATATATTTTTAAAAAATTGAGGAATGCAAGAAAGCTTAGCAACAATTCAAAAGGTTGTTACATCATTTTAAGACCTTATTTCTGAAAAAGTATTACGAAAGGAATTTCTATGAGGCTCAGGTAAACACCGCAGAGGGACAGAGCTGAAAAGATCAATAAAAGATAGTATCAGATGGATGGCACAATTTTTTTTGAACAATCGTAAGCCAATAATCCAGGATGATACAATATATCTTGAAATTGGTTTATTTTATAGAGGACTACAGCATATCAGATATCAGGATGTATGAGGACAATCACTTATAGGAAAAATAAGCCTGATTTGATCAGGTGGAGAGTGTGGAGAGATCAAATGAAATAGGGCCACCGATTACCATATACATAGATGGGTAACTATCGCATGTTTTGTTGTAATGTATAGAGAGATGGAATTATCGTGTGTTGCAGATGAAATAAGATTGAATTCTGAGAAGATACTCATATGTGAGCTCAAGAAACTCACAGAGTTTAGAAAATTGGGAAAAAGGCGGTTGGTAATTAAGGTATTCAAAGTCAAATACAGACTGAAGGGTAGTTTGATCCGGAATTTTTTTCACTTGATGTAAACATGACGCAGTTTTGCTCGGGGGTAGAGGAGATAGACTATTTTTTTGTTTAATAGACAAAAGTGATTGATAAATGCCGAAACCATCAGATACGATAAGAGAAAAGCTTCGATGATATGTTTCGAAATTAGTAAGGAGACATCTGTTTGCTAATGCAACAGAATTTTTAACACTGCTGGAGAATTTTCTTCGAAAGTTATTTTTCACAGGACAGTTAGAGAGGTAATCTTTTAAGCAGATTTTGCTATTGAAGGAATCATTCAATCCGACTAAATAGGATTCATCAAGGGATGGAGCCAATTCGAACCTATGAAAGTTAAATCCACCTACGACGATAATTTCGGGACACGGGTCAGTAGGGCTTAAGGTTGTCACAATAATCTCACACTTTTCAGAAAGCTTAGAATGGGGGAGGTAATAGCAAAATATAAAGAGCGTGTACTTGAAAGTGATAATAGTAGCAGAAATTTGCTTACAGTCAGCAATATCCAAAGATTTATGTCCATTTGGATCGAAATATTTATGAATTAAAAGGGGGACACCACAATTTGAGGAATTATTCTTCCTTCTAAGGAATTCAGCTGAAGGTAACTCAATGATTTTATACTCTGTGCCAAGATTAGTCTTAGTTTGAGAAATGATATCATAAGCGAGAGTTGAAACTGAGATTTTCCTATCTGCTCTTCTAAGTTTCTGGTAATAGAAAAAATAAACGAAGTTATTAGAAGGAGGTCTATTAGAGTTTAAAGAGCAGGCTATTATATTGAAGACACTGTTTGGAGCCATAATCGTTTTTGAGGTAGCAACACACTTTCCAAAGACATGACAAACGTTTCGAACTAACGTGGGATGAAACTGATGAAAGATACTTAAATTTCTGATAAAATTATTGAAAATTCGCATTGGCCTCTCCGGGTTAACAGTGAAGTCTTTTCGGTTAATCGATATTATAGCGCTAGTTTTCATTTTACCGCCAATGCCAACGGAGTGCATTTTATCATGGAGGTATTCTAAATATAGATGTTCATTCTTACTATGTCCTTGATCCCATGACTGGGATAGATAGTACCGCCAGTCATTATTATAGGAAATAACCTGTCCACAAAGAGGAACACTCGTGGAATCAGGAATATTGTGGTTGATATAAAAATTTGAATTAGTGGAGAATAAAGTGTTAGAAGATAGATTATATGAAACGCGTTTGTTATTTTCGGTGAGTAGTGATGGATATTGGGTTTGAATGGAAGATCGGATATTCGGTGAAATGAAAGATTGTATACCTTTCGAATAGATGGTGGAAATTGGAAGGAGTGATTTAAGAGAAAAATTGGGAAATATTGCCGTTTTAAAACTCCAGTTATTGTTGGTCTTAGGCACAAGATTATATTTTCTTTTGGAAGGCTTAGAGTTAACTTTAGAAAAAATTTTGGGTTTGTCCCTACTACTAGCAGATTTATCCGTCCATTTACTAATGTGCATCTTACCAAGGTAGAAATTAATACCCTCTTCGTTTCGGAACAGCCATTCATATCTGGTCGGGATATCGAACTTAAACTTGCGGACGTACTCGTATCTCGAGTTACCTGGAGGAAGTAATCTACATCGGGTGATGGTAATATCGTACTTATTTTTGAATAAATTGCGTATCCAAGAAGCATCAGCATAATAGGGAGCACCTTCGAGGAGGAGAGTAGTAAACGAATCATTGGTCATCTTGTCTTCTGTATTTAATTTATCCAGTTCGTTTTGCCATTCATTGGAAGGCCATACGACACCAAAGTGTTTGATAAGCTTTCGACGAGCAGCAATGGGTGTATTTATTACTTTGCGGGGCGCGGCAGTGGGGTTGATGGATAAGTAGTCGATTTCGGGTTCCATTAGCTCGCTCGTAATCGAAGTGTTGTAACAAATTTTCGATTGATGTTGGGTATTGACTCTTAAGTCTACAATCTGATTGAATAAAGTATTTATGCGTTCAGTCATGTCGAGAATAGTCCAACGTGTTGCATTAATTTCGTGGCCGATGTTCTTTATTTTGTTGGTAAGGTCCTCAAGTATTGAATCAGGCTGCCAAAGAGGACCTGGCTTACAATTTGAAGAGGAGTGCATATAATTTTCCACATCAAGATGAATAGTGTTGTGCGACTCATAAACCTCTTTAAGTGGGGTTACTAAACTGCATTCTATGTCACTAGGCTTACTTGAAAATCGGAATTTTGATGTCTCATCATATCGCAATCTATCACAATCTAACTGTTTGTTCACTTTTTCTAGTTGAGATTTAAACATTTGGTTGTAAATGTTAATGGATTGGTTAACCTTGTCGATACTATTTTCAATGTTGTTCAATTTAGATAGATTTTCCATAATAATTTTTGTAAATACCTTGTAATAGGCATCACTAGAGTCACTTAAACACTTTTTAGCGAGAATATCGTGAAATAGAGAAACGTCCTGGCACTCATCACAAAAGAAAAGAAGATTTTCGGAGAAATCTTTTACGGACACAGGTTTTTTTTCATTAAGGCCGACACATTTTGCGTGAAATGATTTTCCACAAATTCCTCTGCAGGTGACCCAATCACCTTTGTTGTTAGCAATTCCGCAATTGATATTTTCACACGAATTAACCATTGCTAGTCGTTTGAAGAAAACGTCACAACACTATCGAACAGGTGGTAGTTTAGTTAAAAACTTTTGATTTTGCACTTTTGATTAAATTAGAGAAGAGAAAGTAAACTCAGGATTGTCACTTTTGGTCGGTCACATAACAAATAAAAATTAAGGCAATATGAGGTACACGTTTGAAGTCGATGACCGATTAGTATAAGTTGACATAATATCCAAATGATAATTAAGCCTGCGAATAAGAAGAGAAAGAAAAGGTATGTCCGAACTGTTGGATGGTTTAAACTGTATTGATTGGCGATAAGCAAATGCGACAAAATAAATGCATCCACATCCCAAAAAGCTGGCTTCTTCATAACACAACTTGAACGATGTTCAGAGGTTTCTCCAGAAAAAAAAAAAAAAAAAAAAAAAAAATAGTCGGAGATACAAAGTCCAAATAAAAGCGTGCAGAGGTAGCCGAATTAACTATTATGCAGTCCAGCAGTAAATACTTTGCAAACTATCAAATGGAAAGAACGCTTTCCACCCCCTTGATATACACAAGGAAAGGCTACATATATAAAATTTAAAATATAATAAGTTACCAGGATCTAGGGCTTCCTTGTTGATACTATGATTGCACCAAATGCCTGAAGTAAGCAATATTGTGAACGTGTTAAAGCTTTTGTCACCCAACTGAGATTCCATATATCAACCCTTTACTTAAGAATATACATTAGAAAGAGCATTAGCAAGCATAGATAAATATTGTGACTGGAATTGGTTTCCCTGTAGCCAAAAATATTGTTCATGCGGTCTACAAGAAAACATCAGTGTTGCTTTAGATAAAATGACACCGATGAACGATAGCTACAACTTCGAATTTATAAAGTATCGACGTCAACATCAATATCAATACAGAAATAGAAAGGGGATTTTTTATTCTTACTCGTTACTAAATTTGCAGACTTTTTTTATAGGCCACTCTTTTTCGGATTGTTGAACATGGGAAAACGATATGATTTGCTAAGCCTGCAGTGTCTGCACTGAGTTAAGTTCTTAATGTCGAGGCTCCAGCGAATCTGTTGCTGTCATAATATAAATCTATAAGCAAGCCCTAAAAACAATCAAAAAGATTATGAATAGTGAAAAGTTACGCAAAAATGGCAGAGGGTATAGCTCTAATATGGTGTTGTTTGGGACTACTCGTAAGTGCCATATGCGATTGCTCCCTCTTCCAGTATGAACGACTCGACTGGTGTAACTGATCAAGTCTTAACCGTTGGTTACAACTCATAGGTCAAATTTTCGAACAATAACTCTTAGACAACCCTGGTCGCTCGCCCTCGTTTTCTCAGTATTGTTCACGCGCTTGTGCTCTGTGCTTATTTTTATTGTTTCCTTATGATGCTGAATACAGTGATAACGATTCAAGCGATGAATAAATATTGTGTGATCACGACAATTCAACTGATATTGAAGAGGAGAGAGACGGATAGATTTCCCCGACTCAGATCTACATGAGTCTTCTACATCGCAGCGCTCTAACTATGGTATTACTTTGGAAAAAATAACTGTATACGTTGGGCTAAACAAGCTCCAACTCAAAGTCGTACTCCAGCTCAAAATAAAGGACCAGCAACCACTTTAAGCCCAGAGACATCACTTGTAGATGTATTTGATCTCTTCATCGACGAACACATACTTAAGACTATCGTTCTACACATAAATACAAAGATTGAACAGGTTCAACTAAAGTAAAAAAATTTCAAACGCGTTCATTTATCTCGCACTTTATGGAGAACAACGTTTATAAATTTAACAATTATTACTGAACTGCGAGCATTTATAGAATTGCTTTATTTGGTGGGCTAATTCAAATCGAATCATGAAAATCTATCTTCACGTTGGGCATCAGATGGTACTGAACGCGACATATTTCGTTGTAAAAAGACTCTTTTCAGCTTTAGATTTTTGGTGTCTTGCTTGAGATCCTATGATGCTAATACTAGAAGAGAATGGGCAAAAGATAACTAGTTACTAGTTAGCAGCTATTCTCCTGGAGCAACATATACTGTAGATGAGATGTTAGCATCTTTTAGGTGATGATGCCAAAAACAGCCTGAAGATAGTGATATTGACTGATGCCAAAAAACCCTACATGGTAAACGCTGACGTTTACTATGGCAAACCATCGGACCGACCGCTTGGTACTTCCAATTGAAAGATCTAATCGGGCTATGACTGAAGACAATTGGTTCTCCTCCATTGAATCAGTTGATGAACTGTGGTCCTGAAAATTAACATATGTAGGGACTACGAAGTCAAACAAGAGAGAGATCCCAAGAGATTTTTTACCCCATAAAACAAGATAAGTAGAGTCGCCGTTGTTTGGCTTTACAGCTGAAATAACAATTACATCATATGTTCCCAAAAAATCCAAGGATGTGTTTCTCATTTACAGCATGCATCATGATAGTAAGATATTTCCTGACCAACAAATGATCACGTTTTACAACAAAACTAAAGTTGGGGTTGACGCCGTGGACCAAAAGTGTACCAACTTCTCGGTTGCCAGCTCTACTTGACGGTGGCCGATGGTGTTATTTAATGCAATTGTAAATACGACAGTCGTAAATAGTAAAGTTTTATATGACGCAGTCAGTGAAAAGAAATAAAATCGACCTAAATACCTTCCCAGGCTTGGCATAGAGTTATGCCTACCCTATGTTCGTTTGTTAGCATCAGCATTACAAAATATTTAACAGCTTAGCAGAGTTATTAATTTTGTAGCAGGCATGCTGCAAATGCAAATATAACTGACATAGTTTTCCTGCCTCTTGCTATTACCAGTTGTTTGAAGACATCTACGATTTGGCAGATAAGGTAAAGTTATGTTCATTTCTCACAGGACGCATGTATATAGCTCCTATAAACGTAGCCGAAACGGGAATTACGTTTCGCAGGATACAAGCCGCCGTCTGTGCAGTGTAAGTTATGTGCTGCCCGATGGAGTCCCCAGCCCACGTACAGGTGTGCCGCAAAACATTCCAAGAGACCTTCTCGGTTTCTCACACACAAATGCGTAATGATGTAGCTTATCAAACTCCACCACAATGTGATCCGTCTTCCAATCCGGAATTCAACTTCTTGTGGATAAAATTTCATCTCCGTAAGCAAATTATCCACTACTGCTTTACTTACAGAAGCCTCAAACTGGACAGCAATTCGAGCTTTAACGAGTTCGACGCGTGCGACTCCTTTAAAAAAATTGTATCCCTATATTTTTATACTGAAATCGTTATTAAGGGCGATTCCAATATACACAATTCTGATGTCTTGAGAGCTTCGCTGCGTTAAACAACTTGACCCAGCTTGTAAATGAGCTCACATGTATAATAGACTTTGATAGTGATACCGCCAACACCCTGACCTTGTTTTTAACTTCTCACTCTGATAAATAAAAGGCCAATTTGCTATCTCCTCTAGGTTCGTTGAAGCACTGTGTCATATCAGCTAATTTCTCGTACATCAACCACGAACCGTATGACAATACGAGAAAGCCAAATGAAGTGGACTTAACAGCTTCTTTGGGAATTTTAACTGATGGTTATGTTTCCTCGATAACGACGTGGATGTTGCTGTTGATATGATCATAGATATCATTCTCTTTGGAATGAGATCCTTTATCCTTTATCGGATGGAGAGTGTCAAACAAAATAAAAAGCCATATTACAATCTCGAAACATAAAAACTTCTCAATGACCGGCAGTGCGGTGTCAGGGTTAGATACCAAGAGTTAGAGACCTGCAAGACCAACCCAACAGAGTAAAACCAAGCTGTCAGCTTTTTGGACAAGGCTAATCTTATTGATGCACATTTTGCGAAAAGTTCAACACTTTCAGATTGTGTTTTGTCCCCGCCTACACTTGAGTGTGTCGAATGTTCAATGGGACGAATCCACTTTCGCAGTCATGAAGTAGAGAAAGTACTTAAAGATCTCAATATACACAAATCTGTTGGGTCAAATAGTATATTTTCATATTTTCAATTCAAATTGTTTTGGATGGTTTTAAGTCTGATATTCACAAAATAAATTCTGATTTGCCCCAGGGCTCCGTTCTGTTTCCCACACTCTTTTTATTGTAATTTTCATCAATGATCTCTTATCTGCTACTTATAATCCAATACATTCCTTTCCTGATGACAGTACTCTCTGCTTCTAGTATTCGTTCCAGGACTCACGTCGGACCGCAGAGTATTTTAAGTTCATTAATTTCCGATATTAACAGCAAAACCAATTGGAAACAAAGTGGAATTTATTGCTTCCAAAACTCAATGTTGTCTGCTGCCGTTAAAGGGAAATCTAAATACCCAGCCATTATTTATGAAAGGCACTTGCATCGTTGAAACCGAAAAACTTTTCATTCTCGGTATGTGCGTAAGTGACAATCTACGTTGGAATGACCACATATCCGATGTCGCCAGAAATGGTGCGAAACGTCTATGTTTCCTCATTACGATGTAACAAATATTTAACCTCCACTGATATGGCTCCAATATATAGGGTATTCATCCGCCCAAAATTGGAGTATAATGTTCACATCCGGGCAGGCGCTCGTAAAACGCCTCTGCATCTGCTAGATAGGATTCAAACCCGTGTGATAAAACTGATATTGCTTATATCAGTCGGTTAATTCACACCATTGTCACACATTGTTCTGTATCCGCATTTCGCCCCATCAAACCTTCAACCGTAACACCTGTGTTTTGTACACGATACTCAAATCTCTTGAGCGCACATTAATTATACAAAATCAAATGCATGTCCTTACTATCACAGAAAAAACAATAGTGCGATTGCGTATGTGGAGAACAGTCACGTCACGTGAAATACATAGCTGCATGAAGTCAAGGGACATAACATGTCTTTCCCTTATGAGAAAAACCACTATAGCAACCAGAAAAGCTCGAAGAAATTTGTAGCCCCTGAATTAAATTCAAGCAGGCTTTACACGGCATTTAAAGCTAAACATGCGGACACGAGAATATCGTACGGGTTGTATTATGGAATTTTCAAGAAAGAGTTCAGTCATGTGAGACTTCGAAGGTCATGTTCAGATACGTAGCAAGAGCTACATCTTCTTCATCAGAGAAGTTTAACATTGGATACATATACAGTTTATGGATACATAACAGTTTAACATGGTTACATATACTATCATCTGTACCAAGGGGGTTGTGATCTTAACTAAAGGTTAGCTTCGTCGTTTTCTAAGTTACAGCGTCTGGGTTCAAATCACGGCCGGTAGCGGAAAACGTCTATTGTTCTGACGGTAGCACGGGTTGATCCGCAGCCATTGTTCCGTCATGTATCTGTTAGTTTTTTTTTTTTTTTGCAAATGAATAAAACTAGTTTTATTATAAACAGGGATACAAAGTATTTCCATAGATATCCGTGTTTCGCAATTTAAAAAATGTGTAATAATATAATATAATAGACACTGTAGAAAGTGTTATTTATTTCTTGCTTACGAATCGTGAAATTTGTGATTCGTTTCTTTCTGACGGTTTTTATCTTATTAACATGTTACACCCACTGATAAATTAAATCGATCGAAACAACTTTCTTTTATGTTCTCATTTTTATTTATTTATTTATTTTTTTATTTTATTTTTATAGAATAGTATTATGACAAAGAGTGGTTATTTCAATTGATGGATTCTCATATAAGGATGACTTCCAAACCGTGGAATTTTTTGTTTTTTAAAGTGAGGAGCGACAACTAGTGTGGAAGTTTTCATTAAATTAAACACACATTTATTGCGAAATCAATGTAGGGTTTTATTGATAAATAAAATGCGGTCTATGGTAATTATGAATGGAAAATAACAAAATCAGATAATCAAATAACAAAAATGTATTGTTGCATAGTAAACGACTCCAAGTCAAGAATTGCCAAGGATTGTGTGATATCTGTCGAAAAGATCAACCACATCGTATTCAATTAATGACAATAATTGATAGCCGACTATCAGTTGACTGACCCTTTATTTATTTGTCAGTTTTATTTGAACAAACTTAAAAGAACGCTTTTGTGTACTTTTAAAGTTATTTTGGATGTGGGTTAGCTAAGTTGAGATTATGAGTTATTCATACACACCGCGGAACAAAACTTTGGAATACACAATTTTGATTGCGGTAGAGAGAAATGATGAATGACAAGTTCTCCGCTAACTGATTTCGTGATTTAGGCTCGTTTGCATCTTTGGGTGTAGGCTATGAATTAGAAAAGTGTGCCGGTAAAATGTCAATTTGGCATTCTTGACATTGACTCTATTCTCTGAAACAGACTGTTGCGTGAAAATCGGGCCACAAAAATTCTCCATTCCCTTGTCCATCTATTGTGTGTAGAGTGTAGCCTTTTCTTTTCCCCTCGCCCTTCTGGTGATGTCCCTTCTCTTATTTCCTTTTATTTTGCTCTGAATGCCACGTATCCCTTGGATTTTTTTTGCCCAAAGATGACCCTATAGGTCAAATGGCCGGAAGTCTCTAACAGAAGGACGGTCTGGCTCCCCTTGATACCATGATGATGCCCCGAGATATCCACTATTACAACAATGGCTGAAAGCCTACCCTACATGATATGTGTACACACATAGTCTTCATCCCTTTTCGGCGGTCTCAATTGAAGCTCAGAGACCTGATTTTGAACCAAAGCAATCACTTGGACTGCAAAACAAACAGAACATAGAATATAGACTTGTGTGATTGGCTGAGGATTCGGTGAGTGGTTGCTGGAGCCCTGGATGTGATTTCCTAAATTGACGGAACCCTATAAGGGTTTGTGTGTGAATGGCAACGATGGCCAAAAAAGCGCTGTAAGCTCATTCGATAGCTTATCGGCTTAAGCTAGTGCCAAAACGAAAAAAGAAGAGCAAAAAAATAAAAGACTAAACAGAACAAAGGAAAAGAAAATGTACAACGAGAATACGATATTACAGGTTGCAGATTCCAGGTTGAAAGACAGGTTTTCTTTTTGTCGGTATTACAATTAACTCTAAATCGTGCAAAATCCCTGCATGTTCCAGTATTACATCAATATTTCCACATACTTTTACTTTCTGATCTGTAATAGTACACAAATCTAAATTATTTATTTTTAACAAATATTTACCATAGAATCCTTTTCTGAGCTTGTGGAGACACCACTTCCATTATCCACTTTGAAAACCACGGGAATGTTGTTTACTTTGCTGACACCTATTATTTCATGCACTAGCATTTCCTTTCTCTGATTACGCTGCATGCAAACTGTACTGGTATGTCAAACTTTCTCCAAGATAAAGTACTTCCAACTAACTTTTGGACACCGACTTGGTTCTTGAGGGTGTGATGGCTTGTTACACCATCTGCAACCGTTGGTTTTTTGCTGCTCATGATGCAATTTTTTTTTGTAGATTGGATGGACAGTTAGTTGTTCTCGACGTGACATTTTCATGTTTAGGGCAATCGCACAACATTTTTCAAAATTCCAGCTTTTGCCACCTAACAGAGATTACTGCATTCTTTCATTTGAAAGGCCAATAATGAACTTATTAATATGCGCATCTTCAAGCGGTTCACTCAATTCACTGGTGTAACCTACAGGGATTATCTTCCCCATCCGTCATCCCAAGTTTCTGGATTGAAAGGACCGTGCGTCCCAGTCCGTAGGCTACTTTAAGACTTCCTGTCTTCGGTCTACCTCACGGTCTCCGACAGCGTTGTTTCTGGTGGACTTCTTTTCGCACCTTGGTCTCCTCTGGGGAGAAAACCACCCCTTAAACCTATGTAGGTTGTTTTTCGAGGTCTGGGGTTGATGGATCACTTACTGATGGAACCATGGTTGCCCTCCACCTCCGCCAGAACTTGGTATTACTCACTCAAAATAAAAGAGTAAATTTTTTCTTTATGAATTTGAATTTTTTCTGAAAAGATTTTTAATTTAACAAAAAAATAAATATAAGTACGTTTAATGGCAACATCTAAATTTATAATGGCACTAATGATTTGTAAAAATATCGATCTCGTGATCGATCTCCAGAAGGTCCTCCAAAAGAGATGTTCGGCGGTGATCACGATATCTCCGGCCAAGTTCATCTGAAATCTAAGAACCTCAAAGGTACAATAGTAAGTTAAAAGAAAAAAATGCATGTATATGTATAAATTGGTGGCTCTGAACAATGAATAAAAATTGTATAGTGGTAACACTATATGAGAGCCTGTCAGTAGACAGTGGACAGTTGAAATTTAGCTTAAGAGTGAAACGGATCGTAAGTCGAATAAAGTGAACCCTCATATTACCAAAAGATTCTTCTAGTTGATAGATAAGACTAGGTATTGATCGAAGAAATAATCAAAATTCTAATTTTCGACAAAATGGTGGCTTCGTAAAAAAAAATTGTATTTTCGACCAAAATTGCCACGTAAAATTGTTTAAAAAATAAATAAATAAATAAATTATCCGAAATCTTATGTCGTCGATCAAATAAATTCAAATTTAAGTGCGAATGTATCTAAAACGTCAATTGAATTGACGACGTTGATTTGTGAGCCTTCCGTTGGCCGACCTACCACAGTAAAATTCACATAAAATTTAAAGCAAAGTTTTTTGTTTTTAATTCTTTCGGTATAGCCCGTACTTCCACCAATACTCGCATATCAGGGAAAATATAATTTTGCGTTTTTCTTTTCTTCAGTTTTCCCAATTTTCGCATTAAAAATTAGGTGGCGCCTTCTATCTATCTTCTATCTGTGTTCTTGGCTTTTGCGTTTCGAACGATCTTCCTTAGCAGAAAGTGTGCGCAGCTAACCCACAACTGTTTCTTGCAATCCCTGTTGTTTTTGCAATGCCCTTTTTCACACATCAATGTGTTATTAGCTATTTGAAGGACAAAGAACTGTATCCATAATGCCATCGTGAAAAAGGGTTTCGTTGCCACGTTCGGATCTCAAGGAGTCTCTTCGCAAATCTAGAAGAGCGTTTCAGTATATAAAACATGTAAAGCAAGCATATTTGTTGGACATGGAGCAAGCTAAGAGACCGATTTGACCTTTCAGTGTCGTCTGTAAGCCGGATTGTTAGCAGAGTAACTAAGTTCTTGAGTGAACTAAGTCCGAACAAAATTAGCCGATCCCCTCCTATAGGAAAATCTGGAAACCAAGACACGTTTGCCTAAGACTATAGGTAAAGTAAGGATTCATTGCATTATTTAATCAATTCACATTTTATTTGATATTTGTTGTTTACGTACTCATGTAGTCATCGATCCTGCAACTATAAGCAAAGATGATTACATAAAGTAGATAGATAGTATATAGATCATCACTGTATGCTTGCAAGCGATGTACAATGAAAAAAATAAAAATAAAAATAAAAAACAAAATAAAAAATTATAGATATTTCTGTGAGTTATCCAGGATTAGCTCATGACTGTTGGGTATGCATTTAATAGTCTCTTTAGCATATACAGTGGAAGCAAAACTGTCCCGATGTTTTGCATCTTCATGGTTTTATTATCAAAATGTGTAAGCCAATACCAATTTCAAATTTATTTTAAGCCTTATCTACCCATCATTTTTTCATACCCAATGTTTAAGAATGAAATTTTAAATTATATTACACATGCGCTGAAAAGTCCGTCTCTAAGAGAGGGCACTTGAATTCAATCCATACCTTTTAGTTACTACCAACCTTCAAAAGATACGTGTATAAATTTGATAGCTGTCGGACGATTAGTTCTCGAGATATAGCGTTGTGAGTGAAGCAACTTTTGTTATTGTGAAAAAAATGGATTCAAAGAAATTTCGTGTATTGATTTCTCATTGCATTTTGATGCGAAAAAATGCAGCCGATGCAAAGAAATGGCTTGATAAGTGTTACCCGGACTCTGCACCAGCCGAACGAACCATTCGCAAGTGGATTGAAAAACTTAAAAGTGGTCATACAAGCACCGAAGATTATGACGTCCAAAAGAGGCTGTTTCAGATGAAAACATCAAAAAAGCTCACAAAATGATTACAAATGACCGTAAAGTGAAGTTGATCGAGATAGCTGAGGCTCTGAAGATATCAAAAGAGCGTGTTTGATATATCATACACGAATATTTGGACATGCGAAAGCTCTGTTCAAATTGGTTGCCGCGTTTGCTCACAGTCGACCAAAAACAACAACGTGTTGATGATTCAGAGGTATGTGACAATGAATGAAACTTGGCTCCATCGCTTCACACCAGAGTCAAGTCGGCAGTCAGCTGAGTGGCGAGCAGGCGACGAACCTCGTCCAAAATGACCAAAAATTCAACAGTCGGCTGGCAAGGTTATGGCATCCGTATTTTGGAATAATTGTCATCGACTATCTCCAAAAGGGGCAAACTATCAACAGCGACTACTACATTGCGTTGTTGGAGCGTTTGAAGGACGAAATAGCAGAAAAACGGCCGCATTTGAAGAAAAAGACAGTGCTGTTTCATCAGGACAATGCACAGTGTCACAAGTCGACGAAAACGATGGCAAAATTGAATGAATTCGGCTACGAATTGCTTTCGCACCCACCGTATTCTCCAGACTTGGCCCCCAGCGACTATTTCCTGTTCGCAGACCTCAAAAGAATGCTCGCCGGAAAGATTTAAGACCGGTGAAGAAGTAATCGCTGCAACAGAAGCCTATTTTGAAGCTCAACCGAAATCGTACTACAAAACTGGTATCGAAAGATTGGAAAATCGTTTCAATCAGTGTATCGCCCTCAAAGGCAACTATATTGATAAATAAAGTTGAACTTTTGCAAAAATTTTGTTATAAGAGTTCAATAATAAAAATGAAATATTATTCATTGTAAATTTTTTTTTTCTTTGTTGCTTAAAATAAAACCAAATGGATTATCTTAGTCCTTCGGGTGTTCGTGACTAGGGCTGTCCTGGTCGTAAAAGCAACTGTCGTCATCCTTTGCCTGTAACAATATAAACGAAAACAAACCAGTATGAGTACTCTTTGTTTTCTCGGAAAACAAAATACTTAAAAACGGATAGCAAAGTTTACCTGGCTGTTTGGTTGTACATATGTGCGTTGCTGATTATTATATTTACTTAAAAAAAAAAAAAAAAAAAACCAACAACAAAATATGTGAATGAAGGGCACCGCCCATTTCATCAGCTGCCAACGGCAAGCTGTGGATCCCAACATCTCCATTCCAGATGCAAAATAAATATCACGCACTTTAATAACATACTTTAACAACATTTCATTAAAATTTAGCACATGTCTATATCCAAATTCAACCAAACTTCGGGAGCATAAGGATGAATCGGAAGATAAATCGATTCGTCGTCGTTCTCAGCAGCTTGGCCTGGCGTATTCGACAACTTGGCGTATTTTACGTGATCGTAAAAGCATACAAAATTCAACTTGTGCACGAATTTAAGCCAGGCGACTTGAATTTGCGTCATATTTTCAGTGAATGGGCTATGGAAAAACTCAATGAAAATCCGGTGTTTTATTGGGAAATTTTGTTCAGTGATGATGGATACATTCATAAACGAAATTGCCGTATTTGAGCTGATGAGCAACCCGAAGAGTACCAAGATCTACCATTACATCCATTAAAAACAACGGTATGGTGTGGTTTATGAGCTGGTGGAATTATTGGTCCATATTTCTTCAAAAATGAGGCAAATCAGAATGTCAAATCAGAAACCGTCAATGGTAACCGTTATCGCGCCATTTTAACAGACTATGTGCTTCCTGAACATCAAACACATGTTTCTCATGACTTGTTGAGAAATCATTTTGGTGAGCACTTAATTATTTGGCCACCTAGATCATGCGATATCACACCTTTTGGACTATTTTCTCTAGGGTAACATAAAGTCTCAGGTCTTCAGGAACAAGCCAGCTACTATTGACGCTTTGGAAGCCAACATTACTCGTGTTATCCGCGAGAACGAGTTCCCCAAAATTAGACCTTCCAAATGTAGTCGTGGCTATTATTCACAAAATATGATTTTTAAGAAGTAAATGCCATGAACTGTTCTTTTAATCGATAATAAAAATTTTAAGTTCGCTTTCATATTTATGTACTTTATTTTACATTATAAATCAAACCTCACGATGAATCACTCTTTATAATAATTATGCCATATAGTCATTTGTTATTTGACAAAGATTCAGAATATCTTCAAGCTGTTGCCGATTTTCTATTGAGCATTCTTTTGGAATTCTAAAGCAAAGTTTTCGGCAGTTAAATTACTGCAAGCTAAGAGGAGCAGAAAAGCCCTAATTGGGTGTGAATGGCACATTTTCTTCAGAACTCAAAACGTAATCTGGGCAAATGCTTTATTTTCTGTACAAAATCTCATCCAATTAACAAGTATATTATAAAATCGACCCTTATTCCGTTTTAGTTGCAGATTTTGCGTTATGGATATCATGTTTAAAATATTTAAAAAAAATGACCAATATATTTTGCCTGGGAAAAGATTATATTATTGGATTCCGTCCAGCTTGGGAGTTGTGGAACTTCATTTTTTTTGTACGAATGCTATAGGGTGCGGAATTTATTTTGCACTTGGTTGGTTGAAAACAAATATCTACCCATTGGAATTCAACTTTTCAGGTATATTCCTCCACATATGGTTTCTAGTTATCTGCTCTCTAGCTTTTGACAAATGATTGGGACAATTTAATCACGATTTGGCTCATCTGGAAAAAAAAAAAAAATTAATTGGTTATTGATATTTTAACTATAATCAAATAGTTTACCACTTTGGATCCATCTTGAAGTAATAGGCGAACAAATAAATTTAGTGTTAAGGTCTTTTTTCTCCTCTTTGTCCATGTCCGAGTCTTCTTTTGAGTCATTTTTCATAAAAATTAATTAATCTGACGTGTTTTAAAATTTCTGCTCTCAGATGCGTTCTCTTTTACAAATCTTTTCTCGCGGGAATAGGATTGTGTAAAAAATTTGTAGTCCTGGAACAGACCTTTTAATGTTCACCAGGGTTTGTGTTATCACTGTAGTACAGCAGTACGTTTTTGTATTACTTCTAACTTTGAATTTTTTTTTATATTTGGAATTTTGCTCATCAGTTTTGACAAAGTACGTACAGAATATAGAGCTTATAAAGTAGGTCGTGTCATCACTCACTGTAAAATTGATAGATGCCATTGCTCTTTTGAGAGTCAAAAAAAAGTGAACTAGTTATTATTATTATTATCAAGGGAACGATACAAATGAATTTGTAGGGTCCGGGATTTAACGCTGGGTTACTATGCCCATGTGGCGCGTTTTTGTCAACAGCACACGGAGTACTAAGTTCCCATGTGGTCACCCATCTACGTACTTACCGCGCCCAACACTGCTTAATTTACTTAATTCATTAATTCTTACATGCTAGACAAAAAATGCTTAAAAATTAGCTTAAATAACTTAAAACTATCTTAATCTAACTTACTGGCCCCATACGGACACTCTATGTTAAACCTAACACTTAAACTATGTCTTTTGACGTATCTTACAATCTATTCTTATTAACATGTTTACAACTTAAACTAAGAAAACAAATTTAAGAAAAAAACTTAGTGAATGGACATTTTTATTATAATATAAAACTTAAAATTAAAACTTACAAACTATCTAAATATAAATCTTAATATACTTAACTTACTTACATCTAATACCTAATATATACCAACATACTGTATATATATACTTAATATTTAATATATGTACATACATACATTTTTTTGTTTTCTTTTTTCATTTTTTTCATTTCTAACTTAATCCTACCTCAAAACTGTGTAAGTCGGCCATGACTAAAAAATTAGGCGACCCACTTTGCTTCACATAAAGAAGCTACGCAGTACTTGAGGAATTCGTCAACGAAGCTTCCTCTCCCTCAACCAACCACCAAAATTGCTGGTGTTGTTGAGCAACATCTCTAATATCGCGACTCCCTACCGACCTACTGAAACGGAGACGCTCTGCACTGCTGTGTGCGACGTCTCTGTCGTAGTTGAGTCGCCTGTCCGCAGCTGTTCGAGCGACGTGGTAGATTAGCGGCACCGCCAATCTGTCCTGTATCAGACCTTTCATATCGAAGTAGAGGAATGCTTCTTGAGGAACAAAACCGTCAAAGCGAACTCTCTCATGATACAACCCAGAGATCAGGTTGTTCGATGAGGTCATTGCTCTCGCAATGTGCCCTTGAGTCAACTTAATAACGAAATTGTCCACTCATATTAGGTTCGCCCTATTGTACAAGACCTCATTAGGAGAGAATTTTATGTACTCAAACTCTGGCGTTCTGTATAAGCGAAGACAAGTCCTAAGACAAGCCCTCTCAAACATCCGAATCTTTTCCAATAAACTTGCTCTCACGTTGAACCAGACGGGACATCCAAATACAAGCATGGGCCTGATAAGGGCCATGTAGCCGATCACCTTCACCCTCGCATCAAGTTGGCTTTTATAGAACAGTCTCTTTGTAAGGGCAAAAGCATCTCTGGCTCTGGCCAGAGCAACATCTATATGTTTGTTAAAATACAGATATTGATCTAGTCAGATCCCAAGGTATCTGACTACATTTGGACAAGCAAGTGGCTGCTCGTTGGTTTCTTTCTGGTATCCCTAGAGGCCCCAGACAAAGGCGTCCTAAACAAAATGGTTTCCGACTTCTGAAAGTTGATTTTCAACTTCCATTCATCGCAATATCGCTTAATTTTGTCGAAGTCATGTTGCAAAAGTATATTAATGATTTCAATCTTTGGACCCGATCTGTACGCGATTAAGTCGTCTGCGTACGCTATGGCATGGTGAAGTGAACCTATCAGATCACTTGTGTAAAGGTTGAATAGGATCGGCGAATTTACCGCACCCTGTTGCAGACCGTTTTTAATGTAAAATATTCTAGCAGAAATCACATCGCCATCTGTTAACATGTTGTAAAGAATATACAGAAGTTGTTTACTAATGCCCAGCCTGTTTAGCTTGAAGAAGAGTTCCTCTAACTATACGGTATCGAAGGCTTTTTCCAAGTCAATCAGGCAGGCACCAGTGCACTGGTTCTTGCCTTTGTTCCATTGGATATCAGAAACCAGTTTAGACGCGGCATGAATGACATCATGCCCCACCTTGAAACCGAATTGATTATCCGGAATTATCATCGGAAACCTTACTGATGTTTGGGAGAAGATTGATCGAGCGGAGATTCGCCGGATTGGAAGTATCTTTATCTCTTTTGAGGATGGGATGTACCACCGCAGATTTCCAATGCGCTGGATAATGGGCATTATTCATTGCATTATTAAAAAGGGTGGTATTAATGTTCACCGCTTCTAGTGGGAGATGTCGAAGTACAATGTCCGGTATTTCATCGGTTCCCACTGATTTCTTACTTCTAAGCGATTCGAAGACCGTTTGGAGCTCTTCCTTTGAAATGAACGGTGGAAGTACCCTTTCATTGGTGATGACATTATTTGCCATATTCTCGTCACTGAATTGGGTGAAACCCGAGCTCTCGAATCGTCAATTACTACTTCATTTCGAATGTAGAAGTTGTGCACAAGGACTCGATTCTCCAGATCGTGGTTCGGGCGAATGGTTTCATTCGCCTTGTAAACTTCCTGGAAAGTCGCTCCTATAGCCTCTACCTTCTCCTGCGGATACTCGATCACAAAGAAGTCGTTCGGGCGATTTTAAGACATGGAAGGTCGTTTTAATATTTTTTCCGAAATATTTTATTTATTTGCGGGAACATATTCGGGTTGCTGGTGTCTACAGCCCGAATTCTTTTATTCCAGACTTATAGAATTTCTGTAATTTTCCTTTATTAATGTTTGGAGGTTTTTAATCGACGACATCAGTGCCATAATCTCCGGGTTATGTCTTTCAGTAAACTGTCTGTACAAGGTTTTTAGCTTTGACAGCAGTCTACTTTTATGTCGGTGCAGTGCGTCAATAGTTGCGTTGCGGAATAAGTCTTCGTTGTCAGTATGTTAATACCGAGGTATCGTTTTGTAAATTGTTTGTTTGATTGTCTCGTCCATTAGTCTTAGATACCTATCAATCTCCTCGTTTGACAGATTGTTGTTGGACGGTGGGTAGAGCGAATTCGAGGAAAGTGCTCTTGTCAGTATTCTTGAGAAGTGTGTCCAATGCACCCTACTATAATTGTAGGAGTGCTTTTGAACAAACTCTTCCAATTCCGCAGTTTCGTTGGGAACAGTTATTTTGGTGCTGAGACCGCAATGGTCACTATCATACACGAAAGTGTGTGGACTGTTTGTAGTTTGTTGGTTAGTGCAAGTTAGTGGGAACCGATGCTTTCAGTGTGGCGAGGCCGTTGACGTGAGCGAGTTGATTCGTACATAATAGAATGTAAAGTAAGCACAGTAAAATTTTATAACTTAGCACAGGGGAAAAAAATGATAGCATGAAAATATGTAGACAAAAGGCACATTTTTAGACTTCCACTTTGTTCTACATATTTCATATCTTACAGTATTATCAAAGAGAAAATCAAAACAAATACTATAATGGATCAAATTTGACCAGAACTTTGAGAACCGTAAAAAGGTTAAGAAATGTTTCTTTAAATAAAAGTTTTGGAAGTGTACGAGTATCTGCAGTTTGCTCTTCAGAATATATACATATACGCGAACTCTAGCCGAAACGTCGACATGTTTTGAGGGTTTAAGAAATTCAGGATATTTAATTAAGTTAATAGCAGGAAAAAGAAGTTCAATACTTGAAAATGGAGACCTAATTATATATAGCGGAGCTCAAGAAAAAGAACCAGCAAAAGCAGGTGCCGCATGTATAGTAAAAAAAAAAAAACAAGATAAGTCAAATTAGGAAATTGAGACTGATAAATGAAAGAATCTTAACTTTAAAGGCAGGAAGAAAAGAAAAACTGAGATCCATAGTGGTAGTGAAGATGAGATATGTTAAATGATGAAAAAGAAAAATTTTGGGAAAATCCACAGGAAGAATGTGACAGAAAGAAAGAAGATTTAATCATACCTGGAGACATCAATGCCAGAGAGGGGAAAGATAAAATAAAATGGTAAGGAGTGATAGGAGCAAGAAAAATGTAAATTTTTGTAAATGGGAAAAGACTGCTAGAGTTCTGTTTCGTAAGTGACCGTATTATTACGAATACTATGATTTCACATAAAAATATTCATAAATATACAAGAGATATGGCGAGCGAAGGGGAGAAGTTGATTTTAGATTATACATTAATAGAAAGGCACAAGAAAAGGGAAGTGATGATGCGAGAGTCAACAAGATAGGAAGTTATCACTATTTGCTTAAAAATCTGTTGAAGTAAAGATCAAAGACATAACGAAAATGGAACCAAAAAAACAAAGAAAATGAGAAAAAATCATACAAACTTAGATGTAAAGAAAGAAAAAGAAAATTTCAAAATAAAATTTAATACAAATGGAAATATAGATATTATACAGAGGTGGATAAGATTTATGGGGCAAACCTATATTAGTGTGACCGCAAAAGAAAATGTTATTTTTGGGAATTTTTAAATTCATCTTCCAAGTCACAAAAAAAGTTCTCCATTGCTGCATTAATTGCCTAATTTACTGTAGCTAAAATCAAAAAGACAAAAAAATTATTAAACTGGAAGGTATTGCAATGACCTATTGTACAATCGTGAAAAAAAATTGATGAAAAGCAAAAATTTGATGATTTTTGGCTTGCCAAAATTACATTTTTCATACAATCGAACAACTGGAGGGTCATTCTATAGAGAAACATATACCAAATAAGCAAAAAAAAAAAAAAAAAAACTCAAAGCGATCGGACGGTTTGTCTTCGTTTCGAAAAAAAAGACATTTAAAGATAAAACAATTGGTTTCATTGTTGTTAATAGATAAAAGTCATACTAAGAGCTAATCTTCTATTCCAGGTCCATATAATTCACCTTCCTCCTCTTCAAAAAGCGCCTGCTGGCGATACTCTGCTACTCGCAGTCTTGTTTCATCTTTGCTAGCGCCATAATCTCTTGCTGTAGGTCCAACTAACACTCCCATCACATTAAATATTCTCAAAATAGATGTATAACCGTCATTGAGTATTGAAGTGGCAAAGTTAATTGAGGTGGAGGTATTTCAGAGCAAAGTACCAAAGTAAACCATTGTAGCTTTCCTTATTATTCTGCGTATTATCTCTCTTACATCTATCAAGCAATTCATGCCGAAACAAGTCCTCTAATATATATACTCTTGAAGTTCCATCCTTAAGCTTCCGCGCGGCGATAAGCACACCAACTCTTTGCGCCTTCTGGACAGTTTCCATGGTTTGGATTCTTATCAGTCGAACTCAAATGATGAAATGTAGCCCTGGTGCTTACTACCCCAATTACCTTTACCAAGAGAGTGTGCGCTATGACAGCTTCGTTCCGCCAGAAGCATTCCTCTACCTAAATCAGATAGGGTTGATCCAGGATAGAGCAGCGATCTTGTTAATCTTCCATGTCGCTCGGACATCTGGTGACAGGCGACTCAACTACAATAGAGACGTCGCACACAGCAGTGTGGATTGTCTCAGGTTCAGTAGGGTGGTGGGAAACCGCAATAAGAGGGATGTCGTTCGGCAGAACCAGCATCTCTAGTGGTTAAGTGATGGAGAAGATGGTTCGTCGTCGTTTCCATCAATTAGGGACCAGCCTCACTAATGGGGCAGAGCTGACCAGTCTATTTGCACTGTAAATAGCGACGGCCAGCTTAGAAAGGTTAGGTTAGACTTTGAGAAATATATACATATATTGGTATATACAAAGATATATGCTAATATATGTATATTATTGTGTATAATGTATAGGTGTGTGTATGTGTGGATTGTGTATGTAGGTAAGGTAGTTTATTTTAAGTTAGATATTAAGTTTTTATAAAAATTTAAAAATAATGTCCATATGCTAAGTTTTTTGTTAACAATGTTTTTATTAGCTTTCAGTAAAGAAAATAAATAGTATAAAATAAAATAAAATGTAAATAAAGTCGAAAGACATAGATATAAGAATTTAGAGTAGGTTAGAGTGCCTGTGTGGGGTCAGTAAGTTAGTATAAGACTGTTAAGTAATTTTAAGCTAGCATTTAAGCATTTTTTGTTAGTATGTAAGAGTTAATGATTAAGAAAATAAAATGCATATAAAACTAAAACTGAACGTGCCCGCAGTGGCCATATGAATGAAGTCGAGTTCCATTGTTCCATTTGATTGTGCTTCAAGCCAATAATAAGGTTTCTAAAATATCTCAAATTGTTTGAATTTTATTTAAAAAAAAAAAAGTTGTTAAGTCGTTATTAGAAAACCCTATATACATGAAAAAAAAAATGTTTAACTCGATAAGCAGAAGAAAAATCTAGGATAGACTTAGAAAGAAAGGGGTGAAGAAAGGACTTGTACAAGACATGAAAAGCATACCATATGCAAGAAAATTATTAATGTCGTAAGGACATGCTATATGCTGTCAGAAAAAATCAAGACATCTGAGGGAGTGAGACAATGTAGTATGTTGAACCCTCTAATATTTATCTGCACAAAGGACGTTGCCATCACACAAAATGAATGGAAAGCTACAGTGTACGTTATAGACAGCTTCAACCAAACTATGCATTCGCGGTTGGCATTGTGCTACTAGTAAATAGTGAAAAAAAAAATATGCAAAACAGTGAAAAGATTTGGAAAGATACATTAGTAACGCAGAAACTAGAGTTAAATGTTGATAAGACAAAAGTGATAGTGATCGCGTAGTCCAAAACAAAAACTATAACATTAAATTTATTGTCGTGAAAGATTTATCAAACTGTGAACCCGTTTTGGGCAAAGGCGAGGGTGTAAAATATTCCCTTGTGCTGCATGTACAAGAAATAAGTTTGAATAACGAAATATTCCATGGTTTTGGTAAGGTTAAAGATTTCGTTTTGAAATCGACTTTATGGACAATCGGAAATTCGTACACTACCCACCACGAAAAGTTTTCTATTCGATTCGCGAAGATGTCAAAAAAAAAAATCGATAAAATGCTTCAACTGGGTGTTCTTTAAATGGATATATTTCTCTATGCCTTTTCACTAGTAATAATAGTAAGAAAGAAAAATAAGATCAGGGAATGTATCGATCCAACTAAATCTAATAAAAATATTCTTACTACTATACGAGGGCGGTCTCAAAAGTACCCGGAATGACCTAGACATGGCGGTAGTTGTTTGAAAATATCACTGTATTGGAATTTGTTTCAAGTTTGAAAGCCACACATTGTTTAGTATTTGTTCGGCATCCATCAATAGCTAACGTTGTCAGTGAATTTGTGAAAATGGAGAAAATTGGTCATTTTTATGTGATACAATACTTTTATTTGAAAGGCCTTAGCCCAGCTAATATAGAATCTTAACTGGATTCTACTCTGGGTGAGTCTGCTCCTTCATTAACTACAGAATAACTTTGGGTTGCTGAGTTTTAACGAGGCTGTACGAGCTGCCAAGCATCGCTGTATGATCGAGCTAGCAGATATATTGGGCTTTTAAAAAAGTGTATTACATCGCATATTATTTAAAAATGGGTGCAGCGTTTGCTCACACTCGAGCAAAAACAGTGTGGTAAAGATGTTTTAATTGAGTGTTTAGCGAAGTTTCACAGCAACAAAGCAGAATTTTTGCCCCGGTTCATAACAATGGATGAAACATGGGTCCATCACTTTACACCCGAGACAAAAGAACAATCAAAACAATGGATTCAAAAGGTAGAACCGGCTCCAAAGAAGGCGAATACCGTTTCATCTGCAGGCAGCGCCATGGCGTCAATTTTCTGAGATTCGCGTGGGATAATTTTCATTGACTATCTTGAAAAAGGAAAAACTATTAACGACCAGTATTATGCAAACTTATTGCAACGTTCGAGCGAAGAAATCAAGCAAAAATGGCCGCATTTGGCTAAGAAGAAAGTGTTTTTTCATCAAGACAATGCTCCAGCCCATATTGCAATGGTCAAAATTAATGAATTAAAGTTTGAATTGCTACCTCATGCATCCTTTTCACAAGATTTTTTAGTTCTAAAACTTGAAAAAATGGCTCAGTAGTCAAAGATTTTCCATCGATGAAGAAGTGATGTCGGCAGTTAATGGCTATGTCGAGAAGCAAAACAGTTCTTATTATAAAAAGAGTATCGAACTTTTTGCACATCGCAAAAACAGTATAGAGCTGTATAAAGTTTTTTTCTAAAATTTTGGTGTTTTCTTTGTTAGGTCGGGTACTTATCGGACCGCCATCGTAGAATAAATTAGGGAAAATATCAAAAGTTCAAAGTTCTTAACATTATTAGATTCTTCTTGCGTACCGAGGTGTCAAAGCGAGTACAACAGAATCTAACGATGTTAACCCTCTGGGGATTATTTTACTCGAAAAGTGCCAGAATACCGAAGTAGTAATCAATGATATTCTAATACACGCCAAAACTAAAGCAGAACTGCAGCAAATCACAGGTAAGGTCATTAAAAATAGTGTTAAACCAAACAAAGAAAACGTATCTTCGATGCAACAACTGTAAGGTACCTTGGACACATTTTAATTTCAACATGTGTGTTTGTTGACCTAGAAAAAACGTTAGCAATTAAGCAAATACAAGCTCCAAGAAATAAAAACGAGCTACAAAGAATTCTCTTGAAACTTATTACGAATTTGTCAGAAATCACTCACTCAATTCGCGAACTCCTAAAAAAGGATGTTTCACGGTTCTGGACTAAATGTCAACAAGATTCCTTCGAAGCTCTACAAAAATCATTTTTTTCAACTCCGGCCCTACAATATTTTGTTCTGACATCGACGTAGCACTTCAAGTGGACGGAAGTTAACATGGTGTCGAAGGAGCACTCCTCCAAAATGATTATTCAGTTGTCTACACATCGCGAGTGTTGATTGCAACCCAAAAAACCTATGCTTAGATCGAAATAGAGGCCCTTGTGATACGTTTCACATGTGAGAGAGAGAGTGTACGGGAAAAAACTTGCCATCGAGTCGGATCAAAAGCCACTTACCGAAATGAGCACAATCACAAAAATGAAATTGAAACGCGCAACATCAAATGACCCAGATCTAATACTAATTAAGAGCATCATCGACCTGTCACCCAAAATAAGAAATTATCAGAATTTCCCTGAAGACATAACTTACCAAAACGAAATCGTTTACAAGGCTGCAAAAATTGTCATTCCTAAGACGCTACAACCCGAAATACTCACACTCATCCATGAAGCAACAGTTTTCTGGTAAGAAATCCACAAAAAACCTTCGAAAAACGGTGCAGCATTGAACAATCCTATCAACCCTCTAAGCCCAAAGGATCACTTGTCATTAAAACCATTCCCACCTTCTTTGAGAAATAATAACAGTTGATATTTTTAATTTTAATAATGAAGACGTTTTATTAATGGCAGACAGCTTCTCTGGTTTATTTGATTTTTCGAAACTCACACAAGCAACCTCAAGCAACGTCATTAAAGCTCTCAAAGTTTGATTTGCCATACACGGCGTAGCATCTGTACTGGAATCAAACAATGGCTTACAAGTTACATCCAACGAAATCGCTACATATACAAAGGATTGGGATATGGTATACAGCACCAAACACCGAGCCCCTACTATCCGCGATCCAACGGACACGCTGAGCGATACGCCCAAACAACTATGTCAATATTGAAGAAATACTTCAAGGATAAAAGAGATCCTTACCTGGTGCTTCTCAATTTTCGAAGTTCACCTCGAAATGAAAGTCTTCAATCGCCAAATCAATGTCTCATGAGCAGAATAACGAGGACAAATTCTCCAATTTGAACTTAATTACTCAAGCCTAAGATCATAACAGAGGTTCACGAAAATATAACCAAAATGCGACAAAATTATAAAACAAGCTACGACAATCAAACGTGCAGGTGATAGAGTACGTATCCAACGGAACCATTGGGACTGAATGTACTTACTTGTGCTGCTACACGGAGCCGAAAACTAAATACTTACAGGAAAATAAGAAAACAAATACAAGCTGTGGAAATAAAATACCTCAGAAGAGTTATATTAGCCAGGAGAATAGACAAGAAAAGCAACGAAGATATTATTAAAGAAAGCAATTACGAGGTGTGTGCCTTGAGATCTCCCAGCGATGCCGTTTTTATTTGCTCAGTCGTTGAAAATCTCCGTCCTTTCATAGGTCTCTTTAGTTTTGGGAACAGTTAAAGTCGAATGGAGCCAAATCCTGTAATAATGGTAGCTGGGGCATGATTGTTGTGTTGTTTTTGGCCAAAAAATCTCTTATAAGCAACTATGAATGAGCAGGTGCATTATCGTAATGCAAAAGCCATTAATTGTTTTTTTATAATTCCGAACGCATAACTTCAAAGTAATACTCCTTATTGTCCGTAGGTTGTATACCCATGATTCGTCAACAGTTGAGCAGATCAGGATCATCATTGATGTCATATAAGAGCTCCTGAGCGATGCTAATGTAATGGTTCTTCTGATCAAACTTAGGAAGTTTCAGAACAAACTTCGCTGACACACTTCACATGCCCAAAGCATCCGAAAAAATTGCATGACACGAGCCGACCGATATGCCAACATCCTCAGCAACTTTTTTTTTAAGGTAATCCGATGATTTTCCAAAAGAATTTTCTTCGCAGCTTCGACGTTATCATCACACATCATTTGTTGATGTGCTGGGGTGTCCAGAGCGAGGTTCGTCGTTGGTATTTTCTCCTCCATCTTGGAATAGCTTGTACCACTTACTAAATTTTTTTTTACTTGGAGCAGATCCACCGTATGCCACTGTCAACATTTAAAATTTTTTGCTCCATTTTTTATAATAACTGAAATTCGTCGAGCACACCAAAACACGTCTAATCTTTCTATCTGTCAAAAACAAACTAAGTTTTTTATATACTTGAAGCTGCAAAAGACACTTTGACCGCGAAATTTCAAAAGTCACCTTACTTTTTGAACATATCTTACATGTAATACATGTGTTTAAAAGTCCTTGCCGTTTCTAAGAGAGGGCACCACTTGAATTAAATCCATACTATTTAGTTAGTACAAACCTTCAAAAGATACATGTATAAATTTGACAACTGTCGGACGATTAGTTCTCGAGATATAGCGTTGTGAGTGAAGAAACTTTTGTTATTGTGAAAAAAAAAAATGGATTCAAAGCAATTTCGTGTGTTGATTTATCATTGCTTTTTGATGGAAAAAAATGCAGCCGATGCAAAGAAATGGCTTGATAAGTGTTACCCGGACTCTGCACCAGCCGAACGAACCATTCGCAAGTGGATTGAAAAATTTAAAAGTGGTCATACAAGCACCGAAGATGATGCACGCAGTGGACGTGAAAAAGAGGCTGTTTCAGATGAAAACATCAAAAAAGTCCACAAAATGATTACGAATGACCGTAAAGTAAAGTTGATCGAGATAGCTGAGGCTCTGAAGATATCAAAAGAGCGTGTTGGATATATCATACAAGAATATTTGGACACGCAAAAAGCTCTGTTTAAAGTGGGTGCCGCGTTTGCTCACAGTCGACCAAAAACAACAACGTGTTGATAATTCAGAGGAGTGTTGAAAGCTGTTCAACCGCAATGAAGCCGAATTTTTGCATCGGTATGTGACAATGGATGAAACTTGGCACCATTACTTCAGACCAGAGTCAAGTCAGCAGTCAGCTGAGTGGCGTCCAAAACGACCAAAAACTCAACAGTCGGCTGGCAAGGTTATGGCATCCGTATCTTGGGATACACATGGAATAATTTTCATCGACTATCTCCAAAAGGGGCAGACTATCAACAGCGACTATTATATACATTTACATGTTGTAGCGTTTGAAGGACGAAATCGCAGAAAAACGGCCGCATTTGAAGAAAAAGAAAGTGCTGTTTCATCAAGACAATGCGCCGTGTCACAAGTCGATGAAAACGATGGCAAAATTGAATGAATTCGGCTACGAATTGCTTCCCCACCCACCGTATTCTCCAGATGTGGCCGCCAGCGACTATCCTCAAAAGAATGCTCACCGGAAAGTGATTTAAGACCGATGAAGAAGTAATCGCCGAAACAGAGGCCTATTTTGAGGCTAAACCGAAATCGTGCTACAAAACTGGTATCGAAAGATTGAAAGATTGATTGCCCTCGAAAGCAACTATATTGATAAACAAAGTTGAATTCTGCAAAAATTTTGTTTTACTATAAAACGGCACTGACTTTTCAGCCCATGTGTTATATCTATATTGAGAATTTGATCTTAAAAAATCTTTAATTTTATCTATGCTACTTACAAGACTTTGAGACTCACATGTTTTATTCGTTGATTCAGATGTCTGACTTGGAATATGATGATAATTAGTTGCGTTCAAATTTCGTGGTGAACATGATATACTCGCACAATCTTTATGCACCATTAACCTTGTTTCAAGCAAGTGCAACACCATTCCAACTTTGCTGATAAAACCTCTTCCCAGTATGACTGGATAATTCATAGAAAAGTTCTTTACTACAAGGGTTTGCAAATTGATTGATAAATTTTCATGATAGATACATGGATGAATACTTCCCATTACATCAAGGCGGCTATTATTAACACCAGAATAAGTATGAAAATAAGCATCGGGAGGTGAGATCATAGACGGCGGTAGAAGTTTCTCCTGAACGAAGCTTATGAGTCCAGTAAGGTCACCAGAGTCGTTAAAGTCTGAGAATTTCCTTTATGAAACTTGTAGTACAGTTCTCTTTAGAATTCATTGGCTATAACGCTGTTCTTTCTGCTAATATTTGGAATGCTGAAGATGTACATGCAACCGACGTCTTTTATGTTGTTGCTGTTGTTAGTACTATGGCTGTTATTGTTGCTTTCATCGTCATTGATGCTGTCACTGACGTTCCCGCTACTGTAGTTGTTCTAGTGAACAATATGAACTGATGGGTTTTGCAATTTCGAGCGATATATCCTAGGCCACTACATTTGAAACACTTTTTTTGAGCACTATATTGATTACGGGGTTTTATTTCAGGTATCTGGTATCAGGTTATCTGATGAGCTTTTTATTGGAGTAGGAGTTTTTTTACTTGTGCTTGTGTGAACTGAACTTATTCAGGTGATAGGTCACTCACTAGTGCTTCTTTTAGCTCTGTCCTTAGATCGGAAACAAAGTTTCGCAGTACCACTTAGCAATCCTTTTGGTATGATCATTTAAGGAGAAAAGCTTCGCCACCTTCGACTGGAAAATTATCGTCTCCGGTGAATGGATACATCAAGTCTTCGAAATTCCTGAAGCTATAAAGAGAACTTGATGAATGAGTGGGTACATCTTCCTCCAACTGCAAATCCCGTAGCTTCTGTTTGAGTTGTGCTATTTCCTTCTTTTTGTTGTATACAACACGCAATCGCTCCAATTCTTCGTAAAGATGGTCTTCGTCGTCCATATTGTTATTAGACACTTGAACGTCCTGGGATAATGATCGTTCAACAGTTTCCACGCCATTATGTTCCTGGATCAATTTTAGAAGATCGCCGTCTGAAAAATCTTGAACTACATCTTGCACTTGTAGTTTTAGTTCCGCCTTACTGCCGCTCGTCTGCATCTCAAAAGATCGCAAAATGTTTTTAAGCGTTGCAACTGTTGCAGTTTCAACAAACTGGAACCACTCTTCAGACATTTGGACACACGCGATACAGATTACAGTGGTAGCAAATTATAACAAAACTCGCGTAGGCAAATAAATCAAAAATTGCTTTTTTTAGCGACTATGGAAAACTACCACGCGTTAGGCAAAAAAAAAAAAAAGAAATGGAGAGTACAGTCGAGCACAGATCCCACTTCTGAAATTGTTGAGGGAGAAGGAAATAGAAACACGCTTCACTGTTCGGTATTTTCTTTATTGATCCCTTCATGTGTGTTACACTATCTTAAATAGACTGAGGTAACCGGGAAAATCGCGCGATCAGGGCTGGAACTAGCCGGGTTTATTTACTTATTGGAAATGTTGAAACATGTACACAGGATGTGCAATGTGCATAGATTAAATACAGGCTAAAGTAGCACCTTTTTTTTTAAATCGCCTACAAGCTATATGTTTTAGTTCTCAAAGTTAAAAATTAAAAAAAATATGTCAAGTTGCGTTCCGGAACTTCCGTTCAAACATTCTTGCTCAGAATGATCAATACTACAACTTACTTGAATTTAAAGGAAATCGGTGGTGCAGGGGTTAAAGGACATAATTACCTCGTGGTCTATGGTGCTCCTGATATATTTGAATATATGTCTCACAGCACCAACCTCTGCATTACTCGGCTGCTCCAAATGTCTGTTTACATAGCTAACAGGAAAAGAAATGCCGGGTTTGATGGCAACAGCCAAGTACATCAGGTTTCCGACTAATTCTCGAAAAACTAAGACTTCTCCAAAAACACTTCTATTCATGTTGAACTTAACAGCTTCTGAGAATATGTAGCTTGATGAACTAAGACCATCCCATCTCTTCTGCGTAGTATTTTCAGTCCCAAAAAATAATGGCCAAATCATAATGTTGCGTTCGCATGCGAACGAGATAATAGTCGAGATCCATTTGTAAAAAACCGCCTTGCGAATGCATCCTCTGTCTGCGATGCAACACGCCTACCAACGGGAAGATCCTGGTAGAGTCCGCTTCAGAATCTTGTTGATAGAATTGACGGCGTATTGATAAGAAGGAACACGCCTTGGGCAAATTCATCGACGTTGATGGTGCTTTCGATAAAGCAATTTTTGACGGCAGGTGTAACTCAGCGAGACAACTCGGTGCAGACGAATCACTAATTTTGTTCATAAAAGCAATGGTGGTGAATAGGACATTGATTGCGGATGCTGGTAGTGGCCAATGTGAGGTGGCGGGTGTAAACATGGATTGCTCGCAAGGCGGCGTTCTGTCTTCACTGCTATGGTGCATGTTGGTCAATTCACTACATTCACTGCAGTGCAGAGGAGCTATCAGCAAGACATGGGGCCTGTCGTCGAGAAGAGTCCTTTCTGTCTGTCTTCCTATCGGAAAAATACACAATCCTGGCGGCAGCGAACTATATTACGAAAAAAACAGTGGAGATGGCGAAGCATGTAGCGAAAGCCAAGCTAAGCTCAGAGTCTTGCTAATCCCTTATACTACTTACAAGCTAGTTTAAGAATGCAAGAGATCACTGAACGCAGTCGGAACTCTAAGTTCAGTGATCCTTGTCTAGGTCCCAGGTCACAATGGAATTACGAGAAATGAAATCGCCGACGAACTTGTCAGACAGGGTTCAGAGGAGAGTTTTTCATAACCGGAACCTACCTTGGGTCTTCCTGGGTACTCGGTTAAGGCTTCCATCGATAGTTGGGTCTTATATGAGCAAAACTGCAGATAACATAGCTCCCCGGAATGCAGGAAGATCAAACAAATGCTTTCCGATGTCTCTAAGAAGTCAGCGGCCTTTCTACTGTCCCTCAGCAGGAAAGACTCTACGCTTACTAGCATCGTGACAAGGCACTACACTTTTCCAAAGCACTTAAATATGCTGAGCATAAGTGATATCCTGCGATGCTTGCTGTGAAAGTGATGACGACACCGATAAGCATTATTTTTGTGAATGTCCGGCTTATTTTCGCATGAGTCTAAGCTGGCTGCCGGTAGGTGCTTTATCAGTTAACTTTACGTAACAGATTTAACATTTCATGTAACTCACATACAGTTCGCAAATTTATGTCCGGCGATGTAGTTTCTTGTCAGTAGTAGTCAGATATAAAATAAATCTGAGAGAATTTATAATAATTTTCTACTGGAAGTAGATTTTCAGCTAAATAGTACAATTATCCTTGCACATTAAAAGTAGGCATAAGTCCTATTTGCTTAACACCAAATAACATCATTTGGAAAGTATTATTATATATTCGTATAGGCTGAATGAATTGATTGCAAAAAAGATATATCCATAGATATAAAAAAAAGTGGCTCAGGTGGGTTAGTAATTTTTTTCCAATTTAAACTTTCTGCTGCCCTATTGCTTTGGGCTTTGGCTTTGGATCGTCAATCGATTCGGTTTTCACAGTCGATTTTGTCTAATAGAAGGTGTTTATGCCGCGCGACTCGTAGTTGCGTATTGCCACACTTGAGGTAATCACGTTTCTCTTACCGCAGTTGATTCAGCAGTACGTTTCTTGGATGCATGGTTTTTCAGTGCAGATTAGCGAGCCAATATTTCTAAGGGAGTTTTTAAAGCTTTAATGGCACGTGCGCATTCCTTCATATGATACGATATGACCTGTACTGCAGTTCTTCACTATGCAAATTAGTGCAACGTAATCAAACTGAAGCCTGTTCATCTAAGGAGATTATTAGAGGATCTCTTAGTCATTAACTGAGCATTTTTTCCTCTCGAACGAAGAATGCTTGCTCTATTCAAGGTGAGACTTGAATCTTATTGTAGTCTATCGCTGAATCCCTTGCCTTTCACGCCTAATACAAGATTCAAAAGAATCATGTCATCATAAAGACTGCCCCATTCGCAGTGTTTTGCAAGGGTACCGTCATAAACTTTTTGCCCGTTTCTCCCCCATGTTTACATTCATAATTTATATTTCTTTTTAGAGAAAAATATTTTCCAAAATATTTTACACATGCATCATAAGTTTTAGGTATGGAGATGAATGATGAATAAATTTCCTCAGCTCAAATCCCTTTTCCATTTCTATCAATCTGTTAGAGTGGATATGAATTCCTGTAGAGCGCCTAAGAATAGCTTCATTCTAGGTATTGCTTGATGTGCTAATGTGAGTTTGGTGTTTTGTGTTATAGATATCTTTTCTTCTTTGCAAATTGTTAGCACGGTGAGCCAACAGCTGGTGTGGAAGTTTTTATCAAGTTGAGCAAATAGTTGTTATGAAAACAATATAGAATTTTATTGATTAATAAAGATTCGCTTATGTTAATAATGAATACAACATCATTCGTGCTACTACTACGGCTTCTGTTGGGAGCGACCATCCGAAGTTCAAATTTTTCGATGATGTTTTAAAGAATAAGTGGGTCAATGGCCGCAATTTTAGTTAGGTGTAGTGTTTGAAATACTGAGTCGTAACTGGGCTATTAGCATAAATCTTACTCTTCAACTCTCAAAAGGTGTCAAATCACATAATCTTGGAGGCCAATCAACTTCTTCTCTAACCGAAATAATGTAATCTTCAAATTTTGTACGCAATAAATTGATGGCTTGTGTGCAACTACCTACCATCCTGTTGAAATTAGAGATAGTTCAAATCCAAAATAGTCGGTCAACATGTTGCGGTAACGTTCTCCATTCACTGTTACTGTCTCTCCAACCTCATCTTCGAAAAAGTGAATCTTGGATGGATTTTCCAGTCCGCAGAAATAATAATTTTGTTTATTTACGTACCCATCCATCCAAAAATAGGTTTTATCGTAAAATATCATATCCGATGATAAATTGTCCTGACGATCTGACATCCAGTTGATTGAAGTGTTACTTTTACAAAAATGCGTTGTTGCGTAGTTAACGACTCCATGACTAAAATTGCCAGAGATTGTATGACATTGAATTCAGTAAATGACATTAATTGACACCCAACATCCACACCATCTGATGGCTCACACTTTAAAAGTTACCTTATCAAATGCAATTTGTTTTACATCTTTTCCTTTAAAATTGTTTCTCGTTCTTTTTTTTATGTAAGATGATACAAATATGAGGGGATTTTGCCACCATGCCACTGCCACCATGTTTTATGTTTTGGGAATAGGAAATCATATTCTGAGAGAATCCACTTTATTCACTCAGATTACATACAGTACCCAATGACATATGACAAAATATATGACGAGTGATGTCAATACAACAATCAAACTTGTCAATACCCAGCTCATATTTAGTGTCTCATTGGTGTATACATTTTCAGTTAATGAGATAAATAAATTTCAACACCGTTCGTACGTTCAAGATACTTCTCATAAATGACAGCAATATACAATCTACATATAAAACAAAGTTAAAAAAAAAAAATTAATCTTATTCAACATATGGTGTAGGGGTGCAAACTAGTGAAAGACTGTATAAATTCTAAAAAAAAAAACTAGAAAAGATGAAAAACGAAAAAACAAATACATTAGCCAAAAGAGAGAGATGCTAATTTTGAATAAATTATGAAACTATGTGGGTATCCATCCAACGTGGTCTTCATTAGCTTGAAGATATTTGGCAGAGTCGGTCAGTGATTTTTTTCACTTTGGTGTTCTTGTTTTCAAATCTGTCAGTATGAAACTCACTCTTTTGAAAAAAATATATTTACTTACCATAACTATCGTTTTGTGTGTTGGTATTGCTCGGTGTCGTTCAACTGATAAAAATTTTCCAAGAACTTCTTTACCACTACCTCGGTCGCAACAATACTCGAATCAAGGGAGAAATACTGATTTCCAACCAACTGAAGCGACAGCTCAATCTATTAAGCCAGCGCCGGGGAGATCAGTACAGCCCTCTTCATTTAATCAGCCGATATTAGTTTCTAATGAAGAAAATGTTGCATCTAAGTCAACAAACAATACGGGTTGTCCTGTCCCTTTAACTGATCAGGGTGTGTGCCCAGTTTTACATTTAAGTTTATCAACGTTAAAGACAATCACAGGATGAGTTTAATTTTCTTTTACCTGCAGTAATATTATTTTCTTAATTTGTTTATATATTGCTTTATATTGTATATAGAAATTTGTAACATACAAATCAGAATTAAAACCATAATTTTTCTATTAAAACTTGGTATTTCATTTTGTTTATATTTTCATACTTTTTATTCAGACTTATTACGATTTAACCGGTTTCTTAGGTTAACATTGAATACATTGGCAACTTACAGATACCATCGCCTGTATAAAGACCGGTTTTGGTGTTAATTAATGGTTAACTTCGTTGATTTCTAAGTTACAGTATTGGGGTTCAAATCGCTGCCAATTGCGAAAAATGTATATTATTCTGACGGTACCACGGGTTGATCCGCATGCATCTGTCGTTTTTTATTTTTCCAAAATTAGTTTTATTATAAACAGGGAAACAAATTATTTCTATAGACATACGTGTTTTGCAATTTTAAAAGTGTGTTATAATATAATATAACAGACACTGTAGAAAGTGTTATTTACGTCTTACGAATCGTCAAATTTGTGATTCGTTTCTTTGTGACGGTTTTTATCTAATTAACATGTTCCACCCATAAGTAAATCAATTCGATCGAAACAACTTTCTTTTACGTCCTAAATTTGTTTTTATCTTTTCTAATTTCCGGAATAGGCTTGAGAAGTGGAATAGAACAATAATATAGTGAAGAGCGCTATTTTCAACTAATGTATGTATTCTTTAAGAACGCTGTTTTTCATAAGGTAATTTAGATATTTAGGTATTTATTTATTGTGGCACAATGATACAATTATCATTTAATAGAGATTTGGTTTAAAGTACCTTTCACTAAAATACATATACAATTTTTAAATGTAATATCACAAATTTTATGGGGAATTTGAAGGAAAAGCCACTAAAAACCTTCATTAAAGATAGGATAGCAATATATCTCAGCGAGGAAGAGAGAAGTGGTTACAACACTTGATTTCAATCAATTTTAATTTTAATTGATTTAATTGAGTGACAATATAAGTAAATTACAAAATGAATAAATAAATAAATTAATAGATAAACGTAGAAATAGATAAGTAACAACAAAAAATAAATAACAACAAATGGTTATTTAAATAATTAAATAAATAAATAAATAAATAAGAAAACAAATAAATAAATAAATAAATGATTAACAAGTGAATAAATAAATAAATTCAAAATATTGGGTCTATAACTTAGCGGTTAGCTAAGAGATGGCGTAACATGTAACATGTAACATTGGAACATGCGTTGGAAAGCTACTGTCATTGTACGTCATTTCAGTATATGTAATTCATTTGAAGCGTAAACAACAATAAATTTTTTTCGCTCAAATATGTCGAACTTTGTGCCTGAAAAAGTGTTTTTGCTGGGAGTTCTTCTTCATTACTTTAATATGAAGACAACTGCTGCCGAAAGTCATCGAATTCTAGTGGAAGTTTATGGTGAACATGATCTAGCTGAGCGAACGTGCCAAAAGTGTTTTGCACGATTTAAAAGTGGTGATTTTGGCTTATAAGACGATGAACGTCCTGGGCGGCCAAAAAACTTTGAAGATGAGGAACTGGAAGCATTACTCTATGAAGATTTTTGCCAAACACAAGAAGAGCTGGCAGAATCTTTGGGTGTCACTCAAGCAGACATTTCAAAACGTTTAAAAACAGCTGGATATATTTAAAAGCAAGGAAATTGGGTTCCACATAAACTCAAGCCGAGAGACATCGAAAGGCGGTTTGTCCGAAATGCTGCTGGAACGACACAAAAGGAAGTCATGATACTGGTGGTGAAAAATAGATCCATTATGACAACCCCAAGCGCAAAAAATCATAAGTGAAACCCGGCCAACCAGCCAAATCAACGGCAAAGCCGAATATCCATGGAGCGATAGTAATGCTCTGTATTTGGTGGGAACAAATGGGTGTGCTGTATTATGAGCTGCTAAAAATGGGTGAAACCATCAATGGACAGCCGAAAAATGCCCGGAATATGCGACCAGACACGAGGCAATAATTTTCCATCATAACAACGCTCAGCCCCACGTAGCTATTCCGGTTAAGAACTATTTGAAAAACACTTTATAGCCCAGACCTTACCCTTTATGACTACGATTTGTTCCGGTCGATGCAGAACGCCCTCACTGAAATACGGTTCACATCAGAGCAGAATATCAAAAATTGGCTTGATTCATTCTTGGCTGCCAATCCGGCGCAGTTCTTTTGGGATGGGATCCAAAAATTGCCAGAAAGATGGGAAAAAGTCATAGCTTCAGATGGGCAATACTTTGAATAATACTATTGTACATGTTTTTCTTAAATAAACGTTCAAGTTTTGAAAAAAACCGCATGAATTAAAATATATACCCAATAATTAAATCATACTCTCATGAGGCTAAACTGGAAACCAAGTCATTATCGGACGATAAGCAAGAGATATTATATAGGCGATAAAGTTTTTCGATTCTATTCGTAACCATTTCTACTATAGCCATTATATGTAATTCTTTTGTTAAAAAAAAAAAAAAAACAGGGAAGATTAAGCATCATTTTGAGCAGTTTGTTTTGTGCTATTTGGAGTTTGCGCAGATAACTTATTGCACACATGCTCCAAACAGGAGAGACGTAGAATATAATTGCTTGGAAAATAAAAATTCAATTTTAAAATTCTGCATATGAATGCGTAAAGGATTTTCTTAGTGACTTCCTGAATATGAAGATTGAATGTTAAGCGTTTATCTAAGTAAATGCCAGTTTTTTTAAGTTGGGGAAATCCAACGTATATATATTGAAGAGCACCGGTCCAAGAACAGATCCATGAGGAACTCCAGCATGTATCAGTTTATTGTTTGAGAGGCTTTTGAAACTTCGGAAGGATAGAAATGACTGAATGATTTTAATTAAATGTAAGGGAAAGTTAAAATTTACTAGCTTATGAATCAAACCATCATGCCAAACAGGTTCGAACGATTATTTCCATGTCCAAGATGACCATACTCTCTGACAGATTTTTTTTTTTAACATTATTTGTGATCCGATGCACTTGATGGGTAGTGCTGTGAATAGCTCTAAATTCGTTTTGCTCTGGGAGAAAAATTACACTATTAGCAACGAAAATTAGAACTGTGTTCTTTATAATTTTTCCAGGCACTCACTAAGGAAACTTAGCAGACTAATTGGCCTTTAACTACAAGTTAGGTCAGATGCTTTCCCAGGTCTTAAAATTGATATTTCTTTAGCAGTTTTCCAGTCATTGGGGAGGTATCCCAATCTAAGACAGTTGTTAGAGATATCCGTCAATTTATTAAGGGCAAAAACTGGAAGATTTTTAAGACAGAGGTTTTTTTATCCCATCAAAACCGGATTGTTTCCTCGTTTTTAAATTACCTATAAAATCTTCTAGTTTCCTAAGGGATATTAGACTAATATCATTAAAAAAAGAATGTGAATTAACAAAGTTCACTGACTAGTCAACGGAAGATTGATTGTGCGTTGTTGGCGAAGCACTACTAGCTATCGAATAATTTTTAAAAATTTAACTGCAATCGAGTTTGCTTTTTTGGAGCAAGAAAACATTACAGCGCTACATTATATTGCCTGAGATAGAAGTTATTTCTTGTACGTCTCCATCTGGATCTGCAAGTGTTTCTTAGTGCTATAATTTCAAGAATGTAATGCGGAAGAACATTGGAAGCATGTCTTACGACCGTTCTTTTTGGCACTGACTGTTCAACGCTTTCCAAAATGGCATGAGTAAAAAAATTGACATTCTCATCAATGTGAGCTGTCGAAGACGTTTGGAGTTCCATTTGCAACACTGCAAGGGCAGCTCGCATTGACAAAGAAATCGACGATATTTTATCCACGCCCTTGGAACGCAAACCTGTTTTTACTCTGGAAATTGAAATCACGCTTTTGAGGACTAACTCGCAGTGATATTCTCCAAACTAGCATTCCAACTGGCAAAAAGAAATAGCATTCCGAACCCATTTTCAGTAATAAAAGAATGCTCTGGAAAGGACTGGTTGTATGCATTTCTGAAAAGAAGACACAAATCCGAAGTTTGCATCAGGACTCCAACCGGCAGCTCAATCGACAGAGCAAAAGGCTTTAATGCTGAAAATGTTTCCAGATTTTGCACCTTACTGGAACAGGAATATGGAAAATATAACTTTTCCCCAACACGTATTTGGAATGTGGATGAGGCAGGAGTATCTATTGTTCAAAGCAAGCAACAAAAAATCTTAGCGGCTAAGGGAAAGAGGCAAGTAGGTTGCATGACGTCTGCAGAGAGAGGCTCTCTCATTACGGTTGTCAGCTGCATGAGCGCCGGTGGCACTTTTGTTCCCCCATTCTTTATTTTTCCCAGAAAAAACCATTCTCCAGTTCTAATGAAACATGCTCTTCCTGACTCTGATTGCGCTTGCAACATATAGGGATGGATACAAATCCCGATATTTTCCAAATGGTTTGATAATTTCTTGCGGTTCACAAACCCTTCCAAGGAGAATCCTATGCTGCTGGTTCTGGATGGTCATAACAGTCATACCCGAAATATTGAGGTTCTGGATAAAGCTCGACAAAATGGTGTTGTAATTATATCGTTACCACCGCATTATGCTGACAATTCGATATCATCGAACTTTTTTCCAAAGAATATCTTGAAATCCAAACAGCACCGATTGCAATTTATGGATTCAAATGTACCGGTATTTATCCGTTTGATAAAAAAATTATTGCAAGAGTATGAATTTATATAGTAGTGCAGCTTTGAGAAAATTGATAACATCTTGGGAGATTTCAACACCACCCAAACTTCAACGACCTACTAGTAGTAGAAAATCAACTGCAACGGCGCTAACAATATCACCATATAAAATAGTCTTGGAAGAAAGCATTCGAAATATCGAAAAACGCAAGAAACCAGTGACGACAAGACCTATTTCAGTAAAATCAAAACGGACAAATCAAACCAAAGAAACTTTCTCTAGCGATTCGGATGAAAGTTCATTAGACCATTGTTAGAACCAACTCATATGTATGAACTCATATTTTCTCTCTTTTGCCAGTCATTCAGCACATCTGAATAAGACGAGTATGTATAGGCTTTTCTAATAACGAGTTGACAAGTTTTTTTTTTTAAATAAAAGGCAAACCATTTGAGATATTTCAAAATATTTATTATTGGCTTGAATTACAATCAAAAAAATTATGAAAGAAACTCGACTTCGTTCATATGGCCACCGCGGGCACGTTTGCAGCGGTCGATTCGATGGACCTAATTTTCAACGACTCGGCCACACATTTGGGCCAAAACGGCCGCTATTTCGCGTTCAAATATGGGTCCGAGCTCTTCCAATGTCATCGGCGTGTTGGCAAAAACGAATGACTTAACGTAACAGAAAATAGTCAAGCGACGTTAAATCTCACGAACGAGGCTACCAATCGACTGGCCCATGTCTTCAGATAACACGCTCACCATACTTACTCTTCAATAAATCGATTGTAGCGTATGCTGTGTGGCTTGTGGCACCATCCTGTTGAAACCACATGTCGTCCAAGTCCATATCTTCCAATTCGGGCAAAAAATAATCGGTGATCATGGCGCGATATCGCTGACCATTCACAGTAACGTGACGATCGTTATCGTCGACGATAAAATATGGCCCAATAACGCCGCCGGCATGCAAACCTCACTAAACAGTTATTTTTATGGATGAAGTGGTGATACATGAAGCATATGTGGGTTTTCACCCGACCAATAACGCATATTTTGCTTATTGACGAACCCATTGAGCTAAAAATGAGCTTCGTCACTGAAGATGATTTTGCGATGAAATTTATCATCTTGGCACATCTTCTCCAGAACCCAATTGGATAACGTAACTCGTTTGTGTACTTCACCATGATGAAAATGTTGAGCTTACTAAATAACTTCACAGTGACAGTTTGATGATAAGTGAAAGAGTACGTTCACAAATTAAATTTTTAGGTGTCAAGTCCCTATTGGAAAACCCTATACTAGGAAATGTAACCTCAATGACTGCCAGAATGCGCTGCTACTGCAAAAGATGTTATGGTGCCTTGAAGTCCGTTCATATTTAGGCAGAAATGCCAAATTTCAGTGCGATACTGTCTTTAGTTTTATTTTGCCAGCTGATTGTTGTTGACGTGTTTGGTATCATGTTGAGTATAGACAAAAACGATTTTCGTTCTCTCATAAAGCATTATTTTTTGAGAGGTAAAACGGCGAAGGAAATAAAAGAAAAGTTGGATATAGTTATGGTTATCCGTCAGATAACACCGTCAAATATTGGTTTCGAGAGTTTCGTGGTGGCTGCAACTCCACTACCGATCAAGTCCGCAGCGGCAGGCCCTCCGATGCGGTTACAGAGGACAATGTCAAAAAAATACATGGAATGGTGTTGGTTGACCGGAAAGTGAAGGTGCGCGAGCTAGAAGATACTACAAAGATTAGTACTGAGAGCACACGCTATATTTTAGGCAATATTCTGCATATGAAAAAGTTATCCTGCCGCTGGGTGCCGCGCATACTCACTCCTGATCAAAAACACGAACGTGAGAGCGCTTCGAAAGAGTGTTTGGACTTGCTGATGCGGATTTGGCGTCGATTGGTAACTGTTGAACACCAGAGAACAGAATGAGTGCCAAGCAATGGACTGAAGCCGGCACGAGTGCTCTGAAGCCGCCGAGAGAGGCTCGATGGGTCGAAAAGATTATGGCGTCGGTTTTCTGGCAATGTCATGCCATACTCTTCGTGGACTACCTCGAAAAAGGAAAAACCATCAACAGCGAGTAGTACTGTGCATTATTGGAGCGATTGAAGGCCGAAATCGCTGCAAAACAGCCTCACATGAAGCGAAAAAAAATTTTGTTTTTGCAAGACAATGCACCGGCGCACAAGAGCATCGCAACCATGGCTAAAATCAATGACTTACTGCTCCAATTGCTGTCGCATCCACCGTATTCGCCCGATTCGGCTCCTTCGGGCTATTATCTCTTCCCAAACTTCAAGAGATGGCTCATCAATAAAAAATTCAGCTCACGCGAGGAAATCATCGACGCCACGGAGGAGTATTTTGCAGACCTTCCGGAAAATTTCTTTTCGGACGGGATCAAGAAGTTGGAAAATTGCTGGAATAAGTGAACCAAACTGAAAGGGGACTCTTTTGAATAAAATAAGAAACTATTAAAAAAAAATTTTTTTCATTTAGCTGAATAATTGTTCATTGTAATAAATACTTCCAAATTGATTTGACGTATTTGTCTCTCTAATTTTTTTAACTAACTTTATGTCCTTGAAAGTCTGCCCCTACCAAGCTCAGACGACGGGTAGTCCCGACTTACCGGGACACTGCTTGTGCCTTTTGCAATAAATCCTTCCAGATGGATAAGGGGCATAAGATATGGGTACCGTTTTGGTTTGGGCTCACAGTAAATGTCTTCCAACAAGGGAAGGTGTTTTTGTATGAGATTCATGTAAATCAGTTTAAAGAACTTAAAGTAGATACTCTTTTTGAAAGTGGCACTAAATATTCAATGACAGTTAATACTATGTTATACTTTTGTGTTCTCATGCGTTTTCTGTTAATTACCTTTCTATCCAAATAACATTAAGATTATGTAAGGATTCTCTTTTGTTTCTAATGTAGTAGTTGCTACAATACAATGTCACTTTTTTAAAAATAATAAATGAAATCATTAAACGTCTGCTTTCAAATATCTTTATTTTTTAATTTGAACAATAATTCTGATGCATGTATATTGTGGTCGATTCCATTAGATTGAGTTACAGTACTTTTTCCCATTTTGTTGATATAACTCAAAATTGGCATACGCTATGGAATTTATAATTCGAAATCTAATGCGCAATACACCGAAAAACTATAAGGTGTAATGCTGTATGAGACATATTATAAAAAAACAGAAGTTTGTTTACTAACAAATAACAAATGCCTATATCACATTACCCCAAGTTACTCTACTTAGTTTTATACAGATATTTAATTGCAAGCTTTGTAATGGTATTAAATTGTTCTGCCCTAGTAGTACAATTACCGAGCCAGGTGATCAGCTCTGCAGTGAGTGAATTTATTTCTTCGAGAGAAAAGAGCTCTTCGTGGTTCTTCACGCCACTGTTGTTGGTAGTTTTGGTCCCTGCATTCGATGTGTTGTAGTTGAAGGTGTTTGCAGTTTTGGATATATCATGCTAGCTGATACACTTCGATTTAATGGTAGTTAGGGAAAATCCATGATGTTGGCTTCAAAAATTGGTTCTGCCTTTCTAACACGTTTTGTTATGTTTTTGGCAGAAAGCTTTTCTCTCATTTCCATAAAACTTTGACGACTAACAGATGCAACATCAGTTGATTTAAGTGTTCCACTGCATTCATTAGTATTGTGGCACTCGGAGCAAATACCGCAATGATGTGGCAGTTTTTCTCGCTGTTTCCATAAATTTGGCAGTTATAACACTGCGCAACACTGTTTAATTTTCTTCTTGAGAAATCCCACTTAATCTGAGTCCTTAAGACCGATCTGAAATTTTTCTTAAGCTCTCCGGGTCGAATAGATCCGCTTTCGAGAAAAACTAAATAAAATACATCGACGAAACGATCATACTTCTTTTTATTAACCCGATTGACACTATTTCAGCTTTTAGCTCTTTTATTGGTAATTCTTGGTAACCTTACAAACTAACTTTAAATGACCTTTATTTTTGCTTTTTTATTCAAGGCGGATGGAGATAAAACTTCATATTCGTTGCCCAAATCCGGTAGATACTGCAACGGCGCGAAATAGTTTGTTCTAGAATTGTTTTCTCTAGAACTCATTTTAATTACCTTTATGCTAGAAGACCGGCGATCTTCAACATTAGGTGACCGATTTCGTTTTGGAATTTTGAGTTTGTTTTCACACACGCTTATGATAAGAAGTACTTTTCCGGTCAAAGCTCCGAACAGCACTCGAATAAATAGTTCTTAGATATATTTAATTTAATTTAATTTAATTTTAATTTAACTTAAACTTATTTTGCAAACTATAAAAGATTGAGTGAGGGTTTTGTATCTCATAATCGAGCAGCTGCACCCTTTATTCCCGTGTTTGTCGATAAGTTTCTTAGCACATAGCTACACTTCGCGTTGAAGATGCGTAATTACGAATTAAGCGTCATTTACAACAGTTTGGCATTTATCCGTTCACGAAACTATTGCGAAGATATTTCGGTGCACACCGTTGAACGTTTAACTGTTTAACGTTCAGCTGGTGTAGGAATTAAAAACCCCAATTGTTTCCGAAGAAAGTTAACAAATTGATCTTTTTAGAAAGTTGAAGTCGACAGGTATTCTCATCGAAAAATCATGTTTAGTGGCAAGCCTCACTTTGGTCTTAAAAGGTTTGTGAACAAGAGATTCAATTACAGCCATAAAAGTGGATTGTTGGTCTTTATTTTCATGCTTGTCGTTTCTTTTAGGAAATAAGGCCATATATCGCGTTAATGGCCAACATTACTGGACAATATTTGTTCGAAGATAATGACAATGATCCGGGAAGGATGGTTCCATGAGCCATTCTGTCATGAAACCATTCGCTCTAATAAAATCTTTCAATCTTTTGAAGAAAGATAAGTAAGCGCTTAACTGATAAAGTGCCTACAGTAACAGCACCCACAAGTCCACGACGAGTACCTGCAGCCAGAGGCGAGAGTGGTCTGCGGTATCGCCATCACTTTCAAAGCAAACATTAGAGAATGTTTTATCATTTATGCCCAATTGAGGGACAGCAAGAGGGTTAGTTATGGGGAGTTATGCCATCTTCAGTTGAAGATTTCATTTCCCGTGACCTGTGCCCCAGACAAGGCTCATTGAACTCAGCATTCCGATCGCGTTCAGTGATGTCTTTCATTCTTGTACTAGCTTAGAAATCGTAAGAGCGTTCAGCATGGTTTTAAGTGCAACTTGGCTATCGTTACAGACGCAAGTGCTTCGCCTCTTCCTGTCCTTCAACGTAATATAGTTCGTTATCATCAGGACTGCGTATATCTCCACTTGGAAGACAGATGCAAGCTTTCCTAAAGTGAAGTGAAATCTAGCGTTGTCGTCCTCCAGATAGACACCAGTACCACATGTCATATCCGTTTTAGAGCCGTCCGTGAAAACCCGACTGCATTTCTTTCTGGGCTCAGTGGGTTTCCTAGGCTCAAGTGGTAATGGACTCGCTTCCAAACCGGGAGGTTCTGTATTCGACTTCCAGCCTCGCCCGTAATACATTCGTTTTTTTCAGCTAACAAAAATCAATTATAATGAGGAGTTCACTAGAAATCAACAACAAGCCAACTTCCAATAAGAATTTGCTAGATGCCACACATGGAGCAAAATAACCAAGTTTTTCTATCCAAGTTTCCAAAAAACTTAGCACATGCTGAGGCATTATAAATCTATTCATACCCACTTGAGTTTAAAGTTCTTTAAAAAAAAGAAAAGAAAAACATGTCAAGTCGACTTTTAAGCCTTAGCTTAATCGGAGCCCTTTCTGGTATTTTGTTGAAAGTTTTTGGTAGTTGAATGATCTTATCGTTCTCACTCGTGAACACCCAATAGGGTGTAAAGTACTTCTGACCAATGAAAACTATTTATTAGCGCCTTGTTACGTTGTTTGGAGTCCTAAAGTTTTATTTAATCTGTTACATTTGCATGTAGTGTATTTGCCATAATGATTATATGGGTAGGTTCTAATGCCTTTCCGTAACGCTTATTAGCATAATGTTAATCATGTCCAAGACGCCTCTCCCTAAGATAAATTTTCTTAATTTTTTTTAGAACCTGTTTAGAAAAAAATATATAAGTTGACAGTTTTTTTTATTTTTTTTTTAGTATTTACCACTACCTCGGCCGCAACAATACTCGATCAAAGGAGCAATACTGATTTTCAAGCAAATTTCGTTGGGAAACAGGTAACACAACCAACTGAACCGCCAGCTTTACCTATTCAGGCAGTGCCGGTGAGACAATGCCAGCACTCTTCATTTACTTAGCCGATATTAGCTTCAACAAATAATGCGGGTTGTGCTGTCTCTCTGGTCAAGGTGAACGCCTATTTTTACATTTAAGTCTACCAATGTTAAAGGAAATCATAGGATGAGATTACTTTTTTATACCTGCAGTTGTATAATTTATTTACGAGTAGTTTATTAGATACGTTTGTAAATTGCAGATAAAATCTTCTGTACGAGGATGAGAAGTACCCGGCCTGACCAAGACATGGCGGTAGTTGTTTGAAAATATCACTGTTTTGGAAAGTACACAGTCTATCGTTATGTGATACAATACTTTTATTTGAAAGGCCTCAGCCCAACCAAAATAAAAGCTGAACTGGATTCTACTCTGGGTGAGTCTGCTCTTTCGTTTACAACAGTAAAATGTTGGGTTCCTGAGTTTAAACGAGGCCATGCGAGCTGTCAAGACGAGCATCACAGTGGTTGACCAAATCGTCGACTGAAAGTGCGCGGGCTAGCAAACATTGTAGGCATTTCAAAAAGTTCGGTATATCGCATATTATTTGAAAATTTTGACATGAGAAAGCTGTGTGCAAGATGGGTTCAGCGTCACACTTGAGCAAAAACAGTGTCGTAAAGATGTTTCAATTGAGTGTTTAGCGAAGTTTCACAGCAACAAAGCAGAATTTTTGCGCCGTTTTATAACAATGGATGAAAAATGTGTGTCACTTTACACCCGAAACAAAAGAACAATCAAAACAATGGATTCATAAGGAAGAACCGGCTCCAAAGAAAGCGAAGACCATTTCATCTGCAGGCAAATTCATGGCGTTGATTTTTTGGGATGCGCGTGGCATGATTTTCATTGACTATCTTGAAAAAGGATAAACTATCAACGGCCAGTATTATGCGAACTTATTGCAACGTTTGAGCAAAAACAGCAAAAACAGCCGCATTTGGCTAAGAATAAAGTGTTGTTTCATTAAGACAATGCACCATCTCACAAATTCGTTATTGCAATGGCCAAAATTAATGAATTAAAGTTTGAATTGCTACTTCATGCACCCTATTTGCCAGATTTAGCCCCCTCGAATTAATTTCTGTTCCCAAACTTGGAAAAATGGCCCAGTGGTCAAAGATTTTCCAGCGATGAAGAAGTGATGTCGGCAGTTAATGACTGTTTTGAGGAGCAAGACAGTTCTTATATATATAAGGGGTATCGAACTTTTTGAACATCGCTGGGAAAAGTGTAATATATAGAGCTGAAAGGCGATTATGTTGAAAAATAAGTAAATTTTTTTCCAAAATGTTTTTGTGTTTTCTTTGTTGGGTCGGGTACTTCTGGGATCGCCATTGTACAAAGGGGGTTGTGTACTTAACTAGTGGTAAGCTTCGTTGACTTCTAAGTTATAGCATCTGGGTTCAAATTTATTTGAATTTGAATTTATTTTGCGAAATGAATAAAACTAGTTTTATTTTAAACAGGGATACAAAGTTTTACTATAGACATCCGTGTTTAGCAATATTAAAAGTGTGTAATAATATGTATTATATGGTATAACAGACCCTATAGAAAGTGTTATTTATTTCTTGCTTACGAATAGTCAAATTTGTGATTCGTTTCTTTGTTTGTTTGGTTTTTATCTTATTAACATATTACACCCACTAGTAAATTAATTCGATGGAAACAGCTTTCTTTTATGTCCTAAATTTTTTTTATTCTTCTATTATTCAAGCGAAGACCACGGCTTTTGTTCCAAGTGATCATCCGGAGGTCAAAATTATCGATGACTTTTGAATAATAAGTGGGTCAATGGCCGCAATTTCAGTTTCAATGTTATGTTTTAGTTCCTCAATTGTCGTTGAGCTATGGGCATAGACCTTACTCTTCAAATAATCCCACAGGAAGGAGTCTCAACGTGTGAAATCGCATGAACTTGGAGGCCAATCAACTTATTCTCTAGCCGAAATAATACGCTCTTCAAATTTCGTACGAAATAAATTGACTGCCTACAGACTTGTGTGGGCGGTAGCATCATCCTGGTAAGACCAGAGGTCGTCCAGTCTCAATTCATTCAATTTTGGGAAATAATGGCCAGTCAACATGTTGCGGTAGCTGTCTGTTTAGCCTCATCTTCGAAAAAAAAGCCAATGATGCCACCAACCCATAATCCGCACCATATTGTGAGTTTTTGGGAATCATTGGTTTCCGTGAATCTCTTAGGGATTTTCCGGGTACCCGAAACAAAAATTTTATTTATTTACTCATCCATACAAAAATGGATTGATAACAAATTGTCCTGGCCATCCAACACCTTATTTAGAAATCAGCGACATCGTAGACGGTCCAAAGGCTTCAATTGTTGTGTAATTTGAATTTCACAGGCAGGTAAATGAAGATCAACTTTAAACATTTGCTGTAAAGCGCCATAAGTGAGGCCCAATTGTTGACTTCAACGAAGAATTAAGGTGCCTGGCTGGTTTTGAACACATAAGATCCCAGTGGTAATGATTTGGCATGTACGTGCTGGCGGAGTATGCTGATATGGAGTTTGACCCAACACTGAACCAGTGTGTTCAAAACGTTTCACCATTGCACGAGTTTCGAGCTCAGTAAGGCGATAATTGACTAATGTTACGAAATGTTACTTTAACAGATCGCCCACTTTCGTAATAAGATCAAATAACAAAAATGTATTGTTGCATAGTAAACGACTCCAAGTCAAAAATTGCCAAGGATTGTGTGGTATCTGTCGAAAAGATCAACCGCATTGAATTCAGTTAATGACAATAATTGATAGGCGACTATCAGTTGACTGACCCTTTATTTATTTGTCAGTTTTATTTGAACTAGCTTAAAAGAACGCTTTTGTGTACTTCCAAAGTTTTTTTGGGGATGAGTTAGTTAAGTTAAGATCATGAGTTAATCATCCACACCGCGGAACAAAACTTTCGAATACACAATTTTGATTGCGGTAGAGAGGAACTCTAACTGATTTCGTGATTTAGGCTAGTTTGCGTCATATTTCTCTGGCATCGTATCAATAGTCTTTGGGTGTAGGCTATGAATTAGAATTATTCTGCGGATAAAATGACAATTTGTCATTCTTGACATTGACTCTATTCTCTGAAACAGTCTATTACGTGAAAATCGCGCCACAAAAATCTTCCATTCCCTTGTCCATCTATTGTCTGTAGACTGTAGCCTTTTCTTTTCTCGTCGCCCTTCTCGTGATGCTCCGTCTTTTCTTTCGTTCTATCCTGCTCCTGATACCATGGATCATTTGGACCTCTTTGCCCACAGCTGACCCTTTAGCTACCGCGAATATAGTCGGGCGAATGGCCTGGAGACTTTAACAGACGGTCAGTCTGCCTCCCCTTGTTCCATGATGGTGCACAGAGATGTCTACAACTACAGCAATGGCTGAAAGCCCACACTACCTGATATGTGTAAGCCATCTCCTCAATAAATGTACCAAAGACCACTGCTTTTTATACGGAAGATGGCTTTGAGAGTGTAGTCCATGATATGATTATCAAGGGGTGGGAGATTAATCAATACGCCTGAAGCGGTGCCAGATGTGCTAATAAAAGCCCCCATACAAGCGAGACGGACCGTTCTTTGGAGTCTAGTAAAAGCAGGAATCACGTATTTTTGTGAGACCATATTACACCAGAAAACCGACGCATAGGATATAAATGGCTTTACAAAGCTATATATATCCAGGGGACCATTCTCGGTGACAGGCCCCATATCTTTCCATTTCTTATCCAGGAATACACCCAAATATTAAGATTCTTTGGAGAATTGGTTGGTAATGCTTTTAAGCATTAGAAGAGTCAGACCAGGCAGTTTCCTCCTACTTGTAAATAGAACAACTTCATTTTTGAGAGGGTTGACCGAAAGCACGTTTCTGGTACACCGTCGATCGTCTAAGGTTGCCTGGATTCCATAGACATTATCCAACAGACAGTACAATTACATTTTTCACGTTCATATGCTTGTGTATAGACGTTAGATCTATTTAGCGTGTTGAGCTGTAAATCGACCAGCATGTTCCCATAGCCGTGGAGACAGAACGTTACCTTACCAACCCCTGTTTACCCCGCCGTCACCACATCTCAGCCACAGCCAACATCCGCAATCAATGTCCTATTCAGTAGCATTACTTTTATCCACAAAACAAAAGTTGCGTTGTCGAACCCTCGCACCCTCCATGTTCGATTGAATGCGACATATGCCCCAGTCATATTCTTTTTTGTCGAGTTTGCCTTCCATTCTGTATACTAGATCCTGAAGTGCACTCTCGGAAGATCTTCTGCGTTGTTAGGTATGTTTTGCGCAGGTGGATCTCGACCATTCTATCCATGTTTTTAACAAGACTAATATGCCTAAAACTCTTAACGAGCGTGTTATCCTCTTGTTTGATTTTCTATATAAAAACTACTATCAATATATACAAGCGTTTTGGTATGTATCCCAGTGCCAGGTTAGTAGTGAAATTTCGCTTTAGAATTAGAAGCAGCTGATCTTTACTTTTCTGTAAAATATGGGGGTGCTATCGGTGCCAGGCTACTTAAACTTATCAAAGAGCCACAACATTTTTTTTTAGGGGCTCATATGTCATCAAAATCGATGAGATATACCAGCTCCTACGTGTTGTGATATACTATTTACTAACAGTAGCTGGTTGTGAGCTGGTTCTGATTAGGTTACCTGGGAAGTGAGCCTCAAACATGAGACGGACTTTCGAACAAGTATAGGTAACATCAAAATTTCTGAGTGGTTCCAGCTTTGCTGACCTTCTCGGCTTGGTGATTTTGAAAAGCCTATTAGTTTCACTGACAGTTTCGATCTTCTCGGAATATGGTAGTCTTTATAAGAAGCACTGTTCGAAACCAGAATTTACCTCTTATATTCTTCTTCCTTCGATCTGTAAAAATTCGTTTCTTCCTTTAAAGGTCGCTTAAGACTCTGTTTAAAAGTTTTCTGGTACCTTTACGAAGGCGCTGTAGATCTGCGTTACACCAAGGAACGAGCATTCTAAGGAATTCATTACTATATGGAAATGCCATTTCAAAACATTTGCTGATAGTACCATTCAAGTTCTGAACAATTTCCTGAAGCACTGTTGGACTTTTTGAGCTCCTCCCTAAACAGTGAGCAGTTTATTTTCTCCTCTTCTACAAGGTTGAAATTTCGCATCCAATTCTGGATTTCATGTACCTATAGTTTGACATGAAGATCTCTGATAGAACAATCCAGCCAGTAATCTCCTTAGCATACCTGTTATATATGTGTTAATAGGTTCCATATTTTTACAATCATAGCGTTCAATGAATTCTACTACCGCTCTCGTATGGATAAGAAGATGGAACGACGAATTTGTACCATCCTCCATTCGTTTCGTAGCTAAGTCTGCAGGAACTAAATCTGGGTTGCAAAATTGCACAAGTTTAAATGGTGAAAGTCAGTTCGACACACAAGGACAAGCTTTCGGTCTTTCCGGTCGCCCGTCATATATAAATACCCCAAGCCACAGATGAGTCTATTCCACACCCATGGTTCATGTTAAGTTAGGTCAGTTTCAAACAACAGCAGCGAGTGACCACCCTATTAAGCCAATGGCCTCACACTGAAACAAGAAACCTCTTTTATACTTGTCTTTCATTCTCCTTACTTTTATTATCATTATTTTTTTTTTTTTTACTTTATTATTGCATCCGACGTCAGCACTTCATGTTGAATCGTTCACCTTTTGTGAAGAATACTACTTACAATGTTATCTGTATTGTTAATTAAGCAATTTATATGTAGAAATACCGTGAAATGAATATTTATCGTCACTTGTTACCAGACACGTAATCAAAGCTCAAATGAGTCTGCTTGGAAGCTGTTCAAATTTTGATGTTCTTGTTAATATACTACCAATACCAAGGGAGAACTGTGTTCTATCCTTCGTACCTAATAAAGAAAATGAACTGTTTGCAGTTCCCGTATAGATATGTATAACGGATATATTGATTGACTTACATAGGACTCGATTGAACGATAATAATATCGCGTAAAGTGGCTCAATAAATTGATTGCCGAGATCGTGTGACTTGACGCCAAATAGTTGCGTCTTGTGTGGCCTTGTAAACTCCTAGGTGTACGTTGATAAACCGAAAATTATTCAGGTCTTGAAAACCAATTTTCAGTTCGCATTACTGGCGAAATAGAGCCCCAAACGCCCGAAAAATTCAATCGACAAAATGTGATGAAGTCGCACATGAAGGTCCTTCATACTGAATTTCAAATTTTCTTCTAAGCCTAATTTCTGCAGCTCTTATATGTATACATATGTTTAGCAAAGTTATAAATAATTTGTGAAGCGCTAAGGAACAAAAGAATGCGGAAAGAATAGCGGCAACAAGATGCGCATTTTAATAATATGGCTTCAAACACAAAAAAATAAAATTTGAAAAGGATCAACTGAGGACGGTGAGCAGAAATTCAACGAGACTTTGTAGTAACTGATCTGTATTTGAGGAAGCCATTGTAATGAGTAACGGTTTTTAAGCTTGGTTTTCGCCATCGTAGTGTGAAATAAAGCTCTATAGCTCTTTTGTATGTCTAATTGAGACCCTTATTAGTTTGTAATGTGAAATGGGACAGAAGACACTCCATAAATGGGAATGGAAGGGTCAGCTGCCATGTAGATAAGCACATATTTGGCATTGGATTTTCTGCTTAATTAAGGGCTTTTCAATTAGGATAAACTTGTCTTTTTAATACAAACGCACCCTTAAACATTTTCTGTGATCAGTCAATGTCAAAACGCCACTCAAGTTTACATTTTTATAATGAAGTTCACGAACTAGAAACGTTCGGAAATTACTAAAAATTAGTACCAAAATTCTGAGTCAATGGTCGCAACTTCAAGAACGCTCACTCCAATTTTTGCTCGTAGCAATCATCTCACCACTCAGGCTGCACGTGCTATAGTGCATAAATTCAAGTCATCATACAATATTCACTATTGAATGTTCTAGTGCCAGTAAGACCACGCACCGGTCGAAGTACTGAAAATATCGCAGCCGTAAGTGCTTCAAATCAAAATTATCCAAATCAGTTGATTCCACGCCCTTTAAAGGAGTTGGATAACTTTCAGTCCACATTGAGCCGTATTTCGCAAAAGGATCTTAGCCGACATTCTTATTAGATTAAGTTAACTCAAGAACTAAAGCATCTTCATCATTTGAAGATCCGAAACTTCTGCTATTGGGCTCTACAAAAGTTTAAAGAAAATAGTGAGTTTCATCCAAAAAACATTTTCTGCGATAAAGGTCATTTTTGCCTTAATGGCTTTGTCAATAAGCAAAAGATGTGTTATTGAACAGCAAAAAATCCACATGGGCTTCAAGAGACTCTATTGCAATACATGGACTGAAAAGTCCGTTTCTAAGAGAGGGCACCACTTGAATTAAATACATACCATTCAGTTAGTACTAACCTTCAAAAGATACGTGTATAAATTTGACAGCTGTTATCGAGATATAGCGTTGTGAGTGAAGCAACCAGCCGAACGAACCATTCGCAAGTGGATTGAAAAATTTAAAAGTGGACGTCCAAAAGAGGCTGTTTCAGATGAAAACATCAAAAAAGTCCACAAAATGATTACGAATGACCGTAAAGTGGAGTTAATCGAGATAGCTGAGGCTCTCAAAATATAAAAAGAGCGTGTTGGATATATTATACACGAATATTTGGACATGCGAAAGCTCTGTTGAAAGTGGGTTCCGCGTTTGCTCACAGTCGACCAAAAACAACAACGTGTTGATGATTCAGAGAAGTGTTTAAATTTGTTCAACCGCAATAAAGCCTAATTTTTGCATCGGTATGTGACAATGGATGAAACTTGGCACCATCACTTCACACCAGAGTCAAGTCGGCAGTCAGCTGAGTTGCGAGCAGGCGACGAACCTCGTCCAAAATGACCAAAAACTCAACAGTCGGCTGGCAAGATTATAGCATCCGTATTTTGGGATACACATTGAATAATTTTCATCGACTATCTCCAAAAGGGGCAGACTATCAACAGCGATTATTACATTGCGTTATTGGAGCGTTTGAAGGACGAAATCGCAGAAAAACGGCCGCATTTGAAGAAAAAGAAAGCGCTGTTTCATCAAGACAATGCACCGTGTCACGAACGTCCTGGGCAGCCAAAAAAGTTTGAAGATGAAGAACTGGAAGCATTACTCTATGAAGATTGTTGCCAAACACAAGAAGAGCTCGCAGAATCTTTGGGTGTCACTCAAGTAGCCATTTCAAAACGTTTAAAAGCAGCTGGATATATTCAAAAGCAAGGAAATTGGGTTCCACATGAACTCAAGCCTAGAAATGTCGAAAGGCGGTTTGGCATGTCTGAAATGCTGCTGGAACGCCACTAAAGGAAGTCCTTTTTGCATCGGATTGTTACTGGTGATGAAAAATGGATCCATTACGACAACCCCAAGTGCAAAAAATCATATGTGAAACCCGGCCAACCAGCCAAATCAACGGCAAAGTTGGCAAAACCGGCAAAGCCGAATATCCATGGCGCGAAGGTAATGTTTTGTATTTGGTGGGATCAGATGGGTGTGCTGTATTATGAGCTGCTAAAACTTGGTGAAACCATCAATAAACAACGCTACCGAACACAATCAATCCGTTTGAAGAGAGCAGTAGCCGAAAAACGCCCGGAATATGCGACCAGACACGAGGCAATAATTTTCCATCATGGAAACGCTCGGCCCCACGTTGCTATTCTGGTTACGAACTATTGTATTTGGAAAACAGTGGATGGAAAGTCTTACCCCACACTCCTTATAGCCCAGACCTTGCCCTTTCTGACTACCATTTGTTCCGGTCGATGAAGAACGCCCTCACTGAAATACGGTTCACATCAGAGCAGAATATCAAAAATTGGCTTGCTGCCAAGCCGGCGTAGTTCTTTGGGGATGGGATCCACAAATTGCCAGAAAAATGGGGAAAAGTCATAGCTTCAGATGGGCAATACTTTGAGTAACACTATTGTACATGTTTTTCTTAAATAAACGTTCAAATTTTGAAAAGAAAAAAACCGCACGAATTAAAATATATACCCAATAATTTAAGAACTGAGTTGTTGCGGCTGAAATCGAAAACGATAAGTTGATTAGTTTACCTTTCGTAGCATATGCGAGATGGGAAGTTTAGTGTTAAGGGAAATAGAGTTGTTGAGCAGTCCAATGGACCTGAGATAATACGACTTATGAACGTAAGGTCTGCCACATGCTTGAATTCTTCAAAAATTTTAGTATCAATAACGTTGAAATGGCTAAGATAGGGAGTTAGTTATAGGGAGTTAGTTAGGGAGGTTCCTTTTAAGAGCACATCGACGAGAACGAGATTGAATAAGCTCGCTGAAATGGGACCAGTCAAGCGTAGGTCGAACAATGTTAATGTTAGAGTATCTATTAACGCAAAATCCTAGAAAATTTATTATTTAACTCATAAAATAAGTTGGCTTTAGTGATTATTCTAACAATATGCGAACAAAAATTTAGCTTTCTGTGGTACAAATCGTGTCTTTTGCTCTCGCAGCCTTAGAAAATAGCAACGAAATCGATGTTATCGCAACTGATTTCAGTAAAGCGTTTGACAAGATGATCAACTGATCGTCTTAACATTGTCTGCTTTGGGCTTTAAACTTCTTCTATTGAAATGGATTTCGGTTTACCTGATAAACCGATATTATACTCGTAGTGTTCGGTTTAGATCTGCCTTTTTTCCTCTATTCCTGGCTTTATCTGGAGTTAGACAAGCAGCGATCTTGATTCTCCTCTCTTCATTCTTACTACTAACGATCTTGAGAAGGTCATTAAACACTCCTCCTTCTCCCTATATGCTGACAACACAACATACTTTTAAAATTATATCTTCACCCCATGACTCTGCTCTTCTTCAAGTAATTTGATGCCTCAAACTGCCAAGAATTTAATATAGCAAAATGTCAGTCTATCATACATATTATCACGTAAATGCAAACCGTATCCTACCCGACTTTATTTTATCTATGGACAATAAATTCCCCCGGGTCAGTCTTTTCTTTCGCATATCGAGAAAAAGATCATTGAAGCCAACATTGAAGTAATGTTCCAACCCGTATGTAACCAGATCTCTCTACGTTACCTTTGTGCGCCCCCTGCTTGACTTTGGCTCGAAATGCTCTTTCAATGCAGTGATAAATTTTCTATTGTATAAGCTGTGCTTTCATCACAAATCTGGTTGAATTAAACTTTCTAGCAAACAATTATTTTAAATTTATCACTGTCTTCAATGTAATTGGCAATAAAGTATTATACTAAACGCACTTTACACATTGACCAGTTATCTACATCGTGATTAAATGTCGCCACTTTCGAAGAATTTGACATCGCAATTTACTTGTTTTCATCGTCACCAATATAATGTTTAATGTCAGTTCTTTATTGTTGAGAATTTAATTTGCCACTGGCTCGATTAATAACTAATTATAGGTGCAATGCAATTAATGGTAACTGTTACCTTAAATGTGCCACCATAATATATCACATAAGAATATATTGTCATTTGCTATTTACAAAGAAGCGGAATCTTGCTTACTTTTACTTAGTTCCTATAACAGACACTGAAGGTGAAGAAATATTCTCATGTGCTGTAGTTTGAGATATGGTATTTTACGGTCTGACAGCTGAAGCAAAGTCTATTTTTAAATGAACTATGTATATAAATTATTTTTAAACAATAAGAAATGGAACTGAGCTGAATCCTGACTCAACAATTTTTCTACTACGACTTCAGGTTAAGGACTTCCTGAAGTGTAGATCAGCTACTACAAAACCTCACTGAATTCGTGTCCTTTAGTGATAAATTGTATATACTAGAGTTTGAAACCATATAATAAAAATTAATATAGTTTTATCTACCTATAGACGATCACTATTATAAAGGTGACCAGATGGCAATCATAGTTTTGCCAATTACTATATAACAATATGTAACAGCAGCTGTCAAAATATTCCGTACAGTTGACATTTTATCACGCATCGTTTTACGCTTGCCGAATGTATGGAAATTATTAAAAAATATTATTAAAATCGCGGCTTAGTTGTAAATACGTAACGCGAATTTCGTTGTGAGGTCGGTTGTCATCATAGCTTCAGTGTGAAGGCAATTCGTCGCACCGTGGAGAAGTTTCAGTGTGAGTACACTCTTCTGGATCTTAAGCCACAAACCATAAAGAGATTGGTGCGGAATGAAAAAAACATAGCCGTCGTAGCGGCAAGTATTCAAGAAAACACAGAAATATCCATTCGACGCCAATCAACTGAATTGGGCATCGCCAAAGAGTCAACCCGACTTATTTTGCAGTAAGATTTGGGCCTCAATCCGTACAAGATTGTGCTGACGCAAGAATTGAAACCAGACGACCATAAACAACGTCTTGACTTCGCTAATTGGGCGCTGGAAATAATGTCCGCAGATCCGAAATTCGGGTAAAAAATCATCTTTTCGGACGAGACCCATTTTTGGTTCAGCACAGTGCACATGTGTACGTGCAAGCCTCAATGTATCCACAAAGATTGACATAGCGGTATCATTGGACCTTCTTTCTTCCGAAATAAAGAAGTAAAGAGCGATGTTAACCGACTTTCTGTGATCAGAAAGGGCTGTGGTTTCAACAAGACGGCGCTACATGCCATACGAGCAACACAACGCTCGAACTTGTGAAGGAGAAATTTGGCGACTGGGTCATCTCACAGCGAGTGTCCATCAATTGGCCGCTTTAGATCTGTTACCAGAATAACCCCGCACATATTGGACCGAGTCATCAAAAATTGGACCGACCGCTTGAAGCACTGTCAGCCTAACCACGGCGGCTATTTGAATGATGTGCTTATTCAACACATAAGGCATAAGCTTTGCTTAAAGCCAAAATCAATTTTATATCTCACATCGTTGTTATTTTATTTAAATTTGTTTTTTTCTTCTCGCTTTTATCTGGTCACCCTTTATTTCTCTCATTTTTTTCTTTAAATTGGTTGTTCGCTTGAAATATGGCAAACTTATTCCTTGACAAATTGAAAACACAACCCACGGTGTATTTTTTTTTTTTTTTTAATTTCTATTATACTTACATACATTTCTATCTACATATATGGTCCTCTTATCTCTGATTCTTTTTATGCAAAGTTTCTCAAATTTGAGAGTTTATTTTGTTTTTGCTTTTTCTATGAAAATTAATTTATTTTGTTTCTGTGTAAAGCTCGTCGTTTCTTTGTTTTTTTCTGCCTGTATACGCGTATACGTCATCAATGCCATTCTCGATATTTGTCATGGAAACGTTTGTTTTTATTCCAATGTGTTAATTTGTATTTGTAAATCCATTATGATTGTATCTTTTGCCTCGTTTTCCTTTTTTTATTTAACAATTTCTTGCATAAGACTCTTAATAAGGTCATTGCTTTAAGTGATAGGGGGAGAGTACGATAACTTTGGCGGCAAAAAAATGATAACGGTTTTTTATAGAGGGGTCAAAAACAAGCATTTTTTACTATGTGAGGGGTGGACTATCTCGCCCCGTTTAGGAGGTAGGGGCGATTTGATTGAAAAATGACTTAAAATGGAAAAAAAAAAATATGAAAAAAACAACGGCAACACTCATCATAAAGTACTATAACAGTTTCGAAAGTCAGAAACCTATTCCTCAACCCTAAGTTCCAGCTATATCATTTTTATCAATAGTTTTTAAGAAATTCGCATGCAAGCTCAAAATTTTGATGAAAAACATAAATAAAAAATGAAGTTTGGACCAATTTTTTTCAAAATTGTGAAATGAAGTGCAAAATTGGATTCTTGTGGTCGATGCCTATAATAACTTTGAATCGAACACAAAAAACCGAATGGATTTATGTCGTTTGGTTTTTGAGAAAATTGAAAATTACCAAAACTACTTTTTTATAAGATTTATTTTTTTTGGTATTTACGGTGATCTCACTTTGAAGATTAATGTTGATGAACTTATCATCTTTTTCCATTTTAAGTAATTTTTTAATAATATTGCCCTTACCTCCTAAACGGGGCTAGATAGACTTTCTCCTCCCATAGTCAAAAACGCTTGTTTTTGACCCCTCTATAAAAAAACATTTATCAATTTTTGGCGCCAAAGTTATCGCTCTTGTGCCAGCGATAGTTTATCATGCTTATCGCTGATAAATTCTACTGCTATGTTGCTGACCATTTTTTCCAGGTGTTGTAAGAAACAGGAGAACATTCAAAGTAATTGAATGTAGTTCCCATCGAATGGGAGCGGATCCTTACACCGTCGACAATCAGCCATTATGCGATGGGAAAATTTTTTTTTATTAGATCGTTTGAATAAAATTTAATTAATGAAATCTCAATTAACAATTACTGAATATGTTCACTATCTTTGTATATATAGACCTGATCAAGTAAGAGCACAACAGATGTCCATTTTTTGTGGAGATGAGCTACCTGGAGTTTCGGCAAAAGACAAATCGTTTTTGGATGATGTAGAAAAATTTACCTTCAAAACTGTAATTACAATTGCTTCAACGATGCTATACCATATCACTTAATGGAAACAAGTGTAACATGAAGAAAGCACCAATGTTTTGAATCATATAGAGAACGAGTGCCGTGCCCTTTTAGAAATTGCCATATGTGTGCAAAAAATGCAATACTAAGGGACTTTTACAAAAAAATATGTAAATAGGTAACAACTAACTTCTTTATCCATGATAGTAATTTTATCCTTGATTGTAGTGAGGGTATGGCTGTATATTATTTTAGTAAAAACGAAGAACGTAATCCAATTTTAGTAAAAAAAAAAATTACTGAACAGATTTAAGATGTGCACGGAACTAGAAAACGGCTCTCCCCTTTTCGGCAATTTCCTTATTGGCGTACGAATAGGTCTTTTCTGGCTATGAAAACTTTTTAACACCTAAATATTTTCAAAATTACAATGGAAATGCAATTTCTTCTATTGGAATAATGAAGGGGCCCCGCCCACTTATCAATGTTTCGCCCATCAATGACGTTGTCTAATAAAAAGCGGGGGCAAAGCAAATTACTGGTATTCAGGTGACTCCACTGAACGCTACCATTTACAAGCTGACAGTCATAGGTTCTGTTGGCGGCAGGATCACCGGTAGTCCCTATGTAAAACAGGAACCCCACGGATCTCGGTCCGGGCCTATCTTGTTGAGATGGTTTAAGGGGCAATTGTATAAATAATGAATTTACACAATTTTCAGAGGAAAAAATTAAATTTTCAGCGAGATATTCGCTTTCTCCCAAGCCAAAAAGAAAAGCTCTCCAGTGCTGAAAAGTTGGCAGAATTTTGAAAAAAAAAGTCGAATTTTGCCCGAAAATTTGATGGTTTTTAGCCTGCCAAAATTACCTTTTTCATACAATCCAAAAACTGGAAGGTCATTCTATAGAGAAACATATAAAAAAAAGAAAAACTAAATCAAAGCGATCGGATGATTTGTCTTCGAGTTCCAACTGTAGCAAATTTAAAAAATGTAGTGTCGAGAAGAACGGGTTTAAAGATAAAATGATTTCATTATTATGAACAAATAAGAATCATGCTTTGAGTTAATCTGCTTTCCAGGCAGATACATAAATATTAAAAATAATATATAGGATGTAGTACACTGCTACCTTGTGGTCTATTGTGTCCCCTACTTATACCTTCGAGACGTTTGCTCCCTCTTCCAGAACCCCCTCACAGCTTAATTCATCAAGATTTATGTTCGAGTGTTAATGCTCGAGCTGTGGCCTCGGAAAAGTAGTGGATCAGTGATTCACAGGATTCCAGTATGTGTTCTGGAGTTTCTGTGGACTCATTGCAGAATCTGCAAGACCTTCACCTGATATCCCTATTGTCCTTAGGTGTTCCCTGAGTTTGCAATGACTCGTTAGGAAACCAATTTGGATGCGTAGGTTATTTTTGCTTAGATTGCTACATGCTTTAAATCTTTTGAGATTATAATTTCCTAAGAGTTTTTTGACTTGTCTCAGACCTTGGAGATCCCGAAAGGTTCTAGCCTTTTTCTCCTTTTCTGATTTTCTGAATTCTTAGCGTAGGGTGTGTTACCCTATTCCGCAGAATGGTTCAGGACCTATGAAGGGTTCTGCTGCCTCTTTTCTCGCTATAGAGTCCTCCAATAATGCCCACATGGCCTGGTATCCAGCAGACAGATAATCCATTTTTTTTACTCAATTTATTGAGACGTTGAAGGCACTCCCATACAAGTCTGGATTTAATGACAAAGAGTCCAGTGCTTTGATAGCTACTTGACTATCTGACTTTATTGTTATGTTACAGTTCCTGTAATTCTTTTCGATACTGATTCGAACGCATCTTTCTATGGCTCATATTTCTGCTTGAAAGATGCTGGTACTTTTGCCCATGGATGCATGGTATTTCGTTCTTGTCCAAAACACTCCTGCAACAGTTCCTTCATCAGTTTGCGAGCCGTCTGTGTACTGCTTTATCGTGTGGCTGCTTAGTCCATTGATTGTGGATTCATCGCTCCATTCTTTCTTGTTGCTGAGTTTTGTTAAGAAATTCTTTTCAAAGCTATATTTCCTAATGCTGTCATCTCTTGGAATAGCCATGAGTGAAAGTTTTCCGATAAGTGCATCATATTCTTTCGAACCAATGCATTTCCCCTTTCTAGTTCCTTTTTTTGTTATTCTTAGAATAGTTTTGTCCGCCGCCTCTGAGACAATGAGGTGTAGGGGAGTTAATTCCAATAGGACCTCCATTGCAGCAGTTGGGCATGTACACATCACGTGCCGGTGATGCATAAGCACGTCAGTCTTTGTACCTTGTTGAGAGATTCGTGACCAGATTGGTTCGTTTTTCCCGTGCTACTGCACCATACCATATGTGATCATTGGTCTCATAATCGCTATGTACATCCATCGCAGAATACTAGGGGTACGGCCCCACGACTTTGCCGCTAGGCTCTTACATATCAGAAGGACGGGTTGCTTTTCTAGCAGCTTCTTCAGTATGATTCTTCCAGAGTAGTTTGCTGTCTAGATATAGTCTCAAATACTTCATATCATTGACCGGTATCAGTGTCATGCCTCCTTTTCTTTGTGAATGGCACTATCGTGATCTTAGCCGGATCATACCTCCTTGTATAATGTCGCAGAGAGTTTCTTCAAACTTTCCTCTGGCAATTAAAACTATGTCATCAGCGTACGACTGATAGCTGATGCCAAGGGTGGTTAATTTTTCAAGTAGTTCGTCAGCAACAAGACTCCACATTAAGGGTGATAATACGCCTCTTGCAGTGTCCACACTAATAGTTCCAGCTGCTGTCTGTGTCTCTGATGATCTATTGCTTTTCAGTTTTCACATCCATCGGGATACTGTGTTGTTGACTTCTTTTCGTTGTAGGGCTTGTTTGATAGCCTCATTCGAGGTATTGCTAATTGCATAAAAGACCAAAATAAACTGAATAATGCAATATCCATGAGTTGGACCAAGTACAATATTATTATCATTATTTTGTGATAGTTTTTCAGCGGTCGTACTGGTATGCACGGTAGACTGCTTGAATGTATGTTAATTTCCAGTAAACTTTCATTTTTTTGAAACTGATCCATGCCCAGGAGTACCTTTTTGGTTTGAATACAGAGGTTGATCACTCATTTTTTCTAAAATAACTTACGAAGTACTCACGATAAAACTAAATGTGTCTGGCTCCGAAAACATGCGACGTAGTTATAAATGAAAAATCCCTAAAGAGTAGACTCATTTATGCATTTCTGTATACCTGAAGGTCAACAATATAAGCCGGAATCGTATTATAATGGTGTACGATGATGACAGAACCCGAAAAATAACTCTGGTAGTCCCAGTAGCAAACGTAACTTGCTGACCGCTGAGAGGATAATTTTAGAAGGCTGAAACTCAAAAAACTATTTGAGATATTCAATTGAAATTTTAGTATGTTATTTTAGAAAGTATAGACTGTCGAAATATAGGTGTGCACCTTTAACACAAAGTCGCCCCCAGTTTGTGAGACCCAATGTAGAGTAACAATAAGTACTGGGTGCTGACACCCTAAGATTAGCAAAAAGTTTTAGATCAGCATCGACTCATACTAAGCGTGAAACTTGTGCTTCCAATACAGTTCCGAATAGGTATTTAGGACAGTAGGCGATGAAAAGGCATATTTTTTCTCCCATGGATGTACGGGCATTCCTTAAACTTAAGTTTTTTCCGTAACGTAGTACACCAGAGTCATTCTGGACTAATGACGGTAACAATCGTTATATATAAAAACTCAGCCTGAGTATGTTTGTACTTTGAAATTTTGAAACAATGTGGCATTCGAATATGTTGTTGATTTTTTTCACATCGATGTGGATAATCAACCGTTGGAAGTGATTTGTTTATATGTTTTCGATTGTGGTCAGGTGCGGACTTGTAGGGTAAAGTCGTAGGACGATCTCTAAAAGTAACCGTCACATTGCCTCCACGGGGCAACGGTGGTTATATCACTGCTAATGATCTCCCTTTGATATTGCATAATGCGTATGCCCCGTGCGCTCGTAAGCTTGCAATATTTCTATCTGTACTCGTATCCTACCCCCGGAAAAAATCAGCGACGAAGAGGAGCTAACCTCTTTAAAAAAAACTCTAATGCCAAGGTGGAACAGCAGGTACCGAAGGATGCATGGCTAAAAAATGCTTAATTTCTAGTTTGCGAACTTCGGATACCAAACGATCTTTGATTTAAATATCCAATCATCCTCTCAGCAAAACGGGCTCTACTGTTAGCTGACCTTCATATCTCGAAGAACTCGATTCGACAGCTGCACTCCCCAAATATCGGAGTCAACGAAAGTCCGAACAGTAAATGCTATAGTCGACAAGGTTCAATATAGCAATATTCTGAGCCGTGTCACGCTAGGTGTAATCCCAGAAGACATAAATCTCCAGCCCCGTAGTGTTGAGCAAATGGTTCACATATAGAAGTGAGTTATCGATGATTGAGCTTCAAAACGAAGATGTGAAGCTCTGGTTGGGAAATAATGTCTCCTAAAAGTAATTTCTCAAAAAGCAGTCTGCGAGGATTCATTTCCGCCAAGAGTCGGCCCATCTACAAGAAAATTTTCACGTCCTTGGATGCACAAAATTTAGGTCTTAACAGCAGAATCTGGGCACTCTTTACAAGACAAAAATCATCAAAAATCAAACGTCATGTCGCGTATCGTTTCGGTAAACTGAGGTTCATTACAAAGAGTTTAAGCAAAATTTCAAGTATCTCCAACACCACTAGTCTGTTAAAGAGACTACTAAACAACACTGCTAATAAAATGTGATAAAGCACGTGAGCTTCTCTCAACGAGCAGTTTAACACAAGAACCAGCTGCTGGAAATAGATCCAAATGTAGAGTTCGAGAGCGGTAGAAAATGCAGCTCGTCCTGCGAAAGTGAAACCAAAGAGCCACTCTCTTGGTGAGATTCCCATATGACGGACAGGCAATAACAAACCGAACCGCATAGCCCCAAACAATGATGGCTACGCTTAAGATTTAAGAGATTTAATGGCAGCGATCAACAAACTACCTCAGAGTATTAAATAGCAAAAGTTCATGTGCTTCAGCCTTTTTTCTCATGGACTGGACAGGTACAGGACCTGATCGAACAGTGATATCTCGTTCTTGGATCAACAACATCTGGGGTGGAAGCGACTACAACTTAAGTAGTGAGTCACTTTCAAATTATATTTTTAGTAAAAGTCTGCTTATAACAAACCCAAACCCACTCTATAAGAGAAGAGATACTTGATTCCACCATGTCGTCTCCATTTCTTCATAGTTTTATCAGGGATGAGAATGTGTCAGATATGGCATACTTGTCAGTCTATGCAGATGCATAGACTTCACCTCTTCCAATCTTTGTCCACAATATAATTCATTGCCAAAGGTTTATCAAACAAGAAGTAAAGTCCAACGTGATTATTTTTCATGAAGACACCAGCACCACACAATAGTTACCAGGTTTTGAAGCCTTCAAGCCATTCATAAAGATCTGACTACATTCTTTTCCTGACTCAGATTTTGGCCGTAGCTAGTCAATATACAAGGAAGGGAAAACAACGCTACAAGAGCACATCAGAAATCAACCGAACTCATTATCAAGTAGATACTTTTTATCATATAAAGACAAGCTAAGACAACTCATCACTAAATTCAGGCACTTTCAATGTGCTTGCAATTAAAATAATTCATTCTCATCTGGAATTTCAATTTTGTTTTGTGTTTATCACATATCAGCTAATAAAACCCGGGTGCATTGCTCTCGTATATCTCGATAAATAATTGTTCAATACATTGAATAAGACACTAATTGAAAGTATTAAAAAGAAAAAGAGAAAAATCTGTAAAAATAATTGTAGCTTAAGTTCGGCTTGAGCAACTATTCAAATTAGCACCTACGTATTCACGCTTCTTCACCAGATTTGAACATTCTTCTTAACACAAGTTCTGACAGCTTGGGGATATCCAACGAAATTTTATAAAACAAAAGCCTGACGGTATTTTATTTCATTCATTCACCATGCATTCCAACAGCTGATTGTTTTTTTTTTTTCTTAGAAAATGTCTCGTGTAGGTATTTTAACAATCAGATCCAGTAAATACTTTTCAGAATCCCCCGCTAATTTGGTCACAAGGTTCAAGATATACAATCTTATTTGCATATTAACAATAATAAGATTAATTGGACGTAAAAACTAAAACGGGTTTAGATTGTAGGTAGAAACTTTAAGTATAAGCACCTTCTATCTGATCGTCATCCAGTTGAAATGTCAGTATCTTTTCTGTATCTGAAATTGGTGTTACTTTAAAGGAGTGTGTACCTTCAGAGTGAATTCTCAAAATGACTTCTGTAAAAGTGCTTTCATTTGTTTTTCTCTTTACGATACTTATAATGATAATTACTTGTTATCCTGCGCCGTCGACTGTTTACAATTCTGGCGTTCCTAAACCGGAAGGTGGTGCATTGCAATTAGCCGAACCCCAAGCACCAGAGGAATCGACCGGAAAATGCAAATACTACGATTCCTATGGTGAATGTGTGCAAATAACTCCCGAATTGGTAGCTGGCCTAACTGGAAAATTTTAAAATTTAAAAAGGAAAGAAAGACCTGTTCGAAAAAAGTAAAACCAATGCCAAATAAAACGGAAAAGGAATTCCAATAAAATAAAGTGAAAGTGTTTGGATGTGTATGTGTTAGTATTTGAATTTGTTGCGTTTGATTATTGTTTTGATTCTGTTAATCAATTCGATTTAATTCGTCGATTATTTTCAGCTGGCGATGAACATTTTCCTTGAAAAAGAGTTTCACATAGTCTCCTGTCAGATTTCGGAGATGTTTATTTGGAGAAAAATGTACTTGTGTGGAGGTGGTATGCCCTCGAACCTGTTTAGTGAATTGATGCTAATTGGCCTGTTCTACTGCATCATTAATTCCAATTCGTGACATGAATACTTTTTATAAGCACAACTAAGGAATGTTTCTATATGTGGCATTTGCACAAAGAACCAAGAATCGTGTCATTCTCAAAGAAAATTGATTGATATGCGACTTCCGCTAATGCCGTACATAATCATATGCATGAGTAGATATGCATAACGTATGCATGTATACATATGTATAACGTATCCACAAGAGGATGCAGCTGGCCTTAATTCGAAAAATTTCGTTCAAAAGTTTAGCCAGCTAATCCAATCTGAAGAGGTAGAATTCTCAGAATAAGGATAAGTGTGAGTTTGCTGAATTTGAGATTACCTACTACAAAGGTGCTATGATACATCCTTTAATCAAAATTGAAATATAAATACTTATGTTCCTAAGAACTTTACAACAAATTCCATCGTCTGCATTGATTTGCATACTTTCAGGCTCCAATTTAATTTGCGCCTTTTAAGGCACCACTGTGGTAACCAACAAGATATTTTCAGAAGTCTTATGTGTGAGACAGACGTGCAGTAGTTCTGCTTGCATTTTTGAGTGCAGTAACTCGCAAGAGATACACGTGCAGTAAGATGTGACATTTCGAAAAAAATATAAGTTGCGCAATTAAGTTGTCGCTGTTTTTTTATCATTAATTCATCACTGAGAGCACATTCAGTAAGCTTGTAGACACGATGCGAACGACATGCTTTAAAACAGGAACCTAGTGTGAGTACCGAGACACGACGCGATACACGTAAAAAAAGTAAAATCGCAGAGGAAAAATTTTACTGAATATGTTCTCAATTATTAATTAATGATTCACGCTCGGAGCATCTATGCGCTCCATTTTTTTTTTTCTTTTCCTTTTATGAAAATGCAACTTTATTGCGAAAAAATGATTATAAATGAATCATTCAAAGTTTTTCCCGTTTTCCCATCTTTCTGGAAGAACTCGAATACTGTTATGGTAACAATGTTTATCTTTTGAGGCTATCCACCAGTCAAGCCATTTTTTGATGCCTTCATATGAGCGGAACTGCTGATCGGCCAGACAAGACGAGATAATATCTAAGGAATAGGGGGGGGTGTGGTAAGAGTTCCCATTTGGGTGCTTTTAGGTAGGTTTTAACGGCAGAGAATCAGTTTTTCGTGCCTCTGCTCGTCTTGTGGCCGGTTTTCGCGCAGTGTTCGGCTCAATCGCATCAATTGGAGTCGATACCGTTCTGCAGTGATGGTTTCGTCGGTTTAATAATAAACAACACCGATCTGATCCCACCAAATACATAGCATTATCTTCGCAGCCTGAATGTATGGCCGAGCCGACGACGTAGGAGTACGACAGGGCAGTCCCCATGACTTTCTTCTGTTGTAATGAATCCATTTTTCATCACTCTGTGATGATTATTGTTTTTCAATAATTCCCAACGTATGCAATCGCTTTGAACTGGCTGAAGTAAGCTCTTCTTGCGTTTGGCACGGATCTTCACCGAGTAATGCCTCCTACTCAGCGTCTTTGAAGAATGTTGGCCTTCGTTCACGCGGACGGACTTCAACATCGAAATCACCATCTTTGAAGCGATGAAACCAATCGCTGCACGTTGCTGCATTTAGAGCAATATCTCGATAAACTTTTTGGAGCTCTCGATACGTTTCAGTCGCCGGTTTCTTCGAATGAAAGAAAAATGTCAACACTTCCCGTAATTGGCGATTATTTGGCACAAAATCAGACAATTTCACACAACCAAAAGTATATGACTCCAAAACGAAATCACTGTGTCAACACATGACATTTTGGATATATCAATATCTACCAGCAGTTACTGCTGAAGCCATCTATTGAGAACTTAGTTACGCATCTAATATATAAAGTTTCGTTAATAACAAATTGCTGCCCTCAAAAAACATTATCTAAAATGTACTTAATTGCACTTATTTGCAATTCTATTACATTGAGTTTGCAGTAAGATTCCAATTTGGAATCTATTGCACCAACGCATGGGGTGCAGTAAACTCGTGTGCTTGCTTGCATAAGAAACATTGTTCTCTGCACAATTTTTACTGCTCATGCATTTCAGGTATACTAAATGTCAAGAAAAAGATCAGTGGAAAAGTTTCTACTAAAATCAAAGGATACGTTTGCTATTTAAGATTTTTTCGGAATATTCCAATTGTCTGTATCGATTAAGCCAGACTTTTGGAAAAGTTGGCAATTACTTGAATCACAAGAAACGTGTGGATCTTTAGACATTCTTCAAGCGCAAACAAATTGAATGTGATAATTTCTGTAAGGTAGGATCTGGAGATTATACACTCAGATAAATTTTAAGTCAATGCGGACACAAAATTTCTGAGAAGCTTTTCAAATTGATAATCCTGTTGATGCCATTCACCTGCATAGTCACGGAAATAAATAAATGGTTGCGGAGTTGTTTTAGGAGGATAAGTTTATATTCCATTCCATCTGATACTTTTTCCGCAAGATTTCTAAAGCATTATTTTACTTACTTACATAAGTAACACTGTAGTCTTCCATCCTCTTCGATCCCGGGTATGCTTCTTCCAGTTCTATCCGCGATGTATTTAAAATGGAGGTTCGGCCTTCCTTGTCGTCTGGAAACCTAACGGCTGGGAATCGAAGATCCTGGAGCATTATTGTTCATTCGATTGAAGTGGCCAGGCCAATTTAGTCGACCTAGATTGATAAAGTTTACAGAGTTCGAGGTTGTATCTTCTTCTTCATTCGCCCTCCTCGCACACAGGACTAAAAATCCCTCGAAGAAATTTTCTTTCGAAGAAGCGGAGTATTGGTTCTCCTTTCTTGCTTATCGTCCAGCACTCGTAGACTAACAACAGAAATGCCAGGATAAGGGTTTTGTAAAGCGTACTTTTCGTCTTTCGAGTAAGGAGTTATGAAACCAATTGTTTTGCCAGATAGAAGTAGCAACGTTTTCCTAGGGTAATTCTACGTTGGATCTCCACTAGGATGTCATTCGTAGACATTCCTTAACTACCCCGAAATTATTGCTACCAATAGTGACGTTTTGTCTTAGGCGGTGGACAGATGCTGGTTTGCTTGTCGATAGCTTGCATTTAGTTTTGTCCTCGTTTACTTCAAGGCCAACAAATTTCGCTTGTTCTTCAATCGCCATGAAAGCCTCTATCAAGGCATGCTGGGAACCGATAATGTTAATATCGTCCATATATACCAGTAGCTAAAGTACCTGTTGAAGATAGTGCCTTCCGTGTTGGCACTTGTCCTGTTCTAAAACGAGATTAAAGTCACATGAAAGCGCATCTTCTTGCCGAAATCCAGTGCACGTTTGAAATGGTTCGGAGTAGCTACTTATAAATTGCAGATTGCAGGGCGTTTTTTCCAGCATCGTGCGACACATCTGGATCAATTTCAACAGAATCCCGAATTTGGCCATCGCCGTAGAGAGCTAGCGATGAATATTATTATATGCGGATTTGAAGACAATGAATAGTCGTCTTCGTTACTCTTTTCTCGAATTTGTTTTAGAATGAAAATTTGGTCTACGAATATAGTCGATCTGACGGGCCGGAAGCCACGATGGTACGTGCTGATTAGTGTGTTATAGAACGGTTTGAGACGTTCACACAGTACGCTGGGTAGGATCTTATATGCGACATTAATCAGGGATATGTCCCGATAATTCTTGCGAGACATATGATCGCCCATTTTGTAGATGGAGCATATGGAGCTGTCAGTCTATTTAACCACATTAAACCTAAATTTATTTCAGGAATGCAATCAATGAGGCTGATTATGAAAACTTCTTAGAAGTTTTAAAACCTACACTTGATGCACAGTGTTTTGAAAAAAGGTTATACAAAGATTTTGACAATCAATCAGCTACCTTAAAAGGTTAAGTTTGCGTTCAAAATCTATTCGTAGATTCATATTCATCCTCCGTTTTTTTTAAATTATTTTTAAAATTATGAAGTATATTCAACCTCTCCTACTCCTTTGGAGCACATTCACTCTTTATGACCCCATAAACTGCATATTCAATATGCCAGCCCATTTATAACGATAATCCCATAAAGTTATTCGAACTTAAAGAAGCCGTTGCAAGGTAAATAGGCTACAAATTTGATCTTGAAAAATTTTTCTAATAGCGTTATTGAGTCTGGAGGATTCCTCAAAGCTGTAGGTCAATACTTTTTCAGATCCACAAAATAGGTAATACAAATGTTCAATGAATATATTTACTTTAATTTTATTTGACAGACTCACACCCTGGGTTAAAATTTCGAATTTGCACACATTTAGTGCTTTCTTTAATAACTGGGGATCTCGAAGTGAATTTGCTAACATTTTTTACAAAGACTTTAGGAAAGGACATTCGACCATCGTGCTGATAAGCATAGCTCAATCATTTGCAGACAAAAGAACTAAGTTTTATGGTTCTTACGTAGACTTTAGGGCTGAGTTTGATTCTTTGACTGAAGAGCACTTTCTACAAGCTCTTCACAAGAGAACTAACTGCCTCCAATGATTTTCGCGTATGTTCCAGGAATGTTAGAACATTGTAAGCTCAAGGAGCTACTCAAAAACTGGAAAATAAACTCACGCAGTACAAGGCGGACATTACTGTGATGCAGGAAGTGTGCTGGAAAGGATGTGCACTATCCAATATCAAATCTGCGGAGAATCTTGGAAAAGATATACGAGTTCCAAGTCGATATTCACCATCGTTTCATCGACTTCAAAGCCGCATACGACAGCGCCACGCTAAAGATGTCGCAGTACACCATGCAGCTTAGAAACACAGCCTCCGAAATATTCCAAACATGCACTTACCTTAATCATATGATGTAGGATAGTGCGAAATGCCGGCGTAAACACAGAAGGCACTATATTCAACAAACATTGTACATCTAGCTGCTGGGTTATGCAAACAATATCAACATCATCATCCGTTCCCAGCATGCTACCATTGAGGTTGTTAACGCTGTAGAAGAACGAGCCAAACGAGTTGGTCGCATGATGAATGAAGATAAAACAAAGTACATGCTGTCTGATCTGGCAAAAAATACTACAATGTACCAATGTTTGTAAAAACTTTTGGTCGTTAAAAAAATTAGAAATTCTGCTTTAACCTACATCCCAACGCTCATTTAAAATAACATTCCACCTGTCAGCTCTTTGGTTTCCAGATTGTTCTTTGTCTCTGAAAGATCTTAAAATTCACAAATCCGCTGGTCGACTAGTGATCTGATGGCATGCCTCACCGAAAAGTGGAACCAAAGCGTACATTATCTGGTGAAATACAATGCTGTCTGCTGTCTTTAAAAGGAAATTTAAACACACAGCCATTGATCATGAATGCCACTTTCATCGTCGAAACCGAAAAACTTTTCATTCTCGGTATGTGAGTCAGTAACAACTTACACTGTATGACCACATATTCGGTTACGTAAAAATCCTGCGAAATGTCTAGGTTTTCTCACGTGATGTTAGAAATATAGGGTTTTCCAATAGGGACTTGACAACTATGAATTTAAAACGCACTCTTTCACTATTCATCAAACTGTCACTGTCAATTTATTCAGTAAGCTCAACATTTTATCACGGTAAAGTACACTAACGAGCTACGTTCTTCGATTGGGTTCTGGAGAAGTTGCGCCATATGATGAATTTCATCGCAAAATCATCTTCAGTGACGAAGATCATTTTTGGCTCAATGGGTTCGTCAGTAAGCAAAATATGCGTTATTGGTCGGGTGAAAACCCACATGTGCCTCATGAATCACCACTTCATCCACAAAAAATAACTGTTTGGTGCGGTTTACATACCGGCGGCGTTATTGGGCCATTTTTTTTCGTCGACGATAACGATCGTCACGTTGCTGTGAATGGTCAGCGTTATCACCGATTATTTTTTGAACCGAATTGGAAGATATGGACTTGGACTACATTTGGTTTCAATAGGATGGTGCCACAAGCCACACAGTACACGCTACAATCGATTTATTGAAGAGTAAGTATGGTGAGCGTGTTATCTCAAGACATGGGCCAGTCGATTGGCCGCCTCGTTCGTGCGATTTAACGCCGCTTGACTATTTTCTGTGGGGCTACGTCATTGGTTTATGCCAACATGCCGACTACGTTGGAAGAGCTCAGAGCCAACATTGAACGCGAAATAGCGGCCGTTTCGGCCGAAATGTGAGATCGAGTGCCCGCGGTGGCCATATGAACGAAGTCGAGTTCCATTCATAAATGTTTTGATTGTACTTCAAGTCATTAATAAAGTTTTTGAAATATCTCAAATGGTTTGCTTTATTGTATTTAAAAAAAAAAAAAAATTGTCAAGTCGTTGTTAGAAAATCCTATACACTAACGTAACTTCTCGTGTCTCAGTCAGTTTTATCGCTATTTCCATCAACAAAATTATATAGAAATCGCCAGTATCATTCCTTCCCTTTCAAACTTTTAACTGTAACACACGTCTCGCTTTGAATGCCCATCAGTATAACCTCAAGCCCACTTTCGGACAAACTTTAAATTATAGTGATTCGTTCCTGAGCCGTATAACTCGCTTATGTATTGCCCTGCCAAGCTCTCTATTTCTGGTCGTTATAACTTCCATATATTTAAAAACAACGTACTTCGGTACCTTTCTTTTCTTCTTCCCTAAATTCCCTTACATGCGCTGTGTACAAACATTTAAGGGTAAGGTAGTCCCTTGAGCGCATGCTAATTATAAAAGAAACTAAAAAAATTTTGATATTGTAAGAGTCATCACCAGAAGAACTAGATTGCCGAACAGAAGGCAAAGTAACATACATTATTTCGGCGGAATCATCGGAAGTCTAGACAGGAGTTCTAGTCGCCACGGAAGTGTTGCTGGAAATTCCATCGTGTAGTGATCGGATTCGTGCAATAGTTGCAGAGCCTGAGACATCAACTCAGCAATTGACAAAGCCTCCTTAAGTTGGTTTCGGGTCAGAGATCGCGTCGTTTTCGTTTTTTTAATCTTAATTATCTCAGAAGAAATGGATCATCCAGACAAATTTTGACTTCGTTTATTTGTGTGACTCCACACTTAATATTTGAAAGGGTTGTATTTTTTGTTTTATGTTAATTTTGTAATTGATTTAATGACTCCTGTCTTCGTTGAACTTCGCAGGAAAAAGCGTATACCTTAGTCCTTCTCGTTGGCGCTGCTATCATCCAGGTATTCTTAAGTTCTCCGTTTGCCTGTTATTGCTACTGCAACTGCGAGAATAGGTAGAGTAAGGCAAGGAATAATTTACTTTTAGGATGTTTACTCAGTAGCCCTTTTCGAAAATATAACTAGAAACTTCAAGCTACACTGCTTTTTAAGATACATATATATCTCCATGAAATATGTTGGAGGTAGTAACTCGGTTCAGAAATACATGCATACCCATACTATCTCCCATACCGGGTACCCATCAAACAGCCCTCTTTAATTTCACTTAAATTTCATCGATGAAATGTTCGCTTTTATGAGCAAGCATTTAGCTAAGATTTTCACAAAAATCCTGACTCTGACTAAAAGGATTTAAGGGAGTTATTTAATAAAGCTGTTTTCTCTGATTGAAGTGAAATAAAAAAAAAAAAAAATCAGAGACTCACCCACTTTGAAATCTTTTCATGGTTTTTTGCAGTGCAAGATTAGAAATCCCTGTGCAGCTTTTCTCAATTTCATTGAAACGAATGGCATTCCCTTTGACACTTTATTCTCATTCCCCGAAATGTGCACACCGACGTATCAACATACATACATCCATACGTTATACAGATGTAAATTGTGCACAAACCCGTTTATCAATTATTGTTCTTTTTCATGACATGGTTTGGTAAATCCTTCATTCTAGCGAATGCTGGAAAAACTGTTTTTGTTTTCCTGCAACCATATGGTCACCATTTATCTAGTATACGAGTTTCATGCGAACAACTTAAAAAATTGTACATCAGGACATGGTGCTTTTAATTTGAGTTTAGTTCACTAAACCTCGGTACTTTTTATTCTCTTCTGTCCAGGTATTCAGCATTGGTTTAATTGTATTTCTCTTTTGGGTTTGTATCGCAGTATTTATTTGTATTGAATTTGCAAATAGCTGCACGATTGAGAAATCCTTCAACTGAACTATACCCTCGTATCATACTCATATACTTACCTTGTAAAACATATGTACGTACCATAGATACTTTAATAAATTTAATTTTAATTGACTATTAGCGCAGTTTATATCCTTAGGTTTTTTTTTTTCACGAGTCTCTCCCATTTCAATAGATTTGGTGAAATTAAGGGCATCTACCAGGCTTTTGTCCATCCATTTACGTTATTGAGAACAATTCGATTGTTTTACCTATCACTAAGGGTGACCTGATAAGAACGATAGGACTTTTTTTTTTAAATAAAACAACAACGGTGTGAGATAAAAAATTGTTTCTGTCTTAATTTTGAAGCTATGTTCATGCCATATGTGTGGAATATCATGGAATCATGACTCCACCGTGGTCCAGTTTCCAATGATTTGGTGCAATATGTCCGGCAATAGAGTGTCGATTGCTGGCCTCGAGCTCATCCAAAGTGGATGGCTTGTTAGTGTTAACTAAGGACTTAAAGTAGTCCCAGAGAAAATAATCGAGTGGTGTAAAATTGCATGATCGCGGCAGGTATTTAATGAATGCTCGCCGTGAGATGACCCAGTTGTTAAATTTCTCTATCACAACTTCGAGCGTTGCGTCCCTTGTATGGTATATAGAGCCATCTTTTTTTAACCACAGCTCTGATATATCGATGTTTTTGGGCTCTGGTTATAAATGTACCTGAGACAAACAAAAATCGGCTGATTTTTTGGCCAAAATCCGGATCTCCGGCTTACATTTTTAGCGCCCAATAAGCGAACTCACGGCGTTATCTGTTATCTTGCTCTTGACTCTTGCATCAGCATAATCCTATATGAATGTTAGCATAAATTCAACCGCAAAATAAGCCGGGCTGATTCTCTAGCGATGCCCAATTCAGCTGATTGTCGCAGAATCGACAGTTCTCTATCTTTTTCGATATTGGCCGCTGTGGCGACTTTGTTCTAATGCATTTCGCATCAATCTTTGTCTGGTTGGTGGATTATGATCCAAAGTCGTATGCTCATGCTCAAAATTTTCCATGCTGCGACGAATTCTCTACACACACTGAGTCGGAATTTCGATAGTAGTTTTTAATAATTTCTGCACGTTCAACAAGTCTAAAACAATGAACGATAAAATGACAAACCTTATTGAATATAATTATTTGACAGCTGGATGTCATAGGTAATTTTAACATCTCTGAAATATAATAATTGGAAACAACTAGCATGTCATCGGCAAACGGTCACCTCTTTTTGCGGTATATCACGGCTATCTGGCACAAGTAGAAGTGTAACGAGAACAGATCCTTGTCGTGCTCCAGCTAAAATTTCTTGTAATTATGAAACTCGCTCGCGTGTATGACACGGAAGAGTCTATTCTCAATCAAAAAGTCCCCGGTGGCGTCACCGTGTGGCGCTCCCATTATTCCGATTTGAGTTCTGTTTTTTTGGTTAAGTTCGTTCATCTGTTGTTGACATTCCCTTTAAATCTTAGCGTCATTTGCAAAAGCCCCGTAGCCAAGAGTAATACATGGGCTGAAAAGTCCGTTTCTAAAAGAGGGCACCACTTGAATTCAAAAGAGCATGTTGGATATATCATACACGAATATTTGGAAATGCGAAAGCTCTGTTCAAAGTGGGTGCCGCGTTTGCTCACAGTTGACCAAAAACAACAACGTGTTGATGATTCAGAGAAGTGTTTAAAGCTGTTCAACCGCAATAAAGCCGCATTTTTGCGACTGTATGTGACAATGGATGAAACTTGGCTCCATCACTTCACACCAGAGTCAAGTCGGCAGTCAGCTGAGTGGCGAGCAGGCGACGAACCTCGTCCAAAACGACCAAAAACTCAACAGTCGGCTGGCAGGGTTATGGCATCCGTATTTTGGGATACACATGGAATAGTTTTCATCGACTATCTACAAAAGAGGCAGACTATCAACAGCGACTATTACATTGCGTTGTTGGAGCATTTGAAGTACAAAATCGCAGAAAAACGGCCGCATTTGAAGAAAAAGAAAGTGCTGTTTCATCAAGACAATGCACTGTGTCACAAGTCGATGAAAACGATGGCAAAATTTAATGAATTCGGCTACGAATAGCTTCCCCACTCACCGTATTTTTCAGATTTGGCCCCCAGCGACTATTTCCAGTTCGCAGACCTCAAAAGAATGCTCGCTGGAAAGAGATTTAAGACCGATGAAGAAGTAATCGCTAAAACAGAGGCCTATTTTGAGGCTAAGCCGAAATCGTACTACAAAACTTGTCTCGAAAGATTGAAAAATCGTTTCAATCAGTGTATCGCCTTCGAAGGCAACTATATTGATAAATAAAGTTGAATTTTGCAAAATTTTGTGTTTTACTATAAAACCAGCCCATGGTTTACATCTATCTCTATGTTTGTGTTGGCGATTTTTTACAATTTTAAATATGGATTTGAATTTGCCACCACGAACTTGTACTAAATTTTGCCCAAAAAAAACGAATATAATGTTGCGCGAACGTTGGAAATGTTGGAAAAGTGTTTCGGCAACGATTCTCTTAAGAAAACGGTCGTTTACCAACCGTTAGTTGGTCAATCGTGAGTCAATCGAAGATGATGAACGCAATGTCAGACCATCAAAATCGAAAACCGACGAAAACATTGATGAAATTAAAAAAAAAAAAAAAAACACTGACATTAACTGTCAGAGAGATAGCTAAGGACTTGAACATTGCCTATGGATCCGTCCAAGACATTTTGATTAATGATTTGGGTTTCCGTCGTGTAGCAGCATAGTTGGTGCCAAAAGACCTCAATTTCATGCGAAGAAGAGACCGTGTTGACGTCGCAAAAGAGATGATATGCGAGGCTGAATCCGATCCCACATTCATCAAAAGGATCATTACTGAAGACGAGACGTGGGTTTATCAGACATCAGGCAAGTGAATGGCGTTCACCAAATGAGCCGAGATCAAAAAACTACGTCGTTTTCAGTCAAAAAGGAAAGCAATGCTCACGGTTTTTTTTGCCAGAAGGCCATACAGTAAACAAATAGTATTATTTGGGCGTTATGAGAGGTTTGCGTGAAGCAATTCACCAAAAGAAACTCGTGGACTTTGCACCATGATAACGCACCGTTGCACAGTGCCATCATTATTCGTAATTTTTTGACGAAACATGCAACAAATACCATCCAACAGCGACCGAATTCACCTGATTTGGCTCCCTGTGACTTCTTTTTGTTCAATCGAGTTAAAAAACCACTACGGGGAACGCGTTTCATCAGCCAAGAGGAAATAATGGAAAAATCGTAGGAAGCACTGATGGACATACAGAAAACCGAATATAAAAAATGTTACGAGGATTGGATCAAGCGCTGGCAATCCAATCCAATCGATGGGGATTTCTTTGGAGGAGACGATATAGATTTAGATGAATAAACTTGTATTTTTAATTTTCTGAATAACTTTTTTATCAAGGTGATATTCAAAACTGCATCCGTTGTATTATACACCCTGCCTGACTCGAACTGCAACCAACTTCAGACTGCTATAATTTCGAAACCGTTCATTACTGTGAGCTCAAATTTTGACACATGACAGATAGTTTTATTACTTACAAGCCTTTGGAACGATTTGCGTCTCAGTTGTGTTGAAAAATTTTTATCCGCGATGGAATTCAAACGTGATAGTGTGATTGCTTCATATTTGGCTGAAAAACCACAAGTAGCTTTCGTTAGAGCCCTCCAGCACCTCAACGTGAATAAATCATTTGTGTCTCGAACCATAGCTCATTACCGTGATACTAGCAGCGTTGCAAAACGCCATGGAGGTGGTCATCAAAAAACAGCAACATCAGCAGAAATGGTTCGGAAAGTGAAGGCTCGAATTGAGCGAAATCCGCGTCGAAGTGGAAGAAAAATGGCTCGTAAGCTCAACATATCCTTGGAACGGATGCAGCATATACTAAAAAATGAGCTTGGGCTCAAGCCAGTGAAGTTCCAAAAAGCACATGATCTTACACCGCAACAGAAAAAAGTTCGAGTCGAAAGAGCGAAGGAGTTGCTACGCTTTCTTCGGCCGTCTGAATGCTATTATTGGCGCCAAAAGTGGAAATATTGAAAATTACTGATACAATTTGAAAATTGATGTATTTTCCAACATTTTCTGTTTTGGCACAATAAAATTTAACAAAAAATAAAAAAGTTATAGCATTTAAAAAAGTTGCAGTTCGAGTCGGGCAGGGTGTACATAGTCCACCATGTCGTGTTAATGAGCGAACTCTACATAGTATTCCGAAAGTACCCTGTCTTTTTGATACCATTCATATTGTTCATTTTTGACCACTTGCGAATGTAGGTACTTAATAAAAATAAGCATATTCTCGTTATAATTGATGCCTTTACTCTAACCTGATAATACAACAAGTACCTACTTAAGAAGTTTGTGCTATCCTGGATAAATATTTTGCTTGTGATAGTCGACCAAGACACCTAATTGCTGATCTAGGCACCGCTTTTACTTCTCATGAATTCGCTCAATATATTATATTCCATATTAAAAATGCTCTTCCTTCCGCACAAGCACACAATTAAGTCTAGCGTCTGAACCATGTTATGGGTAGGACGCTAAGTAAGCTAAGTAACCCTATAAATCGAGCTGACTGGTCTCAATTACTGGTAAAAGTAGAACATGCAGTAAATAACTCTGTGCATAACCCCACCAAACAAACTCCTACCATACTTTTGTTTGGTGTTAGGCAACGAGGCTTAGAGACGGATGAACTGACTAAATATTTGGACCAAAAACGAGTCTCAAATCAGGATCGCGATCTAGAAACTATACGATCCTTAAATGAATGAATCAGTATGCTAAACTGACTCAGTGACTACTTACTAATTATTCATTAATATTTCTAATAAATAAATAAAATTTAAGTAAATAAATTGTCCTTTCTATCTTCTCAATCCTTTTTTTTTGTGCAACTAATATTGTTTTGGAAATTAACTATTTAGACGTTTCAGAAGTTCGGAAATCTTAGATAGTCTGTCATTAGATGGCACGGATTCAAAATTTAAGCAACGCTATAGCTGTTCAAACCTACGCCCGTTCATAGATGCCTCGAAAATTGGATGATAATACAACGAATTGTAAGACCAGTTTGAACGAATTTTAGATGTCTTTATTTGAGACTGCAGCAAACAAAGGCCAAAGAATATCTCCATTTCCTGCAAATTTGTTTCATTGAAACTCTGTATCCGGCAATTTCTCGTACGTGGACATGACAGTGACAACAAATTTTTCCCATATTCATTTGTGCAACTAACAATTAAATGCATTATTTCCGTATACCAAATTTTATCGAAAATCTCTTTCGGAGTATTACAGTTTTTTTAGATCATCAGCTACACCCATTGAAGACCATTCAAAATGAGAGTCTTGTATTTCTGCAGTATCTTCATTCCATAAGGTTGTTGTCTCATCTATCCCATTTGAAATATTTATGTTGTTAGAATCTTCTGAATCAGAAGATGATGATGTTGATAAGCCCATATTGTTTGACAAAAATATATTAGGGATACACTCTCTAGAGTTTTCGCTGAATTGCTCATAGTCTATCACAAAGGTCTCCATAAGATTTACTGATTTCATTTCCAATTATTTCCATAATACACATACCTATATCTGGATCTGAATCAGAACCATCAAATAATCTCAAAATTCGCGTACGCTTCTTATGTGAATTCATATTTCTTCAAGAAAGTTATACGATAATTCAAAAAAACTGATGTTTTCGCTTTAATCTCAAGTGTCTAACTGAAGCAGAGTATGAAATGTCTAAGCAGTTATAATGCACATTGTTGAAAGTAACGGGAATTTTCAGAGTCAGCTCTCCCTGAGAATTCTACGAAATATAGATGCTATAGCTTTCACGTCATGTAACATATTACACTTCTAGTTTACTCAATGTAGCCGGCTTAAGGAAATTTGTAAATACAAGGAGAAAAGATAAAATAATATGAAAGTACCTAATGAATCAATTGGTCATTATTTTGACAGAAACAAAAGATTGTATAAAATTAACTTTAAAGATAAAAATTGACTTTAATATTTGAATGCTATAGCATTCACGTCCGCGAACGTGTTAATAATAAAAAAGAGAAAAATGAAAAAAAACTGCAAAAAATCACTACTAAATGAGATCTTCATTCGAATAGAAAACGCATATGATGCGCTGGCATACCGTCTCCCACTACGTTGTTCTATTGAAGAAAAGGACAATTTTAATTAATCTACATACGATCTCCATTCAAACCCTACGCAAGCAACCAAACAAATTAAAATTAGATTTAAAATTATTAATATTCATCAAATGCAATTAAATGCGTTGTAATAACAAAGAGTGCAAAAGTCGCTCACCAATAATAATATTAAATAATACACCGAAAAGAAAACCAAACAACAACCGAATTCTATGTATGTTTACATAGGTTCCGACAGATAATAAAAGGATTTATGGACCGCAAAGTCTTAAAACAATTTCACTCGAATCACCTGTGCATTGACATTGAATACTTTGCAATTTATTTGTGGTGTGTGGTGAAAAGTGTTGACATATCAGTTTTATGTTGTTGTTGTTGTTGCATTTGTACCTTCTCCCACCTAAGAGAAAAAAACTTGGGTCAGGAAGCTTCATGGTGGCTGTCCTCAAGCTTTGAATAATGTAGGACATTTTTCGTATGTATATTGCTATAGTGGCTATAACTGCATGGGAAACAAGTAAAATTAAATTAAAAATTTATTAACCTCCGGCGCAAACTTATAAAAAAACGTCTGAACAGATTTACTTGAATTAAAGTTAAGAACACTCTCGATCAAGTCACCTTTCAATAAATAAAAAAATCTTCGAAATCGGTTCAGCCGTTTGGGAGCTACAATGCCACAGACAGTTTCACAGATAAACAGATACACACATTAAATTTATAGCACCCCCCTTTTTTGTGTCGGCTGTTAAAAAGGAACTTGTCGGCCTGCCAATCAAGTACTACAGTGTAAAGGGATTAAAGTTAACAACAACAACATTATTTTGTATTTTTATTTATTTTTAGTTTATATTTGTGACCTTGTTGAGAGAAACGATTTAAACCATTCTAGCCCTTTATATCTTATCCCATATCTTGACATCTTTCCCAGTAGAATTTTCCGATCTAATGTTTGAAAAGCCCTTTTGAAATCTAGAAATTGTGCCATTATTTTTTTTTTTTTAAGTTCTCCCACCGTTCCATTCATTTATTACAAGATTAACTGCCGCTTCCCAATTGGAAAGCAGAAAATATATTATTTCTTTCCACATACCCCATAAGCTTTTGTTTTACTACACTTTTCAAGATTTTGTCAAACGTTCTTAATGTTTTTTGTAATATGGACTTTATTTTTACTAGTATAATCGTCGACTCCTTCCACGAATCCTTCGTGATGAATTGTTTATTATTTCAAGTGGAGTGTATCCTAATATGTATACTACAATTACCAAGGATTATTTGTGGGGTAATTTTATCAAAGTCAGCCTTATTTTTAAAATCTTTGCATGCTCCTTTTAATCTTCCTAAATTGAAATTTGCAATTCGTATTTTATAATATCTTCGATATCGTTTCTTATTGTTTGTACATTTTCTATAAAATATTTATTAAACTTTTCTGAGATTTCATCATCTGTGCAGTTGGTCTCTTTGAAAATGCTAAAATTTATTTTTCGATTTATTTTCTTTTAACACCAAATTCTGTACAGTTTTTCACATTTGTTTTTGTCAGTTTGTTGTATTGATTTCATAACTTATAAATTTGAAATTTTGCTTCATTTAGTTTTGCCTTAGTAAGGGGTGAGGTTTGATTTTCAAAAGGCTTTTTTTGACAGATCACGCGTGGTTCCTATCAAACTGCTTTGTAATTTTTGTTCAGCGTTTCCAAATTGTTCCAATTGTTCTCATGCGATTCGAGCAACTTACGGTGCGCATAATCAACCTACTGAAACCACTATTGCCAATACCATTCACAAATTTGAGTGCAAGTTTACATAAGTATATGACACTCGACTGGTTTAACCAAATCAGCTGTAGCTGAGAGTGTACGCGAAGATCATGACTTATCGATTCGTCGTTGTTCTCAGCTGGTGTACTAGACAACTTGGCGTCTTTTATGTGAGGATCTCGGCCTAAAGGCGTACAAAATTCAACTTGTGTAAGAATTGAAGCCAGGCGACTTGAATTCGCGTCATATTTTCAGTTAATGGGCTTAGTGAAAATCCCGTGTTTTATCGTGAAATTTTGTTCAGTGATGTAGCCCATTTTTTGCTCAATGGATACGTTAATAAACAAAATTTCCGTATTTGGGCTGATGAGCAACCTGAAGAGTACCAAGAGCTACTATTACATCCATTAAAAATAACGTGTGGCTTATGGGCTAGTAAAATCATTGGTCCATATTTCTCCAAAAATGAGGCAAATCAGAATGTTACCGTCAATGGAAACCGTTATCGCGCAATGTAAACAGACTATGTGTGTCCTGAAATTCAAGCACATGATCTCGGTGAGCACTGGTTTCAACAAGACGGCGCTACGAGCCGTTGAGAATTCATTTTGGTGAGCACTTAATTTCACATTTTGCTACGGTAAATTGGCCGCCTAGATCGTCCGATATCACACCTTTGGACTATTTTCTCTGGAGATATGTAAAGTTTTAGGTCTTTGGGAATAAGCCAGCTACGACTGACGCTTTGGAAGCCAACATTACTTGTGTTATCCGCGAGGTACCAGTCACTTTTCTCGAACGAGTCACTCAAAATTCGACGTAGTCATGGCCAACATTTACATAATATCATTTCTAAAAAGTAAATGCCATGAATAGTTCTTTTAACTGATAATAAAAATTTTAGGTTTACTTTCAAATTTAAAAGTTTTATTTTACATTATAAATCAAACCTTACGTTGAATCATCCTATATATGTTCCCATCGAACCGAAGTCGCGTGGTTTGGATGAACTTTTACTGAAACCTCAATAGGCCGTTCCCAATGACTTAAAGTGTTTTCAAATGACATTAGCTGTCAATTTTGAAGTGGCCTGCAAAACAGCTGCGATATTAAAATGAAAAGAAAAAATTAAGAAGAATGATCTGCGCCGACTAGTAAGTTTAAATGACATTTTTTTGTTAGAAAGGGATCGTAATTATAGGCATTGGAGTTGGGGATGCCTGAGAGCTAATGCTAATCTAAACTCAAGTCATACTTTTCATATACTTCTCACATCGCATCCTACGTATATTTCATCAAGTTTTCGTTCAAACCCATCAACTTTGGACTTTTTTTTGACAAATACTCCGGAACTTTTTTGCCAGCCCATGGTTGATAATAATCTTAGTTCAGACCATTTGTCAGTATTGTGTAAAGTTCGCCTAATTTAGTCTATAGGAAAAAATGTGAGCAACTTATGCGTATGTAACTAGTGCTACGAACCTATTTATGATTGATCAGGCCGTAGGATCATTTAAAAGTGCGGTACTGGAGAGCATACAATATTCTGTACCAAAAAAATTTAAAGTTGTGACAGTGCCAATGTGCTGTCGTTTCATATACAACAACTAATCAAGATCAGAAATATCTTAAGATCTGACTGGAATGCTACTAATATAGTTTTTATCTCTCTGAGATGAAAAAGCTTAATGCAAGCATGCAAAAACCAATCCTGGAATTATAAGCTTCAGGACTTAGCTTATAAGTCCTTATACTAGGTGGAGTGAAAAGTAACCTCCTTGACCGCCAGAATGTGTTGCTACTGGAAAAAAGCTTATGGTGTCTTGAAGTCTGTTCATATTTAGGCAAACATGCCAAATTTCAGTGCGGTACTGTCTTTAGTTTTGTTTTGAAAGCTGATTCTTGTTGACGTGTTTGGCATCATGTTGAGTATGGACAAAAACGATTTTCGTTCTCTCATAAAACATTATTTTTTGAGAGGCAAAACGGCGAAGGAAACAAAAGAAAAGTTGGATAAATATTATGGGGCTAATGCTCCGTCAGATTACACCGTCAAATATTGGTTTCGAGAGTTTCGTGGTGGCCGAAACTCCACTATCGATCAAGTCCGCAGCGGCAGGCCCTCCGATGCGGTTACAGAGGAAAATGTCAAAAAAAATACATGAAATGGTGTTGGCTGACCGGAAAGTGAAGGTGCGCGACACCACAGAGGTTAATACTGAGTGCACACGCCATATTGTGGGCAATATTCTGCATATAAAAAAGTTATCCTGCCGCTGGGTGCGTGCATACTCACTCTTGACCAAAAACACGAACGCGAGAGCACTTCGAAAGAGTGTTTGGACTTGCTGATGCGGAATCGGGCGTACTTTTGGCATCGATTTTGGTAACTGTTGAACACCAGAGAACAGAATGAGTGCGCGACAATGGACTGAAACCAGCACGAATGCTCCGAAGCTGCCGAGGAAGGCTTGATGGGTCGGAAAGGTTATGGCATCGGTTTCCTGGGATTGTCATGGCACACTATTCGTGGACTACCTCCAAAAAGAAAAAAACTATCAACAATGAGTATTACTGTGCATTATTGGAGCGATTGAAGGCCAAAATCGCTGCAAAACGGTTTCACATGAAGCGAAAAAAAATGTTGTTTTTGCATCGCAACCACGGCTAAAATCAATGACTTACGGCTCCAATTGCTGTCGCATATACGGTATTCGCCTGATTTGGCTCCCTCGGACTTTTATCTCTTCCCAAACCTCAAGAGATGGCTCATCAATAAAAAAATTCAGCTCACGCGAGGAAATCATCGACGCCACTAAGGAGTATTTTGCAGACCTTCCGGAAAATTACTTTTTGGACGGGATCAAGAAGTTTTAAAATCACTAGAATAAGTGTATCAAACTAAAATATTTAATTTTTTTTTTTCATTCCCAAGGAGGTTACTTTTCACCCCACCTAGTACATAAGCTAGCAAGCCCTTTTCAAACACAGTTAAGGTCATTAAAAAGAAAAACTTCCACATTCCTGCATTTAAAGTAGGAAACTCTGTGATGTTATCAAATCTCGAAAAAAACAAACGCTTTAGCTAGTGAATTTTTTGGAAACCATAGCATGACTAATAATATCAATACCAGCAACAATATAACTTCAGCAGTTGAGCACTCCATGCACTTGCTAAACACAAGCTCGTTGGATGATAGTACAAACTTTGTGTTTTTGCTGAAGTGAAGCGATAGTTTCTTGTTAAAGAAGAAATAAAGCATCTGGATCTGGAAAGAATCCTCCTAAAAATTTTGTTCAATTCCTTGGAGGTATGTTTATTAGCAATTTTTATGCTCAGTTATTTTCCGCCAGTTTGGAAATCTGCCAAAGTTATCCCAATCTTGAAACCTGGTAAAAATGCCACCTTATCTGACAGCTACAGACCAATAAGTTTACTTAGCTCCCTGAGCAAAGGCCTCGAGAAAGTAATTAAAAATAAATTAGTGTACTCGAATTCGTATAATATATGTAATTGCGAGTTTAGGGCCCATCATTATACAATCCAACAGGTACACCGTATCTCGAATCACATTAAAAGAAACTTGATTGTAGGTAAAAGTGCAGGTATGGTATTACTTGACGTTAAGAAAGCATTTGATACAGTTTGGCAAAATGGTCTGCTGCACAAGCTTATGTCCTTAAATTTTCATCAAACATTCATTTTTATCTGAGCGTTATTTTAAGGTGTCAGTTAATTATCAGTTTTCAAGCGATTACTCAATCGTTGCAGGTGTTCCTCAAGGATTCGTTCTTAGCCCTATCTTATACACTATTTATACATCTGATTTTCCAGAACTTAATCAGAACTTGTCAATCTGTTATGTTTGCTTATGATACATGCATTCTCTCATCAGATGCTCTCGGTTCCAACATTGTAACCAATTTGCAATTTGTTTTGATTGTTGTACTAACGTATCTCAACAACAATAAGATTAAAATCAATGCTTCAAAGACGCAGTCTGTTTTTTTACTAGAAAAAGAAAAGCCTTTTTCTTACCAAGCAACAATCTTCATATTAACGGAATTCAGATGGAATGAAAAGACAGTGCCAATTATCTTGGTGTACATCTGGATAAAACCTTAAATTTTGGCTTACATATCCAGCAAACGATACGTAAAATAAATGCTAACATAAAAATTCTCTATCCGTTTACAAATCGCAAATCAAATCAAAACATTAATAATTTTAAAGGTAATTTTCCAGGCAATAATGTTCTACAGCAATCAGCCACATTTTTGAAAATGATTTTTGATTTCCCGTAGCATTTCTCTACTGAAGAGTTACATATGTTGTCAAATGTTGAAAAAGTTTGGAGTTGGAAGAACTTTAGTTTTAAAAATTGTGTGGAGCGTCCTACAGCCGTATCCACTTACCAGGCAACTAATAGACGAAAATGTTATTGGAAAGAAAAATTAGGATTTCCACAGTGCTTCGCCGCTATTGGTTAGCACATTAAGCTAAATGTTGTACGCATAAGCAAAATTATACCACTTTCACTCTTTAGATGGTTGTCATATTGAAGTTAAACCGTCTGCCAAAGATGCTACAGATTACTACAATTTTAAAGGATGGTATTCAACAGTTCTTCTAGCTGCAATGAACTACCGATTTGAATTTTTCGTATTATATATGTCAGGATTCTAATATAAATCATTCATATATAGATATAGATTCCTTTACGTCAACGTCAGCAACCCAGGTCGTACAATACCAAAAACCCATTCTAAAGGAGAGTTCCAAGAATATGTGTGGTGTTGGATTTTCCGTTGTTCTGATTGGGGATTCTGCATTCTGCTTTTGGGAAATGTTTATGAAACCTTACCCATATAGCCCAACGGCAACGGCCGAACAAAAAAATTTAACTATGCCTTATCAAAACGCCGAAGGGTTGTTGAAAATGCTTTCGGGCATTTGAAAGCACGACTCAGAAGAATTTGCCAGCCTGCTGCGATAATGCATTACTGGGCAGATAAGTATTCAAAGAAAGGTAAAAATTTGAAAATGAAACAAATTATACATACCTTATAATATAGACATGAATTTTTTTAATTTAAAAATAGAATAAGCTGAAGCATTCCACATATAGTCTGACAGCGGAGCCGTTTCTATGACGTGGCCAATCTTGTACTTTTCGATCTCATTGCTGAATTTAAGGTTCTGCGTGAACTTTCTTTTTTTATTTTTTCTCTCTTCTTCGCTGGTTGTCGGGATATCTTCTTCAGTACTTGAAGTGCTTCACAGATAGCGGTCCAGAATTCAATTTAAGGCACTTGTGGTAAATTATAAACAGATACAACATTTGAGGATTCCACAAAGTTGATTTGTTTATTTTTCCGGCAGTAGCGCTTTACCCGCTGTAGTGGTTACACTCCGTATTTATTGGAAGCAAGTGTTACTACAGAGCAAACCTGTATTATTTATGTTATTTTTTCCATACTGCATTAGAAGCTTAAGGATACAAAAAATGATCTCGAGATATATCTTAGCTCGTTAAACGATTTACTATTGTAGTTTCAGTAAAGATGGTTCTCCGTCGTAGATGGTACCTCAACGTCGGTTTACTTGAAGGTTCCTCATTAACGTTGCGTTCAGGATGTCATCGTAAGGCTTACGCAGTGTATGGCATATCCAACCATATTTTCTCTTCTGGATTTCAGTGTTTGTAGACGTTTGGCCAATTTGCCTCCAAAGCTCTAGATTTGTTATCGTACTCGGCCAACACATATTATTATTTTAATTTCAGTTGTTACGAGTCAAGTTTCCGATCCATACAGCAAAACAAATTTCACGCATCCATTGATAATTTTTGGTTTTGTGCAGATGGTTTGTGCACCCCTTATAACACATGGGCTGAAAAGTCAGTGCCGTTTTATAGTAAAACAAAATTTTTGCAAAATTCAACTTTATTTATTAATATAATTGCCTTCGAGGGCGATACACTGATTGAAACGGTTTTTCAATCTTTCGATACCAGTTTTGTAGAACGATTTCGGTTTAGCCTTAAAATAGGCCTCTGTTTCGGCGATTACTTCTTCACCGGTCTTAAATCTCTTTCCGAAGAGCATTATTTTGAGGTCTGCGAACAGGAAATAGTCGCTAATTGTCAAATCTAGAGAATACGGTGGGTGGGAAAGCAATTCGTAGCCGAATTCATTCAATTTTGCCATCGTTTTCATCGACTTGTGACACGGTGCATTGTCTTGATGAAACAGCACTTTCTTTTTCTTTAAATGCGTCCGTTTTTCTGCGATTTCGTCCTTCAAACGCAATGTAATAGTCGCTGTTGATGGTCTGTCCCTTTTGGAAATAGTCGATGAAAATTATTCCATGTGTATCCCAAAATAAGGATGACATAACCTTACTAGCCAATTGATGAGTTTTTTGTCGTTTTGGACGAGGTTCGTCGCCTGCTCGCCACTCAGCTGACTGCCGACTTGACTCTGGTATGATTGAGCCCAGTTTCATCCATGGTCACATACCGTCGCAAAAATTCGGGTTTATTGTGGTTGAACAGCTTTAAACACTCCTCTGAATCATCAACACGTTGTTGTTTTTGGTCGACTGTGAGCAAACGCGGCACCCACTTTAGATTTTTGATGGGAAAAAGGTCACCCTATTTTGGTATTCAACACACGAAATTGCTTTGAATCCATTTTTTTTTTCACAATAACAAAAGTTGCTTCACTCACAACGCTATATCTCGAGATCTCATCGTCCGACAGCTGTCAAATTTATACACGTATCTTTTGAAGGTTGGTATGGATTTAATTTAAGACTTATTACAAAGTCTTGAGAATTGGATTATTTATGTCCTGTTTTGCATCTCCATCTACAGAGAGAATACCTTCCAATATTATAAATCATTTAGATTTTATGCGCATGGATTCGGTTTTTCTTATATTTATCGTCAGACCAACTTTCGAGGATACATTGTGCAATTACCCAATTTGCTTTGACTGCATATGTTAATGATGTCATATGCATACTCTAGATCTTCAAGGCTAGAGTTAAGCCTCCAGTTGATACCTCTACTTTGCGAGTTAAAAATTTCAAGCACCCAGTCTAAAATAATAATAATTAATAGCGGTGAAAGGATGCACAATTGTTTGACACCTAAAGAAGTTAACACTTATATTGTTCGTAGCTTTTTCTTATGATGTTTACAATATTTTGCGCTATTCCCATTCTTCTTAAGTCTAATCATATACAGACTCTCTTTATTGAATCAAAAGCTTTCTCGTACTCAACGAATACTACATATAAAGTGCTATTGAATTCAATGCATTGTTGTTCGCTAATTTGTGTGTTTATTGGATCCATGATGCGACTTATCATTATTTTGTTAAAAACTTTGCTCATCATCCAGACCAATGCTATTCTTCTCCAATTGCTGCACTTAGAAAGGTCACCCTATTTTGGTATTTTCATTAAAATCGATTTTTTCCATTCTGAGGGGGTTTTTCTACTGTACCAAATATTTCTTAAAAGGGGATGTAGCATATCAGTTGTGCATTCGACATCAGCTAAGATGTTGTCGACGCCAGCAGATTCACCATTTTTTAATGAACGTATCGTTGATGCAATGGTTCAGTACATATGTTGCATAAAGGTTGCCTTGGTTGACCAATTTGGGGCATAACATCATTGTCTGTTATCACATTAAAGGTGTTATTAAAAGGTTCACGCCATATCTTTAATTTTTCTTCTTCTATAGTAACAAGGTTTCCGTTGCTGTCCCTCAAAGGCACAGTTCGATTGTTTTTATCGTTGAATAGTTTTTTGGTGATTTTAAATAATTCTCGTAGATCGACTTTGGAAGCTGCTGTTTCCGCTTCGTTAGCCAAATTTTCGTAAAATGCCCTTTTTTCTGCTCTTGGTTGTCTTTTCTTTTTTTTAAAGTTAATGTTTGTATCTCTCTTCTTATTATAAGGACACTCCTTTGGTTTTCCTTTTTTTAATTTTCTGTTTTCAACCAGAAATGCATTTAACCATTCTCTATTGTTTCTTGTTTCCTTTCCCAGCATCCTAGTTGCTGCTTCTAAAATGGATAGTTTTACATTTTCATAACTAAACTAGATAAATTTGTTGTATGTTATTATTGCAATACTGCCCAGTACATTTTTAAGTACTCTTCGAGTACAATTCGTTGTATTATTTCTATTATAATCAGCAAAAAAATAACTACTACCTGTTGGCTCTGCGGTTTACTTCACCGTCATTCTCAGTCTTACTACTTTGGCACTAATTTTCTTGCTGTTCTTCTGCATGCTCGAGGACATATACTTCGGTATCTTCAGAAAATTGCGAATGTTCATTTTCTGAATCGTTATCCGAAACTGGTAGTTTGAAATGGACTACGAAACCCAGTCTCCGTCATCACTATCAGACAGTCCGTTTGAATCACTTTCGTCCTCATTGAACATCATTTTCAAAATCGGCTCGAGATACTTCTTCCATATTATTTTTCTTTCACTTCACTCAGAATTCGAAGCTTAAACCTACTTCAATACTTAATATCATTGTATAGGGTTTTCCAATACGGACCTGCCAACTTTGAATTTAATTTGTGAACGCACTCTTTTACTTATCATCAAACTGTCACTGTCAATTTATTCACTAAACTCAATATTTTCATCGTAGTAAAGAACACTAACGAGCAACGTATACAAATTATAAAAAATTTCTGCAGATATTCGGAGTCGGTGACTGCAACTTTAAGAGCGTTGACTCCAAATTTCGGTCGTAATTCTAGCCCTAGTAGGCAGGCAATAACAAGTTTAGTACAAAAATTTGAGTCTACATATTCGTTGTGTGATGTCGAAGTGTCGAAAATATCGCTGCCGTTCAGACGTCCGTAGCAAACCATCCAAATCAGTCGATTCCACGGCGTTCTCAAGAATTGGGCATCGGTCAGACCACTTTACGGCGTATTTTGCGTAAGGATCTTCTTTTAAACCCACACAAGATCAAGCTGACTCAAGAATTGAAGCCGATGGACCATTTAAAGCGACGTACGTTCTCCGATTGGGTTCTGGAGAAGATGCGCCAAGATGATAAATTTCATCGCGAAATCATCTTCAGTGACGAAGCTCATTTTTGGCTCAATGGGTTCGTCAATAAGCAAAATTTGCGGTAATGGTCGGGTGAAAACCTACATATGCTTCACAAATCACCACTTCATCAACAAAAAATAAATGTTTGGTGCGGATTGCATGCCGGCGGCGTTTTGGGCCATATTTTTTCGTCGACGATAACGATCATCACGTTACTGTGAATGGTCAGCGTTATCGCGCCATGATCACCGATTAATTTTGGTCCGAATTGGAAGATATGGACTTGGACGACACGTGGTTTCAACAGGATGGTGCCACAAGCCACACAGCACACGCTACAATCGATTTATTGAAGAGTAAGTATGGTGACCGTGTTATCTCAAGTCATGGGCCAGTCGATTAGCCGCCTCGTTCGTGCGATTTAACGCCGCTTGACCATTTTCTGTGGGGCTACGTTTAGTTATTGGTTTATGCCAACACGCCGACGACTTTGGAAGAGCTCAGAGCCAACATTGAATGCGATATAACGACCATTTCGGTCGAAATGTTTGGCCGAGTCGTTGAAAATTGGGTCCAACGAATCGACCGCTGCAAACGTGCCCGCCGTGGCCATATGAACGAAGTCGAGTTTCATTCATAAATGGTTTGATTGTACTTCAAGCCAATAATAAAGTTTTTGAAATATCTCAAATGGTTTGCCTTTTATTTAAAAAAATGTTGTCAAGTCGTTATTAGAAAGCCCGACCGAACAAATTAGTTATTGAGGTGAAAAAAATCAAAAAATCAGGTATTTTTTACACTTTCGTAATTTATATACAGGGTGTCCCCGTTTAGGTTTTCGTCCTGATAGCTAAAGATTCCTGAAGTTATGGCGAACAAAAAATTGTAGTGCAAAGGTGGGCTTTTTTCACTCCCCTCCAAGTTATAAGCTGTTAAAATGAGGAACCTCTGTATTCGAAGTAAAACTACTTAAAAGGCCGTAGCTTGCTAGCATATTCAGCTTAAGAAACCGTTGTACACATTTTTAAAAGAAAATTTCAGTATGCACAAAATATTAAAATTTCGTCGAGTTCGATGAACGCCAGCCAAAATTATTAAATTTTTTTAAAAATTAAAGCTAACATTTTGAAAAATCGTTGGACCAATTTCATCAAAACAACAATTTCATCTACGAACAACGCAAGTTATTGCAAACCACTATTTTATTCAGGCAAATTTATTAAAAGCTGTCAGTTAACAAGTAAAACAAAGTTGGAGAATTAAGCCAACGATAAATTTTCCTGTATTTTGTGGAATGTTTTTGTAACGGTAACAATTCTTGAAATGTGCGGATGTTACTTTATTTACTGATTCAAAGTGGACGAGGAAAGTGTTTAGAAAATGTTTAAGAAAATTTTTTTTCGATTCGCGAATACGCCGATATAATTTTCGTTTACGGTTTCTGTAATGGGGATTCAGGGTTAGCTAGATTCGAGCACCAACGTTGATATCCTAGACGGAGGATCCTTTCTAGGCCAACTTTTATCAATGCTTTTTACCGCCTCTTAACCGTCGGCTCAGCATGTGTGTTAAGAAGAGAAAGATTGCCTAACAGCATCAGAAGAGGAAGAAAGAATTTTAAATGCTGTAAAAATGCAGCCACCAGAAGGCTTGCAGCAAAGTTGCAAATTTTAAGAACTACAATCCATAGAGTTCTTCAAGCCCCTTTCATTTTACGCCAATGGCTGCTTCATCAACAAGATGAGAACGAGCAGTTCTCATTTTAAAAAAATTTTATGGACTTGCGAAGCCCAGTTTACGAGAATGATCATTACCAACCAACGAAATTCCCACTGTTGAGCAGTGTCTAATCCTCACTTAACACGAACAACATCTTTTCAAAGGTAAAGATTCAGTTGAAATGCAGATGTTTTTCTCAACTGTATACCATTTTACAGAAGGTTTAGCGTGAATATCTGGGCCGGCATATTGGGTAGTACTTTAAGCGGGACATTAATACTTCCACATATCCTAAATTCAACATTCTGTTTATAATTTTTGAGAGACCAGTTGCCGGAACTCCTGGATAACATTCCTCTTACTCAGAGGCAAAGAATGGTTTTCCAACACGATGGAGCTCCTTACCATTGCATTGAAGCAATATTGTACAATGGCGGTCCCAGAAGTACCCGACCCAACAAGGAAAACACAAAAATTTTGGAAAAAAATTTATTTATTTTTCAATATAATCGCCTTTCAGCTCTAAACACTTTTCCAAGCGATGTTCAAAAAGTTCGATACCCCTTAAATATATAAGAACTGTCTTGCACCTTAAAATAGCCGTTAACTGCCGACATCACTTCTTCATCGTTGGAAAATCTTTGACCACTGAGCCATTTTTTCAAGTTTGGGAACAGAACATAATCCGAGGGGGCTTAATCTGGCAAATAGAGTACATAAGGTAGCAATTCAAACTTTAATTCATTAATTTTGGCCATTGCAATAACGAATTTGTGAGCTGGTGCATTGTCTTGATAAAACAACACTTTCTTCTTAGCCAAATGCGGCCATTTTTCCTTGATTTATTCGCTCGAACGTTGAAATAAGTTTGCATAATACTGGCCGTTGATAGTTTTTTCCTTTTTCAAGATAGTCAATGAAAATTATCCCACGCGAATCTCAAAAAATTGACGCCATGGCCCTGCCTGCAGATGAAACGGTATTCGCCTTCTTTGGAGCCGGTTCTCCCTTTTGAATCCATTGTTTTGATTGTTCTTTTGTCTCGGGTGTAAAGTGATGGCCCCATATTTCATCTATTGTTATGAACCGGCGCAAAAATGCTGCCTTGTTGCTGTGAAACTTCGCTAAACACTCAATTGAAATATCTTTTTCATGGAAGCTGCTCTAAGTTGAACGCTACTGAACTAGATTTCATGAAAAAAAATAAATCTTTTCGTGACGCTACCGCTGTTGTTAATCAACAATATCCGCACACAAACCAAACACTCAGCACCAAGAAACAAAATCACCCGAATCAGTCCACTGCAGCAGCCTTAACTTCTAAGGAACCATCAAATCCAACCATAACCCTAGAAATGGTTTACAAAGAAATAGTGTCTCTGAAATCTATTCAAAGAACACAAATTGATGCAAACAAAAAGTACGAGGAAAAAATTCATAAACTGGAGCTGAAGGTCGACAACCTAGAACAAAAACTACTTCTAAGCAGCATTGAAATTTTCAATGTTCATATTGAAAACACCAGCACAACACCAACAACAAACACCGAACTCGCTCTCAAAGTTTATCGCAATGGGTTAAACGTTGATGTCAGTGAAGGCGACATTGATTATTGCTACTTGAAGAAAATAAAACTTTACTCTTCTCCAGCTGATGGTCCTTCGTCTCAATCAGCGGCAGGGGCAGCAGTAAATAAAACAAAAAACGTCTTGTTCGTCAAATTTGTTTCTCGCAACATGAAAGAGAAAATAATGATAGCAAAGAACGAGGTAAGAGGAAAATTAAAAACGACACCTATTCTGCCGGTGGCATTGCCGTTTACATAAAAAGTGGTATTGTGCATGACTGCGTTAAAATCAAGTTATTGTAATTAGTGCGGATATAATAAAAGTGAACTTAACATTTCAAAACATAAAAGACACTATAATTTGTATTGATCGTTTGCATAGTTCTAGAAAAAGTGCATTTATCGAAGAGTTCCATACGATAACGACTTGACAAATTTTTTTTTTAAATAAAAGGCAAACCATTTGAGATATTTCAAAAACTTTATTATTGGCTTGAAGTACAATCAAAGCATTTATGAATGGAAATCGACTTCGTTCATATGCCCACCACGGGCACGTTTGCAGCGGTCGATTCGTTGAACCCAATTTTCAACGACTCGGCCACACATTTCGGCCGAAACGGCCGCTATTTCGCGTTAAGTGTTGGCTCTGAGTTCTTACAACGTCGTCGGCGTGTTCGCATAAACCAATAACTTAACGTAACCCCACAGAAAATAGTCAAGCGGCGTTAAATCGCACGAACGAGGCGGCCAATCGACTGGCACATACTTACTCTTCAATAAATCGATTGTAGCGTGTGCTGTGTGGCTTGTGGCACCATCCTGTTAAAACCACAAGTCCATATCTTCCAATTCGGGCCAAAAATAATAGGTGATCATGGCGCGATAACACGTGACGATCGTTATAGTCGACGAAAAAATATGGCCCAATAACTCCGATGGCATGCAAACCGCACCAAACAGTTATTTTTTGTGGATGATGTGGTGATTCATGAGGCACATGTGGGTTTTGATCCGACCAATAGCGCATATTTTGCTTATTGACGAACCCATTGAGCCGAAAATGAGCTTCGTCACTGATGATGATTTTGCGATGAAATTCATCATCTTGGCGCATCTTCTCCAGAACCCAATTGGATAAGGCAGCTCGTTAGTGTACTTCACCATGATGAAAATGTTGAGTTTACTGAATAAATTGACAGTGACAGTTTGATGATTAGTGAAAGAGTGCGTTTACAAATTAAATTCAAAGTTGTCAAGTCCCTATTGGAAAACCCGATATAAAAGCCAAGAATTTAATAGTCCTAGGTGATATAAATATTAACCTGCTTAACGATTCGGATACGGACTGTGAAAATTATATGTTCCTCATGGCTTCATTTGGTTTAAAAAGTATAGTTAATGTTCCTACTCGCATAACAGATTCAACCAATAGTTGCATCGATCACATTTTTATGCGTTTAAGCAAAAACAACAATGCTCTTTTCAATAGTGCAGTATATGATTTTAGAATTACTGATCACCACCTGTGTGTCCTTAATGTTCTAACAGATTTTTCTCCTATTGAAGCTTGCTATAAGGAAAAAATTCAAGTTAACTATTCTTTTCTACGTGAGAATATACGTATGGATTCTGGGAACCCGTTTTTTTAGAAAACGATCCTTCAGTAGGCTACGATAAATTGTTTCAATTTTAATTAAACATGTTAACAATGCAACTTCTGTTCTTCAGATAAGTCAGCGCGATTTGTTTTTAAAGCCCTGGATGACATTACGTCTATTAAACCTTATTAAACCTAAAAGAGATTTCCCAAAAAAGGTAAAAAAACATCCTAGAAATACTAATTTAAAAATATATTGGGTCTATAACTTCGTGCGGTTTGCTAAGAGATGGCGTAACTTGTATTATTCCATTGTTATTATTCCATTGGAACATGCGTTGCAAAGCTACTGTCATTGTACGTCATTTCAGTATATGTCATTCATTTGAAACGTAAACAACAATAATTTTTTTTTCACTCAAACATATCGAACTTTGTGCCTGAAAAAGTGTTTTTGCGGGAAGTTTTTCTTCATTACTTTCGTCATCGTATTTTAGTGGAAGTTTATGGTGAACATGCGCTAGCTGAGCGAACGTGCCAAAAGTGGTTTTCACGATTTAAAAGTGGTGATTTTGGCTTCGAAGACGATGAACGTCCTGGGCAGCCAAAAAAGTTTGAAGATGAAGAACTGGAAGCATTACTCTATGAAGATTGTTGCCAAACACAAGAAGAGCTCGAAGAATCTTTGGCTGTCACTCAAGCAGCCATTTCAAAACGTTTAAAAGCAGCTGCATATATTCAAAAGCAAGGAAATTGGGTTCCACATGAACTCAAGCCTAAAGACGTCGAAAGGCAATTTTGCATGTCCGAAATGCTGCTGGAACGCCACTAAAGGAAGTCATTTTTCCATTGGATTGTTACTGGTGATGAAAAATAGATCTATTACGACAACCCCAAGTGCAAAAAATCATATGTGAAACCAGGCCAACCAGCCAAATGAACGGCAAAGCCGAATATCCATGGAACGAGGGTAATGCTCTGTATTTGGTGGGATCAAATGGGTGTGCTGTATTATGAGCTGCTAAAACTGGGTAAAACGATCGATGGACAGCCGAAAAACGCCCGGAATATGCGACCAGACACGAGGCAATAATTTTCCATCATGACAACGCTCGGCCCCACGTAGGTATTCCGGTTAAGAACTATTTGAAAAACAGTGGATGGGAAGGCTTACCCCACCCGCCTTATAGCCCAGACCTTGCCCTTTCTGACTACCATTTTTTCCGGTCGATGCAGAACGCCGTCACTGAAATACGGTTCACAGAATATCAAAAATTGGCTTGATTCATTCTTGGCTGCCAAGCCGACGCAGTTCTTTTGGGATGGGATCCACAAATTGCCAGAAAAATGGGAAAAAGTCATAGGTTTAAATGGGCAATACTTTGAATAATACCATTGTACATGTTTTTCTTAAATAAACGTTCAAATTTTGAAAAATTAAAATAAATACCCAATACATGTCGCTACTGCATCCGCTGCTAAAAAGGAAGAGCTTCATGCACTTCTTTGCCTTTTGATTTGAAAAATAATCACCTGCCAAGCAAAGAACTCTTTGATCCTTCACTAATCACGGATCTTTGATTTTCTCATTCTATGTCTTCTTTTTGATGATAGTAGCAGCCGAGAGCTTGGAAGAAAGGACGATAAATTTGCTCAAATAAGAAATATTTGGGAAACATTTATCCAACAATGTCGAGATCCATACAAACCAGGATCATATTATACGATAGATGAAAAACTTCTTGCATTCAGAGGGCGCTGTGCCTTCTATATACCAATAAACCAGCTAGATATAGGATAAAAATCGTTTTAGCATATGATGTCAACACAAAATATGTAATACATGGGCTGAAAAGCCGTTTGTAAGAGAGGGCAACACTTGAATAAAATCTATACAATTCATTTAGTTAGTACCAACCTTCAAAAGATACGTGTATAAATTTGACAGCTGTCTGACGATTATTTCTCGAGATATAGCGTTGTGAGTGAAGCAACTTTTGTTATTGTGAAAAAAAAAAATGGATTCAAAGCAATTTCTTGTGTTGATCTATCATTGCTTTTTGATGGGAAAAAATACAGCCGATGCAAAGGAATGGCTTGATAAGTGTTACCCGCACTCTGCACCAGCCGAACGAACTATTCGCAGCGAATTGAAAAATTTAAAAGTGGTCATACAAGCACCGAAGATGATGCAAGCAGTGGACGTCCAAAAGAGGCTGTTTCAGATGAAAACATCAAAAAAGTCCACAAAATGATTACGAATGACCGTAAAGTGAAGTTAATCGAGATAGCTGAAAAACGGCCGCATTTGAAGAAAAAGAAAGTGCTGTTTCATCAAGAACATGCACCGTGTCACAAGTCGATGAAAACGGCCGATTGAATGAATTCGGCCACGAATTGTTTCCCCACCCACCGTATTCTCCAGGTTTCGAACCCAGCGACAATTTCCTTTTCGAAGACCTCAACAGAATGCTCGCCGGAAAGAGATTTAAGACCGATGAAGAAGTAATCGCTGAATCAGAGGCCTATTTTGAGGCTAAATCGGACTACAAAACTGGTATCGAAAGATTTAAAAATCCTTTCAATCAGTGTATCGCCCTCGAAGGCAACTATATTGACAATCCAAGTTGAATTTTGCAAAAATTTTGTGTTTTACTATTAAACGGCACTGAGTTTTCAGCCCATGTGTTATATGTTTGATGCCTGCTCATATCTAGAAAAAAAAAAAGAAAAAAAAATAAATAAATGACACGTCTTCTATTATGCACATTAAGCCAGCTATTGATCAGGTATCAATATCATAATATATCATAATAGAGTCATATAATGCTACAAAATGTGTGGCCATTTAAATACAAGTCGTAAAACAAGGCGTTGGCTACGGGATGCTGAATATGGCGGCTTTGAACAGCTATTGTTTACATATTTCCAACAGTTATGCTTGTAAAATCAAGCCAATGAAAAGACTTGAGTAATGACTGGTTCCGAAATTGGCAGACAATTCGACTAACAGAGAGGCCAACAATGAACAAACGAATTCGTAAAGCTCTCCATCAAGTGCTGAATGTGGACACTCGTGCTGCCGAAAGTTCTTCACCTGGGTCTGACGAACCCCTAATAAAAAAAAGGGAAAAGACACGTCGCATGAGCGTGTAAAAAAAGAATACGAGCCCAACCAGAATGTGATAATATTCCAACAAATTTTCTTACTTCAGACACCGAAAAACTCGCAACATGTGCATTTTGTTTCTGTGCCTATTGGTTTGTTTTATGAGTTACGTTTTGAAATATTTCATCGTCCCAAAACAAAGTAAACAACACAAATGTTGATTTTTAAATTTTTAACTTAAAAATTACAATTCTCTATCATAATCGCTTACAAATTTACTGTCACCAGTGGGTCTGTGGGTAGTTTTTTCTATTTGTTGGACAACAGAAGTACTAGCTTGAGATTCTGTTGAATTATCCATTGTTTCTCCCGAAACGGGACTTGCAGGCTCTTTATTTTTCACGTCATCACGGATAATATGCAAATCCATAGGACCAGAGGGATGCCGCATATTACAAAAGTTTGGAATCATTTCGAACTTTGAAAATTCTCAATTCAATAATATTCCCAGAAACCTAAAATTGCGCAAGCATTTGTACTTACTCGGCATCAACAATAAACTCTTCGTCACTGAGATCGTCCACTGTGTCAGGAGGCACGTTAATAATATAAATGCTAGCTTATTGCAAGTCTTCCGAATTTTCTTCAATATAAGCAGCAATTTGTGCGAGCACAAGGAATTTTATGTACCCTTAAGATGTTTGCCAATATCGGGGGGAAAGGAATTTAGGGAGGGAAAAAAGAAAGATACAGATGGGCGTTGGTTTTGAAGTTATAATGGCAAGGAAATAAAGAGCTCGGCAGGGCATTCCTTAAGCGAGTCGTACGGCTTCGGAAATAATGACGATATTTCAGAGTAAGTCCGAAGGTGGGCTTGAGGGTGCACTGATGAGCATTCACAGCGAGATGGATGTTACGGCTTAAAGTTTAAAGTGGAGGAATGGATACTTATGGAACACTGGTGGTGACAATAGCGATGTATAAGGGTGAGCCACGAGACTACGTCGGCGTTTGAAGGTGTCGAATAAATGTGTAACATTGACATCACCTATGAGTATTATCGCACGATTTAAGATCCTATCTAGCAAGTGCAAAGAGGTCTTAGGGGCACCTGACCTGATGTGGGCATTGAACTCCAATTTGGGGCGGATGAACGTTTTATATATTGTGGCCAGGTTAGAGGGGGTAAAATATTTCTTACATCGCTTAAGGTAATCTATATATTTTGAGGCATTTTTGGCGATATCGAATATGTTGTCGTTCCAAATTAAGTTTTCATTGACACACCTACATTATCATGGATAATGACTGGGTATTCGAATTTTGTTTTAGCGACAGCAGACATAGTGTTTTGGAAGCATTAAATTCCACTCTGTTGATGGTTCCCCAATTAGTTATGCTCTTATTTAATAAGCTTAAAATACGCTGTTGTTCCCGTGGTATAGCCGAAGAATAGGAGTGCTAGGCTGGAAACAAATATGAGAAGCAGAGAGTACTGTCGTCAGCAAAGGATTATACTATATTGGATTAGAAATAGCAGACAAGAGATCATCGACATAAACTAAAAAGAGCTTAGGAGACAGAACAGAGCCCTGGGCCACACCAGCATTTATTTTGTGAATATTAGACTTAAAAACATCCAAGACAACTTGAGTGTTCTAAAAGGTAAATCCAATAATTATCCATTTAGAATACTGCAGTCGTACTTATCAGTAGCATATAATAATTTTTTTGCAACTGTGATTTATGCACATAGTGGCTATTTTGTAACCGCTCCTAATATGTTTTTGAGGAAAATTTAGTCCTTAAGGGTGTCACAATGCTTTACCAGATAAACGACTAACTAGACACTTTTACATCGATGATGTATGGTACTTCTATTCTTTTTAAATTAACATCTGATAACCGTATAAATCTTCACCATTTTCTCTTTCAAATATGGTTGACTTAATGGCACACAGCCTTGGCATTTTAATTACATCAATTCGTGACAGATTTTCCATTAAAAAATCCAAGCTCATGAGCAGTGACTGGAAAAAGGGCGTATGACAACATTATGAAACTTCATCCTGTCCTGTTACGCTATTTAGTTATTTATTGATGTTGATGGTTTAGCTGAATTCGCAACGAACGGTGGAACAGCAAGAATTTACCTTGAATACTGACAGATACCTGTAACTCTAACGATGATGGGCTATGAAATGGGGGAAATTAAACTTTCTAGATATCCTCGACCTCTTTTAGCGGCATACTTTTCAGAAATTTGAAATTCATCCGTAATTACGCTACATCATCAACCATTAATCTTTTTAAATTTGAACGAAGGGACACAGTTTTCACTAGATTTCTATTTCTATTTATTGTTCGGTTTATTTATATCTTCAGTAATCTATCATTTTCGAATCGTTGTTTAAGATCCTTTATATATAATAAAATCCTTACTTTTTACGGGGAAAATATGTACAACCACAAATCCTCAATTTTAAAGTAACACAGGTCTATTTGATATCTATAACGACACCAATGCTCTTAAGGATTTTCTCATACGAATTAAAAATCCAACTTTTCAATCAAAACAAATAAACCGAAAAGAGGTGGAGTAAACTACTTAATTCGGGAATTCTATGGGTAGCAAACGGGAGTGGTAGAAAAGCACTTTCTATGTTGCTCCAATGAGTAAATTCATAAATAAATAAACCAAAAAGGATTTGGTTAGATGAATGGTCCCTTATTAAAGGGGTTAGAGGGAAACTTCCAAAGCTATCTACTTTTATTGAATCACTTAAGACTTAATCACTTAAGCACATCAATAATTACATTAAGGTATAATACTCCTGAGGTCAGTAAAGCCACGTTGAAGGGTTTCAGTAAGAGACTATATTATTTAGTTCTTGTGCTGCGTATTGTGTTTAGGATTCAACGCTTGGTATTATGGTAACTGTACGATTCAGAATCTCATAAAATTAATTGAAGTTTTTGAGGTTTATTTGGATTTTTATTTAGAGATCAAAATGTACAAAACTCTCTATCTTGACACAAAAAAAAAAAAAAAAAATCTGTTTTTGTATCGCTAGTACATCCTGAAGCCATTTAAGCCTTCAGTCGCAGTTGTCTTCCTTTTCGCTGTCTTGAATAGAGCGAGTATCAAAATGATTTGTGCTAGTTCTTCGGCGGGCTTTCTTTGAAGAATATCCAAATGAAACCAACGATTATATTTATCTTTAGTAAATGCAAACTGGTTAAAGAGTACTCCAATACAGAAACATGTGTTCGTTTTCTATTACACGCACACAAGATGAAACTGAGCTTGCAACCGGCAAAGTTTTAGTTTTAGTGGAGAGAAATTAACCTTCCGTGCACCACGTGGGTAAAAGTTGCATCCTGCACTTTGTGGGGTTTCCTACACCCCAACATCATTCTATCTATATATAGAGAATATCTTTTAAAAGTTTATTTTATAGTATTTATATTGTTTCTATTAGGAGATAAAAATAAAATAAATTTGCTAAATATAATAAACATTTTTAATATCTATAGGCATTGTAACAAAAATAGTATTTTTTTGATAATTAAGAGGAGACCATCTTCTTTGGTTTAGCCTTTAAAAAAAACTTAACTAAAAACTTCTTATTGCCCTTTATTTCAGGGCCTAATGAGATTAGAAACAAAAATATAATAAAAATAACTAAACATGATTAGTCTTCTTGAGATCCCAATTGGTTCAAATCTGCACAATTTTTACAAAAAAAATATGCGTGCTCTAATCATATAGGTACTTCGCATCGGTCACAACCGTACTTGGTCTTGCGATCTTTTCTTCTGTCGCATTCCGAACATCTTGTTACACGTCTTAGCATCTTCTTTGGTGGTTCCACACTAGTCTCACCAAATAAGACATGTATGCGCTTACGAGAATTCCTTGGAGTTCGTTGATTATCTTTGCGGTTTCTCAGGTGCTCTTTAATAAAAGCCATTCCCAGATCACGAATAAACTTCCTCCTATTGTTAGATTTTCCTGCTTCAATGTCATTATTGAACATATGTAGAATCATAGCGTTGATTCCTGCATGATTGAGCATCGAAAGAATTAATTACGAGAAACGTCGTATGTTCTGGCGAGTTTATCGACCACATCTACTCCACTTTTGGTTTCATTATAGAATGTAATCATAGATGGCTTCTGTTTGATTCCAGTCAACCATGAAGATTTCTTTATCATGATGAAGGGAAGACATCATATAAACGTTTTGGAATATAAGAAACAAGAGTGATATCTTTTTGAAAGCCAAACCGTGTTGCATATTCCTCTCGAGATTGTTTGAAACATAATGGAATGTAAGCTTTATAAGCTCTCAAAGTACCAACTATTGTTAATTTATGTTTCTGCAACAAGTTTTCAGCAGTTTCATGACTGGTAACAACGGACTGTTGTCTGGCTGTTTGCCGCAGTAAATTTCTAAATGAACGGTGTAAAATGTTTAAGCGTCGACTAAGGCATATATTTTGATTCCATACTTTGCAGGTTTCGATGGGATATACTGCCAAAATCCGCACCTCCCACGAAAGGCAACAAATTCTTCATCAAGTGTTAGGTATTCGGATGGTGCATACGCATTTTGACAAAGCTGGACAAAGGTTTCAAATATGTTTCGGATTCTAAACTAGTTTTCTTGTCTTTATATTCACTTTTCACTGCTGAAAAATGTGTAATTATATTTTCTTGTCTTGTACGAACATTAGCTCTCAACGGTTCCTTTTTGCCATTTTGTTTTGCCATCTTTACCAATATAAAAGTCTTGCGAGCTAGAAGACTCACCTTCTGAAGAAATGTCCACGTCCTCTACATCCTCTTCAATGTCACTTTCAGAATGAGTACTCAAATGATCCAAATCGCCTTCACTTCCGAGTAAATATAGCACATCTGTGTCGCCATCACTATAATCCATAAGTGCCGATAATATTTCATGTTCGTCTATATGTCGAGCCATTATGAGACCTGCAAACAAATACACAAACGATTAAAGTTATAAAAAAAAACAAAATAAATAAATATTTATGTAGAAATGGGTATATTTTGCATGTCATACTGCTTACCTTTTAGACGACGTCCCGAACTACTTGGGTTTGTGACAACCTGCCACACTTTGCGGGCGACCGTCCGCTGCGCCTGTGACGCTGCTACTAGATCACTGTTACTATGCGACCCGGCAGCATCGAAACTCCAGCTACACGACGTGTTGTGGAATTCGCTCTGCCGTTTAAAAAGATACGACAATTTTTGTTTCGCTGAGGTTTATCAAACCCCACGTGGTTCACGGAAGTGTAATGAAGTATGACAGTTAGCCGGATATTTATAAGAGAAATGATCCGCAGCAAGTTTCGGTGCAGTTGTTAGCAAGGTAGCAAAAATCGATAATTGAATTTACATACGTTTCCCGCGAAATTATAAAGTCACCTTACATTTTGAACAGACCTCGTACATTGGATACATGTCATAAAGCGTCAATGTGCTCATAATATGTGTTCAGAGCGAAAGTGTAGGGAAATATTTGTTTTGCCTTCTCCCTTCCATCATACGTGAAAAAAGACCTTACCCTGTACTTGTATATGATCCAGCGTGTGTAGGAACTAAGGCTTGCGATGGGAGCTCGCGCACCAGCATTTTGAGTCATATTGTGACGAAGTATATGAACAAGCAAAATTGCCGCTTTTCGAGTGAGACGAATCCCTAAGGAGCTAATGGGACTCACTTACAATTACAACAGTGCACTTTTTGGTTTAGCTTTCACGGTGGTGGCATCATCGGTCCGTGACCGGAGTTTGCGTTAGAGTCAAGAGGCCACTTTGCAGGATAATGATCGTTGATTACTTCTTTGGTAGTATTTATGATATTGATTTGGGCGATTTGTGGTTCCAGCAGAATGGCGCTACGTGCTCCACTGTTCATAAAGTCAATATTTTTTTTTAAGGAGAGATCGTGACGCCACCCAATAACTTCTTGTGAGGTATATGCTGATAAGCGAAACGATTAAGGTTTTGAAAATCAATATTTAACTCAAGTTAAGCAACGCATTGTTGAGCTCTGAAAAAAAAAAAATTGTCAGCATAAATCTATAATAAGAAAAAACAAAATCAAAGGCTCAAAGGCGTCCTATTAAATAAATAGAAAAACGCAACAATCTTACGGAAAGTTATGATATCCACATGTCCAAGAAATTTGTCACGCAATACAGCAATTGTTTTACCAGCTGCGTGACATGTGGTTGCTGATATGCCAAATTCCTGTAATAGTCTCGGAACGGACTCGCCTGTGTTTTAAGTTAAACTCTTAGCTACGGCGGCGATATTGTATCTTTACAACGCCTGTCCGATACGTTTAGATTTAAGTGAATTTTCACTATCCACACTATCTAATTTTCTCTCGAAAATTACTATACAGCCTCACTATACAGACTCACATCACAACAGCGTCTCCAAATTGTTCGCTGTATTACGAAAATCAACGTTATGTGAGAAATGTTTTTCGTGAGATTCAAAGAACTTACGGTGCGCATAATCGATCTACTGAAACCACTGTTGTCAATACCATTCGCAAATTTAAGTCTCAGTTTACAAAAGTGGATGATACTCGACCGGTCACACCCAGCACGTAGTGAAGAGACTATAGCAGCTGTAGCTGAGAGTGTACACGAAGACAGTGACAAATCGATTCGCCGTCGTTTTCAGCAGCTTGGCTTGGCGTATTTTACGTGAGGATCTCGGTCTAAAAGCGTAAAAAATTCAACTTGTGCCAGAATTGTGTCATATTTTCAATGGATGGGCTCTGGAAAAACTCAATGAAAATCCGGTGTTTTATCGTGATATTTTGTTCAGTGATGAAGCCCATTTTTGGCTCAATGGAACCGTAATAAACAAAATTGTCGTATTTGGACTGATAAGCATCTCGAAGAGTATCAAGATCTACCACTAAAATCCAAAATTAAATAAAAACAACTCCATGGTGTGGTTCATGGGCTGGTGAAATCATTGTTCCATATTTCTCCAAAAACGAGGAAAATCAGAATGTTACCGTTAATGGTAACCGTTATCACGCCATGTTAACGGACTATATGCTTCCTGAAATTTAAGCACATTTTTTCGGTGAGCGCTGGCTTCAACAAGACGGCGCTACGAGCCATACAGTGCGTGAAACAATGGACTTGTTGTGAAATCATTTTGGTGAGCACATAATTTCACGTTTTGCTACGGTAAATTGGCCGCCTAGATCGTGCGATGTCATGCCTTTGGACTGTTTTCACTAAAGATATGTAAAGTCTCAAGTCTTCACAAATAAGCCAGCTACGATTGACGCTTTGGAAGTCAACATTACTCGTGTTATCCGCGTGATACCAGTCGCTATGATCGAACGAGTCTACTGCAGTTTTAGAAAATACAGTGTTCCCAATTGGGCATGAACGTGGGTTCAAGTAAATAGAGCAAATACAAGTTGTTTCATCTGGTTTCCTATAAAGTTTTGTTTTCTATTTACAAGAAACTTAGAAAAACATCAAAACAGAAAGTATATATAGTAGAATAAAATAGGGCACACCTGTTTTGTGTCTTAGCATTAACCATCCAGTGGTTCAAACAATCAAATTTTATGGATGTTTGAAAAATCTTTAGAAGATTTTGGCTGCCCACCTGATTACGGGAGATTGGCATACCTTGAAAGGTAGTTTTGCACAATTACCCGTCTGAAGCCGAATTGGTCTAAATTTCTATGTATGTGCCCCATTCTGAATTCATAAAAATCGGCTACCACCACTTTTTGGACCTGAATGAAATACGATAGGATGAGATATTTTCGTTCATTCTATCAACGTCTCCCTTGTGGCGTTTATAAGCGTTTATAGTATTTGGTTAAGGCACATTTATACTTTTCCTTTCCCGTTGCGAATACCGCTTGACATCAGCAATTGGTAGGACAAGGTGGAAGGTACTGATCGCATGGACTGCTCTTTTATTATCCCAGACAATGACAAGACATCCTGTATCACTCCTAAAATCATACGTGCCCCTCTTTTTTTTATATTTAGTTTATCTATCAAGGGACACTTTCCTATACGGTTGACCATAATATTTCCTGTGAACCCAATTCCTTTTTATTTTAGTCTTGCGGCTAAATGCAATGAAGAGAAAAATCGATTAGCATATATATTCTATTGGGCTAGAAGTAAAATGTCGACAAGTTTTAAGACCACATATTCACCTAGCCCCACATCTTTTGGGCGATTGTTGTGTCTGCCGCTATACGGGTAAACCAGCAGAGGGTACCCAAGGGGTTCACAAATACATTACATTTTGCCCCCGAATCTTAAGGGTTTTCCTTTCATGAATTGCTTGGCTCCATGCTTTCCATAGTACGGGTCAATGCTCTCATCCACTGACAAAACATGTTGTAGTCGCGCATGGTTCAAAAACCCTTCATTTAGTAGAGCAATCTATGGAGCAAATTAACCATCAGAGCTATAGCGGAGGACTTGAACATTGTCTATGGGTCCGTCCAAAACATTTTGGTTAATGATTAGGGTTTCATTAGTGGTGCCAAAAAACCTCAAGAGAGATGATTTGCGAGGCTGAATCCGATCCCAAATTCATCAAAAGGATCATTACTGGAGACAAGACGAGGGCTTATGAGTACGACACGCAATCCAGACCTCAGGCAAGTGAATGGCGTTCACCAAATGAGCCGAGACCAAAACAACCACGTTGTTTCAGTCAAAAAAGAATGCATTGCTCACGGTTTTCATGGACTACAACGGTGTAGTGCATCATGAGTTTTTGCCAGAAGGCCAGACAGTAAGCAAAGAGTATTATTATGGCGTTATGAGACGTTTGCGTGAAGCAATTCGCCGAAAAAAACCAGAATCGTGGGCAGAAAACTCGTGGATTTTGCACCATGATAACGCAAAATTGCGCTTTTGACGAAAAATGCAACAAATACCATCCAACAGCCACCGAATTCATCTGATTTGGCTCCATGTGACTTCTCTCTGTTCAATCGAGTTAAAAAACCATTACGGGGGACGCGTTTCAGCAGCCAAAAGGAAGTAATGGAAAAATCGCAGGAAGCACTGATGGACAAATGTTTCGAGGATTTGATCAAGCGCTGGCATAAGTCTGTTGCAGTTGGGGGGGGTTAATTTAAAGGGGACAATATAGATTTAGATGAATAAACTTGTATTTTTAATTTTCTGAATAAATTTCGAAACTAGGTGATATTCAAACCGTTCAGTTGCTTCAATAAACTCCTAGATTTTGATTTTGTTTGATTTATAGTTTTTTTAGCGTACAAAAAAATCTAAACGATGAGTATTCCCGAAAATTATTTGGAACAAGATATTTTAGACATTTTGGAAGAATCTTCTTCCAGTGAAGCTGAACAGGCCGACAGGTTTTGACAGCGATGAAAATAGCTCATGGGCCGAATCGATCTATGAAGAGTCTTCAGAAGATGAACAAGTGGAGGAAGTTGTAGAACATGCAGTTTCACAATCTGAAAGCAATCTTGAACATAAAATACCTCAAAGAGTTTCAAAAAGTGGTATATACTGGCACAAGAGTCCACCTCTAGCAAGACAAAGTGGAAGTCATACTATCATTCTATTTCATCCTGGTTCAGTCGCAGTCATCAGAGCTGCTACGAACAAATCTTGTCTAGAACATTTTGTTTCATCTGACTTTCGTCAGATATGTAACTGCACGAATAGAGAAAACCAGCGAGTTGCAGCTTAAAAAAAAAAAAAAAATCATATGAAAGGATGTAGATGATGACGAGCTGCAACCTTTTTTTTGATTTATTGCTCCTGGCCGGCGTAGAAAAGAGCTGGGATGAACCTGCACGAGAATATTTTGCCTGCATGGATGTCAACTCTATAAGGCCAACATGCTTGTAACAAGGTTTGAAATGCTAAGATGATTAATTCGCTTTGAAGATAAAAGAACACGAACTGCTCTCATTGGCATTGGCAACTTCCGAACTAAATATGTTGCGCCAGAAAACGTGACCATTGACGAGCAACTAGTGACTTTCAGAGGTAGATGTAGAACGACTGACTCTAGTTGGAAAAATTAGACAAAACAAACGTAAAGTTCCTCAAAGCATGAAGCCAAACAAAAATCATGCTGTTTCTTGAAGTTGCTTTGGTTTCCAAAGCAAATTTACCTTGATCAGCTATGTTCCAAAACTAAACAGCAATGTGGTTCTACTTAGTTCCATGCACTCTGATGTTTTAGTTGCAGATGGGGGGAAAAAAAACCTGAGATTATTACATACTATGTACAACAAAACCAAAGCAAGTGTTGATACAATGGATCAGATGGTGTCAGACACGAAGATGGCCTCTAATGCTTTTTCTGAATATTCCAGACATAGCTGCTATAAATTCGTTTATTATCTTCACGGTGTTGAATCCATTTTATGCTGTAGGACCAAAATATATGAGGAGACTATTCCTCACGGACCTAGCTAAAAAACTTGTGATGTCTCAAAAGATGAGACGGAATGAAACAGCACAACACCTTCATGTCAAGGAGGCCATGTAGTTATGTGGATCAACCTCCATTCAACCACTTCCCAAAAGAAAAAGATGCGCGGATTGCCCATATAATAGAGAAAAGAAAACCCAAAAAGCCTGCTACCTATGTAGTAAACCAATTTGTGGTGATCACATATTCCACTTTTGTAACAATTTTATCTAAGGACTTCGTATGTATACTTATGTACATTTGTTTTTCTTAAATATAATTACATTAAATACTAAATTATTCATTAGACATACAATATTTTCAACGAAAATATAAATAAATCTAATTTTAAACCAATAGGGGTCATTTTTATCCTGTTTGTGCATTAATGTGGAAAAATTACATCGTGCATGCTAGAGTTAATTCAGTTAAATCTTATTCTCTGACGGGACAAGCTTGAAAAGTCAGTCACCTTCAGGACAAGCATTGCTTGCACCTTTTATTTAGAGTTCAGTTAAAACCTGTCATCACTGAATCACTTTCGATGTACGGCCTATAATTATAGCTTTCATCCATTTATATCGATTGATGATGTTAACTGATTTCGGAATTCACTCTTAAAACGAAATTGGAAAAACCATAAAATCAATGACAAACTTTTAAGCGGTTTAAAATTAACTCCAATGAAATAATGCGACTCTTTACTTAAGGTACTCACGATAAGCAATTTATTATCAATATTTCATTTTTCACACTGTTTTTAATAATTTAATTATCACTTTTTTAAATAAATAACAAATTTCAATGTGTTGATTTAAGGTTGAGAGCTATTGCCTTCCACTCAGTAAGACAGTTAAGAAAAGTTCAACCTGGACTTATTCTTTTAACTACTTCAACGACCTTTCTTTAACAAATCATACATATGCATCTTATAAAGATGATGTGATTCAATTGGAATTTATTAATAACTTGATGCTTGGGTTGACTGAACAACTTTGCCTGCTTCTTGCCTCACTGCGCATGAAGTTGTCTTTAATTTTCCTAAAAAACCTGTTTTTATTTTAGTTAATTGGTGCTAGAATTAAACGTAATCAACCATAATAATCATAAAAGACTCTTTATCGCTGTAAATGATGGTAAGTTGAAACAAATCTTGAATTGCATTTTTTTTTTCTGAATTTTTAATAAAAAAAAAAAAAAAGTTGACGATCATTCAAATAAGTAGCACAGTTTTTAACAGGTTCATACCACTCCTTAAATTCTTACGAAATGGTATTCAAATCGCAGAGATTAACTCTTCTGGTCGGTGTTATATTTTTAATGATCGTCGCAGTGGTTCAGTCCTATCCGTCGGAAACTGTGAGCTATCCAACTCTGGCAGTAGAAATTGATTTTCCAGTAGACAAATCAAGGGATGTATCCAATCGAAGCAGTGAGAGTCAACCGAATCCACCGTCTACTAGCCCAGCTCCTGAGAAAACAACAACTACCCCTGGTTGCCCTATTACTTTTTATGGTGAAGATAAGTGTCCTTTCTGGTTTTTAAATACAAACACTCTAAAGTCAGCAACGGGCTAATTTTAAAAGTTTTATATGCGTTTGAATATTCTGAATAAATAAGAAAAAATAATAAACAAACATTTAATGATTAATTTAAAATAATTGAGTGTACCACATACAAACAAAAACTAGGATAAATGGGAAAATTGCAAAAGTGTATACAATGTTTATTTAAGTTGATAAATCAATACCCGGCATTTACTTTTTGAAGATTATTTCATAATCTTGTCGAGTGTGTTGGCTGGTATTGCGCGAATAACACGTGTTATGTTGTCTTTAAAGAATGAAATTGAATTTCTCGGCATATATTCAACATATCTCCATAAAAATAGTTTTAAGGCGTCAAATCTAAAAAATAGACGGCCAATTCAACGGTCCAAAACAAGAGAAAAATTTCTCACCGATATCATTTCTCAATTGATAAATCGATTCAAGTGTTGTGTGGCATGTAGCGCGGTTTTGCTAAAACCACATGTCGACCACACTTAGCTCGTGCATTTTGGGCAACAAAAAGTTAGAAATCGGTTCTTTGTGACTAAATACGGCAGTCTTGTTTGTTAACATACCCATTCAACTAGAAATGAGCTTCGTCGTTGATTTTTGGGTAAAAAATCGGATCAACTTCCAGCTTTTCTATGGCTCACTTACCAAAAATTCGACGCTGTGGCAGGTCGTTCGGCTTCAGGTCGTCTTGCACAAGCTGTATTTTGTAAGGTTTTAGAGCAAGATCCTTGTGTAAAGTCTTCGACGTAGTCGAGTAACATAATCCTAATTAATGCGAACTGCAACAAGTTGACAAATCACGGTCTTCATTAACACTAGTGCATACAGCAGCAATATTTTCCTCTGTACGTATTCTACGCATTCGGGTAGGTGGCTTGATGTCCGAAAGCTTGAAATTGATTTAAAATTTGGTCGCTCAGTAGTTCAATTATGACGACCGTAAAATGGTCGAAGTGCGCGAAAAACATTTTTCAGAGAGCACGAGTTTTGATAATAAAATTCAATAATTTGTAAGCGTTGTTCGGTTGTAAGTCTATCCATGATGACATGGAAATGCCAACTGAGCACGATCACGCGTGAACTGTTAAACAAAGAGCATACATATTACGTGCGAAACTGAATTCTCAATAGATGGCTCCAGCAGTAAGTGCTGGCCGATTTTGACATGTCCAAAACGTCATGAACCCAGCTTTGAAATATGATAAACAAACTGTTTTGACTAATTAGTGATTTTGTTTTGGAGTCATATACTTCTGGTTATGTGAAAATGTCTGATTTTTTGCCAAATAAACGGCATTTGCGGGAAGTGTTGATTTTCTTCTTACAGAGATGCTGCTATAAGTGAAACAACGTGCCGTGATTGGTTCTATTGCTTCAAAGACGGTGATTTCGATGTTGACTACCGTAAGCGTGAAGGAAGGTCAAAATATTTCGAAGACGCTGAATTGGAGTCATTGCTCGATGAGGATCTGTGTCAAACACAAGAAGATCTTGTCTCAGCATTAGAAGTTACCCGCCAAGCAATTTTCAAGCGATTGCATGCGTTGGGAATGCTTCAAAAGCAAGAAACTTGCGTTACTTATGATTTGAAGCCAATGGAACATGAGCGTCGTTTTTTCGCCTGTGAATAACTGCTTCAGCGGCAAAAACGGAAAGGTTTTCTTCATTACATCGTTACGGGTGATGTAAAATATATTCATTATACCAATTCAAAGAGAAGAAAGTTATGGGGACTGCCCGGTCCTGCTTCAACATCTTCAGCTCGCCCGAATATTCACGCTGTGAAGGTTATGGTGTGTATTTGGTGAGACCGGGTCGGTTTTATTTATTATGAACCGTTGAAAACCAACAAACACATCACTTGGGAATAGTATCGACTTCAATTGATGCGATTGAGCCGAGCATTGCGCGAAAAAATGTCACACTATGTGCAGGGGCTACAGCATGATTCTACAGCATGACAACGTTCGGCCTCAAGCTGTCAAACCCGTTTAAACCTACCTAGAAACGCTCAAGTGGGAAGTCCTACCACACCCGCCATATTCCTCAGATATTGCGCCGTCCGATAATAACTTATTCCGTTCGATGGCACACGGTCTGGCTGATTACCAGTTCACCTCATATAAAGACATCAAAAATTGGCTTGATTCGTGGATAGACTCAAAAGATAGACTTTTACAGCTCCACCAGTAAGATGGGAAAAAGTTGTAGATAGCGATGGGCAAAACTTTGAATGATTCATTTGTAACCATAAAAAGACAGCGATGCGCACCTAATATGTTACTTCTACGTCGCTATTGACTGGATGTAAGAATCCTCGAATTATACGAATGCGTAATTATCATTATTTCACAGGCCGCTCTATTCTGGATCAATATGTTGATGAGTCCACGAGTTTGCTGATGTGTATGCATTTGAGTAATCCAATGACTTTTCCTTTTCCTCCTTCTTCGAACCTCGGCTATAATATAAACCTTGCTGCTTGTTCGTCCGAATTTCGACAAAAGGACTGCATCTGAGTATAAGTTAGGGGTTGGGTTTGTGGTTCTGAAAAAATTTGGTCTTTATGACGCTGTACTGATCGATATCTTTGATACTTTAGTGCCGTTCACATAGAATCCTTAAAATTGTATCGAACGCCCTTTCCAAATCAATGAAGGCAATTCTCCCCGTATCCATAAACATTAAATCGAGTCGTGTGTGGAACAGTCTCCCAAAAGTCAAATATATCCTTCTAAGCTATCTCTTTATTAGTTGTCATTTAATCGCCTCTTAACATATCTCTGTACAAAACTGCTAGTCAAGATGTCTGATTAAAACCTATGACACAGTCCGACAAAATGTGAGGAGTTAGATTATTTTACAGCTTCGCTGACTTTTATTCCTTTAAATCCCCAAAAATTCTTCTTAAGTTTAAGCATTAAATACTATTTTCATCTGTCTCTATCTGTTGTAAGTACGTATATATATATATATCTTCTGAGACCAAATAAAATTCTTTACCCCTACCGTACGAGTTAATATATCGCTTTCTTTACATCTGAAAATATTTATAAAGTTCATAATCAAACTCAAAGTGCTTCATTTTATCGGCTTCGGTACTTTGGTACTTTATTTTAATTGGCGCGCTTAAGAGATTTCGTGTATCCTCCTAAAATGAACGGAAAATTGTGAACAAAAAAAGAAGAAAAGGGGAGATACCGATGTCGGTTGGTTTTGAATGTTTGCAAGTTATAACGACTAGGAAACAGTGTGCTCAGAACAGCGAGTTGTATGGTTTGAAGACGAATTACGAAAATTCAGAGTGGAATTAAGTTTGAAGGTTTTTAGGGGCGGAAAGCATTTTTGGCGGTATCCAATATGTGGTCATTCAATGATATTCTTGACACACGTATCTATAATGAAAGGCTTTGCTTAAAATTTGCTGTAGGAATAGCATACAGCATTGTGTTTTGAATGCTTTAAATTCCACTCTGTTGGTAGTTCCCCATTTAGTTATGATGTATATGGTATATCTTAATTTAATGAAAATTCAGTTTCAACAGAACCGTTTCCATTCTACAGCTACAGAGCAGGAATTACTCAGAAAAGAGTAATGATTTTCATCAGAAAAGCAAAATACTGCATGGAAATAGCAGACCAGGGATCATTTATGAACATTAAAAATGACGGCGCAAACAGAACGGTCAAACTACCTGTGGACCTGTTTTTACAAAAGTCATACTGTGGATCACTGAGAAGTTTTCATTGCTCAATATGTTCTATGAGTTGACAGTTTATTACTGCCCCATCTCCTTGAAGGAGCGAAATATAAGTGGAATGGGTCTGTAGAAGGGGAGAGAAGAAAAATTGGCTTTTTTAGAGTCTGGATGGACAAATGCTGGCTTTTATCTATTCGGAAAGGCTCATGAAGAGCAAAGCTGTTGAAAAGGCCTACTCAGTGGTTTTAAAAGTGTGGAAGAACATCTCTTCGGAAGAAGGGGATATATATAACTTGGACCACTTGATTTTTGTATGTTACCATCTTAAGCTAGCTACTGCATTTGACCCATTGTATATCCATACGCTTAAAATATTCGTTATTAAGGTTCCTACATAAGCTGTTAGTCCGCTCCAAACGGCTTTCTTTAAATCTGTGGTCAATGTACCTGAAATTAGGTGATATAACACAGTGGTTCGAGCCTAAAGGAGAGAACACATTAATGGTGTACTTAACAGGGTGAGATGTTAAGAACAAGTCCAGGATGTTGGCGGCATTACTTTCAACGTAGGTATTCGAGTAGGCTCTTTTAAAAGCTGAGTCAAGTTGTTTTCCGCAGCGAAGATCTCAACACAGCATCCTTCGGGTGTTGTCTGACCAGACTGTCAAAGCCATCCACAATTGTGTGTATTGAAATCTTCTGTAAAAAAGATTTTAGCACGTAGTTACATAAAAACAAGTCATTCTGAACAGCCAGATAGCACATCAAATTCCTGAAAACCTAAATCACTATCCAGTTTGGAGTTTCTGAATATAAAGCAGAAGTGGATAGTTTGTTTATGGAGATGGAATTTGAACGCTTTATGAGATCACATTTAGTCATTACATTCAAGAAATACCAACGATAGAAGCAAAAATGTGAAGTAAAAATAAGCGTCAATTTATCGAATCAAATTGTTTTTGGTGTTTTGTCCTTACAACCGTAGGAGTTGGCAATAGAGTTCATCCTCACATTACACCTTCCATCGGTTGTAGCATACACTCTGTCATTGCGTTTGCTGTATGACATGTTATACAGCAACAGAAGTGACTGAGTGGAAGCAGCACCACTAAGACCAGAGGCAAGACTGTCCGTTTTAAGTTAATTGATTTTCTCCTTAACTTACCTTATTTCCCAACTACAATATGTAGGACAGTTCACATGCCCTGATGATATTGAAGCACGAGAAAAAATCAGAGAACCGTCATTGATGTTTTCGCGAAAATAAAATCAGAAAATGAGATTATTGGAAAACAAGTATGATGTCAACAAGAAACGACACCCCACAGAATGAACCTGAAGAAAATATATTCCTTTCTTGAAAAATAAGGAAAATCTTTTAAAATACCCTTATCAATTACTCGCTTTGACAGAATAATTCTTCTAAATAATACTCTTATCCGTTTGGACATTCGGAATTTGGTTCAATGAACTCTGAGCAGTATTCATCACTATGCGCTCGTATATAGATATCAAAAGGATCCAAAATAATCAAATTAAATGGCTGAGGCCTTTTAAGCGAATGAACATAAATGTTACTGTGCGGAATATTTTCGAGTCGATGTTGCAGATAAATTTGATTCCCTAGTGTTACCTTTAACAGGAAAGGGACTTGAAGCAACTAAGAAGTATGTATAACTACTGATTATCATAATGCGAGTGTACACGTATACTCACTGCTCATGCCTCACGCTTTCTTCGACTTTCAATAAATAAAATGGGATTTGCGCTCACAGTTACAATGACGATTCCCCAAATAACTTCCTGAAGATAATTAACTTAACTTAACACGACGAAGTGTTAAGTGAAGACCACAGATTTGAACGGACCCAAAAAGAAGATAACGAGGATAAAGACGAAGAGTGCTTGAGTGAAAAAAAAAAAAAACGAAGAACAAGACGAAGAGTGCGGCACGCAAAAATCTGAACAAGAAAATAACGAAGACACGATAACCATGTCATCAAAAAATAATTCCGTTTTCAAAGTTATAGAAGAATCTCTAGAAAAGTTCTCCGGAGAGGAAAGCCGAAATTATGAGGACTGGCTAAAAGAATACGAAGAAATTTCGAGTACGTGTGAGTAGAACGATGTGCAAAAATACCTATACGCATGACGCCTGTTAAAGGGAGAAGCTTAACTGACTGTGTAGGCCACCGGTGGAGTAACTAATTGCACCACGTTGAAAGCAAGGTTGGAAGAAGAATTTGGAAAGAAACCATCTGCAGTAAAAATTCACAGGCTATTGGAGAAACGTAAGAAGACAAATGGAGAAAGTTTGCTGGAATATCTGTACGCCATGGTCCAGATTGCAAGTAGAGGGAACATTGACGAATCGTCGACGATCGAGTACATCATAGCTGGAATTCCCGATTCCATAAACAACAAGACAATGATGTACGAAGCATCAACCATAGACGAGTTAAAAAGTAAGATGGAATGTTATAAAAGAATGCAAAGGCAACTACCGCAGCAGTTGCAGTTGACCAAAGGTCAGCATAGGAAGAAGGACACCAAGTACACTAAGAACACTGTGGATCGCCGTCACATATTGTGCAGGACTGTCCGGATAAGGGAAAAGGAACGAAATGCTTTAAGTGTAATTTGTTCGGGCATGTATCTTCCAATTGCCCAGATAAAGATAAGGATAAGGATACCAGAGGAGTTGAAAAAGTTCAACGAATATGTTCAGATGGGAACAATGTAAAGGTAACAATATCAGGAGAAGACTACTACGCATTTATTGATAATGGGAGTAATGTATTGGTGATGCATGAGTCACTTCATAGGCAAATTAGCGGCAAGAAACCAATTAAACCTGGAATGATTCTAAAGGGATTTGGCAACGCTCCACGACAGACATTTGACTACTTGTTAAGATTTCAAGTTGTGCCAGATGAGTGGATTTCCGATCGAATCCTACTGGGCAATGACTTCATCAGAAATGTAGAGCTTATCATAAGTCATGGGAAAATAGTGAGTATACGAAAACTAACAAACCCTTAAGCACAGAGACAAGTCTTACACGAGTTGGAGGAAAATGATATCTCAAAGATAGAATTGTTTAATGTGAAGTAAGATGAAATTGAAACAGAGCTACACATTGGTAACGACAACTTTAAAGAAGAAATATCCGGCCTAGTGGCCACGTATTCTCCCAAAAAGGTAATAGAAATGAATTTGGTGGTTCAAGATGAAATCTCAGTTTACCAAAAGGCGAGGAAGTTAGCTGAACCCGAAAAACAAATCGTTAATAAGCAGATTGAAGAATGACTGGAAGAAGGAATAATACAACATAGTAGTTGGGATTACGCCAGTCCAGTGGTGCTGGTTAAGAAAAAAGGTGGCAAATACAGACTGTGCGTGGATTATCGGAAGTTGAATACTAAAATAATTAAGGACAGATACCCACTACCTATAATGGAAGATGTTTTGGAGCAGCTGTACAAAGCAAAAGTTTTCACGCCTCTTGATCTCCAGAATGGATTCCTTCACGTCGATGTTGCCGAGGGAAGCAGAAAATACACTTCATTCATCACGCTGGATAGACATTACGAGTTCCTAAAAGTCCCATTCGGATTGTGCAATTCACCATTTGTTTACGTCAAAAATATTTGTTGCTTTACCTGGATGATATTATTATAGCTGCTGAAGGTGGCGGAAGATAACGGCCTTAGGATAAAGTGGGAGAAGTGCAAGTTCCTAAGTAGGCGCGTTTAATTCCTCGGGCATGTAGTGCAGAATGGCAGAACAAAACCGTCCGCCGAGAAGTTGAAATCAGTTCAAGGATTTCCCGGAACCATCAACGTAAAACAAATACAAAGCTTCTTGGGTCTAACATGATTCTTCAGAAAATTCGTACCCAATAACGCCGATCACGCTAAGCCTTTGTCGTATTTTACTAAGAAAGATGCCCCATTCCTCTTCGAAGCAGACCAGATCGCAGCATTTGCAACCTTAACAGATCTTTTGAGCAAGGAGCCCATTTTGAAACTCTTTAATCCAAAGATAGAAACGGAACTACACACGGACGCCAGCATGACAGGATACGGAGGAATACTGTTCCAAAAACATGAAAAAAGTTTTCACCCCGTCTTTTATCTCAGTTTCAAGGCATCATCGGCAGAACACAACTGTACGAGTTACGAGCAGGAAGTCTTGGCTGTGATAAAATGTATAAAGAAATTACGAGTCTACTTGTTGGGGTTAAGGTTTAAAGTTTACACGGAGTGCAAAGCCTTTCAAGCCACAAAGAACAAAAGGGATCTATGTCCAAGGGTTGCCAGGTGGGCAATATTGCTACAGGAGTATGACTGTGAGGTATTGCATCGCTCAAGAACGTCGGTGAGACACGTAGATGCGCTAAGCCGATACCCTTCAGTCATGAGGGTCGAAGATGATATTGTCCAGAGACTGTAGCGGGCCCAAAATAAAGATGAGTATTGTTAATTAATCATGAGTATTATTTCCTCCACAGGTTCACAAAAAGATTTCGAGATAAGGAACAGTTTACTATACAAATTCGTAGACGGAAGTCATCTTCTCGTTGTACCAAGGGTAATGCGGCGAGAAATTCTTCGAAATATTCACGATAAAGGGCACATTGCAGCTAGCAAGGTGGAAGCTATCGCTTAATGAAACTTTTTTATCGCAAGGATTGGTAAGGCAGTAGAAAATGTGATTCGTAACTGTGTGGCTTGCATTTTGGCAGCTAGGAAAGGTGGAAAAGAGGAAGGCTTCCTTAATCCTTTTGAGAAAAGCGAAGTGCCACTCCACACACTACATATTGATTATTTGGGACCACTGCCTTCAACAATAAAAACTACAATTACTTGTTTGTTGTAGTCGAGGGTTTACGAAATTTGTGTGGATTTACCCAGTTAAATCTACGAAGAGCGAAGAAGTCATCAAGAAGCTGGAAATTTTTAGTAATTTATTCGGCAATCCATTTAGGATCATATCAGATAGAGGAGCAGCGTTCACCGCCAACGTTTTCAACGACTACTGTGTACAACAAGGCATCCAGCATGTTCTAACGACGACGGGTGTACCCAGAGGAAATAGGCAGGTGGAACGAATAAATCGAATTATCGTACAAGCATTAGCTAAAATGTCAGTCGAGGATCCAAGGAAGTGGTATACTTTTGTTAGTGAACTTCAAAGAGCACTAAATTCTACCGTGTCCCGAAGCACTAAAAGAAGTCCCTTTCAACTGATGTTTGGAACAATCATGAGAAATGGAGAGGATTTTCAACTGCAATCGCTTCTGGAAGAAGTCATTACTGATGATTTTGAAGTTAACCGTGATATGACCAGGAAAGCAGCGAAGGAGCAAATATTAAAAATTCAAGAGGAGAACAAGAAATACTACAACCAGAAACGGAAGCCGTCTACCAAATACAGTCTTAAGGACCTGGTAGCAATCAAGAGGACGCAGTTTGGACCTGGCCTGAAACTCTATATGGGGCCATATGAAGTAGTAAAAGTTCTAAGCAACGATCGATACTAGGTGACCAAAGTGGGTCAGCATGAGGGACCTAAATTTACTTACAGTGCAGCCGATTTTATGAAGCCTTGGATCCAAGACACCGAGAAGATCAGGATGGCCGAGTGTGGATATGAGTGACATGAGTTACTCATTATAATTATTTTACTATTTGCTTCATTCCACTTGCTTCATACTATAACTCATTTTGTTTATAATTTAGGCCGATTACATTTTGTAACTTAGATTACACTCCGCGAGATGACACACGACGGAATAGGTTTTCAGCCAGCCAATAACCCAATAAGTTCAATGGGGTAATAAAAAAATTATCCAGTACAGATAAATCACAAACAACGATACCCCAATAGAACAGTGACCCAGTTAAGTGGGGTAATAAAAGCATTTAAAACAGATGAAGTGTCAACAAAAGCAACGTATCCCCATGGCTAATTGGAAGAAAATTGTGTTGCTCGTTGCTGGATTTGTCATCTTGGGTATGATTTACTCATGGTGCTCAAAAGCTTGGGCCTGGTATAAGGTATTAAGTTTGTTATGGGTCTGGTGGCTGTAGTAGCTGTTGAGGAAAATGGAGAAGCCCAGAAGAAGCAGTCCGTACTTTACCAGCAGCGTGGTCATGTCGGCAGTCTCTCGCATACGTTTTCTCCCGTTTAAATATTTTGTTTTATATTGTCTTATAATAAAATAACTAAAAATCAGATTCTGTTTAAATATTTATTTTCTATATACATATTTATCGAGATACGCAAAAAAAAAAACAATGAATTTATGCCGTTTATTTCAGGAAATCCTTTTCAAAACAATACGATATGATCTCTTACACTTAAAATTAATTCATTGCTCAATAATGCAAAGTGAGATAAAAATTGTGTTTTAAGGCTGTTGGTTATTGATTATCTCTTCTTTAAAGCCATGCAAGTATCTGTATGTCTTCTGAAGTAGATATCTTGAAATGTAATGAAATGCTAAGGATACAAAAGCTCAGAGGTCTGAATGTTACTTAATAAATATTTTACTACTTCCGCAACCTGGTATTCATTGCCCAAAAAAATTGTATATATAACTCGATTATACTTCATTTAACCTAGATATAAAATTCAATAGAATTTATGTTTTAATAATTTCAATTCCAAATTTGCATTATACGCTTTGCTTGTTACTTCGTGAAGTTGCCAGTTTGCCTTCATTTGCCATTCATGATGTTGACTATTGCCAAAGAATTTGAAGGATTTGGATTAATTTATTGTAATAGAGGGTCGAAACCTGAATTACTGTAGCCATCCATCTATTACGGAAGAGGGTGTCCTGCTTCCAATTGGAAGGACGAGGCTTAACCCTGCGGAAAGCTTTTAACCTTTTAAGGATGGCAATTGATTTCATCGGGTGAAATTAAAATTAATGATAATAAATCCAAACGTTGAAACTTGTCCTTATTTTACTTACACAACACGAAATACTATAATAAAATGCAGAAATTTTGCCTTATTACACTTGGTCTCGCTTCATGGCACCATTAAAAGATTATACCCCAGGTATTTGAATTCAATAAGAGGCGCATCACCTTGACAACTTTTTTTTAATATTGAATGAATCTGTGAGATCGCTCTCAACCCTAAGAAGAAGAATACGTTTTCTGTTGTCCTAAGGGAAAGCTTAATTAAACATTGCTCTGTATACTACTTGCTTTGGTAGCACTACACTTCGGGGTGAATCTGGGCCTCAATTAACAAGCCTCCTCTGTTAGTCAGATCTTTAACTAACTGCTTTCAGTTGCGCACTCCAAGACGGCTGAGCTCCCCTTTTACTGTGCACTCCATCTAAGGTGAACTCTTCCTCTACTGCGTAGTCAATCCGTGTTAGATTGGAAGACTCTGCGGGTCGGAGCATTGGTGTCCATTTGATGTACTTGTAAATGTCCCAGTTATCGCAGGCAACATATTCGGAGTTTTCTGTTTAGGTAGATACCGCTGTTCAACACGTATAGTTCGAGTTGAGGGAAGGTGAGAAATCTTCATAGACACTATAGGCCCTGAGCCTATAGTAGTGTGAGATTCTTACTCACTAAAAAACACCTCACTTATGTAAACCACGACTAAGTTCACACTCGACAAGCAGTTCTTCTATCGCATTTCATTTTGTTTTTATAAGATATCTAGCAGGCGAAAATTCCTGTGTACTTTAGAAAAATTACGCGCTGCTAATCACCGCGCTAGATAGAGAGGCTTAGTCCTTTTCAGACGTCGCAATAAATTTGTCTCGTCGAGGATCTGTTGAATAGAAATATTCGTATGACCTTGTAATCGATTATTATGCTTTCGCGCAAACCTTTTAATTACGTTCTGAACGTTTTCGACTTCTAAGTCTCTGTGGATATCATCGTTTTTAATGTACCACGGCGCATTAACAATACCTCGAAGAACTTTGTTTTGGAATGTCTGTAATACATTAATGTTACCCATTGTACACCATATGTCCAGATCGGTTTTAGCACTTTCTTGTATAACAGCAGTTTGTTCTCTAAGCTAAGCTTGGAATATTTTCCAATAAGTCAGTAAATATCTCTATATTTGATTTCAAGCTCTTCACGTTTTTTCTTGACGTGTCTCTCCATTTTAGCTTAGCGTCGACTGTCATACCGAGATATTTGGCCTCGTTCGCGTAAGGAATTCGTACTGCGTTCATGAACAGCGGTGGATTCTCAATTTTCTTGGGAGTGAAGTTCACGTGGACAGACTTGTTTTCATTAAGCGCGATTCGCCAAGTCTTTGTCCAATTGTTAATCCGTGTAAGGGCACGTTGCAACTTGGCAGTTGCTTCTTCGACTGTTTTAGCCGTTGCCAAAATGGCAGTGTCATCAGAAAATATGTCTAGGACAGTGTCGTCAGTTTGCGGTATATCGCGGGTAAAAAGCAAATATAGCAGAGGGCCAAGTACACTTCCTTGCAGCACATCCGCCTTTATTGTCTTAAAAGTGGAATATTCGTTTCCGTGTCTCACACGAAAGAGTCTTCCAGATATGAACCTAAAATACAAGTCAATTGCTGGGGTAGGGCTTGTCAGAGTTTATATTTTAGGCCTTCATGCCACACCTTATCAAAGGCTTGCTAAACGTCAAGGAATACGCTTGAACAGACTAACTTACATTCGATTGCTCGTTCAATTACATCGGTTAATCGATGCACTTGGTCAACTGTAGAGCGTTGGCTTCTAAAGCCAAATTGATGATCAGGCAAGAGGGAATTTGTGTCGGTAATTGGTTTAAGACGATTAAGAAGGATTCGTTCGAAGACCTTCGATGCAATCGGGAAGAGCGATATTGGTCTATATGACTTGACTTCAGTCAGCGGTTTACCGGGTTTCGGAACCATAATAACTTCGGCTACTTTCCACTGGTGCGGTACATGCTCTAATCTAATGCTGGCATTTATAAGATAGAGCAACTTTAGCAAACCTTTTTTCGGTAACACTTTAAGTATCTCTCCCGTTATTAAGTCATATCCTTTGTCGCTGTGAGTCTTTCAAGGTAGTTATTAATACCTTGATTATTGAAGTTCTTGATCGATTTCTTCAACAAGTTGCAGAGCCTATTGAAGGTCGTTTTATCTTGTGGTGCCCGGGTTTCATGCCACATTTTCCGCGCTCTTCGTTTCTTCCTTATCATTTCTCTGGTTTCCGGTGGATATCTTATGCCGACTTTGGGAACTTTGTTCGATTCGCGGAGAGTGTTCATCCAAGCCGCTTGCTGTATGACTTCAACAAAACGTTCAACTTCTTTTTCAAGTTGATACGGCCTTCAAAGTGCTACTTTCAACTCAGTATTGTCTACAACGTCTATTCGGAAATCTTCCCAGTGAGTTTTGCTGTTAGTTAATCTGCGTGGTCTTTGTTTTTTAACCAAGGATAACTGGAGAATGATCGGAGGAAAAATCGAAGCTCTCTTCAACTTTGACGTAACTAGCATTCACTCCTTTTCCGATAAAGAAGTTTATTAGATCGGGTGTTTTGGCGACATCCGAGGGCCAATATGTTGGCTTGCCTGTTGAGTAAAAATATTAACCACATTCCATACCAGCCCTGTAAAGAGTTTTGCCTTTTTGAGAGATACATCTTGAGCCCCAAAAGGTGTGCTTCGCGTTAAAGTCGCCACCAATAATGAAGATTGATCCAAGAGAGTTGAATAGGTCAATAAATTCGTGTTTTTCTATTTTGAAGCGCGATTGGCAATAGATTGAGGAGAGATTAAAAGAGTAATTTTTATTTTTAGTGCGCACCACGGTCGTTTGAAATTTGTCAAGTTCAATTATTGCTTCCAAAGTATGTTATGAATAGGGACTACCCGCCTCTTGCGTTTCCCGATGGATGATGAGCGTTGTAGTTGCGGTAACCTTTTAGTTCCACGCGCGATTTTGTCGCCAGGTGAGTTTCAGAATATTTTTTGAAAAATTTTTCTTTTCGAAACGACTTTGATTCAAACTATACAGTAGAACTGGAATAATTAAGGTCTTATGTAGATCCTATTGAGATTTTAAGGATATGGCCTTGTAACTCATTTGACTTCTTAGCACAAGAAACAGCGATTTGCAAGAGGGATACTTCGTTTTATTTCTGCTGATTTATTGTTAGGAGAATTTAGAGCAGAGGATAGGCAGACAAAGTCCCTTACTACCTCAAAATTACAGCTGTCGACTCTGAGGCTCTGTCAATTTCGTTTAGCGGAGAACGTACTTTGAGTTCCTCCAATCATGTCAGCATCATCGGGGTACGCAAGTAGTTATACAGACTTTTTAAAGATTTTGCTTCCAATATTCGCCTGCAAGTAAGCACAATTTTTTCAAGTAGATGACAGCGCGTCACCCTTGTGAAATCAAAGGCCTCGCTCAAGTCGTTACCGACCTTGACGGAGCAGAGTGTGCTCTCCACCTTCACTCTGCACAAGCGGACGAGTTTGGCAAGGATGTAAAAACTAGATATGGCTCTATGTAGCTCTTCTCTATAAATGCTATCATATGCGGCCTTAAAATTGATGAAAGATGGTGGGTATCGATTTTAACTTTCCGAGTCTGTCAGAGTGTTAGGCCTTGGTCATTTGTGGACTTTTCTGGTCTACAACGGCACTGAAAGGGGTAAATCAAGTTGTTGACGAACGGTTTCAGACCTTCACTGAATATGGCAGATGTTGAAAAGAGAATTATACCTTATACTTGGAACATGGCTTTCTTTTTGTGGGTCGGGCAAGTGATACTGCAATTCCATTTATCAGGCAAACGCTCTTCTACCCAGTTCTAAGAAATGACGCTCTATATGCTCTCCACAAAGTTATTTCTAGCAGCTTACAGCTTTCTCGAATTTCGTCTGCATTATTATTATACCAGTGGAAGGACATCTAAACCTGAAGACTACCCCCGTGTCGTCCGCAAACGCGAACGGAATACTATTTGTAAATACATGCATCAACTCGTTCATGTAGAAAATAAATATCAGGAGCCCTAGCTTGAATGAAGGCATTCTTAATTTTAAGTTTGGAAGTTCTTCCATATAAATTGTACTGAAGCCAAGCAGCTCATGTACCTTTGATTCCAAGTCGGCTTAATGTTTTTATCAGCTTTGCCAGATTAAAGGTGATGAATGTCTATAAATAAGATATGACAAAGACGTGACGATTTTTGTTAAGGCTTACGTTGATGGTATTCGCAAATTCACCAAGGAGCTGCCCGGTACTGTTTCTTTTTTGAAACCCATTTTGTTGTTTGTGGATTATTGCATTGTTATTAATAAAGTTTAGTAGTCAATTACCTACCACTTCTTCTAAATTTTTGTCAATCGCTGCTAAAATAAAAATGGCCCCATAATTTTCTACAGTGTTTTGGCTTCATAGGTTGGTCTTACTATCGATTTTAATTTTTAGTGTAGTTGGCATATAACCTTCGTTTAGGCTAGGTTTGATGATCCTTGTGTCGATTGGTACAAACACATCGACATGCATTTTGTTGTTTCTCGCTTGAATGCCCTGGTGATTTATTTTGCGCCAGTAAATTGATTTTATTGTATCAAATATTTAATAGGGAGACCAATTGTCACTTGCTGTATAACCAACAAAATGTCAAATGAATAAAGACCATTCTCGAACTAATCTTTGGGCATGGTGGTAGGGAAATTAAAAAGTTCCCAAGCAATAAATTCATTTACATAATTAACACAAAAGGACGAAATATATAAATAAAAAAAAGAATGTACAGGACAATGAAAATATCAGAGAAAACGCGCATCTAAATAGAATCTTTTTAACGAGCGAATTAACATACATCGCTGCATAATTTTGATTTTCACAAAGCACGTGCAATGGGGGGAGAAGAAAACAAAAAACAAAATAATTCTGGAAAATCATCCAAGTCTAAGGAATTCCTCAAATATACAACTGACCCTTAATTCCCCAGAAGTATTTTCATTCATACCCTTGGGCTAAGAGGATCATAGATCCACGTGCAGCGCAACGGGCAAATAGGCCTAAGTGGGTTGGTTTTCCAACCGCTACTCTCACCTAACCTTACCTACCCTCGGACTGGGAGAAATGGATAAAGCTTTTTGAAAGGTATCGGATAGGAAAAGAATTTGGGCGAAAGGGCCTAAGAGATTTTTGATTCCTTTATACCGCACCCATTAACTTATGATGAAACAAAAACAAATTCGAAGCACATTTCATACTAAAACTAAATTTAATATACGAGCGTACGAAATTGCTCAAAAGAAAGCAAGGCGAGGAGACAGGAAAAGAACTCATTACAACGTTGCACACACTTGCTTAACATTGTGAATGGGGAGAAATGAAGGAGATGAAAGTCAGATAGATTACAATAAGGTCCCAATATCACTCCAAAGTAGTCTGTAACAGCATTAAGGCAACTTGAGAAACTCAATTGACAGAAAATAAAAGACCGAATATAGAAGACCAGCGAAGATAAAGAAAAATGTTACAGGAAGAGTTGATACAGGTAATAAAACTGTGGACACGAGCGCAATATGTATGAATAATGTCCGACCATAAATTCAGTTTGCAAAGAGTGCAAAAAAAGTGGAACACTATGCAAAACAGTGTCGAACAAAAAAAGAAATTTAGAGGAGGAACAAGAGTAGGTGCTGTAACCATGAATAAGTGTGTTTATGTATGACTCAATAAAGATAATATACGTTTGTTTGTTTAGTACTGGATACAAACTGGACAATTTCTGACCGAAGTTAAACATATTTCCAAATTCCGGGCCACCACATGATTCTTCTAGCTCTTAACCTCATCTTTAAGATGCCCAAATGTCCGGCAAGTAATTTTTTTTAACATTTTGCGCCTTAAATTCTTTAACATTATTTACAATTCTATTATTTCGTAGTAGAAAATCATCAATTATACTGAGTTAAGAACACACAGAATAACAATTCTTGATTTCGGTACAAAGTTCATTTCTTTCCGGTCGTTCGGATTTTACTAAGTGTTTTATTTCCTTGCATTCCCTATCTGAAATTTGTGCCTAAGTAGTTTGAACTATGTTTTTGTCTTTCCTATGTATAACTGTGTATTGATATTTGATTTGTGTTTTAGTCAGTTACTTCTCCTAATTCTTCCCATCTATTTTTGATGGGGACTATAGATACATAGGTTATCCAGTGTAATGAAATTTTTCCCTGGTATATAAGTAATGATACCAACTCTTGCTAGATAAAATCCAGTATATTGAGCATAATTTTTTTTTTTTTTTATTAAAATCTAGTATAAATTCGATATATTAATTTTTATTACCTTATTCTAAAAAAGTAAGTACAACGTTTTTTTTTTATTAATCTGAGTCTGTGCTTACGATTATTTCAGCGAACTGCATTGATATCAAACTAACATTAGCTAACTGCTGCTCTGTCGACTGTATGAATGCATACTTCTCGTTGAAATTTTTCGGAGCAGATCTGGTTGCATTTTCAAAAAAAATTAAGAAGTCGAGGCAATTCTACTCCATGTTGCATTTAATTTGCATGAATCTGCGATGACTTGCATTCAAATTTTCTTCGCTTTTGCGACAACACAAAATGTTGGCACATTTTTGGAACCACTCTTCTAGTTTGTCAGCCGAGCAGTATCTCTTCGTATAGCCGAATTGATCAAAGAGTGCCGAAAAGTTTGTGATCACATCAAATGATCCTTTCTGTGCAACTATACACAACAAATTTTTCACTTTGGACCATACAGGGAATTGTTCCAAAACAACCCACGAAAAACTTTCAAATATATCAAAACAAAATTCCAGCATAAATTAAATTTCAGTATAAAATGCAGTGTGGAAATTTATCCAGTATCTCGACAATGAATCCAGTGTGGTACTGGAAAATCCAGTACAGTTGGTATCATTATATAAGGTTTTCTAATAACGACTTGACAACTTTTTTTTTTGAAATAAAAGGCGAACCATTCGAGATATTTCAAAAACTTTATTATTGGCTTGAAGTACAATCAAAGCATTTATGAATGGGACTTGACTTCGTTAATATGGGAACCGCAAGCACGTTCGCAGCAGTCGATTCGTTGGACCCAATTTTCAACGACTCGGCCACACATTTCGGCCGAAACGGCCGTTATTTCGCTTTCAATGTTGGCTCTGAGATCTTTCAACGTCGTCGGCGTGTTGGCATAAATCAATGACTTAACGTAGCCCCACAGAAAATAGTCAAGCGGCGTTAAATCGCACGAACGAGGCGGCCAACCGACTGGCCCATGTCTTGACATAACACTCCCACCATACTTACTCTTCAATAAATCGATTGTAACGTGTCCTGTGTGACTTGCAGCACCATCCTGTTAAAACCAAATGTCATCCAAGTCCATATCTTCCAATTCGGGCCAAAAATAATCGATGATTATGGCGCGATAACGCTGACCATTTACAGTAACGTGACGATCGTTATCGTCGACGAAAAAAATGGCTCAATAACGCCGCCGGCATGCAAACCGCACCAAGCAGTTATTTTTTGTGGATGAAGTGGTGATTCATGAAGCACATGTGGGTTTTCACCTAACCAATAACGCATATTTTTCTTATTGACGAACCCATTGAGCCAAAAATGAGCTTCGTCACTGAACATGATTTTGCGATGAAATTCATCATCTTGGCGCATCTTCTCCAGAACCCAATCCAATGGTCCATTGGCTTCAAATCTTAAGTCAGCTTCATCTTGTATGGGTGTAAACAAAGATCCTTACGCAAAATACGCCATAATGTCGTCTGAGCGAGGTCCAATTCTTGAGAACGCCGTGGAATTGACTAATTTGGATCGTTTGCTACGGACGTCTGAACGGCAGCGATATTTTCGACACTTCGACCAACCCGTTGTCTCACTGACACGGCAACATCACACAACGAATATGTAAACTCAAATTTTTGCACTAAACTTGTTATTAGCTGTCTACTAGGGCGAGAATTACGACCGAAAATTGGAGTTAACGCTCTTAAAGTTGTAGTCACCGATTCCGAATATCTGTAGAAAATTTTTAAAATTTGCAGACGTTGCTCGTTAGTATACTTTACCATGAAGAAAATGTTGAGTTTACTGAATAAATTGACAGTGACAGTTTTATGATTAGCGAAAGAGTGCGTTCACAAATTAAATTCAAACTTGTCAAGTCCCTATTGGAAAATTTTATATATAAGTAAGAGTGTAATCAAACCTCATCAACCTCATGATTTAAATCCATTTTTAGTTAGTACTAACCTTCAAAAGATACGTGTATAAATTTGACAGCTGTCGGACGATTAGTTCTCGAGATATAGCGTTGTGAGTGAAGCAACTTTTGTAATTGTAAAAAAAAATGGATTCAAAGCAATTTCGTGTGTTAATTTATCATTGCTTTTTGGTGGGAAAAAATGCAGCCGATGCAAAAAAATGGCTTGATAAGTGTTACTCGAACTCTTCACCAGCCGAACGAATCATTCGCAAGTGGATTAAAAAAGTTAAAAGTGGTCATACAAGCAGCGTAGATGATGCACGCAGTGGACGTCCAAAAGAGGCCGTTTCAGATGAAAACATCAAAAAAGTCCACAAAATGATTACGAATGACCGTGAAGTGAAGTTGATCGAGATAGCTGAGGCTCTGAAGATATCAAAAGAGAGTGTTGGATATATCATACACGAATATTTAGACATGCGAAAGCTCTGTTCAAAGTGGCTGCCGCGTTTGCTCACAGTTGACCAAAAACAACAACGTGTTGATGATTCAAAGGAGTGTTTAAACTGTTCAACCGCAATAAACCCGAATTTTTGCGCCGGTATGTGACAATGGATGAAATTTGGCTCCATCACTTCACACCAGAGTCAAGACGGCAGTCAGCTGAGTGGCGAGCAGGCGACGAACCTCGTCCAAAACGACCAAAAACTCAACAGTCGGCTGGCAAGGTTATGGCATCCGTATTTTGGGATACACATGGAATAATTTTCATCGACTATCCCCAAAAGGTGCAGACTATCAACAGCGACTATTATATACATTGCGTTGTTGGAGCGTTTAAAGGACAAAATCGCATTTGAAGAAAAAGAAAGTGCTGTTTCATCAAGACAATGCACCGTGTCACAAGTCGATGAAAACGATGGCAAAATTAAATAAATTCGGCTATGAATTGCTTTCCCACCCACCGTATTCTTCAGATTTGGCCCCCAGCGACTATTTCCTGTTCGCAGACCTCAAAAGAATGCTCGTCGGAAAGTAATTTAAGACCGATGATGAAGTAATTGCCTAAACAGAGGCCTAGTTTGAGGCTAAACCGAAATCGTACTACAAAACTGGTATCGAAAGATTGAAAAATCGTTTCAATCAGTGTATCGCCCTCGAAGGCAACTATATTGATAAATAAAGTTGAATTTTGCAAAAATTTTGTGTTTTACTATAAAACGGCACTGATTTTTCAGCACATGTGTTATATGTAGTTCGGTCTATAGTAGTTATGAATGAAACTCAACATCGTTTATGTGACTACTACAGCTTCAGTTGCATGAGACCATCACAAGGTCAAAATTACTGATGACTTTTTGAAGAATAAGTGGATTAATGGTCGAATTTTCAGTTTGGATGGTATTTTTGGGTAGCTGAGTTATTAGCATAGACCTTGCCCTTCAAATAACAGGAAGAAGTCTAAGGATGTCAAATTGCATCTCATAGCAGACCAATCAACCTCTTCTCTAACCGAATTAACGCGATCTTCAAATTTCGTACGCAATTACCACTTTGTTGAAACTAGAGGTCGTGCAGATCCAAATCATTCAATTTTGGAGAAAAAAAAAATTAAACGGTCAACAAGTTGCGGTAACGAATTAAAATTGTCAAAGATTGTCTGTTGTCTGTCATTAAACTCAGTATGTAACAGTTATCGACAGTCAACATCCACACCATCACCCTTTACAGGCAGTAAGAAATTGGTCTTTTGTATGCGTTTGCAAAAGAACGGCAAAAGAAATGTTTCTTTGGAAGGATCATACATATATTCTCAAATTTGAAAGTAAAATGGATTTTTCTTTTATTTCTTTTAAGGCTTTCTCATGAGCACTTCCTCAAATAAAAGCATTTTTTTAAACAGTTGGCTTGAAATTGTTTCTACGAATGTATTTATCAATAAAGTTCACCATCCCAAGAAATCTTTAGACTTCCTTCACATAAGTGGGTGCTTTTATTTTTTCTCCGTCGACTTTTATCGCTACTTCCGATATATTGTGCCCTAAAAAATTTATTTTTGTTTTACCGAACTGTAAGTTTTGTCTATTTAGTATAACACCCCTATTTAGGAATGTTTTAATTGTTTGTTAATTAATCAATTGATTTCTTAAAATATTATATTTAAACTTCACATTTATACTTTGTAAATTATAAATTGTTGCAGTTACACTATGTGTTCTGAAATATCTTATTTTGCAAACATTATACTTTTGACCTATATTTCTTAACGTTAGAATAATTCACTCAAACCAGTAACGTTACTAGAAGCTTTTCTATTGCCGTTTATTTCACAATTGCTCATGTTAAAAGTTTTCTAATCCCGTCCTTTTGGATTTCATACGCAGCATAGTAAAGATCATCTTACAAATAAATAAATTATTGTTTCGTGTAGCTATTACATAAACTCGTAGATTTTTTTCGTTATCGTTCGTCTGTTCGATTATGTTCATTCTTGCTACCCTTTCGGATAATTGAACAACCCCCTTCTTTTTATTTAATTAGCACCACCTCTACTAACTTCTCAAATTTTTCTATGCTCCCATCCCATAAATGGATATCGTCAACATGAAATATACAACTCTTTACTTCTGAAAATCTGAAGTAAACGAGCCAAAGTTACACCAAACGGTAGCCTTTTAAATTTAAATGTTCCAAATGGGGTAATGAATGTCAACTCTTGAGATTTTTTTGGTAATGGGATCTACCAGAATCAATGGTTTACATCGAGCTTTGCAAAAACTTTTCCTCCAGCTAGTTGTGCAAACTAATAATCAATACCATGTCTGAGTTGTACCTGTCTTTTAACACATTTACTCAGTTCGGCTAAGTCAACGCGAATCCTTGTACTCTACTTTTTTGGGTGCGCACCATTCTGAAGCATTTTCCACCCACGCGATAATTCCATCTTGAACCATTTTACCTAATTCTTCCTAAAGCTTTTCCCTTAGATGAATTTGTACAACTCTAGGAGTAGATATAGCAAAGGGTTTTACTTTATCTTTCAGTTGTATTTCGTATTCTTCTTTAAATTTCCCCGCACAGCACCTAAAAATTCCTCTTGCTCGTCCTCTTCATCTTCACTAGCCCTTTTTGGTTTTTTTTTTGTCCGACATTGTTTTGCATAGTGCCCCATTTTTTCTGCATTCTCTGCAAACTGCATTTATTGTCATACATTATTCATACTCATGGCGCTCGTGCCCACATCACATGCACTTCCCAATTCTATCAACAGTATCAACTCTTCCTGAAACATTTTTATTTACTTTCGCTGGTCTTCTATATTCGGTATAACATTCCTACATTCTTGACACATTCGCTTGTGATGTTGTTCCTTTCGATTGAGTTCCTTTGGTTGTCTAAATGCTGTAACATCGTTCTCTATGTTAGAGTGAGGTTCGGATCTAATTGTAACCTATCGCTCTGACCTTCATCTCCTATACCCACGATAAGAGTTTATAAAATCATATCACTGAGCAATGCTTCCCAGTCACAATGTTAAGTAAGTGTGTAATGTTTTGATGAATTCTTTTCCTATCTCCTCGTCTTGCTTTCTTTTGAGCAATTTCGTACGCTCGTATATTAAAATTCGTTTTAGTATGAAATGTGCTTCGAATTCGTTTTTGTTTCATCATAAGTAAATGGGTGCGGTATAAAGGAATCAAAAATCTTTTCGGCCCTTTCGCCCAAATCTGTTTCCTATACGATACTTTTCAAAACATTCTATTCATTTCTCCCAGTCCGAGGGTATGAATGAAATTTCTTCTGTAGAATTTAGGGTCGTTTGTATACTGAAGTTAGACTTCAAAAATTCCTCAGATATAGATGATGTTCCAGAAATATCTTGCTTTTTGTTTTCTTTTCCGCCATTGCACTGGCTTTGTGAAAATCTAAATAATGCAGCGATGTGTGTGTTAATTCGCTCGTTACAGAGGTTTTATATAAATATGCGTTTTCTCTGGTATTTTTTCCGTATTTTAATTTTTTTTTTTTAATTATGTTTTTCTTCCTTTTGTAAATGAATTGTTTGTTGCAGACTTTTTAATTTCCGCCGCCACCATGTTGTTATGGTTAAATCTCGGCAACGATTACGTTGCCCGGCTCAAACAAATACTCTGGGATCCTAATTTCCCAGCTGTGGGTTCCTACAGGTAGCGCTTTGAGAGTAGCTAAACCTGGGTAAAACAGAAAGTTTACTACGTGATTTTTTCCTGGAATCATGAAACCTTTATGAGAAAATAAAAGGAAATTCTTCTTCCGAATAGCAAAAAATAAACGAAGGAAGAAAAAGGAGAGAAAAAACTGAATCTTCACAAAGTTATAACAGCTTCGTTAAAACACGATGATTTCGTCGATGGAATGATCCGCTATTTTCACAGCCGCGGACATCAAATGGTACTTTAACCGGGTCGCGTGTCTTGCCCTCTTGAGATCTGTAGCACGCGCAGTCTCAATGTTCAAAATAAGAAAACGGATTTTTATCGCACTCCTCTGTTGCTCCCTCGTTGGGGTATTGGTATATAAAAGAGATCGTCATCTCTTCACCCATCGATCGATTGATTCGGTGTTATACCCACATCATTTACAGGATGTGGTGTTACTTAAGCTTCCGGTTACTTTGCTTTCATTGGAGTGTATCCTCTAGGAATCGTCTTCCCTTACCCATCATCATCGCGTTAGGATGTCTGGATTGAAAGGACCATTCGTCACCACCAGTCAACGACTTTCATACATCCTGCTTGATGTAGCCCCTTGCGAGTCTCGTGTCTACCCTACGGGCTCCGACAACGGTGTAACTGGTGGACCTCCTGCTTCACCTTGGGATTCTGGTTCGTCGTGAATATCCCTACGGTCCTTATGGCTATACCGACCTTTCTTCCTCTTTCATTATAAGTGTATTCATACCAGCTTGAGTGTTAGTTCTTTAAAAAAAGTTCTTAATATAAAATCAAATTACTGGATCAAAATAAATCACCAGAAATCGATAGATAGTTAGATAGTTAAACCAATTATAGGCCGATCTCTTTAGTTTAGAAGAAGTGGTAGGTAATCGACTACCAAACTTTCTTAACAACGATGCAATAAAAAAAAGAAAAACTACGTAAGCCTTAACAAAAATCATCACGTATTTGTCATATTTATTAACTTTCGACACCTTAAATCAGGCAAAGCTGATAGAAGCATTACGCCAACATGGAATCAGAGGTACACGAGCTGCCTGGTTTTTAAACTACGAGGGCTGCTTGATGAATAACTGAATTTGATATGACAACGTAACTTTTTTAGGTTTTGGCAATTTACTTTTCAAAATAATACCCTTTCGACGATACACCTTTACCAGCGGTGCTGCAATTTTTATAAACTCCTCCGTATAGTATGAATTTTGTTGGCCTGCAAAATACTCCTCCGCGGCGACGATGACTTCCTCGTTCGACCCGTACTTCTTTCAGGCGAGCAACATTTTAAGGTTTGGGAACAATGAGAAGTCGCAGAGAGCTATATCCGGACAATATGGTGGATGGGGGAGCAATTCGTAGTGCAACCAATTTGACTGTGGCGACTGCAGAGGTGTGCGTTGAGGCGGTGCGTTATCGCGGTTGAAGAGCACTTTTTTCTTCGGCAAATGTGGTCGTTTTTTCTTCAAGTCGGCGTTTAATCGGTTCAATAAATTGACGTGAAATGATCCTTCGATTGTTTTTCCCTTCTCCAAATAGTTAACGTGGATCACACCTCGCGCGTCCCAAAAAACGAATCATGCATTTTGTCCACGGTTTCCTCTGTGGTAATCGTTTTTGGGCCACCTGCACGCGGTTCATCAAAAACCGACGTGAGGCCACGGCGAAACTCTGCTAACCAATGATAGACGGTTGTACGGGAAGGTGAATGGGTCCCATACATACCATCGAGAATAGGCTTGATTTCCTCACAGGTTTTACCACACAAAAACAAAAATCGGATCACGGTGCGATGCTGCTCTTTTTCCATGGTCGCAAAAAACACTAACTCGGTGTTCTGAAATGTGGGATTGTCACCAAATTTTGACAGGTTATACTAAATGATGGTACACTCTTTCTGACTCAGTAGCGCTGATCCAGTCCAGGTATTCATAAAATAGCCCTCGTATTTATGTAAAAGAACTTTCAAAGCTAAAATTAAGAATGCCTTCACTGAAGAATCACCTCCAGAATCACGAACGAGTTGATGCATGTTTTTTTACAAATAGTATTCCGTTTGAGTTCGCGAACGACCCAGCGATTGTCGTCAGGCATCGAAGAGAAGTATGATGCGGATGAATTAGCACTCGCTATCTGTGGGAAGATGCCGTTCCTACTTTCTCATAAAGATAATGGCTAAGCTGGCTTAACAGAATATTTTCAAGCAGAATTAATACACGAAACTGGAGGAAATTATCAAATATTGAACAGCTTTAAACACTCCTCTGAATCATCAACATGTTGTTGTTTTTGGTCGACTGTGAGCAAACGCGGCGCCCACTTTGAACAGAGCTTCCGCATGTCCAAATATTCGTGTATGATATATCCAACACGCTGAGGTCTGCAAACTGGAAATAATCGCTGGGGGCCAAATCTACAGAATACGGTGAGTGGGGAAGCTATTCGTAGCCGAATTCATTAAATTTTTGCCATCGTTTTCATCGACTTGTGACACGGTGCATCTTGATGAAACAGCACTTTCTTTTTCTTCAAATGCGGCCGTTTTTCTACGATTTCGTACTTCAAATGCTCCAGCAATGCAATGTAATAGTCGCTGTTGATAGTCTGCCGCTTTTGGAGATAGTGGATAAAAATTATTCCATGTGTATCCCAAAATACGGATGCCATAGCCTTTCCAGCCGACTGTTGAGTTTTTGGTCGTTTTGGACGAGGTTCGACGCCTACTCGCCACTCATCTGACTGCCGACTTGACTCTGCTGTGAAGTGATGGAGCCAAATTTCATCCACTGTCACATAACGATGCAAAAATTCGGCTTTATTGCGGTTGAACAGTTTAAACACTCCTTTGAATCATCAACACGTTGTTGTTTTTGGTCAACTGTGAGCAAACGCGGCACCCACTTTGAACAGAGCTTTCACATATGCAAATATTCGTGTAGGATATATCCAACATTCTCTTTTAATATCTTCAGAGCCTCAGCTATCTCGATCAACTTCATTATACGGTCATTCGTAATCATTTTGTGGACTTTTTTGATGTTTCCATATGAAACAGCCTCTTTTGGACGTCCACTGCGTACATCATCTTCGGTGCTTGTATGCCCACTTTTAAATTTTTCGATCCACTTGCGAATGGTTCATTCGGCTGGTGCAGAATCCGGGTAACACTTATCAAGCCATTTCTTTGCATCGGCTGCATTTTTTCCCATCAAAAAGCAATGATAAATCAACACACGAAATTGCTTTGAATCCATTTTCTTTACAATAATAAAAGTTGCTTCACTCACAACGCTATATCTCTGGAACTAATCGTCCGACAGCTGTAAAATTTATACACGTATCTTTTGAAGGTTGGTACTAACTGAAAATGGTATGGATTTAATGCAAGTCGTGCCCTCTCTTAGAAACGACTTTTGAGCCCATGTATTAAGTGCTCGCCAAAATGATTTTTCAACAAATCCATTGTTTCACGCGCTGTATGGCTCGTAGCGCCGTCTTGTTGAGACCAGAGCTCACCGAGACCATGTGCTTGAATTTCATGAGCCACATAGTCCGTTAACATGGCGCGATAATGGTTACCATTGACGGTAATATTATGATTTGCCTCATTTTTGAAGAAATATGGACCAATAATTACACTTGTCCATAAACTACACCATACTGTTGTTTTAATGGACGTAAAGGTGAGCTACCTCTTTACTCTTACTCTTCGGGTTAATCATCAGCCCAAATACGGCAATTTTGTTTATTAACGTATCCATTGAGACCAAAATGGACTTCATCAATGATCAAAATTTCACGATACTATAAAACGCCGGATTTTCGTTGAGTTTTTCCAGAACCCAATCACTGAAAATATGACGGAAATTCAAGTCGCCTGGTTTCAGTTCTTGCACAAGTTGAATTTTTGTACGCTCTTAGGGCGAGATCCTCACGTAAAATACGCCAAGTTGTCGAATACTGAGAACCACGACGAATCGATTACGGTCTTCGCGTACAATCTCAGCTACAGCTGCTATAGTCTCTTCACTACGTGCTGGATGTGGTCTAACCAGTCGAGTATCATCCACTTAAGTAAACTGGGACTTAAATTTGCGAATGGCATTAGCAATAGTGGTTTCAGCATGTCGATTATGCGCACCGTAAGTTCCTCGAATCGCACGAAAAACATTTCTCACAGAAGGCTGATTTTCGTAATACAGTTAAACAATTTGGAGACGCTGCTGTGGTGTGAGCCTTTTCATGATGACTTGTCGAACGGTACTGAACAAATGTGACAAGGCAGTTTGATAGGAGTCACGCGTGATATGTCAAAAAAAGCTTATTGAAAATCAAACCTCACGATGAATCACCCTATATGATAAGTAAAATCAGTTTCAAGGAGAGTTTATGCATGTGATCGAAACCGACTACGTTCGAGTTGAATAAAAGTATGCTTTCAACCACTTCTGTGCAATCTATTGCCGTAGAAGTAAAACAAGACTTTGTGGGTACTAAGTTCAAATAAGCATCAGTTCAATCTCTCATAAAGCTTGAAACTAGGGGAACGCATCACAGTCAAGGTGACCTACACAATTACTACCGCCATTAGACGATTCGAAAAAACTTGTGGTTTTGCAGAACGTATTGCCATTAAAACTCCATTCCTGAGTGAACGGTATATATAACGACGTTCGTCGAGGCAAAATCGTTTTCATCGGTTATATGAGGGCTGTTAGATGAATATCCGGATTGATATATAGGTGGCACTACTGAACCAAAAGCAGTGCACCATCATGAGTTTTTTGCGAACATGGAAAAAGAGCAGTATCGTTCCGTGATCCGATTCTTGTCTTTAAGTGGAAAACCCTGCGAAGAAATCAAGCCTATTCTCGATGGTGTCTGTGGGACCCATTCAACTTCCCACATAGCCATTTACCATTGGATTGCAGAGTTTCGCAGTGGCCGCACGTCGTTTGTTGATGAACCGCGCCCAGATGGGTCAAGAACGGTTACCACAGAGGAATCCGTGGACAAACTCCATGATCTCGTATTGGCCGATGAATGAAAATTCGCGGGTTGGCTGAGATAAAAGGCATCTCAACTGAACGCGTTAGATTCATTGGAACACACCAGAGAAAAAAAAAAAAAACAATCAAAACAATGGGTTTTAACCGGTGAACGTGCTCCAAAGAAGTCGAAGACCGTGCTTTTGGCCGGAAAGGTGATGGCCCCCTTTTCTTGGGATGCGTGAGGTATTATCCACGTTGACTATGTGAATAAGGAAAAAACCAATCACAGAAGCATAGTACGTCGATTAACTGGGCTGATTCAATGCCGATTTGAAGAAAAAACGACTACATTTGGAGAAGAAAAGGATCGCTCGCCTGAAATAAGTCGGACGAGGAAGTCATCGCCGCCGCGGAGGAGTATTTTGTAGGCCAACAAAATTCGTACTATACGGAGGGGTTAAAAAAGTTCCAGCACATCTGGGAAAAGTGTATCGAGTTGAAAGGGGATTACATTGGGTATTCATCAAACAGCCCTCGTAAGCTTGATCAAGCAGTTGAATTAGTGAGCGACTCTGGGAAGAGAACGAAGGTTTGCTTTGAAGTGTATTACTTCACGATGTTAGTAAGAGATTCATCAGCTAGGATGTTACAATTAAAGTCTCCACACACAATTAACTTTGGACTAGTGACAGTAATGTCTTCTATGACTGAGGAAAAATCAATATATCTGTTATATGAACGAAAAGGTATTGGATTTCACTTTCGGGAGGAGATTGATACCTTGTCTAATATACATTGTAACACCACCATCAACTGGACTTTTTCTATCACAACGAAGGATTTTGTATCCATTTAAGTCACATAACTTGTCTCTCAGGTTTACTGGCAGCCATGTTTCGGTGGCACAAACTGCATGGACATTAGACTCCTCAAATAGATCTCAAAACTCTTCAATTTTGGGCATTAAACCTTGTGCATAATGTGACAAATCCAAACACAACTTTTTTGATTACTTAAAACTTTGAACATAGTATGCAGAGCACGATGTAGTATGAGCTTTGCAATGATGGCTGAGTCTTGCAAATCTTTTTTTAAGCGAGTACGAAATACCACTTTGGTTTTTTTTTTTTTTTTTTTGTTAAGTTGGTATATCTATTCTTGACATTCTCTCTAAATCTTAGCGTCATAGCTTGAGATTTGAAAAGTTACGTAGCCAAGAGTACATCTATCTATGTGTGTGTTGGCGATTTTATACAATTTAAGAAATGGATTAAAATTTGCAACAACGAGCTTGTATTAAATTTTTCGTAAAAAACGGATTTAATGGTGCGCGAACGTTGGAAATGTTGGAAAAGTGTTTTGGCAACGATTCTCTAAAGAAAACGGTCGTTTACCAGTGGCACGAGCGGTTACTTTTGAACCGCGTGAGTCAATCGAAGATGATGAACGCAGTGGCAGACTATCGACGTCGAAAACCGACGAAAACATTGATGAAGTAAAAGAAATGTTGGTCAATATCCGCAAATTAACCATCAGAGAGATAGCGGAGGACTTGAACATTGCCTATGGATCCGTCCAAAACATTTTAATTAATTATTTGGGTTTCCGTCGTGTAGCAGCAAAATTGGTGCCAAAAGAACTCAATTTCATGCAAAAAATAGACCATGTTGACATCGCAAAAGAGATGATTTGCGAGGCTGAATCCGATCCCACATTCATCAAAAGGATCATTACTGGAGACGGGACGTGGGTTTATAAGTACGACACGCAATCCAGACATCAGGCAAGTGAATGGCGTTCACCAAATGAGCCGAGACCAAAAAAACAACGTCGTTTTCAGTCAAAAAAGAAGGCAATGCTCACGGTTTTCATGGATTACAACGGTATAGTGCATCATGAAATTTTGCTAGAAAGCCAAACAGTAAACAAAGAGTATAACTTGGGTGTTTGCGTTAAGAAATTTGCCGAAAGAGACCAGAATTGTGGGCAGAAAACTCGTGGATTTTGCACCATGAAAACGCACCGTCGCACAGTACCATCATTATTTGTAATTTTTTGACGAAAAATGCAACAAATACCATCCAACAGCTACCGAATTCACCTGATTTAACTCTTTCTGTTCAATCGAGTTAAAAAACCACTACGGGGAACGTTTCAGCAGGCGAGAGGAAGTAATGGAAAAATCGCAGGAAGCACTGATGGACATACTGAAAACCGAATATAAAAAATGTTTCGAGCATTGGATCAAGCGCTGGCATAAGTGTGTTGCAGTCGATGGGGATTACTTTAAAGGAGGCAATATAGATTTAGATGAATAAACTTGTATTTTTAATTTTCTGAATAAATTCCGGATACCAAATAAAAATTCATTGGATGCAACTAGTCGATTTACTTGAGGGTGTAGTGCGTACTTGACATCGTTTAATTCGTTAGTAGTGATCTCGAATGCGTTCTTTAAAACTGAGAATTCTGTGTTCAACTGTTGTAGTCTTGCTTACGCTTTTTTTTTTCTTTGTACTTAGTTGTGCGTCAGTTTTTTTTTATGTTTTTTTCGCTTTCATCCATTTTGGAGAAACTCACTTTGTTAACTTAATTTTTCATCCAAATTGTTTTGCCAGTTGTTGTTGTCCTCTATCTGTTTTTTTCGCTATATTTTTCGCTATTTCGATAAATTTTAAGGGAAATCCCTGTTGTTCGAGGGGGTGCCCGCAAAGAGGAAAGCAAATTGGAATCGACATACTGAGTGTGAAAAAGATAACTTAGTTGTAGGTATTTTCTTTTTCCGTTTTTTCGATCCTTTAATCATTTTTCATACAAAAATATAAATATATTGTGTTCAATGCTACTTATTGCAGCGTTTAAAAAGAAACACGATATAATCGTATTTAGGCAACTTTACGAGTGGGAAATGATTTACAAAATTGCCAGAATGACCGGTATGACTAGTTCTTAGCTTTCATTCTTTAGGTTAGGTTAGGTTAGGTAAAATTTGCTGTAGGAAAGACCAACCCAATTAGAAATATTGGCCCAATGTCTCCTATATTAAAAGATCAAACTCTTAGAGTGGTTCAGATTAAGATTCGCTCAGATCTGATTGGTCGCTAGACATGTTGATCCTACAATCTACCTAAGGTCTGTTCTTTTGTTAGCATCCAGTTTTAATATTGTTATAACGATGCTCCCATTTTCTGGTAGAATAGGTTGAGTCCTTCCAATTTTGTTGAGTTTGTCGACCCTACAATTCCTTGGAAAGTCTCTGTGGCTGACGCCCAACAACGGTGACGGTTGGACTGCTCCGTCATCTTCCTAAGAGATGATCGACATTCAAGTGCAGTTTTAGAATTTTATGAGACTAAGTTCAGGAACTTGATACCGGCTAGACTATTCAAAAAGATGCGGATATCCTTTGCAGATATTATTTCTTTCTTCAGCCAGGACAAAGCTTATTTAATTGCTGAAATT